>JAPQWV010000005.1:0-4800000 GCA_027422505.1 Craterostigma plantagineum
AGGAGAAGCTTTGAATTTGATAAACATATCCATCAGAGCACGATCTACCCCAAAATCTCACATCTATATTATCAACAGTCTCTTAGTATTGTCCATACAGATGCAAGAAATAATAATTTCATTTTCAATACCAGTTAGGTGCTTTTTCTCCAACTGAATCAACTGAATAATTGCCGATACAAGAATAAAATGGATGGAGTTAGCCTCTGGCAACATCAGATCATCAAGCCTATGCATTTACAATATGGATGGAGTGAACAAAAATATGTCTCTCAAAATAAAGTTAATGGTATGTCCCATGGCGTAACATGATTATATAATCACTCTACTGTTATAGTCTCTTAACCTTCTACGGATGGCTTTCTCACTAGAATCTGAGCAGTTTCCTCAAATTGAGTTATTTGAGAAGCTATATCATCTTCCAACAAATTCATAAGCCCCTTTGTGGAAGCCTGAAGAGCTGTGAGAGGCCTCTTCAGAAAAGCCTACGGATACAGTCCTCATTGCCTTCTATGGAAACTCAGTTTTAGCAGCGTCTGGAGGAACTCATGCTCCGCAGAACAGGGTGGTGTGCCTGAAATGAAAGTCAGCAACTACATTTGCCACACTACCCGAGATAGCAAAATGCAATGTTACCTCGAGAAGCATCTAGGACTTCCAAACACTGGAAAGAACTTTGACTACCCGCATGCAGTGCAGGTAATAATGTCATCAATCAACTACATAGCATTAGAAGTCATGTGAGAATGGATGTCGGTAATAGTCACAGTGTCACGAACAACAAAAGCAGGACAAAAACAGAAATAAAGGGATATTTAATGAAACAAACCGCAATCTGGTTCCATAGTAGGAACGTTTAAGAGAAGATGTGAAATTTGATAAACATATCAATCAAAGCACGATCTACCCCAAAATCTATATTACCAACAGTTGTCATAGCATTTTCCGAACAGATAGATGCAAGAAATTTTCAATACCAGTTAGGCGCTTTTTCTCCAACTGATCTACTGAATGATTGCCGATACAAGATTGAGTCTCATTCGCATATTCTGTGTGCATCGACCACCTCCTGAAGGCAGTTAGCCTCTGCTAACATCATATCATCAAGCCTATGCAGTTGCATCCTAGTATTTGAAAACATGACTGTTGATGACGAGAGGTAGCTAAGATTAGAAATAGAGAGTTTGTTGTGGAAGCCATGAATGTTTTTACTTTTTTTAATAGTTGGAGGGTTTAGACAGATTCGGAGGGGCGGCACAAATTTGAATGAAAATGAGCAAGTTTTGTTCGTGTTTGGGCTACGGTTGATAGGCCCAAACTTCATGCAGCCCTAGGCATGTGACTTCCACGTGGTGTTTCTAACTACAATTCGTTAATGCCTTGCGTCATTCCATCTCATCTCAATACCTCAACCGTACCGGCGAAATGAAATGTGAAAGCAGGCACTTTTCACATTGAAGTAATTGTCCTCGCCGATGAAGATGATCGCGGAGGCAGACCATGCGCCTGAAAGCATTCGGATTACTGCGACGCCTCCATCTACAAATTGTGCAAAAACTTCAATTTTTGGGAAAAAATCGGGATTTATTATCCCCAAGAATAAACTTTCCGGCTCGTTGGTCCCTCTAGCACGAGGTTCTAAAAAAGGGGATGCTGCAAATGCAAGTGAAGAAGGAGGCAATCAGGTACTGAGGAAAACCAAATGGGGACCTGATTTATTGCTCGATGCTACCGTGCGAAAAGCCAGAGTATTTGCTTATCAGGTATGGGTATTTTCTTAGCTTGCATTAGTGAGCAGTTGGTGAACTGCGCCGGTGCTTGCTAACTTTCACAATTTTCAGTTCTTTATTTAGTCTGGGCGACTTTCTTGGCCAATAGGATTCAGATTTGTTTGGGGCTTTTTATATCGTATTTTTTCTCCCGGGTTCAAAAGTTGTTATTTCATGTCTTGTTTTGGTTGTATGGATTTTGTCAGACTCGGATAAGTCAAATAGAACAACAAATGACTTTAGGGACAATGGACATCGAGGACACTCAAGAGTCATTGTCTACATTGGGATTTCGTGCAGTGAAGAAATCTGATCAGCACCTTGGCAATGAGGTTAAATTATTTTGGATGGTGCTCTCTAATGTAGTCTTTAGTTTACTGCTTTTGCATTTAGTAATCTTCCGTTTGAAGTGCAGGAAATGGAACAGCTGGAACATGAAAGGCGAGAAATTATTGGTATGGCGAATTCCATTGGAACACTTGTGCTCTCTGCCCATTTGAGGTACTTTTTGAAGTTTAATGACATAGTTTCTTATCAATTTCAGGTGAGATACTGAAGTTAAATGCAGCCTATAAAGCCCCCCCTGATTATAAACCTTTACAAAAAGAGGCTAAAGTTTCGATTCCTGTGAGTATTCCTGTCGTTCCTCCTTTTACACTTTGCTAAGCTAGTTGCATGTAAGAATTGCTCTGCTGAAGGTCTCAGGCACTTATGGATGGACTAGGATGTATCTTCCTTATATTCAGTTTAGCTTAGTCTTGGGGAGTCATGTAGTTCATTTATCTTAAAAATAACATATAGTGTCTATATGGCTAAATAAATAAAAATAGTCCTAATGAAGGCGGCTTGTGACATTTCATTGCAGATCAAAAATTATCCTGGCTATAATTTAATTGCTTTAGTATTTGGTCCTGCAAGTGCTACATTAAAAAGACTGGAAAAGGTATCACGCTCCTTATTGTTTGTGATGTTGTCTTATACTTCCATTTAAATAATTTTGCATGTGAAATTGCTCTTTAAGCATTTGGAGATGTAATTGTGTGAATCAGGATACAGAAGCTAAAATTCGAGTTTATGGCACAAAGGCTGGCACGGGAGGGAAGGTAATAATTGACCCCTGAATAATATTTGTGACCATCATTATCTTATCATGTTATTTTTTTCTCCTAATCATTTGTAAGGTTGAAATTGCTCCTGGTGATGGAAAAGTAATAGAGAATGTTTACGAAGACCTTTACGTACATATATCAGCTGACACATATGAGAAAGTTGATACAGCTGTGGCTTTGATTGAATTGTTGGTTAACCCATTGTTGGTTGGTTTTAAATCAAAGACCGAAATGTTAATTGACCATATCTCGATACCGACCGTTTCTCGTGAGGCAATCCCCACTGTGGTCTCTGATGTTACATCTAGCTCAACTGTAGAGCCTGTACTCATACAAGGAACTTCACATCCATTTGCCAAATCATTTTTATCTCCATTGGGAAACTCTCCCCAATATTTTCAGACGTGGTTTTCTGCCGGCCCACCACAAACACGAGCAATTTTACCTTCTGGGTTAGTCATCCCGGGATATTCGTCTCCGCAATTGGCCGGTGGTATTGCCCCAGCACCTTCCGCAGCAAATAATCCCCTTAATACGCCGTTTGCTCCAAGGCCAGTCGGAGCTACAAGTTTCAGCCCGGTCTTGCAAAGTCCTTTTCACTTCCCCTCCAGTGCTCAACTATCCCATGTTTCACAGCCCCCAAACGTGCAACAGGGACCAGGAAAGGTTATCTTTCCAACTTTTCACACGGAAAATGCTCAGCTTGCGTCAGGATCAGATGCTAATGATAGACCTGGAATATCTTCTTCTTCAGTGCCTCAATCTGCTTATCAACTGGCATATTCTGACAACATTGCCTTGACTGCATCTCGAGGTAGACAAACTTGATTCCCGCTACTGTTATTCCTTCTCCATTGCATGTTACAACATATTCTTGCATGTGTATGGGTAAATTCTAATTTACTTGTGTAGTGGCTGGCCAACAACCTCGCGGCGCTATTTCTCCTTGGTTTCCGCCAGCTCGACCTCCATCCATTGGACCTGGACAACCTACTACCAGTAGAGTACAGCATTCACCATCTGTAAGTGCACTACCAAGATCTGCGCCTTTTCACATGCAGCATCGTACTGCACTTGTAATACCTGGAGTCCACCATTCCTTTTCTGAAAATGCTCCAACATTTGATTCCATGAGGCCTATTTATGTATCTAATTCAAGATCTCAGCAACCGACTCCCGCTGCTGACTTCACCTTTCAGCCTCAGCGGCCTCCAAATGCTGCTTCACAAATGTCTTGGCAAAGCACTCAGCAGGCACAGCAACATGTGACTCCACCTGTTCAAGTAGGACAGATGCCTTTACAGTCTCCATTGTTGCGGCACAATCTGGATAATGCCATGGCTCATGGTTTCCCAAGAGCTCCTCAGCTTAGTCATCAAATGAATCAATCAAGGGTGCAAATTCCTCCAACCTTTGGTGGAATGCCCTTTGTGCCACCTAGACAGCCAATAGAGCACCATATGCAACCAAGGAACTTCATTCCTATGGGTAGCTCTAGTGGTCCTTTCCATCTGGGGCCATCACCTCCACTGAGTTATCGAACACCGCAGCCACTTGCTGGTAGACCATCTCCTAATACTCCAGTAGTGTATGATCCATTTTCTCCTACGTCAGGGTCTTTCAACCCCCATATGAATGGCAGTAAAGCAACAAAGTCTGATAGCGAGAATGATCCAGAGTATGAGGATCTAATGGCTTCCGTGGGAGTAAAATGATCATAAAGGGATAGGCCTCCATGGGAGTAAAATGATAAAGGGATGAACGGTTCCTCGTGGTGATGTACTTTTAACACTTCTATCAATGACGATGGACAAAAATCTGATTGGTTTTTCTCAATTGTTGGCTTTGTACGTAACTTACTGTCCGGCTTCGGTTGCTGACCAAATACAGGACATGATATAACACTTGTGACATGAGGTTTTGACGAGAAATATATGCATCGTTCCCTAAGAATGATAGTGTGATCTTGTTTGGGAGATTTTGTTTTTCATTTCTTTATCTTAGGTGTATCTGTTTATGCATTGATGTTTTAAGGAATCAAAACTTAATGAATTCATGCTGACTAAAGGAACTTTCGTACGAGCATATGCTAGATTGAAAACATCGGATTGTTTTATTACAGCTGTTTCAACTTGTGCTTGTCAGAGATTGGTGCATTGGTTCGATAGGTCTGAAATCTTCAAAAAAGGTGCCTGTTGAATGGGGGCGGGCTATATTCAAATCAAGCCAGTTACTATTGGGGTTAGTTTTGAATTAATGAACCTCGTGTAATACTACAAAAACCTGGACTCGAAATCCTGCAACCTCCCCACATGTCCACAAAAGCTCATGAGCATAGAGATTTATAACTTGAAGTTAAGAGTTGTATAAAGTACAGTTTCTGAACCCTACAATTCAAATCCAAGATCATCTTTTACATATCTCAAATCTTTACAAATCGAATGTCGTTCTGCCCAAAAGCAGTACCACAACCAGGACACTTGCGGTGGCGAATTTCCAAGTTTCTTTGAATGCATTGATTGCAGAACAGATGGAAGCATTTCACAATGACCACCTAACACAAATGGCAATTTATTAATGAATTACAGAAAAAGGATGGATTGTGGTTCTTTAGGATCAAATACTTGAATGCCATACCTCCTTTGGCCGGTCAAAACAGACACTGCATTTAAGGATGGCCTTGCAGTCTTTAATCTCTTGCTGAAGTTTCTGCATTGCAGGCTCGCTGTTAGCAGTGATTAACTCGTCAACTGTTCGATTCAATTCCACCAGTTCTTCATCGAGGTTCTTTCGCTCATTTCTGCAAGTCAAAGAGAGGTTTGCAGTGAAGAATAAAGATATATTACTTGCACATGTTGAAATAGAATAACTCATGTTAACAATCTCAAAAAAGGATGATTAGGAGGTCTAAATTTCTGAGAGATTTCTCAGCCAAGTCCACGGCGGTTCCTGATACAAGAAAAATAAAAGTACAGGTGGCAACTAACAACCTTATTTAAACATAATCTAACCTTTCATTGTGCAGATCCATCTGAATATCGTCTAGTTTTCTTTGGATCTGCTCTTGTTCTTTCTCAGTAGACGAGACGGTGAGTTTCAGCATCTTTAATTCCTTCTCTGTGTCTGCTAATTCCCATCTTGCAAATTCAAGGGCCATTGACATGCGCCTATCGGCTTTAATAGAACTTAAAGCTTCTAGGTGATGAAGTTTCATCTGCAGGCTAATTTCGATTACCACTAGTAGTGAAGATTCTTTTACTTGCCAGAGTGAGAAACTTACCTGCTCTTCACTATGGGAAATCCTGGACTTCAAAGATTCAAGTGAGCCGTTAAGCTGTTCAAGTTGCTGAGCCAAAACTTGTTTCCCAGAGAGCAATAAGCTCTCCGACTGCTTTGCTTTCACACTATCAGAAACTAGCTGCAATTTAAAAATAATGGAACATCAGAAAGAAAGTTGTCTGAGTTGGAAAAAAATAAGAATCGAGATGCTCAAGTCATATATAAGGAAAGAGATTTGGGAGAAAAGACCTTGATGTTATACTCATCCCTTTCGGCCAGGTGCTCCACCAAATGCTGGTTCTGAGTCTGCATATCCTCATATGCTTGACCAATTGTCTGCATGTATATGTTGTGTGCAATTAAACGAAGCAGAAAATAAATAACTAAAAAAAAATTTCTCCACACACTAATCAATTGCCATGCTCCGACAGGTTAAAACAGCACCTCTATTTCCGATATATAAGCCTCTGCCTCGACATCCTTTGTTTTGATGGCTTCCTTGATCACTAAAACATCTCTGCATGTAAATTATTAGAACGGTCCATGTCAATGAAATATAAACCATGCACTAATAAAAAGAAAGGTGCTGGCAAGAATGCATATTTGCACATAGAATTATAGATTTTCGTGTAGTTTATCTCTACAGTCAATGAAAAGGAGGAGTACAACAAACCATGCACTAATAGAAAATGAAAGGAAACCTGCTAGAAGAAAATAACTCAGCCTTCAACTCAGCTATTTCAGCTTCAGCGACAGAAAGCCTCTGCTTGCATGCTGCCTCAGCTTCATACGCTGCTTTCACTCTCAATTCCAAGCTATGTTCATCAAAGACATTCTTCAAGCTTTTAGCTTGCATTTCAGCTTTCTGTTCAGATCCTCTAATCTCTGACAACAGTCTTCCCAAGAGAAGTCAAAAGAACGAGAGAGAAAAGAAAAAATCAACGGATATGAAAAAACTTGCGAGTTTTGGAACATGCTGGCACAAATAACCACTTATTATGCCCGTGTTCTTGGACAATAACTAGGTTATCTTCAAAAGAAAAAGCTGTTAATTTATTCATCAATGGGTCATAAAGAAACGTTACCTGTTATCGTGAATCTGTAGACCCAACATGTCCAAAAATTTTTCAAGCTCCCGATTTCCATTTTGCATTTTCTCTGTCTGCAATTTCAATATAAGCAGCAAATATATTCTGGGCTACCAAAAAATGAAAGACCTTGCAACAAGACAAACATACTATCTCCTTTAACGACTTCGTTTCCACCATTCTTTGGGTGAACTTATCAGCTGCCATCTTCAATTCAGAATTCTACAAACATCATTAGATCTCAACTGAGAACCATCAACTACGAGCAACAACTGAACCGGTTATTCGAGAACAAAATATAACAACATTTCAAGTAACAGCAAACGTTTAAAAAGATTTTACTCCAGAGAACCCATTTGGTCAATAACCAGTGATGATGGGTATATACCACTAGAATCCCCAAAACCAGATGCATTATGAAAATTAAGAAC
Organism: Craterostigma plantagineum; assembly: GCA_027422505.1. Classification (NCBI taxonomy): domain Eukaryota; kingdom Viridiplantae; phylum Streptophyta; class Magnoliopsida; order Lamiales; family Linderniaceae; genus Craterostigma; species Craterostigma plantagineum. The sequence goes on from JAPQWV010000005.1 coordinate 7,677, forward strand.
CATATACCATACCATTGTGTCTATTAAGGCACTAAGCGACTGGGCTTTTTCATGCAAAGAGATGGCCTCTTCTGCGGTTGTTTTCCACTTTAGCAATTGTTTTTCCATCATTACCATCTCCTTTGACAAAGCTGATTCCATTACCTCAAATTCTTCTTTGATGTCCTCTCTTCCTGAAAAGAACATAAACAATGGTTGCAACGGCAAGTGTGTATGTAATAATCTGTTAGATGGCTAATCAAACCTGACTCTTGCATGGCTTCCTCTAAATTTATCTCCATTTCATTCTTTTCTATGACACACAGTTCCAGTACATTTTGTAACTCCTCGAATTTTGTTTCTGAACTATCAATTGCATTTGTTTCAGAATCCATTGCGTCCGCTCTTCCCATTAACTCTTTCTCCCTTCTGACGATGAAATGCCTTTCTGCCTAAAATGTTACCTTTAGCAAACAACTTGAGCTAGAGAAAAGCATAAAAGTGTACGAAAATATATAGTTTGCCTTCAAGGAATCTGTCAATTTCCGATAACGATCAGCCTCGGCATTCCAGTGCAGTAATTGATCATTCAACAAGGAGTAAGGACGAGATGTATAGATATATCTATCCTCCTCCAACTCATTCTATAAAAAAAAGGTCATATATTAATCCCGTTCCACCATCAGAAGATGATCAGACTGAAACTAAAAGAAGTCTTTCCAAACCTGAAGATCATGCAGCTGCTTCAACAGCATAGAATTATCTTCCTGTGCATCTTGAACTTCTGAAAGACGGTCATCAGCTAAAACCTGTGGCAACACAACAAACATAAATATACTAACCATTATACATGACATTATATGTCAAAGAACTAGAGCGGCTAAGGGATAAAATGTGGATTAGAGGATCGAATTGTACCTTTACTTCCTCAATGGATTCTTTTAGTTCTTGTAAATGCTTAGACTTATCAGTGGGCTTTACAGGCGATAGAGTTCCATTCAAAAGATGAGGAACTATAACCGGAACAGGAATAGGTACATGCATTCCAGGCAAGCCATCTTTCTGCATCTTCAGACTTATTAGTTTCCGTCTACTTTCTTCTAGATCTGCCATGCATTCTTCAAACTCTCCTACAAACACACAAGCATAGCTGCAATGAGGCACATTAGCAGGAACGTTTAAGCGAAGCAGCGGATAAACATATCCATCAGAGCACGATCTACAAAAGCTCACATCTATTCTATATTATCAACAGTTGTCATAGAATTTTCCGAACAGATGCAAGAAATAATAATTTCAATACCAGTTAGGCGCTTTTTCTCCAACTGATCAACTGAATGACTGTCCATACAACATTGAATCTCATTCGCATACTGTCCGTGCTTGCATTGAATAACATCGACCACCTCCTGAAGGCGATTAGCCTCTGCCAACATCAGATCATCAAGCCTATGCAGTTGCATTATAGTATCTGGAAACACCATCAGGAGCAATATGGATGGAGTGAACATAATACATCTCACAGTATAAAATCAATGGTATGTCCCATGGCATAATATGAATATATAATCAGTCTATTGTTATAATCTTCTAACCTTCTATGGATAGCTTTCTCATTAGAATCTGCGCAATTTCCTCAAATTGAGTTCTTTGAGAAGCTATAGCGTCTTCCAACAAATTCATCAGCCCCTTTGTGGAAGCCTGACGAGATGTGAGAGCCTCTTTAACAAAGCCTATGGATCCACAGTCCTCGTTGCCTTCTATGGCATTCAGTTTTAGTAGCCTATGGAGGAACATATCCTCCGCAGAACAGGGCGGTACTGTGTCTGAAATGAAAGTCAGCAACCACATTTGCCACACTACCAGAAATAGCAAAATGCAATGTTACCTCGAGAAGCATCTAAGCCTTCCAAACATTGGAATGCACTTTGACTACCCGCTTGCAGTGCAAGTAAAATAATGTCATCAATCAACTACATAGCATTAGAAGTCATGTTAAAATGGATGCCGGTTATAGTCACAGTATCACACGCAACAAAAAACATAAATAAAGGGATATGTAAACAAGCAATCAGCAACCTGGTTCCATAGTAGGTTAACTTTCATCAGTGTCTCATCATAAACTACTTGCTTGTGCTTCAATTCTTTGATTTTCAGCTCAAGGTCATTCAGTTCTTGCTTCTGTCTATCTAACTGGTACACAAGTTTCTGATTTTCTCCCTGAAGTGGTGCAACATCAGCCTGTCCAGAAAAATATACCATGCTTCAAAAACAAACGCAGATCTAAGCAATAAAAGGAAACCATATCAGGAATTTTTAGCAACATAGACATATTCCTAATATCAGAGTCCAGAGATCAATCCAATGCATTCAACATATCACGCACGTACAAAAATACAACTCTCGTTTTGGAATCCTAATTGCACTCTCTATAAGAAGAGCACCCACATCGCCATTCTACATATTACCCACCGCAATCTGGCACGATATTATCATGGCTAATACACCTTCTATTGGAATCCCAAATCATGAAACAGCAGAGCCGTAATTTATTTTCAACTGTCATGTTAGACTAGTTAATTCTCCAAGAAGACAGTCAATAATAAAAATAAAATTACAAAAGCTTTAATTGCAAAACAAAACAAATATGAGTTAAATACTAGAGGAGGGAACAAAGAGAGCTAAAAGTTACAGGCTTTCCATCATCATTCGGAGGAGAATAGGTGCTTCGCGCCATAGAAGAGTGATTGTTGTTGAGGAGTGGGCGCTTTCGGTGAGGTTCTTCTTCGTCAGATTCCATTTAAATAAAAAAAAATAACCACACAGTCACTCGCCAGCCACTATAGAATTGCCACAAACATCTCATCAACAATTTTGATTTGATACTTGTCCACACTTGTCTCCGAGCTTTATAGTGAAATATGTGGATACGAGACAATTCAAAGACAGTTAAAGTGGTTTTTTTGGATTACGTTGGTTTGTTTCAGTGCTAATTAGGTAATATGAGGAAGACGAAGAAAGGTTCAATGCTAGCCTAGCCTAGCCTAGCAATTTTATTAATTTGGACAATACATGGTGTTTGTGTATAATATTGGGCTACCGATATATATGAAGTTTTATGGTGGGAATATGGGCTGAATCTTTTATATTCATATTGCAGGCTACCAAACTGTTTGGCCCAATTATTTTATCACCTTTATTATGTTCGACAGATGGTTCGTAAACTATATTTGAAGACCTCAAGTCATGAACAACTTCAAACTGTTTGGGGAAAAAAAAGAACAACTTCAAACTGATTTCATGGTCTTTCTGTGAAACTGCTACTAGTGGCTGCCCAGCAACGATCATGCATATCATGCGCCGATGCATATCATGGTTTTCCAGGGTTGGAGGATGCTGATGCTTCTGATGTTCATGATGTCTCAACAAGAAAGACCCCTTTGTTTTGCGGACAAAGATAAATAGGAATGACTCAGAATAACCTCTTTCTTACCGAGGTGATGTTTCCACTCTCAAGAAGTCTCATCAATTTTTGATGCCACAAGGACCATGAACCAAACTGAAACCGGGATCTTTCTTCAGACCTTTGATTTTCATGTCATTTCTCATTTCTGTGCTGCATGTAGTGGAAGCTAGAACATAGTTTGCTCCAATATCGGGTTCGATTTTAAGTAAAAGTTGCAATAAATGTTTGTCCACATGATGAACACCGCCATGGTGCTTGCATGCACTTAGGTAACTCCTTAAGATAACAGAATTCGGCTCCATCGGCATGCTGATTATCATCTGATGAGCTTCTTCAATCTTTCCAGCTCGCCCAAATAAATCAACCATGCATCCATAATGCTCCATGGTCGGCAAGATACTGTATATTACTACCATAGTCTCAAACAGCTCTTGTCCTGTTTGGACAAGACCACTATGACTACAAGCAGAAAGTATTGCTGAGAAAGACATCGCATCTGGCTTTAATCCAATTCCCTCCATTTTCTTAAACAACGATATAGCTTCTCCTCCGCAACCGTGGTCAGCAAGACATGATATCATTACTGTCCAAGACTTGAGGTTTTTTATGCTGATTGAACTAAAAATATGAGAAGCTTCTCTTAAGTGACCAGATTTTGCGTACATGTTCAAAAGGGCTGTTCCCAAGCCAACATCTAACTCAATACCAGTAACGATGATGTATGAATGGACTGATCTCCCTAGTCCTATATCAAGGAGATTGGTGCAGGCCGTGACCAAACTGACAAGTGTAACCAAATTCGGTTTTGCATGTGCCATAAACATATCTCTGAACACCCTTAAAGCATCCAAATCAAGGTTACTGCAAAAGCACCAAGTTATTTATTATCATAGTTGAAATCAACAAGCTTTAAAATATAAAGGAGAACATGACGAAACAATGGGTAATGTAATGTCTATTTATAATCGATTCCAACCCAAAAAAAAAAAAAAAAGAGGAGAGTCAGCCCTATTCATGTGACTAAAACTAACGAGAACCAAGAACATAACAAAGATAGGTGAAGACATACCAGTCAACATAAGCAGCAACCATCGAACTCCACGTCACGACATCTCTTCTGTCACGCATTTCATCAAACACTTTTCTGGAAAGCTCTGTGACGTGGCACTCACCATACATCGTAATAAGAGTATTGCCCACGTGCGAATCCCAGTCCATCCCCAGCTTCAAGACCATAGAGTGCAAGGACCCACCAAGCAGTGGCAAGCAACAGCGCCCACAAGCCTTGATCACAAATGGGTATGTAAACTTATCCGGTTTGAGCCAATAAGGAGCCCGACATAAAGCTATAAAGAGTTTGATCGACTCAACTGGTGTTGAAGAGTTCTTGGAGTAGGCTCGGATCAGTGCGTTCCACGCAAAGAGTGGTGGAGGTGAAATCGGACAGTTCTTAAAGAGTTTCCGGGCATGATGAAGCGAGATTAAGGTGGCATAAGAGATAATAAGCTGAGAATAAAAGTATTGATCGTGGTCAAATGAGGTTTTGAGGAGTAAACCGTGGACTTGGTGGAGGGTTGTGGAGGAGGTTTTTGACAGTTGGAGCAGAGTTTGAATATGGCGGGGGAGCATGTCTCTGATTTACATGCATGTCTGCTCATCAGTATGTCACTATTGAATTTAATGAAGATGAATTTGCAAGTATCGTCATCGGATCGGGAAGATGAGTTCACCAAACAGTCCATTACTAATGGGCTGAAAAAAAGAACGCAACTTTCTCATGATAAGCCAACATCTGACTTTTGTAATTGAGTCCAACCTTTTTCAATCAAAGCCCATTGTAAGAATTTAAATTGAAATTGGTGAATCTCTAATGCAAAGTTAATAAAGGAGAGGAGATGAAAATGTTTGATCCGCAATCCTATTAATATTGAACGGCATTATTCCCCGAACTACTGCAACAAGATTGAGCCAAAACTTGCATTAGACCTGTATTCTTTCATACCCACCGTTGTCAAGAAATTGTTCTATGACCTGAACAGGATTTAACGGAGAATTTTGTTAGAATAAAAATGCCTAAAAAAACACGAACAGTAAACACATAGGATACTTTAGACATCAGTTTGACAGCTAGCTAGAGGCAATGGACTTTAATGATTGGAATTAACTTTACTGATGCGCGTGTCTTGAACAGTAAAACAAATCAATTACGAGGTCTCTTACTTTACGTGTGTCATTCTTCATTGCATTCTATCTCAGGCTGTTAGGCATAATCATCACCCCAGCCATGTCGTAATAACAATCACACAGTTTTACACGCGTACAAACATGCTGTTTAGGCCAAACCAGAAAATCAAGGTAACAAAAATCTTAGTAATAGTTCTTCGTGGGTTAAACTAAAAATGCATGTTTCTTAAAATCTCATTATAAAAGTTATCATCAAATGATAAATGAGGTGTTAGAAAAGCGGACCCTCGTCATAAATGTGGTCTAACATGACTTGCCTCTGCCTAGTTGAATAATTATTGTAAATTCGTTTCAATTATTGCCAGAGATCCTTATTCCAATATTCAGACTATTTCACAAAAAATATATATAGAGAGAAGAGTGAGTGATCTGTTTTGACCTTACTTAACTAGTGAAGTGAAGAGTAATAAAGGCAAAAATGCAAAAAAAGAACAAACAAACTCGCTTGTAACCACCCTACCTATTGAGTACTCAAACGTAAGAATATGCGTATTGATATGGGGCAATCCCAATCAACGAAATTTATATGTGTATGGGTGCATTTATATAGCGGTAGATCGAATATTATGAAGTTTTTAAGGGCGAATGTGCTGTTTTTACGGGGGGACGTAAACGAAAAGGACACGAGGATTTACGTGGTTCGAACCCTTTCAGGTCCTACGTCCACGGGGCGCTGCGGAACTTCCTTTCACTATATCTTTATGGATTACACACTCAAATTCTCACTTTCGCTCATAAACGTTGAAGAACATGAAAGAAACTAACAAACTTGAAAGAGAAATCGTCTTGTGTATTTTATAGAAAAAGGTTCGTTATTATGAAAAATGGCTAAGTCCTTCCTTTTATAGCAGTTCCCAGCAGCTTCTTCTATGTAGAATTCCAGGAATTCAGGGACGTGACACCTAGGGTACTGTGAACAGCAGGAAACTGTGGATTGATTGATCTCTGCGACGGTTACAGCTTTATGATCAGTGGCACCTTCCTATAATGAGCTGACACGCGTCCCTGTGACTCTCTTCCTTCTTTTCCACTGTCCCTTCATCCTTGAATACCCAAAAGTCCTACTTTCTTTGCCCGGATAATGCTTATATCCGGGGGATCTTCGCAGGTCCTTTCTCCCAGATCTGATTCTGTACCTTGTTATGGACTTTTCCTCTTCATGGGCTTATTGGGCTTCTCTTTGTTTTTTGTTTTCTCGGCCCAGCCTAGTTGAGTCCGTATCAACCACTCCCCTACTCTAATTTGTCTTTTGAAAAAAGATGAATTAGAGTAAGATAGTAAGGTCGGCCGAACCTTCCTCCTAGAAATCAGGTGTTCTGAGAGGAACAAGAGGGCGTTGTCTTCGTTGAGTGGCTATGTGGCGAATGAAGTTGGGGTTGCCAAATCCTTCCCATCCGATCGACTTCCTTGGGGCCCTTCACCATTTCGGCTTTTTTCCTTTCCTTGTTCTTTCCTCCCCTGAGGGTATTCTTTAAAGTTGTCGCATCTTTTCCTTCTTTAGGACAAGGTTTGTAGATCAGTTTTTGTGGGTCCTTTGATGCAGGAACGACAAGCTCATGACATGCTCTACTGACTAATAGAGATGAGGGAGCTACTTCGATGGTCCCCAGGTCGATTCATCTACTGCAGTTCCCGTGCTCCCTGTGGTTCCTGTGGCTAGGGATGTTCGTGAGGAGATGCTTTTGACCTCACCTAGGGATCTGAGGATCATGAAAGCTCGAAGGTTGCACCCGTCTCGGGAACTAGGAGAAACGTTGTGCCCTCATTGAAACCAAGCGAGATAAGCAAGGGAAAACCACCCATGTCAGGAAGTGGTGTTGAGGAGGAAATGGTAGAGAAGGAAAAAGGTGGAGCTGCGGAGTTCCTTGGAGTGGGCGAGGGAGCATCTCCAGAGTTCCTTTGCTAGAGAGCAAACCAAATGGGACGATCACGGGTTTTGATCGGGCAAAAAGCTTTGGTGGGGGACCTCCCTTCCTTCATGGATCATTTGGCAGCACTTTCGACAGCCGAGAATAGGAGCTCCCTACCTTCTGAATCATCCTTCCTGAAGAGTCTATTAAGGCAATTTCGACATCCGAGAATAGGAGATGGCGAAGAGACTTAAGAGCGGAACTCTGGAGCAGCAAAACACAGTATTCAACAAGCGCAAGGGCTGAGGGGCTCAGTGGAAGAAGTGAAACTGGACTGAGATAGTTCCTCTGCCTTGAGAGTAGAGCCGTAGGTGAAGGTCCAATTGGGACATGAGATAGCACCTTCTAAAATGACGGGCGGGATGGAGTTCCTCCGCGGATTGGTGGAAGGTTTTTCGAGGGGTCTCCTCTCTTTGAAGGACTTCAGGTTTTCGACGTAACTCTACTACTTGGACAGATATCGACTTGATCTTTAAGAGCTTATCACCTTCGATCAAGCTCTCAAGGATTCTCGTTTCTGGCTTGACGTCGCGAGGGAGCATGTAGAGGTCTTGGGGTATTATGGGAATGAGCTGTGGAGCCCCCTTGATAATGAAAAATAGGAGAGTGCCACACTCATGGAACATCGTGGAAAGGGGCTACAGAGCTCCTAGTGAAATGGAGGAATGGGACGCTGTTTTTTATGGCATGGTGAATGCGGACGTAGTTTCCCACTTGGAGGACGTGAAGGCTGAAACCTCGTGCTTTTACCAGCAGCGCCATCTATCCATAGCGGTTGGGAAGAAGTTCTTGAGGGACCTGACCGAGGATTGGCGCCAGCATACTCGAAAGATCCTCTTTTCTAGAGTGACTTCGTGCTTTCGGGGAGATCCCTAGTTACCCGAGGATCCTCGCTTATGGATTCCTGCTGTCGAGAGGCACATAGAGGTCTCGGCCTATGCTGCTGCCTCGTCCCCCTGGCTCCTCAGGAAACTCTGCTTCTTGTAATGTTTCGGGGGAGCTTAACTCCCCTGGCGGGGACCTGATGGCGGAGCTCCTTTTGCGCTTTGAAGGAGATTCCTAGGTTCTTTGTTATTTTTCGAGACACAATGGTGGGGGAGCTTAACTCCCCACGTCCGCATGTTCTGTCAGAGTTCATTTCTCCTTTATTACATTTCCCTTCGTCATTGTGGGATATGATGGATATTTCTAGCAACATCATTATCTTGGCATGGTTATAGCGCCAGCTCGCTTAAATGCATGGTTATAGCGCCAGCTCGCTCATCAATTCGTAAGCCAAGTACGAATTCACGCCCTCGGTTGCAATGACCGTCTCATTGTCCTCAGGTGTCGTTTTGTGCTAGGCTCTCTTTGTCCTTAGCGAGTTCAGTATCTGGGTAGACACTTAGGCCTACAAAATTATAACCCCGGGGATCCCCTCATCGATTTACCCTGGTTATAGCGCCAGCTTCGCTCTTAGGTACCATTCACGTCGCAGGCCTACTGAGAGCCTTTGATGTCCTGTACACCGCAGCCCGTCAGCGGCGGCATCTTGTACACCCTCATGGGCATCTTTCACGTCGCAGACCTGTGCCTTTGATGTCGGGTACACCGTCGACCCGTCGGTCTTTGGCATCATCTCACGTCGCAGACTATCAGTCTTTGATGTCGGGTACGCTTTGGGCCCGTCGGCCTTCGGCATCATTACACGTCGCGGACCTGAAGGTCGTTGATGTCAAAGGTCATTCATGCCAGCACGAAGCAAGGCCTGAAGATCCTGAGGGGAAAAGGGACCTTATGATTACCAACACGAGGCTGGACTTAGAGGTCCTCAACAAGTAGTCTTTTGAATGCTAGCGCAGAGCTAAGCTTATTTATTTTGCATAGATGAATCCGCTCTTCGTGTGCGAAAATGCTCACAGATCCCTTGAGGCGGGGTCTTAATGTATCGTGTGGAGCTACCTTCCCCGTCCTGAATAATTAATCGGGTCTTTGACCGATTTATACTTTCTGAATATTAGGACCTTCGTGGGTAGGAGATCTCGTTCCCTGATGTTGGCGGAGCTCCCACCGCCATTTGGAGCGTTGACTTCTTTGATTTTTCCCGTGGTTCACCATTGCTTTGGGGGAAACGGTATAGCATATTAGATCCCCAATTTGTTGAGTGGGTAATGCAGATGCATACTCCTAGAACCTCCATGTGGATTCGAGGTCCTTCTTTCTGGTAGGTCCATCCCTTCTTGCCTTTTAATCACGTGCCCTTCAGGACCTTCGGGACAGAGGTCCCCCAATCGTCGTCTCTTTCCATGCTTCTCACAACTTCCCTACCTCCTTCTCTTCTACTGCGAACTTGGTGATGCCATCCTCTCTGATGGTTGAACTCACATTCGCCATTTTGGCCAAGTAGTCAACTCTGCGACTTTCTTTTCTCGGGACCTAGAATTTGAAGGTAATAGCGAAATGAAGCTCCCTTCCTCTTGGGCCAATGATAAGGACCTCTGCTCCAAATCTCTGGGAAGTCGCAGATCCGTATGCGTGCATCCCCCCTTGCTGCTTTAGTGGTCCTTTGGTGGTCTCAAGCATAGAGTTGAAGAGGGGCTCAACTTTTGATGGCCGCTCGTTGTCTGAATCCTGCTTCGCACTCCCCCATAGCTTGATGGTGCATTTCACTATTCCCCGAGTAGATCGACTTATCGTCTGGTTTAATCCTCCGACAGCACCTTGCTTTATAAAGTAGGTCGGCTTTGGGAGGTCCCTTCTTTCTTTAGTAAGATGGAGCTAATGCTTCCATGGAGAAACACGGCACCAACTCGTCCCCTATTAGATGTTTTGTCGGGGGAGGTGTATTGCGGAGGTATTTCCTCAATTCTTCAAAGATCTGTTCGCATTTGAAGAATGGGAGACTCTTCTCGGCTGGGAGTAGGGCTGTAAATGAGCCGAGCTCGAGCCGAGCTCGGCTCATTTTCTGGGCTCGAGCTCGAGCTCGAGCCCTTACAGCTGAGCTCGAGCTCGAGCTCGTCGAGCTTTTCAGCTCACGGCTCGAGCTCGAGCTCATTTGCAGCCTGATGAGCTCGAACTCGAGCTCGAGCTCGAGCTCACGAAGCTCATCGAGCTCGAGCTCGAGCTCGAGCTCATTAATAAAAAAAAATTAAATTAATAAAAATAATATAATTAATATAAAAATACAAAAAAATATAATTTTTTTTTTAAAAAATCGAGATTTTTAATAAAAATTTAGTAAAATAATATAAATTAATATAAATTTTTAAAATCTATTTTTTTTAAAAAAATAAAGAATAATATAAATTATTATTAAAATATAAAAATATAAAAAATTAAAAAAAAATGAAAAGCTCGCGCGCCTGTTCACGAGCTCGCGAGCCACTATGTTTGGGCTCAAGCTCGAGCTCGACTTAAATGAGCTCGAGCTCGAGCTCAAGTTGAGCTCGAGCTCATTTTTGTCGAGCTTGAGCCGAGCTTTTATCGAGCCGGCTCGTCGAGCTCACGAGCCGGCTCGGCTCATCTTTCACCCCTAGCTGGGAGCCACTATCCTCCCTTCTGGCCTCTGGACCCTAAATCCCCTGGTAGGCGTCTATGGCGCTGGGGACCTCACACCCAGAGGTGGAGTCCACCAGCTGGTTCACTTGGGGTAATGGATAATGATCCATAGGACACGCCTTGCTCAGGTCCCTGAAGTCACTGCACATTCTCCGCTTTTCGTTTCTTTTTTATAAGGACGACATTAGCCAGCTATGTAGGAAATTGGGTCTCTTGGACATGGCCTGCTTGGAAAAGCTTGTCTACTTCCCCCTTCAGGATCTGGGCTCTTTCACTTTCGCACGGTCGGAGCTTCTATTTGATGGGTCGTCTTCTTGGTATGATGATGTGTGGTGATATCTGGGAGAACTCCAGTCATATACTTCGGAGAAAATGCGAATAGGTTCGCATTTTTTGTAGACATCCCACCAGCTCCTTACCTGGCTCTTGTTGTAAGCTAGAGGGCCCATTTCCTTCTATCTTCATCCTCTGATCTCCCATTTCCTCGTAATGTGGCTTCCTTTCGTTGCTGCCCTAACATCATTTGCGTTGCATCGTCTGGATCTTCGTTGATCCCTCCGCCATTGAATGGGCTCTTTCTCTATGTCCTTTAAGCGACGTGATTTCTTCCATTGGTTGTGTCTCAGGAGGTCGGACTTCCTATGTCTTTGGCGATAACCAAGGCATCGTTATGTGGTCTGCCACATATGTCCCATCTTCTGGCACAAATCGAACTTCGGCCAACGCATCCTCGTATGTCTCACAGATCCCCTTGCATTTGGATCTCTTATCGCATGGGTTTAAAACTCTTGGGCCCTTGGCGGGATCCTTTTTATTTGGTCTTCCCCTAATGATGAGGATAAAAGCTCTGATAGAATGGATGTGACCTAATTTGGGGGAAGTGGGGGTTGTCTGCCTTTATTAAGCACAGATCCCCCAACTTCTATTTTCGACGAGCTTGGAGTCATATTTGCCGTTGCGGCCACGATCTACGGGTCTTCGGATCTTCAACTGTTCAGGCGTTCGATTTTGGGCTCTGTTGGAGGTTGGGATATACCTTGCCCGGAGCTCCTACTATGATAGAGATGTGAGCCTTTTTAATCGGCAGTGGCCCCCAAAAGAGGCGAGGGTTGTCTGTCCTTCGTCGGCACGGATCCTCCGAACTTCTTCTTGGCTATCTTCAGACCTTGGTTGAGGTCATGGTTTATGAACCTCCTCCGATGTTCCGTTAGGATGGGCCCTTCGATTCATCCTTGTTAGTATGATGCATGTATGGTGTCGAGAATGTGAAACAAAAATGAGATTTAGGTGGCCCTGGAGCTCCGGCTAAGAGCCTTTTCGTCACTGGATGTCTCCCGGCTGATGTCAGGATCCCCTCCCTGTTGTTGTGTAATAGTATGGCGTTCCGTAAGACCCTAAGAAGAGATATCGACAGCTCCTTGTTGTGAGGTTAAGGCAGTAATGATTTTCTTTGGTCATGCTTCTCACTCGTTCCTTCCTATTCAGTTGCGGTGGCTTGCTTTTCTTCTTGGGCGTTGGTGATTTTACTTTCGGTCGAGTTAAGGTAGCTGTCCTCCCAGCATAACAGCTTCATGGAGGTCCAGATGAGCTCCATGACGAAATCCCCGTTGTGGAGACCATTGCTCAGAGTACTTATCTTTGATGGAGAAAATGGCGGTGGGTGCTTCCGGGGCTGCAATATTAGACCTGCTGATGTGTCGGTGGAGGTCCTCATCCTCCTTGAAAAGGATTTTCACATAGGAGCATCTCGGATCCTCATGGAGCTGATATAGTAGATTCCTAACAGAAGGATCGGTGTTTTTGTTAGTGGAGCATCTTGGTTTAGAGGACCTTCACATAGGAGCTGATATAGTGGATCTTCACATGTAACCAAGGCGCGGGACTTGGAGATCCCGCACTCATAACTCGTGTCTTTGTTTGGAGCTGGTCTTCGCAAATCCCCTTGGTGGTTTTTCTTATGCAGTGGAGAGCTAGGGTCATACTTCCCGATCTAACATGCGGACCTTTCGTACTTCATCATGGAGTCAAGTTGTTCTTCTCGCACTTCCTTCGTTTCTGGTGCGGAGCTTGTCTTTGAAGATCCCCATTGGATGATTGAGTCTTCTCATGTCAGCGAGGAGCTAGGCTTCTAGACTCCCGAAAGAGAGATCGAGCCTTCGTACTGGCCTCTGGGTCCCAGGACCTTTATGGCCAGCGAGGAGCTAGGCTTATATTTCCTGCGGACGTTGGCACGGAGCTGGGAGGTCCCGAATAGGGTGCTTTGGATTTTGCCAGCATAGAGCTGGTCTTTTAGGTCCCGAAGGCGGGGCTTCGGGTCTTCGTGCCAACGCGGAGCTGGACTTTCGGTTCTGGGGACCTTCACATGATAGCGAGGGATTGGGTTGGATCTCCTGAGGAACTTCGTATACCAGTGGGAAGCTGGGCTCTGAGGTCTCGAAGCTTCATACGTCAGCGCGGACCTGGCCTTTTAAGTCCTTTATGCGGCACAGATTCCTAAGACTCCCTATCAATCACCTTCAAATCATGTTTGCTGATGCGGCTAGCACCCTTTTCAGGTGTTTCGTCATGATGAGCCACTTGATCATATCCTTCAAATAACAATAATTGTCAGTGCGGTGCACATATTTATCATGATAAAATAATATATAATAGAGAATGAGATCTAGAGGGCCCGGCTAAGAGCCTTATCAATGTGGGATATCTCCCGTGGATCTTCATGTGCCTGCGTGGAACGGGGCTTTTATCTCGCAGTTCCTCGAACGTCAGCCCGGGGCTGGCTTCTAGGTCCCACAGACCTTCGCATGCCACTGCGGAGCCTCACTTGTATCTCCCGCGAATCATCGGACATCAACGTGGGGTTTGGCTTCCAGGTCCCACGGACTTTCGCGTGCTAGCGAGGAGCTTGGCTGGTATCTCCTGCGACTCTTTGGACGTCAACGTGAAACTCGACTTGTACCTCCCGCAGATCTTCAGATGTCAGCGTGGAGATGTTTTATAGGTCCCACGGACCTTCGCGTGTCAGTGCGGAGCTAGATTTTTAGGTCTCAAAGGGGGAGCTTCGGGTCTTCTTGCCAATGTGGAGCTGGGCTCTTAGGTCCCGAAGGGGGAGCTTCGGGTCCTCATGCCAGCACGGAGCTGGGCTTTAGGTCCCGAAAGGGGAGCTTCGGGTCTTCATGCCAGCGCGGAGCTAGGCTTTAGGTCCCGAAGGGGGAGCTTCGGGTCTTCTTGCCAGCGCGGAGCTGGGATTTGAGGTCCTTCTGGCCTTGGTACACCATCGCGGAGCTGGACCTCTAAGTCCTTCAAATGCTCAGGTGCATGATTCGAGCTCTGTTGGCCAATGGAGTCCCTAGTGCCTTGCGCTCCTAATATGACAGGGACATGGGTCCTGACTCTGGAACTGGCCCCCATCTGGAGGAGGTGGACGTCGTTTGCCTTTAGTTGGCACAGTTCCTACAGACTCCTCCTCAGCCACCTTCTGATCTTGTTTGAGGCCATGATAAGTGACCTCCCTCAGATTTGCCGCTAGAATGAGTCATTCAATCTTATCCTTCAAGAGAGAACAATTGTTAGTATGGTGGTCATGCTATCATGGTATATATATGTATATAAATAGATAATTAGGGGGTCCTGGGATTCCGGCTAAGGTCTCCTTATCACGGGAGGTCCCCAGGCTGATGTCAGGATGTCTTCTGGATTTGCATAGTGGTGTGAATCTCCGTGGGATTCTTGGCAGAGATTCTCAGGGTTCCCTGTGGTGAGGCCGTGGCATTGGCTTTACTTTTCCCGAGCGTGGCAGCTTTTTTCCTTCTTCTGGAGCTCCCAACTCCCTTTGCTTTTTTGGGTGGCTCACTAGCGGGACTCGTAGAGGTCCCCTGCGGGTGTTCCAGTATCTCGTGTTGACCATCTTGCTCCTCTTCCTCGTCTAGGGCCTACCTTTCAAGTCGTGGCTGTTCCTCAACACGTTTGGCAGTTCCTGGAGGTCCTCCTCCCCTCTACAGTTTATTTTTTGCCTTTGACTGACCTTTGGTGTTTCCTGGGGCTCTGAGGCTGCTGCTAGGGTCATTTTTCTGCTTCATTTCCCCCGCCACTTTCGTAAATTGGCCATCGACCTACTCTGCTTCCACCGGCGATCGGGAATTGTCGTTGTCTCCAGTTCGTCCATCTCGTCCCAACAGAATAGAAAAAGGGAAAAACAGTAAATTCTCAGCACAACTTCGCACCATAGCAGTAAGAATTACTCACGCCTTCAACTCGGAGTTTCCCACAGACGGCGCCATTTGATATGGGGCAATCCCAATCAACGAAATTTATATGTGTGTGGGTGCATTTATATAGCGGTAGATCGAATATTATGAAGTTTTTAAGGGCGAATGTGTTGTTTTTACGGGGGGACGTAAACGAAAAGGACACGAGGATTTACGTGGTTCGAACCCTTTCAGGTCCTACGTCCACGGGGCGCTGCGGAACTTCCTTTCACTATATCTTTATGGATTACACACTCAAATTCTCACTTTTCTCCCAGATCTGATTCTGTACCTTGTTATGGACTTTTCCTCTTCATGGGCTTATTGGGCTTCTCTTTGTTTTTTGTTTTCTCGGCCCAGCCTAGTTGAGTCCGTATCACGTGTGATATGCCAAATTTTATCATGTTTGACCCAATAGCAAAAGAAAATCAATTTTGTCGAGTTTGCTCCTAGTCAAGCTCTCTCGTTTTCAAGCTCTCTCGATTGGAATCCACACCACTGATTGACATATGTATATATATATATATATATATGTATATGTATGTATATATATTCCAAATCAATCAGATACAATTGCAATAATGTTAGTGATGAGAGGTGAGAACAATCATATATGGCAAGTAGATATTTCATATTTGGTCATAATGATACAAAAATAATAAAATAATAATAATACATACTATCAAAGCGTGAAACTGTCACAACCGACTTAACAACGACCTTATTAGTATTTGCCAGCGCTTTTTATCCTTCATGAAATTTCCACGCCCACACGCAATAATAAAGTCTCTCCTTTATTTACGCCTTTTGATTTGCATAAATCTAGCGAATAAAATATATGTATGCATCCTGTAATTTTCTTGACATCATGACCCACCATTGACGACCCAGCCCAAGGCTGCTTTTGGACAATTTGCAGGTATGGTTGAACAGCTCTTTTCAAACAGCATTGCATTGCAACCGCACTAAAACTCTTGTCTCTTCTCGCTCGCTCGTTAACCTCAAATTCTTGATATCCTTTTTTCAATTTAATTATTTCCTGCATTGATTGTTCATGGATAAACAGCACCTGCCATTGCTGCCAGTGGTGCTGTTTATCCATGACCAATCAGACAACTGCAAAACCCGTGAACTACACACAACTGCATCAGACTGGTTCTCAAAAGCAGAGTTTAACTCTTTGTCTAAGTATCTAAGCTGTTCTCAAAGGCCCTGAAACCGAAATATCCATGACTGACCAATGGATAAACATGTGACTCTACTGAGCGGAAAAAAAGACCGGGTCTCTTGATAATTGTGCCCCATCAATGCACATATTATTGAAGTTTATACAGTGGCTTTGAAACTTGCATGATATTAGAGAGGTGAATAGTCATGTCATCAACGAATCTCTGTCATCGGACAAGACATAAAGTTCCGACGCACTGGAAAAGAAGATAAGCATGGCTTGGAATACTGTACACCCGTGACACAAGTTGACAGGAATTTTTCGGCTATTTAAAGACCTCACGACCCTCTCAAAATCCCAGTCACTCAACAACAACTGAGTTCAAAATGCTGAGTTACCGAAACATCCACAACCCTCAGTCAGGATAAGCCTCAAAACCAGAAAAAGCTTAACAAGCCAAGCCCAGTTTTCTTACCCAATCGCCTCAAAGCAGTATCTCCAACAGACGGATGCAGTTTCATCCATTAGATCATTCAAAGACCTCACGGCGGTCAAACAAAGCTACAAAGACGCTGCTGTGGACTAGCAGGCTTTTTAAAACAAGTCCGACGGCACAGAAGGAGAGCTCTGGGATGCTCTCTGATGACTGGACGAGTTGGATCAGATGCACCCAGTCATCAGCTTCTTACCCAGAGCTGAACAAAAGATGCCACGGACCGGGCGAACCATCAGGGTACTACAAGGACCCAAAGGAGAAGATGGCGCCCCACCAGTCCCTGTAGACTATCGACCCACAAGAGACGGCGTAGAAATCGAGCGGTTGAGAAGCCATGGGTACCTTACCGCTCCTACCAGCCTCTCGAAGAGACGGCGAGAATCCATCAAGGAAAGGGACTGGAAAAGGGGGGATCGGTTTACCCGGGATTGAATGCCATGCCAGTTGCATACCGGATACCGGTTCCTATCGGTTTCGTTGCGCTTTCAGTGGTGCCAACAAGCGGACAACCACCATGACGCAACAACCGATTCTCCAAGGAGCTCAACTAAAAGCGTGAGTCCTGGAGACAACTGGAGCTTTGTACGAGCTGCTAAGACTGGACGGGTCAGAAGAAGATTTCTTCAGACCTTTAAGCGTCCGGTCAAATCTGCGCGAGCTACAGAGCTACCGGTTTCATTGTGCTTCAGAAGGAGAGAACAACGGTGATGATGACTCCCTGCACAATGTCTACCTTTCTCACACCGGACATGTGATTGTCAAAAAGGGGGAAGAAGAGTACTGCCCACTGCCAATACTAATTGGGGAGAAAGGGAAGAGATGGCAGTACTGAACGAAGCTGCTGGCAGACCAGGACATACCAGAGAGACTTGGGATGCCAACAACCGGAAGATCGAAGAAGTATACCGATACTGGTTGTGACAAGCAGTGTGAAGAAGAGTGCTGCTAGCTGAGAAGAAAGGGCAGATGGAAACTGCTGCAGCACTAAGGCGAAGCAGAAGGCAGACCGGGATGTACCAGAGAAACCGGACGATGCCATCAACCGGAAGATCGAAGAAGTTTAGCATATCTAAGGAATAGATAGGCCAACAACGGTTGTAATAGATCGGTAGTTTAGTATCAAATTTCCTTTGATATAATAAATACCGTTCTGCTTCGTTGAGTTTGACAATCACCAAAAAGGGGGAAATTGTTAGGAATCGTGAATCAAGAATTCAGATTAAACAGTTTTGGTGATTGTCCAAACTTGATAAAGAATACCGGTCAGAAGAACATAAGACCGAAGATTAAAAGACCAGATAATCAGTCTGAAGGAAATTGTTCAAGCCTGGTTAAGGATACAAGTTAGAAGAAGATTAAATGACCGGATGTCAATCAGCAGATTACATATGCACAGGAGACCGGATATTAGTTAGAAGAACACAAGACTGGTTATTAGAAGAAGCGTGCCTAAAACCGAAAGATATACCGGACTCGGTAGGAGCCAAGATCAGAACTCAGATACCGGACCGATAAAGGGCGAAGACTGGAGTTCTGTCATCGAGCATGCCACATGTTCAAAGATTCAAATTTACTCAAAGGCGGGATAATGAAACCTACTGTCGAAATCTTTAATACAAGGCTGCCATAGGAAGTCAGGTCGAAGTCAAGCCAAGCTTAGAATGGAAAAAGCAAATGAGACAGTATAGACTGCTGCCAAGACCGGACAGTACCCATTTTGGGAAAGTGCATTTAATGCACAGCTCAGCACTTGGAGCCATATCACAACGGTCTTCTTCATCAACAAACAAGTATATATATCACAGAAGAAACACTGAAGAAGACAACAACACAACCACGAGAAATCAATCAGACAAAATTCAAGAACAAAGCGAGAAATTTAGAAAGTGTTGTCCTCACTATACGATAACCGGTCAGGTTAAGTAAGTGAGTTATTGTTATTCCGACGGACTGTAAAAAGCTGTTGAAGTAGGTGGATTGTATTTTACGACTGCCTAGGGATTCACTAGATAAGGCTGAGGGCAGCCGGGTAGGTTGTACTGTGAGTGTATAACTGAAGTCTAGTGAACCTTCCTCACGAGGAAGAAGGGGAGACGTAGGAGATTTAACTCCGAACTTCCAGAAACAAACTGGTATCTTCTTTCACACACACACTAACACTACGCACAGATTATCGGTTTCTAAGTCAGAACCGATCTACAAGCTTCCGCGAATAACACATATAGAAAAATCAAGCACCGGTATTAACCTTAACGGTTAACTACCAAAAAGGCGTCAAGCGTTTATTCACCCCCCCTCTAAACGCGTAAACCGATCCTATCAAGTGGTATCAGAGCGGGTTTGCTTGATCTTTTTTTTTTTTACACTAACCATGACTTTATCAGATCAGCTTCTTATGTTTAGCAGGGAAAATTTCTTGAGTGGAAAATAAGGTTGATGACCTACCTTTATGCGCAAGATGATGAAATGATCGACGTACTGGAAAATGGACCATTCGTGTTCAACAAGATAAACGCAAGACATGCTGTCTACCCTGACGAGCCAAGAGAAATTCCAAAGGAAAGACACGAGCTGTCAGCAGAAGAGAGACGAAAGACAAATCTGGATAATATTGCAAAAAATGCCATATTCAAAACTCTGGACATAGAAGTCTTCAGACAAGTTATGACAGGCAAGACCGCTAAGGAAGTGTGGATCAAACTAAGTCGACTTGGGGAAAACAAGAAATCAACGAGCTCAAGGAAAATCCAACAGAAGCTCTGGAAGACGGAAAATCATCCAATGTGACACAGGTTAATCAGCGTAAGCTAAGCGATAATACTAACATTCAACTTAAATATGACAGGACCGGATCCAAAGCTGAGAATGACTCCAAAGAGGAGACAAACCAACACCTAAGGTGGAAGAAGGCACAAACCTCCACGACTAATGGAGATAGCCACAGATGGGATGATACCGATTCCGATGAATCAAGTTCTGAGGATGAACCAAGCAACCACAAAGTTGAACCAGATCTTATCTGCCTGATGGGAGATCAATCAGATCCAGAAAATAAGTTCACCTATGAAGAAGTTCTAGATGCTCTTCAGAATATGGCTGATGAATACTGGAAACTGAACGAGAAGTTAAAAGTGGCAGAAAAAGGAAAAGCACCAGCGCTAGAGGATACCGGACCTCTTCTTGAAAAGATCAGCCATCTACAGGAAGAAAACCTCAAGCTCAAAGAAGCAGCCGAAAAGAATGCATCAGAAAACAAGAAGCTGACCGCCTTGTCCAGTCATGGACTAAGTCAACAGAGACATTCCAATGTCTCCAAGGTTCCCTAAGGGATGCTGGTGACCGAACCGGACTCGGATACGACGAAAGAATTGATGTCGACAAACCAACAACATCCGCACAACCTACTACTCCAAAGGTGATCAACTTTGTTCGTCCTGCAAACTATAACCCAGTTTCTGTTGCTCCTATGAACAGGTCTAAGGAAACTGGAGTGAAACATACCTACAATTCCTCAGTGTCCTACGCAAGGACAAGACCTCAGGTAGCAAGGGGGAATAATGTAAGAAATGCTCCACATAAAGGAATACCCCAACAATTGAGGGGGAATACAGGAGTAAATTATGATTCACGAAGAAGAAGACCTCAACGACCAAGGGGGAATGGCCACGATACAAAACCAGGGACACAAGGCTACAGAAGACCCAAAGACCGGTCTCAGAATAGGAATAATAAATATAAATATCTTATTGATCCCACTACCGGTAGACACGTTAGGATAATCCAATTATGGATACCTAAGGTACTAATTCCTAACCGGACTCAAAGAGACTTGAGTACCGAGGATTTTATTTGTTCTTGCAGGAATACATGCAGGAACTCAACCGGTTCTACTAATCTCTAGACAGCAGATGCTGTCGGCACATGCCCAGGGGGAAAGACTCTCGCTGAGATCGAACCATGTGCCAAGTCAGCGGCTACCTTTGAAATAGGTATCCAGCAACTGTCTGAACCGGTACAAGCAAGAAAGAACTTACAGTCAATGTGCTTGGTTACTGTATAAGTGAAGGAAAGAAAACAGAAATTGCTCTTTCTAAGCCTTGTACTAACACCATGCCTAAGGACCATAGCGTATGCTGTGAGTCATCTATATACTGGCAAGCTTTAGGTAAAAATGCAGTAAAGAGAGGGAATCAGGTGTCTGGAGAAAGGCACAACAGATGATCAGAATAACCAAGCGGTAGCAGCCAGACAGGACCCCGGAAAGGAAGCTCCGAACCGGGAAAATCAAGCAATAAAGGAACAAACCAGTTTCAAAAGGGCGATACTTGTCTAAAAGAAACGGGACAGTGTATTGCAAGAAGTTTGCACCTAAGGGAGCCTACTGAGGGGGAACGCCTCAAGCAAAAGGAAGAAGAAGGCTCTCAGAAGACCAAATAGCGCTCAAGAGACGATCAAATCAGCCTGGCGACTGATCGGAATAACTGGTGGAAATACGAACTAAGGGGGAATTTATCAACAGGAACTGAATTAGTCTTGAGATCAACTAAGTCCGGAAGTTCCCATCAAAGACCGACAATCCATACCGGAGAAAGACAACTAAAGGGCAATCGGTGAGGGAAATAATCTCAGCTCCAGACAAATGGCGTGATGGTGCTCTACATGGAGACTGGTTTTCAGCCGACTGAATGACTGAGTGTAGCTTTGGACTCTAACTAGTGGTTAAGGAGCAGACAAACATGGGTCAACAAGCAAGCTCTTCTATTGAAGGAAGGTTACAGCCTTAAAAGGAAAAGCAGTAGAATTACCAAGGCTGTCAACTTGGTGAAGATAGTCGAAAGCACTGAAATCAGGAAAGAGAGACTAAGTGCAGGAATGACAAACCCGTGAACTACACACAACTGCATCAGACTGGTTCTCAAAAGCAGAGTTTACTCTTTGTCTAAGTATCTAAGCTGTCTCAAAGGCCTTCTGAAACCGAAACTATCCATGACTGACCAATGGATAAACATGTGACTCCTACTGAGCGGATAAAGACCGGGTCTCTTCGATAATTGTGCCCCATCAATGCACATATTATTGAAGTTTATACAGCTGGCTTTGAAACTTGCATGATATTAGAGAAGGTGAATAGTCATGTCATCAACGAATCTCTGTCATCGGACAAGACATAAAGTTCCGACGCACTGAAAAGAAGATAAGCATGGCTTGGAATACTGTACACCCGTGACACAAGTTGACAGGAATTTTCGGCTATTTAAAGACCTCACGACCCTCTTCAAATCCCAGTCACTCAACAACAACTGAGTTCAAAATGCCTGAGTTACCGAAACATCCACAACCCTCAGTCAGGATAAGCCTCACAACCAGAAAAAGCTTAACAAGTCCAAGCCCAGTTTTCTTACCCAATCGCCTCAAAGCAGTATCTCCAACAGACTGGATGCAGTTTCATCCATTAGATCATTCAAAGACCTCACGGCGGTCAAACAAAGCTACAAAGACGCTGCTGTGGACTAGCAGGCTTTTTAAAACAAGTCCGACGGCACAGAAGGAGAGCTCTGGGATGCTCTCTGATGACTGGACGAGTTGGATCAGATGCACCCAGTCATCAGCTTCTTACCCAGAGCTGAACAAAAGATGCCACGGACCGGGCGAACCATCAGGGTACTACAAGGACCCAAAGGAGAAGATGGCGCCCCACCAGTCCCTTGTAGACTATCGACCCACCAAGAGACGGCGTAGAAATCGAGCGGTTGAGAAGCCATGGGTTACCTTACCGCTCCTACCAGCCTCTCGAAGAGACGGTCGAGAATCCATCAAGGAAAGGGACTGGAAAAGGGGAATCGGTTACCCGGGATTGAATGCCATGCCAGGTGCATACCCGGATACCGGTTCCTATCGGTTTCGTTGCGCTTTCAGTGGTGCCAACAAGCGGACAACCACCATGACGCAACAACCGATTCTCCAAGGAGCTCAACTAAAAGCGTGAGTCCTGGAGACAACTGGAGCTTTGTACGAGCTGCTAAGACTGGACGGGTCAGAAGAAGATTTCTTCAGACCTTTAAGCGTCCGGTCAAATCTGCGCGCAGCTACAGAGCTACCGGTTTCATTGTGCTTCAGAAGGAGAGAACAACGGTGATGATGACTCTCCTGCACAATGTCTACCTTTCCTCACACCGGACATGTGATTGTCAAAAAGGGGGAAGAAGAGTACTGCCCACTGCCCAATACTAATTGGGGAGAAAGGGAAGATGGCAGTACTGAACGAAGCTGCTGGCAGACCAGGACATACCAGAGAGACCTTGGGATGCCAACAACCGGAAGATCGAAGAAGTATACCGATACTGGTTGTGACAAGCAGTGTGAAGAAGAGTGCTGCTAGCTGAGAAGAAAGGGCAGATGGAACTGCTGCAGCACTAAGGCGAAGCAGAAGGCAGACCGGGATGTACCAGAGAAACCGGACGATGCCATCAACCGGAAGATCGAAGAAGTTTAGCATATCTAAGGAATAGATAGGCCAACAACGGTTGTAATAGATCGGTAGTTTATGTATCAAATTTCCTTTGATATAATAAATACCGTTCTGCTTCGTTGAGTTTTGACAATCACCAAAAAGGGGGAAATTGTTAGGAATCGTGAATCAAGAATTCAGATTAAACAGTTTTGGTGATTGTCCAAACTTGATAAAGAATACCGGTCAGAAGAACATAAGACCGAAGATTAAAAGACCAGATAATCAGTCTGAAGGAAATTGTTCAAGCCTGGTTAAGGATACAAGTTAGAAGAAGATTAAATGACCGGATGTCAATCAGCAGATTACATATGCACAGGAGACCGGATATTAGTTAGAAGAACACAAGACTGGTTATTAGAAGAAGCGTGCCTAAAACCGAAAGATATACCGGACTCGGTAGGAGCCAAGATCAGAACTCAGATACCGGACCGATAAAGGGCGAAGACTGGAGTTCTGTCATCGAGCATGCCACATGTTCAAAGATTCAAATTTACTCAAAGGCGGATAATGAAACCTACTGTCGAAATCTTTAATACAAGGCTGCCATAGGAAGTCAGGTCGAAGTCAAGCCAAGCTTAGAATGAAAAAGCAAATGAGACAGTATAGACTGCTGCCAAGACCGGACAGTACCCATTTTGGGAAAGTGCATTTAATGCACAGCTCAGCACTTGGAGCCATATCACAACGGTCTTCTTCATCAACAAACAAGTATATATATCACAGAAGAAACACTGAAGAAGACAACAACACAACCACGAGAAATCAATCAGACAAAATTCAAGAACAAAGCGAGAAATTTAGAAAGTGTTGTCCTCACTATACGATAACCGGTCAGGTTAAGTAAGTGAGTTACTGTTATTCCGACGGACTGTAAAAAGCTGTTGAAGTAGGTGGATTGTATTTTACGACTGCCTAGGGATTCACTAGATAAGGCTGAGGGCAGCCGGGTAGGTTGTACTGTGAGTGTATAACTGAAGTCTAGTGAACCTTCCTCACGAGGAAGAAGGGGAGACGTAGGAGATTTAACTCCGAACTTCCAGAAACAAACTGGTATCTTCTTTCACACACACACTAACACTACGCACAGATTATCGGTTTCTAAGTCAGAACCGATCTACAAGCTTCCGCGAATAACACATATAGAAAAATCAAGCACCGGTATTAACCTTAACCGGTTAACTACCAAAAAGGCGTCAAGCGTTTATTCACCCCCCCTCTAAACGCGTAAACCGATCCTATCAATCTCAGTTGACAGAGTACGATCGACACATTATATGAAAATACACCATTATGCATCTCGAAGTTATTCTGAATTCTCGTACAGCTGGTGCTTTGCTGTGATAGCAACATGTAAATACTTTCTTATGACTGGTTTTATTTAACATGAATTAGACGGACGGAAGGAAGACAACACAGTATGCATTATAATGCTGCTTCTTACTGTTAATTCATGTCTTCCATCTTAGATACCAACTACTGTTAAAACCCAAAAAAATGGGTGGCGCCGTACTCGTTTTCGTAGCTCAAAGTTGCCATTTTGAATATCCCAATGAGTTGCCAAGTGGACATTAACAACCCCCATCCTCTTCCCAACTAGTAATCGAGTTTGCTGATTTATTAAAACAAGAAAACTAACTATATTCCGTTCGAGCTAATATTCGATCATCACCCTTTTTCTGACGCACTGTCTCATAATCTAAATAAGACAGATATCTTAGAGATGGACAAGCCCAACATTTATTTCAAATGAACAAATCAAGTTATTCCAATGAAACTACTATCACGCGTTTTAGGTACGAGTTATTCCAGTTTAAGATAACATTCTCAGAAAAAATCAAGTTGAACGAAAGCAGATGGACAAGTGTTTAAGTAGAGTAACGACGTCTTATGTATAGGTATATCGCTGACAGAGCAGCAACAGCATATGGAACCGCTGTCCATATTCCCTGTCACGTAAGATGCAGATATTAAAGCAGATGACGGAGTAATAGTATTCAAGCTATTCTGTACTCAAAGCACGAGAAAAAGTACCACTACAGAAGCAACAGTTGCAAGAGCAAACACCGGGCGTTCTCTCAGCAAGAACCCGATTCCTAACTGTATGTGAGCAGACATGCTAAACATTATTTTATGAATTGGCTATATATGTGAACTCGAAACAACATTGAGGACTTCGATTGGAGGCAATGCCACCTATGAGTGGGTATTTCTTAACTACATAAGCGTGGAAATAACACATTTTTCCCATTATGCTTCGATTGAGGGAAGCGTTGATGTAATGAGAAAGACCAATGACAGTCTGGTCTGGACCAACCAAACGCATAAATTACCTGTAATGGAAGTGTTATCAGTCCCCCAAAGCAAACACCAGCAAAGAAACACTCAGGCGATATGCCCTGAAATCAGATTGCACGAAAAATTTTATTAGCCACTTCTGTTCTAGTGCGCTACACAGAGAGAAACTATTAAATTATATACGGAAAGAAGGGATATTCGTGGAGCAGAAGCAAGCAAGAATCACTAACCATTGCCCCAGCCAAAAATGCTGTGGGATTTCTTACTCCAAGAGAAAATCGTTCGACTGGATCCACAGATTATAATTTATACACAACAAAGTGAGAATACATGAGAAGCGTGTAATTAAAAAGAGTTGCTCCCAAACCTTAGAATTGTACGAGAAAATGAAAGATACGGAACACGTAATACTTTAATAGCATAAATCAACAACAGCGTGAAAATAGTCCCGACATTGCATGCGATAAACGGATTTGCAATTAAAAAGTGAAGGGGAACGAGATTGCAAAAATTGTGTTTCCTCACCAAAACCAATAAGGTTTCCATATCTTTACACAATACGAGTAAGGTCCATAGCTCTCTCTTTGCCGACTCCTAACTGTGCCAATCGTAAGGAGTCATGCATAATACACATATATATAGAAATTTAAGCAGGTCAATGCATTTAAACTGGTTATAACCTTTGACCGAATGTCATCGGATGCCCCACATTTTGTGAAAAGTTTTCCAAGGTAAAATGGTATCATATCACTAATACAAACACCCCTGAACACACATAGAGAAGATGAGCTTAATAGAAAATTGTAGGAAGAACTATAATCCTAGCAAGAGTAGATCCAAGATAATAAAAGAGGAAACATTACACGCCAGGGACAACGGAATCATAGAAAGAACAGAGAAGCAAACACTAACCAGTAGACCCATAGAACAGTGGATATAATGTATGGAGCATTCCCAGAAAATGAATCAACAAAAGATTTCCACGTTCCATCCAGAGCAAGTAACCGGGTCAATGAAATGCTGACCTACATATAATTTTACAAGCGATAGATCAAAAGGAATGAAAAGTCCAAATTCAGAAAGTCTATAGCAGAAGGATGACAACTGAAACGTCAGAAGAAAGCAAGTACCCATATGTTTAAGGCCTCTTCACTTATAAAAAGTCCACAGCCTGCTGCCATTAGAAGCCAAAAGTAGACCCATCTACAGCCAGTAAAGCAGAGCTTATACATCATTATAAAGGGATTCTCAAAATTGACTACCTCAGGTATAAGAATATGGCTGATTGCTAATGGCTAAAGATGTACGAATTCAAGTTACTAAGAAGGACAAAATGGTGTATATGAGCTCGAACTAAAATGGTACGAGTGCATGCAGCTTATCGACACGAGACTGGAGCCAAAACATACCCGGGGGGACATCGAGGAAGAATAACCCGATATCCAAAACACTGAAAGCTAAAAGTACCAGCAGGTGCAGCCAAACTTAATGAGGTTGAGTCAGTATTCAGATGCTGTATCCCAAATATAGCTTCCTGATTCAGTGACTTCAGACCAAATGATGCGAGAGAAATTACAGCAGCTATTCCAAGAACTATGCCTAGCTTAGAAAGAAATGAAAACCCACCACCAGATTTGTTCTCAAAACTGCCAATGGCAAGATCAGTGGTCACATTTTGATCCGAATGGAAAACTTGAGATTCACCAGCATCATTGGAGCCTCGTGCAACATCCTGGTGATTGCATTTGGCCCTACATTAATGTTGGAATGATAAAAGAATAACCTTTTGGAGCACGAGCAAGGAAAGTCACATGAGTGATACACGACATAAAGTCACCATTATTGTGTGCCACCATTATGCTTGTATCGTTGAGATCTGGAGCTTCAAATTACACATAGCTAGCTACATTAGTACTCAACAGATAAGCTTATCACTTGACAATTCATAACCAGCTCATTATTCAAGGTCTTTTCAACCACAGTTTATCAAGTGAGGTCTCCATCCAGCTTTAGAGAACCCTTACACACAAAATACTTCATGTACAAACATCCAACTATCTATCAAATCAACATAAATCCTGACAAGGTGAGGGTATCAGTCAAATCCTGTTCTCAATAAGTCAAGAGCGAGTGACTAAATTATATTTATCCTTGAAGGAAAATGTAAAAACACCCAACGGCAAGGTACCGAGAATTGGATGATGATTTCCAGGTGCGTAACTCGTCTCGGAAGAGGTGGCTTCGACGGCGAGGTGAAGCGGTGAACCGGCGGTCGGAGAAGTGGGCTGACGAGAAAGGGCGAGTAAGGCCGGAAGGCCCATTTGCGATAATAGCTGCCATGAGTGGTCGTGCGTGCTTGTGGACAATATCAACATGAGATGATTATGTTTTGGGCTTCCTGTGGGGCCCAATTAGCTTGTGGACGAGTTGGTCGGTCGATTGGAGGAATATTTATTCTATTGTGTCAAAGTTCAAGGTTAGGGTTCATAAATTGAAATACACACTATATTTTTTATTGTACATTTCACTTTCATCCCTCTATTTTAATATAAATCTATATTGCATAGGATATCAGTACACACATTTAAATCTGCAAAAGTTCTAGTGCTAACCGCTAATTATGTCATTTCTTTCAAAATTTACCACTTTTGTTTGGTTTTGAGTTTTATTTAATTTTTTGTTGATGTGACTTTTGTTTTCTATCATCACGTGGGTTAAAGAAAAAGCAATGGGAAGGCTTCCTATTGATGTGTCAGGCGCCTTGGTCAAAGAACCATGTGAAGGAAAGAAACGTGAGGCTAAGTTAGTGTGCGGCAGCTTTTCTTTGTCAAAAGTGGACCCCCATTTTATAAGACTTGGATTGTTGTGTTTAGACGAGCGATCAGGCAAAACTCAGCTATAAATAGCTGAGCTCGTTGAAGGCAAAAAACAGCCACAGCCCACAGAAACCACATCTTCAGTTCAGCGAGGGTTTATTCCTCGGTCACCGCTTCTTCGATATTTCTTTGTAGCTTTGATTCTCAGTAGTTGTTATACTACTTTTATATCACGTCAGTATACGTGTTTGTAATCTCTCCACATAATAAAGAAGTTCTACCCTCCGGCCCGTGGACGAAGGTCATTCTGACCGAACAACGTAAATCTCGTGTCACTGTTCAAATTATTTTTCGTCTCTTTTATTTATTATCGTCATTTTCAGGCAAAATAATTATCGGGGATTTCCACATATCCTAACAAATTGGTATCAGAGCCAACCCTGATTTATTTTTTAGCCACCATGACGATAACAAAAATGTCAATTGAAAAATTCGACAGAAATGTCAACTTTGCAATGTGGAGTCTCAAGATGGAGGCCATACTCATTCAAGACGGTTGTGAGGTGGCGCTTGAAGGCGCAAAGAAGAAACCAATTGAAATGAAGGACGATCAATTTAAGGAATTGGACAAGAAAGCCAGATCGGCTATTATATTAAATCTCTCTTACGAGGTTTTACAAGAAGTTGCCACGGAGACGACGGCCATGGGTATGTGGGATGCGTTAAAAGCTATTTACATGAAGAAGACTAAGGAGAATCGGCTATACTTAAAGCAGAAGCTTTATAGTATGAAAATGACGGAAGGTACTTCTATTCTCTCGCATCTCGATAAATTCGATTCTATCATTATTGATTTGGCGAACGTAGAAGTCAAAGTGACGGACGAAGATCAGGCCATAATATTGTTGTGTTCCCTTCCCTCGTCTTTAAAGCATTTTCGTGACACTATAATATATGGAAAAGATACGATATCGTATTCTAGTGTCAAATCTGCATTGCAATCGAAAGAGCAGATAGATAGGGATATTACGGGAGAAACAAGTGGTAGCCAGGCAGAAGGCCTGTTTGCACGGGGAAGACCAGATCGTAGAGACGCTGAAAGCAGCAGATTTAAAGAAAGGTCGAAATCCAGGTACAGAAATAAAGTCTGTAATTTTTGCAAGAAAAAGGGTCAGATCAAAGCTGATTGTTTTAAATTAAAAAATAAGGAGAAAAATAATCAGCAATATAATAAACCCGCCGAAGCTAGTTTAGCTGCTGATGAGAGCGATGGAACAATTTTTGTAGCAACTGCAAATATTGTTAGGTCTGATAATGAGTGGATCTTAGATTCAGGTTGTTCTTACCATATAAGTCGGAGTCAAGATTGTTTTTCCACATATGAAAAATTCGATGGTGGATACGTCTTAATGGGAAATGATGCTCCGTGTAAAGTTGTTGGTAAAGGCACAGTTAGGATCAAGATGTTCGACGGAATCATCCGAACGCTCACAGAAGTCAGACATGTTCCAGATATGAAGAGAAATCTTATCTCTTTAGGCACACTTGAATCTCAAGGGTGCAGGTTCTCAGGTGAAGGTGGAGTTTTGAAGATTGCCAGAGGTGCCCTAGTCGTGATGAAAGCTTGCAGGTCTGGAAATTTATATGTTTTGCAAGGAACTACTGTTACAGGTTCCGCTGCAGTTTCGACATCCCCGGAGGTTGATACCACGAGATTATGGCAATGCGACTTGGACACATAGGAGAAAAAGGCTTGACGATTTTAAGCAAGCGGGGCTTACTTTCGGGTCAAAGTACTGGTAAGATGGACTTTTGCGAACACTGTATTTTTGGGAAGCAGAAACGAGTCAGCTTCAGTTCGCCAGCAGTCCACAGGACGAAAGGTACTTTGGACTATATTCATTCTGATGTATGGGGTCCTTCTCGTGTTCCGTCCAAAGGTGGTGCAAGATACATGTTGACTTTCATCGATGATTTTTCGAGGAAAGCGTGGGTCTATTTTCTTAAGCTGAAAAGTGATGTTTTCCTAACATTTAAACAATGGAAAGCTCTGATTGAAAAGCAGGCAGGAAAACAGATCAAGCAGTTGCGGACAGATAATGGCTTAGAATTTTGCGGAAGCGAGTTCAACGAATTTTGCAAGAATGAAGGTATTGCTCGACATCACACTGTTCGAATGACGCCTCAACAAAATGGTGTTGCCGAGCGCATGAACCGAACGCTTTTAGAGAGAGCACGATGTATGATCTCCAACGCTGGGTTGACAAATGATTTTTGGGCTGAAGCTATCGCTGCAGCGTGCTATATTGTCAACCGTTCACCGTGTTCACCTATCAATTTCAAGACTCCTGAGGAAGTATGGTCAAGTACTCCTGCTGATTACTCCAACTTAAGAATATTTGGGTGCCCAGCTTATATACACGTAAACGAGGAAAAGTTAGAGCCTAGAGCTAAGAAGTGTATTTTCCTCGGTTACGCTTCAGGGGTGAAAGGATATAGACTATATTATCCTGATCCCATGTCACCCAAATTTATAATTAGCAGAGATGTTACATTTGACGAGTCTTCTATGTTACATCCTTCAAAAGAGTCTACTAATTCTTCTAATCAAGAAAAGAAGGATAGTGTACACAGCGAGGTGGAGCTCGAAATCAATAAAGATCCTTCAGATGATCCTGCTACGAGTTCAACAGATCGAGAGGATGAGGCAGAACCTAATTCAGATCCTGTTGAAGATGAAAGCACCGATCACGAATATTCTATAGCCAGAGATACGGAGAGACGGGAGATTCGACTACCACAGCGGTACGTAAATTTAGTTTCGTACGCCTTATTAGTGGCGCAAGAAACAGGTGGAGGCGGCGAACCTTCTACCTATTCGGAGGCAATAAGCGATGTTAATTCTGATAAGTGGCTGGTAGCGATGAATGAAGAAATGGAGTCTCTACACAAGAATGGAACGTGGATTCTTGTGCCGCCGCCGAAGAAAAAGAAATAGCAAGAAGAAAGAAGACTTATCTGGTTCTGACGATGCAAGGTATAAGGCACGATTAGTCGCGAAAGGCTATAGTCAGGTACAAGGTGTTGATTTTAATGACGTTTTCTCACCTGTCGTTAGACATAGCTCTATTCGTGTATTACTTGCATTCGTTGCCATGTATGATTTGGAGTTAGAACAGCTTGACGTCAAGACGGCGTTCTTACATGGCGATTTAGATGAACAGATTTATATGAAGCAACCTGAAGGCTTCATAGTTGAAGGCAAGGAAGACCAAGTTTGTTTGTTAAAGAAATCCTTATACGGATTAAAGCAGTCTCCAAGACAGTGGTATAAACGGTTTGATTCTTTCATGTTGGGTCATGGTTTCTCCAGGAGCAAGTATGATAGTTGTGTTTACTTCCGGAAGTTAAATGACAGTTCGTTCATTATCTATTGTTATATGTTGATGATATGCTCATTGCGGCTAAGAATCTTGGAGAAATTCACCAGTTGAAGGCCTTATTAAATGGTGAATTTGAGATGAAAGATTTGGGAGCAGCTAAGAAGATTCTTGGTATGGAGATTAGACGTGATAGAGGAGCTGGTAAGTTGCACCTGACCCAGGAAAGTTACCTCAGAAAGGTTTTGGAGAGATTTGGCATGAGCGATGCCAAACCAGTCAGCACTCCTCTTGCTAGCCATTTTAGGCTAAGCGCTGCTCAGTCACCATCATCAGATGAGGAAGAAGCGTACATGGCACGAGTTCCTTACTCGAGTGCAGTCGGCAGTATTATGTATGCAATGGTATGTACACGTCCTGATATTTCACAGGCTGTTAGTGTTGTTAGCAGGTATATGGCTAATCCAGGGAAGAACACTGGCAAGCAGTGAAGTGGATTCTCAGATACTTGAAGGGTACTCTAAGCTTTTGTTTGGAGTTTGGCAGAAACAGTGATACTCTCGTTGACTTCGTCGATTCAGACTACGCAGGTGATCTCGATAAACGACGATCTCTTACTGGTTATGTATTTTCTATTGGAGGTTGTGCAGTTAGCTGGAAAGCAACTCTACAGCATGTAGTGGCGTTGTCTACTACTGAAGCAGAATACATGGCAGTTACTGATGCGATCAAGGAAGCATTATGGTTGACAGGGTTATTCAGGGGACTAACTTAGAATCAGGGAGTTATTACTATTTTCTGTGATAGTCAAAGTGCGATTCATTTGACTAAGGATCAGATGTATCACGAAAGGACTAAGCATATTGATGTTAAGTATCATTTTATTCGTGATATCATTGCAGATAAAAAGGTGTTTATCAATAAGATACACACGAAGGATAATCATGCAGATTTGTTTACGAAGGCTCTTCCAGTTTCCAAGTTCAAGCATTGCTTGGACTTGATTGGTGTTTTAAAATGGTGAACTAGCCCGTCGGGGCTATGGATGGAGGGAGACAGAGATAGTTACTAAATGTGTTACTAATTAAGGTGGAGTAATTTACGGAACCAAAAGTCAAGGTGGAGATTTGTTGATGTGACTTTTGTTTTCTATCATCACGTGGGTTAAAGAAAAAGCAATGGGAAGGCTTGCTATTGATGTGTCAGGCGCCTTGGTCAAAGAACCATGTGAAGGAAAGAAACATGAGGCTAAGTTAGTGTGCGGCAGCTTTTCTTTGTCAAAAGTGGACGCCCATTTTATAAGACTTGGATTGTTGTGTTTAGACGAGCGATCAGGCAAAACTGAGCTATAAATAGCTGAGCTCGTTGAAGGCAAAAACAGCCACAGCCCACAGAAACCACATCTTCAGTTCAGCGAGGGTTTATTCCTCGGTCACCACTTCTTCGATATTTCTTTGTAACTTTGATTCTCAGTAGTTGTTATACTACTTTTATATCACGTCAGTGTACGTGTTTGTAATCTCTCCACATAATAAAGAAGTTCTACCCTCCGGCCCGTGGAAGTAGGTCATTCTGACCGAACCACGTAAATCTCGTGTCACTGTTCAAATTTATTTTTCGTCTCTTTTATTTATTATCGTCATTTTCGGGCAAAATAATTATCGGGGATTTCCGCATATCCTAACATTTTTAAATAATGGCATGATCCATAAAGATAAAGAATTACAAATTATTCATTGAACTTCGAAATGAAGATCAAGGTGCCCTTGAAAGGCCAGCGATTGATTATGCGTAATTGGAATTTGACAACAAAAGATATCTTGAAAAACATTGTTCCTTTCCTAGAGATAATTGAAAATGGGCCTCCTATCTGTTACTCAAACATAGATCAGGCTACGTTCAATTGAACGATAAACTTCGATTTGAATAGTTTCTAACAAAGAGACCCAGCAACCCCTATGTTATGCACTAATCAAGTTCATCAACTTTTTTATGAAATTGAAATTGACATATAGGAAAGTAAATTAACCTTGTAAAAAATAATTTCGATCTATATATCTTCACAAGGTTGCAGATTTATACAACCAACTCACAGATCAATACAAAGAAGCAGAAAATAAAATGGTGAAGAAGATGACGACTTGTCAACCCTAGAAATATTAAACACCTGTGAGAGTAAATAACTGGAAAAACCTCATTAAAAAAAACTAAAACCAAAAACAGTCCAATATATATATACTACCAATAATCTATATTTTCTCAATATTTCACTTTAGTCCCTCGGATATATTTTTTTCTTATGTCATTACTCCTTTTTTTTCCTTCTTGCTCCCTTCAGCTGTAGTCCCTCAAATACTTCAATCTTCTTTCAATTTTGCCCCAAAATCATGCCTTCAACACCCCTCCTCAAGATGAAGGGGCAAAAGCATCTACCATTCCTAGTTTTTTCTTAAGATTTTGATGAGCTTCTTTTCCTAGTGCCTTGGTCAGTATATCTGCAATTTGAAGCTCACTGCAGACAAACTCAGTTTTAATATACCATTTTGAACACATTCTCTAACTATATGGCAATCAATTTCAATATGATTTGTGCGTTCGTGAAATATGGGATTAGCTGCAATTTGAATAGCAGCCTTGTTGTCACAAAACAAATCAGCTGAATCATATTGGTCTACTTCCAAGTCTTTGAGCAATCCTCTTAGCCAAATTAATTCACAACAAGTCTGAGCCATAGATCTATATTCTGCTTCAGCAGATGATCTAGACACAGTATTTTGCTTCTTGCTTTTCCAGGAAACAAGTGAATTTCCCAGAAAAATGCAATAGCCGGTCACAGATTTTCTGGACAGCTCACATGCTGCCCAGTCAGAGTCACAGAATGCATGCAACACCCAATCAGAATCCTTACAACAGATTATACCACTTCCAGGGGACTGTTTCAAATATCTTAAAATTCTAAATGCACAAGTAAGATGATACTTTTTTGGAGAATGCATGAATTGACTTAAGGTTTGCACAGCAAAGCATATATCAGGTCTTGTATTACAGAGGTACAGTAATTTTCCCATTAGCCTTTGATAATCAGTAGCATTATCTAAATCCTGATCATTGTAATTAATATCTCGAAACTTGGAATTTCTTACCATAGGAGTGAACTTAGGCTTAGATCCTAACATGCCATATTCTTCTAACAATTCCAGAGTATATTTCCTTTGACTAAGAATTATGCCATCAACATTATGTATTGCTTCTATACCCAAAAAGTATTTGATTTCACCAAGATCCTTAATACCAAACTCATGATGCAACATTAATTTCAGAGAATCAATTTCAGCAAGATCACTTCCAGTTACTAAGATATCATCCACATAAACTAGTACATAAACACAACCAGACTTCTCAGATTTATAAAACAAAGAGTAATCATGATAACTTTGGCAGAACTTATTTTTCTTGAGAACACTAGTTAGTTTGTCATTCCATTGTCTAGGTGCTTGCTTTAAGCCATATAATGACTTCCTAAGCTTACAAACTCTCTTATCATTTTTGTCAAAATACCCCTCAGGCAGTGTCATATACACTTCTTCCTCTAATTCCCCATGTAAAAAAGCATTATTTACATCAAGCTGAAATACAGTCCATCCTAGTTTGGCTGCTACAGAAATAACTAACCTAACTGTTACCATCTTAACTACAGGAGCAAATGTTTCATTGAAATCTATCCCCTCCTTTTGATTATACCCCTTGGCTACTAACCTAGCCTTGTATCTTTCTATGTCACCATTTGACTTGTACTTAATTCTATAGATCCATTTATTTCCTATAGCCTTCCTATTCATAGGTAACTCTACCAAGTCCCAAGTTCTATTTTCAGCTAAAGCTCTCATTTCTACATCCATTGCATTCTTCCAATTCCTATCTTTCATGGCTTCTGTTACATCTCTAGGAGTTTCAGTAGCATCTAGGACTGTTTGAAACCTTTTCTGTTCACTTTCAAGGTTATTCAAGCTAATCACATTAGATAGAGGATGGAAGACATTATGCTTAAGGTCAGTAAAAGAACAAATATAATCAGAAAAATAAGAGGGAAACTTAGCCCATCTTCTAGGCCTTGCAGCAACAAGTGAACCACCATTTTCTGCCCTGATTTCTTCTGCATGTTCAGGTTCCAAGGAATTTCCTGCAATTGGGGAAAATGCCTCAGACATGCTGCTGTTATTGTTACTTGCATCATTAGTTTCAGCAAGATTTTCAGTGACCCCTCCAGCAGCCATATTGTCATCATTGACACCCTCAAACAAAAAGTCAGTGTCATTCAAAAACATGTCTTGTTGCCCAATATTCTGTTTTGGTACCAATGGATCAGCAGCTTTGACGTTCAATTTAAAAGGAAAAACAGTCTCATAAAATTTTACATCTCTAGAGGCAAAAATTTTTTTTTTCCAAATCATAGAGTTTATAAGCCTTTTTATTTTCATAGTAACCTAACATGACACATTTTCTAGCTCTTGACTCAAATTTGTCCTTAGGATTAATCACAGTTGCATAGCATAAACAACCAAAGACTTTAAAAAGATCATATTTTGGTTTATGATTAAACATAATTTCAAAAGGGGTTTTACCTTTCAAAACTGAGCTTGGTAATCTGTTTATGATGAACACAGCTGCTAACACACACTCGGACCAAGAGATAAAGGGCAACAAGATTGAAACATTAAAGACCTAGCTACATTAAGTAAGTGCCTATGCTTTCTTTCTACCAAACCATTTTGTTGTGGAGTCGCCACACAGTTTGATGGATAATTCCTTCAGCTCTAACTAACCTGGAAAAAACAGCATTAGTGAACTCGCTCCCATTGTCTGATCTTACAGTTTTCAGTTTTTTGCAAAACTGATTTTTAACTAAATTAAGAAAGTAAACAAAAAAACTTGATACTTCAGTTTTAGTTTTCATTAAGAATGCCCAACATGCTCTTGAATAATCATCAACAACTGTAAGAAAGAATCTGGACCCATTATGACTAGCAACTCTAAATGGACCCCAAACATCAAGGTGAACTAACTCAAACAGATCTTTTGTTTTATGATCACTAAGAGGAAATGGATCCCTAGTTTGTTTAGCCTTGTGACATACATCACAAGGCTTTGAATTTATCTCATCTCTTATATTTAATCTAGTCTTTAGCAGTTTCAACACTATATCAGAAGGATGCCCTAGCCTAGCATGCCATAGCTTATGTGATGCTTCATGCGATTCTGATTTCGTAGATGGTGCACCAATTTCTACATTATGCACACAATTCACATCATTTGACAAGTAATATAAACCACCTTTAAGCCTACCAGTCCCCATCAACCTTTTGGATTGATGCTCCTGAAATAGACAGAAATTTTTATCAAATATGATGGAACAATTGCTATCTACAATAAGCTTTGAAACAGATAGAAGATTACACTTGAATTCAGGAACTACTAAGACATTTTCTAGAATCAAGTTGTCCAGTAGTTTAACTTTACCTATGAACTGTACTAATACCAAATTTCCATTTGGAAGCTTTATTTGAACATTCTGTTCTTTAAAGGTGTAATGGACATGGTTAGTTTTGGATTACTAACAACATGATCGGTTGCTCCTGAATCTATAATCCAACCAGAGGTATAGTCTGAAGAACAAGAATTATTAATAATCACACCTGCAATCATCTCTGAAATATCTTCCTCATCGTTTGTTGGAATCCAACAGCTTTAGCAATTTGTTATACTGAGTCGCAGACAGATTTGGCAACAAAGATGAAGCACTAATATTCTGTGAAGGACAACTATCAGATTCAACACAATTAGTTTTCTTTGTAAGATTTTTGTTCCAGTTTGTCCTTTTCTTATTAAAGCTGTTAAAACTTGAGGTATAGCTATTATTATTTGATTTATTTGGATAACCAATCAACTTGAAGCATCTGTCAATGGTATGTCCTTTCATACCACAATGTTTACAGCTGATATGTGAATTTGACCTACTCGTACTTTTATTGAAGAAAATTGTAGAATTATTTTCAGGTTCAGATGTTATCATCCTGTGAGACTCTTCTCTAGACACAAAATTATAAGCTTGATCCACATTTGGCAATGGATCATGCATTAAAATATTGCTTCTAACAAACTGATATGACTCATTTAATCCCATAAGAAATTGAAACAACTTTGTTTCCTCTGTTTGTTTAACTAGGTGACCATGTGCATCGCAAGTGCACATAGGACCAACAGTTAAGGCTTCATACTCATCCATAACTGTTGAAGTTTAGAGAAATAAACTGAAAAACTATCTGAACCTTGTTTAGCAGTAGCTATTTCCTGACCTATGCTAAATTTCCTTGAACCATCTACTTTCTTAAAAGTCTTTTCTAATGTCTCCCAAACTTTTGAAGCTGACTTAGCATATACAAACCTAGTCCTTAATTCAGTAGATAATGAATTCAATAACCAAGACAGTACTATAGCATTACACCTGTCCCATTCTACCCCTGACTCTTTATCTACAGGCCGAGCTTCAGAATTATCAAAAAAATCCTAATTTATTTTTACTGGTTAAACTCAGAATAATAGAGTTGCTCCAAGCAGCATAGTTCTCACAGCCAGTGAGAACTACATTGGTTATGTTTATTGCAGACATATCAGCAGTGCTAATAAACAATGGACTTCTAATATTAACCACTCCAGAAGCCATATGTATAATAGAGGCAAGATTACTTTCCAAGATAAAAGTAGTTCAAGCAGCAGATTCGTC
Organism: Craterostigma plantagineum; assembly: GCA_027422505.1. Classification (NCBI taxonomy): domain Eukaryota; kingdom Viridiplantae; phylum Streptophyta; class Magnoliopsida; order Lamiales; family Linderniaceae; genus Craterostigma; species Craterostigma plantagineum. The sequence continues at coordinate 46,504 of JAPQWV010000005.1, forward strand.
AAAAAAGATAGAATAAAGAGTAGATATCACCGTAATCTGCAGATCGATTTAGGTTTCAAGATCTTGAATACTTCCAATGCAACTTCCTTCCGCTGCGATCAGATTTCAGGATTGATGTAGAATAGCGATTTCACAATTGTCGGCTCTGATACCATGTAAAAAATAATTTCGATCTTATATATCTTCACAAGGTTGCAGATTTATACAACCAACTCACAGATCAATACAAAGAAGCAGAAAATAAAATGGTGAAGAAGATGACGACTTGTCAACCCTAGAAATATTAAACACCTGTGAGAGTAAATAACTGGAAAAACCTCATTAAAAAAAACTAAAACCAAAAACAGTCCAATATATATTTCTACCAATAATCTATATTTTCTCAATATTTCACTTTAGTCCCTCGGATATATTTTTTTCTTATGTCATTACTCCTTTTTTTTCCTTCTTGCTCCCTTCAGCTGTAGTCCCTCAAATACTTCAATCTTCTTTCAATTTTGCCCCAAAATCATGCCTTCAACAAACCTCGTGTCAAAATTTAAATTATCTTACAAAATGACGCAAGTAATATCGCAAATGCAATCATCAATTTTTTTCCCTAAGATTCTAGAATGAAACAATGAATCTTCGACAACAGAGCAGAGCCGGAAAAAAAGGAACAATCTTTCAAGCATTTGCTATGAATGAAATGTATAGTATAATTTTATAGATCAGGTGAAGCAAAAATGAATTCTTATAGCTATGTGTTTAAGCTACTGATATGTAAAAATCAGGTCTTGCGATAAAGAAGATAACTTTATCCCCCAAACCCTTCCTTTTTATTTCTTTCCCTTAATATTTCACTTTCCCCAACCCAAAGCACACTTGCAGGGGAGGCTGATGCTTTACAGAGCATCCATTAAGACAAAGGGCAATAAAAGGGTCAACAAAGTCGACAGAGAGTACTTGATTGGAAGTGATTGCATCGTTCAATTTTCAAGTGAGAACGGAAGATTGGTTAAGGCTAGGGAATCTTTGCGATGACTTTACTATCAGGTTTTACATGCCAGCTTTTACATAATAGATTTATCAACAATTATTGTGAAAAATGGCAAGAAACGTTTATATTATTACTATTCGTGAACGTGATATGAACTGCCTCGGAATTGTTTTATCGCTGGTCACCACGTGGGCTGGGTTTATCCAAATCCAATGGATTGGCCCATATACTAATAAAAGGGCCATATGCCCAGTTTATCTATGAAAAACGCGTACGTGTTCCTCTGACATCACACACAAACACGCAGTGCACCATTTTATATAATCATTTTCTTAAAATAAATTGAAAATTGGTTTCGTTTTCACTTTTCAGAAAAGAAGTCATACTTAAAACTCAATTATAAGCAAAAATTATATCGTCTCAATTGTTTTACTTCGCCACCGTAGCATAAATCAGGTATGTTATGATTTGGTGGGTTTTCGCTTTGAACAATTGGAATAAATTGCAATCATCTTGTCTATTTGCCTATTGCTTGTTCTTTTGTTTCAAATCAATGTATAATTCTTTGAAAGCTTTTGTACAGGTGGATTCGATTTGATGGTTTTATTCTATTGTCCTGTTGACTCGTTTCGATTTGTGCTGTTAGGGATGTAAATTGGTTCCTTTTTGAAGTCTCTCGACTGTTAGGGTTTTGGAAAATACTTTTCTGTACATTTATATACCTCTATTTTTTATTTATATTTATAAGATCACATAATTTGAAAGGAAGAAGCTTTTTTTCCCCTTGGTGTATAGGCGGGTTTATTCTTACCTACTTCTTGTTTAGACAATCCCACTGGTACGATAGAAAAGACTTTTTGCAGCATAAGTATGGCGATTTTCTTCTCTGTTTCCTCTTCCTTTTCTGGAAAAAAAAAACATAACGAGTTGGAACACGGCATGCCTGAATTTCTTGACTATTAACCATGTCATCGTTAAACGGATGTGTTTAATGAAATGAACTTATGTGGCTTTAGTTATTATCTCTGCAGGAGACTGGAGAAATTGCCTGTTCAATATTTTTTGGTGTCACTGACTTTTTTGCGTCATCTTGCAATTGAATCTCGTCTTGTAACTTGTAACTATTCATTCTCCACACGGTATTTTGGATGAAGTATGATGGTCCATGGTTTATTCTCAGGAGATTTAAGAAGCCACAATATTTTGAATCATGAACAACCAGGAGCATGTTCTAAGGTACGCAAGGACTCGGTCTAGGACGCGGATGCTTGATGTTGATCTCAATGCTGCTCCACCATGTGAAAACCGAGGCACAGAGGGAAATTCAGATTATACTAGGTCCCAGGATAGGCAGGCCGCTCAAGAAGTAAATGCGGTTCCTACACCAATTGATGTTGAGGCTCTTGATGATGATGACGTGGTTATTTCTTCCCCTAGGGCTTTTGCAGAAGTAAGTAGTTTCTCCATTCTTATTTGCAGCGGCTTAGTTTATTACTGTTGAGTGACATATAGGAACCAGAGTTGTGTGATGATGATTTTCTGGTTTATCTGTTAGGCCAAAAATAATGCTAGAAGAAATCGTGGGCGGACCGTTGTGGTTGATTTAGATTCTAATGATTCTCCAGAAGACCGATTGTGTCGCAATAAGCGTCGAAAGTTTCCGGCAAATCAAACAGTGATCAATTGCGACCTTTATGCAAACGGAGGAGGCAGTGGCAACACCAAAGTAACATTATGTTTCTTGTACTGGTTTGTTTATGTGCTTCAAGATGTGGCTTTTTCGTCGTTGGAAGAGATGACATGGTTTGATTTTAATTTTTTTTTTTTTTGGTTTAAGAAAACAATGATCCACCAGTAGCAAAGGAGGTTACGTTCAGCTGCCCAATTTGCATGGATACATTGGTTGAAGCAGTGTCAACCAAATGTGGTCACATTTTCTGCAATCCATGCATAAAAGCAGCCATTGCTGCCCAGAGTAGGTGTCCTACCTGCAGGAAGAAAACCACAGCTAGGGACATCATTAGAATTTATCTTCCGGCCCCAAAGAGCGTTTAGAAAGCTTCTCCTGCCTGATTCTCTTCTTCAAGGAGCCATGGCAATATATGCATGTAAGAATTTAGTTGTTTGTTTATGGATTTTAAAAGCATGAGAGCATTAATGGATGTATTTTAGCTCACTTGTCTCATTTGGTTTTCTTCTGTTACTGAATATTCTTCGTTTGTTTCGCAAACCTTGTAACTCAAAGGAAGCACCAACGGTCATTTTGCATCAAAATGGTAAGGTATCGTAGGAGGTTGTTGGAAGATGATATATTTGTTATACATGTATATTTATTTGCTAAACTACAGGACCCTCCTAACTTATCCCTATATAACATGTATCTGCTGCAATAAATAAAACATTCTAAACTTACAACTAGAGTCGAATTTTTAGTATCCAGTGTTCGCCACCCGCAGCAAGACCGAAAATAATTAGATCAACGATCAGAACAAGCTATATGGACTTTGGGTATAAAGAAGGGGCCACTGAACCTTGGAGACAAAATCTGAAACTTCTGCATCTGTTCCGTGGGAATATTTGACAATAGCAGCAAGGGAATAGAAAGGAAATAGCAGTGGTCTGAAACCGTGGGGAATCCATTAAACAATAATAATAATCATTAGCAGAAAAACTTGCTGGTTCGAATCACACATGCAAGACTGCTGCAGGCCATTCTATTCTATCATTCCTGGTGTTTGGGAAGATTTGAGAGTGATAATAAAGATTACAGCAGTTGCTTCTTTTAATTGCAAAAGCTTACGTTTATAGCTCGAGAAAGATGAGCCGATATGCAGTCGTCGTCTGTTTTTTCACGTTACTATAAGAACCATTTTGAGGCTATGTTTTGAAGTTTGTCGTCCTCTGCTCTGTCACGCACAATGAAATATATGACTCGAAGAAATAAATAAGGGCGAAAAATATTACTATTGAGACTTCGACTCGACGTTGGCTCGCTCGCTGGCTCGTTAGGCCGGGCCGGACTCGGTAGATACTGAGTCATCATCCTATTCCAACACTTTTGTTGCACTCGCTCTCTATTGTATTGTATCTATTACTATCTTTCAAGCAAGCCCTTTTTTTTTTCCTTCTCTCTCGACTAAACATCCCAAAATTCCCTATCAACAAATCAAAGAAACTGAACAAGGGAAACTCGTCCTAACCCCAAAATTATGACTAGCAGTGACGTCGAGGCCGGCTTCGCGAAACTCCAGGGCGAGGACTTTGAGTACTACATGCAGACATATTCCATCGTTTTAGGCCGAAATTCTAAAAAATCTACCGTTGACGTCGACCTTTGCCTCCTTGGGCGGAGGGATGAACATCAGCCGCCATCACGCCGCATCTTCTACGACTTCCAGCGCCGGAGATTCGCCCTCGAGGTGTGGGCAAAAACGGATGCTTTGTCGAGGGAGTGCTTCACTTGCCCGGAAGCCCACCGGTGAAGTTGGATTCTCAGGATCTGTTGCAGATCGGAGATAAGGAGTTTTACTTTCTGTTGCCGGTCAGGAGCATTCTGGGTGGGCCCAGGAATCATGTCCCCAGTGTTGTTGAGCCCAGGCCAATGGCGAGTCAGCACCATCAACTGGGTCATAAAAGGGGTTACGAGGAGAGTGGGGGTGGTAGCGGTGGGATGTATGGAGGTTCGGGTTCCAAGGCCGGTAATTTGGGTTAATTTTGGGGCAGAGCAGCCTTTTTCTTTTCTTTTTAAAATTTGGACGTTGTGACGATGCCTTTGAATTTATTTTGAGTATCAAATTCTAGCATGTTTTGTGGAGCTGAATATATGAAATGTGTGTGTGTTTGTGTGGGTGTTCTTTCGAGGCAATCTGCAGCTATTTAGCTTATCCAGTGCAGCTGCAATTCTTCTTGGAGGATAACATGTTTTTTATGAGTGAGCTTGTTTTGGACAAGATGGATAATGTGTTAGATTTGATACGTAAGCCCCTATAGGGTATCCTTGGTGAACAGTTAATGCGCGAGATGATTTACTACATTGACAGATGATGGGCGAGCATTGATTGTTCGAGGTCGGGTTACATCTGTATGACGCGTGGAGATAGATGTTAAATTTCAATGAAATATTAGGAGTATTTCGTAGATTTATTTATCTGCCTGCAGTCACTCCATTCTTTGAACTAGTAATGTTGTTGGTGTGTGCGCTAGATGAGAGTTGAGAAATTTCAAAGTCATATTTAAGCAAGGCACCATACCATCTATGGATTCCTCTGTTTCTTATGTGTTGTTTTCCGGTGGCAGAGAAGAAGAGTCGTGCGGACAGAGAATCTGATAACCAGCAGCTGCTTGTGTTAGAAGAGAAGGATTTGTCTCATCAGTGGCAACACTCAACAGTACTTTCTGATATGTGTGGTCCTGGAGAGTGGATGGCCATGGAGAAACTTCATAGAGGTTGATTTTTCTACTCTTTTGCATTATCTACGTATGGAAAATGCGATTGTTAATACTACAAGTTGCTAGACATCAGCTGTTTGGTAGGTATCATATTAATTTATCTATTGATGAAATGAAAATTGGTTATGCAGTTAGTGGATCAATTTGGCAAGTCTGGCATCATGTTCGGGGAGGAAGTACCTTACATCTGAGGATTATTCTACACCAGAGGCACAGGGAAAACAATGGTATGGATTGTCTAGGCTTCTAAGGAAATATCCAGAACACTTTTGTAATAACACGAGATCAAGGGACGGGTTACCTCTGAGTTTGTATCTCTTGTATCTAATCTCTTGACTACTCTCAACCAGCCAACATTTTTTTTTCCGGGTCTGCTTCCATTGTTGAAATGCAGTTGGTTTCCGTACTTGGATGTTATTCTGAATTAAGATCAGTTGTACTACTGTCTTACTTTTTCCTCGTTATTTCAATCGAAAGATATTACGTGCTGTGCTTGCTTGTAAGTTATGTACTGAAGTTTAGATTAACCAAAACAGGAGAGATTTTTATATGTACTATTTTCTGGATGGATAAAACTCTGCATAAAAGAAGCAGTCTCTTTGCCTTCCTTGTAAACAATTTTTAGTGGCCGCAGAGGAGAGGACGGGCGCCAACACTAATTGGCTTTGTGGTTCCACTCTCCAAGCTAAACCTAAAGAAGACCATCGTATAGAAAAATGTTTGCACGTGACGACGAGTAAACTTCATTTTCCAGACACGTTGAGATCAAATCACAGCAAATCATCAAAGCCTAAAAGAACTCTTCTTTTTCATTTACTTTCTAGCTGGCAAATATTAATATTATATCCCTAGGCAGGATAAAGGATACATACTAATCATTAGTTGCTACTATTTGTTAACATCTCCGTCGACGAACGACTCCATCTCCAAATTTCTTCCACCACCATGGTCAGTTTCCTCTTTGTTCTTGTTCACATACATGCCGTACAAATAAGAACAAAAACCCCACACGCACAGCACCGTTGACACCACTTTTTTTTTTTTTTTTTTTTTTTTTTTTTTTTTTTTTTTTTTTGGAAATTTCCTTATATTAAAATAATAATAGTACAAAAAACAAAAGCGATCACGATAACGTCGCAACCTGCAATAACAAACTACTGCAACATTCAACTCGACGAGGACCAAGATTAAACAAGTTAATCGAACTATTTAATACCACAGTACGGGTTGGATCACTTAAAGGGCCCTCAAGAGAGCATTCGTCCGCATCATCAAGGAGATCAAGAGCAGCAAAAGAGTTAGAACAAAATCCAATTGTAGCCGGTTCTGCGAGATGTGCCACGGAGTGGTGCGGCTTGGAGGAAATCCCCACTCCATTTGGATTGGAAGGACGATTCTGGAGTGATTTACCTATCTGGACATCATCCTTCTTCCCATGCGCAAAGTTACCTGTATCAGCATGACACATCCGTTCCTGCTCCATTCGTGATGGGCCATTCTTCCTAGAAGGGGTTTGGTCGACTTGATGTCGTTGGATGGACAAGCCACAGTTGAGTGACCCAATGTCGCACATGTAGCGCACTGCGGCGGCTTCCACTCATATTCGACTTTTATCTTGATCACATTGTTCACCTTAGGTAGTCGTAGATTGAATGAATCAAGATAGGGTTCCTCCAGCTTCTTCATGACACACACACGAGCATAGTCAATGCGCTCCATTGTCGTAGTGAAAGCATCTGGAAACAAAGGCGTCCCCACAGCACTCGCAACTCTACCTAATCCCTCCGGAGTCCAAACTTCCGATGGTAGATGCCGAAAACGAACCCAAGTCGGAACTTCAGTATGTGTTTTTTCTCAAGAGTCATGCCTTGCCGCCATTCTTCGAGAAACAAAGGTTGGCCATTCAAAATCCAAGGGCCGCCCTCAATAACCGTCATCATCGTTCTATCAGAGTCGAACCTGAACTTGAAGAAACCATTAGAAGTAGCTCTCACTTCTACTAAACCTGGCCACACAGAACGGAAATGACGTTCCACATGCGGATAATATGGCCTTCTACCAAGAAAATAGCCAATAAGAGTGTTAGCCCAGCGTGCACATCCTTTATCCGCAATCTCAGAAGGAAGTTGAACCTCTATCACACCATCAACAAGAGTCGGAGCCGTATAGCCACGTAACTCGTTCAACGCTGGACTGACGAGCATTATGATTAGAGTGTCGACCCGTTAAAGCAGAAGCAAATGATTTGAAGTGTGTGCCTTGACGATTGACTCCATCAACCACAACCGTTGTAGTTCTCTTCTTCGTAGAAGGAACCTGAGGCCCAACTGGTGGATGAGGGTCTAAATTCTCATCATCAGAAGAAAGCCTAGCCCTCATAGGATTCCCTATCACATCAACATTTGTCACTGGTGTAGCCGCCACTGTGTGAGGCGACGAGCTGTTAACATCGCCATCATAATTCTGCCCATCGACAACTTCTGATGCCGCTTGCTTAGTATCCACCCTATCATTCTTATGAAAATTAGGACTTGTCAACCCAACATCTTTGGAATGCTTTATGGCAGAAGAAGCACCTTTGAAGCCCATCCCATGTTTAAAATCAAGAAAACCACGGCGAAATAATCTTCCCTCTTGTTGACGAAGTGGTCAGTGTCAGTTTTTACTCACATCCTTTTGTTTTCCGCCCGCAGATGCGGAAGTCGCACAGCCACAGTGGAGAGCACAGGCCCGACGGAAGGAACCTTTTTAAGAGGCCGACGGAACTTCTAATCAGCTTCGGTGGAGCCACCGACGCAACCTCAAGGAAGAATGATCGTGTTCAGACACCGCGTCACAGTGGAATTATCAGCAGGAGACGAGACAGCAAGTGCCGAAGTGACCACTCCTTGGCACACGCATGTAGATTATTTGTCAAAATTCCATCGTCATCGTCAGCCTCATCGGAATCATCAAGTAGCCTCTGATCTCCTTTGGGTAGTGGTGTAAGTTCCCTGCAGCGTATCTTAGTATTTTGCGACGAAACATCCCCATCTTGACGCAGAGGCTGGATCTGAGTCGTATTAGACAGCTCCGATCCGATTGCCCCCTCATCAGCCACAAGCTGTGAGCCTTCAGCCTCTCCGTGCATCCGAATAGGCCCACTAACTCTTTCCATCAAATCAAGAAAACTCGGCATATTAAATTTGTCACCAAAGATGGATAGTCCTTACCCAAATTCTCAATATCCCGTAGGAAGGCGGCCGTCACAGGCATAGACGACGAAGACATCATGGAACCCATCATAGCGATGATGTAGCCATGGAGGAAAACAAAGATACAACGTATCAGCAATAAATCCCAGAAACAGTAAAATAAGCCCTCCAAACGCCGTTTGATCCGGCGATGGAGGTCGACGATCTTACCAACGCCCACCAATGCGTTGTATCCTCAATCCATAGTTACAATATGGAAGATGGGTGGGTAGGTGAGAGTCGAGAGAGAGAATGGAGGCAGATGAGGGGGAAGTTGGGGGAGGGAAGGCCGGCGAGGGGAGGGACGGTGGTGGGGAGGGGGAGGGGGAGGGACGGTGATGGTGGAGGGCCGAGGGGGGTGGGTAGGTGAGAATCGAGAGAGAGGATGGGGGTAGGTCAAAATGAGATAAAGTCCCGTTGACACCACCTTAACACCCTTGAATTCATCACCATAAATTACCACTCCGCTCATCACGTTCACCGCCATTAAAGCCGTCATGCATATTCCACTGGTTAACGACGTTGTCAGGAACACCATACCCGCCGTACCCAAGAAGCAAAACTGCCATAAAATCATATTCCCAACTATGATCAGCCAATACACAGCACGTCCTTTGTCAAAAACCGCAACGCTCTCAACCCTCATATCGCGGAAGCCACCGCTCGCCGCCATGCCTATGGTAGCGAAAATGGTGGCGGACACTTCCATTATTAGCTGCATTTCGACTACCATGGCATAGCAATATACTTTCTTGTAAATGGTTTCCATTATGGGAAGATATAGAGCGAATAAGAGTCCTGCGCCTAGTGTTGAAAAGAACCCTAACAAGTATTTTGCATGCGTAACACTTGAGGTCGGTCGTGGCTGGAACCTAAGGCCAAAAGGATGGAGCTCACTGTGAGAAGTATGACACTGTTTAGGTTTGCAAAGGTTATCTTCTGCTTCACTATGATCACTGAGAATACAAGGTTGAAGGCTAGTTGGCTGGACAAGACCAGGGACGAGGTAGAGACGGGTAGGTAAAAGATTCCCAAGGAAAACAAAAAGTTATTGATTCCTAGAAATATTCCCACCACAGTTGAAAGCAAAAATAAGGTTGAAGTAATGCCTGTAAAAGGCCTTCTCTCAGTGAATCTGAGGACGTAATATGGGAGGTAGACGGGGATGAGTAATATAGGAAAACCCGAGGATTGAACCCATGTCACGATCCATTTATTTGAGCCCTTGTGTATGAAGTAGTATTTGGAGACAAGTGTTGACAATACTGAACCAATAACCAAACACATATAATTGAGTATTAGAAGAGTTTTGTAGTTCTTGGTTGTTTTTGGAGAGATGGGATTTACAGCCTGCTTGGCAATAATCTCCATGGTAGCCGATGGTGAGGGCGTCAAGTTGTTCTCGCTGATTGTGACTAATGTGGCTTGATGATGACCATGATGATGATGATCACTTGGAATAATCTCGCCATCGACTAGTTGTGCTCGATTTATTGTGTACGAGGTTAGTGGTGGGGATGGAGGAGGTGGAAATGGTAACGATGAAGAAGTTTTAGAAGCCATTGAAAATAACTACGGCGATTATGAAGTGGAGGTGCATGAACTTGTACAGATTATAGAGATTTAGTTGAAGGCCGTCTCTTGTTTTTAAAAAGAGAACACGTGAAAGGAAGAAAGGTTGTTTGTTCTAGTCAAGATTCATGAGAAAATCGTGAGCAAGAACACAAAAAATGGAGTCAAACGAAAGAACTTTGCGAAGGAGGAAAGGGAGAGGCACACGAGACAAAATGAAAAGGAGGGCTTTCATTGCATGGCATTTAATACAGAAAAAAAAAACACACAAAGGGGAGTCGTTAAATAGATGACGACAACATTAAAGAGGTCAGTAGCATTTAATTAAATTTCATTAACCTCATCGAAAGGAAACAAATAAAGTTTGGTAGAGCATGGAAATTACAAATGGTGGTAATCTTTTCGTGGTATTCTCCCACTCTCTGTCCATTCATCCTCACTACTTTCAGAACTTCTTCATATATTTACATCAGTTTAATTGTCAGTCTCCTATCGTAATAATTCGCTAAATCTTGTATGTATTATGTAATATAACACTGCTTTTTTCTTTTTATGACTGAAGAATCATTTCTATATTTTCAAGCGTACTCTAAATTTGAAATTATATTTCCGTTTGTGCTTAGACAAGATACATATATTGCCAACTTGCTTGGCTGCTTATTTGTCTTCTATCAACAAAGCACACAGTCACAGAGATACTATAAGTTAGCAGATCCTTAGTCCTATCAACAATCTCCTGTTCGATGGATATGTTGACAAGTTCGATCTATTTTCTGCAATTCACTAAACAGCGAAACTTTCTTGTAATAATACAAGCAGCAAAGAAGAACGACTGGAGAGGGAGCGAGACAACAGGCTTCGGCTGGTGGGCCATAATGGATTTCGATGGATTGGGCCTTGTGAGCAAGTTGAAGCCCACTCAATGAAAATAATTGAAATAGTAATTTTATTTGAAAACTTTCCATCTTAGACTTGACCTTCCATCACTTTTATTCAGGAAGGCCCAATTTTGTAAAATTAAATCAGTTATCTTTACTCCTATATTATGCTCGGTAGAGCTGTTCAAGTGGGCCCGTGGCCCGCGGGCCCGCCCGCCCCGCCCCCAAAAAGGGCGGCGGGCCTGAATGGGCCAGCCCCCGCGGCCGCGGGCTTGGCAGGGCGGGGCGGGCTGGCCGCCAGTTTTATAAATATATACATATATATATATTATATTATATTTAACATATATAATTTAATATTAATGATTCATTAATTATACCATAATTAATAACATATATTTATAAATATATAATTAATACGTTGTTTATCCATAATTTATTATTAAATACCTTAATTAACTAAACTAATTAATAACTAAATTATAAAATAAAAAATACAAAAAAACTTAAGAATATATCTAGGCGGGCGGGCTTGGCCCGCGCCCGCCGCGTGGCGGGGCGGTCCCCCATTTTTTAGGCCCGCCCGCCAAGTGGCGGGCTTTGGCAGGCCAACCCGGCCCGCCTGCCATTTTGACAGCTCTAATGCTCAGCAGGAGTTAAAAATCGCTCAATTTGGTGTATCAATCGGTCAATCAAAATTTTGCTCAAATTATAATTAACATAAAATAAAAAATAAGAAACCATCCACTACCACTACCCTTCTATTTTTAATAACTGTTATTTAATATTTAAGAAATATTTATATATTATGTAACACATATGAGTTTGCAATTTAGACTAGTATGAGTCGAAGATAGAATACCGTTCAGACATAAGCAGGATTGCTCGCCAAATCCTTATAACGCAAGTACGCACATTGATATACATGTAAAATAACACTGATGGTTATCTCATGTATCGATCTAATCTATCAATTCCTTTAGCTGTTGACGCTGACATTCCAACACCTACTTAATAATAGGGGCAATTTTCGTTGAAGCCATGTTAGGAAAAAAAAAATTATTTTTAGGACCGATTTGTTCAGTACCTTTCATTGTTATTCAGTAGCACTTCATTGTTATTCAGTAGCACTTCATTCTCCTGAAATAACACTAACAATCATCCGATAACAGTTCATATACACTTTTATTAACACTTGTGTAATTTAGGTCCTTATCTCTAAAAATTTGGTCTTTTAAACTAAATTTTTTTTTACATGACCTAAATCCTATTTTAAAATATTTTTGGGACCTGATTCGTAATATACCCTTAATAAAATCATATGTAAAAGAAAAGAAAAGAAAAAGAAAGAAAACCGGCATAGCAGCCTGCCTAATCCATTTGCCAGCAGCAGTATTAGTCCTCAGCCCCACTTGAGAACGTGAGCGTCAATAATTGCATGAAAACAATCCAATTGAAAAAGAGAAAATAAGTTTTTAAGTTCAGTGTCCGTCGTGGACGAGGGTCTTTGTCTTGTTTACTTGTGACAGACTCCATCTATATATACACACGAGATGATAATATTGCATTGCATAGTCCGCAATATATCACAAACCTATCTAAAATTCGTCTGCCTCCTCCTCCTCCTTCTTTCTGCGATAACGAAAAAAACATACCGATCGATTTAACCGCACGCCATGAGTATAATAACCCAAGTACTGCTACAGTATCCGTAGTCTCACATCTTCCAAGCTTCTTCTGTCTCTCAAGTAACAATTCCTACTACAGTAGCAGCAGCACTTCACATCTTCTTCCTCTTCCTGCTATCAATAATATTTCCTACGGTGGTAGTCGTACTAATAATAAATCGAAAAGCCAGCAAAAGGTCTCATCCGGCGGCAGCGTAATAACTAGGTGTTTCTACACCACAGAGGAGACACTCTATCAGGTTTTGGGATTCTCAGAAAGAAGTAGCAGCAGCACTTGTAACTTATCTTCTTCGGACATAAAAAAGGCGTACAAGGAGATGGCAAGAAAGTACCACCCCGACGTTTGCCCGCCGGAGAGGGTCGACGAGTACACAAGGAAGTTCATATTAGTGCACGAGGCTTACGAGACACTTTCAGATCCACACTAGAGCCTTGTACGACAGAGACTTATTATTGTCGTCGTTCAACAACAACAGATCATCACGCTATCATCAGCGCCAGGTCAGCTGCTGCCCAACCTAATTAATCATATAATTCCAAAAAAAATATCATCTTTGATTAATTGTTTTTTTTAATCTGTTGATTTGCTTGTTATTAGGGAAGGAACCGGGACGAAAGCTTGTGGACGATGAAGTGGCGGAGTCAGCTCGATGGTTTAAAGCGCCGCCGAGACGTTGAAAGACAACTAGCAGCAGGCGGTGATATGTCTTGGGGTGCGAGAATGAGAAGTCAAGATCATCATCCTCATCATCGTAATAAATAATACAACTTCTTTAATTTAATCTATGTGGTGCACTAGTGTAGAATTTTATTAGAAAAAACTTCCATTTGACTATGCTAATTTCCCCTGTATTATTTTATATATAACCATGCTCGTTATATAAAAAAAGGGGCATTTTCATTTCAGACCCCCAAAAAAGTATCATTAAGATTCAGGCCCTCTTGTCAAAATATTTAGTTTTCAGTACTCATTTCTCATACACTTCATTGCCTCTGACACCAGTATGTTGAAATTTTATAACACAAACCATAATTCGTACAGTTTAATGATCATCTGATACCAGTTCATTTGTCTGCAGTACCACTTTATTGCTCTGACATACCAGTATGTTAAAAGTTTGTAACACAAAGCGATCATTCTATATCAGTTCATATATCTTTTATACACTTTTTTACACAACACAAAATGGGTCCTTTAACCTAAAAATTCTCAAACAGGCCTGAATTCGAAATCAATCCCTTAATGGGGCCTGATTTTGAATGACGCAAAAAAAAATGTCTCCTCTTATATAAGTCGTGCATATATACGTGGCAAGAGATACATGGTAAGATGCACCAAGAAGAAATTCAAAACTTGTCATGATCAAAGGATAATAATATATATTCATTTATATAATTGAAAATGAGGTAAAGTATGTTTACAATACAAGTGGATTGGTTTCACACTTCCACGTCGTTGACGTCCGTTTACGGGCCCGCGTCGTGACCCTAACTTACGTATTAGTTAACGAAGGGTTGATTTTTCATTATGAAGTCGACACCAATACCAAGTCGTGTCTTCTTAAATTGATCTTGCTTTTCTAGGAGATGAAATCGAAATAATAAAGTACTATTTATGTTACTTTCCTTTAACGCTTGTTAAATACAATGTCTACTTCTTGACACATTATTTGATTGTGATATTAATAGATTATTGTCTGCAGACTGCATGCATCATCGATATTATTTAAAATAATTACGACGTGTGTAATTTAATTAACTTGGATCCTTCCTTACGCAGCTTCCCCAAAGTGACGTGCAGAATCGTTCTTATCCATTTTTTATAATGCATCATATGCGCATTGCCTCTAGCTGGTGATGATAAGGCGCTTGTGTTGTGCCCACGTAAAGTTAATTTTCTGAATATCCACGCTAGGAACGCAATTATTATTATTATATAACGGGTAATTATACAATTTTAACAAAAATACATCTACAAATTCAGCCAAAACGAATCTATACATATGTATATATTATTGTGACATTGTTTGTTTCCTATGCTTTCATCGCAATTTGCCGCCTCCACTCCAAGTAGTAAATAGTAAATTTAACATTTGCGACTTTTCCACATCTGAAATTGGACAAGCATGCGATGGATCCCACTCTTGGACTTTTCCAGACATGCAAGGACACGTAAATATAATGCCTATGGGCCCATCCTGATTCAGCAGTTCATATCCACTTTTCGGTTTTTCTGTAACTATTGTTACTTCCCTCCCTCCCATATATCGTTCAATGTCCGAAATTGGGCCTCAACTTTAATTTATAATAAGAAGCAGTTGAAGTTGGGATTGCCCAAGGAGACTGATTCCAAAAGCCCACAATTGAACCCAACTAAGCTGCGCGTTACGTTGCGGTCCTTTTGAGTCGAATCGCAATCGATCATTCATTCATTCATTCCCATTGAGGAATCCTTACAAGTTAACAGTATTCCTTCCGTCCGTGAGTGAGTTAGAGGCTTTACTCTGTTGATTGGTGAGAAACATGGCTGCGAATTTCTGGACATCATCCCACTAGTAAGCATGAACTTTTTTTTTTCTTTTTGCTGCGAATTAGGTGAGAAACATGGCTGTGGAATATTTTACTTGTACAAACTGAAGTGTTTGGTATGTTTCTGTTTTCGTGTAGTAAACAGCTGCTGGATCCCGAAGAAGTGGAGGTAGTGCATCCTCTGGACAAAGAGCGGGGAATTACTCCTGAAGATTTCATGCTCATCAAGTTGCACATGGCTAATTGTAACGCTTTTTTACATCTTATTTTCCATAATTTTCTTATTCTTGTACCCCGTGCGACGATCGTGGGAAAAGTCTGACTTAATTCTCTATACGGTGCTAAATCAAATCAATCTCTAATTACGATGTGTGTAATTAATGCTGTTTGTTAGAAAGCTACTCGTTTGGTTCCTCCCTCCATTACTGGAGACACTAGTTTTCATTTTTTTTATGCTGGGCTAACATTTTCCTTTGCTCTCCTCCCTCTGGTGGCCAGATATCGTCAGATTGGCACACCATGTAAAAATGCGGCAAAGGTCTGTCCGTTGCGTATCTCAAGCTCGTAAATATGATTAGGAACGATGTTAAGAAAATCTTTTTGCCTAACCAACTTTGGTGGTGCCTCACATCTTGATTGTGTTTCATATAGGGTTGTTGCTACTGCAGTTACATACATGAGACGCGTGTACACCAAGTATGTTCGACGTTGATAAATTACTTATGTTTTTCCCGTATTTGCTCCTCTCAGTTTGACTTATTGTCTTTTATTTGGATTCCATAAGTTTGGTGAATTGTTTATTAGAGTCGGCAAAATGTAATTACATGCCTTTTTTCTTGCCAATTAGTTAAGCCAACCAAATTGGAATTTCGATTTCAGGAAAAGTATGACGGAATATGATCCACGTCTGGTGGCTCCGACCTGCTTGTACTTGGCTTCTAAAGCTGAAGAAAGCACAACTCAGGCCCGATTTCTTGTATTTTATATAAAAAAATTGCGTAAGTGAAACCCTATATGAGCTCTCTTGTTTTTGTTTCTACTTATATGCCTTGATTTTTTTTCTTCTTTTTTACTTGGTGGAAGATTGATGCAACATCAAGTGATCAACTATTGTTTTTTTTAGCAGATCAAGATGAAAAGTATCGTTATGAAATAAAGGAGATACTGGAAATGGAAATGAAAATACTGGAAGCCCTCAACTATTATTTGGTTGTATTCCATCCTTATCGAGCACTGTCGCCGTAAGTGTATTTCCTTTAGGCTAGATAGTCTTTTCTGGGAGACTGGTGAATTGTACTCTCTTATCTTACGCACACCTCCTAGGTTGCTGCAAGATGCCGGGATGAATGATGCAACACAAATGACTTGGTAATCAGGTTTTTCCTTTTGGTCATTTGTTGTGAAAGTCTCAATCGATATGTGCGTAGTAATATGTTTTGGTTATTTATGGTTGATCCACAGTATTTCCCGTTCTGTGGTCTGAATTTTCTGACAGACCAAGGCATGTTTTTTTGTAGGGGTATTGTTAACGACACATACAAGATGGATTTGATTCTCATACATCCTCCGCACTTAATTGCACTGGCTTGTATTTACATTGCAAGCGTCAAAGAGGATAAAGAAAACACTGCATGGTTTGAAGAGCTTCGCGTTGATATGAATGTGGTGAGTTCCTTTGAATCTTTAATTTTTCAGGCTTTGTGCTGTCCAAAGTGGACTTTGTAATTCCTTTTGTCTCTCCATATATGTTAGGTAAAGAACATTGCAATGGAGATTTTAGATTTCTACGACAACCACAAACTGATTACAGACGAAAGGGTTAATGCAGCCATGAACAAGCTACCCAAGTAACCAAATCCATATATCACTTGTTTTATCCTCACACAGCTGGCTAGAGAGTCCTCAAGCCTAACATGTCATGAATGATTATTGATGCGAATGAAATAGTAAGTGTATTGCCTGTTATTACTGTAGTATTGAGAGTTTAGCAGAGGACCAATATGATTCGGTGATGTACTTTGCTATGTTTACATAGCGATGATGTGATGGAGTGAGGAAGATATACTTACCTCCATTGTTGGAATTGTCAGTTCCGCCGCAAACAAATGATAGATGATGAAGCCATTGCCCAAGGCTGGAAAACTAACAACGACGACTAATAACACTATGGTTGCTTTGGTTTGGTTGCTTGGGTTGGGGGTGGGGCAAGTTTCGTGAACTTTGTATTTTCCTTTCGAACCTTTGGCAGGCAGTTACTTAAATTTTTATAACAGTACGATTATTAGGTTCTTCTTCAAAATAAATTGGGCTCAGGTTTTAGGCCCAATATATTTACGACTGCTCGCGCGACAGCTCAAGTAAAAGGTCAACAAAATGCAGAGTATGGACCATTTCATCGTGTTTCGTCCGAAATTCTCCAACGCGTCCCATCTGGCGACTATAAAGACCCAAGGAAAGAAAATCTCCTACAATTTTCTCCATTGATCAATTGATACGCAAGTCCTTCTTCATCATCTTTGATTTTCTAGGCGAGTGATTCGTTGAAAAATAGAGAAATCATGTCGAAGCAAAACGAAGAGCCGGCGATCGGGATTCCGTACAACGCAGGCGTACCAAGCTCCGATGCCACAGCCACAGGCGTTCTTCCACGTCGCCGAAAACCCATATCAAGCTGGTGTGATCCCACCTAACGCCGTCTATGGAGATCCCAAGGGAATCCCCATCCAGCAGACAATTTACCGTGATACCCCTGCGCCTTTCAATTGCAATTACTGTGGCGGGACTGGTCTCACCACTGTTAAGTAAGGATCTCTTGTTATTTTTTGTTTTACCTTCTATACAATTATGGGGGGAATTTCGAATCACCCAATCTTGTTACTAAGCTGGAGCAGCCATTTCGATTCCTTAAGTTTTGTATCGCAAGCAGATTGTCATGCGTCAGCTTTGCTTGGCTGTTTAGTGGACAACGAGCTGTTTTTTAGGCTTTACATTTCTTTAAGGATGATGACGAAAGATTCGAAATTGAAACAAATAGTATGTATGCTTGACTTAGTTATTCTATCATGTTGAGAACCTTTACTTTATCACGGAGTATCCTTATTTGTTCCCGAGAATTCAATCTAAAAAACTTAGAAGGTTTCAAGCCGAAGGAGCCGAAAAGACAATGTAGTTACAATGCCAAAGATTAATCTTTTCGCACATCGATTGGGCAGATTAAACATGTTTTTATAGAATTTCAACTTTATACCCTGTTTTTTTGCTCTTGATATAGGTCTAAACCAAGTTTGTCTGCTTTGGTTGGTTGCATGATGCCATTTATGCTTGGGGTTTGCTTTCTCTGCCCTTGCACGGATTGCCTATGGCACAAATATCATTACTGTCCTCACTGTAACGAGAAGGTTGGATTGGTTTTCTCATTGTTGCATTTTTTTCCTCACAAGTTAATTTAGGGGTGACGCGAACAATGACAGAAAGCATTTATTTTGTTCACTCTTAGGTTGCTGATTATAAGAAGTCTGACCCGTGTTTGGTGATGGATCCTCCACAATGGATGCAAGAGAGTTTTGCATTGCCTGCTTGATGATGATACGTCACATTTAAGTATATTTACATTTGCCATTTACGGTATATTTGCATTATATTCTGTTATTGTTAGGGCGTATCCTTGTTTTTGTGTTTTTTCCCAAGTTTCAAATTTTATGTTGTATAGAAGCATGTGGATTTCGTAATAAAAGTTGAAATTTGATGATAACTGTTGTTTTTCTTTTGGTGCGTATCTGTTGGGACAAATGGTAAGTAACATGACTGAAAATGCCTTGGTGCTGATTACAGAGGGGAGGGAGGGGGAGGGAGGGAGGCAACGCAAGTAATAAACATGTGACGGTGAGGTGTAAATAGTATGTATCATTAATGATGATATGAATTCACTCAACTGTTTGCTCGTGAATATTTTTGAAAGACATAACTTCGCTTACCATTTATTTGAGTTCAATTGAACGAACTCCCCAACCGACCATACGAGATGAGATTCATGTGAAACATTGCTCTGTTTCATTAAAGCAGCAGCAACCTTAAGTACTCGTACCTATAACTATGGCACAAGAAACTATGAATTCGTGAAGGAAACAAAACAAGGTCAAATGAAGGAACTATCCCTGTTCCTCTTGAAAAACTCTTTGGGATTCAAAACGAGGAAAGGGTTTAAGAGCTTCTGCAATGGTGAGAACTCGACCTCGATCCTCGATCATCAACAAAAGATGGACGATCATAATGTCTCCTCATGCGCAGGAGAAAACCATCCAACACTGGAAGATATGATCTTACAGTTAGAAATGGAAGAGAAAACATCGTCAAGAGCAAAGCTCGAAGGAGACTACCCGGGAATACCGCACAGAATGTCTTGCGTGAACAGTTCGGACATCCTCAGAAGTGCAAGAAATGCTGCATTGTATCAGTACCGAGGTTCTCTTTGGACGGTAAGGATTCATTGCACAGGTCTTCGTTTATGGGAAGGGTTAAACGTCATGGCTGCGACGCAGAAAAGTTTCCCAATGTGATAGCTGGAGAGAGCGTGATTTGGTGCAAGCCGGGAGTTGTAGCCAAGTTAATGGGGCTTGAGGCCATTCCAGTTCCCAAGAACGGCAACTATTACAGGAGACAGAAACTGAGTGCTATTATAAAGAGACAAAATCTTCTGAGAAGACCAGAAAGAAACGAAACAGAGACAAGAAGATTGATGATGTCCGAGAATAAAAGAGGGATGATGGTGGGATCGTGTTCGAGGACTGGCTATCGTGTTATGAAGCCTTTAGATTTCCAAATTTCAAATGATGAACATGGTTGGCCTATGACACGTTTTGTGTAGAAATCATCCATTCATATATATATATATATATATATATAGTGCCTTTCTTTTTCTTCATCTTCTAGTACTACGACTGTCTCTTGTGATTTTGATTTAGTTTATCCTTCTTCAATGCGAACTTTTCTAATACCTTGAGATTCTTGAGTTATTTTACGACCACAATTCCTTTGCGAAGTTCCAAGAGACTGGAAAGCCATACACCAAATTGGCAATATCAGCAGCAGCGACGACTACAAGAAAAAAAGAATGGCAAAAACTGATTAGTTTTACAAATGAACTTTGTTGCTATAAGCTATAAGATAATCGGATAGCTACTCGTCATCATCTGATGGAACACGCAATGCCACGTCGTCCATTGAAGGAATTGAGTAGCTCCGAGCTAGTGCCTGAGGTGTAGGGGTGGAAACCGTAGGAGAATTCGACTCGTGACTCTTGGGCATTAAAGGGCCTGAATGATTAGTAGGAGGAGGACGAGGAAGCTCGTGGAGTTCACTTATCACAGGAGAAGATGACGAACTACGTGAGGATAATGACTTTGGGGCTGCGATGGGCCGAGGTAGTTGGCTGCGTAATAATGCTGCTGCAGGAGGAGGAGGATAATAAGCCAACGAAGAGGAGACCATGGGATGATGATGACAATGACGACTGGTAAAAGTAGGTGAAGATTTTGCGGTGTTTGGCCGTGGCATACCCGTCGTTAGTGGACCAGAGAAGGCTTGTCTTTTGGCTTTCTTGGCGTAAGATGCAATGTTTGGATCTGGTGATACCAATGGAGGTTGCAGTGGACTACAACTAGTGGATTTGGTCTGATGATGAACTAATAAGGGAGATGAATTCCACATAAGATGATGATGATGATGATGGTTATCCTCTTGTCTTGTCGGCGGCGGACTCTTCGTCTCATCTGGTGTGGGTAATACGTAAGCTGTGAATTTGCGTGATGGTGAGTCCAGTTTCTTCTCGGGGAAAAGCGGCGCTGATTTGCTCACGCCTCTCAAATCCCTTTGGAAAGAAAACGAATTTCGCCCAAAACTCGGAAAACGTTCCTGTAAACGTTTACTAATCAGCATCCCTAAAACTCTCGAATAGGAATCATACTATAAGAAAGTATTGTTAATTACCCTTGTTCGTCGTCCCGATTTGGAGCCAGGAGTGACTGTAGTACCAATGTCATCCAGCTTCAGATGTCAAAAGAAGAACCCTTGTTACCATCAAATCTCTGAGGGGACACAATGAATTTTTCAGTAACACAAAAGGGCACATGTACCTCCATTGAATCTCTCATTGAAGTAGCTTCGTTAAGGGGGGCATTTTGCCTATAGTCGAAGCTCAGTTCTCCAAGGTCATTTGTTTCGGAACCGTTTTCACTACCATCGTCCTCATCACTATCAGTTTCGTCATCATCGATATCATATGATAGATGATCATTGTCTTTCAGTCCACACAACTGATAATCAATATGCTGCTGTTCAGCCACCAACCTGACATGTGGCTCAATTGTCTCCAGGGATCTCAGTGCCTTCTTGAAGAAAAACAGCTGTAGGAAAAGCAAAAATCTTGAATTGTGTGATAGCATTGCAAGATTTCCTAAATTATGGCGAAACGGAATACTTAGTGGAAAGGAAATTACCTGTGCAGTGTAATGCCGAGATGCTTGCGTTAAAAGACTACGGGATTGCCCTTGCTTTAGAGACTTCATGCGAAACACGAATATATTTGCCTCCTCATCATACTCATCGTGAGCTTCTTGCAGATGATGTGAAGGAAAGCATTCGCCCTTACTGTTTCTTAACTTCCCTTTTTCCTTCTGCTTGTTAAGAAGATCTTCATATACAGCTCTGCAAGCAATTTATTGTTGCCATTTTCCGTAGTTTTCAAGAGACTTAAAGAATATATCCCTTGATTCAACAATTAGATTTCACCTTTTATCATCACATCGCTTCTTCATCTCCTGCATAAGAGATAAAGAAAGAATATATATAAGAAAGGCTAAGCATTAAGTTTAGGCTTGCTAAATTCGCTCTCAAGTATTTCTTCAAATTGAGCTATATTATGATAATATTGCGATTCACAACGGGTCAAGGGAGGGCAAATGTAGAGCTTACCTCAACTATGCGAAGTTCATTAAGAAGAGATTCTGAAGGGACTGTAATCGTCTGGACAATATGAGAACGCTGAAAATGGAGAAGATAGAGACAGTTCATGGAATACAGATGCAGGATGGAGACCAAATTTTTGCGGACTTACATAACCATCAATAAGTTTCTGAAGTTCCAACTGTGTTTTACCCAGCATCAGTAACACTTTACCTACACAGAAAAAGAAAGGCCTACATGATTAGACCAACCTTACTAACAAAATTTTAAATGACATGCACGATTTTCTCTGATGAACGTGCAAGTCAGTGAGAAAATTACCACTTTCTTCATCATCGTTCAGGGCAGTTTTCTCCAGAAGACAATCACCCATTTCCTTTAGTGACTCTGAAAATTCTGAAGCAAAAAGCATTTGAGTTAGAAAGCTTCAAATTCAACTACCGTGCACGAAAGTTTGAACGATCTAGTTAAAAGGTAAAATCATCTGCTCACCATATACACTGTTTGCAGTTGCTGCTGCTGCAGAAAGCAGCCTATCGTAGCAGTCTTTCATGTCATTCATGTCCTGGGACACAAAAAGAATGAAATTTTATGTCAAAAGCCAAAACATTTGCATTACATGGAATTGAACCGCGCAAATGATTGACTGCCCTGCTCCTTAATTCTTACTAAAGATAGCTAGCGCACAAACATGCACATTCACAAACTATAACCAAACAAAGAAAAAGAAACAAGGGTTGTCGTTCCATAACTTAGTTAGTCTGCAAAATAGCTCAAACGATTCACAATAATCCTGAATAGCAAGATTCTTGATTCGCCAGCAAAGTACGGCAACAATCAACGTGCAATTCCCTTTCTCTCGTTTCCATAAATCAATTTTTACCTATACAATTACGCGACAGCGTGAAGAATTACGAACCTGCGTAGCTCGAGCGAGCTCATCTAACGCATGAGATTGCTGCCTTAGCTTTGTGCTCTTATCGTGGTGCTTTAGCGCTGCGAATTTCTGAAGCTTCTTCAGCGACGTCTTCATCGGATTATGTCTGTTTCCCTTTAACAATCACAAACCAAAGGGAACGAAAACCGATCGACGATGGGGTGAATCACACTAATTGCATGATGAGAGACACGGAGAAGGTGGAAAGCTCTGTCAAGGCAATTAGAATACAACGACCAAATGTATGCATCTGCTTTTTATACTTCTCGAATAAATGTATTTATAATCATTCTTGGGCGACATGGAATAATATAAGAGAAATTTAGTTACTAATCCAAATGAATATATTTGCCAAATAAGTTATCAATTCATAATCCATAACGAATATTTTCGAAGATTATAAAATTTGTCTGCTGAGCAAAGTAGGGCCCGCCCATTTAGTGATATTATGGATTCAAACTCTAATGATTGTTTTCCTTGATTCTATAACTGATGGAAATTTATCTAACGGGAAGGGGAAAAAATATCATTTTGCTTCAGTAAAAAGTAAATATAAAAGAACTTTATTGTACCCTTTTTTAGGTTATTAATCATCAAGGTTAAGCACTTGCAAGTAGTTTTCTTGTCATAATCCACTAAAGCGCATATGCAACTGGTAAAAAAGTCACTTTCTTATATATACTTTGACTACTTTCTGCATCTATAAACGATGATGATAAAGTGAAATCCCAGCTTTAAATACGGATAGCGGGAAATTAAATATTCGATTCTATTTTCCATAAATAAACTTAGAAAAGGGCCAAATGGGGTGTAATCCTTTCGTTTCGAGAAGGAATAGTACATATTTCATCATTAAAGACAATAAACTCTTCGAAGGAAATTACTGAAAATGAAAAAAAGCAAACATCATCATAATTCAGGAAAATAGTATATCACTTGAATAAGTGGAATGGGTTCAAAACTGGGCCTTAGACTTATCCTTTATAAAAAAAATGTTAAAAGCCCATTAGGCTATCCCGATTTTCCATCCCGGCGCCGCCAACAAGATGCATATGAAAGTATTAAAAGAAAGAGGAGACAGGTACGAACGAGTGCTTGCTGGATTTAATCACATATACACAGTAACAGAAGAGAAGAGAACAAGGCTCAAATATCACTTGACAAGAATGTTGTTTGATATACGATGATGAATGAAGTCATCTAATAGATACAAAACCTGAGAGGAGTTTAGGCTTGGTTTCTGTATAAACAAACAAACAAACAAACAAACAAACTCTCCTCCTCAATGTTATGTTATGAAGACTCTTGAGCACTACTAGTTTGTTTGTTGTCTTCTTCTTTTCTCACCCCACATTTTAGCCTCAGCAACGGCGCGTTCCCTGTCCAAGTCTCGATTCACCCACGTCTTAGCCTCTGCAACGGCCTTTTCTCTCTCAACATCCCTCTGCTGCAACATCTTGGCCGGCGAGTCATCATCTCTCTCTGATGAAGCTCCACCACCACCACCACCACCACCACTACTACTACTCTCATCGTTACGCTTCCCAGCATGAGATGGAGAGTTGGGATCGTAGGATTGGTTGGCGAGGTAAGAAAGTGCGGTGACCACATCGCCTATCAATGGACGAGCTGCAGCCTCCTCCTGAATGCACATGGAACCAACTGCAAGTGCTTGGTACAGCCCTCTTACAGGAAATCTTCCTTTCAACCTCGGATCTGCTAGCTTCCCAAATCTCCTCCGATCGTTGAAAAATGGCCTCGCCTGCGCGTTTGTGTTTGTGTTTGTTTGCTAACAAGAATCAACGCTGTTATTGATTTCGATTCAATCCTAATTATTATGAACTTCTTCTTACCCATGCAACTAGGTTTTGTTCGCCCTGAGGCCTTGTCCCGTCGATGGCTTTGCGCCCCGTGATGAGTTCTAAAAAGACGACTCCGAAGCTGTAGACGTCGGACTTCACCGTGAGCTGCCCCGTCATTGCATACTCAGGGGCGCAGTAACCGTAAGTGCCCATGACCCTCGTGGAGACGTGGGACTTGTCTCCCGTGGGGCCCAGCTTTGCCAGCCCAAAGTCGGAGAGCTTTGGGAAGAAGCCTTCGCCCAACAGTATATTAGACGACTTGAAATCTCGATATATAACCGGCGGGTTTGCCTTGTCGTGGAGGTGTTCCAATCCGCGAGCTGCCCCCACCGCTATCTTCATCCTCGTGTTCCAGTCGAGGGACTCCTTTTCGGGCGGAAGATCTGCGTGATTTTTATTTTAATCATATTTAACGCTAATGAATGAATGGACGTGTTGAGTTGCAAGAGAAAGAAGGAAAGTGAGCGTTGTTTTAATTACTACCGTGGAGGTGGTCTTCGAGGGATCCCAAAGGCAAGAATTCATAGACGAGAAGCCTCTGATCACCATGGGCACAGTAACCCAACAGATTCACCAGGTTTGGATGATGAAGAAGGCTAAGCATCAGAACCTCCACTAGAAACTCTCTGTTACCTTGGAGACCATCCCTGTCCAATTGTTTCACAGCAACAACCTACTGACAAAAACAAAAGAGTATAAATTCAACTGAGGATAAGAATAGCTCTTATTAAATTGAAAGGTTAAAAACATCATTCGAACGCTGTACCTGACCATTTTGAAGCCTCCCTTTGTACACACGTCCGAAACCTCCTTCTCCTAAAAAACATTCGGGTCTGAAGTTTTCTGTGGCAGCAGCTAACTCGCGAAAAGTAAACGTTTGTGCATTGATCTGAGCATTGGGCAAGTCCCTTGGTCCTGATGATTCCTTTCTTGGTCCAACATTGCTCCTTGTCCTAAGCTTCTCACCACCTGCAATTAGTCATATGCATAAGTACCATACTGCCTCATTTAACTTGGTCATACGCATAAGTACGATACTGCCTCATTTAACTTCAAATTAGAGTTATTTAGATCGGTTTAAGGTTCAAGTGAAGAAGGCAGATGCATCATATATCAAGATTGTAGGCATTACCACCTTCGCCAACTCAGAAAAACAAACAGAGAACTCATACTTCCAATACATAATTAAATGAACCAGAAAACGAAACATAGTGAATCAACACCTCCAGCAAATCGAATCTACTTATCAAATCGATTTTAGTAATGAAGATTAATATGGTGATTCAGATAACCGGCTCAAAGGACTTACACTACACAAAAAGGAATCCAAAAGATATCAGCTAAAGAAAACATAGAACGAAAGTAAAATCACTTACCAGATGATAATTTTGATAAATTGGAAGGGATAGCTTGATGAATTCCTTGGTTATGATCTGTTTCTTTAGTAGGATTTAGCTGTTCCTCTTCCCTTGAATCAAAACAGGGGAAACAACCCATCTTCTGCAACCTGAAGATTTGATCTTCCCCAAAAAAACTGCTTCTTTCTAGAAGTTGATGCAAATCAAATCAACTTGTTAGCTAAAAACGCCACCATAAATGCCAACCAATTTTATAGGGTTAGGACCAAACTGCTTGCCTTAAAAATCGAAATCTTTTTTTTAGCACCTTCACCAACGAATCTGTTCGGTCTAGATAATTATTTGAGCTGATTAGATAGCAAAGATGGGCTTAAACAAGAACCAAGCAGGAAGAATATTCAACACTCGGTGCAGCACATGATGCAAGTTGGGTTGGGGCTAGGGCTGTTCAAATTAACCGAAAAATCGAAAAAACCGACCGAACCGTAAAGAACCGAACCGAAAAGACCGAACCGAAAAACCGAACCGATTGTAAAAAACCGAACCGAACAAATTAAAACGGTTCGGATATCGGATTAGGCATACGTAAAACAAAAAACCGAAAAACGAACTAAAATTATCATACTACACTAAAAAGAAAAATATCATAAATCATTTGTTTTTCTCACAGAACGTAAACAACACAGTAATATAATTTTATTGGTACACTTTTTTCCATTTTTAGGTGAATGTTTTCCTCACGAATCAAATACTATTTTTCTCCCAAATAATTTCTAGTATCTTCAGATGAATGTTTTTATATTTTGGTTAGATGTTGTTCCATTTTCATGTTTTTTCCGGCCTTGAATTATTTTGCTACATGTCACGTTCCATAAATCTTTGTTTTTTAATATCATAAATTGTTTTATGTATTTTCAGCTCATAATATTTTTTGTTGATATTAAATTCCTAATCGAAAAACCGAACCGAAAAAACCGGAACCAAATATAAAAAACCGAACCGAACCAAATTAAAACGGTTCGGATATCGGATTAAGCATACGTAAAACCGAAACCGAAAAACCGAACCGAATTTTGAAAAACCGAACCGACCGACCGATGAACACCCCTAGTTGGGGCAGCTATAATGAAAAGAAAGGGATAACAAGAAATCTATTATAGCAGCTGAGTTTCTTAAAATAATAATAATAAAATAGATAAAAAATTTCGGAGAAATATTTAGATTTGGTGAGTGTCTCGACTCTATTGATTTTATCCGGCTTTTTGATATACAACTAGAAACGCAGTCATCAACACACGCATTGACGTTAAGATAAGATTTGTGCAACAAGTAAATGGACGATTAGCTTGATATAAATGTATCGGCTCTTCTATGTATAAGTAAATGCATCAACCACCTACCCCTTCTATACTACAATGCCATGATTTAATCTACTACCATTTATGTGGTTTATTGTATGTGGAAAAGAAAAATGAGGGTTTGGATTATAATTGTGCACTTGCATGACATCTAGGTTAGTTGAGCCATGATTGGAATATGAATACAACACACACCCCAAACAAGTGGATTCAGCCACTTGCATAAATTTCGATATATCAAACTATTCTCAGTAAAGGGAATCGGCCAATATTATGTTGTGATCTTGGAATTGTTTTTAATTGAAACTTAGTGAAGGTAAGTCAGTCAGTCAGTCGTGTACATCATCTTTCCACATGTTAGGATATGCAATCTCATTAATAAAACATACATGGTCTTGAAAATTAGACTGTCCATATTATTATTAATACACAAAATTATTTACCTGGATAGGACAGGCTGTGATCATATATATGAAACACTACTTACTATAGGAGGAGGCAGTTGAATGATACTTGCTACATTCTTTATGGTTTGGATCAATGCCATTGTTTTCAAGTAGTATATATATCGTACAGTCTCGCCAAAAAGTTAAGATGATGATGATGATGGTGTTGACAGTGCTTTGACATACTCAAGGGCCATGAATCGTGTGAAAGACCATTGGGCTTGTGGATCTTAATCCATGTTAATGTGGCTTCGGACATATCTTGCCTGCCAAAAGACAAGATTAAATAGATAGAAGAATGAGTGATAAAATAAGATCATGTAGAATTTATTCACGTCGGTGAGTATATGATGAGATGGAGTCATGTCGCGACGTGAGGAGCACAAACAATGACAAACTTGTTAATCGGGTCAACTGTCAACCATAACCAACCAAAATACAACACATAAAATTTGAAAGAAAAAAAAAAAGCTCTTACCAAAAACAGAATTAATAACCAAAGAGGAATGAATTCTTTGCCACCTCTAGTGCCTTCCTTCATCTCTCTGATCTCTCCTCCTCCTCGCAAACATTGAAGAAGATCATCTCAACTTTCATAAATATTGCAAGGAAAAACACACACACACACACACACACATTACATCGGTATTCAATCTGCAATGGAGAACAACACGAGTCCACACAAATCCAATAGTTTTAGCAAAAATGTAAGCCCGGGAGAGCCCACAAATGTCCGATCACCACAAAACTGATCGAGAAAATGTCGACGAGACCGAATTCGATCGAACCCGAATCTCAGAGGAGCTCGATCGATACATCGAGGCCTTGTCCGCCGTCAGCGACAAATCATCGTCGTCATCCTCGGATCTTCTTCCTCAGACTCCATCTTCCATCGAAACGCTGATGGTGATTGTAGAATCAAGAATGGTTCCGCACAATGAGACAGAGGGCGGTCGGGAATTGGCAAACATGACCGAAGAAGGGTTCTCGTCCTTCATCGAGTCGGTAAGAAACATGTGGAAATTATCTAATGCATTGAGCGAGTTTTCTTCAAACGAGCATATGATCCCATTGTTAGATCGGTCTAACGTAATCTTACAAAGTGCAATGGCGTGTTTGGAAAAAGAATTCGGGACCTTACTACATGTCGGGGTGCCTGAATATCATGACCATCATCCTCGAGAAATTAACGTTGCGAATAAAAATTCGCACAAATTTCACAAGCTGTCATCGTTCAGCAATTCCAATAAGAGCAGCAGCCGTCAAGGTGGTCATCAGACAAACGTGCTGCTGCTGCTGCGGCCCAGCACGATTCTTGCGACGGCAGCAACGAATCGTGGGATTTTCCAGGGTATTCTGATGAAGCAGCGACGAGGCTTCAAAAGATAGCCTTCGTATTGATTTCTCAAGGGCGCGAAACTGAGTGCCGACAGATCTACTTTGTCAAGCGAAGGGATGCGATCAAACCCGATATGGACAAGCTCGAATTCTGTAAGGTGAGCGAAGACGTGGCAAGAATGCCGTGGGAATCTCTAGAATCAAAGATCTCTCGATGGATCAAAGTGGTCAAGCATTTCACGCAAGTCATGCTTCCCGAAGAACAGAAGCTCGGCGAATCGATTTTCTCAGACTTCCCTGAGGTGTTCAGCAACTTGTACGGCAACTTAGTGAGGATAGTTGTGATTCAGCTTCTTGACTTTGTAGAATCCACCTCCATGGCTAAGAGATCGGCCGAGAAGCTTTTCAAGTACCTGGACATGTACGAAACCTTGCAAGGAGTGATCCCATGTATCACTAACCTTTCGTGCTCCAAAGAGCTGATCAACGAGGTAAACTCGGCAGTTGATCGCATAGGAGAATCGGCGGCTAATATTTTCTGCGACTTGGAGAATTCGATCATGAGCGACTCTACACGAACGGCCGTCCCAGGTGGGGCCGTTCATCCGCTAACACGCTATGTAATGAACTATCTGATCAATGCTTGCGAGTACAGACAAACCCTAGAAAACATATTCGAGAAGCATTTCTCAGGATCTTCGTCGTCTGCATCAGCTCATCACCACACGATCAACTTAGACAAAGAAATGAACAACAGCCCTCGGGACGCAGCAATCTCCCCCTTTTCGTCTGAGGTCATACGACTCATGACCATAGCGGATTCGTACTTGGTTGAAAAATCAAAGCTTTACGGAGACGAGTCTCTGCGTCTCATCTTCTTGATGAACAATGGTAGGTACATCTTACAGAAAGTAAAGGGCTGCGATAAGATCAGGCAAGTGATGGGGGATACTTGGTATAGGAGAAGATCCACTGAGGTAAGAAATCACCACAAAGACTATCAGAGATCGGACGCCTGGAAGAAGATCTTGGAATGCTTGAACCCAACTAAGCTGCTCGGGGCTGGTAATAAGGTCGACAAGGCCTTGCTGAAGGAACGATTCAAGACGTTTACGAATACTCTGGATGAGATTCATCGCACGCAGAGTACTTGGGTGGTTAGCGACGAGCAGCTTAGATCGGAGCTGAGGATGTCCATCTCCGGCGTGGTGGTGCCAGCTTATCGATCCTTTGTGGGGCGTTTCAAGCAGTATCTTGAGAGTGGAGGCAGCAGAGTTGACAAGTATATCAAGTATCAACCTGAGGATGTTGAGGCTTTGATGGAAGGCCTATTTGAGGGGAATCATGCTTCAATGCCTAGGAGGAGAGCGTAATATAAAACATTCTCTTTTTTATATATACAGTGTATGCTTGGATTTCAATTTTGTTGCATTTTGATGATTTTGTTTGAATTCATATAAATTGTTATAGTAAGTTATTCATTTTCAAGTTCTTTGGCGTTTAATAATAATGTAAGAGAAGTGAAGCGCCAAAAGTTGGAAGAGCCATATTTTAAATGCAACACCGCACCGCACCCGCTGATACATTACTGTACTGAGCAACAACCATGGATAGTATTCTCCTTTGAAATGGATAAAACTAGTGATTTTTTGGGTAGCAAGTCAGTCCAAGAATGAAATGAAAGTGTCCACATATGCTTTGATAGAAAAATAGTATCCTATATGATACATTAATCTTGATATGTCCCCCAAGGAAAAAGAAAGCAGTAAGAAAATATATAAATTCAAGAACTCCAGGCAATAAGTAAGACAGTAATGTTGTGGTGTTGTAATTGGCATCTTGACCACTCGCACTGAGAGCTCTCAAGGCATGGAAGATTTGGGAATAACGGCACATCTATGTTCCAAGAGCTTCACTTTTGCGAGCAATTCTTGAATAGATTGTGAAGCACCCTGTCACATAAATGGTATTCGATAAAAAAAAAAAACCCGGTATTTTGATTCACTGAGACATAGATTATTATATTTCTACGTACCCTTAGTTTGTTACGCATCAACTGTTCTTGCTGATCTCTCCGGCTTCTTTCTTCAGAAAAAGATGCTAAGATCTTTTCATGTTCTTTACCCATTAAGGCCGTCTTCTGCTTCGCATCTTGAAGCTGACACGCGTGGTTGATCAAGATGATCATGTTTAAATAATATCACGTGTAATATAATAAACAAATGTTTGGTTATTACATATTATTACCTCTTTCTCAAGCGACTTGTTTGTTTTCTCAAGCTGCAAACCATGATATGCACGTGCAAGACTGCAAAGACGACATGGATATGAGTACACGAATAATTTGTGTAAGAAATATTAGGACTGTCGTTTTGTTACTCGCCTGCTTCTCAATCTTTGGTTCTCCATCAACAAGTTGCAAACCATAGGATCGGTCGATGGATGACGATTTGATGATCCATTCTCGGAGCATTGTTCCGTCTAACAAAAAAAACAAACACTAATTGAATGAAGTTGTCCAGAAAAAAATGAGGGCATGTGTTTATGATTATATTCATACCTTGATATCGACAGCCACTGTTGAAGAATGTTCAATATTAGATGGAGTAGTTCCAAACTGAGTTGTACCTAAAGCCTTGCTGATCGGCACAGCTTGGTGTAATATCTTTGCAGCCTCACTGATAGGAACAGCTTGTAATATCTTCGTATTTCCTTGTGGCTCTGTTGCTGATTCCTTGCACTTAGACGACGACTTGTTTGTGTCAGCAGTTGGAGTATACGTATTATTCTTTCCACGCCTTGGAGCATAGCCAATAAGCTGGCACTTGGTAGACCTGGTGAATTATCTTATCTACCTTTATATATATATATATATGGAAGAAAGAGCAGGCAATCAATCATATAGCGCAAATTAAGACCGAACAAACCAGTAATTCTTCTGAAGTTGTAGTAGCTTTGCCTCGAGCCTACACAGCACAATCGTTCGCTCGAATCCCTGTTTGTCGTGTGCTGGTTCCACAAAATTAGCTTCCAAAACACCTACAACAACATAGACATAGAGCCATCATCGTTTCATTCCTCATTGCATTTTTGTACAATATATAATAAAGAAAGGGCGGGAAGAGTAAGTATGTTTGTCTAAACCTATGACACCACGGCCGTCGCTTCCTGCAGCATTCCACACCCTCCAAAACGGCTAACCGAAAAACTTTAGAATAAATTAAATATCTAAAATAGATGAGAAAACGGTTTGAAATATATTCATCTTACTACCTCAATAAGCCTATTCTTGTGGTATACATTGAACCCCTGAACATCAATATGAGATTTTGCATCCTTCACAAATCCTAGTGTCACTTCAGCTACCATCTATTGGCACAGAAGAAATAAAATGAAAAAAGAATTGAGTAGAGTAACGCAGATTTAGGAATTAGTCTTACAACATTTGGATCCTTGGTACTTGATGCAGAAATCGCTGGTCGATAAGTACGCTTTGTGCTGTACATCATATCACCGACTATGTTATGATGCTGAACATCCTTCCCCCTTAAGATGATTTGGAAACCAGGTGGCATACTCAAGTACAAAATCGACGCATAGCTCTGTAATAAATGAATCGAAGTCAGCATGTAACAACAGAAGCAAAAAGGAACTGACGAGCATACACGCACATACCCTCAAAGAATGGCGATATGTGAGAAAATGTTTCGAGTTGGGGTACTTTTGTGCCATCTCAATCTTCTTCTGATCTCTGCTTGCTCCATTTATTTGAATGTCCTGTTAAGTAATTATTTCAAGTCAATCTCTCTCTACTTGTTTATTAACAGCTCAAGGGGCTTTACAGAAAGCAAGCATATATTATGCATACATGTTGATCGGAATAGAAATCCAATTCCAAAGATGCTTGATCATCCTCCCACAGATTGTAAATGATGACACGCGTTCCTTGTTGATCTTTCAAGAAATCAAACTATATGAGGAGAACAAAGTTAGCAAAGATTCGTGAACACACACATATATATGCTGCAGTATTTATAACTACAGCTACCTGTCGAAGAAGCTCGGTCTCAGTGTCATATGGAGACCACTGAACAATGGTGTCGAGATTCTTTTGCCAACAATCAGAAGAAGATCTCAGAAGCTTATTCGTAGATTCTCCAATTCTCTCATAATCAATCTGTTCATATTAAAAAAATCTTGAATATTCATTCCCACAAACCAATGCAGAAGAAGATCGATCAAGAAATTTTACCATGGGAACAACTATGTCTTCCTTTCCAGTGTTGCGCAAAAATGTGTAAGACAGCATCCCAATACTCTGCGTTGTTCTTCGATAAAAAAAAGCAAACGAAGATAGAATCATCCATATACGGATCATTTTAAACTCGAGCAATGATTAGTAATTAGTGATAAAAGAAACTATCATATACCTTCCTCCATGCTTTTTCCCTGAGCAGCGTGAGAATACGATTACATCAGCTCCAATCCTCATTGTACTTGTTTTAAATCCGTTTCCATCTGGTAAAAAAAAGAAGGGTAATCAATGAACGCAGTTGGCTCGCATGACAAATCTCCAAAAACAACTTACATTGACCGATGAGGTTTGCCATCTTGCTCTTCGATGAATAGCCTAGAGACATGCACTGGCGCAGCTTATCAGGTGTCATCCCACCACCATTATCTGCACTTACAGCTCAAAATAATTAGTATATCCAATGTAATATCATTCGATATGAAATCAAGTCAACAATACCTTCAACCAGCACCATTTTACTTTTGTCCTTGGGATTGTTCAGCACATCTACATGGACATAGCTAGCTCCATTGCAGACCTAATGACACAAGTGCCTTTTTGTCAGCCATTCAAACTCAATACAGATGAGAGCTAGGATGAATTTTAAATAAGGCAAGTACCTCGTCTAAGGCGTTGTCCAAGAGCTCGGCAAAAGCTGAGAAATAGCAAGATATCAGTTAAATACATATAATAATAAATGCATATCTATCCATGCGAAGTAAAGATCACCTCCAAGAACCCATTTATGGCTGGTTGCATTTGAGTGCAGGAATCTTGGATGAACCCTGACATGATCCATGTCCACTGCATAATAAAAGTTTAGAACTTCAACTCATCCTCGTAACTGTAAACCAGTTTCAGTCGTGGAGAATGATTCATAGAGTTATAAAATTTTGTGCTCGTAACCATGGAAAGAGAGCTAAAAAAAAGGAAAAAACCTCTGATTTTCAGCTCAACTAAATAAAACAAAACAGCAAAGAGTAACACAATCACTGAACAATAATACATAATAAATATACAACACAGAGTACAGTACAAGAATTGTGTACCAGACGAGAGGGTAGAATAGCTGGGACCCTCGTAATCGCCGGCTTTCCAAAACTGCTTGCAGTTTTGGGGCGAACCAATGTTCAATATGTTCGTCACAACCTTCGTATCATTGGTATTATTATCGTCGTCATCATGTGGAACACTAAGCTGTGGAGGCGGCGCCTGCAGTGATGAAGTCAGTTTTCGTACTGTTTTGGTGATGGGGTCAAGAAATCCTACGGGCAATACATCGAGCACCCTACGCCTCTTGTTGGTGGGGTTCATACAAGCGTCGTAATCATCATCGGAACTGGTGAACGGCGGCATGTGTTCGTTGCTGCTACAAAAAACACC
The DNA here is from genome assembly GCA_027422505.1 of Craterostigma plantagineum. NCBI lineage: Eukaryota > Viridiplantae > Streptophyta > Magnoliopsida > Lamiales > Linderniaceae > Craterostigma > Craterostigma plantagineum. The sequence continues at coordinate 81,768 of JAPQWV010000005.1, forward strand.
TTGCGAGATTGTGGCAGTACTAACACGCTGCGCGTTTATGTTGGTGTCCGACGACGACACTTGTGGGTCGACGGTTTCTGCTTGTTTCGCATCCACAATCATGTTGGAGTGGAGTAGTAGACAACAAGCGTCTAAATCGAAGCACGTTCGAGAATTTGTAAGGTTTTCCTGAAAATAACTTACGAAAGACCGAGAAAGTGAAACGTCGCAACCGAAAAGATAATGGGGGGGAGAAAATCAGCTGAAGTTATGATGATGATGATGGGCGAGAGAGGTGGGTTTAAAATTTAAATATGGAGTAATAATATTCTACCGGGGGATATATGTTGGAGAAAAAAATCTCTACAATTTGTTTCATTGATGACTCTATCCTAGATTGAGGTTTAAGAGAGGATAGATATTTTTGAATAAACTAAGGAAAGGTTTAACAATTAGGCTGGAAAATAGGGATTGTAAGTAGAGCTGTCATTGGGCCTGGCCGGGCCGGGCTGGCCCGCCGCCCGCAGTTTGGCGGGGTGGGGCGGGCCTTCAAAACTGAGACCCAGTCCGCGAACAGAAACTACAATCCTTAAATATCTGAATTATATAAGTGGAAATCACTTTCTTATCATTAAGTAAGCATCTTGTATTTCATAAAAATTGGGGGATCATATTCACGCTGGTACCGTAGTAGGTAAACTTGAAGGAGAAAGAGAGATCACTTTGGTACCGCTATGAATTTTTTTTACTTTTTTTATTTAAACTTTTTCATTAATTAACAATAATTTATATAATTATGATATTTAAATATACGTTAATTATGTATTAATTAATAAATACATAATTACTTATTTAATTATAATATTTAAATATACATTAATTATGTATTAATTAATAAATGCATCATTAATTATAAATAAAATCATTAATTAATTCCTTTGTTTAAATAAATATATATTTAGTTTATAAATAAATTAACTAAAATATATGGCCGGCCGGCCCCCGCCCCGCCTTCTGGCGGACCTTAAAAATCTCAACCCAGCCCGCGGCCTATTTTGACAGCTCTAATTGTAACAAACATTGGAATCATGATTCTTCGAAGTAGCATATCTATTAATTTGGTCATAAAGATCCAATGGAATCATATTTTTGGTTATCCATTAATTCTTTTCCTTTACAAGATGCATGCCAAAAGTATAGCTATGTTATACTTGGTAGTACAGAAAAAAGATCTTGAAGGTAGATGATTTGGAATGGATTATTCCAATAGGAAACATAAAACTAGGGATGTTAAAAATCGACCCAACCCGCCAACCCGACACGAACCGCACCCGAAAATAGTAGGTTCAGGTTAGCATTTTTGACCTGTTTACGTAAATGGGTAAACCCGTACCCAACCCAATTATTAAGTGGGTTAGGTTAGGGTTCGGATTTTCAACCCGAAATCAACCCGGAATCAACCCAAAATCAACCCATTTAACCCGAATAATATATATTAAGATATTATTAATATAAATAAAATAAAAGGATTAACCCTAATTCTCTATCCACTCTCACGCTCACACATGATGTTTTTATAAAAAAAAACTGCATTAGTTCTCATTTTTTTGTTTAATTTGGATTTATAATTCTGTCAATTTTTTTTTCTTTTTTCTTTTTTAATTTTAGGCGGGTTGGGTTTGGGTTAAAGCAGGTTGGGTTTGGGTTTGTTTTTTCAACCTGTTTAGATAAACAGGTCAGGTCAAGGTTGAAGTTTTCAACCCGTTTATTAAACGGGTTGAACCCGAAGGTGACCCAACCCGACCTGTTTACCACCCCTACATAAAACTGCCCACAAGCAAACCAAGAATATTATAATATAAAACAACTAACATATTTTTTTCCTTATTTTAGTTAAAGAGTTTGGAAAATTTCGATTGATAAGCATGTATTTCCCGATATTTAACATATGGCTTGTGAAACTGGACTGTACTGACTAAGACCGGACTGAACTGGTCGCTACGCGTGAGCAGTTAACTAGGCTGATCGGAAGCGACCGTTAAGATACCTAGAAGTCCAACGGACAGTCATTTGAAATGGCAATTAAATTATTTGATTTAAATTCATAATTGTCCCGTAATAAAGAGACTTTATGGCCATTAAATTATTTGATTTAAAGCCATAATGTCCAGTAATAAAGAGATTTTATGACCATTAAATTATTTGATTTAAAGCCATAATGTCCAGTAATAAAGAGATTTTATGACCATTAAATTATTTGATTCCTATTAATATAGGATGATTCTCAATGGAGGAGAGGAGGAGAGACGAAAAACTCACAAGCTTTCGAAAAGAAATTCATGATCATTTTCTAACTAGTTCCAGTTCGCCGTTGGTGTTGTTGTGTGCTAAACAAACGCCAAGTAATTCGAAGTATGTTGGGATATAGACGCTCGTAAAACCTCAAAGCACAAACGTGGGGGAGCGAATCTGTTTTACGGAAATTGTGCTTGCACAATCTTCGAATCTCTCTTCGTATTTGTCCGAATCTACTCCTCGATCTATACCATACAGAACCAACAATAAAAATATATTTATATAATGTATTTACATAAATTTATATAAAATATCAATGGGGGCGGGTTTCGGGCGGGGTTCGAGTCCACCCCGGACCCGGTCGGGTTGAATCATTTAAGACTCGAGATCCGCCCCTCACCCGAATATTAGAAAAACCCGCATCGACCCGCCCATTGGCATGCCTAGATGTTCTACTACGAGATTCTTTTCTTATAAATATTCCGTCTTCAAGTGAATCGGATCAAATGACATCAATTTTCCTTCTAACGGATAAGAAAATGAAATAATGGAAAGATCAATTTCTGGCAATTTATTTTCCCTCTTGATAGCATATAAATTATTCCGTCAAAAAAATGCTTACCAAGACGCCCCAAAACTGGAATTGTTAGCTTATAATCTCTATGCTAAGCTCTGCAGTACATGTTAAAAAATCTATGATTCGAGCAACCTTTGCTTGTTAACTCTTGCAATAAAAGCTTCGACTCTTTTGTTCAAATCGTCGGTACTAATACAAAGCTGCTCTTCTTTCGGCTTCTCAGCAGTAACTTGAGCTTGTTGATCATCTTCTTCATTTATATTCCATACTTCACTTTTGCTAGCTCTCAATCCCAATTTATTGTTCTCTTGACGTTTTAAATGCTGCAGATTACTCTTCGACTTGGATTTCCTCATAATATGTTCTCTTGCTTTCAACAGTTTTTCATCATTGATCTCTTGCTTCTTCTTCCTCTCAACTCTATCATGATCTTCTATTTCCTCTCTTTTCTTGCTGACGATTATGTTAGGATTTGTACTCCTGCTTTTCAATACGTATTCGTCGTAGAAATCTAAAGGAGGAGATGTGTTCTGTGATCGTACGAGCTTTGACTCCCTTGCAAGGAATAGTATGATGAGATTCCCAACTACGAAGAAGACCTTTGCATTGATGAAAAGGGAAATATCAAATGATGTAATGGTGGCCGCGACGCCATAGATTGAAGGAAACCAGCCCAAGGTGTAAGAAAAGAAGACAAAAGTAATCAGAGATGTGAGAGAGTATAAGATCATATTGTAAACAACATGAGCGCCCCTCTTCTGGTTTTTCATGAATTGCATCTTTTCTGAATTCTCCATATTCAGATGTTCTTCTCTTTTTTTGTCTGAATATATATATGCGGTGTTTGTGTGTAGTTGGGTTAGGTTAGGAATATTGTCATGCATCCACGAAAGAGGAAGAGACTGAAACGGAGGGTTTTATATGGAGATCGATCGATGTGTTGTGAGAGCAAAGATAAATTTAGTGGGATTCTACACATACTTCTTTATTACAAGTCTTTTTCTTTCTTTATTAAAAGTTGATACTTTATAAAAAGCAAATGTATGCAATAAATAATGTGGCTTGTGGTATTCTCAGCGTGTTGTTTTGAGATTTTTTTCACCTTTAAATGAAAAATAAGGTAGAGGAAATACTCACTACTTTCTTCGTTCCTAAAGCTCTTGCACGAAACCTACAATCATATAGATATTACAAAGGGCGTGTTTCGTGGTGAGTTCGTTTACATCTTTTGTCCAAATAATTGAATTAAAGAAGCACATGGTTCGAGAAGGTTGTAATCAAATCAAATCAAATCATAGAAAGAAAGAAACTTTTTTGCTCAAGCTTATAAAGTCGAATTATGAGTTATAAATAGATATACGCCACATTGTAAATGATGTCCTTAGTTCCGAAGCAATAAAAGGCATGTGTTCTCTAGAGCGCCACATGTTTTAATATTCCCTTTCCCTGTTGTACTTACTTGTGTACCGTCGACCAGATTTGGCAAAATTATAAAAATATATCATTTTTTGATTTTTGGATCATTATGTTTGCCAGTTACAAAACTAGGTCACTAAGTATGTATATAGTAACAAATTGGATCACTAGTTACAAAACTAGGTAAGTATGTATATAGTAACAAAACTAGGTCACTAAGTATGTATATAGTTACAAATTTGGGTCACTAAATATATATATAATAAGAAAAAAGGTCAGTGACCCAATTTTGTTACTATATACGTACTTAGTGACCTAGTTTTGTAACTGGCAAACATAGTGACCCAAAATCGAAAATTGGCATACTTATTGACCTATTTTATAATTTTCCCACAAGATTTAAACTACAATTTATTAAGCAATTTAATAATATATGCATGTAGATGTAAGATACTTCACATCCAAGATACAACGTTGATTTTCAACCGTTATTGTTCATTACGTAGTCTAACTTTGACCTCTAATTGTGTCGAAATATATTTGAACAAGTCAGCACGAGTTGTGACCTTTGACTGAGCAGTTAGCAGCATTAAGATCAAATTCATTTATATCACGAGAAATTAAATAATATTTAGCACACATAGAATACCGTAACGTGTGTAAATTAACTAATAATCACGCTTTTGTTAGATTGAGAGTTGTGATTTTACCCGTTTTTCTTTTTATTATTACATGAAGGCTTGTATGTACATGTATGCAGGGGCGGATCTATCCATGGGCCGGAGGGGGCCATGGCCCCCCGAAAATTTTCGAAATTCATAGATATATATATATATTCTATTCTGCTCATATTCAGAAAACCTTACTTAGCTCAAACGGTCAGGAATTTGCCTCTTTCTCTGTCAGTCCAGGTTCGATTCCCACAACTCACGTTTTTGATGATTTTCAATTATTAAACATTCAATGTGGACGACACGTTTGATAATTTTTTAAATGAAAATTTTATTATTTAATTTAAATATTTCGACTATCAAAATAAAAATTTCTTTTCGCCACAGATAAATTTTTTATTATGAACTTGTTATAAAATAGGTTGGAATCTAATCTCCTTTAAAATTATTTTAACTTTTGTCTTGTCAATACCCAATTGTATTACGGCCCCCCGAACACTAAGTTCTGAATCCGCCCCTGCATGTATGGTTATGGTCTTGATATTGACGTACGTAAAGGCAGAGCCCAGAGAGAAAGAGACGTAAATAAAAAGGTAAATTTTTGGTGGTGGGAAAAGTAGATGATAGTGACTCGGTTTGGTATGATAGGGAACCAATTAACCACAACTTGGAAAACCATAACAAACAACGTTAAAAAAGAAAACAACATGACACGCTTAATGGTATACCAAACAATATATTTTCTAGGCCTTGCTTACCTTCCCAATTATGTATAACCCAACTCTGAGTAAAAACATGACATGTGTTATTTATTTTTTAGTGAACACGTATGTGTGTTTCAACACGGTTGAGATCACCTATTCCACTCTTTGTATTCCACTCCGTATTCCAACGAACGAAAATCGTTACACCTCCCCCGTCAAGTGTTAAAACACCCGTAAACATCATTACACCTATGAATTTCATTACAACAAGTGTTTAAACAAAAAAAATCATTATTACGTATTTTTTTAATATGGTGTAGAAACAATCAGTATTATATATTAAAATAGAAAAATACGTAATAATGATTTTTTTTTTGTTTAAACACTTGTTGTAATGAAACTCATAGATGTAATGATGTTTACGGTGTTTTAACACTTGACGGGGGAGGTGTAACGATTTTCGTTCGCTGGAAGACGGAGTGGAATAGGTGATCTCAACCGATTTTAACATGGTTGGAGATAATGTGTTACGTGTTATTTTTACAGTGGAGTTGGATTATACCTATGTGGGTAGGGAAAACAAAACCTAATTTTTTTTTTGTACTTGTGAATCAACGTTTTTTGGGCTGGTTAGATCAAGGACAAATCTATGGCGGCCCAAAGGTGGTGGTGTGTTGCATTGCATTAGCATAGCTGCCACGTGTGACCATATAATTTCCACTTACACCAATTGTACTAGTGTTTCGGTACAATATACATGGTAGAGTATTAGTAACTAGTATATAAGTATAAAAATGTGTGGTGTAATATTGTAGTTAGGGTGTTTTTGTTGCATGGTAGAAAGCGTTTGGATCAGAAACATATTTCTTTGTCTCTTACTAAATCCGGATTTTATTTGGTCTTCCTACATGCAAGTTTTCGCGTAGTTAAAATGATGTGCGTGTTTTATCTTCATGCTATTTCGTACCAATATACGTGTGTGAGTGTATGCGTGTGCATGTTAAAATGTGTGTGCGTCAAATAGAAGATATTAAAAAAGTAAGCCAATGCTATGTATTTGGATTTGAAAAGAAATGAAGTTCTGGAATAATTGGGGTTGGTGGTCAATTTTGCACATGGTCAATATTATATAATATTGCACATTTATGCCCACTATCCAACAAGGGTTATAGTTAAGTTCAGAGATATTGTTAGGATATGCGGAAATCCCCGATAATTATTTTGCCCGAAAAATGACGATAATAAATAAAAGAGACGAAAATAATATTTGGACAGTGACACGAGATTTACGTGGTTCGGTCAGAATGACCTACGTCCACGGGCCGGAGGGTAGAACTTCTTTATTATGTGGAGTGATTACAGACACGTACACTGACGTGGTACAAAAGCAATTATACCAACTAGAAGAAAGAAGCTAGATATATAAATGACCGGAGAAGATCTCTTGATGTGGTCTGTGGTGTATTTACTTCATTCGCTGAATGGCCTATTTATAGGCATAGATCATCCCTGCTTTGCCATGTGAATAAGAAGAAAAAAATCCTCCTTATTTCTTTGACTGTCGAAAGCTGCTACCAAAAGGAGAAAACCATTCTCCTCATTCACATTCCCTTTTGACCAAAAAACATCTCGACGCCTCCCTTCGAACAATTAGTAGCCACCTTTTTCATTTGAATGCTTTTTAATGGTCAAAGACCATGTGCGCCTGACATCAAGGTCACCTACCAACAAATCTCCACCTTGACCTTGATTCCATAAATAACTCCACCTTAATTAGTAATACCTTTGTCTCCCTCCGACCTTAGCCCCGACGGGCTAGTTCACCAACTTTGAAACACCAATCAAGTCCAAGCAATGCTTGAACTTGGAAACTGGAAGAGCCTTCGTAAACAAATCTGCAGGGTTATCCTTCGTGTTGATCTTCTTGATAAACACCTTTTATCTGCAATGATATCACGAATAAAATGATACTTGACATCAATATGTTTAGTCCTTTCGTGATACATTTGATCCTTAGTCAAATGAATCGCACTTTGACTATCACAGAAAATAGTAATAACTCCCTGATTCTGAGTTAATTCGCTGAACAACCCTTTCAACCACAAAGCTTCTTTGATCGCATCAGTAATCGCCATATATTCTGCTCAGTAGTAGATAACGCTACTACATGCTGTAGAGTAGCTTTCCAGCTAACTGAACAACCTCCAATACAAAATACATAACCAGTAAGAGATCGTCGTTTATCGAGATCACCTGCATAGTCTGAATCAACGAAGCCAACGAGAGTATCACTGTTTCTGCCAAACTCCAAACAAAAGCTTAGAGTACCCTTCAAGTATCTGAGAATCCACTTCACTGCTTGCCAGTGTTCTTTCCCTGGATTAGCCATATACCTGCTAACAACACTAACAGCCTGTGAAATATCAGGACGTGTACATACCATTGCATACATAATACTGCCGACTGCACTCGAGTAGGGAACTCGTGTCATGTACGCTTCTTCCTCATCTGATGATGGTGACTGAGCAGCGCTTAGCCTAAAATGACTAGCAAGAGGAGTGCTGACTGGTTTGGCATTGCTCATGCCAAATCTCTCCAAAATCTTCTTGAGGTAACTTTCCTGGGTCAGGTGCAACTTACCAGCTCCTCTATCACGTTTAATCTCCATACCAAGAATCTTCTTAGCTGCTCCTAAATCCTTCATCTCAAATTCACCATTCAATAAGGCCTTCAACTGGTGAATTTCTGCAAGATTCTTAGCCGCGATGAGCATGTCATCAACATATAACAATAGATAAATGAACGAACTGTCATTTAACTTCCGGAAGTAAACACAACTATCATACTTGCTCCTGGAGAAACCATGACCCAACATGAAAGAATCAAAACGTTTATACCACTGTCTTGGAGATTGCTTTAATCCGTATAAGGATTTCTTCAACAAACAAACTTGGTCTTCTTTGCCTTCAACTATGAAGCCTTCAGGTTGCTTCATATAAATCTGTTCATCTAAATCGCCATGTAGGAACGCCGTCTTGACGTCAAGCTGTTCTAACTCCAAATCATACATGTCAACGAATGCAAGTAATACACGAATAGAGCTATGTCTAACGACAGGTGAGAATACGTCATTAAAATCAACACCTTGTACCTGACTATAGCCTTTTGCGACTAATCGTGCCTTATACCTTGCATCGTCAGAACCAGATAAACCTTCTTTCTTCTTGAAGACCCACTTACATCCGACTATTTTCTTTTTCTTTGGCGGCGGCACAAGAATCCAAGTACCATTCTTGTGCAGAGACTCCATTTCTTCATTCATTGCTACCAGCCACTTATCAGAATTATCATCGCTTATTGCCTCCGAATAGGTAGAAGGTTCATCGCCTCCACCTGTTTCTTGCGCCACTGATAAAGCGTACGAAACTAAATTTACGTACCGCTGTGGTAGTCGAATCTCCCGTCTCTCCCTATCTCTGGCTATAGAATATTCCTGCTCGGTGCTTTCATCTTCAACAGGATCTGAATCAGGTTCTGGATCATCCTCTTGATCTGTTGAACTCGTAGCAGGGTCATCTGAAGGATCTTTGTTGATCTCGAGCTCCACCTCGTTCTGGGCACTCTCCTTCTTTTCTTGATTAGAGGGATTAGTAGACTCTTTTGAAGGATGTAACATAGAAGACTCGTCAAATGTAACATCTCTGCTAATTATAAATTTGGGTGACTTGGGATCAGGATTATATAATCTATATCCTTTCACCCCTGAAGCGTAACCGAGGAAAATACACTTCTTAGCTCTAGGCTCTAACTTCCCCTCGTTTACGTGCATATAAGCTGGGCACCCAAATATTCTTAAGTTGGAGTAATCAGCAGGAGTACCTGACCATACTTCCTCAGGAGTCTTGAAATTGATCGGTGAACATGGTGAGCGGTTGACAATATAACATGCTGCGGCGATAGCTTCAGCCCAAAAATCATTTGTCAACCCAGCGTTGGAGATCATACATCGAGCTCTCTCTAAAAGCGTCCGGTTCATGCGCTCGGCAACACCGTTTTGTTGAGGCGTCATTCGAACAGTGTGATGTCGAGCAATACCTTCATTCTTGCAAAATTCGTTGAACTCGCTTCCACAAAATTCTAAGCCATTATCCGTCCGCAACCGCTTGATCTGTTTTCCTGTCTGCTTTTCAATCAAAGCTTTCCATTGTTTAGACGTTAGAAAAACATCACTTTTCTGCTTAAGAAAATAGACCCAGACTTTCCTTGAAAAATCATCGATGAAAGTCAACATATATCTTGCACCACCTTTGGACGGAACACGAGAAGGACCCCATACATCAGAATGAATATAGTCCAAAGTACCTTTCGTCCTGTGGACAGCTGGCGAATTGAAGCTGACTCGTTTCTGCTTCCCAAAAATACAGTGTTCGCAAAAGTCCATCTTACCAGTACTTTGACCACAAAATAGGCCCCGCTTGCTTAAAATCGTTAAGCCTTTTTCTCACATGTGTCCAAGTCGCATATGCCATAATCTCGTGGTATCAACCTCCGGGGATGTCGAAACTGCAGTGGAACCTGTAACTGTAGTTCCCTGCAAAATATATAAATTTCCAGACCTGCAAGCTTTCATCACGACAAGGGCACCTCTGGCAATTTTCAAAACTCCACCTTCACCTGAGAACCTGCACCCTTGAGATTCAAGTGTGCCTAAAGAGACAAGATTTCTCTTCATATCTGGAACATGTCTGACTTCTGTGAGCGTTCGAATGATTCCGTCGAACATCTTGATCCTAACTGTGCCTTTACCAACAACTTTACACGGAGCATCATTTCCAATTAAGACATATCCACCATCAAAATTTTCATATGTGGAAAAACAGTCCCGACTCCGACTTATGTGGTAAGAACAACCCGAATCCAAGATCCACTCATTATCAGACCTAACAATATTTGCAGTTGCTACAAAAATAGTTCCATCGCTCTCATCAGCAGCTAAACTAGCTTCGACGGGTTTATTAATTTGCTGATTATTTTTCTCCTTATTTTTTAATTTAAAACAATCAGCTTTGATGTGACCCTTTTTCTTGCAAAAATTACAGACTTTATTTCTGTACCTGGATTTCGACCTTTCTTTAGATCTGCTGCTTTCAGCGTCTCTACGATCTGGTCTTCCCTGTGCAAACAGGCCTTCTGCCTGGCTACCACTTGTTTCTCCCGTAATATCCCTGTCTATCTGCTCTTTCGATTGCAACGCAGATTTGACACTAGAATATGATATCGTATCTTTTCCGTATATAATAGTGTCACGAAAATGCTTTAAAGACGAGGGAAGGGAACACAACAATATTATGGCCTGATCTTCGTCCGTCACTTTTACTTCTACGTTCGCCAAATCAATAATGATAGAATCGAATTTATCGAGATGCGAAAGAATAGAAGTACCTTCCGTCATTTTCATACTGTATAGCTTCTGCTTTAAATAAAGCCGATTCTCCTTAGTCTTCTTCTTGTAGATAGCTTTTAATGCATCCCACATACCCATGGCCGTCGTCTCCGTGGCAACTTCCTGTAAAACCTCGTAAGAGAGATTTAATATAATAGTCGATCTGGCTCTCTTGTCCAATTTATTAAACTGATCGTCCTTCATTTCGGTTGGTTTCTTCTTCACGCCTTCAAGCGCCACCTCGCAACCGTCTTGAATGAGTATGGCCTCCATCTTGGGACTCCACATTGCAAAGTTGACATTTCTGTCGAACTTTTCAATTGACATTTTTGTTATCGTCATGGTGGCTAAAAAATAAATCGGGTTGGCTCTGATACCAATTTGTTAGGATATGCGAAAATCCCCGATAATTATTTTGCCCGAAAAATGACGATAATAAATAAAAGAGACGAAAATAATATTTGGACAGTGACACGAGATTAACGTGGTTCGGTCAGAATGACCTACGTCCACGGGCCGGAGGGTAGAACTTCTTTATTATGTGGAGTGATTACAGACACGTACACTGACGTGGTACAAAAGCAATTATACCAACTAGAAGAAGAAGTTAGATATATAAATGACCGGAGAAGATCTCTTGATGTGGTCTGTGGTGTATTTACTTCATTCGCTGAATGGCCTATTTATAGGCATAGATCATCCCTGCTTTGCCATGTGAATAAGAAGAAAAAAATCCTCCTTATTTCTTTGACTGTCGAAAGCTGCTACCAAAAGGAGAAAACCATTCTCCTCATTCACATTCCCTTTTGACCAAAAAACATCTCGACGCCTCCCTTGGAACAATTAGTAGCCACCTTTTTCATTTGAATGCTTTTTAATGGTCAAAGACCATGTGCGCCTGACATCAAGGTCACCTACCAACAGATATTAGTGTATTAATTAAACAAAAAGAACATATATATATAATATATTTATTTATATGCATATTCCTTGTATTGTTTCATTAATTGTTCCAAAGCGAGCTTGCATGTTATCAAGTGAAGATATGTACGCCTTTTAATAAATAAGATCGCCTGAATACTCTCACTAACAAACAAGTACTCAAATTTTTTTAAAAAAAAAATATTCCACATGGGCATCAACTGAAATCAAATGCCACTCATCCCACAATGATGATCATATCCAAACCTTCATATGATTAGAACCTGTGAGCCTAATGATTGGAACAATCTATTTGACGTCAATGATTGAAAGAGAAGAAATCATGTGGTGAAGACTGAAGACGTGCAAAAAGATGCAATCTCTGTCACAAAAGAGAGCAGTTTTAATGATTGCTTTGAATCGATGATATTTAAACATTGTTAGCTTCAGACTAAATCTTTGGTTGATTGAGAATCCATATGCAGACTAATTGCAGAAGCCATGTAAGAAAATCGCCGGAGAAATGTACTTGAAGTGCGAAAAGAGATTCGATTAAACGTTTTATTTATATTTGATCATTGGAGAATGAATAATCATGGCACCCAAGATTTAAATATGCGTACGATCAATAATTAGGCATGCGATGAAGAATCAATTATTTACAGAAGTTAACTAATATAAGAAATGAAAAGAGAGAACGATAAAAAATTGTAGGGGAGAAGGAGCTCCCTTCCTTCCTATTTAAACTACCTCACTGCAACGGAACTAGAGAAGAAGTGATCACAAGTCAGAACATGATACTGGACTGATCATCTCTCTCAGTTCCTTGTCAGAAAATCTGGCTTTCTATCTCTCTGTGTCTTTGTCAGAACGAAGCTAGCTATTATCTCTCCCATCACTGCAAGTCTATCTCACCATAATCTCACCACGCTAGTATAATAATAGCAGCTAAAAATGGATCCATCATCGGTAGCATCAAATAAGCCCAAAAGAAAGTCAACAAATCAACATCAGCAAAAGCACAAGTCGTCCTCCCAATTAGGAGGTAGCAGCAGTAGTACTACTAGTAATAATACATCAGCTCCTCATCGGTTCTTGGGAGTGAGAAGAAGGCCTTGGGGTCGTTACGCAGCAGAAATCCGAGACCCAACCACCAAAGAACGCCATTGGCTCGGCACGTTCGACACAGACGAGGAAGCAGCGCTGGCCTACGACCGAGCCGCTCGTTCCATGCGTGGGGCCCGCACAAACTTCGTGTATTCTGATACGATTCCAGGCTCGTCTGTCACTGGTATGATTTCGCCAGCTCACTTTCCAGCAGCGCTCTTCCTCGATTCTCGCGACCACCTTCACCATCACATATTTAGTGGCTCAGTCGTCTATGGTAATAATGATGACGATCAGAACAACGTATCAATAATATATAATGGCCAGCTGCCTTTTCCCGACACGAACGTACATGATCAGCAACTGTTTTGTAATGATGACAGCCTCAACAATAATCATAGATCTAATTATTGGTACAACGACGTCAGTAGTGACCATCATCATAAGGTAATTAAGATCAGCAGTAGTGACGAGCTGCCTCCTTTGCCACCGGATATTACATCATGCAGCGGAGGAGAGCCGCCAATGCTGTCTGAGATGGGACATGGAGTTCTGAATGACATGAAGTGCCTTGAGTTGCTGTCTGTTGATCTTCATCATATGGGAGCTGGAGGGGAGGATCAAGAGCATGATATTGGTTTATTTCCAGGATGATTACGATTATAATGTTGATGATGAGCAGTACAACAACAGTGCAATGACTAGTTTCGCCGTGGATGGTTTTGGATGGTAATGATATTATTATTATTATTATTATAATGAACTGAATTAAAATAAGTTTTAGTTCGTCGTCAACTTTTTCCTATGTTGTTATTGTGAATTGATTGCTGAGAGAAATGCATGCATGCACCTGCATTTTCAAGCTTAATTGTTTATATATAATGGGCGTTGTCGGAGGTGATTGATCCCCCGGCCGTATGTTTTTATCGTTTTCTTGTGTTGCCGTTGATTTGTGAATTGTGATCAATGATACTATTATTATTTTTGTGTGAGTGTTGAACAAGGAGTGCTTGCTCTCTCTAATATATGCTCTCCATATAATACATATAATCATTCAATGGGTACTAATTAATGTAATGCGCATGTCGCCATTTAGTGATAAAAATTGACGGTCTCGGTTGTTAGACGTTCCATTTAAAGTAATATACTAAAACAAATAATGCGCTAATTACTTACATACGTAATATATGTATATTACTATATATATTATGTCTATGAAATTTTTAATGTTTGTTAAACAATTTCGACGATTGTCCTCAGATAATTGTCGTCGAGAATATAGAAATTGGCGATCAGTGCTGCATGCATGAAAGATATTGATGATGAGTTCGTTGTCAGGAGAAACCTTTGAAGAAAACCTAGTTTTCTATACAATAATATTTATCTTTTGCTCCTCAATCAGACAGAAGGCCCATAAAGTCACGAATTATAAGAACAGTGTGTACTTCATTTAGCAATTAGACTCTTCTTGTAGTACGTAAAGAAAAATTAAAATACATCCGATACCCAGTGAAACATGAGGAAAAGAAAAGGGGTAAGATTTCTGGGCTGATGATCATAATGTTTATCATACAGGTTGTCCTCGGGGTCAGATAATGTGATCAGAAGAGATTCCATATTCTGAGAAATTCGCTGGACCGTCCTTTCATCGGATATACATTTGAAATATATAAATTTTCTTATTTATATATTATGCTTATAATACCACGATACGGAACAGAAATATACATTTAATAAGTACATTGTACAGTAAACAAATTAATAGGTGGTTTACAAAATCATGCTATCGAATTTGCAACATTAACGATTCCATTATAACACCTCCTAATGCATTAATATGTCAACAATTATGATCAGATGCAACAAGCTCAATTGTCGCATCATGTGGACAAGCACAACTCATGCAGTGTTTAATTTCACTTGCATAATGTTGCTTTCTAGCTCGATATTACCATCTCTCTCTCTCTCTCTCTCTCTCTCTCTCTCTCTCTCTCTCTATATATATATATATATATATATATATATATACACACACATATATATCTACATAATATGTATATACACAAGAATAGATCTACATAAAATCCTACCTGTCATATAGCTCTCGCTTCACGAAAAAGGAAGTTCAAATTTTTAATTGTTAAGCGTTTGTTCGAGAAATGGCAGGACCAAGCATGGCGATGATCAAAGCATCCTTGGAGAGATCTTTAAAAAGTTGGTCTTTAAATGAAAATGACGTCCATCAATCATCTACCACCACCACCACCATTGGGGACGACGGTGAAGATTCGCCGGAGAATGGAGATTCAACCTTGGAACTCAATTCAGATATGTCGCTACCATTTCAATGGGAACAATGCCTAGATTTGAAGGTTTATGTTAATGTTGACGAGCTCAGCTTTGACAAATGTTGGGCTAACATTTCAGCCAACATTGGTGTCTGTCAACATTCGATTTTATCTTTCATGCCCAAAACCGTTTAACCTTTTATTGTAGCTTTATTTACTGATATGCAGGACGTGGTAAAGTGATGAAACGTGTCCAAACCGTGTGGAAAGCGTGTGGAGCTGCTTGAACGAATTTAGGAAGTGCAATTACCATAAATAGAAGATTTGAAGATCAAAAGAGATCAAGTCAAGCAACGACCAAGATTAGAAGATCTGAATATCAAAGAGAATCATTCAACCAGCTGCCATAAATAGGAGATAAGGAATCGGCCAATGAGATGAGAAGATTCGAACTAAATATATATACTATATTTAGGGAGATCTTCGAGGAGATATTTGAAGAGATATTCAAGGGATCTTTTTACCAATTCAAGAGGGAGCCAATGTCTATAAATAAGAGTTATTTTTGAGCTGCAAAGTACGACTCTCGAGAGAGCTTTCATGGAGAAAAGTTGAGCGACATATTGAGTGAAAAATATGAGCGAAACACATATCGAGCTTGAGCGAGTTTTATATATTATGAGAGTCGTCTTTTAGCCTAGTATTGAGCCTTCTGAAGTCTTAGTTCTTCGTAGGTTTTCAGGATCGTGTCGATTCTTTTTCTAGGCTTGTTTTTACTATCTTCGGATAGTTGTTTTGCATCCATTGCTGTAGTGGAATTTTGCCTTGAGGCACGCAGCAAGTTTTTATAACTTGCTGCACAGATTTACATCCCGTGTTATTTCAGTTTCGTCACTAAGTAGTTAGAATATTCCGCTGTGCACCTGAATGTTAGGTTAAGTGTTACCCCGACATCCTACCCAACATCTAGTCTATACTTAGTGTTTTACATCCATATCATACCGGGACCACTTCAAAGTGGTATCAGAGCCTCCGCTTGACGTGACTAAGCGTTTATGATCCCTTTCCATGGATGTTACAAGCTCAAACCATCTCGACAAAGTCCCTGTCTTAGACGGTTCGAATTATGCGTATTGGAAGGTTCGTGTGCGCCAATGCATCAAGTCCATAGATGTGCGAGCGTGGGAAGCTGTTCTCAACGGATACACTCCACCTCGATCCCCTCCAGATGCTGATGGCGAAGTAGTCGACAAGCCTATCGAACAGTGGACTATTGCTGAAAAGAATGCGGCCGAGTATAACGACAAAGCTCTTAATGCCATCTTCTCCTCGGTGGACATCTTCATGTTCAAAATCATTCAGAATTGTTCGACGGCAAAGAACGCTTGGGATCTACTTCAGAGGTACTGCGAAGGCGATGCGAGCTTGAGGGAAACCAAACTGCGCTATCTCCTCAATCAGTTTGAAAATCTTAGAATGAAGGAAGACGAGGACATCACCACATACTTCGGGAAGATTTTGACGATTTCAAGCGAGTGTGCTAGCCTCGGAGATCCGATTGCAAATAAGGTAATGGTTTCTAAAGCTTTACGTACGCTAACCGAAAAGTTTAATGTGAAGGTAGCGGCCGTTGAGGAAGCACATAACCTGTCCACGATGGAATTCAACACGTTGATGAACATCATGAAGAACTATGAGACCAACCTCGAAGTCCAAAAGAGAGCTTCACGTGGCAAAAGCATTGCTCTAGTCAGTCAGTCATCTAAGGTGCAAACTGAAGTTGACCCTGACAATGATGAGGATATGGCTATGTTCGTGAAGAAATTCACAAAGTTCCTTCAGAAGAAGAATGTCGAGCAGAATGTTGGCCCAACATTCAGGAAGGGCCAGAATGCCAAAGCAGAACCTTCGTCTGCGCCTCCGTTTTTCAAACGGAATTCTGATGGAAAGAAGAAGAACATCGACTGGGAGACAGTGAGATGCCATGCGTGCTCGGGCTGGGGTCATTACGCCAACGAATGTACCAATACACTTCGCAAGCACGGCAAAGCTCTTTGGATCGATCTCCCTGATGATGAAGATGTTGAAACATGCCCAAAGGAGTCCAAGCAGTCATCTGTGACCATACAGTCCTTCTCAGACGACGAAGAAGAGGAAGATCATCAAATCGGTTTCACTGCGGTAACTGATGTTGAGCCGACATCCGACTCAACATCTGAAAAACATATCATTTTCGGTTATGATGATTCAAACTGTTTTGATGGGTATTCTAGTTCTGATGATGCAGAGTTAGAAACTGACGTTTGTGTAGAAATTCAAGTAAATGAAACCGTGAAGATGATGTCTACACAATATGAGAGGGAAAAGGCGAGGAATGCGGAGCTAAAAGCCGAACTTAAGACATTGTCCGAGGAGAATGCTAAGAACGAAAAGATGATCGAAAGCTTGGTGGATGGTGTGAACAAGATGGAAGGTGTTCTAACAGGTAAGGACAATGAGATTGATAAGCTTCAAAAGCGAGTCGACGAAGCTGATGAGACATTCACGAAGATGAACAAGGATAAAGCGATCCTTGATGAGGTACTATCGTTAGGTATTTTTGATAAGCACGGTTTAGGGTTTAATTCTCAGCCTACTAATGCTTCAGATTTTGTTATTCATGATAGACCTAAGATAGTTTTTGTTAAGAAAAATGCCGAGCATGACACGAACGAAAGTAGTGACAATTTAGTCGTTAAAAAAATGCCCAAGCATGCTGCGAGAAAGGATAGACAATTTAAATGTTATCATTGCATGCAACCTGGTCATATTAAGCCATACTGCTGGAAGTTGAAGGGGGAGATTTCTGCCAAGAAATCGATGTCGGCTGGAATGTCATCCAACATCTCACTCAACATTGAGAAATCAGTGTTGAAAGATATGTATGGAGAAGACTCGGCTGGCTCACCTTCAAATTCTGGTGATCCAAATGTTGTTTTACCATCTAAGAAAATTTGGGTAGAGAAATCTGTTCATAAATGCCATGTAGTATATACCTCCTTGCGAGCTAACGTGACAGGTTCTTGGTACTTCGATAGCGGGATTTTCCGACATATGACAGGTACCAAACAGTATATAAGTGATTACATGCCTTTACGGAGTGGATCTGTGATGTTTGGAGGAGGTGCTAAAGGACGGATTCTCAGTCAAGATGACCTCGAAGACGTGTGTCAGCTATCGAAAGACGAAGACGGTGTCATACATGGGGATTACAAACTGAGCCACATTAACTACCGAACTTTGGAGCAGCTTATCAAGCATGAGGCGATCAGAGGAATTCCAAAGCTTAAGGAGTTTGGTAAGGTTGTTTGTGAGTCATGTTTGAAGGGTAAGCAAGTGCATGCTAGACATAATGTTGACCAACATGCTGCCCAACATTTTAAAACTGCTCATTGTCTTCAGCTTATTCACATGGATTTGATGGGTCTGAATGAAGTAGATAGCATTAGTGCTAGGAAATATGCTTATGTGCTCGTGGATTACTATTCTGAATATGCATGGATACCTTTTCTTAGGAAAAAATCTGAGTCGCTCGATTTCTTCAAAAGTCTTTTATATTTTTCAGCGAGTAGGCTCGATATTATGTATAGCGTATGTGTCTTTGCTAGATATCAGTCTGAGCCTAAAGTTTCCCATCTTAATGCTATTAAGCGTATTCTTCATTATGTGAGTGGATCGTGTAGCCTAGGATTATGGTTCTCTAAAGATACTAATATGAGTCTTGTAGGCTACAGCGATGCTGATTGGGCAGGTGACGAGGATGATCGCAAGGGCACAAGTGGCGGCTGTTTCTTCTTAGGTAACAATTTAGTTGCATGGTACAGTAAGAAACAGAATTGTGTGTCTTTATCTACTGCTGAGTCTGAATATGTTGCTGCGGGTAGTTGCTGTACGCAATTAATATGGTTGAATAGCATGTTGTGTGACTATGGTTTAGAATGCGAGTCAGTCCTCATGTATTGTGATAACCTTAGTGCCATCAACATATCTAAGAACCCGATCCAGCATTCACGTATAAAGCATATAGATATAAGGCATCATTTTCTGAGAGATATGGTAGAAAAAGAGTTAGTGCGCATTGAGCATGTAGACACGAAACATCAGTTAGCTGACATTTTCACGAAAGCATTGGATTTTGAAAGGTTTTCGGACCTGAAAAAATCCATAGGTTTGCATCAGTCTGTCTGAATGTTGGTCCAACATTTGGATCAACATAGCAAATGTCGAACTTGATTGTCACTGTTTTGATGTTTGATTTAATGTTCTCTCTGTTATTCTGTGAAATGATTTGACTCATCTAGACCGTTCCCTGAAATGACCCTCTTCCCTTAAAAAAAAAAACGAATAAAAAAGAAAAAAAAAAAGAAAAAAAAATATATCATATATTGCTCTGATTCTTTTTCAAGATACAGGTTCAGGTAATAAGTTCCCTAGGTGCACGGCATTCGCGGTGACGATGCACTCTTTGCGACAAAAATCCTAACCTTGATGATAAGGATCTTATAAGGGCTGTGCATAATATTACTAGTTTATAATGAGGTAAGTAGGGCAGAAAATGAAAGGGAATTGAGTTTAGGGTGTTGAACAGAAAAGTCTCGAATTTCAGAGTAGAATGTTGAGTCTTATGTTGGGGCAACATATGTGACTGTCAGTTTGATCATGCTATATTTTTGTGCTTTCGTTTATGTGCATTAGTTTTTAGGTCAGCATTTGTTGGTTTCGTGTGTCTAGTTTAGATATCTCTCAGAATTGCATTAGAACTCTCGAAGAACAGCGTGTTACACTTGGCTCAAGTGATCCTCATTGTCGCTCAAACGGTTAGTCTCGCTCGATTCTATTATGACCTTTGACTCGGTATTTTTGGTTGAATCATGATCTGATTTGCTCCTATATTTTTTATGACCGATTCTTCCATATACCATATTAGCTCCTTGTTTAGTTAGACAGTTGTGACCTGATTCGACCTTATCCTCTAAACTGTCTAAATTATATTTGAGTGGCTCGCTGACATTACTCTCTGCCCCTACATTTCTGATATAATTCACGGGTTATATATTCTGTGCTCATATCAATTTTTTTTTGGATTTATCTTTGATTTCTTTATGGCGAACTAAGTTGTTTCTGAGTCTCAGAATGTTGGGCCAGATGTTACCTCAACATCTGCAAGTTGGCTAACAGAGAAGTTCTCTATGTCTTTTCTTTCTTCCCAAAAAGGGGGAGAAGGTTGTGCAGATAAAAAGGGGGAGATAAGGACATTCAGGGGGAGCAGAATAAGGAGCCGAACAAACAGGGGGAGCTCGAGAAAGCATCAGAAGGAAACACCACTCCATTGAGAATTTTGCCTTCAGGGGGAGTTTTGGAACTTTTAAATCTGCACGGGTTTTGGGAAGAAAGATAAAAAGGGGGAGATTGTTAATGTTGACGAGCTCAGCTTTGACAAATGTTGGGCTAACATTTCAGCCAACATTGGTGTCTGTCAACATTCGATTTTATCTTTCATGCCCAAAACCGTTTAACCTTTTATTGTAGCTTTATTTACTGATATGCAGGACGTGGTAAAGTGCTGAAACGTGTCCAAACCGTGTGGAAAGCGTGTGGAGCTGCTTGAACGAATTTAGGAAGTGCAATTACCATAAATAGAAGATTTGAAGATCAAAAGAGATCAAGTCAAGCAACGACCAAGATTAGAAGATCTGAATATCAAAGAGAATCATTCAACCAGCTGCCATAAATAGGAGATAAGGAATCGGCCAATGAGATGAGAAGATTCGAACTAAATATATATACTATATTTAGGGAGATCTTCGAGGAGATATTTGAAGAGATATTCAAGGGATCTTTTTACCAATTCAAGAGGGAGCCAAGGTCTATAAATAAGAGTTATTTTCGAGCTGCAAAGTACGACTCTCGAGAGAGCTTTCATGGAGAAAAGTTGAGCGACATATTGAGTGAAAAATATGAGCGAAACACATATCGAGCTTGAGCGAGTTTTATATATTATGAGAGTCGTCTTTTAGCCTAGTATTGAGCCTTCTGAAGTCTTAGTTCTTCGTAGGTTTTCAGGATCGTGTCGATTCTTTTTCTAGGCTTGTTTTTACTATCTTCGGATAGTTGTTTTGCATCCATTGCTGTAGTGGAATTTTGCCTTGAGGCACGCAGCAAGTTTTTATAACTTGCTGCACAGATTTACATCCCGTGTTATTTCAGTTTCGTCACTAAGTAGTTAGAATATTCCGCTGTGCACCTGAATGTTAGGTTAAGTGTTACCCCGACATCCTACCCAACATCTAGTCTATACTTAGTGTTTTACATCCATATCATACCGGGACCACTTCAGTTTACGTCCACTCATCTTACATGAACGGAAACCTTAATTACCAATCTTTGCATAATTATTTGCATGTCTCACTTTCACTTAATGTTGGTGCGTTTTGATTGTTTGTCCTCGACCTCGATATTATGTTCATTTAGATTCCGCTCAAATAATAAAGCTTGTGTTTGTTTTATTTATAAAATTGATGGCTCATTCATTCTTGCGCGAATTTTTTACAGAGTGGAGAAGTATACTATATAAACTGGAGAACGGGCATGAAAGCTGAAGAAGACCCTCGTATTAATGGAGATTTATTATTATTATTACTACTGTGAAGACGATCATGAGAGTATTAGTTACTGGGCGACGACGACAGTGATGAGAGGGGACTTGTAATGAGCCAACATCACCTTCATCTTCAAGCAGAAGAGCAATGGAGGATCAGTGGCAGTGATGAGGAAAGTGGTCCAAGAAACTGTTAGGCCGATTTATCCAACCTTGATCTGATTCATAGGATTAGTATTACCTGATACGATGAATAACGGAAGCAATAAATTAGTAATACCACGAGACGGATTGTAGAGTTGGAACTAGAGCGCGCGCGAGTTCTTCAGAAAAGTCGTCAACTCTATTAATGAATCAGCAACCCTAAACGATGTATCGTTTAGGGTATTTATACATAAGCCCTAATGGGCTAACTGGGCCCAATATAACTAATATACCCACAAGTTAGGTATATTTACAATTAAGTCCTAGGGCAAAATAAAACTACAAGATTAAGACAACCTGATTTAATTGAACACAATAAAATATTCCTAACAATCTTCCCCTTTGTGTTCAATTTGCAATTTAGCGATGGTTATCTTCGTCTTGTGATCGTACGGAGTCCTCAAAGACCACGTATCGGAGTTGTGTACGCGAAAGCATTTGCACGCATGTTCTTCTTCGTTCACCTCCTCCTTTATCTTGTCTTGTGACCTCTTCTTTAGGAGTTCCAAGCTCACCGTGTTCTGATATTCTTTTCTTGTGTTCCAGCTCTCCCTTCGATAGTCGCGACTCCCCCTACATTTGTTCAACCTTGTGTTGGGAAGGGAGCTCTCTTTAAACTCGAAAAGCTGTACACGAGTCGGCAGCTTTGATCTTGAAGTCCATGCTGAAGTTGTTTGCCGTATCTTGTCATTTGAGTCCGATCTCTCCGTTCGATTGTAGCTCAACTCCCCCTACGTTTGTTCAACCTTATGTTGTGATTTCTCCGTTCGATTGTAGCTCAACTCCCCCTACGTTTGTTCAACCTTATGTTGTGATTGGGGTGTTTCTTTAAAATCGGAGAGTCGTACATGAGGTGACAACTTCAATCGTTGGACTCTGTGGTCTTCGTTTGATTCTTGACGACGCTTGAGATTTGGCATTTTCTGATCTATATTGCACTTTCGTCGTGGTGCTGCTCCCATTTTGCTCTAGTACTCCTCCCCCTCATGAAGATCGAGCTAGGGAGATCGTCATGCGATGGGTCAAAATGGGGCATCGTCTTTGGCAAGAAGATCGCGTCGTCGGGACAAAATGATGGAGTTGATTTCGCGGCGAAAATGGTGGATGCTCAGATTGGGTAATAATCTGACGGAGCCACAAAGGCAATCCGTCGACACGACTTCAGAGTTAAACTCTGAGACGTGGCCTGTGATAACAGGGCTTCATAAACTGGGGCCACATAGGCGTCCCGTTAACATCAGTCTAGGAGCATAGCTCATAGGCGATGGCCTGAAACCATTGTTGTTTTGATGTTGCAACGGCAGGACTTCCTTCCGATCATCGAAGCATGTCTTAGAATGACATGTCTACGAAAGTTCAGATCTGGTCACAAAGTCCAGATGAGAAAAAAGTGTATGTGTCCTAAAAAGATATAAAACATGTGGATGGTGAGGACACACTAGACTCGACGTGTTCAATAAAATTCAGTGGTGTGGGGCTGACTACCACTTATTTCAATATCTCCTGCTTCCAAGTGAAGCAGTGATAGATTACGCGGCTCCCCGTGATTTAGTGAAACATCGGTCTGTTGGGAGATCGATGAGTGGGTAAGGCTCGGTTGTGCATGCGCCGTTGGACCTAATGCGGCGACTTCTACTCCCCAAAAAATGTACTCTCTCTCATCGTAAATATAGAGTGATACTCCCCCTCAATGCATGCACGTTTAAACATGTAAATTATCTCCCAATTAAA
Source organism: Craterostigma plantagineum (assembly GCA_027422505.1). Lineage (NCBI taxonomy): Eukaryota > Viridiplantae > Streptophyta > Magnoliopsida > Lamiales > Linderniaceae > Craterostigma > Craterostigma plantagineum. The sequence goes on from JAPQWV010000005.1 coordinate 105,741, forward strand.
TAAGCGTGAACGTATTAATTTATTTTTCTGAGCAGGTGCAAACTAAAGAACTATTGTTCTTTAAAAATGCATTAGAATGTACGTTTTTTATCGTTCTAAGTTAGAATAGGTATTTTGCGCTTCAGCTCATATGCATAAAGAAAATTTAAGCTCGAAAATTCTTTAAGATAGATGCATAATAAAAATGTGCCTATAACATGGTATTTAATGCATTTCAGCTCATGTATGCATGCGAAAATATGGAATTTAAAGTCTTTTTGAAGCATGCATAACTATAATGTACCATCAGGTGGGTCTTAGTCATTTCAGCTCATATGCATGCTAAAACTTAAAGTTTAAAATTCTTTTGAATCATGCATGTTTCTAATGTACCCTCATGTGATTGCTCGCATCACTAGCCCGCCGTGCATGTGGAGCAACCCGAGATACCATACACGCTGGGATGTTTAGCTGCCCTCGTCGCATACCAGTCATGAGTGTGGAGCAGCTTTCTTGATACCTACTCATGCTGGGATATCTGCAAAATATTATCGGGACTCTGGTACCCATTTTTGGATGGGTCCTCCCTTATAAGCAGAAAACGAGTTAAGCACATATGGTGTCAAATCTTGTCCTAAATCATCTATTAATGTAGCTTTAGGTACCCATTTAGGACTAATTTGATACGGGTATGACATTTCAGCACAAGTGAACGTGTTATTTGAAGAAGATTCAAAATTTTCTCTCGAAGCCAGTCGCATAAGATGTTTCTTAGCCTTAACGTGAACTGAATATTTCAGGAAGGCATAAGAACATATCGAATTATAGGCATTGTTAGTACATGAAATGTTCTTCCTACGTGAAATGTTCACAAGATTCACATCAAAATGATGTTTTTTAGTGAAATTTGCTTACTAGAATGATTAACATTTTGGATGGATAAGTAATTCCACTTCTATCATTCTTTAAAGAATGAGTTGTTTTTTGGGCTTGAGAGGTTCGCTTGCTTGAGCTTGGAACTTCTTCTTTATAAGCTTCCTTTTTATATGGATAGGAGATGAAAAATCTTGACCTTTTGCAACTTTATTTTTGGAAGACAATTTCGATTTTCCTTTCTCCTTAATTTTCTTTATTTGTTCCTTAGCAATTATTAGAGCTCTACTCTCACTTAACTTTTCAGCTTCGTCAATATTGACTTAGACTTATTAGTAGTCGCTTTCTCTATTTTAGTTCGAGGAACAATTGCGGAATTTTTCTTTTCACCCTAATTTTCTTCTCTGTTCTTTGGAGGTATTAGGCTTAAGGCTTTTACTTATCTTTTCAGTTTGGGTCACCGTGGGAGTTGTCACCGGTGACTTAGAATGTACAGTAAAAGCTTTCTCAGTTTTGGGAACATGGATGCTTTTAGTTTTAGTTGTCTTGAACTGTTTCGAGGAAGATGTATCTTTTGAAGAATCAATGAAAAAAGGTAAGGACGGGGAGTTTTTAAGATTTGAAATCTCCTCTAAAAGTTTTTCTTTTTCCGCTCGGAAGCCTACTATTTCCAATTCTAAGGTTGCATTCAATTCGGAAATTTTACTAGCAACCTCCGGAATTTCCAACCACGAGATAGGTCTATTACAATGTAAATCGTTTTCCCCGACAGACGCTGAAAAGGAATTTTGGTCAACTAGCTTCGCAATAATTTTCTTTAAAGGAATAGCTCTAGTGTACCAGTTATTGCGATATTTTAGGATAATCTCATATTGTTCAGTGACTACATTCCACTCAGTTGATTTGAGTTCAAGATGATTTAGCTCAAGTATTTTATGCTTTAATTTCTCAATTTCTTTAGCTTGTTCATCTACTTTATGTTCCCAATGAGACGCCATATATATGATATATTGCAAGTTCAGTTTTGAAAAAATTTTGGTTTTGTTGAGGGATATCGTGAAGTTACGAAAAATTTGCCAAAAGTGTCGCAAGTCAATCGTTGGATATATGATCGTTGACGCGCTTTGTAGATTTGAGAATTTTTGGCTTTTGAAAAATCTGTACCGAAAGGTTTTAGTATTTCGTAAAATACGGTGAAGTTTCGAAAATTTTAAGTGTTGAAAAACTTTGTTGAAACCTTCGAAAAAGATACTAAAAACTTTTTCTATAATGTGCCAAAAATATGTTGTTTTGAGAATTAATTTGGATAGTGTATGCTAGAAAGAGATTTCGATACAATGCGAAAAAGATTTTTGATGCTGTGCGAGAATCAGATGTACTGCGATGCGAAAAGGTGTGTATGTGCAAAAATAATTTGTGAGTGCAATTTATGTTTTAGATATATATATATATATATGTATATATATATATATGTATAAATGGATATATAATGATGTGAAATGATGGTGAGTGGTGATGATATGTAATGAAAATCCACCGATAAACAATCCTTAGTGTTGACTAGTGGTAGATGACGTGATGATAACGAAAGAGGTTGATGAGGATTGAGCTAATGAAAGGCACGTGTATGATGAGAAAGGATGAGTATATGGTGTAATGATTATGATGATGAGTGGAGTATCGTAGTTGGTCTAAAATGTTTCGCTGGACATCGAAATTGCTTGATTGGATAATTAATTGAGGACTTCGAAATCTTTCAAGGTAGGAACATAAAGTATTATTATTATTATTATTATTGTTAAATCAAATGACTTCAGCATATGATTTCGAGAGTGCCATTCATCAAGAAATCTCGGCATGATTTAAAATAGGACTTGAAAATTCACAATATGTCGACATCGAGTAAAGTTAACATGGGATTTCGAAAGCATACAATTTATCGAGTAAATCAGATTTAAAATCAAAGAGCGGAATGTTGACCTCGAGAATTTGTAAAATCGGCTAAAGATGTCGAGAAGATGCGATTTGTCGAGAAATTCAAGTTAAAATCAAAGGATTTCGAAAGCTTCCGAGAACGTGCAATTTGAAAAAATCAAATTGAAATAAAACTTCGAGATTCAAGAACGAGGGAGTTCGAGCCGAAGATTTCGAAAAGGAAAAAAATTGCTTACTAAGGATCAAACGAGCTCGATTTTGGTTGCGAATGAAAGCAGAACTCAAAGAACAGAGAGAAGTCGTGGTGATTTCTTCGGCTGTACACCTGCGAAAGTCTGGGTAATGATCTTAACACTTATATCTTCAATCCTAAACACTCAAGTATCACATCATCAAAACAAATCAAGATTTTCAAAATTAATGAAAAACACGAAGAACACCCAAAAATATTATTTCTAAAATTTCTCAAATCTGAGCGCGTTTGGCTCTGATACCACTTGATAGGCCGTCTTATCCAACCTTGACATGATTCATAATATATGGTATTACCTTAGACGATGAATTACCGATGTGAAGAATCGTAATACCACTAGACGGATTGTAGAGTTTGACGGCGAGATACGCTCAGCAATAATACGTCAACTCTATTAATGAACCAGTAACCCTAAACGATGTATCGATTAGGGTATTTGTAAACCCTAATGGGCTATTGGGCCCGATATTACTAATATACCCACAAGTTAGGTATATTTACAATTAGGTCCTAGGGCAGATGAATTTTAAAGCTAAGATAAAATAACTAATTGAACACAATAAATAATTCCTAACAATCTCCCCCTTTGTGTTCAATTTGCAATTCAGCGCTGGTTATCTTCGCATTGTAATCGTCCTGAGTCCTCAAAGAACACGTATCGGAGTTGTGTACGCGAAAGCATTTGCATGCATGTTCTTCTTCATTCACCTCCTCCTTTATCTTGTCTTGTGACATCTTCTTTAAGAGATCCAAGCTCACCGTGTTCTGATCTTCTCTTCTTGTGTTCCAGCTCTCCCTTCGATAGTCGCGACTCCCCCTACATTTGTTCAACCTTGTGCTGGGATTGGGAGTTTTCTTTAAACTCGAAGAGCTGTACACGAGTCGGCAGCTTTGATTCTTGAAGTCCATGCTTAAGTTGTTGGCCGTGTCTTGTCATTTGAGTCCGATATCTCCGTTCGATTGTAGCTCAACTCTCCCTACATTTGTTCAACCTTGCATTGTGATTGGGGTGCTTCTTTAAAATCGGAGAGTCGTACATGAGGCGACAACTTCAATCGTTGGACTCTATGGTCTTCGCTTGATTCTTTGACGGCGCTTGAGATTTAGCATTTTCTGACCTATCTTGAACTGTCGTCGTAGTATTGCTCCCATTTTGCTCTAGTACTCCTCCCCCTCATGAAGATCGAGTTGGGGAGATCATCATGCGTTGGATCAAAATGGGGCATCGTCTTTGGCAAGAAGATCACGTCGTCAGAACGAGAAGTGGGGTGCGTTTTCCAAAAGTGTGCTTGGGCTCCTCCAGATTTTTCCATCAATTGCATGAGAGCCCGTCTTCAGAGTGGTACGCGCGGCGGAAATGGTGGGTGCTCAGGTTGGATAATAACCTGACGGAGCCACAAAGGCAGTCCGTCGACACGACATCAGAGTTGAACTCTGAGACGTGGCCTGTAAGAACAGGGCTTTATAAATCGGGGCCACATAGGCGTCCCGTTAACATCAATCTAGGAGCGTAGCTCATAGGCGATGGCCTGAACCGTTGTTGTTTTGATGTTGCAACGGCAGGACTTCCTTCCAATCATCGAAGCATGTCTCAGAATGACATGTCTACGGAAGTTCTGATCTAGTCACAAAGTCCAGATTAGAAAAGGTGTATGTGTCCTAAAATAGTATAAAATATTTAGGTAGAGAGGACACCTAGACTCGATGTGTTCAATAAAATTCAGTGGTGTGGGGCTGACTACCACTTAGTTCAATATCTCCTGCTTCCAAGTGAAGCAGTGATAGATTACGCGGCTCCCCGTGATTTAGTAAAACATCGATCTGTTGGGAGATCGATGAGTGGGTAAGGCTCGGTTGTGCATGCGCCTTTGGACCAGATGAGGCGACTTCTACCCGAGAGCTGATAGAAATCAGCTCCTGCACCTATGTGGGATGGTCCGAATGTTGTGTGACGTAAGGGATTTGTGTATCATTCGCTCAGCAGTCTTGGAAAGAATTTCCAAATAGGTGTGGCTTTTATGGCTCGAAATCTTTACTAACACTCGGCTGCGTTCCGGGGTTAGGTTCAGTTTGGTTGACTGAACCATAGGAACTGAAAATCCATGCGTTCGTCCATTTGAGTGCTGCTTGATCAGCAAGTCAGAGCATGTCGGTTGAGATCATCTTCGTGTTAGTGTAATGATAACACCTTCGTCTTTAGAATCCCTAGTTCTCGAGGGTTGAATTATTTCGCCGAAGGCCATCTTGGGAGTGGAAGTGCTTGATAGGGTTCTTCTTTCTTTTCCCCAATTTTTTTTTTTTTGCTTCTTTTTTTTTGCTTCTTTTTTTTTTGCTTTTTTTTTATATATAAATAGAGACTATATAAATAGATATATACATATATGTATATGGATTAAAGTAAGTTTCTCCCCCTCAAATTGTGCACCTAAGACGTACTCCCCAAAAAATGTACTCTCTCTCATCGTAAATATAGAGTGATACTCCCCCTCAATGCATGCACGTTTAAACATGTAAATTATCTCCCAATTAAATAAGCGTGAACGTATTAATTTATTTTTCTGAGCAGATGCAAACTAAAGAACTATTGTTCTTTAAAATGCATTAGAATGTACGTTTTTATCGTTCTAAGTTAGAATAGGTATTTTGCGCTTCAGCTCATATGCATAAAGAAAATTTAAGCTCGAAAATTCTTTAAGATAGATGCATAATAAAAATGTGCCTATAACATGGTATTTAATGCATTTCAGCTCATGTATGCATGCGAAAATATGGAATTTAAAGTCTTTTTGAAGCATGCATAACTATAATGTACCATCAGGTGGGTCTTAGTCATTTCAGCTCATATGCATGCTAAAACTTAAAGTTTAAAATTCTTTTGAATCATGCATGTTTCTAATGTACCCTCATGTGATTGCTCGCATCACTAGCCCGCCGTGCATGTGGAGCAACCCGAGATACCATACACGCTGGGATGTTTAGCTGCCCTCGTCGCATACCAGTCATGAGTGTGGAGCAGCTTTCTTGATACCTACTCATGCTGGGATATCTGCAAAATATTATCGGGACTCTGGTACCCATTTTTGGATGGGTCCTCCCTTATAAGCAGAAAACGAGTTAAGCACATATGGTGTCAAATCTTGTCCTAAATCATCTATTAATGTAGCTTTAGGTACCCATTTAGGACTAATTTGATACGGGTATGACATTTCAGCACAAGTGAACGTGTTATTTGAAGAAGATTCAAAAATTTTCTCCGAAGCCAGTCGCATAAGATGTTTCTTAGCCTTAACGTGAACTGAATATTTCAGGAAGGCATAAGAACATATCGAATTATAGGCATTGTTAGTACATGAAATGTTCTTCCTACGTGAAATGTTCACAAGATTCACATCAAAATGATGTTTTTTAGTGAAATTTGCTTACTAGAATGATTAACATTTTTGGATGGATAAGTAATTCCACTTCTATCATTCTTTAAAGAATGAGTTGTTTTTTGGGCTTGAGAGGTTCGCTTGCTTGAGCTTGGAACTTCTTCTTTATAAGCTTCCTTTTTAATATGGATAGGAGATGAAAAATCTTGACCTTTTGCAACTTTATTTTTGGAAGACAATTTCGATTTTCCTTTCTCCTTAATTTTCTTTATTTGTTCCTTAGCAATTATTAGAGCTCTACTCTCACTTAACTTTTCAGCTTCGTCAATATTGACTTAGACTTAGTAGTCGCTTTCTCTATTTTAGTTCGAGGAACAATTGCGGAATTTTTCTTTTCACCCTAATTTTCTTCTGTTCTTTGGAGGTATTAGGCTTAAGGCTTTTACTTATCTTTTCAGTTTGGGTCACCGTGGGAGTTGTCACCGGTGACTTAGAATGTACAGTAAAAGCTTTCTCAGTTTTGGGAACATGGATGCTTTTAGTTTTAGTTGTCTTGAACTGTTTCGAGGAAGATGTATCTTTTGAAGAATCAATGAAAAAAGGTAAGGACGGGGAGTTTTTAAGATTTGAAATCTCCTCTAAAAGTTTTTCTTTTTCCGCTCGGAAGCCTACTATTTCCAATTCTAAGGTTGCATTCAATTCGGAAATTTTACTAGCAACCTCCGGAATTTCCAACCACGAGATAGGTCTATTACAATGTAAATCGTTTTCCCCGACAGACGCTGAAAAGGAATTTTGGTCAACTAGCTTCGCAATAATTTTCTTTAAAGGAATAGCTCTAGTGTACCAGTTATTGCGATATTTTAGGATAATCTCATATTGTTCAGTGACTACATTCCACTCAGTTGATTTGAGTTCAAGATGATTTAGCTCAAGTATTTTATGCTTTAATTTCTCAATTTCTTTAGCTTGTTCATCTACTTTATGTTCCCAATGAGACGCCATATATATGATATATTGCAAGTTCAGTTTTGAAAAAATTTTGGTTTTGTTGAGGGATATCGTGAAGTTACGAAAAATTTGCCAAAAGTGTCGCAAGTCAATCGTTGGATATATGATCGTTGACGCGCTTTGTAGATTTGAGAATTTTTGGCTTTTGAAAAATCTGTACCGAAGGTTTTAGTATTTCGTAAAATACGGTGAAGTTTCGAAAATTTTAAGTGTTGAAAAACTTTGTTGAAACCTTCGAAAAAGATACTAAAAACTTTTTCTATAATGTGCCAAAAATATGTTGTTTTGAGAATTAATTTGGATAGTGTATGCTAGAAAGAGATTTCGATACAATGCGAAAAAGATTTTTGATGCTGTGCGAGAATCAGATGTACTGCGATGCGAAAAGGTGTGTATGTGCAAAAATAATTTGTGAGTGCAATTTATGTTTTAGATATATATATATATATATATATATATGTATATATATATATGTATAAATGGATATATAATGATGTGAAATGATGGTGAGTGGTGATGATATGTAATGAAAATCCACCGATAAACAATCCTTAGTGTTGACTAGTGGTAGATGACGTGATGATAACGAAAGAGGTTGATGAGGATTGAGCTAATGAAAGGCACGTGTATGATGAGAAAGGATGAGTATATGGTGTAATGATTATGATGATGAGTGGAGTATCGTAGTTGGTCTAAAATGTTTCGCTGGACATCGAAATTGCTTGATTGGATAATTAATTGAGGACTTCGAAATCTTTCAAGGTAGGAACATAAAGTATTACTATTATTATTATTATTGTTAAATCAAATGACTTCAGCATATGATTTCGAGAGTGCCATTCATCAAGAAATCTCGGCATGATTTAAAATAGGACTTGAAAATTCACAATATGTCGACATCGAGTAAAGTTAACATGGGATTTCGAAAGCATACAATTTATCGAGTAAATCAGATTTAAAATCAAAGAGCGGAATGTTGACCTCGAGAATTTGTAAAATCGGCTAAAGATGTCGAGAAGATGCGATTTGTCGAGAAATTCAAGTTAAAATCAAAGGATTTCGAAAGCTTCCGAGAACGTGCAATTTGAAAAAATCAAATTGAAATAAAACTTCGAGATTCAAGAACGAGGGAGTTCGAGCCGAAGATTTCGAAAAGGAAAAAAATTGCTTACTAAGGATCAAACGAGCTCGATTTTGGTTGCGAATGAAAGCAGAACTCAAAGAACAGAGAGAAGTCGTGGTGATTTCTTCGGCTGTACACCTGCGAAAGTCTGGGTAATGATCTTAACACTTATATCTTCAATCCTAAACACTCAAGTATCACATCATCAAAACAAATCAAGATTTTCAAAATTAATGAAAAACACGAAGAACACCCAAAAATATTATTTCTAAAATTTCTCAAATCTGAGCGCGTTTGGCTCTGATACCACTTGATAGGCCGTCTTATCCAACCTTGACATGATTCATAATATATGGTATTACCTTAGACGATGAATTACCGATGTGAAGAATCGTAATACCACTAGACGGATTGTAGAGTTTGACGGCGAGATACGCTCAGCAATAATACGTCAACTCTATTAATGAACCAGTAACCCTAAACGATGTATCGATTAGGGTATTTGTAAACCCTAATGGGCTATTGGGCCCGATATTACTAATATACCCACAAGTTAGGTATATTTACAATTAGGTCCTAGGGCAGATGAATTTTAAAGCTAAGATAAAATAACTAATTGAACACAATAAATAATTCCTAACAATAGATATGTGACATTAGAGCTTCAGGAAAGTTCCAAGAAGAGGCCACGTTTTATCTGTTTCAAGATTCCAAAACATCTCTGTTGCCACTTTTCTATGTAATCTATCTATCTTCTGTTGATAATTGGACTTATCAGAGCCCAAAGGGAATCTCTGTCTCATTGCTTTATTAGAAGCTCTTGTATCTATCTATCCATCTATATATCTTATATCATCTCTATCTACTCAGCAATCAGCATATCTCTCTCTCTCTCCTCTCTCTCTCTCTCTCTCTCTCTCTCTCTCTCTCTCTCTCTCTCTCTCTCTCCAGATCACGAGATGATGACTTGTGGGACCTCACCTCACCTTGTATTGGGCTTGAACGGACAGTTTCATTGTCAAATGGGCTCCTCAAATATGAAGCTGCGATTCAACCTTAGGTTTGGGTTCATTTATATTGGGCCTTCCTTAAAAATGTGTATAGTCCTCAACGTTGGCCCGACATATTGAACTCTGCTTTTAAATGGGATTTTGTTATCAATAGGGCGAGAAAAAGATAGATTAGAAAGATACATTGAGTTGAGAGATTGTGGATTAATGATATTTAATAGTGAAGAATGTGTTGCTGGTTTTATAAAGGTAAAAAATGAAATATGCTTGCACGCGTCGTTAATGTCAGGTTACTGTGCCCCACAATCAAAGGCACGTTCATGCAGGCGTGGAATTTCATGGCCCCTCCCTCAACAAACAAAATAATTAAAACCTGCGTTTTCTATTAAATAATTAATAAAGGACGACAACGTTACCCATTTTATGAGGAGGTTAAATCAAATGAATGTTCTGTATATAAATAAAAACTACACCGTTGGGGACAAAACGGGGTTGTTGCAATGATGACTGACAGGGGAATATATATGACAATCTTTACGAAGAATAGAAAATAAATAAAAGAGGCCACACGAAAGGAATAATGGAATATTTAGGAGATCGTGGCATGCAGATGAATTGTGCACTCCATACTGCTATAATTAATTCTGTATGTATATATTATTTACCTTCGTAGTTTCATATAATTATTTATCGACATGCTGCCTGCCGAGTCTCGTCCTCAATATTCGAAAGTGCATGTCCATTCTCCCATTCATATATAAATGTTCATCAGTAGTCAGTGTAGCTCTGAGCGTGCCTGAGATTTTTGGCAACTGATCAACAGATTGACCATCACTTTGTCTTTGACATTTTCAACAATTCTTTAAAATCGCATGTGGAATGAAAACAATACAAGATAATCCGAGTTTTATTTGTATGCGAAATAATAATAAAAAAAAAGCTATTAAATCCAATATACATCGTGGCAAAGAATCTTATTATTGAATTCGTAGGTGGACGTGAAAGGATGATTCTTGTTCACGAGAAGGCAGCAACATGCATACTTCGTATGATTGATGGGTCCTTTATATGTGCAAATTTTAGGCATCCAATCAAATATTCATGTAGTGGGAAATTTGTTTTTTCTTTTCGTTTTGAACTGAAGAGGTCAGGCTTTTATCTGTATAAGTTGTATCATACAATAGAAACATATATAAATTGTAAAATTCCGTGTTTTGATGCATCGTTTCACTACTATGAATATGATGTAAATTTGCTCGAACATCATATATCTGATTGACTATCGTCTACGTTTCTTTTTCTTCGAAGCTCTATCAAAAATAGTTTTAGAAGGAAAGAAGGAACGTTAATATTAGGCTTTGTGATGATGATTCCAACTTTGAAAATACTACCTCGTTGTTTTTATCAAAATTTATATATATATATTATGTATTATGTTGAAAAATATATTAATAAATGTAACAAATTTACAAAAGAATTGAGTTTGGGTTGACTGACAGAGAAGCATTCATTCCTCACATGTACGTTAGACTTAGTACTATAATGTATTTAAACAAATTTCACTTTTAACTCATCTCCCGAAAGCGTACTCTCCTAATTAATTAATTATATAATTAATGATGACCAGTTTTATTTTTGTACTACCTCTGATCCAAAAAAGAATATGCCATGCGCTCCTGCGCAGTAAATAAATCCAATACGGAAGCTCTAATAATCGTAACTATTTATGTCATTATAGCATAAAAGATATGAAAATCGAGCCTTCCCTTTCATCCATCTCACGCTTGTAGGTTGCACATAAATGGATTCTTAAAAAATGGGGAAAAGTAAAGTCTAACACGAAATGGAGTATACCGTTGAAAATTTTAAGAAAAATTGAAAGGCAAAAGACAAATTAAATTATGATTGAATTGAAACAGTCCATGCATCAAAAAAAGTTTTTTTTTTTTCCTTAAAAGACCGCACTATGAATAAGTTTGTTTTTTATTTGGAAAAAGGCAAAAAACGGAAGCTAGAGAGATGATGATGACGATGATTATGGTACTCATGACGCCATCATGACGTACCTTTCATTAAGCATTTGTTTTTTTCACTATTCAATTCAAATCCTATTTATTAATTGAAATCATATTTATGTAATTCATCATTATGCTCATGATCTTGGCATATCTATCATAACTACGACTTAACATTCTTAAACGTTACTAGATACATTTAAAAAAATAGGGGGGGTAGAAAGACACAACTAATTTGATTATCATAGACGATGTAATAGTATTCCTCTTTTACCTTTTACCCAAAATTCAAACCATATCGCATGCATTATGATTACGTGTACGAGCTCCCATACGTGCTCTCAAGTTTGCTTCTCATCCTATAAAAAAATAATAAATGAAGGATATATTGAGATATTGATAATTATATAGAAAGAGGGGTTGTTTTTAATCAGCTTTTCAGGACGATAACTCGAGATGAAGACATGCTGTCTCCCACAACGACATTTGAATACTGTATATGTATATATATATATATATCATATCAATATATGGGTCTTTTACAACATTACATCATGCTGTAAGTATTACTATAGTTTACTTATTAATGTTCGTTGTTTTTTACTTTCTTATTGGGAAGCACATGCCTGTCATAGAACGGACTGAAAAAAACCACGTCCCAAGTCTGACCTTTGCTGTTTTCATTCATGTTTTTGTATTATTAATAAATATCTGTAATAACTCATTATTCTTGAATGAATAAGAGGTCAGGAGACACAATCATGCATCATGCTAAACACCCTTACTCATTTCTTTACAATTGTCACCAATAATTATAAATTAATTAATCTCATCATTTGGACATAACATAACAATGCCAGCTCGTCACTAATTATATAGCTTTTTTGTTTCCCTTTGTGCATTTAGCATTTGCGGTAGAGTTTAAAAAAGAGAGAGATATAAGCGATCAGAAATGAAGAAATAAAATTCAACGCATATTAATTCTAAAGAAGCTAGAAAGGACCTTTCTGCTATGTCTTAGAAAGAGAGCAACTTCTGTTGTAATTGATGGTTTCTTGGAACATGCATCGTTAAAAGTTATTTTTATGTATGCTGTAATAACTCCATAGGTTGGAAAAATAAAGAACTGGAAAGCGCACTCTTATCTTATCGCACTAAAGTCAAGAATAAGGAAAATATAAATATGAATGATAATGAAGATACATGCATACACACACACACAGACATTCTTGTGACAATAATAATTAATATCCTATCATCAATATAAAATAATCAGCAACTCATGACTTGCTACCATCCATCAGTCTAACCCTTCATTTCTCTTTTCATTATCCCACACAAGCTTCCAAATAATGAGAATTTGAGGAAAGTGAGATCTGTAGCAAGTTTTTATTCCCTGGCTCCTCTTGTCTGGTCTTATATTATTCCAACATATATTAACGCACATAAACCTACAAACGGGGAAATACGTCATTTTATTTTTTCTCGATTCAATGATCATTTCTTGTACCATGTAAATCAATCGTCATACGATCATGGAAGCAGCAGCAGATGTCTATTATTATTCCTGCATACAGTTGTCGTTTTTTCTTCTGATTCAGTTTTCCTAACATGATATTGCCAAGGTTGAGTTTTCTGGGATTTTTTAGGTTTAGAAGATCAGTACCATGTTTTCAGCTGAAATAAGGCGGCGGCGACAATTGTGTTATGTTGGTGGTGGTGATAAGGGTTTTGGCTTTATTACCACTTGCGATTATAGGAATTGTACTCGTAAAGGTGAACTAGGAGCAGCAGCTTTCGCGAGAGGATCGTCTGATATTATAGCTGTTAGCCCTAATACTGTTCTAATGGCGGCAGGAGAAGAATCATCAAGAAATGATGATAAGATTTTTCAACACGGTGAGAAATCAAATTCAAAAGATCACAAATTACAACTCGACGACGAAGATGATCATCATCAAGAAGATTGGCTGCAACTTGGTATTGGTATTAGCCGTACTACAACAACAACAACAACAACAACAACACAAGCAGCAGCAGATCTCACGACGACTTCTTCTTCTTCTGGGACGAATAAGCTGCTAGTTGAGCTCGAGCTTATGCCTAATAGTAGCAGCAGCAGTTATATTCATTACAATAATGGAATAAGTGGTGACCATTTGCAGATGCGGCCATCATTGACGGCCGCTCAACAACTTCGAGCCCCATGGTCGGCGATGATCATCAACAACAACTATGCAACTTTTAATTATCCATCGCTTTTATTTCCACAGCATCATCAAGAAGCAGCTAACTGGGGTTTTGGGCTGCCCCAAGTCCCTATCAATATTATGGCATCATCTTCATCATTTACAAATCCCTCGACTAATTCTTCAGCCTCGCCGAGTAATTACTTTCCCGGCCGATTTTATCCTGGATTAGAGACGATGCCACAGAGGTCATCATCAATAGATTTTGGAGTGATTCAAACTCCGAGGAGACCATATTCTGGGATATGGTTTATGCTACAAGCATCGCAAAATCAGTAAGTTTTCATCTAGTTAAATAGCATATTGATTCCTACGCTTCTGTTAAATTTGATTTATAAGTCCTCAACACATATGAGTTTTCTGTATCTTAATTTGAATGATTATCTTCTGGTTGTAGGTCAAAGGAACCATTTTTGCCGCAGTTGCCTAAGAAATATTTGAGAATCAAGTGAGTTGCTTTATATAATGCCTGTCTCTTTGTGTCATAGTTATTTTTAGCTATTTTTCTTATGTGTTAGAATTCGTTAGGGATAGCAAGATGACGATTCAGCTGGTGATGAAGTACCTGGTTAACAAGCTTAAACTGGAACATGAATCGGAGGTATATGTACTTTAATTAATCTTTTCAATTACCATTACTGATAATTCCCATTCATGAATATAATATATTGGGGCATATCCTTGCTTGTTTCTTATGTATATTAACATGTTAACATGTAGATGCATGCATCTTAATAGCATTAGTGATAGAGTATAGTGATCGCTGATTATGTGATGATAGAAACAGCAGAACTATAAGGAGTTTAAGATAAGTTGGAAATAACGTATACTTTTGGGTAACCATCTCAAGTCTTTTTTTTTTTTTTTGGTCATTACATCAGTTAATCCTTTTCTTATCAAATGATCTTGTCTTAATGAAGTTGGTCAATTGTTATTATGCTCCCTAGTTATGTGATCAAAGGTAGTTATCATTATGAACGAATTATATATATATATTAACTATTAAGGTTTAGGGTTGAAGCGAAGAAACATATACAACAACGTCTCGTCTGTCACATAAGAGAAAGCGATAATTAGATTGAGTCATATGATCTCAATATATTCACTCTTATGATACGGAGGGAATATTTATTAAAAATAGTTTGGTAAAACGTTATTAGAGAAAAGGGAATATGTATGTGTGTGTCCATAGAGTTGAAAACGTTTATGGGGAGTTGGAGAAAAGAAGCTCTGCTGCTCTAAACGTTAATCTACATTATATTAATTGTGTACGAATATTACCCGCAAGATATATACCAGCTAAAATATTATTTTTCTGTTAATACAACCTACATTTATGATTTTTTTCATTGCCGTCTCAATATCATCGATTAGGTATCTTTACATCGTGTATTTTATAGGTAGTTGCCTCTTAATTAATGAGAGTTAATCCACATGTTATTATTGTCCTCGAGTTACGTTTCTTAGCTGTGCATTAGTTCTAATTTCTAATGGTATTCTGAACTCATAAATTTTATTATATTACTTGACATGCCTATATTAATATAACTTCAACATTCCCTGTCATTAATTATTATACAATCATGATGCGAAGACATTCCCTTGTGATACCATGCATTTGATTCGGCACTCACGTCAATCATGGAATTTGTCAAAACCCCATATATATATTATATATATAAACTAGTGAAAGTCAAATGAATTACCATGTTGCTTGTAGGCTATGCTCGTTTTATTGTTATATTTTTCCGATTAAATACTAAGAAATTTCGAAGTTCATTTGCGTATTCCGATAGAAAAAGATTATATTACCTGAGTGACGTCGTCTTAATATTAAAGAATATGGCATGCAACGAAGTGGCGAATATTTAGAGTATAATTAGTGGTTATAGCGATCATTACTGTCTTGATTCATGTTTGACAAATATGTGCTTGCATGTATTGATGAACTGGATTAGGAATAATAAACATTCTTCATTAAGAGAAACAAGGATTATTAGTTAGTATAACTTCTTCTCTTTGAGGTAATTATATATTAGTTAACGTCGTTCCCTGTTCATTAATTAGATGCTAGTTAACGAATATTACGGTGAATTATTTGAACAACTCAGCGTTGATATATATATAGGTAGTCCCACACGATTTGTAATCTTTGATTTTGGGGGGAAGAAAAGCAGAAAAGGGCGTTCGCTCGATCATCTTTCTAGATATTATCCTTTGGGATGCATATTGCTGACTTTGGATATTAAATGAAAAGTTAAAAAATTACGTCGTCAATCATAATTGTGTTTTTGAGATGTGGACCCTGTCCTAAATTTGTCTCTGCATGTTATGGTTTAACATCGTCGTCGTCATGCTTTCGATTACTTCAACTCAGCCTATGGTAGGCCCTTCATCGTCGTCTTTTAACGTTATATTTATTGCTAAAATGGTTTAACCATCATCAAATTCCTTGAAGTGCAGCACTTCCGTAAACCTTATGATAAGGACCATCACTTTGTTTATGTCAATTATTTTCTACGCAGTTTTATATTATCTTTGCGAATATATATTCTTCGATTACATGCAAGTGCATATGATATACACACACACGCACACACTTTATTGTGTTTTGACCTGCAATGTTTACTGATATATTTGATTAATATTGGGTAGATGTGAAACGTGTGAATGAGACATGCACAGAAGAAGATGCATAGTGTGAAAACTATAACCATATATTATATCAAGAAACCTATATAATATAATAATTTAGAAAGTGCTTGCCGATCCCGCGCCGTATATATTGGATCCGTCCTCGTCGGTTGTCGTTTTCTTACTTTGTAGTGTAATGAAATGAAGTCTAATAGTTAATGATTATGGCTTAGGAGCCAAGTCTCATTTTGGCCTCTTTGTGGGTCTCTTTAAGAATGATTAAAGGTATTTGAGAATGTTATTAATTAGTTTTGAAGGCGGCCCCAATATATAATTTTGTGTGGATTGTGGATCTATATATTTATTTAGTATATGGCATGATTTATTGTGCATCTTATAATAATGGATTAGCTTTTTAGTAATCAAGAATCAGTGAACTGATGATGCGCAAGCATTTATGTTTTCAGATCGAGATAACATGCAGAGGACAGAAGCTTCAACCTTTGGCGACATTACAACATGTAAGGGATAACATATGGATGGGTAATAACTGTTCAAGCGATTTCATCACTTTGCTTCCCAATTCCTCAACTACTGATCACATTATGATCCTTTACTACGGTAGAACAGAATAGCTGATACGTCTATTTAGTTTTTAATTTAAATTTATACTTGTTATAAATTATCATCGAATATGGTTTCTTCTTTAGCTTTGGTTTCTTTGCTTGGATAGCAGATCGTACTGCCAGTGAGCTTGAGGTTTAGCTGTTGATTTTTCTTAAAATATTTTCATACATTAATTACAAAAGTCGTTGTTCTACTTTGGTTACACCTACAGACTGTAGAATTAAAAAAGAAAAAAATGATGCACATACAGAACCTTGAAACTTGAGGATATAATAATGATAATTTCATGATCTACCATGAAAGAAAACGAAAGGAGAAATGATCCACAAGACAACCTGCATCAGTTATACACAGTAATAACAGGAGTTCGACTCATTACTCATCATTTTAGATAGAATAACTAATAATCCAAAGATAAAGGAAGACAACAACAGTTTCAGAGATCAAACAAGCGCCAGATTGCTTTTCTTCTCTTGGATAATGTTGCATACTTAACTCTATCTTACTTACTGTGATTTTCGATCGGCATAGTTTTCTCATGTATGACATATCTATCTTCAGGCAAGGATCCCAGAAAACTGTATGGTGGATAATTAATGGATATCATACACTTAGTAAATTTCTTGCAACATCTATAACTCACTCACCTTTGATCAAAACGATGCTCCAATTCATTCACGAAACCCCTTCTACCATACGGGCGGCAATGGTACTCCCATCACCATCA
The DNA here is from genome assembly GCA_027422505.1 of Craterostigma plantagineum. NCBI lineage: Eukaryota > Viridiplantae > Streptophyta > Magnoliopsida > Lamiales > Linderniaceae > Craterostigma > Craterostigma plantagineum. The sequence continues at coordinate 123,548 of JAPQWV010000005.1, forward strand.
TCGACTGCCTTAACAAATTCAACTTCCTCATCGTTGCTCTCCTTATCACGCTCAATTTCTTCAGCATTTCCTTCCACATTGTCAGATTTGACAGCTTCAACATGATCAGCCTCCTCTGCCAAAATTGCATCCTCATCAGTTTCCATTAACTCGATTTCCTCGATGTTATACGCCGCTTCAAGAATTTCAGAAGGAATGATAGAGGGATCGAGCTCAAGACAGCCCTTGACAACCTTTGATCCTTCGATACCAGTGAGCACATGAGAAGGGACCTGATGAGAAAATCGACCCATCTCTTCCTTTGGGATTCTTCTTATCTCTGATGGGTCCAAATGCTGGTGAAAAACGCTTTTGAAGCCAGCAACTTTCACCAAGGGAACGACAATTATTCCCTCCTCATCATCGTACTCTTCAAGAACTTGGACGAAGTCGTACTTGTGTATTACTTCATCATCCGTGAGCTCGTTCCAGTCAGGCGACCAGTTCCTGTACAAGGCCCAAACATCTCTCTTCTGAGGGAATATTTGAATGGCGTCAGTAGTCGATTTATTCCATTTAACCCTGTGGGAGAAAGACTTTAGAAGGCTAAAATTTTTCATTTCTCCAATCCCAAATTCACCACACGTCTTTGAAAAACTGCATCTAAACCAACTTGCGTGTCCCAGACTGATGTAGTTTAGATGGCGTAGCCAACTCATCCTTACCACGAAGGGATTTACAGATACAACATTATGAATCATGGCATAGTTTCTTGGCATGCCATCTTCGTTGTCATATACTGCCCATAACTGGTTGTCCCCAAAACATTCTTCTGTCCTGCCCTTATCAAAATCATAAAAATCAGGAACTTGAACAGCTACGGACATGTTTTCAATCTGTTCACTGTTGAGATTCAGCCCTGAACTCCGAGTGTTTATTTTAGTAGCAGGGATAGCATCCGTTGTCGCAACATTTTTCTGATGACACGTAGTATCACCCACGGTAGTACCTGAGGCACTTCTACTGAGATGCTTCCTAATGTCAGACCGGGCCTTATCCATCAGCAACTGCTTTATGTCAGTAATCGTTGACTGAAATTTCCCACTCTCGGTTTTGACAAGTTTTTTCGCAGGATTGGATGTACTACACTCTTCAACCCCCCTCCTCCTCTTTGCAGAATTAGATGGTACGGAGGATTCAGCTCCCATTGTTCTTTGGTTCTTCTTTCGCTGTGCCTCCTCTTTCCTCTTTGCAGCCTGTGCCTTTTGCCTTTCCTTTTTGACCTTTTCATAAGCCTGATGAACCATATTCGCAGCATGAACGGCGGATGCAGCACCATTTTGCTCAGAGAAAGGAACCCATTGGAAGCCATCACTGCCGTGATGGAAATCTGAAGTTCCGTAATGTGTTCCTGACGCATTAGTGTTTTGATGGTGCTGTGAATTGGCAGTTTGCGGAGAAACTTTTGAAGCCTTGCTTGATGGAGGTTCGATTTCCATTGCAAAATAGGCCTCATGGCAATTCGGACAGAGAAGATGGTGATTGAGATACATCCTGAGATATTCATACTGCATCTTACATCGATGGCAGACTGTCCAAAAAGTTTTGCGTTCCTTCTTCTTAGATGGAGAAAGGCCAGATCTTTTACTATTATGAGCTTTTGGTACCTTTGGCTTTGAAGCAGCAGCGGCGGCGGCAGTCTTTGCAAAATCATGAAAACCATTCTTTGTGGTCGACGGAACCTGATTTGTCTTTGGAGTGGTCATAACGCATTTCTGGTCGAACTCTGTTCTCTTTGTCTTGTCGGAGAGCAAAGTCCAGGCTTGCTTGACGAGTTGGAAAGCCCCATCAGCGCCAGCACACTTGTTTTTATCAGGATGGAGCACAAGAGCCAGTTTCCTGTACTGTTTTTTTATCATTGCATCATCAGCCATATGAGTTACACCGAGTACACCATACCAGTTTGATTCTCCATGTATCTTCTCTTCAGCAGATATATAAACCTCAAGAGTCGTCAACATTTGTGAAATGCCATCCAAATCAGGAAATAGATTCTGAGCCTTCTTGGCAAATTTCTTGGCCCCCTTTAAGTCCCTTTCCAGGAATTTCCTTTCTGCTATATCTTTTGCTCTAACAGCCTCATCTCTATTACACTCCATTACAACCTATGCCACGATCACTCTCCTCGCCCCTCTCCGTAAATGCGGATTTTAAGGCAGCAATCCTGCCACATAGTCAATGAGTGAGTGAGAGAGAGAGAATGCGACGACCATAGATGTTATCAAACAGAAATTTGCCGAAAAACGTACGGTTAGGATGAAAACAAAGAAGGAAATGCAACATGACCGAAAAACGATAAATTATGTATTTGATCATTTAATTGGAATGTAGATAGAAAGAAAGCAAGAGGAAACTAATATTTATTTGGCACAACATTACTTTTCCGTCGCTGAAAGTACCCAATGACAGTTCGACACGTATCGAATGAGATAGAGAACTATCGGACTCAAGGGCGCGCCAAATATGCAAAATTTGAATGATGAAACACATCCCACATCGATCATGTAAGAGAAAAACGATAGTTCATAAACTACAAGGGCTACTCCGCTCATTGCCAATTCGTTTCCAAATGAAACTCTTGTGAATCTACATGGTATTTACCTTAACCAACCAACCCGACGATCAACGTAGTGGTGCATCTAACTTTCTAAACAAGTTTCTAAACAACCAACCCGGCAGCATATTCAGGTTAAAAACTGATCCAACCCCTTCTCCCTCGAACTCGAAGGGAGTTTGTTGAAATCATAAGCCCATCCCACATCAATCATACAAAGAAACAAATGATAGTTCATAAGTTTCAAGGGCTACTCCACTCATTCAACAATGAGAAAAATTAGAATCGTATGTTGATACTCCACCCATAGATTTCTTAATCACAACTGATAAAATTAGGCTAACAATCAGTCTAATTGAACGTCTACAACCCCGAATCGGGGCTAATGGACCAAAATAAAATTGCATTCTACCATTAAATTGATAGTACTCAAAAACAAAAGTTCAAGAAAATAATCACACACAACACTGGGCAGACAAAGAAAACCGAAAAATAGCCCCAACAAAGTCATTTAGTTGAAAAGAAATCACATTCATGCATCAAAACACAAAACCCTAATGCAAGTGATCAGTTCATCAGCTGGGTGGAGTGGTAATTACCAAATCTAGGCGAAGGTGCACATATATCCTCCACCTAATCGAAGCACTCCTTCTCCAAAGGATTGAATAAACAAATCTCCCGAAACAAATTATGTTTCTCTTCTTGACGGAACGAAATGAAAAAAAAAAAAAGAAGGTATTTTTCTGAAAAAAAAAAAAAATGTCCTGTCCCCTATTTCGTATGTTTTTCGATTTTATGAATTTGTTAAAATCGTAAAAAGAATAAAGAAAACGTAATGCTTAGCCCACTTGTCCTATGATGTAATAAAATAAATATTGCATGTATGTATTCTTCACTTAAATGATACGCAATAATCACATTACATATACGAGATACTAATTTCTGCATTTTCTTGAATTGCATTGCACACCTCCGCTCCGCCAATACTTCGGCCCTATGTAAATAAATACTTGCATCGCAGATAGTAAACAGCAACTGACTAATTTGCCCTTAAGAGACAGCTACGTTCTAAAACCCTTCGAGACCAGTTTTGTCCTTCTCCAATCATAATCGAGTTTAATATCCATTGGAGGTGTGCAATAAATATGATGTAATCCAATTTTCAATATGCTTTTCGTTTGCGATATATTGTTATACTTAAAAGAAGGAGAATTGAATGTTAAAAGAGGATTCATATCACGATGGATGTTGTATGCTTGCATTTCTGATTTTTATTATCTTAAATTTTAATTAATCAAGAACCATCGAATAGTAGTAATATCAAATTCCAAAATATTATCGTTAAAGTCGGTGGAAATAAATCTTTATTTACACGAAGCACAGACAGGACAGCGTTAATTAATTAAAATTGAACTTCGTGTTGGCACGCAAACAGAAATTAGTTCATGTGATTAACCCTATTTCCTTCTTTTTATTGTGCATAACAAAATTTTCACCCTAGTTTAAATAATTAGAACGAATCATTTATCATCACAAGCTTAGCTGTTTGTTGGAATCAAGGCTGCACCACCAACCACTAATCCCTCTTTTATTTGTACTTATTATATTCTTTGCTTCGCTTCGCCCTCTCAACGAATAGAATATAATATTAGAAAGACACCGAGTGAAATGCACACTCTAATAACAAATTTATAATTTCATATGTATATATAAACACAGTCGTCTCTTTCACTTGACAACACCATAGTAAACAAACACTTAGTTGCATCGAATCAAAGATAAGAGAAAATAGATGGCGGATTGGGGGTCCAGTTGTAATAGCGGTGGTGCTCTTCGTTCTTCTGAGTCCGGGTCTCCTCTTTCAGATTCCGGGTCGGAGTCGGGTCGTGGAGTTCGGAAACATGAGCACGAGCGGTATATCCATTTTGGTTCACACGGTCATCTTCTTTGGCCTCATTACTATTTTCTTAATCGCCATTAACGTCCACATCTACACTGGCTAGCCAACGCCCCTGGCCTTCCCTTTCCCTGTGATTATGACTGTTGAAACTGTTTCTCATGTTTTATCACATAAATTTCAGATCTGGGTTTTAATTATTGCGTTTTATTAGGAGTTATCATCTTGTTTGGTTTTGTGTCCTTGTCCTTGTCCTTGTGATTTTGAGCTGCAACAAATTAACAGTGCCCCATGAGTTTGTTAATTCACAGATTCATTCTTGCTGATGAGAATGTTTGTTTTTGCAACAACACTCCAAGTTCATTCTTCCTTCAAACCCGATGTAGATATAGATAGACTTGCCTCGGCCTAGCAATCGAAATTTCCAATCAATAGAATAGGTGTGTGTGTATGAACGACTAGTGTTTGTTTACATATAATAATATATACACATCCAATCCAATAATGATTCTCAAAGCACAAGAGAATAGAGGAGAAAATCCCTTTTCAAAGAAGATAGATAAGATTGAATAGAAGAAGCAGATCATCCGCGGAATCTTACAGGAGTTCCCTCCCATGCTGCCCAAAAAAAAAGTACAGGAAGAAGAGAAATATCATGAAAAGAGAAAGAAAAACAACACAGCACAGATTTGTCAACAGGGTTATCAAAATAACAGCAAAAAAATCCAATCTTTGGGGCATATAAACGAAAAAGAGGGAATCTATCAAGATACGTGAAGTGGTCCCGTCGTGAAATGGATGTAAAAGATACTAAGTTGTAAACTGGTGGTGTAAATGTTGACTGTAATGCTGAATCAACACTATACTCTACACAGAACGCACAGCGGATAAATCTTGTAACTTAGCAACGAAAAGCAGAGAACACGAGAGATAAATTTTGTGCAGCAAGTTAGAAACTTGCTGCGTGCCTCATGGCGAAATTCCACTATTACGATGGATTACAAAAACAACTATCTTGCGATAGTACAAATCACGCCTAGTAAAAGAATGGAATCGAACGACCCACTAAACTAGAAAGTCCTAAGACCTTTGCAAAACTAGGCTAAAGACAATAAAAGAACTCTCGTGAGTATTGCTCTAACTCGATGTAGGCTTCGTCGTTATGACTCGTGTGTCTCTAACGGAAAATGAAGTCTCGTATAAATACTTCGACCTCAAGGACTTGCTCAACGTCCTACTGCCCTCACGTCCACTAACTTCAATATGGTCGTTGGAAGTTAATTTGGATAGCTCCAAACGACTTAGTCTTCACTTGGGCTTCAAGACACCTATTTTTAGTAAGCATCTTTCCCATTTTAGCTCCTAAGTCTCCACACGTAATCCACACGTCTTTGATCCATTCAAAGCTTTATCTAAGTCCTGCTAGGGATGGCAACGGGCCGGGTCTGGGCCGGGTCTAGCAGGACCCGGACCCGACCCATTTATTTTTTGTTAGACCCGTTACCCGCCAGACCCGGCTCAAATAAGCCCGGACCCGCCCCGGCCCGAGACCCGCTATAACCGGGTAAGACCCGCCTTACCCGCCAGACCCGCCTAATTATACCTTTTCAAACAATTCTTTTGCCCACTTCAAATACATAACAAACAAAATCATTCATCATCAAAGAAAATGTCGAAAAACATAGATCTACAAAATTAACAAATGTCGAAACAATTAAAGAGATAAAACAGCACTGCAGGATGAAGCCCATATTTCCCAAATCGCTTACAATTAACATAGATCTACAAAATTAACAAATGAACAGACAATTAACAAATGCCAAAACAATTAACTTATTTCCAAATCGCTTACTTGTCCAGTCGCAAGATGTGATGTCAGGTGGTCGCAGGTGGTGGTCGCAGGTGGTGGCTCGTCGCAGGTGGTGGTGCTCGTCGTTGCTGCTCGAAGGTGGTGGCCGCAGGTGGTGTCTCGTCGCAGTCGCAGCTGGTGTCTCGTCGCAGGTGCTGTTCGCTGGCGGTATGGTGGTCGCAGGTGGTGGCTGGTCCCAGGTGGTGGTCGCAGGTGGTCGTGGGGTAGCTAGGTCGCCGGTGGTGTGGTGACTGGTGTGTGGGCTGCTGGTGTGTGCGCTCGCGTGCGAGCTGGTGTGAACCAAATGCTCGTTGGATGCTAACTCTTACGGGTCGGTGAACCTAAACCCTAATTAGATGTCCGGTCGGGTCCGGGTCGGGTCCTGGGTCGGGTTCCACTAAACCCGCGACCCGACCCAGACCCGACCGGATAGAGGAATTAAATTCCATTACCCGGCCCATAACCCGTTTATTTGAAAATACCCGGCCCATTAGGGTCGGTCCAAGCGGGTCCGGGTCTAGGCCCGGCCCGTTGCCATCCCTAAGTCCTGCATATCACTAAAAATAGCCACTAACCGGATTAATAGAGTTTTGGGCATGAAAGATAAAACTAGAGGTTGACCCAATCTCAGCCAACAATGTTGACTGGATGTGGAGCCAGTACGATTGTCAACATTGAAATCTCAACATTAACAATCTCCCCCTTTTTATCTTTCTTCCCAAAACCACTGCAGAAGTCGGACTTAGTGGAACTCCCCCTAAAGGCACGATCTACTCAACCACAAAACATTAAAAGATTGTTAGAGTAAACGCAAATAGAATAGTAATTAAACTACTCAAAGTACTAAGGTCTTAGTACATAGCCATAGAGGTTCTGAACATAAACATCTGCAAAACAAAAACAAGTGATCCACATGCAGAACTAAAAACATGCGCACGCAAAATAAAAACACAAGTCAGATAGGCATGCAAAAAACAAAAGGCACTAAGAAGTGCGCATGCACAAAACCGACCTAGACCCACTAATGGCCTAAATCGATGGACTCTGACTCGTATCGGCGCTTGCATCTTCTCCAGCAGCTCCTACTCCACCCTGTTCTCCCTCTGTCTGTCCCTGTCTGTTCGGCTCCTTATTCTGCTCCCCCTGAATCTCCACTTATAAAGTCACCCACATTGGTCAGCAGCCATGATCTCCGCCATCCATCTGCACAAACAACCTTCTCCCCCTTTTTGGGAAGAAAGTAAACCTCAGAGAACTTCTCTCTGAGCAATCAAAAAAATAATCTTGTCATTTAGACACTTAATCTCTTGCTGCAGATTCAATGTTGAGGTAAATGCGGAACTGGCATCTGGACCAACATTCTGAGACTCAGAAACAGGTGAGTTTGCCATAGATAAACCAAAGATAAGCTCAAGAAATGGAGAAGCAATACAGAATGTATAACCCTTGATTATATCAAACACAGTCAAGAACAGAGAGTAATCTCAGCGTGAAGTTCGAATTGTGACATAGGTATGTGTGGAGTAAAGATAATGATCCAAGACTTAAAGACCAAAAACAGTTCCAATGGTCACACATAATAAACACGGTCAAATCAGATACTTACTTCGTGGGGGAATAAACCGCAAAAGGTAACCGTTGGACTTGAAACACACTTAGGCAAATCATAGAATATGGACGAAATAAGTCGAAAACTGCCTAAGTAAAACTGAAGCTAAATATAGTAAATGGAGGACTCAATCACACGAAACTATAGGAGCATATCAGAGTATGATTCACCCAAAAATACCAAGTCAAAAATCAAAGTAGACGTGAGCAAGACTAACCGTTTAGGTGACAATGAGGATCACTTGAGACAAGCGTAAAGAGCCGTTCTTCGAGAAGTTCTAATGCAATTCTGAGAGATACTAAAATAGAGACACAAACATACTGACAAAACAAGCTTAAAAACTAATGCATAAAACACGAAAGCAAACACAATGTAGCACGATCAGACTGACTGTTACTAATGTTGCCTCAACATTTGACTCAACATTCTAATTCCGTAATCCTAGACTTTTCTGCGCAATCCTTCTCCAAACCAGTTCCCTTTATTACCCTTTCACCTTATTAATCTAACCGAAATCATGCACTGCCCTTATACCCTAAGCCTCAAGGTTTGGTTTTTGTCGCATAGTATACATCGTCACCACGAATGCCGTGTACCTACGGAAACTTTATTACCAAGTACCTATATCTAGCAAAGAGTTTATGAGCATGCTTAAACGCAACAAGGATTGGCTTTTTGTCGCAAAGAGTACATCGTCACAGCGAATGCCGTGTACCTAGGGACGTATTACCAAGAGCCTATAAAAACCAAGTGATCGGGTTCATGTAGGGACCAGTCGAGAAGGATCATGTCATTTCACAGGAAAACAGAACAGAATATTTCATCAAACATTAAAGCAGTAACAATCTAATCTGACACGTGCTATGTTGATCCGAATGTTGGACCAACATTCAGACCGACTGATGCAGACCAATGGATTTCTTCAGGTCCGAAAACCTTTCAGAATCCAATGCTTTCGTAAATATGTCAGCTAACTGATGCTTAGTGTCTATATGCTCAATGCGAACAAGTTCTTTCTCAACCATATCTCTCAGAAAATGATGTCTTATATCTATATGCTTCGTGCGTGAATGCTGGATAGGGTTCTTAGATATGTTGATGGCACTAAGGTTATCACAATACATGAGGACAGAATCGCACTCTAAACCATAGTCACACAACATGCTATTCAACCACATCAATTGCGTACAGCAACTACCAGCAGCAACATACTCAGACTCAGCAGTAGATAAAGACACACATTTTGCTTCTTACTATACCATACAACAAGATTATTACCTAAGAAGAAACAGCCGCCACTTGTGCTCTTGCGATCATCCTCGTCACCTGCCCAGTCAGCATCGCTGTAACCTACAAGACTCATATTAATATCTTTAGAGAACCATAACCCTAGGCTACACGAACCACTCACATATCGAAGAATACGCTTAACAGCATTTAAGTGGGAGATTTTAGGCTCAGATTGATATCTAGCACAGACACATACGCTATACATAATGTCGGGTCGACTCGCTGAAAGATATAACAAACTGCCTATCATTGAGCGATACAATGTTGGATCAACATTCTGTCCAACATTGTCCTTACTTACCTTCTGCGTAGACCCCATAGGCGTTTTCATTACCTTCGCCGTGTCCAACCCGAACTTCTTAACAGTGTTCTTTGCGTACTTCTCCTGAGACATAAAAATCCCGTCGCTGCTTTGCTTAATCTGCAATCCTAAGAAAAAAGTTAGTTCCCCAATCATGCTCATTTCAAACGTGGAATTCATGGCATGTACGAACTGATCTAACATTGATTGCGAACTAGATCCAAAAACTATGTCATCCACATAAATTTGAGCAATTAAAATGTCAGCACCACTCTTTTCATTTTCACAAAAGTGTGCGATCGGCCTCACCTCGAGTGAATCCAAATTCAAGTAAAAAAGTAGCTAAACGTGCGTACCAAGCTCGAGGTGCTTGCTTCAATCCGTACAAAGCTTTCTGCAACTTATAAACGTGGTTAGGAAAATGAGGATCTTCGAATCCCTTAGGTTGTTCAACATAGATATCTTTATAAATAAACCATTTAAAAAGGCACCCTTAACATCCATTGGTGTAACGTAATGTTAAGCCAACATGCAATCGCTAATAACAACCTAATAGATTCTAGCCGAGCAACAGGAGCAAATGTCTCATCAAAATCTATCCCCTCTACTTGCGTATACCCTTGAGCTACCAAACGTGCTTTGTTCCTAACAACCCTACCAAGTTCGTCAGACTTATTCTTAAAAATCCACTTTGTACCTATGACATTAATGTCTTTCGGCCGTGGCACTAAACTCCAAACCTGGTTTCTCAAACTGCAAGAGTTCCTCTTGCATGGCATTAATCCAATAATTATCCTTGAGAGCTTCAAGGACATTCTTGGGTTCTACTTCAGAAACAAAACATTTAAAGCGTACCTCAGCGTATACGGTGTTCATGCATACGTTTCTTACCATAGATTTGTAGTCCCTACGCGGCTTGTCTCTGGTTTTTCTTCCTTCGTTCACGTCACCAATAATAAGATCTGAGGGATGGTCCTTCTGTATCTTTGCTGGCGGATCTCTTCGAACTTCACTGGGTCCGGCTTCTTCAGCGTTCTGTTCAGGTTCAGATGCTGAGTCAGATGCTGGCTCAACATTGTCCTCCACATTCTCCTCTGTTTCACCAACAGCTTTGACAACGTCTGTAATAACAACTTGTGGAGCATTTCTGCTGAGGTCAGTAGCATCATCAAATACAATATTAATAGATTCCTGAACAGACTTCAAGCGCAAGTTATATACACGATAAGCACGGCTGTTCGAAGAGTAACCAAGGAATATGCATTTGTCACTTTTGGAATCAAACTTGGTCAAATACTCACGATCATTCAACATATAGCAAACACAACCAAAGACATGAAAAACTTCACAGTCGGCTTTTTCCCATTCAACAACTCATATGAAGTTTTCTTTGTACCAAGTCTAAAGAATACACGATTCGAAATATGACAAGCAGTATGTAACGCTTCAGCCAAAAACGCTTAGAAATATTCATAGATTGCAACATAACACGAGCCATTTCTTGCAAGGTCCTATTCTTCCTTTCGGCCACCCCATTTTGTTGGGGCGTCTTAGGAGATGAAAACTCATGCACGATGCCTTTCTTAGCACAAAACTCATCAAAGTACTGATTTTCAAACTCTCTACCATGATCAGACCTAATGCGAAAGATAGAAGCACTAAAATTATTCTTAATCATGGCACAGAAATTCTTAAAGAAATCAAAAGACTCAGATTTTTCCCTAAGAAAAAATATCCATGCATATCTAGAATAATCATCCACGAGCACATAAGCATATTTTCTACCACCAATGCTATCTACTTCCATCGGACCCATCAAATCCATATGTATCAACTGAAAACAGTGGGCAGTATGAAAATGCTGAGCAGAATGTGGGTCAACATTATGACTGGCATGCACTTGCTTACCCTTCAAGCACGACTCACATACAACCTTACCAAACTCCTTCAGCTTTGGAATGCCTCTGATTGCTTCGTGTTTGATAAGCTGCTCCAAAGTCCGGTAATTGACGTGCCCCAATTTGTGATGCCAAAGAATCACATCATCTTCGGCCTTGGACAGTTGGCATACGTCCTTCGAGTTGGATTTGTCGCTGACTAAGTAGCAATTATCACTTGACCTTTTCCCTGCCATCACTCGAACACAATCGCTGTTAAATACCTCACAACATTCTTTATTAAAACGTACCTCAAGGTCATCGTCGCACAGCTGGCTTATGCTGATTAAATTCGCCACAAGACCTTCAACATGTAGAACATTGCTTAGTCTAGGGAAGTCAGCTACATTCAATCTGCCGCGGCCTAGAATCCGTCCCTTAGCTCCCCCTCCAAACGTCACAGATCCGCTGCTTAAAGGCGTGTAATCGCTTAGAAATTCCTTGGTACCCGTCATATGTCGGGAACACCCGCTATCGAAGTACCAAGAACCTGTCACGTTAGCTCGCAAAGAGGTATATACAACATTGCATTTATGAACAGATTTCTGTACCCAAACTTTCTTGGATGATAAAGCAGCATTTGAACATTCAGAATTTGAAGGTGAGCCAGCCGAAATCTCTCCATCCATTCCTTCCAACACTGATTTCTCAATGTTGAGCGAAATTTGGACGACATTTCAGCCGACATCGATTTCTTTGCAGAAATCTCCCCCTTCAACTTCCAACAAACGGTTTGATATGACCAAATTGCATGCAGTGATGACATTTAAATGATCTATCCTTATACTTAACCGCAACATGCTTAGGATTCTTCTTAACACTCGCAGTTATAATGGGATCACTCGAAGCATGCGACTTTTCTTTAACAAAGACTATCTTAGGCTGAACATGTGACACAGGGTTAGGGACTTCATTAATGGGCTCAGAATTGAAACCTAGTCCTTGCTTGTCAAAAATGCCGAGAGATAATACCTCATCAAGGGTCGATTTACCCTTATACATCTTTGCGAATGTCTGATCCGCCTCGTCGACTTGCTTTTGTAGCTTAGCGATCTCCTGGTCCTTACGAGTCAACACAGCTTCCAATTTGTTCACTCCATCAAGTAGGCCTTCAATAATCTTTTCGCTCTTCTCATTCTCTTCGGTCAGCACTTTCACGGCGGCTTTAAGTTGCGCATTTTTCGCCTTTTCCATTTCAAATTGTGTGGACAGTTGCTTCATAGCTGCACAATCGTCTGTCTCTGAATCTGCATCATCAAAACTTCAGAACCCACAAAACAGTTCGAGTCATCATAATCAAATATAATCTATTTTTCAGATGCAGAGTCAGATGTTGTTTCAACATTCAGCTCAACATCCGTTACCGCTGTGAAGCCTGTTTGATGCTCTTCGTCGTCTTCGCAGTCTGAGAAGGAATGAATGGTCACTGATGACTGCTTGGCCTCCTTCGGGCATGATTCTTCATCTTCATCGTCAGACAGATCAATCCACATCGCTTTCCCATGCTTGCGAAGAGTGTTTGCACATTCGTTGGCGAAATGACCCCATCCTTGGCATTCGTAGCATCTTACAGATTCATAGTTAATGTTCTTCTTCTTTCCATCTGGTTTGCGTTTGAAGAATGGAGGAGCAGACGAGGAATCCGCTTTGACATTCTGCCCCCTCCTAAATATTGGACCAGGATTCGGGCCAACATTTTTCTCAGCATTCTTCTTCTTCTTGAGAAACTTTACGAAGTTCTTCACCAGCATGGCTGTATCATCCTCATTGTCAGAGTCATCCTCAGTTTGAACCTTGGATGGTTGACTGACTAGGGCTAGACTTTTCCGCGAGAGGCTCTTTGTTGTACTTCAAGATTGGTCTCGTAGTTCTTCATGATGTTCATCAACGTATTGATCTCCATCGTGGACAAATTGTGGGCTTCCTCGACCGCAGCTACCTTCACATTAAATTTCGGATTTAGCGTACGAATTGCTTTAGAAATTAATACCCTATTCGCGATTGGCTCTCCGAGACTTGCGCACTCGCTTATTGTCAGAATTTTGCCGAAGTACGTGGTAACATCCTCATCGTCCTTCATTCGGAGATTTTCAAATTGGTTGAGGAGTAGCCTTAGTCGTGTCTGCTTCACACTCGCATCGCCTTCACAATACCTCTGAAGTAAATCCACGCATCGTTTGCCGTAATGCAGTGTTGTATGATCTTGAACATAAAGATGTCCACCGAAGAGAACATGGCATTGAGGGCTTTATCATTGAACTCGGCTGCGTTTCTCTCTTGAGGACTCCATTCAGTGATCGGCTTTTCATAGACTTCACCATCTTCGTCCGGGGCAGTTTTTGGTGTAGTATAGCCATGGAGCACGGACTCCCACGCACGCACATCAATGGATTTGATGCACTGTCGAACACGAACCTTCCAATAGGCGTAGTTGGAGCCGTCTAACACAGGGACTTTGCCGATGTAATTCGAGCTTGAAACATCCATTGTAGATGATCTTCAGCGCTTAGTAACGTCAAGCGTAGGCTCTGATACCACTTTGAAGTGGTCCCGTCGTGAAATGGATGTAAAAGATACTAAGTTGTAAACTGGTGGTGTAAATGTTGACTGTAATGCTGAATCAACACTATACTCTACACAGAACGCACAGCGGATAAATCTTGTAACTTAGCAACGAAAAAGCAGAGAACACGAGAGATAAATTTTGTGCAGCAAGTTAGAAACTTGTTGCGTGCCTCATGGCGAAATTCCACTATTACGATGGATTACAAAAACAACTATCTTGCGATAGTACAAATCACGCCTAGTAAAAGAATGGAATCGAACGACCCACTAAACTAGAAAGTCCTAAGACCTTTGCAAAACTAGGCTAAAGACAATAAAAGAACTCTCGTGAGTATTGCTCTAACTCGATGTAGGCTTCGCTCGTTATGACTCGTGTGTCTCTAACGGAAAATGAAGTCTCGTATAAATACTTCGACTTCTCAAGGACTTGCTCAACGTCCATACTGCCCTCAACGTCCACTAACTTCAATATGGTCGTTGGAAGTTAATTTGGATAGCTCCAAACGACTTAGTCTTCACTTGGGCTTCAAGACACCTATTTTTAGTAAGCACCTTTCCCATTTTAGCTCCTAAGTCTCCACACGTAATCCACACGTCTTTGATCCATTCAAAGCTTTATCTAAGTCCTGCATATCACTAAAAATAGCCACTAACCGGATTAATAGAGTTTTGGGCATGAAAGATAAAACTAGAGGTTGACCCAATCTCAGCCAACAATGTTGACTGGCATGTGGAGCCAGTACGATTGTCAACATTGAAATCTCAACATTAACAATACGAAACATAAAAAATCGATCTTTGGGGCGAAGAAAAAAGAGTCTTGTTATATTACCAGGCAAGTCTTTGGTCGGCGAATAAGGTGGAGGAGCAGCAGCCCCATGAGAAAAAATGGCCTTCCCAATCGTCGAAATGCTCGCAACGATCCCCACAACGTACAAAAACATCAGCAAGCCAAGAACCCATGGAATCAACAGAAAGCCTATCAGAAACGTCACCGATCCACATAGCATCAGCGACAGAGACATCCCAAGGAGCAGAGACGCGAAACCCACCGGCGTTATCTGGTGAAAAGACGCCCATGTCCTTCTCAGCCCGCCGCTGAATAACCGTCTCCGCCGATCAAGTCCAAGGATGTCGGGGGCGAACGCATAACGTCCATGACTAAAGACGATAGCTCGTCGTACAACATCATCTTTGACTGGTCATGGTGGTAATCATGCTCATCCTCCTATCTATGATGTTTTTTTACCCACCGACCCGACCGGACCCAAAAAATAACCTCCTAACTAATATATCGCTCGCTTTTCCCTTTTCGGTAGGTTTTCTTCTTTGTTGTTAATGAAAAATGTGTGCGTGCGAGCGAAATAGGATTTTACGCGGAGGTCGAGGTGAACGGATAGAGTTATTTTCTTCTTTCTTGCTTGCGTTAGAGGAAATATTATTAATTTATTATGAATATTTGCAAAGTATAACGTGAATTATTATTGTTATTATTATTACTATTATTCAATCCTCCTCAGATGATGTGGCATTTGGACTACATCTCCCCTATTGAAACGGCCATATCTCGAGCCCAATGAGCATAGGGTTTTCTCACAACTAATTGTGTAGGGAAAATAGAGAGACAAACAATCTCTTGAGCCATGCAAATATCAGAATATAAACGGAAAACCAAGTGAAGATAAACATCATTTTGATCAACGAAAATCAAGACAAGTCAAACCATCAATATTGTTGTCTTGAACCTAGGGATGTAATAATCAAATGCTAGTAATCTCATATAAGATAATATATAACAAGATACATGATGGCATGCATGCAATTAACACTCGATCAAATTAAACCTTGTTTTATGATGGGGAGGAAGATGGGATCATCAGGCTTGGAGTGATTAAATAATCCCTCATTATTAATTACTATTATTATTATTATTATTGCAATTGCTATCAAGTAAATTTAATCACGAAAGCCAACCCGATAGGTAGTTGTTGTTATTCACATGACTTGGCCCTGCTTCTGCTGCTGGATCTGGCTGCTGCTGGCCGTACCTGTGTTTGTGAATTATTAGTTAGAGGTTAAAGATCATAGCAAAAGATACGATGCATATTTTTACATATATAGTGATCATCAATCACATATTGTTGTTATTCACATTTTATTTGTTATTTTACCCAATTTGAAGAGTGGGTTCACATTCAACAAGAGGATGAAGGAAGACATGGCCATCGACTGGATGATGATGATGATGAGGGTGAACAGCTACGACATCATCGTGTCTAATTCCATAGTCAATCTCATGACTTTGCTGCTGCTGCTGCTTGCCACTCAAGACTACTTACTATATGGTGGTGGCTTCCTCCCATCAACTACAATAATACATATATACATATTATCGATCCCAACTAATCTCTCGCATTTTCTTGGAAAAGAAATAAGTAAGGTAAGATATATGATGCTTTTGCTTACCCTTTGTTTCAAGCTCTTGTTAGCCTCGTTAAGTGCATACTCCTGATTTCATTCACATCAGATCAGAGTTCATAATTAAAGACCATAAATAATAATCATAAGATAAATATATAACTGCTGCTCTCATATTGCCTTTTTCTGGAGCTCTGTGAGTGTGTCCAGCATAACTTGCATCTGAAAGAAGCACAAAATCAGGTGATCGCATGTTAGTATATTAAACTCGTGTATAATAGACGGCAGAGATCATAATCATATGTGATGCAATAAAAAATAAAAAGAAAACTATTAATATATTACTCGTGTCGATCTAATCTGCTTGAGTGACATATCAAGTTGCCTTTCAAGTGTCTCAAGCTCTTTAAGGTTCAGAGGGCCAAGATCCTCACCCAGAAGATTTCTGCTCGGTTATAATTAATAAACACCAGGCAAAAGCATGACCACCCCATTGTACATAAGTATAAATAAATAAATACTCTCAATTTTGTTTGTAATGATTTCTGATATCAGAGATGAGATATGTCAAACCTCTGTGAGCGCTGGAGAGCTTCATATCGACCTTTAAGCTTCAGATACTCTTGCTGACTGCTCAATTCCTGTAACATTTATATATTACATTATTACAATCTATGTGTGCAAAATTAACCATATTTGGTTAACTAGGGGGAAGGTCTACTAATTAAATATATGTATTTATATATAATATACCAGAGCCTCTCTAGCAGAAACATTTGGCTGATCTGGTGCTCCATAGTTGCACTTCTGATACCTTTCCAGTGTCTTAAGCATGCTGCTATTAAGGCAATATTGATTGATTGAAAATTGTTTACATGATTTCTAATATAGCAACCATAATACCATCACTGCAAATAAATCAGATCAATCTTAATTTCCACAAAACAATTGCATATATCTCATCAAGTTTTCAGTTTTGCCCGCAGGTTATTAGTATGGAGCATTAGCATAGTTCAGTCCCTTCTTGATTGACAGGAATGTAAATAATTTCTTTGCAGATATGACAAGAAGCTTATTAGGAACAAGGAACATATCAATTATTAGTAAAATAAATATATTAGAAGCTCTCCTAGTGACTAGACAAAAGGCTGCTTATAATCCTATATGAGCCAAAACCCACAAAATACGAATCAACATCTCTAGCTAGATCTTGAAACGAACATACAGATCCAGGAAAAAAGATTAATCTAAAAATAATTGAAGTCATAAAGACCGAAGAGAAAAAAGGAAAAATAAATAATCACCTGCATCTTCAGATCAAACCCTAATGAGATGTTACCAGACAGTTTAATTAGGGTCGAGAACAGCTCATCACAATACCGAGATACATATTTACTAGTACTATTGGGAAAATTAAAATGAAATGCGCAAATTAACTTTCAAATTATAATGTCAGGAATAATAAAAAGGAAACTCGGATGTGTTAGGTGGGAGAAGAAGGATTTTTCTCCATGAAAAAGATCAGAAATAAAATGAAAGGAAAGCCCTAAAAGGTTCACTTTTTCTATTCAGGACGGAAAAACAGCCATAAGCTCTAGATTTCTGAACCCAGATAGCATGACTTAAATCGATGAAGTTGAAATTTTAAGAGGAACTTTTCTAAGCTCAGATTTCACTTGCAAGACGTGATAAAGAGCACCCTACATGGATACAGTTAACGCGTGAAAATGGAGAAGAGGAGAGATGAGAAGAGACAGAAGGATAAAAACCTTGAATTTTCTTTAATGAACTCATTTTGTAAATGAGCAACCATAGATCAGAGAATTCTTCTCTGCAGATCATCTTAGATGTCACACAATGCATGCATTCAAGTTGTAATTTTTTAAGCGAATAGGACGCCAAACTTGCAATTGATGAAACAGATCAAAAGAAAATCTGCTGAAAACTCAACATAAAGTAAGAAAGTGGATCTTCCTTTCGTGTTTTTCCTCTTGAAGATCTAAGAAAACCCTCAGAGTCACATGGTTCTGTGAGCTCAAAATCATTCACAGAAATGGCAAAGAGAAATCCCAACACAAGAAAAGAGAGTTTTTTTATACTCCTTCCTGATCCCATCTTTCGAAGAAAAAAAAAAGATTTAATTTTGAGGCCATCCCACATCTCAAAACACCCAAAAAAAGGTCGTATTTGCATAGAAATATTACGTATTTTTTACATGGAAATATTAAAAACTTATCATGTAGTAAGTCGTGTTGATGTTTGGCTGTTTTTATACCTAGAGCTACTGCAAAACTCGTACAGCTTTCCTCTATTGGAGAAGATGATTAAAGCAACCTCAGCATCACATAGAACAGAAAGCTCATATGCTTTCTTCAAAAGGCCATTCCTTCGTTTCGCAAAAGTCACTTGTCTGTTGATCTTGTTCTCTATTCTCTTCAGCTCAACTCTACCTCTTCCCATCTCTTTGATCTCTCTCTCTTTCTATCTCAAGCTCAGGAAAAACACACACAAGCAAGGGTTTCCTTTTATCTCTCTTTGTTGTGCTTTCTTGTTTCCACCAAATAAAGTCTATAAAACGTACAAAATTAATTTAAGGCATATAGATGTACAACTTTGTATCACGTATGTGTAGGTAAAAGTCTCAATAGAATATGGTAGTGTAGTAGAAAGATGAGCATCATCAATTAATGAGGTGGTCCATAGAATGTGTAGAAGTGGATCTTATGTTGTTGCATTTTTTTTACCATTAAAAATGATCAACACATGTTAATATTTTTTTAGGATAATTAATTTGAATCTACAGATGAAATAAGGCAACGAAATTAATCATCAAAATTACATGAAGTTGATTTATTTTTTGGCTGGATCTCGATGAAGTAATAAAATCAAGAAGAACAAGGAAAGGCTTTACATTTATTTCTACATGACTCGGTTGTAAGGAAATGAAGTTACAAAAATTCAGTTTGTTTTTTTATGGTGCAATTCTTAGATCTAATAAAGAAAACATAAACTAATTTACTTAACATCATATAACTGAACTTGAATAGGGTTCTATGATGTGCGAAAAGAGTAGGAAGGGACATCATAATAACAAGACTACACGCAGTGGAAGTGGGCCCCATTCTTCCATTATCTGATTTGCCTTCTTATTGGGATTTGCTTACCTCTTACAACGTAAGTGAAACCTTAAAACTCATGAATTACGTATCCTTGTAAGTTGCCTTGTCAATGCCGATGGGCGATGAGTTTATATTTTTATTTCTATAACTATATGCGATGTAACACCTCCATGTGAGGGCAACTTTAAATATACTGTTGCGCATGAAAATACCAAGATTGCCCCTAGGAATCTTGTCACTATCAGCTTTTGCCCCACCGCATCATTGATATTATTGTACAATTTGATTGAAGGGGAATAATAATAACTAGTATATACTGCACACACCCTACGTGTGTGACTGATATAAAAATTGGCAAGTTGGCAGGCAAGAGTACACGTGCCTATAGCAAGTTGTCCCACGATGTGGGCAGTTTTTTTCCGTAAATTCTAGCATATATTAAATAACTACCTAATTGGCTTGAAATTTTGGTATAATTGATACACCAAATTAGATCAAATTAGGCAGTTTTTAAGTGGTCCTGACAATTAATATAAGAGTATAGATAATAATAATAATAATAATAAAATAATACATCTATTATGTGGTAAACTTAAAGAAGGGATGGGATAAACATCTCAACGATTTTTAACAAGTAAGATTGCTTCAGAATTAATCTATCAATTTATTGGGAGATTATAATTCATAAATTTAAATACACCCGCTCCATAGTTGGTGTTCATCTATCTTAATAAAAGTTATAGGAAATAAACAAATAAATAAAAATTTTTTGAAATGTAAAATTCGTATGAATACAAACGAGTTAAATGCTGTCTTTATATGGACCCTCGGATTTGGCATGTGTCTTGATTATGGTATGTGCCTCTTTTTGAACGAAGAGAGGTCAATATACCAAGTTAGAATTGTGAAAGCGAAATGACACTTTTTCAATTTCGATGTTTGCAGTTGTCTTCATCGGACGTGAATAGAAACATGGTCATATGTCTTCGTTATCTACCTTTTTCTTTTTTTTTTTTTCTACCGACAATTTTCAACTAGTTATTGGGCCTAAACGATTATGCAAAGTTCATCAACATAATAAGATCCTACAAACCAAGAGACGTTAAGAGAGACGGGGGTTTATCTTTGTCGACATTATTTCTGCATCATAACATAACAAAGCACACCACTTTCGAAGGAAAGGATAAAAAAATAAAAACCAAAGCACACTAGTAAAAACTCATATCATCTGATAGTTCCGTTCCATCTTCGTTTCAAGCTACGCTACTCCCACATAAACGTGAGAGTCTGGTGGGACCCACTCGCCGACGAGCCTTCTCCATCCTGCTGAAACATGGCCGGAAAGTTGAGCGTAGACCAAACATTACTAGTGTTGCCCCTTTCTTGTCCGTAATTATTAGAGTACCGTCCTAAGGAACCACCATGACGCAAGTCGTCGCCGCCGACCTCCATATGTTGCTGCTGAGTGAGACCGAACTCCCTGGTGGTGGGGCCCGATGACAGAAGAGAGAGAGCGTTATCATCGAAGAAGCTGTGAGCCGCCGCCGCCGCCGCCGAAAACGAGGTAGGAGGAGGAGGTGGTTGTCTCTCACTGAAGTTATGGTGTTGTTGGTTATTATATATTTGGTCGGCCTCCATTTTGGACGACCATGACGATGAGGAGTCGACCATCATGCTCGCCGGCGGCGGGCTGTTGAAGGAAAGGAGTCTTGGCCCAATGGAGGAGAAGAGCGGCGGAGTATTATTGTTGCTGCGAGGAGGAGGAGGAGCAACAACCACTGTACTAGCAGTGTCTTGTTGGGGAGATGGCTTTCTACGCCTGCGATTGTGGCCATCCAATCTTTTTCTACAGCTTCTCTTTCCCTCGTCGAATTCTACCAGTGAATGAAACCTAGGAGGATTCTTATTGTCTTATTACTTAGCATATAATAATAATAATATGGTTTAGACAATGTATAACTTTATTACCTGCTACACTGTTGACAGAAACGCTGCTGTCTCCCAGCAATGGTTACGATAGCAGTCTTAGAGTGAACTACGCAGACTTTGTGTCTCCTGTGATAGTCTCTGCACAGGTTTAAGTCGGCGTTGCATCCATCCACTAAGCACTGAACAGCTACTTGTTGTTGCTGTGCTGTGATTCCACCAAGAGCTTTAGCCCTCTTCGAAGAACCCAAAAGGGACGATGATGATGATGATGATGAAGATTCCATATATGACAGGTTTCCTTTCTCAAATTCTGATCCCAAGAATTGCTTGCCGTGCCACCGAGTTTCTTATTAAACTTGTCTTCAACCTGCTACAAAACATTTCATAAAAGAGTATTTACGTGCGCCTCTAATTGTAGAATACTCGATGCTGAAACAAAAGTTGAGAACTGATCAGAGCCATCTTCACGCTATGTAATGTATGTAGGAAACCAAAAGAGACGGATCAGACAAAGAGAGAGCTCA
Organism: Craterostigma plantagineum; assembly: GCA_027422505.1. Classification (NCBI taxonomy): domain Eukaryota; kingdom Viridiplantae; phylum Streptophyta; class Magnoliopsida; order Lamiales; family Linderniaceae; genus Craterostigma; species Craterostigma plantagineum. The sequence continues at coordinate 145,579 of JAPQWV010000005.1, forward strand.
ATACATCCTCAGCAACACAAGAGGTTTTCCTCTTTCAGACTCTGATATTTCATCACCCAAAATGATTCAAAATTCATTGGCAATGCAAAGAATCACAACACTACAGAGGGTAGTTAGCATGTGAGGAAATAACAACAGTCAGTCTATGGAACATGTAATAAGTACGAGGACTGATAAGACATAACTAGAACTACATGGAACAATTTAAATAAGTATCTACTGTCTGTCTGTAACAGCTCATACAACAACCCACAATACACATAGATTGTGAAGTTCAAGGATTTCCCAATTATTGATTGATGATATTATACCGTGGGTGGTGGTGGTGGTGTGGTGGTGGGGTTTGTGTAAATAAAAAGTGTAACGAAAGCTTCATTCATACTCGGTGAGTGCCGCCGCCAAACTCATAAAAAGAGCACGCAATTGAACCAAGTCAAGAAGCGACAAAACACTTGAGAGGAGGAGTAGAGTGTATTCATGAAAGTACACAAAGAAAGAAAGAAAGAAAGAAAGAAAGCAAGAAACATACATATATCGCAAGCTCGCATCAAAGAGATAGATTGCAGCGAAAACGGAAGATGCACGCACTTGCTATAAATAAAAATATACCTCGCCGGGCAGTATGTGTGTCTACAAGTAAAATAATATACATAAAATACATATATATGTGCGTTTAAAGATACAAGTGAGAGATATGAACAAGGCTTGCACAGAAGTGCAAAAGTAGAAGAGTGGGTTGGCCTTCTCAGCCATTCATTCTCTGACAAGGGCCTCCATTATTAGATGGTCTAGTAAAGGAAGGGGCAACTGTAATAAAAGCTAACCTACACGGTAGCTATATTGCATTTGTGAAAAAGAGATAAATAATTCCAAGTAGCTGAAGTGAATCTATAGATAGAGACCAAGGGAAAGGGGATGGAGAAAAAAAAAGGCTAATTACAATATGACGACTTTTTTATCAACACTTGAAAGAGAGCATGAAAGGGCGACTTTTTTGACAACATGCAGTTGTATTTTACTCATACTCATGACTGAACGAACGATGCCAACAAGTCTTAATTGACGAGCTAAAGATAAACAAAATAATGATGCATGAGATGGAATTATTGAGGCAGGATGAAGTCCCACAAAAATAATATCGATGGAGAAAAATACAAGTGCATAAACAAATATAAGGATTGTGATTTTATTGTGTGGGGACTATGAAATGAAAAGAAGAAAGGGAAGTACTTACATTTGTGGGCTACCCACAAATCATTATTAGACCTTCAAAAGACAGAAGAAAAGATGGAAAAAATGTTACCGTTTTCACTACCTTTCCATTTCAAGGTAGAAGAAGCCTTCAAGTAATTAAAATAAACACACAAGATAAAGATGTGTGTTAATTAAATTCCAATAACCTGCATGGGCAAAAAGGTGAAGGAAATCGCTTGAGAATCCATAAGTTGCTAGCTGTGTAAAGCAAAGCGCTCCCAAAAGCAGACAAAAACATAATTCCACTAAACAATTTTTGGCAAAATGCATACTTTCTTTGATAATATCTAAGAAAGCATCGGGGTATGTGTCTAAATCGCGTGACGTGGCAATCTGACACCTTGACCATCTTAATTAAATATAGCTAAATGCATATTGAAAAAACAAAACATCGGAAATGTATGAGCCTCAAACCTTTCAAATTAAACATATGTGTTTGCTCTAATTAAACCAAAGAAAAGATCTCAATCACGTGCTCCTTCTTCGGATAGATCTCTCAATTATATTCAATTCAATGGTAATGACGAACGTGGACGACTATGGTCAACCGTCGGCAGCTGTTGACCAAAAAACATAACTTTGAATGAATTTTGAACCGCAAGTTGATGATGACTCAGTCCTCTTAATAATTATAATAGTGATAATTAATTTTCAGGTTCCAAAAGATGTTTTAAGCTAGGTTTCATGCCCCTGCCATAAATTTTTAGGGTTAAAGACCCAATTTTGACCTAATATTTACGAAATTGTTATACAGTGTATATGAACTGGTATCGGACTATCGTTTTGTGTTATTACAGAACGATGAAGTGGTACTCCAGAACGATGAATTGGTACTGCAAGCCATGAAGTGGTACTGCAGGTCCATGAGTGGTACTACGGTCCATGAAGTGGTACTGAAAAACGCTTAATTGTATCGAGTCTTTAAAACTAAAATTTTCTGATATGGAGCGAAAACCTAAATCAAACTTATGTTGGAGCCTGATGTCAAATTGCCCCTAAATAATAATAATGTTAGAAGAAATTTTCATTTAGGCCCCTGTCAGGCGTGAATTTAGAATTCAAGTGTCAGGAAAAAATTAATTTTAAGGACCCGATTTATGCAGAACAATGAAGTGTTACTGCATAACAATGAAGTAGTACTGCAGAACAATTAATTGGAACTGCAGAAATTGGGTTTTTAAAACTTAATTTTATACTAACGGTGCCTGAATCAGATTTAAAAACATAAAGGGGCCAGAAACTTAATACACCCATGTTAGTGTGTGAGAAGGTAATAATACGATAAGAGTGTTCATTGAATGCTATCGTCAGTCTATCACTTTCTGACAGCTCATTATTTTACAAGAGGGGCAGCTCATTAGTCATTCCTATGGTCCACTTTCACTATACAAGTTGCATCTTTTCAAAACTCAACACATGTCAATGGGCCATCTACTCTGCTCTAGCCTCACCTAATCCCTCAGCTCATTAAGTAAAAAAATCAAGCTTATACTACAAAATTAAGAAGAAAAAAGCCCCAATACTCTTCTCTTTCAGAGCCCATTTATGAAAGTGAAGCCCAAATAAAAAATTTCTTGCTTTGATAAAATCTCAGACTAGACAATGGATACAACAACAATGTTAATGTCTATTGAAAAAAGGGCACGTCTTAACAAGTACAACTAGAATGATGGAGCGAAAGCTTGTACTTGGCTGAGAATGTGGTCGAAATTATCTGTGTTTCTGTGTATGGGGTGAGAATGCATTCCTTCGTAGGTTGTCACGACTATCCCTTCATCGGAAGACAGCCTTTGAACTTGCTTCTTCACATTACATCCTTGATGCGTGCATCTATAGTAGCTTCTGCGCATCCATGCGTAGTATATGTATATAAAATCATTATAATTATGGAAATATTATATAAAATAGTCATATACCTAGACCAAGAACTTGGCAGGCAATAAGGAAAAAAACAACAATCGAACGTACCTTGGGAATTATTATTCTTGACAGCCTTTTGACCATATTTCCTCCATCTGTATCCATCGTCAAGTATATCGACTTGGCTTCGTGTCTGAAATGCGTATTTATGCTTATTCTTCTTCTTCTTCTTCTTCTTATCGTTTTTGTGGCCAGACTTGCTTTCTTTCTCTTCTGCAACAGCAAGCTCACTCCTTTCAGCAACCTCAGAATTATTATTACCACTATTGCTACTAACTAGATTTGTCATACCAGAATCTGGCATGCTTGCTGTGATATTCATCTCATCATCCATCATGTTATAACCAATGCCTTGGAGATCATAATGGTCATGTGGCCGAAACGATCGTGTGGAAGAAGAGCCAAACATGATTGGTGGATAGTTATCATCGTCCATGAGAAGAAGATAGATAGGATAGATGACGACGATCGGGTTTTGCTTTCTATGAATTTCGGGTAGATAGAAAAGAATAAAAGTCGTCGTCTTTGGTTTTTATTTCATGTTGTTTTGTTTATGGAATTGAAAATATATAATAAGCACGAACCAATCTCGATCGAAGGCGGCTTGACGGACGATATAACATTACCACGTATTTACCGTACAGATATTATTATTGTTATTATATTTGAACAACAGGATTAGAGAAGGAAAATCAAAGCGACTATAGAGATAATGGGTGACTAAATACAGGGACGATAGAATATTATATAATATATATTTGTTTAGTGAATGTTTAACGAATATCGCACTTTCACTTCACCGTAAAAAATGAAAGTGGCTGTTGGTCGGTCAAAGAAACGATGCTATGAAAGTTGCACGTGGTTTCTTGTATTGACCTTCCTAATTTGAATGTTTATTTATTAATTAAATAGTTAATTTTAATTAATTAATTGGTTCAGATTCTCTGTCCCATTCTTTTGTCCCGCATCACGGATTCTTGACAAGGTTCATATTTCCTCCTTTTAGTTTTATTTTAATTTATAATTTTCTACTCCCTCCGTCCCAGCAAATTTATCACATGAGTTGCTGGGCACGCAAATTAAGGTGGCATTATTACAATAATATAGTACAATAAAAAGATAAAAAGTGTATATTTTGACACGTCGTTTAAGAATATTAATATTATTATATTGATTGTTTGTGATAGTTTTTTTGCTAAATAAGGAAAGGTGATAAAATTATTGGGACGCCCGAAATGGAAAAGTGTGATAAAATTTGCGGGACGGAGGGAACAATACGTATTCCACCAAATTTTAAAATCTTCATTGTTTCATTAAATTTATATGATATAATCAAATAAACATATCAAATTTATTATTTATTTCGTTACGATGATATTGATATTCATATCTTATATTTTTCAATATTTATAAATATTATTTTATTTGTATATTATAAAGCATGGCACAAATTGTGGGATAAAAGTTGGAACAGGAGATCCGGTTCCTAGAATTAGTGGACCGAGATGCAGTCTTGTATGGTAAGAGCATCTCCAACCCGCAGCATGAAAATACAGTTAAGTCTGCACAATATTACAGCTGCTAAAGTGCTTACTCCAACCCATAAACTCTATTTTCTCCACTAATTTTCACTCCAACCCATTAACTTTATTAAAGAATGAAAATATAAAATAATAAAAGGAAACTAACATTATTTTGACTTTATTATAAGAATATTACCTCCGAAAAAAAATATCAAATATTTAAATATAATTAAAATATTTTGTATTAAATAAATTATAAAAAATAGAAAGTACACACAATTTTTGTATTGAAAATTGTGTGTACTCTACATCTACAGTATCTCTGCTAATCAACACAATATTAGTGTTAGATATAGAGTCCCATTGGAGTAAAGACGTATAAAACTAAAATATCCGTTGGAGATGCTCTAATGTAACGAGTATATACTTCTGTAAAAGAAAAAAAAAAAAGAAAAAAACAGCGACCCCAGCGCATGTTGTGTTGCAAACAAACATACTAAGAAAGGTACATCTAATTCCCACTTTCCATACATGCCAATGCAAAATTTACATAGATGGAAATATATATCATCCCAAGCACTGATTCATTTCTCGTTGAACGTCGGTTGATCGATAATAAAACGTGCCCTGCGTGGCAAACTACACGGTTAGTCACCCAACCTTTTTCAGACAAGATAGAGAGGAATAATACATATACGTGCATATATATATATAGCTAATTAGCTCATGATCGATCATTACTTGCAACCTATTAGCCAATCTTATACTAACAAGTAGTATCTAGGCAGCATCATACATTCAACTCAGTAATGACGATAGCTATAATTACTACTTCATCAGTATTGGTATTGGTTAGAGAGTTGTTGTTTACGGCGGCAGTGTACATCCTAATTCGCTCACTAGTCATTGTCTCACATAGTAATACGCTATTGTCCAGCAGGAAACGTTTGCCGCCCGGCCCGATGGCTTTCCCTTGGTCGGCGCCCTACCATTGTTGGGCAAAATGCCCCACGTTGCGCTAGCAAAGATGGCCCAAAAGTACGGTCCCATCGTTTACCTAAAAACTGGCACCCTAGGCATGGTGGTCGCCTCCACCCCATCGGCGGCTAAAGCATTCCTGAAAACGCTCGACTCCAACTTCTCCAACCGCCCGGCCAACGCCGGAGCCACCCACCTCGCCTACGGAGCACAAGACATGGTTTTCGCCCAGTACGGCCCAAGGTGGAGGCTCCTCAGAAGGCTGAGCAACCTCCACATGCTCGGCGGCAAGGCGCTCGAAGATTGGGCCGATGTTAGAGCCTCCGAGGTGGGCCACATGCTCGAGGCCATTCTCCAGGCGAGCAGCGGCGGGGAGGCGGTGGTGTTGCCTGAGATGCTGGTGTACGCCATGGCTAATATGATCGGCCAAGTCATACTCAGCCGAAGGGTTTTTGTAACAAAAGGGGAGGAGGTGAACGAATTCAAGGACATGGTGGTGGAGCTCATGACCACCGCCGGTTACTTCAACATCGGCGACTTCGTCCCTTCCCTCGCCTGGATGGACTTGCAAGGGATTGAGAGGAATATGAAAGCCCTTCATAACAAGTTCGACGACCTCATCAGTAGAATGTTGGACAAACACGTGGCGTCATCTTCCCTGCGCAAGGCCAAGCCCGACTTTCTCGACGCCGTCCTTAGGGCAGCTAGGCGTGATGACGATTATTCCACCGAAGAGATACTTACCACCTCCAACATCAAAGCACTCTTGCTGGTAATAAATATATAAGAAGCCGCTTATTATTTAATCTTCTTAAAAGCACTCTTATTGGTACTTTCCAATTTTTTTTTTTTTTTGGAAATTATCTAGAGTTAGAAAAATAAAACGTTTGGTGACATTGAGCATTTAGGCCAATTTATACCTCTGTTGCTAAATACAAGTCGTTTAGACTTCTATTTTTGTTTTTTAATATAAATCGTTTTACCTTTTTCAAGAAAAATATATTGAACTTTTACAACGTTACCCCTCATCTTAAATAAAAATAATCAGATTAAACAGGATAAAATAAATAATTAGTTAAGAGTATAATCGTAATTTTGTTTTATTTCTTAATATAAGTGCAAATACCTTAAACGGCTTGTATTTAGAAACAAATAGAGTATAAGATTTAAACGTGATACACTCCCTTCAAGGTTAACCTTTTAGAAAAGGTGGGTCACTAAACAACAATGGTATCAGAGCATCAGTGACCAGAAAGTTTTTTATTATTCGAATCCTCATAAACACTCAGTAAATAAAAAATTATACGTATAAGGCTCAATCTGTAGACGTGGGGAGCAAGTTGGAAATATATTATCTAAAATTGAAAAAAATGGGCTTTTAGGCGAAGCCCTCATTAGGACATTTTTTAATGCAAAATTAACGTGATGTGATGTAGAACTTGTTCACTGCGGGGACGGACACGTCGTCGAGCACGATAGAATGGGCGCTGACGGAGATGATGAAGAACGAAGACATCATGAAGAGGGCGCAAAACGAAATGGACAGAGTGGTAGGGAGGGACAGGCGACTGCTCGAATCCGACTTGCAAAAGCTACCATACCTAAAAGCCATATGCAAGGAGACGTTCCGAAAGCACCCATCGACCCCACTGAACCTTCCCCGCGTCTCGTCGGAAGCGTGCGTGGTGGACGGCTATTACATACCCAAAAACACGAGGCTGAGCGTCAACATATGGGCCATAGGAAGGGACCCAAATGTGGGGAGAATCCTTTGGATTTCAATCCCGAGAGGTTCTTGACGGACGAGAGGTACGTTGGGTTGGATCCGAGGGGGAATGATTTCGAGCTCGTGCCTTTCGGGGCAGGTCGAAGGATCTGCGCTGGGACGAGGATGGGGATTGTACTTGTGGAGTACATTTTGGGCACTTTGGTCCATTCCTTTGAGTGGAAGCTTCCGCGAGGCGTTACGGAGATAGACATGGAAGAGACGTTTGGGATTGCTCTTCAGAAGGCCGTACCTCTTGCGGCGATGGTCACGCCGAGGCTGCCTTTGAATTGCTATGTTCCGAATAATAATATCTGATGATCATTTGTTGTGTGCTTTTACCTCTTCTTGCATGCATTATTTTAATTATAATTTTGATGTTGGTTTCACTTATTACGTCAATGGTCAACGTAGAGTGAATGATAATGAAGTGTGTCTTGAGGTTTAGTTGGTATGTAATATAGTCTATGTGATGATAAAAATGGAAAGTGGGTTTTGAACCTCTTTCGGACCAGAATTAAAATGGAAGTGTGACAAAAATATATTAAAAGAAAAATTTTTTTAAAAAAAATAGTCTTGTGGAAAGTGGGTTTTGAACCTCTTTCGGACCAGAACCTTAACCTGGCGCCTTTGACCAACTCGGCAATCTCCACATATAACACGTACCGAGTGAAATATTTGTGGACCTTTGGTTTTTCTAAGAAATAATATTTAGCCAATTAACATATTAACAAAAGAACCCAAATTATTATCAAACTTAAACTCATGATGATGATGGGTCCGATTATCTCGACCCAGCTCCGACAAGCCTCACCGTCCTTATAAGGATTTTATATATGTTAATTATTGCCACATCTTTGAGCTTATCCTTGATCGAATATTAATCATCAAACTATCCCATGACATGGCTTTCTAACTTTCAACAACCTGGACACTTGTCTTATTTTTCTTTTCTTAGCATTTCGTGACCCCCATCATCATGGACTATAATATCATTGAGGAGTCAATATTCGACACAAAGAAAACAATAATTAGTTCTTTCGTTTTGTGAAACCTAAACAGGTTATTATTACGTTTTGCATCTTTGATTGAATAAAAGGTTAGGATAAATACGAAATGAGTAGTACATTACAAGCATAAATGTCAAAGTGAAAGGCACGAGATATAGATTCGTGCAGGTGAAGAAAACGGCATGTTACTGCGACATCATGAGAGTCTTAATAAATAAATTAATCAATGTTCATTAGGTTTTTTTTTACTTTTATTATAAAATACAAATAATTTATAATCTTATCATATAAATCTATTGTAGAAGAAAAAAAAAGATATCACGAGCAATAAATTCGTCTTTATCTTGGGTGGATTTTGTCAACATAAATATAATAACCGATATTCTAGTTTGTGATATCTGTTTGAATTCTGTAACGTTTGCTTTCATGGATTTATGTATGGATGTCGTACGTTTATAAAAGGGTATTAATATACAAAGGGATAAAAGAATGTCTAATTTGGCTTGAGAGGTACTCGAAGTTTGGAGCCGGACAGCACACGAAGTTGCACGAACTTTCATTTTCTTGTTAAATAAATACACACACACACACACATAATATGTGTGTGTGTGTCCATGTTAATTATTTTTGTAGTTTGAAGTATTGGTCCACATGAAAAAGGCATAATTATGAAACAATTTGTTAGGAAGAATAAGATATATATTCCACCAACTCTCTCCTCAACCTTATCTCTTGATTGCTGATGGTTTTGTTATCCAGATATCTGTCAAAATAATGTTAAATATTATAATACAAGTTATTCCAGATGGTAAAAGAAGTGATTACAAAGAAATAACTCGTCATATTTATGAAAGATCCGGGAAACCTTTATTCTTGCAATGAGCCCATATAACTTAACCACACTACTATTTCTATTTTCTTACATTCAAGTTGATATCTTAGAGATGGAATGATTTTTATTCTATAAATATTCCCTTTACTACAAGCAAGATCTGCGATGGTGTGAACTGTTAAGTGGAATTAACTAACAGAAACTAAAACATTGGAAAATGCTTATCGATCCGTACGGCGTATTTAGTTTGATTGACTTGTTCAACTTATGACTCTCTCTCATAGTATCGGTTCACATCATAACATACAATTTCAATAATAGAATCAAAATAATACGTATACGTACTTGCTTTTGTGGTGTGTTGGCACTTGCATGCAAATGCCATATATCATTTACATTGCTATATGTTTCCGTGTTAAAAGCGCATTTGGCAACGTTGTAAAGAAATAAGAATGCCGTGGGAAATAGCAACTCTCACGCTGTTACCAAACCCCCAACAAAATGCGGGGACCCACACCAACTAACCCATCCCAAAATAAAGCCATTATAGATGTGGATCATTCTAGCTCGTAAAACAACACGAGAATATTTATTATAAAATTAAATTGAAAATCATACCAACTAATTTGATTATTGTACCCCTGTTATCTCTATACCAATAGAATGATGTTAAATTGAAAATATAACAACTGTTATCGTTATTAACCAACAGATTTGAACACTAATAACATATGATATAATATCTATAATTTCTGGTATAATAGCAAAATTAGTTGGTTGTCCAATTTTGCAATATAAAATTAAAATAACTTTACTTATTGGTATAAAAACTAAAATAGATTGTATAATAACGAAAATAAATGGGATAATTTCCACAATATCTGGTATGGTTCCAAAAATTAGTTGGTATAATGTTCAATTTTGCTGTATAAAATTAAAATAACGTTATTATTGGCATAAATAACGAAAATAGATGGTATAAAATTTATACAATTTCTGGTATAATAGCAAATTTAGTTGTATAATGTCCAATTTTGCTTTATAAAATTAAAATGTTGGTATAATAACGAAAAAAGATGTTATAATTTCCATAATTTATGGTATAATTGCAAAAATAGTTAGTATACTGTTCCTTTTGCTGTATAAAATTAAAATAATGTTATTTATTGGTATAATAACAAAAATATATAGTATATTTTTTGCAAAATTTCTCGTATGATAGCAATAATCAGTTGGTAAAATGTTCAATTTTGCTATATAAAATTATAATAACATTATTTATTAGTATAATATCGAAAACAGTTGGTATAATTTCTACCAATTTCTGGTATAATTTCAATTTTATTGGTATAATAACAAGTTTTGTTGGTATAATTCATGTGAAATAATTTATTCAGCTTTTTTGATGTGTGAGACATGGATATTTCGTCCTTTTAACGCTGAAAAGACCATTTTAGGAACTAAATAGTAAGAAACTTTTGAATAGGTACTAAAGAGGAAGAAATAATTCGAGGGGTATTTAAGAGGAATTTTAAAACTCAAATGGGACTGATAAGGAATTACCCGTTTCAAATATATATATATATATATATATATATATTATAGAGTGCACGTACGTATCTGCTTTTTATCAATATATATTTCAATATTATTCTCTGAAGTATTATTCAATAAACGCGAATAGACGCACCTATGTTATTATAAAATATCACATTTAACAGTAAGTAGAGTATTGATGCATTACTATTACATATTTACATGCCTAGAGCTAGATGTGAAGATAATATATTCCACCCGTTGATTAAATGCCGGTGTCTACTGATGAAAAGGTGCTAAGAATATATATTATGCTCAAACAAACAAAATTTCTAGAGGTTCGAACAGCCCTGCAATACGACTTCTATATTGTCAATTATACAATAATATTTCTAAGCAAAAAAAAAAAAAGAAGGTGGAAACTATGTAGAATAACCCGAAAATTGTCCTTAAAATGGGATGGCGAGTAAATACAAACTGTAGACCAACTGATTCATATACGTGAATCTCACGCACCGGCGGCGACTAATCTAGTTTGGACAGAGTCACGCGCCGTGCTTTAATCCATCCTATATTATTTTTAATGAATCGAATTAAATCAATAATATACTTTCCATCAGTAACGGCAGCTGTAGCCTGATTTATCATTATATCTCAAGTTCAAGAAACATTTATAAATGTCGTCGTGTTAATTAATCGCAAGTAAAGTGAGAGGGTTGGGGATCTGGTCAACTCGATTTGACCACACTTATGAGGCTCAATGGCAATTATGTCATTTCCTTCAATATCATTTCGTATTCTTAGTGTGTCTGTCTGTATAAAGAGCACACTCCCCATCACACCTCTTCACATTCATATTGTACGTAGAAAGAAAGAGACAAACAAACAAGCAAACATAGGGAGACAAATATATGCGTGCTGTCTTAACCTTGAAGAAAGTATGACAATGAACGACGAGCCATCCTTGAAGAGATTAAAGAAGACGGTGGACATCTGCTCGTCGGAAGAGAACGAATGTTATTACCTTGAATCTTTGCCTGACGACATCGTTTTGTCCATCCTCTGCAGACTAAGCTCCACCGCTAATTGTCCTGCAGATTTCGTCACTGTCCTGTTAACGTGAGTTTAATTCTTCGACATGGCTTTTATCTTTACTTATTTAGTATCATTCATGTCGGAAATGAGCTTCCCACATGGTAATTATCTGTTTTACATAATTTTTTTTTTTTTATTTGACGAACAGATGCAAGAGACTCAAGGGATTGGGATTGAGTTCAGTTGTACTAGCCAGAGCTTCTCGTTCAATGTTAGCCTTGAAAGCGAATAAGTGGTCAGATTCAGCTCACGATTTTCTGAAACTCTGTGCTGATAGTGGGAATGTCGAAGCTTGTTTCATTCTGGGCATGGCAAGTGTCGTGTCGTTAAAATTAGCAAAAAAGAAATGATTTTCATTTTCTTGCCAAAGTTGCGGTTTCTTGCATCTAAAAGATCGTTGGTTAAAGATTAGATTTTTATGCAGATCCGATTTTACTGTCTGGGCAACAGACAAAGCGGCACGTCTTTAATGGCCAAAGCGGCGATTGCATCCCACGCGCCTGCCCTCTACTCCCTGGCCGTTATCCAGTTCAACGGAAGCGGCGGCTCAAAGATCGATAAGGACTTGCACGCCGGCGTTGCCCTGTGCGCACGCGCCGCCTGCCTCGGCCACGTAGGCGCACTCCGCGAGCTTGGGCACTGCGTACAAGATGGGTACGGAGTGAGCGCAACGTAGCCGAAGGCCGCCGCCTCTAATCCAAGCTAACGCGCGCGAGCTTGCCGCCGTTCTAGCCTCATTCTCCTCCAGCATAATAGCGGCGGCGTCCCCAAACGGCGGCGGGCAGGAGACACCGCCGTCGTCCTCTCCTCAGCGATTTCGGCTGGAATGTCCCGTCGCCGGAGCCACACCCGGCGCACAGATTCCTCTCCGAGTGGTTCGAGAAGAAGGTTTTGAGTGGGCCGCCGCCTGGTCTGAGAATGTGCTCGCACAAGGGTTGCGGCCGGCCGGAGACGAGGAGGCACGAATTTCGCCGGTGTTCGGTTTGTGGGGCGGTGAACTACTGCTCAAGGGCATGTCAGGCGATGGATTGGAAAATGAAGCACAAATCGGAGTGTTCGCCAGAGGCCGTTGTCCCCGGCGGCGACGGAAACTTATTATGACCGACCAAGTCTTTATTTTTATTTATTTATTTATGTAGAGGTTTTTGTTTAGTTCAGTTCAATTGTTGCAACTTCACAGTCAATTTTGTACACTGTTAGTTTGTTCTTTCGCTAGTTAAGAATTTTCCCCAAATGATATTGAACCCCCTATAAAATAATGATTTATCATAATTACATATGCCACGCAACCAAATCATATGAGACTAGTCCACTAGAAAGGGTGTTCGGAAGACAACATACGTACGACACAATAATAACTAAACTATGTTGCTTATTCACATGAAAATGTGGGCTGACATTGAATGAAAGTTCAATTATTCTTTGTTCAAAGCAAGCCATGAATTTATGTTCTTGTTATTACAAATTACAATACGGGAGAAACAGTAGAAAACCCCATGTACATATGTGGTTCCAAAAGAAAAATAGTGATAAAGGAATCCAATGTAGTAATAACCTTTGGGTTTGGGAAGGGCAAGCCTTTGATTCTTTTTTCAGAAGCACAGTCTATGCTTTCCTTGAAAAAGAGGGGAATAAAAGATGATTACATTACAGACAAGGAAAAGATGAACACTACAATGCGTACTACAAATGGTGAAGTGTGTGAGGAAAATGATCATTCATATAGGAAAAAGAAAAGGACTATAGGGAACATAATAATTGTTCATTGATTCTTTTAAAACGGCTATTTTTTTAATTATTTTTGTAAGTGTAATAAATTATTGATGATTAATGAATAGGCCCGGCCCGTATCTGTGATGTCTGATGTGGTGAGGCCCAAACTTTGTTATCTCGCTCCAGTGGAAGCCCCTCTCTCAGCTCTCTCTCTCTCCCGCCAAATCCCTAATTCTCCGTTTACTCAATCACCACAACAACAATATCAGAAGGAATCGACGTCTGGCCGTGAAGTGAGATGGAGCAGTGGAGAAAAATCCCATGCCTTTTTGCCACGATTGCATCGATGCATTCTTTCGGAAATTCGAGTAAGTTTTGTTTACTTTGTTGGTTCAATCCAGTTTGTCGTCTTAGTCGACTGTCGTCATAGAAAATACTAGTTGTCCCTGATTGTTATCTGAAGATGATGGATTGATCTACTTTGCTTTTGTGTCTCAGATTATAACTCAAAGAAGCCAATACTGATATTCAAAACATTACAGATAATATAAAACAGAACACATTTTTACGATCGATAAGATAAATGCATATGATAGAATGTATGGAAACGGTTTCACTTGAGACGCTTGCACAAGGTAAGCCCATCTCCGATCTAAAGGTGAGCAAGTTCGATTCTCGAATCGCTTGCCAGGAATGAGTTTAATTTGATGATATGTCCCCTGCAACCTCTTAAATAGTCTTGCATTTCGTCTTCTTCGTTAGCTGCTACTGTTCCAGACCAAAGGGTGTTGTCGTAGCCTATGATTCCTCCAACCTTAACAATTTCAAGAGCTGTTCGTGGTAGTTGATGTAGCTTTCCTTATCAGCATCTACGAATGCAAAGTCAAAAGTGCCTTCTTCTCCCTGTTACAATTTCATCGATTAATGATAATTGGTAAAGAAAATACTGCTTTCATTTCTTTATATATTTCTATTATATTGTCTGTGTTCCACTTTGTGTACCTTGGCAATCAGGTCTTGCATGACTTCAGTGGCACCTGATTGAATGTAATGGACTTTGTGAGCCATGTTTGCTTTCTTGATAAAAGGCAATCCAGTCTCGTAAGCTTCTCTGTCTGGATCAATGGCGACTATCTGTAAAGATTAGAAGATAGGTTAGAATCTAAATTTCGATGTTTATATGCATATTTTCAAATTTGACTCACTTTGCCATCTTCAGGTAGTGCAAGAGCAGTCGAGAGAAGCGAGTAACCAGTGAAAACTCCAACTTCGATTGTCTTTTTTGCTTTCATAATTTTCAACAGCATCGAGATAAATTGGCCCTCATCAGCTGGAACATTCATCAAGCTCCTGATGATGGTATTATAGAGTTAAAAAAAATCATTGCAATCTAAATCTCAAGATTGTTTGTTTTTGTATTGTTTATTGTTGAATTAATAAATATAATCTCGTACCAATATTGATACTTGTCCACAGTTGCAGTCCTTAGTTCTTTGAGCTGTGGGTGCTCTCTGGGATAGGCACTTGTCTCCAAGAGATACTGCAATGTGAAGCCAAACTGATTAATGCCGGTGAGTTTATATAATAAGACCTATCTATCTATATGCTGTCATGTCACAAAGTAAATCTAAATCCTTGATTATATCTTTGACATGCTGCGGATTCAATATATGAGCAATTAAATTTTGTTTTGAGTCTTGGGGCTTCTAAAAACGTCTATTGAATGCAACTATATGTGTTGTGGTGATGAAACCATTGACAGTATGATATATATCGAACAAAATAACCGAACAACCTTGGCAAGGGCTTCGCTCTGCAAAATGGTGCCATAGAACTTGTCCTTCATTTTTTGTAAGAAGTTGATGTTTCAAAAAGAGAAGTTAAGATATGTATGAAAAGAGAACAAATGTAATGCTGTATTTGTACCTGACTGTATTGTGAAAGTGTAAGGCCAATTTATAGAGTTGGATTTGGATGTTGAAATGGTCATACCTCACAACCATTTCATTTTCTATTTAATCTTAGCATATCGATGAATATTCATTGTCTAGTTAGTTCCTTTTTTTCCCCTTTTGTGTGAATTTGGTCGTTCACACGGTAAATTGACTGTTAAATTATTATATATACAAGATATGTTTAAGTCAATTCATTAAAAAATGCTTCAAGAAAACTATGTGGTGGGTTGGTAGAAGTGGATTAACTAATGGAAAGTCCATCGCAACCGCTCTAAGTTCGGCCATTTACTTTAATTTAAAACGAAATATATACTTGAATGGGTTGATGAACAATAGTTCACTGATATAAATTGATAAATAATGATTGCAGTTTTCTTATTTTAATCACGATTTGCAGAATACACATATCAAATCTTGTAATTGAGATTCTGACTTGGTTCTGATGGACGGACGATTAGTTGCTTGGAAATGTCCACAAATACTCATCAACTAACACGACAATGTACTCGAGAACGGTTAAATGAAAAAAATTATTACGATTACATACACAAACAAAAAATTTGTGAAAATCATCTCTTATATTATACAAGAACCCTTCTTGATTGAACACACAGACGTTACTTCAATAAATATACTGGATTGGATGTGAAAAGCTAACCAGCTCCTCCTTATTGGCCCAGAAGATAAAGTCAATGTTTGTTATAAATCTATTTCTTTCCTAACACCCTAAAATTAGTTGAAATTCCACTACCTGCGGTTGGCCAAATAACACAACGCGAATATTTAACTACGTTGTAATAAGGATTTGAACTGTGTTATAATATACTATTCTATTACGAGACTTAATTTATTAATTCTAATATAGCATTATATACATTTTCTGGAGTGACACATTAGAGAAAATGTAGTCTATGCAAATATAGTTTACCAACCTTCAATGATGATAGCAATAACAATATTTATTCCCACTACATAATAGAAACTACGACCAGTCAAAATATTGCGTATTGACTTTCGAAGTTTGAAACGCGTTTCATTAATGGACCATTCGCATAAAAGATTGCTACCGTCCTTCCTCTCGGCATAGAAGAGAATTGTCTCTATTTCTCTCTTTCCACTAAAATCCAACATAGAATATAAATATATTTATTTTTTTTTCCAGAAGAATATAAATTTAATTTAATATGAACGTTCGGTGGAAGGCCCACTAAGCTCCGGCTTGAAAATGATTCGACAAGTGGGCCCATAAGACCAAATTAATTATTGGATATGTATAATCTTTATTCCACTATCTTAATCATATTCATTTAAGTAGGAGTCTGATTTTACTAGTAATGGCATATCTTAACTTTGTAGACGCAATCATATTCATAATGGAACTAATATCAATTTATTACTAACTTGCATGTAGCTGAGAGATGGAACTGAATTCAAGTGCCTATGTAGCTTATGTATTATCTACACAATAGTCTTCAGCCGCCTTAAGATCCACTATTATCCTTTTTTGTTTGTCAAATCATGTTGATTTATCTTCCAATGCTTTTGTAAGTGCTTGAAAACTTTTGTTCCAATCAAGACTTAAACTGCGTCATTCTCTTATCAAATTGGGTTGTTGAAGTTATTAATCACCAACAGCAGGCGACCAATATATATAATTATATATATATATATATATAATATATATTTTACATGTATGCGTGTGTGTGTGAATTGATGTCATCACATCGGATCAGATCGTTTCAAACTTGAATAAAGACTATAACCAAATGCAATTGGCTTAGTTTTTTTTTTTTTCTTTTTTGCTGTACCGAGGTATCACACAGTCTGGCTATGGGCTAACGCCACACACTCAAGAGGTGGGACTAATCTCCGGGGCCAGATGGATACTCGTCCACCAACGATAGTCATGGGGTAAAGACCCCATGGTGACTTCTCAAATGAATTGTGAGAGGGAGATTCGATAATTGGCTTTTTTGACCCCCAACGATAGTCATGGGGTAAAGACCCCACCCATGGTGTCATGGGCCCAGCTGGATACGCGTCCACCATATAGGTAATTGGCTTTAGTTAATCATATTAGGTTAAAGGGCATTTGTGAGGTGGGATATAAAAAGGATAGAATAGTATTTTAAGATGAGACAAGAAGATTAGAAATAAGATGTTCGCAAAATAATGTTCAAATAGGATTATATTATATGATCTATTTTGGCTGGTTGGGGTTGGTGGAGAAAATTTATATTTTTTGTTTGATTTGTTGGATGGTGGTCTTCGCAGTAGAAATTGGCTACTAAAAATTCCATATAGATGCATCTACATCGTTATTGCGTATGTTTTGGTTCATATTTGTTATATATATCAACTAATTTCTAGAAAATGACGAATAAGAGAATCGAAGTTTGAAATTAGAAGTAAAGTCGCAATCAGTCGTCAGGTAGCTCTAGCTTTTGTGAGAAGTTAGGTTTATTTCCAACGCTTTAGGACCAACATGTGCAGTGCATGCCATAATTAATAAGACGTAGGGAATATCACGATTTTCTTTCGACGTTTTAATCAAAGAGGCAGAAGTGGCCAATATGTATATGTAAATATAAAAATTCTAAATTATGCGTAACGTGGTAATAGTAGTAAATTTCTCGCATTCCCAGCGATACAATCAAGTCTAGAGTAGTAATAAGTGGTATCACCATTTGTAATATGAAGGCGTTAATTCAAATTTAAGAATTCCACAAAGCTCTGCTGGAATATATATAACAAGTAATAAACTCATTATATTGTTTAAGGAGAGTACAGCCACTGAAGTCACAACTCCACCACACCATTACATGCATAAAAGGGAAAACAACAACGAATAGCAAACCCTCGAACGAAATATATGAAACAATATACTGGCATATTATAATATCGTCCATTCATAGCAGCAATTAATAATATATTTCTTATTTGATGCGCCTGCATAGCGATAGTCCATCACCAATAGAAAGCTGAGAAAGCTCGATTCTTGAATCATGGGCTAGAAATTGATTCAAGTTCTTGAGAAAATCGCGGCTCTCGCCTATCTTATCGATCATTCTTGGCTCAGATCTTCGTCCTTGAGCGCTACAGTTCCTGACCAAAGTGTGTTGTCGTAGGCTATGATTCCTCCAACCCTAACCAGCTTCAGAAGTACTTCGTGGTAGTTTATGTAGTTCTCCTTGTCAGCATCAACGAATGCAAAATCAAAACTACCATCTTCTCCCTGTGCAATTATGAATTATATATTATTATTAGCAGCACTTATTCATAATATATTAATCAATTCAATTAATCCCTCTCACATTATCGATGAAATCCTTAATAGCTGTCATAGCATCGGAAGCATTGAACTGTATCTTATGTTCAACGCCTGCTTTCTTCATATACGGCAGACCCGTCTCATATGCTTCCCTATCTTGGTCAATTGCAATCACCTGTATGTTTTTTTATTTTGTTCCCCCACCCCACCCAAAAGAAAAACTTAATATCTTAATATAATGCATGATATATATATCGCTTTATATATATATAAATAATTACTTTTCCATCGTTGGGTAGAGCAAGTGCAGTTGCCAAGAGTGAGTAGCCAGTAAAAACTCCAACTTCGATGGTTTTCTTGGCATTCATGATTTTCAAGAGCATTGAGATGAATTGGCCTTCGTCAGCGGGCACATTCATCGCACTCTTGAGGTCGTATTTCTCAACGCTAGCTTCTCTCAGTTCCTTGAGTTGAAGATGCTCTCTAGGGTAAGCACTCGTTTCCAACAAGTACTGTGTTTATTTTGCAGACCAAAAACATCAAACTCATAATAAAGAATGTATACATGCGATTAATTAGCCTACCCTACTGTGAATTTATTAGACGACACTGTGTAATAAATATACGGACTTAGTTAGAGCCTCGCTTTGCAAAATGGTGCAAGAGAATTTTTCTTTCATCTTCTTCGATAGGTAGATTTTGCTGGTAATAAATTCAGACCAAGTAGTGTTATTTGGCCCTTGGAAGGAAAGATCGAGTCGATCCCTTGTTCCCATTTTGTCTACAAACAAGCTTATTATTTATAGCTGGAATCAAATACGCAAGGTTTTCCAATTTTATTTTCTTTTATTAACTATTGCTTTTTATTACAGGTTTATATCGCTTCTGCCAATTAAGATATATATTGGGTAATAAGTTAGGTGTAACTTCGCAGTGGTTTGTTGAGTTTTCCCAACTCATGAAGAAGCGTCAGCAACGACTTGCTTTTTTAATTAAGGCAAAAATTGTAATTATTAGTTTAATAATAAGAGTGGGTTAGCTAGCAGTAATTGCTTATGATGATTACTCATAAGTCAATGCTGCGGTGCGTTATATATCAGGTCATATTTTATCTTCCCACGACTCACTTAACGTGCATGGATGGAGCTTCCAACAAACAATATATATATATATATATATATATATATCAAAGTGGGTTATGAAATAACGAACAAGTTGATATAAGTCATAACCATAGGAAATTTAATATCATTGGGTGTTATGTTACAATAGTTGACATATATACAAACATGCATATATAATAGTCTATCGATATATATGCTTTACCAACTTGGAAGCATCTTATTCGAGTTACTTCATTGGTCATATAATGCAATAAAATTAACCAACGAAGGAAATGATTAAGGATGAAACGTATAATAAACATGGCAATTATTCGTCCTTATGCAAAGTCCACTACTAATGAATCCTAAAATTTATTTAATTTTTATATCGTATGACTTTGAGTTTGTTTAGCTGGAATAATCGTGATGTTCGACCTAAGTACTAGCATCTAATTTAGTTTTATACTTAAATAAATAAATAAATAAATAAAAAGCTCTTCACAATTAAACAGGGTAAAAAAAGCCCATATTAGTGTATATGTAGATGGCCCACGTTTGGTTGAAGAGCCCATATTTAAAATCCAGTAAATGAGCCCATATTTGCAAAGAGTGTTAGCCCGTTAGGGTTTGAGATAAATGCCGCTATATGTTCTTTCTTATTATTCCACCGACGATCTGCAGCTGCGTTGTTTTGCTCGAGGCGAACAAACCTCAACTTTTGCCAAGTGAAATAATGGTATGATGTACTCATTGAGAAAGAAGCTGAATTATCAGTCGCAAGTGTTTAAACGCTGTTGCATTTTGGTTTTATTTGTTATGTTGGTTGTTATTTTGTTTTCTGCTGATTGTAACAGGTGAAGTACTCGAGAGAACCCGATAACGCCACTAAATGTAATCCATCTGTGTTATAAATCTACATAGTCTTTGTTTGGTTAGAGTTTTATTGTTTTCTGATTCTTCGATTTTTTGAGGGGATTAATTTGATTGTTGCAGCATGCAAGGCAAGGGGATCTGATCTCAGGGTTCATTTCAAGGTGAAATTTTGTTTGTGCTTCTGTTCATTTTATGTCATATCCATACCGTTGGTTGTACTTCGCCTATTTCCTGCCTTTATCGTTTGATGGTGCAAGCTTAGGAATAAAAAGCATTGATCTGTTTCCATTTGTAAGCTCTCCTCTTGTGATGGCAAAGTCATTTGGTTGGGTGAATCAACTGTTTTTGTTTACTTGCATAGCAGCCATGTTTTTGTCCAACATGATTGCTGGCGTCTATTCTTCCCAATGTTTTTTTTTTGGTGGAATTTGGCTTTTATCCTGTTGAAAAAGCAGGGATCTGTGTTTCCTTTGTAATCAGGTCTCTCGTAAAATTCAGGTATAAAAAATGGCAATGTTATTGGGTGAACCGCCTGATTTTCCTTTTCCAGATTGATGGTTCAGTGAACAATGCAATATTAATGCCTATTTTTTGGCGATTTTTGTGAAGTTCCCTTGCTGTTTTGGAGCAGATTGATTGTTTGATTGATGCAGTTTCGTTTCTTGTGAAACTATTCTTACAGAATACCAGGGAGACAGCACATGCCATTAGGAAGCTTCCTCTGACGAAAGCTAAGAGGTACTTGGAAGATGTCATCGCACACAAGCAAGCCATACCCTTCACTCGCTTCTGTGGAGGTTGTTGGAAGAACTGCTCAGGCTAAGAACAGGCATTCAAACGGACAAGGAAGATGGCCTGTGAAGTCTGCCAAGTTCATCTTAGATTTACTTAAGAATGCTGAAAGCAACGCAGAGGTTGGATAACATTAAGAATCAATTTCTTTCGACCTTTTACTTGATCGTCCATTCCACTTGAAGAACTGATAGTTGGTTTTCGGTGGGGCAGGTGAAGGGCTTGGACGTCGATACTCTCTTCATTTCTCACATTCAGGTTAACCAGGCGAGGAAGCAAAGGCGCCGCACATACCGTGCTCACGGGAGAATCAACTGTGAGTTCTCACTTATCTAATTCATCTTTGTCTTATCTGATTTCCAAACTTCTTAACTTGCTGGTCAATGGATTGATGTTATTGGCATTGGCAAACCGACACAGCTTATATGTCATCGCCATGCCATATTGAGCTGATTTTGTCCGAGAAGGAAGAGTCAGTCAAAAAAGAGGTTTGCTTTGTAGTACTACTTACTGTTGCATATATTCGTTCGCCGATGAATCACATTCAAACTTTGGTTTTTTATTTTCCGCAGCCTGAATCACAGTTGGCAACTAGCAAAGCGGGAAAGGCGTGAGCTTTATTTATATATCTAATAAGTGAAGTATTTGCTCTGTGTGTTGGATGCTGATCTGTTATTTGTGTTTGCCGGGATTTTCAACTGTGTCTTTTGTTGGGTGTGAAGATCTTCTAAGTTCGAGTATCTCTTTCGTAATCGTGTATTAATCTGACGACTTCAAATCAAATACTATTTGCTCTTTACGCAGATGGTATGAGTGATGACTGTGTGATGCTCACTCCCTTTGCTAATAAATAGTTTCAAATCCGAGTTGAGTGTAAGAAACTAAGTCCAAATTTCCCAGCTAACTTTTCCCTTCGTAAATGTATGGGCCTAGGCCCAATATCAAACACTAGGCTAGGCTAGGCCACGCTGGCGTAGGCTACCATTGATATAACAATTTCAACTCTGCTCAACAGCTCAAGCTGTTCACTTGGTTGATCCGATGCTGTAATAAAACCTCTAGCTAAATTCGTCGCCTCTGCAACTAAAAATTTCAAAACCCCACCAAAGTGATCAACCAAATGACCCAAGTTTCACGAAGAAGCAATCGATCATCGCGCCAAACCTCTTCGCATGGAGACAGTCAGCAACGCCGCAACGACGGAATTCCGCTTCCCAAATCCCGAAATTCCGGCCGTGGA
The DNA here is from genome assembly GCA_027422505.1 of Craterostigma plantagineum. Lineage (NCBI taxonomy): Eukaryota > Viridiplantae > Streptophyta > Magnoliopsida > Lamiales > Linderniaceae > Craterostigma > Craterostigma plantagineum. The sequence continues at coordinate 168,439 of JAPQWV010000005.1, forward strand.
AGCTCTGCTTTTCGTCATGGAACCACTATTATATTATCTGCTGCCATTGTCATCCTCTTGACGATAGCATTGTACACGAATGTATATTTAGTAAATCGAATGGATACCAAGACTGTCAAAACTCGTAGCGTTACGCCATTGCCAGCTCCAAAGCTCATGGATCTCCCTATGGTGAACAAAATTTCTTCTTAGTGTATTGTAGTTTATATGCTTTTAGCTTAAATTTCCCCCCTTTTCTTTCAGTTTGCCGGAGAGCACAGGGAGAGTTTATATTGGGGAACATATAGGCCTCATCTTTATTTTGGAGTTCGTGCGCGGTAATTTCATCAAGTTTTTGTTTACTTTTTTTTTTTTTTTTTTTTTTTTTCAATTTTCAACTTTTGAGTCATCGGTGCATAAGTTCTCCGTTGACAGGACTCCACAATCTCTGCTTGCGGGCTTGATGTGGATTGGTGTTAAGGATGGCAGGTATTCCATGAGACATGTTTGCGAGAATTCAGATGATTCTTAGGACATATGGTTGGACTCATCATAACGGGCGGGATTATGGGCGGCAAGTGTTGGTTGACCAAGAATTTACACTGACCACGAGCTTTCTGAAATCAAACGATAAAAGCAGCGGATATGGAGGAGACTGGGCAGTTCGAATTGAAGCACAAAGTGAAATGTAAGTTATGCCAAGCTTGGCTTTGCTGATTAGTAGATGGAGATGTATGGACTTTTCATGTTTTAGCTCTTTTACCCTGATGTTGAATATCATTGAATAATTCATGTTTTGGATGGTAGGGTCTAAGTGCGACATATTTATGCTGAAGTGGGAACTAGAAAAATATGTGTTTCATTATATGATGAGTAGTTTCTGATCAATTAAAGTACCATGTAAGCTCCTTTATCATGCCAATGAAGAAATTGATCTTCCCTTGAGCCTATGTGTTCTAAATGAGGTATTGGTGAAGCATTAAGCTATATTTATGGACATTGTTTCCTTTGAGACTTTTGGATGACGTGTGGAAATTACACTTTTATGTTTGTCACGGCGTGCTGTCAGCCTACTGCCATGTGTTCTTTGCTAATGAAGCATTAAATGTTTTCGGCATTTCGTAGCCTACATGAAGAAACGCCAAAAGTTGTGCATTTGTTCTTCTATATGGCTGATGAAAGTGGAACTTCAATGAGTCTTGGTGCGGCAACCTCAAAAAATCCAGATCATCATATCTTGGCATTTGGTTCTCGAAGTGATGTTGGTAACTGGGCTCTGCATTTAGAATCAAAGGTAACTTTTCTTGTGGGAAATAAGTTGTGTTTTTTGAGCATATTATTAATTTTGAGGTCAAAGCTGCTGTAATGATGCAATGTCCTTCACTAAACTGCGATTTTCTTCAGGCATGTGTGCAGTACTTAGTTTATAGAAATTAACGAGTGAGTTATGCGTGAGCATCTTGCAAACGTGCATATTCGAGATCTTACGTACAAATGGCGAAGTTGGGGAGGGTAAAATGTGTTATTTGGTGAAATCATACATTATGAGCTATTCGACCTGAAAGAAGTTGCTGAATAGGAATCGTGAGTGCATGTGCACTTGTGTTTGTAGTTTATAATTTCTATATTTAGGTGTTGACAAGTATCATCTTTTCCTGAGCATTTCCATAAAGCGATCCCTTTCAGTTACATGAAGCATGTGGCAATCTTTTGTAGGATGAGTTCGAGTTTCATTATGCGGGTTTCTCAACACATCACTTCCACAATTTATCAGATCTTGTCCAAATTAACTTAGGAACTCAGGTGAGTTGGATGTATCTTGAGTTAGTTTCGTCTCTATTTTGCTGCGTTTCTATCATTTTCGCGACAGTAATTTTCATGTCATAGTCACTTCAACTCTCTGTTTTTCGGGGTTCAGATCAATAAATTGGGCCGGTTACAGCTTTCAGATACATCTGATCGTTCTCCCAACATTCTTGTTTTCCAGGTCTTCCATTGATGAAATTTTCAGCAGTTGTCTTGCTAACGGTTCTTGTGCTCCTTATTGTCTTGTCATACTTGGTCTCATGTGCCTTGACCTGCAATTCTTTTTCTTATTCAGATCTCTGCAATGATTCCATTCACGGCAGATATTGCTTTTGTATCGAGAGGTTCTAGTTCAGAAGCCGAGGAACTTTCCAAAAGCCTTTCTGGTATAGTCCACCACCCCCCCCCCCCCCCCCCCCCACCCCGTTTTGAGATGATATTTTAAAATTGATTCTATATGTATGAGTTAATGATGTGTATTCCAGTGCTGAATCATTCAGTCGCATGCCCACAAGAGTCACAAGTTCGTAATAGGTATTACATCTCTGATCTCTACTTCCACCAGGTGAATCATTCAGTGGCCTTCTTGAACAGAAGCAGAAAGATTTTGATGATAAATTCCTGAGCTGCTTTAACATGCCAGGCGAGGTATCTGTTAAGTGATCTTATTTGCCTTATGATTGATCCTAAACTGCAATCGTGTTGGCTTGGTGGCTAATATGCTCACAGTTGTAACTGCTGAATAACAGTTTATGATAGAAGCAAACTATGGAATAGTAACAAACGTCAGAATCACTGCGCAAACTATTACTTTTTCTGTTTCCTTCATTTTTCACTTCTTTGTTGGACTGCTTAAGTGAGTGTTTCTTAGGTAATGTTTTTTTTCTCGCTTTCAGCTTAGTTCTGAGGCTAAGACAGTGGCTAAGGCTGCTCTTGGAAATCTGTTGGGTGGGATTGGCTACTACTATGGCCAATCGAAAATTTCTCTTCCCCCCAATGCCTAATGTGAGTTGGGTCTAATTTGTTCGCGGGTCTAATCTTCAAGACTTGTCGATATGGCAAATCCATATTTTGAATATAAGTATATTTTTCTTCCCGGCTCGCTGATTAAGTCTTTGATGAAATGAACCACTCCGCTTTGTCGATGTTATGGCTATGATTTGTAGATGTTTGAAAGTAAGCTGTGGATTATCATCTCTTGCAGCTTGAATCTGTTGATAACTACATTTCGTATTGGCCAGCAGAGCTATACACTGCTGTACCAAGTCGACCCTTTTTTCCAAGGGGATTCCTTTGGGATGAAGGCTTTCACCAGCTGCTTATCTGGTGAGTCGACTTTAAGTTTGTTTTTCATTATTTGTTGTAGTTAGCTCCATTGTAAATTGTTAAGTGTGTGTCCAACAGAAGATAAAAGACTAAAAATAATCCAAGCATCTGTTTGTTAATGCTCATATTTCCTTTTCAATTTAATGTGCATAGGCGCTGGGATGTTCATATATCTCTAGATATTATTGGCCACTGGTTAGACTTGATGAATATAGACGGATGGATTCCACGTGAACAAATTTTAGGAGCCGAGGCCTTAAGGTGACTCCGTGAATTTCTCTATGCACTGATATTATGCTGTGTAAAGTTACTTCGTGAAAAAAAAATGACTCTTATTTCATTTATCTGCAGTAAGGTACCACCAGAGTTCGTGCTTCAGCATCCAACAAATGGAAATCCACCTACACTATTTTTGGTTTTACGAGGTTATAATTGTCATCCGAGTGTCAATGTTTTCATCAAGTGCTACTTTTGATTATGATGAAAATAAAGATTCTACTATTTTGAGAATGTTGCCCAACGACTAATTTAGCATTTGAAAAATAAATTCATCTGGAAGAGTCTAGTCAAATTGTGAAACTCTGTTATAATCCTGATCTTTTTTGTCCTTCAGATCTGGTCAGTCAGATTAAGAAGAATAAGTTTACTGCCCCGGAAAGAAATGATGTCTCACCTTCTTAAGAACTGCATCCGTTAGACTTGATGCATGGTTTGAGTGGTTTAATACAACTCAAGCAGGTGAGGACTTGCTCCATATCTTACATCTGAATTATCCCTGCTTGTCCAAGCAATCCACTCTAATATCCACTCTTTCCATTAACCTTATTGTTAAATCTTCTCTGTTGCTACTGTTATTGGTGTTTCATCTTGCAGGGAAAATGACCAATACATACTTTTGGCATGGAAGAGACAATACCAGTGTCCGAGAGCTGAATCCAAAGGTTATCATCGACTCTATATTCGCCCAATTAGTTAGCAGCTTAACGCCTGATCTAAATAGTTTGTAGAATATGTGGAGCTTTATTTGACTTGATCGTTGAACATAAAAAATTGCTCGAATTCCTTTGTCTGATTTATCAAAGTACTGTTCTGGCATCCGCAGTCACTTTCTTCTGGGTTGGATGATTATCCCCGTGCATCACATCCTAGTGATGATGAACGTCATGTGGATCTTAGATGTTGGATGCATCTTGCAGCAGAGTGCATGAGTTCCATTGCGGAAGTTCTTGGTGACAGTTATATAGGAAAGGTATAAACCTAGCTTGTTGAGTATGATGTGATCTGTGTATTTTGGTATAAAGGTATGAATATACATGTATCACTATGCAGGAGTACGGATTGAAAGCAACGGCTCTTTCTGATTTTGAGCTTTTAAACCAGGTATCTCATTTTCTCTGATCAAACGTATAGGCCAAGAGAGCTGATTAGATACTTGCTACTGAAGGGGATTCTGATAAGCCTGCAGACGTTCTCTTCTGCTACTTTTTGTGCAATTTTTTCTCCCTTTTTCTTTCTCCAGCTGCACTTGGATTCTGCAAGTGGAATTTATTTTGATTATGGAAATCATACGGAGAAGGTATTGTTGGATAGTTGCTTTAAGTAATTCACCATTGTCATATGTGTTTTAAGTCTGGGTATGTGGTTTTGTATTGCTTAGGCTGTCGTCATGTCTGAAATTTTGCTTTCTTGCAAGGTACAACTAGGTTGGCGACTTGTAGAGTTTCCTGGAGACTATCCAAAACGTGAACTTGTAAGAGAAGTTCTAGAGACACCTGTGCTGAGACTCGTTCCTCATGTTGGCTATGTTAGCCTCTTCCCCTTCATGGAAAGGCTAATACCAGCTGTGAGTTCATTCGTTGACTGGTGCTTTTAATGCTCTGCTAAAATGTTTCTTCATCACACTCAAAAATAATGTTTGTTTAATCTCCCACCTAAGGATTCGTGGATATTAGAGAAACAGCTTGATCTCATCTCAAACTCTAGCGCACTTTGGACCAAGTATGGACTTCGATCTCTTTCTAGGACAAGGTAAACGCAAACGCTAAACCTGCTGATTTCTTGTGTGTCCTTTAGCTGCTAACATTAGTTTGGACCATGAATTATGAACTCACTAGCTCGTTGTACCTGCAACGAAACACGGAGCACGACCCACCGTATTGGAGAGGACCAATATGGATGAACATAAATTACATGATTCTTTCTGCCCTTGATTTTTATGCTGAAGGTAATAAATGTTCCAACGAGTGCTTTTTTCCATGCTAAATCATTTCTTTACTTGGGCATTTTAATTAAGTTTGAGAAGGAAATTGTTTTAGTCGACGGGCCATACAGAGACCGAGCCAGGATGATCTACAATGATCTGAGAAACAACCTGATCAGGTTATAATAATATGAGCTTCAACTGCAAATGAATGTTTCTACCTAATGATAATCACATTATATTCCATGAATGACAATATTAATAGCCGGTTCTACCTTTTTTTTTTCTTGTGACAGAAATGTGGTGAAAAATTATAACGAGACAGGCTTCTTTTGGGAACAATATGATCAAAGGAACGGCAAGGGAAAAGGCACACGATCGTTCACTGGGTGGACATCGCTTGTAGTACTAATCATGGCTCAAGCATATCATTGACATCCTATTTACTTGCTTGTATGAATGAGAAGCATTCTCATCTATATATTTCTAGAAATAATAATTTTGTAGGTTGGTGCCCGGGGTGATGATACATATATATTACTTTTAATAAAATTGAGTGAGTAATGCATTTTGTGTTGAGACAACAATATAATTATTTATGATTTGTCTCAATCTCCGACTACTCTTTATCCTTGCAGCCCGTTAAAGCTGTTGCTGAGCTTCGTGGTTTCCTTTCTTTTCTTTCGTTTTTTTGACATACGCTCAACTTTTGTAGGCTAGGGATTTTGATTGAGTTCCTTGGTCTTACTATTAGCTTTCTATCTTGAGTTCTGTATGCTACTTTCGACTTAATTTGAGAGGTGAAGTTATTCAGTGAAAAAGGAATCATCTTCTTCTCTTTGAACTATGCTTGGATACTTTACAATGCAAAACTAGTTTTATTTTCAGCTTGGCTCTCATATTGGTGAGATCTAACGCCAGACTTCGTACAGAAATTCAGAAGCATCCTCGAGAACGAAAAAAAATCTATGTTTGCGTTATTTATGCGTCTTCTTCTGTCTTTCCCTTCTCTAGCATATCCTTATACGTGCACTTGATGCATTCGGAATCATCAGACACAGGCGATGACAAAGCAGATCTGTAAGAAGTCATCGGAGAATAATAATCCATGCCACTATGATCGCAGGTTTGTAGTGAATCTAGTTTCTTCACTGGTCTCGGGCCAACTTGATAAGCCTCCGTAAGAGGAACTTGCTTCTCTATCCCCTCCAAATCTAAATTTTTCTTTGTAATATCAGATATTATGCTGTCATCGTAGCTTACGTTATGCTTGCAGCAAACGTCGACTGCAATCTCCTTTTCCTTGGCGTTCTTCGATCCCAGCCGAGTCAGACGAGATAAGACAAAATTCAACCATGAAATAAGATGAACGAGTATCCAATCAAGGAAAGGAACCCTATGCATGATCATGGGCAATCTACTCAACCCGTAATCAAATTTTTCTGGTAAGATATCTGCAATGCTAATCAGCCTGTCGATCTTATCAAAAACACGCCCTGAGCGTGGGAAAACCGTCTCTGTAAAGATTACGATGTTGAGGATATGATCGTCCATGAAACAGAGTACTGTAAGAAACTGGTCAAGCATTCTATGTACTAGGCTATAGAATGGGCTGAAGAATTTAGTCATGGTTTTCACTGAAGATCCCAGAGATCCATCCAAGCCTTGCAGTTTCGTAGAAGCTTTGAACGCAACGACCATTAAGGAAGAAGCGCACGTGGAGAGAGGACGGCGTCTCTGTTTCGTTCTTCTGTCGAGTTTTGTTTCCTGCTTGGTCCAAGTTTTGTAAGAGATTGAGGTGAAAAAAACATAAGCCAAAGCATACTTAAATTCCTGAATGTTCATACCATATCCATAAGAGTAACACCATATTTGAGGATCTTTGAAGGAAGCCTTCCAATGCATGTTAGAGTTCTCATTTGTTGTCTTGATAATTTTTTTTTATTATTTGGAAATTTGTATGGAACTCATTTTCCAATGAGTAATGATCGCCATCTTGAAGAGAAATACATGAGATGAGGACGGAGATAATGTGGTTATCATTTATTGTAGCTGACCGTTTCACTTAACAGAGGGAGGATTTTGTCCCATCCCAATTATAGCCATCGGATGAATTCTCTAATACACAACGTAAGCTTGTGGACATGCATAGGCAAGTTAATAATGAATTTCATGCAATATTCATCGAATAAATAAATATACACACCACCAACTGAAAGAAGAGTAAAACACCACATCTGCATTAGCTTCCCATGTTCGAAACATATGAAGGATTGTATACGTACATACTGTAGAGAAGAAGAGGAAGAGAGCAGCTAAGGTACTACCAGCAGCAAAAAGCAGAAGGCAATTTAAAGGAGAAAGAAGAAGGAAGATGGCCTGTTCTTCGTATGTAATCTGCACTCTCCGAAGTCTTGATGGCCTTTTCGTTAAGTTTAGCTTCTGCATTTGCTCGTTTCTCCTCTGCTATCCTTCGAGTCGACGCCAGTTTGTTTGTGTACTTCTCTTGCGCTCGTGCTTTTAGCCTCTCTGCCTTGACCTTAACGCCCATGGAAAAATTATATTAAGAAGAAAAGCATCTCTATAGTATTGACTATTGTCTGATGTGATACATAATACCTCTACTTTTCGCATCTCCATCTCAGCTTTTCTCTTCTGATGATTCTCCCATGCTTGTATCTTCACTTCTTCGCGTTTATACCTGTAAAAAGAACGTCAAAACCTCTCCTTTTTGCTTGCTTAATAAAATTATAAACCTCCTCAAAAAGCTATATAAATTATTACCTGGCCGTGTACTTGGCACGTTCTGCCTCGTCCCACGCCACAGCCCTCGATTCCAAAGGGCTCATCTTCTTCGCTATATCACCGCCGCCGCCGCCGCCGCCCTTATTGTTGACAGCGACGGTACTGTTACTCTGTTGGCCTTGTCTGTAAGGACCGTTTTTCCTACAAGGCTGCTCAGCCGCGACGACGGCGACGTTCTGCCCATTATTACTGCCGTCGTTATTACAGCGCCGGACAGGAGACAAAGCACCCGAAGACATGGGACTTCCGACGGCAGGCGTCGTCGACCTTATGGGCGTGGCGGTTCTTGACGGCTCTTGGCTAGCTATGGGAGTCATCTCCGTGCCCATATCTCTTACACATATAGACCTCATGGGCGGCGTTCTTGGAAGTGCTATTACTGCTGCTGTTCGCCGGCTTGTTGATCCTCCACACCGACGTTTCTTCGTCGCAGTCGACTACGTTCTTCGTCTCCATCTCAAACTGGTCGGCCCCACTCGATTCATTGTCGTCGTCGTCGCCGCTGGAGTAGTCTTTCTTGGGAACCGGCGGCGCGATTAGTCTCCTGTCGTCGGCGTTGGAGTTGCGGGGAGAGGCTTTGGGGTGGCTCAGCTTGTCTCCTCCCTCGAAAGGTTTACCAGCCACTTTTGGGCGTCGTCCCACTTCGACGGCGTGGGCTTGCCCAGGGCGGTGCGGTGGTGGTGCGACGAGCTGCGGTTCGCCCCGCCGCCGCCGTTGTTTTTGTGGAAGTCGAAGCTCATGCAGCTTCCTCCAGGGATTTCCTGGGCGCTGCTGCCATTGTTGACGCAGTTCTTGTCTTCGATGGATCTCATTATATTTGGTCTCTTGCGAAGGCTAGTAAAAAGATTTGTTGATCTAAAGGAATGGAAAACTTAGAAGAGAGAGAGTTACTAAAACATCTCATATGTTCCACTGATGAAGAGACCTCTTCGAACCTACATGTTTGACAAGAGATAATCAGTGAAGGAAGCAAAGAAAGAAGAAAAGGAACTGATAAAAAAGGAATATATCTTTAGTTGAATTCGTAATGCTTATTACAAAATGATTGAAATGAAGCAAATCTAGGCAAAGCCATAACAGATGAAACAAATCATGGGCTGCTGCAAGAACTTCATCAGGACTAATTGCATGAGCTGGTGAAGACAATGAGGTAGTACACATCATACATTACATTGAATTTTTCCTATGAAAAAGTCTTAAAGCAGAAATGAGCAGAGAATAAAACCTTGAAACCACCAAAAACTTAAAAAAAAAAAATTTCAAGAGATGACAGATAGTGAGTAAGACGATGAGATCCACCACCACCCACCGACTATAACTATAAAATACTCAGATATTCATGGTAAAAAAAGCAGAAGCATCAGATGGGCTTGTTTGTCGCAGTAAATATATATATATAATAATAATAATGGGGAGGAGTTCTTGCTTTTGTCATCTTTTACTCACTTTGGAATCTAAGGTAAGAATTCAGCGAGTATCACTATCAACTCTTTAATATGATATGTAATAATTGTCTGACATTCGTTTCAGATAATATTTAAAGAGAGTTGCAATACTAATATCTATGCTGTAGAAAGAAAAAGGACTTGCATGGATGTAAGCATTGGGTAAGGTAAAAAAACTCTCGACACCCGATACAGTGGATGATATGCATGTATAGTATAAGTATAATTTGCAGAATGAAGACCCTTTCTTACACAGCCATGGAAAGTAAAGTATCCAATGATGCTTTGTAGGTAGAGATCTGCCATATGCATGTAATGTAAGAACAAAGTATTATGTATGTGTGGGTCACTTTGGGGCCATTTTCTGAGACATTTCACATGCCATTAAGGATGGGCAACAACCTCAATACAGCAGCACAATGGGATCGAATACGTGTACTCTTTTTCTTTTTTAGATTATATTATAATTACATTGCTGATCGTTCTATTATTTACACTTCAGTTCAATTGGGAATTATTTATTATGATAATATTTATTTATTTTGTAGATCGAAAGCCATGTGCACTATAGCTTATTGTATTCCGTTTGGCGTAAGTTGCGTAGGAAAACCATGTGCGCTTTGCCCCGCACACATCCAAACGGAGCATTAATGTGTTTTTTTGTTTTGTTTCGTAACTTTTTTTGCCCTTTATTTTCCTTATTATCTGATTTAATAATCTTGATTGAGATAACGTCGAAATCAAGAAGGGATGATGCATCGAAAGAAAAAATGTAGCGACCCTAGCTATCACTACCATTTTCAGCGTACTCTTTAAGCGTTTAACTACGTATTCATCTAATTAAGATGCGAAAATGCGGAATAAATTTTTTTCCATTTATATAATGGAAGTCATTCTTTACATGTCAAAATAGTTACATCAGCTTCCTACAATCCTACGTATCCTATTCACACGAGACGGGTGTACATGCACCGCAAAAGAACTCCTATGCGCTCGGCTTCACAGATCGTCGTCTAGGGGTGGGCATTCGGGCTCGGGTTTCGGGTACCCGACCCGACCCGATCGGGTTTTACCCGATCGGGACTGAAAAGTCGGGTTTAATCGGGTATCGGTTTAAACCCGATACCCGATGTAATACTTCGGGTCGGGTTTTCGGGTAGCAATATGCTACCCGATCGGGTTTATCGGGTACCCGACCCGATTTAAAAAAAAAAAAAACCTTGGAGCTCAAAGTCCAATAGCAAGTCGCTCATACACATTACACATACACACAAAGCAAAAAATAAAAAACCAGCCGTTCTCAGCACCTCACACCACAGCCACCGTCCACATCCACCTCAGCGCCGTTCTCAGCACCTCAGGCCACAGCTTCCGTGCAGCTGCATATCACACCACAGCCACCGTCCACCTCAGCGCCGTCGCACCTCACCTTCACAGCCACTGATTCGCCTGCGCGTTGAAGAAATCACAGCAACACCACCTCTGTCAGCCACGCCACCTCTGTCATCCCAGCCACTGCAGGCTTCCGCCACGTCCGCCATCGGAACCGCCACACCTCAGACGCCACACATTTCAAGAACCCTAATTTTTAAGTTTAGGGATTTCATGTTTGCTTTCAATTGTTGGATCTGCAACGTTTCAAGGTTATTAACATTATATGCATTTTAAGAATCAATGGGTACTTGATGTTCGAAGTTAATTTGTAATAATTTGCCGTTTGAGTAAAAAAAAAAAAACTGAAATGCAAATCGGGTACCCGAACCCGACCCGAACCCGATAATCGGGTTTCGGGTACCCGATTGTCGGGTACCCGATTTTTGTCGGGTCGGGGTCGGGTATCAAAATTGAAACCCGCACATGTCGGGTACCCGACCCGAAAAACCCGATACCCGAAAAACCCGACCCGATCCCACCCCTATCGTCGTCCACGTACACACCACCCCCAAAAGACGCTCGGAAGCTTCAAAAGTATGCCTTGCTGGCTAGGCGATCACGTACCGTGTTCGCTCGTACCTACAACACATAACGTAAGGGTGAGCCGCCGTGGCTCAGTAAGTGAAAATATGCATGAATGCACGTGTCCTAACGCCCGGCAAATCGCGCCGTCGTGTTTCTAACTCTCACACATATCCTAACTCGCAACGACAATCCACGTCGATGCTTTCTGACGCTCATACTCTTTTAGACTCGTACATCATATGGGCCCTCGGCTTTCAATCTTACTATGCGCCATTTCATGGAGCTCTTAATCCTCGAGGGATTCGTACATATGTGATGGCTCGCGCACTGGGAGGTTCCCGAAGGCACCTTTCCAATCCCAGTGAGGCCTGTCACGCGGACGCCTCTCACTGGTAGCCAACCCCGAGGTCGCCAACACCAGAGGTTCCCTCTGTGTCGCGATTCCCTCGTGTCGCATCCTCCAGGTTGCATCTTCCGCTATGGGGTTCCACCTGCCTATCGTGAATCAGGCATATTCGGCATCATGATCGCCACGGTGTATACCCTTACCTATCATAACAGGTATCGGCATCGTATCGCCATGGTCGCATAAAAGAGCCGTGACTCTTCGTTGAGTCGACACAAACGCCAATATCGGCGTATATCTATCGCTCACAGGCGATCTTATGCACACTAGTACCTCATGTGTTTTTTTTTTTCGTACTACTTATGCGTGCAAATGCTCATGTCGTGTTCATACGTATATGCATTTCATGTCTTCATGCGTAATAATAAATCGCTTCATGTAAATTCCACATAAGGTCACGTAATCACATAAGCAAGGAATCACATAAATCATGCACACATAAGTTATGTGTCGTAGTTGATTTCCACTTACCTGTCGTCCGAGCTATCCTAGCGTACTTCCTCGTGAATCTCCTAACGTACTACCTTTTAAAATAAAAGTGTTAGGATGTTAGTACTTTGCTTTCCTTAGCTAATTCGTCTAAATAATAATTTCCGTCATACTTAGTGTTTAGGCTTGCATAAATTCCCTGGACTTCACATCACTCGATTTGCCTTATTAAATTTCCCAAGTCAATTGATTTCTATACCACATTTTATTAGAGTTAAGTTTCGACCCTTAATAAATTTCTCAGTTAGAGAATTTAAATTCCTTTCATGAAAGGCTCGGCGAAAGTCGTTTGATTTACTAGGTTTTGCCCGACTAAAATCGTCCACTCGAATTTCTAATTTAAATGAGTTCCGCCCGAAACTCGTCTTCTAACCTCTTCCGATCGAAAGTCTTACTTACGAGCTACTTTCGAACGAAACTTATTTATATCAAATCCTAATTTCAATTAATAGTTCGCTTATTTTAGTTTCGTGAAATTGAGGGAGTTTCGCCGAGATTTCTTTCGGTCGAAACTCGTTGGTTCTAAATTCCAATTTTGATTAATAACTATCACATGTTGGTTTCGCCCGAAACTCATATAATAGTCAAAAATCAAGTCAGTCATAGATAGCAAGCCTCGGCGAAACACATTGTCGCCCGATACATGAGTTTGGTCCAAGGTTGTTTTCTCTATAAGGGCTGATTTGATCGAAAGTGAATTCATAAAATGGTCAAAATCGGTTCATTATTTACATATATACATCACTTTCGCCGAGAAAGGGTTTCGCCCGATACCATGTCTTGAAATTCCCACTTTCGATCGAACTCCTTGATATTAAATTTTACTTTGCTTTCTTAGACTCGGTCAAAAGCCATCTCTATTAGCAAAAGTTTCCAAAAGCAATCATGTCCCAAATATTATATTCACTTTATCTAATACTCATGTGGTGTAGCTATCCTATAATGCTCCCACTACCCAAAAAGAATCAAGTTTATATATAATACGTCCAACCATGCCAACTAATAAAATCTTGTCATAATATATTTTATACTTTATAAAATCATTTATCTCCTAGTGTTATGTGTATACATATATTTATATATATACTTGCATATAACTATAATTAGTCCATGACCCCACGTGAATTGTGATTAACTTGATTCTATTATTGTATACGTTGACTGAATTTTTCGTTTACTACTTTCGCCCGATTTGAGAATCGCCCGAATCATTCAAATATTCATATCATCGAAACTTAATTCATAATCCGATTTACCCAGAATCTCGTGAGTTCTAAATCCCTTCACCTCAAAGTTGCTAATTCTACCCCAAGATTATTCTATAATGAAGTTATAAATTTTAAAGCATATTATTCCACTTGAAACAGCCCTACGTCGAAATACATTGGTTAACATGAATCGATACTTAAATCTAAGGTTTTCTATGTCTTTCTTACATCTAGATTCCTAGGTTTTCATTAGTTCGTTGAATTAGAGCATTTAAGCAACTTAAATCACGAATTACACAAAGACCTTAAGCAATATTTTGCTTACCACGTTTGAGACTTAGATTTGTTTGGGGTTTCTTCAATTGGAGTTCCTCTCGGCTTTCTCTCGTCTCCTCGTTGGTTCACGATTTTGGTTTAAAGGATTTCTTTTGCTTTTGAATCCTTATATGAATTTTATTATTGTTTATTTATTCTCTTGATAAGTATTGAGTATAGTCTTAGGGGTATGGACTTGATGTGACTAATAAACAACTCCCATGCTAAGAAATCGTTGCATGATTGTTAGTCAATCGAAAGTTGACTCTACATGGCTTGTGATTGGTTGATTTGGTTTGCATGTGTCGCCCAATTTTACTCCTTACAACTATTAATCGTTTGATGTCAATTTTACTCGGCGAAAGTCATTACCTTCACATGTTTCGCTCGAAACTACTTCTAAGCCTGGGGAATCAATCGATTTAATTTAAATGTAGTCAATCATTGCATACAAAACAATCGTCCGATACTTCTCCCTTGTTCGGCGAAAGTGAGATACAAATATACATGTATCTATGTCTTGCATCGGCGATTCTCGATTTCAAATCTAAATATTTTATTATTAAATCATCCAATTTGAACCCTTTCGACAATTTAAATTCTGTTGTATGAGTTTCGATCGATTCTTGCTTTAATCGGTCGAAACTAGTTCCTAACTATACATATAAAATTGTTGGCTATATTTCTCAAATTCCTAAATTCATTCCTTAAATGTACTTCATAACACACATATGGGGTTATCAACCACATAACATGAAATCACGAAAATATAATTTTGGAGACATAGACGTCATGGAAACATAATATCGCACATTAGGCTTGAATTAATTCCATATCCTAAATAAAATATTTCACCTAAAATCCTAGCTTCTTAACGTAATTAACTCAACGATGTCCCTAATTAGTTACTTATGCCTTAATTATATCGTAAATCCCGTAATTAAATTTTACGGGTCTTACATCCTCCCCCCCTTAAAAGAATTTCGCCCCCGAAATTCCGTCAGCTAGGATAAGTCGGAGTGGCGATGGGTAGGGAGTTGAGCTAGCTTGGTTAGGTGATAAAGATTCACCGTATTGCTCGTAAAAATGTTTCCTTACTAAAAAGAATGGAACTAGTGAATTCTCGTGAAAGTGGAATAAATTTTCCAAACTTTGCACTTTTGAGAGAGGAATTTAATCTTAGCCCGTAGGTCATCTCGATCTAAACATTAGGAGGTAGATGGGGAATGAAGACAAGGGAATAAGATTCCATCTTTGGTCTACCGGTCATGAGGATGACTACGATCTTATAGCAGGAAACATAAGTATTTCATCTAAGCGATTAGGTTCCAACGCGGCCGGGGGAAACTACGATAAACTTATAATGTATCCCTCTCTTGGAAAACTCGCCTAATTCTCATATCTTAGGGTGAAAAGTAATCTTCGTGTAGCGACGAGAAATAAAATATTCGATCTGGAGTAAAAGGAAGAAAGCGAATTCTTATAAAGGTTAAAATGAGGTCTTTCCGATTGCCTTGGATTTAACGGGTTGATTTCCTAATACGAGGGTAGGAGGATGACTCGAGGTAGTCGAGTCCTATATCATCTCGAGGAACGAAGGAGAATGTTTAAATTTCTAACTTATGCTGAAATCAGAATCACTAGCATCCATCACGCTTTCGTTGCGCCGTCCCGATATTGGACCTATTGAGTCTTAGGTCCCTTCCTAGGAAATTTAGATGCGGGTTCCTATTTCGAAAAAACTTATCTGTTTCGGCTAGTATTCGCATCGAATATCAAGCTGGTGCCGATTAGGTCGGCTAGGAATAATCCTAAGCCTCGCCACATAAAGGGTGAATGCAAGGATGAATGTTTCCTATATTCACTAGAGGGCAAGTCGAAGTTCGCTAAATGTATAGGGTACCTGCCACCGTATGCGGGTTCTCTTCTGCTTCTTCAGCCGTGAGCATGTATACCCGAGCGGGTGCCGTCGGCGGCTTGGCCTGGTTTGCTCCCTGTCCTCTAGTTGCGTTCTCTGGGCAGGCTACGGAGTAATGGCCTGTCTTGCCACATTTAAAGCAGGTGGCGTGTTCGGAGAAACAAATGCCCAAATGGCGACGTGCACATTTTGGGCATACTGGTATGTTCGGTTGGGTCTACCCTGATTCTGGTTAGGTTGCTGGGGTGGACCAAGGCGGTTTGGAAGTTGGCTTTTCCGTTCTTAAGGACGAGCTGTCTCTTTGGATTGTTTCCGTCCCCTTTAGGTCCTTGCTCCAACTTTCTCTTGCTCTCTCGGGCTCGCAAAATCCTCATCTCGGCCTGTTCGGCACCAGAGCGCGCTCCGCTACTTGGGCATAGGTAGCCCCTTGGAATCCCGCCATGCTAACATCGCGGTAGAGCTCTGGCTTTAGGCCCTCCATGAAGCGCTCGACTTTTAGCGGATCGGTGCTCACCATGTGAGCAGCGAATCGTGAGAGCTGTTCGAACTTCCTAATATATTCCGCCATCGTCATTGCTCCCTGGCGAAGATTGATGAACTCATTCATCCTTTGAGCTCGAACAGGAGCAGTGTAATACTTTCCACGGAAGAGTTCTTTGAAGTGTTCCCAGGTCATCGTGACCGGATCTTCAAGAGTTAATATCGTGTCCCACCAGTGGCCGGCGCTTCCCCTTAACAGGTATCCAGCGCACAAGGCCTTTTCGGTTTCGGGGGTGCGACTATGCTGGAACATGCTTTCGAGGGTTCGGAGCCAGTCCTCGGCCGAACTCGGGTCAAGGGCATCCTCAAATGTCGGGGGCTTAAGTTTACGAAACCTTTCCCCGATCATTTCAATCCTTTCGGCCTGAGGCGGTCCGGTACTCGGCTGTCCTCCAGCGTTTTGCTGCTGGATTAACTGCTGAATTTGAGCTGATTGCTGACGGACTAACTCCGTCAGCTGGAGGATGGTCGCATCCCTACTATCTGTAGGGGCTGCCGTTTCCCTATTTGGTTCGGCATCCCTACTTCCCTCGCCTCTAATTCTAACCATCGTATTTCGTTTTATCCTGTTGTCCCTAAGGTAAATCAATCATATCATTCAAACAATTGCGTAAACATAACACTTACAAGCAAGGCCGCTTCCGCGCTTTTGGGTGTGTGTACATGGATAGTCTGCAGGACCTGTGACCGAAGCTCTGATACCAACTGTAGCGACCCTAGCTATCACTACCATTTTCAGCGTACTCTTTAAGCGTTTAACTACGTATTCATCTAATTAAGATGCGAAAATGCGGAATAAATTTTTTTCCATTTATATAATGGAAGTCATTCTTTACATGTCAAAATAGTTACATCAGCTTCCTACAATCCTACGTATCCTATTCACACGAGACGGGTGTACATGCACCGCAAAAGAACTCCTATGCGCTCGGCTTCACAGATCGTCGTCCACGTACACACCACCCCCAAAAGACGCTCGGAAGCTTCAAAAGTATGCCTTGCTGGCTAGGCGATCACGTACCGTGTTCGCTCGTACCTACAACACATAACGTAAGGGTGAGCCGCCGTGGCTCAGTAAGTGAAAATATGCATGAATGCACGTGTCCTAACGCCCGGCAAATCGCGCCGTCGTGTTTCTAACTCTCACACATATCCTAACTCGCAACGACAATCCACGTCGATGCTTTCTGACGCTCATACTCTTTTAGACTCGTACATCATATGGGCCCTCGGCTTTCAATCTTACTATGCGCCATTTCATGGAGCTCTTAATCCTCGAGGGATTCGTACATATGTGATGGCTCGCGCACTGGGAGGTTCCCGAAGGCACCTTTTCCAATCCCAGTGAGGCCTGTCACGCGGACGCCTCTCACTGGTAGCCAACCCCGAGGTCGCCAACACCAGAGGTTCCCTCTGTGTCGCGATTCCCTCGTGTCGCATCCTCCAGGTTGCATCTTCCGCTATGGGGTTCCACCTGCCTATCGTGAATCAGGCATATTCGGCATCATGATCGCCACGGTGTATACCCTTACCTATCATAACAGGTATCGGCATCGTATCGCCATGGTCGCATAAAAGAGCCGTGACTCTTCGTTGAGTCGACACAAACGCCAATATCGGCGTATATCTATCGCTCACAGGCGATCTTATGCACACTAGTACCTCATGTGTTTTTTTTTTTCGTACTACTTATGCGTGCAAATGCTCATGTCGTGTTCATACGTATATGCATTTCATGTCTTCATGCGTAATAATAAATCGCTTCATGTAAATTCCACATAAGGTCACGTAATCACATAAGCAAGGAATCACATAAATCATGCACACATAAGTTATGTGTCGTAGTTGATTTCCACTTACCTGTCGTCCGAGCTATCCTAGCGTACTTCCTCGTGAATCTCCTAACGTACTACCTTTTAAAATAAAAGTGTTAGGATGTTAGTACTTTGCTTTCCTTAGCTAATTCGTCTAAATAATAATTTCCGTCATACTTAGTTGTTTAGGCTTGCATAAATTCCCTGGACTTCACATCACTCGATTTGCCTTATTAAATTCCCAAGTCAATTGATTTCTATACCACATTTTATTAGAGTAAGTTTCGACCCTTAATAAATTTCTCAGTTAGAGAATTTAAATTCCTTTCATGAAAGGCTCGGCGAAAGTCGTTTGATTTACTAGGTTTTGCCCGACTAAAATCGTCCACTCGAATTTCTAATTTAAATGAGTTCCGCCCGAAACTCGTCTTCTAACCTCTTCCGATCGAAAGTCTTACTTACGAGCTACTTTCGAACGAAACTTATTTATATCAAATCCTAATTTCAATTTAATAGTTCGCTTATTTTAGTTTCGTGAAATTGAGGGAGTTTCGCCGAGATTTCTTTCGGTCGAAACTCGTTGGTTCTAAATTCAATTTTGATTAATAACTATCACATGTTGGTTTCGCCCGAAACTCATATAATAGTCAAAAATCAAGTCAGTCATAGATAGCAAGCCTCGGCGAAACACATTGTCGCCCGATACATGAGTTTGGTCCAAGGTTGTTTCTCTATAAGGGCTGATTTGATCGAAAGTGAATTCATAAAATGGTCAAAATCGGTTCATTATTTACATATATATACATCACTTTCGCCGAGAAAGGGTTTCGCCCGATACCATGTCTTGAAATTCCCACTTTCGATCGAACTCCTTGATATTAAATTTTACTTTGCTTTCTTAGACTCGGTCAAAAGCCATCTCTATTAGCAAAAGTTTCCAAAAGCAATCATGTCCCAAATATTATATTCACTTTATCTAATACTCATGTGGTGTAGCTATCCTATAATGCTCCCACTACCCAAAAAGAATCAAGTTTATATATAATACGTCCAACCATGCCAACTAATAAAATCTTGTCATAATATATTTTATACTTTATAAAATCATTTATCTCCTAGTGTTATGTGTATACATATATTTATATATATACTTGCATATAACTATAATTAGTCCATGACCCCACGTGAATTGTGATTAACTTGATTCTATTATTGTATACGTTGACTGAATTTTTCGTTTACTACTTTCGCCCGATTTGAGAATCGCCCGAATCATTCAAATATTCATATCATCGAAACTAATTCATAATCCGATTTACCCAGAATCTCGTGAGTTCTAAATCCCTTCACCTCAAAGTTGCTAATTCTACCCCAAGATTATTCTATAATGAAGTTATAAATTTTAAAGCATATTATTCCACTTGAAACAGCCCTACGTCGAAATACATTGGTTAACATGAATCGATACTTAAATCTAAGGTTTTCTATGTCTTTCTTACATCTAGATTCCTAGGTTTTCATTAGTTCGTTGAATTAGAGCATTTAAGCAACTTAAATCACGAATACACAAAGACCTTAAGCAATATTTTGCTTACCACGTTTGAGACTTAGATTTGTTTGGGTTTCTTCAATTGGAGTTCCTCTCGGCTTTCTCTCGTCTCCTCGTTGGTTCACGATTTTGGGTTTAAAGGATTTCTTTTGCTTTTGAATCCTTATATGAATTTTATTATTGTTTTATTTATTCTCTTGATAAGTATTGAGTATAGTCTTAGGGGTATGGACTTGATGTGACTAATAAACAACTCCCATGCTAAGAAATCGTTGCATGATTGTTAGTCAATCGAAAGTTGACTCTACATGGCTTGTGATTGGTTGATTTGGTTTGCATGTGTCGCCCAATTTTACTCCTTACAACTATTAATCGTTTGATGTCAATTTTACTCGGCGAAAGTCATTACTTCACATGTTTCGCTCGAAACTACTTCTAAGCCTGGGGAATCAATCGATTTAATTTAAATGTAGTCAATCATTGCATACAAAACAATCGCCCGATACTTCTCCCTTGTTCGGCGAAAGTGAGATACAAATATACATGTATCTATGTCTTGCATCGGCCGATTCCTCGATTTCAAATCTAAATATTTTATTATTAAATCATCCAATTTGAACCCTTTCGACAATTTAAATTCTGTTGTATGAGTTTCGATCGATTCTTGCTTTAATCGGTCGAAACTAGTTCCTAACTATACATATAAAATTGTTGGCTATATTTCTCAAATTCCTAAATTCATTCCTTAAATTGTACTTCATAACACACATATGGGGTTATCAACCACATAACATGAAATCACGAAAATATAATTTGGAGACATAGACGTCATGGAAACATAATATCGCACATTAGGCTTGAATTAATTCCATATCCTAAATAAAATATTTCACCTAAAATCCTAGCTTCTTAACGTAATTAACTCAACGATGTCCCTAATTAGTTACTTATGCCTTAATTATATCGTAAATCCCGTAATTAAATTTTACGGGTCTTACAAAAAAAAAACTAATATCTCTTCTATTAATTGTCAGGAGTGGTCCTCAGTAATTCGAAATGTAACATACAAATAAATCACAATAGAAAGGATAGTGGCTTGTGAGTTGTTGTATGATATGCATCTTTATATAGAAGAAAAATACACATCGTGCAGTTAGATGATGTATTATTATTTACCTTTTGTATGAGAAAACGCTATCAATTTCTTTCTATGATGTGGAATAATAAAAGCAACTTGTGATAACCGGGGACCGGCCCTTATTTTAGCCTAGGACGATACATATTTATTTACTTGGGGACGGTAAAAATTTTGTAAGAAGGAAACATAAACAAGCGTAAATCATTTTGATCTTGTTATAATTAGTAGAAGGAAGATATTCCGAGGCCCACGAGCTAGTTCAGGCGACAAAAATCCTAGCTAAACCATATATATTTTCTTGGAGCTGCTCTTGGATCAAATTTGAGCAGCAAAACCTCATACATCAAATCAATATAGAAAGATAAAAGCCTTCCTTACAATGCCCTTCTTTATATATAACTGTCTACCAAGAATGGAAAGTGTAACTTGGTTGAGATGGTTAGTAAAACCTCAACATTCAAGGTAGGGGTGATCTTTACCTAAGATTATTAATTTCCCTTTCACATTTTCCTCAAGATCAGAACCTCAGTTTTGCATTCAATCAACTCAAAGTTCGTACTTTATATCCATGTTTTTCGAAAACGAGCACCTTCCACCTTCTACAAATCGGCCCGTCTTCAGGTAGTGCATTTGGCGATTTTTTCTGTGGGCTATAAATCGATTCTTTGTTTTGTGGTCATCGGAGGATTTCAAGAGTCGTCTGTGTTTGTCGAACTATGTATGCTTTCTCATGCAATAAATTTTCCCGCAGTTTATATATTGGTTAGATAAGAATGAATGTCCAATAGATTGCTTACCCTTTTGATCAAAGAAAAAAGTCAACAACGTCATCGGCATGATAATATATGAATATATATCCTAATCAAGTTTTGCATAATGCCAATTGTAAGAATTTGTTTCCTTCACGTTAGTTCGTCGAACTATTAATTCATTTAATAACTAACGGATATATGTTCACTTGAAGAAATTCGAGTTCGATGATCATTGGAGAAGTAAGGTGCGGTATCACGTATCGGCATATTCTGTTAGCACCAGAATTTTCCAAGAAATACCACCAATAATAATTAAATGCATCCCCATTATTAATTACACCTCTTATTGCAAGACAAGAAAGAAACTGTCGACGTTTCCATCCCAAAGCTCTCATCTTTGCCCGCCACGACGATGAACATATCAGACAACCTTCGCAATTCACTTCTTCTGCGGTTCACACTGTGGTACATGTTAATATACGTACTGGGATACTTCATCGTACTCAAGAAGTGGGACAAGAAGTACAGGTCAGAAGCTTCAAGCTGTTTCATGTCTCTAGCTCATGGAACGCCTGCGCTAATTCTAGCCCTTCTCTCAATCTTACAATCGCAGAAAAACGCTGTCCAAATCGATCTTACCCGCCCAAACACAGCCTTCCAAAACATAGTCCTTGAATACAGCATTGCTTACTTCTTTATGGACCTTTTGCACTACATGATCTTGGTGCCTAGCGATGTGCTATTCATCGCACACCACTTAGCCACGCTCTATGTGCTAATTACGTGTAGGTACCTGTTTGGATACGGAGCCATTGCTATCCTGGGAATTCTTTGTCCTTGCTGAGGTTACGACTACTTGTCAGAACACGTGGAGCCTTTCGAGGTACAGAAGGGTCGACTCTGCCATGGCTACAAGTGTTTTCGAGTTCTTGTCGCCGATTTTTTATGCATACTACACCTTGATAAGGGGTATTCTTGCACCATTTTGTTGTCTATAAGATGGGGCTGTACTTCATTGGTGGTGTAGTAGATAGTGGGATTCCCAGGTGGGCTTGGATTTCCTGGTTTTCTGTGACTGCTGTAGGTATTGGGGTAAGCATGTTGTGGGTTCTGCATCTTTGGGTTGACTTGTACAGACAAAGGTCGAAGAAAACCGTATAGCTGACCAAGTATTTGTAAGAAAATATCGAATGTATTGCATTGTTTAAGAAATTGAGTCTTCCTAGATATTAGCTAGGATCTGTGGTTACCCTAAATGCATCTCGTTCAGTTGTTAGGGTGATGAAACAGGGCAGTTATGAGTGAGATGCGAACAAATAATATATTTTAACTCATCACAAAGTTAAAAACATAAGAAACAAACTGCAAACATGATATAAGAAAAGGTTACATGCAGAAAGCAGTGGGAAGGATCAATGACACACGTTCGACCACCATAATCAAGAGGGGGGCGTACCTTCATGTATGATGTGAGTAGCTGAAGAGCCTTCAATGCCTACGACAAGGCCCAGGCTCTTCTTTGCTTTGCTTCTCCTGTGTATCCTCTTTGTTTTTTCTTCCTAAATTCTGATAATTGAAGCACTTGATAACTCTGGATTCTCATTGTAATTGATCTCCATAAAGAAACCGCCCCCTTCGCCTCTTGCAAGTCGCCCTGGATTAGCACAAATGCACTTGTCCTGTCTTTCTCCATCGTTTTCTTCCCCAGTTGTCAACACCTGTTGCGGGGAAAATATATTTTAGAAATAAAAGTATTAATAGAATGCAACAGTGATCCTTGTTGAATCGTGCACATCTCAGTTTCCATTGATAATTGTGCTTGTAGAAATGCATACCTTAACGAAAGTGGCCAAGTCAGAAGGTAAAATCAGTATGTCTGGAATTTTTTCTATTTGCACAGCTTCTTTTGCAAGAGAGAAATCCAACGGGACGCCTTCTGCAGGTGGGTATAGAGGATAGAAGCTACTCCCAAGGAAACGTGTGAAACAGAAAGTCAATTAATGGCGAAAAAGGTAAAAACGAAACATGTTAAAGCTTACATGTGAAGCTAAACTAATCATAGTTAAAGTACCTGCGTTGATTCAGGAGATGTTTTGCTAAATTAGTTAAGCGCTGCTTGGATCCACCCTGAGGATTTCGGCAGATCTCCTCAGCGCTTAAATGTTTCAATATATCAACTGTGCACAAAGCTACATTCACCTGTTAATGAAGCTGAACTGAGATATTTTTCGAGTCACCATTATTGATACCATATCAAGAGCAGCGATTGCCTTGTTTGGCAACCTAAACACATTGTGGTGCCAAAAGTTTTTCTCATTTTTATTCAGTCTTCTATTGCCCACCTTGAAGCAGGCATGGGCATATTAGATCACTGGGTGGATGGTTTAGATTCTCAGTGAGTCAATTTACCTCATTTGCAGAGAACTTTCCAGGATTAGAGACGCTGTAAATCTGTTGAAATCACAAAATTATACGGGAGTCACGTGAGTACAATCCTATATGGAAAAGGTACTCCTATGATCATGAGCATCTGCTGTACCTGATGATTGAAATCTGAAGGATGAAATTCAAAAGGAGGCTGCTCAAGAAGAGTGTACTTTAGTGTCGCATTATGAGGAATGTACAGCATCATAATATATCTAGACTAAAATCCAAAAATAAGTCACCTGAGGGAAAACAAAGTCGTGATTTGCATCCTTGATGGAAGGCACAAGAACAACTTGAGCTGATTGACCCATGCACTCGAGATAATCTCGAAGCTACATAAACAACAATATTAATACACAATGTTGACTAACTGAACACATAAATGTTATTTCATATCATAGAATAACCTTTCCAAGGATCTCAAGCTGGAAAATTTCCTTGAAAGTCCGATCCATAGATCTTTTCTTGAGCTCCATATGATCAGAATCGAGAAAGGGCCCAAGCTAATAAAAGAACAAAGAAAAAGACAATAATTCCATCCATCCCTTATGAGGATGTAGAATACACTATGAATGGAATCTTAATGAGAAGTAGAGATCCTCACTAGGACAAGCAACTGGGGCTGTTTCCGGCGTGCATAAGCAAGAAGCTCGATCAAAGGCTCAAATAAAAGATTATCGCTGGTGGTAAAAGGGCCAGCTGCAACAATCTGTTAAAAATGAAAGAATTCACATCCTTCTTAGCAAAAGTTAGGACATCTTCATTCATTCATTAGAAAGATTATCTACCCTGTTCAGCTATGAGGTGTGACTTCATGGAAACCATATCAAATTCATCATGGCAAAAAATGTCATCCATCCTGTTGCATCAATCGTAGGGAAACAAACTAAATCCATAAACCACTAGGTGATCCCATGTTCTCGGAGTAACTTATCTCATCATGCAAACATGGTCAAAAGATGAATATCAATGAAGATTTATAAAACTAAAAACCGAATTCTTGCAAGTAACTGATCAAGAAAATAAGAGATCAAGAAATTGAGTTGAATAATCCATGCGTTACATTTTTCATGTTCACATACAACTACGCAAAAATACTTGCATACCAATGATAAGGCAGGTTGGTTGACAGGTGTCTTGGCCAATTGAAGATTTGGATCCAAGGATCGTCTTTTGGCGGGATAGTCCTCATCAAGAGATGCAGAAAAGGGGACACTGTCTATGATCTTCGATGCAATTAAACAATGCCCACTAGGATTATGTCCTTGGACAGCTACCACCTGCAACATATGGGCATTGGAAGTTACTCTCATGCTTGGTAGCATATGACATATAGGTGGAGACAGAAATTAGCTTGCTGAAACTCAGAAAACCTGTCCTGGGAAAACAGAGAAGTGACTTAAATTCTGCAAGTCCATTCGAACGCGTTGCCCACCAGAATGCTGGACACTGTAAAAAATGTCAATAGCTTGAAAAACATGCTCGAGATACAAACATTGTCAAATCAGTAAAACCATAATAACAGGGTGGTGTTTTTTATGCGCGAAACGCAAGCATTTTATGTGTTTACCACTCAGCCTAGAAGTCAAAATCAAGATTGCAATGCTCAAAAGTGCCTCTAGACTAGAAAGTATAAAAAAAAAAGACTCCTGATGTTGAACGGTCTTATGCTGGTTAACAAGCAACAGATGCCCAAGTTGGGCCACAACTTAAGATAGAAATGCATTACTGCCTTTAACCTGCTTTGAAGCATAACAGGCTTCTCCTTCAGGCGACCCTCTTCCTCAGAACATATCATGCCAATAGCAAATATACTTTTCTGAAACGATAAGAAACATTCAGGGTGTAACAAGTAATTCTTTTGTCTGCGTAAGATGAATATAGGATAGAGACAAGGTGATCGGACTGTCCATTTCATTACACAGTAACACATGCCTCAATACTTGAATTTTGAATACATGAATAACTAACCTGAGAAGCAAAAGAGGGATCCACTGGTTCATCATACAGCCCAGATAAGGCACAAGCAGTTGCTCTATCTTTGATGAGATTTTCCAGAAAATCCAACTAATTTTAAAATAATAAATGAGACATATGAGGGGAAAAAGAACTTCAGAAAAAATATATAAAGAGCAGATACCTTGTCTTCAACTCTATCATACATGAACCTGCAACCTGGTTGAGGTTTTGGTCTGGCAATCTGCAAGGAACACTTTTGACTAGGTTGAAGTCTTCGAATGATGTCGTCGTCTGAATTGTCATGGTCTTCTTCAACTTTAATAGTCTGCAAACTCTGGTGTTCGTTAAGCATGGTTTGCACCACAAACTTGTTCTTTCTAGATCCGAATGGGGTCAATGATTCTACAGATTTCAATGAGGTAAATCTATATCCACTTGATTTCTCTGTTGAATCTAACGGCTTATCATCTGATGCTACATGTCTCCCTGTAGGCGTGCCTGTTATGGTTTGGATGTCTTCATGCATACCATTCGTTATCCTTACAAAGATGGCAAAATAAGTTTCAAACTAAATGCAGTCAGAAATCATATGGCTCAAATATAAATGAGCCGACGACATAAAATGAATAACAGAATGGTAACGGATGACAATGATAGTATGACACACTCACATTGCGACATCATTTGAATATAGATGCAGTTCCGGCTCTTTTTCTACGAGTCCACCCAGTTGCTCATTCTGAAGCTGCTCCAAAAAAGAACCCACGTGCGAGCTTTGTACGTTGAATTCTAAACCTCTGAAAATCCAAAAAATATGAGTGCGCATTTGAGATAAAGATACAAACAGTTTCATTCAACAAGCAGTTCCACACCTCACAACCCACAGAATATCTTATTTCTAAGGCTTTTGAACGAACAATTTCAGGGATAAAATATTTCCTATAGGATACACTGTAAAAAAAGATGTTCTGCAAACAAGTATAGACTAATTTAGAATCAACGCAATTCTTTACTTCCCACCTGTTGAGAGAGTAAACATCCCAACTCGAAACAAGATCTGAAGCAGTAAGCTTGTGCTGTATACAAAACTCTAGGCCTGTAATTTCATGAAACTGTTAGGAAAAAAAATCTTCAATTAACGAAAAGAAAAAAAATTGGGAACAAAAATGGCTCACATTTCTCAATAATTTCTTTCTCGTTGTCTAAGGTGAACCCGTTCTTGATGAATTCCGATCTGATCTCTTCTTCCATCTCGCGCTCAATTTAGGGCTTCAGTATGAACTAACCAAAAATCGGAAATCCCATTCCTTTCTCTCGACACTTCGTAGCAAGCGCGGGAAATTTTTCCCTCCACCAACGTATTTGGGCTTTAGGCCCATATGCCATGTCCAGACATTGGCCCAATGAAGCGAATTAATAATTCCGAATATTTAATTACACTATGTAATAAATTTGACCATCCTTTTGACGCAATTTCTAATAAACGTGCAATATATCAATTTCTGTCAAGTCGTTTGTCTTCAAGATTTGAATATTGTATAATCTTTCTATTTAACGTTCAAACTAGGGGTGAGCAAAACCGGATATCCGGTTTTTCGGATATCCGAAATTCGGATATCCGAATTTTCGGATATCGAAAAATGGTATCCGTATCCGCTCCGGTTTTAATCGGATATCCGGAAATCGGATATCCGGTTTATTCGGATATTTACACCGGATATCCGCATCCGGTTTTTAAATTATTTTTCTTATATTTTTTATTATTTTTTTTGAAAATCATATTTTTTTTATTTCTTATCACATAAAAAAAATATATTTTTTATATAAGAATTTCTAGACATATTAATTGAGACAATATGTGAATTTATGATTCAAAATTACATAATAAATAATAAACACAATACCACAAATTCACATTAATTTTTTAACTCGCGTCTCGATGTTTTTATGTTTTTTTTTTTATCTCAATTCTCTAACAAAGTTTTTTGCAATAATAAAAATAATATAAATTGAAATATTCTACTTGATGATTTTTTTCCTTTTTGGACCTTCATTTTTCTTTTTGGACTTTTTTTATTTTTTTATTTTTTTTTAAATATAAAACCGGATACCGGATATCCGGATTTTAGACAAATCACTATCCGTATCCGATCCGGTTTAGTTTAAAATAAATCGGATCGGATATCCGATCCGGTTTTTAAAACCGGATATCCGTTTTTTCGGGTTTTGAAAACCGGATACCGGATCGGAATCCGGTTTCCGGATATTTTTGCTCACCCCTAGTTCAAACCCAGTGGGTTCTTTGGCTGCTTGACGATTTTATAATAGTATTTAATTTTTATTCAACATACAATTCCGTTAGTTGATCATTGACTGTTTGAATAAAATCAGTTCCCACTTAAGAATGTCAATCCTGTCTAAAGTTGAACCAAAAAAGCAATTTATTATAATACTTCTCCAAATCTCATTTCGTTGAATATTTTATAAATTCTAAAGACTATATAAAGCCGTGATGATGGCGCTTATAACTCATATTTTTTTGGGAAATTTCACTAAATAAGAAAGAAAGGAGGTACAAAAAACGTTCACGATGTCGCACTTCATGGAAAACCAGCGGTATTATTCTACCGGTCAAACAGCAGAACAAACCAAGCAACCCAAACATCCTACAAAAGTCCCTACAAGACCACAGCCAAAAGAAAAAACAGTCGAAACAAAGGCTAAGGTAGGACGTCGAACCACATCAAACAACAGGCTTCTGGTACTAGGTGTAGTGCCAGCAGGCAGCAGGGCTACCAGGCAATGTGCCATAAACGGCGCAGGGCGCGCATGTGAAGGCTATATATCGGGGATATAGTCTTCAAGCGGAGTTGAAGTATAGCAATGATTTCATCCGCAATTCTGGCCGGGGTCTACGGGCGTTCTCACGCCACCTCCTGTTTCTTTCCATCCAGATGTGATAAACGAGAGCGGCTAATAGGTGGCGGTTGGACAGGTTGATCAGATGCTTTCCTCTCCAAGCATGGGCAGCCCATTCCACATCAGTGCGCCAGTTTCTGTTCGGCCAACGGAGTTCCACCTTGTTCTTTAGAATCTGCAAGCAACAACGAGAGAAGGGGCACTGGAAAAAAATATGATTAATGTTCTCGACAGTGTTGTCATCACAAAGGATACAATTGTTAGAATTCGCCTGAGTTGCAATCCAAGGTTTGTCCCTCGTAGGCAGTCTATCCCGAAATGCCATCCAAAGAATGAACTCATTTGGGGATGCTGAGGCAGCCGCCAAAGAGATGTGCCCATATAGGTGGATTCTGGTGGATTCTGATGGCATCACGAGCAGAGGCCACAGTGAACTGGCCACTATGTGTACCTGTCCAAATAATATGATCATGATCGTTAGGATAGACAGGAGGTAAAAAATGGTAGAAATCGGGGTATTCAGCCGTATTCTGGCCAGGCCAATGCCATCCGTCATTGTTGATGACGACAGAGAGTTTGCTATCCATAGGCAGTCCCATGACGGATGGCCATGCGCATACGAATCAATAAGTGGCCTGCCATTCATCCAAGGATCCTGCCAAAGCAGTAATGTAGAGCCGTCACCAATCCTAAACCGGACGAGCTGGAGGAAACGGGGGCGCATCTTCATCAGTTTTTTCCAGCTCCAAGAAGCACGTGCGGAAGGCGCAATGGTCCAAAGTGACTTGTTGCGAAGGCGCGTGCGAGTAATCCAGTCAACCCAAACAGAAGAGGATTCTCGCTTCGAGAGATTCCAAAGATGCTTCATAAGGAGGGCCTGATTATCACTGGAGAGATTCCAAAGATGCTTCGTAAGATGCTTCATAAGGAGGGCCTGATTATCACTGGGCCTGATTATCCAAAGATGCTTATAACTCATATTAAGATACAACACAAACACAGTCTTCATAAACACTCGCAGACCAACTCTCTAATAATCAAAACAAGCAATTACTAATACATTAAGTTAATTCGATTGAAATGGAAGGAGAAGCACAAGAGCGTAACCAAATCCCACTTCTTACACCTTACAAGCTTGGAAAGTTTCACCTCTCTCACAGGTATGTTGTATACTAATATCATATTCAAGAAGATAGCATCGTGTGACAGAAATTAGTGTAATAACAATTCTTTGCTTTCTTTATTTCAGGGTAGTGATGTCATCGCTTACTAGGAACAGATCATCATACGACATGATTCCGCAGAAGCATATGATCTTGTACTATTCTCAAAGAACGACGAGCGGCGCACTTCTACTCTCAGAAGCTTGTGCAGTTTCACAAAGTGCAATAGGGTAATGAACTATATATGCTGTTCTTTCCCTTTCTTTGATTCGTAAGATTATAATCTTTGGGTCTTTTTTCTTACTGCGTCGTCGTACTGAAACGTATATTAATTATTATAGGTATCCAAATACGCCTGGAATATGGAGTAAAGAGCAAATCGAAGCATGGAAGCCAATTGTGGATGCTGTTCATAGAAAAGGCGGTTTTTTCTTTTGCCAGCTCGTGCATGCAGGGAGAGTTTCTGCTAAAGGTAATGTATAATCTTATTATGAATTTATGAAAACAATGGATTGAAATGGCCTATGAATGATATACAATATCTTGACATTTTTCTGGGCGATGTGTTGCAATAACAGTTTTTCAGCCAAACGGACAAGATCCAGTTTCTTCTACGGACAAGGGTTTGATCAGGGAAGAGAATCAGCACTTCTCACCGCCGAGAAGCTTAACAGCTGATGAGATTCCTCAAATTGTAAACGACTTCAGAACTGCTGCAAAGAATGCCATGGAAGCTGGTAATTAATTAAGACCGCAATTAATACTTTCCATTGAGCAGCATTCTAATGAATCATAACAGTAAGGATAACTCACATCACACACATATATGTTTACTGATCACAGGTTTTGATGGCGTGGAAATCCATGGAGGCTACGGTTATTTACTCGACCAATTCATGAAAGATAAAGTGAACGATCGAACCGACGAATATGGAGGCTCTTTAGAGAATCGTTGCAAGTTTGCACTTCAGGTCGTGGAAGCCGTCTCACAAGAGATAGGATCAGAAAGAGTTGGCATAAGATTAACTCCATTTTCTAACGTCAACGAAGCCATAGACTCAGACCCTATAAATCTCTCCTTACACATGGCTAACGCCTTAAATCAGCACAGCATTCTGTACCTCCATATGGTCGAGCCAAGGGCTGATTACTTCGACGAAAAGTTTCTGCAAGAAACGAAGATTCTTCTGCCCGTGAGAAGGGCTTTCAAAGGTGCGTTCATGGCGAACGGTGGCTACCAAAGGGACGATGGGAACGAAGCTGTGAACGAAGATTACGCTGATCTTATATCTTATGGAAGATGGTTTCTGTCTAACCCAGATTTGCCGAAGAGGTTTGAGGTAAATGCAGAGTTGAATAAGTATGATCGGAGCACGTTTTATTCGGGCGAAACTGTTCTTGGCTACACAGATTATCCGTTTCTTAAATCTGAGGCTGAGCCATGATGGAAAATTTCGGTGAATCAGCTTTTACGGGAGGGAGGGCTTAATAACGAACATAACTAGTTTGTATCTTTATTTCTATTGACGTTCATTGTTTCTTTAATCTCCTTTATTATTTATTGTATTTGAGTAACATTGATTTTTTTTTTTTTTTATGAGAATTGAGTAACACTCTCAAACTATCCGGTGATCGGATAAAAGTGGTGGGAAAAGAAGCAACGCAAGCAATTATTGCATATGAAACAAGACAATATCAGAGCGAATAAATATATGAGGTATTTGCATGGCTGAAAAGCCAGTAATGCATTCTCGAATATTATTTGGTTTACTATTGATAGAATTTGTAGTTCTTGGCAGATAGAATGATGTTCCTCAAGCCTCCAATGGGCGCCAAGGTCATTAGTATGACACCAATGACGATGAAGACCTAAAATTCAAGAAAATCCAAAGTTAATTAGTTTAACCGAGAAAAGAGTTTTAAGTGGCTGAATATGTACTTACCCAGTTAATGAACCACGAGAAGCTAAATCTTCTAGGTTTCTTGATAGCAATCCACATGATACAAGGGAGCTGCAAGAAATATGATAATATACGCATTAGTATATACCAATCAATAATTATTTTAAAAACATTTATTATGCAACAAACGAGAATTAATAACAAGGAAAGCATAGCAATATATGAAAATCTCTCACGAAATAAGTTGTTGGGGCCAAAGCAAATCCTCCGAAGAAACCAACCAAACCACCGAAGAAAGGGATTGTCATGCCAACAAACATGGTGAAGGCTGTGAGAATCGCAATGAGAACATATTACAACATTTTACCAAGAATTAATAATATAATGTTTGTCTTCACACGTAAATAGTACGCGGGAATGAGGTGGAGAGAGTCTGTAGTTATTACCAACATATAAGGTTCGGGTCGTGAAGCGAAGCACGAATGAAGGACTGAACTTCATCGTCTTAACCAAGAAAGTCTCCATCATGTCAAACACAGGCATGGCGTAAATCTAATACAAAGGTCAAAAAAGACCACTGATTTCAAAGCCCTCGTCGTCACAAGAAAAAAAAAGATTTGATCTTCGACCGCGCTTATCATTATTACATACCTGATAACTTCCAATGACATGGACGAAGACAAAAAGGTTAGCCGCTGCTATGAGCCACTGTGGCTTCTCCAGCGTCAACAGTATATTATCATCCACAGAGTTCCCATATATGTAATAACCAACAAACGCCACTGGAAAATAGCACACAGCCACGATTATGTAAGCAAATATCACCCCCTTCCACATGGGCTTTTTCGACGGATTCTCAGGACTCGAAGGAATCGTGGCTTGAATCTCAAGCACAACGTTGTGCCCAGCATAAGCAAACGCAATATCTCCCATCGCATTGAAGAAGTTGAATGCATTGTCCGAAGCATTAGAACCCCTCATGCTGTAATCCACTTTCGCAGGATCAACTCCCTTGCCCAGCGAAGCTGTCCAAGCTATGGTCGAATACCTGTATGTAAGAAATTAAGAACTGATCTCTCTTATGTCAAAATGACCAACCTGAGATACACGTCTCGGATCATTGATCAGCATAATCTTACGATAAGGACATAACAGCTGCAGCGAGTGAGATGACTGAGATGGAGTTGAAGTTTGGTAGATGCGATAGGACAAAGTGTATTAGGGCAAACATCATGATATAATAAGTGAGCTTTATATCATGGCAATCCTTGCAAATAGTCTGATGAGACTTCTTGAGCGATTTCCCGCCCGTGACCATGTAGACAATGCAAGTGCTGACCTCCACCACGACTTGCTGAGGCACAACGATGTACAGACCGAGCTTCTCCCCAAAGGCATGCTGACCTAACTCGTGATAACGGTCGAATCTCTTGCCTGGGACCATCTCGTGCATCTCCACCATCTGCCATAGCGTGTAGAGGGTGATTATCCATGACATCACCATCAATGTAATACCAGGTCCCCTGCAATAAGAATTTGAAATATGAATTTTATTAGAGTTCTCCTTTTGTATGAATTAGAGAGTAGCGTATGGAAGAATAAGAATATAGCTAGATTTTGTAATATATAGTACCATCCCATGTGGGACATGGCATAAGGAAGACTGAGGACGCCAGCGCCGACCATGGCCGTGACATTGTGGAACGTTGAATACCACCACTTTGCCTTGCGTGAGGATGTGATAGGTAGCCAATCGTCAATGGCTTTCTCTCTTGCATTTCTTTCAGCATCTCCTTCCATCATCTCTCGCTAGCTTAATTAGCTCTCTATATTATCACTTTTTTCTTTTTACTTCCCCTCGCTTTGTTGTTGTAACTTGTGATAGATATATATTCATTTTCTGACTGAGAGATATATTGCATGCGAGTGGATAATGACTGGATTCATTTTAGGAAGGAAGGCTCGCATTGACTATGGACAATATTTTCTGACTGTTGAGATTTTATTCCTTGACGACCCTTGAAAGATTGTTGAAGTTTGAGTGACAAAGGCGTGCGTTACGGTTGTGAAAAAAGAAAATTAATTCATTGATTAAAAATGCATTAACTACTAGGTAATCAATAGGTTTAATTGGTCGTAAATGCACATTGACCACGTTTTCTTACAAATTACAATAGATTTGGATAAGAACGATCTGAGTGTTACTGCCACCACCTATGTTAAAGATCAGATATCATCATTCAATTGAATGAAAAATCATGCTATGGAAGCAAGAATATTGATTTATCCAACTTTGCCGTAAAACGTTTTTTCTTTCACCCTCTCTTCCTCCACTAACAAATATTAAACAGAAAAAAAAGGATATCACTACTATTTAATATCGAGATCGTATTAATCATTCGCAATCACAGAAACAAAAAGATATTACTTCTGTGAGCATTCATTCATTCATTCACATTAGTGTTTAACAACTTGGTCGTTGCTAATATATCTCAGATATGTCTTAGTTGCTGCTACCACGATACATAGCTCCAGGTAATAACTCATCCATGGTGTCGATGTTACGGTAACCACTGAACTCTCTCAGACAAGTCCAACCACGACGAGATAGGAAGTCGCGAAAATCATCTTCTGCGTAAAACGTCTTCTCCTCCACTTGCATCGCTAGTTGCTCAGACCCCTCGTACACGCAAATCTTTATGGTCAATCCTGAAAAACGTTCACAACAAGTCTCTTTTATCAATGTATTCTTTGATCAATATTAGATAGATACGACTGTGAAGTGAAGTGTACCTTCATCTACGTGAAGCGTGTAGTTTCCCAATGGCATGTCACGGTCGAGGGCTCGAACTACACTGCCTTCATCTTCCAACCAAAATGAACGCTTTGTCCTTAACCTAAATGCACATCTTTATGGCTTCTTTGATTGCGTCTGGGCTGCCGTCGATTCCTATCCTCTTTCTGTAATCTCCCAGTTTTACTGTTATGACCCTTCCATCGTATGTGTTTCCTTGATCACCTAAAGGAAAATGGGAGAAGAAAGTTCAGAAATAAATGGTAAGATCAAACTCAAGCTCACAAACTCGCTTGAATTGCTTGGTAGAACGTAAAAAAAAAAAAAGACAGTGCATTCTAAATCTCAATACATATATGATAAACTCTGACCATTTACAGGAGGAGTCTCCCGCCAATTCCATGGATCTGCAGAAGCTCCACAGCTTCGGCAGCAGCGATGGCCAAAGGATGCCCATCATGATCCAAGCTCGTTTCTAGATTGAGCGTAGATCTTACATCAGCTGCTTATATGCATTCACCAAATCATTATGCTCTTCAAAACGGCAATGCATTACCAAAACACAAAAGACAGACAAAGCCAGCGTAAAGAAAGATTCGAAACTGGTGCGATAGAACACTCAGAATGTTATCCGTCGGAAAAAGAACGCAATCCGTGCTACCATCACTTCACAAACAAGACAATACGAAGGCGAGACATGCTTTCAAAGCGTGCCACGAATCACAGACAAACAAACACACCTTCAACAGGTCCAAAGGCGAGACTAGCCTCATCAATACCTGAAAGGACAAGTTGGAGGGATCACACGTGGAAATGCAGAGAGATCAAAATGAAATTTCTTACTATTCTCACACAAAAAAAAATAAAAACGGCGAAAACAAATTAACAGAACACCACCAACCAGACTGCCCATCAACAAGCAGCACAAGTGGTAGACAAAAATATCAAATAACAAGAAAGGAAACGAAAGGTCGAACCTTTATCAGCAAACTGCAGAAAGGAATCAACTTTAGCATCTTCACCACCCCCGTGCTTACCCCTTTCCTTCAATATCTCCTCAATCTCCTTATAAAAACCCATCTTAGCCGACCCGCTGTTACTACCACCTTCAGAACTACCTCCACTACTCTGCCTGGCTTTCTTCAGCTCTTTCAAGAGATTCCTCCACTTATCCGTACACATGGACGCTGATCTGTCGAATCCCTTCTCCTTCATCTTCAGAGAGATGTTCTCCCACAAGTGTTTGTTCGATTTCGAAGTGTTGAATAGAGAATCGATCTCCCTGCGGAGAGATATGAGGGCACGGGTCTCCTCTTGAACCCATGTTTCAGCTCGTTTCTTTGGGGCCAAAGACGGCGAGGATGAGTTCATGTTGGTGCTGATGTCATCCGTGGGGGCAGTATTGGAGTGGAGCATGTTGTGCTCCTTGCCCTGCCTTGAATGAAGCGGCAAGCAATCAATAGGTTTGGTTCTTGTCCGCTGATTTTGGGAAATGAATGTGTTTTCGAGGTTTTTAGACTTTAATGCTCTTTTCCCCTTTACAATTAAACAAAATGTAAGCATCGTATCGTAGCCACTCACATCGTCACCGCAGACGACGATTCTTCATAAAAATTTGACAATGAAGGCTACGATTACACAATAGAACACTGAATCGAGTTTCCAAAGATTGAAAAGATGGAGACTGAAGAGAAAAAGAGAAGAAATGTGATAGCTTTGAGTCCAACACCACATGATTATACAGGTTTTTTTGTACTATATTGTCCCGTAATTTTTGATCAATTGCTAGACGAACACAAAAGATGCTTCTTCTTTTTTATGTTTCTCGTAAAGATGATCGGCTGACGAGGTTCTCACTCTTGAAACGAAAGTGTTCGGATGAGGCCATCTCTCTTGAAGGTACAAGAACAACATGTAATAAACAGCATCGTAAGGAAGCTGAAAACAAAATTCCAATGAGGTTATCAGCAATTGAACTTACTAGTGCCAGGTTACTAGGAACGATAGACTCGGGTAGTGATGAGCAAAGGCAACAATTTAATCTATACCTATTTATGCAACAATTGCCTGCTTCTGGGCAGAATCCTCCTCAGACTGCTGTAGGCTTTCATAGTATTTGACCAACACTTGCCATCCACCTGGACACATAAAGCCATCTGGCGGATTTTCACCAGTTCTTGCATATGTCCTCATCTTCAAGTTTGAACAAACAAGCAACAGTTTATCAGCCAAAGAGTTCTTTTTTTTTTTTTTGTCACTGAATGTGGATATTAACAGTTGCTTATCAATAATCCTATATGCTGAAGCTGTAGACGTGGCCTTACCTTAGTCCCAGAGATGAATAGAAAGTCCTTTGCACGAGAAGGGTCGAAAAACGCCATCTTCTGCGCGACCGTATCAGATGCAGCCACCTTCATGATCGCAGAGGAGCAAAAGAGTGAGACAAATATTCGTATCAGATTATAGAAACACATGTTGGTTGGAGTGAGGACTGAGCTGAGGAGATGTACCCTAAATGGCAATATGTTGAGCTTTTCAAGGCCGGGCGCCATACTCAGGACCTTCTTACCGTGGTCTGGGTCGTACAGGTCTCTCTTCTCTATCGGGTGGCCCATACCAGCGGGATCACGCCCCACTATATAGAAATTAGCACCTGCATTTATTCGGGCTTTTGCATGCCATTGTACTTCGGTTGGCCCAGCGTAATGCATCGGCGAGGGGAAGATAGCTACAATGGTCGTTTCAGGGTCGAGAACGCCAGCTTCAAGTACCTTTTTTTCGAGAGAATTTGTCTCAGAAATACTTCACATTGAGGTTGTTTTCTTGAATTTTTGAAGACATTTCTCAATAAAAAAGGATAAGGGTAAATCAGTTAAAGAAATACCTTGCTGTGCTGTTCCATGCGGACATCTAAAGGAACATCGTCGGCCTTCACAAAACCGCCCAAAGGGTGAAGCAAAAGAATGGGATTTTTGAACCCCATTTCAAGGAGTCTTCTGCGAGTGTCGTTCATCAGCAGAGCATGGCCATTGTGTACCGGATTTCTCAGCTGAAAGGCAAAAACGGCGTCTGCTTGGCGTTTGTCGAACTCTTCCCGCAGCTGTTTAGGAGAAAGCCTGTAATGATCGAGGCCGTCGTTGTATTTGATGGGCTTCAAAATTTCGAGGTCTCCACCGATAAGCCAATTTCCAGCTGGGGTAATCACTTCCTCTACATAGGGTAACCCTGGAGCTGTGGTTCCCCATGTTCTGGCAATCCTTTCTTCTTTGTTGTGCTTGTAAATTTCAATGCTATCACGATAGAGATGGACAGCACGGTAAGGACTTTGTCATAATAATAGATGTAATGGGTTGAATCTCACATAATATAGGTTGAAAAGAAGGTATCAACAAACAGAGAGTTGATAAGAACATGGAAAACAGAGTCTTATCAGTCACACAGGTGATAGCTAGCTATGTTCGAACCTTCTGAGGATTGCAACCAAATCACCATCAGGCCCAACTAAAGCAACATCATTACAACTCCCAATTCTTGCCTTAGCCTCATCATCAATATCCAACACGATAGGCAATGACATATTTACCAAGCTACCATCTTTCGTCCTCAAACAGTTGAAATGCAGACTCTGCAAATACTCATCTTCCCTCATGAAACCTTTGAGAGGGCTTGCCCAACCCTCACTAATCACATGAACCCACTCAACATCAATCTTCGACAATTTCACATTGGGCATTGCCTCAGCTTCTGAGACTTTCAAAGCCCTTTGGTTCTCAGGGACAACAAGATCCACCAACACGCCGCCATCGGGCTCTATCAGAGAGCTCTTCACAATTGAAGTGTTTCGTGAGCGTTTGGAAGCTAAAGACTGCATCTTTTTCCGGGGAAACACAAGTGGGGCTAAAGCGTTTGTGTGGGAATTGACAATGAAACTGTTGTTCTTCTTCTTGCTTGGTGCTAGGGCATTGATATGTGTCGATGCAGTGCTAACAACAAACTGCAGCCTAATAGTTAGTGACATTCTTGCTCAGCTGCTTATTTCCTCTGTTTTGAATGAGAAGAAGAAAAAAGGTAAAAGTTTTGGTCAATAGATGATCCGAGAAATTTGGTGGAGGATTAAATGGGCCTACAATGTAATGATTTGTGGTATTGGTGAGTGAATATTTTTTGGGTGAGAGATCTATGGCTGTGCTCTGAAATGGAAAGGTGGCCACAATTTTGAGCTGCCATTAATTACTCTCCTCTTTTTCATATGGTGGATGTTGCTTTAATTGTTTATCTTTCTTCGCATTTTTGTATATGTTATGCTTTTGCATGTACTTGAGATTTACGGTTCATATCTCAAGTGCTCATCAATTACTGATCAAAGATGGTCTCTGAACTTTTTTGTAGCAAGAATACATAATAACAGAAATTTGGAGAAATTTGCGGCTGTCTAAAGGCCACGTATGCTATTGTTGCTCCACTCCCCCTTCACATTCGAATTTACTTCAGGAGCCAAATATAAGAATCGAAACAAACAAGAAATAACATTTGATTTGTGGATAGGATAAGCTCTGTCCAAGAACTCATACTGCAATCCTAAAGCAAAGAGCGAGACTGACTTGAGCACAACCTACACAGATCAAGAAGAATTCTTGACAACCTCAAATAGACAGTAAATGGAGGTGGGCATGTCCTTGAATACACTGATAAGATTACCTTTATCGTTACAGGGAAGAACTCACGAAGACTACTCAGTCGTCAGGCACTCTCTTTTCTCCTCAAGAACGACATTTCACAAGACGTGGAAGCAGAACAGACGACATAATAATCTGATGGTGGTCGAAGCAAAAAGCAAAAAAGGGATGATGTCTCGACAGTTTCAGAGACAACAACCACCTCCAATGCCTAAGCTTGAAGACGATGGCAACCCCAAATTTGTCATCTTCATTCGCATGTCTAATGTTAGTTTATTTTTTCATTGAAGTGTTTCATATGAATATCTTGGAAGGTGTGATTGTTTGTTGTTGTTGTTGTTGATCGAGGACCGCCGTTGGACTCGTATTTGGATGTTCTATCAGTGTATGCTAATCGATTGCACTGATTCGAGCTATCGGAAGCTCAAATCAGCTCAAAACAGCAACTCACACACACACTCTTTAACACATGATTTAACGTGGTTCGGCCGAGAATTGGCCTACGTCCACGGACCAAACCGAGCATTATTTCCATTAGCACAAAACATGAAAGTTACAGAACCCCACACCGTCTACAACTCTCGTGTTTACACCGTGTGCTAATTCTCACTCTATAAGGATCTACATACTCGGAAAGGTAGCTCGTCGAAACAGGAATTCTGCTATTTATAAGAGCTGAAGCATTCTTTAAGTGTGATTCGCGATCCATCGCAGCCGTTCCTTCGATCTGATCTGACGTCTCTCAGCTTGCCACGTCGCCTCATTCATTTCGCATGACCCAGCATAAAACGCGTGACACTTCTATTAGTGAAGTGGCGCGTTCATCCTAGACCGTCAGATTTCGATCCATCGGCTGAGATTCATGATCCGATTCACACAACACCTTCTAATCTGGTCCGTCGATCCATTCGCGCCTTATCCAACGCACAGCACTTAATCTCGCGGCTTCAAATGCTGGCCCTCTGATCGCGCGCCACTGATCGAACGGCTGCTGCTCGTCGCGAGTTCATCCTTCAGCAAACCTTCAGTTCTTCAGTTCTTCCATCGCTGCTTCGACTGGCCTCCTTCCCCGGCGGCTCCCGGCGATCTCCGGCGAGTTTCCGGCTCGAAATCCTCAACAGTTGTGAACTGTGGACATACGACGAACTGCTTCTTTGTTCAGGTATACCTTTGGTACCCTCTCAACATCGTAACTGGTGGCACGACGGCGAAGATAATGGTGGCAGCTAAGGATAATTATCTTGGGAAATATATCTACAAGGATACTCTAGCAAGAAATCTTGCAGCTGTTATTTATAAAGTGAGCTTTTCTCCTTCTGTGGAGATTTCCATTTGATTGATTGACTGTGGCTAATGGTAGCAGCTTGAAATGCATCTCAATAGGACGAAAAGGAAATACAGAAGCTGGCCATCAAACAATTTCGAGTCTTACGTGGTGCTACAGAGTTTAGATATGGATACAAACTCGTGGTAATGATTTTTCTTCCAATCCCACTTTCCACTACTATCGATTCAGTTGAAGTTTTTGATTTCCTTATGTTGTGAAAGTGTAGGAGAACAACAATATAAGGGCTGCGTTGGCTGCAAATGATGTGATTGAGGTAACACAAGACACAGTACATTGCATTGCTGCTGTTGTTGTTTCACATCTAAAACAGTGTCTGAACATGTGTTGTATGCTTCAACTCTCAGCTTCCAAGGCAAGACGAGCTCAAAACAGTTGTTGATAAGGTGAAGGACTTCTTCGGAGATGCTAAAAGAATCTTTCGGAAAGATGACTTCTTTGAACTTATCGGGGGTCGACGAATCATCACAAGAGGATGGCGCGAAAGAAGCTGTCGAACCTAAAGAGAAACCCAAGGAAAAATCTGCGTGAGTTCGACGATCTGAACCACTATATAGTAAAAGCATACCATCGTTTGTTTTAGCTGATTAAGTGTTTCTGATTGATTCTTAGGGTGAAGAGTTGAATCTTGGCCAGGAAATTTGCTCAACGGTGTAACGAAAGAAAAATGGTTATGGTTAGAATGAATTGCTATGACCACTTTTTGAATCTGTCTCAGAATATATACATTATGTGCATTGTATGTACATGAACTACGATCTTCCTATTTATGTAACGTAGGAAGGTTACTACAATTATAAATATCTTGTAGTAAATGATCAGTTTCAGGCCTCACATGAGATAGTTGTACATCAACAAATCATCATCGCTTGTTTCTTCTACACGAGGCAACTCGTCGATGTACGAAAAAAAGCTTCTTACGTTCTCCTTCACCAAATCTTGCGTGTCGATAACCTCAGATTCAGCTGTTAGAATCCATAAATCTGCCGAAGTGGCTCTCTTCAAGCTCCCCCGACAAAATGGGCACGACTGAGATCTAACGTACCATTCGTCGAAGCAGTTAATGCACATTGAATGGCTGCAAATAGGCAACACAATTTTCGAGTCCATTTCCATGCATATACCACAGTCATCTTCTTCTTCTCTCTCCGAATGATTTGTGCTGCTAGAAATTTTACCGATGAGCGTATCGTTTTGTTTAAGAAGGTTGTCCTCCGTTGACCCCCTTACACTTTCTTCAAGCTGCTTTAGCATGGGATATATAACAGCTAACATTGCCCAAAAAAAAAAAACGAACTTAGCAGATAATAAACTTAGCTGATTGAGAAAGAGTTGGTTTTCAAAAAATAAATGTACCGTAGAACTGTCGAAGAGTGGCCTTTCGCTCTTCGATAGTTGATCTGGGCATCTCGTCAATGTAAACCTAAAATAAGATGTCGAAAATTCGTGTCTGAAATGATACATATTCATAAATAAACATTAGCACTGATTTTTTTAGCTTGTTTATTACAAGGATTTGAGAATGGACTAGGCATCTGATTAATGGATCCAAACAGCTGAATCCAATCCATTCAGTGAAAAATAGCAAGAATGGAGTGAAAGGCGTTAGATATAATTTCATTCTAACAGAACTAATCTCAGTGATATCTCTTGGAAGAGAAGCCACCCTACAAAACAAGAAAAAGAAATAAAACAAAGTAGTCTTTTTTAGATTGGAAATAAAAAAAAAAAAAAAAACATGCAAGAAGCTGAAAATCTGGACGAAGAAAACTTACAGGCTGTTGGCATGATGAATATCAGCTTGAAGAGCTTTGATGGATTCTTTGAGAGACCATTTGTGACCATATATCTGTAACATCTAATATGATCCTCGCACGTTCGTAAAAAGATGATCTTTTGGTAGGTAAGAAGAGGCCAGAAAGATGACTTTTTGCTTCCTTTGATGAATTTATAGAGAACAATAAGAAAGAAAAACAAGCAAGAGATTAGGAGATGACCAAGGAAACTAGCTTGCTTGCTGATGAAACTCTTGCATGAGTTGAAGAAGAGGAAAGGATATCTTTACCTACTACCATCGCTTATATTGGCTTAATTTGATGTAATTAAACTGCCTTGCATTTACAATATTCTGCTAAATTGAAACAAAGTATGCTTTTTGTAATCTACGTTAAGCCGCCTGAATTTAATATAATGTCTTGTTAATGTATATAATATATACTATATATACATCGACACACACACACACACATAACATTTACAGGGGATTCCGTAATACATAGGAAATCGTTATATCGAGATAAAATACCTAACTTTTATCACAAATAAACAAACCATCTATAATATAATGGCGAAAAATCACCTACCAATCTTCCTAAGAAGGTTTTGATTAATTAGTTAACACCAGCTTCTCCAACTTTGAACTCTTCATTGAGGGCCATTTCGATTCGATTCGATTCAATGTAAAAGCATCGTATTCGAAATAAAATATGTGCATTAGTTGGTATTATGATGCTCAATTCAAATGATGGATTTTCAAAATAATGTATTTGAGGAAATACGTCAGAATCCATTCACATCTAAATAAATAATGGAACATACATTGACATTGCATTAAATATTATTCTTTTTGGAAAAGCGATACATATCATATTATTATTATTATATGACGACAGCTCGTAGAAACCTCGTATTTTGTAACAACAACAAACAAGACCAACCCAACTTTCATCACTGCAAATGAAAGATTTCCCTTTGGGATCATAAATTTTTGAGAGTGAACGAAACCCACCAAATTCTGAAACCGTCTTATGTTCAAAAGATGACACTTTTTTTTCTTTTTAATATATCAAGGTTTTTGGTCTCTACAATAAAAAGATTCCAACACCGTCTACTCTTGGAGAGGTGGAGTGCTTAAAGATCAGAAGGCAAATACAATTTTGTTTCTTTTTATTATGTTGTTCATGTTCCTCTTTCTTCCCTCAGCAATTGTCTTGTAATGAATGCTTTTCGTGTTCCTAAGAAAAGGCCACACCTTTGTGTTTCTCGGCTTCGAACGGTTAGGATAAAGAAGAGCTCTTATTTTAATATGTTTCCCTTTTTCTCTTTTAACTTGCGTCCTTTCGTGGGCTTTGCTTGCTTGCTAAGCGTGAAAATTTGCAGTTTCGTTGTTTAGAAACTGATAGCTTTAGAGAAAAGAAGCAACCGGGCAAAATAAATCATTAAAAAAAAATAGTAATGGAGATTGATATGATGTACTATGAGCAGCTTGGAAGGATTTCCTACAAGGACTCCATGAGGGTGTTGGAGAGTGATATTCAGCATGCAAATGCTTTGTAAGCTTTACATTAACCTCGTTTAAGCTTTCTTTCAATGATCCCTTTTGTTGTGTCGTTTCGCTGGTTTGATACTGTTTAAACACTTATTTGAAGTTGGGCTAAGACTATTATTTGCATTTGATGCTTTAATTCGGTTTCTTGTGTGATAGCTAATCCTAGTACAGTTAGATTTCTTTCTCTTTTTTTTTTTCTTTTTCACTATGCTAATGCA
Organism: Craterostigma plantagineum; assembly: GCA_027422505.1. Taxonomy (NCBI): domain Eukaryota; kingdom Viridiplantae; phylum Streptophyta; class Magnoliopsida; order Lamiales; family Linderniaceae; genus Craterostigma; species Craterostigma plantagineum. The sequence continues at coordinate 212,818 of JAPQWV010000005.1, forward strand.
GCTGTAGGTTTGTTTTCCTGAGGATAATGTCATCTGTTTAATCCTTTGCAACTGTATCTCTGTTCTGTTAGCCAAAGGATTCAGCACGCTTAAGCTGCTGAAATCTGAACTAATTTGTCGGGATTTCGACAGCATAAGACAACAGTGCTTTTTACCCGTTGCAAAAATGCGTAGTTTGGATCTTCAGTACGTCACCTACGTGTTTCCTTAATTAGCCAAAGTCGAATGACGTAATCCCGAAAAATCCAAAATTCATGATTTGGTTCGTTAACATATTTTCGCATCTTTTTCGTTCCTACGTAGGGCTGCTGCAATTCCAAAGGCTAAGGGAGGGGCACATCTACAGATGAAATTGGTGTACAATAACTTGGCACCTCTCATTCTGTTCTTCCTCTCGTGGATCGACTGTTCATGCGCTTGTTTTCTGCCGACGTTTTTCAATCTCTTCCATGTGCTTATCTACAAGGTATATTGCACCACCATCGCCAAAACAGAAAATAGGAAAAATGCATGAATTCTGCATTAAGGAACCCATTTCGGCAGGTGTATGCTGACGGGAGAACAAAGGCTACTGCACGTGGAAGGAAAGCGACTCTCAGAGAGTTCTATGGTTCGTAAGAGAACAATGGTGCAATGAAAACGATATCTTTTTCCCAATTCAAGAAAACTACTTCTTTCTTTTTTTTTTTCTGCAGCTGTTTTACTGCCTTCGCTTCAGCAGCTGCATTCCAACTTGGCAGAGCTAAACGGTGGAGCAAAGGATGAGAATCTCTTGCTGAGAAGCAAACTTCACAAGAAGATATTCGAAGGAGAACCCGAGAGAGACGACGAGTGTGGGATATGCCTGGAAACGTGCACCAAAATGGTCACTCCCACTTGCTGCCATGCAATGTGCATAAAATGCTATCGCGACTGGTAAAATAGAAACATGGGATAAAAATCGAATCTTTACCTAACGTTTGTTGTGTGAATTTCAGGAGCACGAGGTCAGAGTCTTGCCCGTTTTGTCGGGGCAGTCTGAGACGGGTCGGGTCGGGGGATTTGTGGGTCCTGACCGGAAAGGAGGATGTGGTGGATCAGAGTACGATCGCCATTGAAGACATGCAAAGGCTATACCTTTACATCAACAGCTTGCCCAAAGAGGTGCCTGATGCATTGTTCTTGGTGTATTATGAGTATTTGATGTGAGGTTTGTTCATAATGAATGAATGCTGGGGAAATATAGTAAAGTAGGTGTATATAGAAGGAGAAGCATGGCTTAGTAAATGATGTATAGCTGCATGAATCACAGCTTTTTATTTAGTTAATGCTGTGTGGTTACTATGTAATAGAAACCTATAGATACTTCGATGGACTATACAGATTCAAAGCATTCGATATTAGCATTCTCAAGATTATGATCTTAGAATCTTTCATCTGAATGAAAGCTCAGTTTTCAAAAACAGGAAAAGCAAAAAAAAAAAAGAAAAATCTCCATTCAAGATCAAGATTAAACCATCAAACTCTTTCAAATTCCTCTCTCTCTTGCAAAGTGAAGAGAACCATCCATAGGGAGTTAAAGCAGATTCTAAGATACTAATGAGAAAAAAAAACCTACTATGTAAGATTCAAAATTTTACACTCTGCTCCGTCATTATCTGGTAATTTCATTATCATCTGTATATTCATGTAATCCTTCTTTAATACCCTACCTACTGATCCCCAATGAGCTCATCAATCTGAAAAAGGAAATAAATGTTGTAATTGCTTGCACATTCTCTTGCTGCTTTTGATCTTCGTATTGTATAGCAGCAGAGCAGCTTAATATTACCACCTTAAGGAAAACATACATTCTTCAAGTAAAATGGCTTTCTCATTCACTTACAGCCTATGGCGAGTTATGGATTGCGGCTATTACATTATTATGTCATTCGTTTATTACTTTCATAACTAGCGAAACTGAAAAAATAATCTTTTTATCACTTTCCACATTTTGCCACCATATGATATGAAGGTTTATCACACGAATAAAGCCAAAGGACTTTCACATGGGCGGCTCGTGTCAAGTTTTGCTATCATGAGCAAAGGACCACATTGGTGGTACCTTTGTCTTCATTCAATGTCAACTATTAATAGTTTCCGCTAAAGGAAGGAAGATTACTTTCATTGCGTTGTGCGAACTCATTCAATAATCAAACGAGGCGCCATCGATCGATATGAATTGATTTACAACTGTTGCCACTATTAATGTTTAATATTAGGTGCAACTAGAAAAACCATGACCATCTCATGCATTAACAAGAAAGTCAAGTGAGTAAAATAAATGGAGAAGGCGTTGTCTTTGTCTATATAGCTTAAAGCCCAACTGATTCTACTTCAAACTCAAGAAAGATGTTACTCTTGACATCAGTTTCCATTCTTGGCCTTCTCTTCCTCGTCAAGAACTCCATACTCGTCCTAAAATGGACTTACATAACATTTCTCAGACCGCCGAAAGACCTTAAAAGAGCCTACGGGCCATGGGCCCTTGTCACCGGCTCCACCGACGGCATCGGCCGGGCGTTCGCCGGCGAACTCGCGAGAAAGGGTCTGAATCTTGTATTAGTCAGCAGAAACCCTGCGAAGCTCAAAAGGGCTTCTCTCGAAATCCAAGAAAAATATCCCAACACCCAAATCAAACTGTTCGAGCTCGATTTTTCCGTTGAGGACATGGAATCGAAGGTCGATGAGATGAGAGAATTCATCAAGGGTCTTGACGTCGGCGTTTTGATCAATAACGTCGGCGTTACGTATCCACGGGCCATGTACTTTCACGATGTGGATGAACACACATGGATGAACTTGGTCAAGGTTAACGTTAGAGGTACTACGTACGTCACGAGGGCCGTCTTGCCTGAGATGATTCGCCGGAGAAGAGGAGCCATTGTGAACATTGGCTCTGGCGCAGCCATTGTTGTGCCATCTCATCCTCTCTACGCAGTTTATGCTGCTACCAAAGGGTAATAAGCTAACCCATTATTAATTTTGTTATTTACGTTGCAATCTCAGCTTAATTATGACGACGACTGTGGTGGACAAGAGAAAGAAAGTGGGGATGGATGCCTTTGATCTTGATCCGTATTTCTCGCAGACTACATTCATTGGCTAGAATATTGTCATAATCTCCTCGTATGTTTGTAATACTATATAGTTTCATTAGACGTAGGACATTTAATGGAACCTAACTCAGTACTTTTAATATTCTTTTCAGCTACATCGACCAGTTTTCCAGAAGCTTACACGTAGAATACAAGTCCTACGGATTAGATGTTCAGTGCCAGGTAAATTCAATCCGAGCCGTCCATCGTCGTTTCTGCATTTATTTCAGAGAAAATCAACGGCTTTGAACTTATAATAGGTACCTTTGTACGTTTCCACAAGAATGGCGTCGTCAGTTGCGTACGTGGAGAAGCCATCGCTGTTCATACCTTCGGCGGAGAAATACGCCGCCGCAGCCATTCGCTTCGTGGGATATGAAGCAAGGTGCATGCCTTATTGGTCTCATTCTCTGCATTGGTTCTTCGCTTCTCTTTTGCCTGATGATCTTTTGGATCATTGGAGGCTCTCCATTGGACTTCGAAGGATTATGAAGAAGAAGAAGATGATCGATCGATCGATCGATCCCATTAGTTATTAGTTGATTGGATTGGGTTTTACGCTTTTTTCCTTCTTCTTTTTGATGAGTATATTCTTAGTATTATAGTAGTATTGATAGGTGGAGGCTCAAAACTGTTACTTCAATAAATATTTTATTGCACCTCACATGACTCGTTTACAGCAAGCATCAATATATAAGTCTACTAAGAACTTTGAAAGACATATTATATTATTAAACTTCACAACAGAAAACCATGTTGTCTCCTTGGGTTCAAAGCCATTACTGATATGTCTCCTCGTGTTTCTCTTCAGCCTCATTATTACGAGCTTATTGTTCCAACATCCTCCCCTAAGCTCGAACGTCCGATCATGCCAAGTTTTTCTTTGAATTTCACAAATATTTCCGGCCCCAATGGTTTAGTAAATATATCCGCAATTTGTTCGCGACTCATTACGTGATCAATCTCGACTTCCTTATTCTTCACATGTTCTCTTATTGAATGGAAGCGCACATCGATATGTTTGTTGCGCTCGTGATGTACGGGGTTCCTTGACAAGTCGATTGCAGATTTATTATCCACCAATATCCTCGTTGGCTTCATTTGCGGCAGCTTGATCTCGTTCAGCAATTTTCTTAACCATACCGCATGACAAACACAAGAAGAGGCGGCCACGTACTCGGCTTCACAAGTCGACAAGGTCACAATGGCTTGCTTCTTCGATACCCACGCGAAAACAGCATTCCCAACATAGAAAATAAACCAGTGGTGCTTTTCGATCATCTATGTCACCACCCCAGTCGCTATCCGAGTATCCTTTGAGAGTAAGATCTCCACCGAGTGGATAAAACAAACCTTCTGTCATTGTTCCTTTCAGATATCTGAAAATTCGTTTAACAGCTTGCCAATGTGTCGAGGTTGGCGCTTCCATGTATCTACTTACAAGTCCAACACCATACGTAATATCCGGGCGTGTGTGAGTTAGGCACCTCAAGCATCCGACAGCGCTTCTGTATATCGTAGCATCCATCTTCTTAGCATCGTCATTCTTTGACAGCTTGAGTCCGCACTCAACGGGCGTTTTCACCGGGTTGCTGTCGATCATTCCAAAATGCTCGAGAATGCTCTTGGTATAGTTCTGCTGCGTAAGATATATTCCAGCGTCTTCTTGCTTAACTTCCAGGCCCAAAAAATAAGCCATTTCTCCTAGATCAGTCATTTCGAACTCGTCCGTCATATCACCTTTGAACTTGGCGATCATCTCTTTATTGTTCCCTGCGAAAATAAGGTCATCCACGTATATAGCAACATAAAGTATATCACTTCCATCACACTTTATGTACAGCGAAGGTTCATATGGGCACTGAACGAAACCACACTTCTTGAAGTATGCATCGATTCGTTGGTTCCACGCTCTTGGGGCTTGTTTTAGCCCGTATAGAGCCTTCTTCAACTTTAACACTTCTCCGTTTTGACCTCCATTCTTGTATCCTGGCGGGAGCTCGACATACACATCTTCTTCTAGATTTCCGTTCAAGAATGCGGACTTTACGTCCATTTGATGGATTTTCCAGCGATGATGTGCAACTACTCCAAGCAATAGCCGTATAGTTTCGATTCTAGCTACAGGTGCAAAGACTTCTTCGTAATCGACACCATACCTCTGTTTGTAACCTTTCACGACAAGTCTTGCTTTAAATCTCTCGACCTCGCCTTGCGCATTCAGCTTCTTCTTATAGACCCACTTCAAACCGATTGCTTTCTGTCCTTTGGGTAGAGTAGTGAGCGTCCACGTTTTGTTCTTCTCGATGGCCTTCAGTTCTTCTTCCATAGCCATTTTCCACCTATCATCCCTCTTGGCTTGTTCGTAGCTAATGTTTTCAGTGTCGGCAAGTAGGCACAGCAGATGCATGTCATTCGTTGCTTGATATATATCATGCATGCTCCGTGTTCTAACTGGGCCATCGTCATCATCTGGTTCCTCGGCAGTTGGGTTTTCTCCAGATGGGTTCGATTCTTCCTGAGGAGGGCAGATTTTTGGTTCTTGTTGTTCCTCTTCTTCCTTTTCCCAGTTCCAACTTTTCTCTTCATCTATACGTACGTCCCTGCTTATAGTAAGTTTGTTAGTAACTGGATTGAATAAGGTATATGCTTTTGACCTTTCGTCGTAGCCTATGAAGATGAGTTTTTCGGTTGTCTAGCTTAGATCTTTGTCCGTCTGGCACATGCGCATAAGCGATGCTCCCAAACACTTTCAAGTGTCCTACGCTCGGCTTAACACCACACCAGCTCTCCTGTGGTGTAACATTGTTCTTCAGGGCTGCCGTTGGACTACGATTTTGCAGGTACGTCGCACACCTCACTGCTGCTGCCCAGAATTTTTTCGGCATTCCTTTATGTTGCAGCATGCTTCGCACCATATCAAGGATCGATCGATTTTTTCGTTCCGCGACACCATTCTGTTGCGGCGTGTATGGAGCGGTCAGGAAGCGTCGTATCCCATTCTCTTCGCAAAAGTTCACGAACTCTCTTGATAGGTATTCTCCTCCTCTGTCGGTTTGCAGCGCTTTGATTTTCTTCCCACACACGTTTTCAACAAGTGCCTTAAATCTTTTAAAGGTTCCAAAGGCTTCGGACTTCTCTTTAAGAAAGTACACCCACGTTCGTCTGGAAAAATCATCGATAAACATTATAAAGTATCTGTGTTTACCTATTGACTCGGGTGAAATCGGGCCGCAGATATCTGAGTGCACAAGTTCTAGAATTTCCTTTGCCCGATAGCCTGATTCCTTCGGAAAAGGCAGCCTCGTCGATTTTCCTAGCACGCAGCTTTCACACAACTCATGGTCTGAGAGTAGGCGTGACAGCCCTTTTACGCCTTCGCTGCTCGCAAGCCGCTTCAAGCTTTCATGGTTGAGATGCCCGAATCTGAAATGCCATAAGCTCGTCTCATCCTCCTTTGTCAGCTTGAGACAGCAATCTCGAACGTGCTCCATCTTTAGTTTAAACATTCGATTTATCGTCATCTCGACTTGTGCTATTATATGATCTTCCCGATCTCTCATTTCCAGTCTTCGATTCCTCATAATGATGGTGTAGCCTCGCTCGACGAGTTGTCCCAAACTGAGGATATTAGCTTTCATGTCCGGCACGTAAAACACATTTGAGATGTATTTTTGCTGTCCGTTTTTACACCGAATCGTAATATTTCCCAGCCCTTTGACTTTAACCTTTGAGGCGTCACCGAATGTTACTTGACCTCCCTCTGTTTCTTTCATTTGCGTGAAGATGCTTTTGTTCCCGCTCATATGGTTGCTCGCACCCGTATCGAGGTACCATTCTTGTGATTCATCTCTATTATTATCTTTGCAGGCTAGCAGCAATATCTCATTCTCTCCTTTTCCTTCGTTTTTCGTATCGGTGCTTTGATCGTTGAAGTAGCATTCTGCTGCGATGTGGCCGTATTTTTTGCAGGTGTAACACTGCACCCCGCTTCGCCCAGATCTTCCTCTTCCTCGTCCTCGGTTTGACTCCCATGGCTGGTTTTTTTCAGTTCTGTTTTCATACTCCGATGGTTTGTTTTCATAGCCCGATCGACCACGTCCTCTTCCGCGATTCCGTCCTCGTCCTCTGTAGTTTCCACGAAACACTTGGTGATGTTTTGATGATCCTTCGCCCCCTTTTGCAGATTCGTCGCCCTTAAGTTTCAGTTTCGCCTGAAGTGCTTCTTCGAGGATTTCTTGCCGCTTGCCTCTTCTTCGTTGTTCATGCGCTTCAAGCGAGCTCGCCAACTCGTTTACTGTCATCTTTTCAAGGTCCCGCGACTCCTCTATAGCACACACTATGCTGTCGAATTCATTAGTTAGTGATCGTAGGATTTTTCGACGACACGACCCTCGCCTATATCCTCTCCATTTCGCTTCAGCTGGTTGGCAACTGTTTCAACTTTGGTGATGAATTCAGACACACTATCCGATTCCTTCATCCACAGCAACTCAAACTCCCTTCTTAACGTTTGGAGTCTTATCTGCTTCACTCTATTGGCTCCTTCATATGCCGTCTTGAGGATCTCCCAAGCATCATTAGAGTTTTTTGCATCGGCGATCTTTTCGAATCCTGATTCGTCCACTACTTGGTAGATCATGTAAAGCGCCGTCTTGTCTTTCTTGCGACACTCTTTTAATTCTTTCGCCTGGTTCGCTGTTAAGCCCGCAAGAGTTTCGTGTTCGGTATACCCGGACTCGACGACTTCCCAAACGTCTTGTGATCCCAGCAACGCTTTCATGTGAATGGACCATTTGTCATAGTTGGTCTTCGAGAGACGCGGACACGCCGTAAACCCGATACCCCCAGGAGTCATATTGTTGTTTGCCATGGAGCTCTGATACCAATTTGATGAGTATATTCTTAGTATTATAGTAGTATTGATAGGTGGAGGCTCAAAACTGTTACTTCAATAAATATTTTATTGCACCTCACATGACTCGTTTACAGCAAGCATCAATATATAAGTCTACTAAGAACTTTGAAAGACATATTATATTATTAAACTTCACAACAGAAAACCATGTTGTCTCCTTGGGTTCAAAGCCATTACTGATATGTCTCCTCGTGTTTCTCTTCAGCCTCATTATTGCGAGCTTATTGTTCCAACACTTTTGTATTAATTTGATAAAATTACGGAATTGGCCCATTTATTTAAAGCCCATACCATATATAAAGGGAATTCAATATTAGCCCAAATGTACTAATCCAATCCCCATATACGCTGCTACATGCTTCCACTAAGCCGACACTTCCATTTCAGTGGTTTTATAGAATCCCCGGCAAAACCCTCTGAATCGAGTGTATACGCCGTCGCTCGATATGGCGAAGAGACGTCGTGAGGGTGACTCCGTCGGGACGACACCAGCGGCGGCTGCGGAGGAGCTACCGGTTTTTGTCGAGACGAGCGTAGAGACGCGACTCGTCGTGCTCGTCTCGGAATCTGAAAATGTTTCGGATTTTAAAAGTAAGAGTTTCCGTTCCTTGAAATTTTTGATGCGTTTGGTTCTTTTTGTTACTTTGTTATGCTGAGATTGTTTGTGTGTTTGCTGAGATTCTGAACTCTTTTGTTCGCATTTGCCAATGAAGGCAAAATAGCATCGGAGCATATGAAGTGCTTTCCGCAAATTGGGGAAATGGAAGTTCATTCTTTGAAGGTATTGTTTGCTCTAGTTGTGCGTCAACAATTACTCGTAGGTGTGATGTGGCTTTATTGTAGTAATTAATTTTTCATATAGGTTCGACGCAGAGGGAGCTTTTATCATCTAACGGATGCTATGCATGTTTGGACTGCCTTCCAAGGGGTGAGAGGCAGCTGGTTTCTCTACGCTGATGCTTCTAGGACTTCTTTGTGTTGCGAAAAAGAGAAACAGTTGGAGCTCGGTGCCAGCGGTGTCATGGAAATAGATGAGAGGAATACTGCTAACCATCATAGGGATATTCCCACCCTCACGATGTCTCTTGAGGATCGTGATACTGAAAAGGAGATAGTTAATGATAGACTTCTTATTGAACCCAGTGATAATTTAATAGAAGATTTCACTGCTACGGAGTCTCCTGTCAAGAAGAAGTGCAAACTGAGTCACGGAGAAGATATAGTTCCTAGTCTTACTTTGGAAGAAAGTGGTGTGGTTGAACCGGGGTCTGATAAGGTGGAGGTTTTAGTGTTTGATGCATTAGAAGCTGCAGAAGTCATGCTTAATTTGGACCAACGGGAAAAATCCCCTGTGGTTGAGGTCATTACCGAGAAGTCAAGCATGAGGAATGATCAATCCTATACTGAGAATGGTGATTTATTTGATCAAACTACTACGCTTGCTGAAGCAGTAAAGGTTGATTCACAGAGCACGCAAAATCTTTCAGGATCTGATCCGAATGAAGGTATCATAATGGGAAACAGCCCTGAGAAAGTTGTTGTAAGTGAAAATTTGGTAGGTGAACTTATTGAAGTGCCACAAGTTGCTGGTAAAACGACTGTTGATGGTGAGTCTGTAGATATCAATTCTGGGGGAATCAAGAAGAAGAAAAAGAAGTCTCATAAATCTGCTTCAATAACTCGTGATGCACCAGTGGCAGAGGAGACCACTGGTCAGGATGATAGCAACATACGAGGTACTGCAACACGAGCTACTGCGACCTTTACAGCTGAAGAAAAGAAAGGAAAAAATATTCAACATAAGGATGATGAACAGGAAGAAAAAACCGAATTATCTGAAATTGTTGACAAGGAATTCATGTCATCCCAGATCAAAGCTTCAGTCCTTACTGACCCTGAAACTGTGTTGAATCAGTCAATGTGTTATGAACCGATGTTGGAGTCAAACGTTGTTCTTGAACCTGAATCTGTCAACCAGAAGAGGAAAAGGACAAAGGGCGGAAAAAAGCATGTGGCCACAAATTTAGAGAACTGCGGCGTGGAACAAGCGGATAATATCATGTCAGTTAGTGCAGTTAGTGAAAAAATAATTACAAACAAAGTGCACGATGAACCTGAGGTATGTTCCAATCAAACAATCGCAGGAATGTGAAGTGCTAAATAGTCGTGGGCCAGTGGTAGATTCCGGTTCTAGAACTGGAGAGATCAATTTTGATAGAGATCGGAGGAAAAAGAAAAAGAAATCTAATAAAAAAGATCCTCGAGTTCAGGATAAATCAGTTGAAGAGGAGCAGGGTAGTAAAGCTGCGGATGATGGTGCTGGCATTGTATCTCTTGCACCTGAGGAAAAGGAAGGACATGGTGATTTCTCCCAAAGCCATAATTATGAACTAGTGAAGGCCCCACAACTCAAAATAACTTCAGACTCTACCCATAAAGAGATTTCACCTAATGAAGAGAGTTGTTTCCAGCAGATACCAGAATCAAATAATGTTTCCGAACAGGATACATCTGTTACTAGTCAGAGTCAGAAGAAGAAGACTAGGAAGAAAACCGTTGGCGCTAATTTAATGAATTCAGCAGTGGAGAAAACTGATACCAGTATTAGAGTCTCTTCGAGTTTGTTAGAATCTGATAAGGGAGGGTTTGCCGTTCAGAAAGATGATCTCAACGACGTTTCCCTGGGAAAGAATGGTCCAAACTTTAACAGAACAGAAGTTGGTGATTCGCTTGAGGTTGCTTTAACTCAACCGGAGAAATATTTGAGAGATATTTCTATTGAGAAGCAGCAGATGGGGGAAAAGACTGAAATTTCTGCTCACTACCGTAAGATTGTAGAATCCAGTCAGGAAAAGGGGGACACTGAGAATACCCAGAATAAGGATAAGAAAGGAAAAAAGAAACGAGCAAAGAAAGTTATGCCAGTTTCATCTGATGTTCAAGCAGATATCTCTAACAACCACCTTCAAGTTATCTCCGCACCTTCATCAACTGAACAAAATTCAAGAAACCAGGCACAATCTGAACGGGAAAAGGGACATGATGCATCTTCCCAAGATCTGCCTCCTGAAATCGAAGGGACACATGTGGAGATGCAAGGAGCTATTGTTAACACTGATGGTTCCCAAGAACCAGTAGAAAATGTGGGTGGCGGAATTGAATTCAAGAACTATTTTGTCCCTAGCGAATCGAAGGACAATGCCGTCGATGTGGAAAAAACGGCAAAGCCAAACAAGGAGAAAACTAGAAAAAGGGTTAAAAAGCAGGATTTGCCATCTGTAGGCAACACTCCTGAATTACAGGGCCTAGACAAGCCTTTGGACAACCAGAAAGGTGAAGATGTTTCTCGTGTTAGAAAAAGGAGCCAGTCAAAGCATGGCGATGCAATCAAAAGACCCTCAGTAACTTCTGGTAATGAAGCGAAAACTCCGAATCCTCCTGCTGACGTAATGGACACAGAGACTCCCAAGAAACCAAGAAATGTTTCTTCACGGAGGGAAGTAGAGAAGAAACCTTGGGATATATCGAGCATGGAGAGATCACACACTATTCAAGAAAAGGAGGAAGGCCGCAACATCTCACGCTCTGATCGAAAGGGAGCAGCGACCAAGTCATCGGCTAAGACGTCGCAAGAAAAGAGTTTACTCTCAAAGTCGGGCTCCATTTTCCAGGATATGAGTGGCGATAGCTGCGCTGATGACAATGGGACCGTTCATACTGATGCTAGAGCAGGTAGTGCATCGGACAGTTCTTCGACATCTGAGAGCTCAGACGGTGAAAGCAATTTGAGCCCAAAAGCAGGTATTTCGTGGTTTAAATGTCAAATGAGGAACGCCAATTTGCTTCATCGAGTAACCTCTCTGTTTTTATTTTATCTTCTGATCTCAGGAAGCATACGTGGAAGACATAGCGGTCCTACTCCAACGATGAAGTAAGTTTTTCCATTTCTACAACGTCAACCCTCCCCGTGAAGTACTTTGTCTTGTATACACATACCTCAACATATATCAAAATACAGATTATCGAATGCCTCTGAGGGCTTCACCATAGATACGCTCCTAAGAAGATCGAAGCGTTTCAAGGATGCCAAGATGATAGCAGCTTCTCAGAACGAAGATGAAGAAATGGAATTTGTTCCAGAGAGCCAAGCCTGAGCTCAACTCAACTGAATTTCACCTGCCAATTTTGTGTTGTCTCCTCTATAAATTATTTTTTTGCTCTACTATTATGGTGACTGTCAACTACTTGATTTGAGTCTGTAACTGCAATGATCATTTGACTTTTGCTCCATATGATCAACTCTTTCTTGTGCTGTGTAACAAAGTAATTATCTATTGTGATAATTAGGGAGAGATAATCAAAGGCTCAATTCGGTAAGCAGCCTAAACTTTTACAATAATTCACGTCTGACTTAAGACGTACCATGGATCAGTAGTTAGTCAGTACATCAACATATGAAATCGTAGTTAGAATTAAATAAATAATTTATAAGTTAGACTCACTTCAATAACTGAGTAACATGGCACTCTATTTGAACGTGTCACAGGCACACACCCATTTCTTTTCAATTGATAGTTGTATTAGTAAACTATTATCAATTGGCTGCGCCTATTATTAATAAGATAATTCTACGACACAAACCACATATTTTAACGTGCCAGCACAAGTTGTACGGAGCCACGGCAGCCCAATTTTAAATATTTACAACACGATTTTATAAGAGAAAGTAGAATCCAAAAAATATAACGATAACATATGCTGATTTTGCGGTTGAAACAGTTGAAAAGCATGTGAGTGCTGATCCATGGTTTTGCTTTTATTTCACCGGTGTCTGTTACGTAGAGCGTAATACTTTACTCTACGGACACAAAACAAAAGACTTAAATCAAGTAAAACCAAATATTTTATTTTGATTAATCGTAAAAATCCAAAAGAAAATTAGCAATGGAGATGCCCCCAGTAAGAGAGAGGGGCTGCAATTTTTTCCTTGCCGACAATGAATTTGTCGTAGGCTCTTCTAACCAATTTTTACAGCTGAAGTGTTGTAGCAGTTGATGCTTATAAATACAAAGGGAAAATAACAGGAAGAGACGTTGATTTATTTATTTTTTAACAACAATAAATGAGATCCTACATACCACATAGAAGCCTAAAATATGTCGGTCACATGCCAAACTGCTGCAACAGCCATAAATTCTTGAATTTCTTTCTTCAATTTCATCTTTCTAAATCCCCACATTTAATATCGCACAAATTTCACCCTGACATGACTTTTGGAGGTCCCTTTGCAGTGTTTTCATTCACACGACGCCATTTCTTCAAAACAAACTACACAATAAGTAAAAAAAAAAATGCAAGAATGAAATCTTACAGAGAAGATTCATAATCAGCGTCGTTTCTTGCATGTAATAATATACTGCACCAATGATTTAAAAGCTCACATGATCATCATATAGAGAAACGTAGAAAGCTAAGAAGAAAGTGAAAACACCAAAATCTTTCGCTTCATTCAAAATAATAATAAAAAAATCGTAACTTTATCATACATTCCCACCTATATAAACGCTCTCTATTCCCACCCACAAAACTCATCCCATTTATTTCCTTCCTTGCAAGAAAAAGAAAATGGCATTCTCTTTACTTCTAACACTACTTGTCTTCACATTAGCTCCAATGCCTATCACATCATTCTCTTCTTCACAAGTCCATCAAGACCCAGAAATCGTAGTGCAAGAAGTTAATGAGTATGTATATATGATCATAATACCGACAAAACTATATTACGTACTCTTCTTTCACATACATCCATACATGTAATAATTAATTAACAAATTTTCTTTGCAGAAAGATTCGAAACGCAACATTATCAAGAAGGAACCTCGGCTACCTCTCTTGCTCCACAGGCAATCCAATCGACGATTGCTGGCGCTGCGACCCAAACTGGGAGAAAAACCGTAAGAAACTCGCCGACTGTGGAATAGGGTTCGGCAAGAACGCCGTCGGCGGCCGTGACGGCGAGATCTACGTCGTCACTGACACAGGAGACGACGCCGTGAACCCTAAGCCTGGGACTTTACGGTACGGTGCCATACAGAAGGAGCCGCTGTGGATCGTCTTCTCAAGGGACATGGTGATAAAGCTCAAGGAAGAGCTGATGGTCAACTCCTTCAAGACCATCGACGGCCGTGGAGCCAGCGTACACCTCGCCGGCGGGCCGTGCATCACCGTACAGTACGTCACCAACATCATAATCCACGGCCTCAACATCCACGACTGCAGGCAGGGCGGGAACGCCTACGTGAGGGACTCGCCGGAGCACTATGGGTGGAGGACGCTGTCCGACGGCGACGGAGTGTCCATCTTCGGCGGAAGCCACGTATGGGTCGACCACTGCTCGCTGTCCAACTGCAGGGATGGGCTCATCGACGCAATTCGTGGGTCGACGGCCATCACCATATCGAACAATTACATGACCCACCACGATAAGGTGATGCTTCTTGGGCACAGCGATGGCTACGAACAAGATAAGAACATGCAGGTCACCATCGCCTTCAATCACTTCGGCGAAGGGCTTATTCAGAGGATGCCCAGGTAGGTATATATATATATTTATAGCTGAGCTGATTAAGAAGACCCATCTAATTAGTTCGTTCTTTCAATAATTCGTCGTCCATTTGTTTTTTTGAAGGTGCAGACATGGGTATTTTCATGTGGTGAACAACGACTATACGCATTGGGAGATGTACGCCATAGGTGGGAGTGCAGCTCCGACGATAAACAGCCAGGGAAATAGGTTTCTTGCGCCGGAAAGGGAGGAGAACAAGGAGGTGACGAAGCATGAAGATTCGCCTGAGAGCGAGTGGAAGAAGTGGAATTGGAGGTCGTCGGGGGATTTGATGCTCAACGGAGCTTTCTTCACGGCGTCGGGCGCAGGGGCGTCCGCCAACTATGCAAAGGCGTCGAGCTTGAGTGCTCGGCCGTCTTCTTTGGTGGGGACGATCACTACCAACGCTGGTTCGCTCAACTGTAACAGAAGAACCTGTTAATTAATAGATACATATATACACATTATTATTAATATCCTGTTTTTCGAGACAACCTCGATCGATCGATTGATATAGGAAATAACGAGGATCGGTGAGTTGACTATGATATTGATGAATGCATTATTAGTTTTAATTTCCTACGCCATAAGAACTTAGAAAGAAAATTTTATGTCCTGAACGAATATGTAGCTTGCAGTGAAGAAGTTATTGCTCTGACATAAATTGAAGGGATGCATTAACAGTCTTACCCCTGCTATTAGAAAAGGCAATAATAATAAGCCGAAAAAAAAGAAAGAAATATGGGTCACAGCTGAAAGCAGAAACCATGTTATGTCTGTGGCAAAGATAACATATATAAAGAGGCAACAAGTACACTGCATAGCTTTGACAGAATGGGACTAATTATTAAAAGAGTGAACATTGTATAGCTTTAACTGAAGTGTGTGCTTAATGTATTAAAAGCGAGCGAGGACGATGATACAAAGCATGCAGTTAGTAAGAAATACAAATACTCAACAACCTCACATTCATGGCCGCTCGTTATATCCCTTTACCCTACCTACCTACCTACCTACCTATGGAAGAACAAAGAAAGCCATCAATAATTCACGGTATATTATATAATTAGTGTCAATTAAGCCTACAGAAGAAGGATTTGAGATGCATTCCATCTGTGTAACTTACGTACACTTTTGCATATCACATGCCAAACAGAAACAAATGGCGCAATTATTGATTATTATATCACAATTCACACCGACAACGCCTCATATTACATTACTACAGCCAGCCCAACACAACAATAATGGAATGATTGTTGGCTTATTAGGGCAATTATTGATCAGCGGACTATTTACATTTATCCTTCCTTTTCCTTTCAAGGCCCATTTATTACCAATTGGGCTCATCCAGCCCACATTAGAGACGAACTATTTTTATGGGTTCTGTTTTGTTGTGCGAGGATTTTCCCTTCAATACTTATATACTATGATGCCTATTATAATCCTTTAAAAACAATTTTCTTGAAAAATTATAACATCCTCCTATCCTATCCTAGTAGAAAGTATATGTTGGTTTAGCTATAGACAGAAGAGCTCATCGTTTCGTTAAAAAAAAAAAAGGACAAGATAGCACTATTACAATATCTTGGAAGTGAGGAAAGTATCTACGAATTGACTACATCGGGTTTAGCTTTAGCTTTTCATGAACATTCATGGCGTAAATTATTCATAACCACCTTGAATTTTCAATATCAATTATAATGAACCGATTTATAATTTCATCTTCAAACTCAATCTATATATGTCACACAACACATGAGTCATGTGTCTGTGGTGGCAACATTTATCCTGGTAACAAGGGAGACAAACACAAGGATGGTTGGTCTATGGAAGAGCACCATTAACAAGACTTTTTGCACGACAATTTCTCCACATTCATTAATCTTTTTTTTTTTAGACATTTAAATATTATTATATGTTTGTCATAAGAGGAAGGATGATGGGGCAAAACGATACTGTTCATAATATTTAAATAAGAGTTGGCAGTGGCCTTTTCGACTGTCATTTTCTTCACATTCTTTAGCAAAATAGTAAACATTATGTATTTTGGAACAGTGTGTTGATGATTTCGAGATTTAAGTTAAGGATCTTATGATATAGCCTGACTTCCTCCATCATAATAAAATCTTGGTTCGCCTAGCTTTTTACTTGCGGCTGAAGTATTTTAAAACAAACTACCAATTTGAGATATATATATATATATAAAACATATCAATCATATCACATTCACAGTGCAAAAACACTGGTTGTGTACAGTAAGTGTGCAAAGGCTAAAATAAAATAGATTTATTTAGATAGTATTATACATACGCTAGAGATTGTGACATCAAAAGAGAATGTTGTGCTCGTTTGTGTGCTATAAACCTAACATTTTTAAAAGGGTTAATTTAGGTTCAGGCCCTATTTATAGTTTTAAATTGGGTTCAGGCCCTATTTACGTTTGGGTTGCTGATAAGGACCAACTGTTTGAAATAGTTAGAGAAAGAAACCATTTGACGAGAAATGACATATTCACCCTCCTAATTTTAGCACAATTACGCTGAAAATGCCATCGTCTTCAATAACCGACCGAAAAGCAGATCTCATTAAAACTTGGGTAAAATTCTGTGCTGCAGATCGAATAAGGAGGAATAGATGTTAATTGATGTTGCAGAACTCGTTAACCATGATGGGTCTTATAAACCGAGGCATATATGGATGCTAATTACAGAAAAAACTGATAAACATAAATCAAAAAAATCGTTGAGATGGTAGCCGATAACATCAAAGTTCATGACCTAATATGTTGAAATTATTGTTAATTTGATCATGGGTATGATTCGTATTGCTAATTTGCAGCTTTAATCGTCAGAAATAACGAATATAGCAAAAAATAACAAATGTCTTGTGGATAATACCAAATGTTGACTCAGAAATAACACATCACGGAAAGGTAATAACGCATTGTTTGTCATTAATAACACATTCTGTATACAAGTAATGGATCGGGAGAAAAAGAACGAAAATCACAAACGACACTAAAAAACAAATGAAAATTGCATAAATCACGTCGTTATTGACTCAATAAGCTAAAATAGACCTCAATTTCTCATGGGTACCTCGAATTTATACCGATTAGTCGCAAGAAACGGATATTATATTTTCCCTAAATCGTGTAAAAAAGAAATACTTAAAACATAGCAAACAATAACAAATGTCTTATGGATAACAACAAATATTGACTCAGAAATAACACATCACTGAAAGGTAATAACGCATTGTTTGTCGTCAATAACACATTCTGTATACAAGTAATGGATTTGAAGAAAAAGAACGAAAATCACAAACGACACTAAAAAACATATGAAAACTGCATAAATCACGTCGTTATTGACTCAATAAGCTAAAATATACCTCAATTTCTCATGGGTACCTCGAATTTATACCGATTAGTCGCAAGAAACGGATATTATATTTTCCCTAAATCGTGTAAAAAAGAAATACTTAAAACATAGCAAACAATAACAAATGTCTTATGGATAACAACAAATATTGACTCAGAAATAACACATCACTGAAAGGTAATAACGCCTTGTTTGTCGTCAATAACATATTCTGTATACAAGTAATGGATTTGAAGAAAAAGAACGAAAATCACAAACGACACTAAAAAACAAATGAAAACTGCATAAATCACGTCGTTATTGACTCAATAAGCTAAAATAGACCTCAATTTCTCATGGGTACCTCGAATTTATACCGATTAGTCGCAAGAAACTGATATTATATTTTTCCTAAATCGTGTAAAAAAGAAATACTTAAAACATAGCAAACAATAACAAATGTCTTATGGATAACAACAAATATTGACTCAGAAATAACACATCACTGAAAGGTAATAACGCCTTGTTTGTCGTCAATAACACATTCTGTATACAAGTAATGGATTTGAAGAAAAAGAACGAAAATCACAAACGACACTAAAAAACATATGAAAACTGCATAAATCACGTCGTTATTGACCCAATAAGCTAAAATATACCTCAATTTCTCATGGGTACCTCGAATTTATACCGATTAGTTGCAAGAAAGGGATATTATATTTTCACTAAATCGTGTAAAAAAGAAATACTTATAACAAAGCAAATAATAATAAATGTAATGAACAATAACAAATGTTGACCCAGAAATAACACATCACTGAAAGGTAATAACGCATCCGTTGTCGTCAATAACACATTCTGTATACAACTAATGGATCGGGAGAAAAAGAACGAAAATCACAAACGACACTAAAAAACAGATAAAAACTGCATAAATCACGTCGTTATTGACTCAATAAGCTAAAATAGACCTCAATTTCTCATGGGTACCTCGAATTTAAATCGTTCTCAATTTTTATGGGTACATAAATAATTATTAAATAAGAGATATGCTTCAAACCCAATTCGTAAATTCATTGAATATCGGGTGAAACCTCGAAATCAAAGGTCGAATAAGATAAAGTCGACTTAAACGAGTCTTAATACTAAAAGAAAAAGTAACGTCGTTAACCATGAAATTGAAAAAATTAGCTTTCTCTAAAATTAAAATGTTTCAAAGTGAGTAACTGTTTACCCAACAAATATAACGCATATACATGTAAAATAAACACTTCATTGAGAATATTCTAGAAGGTTCTGGACTGGCAGGGAATTTAACAGAATTGTCAGAGAATATTTAGAAGACTTTCTCAAAACAATACCACGTCAATTGGAAATAATAACACATGTCAGGTAGAAAAAAACAACACAAACTCAACTAATGACACATTGGTTTGATACTGATACTACATAACAGTTGTTCAGTAGCACATCAATAATTCAATTAATTTCGTACAAAATAAACTTTTATTTTGGATGTTTAATATAGATGTTCATGTAAATATATAATTTGATGAAGTTTAATCACTATATTCCTTTAAAAGACACATTATGCGAAGTTTGTATGTCAATAGACGAATTTGATCTCAATAGTCATATAAACACATAGTCCTCCATTGCAAAACATAGGCTATCACCTCTTTCAATTGAACAATTATGAATTGCACCACGAACATGTTCAAACGTCAATATTAAAGCACTACTAACATTTATATACCACAAACACAAAATACTAAGCTCAAAACCCTAAATCCGAGGCTCTAAACCCTAAACCCTAAACCCCGAACCCCAAAATTTTTTAAGGTTGTATCATATACTGCACAAGTTGTGGATCGTTCTCCAAAATTTCATGTCGAAAACCCTTAATCTTAACCTCGAACCCGTAAGTCCTAAACCCCAAAACTACCAAGAAACCCTAGCGCATAGACGATAACAAATTACCCAGAAACCCTAGTGCATAGACATCCATTTTATAACAAATAATACTCTATTGGTAACAATTAAACCCTTACGGGTACCACATTAAACTGCCCAGAAATTTTTTTAAGATGCCATCAGAAAATTCAGAAATTTTACGGTGGCGCGACGAAATTTTAAGGTTGTGGTCTCCCAATCTACACGTATTACCTTCAATTTCAACTAGAAACATGCTTCGATCTACAAATATTTTTATTATTTGCGTCGATGAAATTTTAAGGCTATGGATCTCTCGAATCTACCATCGATAATGTGTCAAATGTCGACGTTATTGACTCAATAAGGTAAAATAGACATCGATTTCTCATGGGTACCTCGAATTTATATCGATTACTTGCAAGAAACGGATATTATATTTGCCCTAAATTGTGTAAAAAAAGAAATACTTATAAATTGCAAAAAATAACAAATGTCTTATTGTTAAGGACAAATGTGGACTCAGAAGTAACACATCGCTGAAAGGTAATAACACTTTTGTTGTCGTAAATAACACATTCTGCAATCAAGCAATGCACCGCGAGGAATATAACGAAAATGCAAACGACACTAAAAAACAGATGAAACTGCATAAATCTCGACGTTATGGACTCAATAAGGTAAAATAGACCTCGATTTCTCATGGGTACTTCGAATTTATACCGATTACTTGCAAGAAGCGGATATTATGTTTTCCCTAAATTGTGTAAAAAAGAAATACTTATAACATAGAAGAAAATAACAAATATCTTATGTTTAATAACTGACGATGACTCAGAAGTAACATATCACTGAAATTTAGTAACGGTTTGTTTGTTGTAAATAACACATCCTGCATTCGTGCAATGCACCGCGAGGAATATAACGAAAATCACAAACGACACTAGAAAGCAGCTGAAAACTGCATAAATCTAAGCGTTATTGACTCAATAAGGTAAAATAGACCTCGATTTCTCATGGGTACGTCGAATTTATACCGGTTACTTGCAATTTATGTCGAAATCTAGATTCGATTTACCATTATGTTCTCGAATTTGCACCCTAATTAGACAAGCAAATTCTACCTCGTGCGCCGTCAATATCATAATGAATCCAACATGACACGTCGAACCGGTTGGATGGGGCAGTCGAATTTCTTTTGCTCGATTCAGTGTAAGAAAAATGAGTTCGATCGTTAAATGAAAAAATTCTGTTGATAACGTTTTGCAGGAGCAAAGTAACACAATATTGTTGAAAAATAACGTAACTGTTTTCTTAAGTAACAATATGCTGTAACTGTGTACCATAAAATGAAGTAAAAGTAACGCTTCATATAAGACCAAAAGAACATGTCGTGAGTTCCGCTGAAAAAAAAGCAAAGGGTATTTTCGTCAAAGTATATTTTTGGGTCCTTTACTCGATTTTTACAAAAATATAGGTCCCTCAAACTTATTCTATTTCTGACAGGGCTGACGGTTAGATAAAAACTTTAGGGGGGACTGAACTGAAATTTTCCCTTTTTAAAAAGTATGGGCAGACATCCCTTTCATTCACTTTCTTTTTTTAAGCCACGAAAAAAGGTTTACTTTTAGATTTATTATTTATGAAATTAAATAAATAACCTCAATTCTGGGGAACATAGGCTATATCGACCTACACCGTAAAATATTGGATATTTTACACAAATAAGACAATGACAAGAAGATTGCCAATAATTGCTGAATATTCAATTTACGATTTTACTTATTTTATTTCTCGAAAGAAATAAATATTGAGCTTCCAAATAAAATGAGAGGAGAGGGTTCGAACAAGCAAATTTAAAAAAAAAGAATAATAAATCATGTATTGTCCTATCAATAATGCTGGCATACCTGAGCATCAACAGATTCATATCTTCATTGAAAAGCTTTTAATTAAATACCCGCTTCAAGATACTGGATTTTTTGAAGAAAAAAACAAAATTTTATGTTTTTATTTTAGGAAATAGAAATTTATATAAAAGGAAAAATTATACAAAAAAGAAGTGAGTAATAATAATACATGAATCCATCTATCTAGAACAGCCAAATAAAGTACTGCTCCGAGGAGTGGTCAAAGTACTACACATAGAGGCGTACGTACTAAGTATAACTACACTCTCACCACCACTCAGATCGCTTACCTGTAATAATTTATAGTTTGGTGTTTGGACAGAATATAATATAATATTTTGCTATCTACTTTTTTTTTTCCGGAAACGATCGCTTTTATTAATAACAAAGATACAGGGCTAAATAGCCCAAGGAGTCTCACCGGTACGTCGAAAACCGGGAGAACAAAGGCTCACAAGGAGCACAACACAACCCACAACGGGGTACAAGCACTGACAAAAAAAGGTCCACAAGGGACAAAAAACCAACAGAAAACTAAACCCATTATCTACGACCAAGAACTAAAGAACCTATAACAGAAAAAGCTATTAAGCTAAATCTACGATACTCTTCATTTTAACTTGGTTTTCGACTTCTAGGTTTTGTCTACGTTAGACTGAGGGCTCCACAAGGGAGAAAAGGCTCACGATCCGAGGATCGGGAGAGACGAGCTCCCACACACTGGGAGACTCCAGACAGCGATAGGAGGGGGGCACCGGGCGGGCGAAGCCACTAGCAGCCTGCGAGTCCTGGCGACAGGCGGACAGCGCGAGCTGCTTAGCTGGCGGCTTCCCTTGGCAGCGCGGCTGGCCGTGGGCGACAGGGGGGGCGGCGGGCAGCAGATGAGGGGCACCGACGACGGGACAGGTGGAAGGCGGTGGTCGAAGCGGTGGATGCGATCTGTGGATGTAGACAGTGGGAGTGGTGGCGTGGCGACCGGCAGTAGGCGGTTGGGGATGGTGGCAGCGGTGGTGGGCGATGGTGGTGGTGGCGGCACGATTTTTTTTTATTATTATATATATATATATAAAAAACAGAAAAACAATAAAAAAAGACAAGAGAAAAGAGAGCTCCCCCTATCTACTGAAGGGTCAGAGTTTTGACTATTCTCAATACTTTTTTTTTTTTTTGACAACCCTGGAGTATCCCCACTCAACCAGCTATGGGTTTACGCCGCACATTCCGGGGATGAGACTAGATCTCCAGGGGCTAGGTAAACACGCCCCAAATTTATCCAACACGATAGTCATGGGATAAATTCCATGGGGACTATTCTCAATACAATCGCTATGATATTTATGTTTTAATCGATATTCCCCATTTATTTTTACTTTTTATGGTGTAGCAAAGCAATCCCTAATATTTTCATTTTTATGCACTATAGTTATGTACAAACTCAAACTCCACATGGTAATTAAGTTTTTTTAATTTCGTCGGAAATAAATTCCCGGCGATGCTTTTTTGCTTACGACTCATGCCTTTATAACAACATTCTTGTCTCTACCATCTTCTTCTTCCTCACCCCACAAACACACACACGCACACACACAGTCACACACACACATAAAGGGAGAGGAGAGAGAGACAGTATAATACGACCATATATACAATACAACACAAGGAAGAAACAGTAATATTCTTATCTTCTTCAGCTAAAGTTAGAGCATGATAAAACACCTAGAGAAAGAGAAAGAGCAAAGCAACCCTAATATCTCTGACCAACTTCTCTAACAAATTGAAGACGAAGAAGATGAACCCGGCCGGCTATCCACCACCGTACACGGTTCACCACCCTCTCGACCCAACGGCCCAAGAATTTTTTCCACAAATACCCCAAAACCCGCCGCCGCCGCCGCATGCTTACTTCCCCTACCCTTCTTATACCTTCACCCCACCACCGCCGGCGTACTACCCCGCCGTGTCAATGGTGCCGCTGTCTTCTCCGCCACCGCCGTCGAAGATGACCCCATCACGCTGCATCCTCCTCAGCACCGTACCTCCCAACGTCAGCGAGTCCACAATCCGACGTGAGCTGGAAGTCTTCGGAGACGTACGCGCCGTAGGGATGGAGCGCCGCCGCGAGGGGATGGTGACGGTCCACTTCTACGACCTGAGGGACGCAGAGAAGGCGCTGGCCGCCGTTCAAGGCCAGCACCTGATGAATCAGTGTCGCGTGGGGATGGAGTATTCGGCGGCGGTGGATTCCACGCACCGCCGCTGGGAGGGGATGGGCGCGGACTGGTGGCGGGGATGGTTGTGTGGGCCCAGTTTGTGGCGCCGGTGACGTATGGGATTCCTGAGGGAAACAATCAAGGACGCTCGTGGTGTTTAACTTGGACCAAAGGGTTTCATGTTCTTACCTTTACGAGATCTTTTCCTCTTATGGTATATATAAATAAATGTTGTGTATGTCTTTTCGTTCTTTTAATGTCGTTTCTCTCTTCTCAGGTCATCCACACACAGCCATAGATTGACTTTTAAAGTGGTCCAGTTCAAGAATTTCGTATCGTTGCTAATTTAAGACATATGTTCCACGATATAAGTCTTTTTGATTATGTCCCCAAAAATCTCAGGTCATAAGAATGGAGTCGTCGTCGTCGTCGTCTCCACACTCATGATGAGATCTAGTAGTGAGATTTTGTGGGGGCAATAGGAACCAGAAAAACACGCACACATACATATACGTGTGTGTATGTGTGCGTAACGTTGTTTGTATTCAAATGTCTTTTGTTTTTTTTCATCGAGTGATGGGTCGTTTTCTTGACTACATTTGTGTTATGGAAAACGAATTTGTCCCTTGTGTGTCGTCCTTTTTTCTTTTCTCGGTAGGTGAACTTTTTAATTAATGTCCACCTATTTATTGATTGATTCAAGGGTTTTCTTCTTCCTTTTTTCCTCGCATCGCAGGGCCCGTGAAGGAACTAAGAGACACACCAAACAAGAAGAACCAAAGGTTCGTGGAGTTCTATGATGTCCGCCACGCAGCAAAGGCAATGTCGGACATGAACGGCCGAGAAATGTATGGACAGAAGATAGTGATTGAGTACAGTAGGCCTGGCGGGCAATACTCCAAGAAACTCATGATGTTCCAAGGAGCTGCAGATAATCATAATAACTACTGCTCTTCAACGCAGTCATCGTCGAGTAATAAAGCTTGGCCAAGAAGCCGCGAATGCGATCAATACTCGAGAGGAAACCCTAGTTTAAGCAAAAGTCCTAGCAGTAGTGGATCTTTGTCTTCGATACATGGATCAGTGGCGAACTTATCGATAAGTGGTGGCGTGTACGATGAGTGTGCTTCAAGTACTAATTCTGGGTCGAGGAAGATGAAGACTGTTATTGGCAGTAGTAGTTCGTCCAAGAAGAGCCATAGAGAATATAGTATGACGAGAAAGCAGTCTAAGCAGCCATGGAAAGGTGGTGATAAATGTAGTAGTAGAAGAAACGCTCAAGCCGATGATCCACGCTTTCTGATCAACGAAGATGCCATCTTGGAATCGAATTGCAGAGATACAAGAACCACTGTCATGATCAAGAACATACCCAACAAGTACAGGTACACACTACTATACAATTCTTGTCCATTCAAAGTTTGCTTGCTTGTTTTTGCCAATGTATTCTGAATATGATGTTTTGTCATTAATTCCAATTCTTTTTTATTTGTTTGTTTTTGCAGTCAGAAGCTGTTGCTGAACATGCTTGACAACCACTGTATACACTGTAACGAGCAGATAATTGAGCAAGGCGGCGAAGACGACGAACACCACCACCAGCCCTTATCCTCTTACGATTTCGTGTATCTTCCAATTGATTTCAAGTATGTGACCTCATTTTCACTTTAGTCTAATAATGATTCATGACCCTCTTTTTTTATTATTTGTCTTTATGATCTTTCAAACATATGACGTGATGATGGCTTAATTAGCAATAAATGCAACGTGGGCTATGGATTTGTGAATATGACATCTCCTGAGGCAACCCTTAGACTATACAAAGCCTTTCACCATCAGAACTGGGAAGTCTTCAACTCGAGAAAGATTTGTCAAGTCACCTATGCTAGATTGCAGGTTCTTTACGAAATATTTTTTAGTTTCTTTTTAATTTTTGATAATCGTTTCATAATCTATGTTCTATTTACATGATTGATATAGGGACTGGAAGCGTTAAGAGAACACTTCAAGAGCTCCAAATTCCCAGGAGACGCAGAAGAATACATGCCTGTGGTGTTCTCTCCTCCGCGCGATGGGCAGACTTTGACCGACCCGATTCCAATAACGGGCAGAAACCCGACCCTTCTCTCTTCAGAAGATGTTTCCAAGTCCGATGATGAACAGCTACAGTTGATCGATGAAAGCTGAACCGAATAAAGAAGAAACGAAAAGCCCATATTTGTGATCTTTGATTATTAGTTACTCATGTATGATCGATCATCAGTCAAGACTTGCTTTTGTTTTTTTTTTTCTTGGTAAATTTTTATGATTTCTTTAGGCACACACTATGATTGGCGTGTACTACTCACCGTCACTAATCCTTCAACTTGAACCTTTTATCGACTTACAGTTTATTCGATATCAATTCCATTACCATCGTCCGTGCATGAACTCATTCGATCATGCTGTTTAACTAGCTAGGCACACACTGTAATACGCTTTCTCTTCGTTAAATTTTATGTTATTCTTTCGTAATTGTGAGAGTAAGGACACAATTAGAATAAAAAGATCACCATTTTATCCAGTACTCTTTAATCTTTTTGTTACTTGAGATTTCAGTATCGATGCAATCATGTATATATGTGACACGCTGATAATACGTGACAATAATATATATGTGTATAGACGAAAATCCCAGAGTTGTTATATACGATGAGGACAATATATAGGCATTAATAGGGTCTGAAAGCTACGAAACTTTTTATGGTTCTTTCTCTCAAAGAAACGCCAACCGTTTGTATTCTGCAAATTAAAAGGGTCAACTGAATCGGCCATTTCAGGTACTACCACTATGGCAGCGCATGCATTCGAAATATACAACTCATGGACTTCTCATGCAATAAAACCAATGCGAGAAAAAAGGATTCTAACTACTTTTATGTGTTTTTGACTATTCAATGAAAGAAAAAAAAAAGGAAAATTAAAGAAGAGGTATGACATCTGTGCTGTGCCTGGGATGGGCAACGACAAAAATTGATGAATGCATAACCTTTTTCACAGTGGAACAGCTGTTTGTTTTCAAGTTATTTTTGTCAGTTTTAGTCATTCTTTTTTTTTTTGAATAGTTTGTGACGAATCGGATGCCTCATACGTAGAGTTTGAGATTGGTCACATTTCATCAATATTTATTATATGTTTTTTTTTTATCAAATTGATACTTCTATTTCGTTTTACAAATTGTCGAGGAAAATTTTGGAGGGAACGTAAAAAATGTCTTGATTATTCGTCATCAAAGATCACGAAAGGTCACATGATTTCCTCCGACGATTTCTATTTATTTCTTCACGTACATCGGAGAAAGGTTAATTTTGGCGGCGGACATATATAATGATCATCCATAATTAATTTCAGTATAAAACGTATGGAGCACCAAAAGGTATTCCTTTTCCAAAGAAATCGCAATGATGGGTTTTATTGTAGCGTTAATGCTTACATTGAAAGCAAATGAATGAAGAAGAGGAACACGGAACCTATAATATTATTATTCGCTTAATTAGGGAGTGGGGGAAAGTATAAAAAAATGTTTTTTACTCTTATATTATATTACAAGTACCAACCAAGAGGAAGTTGGGTAGTTGAAGAAACCAAGATCGTGTTTTTTGGTTATAACTTTGACCAACATATGTTATGGAAACTGTGGCGTGCTCTGCTTTTTGGAGAGGATCAATGACACACGCTTGGGCCACTTTCCCTTTGAATATATTATTATTGGATATAATTATCTGTTTTTTTTGCATTATTGATTAATATTTTGTCGATGAGCCTAAATTGAACTTATTACGGTCCAAACTATTTCGGTGGGACGCCCAAATCAAACAGCCCAATAAGTTTGAACAAATAATGGGTTATTTTATCCTTGCGTCTCTTCATGGAAATGCCATCATCGTTCATGTACAAATGAAATGAAGATCATGCAAGAATCAAAGCCGTTCACGATATAATTGACTTGTACAAATGAACAAACACCGTTATTTTCTTCTACTGCCTCTGCCGTCGACTTTGGTGTGGCGGTCTTTGGTGGAATTTCTCTTCGGCAGCTGCTTCTTGGGTGGTCGGCGGCGGTGGTGGTGTTAGGGTTGCGTGCGGTGGTGATGTTAGGGTTGAAGGAGAATCGAATCATCGCTATCTGAGGAAGATGTGTAATGGAATGAACTGATGAAGAAGAAGAAGCTGAGGTCTTTCATGGAGAGTCATCTGATGAACTCTTGAAAGAGCGAAAAAGTTGAACATCTTTGTTTCAGTCTTCTAAAACTGTTTGAACATCTTTATCTAAAAGGAGAAAGCTTTTACTTTATTTGAGGTGGTGGGGTTTGTGGATGAATAAATTGGAATTTATAATTTTGCATTCATTTGTTCAAAACTCTTGATGATTGCGTATCAGAAAAGTAAAATTTATATTCTTTAGGAAATTAATGTAGGGGCACTTCAAGTATTCGTTCGGAACAAAGGGAACCGTGAAGTTCAGTTCAGATATTAAATTTCACTCTAACGGGCTAATTTAGCCCGAACCCATTGGGCTTTTAGGCCCGCGGTCCACTAACCCACTGGGCCTGGTGGGTCGGGCCAATAGGCCCTATATGATTTGGGCTACCCAAACATCGGCCCAAATCAAACTTATTTCGGGCGGAATGGGCTGGCCCATGGACTCATGCTCAAACTTTCACCTCTAGTCTGGGTCAACCTCTTTGGTGATAGCCTATCTTATTTGGAAAGAAGGGCAAAGCTTCGACGATGCTTTCCAGCTTGTGAAATCAGCAAGGGGAATCACTAATCCAAAAGTGGGATTCGCCAGCCAACTCTTACAGTGTCAGAAACGAGTTCATGCTTTGCCTCCCAGCCCGACTTCTGTCATCGGAATGTACCGAATGGCCCCCTCATTCGCCTTACGATCCACTTCACCTTGGAAGGCTTCTAGTCGAACATTTTTGATAGGGGTAACTATCGGATCAGCATTCCTCCTAACTCGGATATCTGACAAGTGGTACTGTTCTCGGTAAAGGACCAAGTAAGAGGGGTATCTGGGGACCAGAGGCCTTGTACGGAAAAAGTACGAATGGCGCGCCCAATGAAAGAGTTTGAGCGGGAAATATAAGGTGTAGCCGACCAGGGGACACGTGGAAGACAACGATTGGCTGACAGGAAAACCAGGAAGGGGGCGTGCCAGTCTGACAACAATGCACCTGCGACGAGTGGTCCCCAAAAGGATATCCAGCTGGCAATAGGGGAATAGAACGGATATATGGGAAGGAGAGAAGGCAAATGCCAACAAGACTCAATACAATACACTAAAACACTTAGAATGAGAGGGGATCCTGAGACTGACAATGTATGGGCGTGTCAGGCTAAGAATCGTATAAAAGAATTGATAGTACTACTCATATCACCAAGGTCGACCTACCTTTTCGGGAGTCCATCTATAGAAACTCCGAAGTTAAGCGTGCTTGACTTGGGGCAATCTAGGGATGGGTGACCCCCTGGGAAGTTTCTCAGGGTGCGTGTGAGCGAGTGCACGAAGCACGCTAAAAGGTTAAATGGTGGTACAGTGGGGCCAGACTATCAGTCGGAGTGTGGTGGGCCCAACCCCACTGGTCCCGGTAGGGACCGATGCTATAGTGACACCCGGTATGGGACGGGTCGTTACAGCCCGCGGGCTAACCTGCCCCTCCCCGCCTAGGCCCGCGGCCCGGGCTTACCAACCTAGGCCTGCCCTCTAGCAGGCCTAAAAATCAAGGCCCGTCCCGCCTCTTTGGTGGGGCGGGGCGGGCGGGCCCGCGGGCCGTGGGCCAAATTGCCGGCTCGTCTTCTTCATCTGTTTTACACCATTGATGCACTGTAACGAGTGGCGTGAGTCTGAGGGTGTATTTCTCAACCGTGAATAGTGGAAACTGTTCCTGGCGGCCCGTGGACGTAGGACATCTGTCCGAACCACGTAAAATCGGTGTTTTCGTGTTCTTTTCCTTTTCTAACACTGAAACATATATCCTAACACACGCAAAAACGTTAGACCTAGCCCGTTTCACTCGTCAACCATCTTTCCCGAACCTAAATCTTGTTGATCGGGGTCATACATTTTGAGATGCATTTGTATAGAATATACTTGTATAGAATATATACAATAATGAGCTATAACAATTTGTATATTGATTTGTTAAATTAATGCAATAAAAAATTCGGTATATGAACTTAATTAAAACTTGATATCACCTTTTTATTGCAAATAATATTATTTATACATGAACTTAGATTTTTTTTATCTAATATAAAGATTAATTACTTATTTTCTAATTTGTTTCAATTACCACAAGATTACACATAATCTATGTAGAGTTTCAGATAAATTATTTAACTCACGTAGTGTGTTTTAGTTGAGAAGTCATCAATAAATTATACTCCCTCCGACCCAGTAACTTTTGTACATATTACTAAATCTGGCGTCTCACTATCTTTTGTACATTTCCATATTTAGTAAAAACCTATCACACACAATCAATATAATAATTTTAAATATTCTTAAAAGACGTGTCACACGCATACACTTTTCTACCTCTATATTATTATTCAGTTTCTTAAAAACCGTGCCGGAACCCAAATGTACAAAACTTATAGGGAGGGAGGGAGTACATGTTTGAAATTTTTTTAATTTTTACATCTTTCAGAAATTTGTAAGTTTTTAATTTAGAAAAGTCATTGGGCCTTTCTAACAAGAAAGTTATTTAACCAATGTAAAAATAGCCCATTTAATAAATACAATTAGCCCATTTAATAAAAAGAAGAAGTCCATCGACTTCATCCCTAACCTAACGCCGAGGTTTCTATTCTAAGCTTCACAATTCATCATTGGAGATTAGCTGCAAAAGTGAGATCGAATCGCCGATATTTCGGCCGTTAAGCCGATATATCGTCCGCCCCGTCCCGACCCGGCCGATATCTCGCCGCGACGTCCGAGATCTCCGCGACAAAACCATAACCGCGCCAACCCGTATCTATGGCGCGGCCGGCGGCGATACCGCTACGGAGCGGCCGATACGGCCGAGATAACGCCGCGATGGCGAACCAACTCAGAAACGAGTTCATGCTTTGCCTCCCAGCCCGACTTCTGTGATCGGAATGTACCGAATGGCCCCCTCATTCGCCTTACGATCCACTTCACCTTGGAAGGCTTCTAGTCGAACATTTTGTTTTGATGATCTTTACTTAAGGTTTCTGTTTTATTTCACAATTTTTTTGCAAATAGCATTTTCATTTTGACTTTCTATTCTAACTTCTCTATTTTTTGTCCTCCGTTAATTGGCAGCGATGATTCTGAAGACGAGTCAGATGTGGACACGCAATGTCATCTCATGAATAAAATGGCATTAGTGGAAGGTGCATTACATGAGCTAACTCATGACCTTCAGCTTAATGTTACGGTGGGTATATAAGTACTTATTACCACCTATTGTCCTGAATTTTTAAAATTTTTGATGCGATTCTAATTTTGATTACAGGAACCAGTGAGATCCAAAATATCAACTTTCGAGAGTGACGTGATCAATGAAGACGAAAAATTGGACTCTTTGTTAATAAAATTGAGAGGCAAAGAAAGTTGCAGCAGGAAAGGCAGAGAAATATAGATTTACGGTATCAGCGCATGATGTAAGATCTTTTATTTGACTACCTTTTATACTAATGTATCCCCGCTTTGGCGCTTTCCTTCAAAACCTAAAATAGTACCACTTTAATAATAGCTCGGCAGACATTTGCAAGTTTGCTTTTTGTTCATATTTGATGCTCAGAGTTTGTGACCTGTGATAATCGCAGTGCAGAAGCACTTGATAATCACCTAACAGATGTACAAAGAGATCATGAGAATGTGTCCCAACTAGAAGAGAGGAGGATAAGAGATGATGCTGCTCGCGAGGAGGCTAAAAGGAAGGAAAAGGCGACCCAAGAAGAAAATTTGCGCAAAGAAAGAATGAGAGCAGAGGAGGTTTACCCCCATTTTATTTAAAATTTTGATTTTTATGATTTTGCTAGTTTTCTGTGCTTGGCCTTTTATGCAAGTGTAATGCATCTTACGATTTTATCGTCTTTTCAATTGGTCATCCTCCTTGTCTTTTATGATCCATTTCAGGAAAGGATTGCAGCCGAGAGGGCGAAAGTAGCAGCAATAGAAGCTGAGAGAGCTCTAGCTGCACAAATAGAAGCCGAGAGAAAAGCTGCGGAAGAAGCTGAATCTAAACGTGCCTCCGAAGCTTCAGGTAGTTTCGTTATGCTTTGCTGCAAGTAAGAATTGCCAAGTATGTGAATATTTTCTCATGTTATATTGGCTGGTCTGTGGCAGCAAAAAGTGTAGTTTGGGCGTCGAAAAATGCCCTTGAATTAGAGAAAAGAAGGATGCAGATTTATGAAGAACTATGTGCAAGAAACAACAGTATTAAAGCTAGTTCTAATCAGGTGAGTTAGAGAAATTATTGTTATACTAGAATTGTGAAATCCATTTATACAATCAGTTGTTAAGAAAGTTTATTTTTCTTGTAGAATTTTAACAGACACGGGCAACTCATGGGTAGACTAATCAAGACAACTTCAGCCACTGCCGAAAGTATCAGGTAAATTTTAGTTCTCTTGGCTTACATTTGTAACTCTGTCTAACATTTTCTAAACTTGCCATGTTTTTTTTTAATTAGTCAGCTCGAAAGCTGAAGAATTTGTGAAGCTGCTAAATCATCCAGAATATCCCCAATCCACTAGTCTCGAGTTGTTTGCCGAAAAGGTTCTTATCACTAATATGTGAAACTCTCCTAATTCTTTCTTGAAGTTGTTTTGCGTAGTTAAACTGGGAACAAACTATGGGACTCATCATCCTTCTTCTGGATAATTGCAGATGGTCGCCTTCTGCACTAGTAAGAAGATGTTTTTTGCCACCGCCCATATTATTGTGCTAGTGACATCCAAGGTAAACATCTGCTCTTGCTACGTATGATTGGCTGTGCAATTTAATTCTCGAAATAAAATATAAAAATCACATTGATTTTGTTTGATTGATAACAGGTGCCTCAGGCAGTGGATATTCTCATCGCCAAGCTAAACAAGGCTTGTATCTACACCGTACCACAGTACGTAAGCTACTCGAAGGCAGCATTCGAATCTAAGGATGCTTATGTCAAAGCCATTGGTTACGAGGAAGATGATGACATCAATTCTTACGTAGAAAGGCTGTGTTGTTGCATGAAACTCTATGGAGCTCTAGTGCAGGTCTTGCTTTTATATCTTTCACTTCTGCAAACATGTTTTCGTCGAAAGCCACAAGTTTTCCTTACAACGATTTGTTTGTCATCAAAAGACCGAAATAGAGGCTTTGAGAATCCCCACGGACTCAAAGAAGGCTGGGCTTGGCTTGCGAGGTTCTTGAACGCTCTCCCGGCAAATATATACACAGCATACGCACTTTATTCGTTTCTTGAGGTAAGCCAACCTCATATTTTTTTTCCTTGGTACATAAACGTCGTGGGAGTTTTTGAAGCAACCAATGTTTCTTTCCGTAAAGGTGGCTGGATATGCTCTACATCGAAGATACAGAAACCAATTCGAAAAGCTAATGAAGATCGTGGTTCGGACTTTGTACCTGCGCTAAAAGACAGCGGCAAAGAGTCGTGGAGTTCTAAGATGAACCCTGTGAAAGTGTCTATGATGAACTACCTTGATACGAGAATGTTCGAGAAGGAACCTCAAGGATTCGAAATAAGACAACATTTGGATTCTACGGTGATTGGTGTCTTCTGAAAACTGCTACTTCTGCATCAGCCAGCCCTTTGTTTATTGGAAAAGCTTGAAAGCTCTTGGGACCATTATGTGTAATGATATTTATTTTGTATGTATTTGGCCATAAGAAAGAAAATATTAAATATTTCGTTTTATAATATAATAAGCCAACCTTTCTTGACCTTACAAAACAAAGTGCTTGTTTGGTTGAGGGGTTTAGTAATTTGAAACATGGGTTTGAAACATGTTAGTGTGTTTGGTTCGTTGGTTTATCTAAACCAATGGTTTATATAAAACCGCTCTAAACCCATACAGACGGGTTTAAATAAACACACCTCCTCACATGTATTTATTTAATAAACCCACTAACCAAACACGCATTTTATTTATACCCATTAAGTTGTTTATATAAACCCTTACTTATTTAAACCCTCTTAAATATAAACCTGTCAACCAAACGAGCACTAAATGTTTAGATATATTACATTCTCCCCTTGCTGGTCTTTGCTTTGTGGGTCTACTTATATTATAGTATATGCCTCAAAGTCTACTGGTAGACTCCTTCAATTTCTTTTCGTTTTATTATTCGTAGGAGTGCAAATAAATACGTTGTTAACGAAGGAAGTAACAAGATTTTTCAAGAACTAATCAATTATTTAAAGGAAAATAATGATTACGTGGCACATTGACCAATTCTGTTTCAGATCTGTAAGGGTAGGACGAGCTGTCTTCACTTTTATTTTTCTGTCTAAATATCCAAAATGAAAAATTGAATTAGACGACCTTTTGTTGAACGGTCGGTCCTTCGATCTTTTACACTTGGCCTTTTTGGTGGGGCGATATTCCACGAGCTTCAGCCATACGAGTCTAATTTCAGCTGCATATGCCCAAATTACAATAAGCTATAGTACATGTAAGCTTCGTTTTTTCTTCTATATATTTCCTTTACACGTCCTGTTCGAAGTTAATTGGACTGATTTGCGATTTGTATTTTTTGAATTATATTCATATGGTTTTTGGTGTTGTTGATTAACTGGAAAATTATAGCTCCCTTCTGAATTCGTATTAAAGATCTGAACTTTTTATTGCCAAGCTTAGTTTCCATGCTTCTTTAGGGTTCTGTGTGAACTTAACCATAGTGGGTGCTTACTGTTAACAGCCTGAGAGGCCTCTGCACTTTTACGTTTCTGTTTTTTGTTGTATTAATTTGGAAATTTGATTTCCTTAAGCTGCTTAATCCTTTGCTGTTATATCTAGATTAAGTTCAGATAATGTTGAGGGACGAAGAAAAGGATCCATCGTCAGGTGAGACATGGAAAACATACTCACGGGAATCGGGGTATAACACAAAAATGGTTGAAGAAACCAAAGATTGTGTTTTTTGGAAAACAATTCACATCACTGACTTCGAATATTATTATTATTAATTGGATATTATTATCTGTTTATTGCATTATTGATAAATATTCTGTCGATGAGCTAAATTGAACTTATTAGGGTCCAAACTGTTTCAGTTTGACGCCCAAATCAAATAGCCCACCCAATAAGTTGAACAAAATAATGGTTATTTTATCCTTTTGTTTCTTCATGGAAATGCCATCATCGTTCATGTACAAATGAAATGAAGATCATGCAAGAATCAAAGCCGTTCACGAAATAATTGACTTGTTCGCAAGTGTTTTGGCTCTACTCGCATTCCCCTTGTCTTGTTCGAACTTTCTAAATCCCATCTTTTAATTCTACAAAAAAAATCCCATCTTTACAGGAACACAACATTCCAAGAATGTTTCTTTTTTAATTAATGATTGGATGATTGATCCAAGTTTTTGGAATTCGTCAAGTTCCGAAGAAAGACCCCTACTTAAAGAACTCGGACTGATCTTACTCGTCCGCAACCATTTATCATTTTCTGTAAGTTTAATACGTTTCGCCAAAGAAAATACTGAGCTTCTGCTTGTTTTTTTTTTTTTTTTTTTCTTGAAAACGAGTAATAATATTACAAGAAGGTTGCTGCTTAAGATATAGGAAGGGGACACGTCCACATGATACATACAAAGTTGCCGGCTCAAGACCATGTCTTTAAGAGCATAGAAATCCATCCTTTCACTGTCTTAGATGATGTCAGGGGTTTTGCAACAGAGATAAATAACTTAATGGCCAGCAGAGAATCACTTGGAATAAAGTAACTATTTCCTACCCAAAATCACAGTAAATAGATGGGGCTTTTTAGATATGCCGATGGCTTAGACAAGCTGTTGATGTTGATCGGTACTTTGGGTAGTGTAGGAGATGGTTTGGTAACTCCTCTTAATATGTTCATTCTCAGTGGTATAATAGATGATTTTGCGACTTTGGGCGGTAGTATATCAAACAGTGTGGTAGACAAGGTATGTATGTATGGCTTGTGCTGATTTTTTGACTGAAAAGAAACATCAGTTTCATCTGCTCAGTTTTATTGTCTTGCAGTATGCTCTGAGGTTGCTGTTTGTTGCTATAGGAGTTGGAGTTTCGGCTTTTCTTGGTATGTACCTACCATCTCTTCTTGCCCTTCAAATGCAAACTGATGAGTACTTTCAGAATAATTCAATATTGATGATACAATCGCTCTTACGATTGGCAGAAGGATTATGTTGGACAAGAACAGCCGAGAGGCAGACATCTCGGATTCGTACTGAGTACTTGAGATCCGTTTTAAGACAAGAGTCAGTTTCTTCGACAATCAAAGTGATTCCTCGAACACGTCAATGTCGTCTCTAGCATTTCTGCCGACGCACACTTGATCCAAGATGTCATGGCTGAAAAGGTATCATTAACAGCCAATCGCCACTCAATGTAGCTGTTTGAATTTGTTATGTCTGCCATTGAAATCCATTGAAACCCTTTCTTTGGTATTCAGATACCCAAGTTCTTGTTGAATTCACGACCTTCATAGGAGGACTGATAATCGCTTCTTACTTCTTGGAGGCTAGCCTTGGCTTCTTGCCCGTCGCAGTATGCTTCATATCGCCGGGCGTACTACTGGGAAAGATGATGATGAATCTCGGGACCAAGGGCAAAGACGCTTACGAAGTAGCTGGCGCTAAGTCGAACAGTGCGTGTCGTCGATTAGGACCGTTTATTCCTACGTTGGCGAACTTCAGACGCTCGATAAGTTCAGCAAAGCCCTGCAAGAAAGTACGAAACTCGGAATCAAGCAAGGCTTTGCCAAAGGACTTATGATAGGTAGCATGGGCATCGTTTTCGCCGCCTGGGGTTTCGAATCGTGGCTGGCAGCGTTTTAGTGATCGAAAGAAACGAAAGCGGAGGCCGCGTTTTTATAGCGGGAGTTTTAGTCGTTCTTGGAGGAATGTAAGCAAGAAGTTATATATATTACAATGTGTTTGCGTGTAGTAGATTCTTAGCGAAGTTTTTGTGTTCTGCTGTAATAAAATCCCAGGTCTTGCATGACGGCGCTTCCGAGCATATCATCCATAGCAGAAGCGACGGCCGTGGCCGAAAGAATATTCGCGATGATCGACCGAGTGCCGAGCATAGACTCAGAAGAAAGAAAGGGAGAATCTTATCGCACGTCCATGGGCACGTCGAATTCAAGGAAGTTCACTTCAGTTATCCGTCGAGGGCAGACACGCCTATTCTCCGAGGTTTCAGCCTCAGAATCAAAGGAGGTAAGAAAGTCGGGCTCGTGGGAGGCAGCGGTTCGGGCAAATCGACCGTCATCGCTTTGCTCGAAAGATTCTACGATCCACAAAAGGGGAGATATTGCCGACGGCCATAAGATAAAAGGGCTCAAAATTAAATGGCTGAGACGCAGATGGGATTGGTGAATCAAGAGCCTATTCTCTTCGCCACGACAATCAAAGAAAACGTTGTTCGGCAAAGACGACGCTACAATGGACGAGGTTGTCCGTGCCTGTAAATCCGCAAACGCCCCGGACTTCATCACTTCATTGCCGCTAGGATAACGATACGCAAGTAAGTTTTTCTTTTTTTTTTTTTTAAAGACTTTCGTTTTCGGGTCTCTGAAGCTTTCGAATCGAAATCTCAGGTGGGGCAGTTTGGGTTTCAGCTGTCGGGCGGGCAAAAGCAGAGGATCGCCATTGCAAGGGCGCTGCTCAAAGACCCGAAAATCCTTCTGCTCGACGAAGCGACGAGCGCTTTAGATACGCAGTCTGAGAGGATAGTGCAGGACGCTATCGAGCAGGCGTCGAGGGGAAGAACGACGATCGTCGTCGCCCATCGCCTTACCACCATCGAAATTCAGACACGATCGCAGTCGTCGATTCTGGGAAAGTAGTAGAGTCGGGCCCGCACGATAGGCTGATGCAGGCGAGCGACGGCGTGTACTACAAAATGGTGCAGCTGCAGCAATCCTCGTCGGGGAACGAAGGAGGAGCTTCGAGTTCGAACCACCACCAATGGAAGACTATACGCACGAATACTCCGAGATCTCCTTACAGCGTTCGATCGAGCTTGAAACAGAGCCCCGTTTCCCCGTTCAGCGCTTCTCTGTCGATGAGCATCGTTCCATCGATCCACGATATATCGTATTACGACAGCGACGACGAGCCTTTCTACAACGAAGCGCGCGCCAAGAAGGTTTCTCAGTGGAGGCTGATAAAAATGAATGCGCCTGAGTGGAAGAGAGCCCTCCTCGGTTGCCTCGGTGCTGTGGCTTTCGGCGCGGTACAACCATTCAATGCGTACTGCTTGGGTTCGGTCGTTTCCGTGTATTTCAGCACAGATAAGTCGAAGATAATCAGAGAAGTCAGAGTGTACGCCATGATTTTCCTGAGCATAGCAGTCGTCAGCTTCTTCGCCAACATTCTACAGCACTACAACTTTGCGATCATGGGAGAGAGGTTAACCAAAAGGATAAGGGAGAGCGTCCTTCGAAACATACTCACCTTCGAGGTTGGCTTTTTCGACTCGGAGGAAAACACGAGCGCCGCAATCTGCGCCCGTCTCTCTACGGAGGCGAACGTCGTTCGCTGCCTCGTGGGAGATCGCATGTCGCTCTTACTTCAGGTCTTTTCGAGCGCATTCGTCGCCTATCTCCTCGGCCTGATTCTGACGTGGAGGGTTTCGATCGTCGTAATCTCCATACAGCCTCTGATCATCGCAAGCTTCTACTCGAAAAGCATCCTCATGAGAAGAATGTCCGCTCGGGCGCAAAAGGCGCAGAACGAAGGGAGCCAGCTGGCGAGCGAAGCCGTGGTGAATCACAGGACGATCACTGCGTTCTCTTCTCAGAAGAGAATTCTCAGGCTCTTCGAAGAAACTCTCAAGGGGCCGAGGAAGGAGAGCTTGAAGCAATCATGGTTTTCGGCAATAGGGTTGCTAATATCACAGTTTCTTACGACAGCTGCGATAGCCTTTACTTTCTGGTACGGCGGGAGGCTGCAGAACGAGCGCTTGGTGAGCTCGAAGCACTTGTTTCAAGCCTTCTTCATACTTATGAGCACTGGGAAGAACATTGCAGACGCAGGGGCAGCGTCGTCCGATCTGGCGAAAGGGAGCAATGCTATTCGATCGATTTTTGCGATTTTGGACAGACGTACGGAGATCGAGCCCGATAATCCCGACGGCCTTAAGGTCAAGAAAGGCCTAAAGGGTCGAATAGAGCTGAAGAACGTCTTCTTCTCCTACCCATCGAGGCCTGACCAAGCGATCTTTCAAGGGCTTAACTTGAAGATCGGATCCGGGAAGACTATGGCGCTCGTGGGGCAGAGAGGGTCGGGCAAATCGACCGTCATAGGGCTCATCGAACGGTTCTACGACCCGACGAACGGAACGGTCCTCGTAGACGACGAGGATATTAAAAGCTACAACTTGAGGGACCTGAGGTCGCACATTGCGCTCGTCAGCCAAGAACCTATGCTCTTCGCTGGGACCATCCGAGACAACATAGCTTACGGTAAGGAAAACGCTTCTGAATCTGAGGTTAGAAGGCCGCCGCACTCGCCAACGCCCACGAATTCATAAGGTAATAAATAATATACGCTCATAACATTACGGAAAACAATTGCTTACTATTATTGTTCGCACTTTGCAGCTCGCTGAAAGACGGATACAAAACTCACTGCGGAGAGAGAGGGACGCAGCTTTCGGGGGGACAGAAGCAGAGGATAGCGTTGGCTCGGGCGATTCTGAAGGACCCGTCGATCCTTTTACTGGACGAGGCGACGAGCGCGCTAGACGGCGTGTCTGAAAGCTTGGTGCAAGAAGCTTTGGAGAAGATGATGGTGGGGAGGACTTGCGTGGTCGTAGCTCATCGTCTTGCGACCATACAGAACGCGGATTGTACTGCGGTGATTAAGAATGGGAAGGTCGTTGAACGAGGAACGCACGCCGAGCTCCTTAGTCTCGGCGAGCGTGGTGTTTACTACAACCTCGTAACTTCGCATGGCCGCGGAATTTTCGAGTAAATTCTCCTCGACTGTAGTAAAAAACTCCTGATAGTTCGATCTATGTAAGCGAGTATGATCAACGTCGTCTCGTCTTTATGTTTTTGTGTAAAAAGTTTTGACATGATCATCAAATTATCCATTTCTATATATGTAAAAGAGGAGAACATGAGCATCATATTCGCTTACACGTGAGATTTTTTTTTTAAGTGAGCAAAAACAGAAAAAATAAAGAAGATAAATTTGCCCCCACGCAGGATCGAACTACGGACCTTCAGTTTACAAGACTGACGCTCTACCACTGAGCTATAGGGGCTGTTCTGATATTTAATTTATATCGTTATACATATTAAGAAATTATTTTATTTATTGAAACACTCGATCAAACAGCAGCAATCCCATGGTCGTCGAAGACAAATACAAATACAAGGGACGTGTTTTTTTTATTTTAACCATCATCATCTTCTTCTTCTTCTTCTTCTTCTTCTTCAATTACGTCTTCAATCAGTGCAGCAACGGTACATGACGTACTTGTCCATGGTCTTCCCACACTCTGAACAAACCACACGCTCAGGTACATAACCGGCGTACCCAGGAAGAATCAAATTGTTGCAGTGATGCTCTGGGTGGGTCCCACTTATGATCTCCTCCAAAATCGGCACGAACTTGTCGGGATGATCCACCCTATGAACCCAGCTGTTGTAAGTCTCGAATATAGGCAGCACAATGTCTCCCTTGCCCTTGGTAATGACGCTGTTCCCCTGGCTGAATACAGCCCAGCCCCGATCGCTGCTGTCGTACGTCAGCAGTTCCATGATCTCCCTCATGATGACGTCGTCCTCCGCCGAAGCGCCGATGTGCTTCTTGGAGTTCCACATGCTCCAGAGCCTCACCCAAAAGAACCATATGTAGTCGTAGTAGTCGTTCAGAGAGAAAATATGGCTCAGCTTCTCCCTGTTTATCACCTCGTGGCAGCGCCGAACTTTCTCCTTTGGGTCGCGCTTTCCCACGTAGAGCATTTCCAAGGCGACGTGCGTTGCCTCTGCTGCTGCTCTCGCCGATAGGGTGAATTTGCGTATCCATTCAATGTCTTCTCCTCCGTATAGGCAGATCACCTTGTCGTCACTAATCTGTTCGTTAAAAGTCCCCACAGAACTGTAAGATGTAAGGTTAGAGGAATGGTACTTATATATATGCATAAGAATTTTAACTACCCATGAAGAATCCTTTGATCGATGAAATCGGCGAGCAATCTGATGTTCCATGTATTTGTGTTCCACAGCTCCCTTTCCCTCTCCATGGTGAAATCGAAGGCCTCGCCGCCCCAAATCCACATCATGGGCAGGGCGTCGCGGTTCGATGGGCGCCCACGCGGGTCGAGCACGACCACCATGGGCATGTGTGTGAATTTCCAGTCGTCCCTTATGTACCTAACCGCCGCTGGCTCGATGAGTGAAGGATGGTCCACGGAGTACCAAGGCATGCTGTTGTTCCTCAGGTCGTAGAAAACGCCGTCCGAGGGCTGAGTGCGGTGGTCCGCTATTGGGACCCACAGAACCTCATACTGATGTCTCACGGTCGAGCTTTGGCTGTAGATCATGTGGAGGACGTTGAGCTCTTCGTGGGGGATGTTGAGGTCAGTGATTAAGAGCAGCACATATTTCAGCCTCAGGGCTTCAAGGAGTTCCTGGCGTTTTGTATTACATATGCAAGGAAAAAATGAGAAGAGGTTGTCAGAGAATATAGAAGCGAAGCTATGTTTTAAGGTATGTGAAGAGAAGGAAGAACATTTGTTCGTTTGGAGCCATCGTAGATGGGCCTTTGATCGTCTCGGCCTCGAATCATGGCTCTGAGTACTTTCATGTTGTCGATGTGGGATGTTTCCATGAGCCTTTTGAAGGCTAAGTAAGCATCTTCGTCCTGTTTCCTTCCTGCAAATTGATCGGCAAACCCTACTTCGAATTCGAAAGACATTTGCAAAAAAAAAAAAGAATACTTTTTCGATCTTTGAACGATGATCAAATTAAAGTTGATCACATTTCAACTCACCGATATAGTCCTTGCACGCTGACAATTTCCCCTGTAGGTGTTCCAATATTACAGTGAGCTTATGACCCATGCTGAGGATCTCCCAAGATTCAGCAGTAGACGGAATGTACCTATACACAACGATCGAATTCAAGGGAAAAAATGACCTTTCTCTTTTATTTTTTAAAAGAAAACGTACTCGTGGCCGCTCCCGACGAGATTGAGCAGTATGGACGAGCAAGACAGA
This sequence comes from Craterostigma plantagineum, assembly GCA_027422505.1. NCBI lineage: Eukaryota > Viridiplantae > Streptophyta > Magnoliopsida > Lamiales > Linderniaceae > Craterostigma > Craterostigma plantagineum. Next base: position 255,335 of record JAPQWV010000005.1, read on the forward strand.
ATGCTCCTAACAATCCAGTAAACAGCAGTTGGGATATGAGCAGTCGCCGCCGAAATCTCAGGGGACTCATGGCTGATGTACGAAGGGCTGAGCTCATTGAAATCGACGATGCAGTGCGTCACCTTGAGTACGATATTCAGCAGATTGAGGACAGATTCGAACTTCTTCCTCAGTTCCCCAGAGTGTTCGGTCATCTCGGGCAGATCCTTGAGGGCCGCGATGTTCTTGGCGAGGGGATTCTTTGCGTGGAGGTGCTCGACAAGCATGAATCCTCCATAGTTGCTAGCGAAGGCAGCAAAGGCAATGGCTACCTTCCCCTCCCATGAGTAGTTGGAGAGGGATTTGAGGAGGTCCATTGTCATTGAATGTGCTTCTCCTCCAGAAGCACATTTGCAGATGATCTTATTTTTTTTTTCCAATGATTTTATGTCACAACTCATGACGACAGAAGTTATGCTAATGAAAAAATCGATAAATAAACGATTCATTCGGTAATTATGTTTTTACCTCGCAGGAAGTCTTGTTGATTGGATATGCAAGGATTCGAACGATCTCAGAGTCGTAGTCATGGATAAGCTGCTTGTTATCATTACTATCATGGCGGACATGATCCTTGTTGGTGTCTCGTTGGGATGTTGTCAGCAGCAGATGCTTCTTCCCATCGACCTGTCGAACTCAAAGTCAGGCAACAAAAAAACACGAGGCTGAAAAATACAGTCAGTCTTTCAATTAGATTCAGACATATACCAGCTGGGCAGAAGAAGAGGAAGACATGGTGAGCTTTCCAAGCAGCAAGATATCCTCGACGATGGTGAGGATAGGCTTAACGTTGAGGCGTTCGATGTCAGGGGCATGAGTTGCAAGGATCTGCTTGGTGAGTGCGCTTTCGTCTGAGGAAACTAAGGCACCTCCGCCCCTCATCGTCAAGTTGCTCCTATTTACAGTGCCAACGACAGCATGAGGCTCGTGGGCAATAGGTGCGCTCGATGAAAGAGGTTTGTTTGCGGTGTGATCTTCGTATTCGTTGGCTTGTTTTTGAGAGTGATGATCAGGTGCGAAATTATGAACTCCTTGGCCCAATGCTGGCGCTCGAATGGGTGGTGCGAACTTATCGGTATTAGTTGGAGGAGGTACAGCATCACTGCGAAGACTCATCTTTAGTTTTTCTTGGATGCAAGGAAGTAAAGAAAGTACTGTAAGAAGTGAAGTGGTTCTTGTGTGCTTTATATAGATAGCTAGCGTATGTGGTAATTAGAAGCCAGGAGGAGGACAAGAAACAAATGATAGCATAGAATAAATTTTTTCTTTTTGTGGGGATTTAATTAATGTACTTTGCTTCCATTGAGGTTTTAAGACAGAGTAAGATAAGACAGGTGAATCTTGGTCATGTGTTGCACGACTACTTAGCATGTCTTCTTTACGTTTAGATTAAGACCATGGTGCTTGGACTCGATGTGGGCCTAAGACCCAACTATCTCCGCAAGTATTATACTAGAACCGGCCCAAATTGCTACTTGCCCGTTAACATTCGTGCCGAATCAGGTTTATTTGACCCGACCCGATCGTTTCTTCGTGCCCTGCCCCCACCCCAAGCCAGCTCGCCTACAGCAAGTCCTCGTTTTACATATGTTCTCACCTGAACGCTTACACTGAGCTGATCATCTCTTCTGTTGATTCTTAAATTGAAGCGCATCTGTTCGTGTGAACATTGTTATACAGCAAAATGTCGAAAGTAGCCGAATACTTGCCCCCGAAAGGTGGGTTTTCGTTCGATCTGTGCAAGAGAAACGAGATGCTTGTGCAAAAGGGTTTGGGTTAGGACCCGAAGAATTGGTTTGGGCTCGTACTAAGTTGCTGGGCTTCTAAGTGGACCAAGAGCTATTATAAATATTATATGATGTATTGGGTTATTATAGCAAGCCCAAGTATTATATTATATATACATTGTATTCACTATCGTGAACATTAAGCAAAATGAATTAAGTCTTCTATCTTCTTCATCAACTCTCTCGCTCGATCTCCTCTGATCTCTCTCTGTTTCTCTATCTCGATCTCTCTATCTCTCTCAGCTCCCTTTCTATCTCAGTCTATCCCTCCCCCTCTAATCTGACTTCTATACCTTCTATATCTACAGAAAAGCATTAAAATACATCTTATATATCTCGCACGTCAACTGTTCGACGAAAAGCCAAGTAAGAAACCGCTTCTAATTTGGACGGGATCTTACAGTTTGAAGGGACCTTCCTTTCTCAAAACCGGGACTACAATTGTCGGATTGATATTTCAGGTCGCCTTTAAGCTTGTTCTCGGTGTTTTTCTTTTATTTGCAATTCATTTTGATCATAAAAGTTTATGCTGCTGTATACTAGGGTTTATGTGATGGAATGATAGGATTATAATGGTTGCAGAGTTTCACTTTTATGTAGAAGGATATTTCTATTCTGAAGATGGGCTTTTTTAATTTATTATTGTGGCATTGGATAGTCCTGTAAAATTATAGTGCTAGACTTCATATGAGAAAGACAATCCATTGATCGACCTTGTTCACCATACATCGTTATGCTTGAAGAATACATTATGTAGGATGGTGTTATTCTTGGAGCCGACACACGAGCTACAGAAGGCCCCATTGTTGCTGATAAAAACTGTGAGAAGATCCATTACATGGCTCCCAATATTTATTGCTGTGGAGCTGGCACAGCTGCTGATACTGAGGCAGTTACTGGTATTTGTCCAAAAATCGTTCGCTTCTTCTCACTCTCTGTGTTGGTACTTGGTAGTAGTAACTCTTGTTTTTCGTGTATCTTTCTTTCTCTAGACATGGTTAGCTCTCAGCTGAAGCTACACCGCTTTCACACTGGCCGCGAGTCTAGGGTTGTGACGGCCCTTACACTACTAAAGTCTCACCTGTTCAGGTTCGTGGTGTATGGTCATTTCTTTTATGTGAAAATACTTATACTATGTACCCTTTTTACGTCTGAAACAGCTATCAAGGTCATGTATCAGCCGCCCTGGTGCTTGGTGGAGTTGATGTTACGGGCCCTCACCTACACACAGTGAGTTAGTTATTCTCAACCCATAAGAACGAACTTCAGATGCTCTTTTTTTTTTTTTTTTTGAGATGCATGTAACATGGGTGTAATTTTCCGTCTAGATATATCCGCATGGTTCAACTGATACTCTTCCATATGCCACCATGGGCTCTGGATCCTTGGCTGCTATGGCAATGTTTGAATCGAAATATTGTGAAGGGATGACGGTAGTTTTTTCGTTTCTGTTTCTTCGGTTTAATTGCTTTCTTTTCTGTTTTCTGACGGTGCAATAACTTTGCAGAGAGATGAAGGTATAAAACTAGTGGCTGAAGCGATATGCTCTGGTATATTTAATGACTTGGGAAGTGGAAGCAATGTAGATATCTGTGTTATAACAAAGGTATTCGCCTTTCCTGTTAAAGTTTTTCCTCTTTTTTTTCTTTTCAGTTTTTATTCGGTTGATCAATAGTTGCGAGCAATACTTGCATGCTTTGATTTTCAGGGAAATAAAGAGTATTTAAGGAATTACATGTTGCCAAACCCGCGCACGTATGTTAGTGAGAAGGGTTACTCATTCTCCAAGAAGACTGGTCAGTTTTTCATGATTCAGTTTGACAATATTCGTTTGCCTTTGGTTGAATTGATGCATCGATCATCTTTTTTTTTTTCACTCTCTCAGAAGTGCTGCTTACGAAGATAACACCATTGAGAGATATGGTCGAAGTTATTGAAGGCGGAGATGCAATGGAAGAATGAATTTTGTCCTTCTCAGTGGGACCTTAGCGGGTTTCTATGTCCCTCTCCTTTCCATCTATATATGTATGCATTGCATTCTGTTAAACTTCACAGTTATGGGATTTCACTACGATTATATCACGTTAATTTATAGAGCTCGCATCATCTTTCTTTGTCATTGTTCATAACAGCAAATATTCGTAAGCCCCAAATCAAACTCATCTCTTTAGTCTGTCTGTAGTTTATAGCCCTGAAACGGCCAAGAATTTCCTCGCAACATCTTTCACCACAGAGCTGATCTTTCCGAGCAACGTCTCATTAGCCCCACGCCTTGTGCTGTCGAGAACCTTAAACCACTGGCTCGCGGGATCACAGTCACTGTTCGTATCCATGCACTTGCAGTAGTTCGTAATAACCTTATTGCCCGAATCAACGTCCAGGCAAACGCTGCTACCATCCTCGAGCCTTGAAGACAGGTGCATCTTAGAATCTGAAGTAGTTTCCCATTTCAGCCTAACATCGTCGTCATCTGTGCTAGAAATTGCCAGTTTCGCAGGTTGCCCTACTTCGCCTGCTCTCAGACAAAGGTACGACGACCCCCAAAAAGCGTCAGCTTTTTCTGCGGAGTATAGTTCCATGCTTCTGCTTCAGAGCACGGCCCTAAAACTAGCGGTCCTAAATCAGACTGCCTCGTCACGCAAAGCCCAGTCATAGGATGGAAGAGTACTTTGTGCAGATTTCTTTCTCCATAGCCTGGACCTGCAAGCAATAAACACAAGAAGTATAACGCCATGTTTTCAGATTATAAGGTTAATTATGAGGGCTTCGATTCTTACCCCGAAATGGATATTGAAGCGAGGATATCTTTGCAAGCATTGTTTGGTTTCTGACTTCTCGCCAATCCCAGTCATAAAGTCCATAGTACTCGTCGAACCCTACCACTCCTTGCCTGATGTAATAGCTCCCCGGGAGGGCCCACAGCGCCCAATCCAAGTCCAACTCAGCCGCCCATCCCATGAAGCAGTTCAAGTACCTATTGTCATTGACGTTTGTGCCCCTCATATCCACCCCAAACTCGCTCAAGAACAAGGGGTACCCTTTGTCCAACAAGAATCCTCCCTTCGTCGTGGTATCTGCTACTATACGACCGCAAACTTGGTTGGGATTACCGTTGAGCCATTCGTCGCTGTCCGAGAAGCCGTACCAATGGAGTTCGAACACCAACTTCTTCGCGAAAGTTAAGGTGACGTGTCTCTTTTGAAGGAACGACAAGTCCCTGTCGAATTTCAGGCCAGACAATATGACCAAAAGGCTAGGGTTTGCGGCGTGAACTGCTTCTGCTCCTTTCTGCATGTACCTGCCATGTAAAGATTTATTCCTTATTAGGATGTGTTCGACCACATTCGTTTTCTTATTACAAGGGGGCGATGAACGTGTAGAAATACCTGTACCAATCGTCGACGTTTTGCCTGCTGCCTCTTAGTTCGTTTCTTAAGCTCATGGCGACTACTTTTTGTGTTCCCTTGAATGTCTTGGCAACTTTAGTTAGGCCTTTGATCCATAGGTTGGGATCGAAGTACTTGTCGCCGAAGAAACCGTTGCCATCAGAACTGCTACAGCACCAACCTGGCTTACTCGTATGGTTATCGAGTATGATCATAACGTTTTTCTTTGCAAGGCTGGACACTACTGCCTGGGAAAAAAAAGTAATTGGTTTTTTTTTTTTTTTGTAATCATGATCAATATTCAGGCGTGAGTAAGATGATGATTTAACAAACATTGATGGGCTGTTAAAGGAAGACTTGAAAAATAAATGCGGGACAAATAGCATGTGTGTATAAAAAGTCTTGTCATCGTGGTTGATGGTCAACATCAAATAAGCCACTTGTCTTTCTACACCTTTGCACTATTTATTTATCTTTTGTCATAAATCCATTGGGTGTAGTAGTTTTCTGTAGTTGTGAATTGGTCAATGATCAAGATAATATATGTCGAATCAATATGAACCCCACAAATCAATCAATAAATTTATTTCTTGACCTATCAGATCATCAGATCGAGCAAGCACGTAGAAGAAGACACTCGAAGAATGAGATGTAAAGTATGATCAAAAGATATATACCTTGTAAGCATTGATGAGAGAAAGATCAATGATTTCAGGATTATACTGCTGGAAATCTTGGATGGCATCGAACAGTCCTATGTTCTTAAAAGACTCCCTCACTGTAATGGAAGCCAGCGTATCGTTGGTAAACAAGAAAAGCGGCCACGTCAGCCTAACGCAGTTGAATCCCATGAGTGGAATGTTAGCAGAAATCTCATCCACTGATTGCTTGCTCAGCCCTTCGGCGACGACCACTTCGAGGTGAGAAGGCCAGTTTACGCACGCAAGCTTTATGCGATTCCCCGATGAATTTACGATCCATCGTGACTCTGTAGAGAAAGGCTGCGATGCAGCGAAGAAGAAGAAGAAGATGGGACTTGTTGTTAACGTAGAAAGGAGATAACAGCATAGGAAGAAATGGAAGCTGGCTTTTTTATCTCCATTGTTGTGTGGACTTTTTCTTGGAGGTTCTTTAAATATGCTGGTTTGGCTTGTTGATCAGAATAATGGATTTTTTTATTTGTAGTAGTAGGTCATGTCGTCAATGTATTGGTGGGAATAGATATTGAATATAAGATGTTGCTATTGCGCACGTACTTGTATTCTATATCCATATGCCCATACTTGTATGCTATACATGTGTAGACTTGTATTTTAACACTTTCGAGATGATAACATTATCAGTTGGTTCAAAAGTTGCAACAATTTCTGTTGCAAGAGGAATATGGAGTTAGGACTTTGGACAAGCAAAATGGATTCTAACTTCTTCTAGATCATGTTATCGTGTTGATTCTATAGGGTCCGTTTAGTTTGACAGATATGTTAGGATAAATGGGTTTTTATCTTTTATAATGTTCAGTTTTAAATTTGTATATGGCGCGAGATAACTCAACGGCCCGCTGCAATAAATCAATAAATCCACTACAATTTAACCAACTAATATAACTTACCCAACCCACCTACTAATATATAAAATTACAAAAACAACCTTACATAACCCTAATCCTTCCATCAAATAAGTTCTAACCCTTACGGCGATAACAGACCACGGCGACAGCTCTTATGGAGCTTGCCATCATAAACGGCGCCTGTGGAAGTTTGAGGCGGGTGAAAGACAGCGCAAGTGGATGGTGGAGCGCGAGCCAAACAAGAGGTTGAGGACCCCGTCGTCGCGGCTGCGCGTGCTTATGACACCGCCGTTTTACCTCCGAGGACCCACGACGAAGCTCAACTTCCCCGATGAGGTAGGCACCATCGTCGGCGGAGGCTACGGGTCTGAAGGACGACTAGCTCTCTGCCGCTGCGGTAATAAAGATGGTGTCGAAGGTCGTGCTGCTGAGCGGCGGGGAGGCGGTCGGTGAGGTGCAGCTGTTCAGTGGTGGCGAGATTGATCTCGATAAGAGGCACGGTGGTTGAGGGGTTCAACCAGGCGAGATGGGTTGCGTTCCGCTGATGGTCGGCGAGACAAGGTTTTTTATGCCACCAAATTTGTAGAAGAATCGTTGTGTCAAAGAAGATACAGTGGAGATGCTACAGTTGAGGTTGACGTGTGTGGCGAAGGCGGCTGAGTAGAGACCGGAGATGGTGGTCAGGTGGTTAAGGCGTTGAGGCCGGAGATGGCTGATATGATACAGAACAAGAAAACGAACGATGGTGAATGTGTTGTAATGTAAAGGGGCAAAAGGGGTTAAATTGGTAAATTGACATTTGTTGGATCAGATATTAAACTGTAAACTGAACGGGTATAAAAACTGTTACCTCAACATTACTATCTCATCAGCCAAGATTATTATCTCATGATAAAAATTATATTATTTTCTTATATTTTGAACTAAACGCAGCCATAGTCTATACGATAGTATGATACCAAAAATAGAGCCGTCAAAATGGCCCGCAGCCCACGGGCCGGCCCGCCCCACCCTACCTATGGGGCGGGCTGGGCTGCAATTTCTAAGGCCAGCCAGAAGGCAGTCCTAAACGGGCTAGCCCGCGCGGACCGCGGGCTAGACGGGGTGGGGCGGGCTAGCCCGCGGGCTGGCCCGCTGTCTGCGGGCTAGCCCATATAAATTTTTTTAGCCCAGCCCACGTAAGTTTTTTTCCTATTTAAAGTCTAGCCCAATAATAGTTCCCAAATCAAAACCTAGCTTCCTCCCAAACCATCATCGACCTTCATCTTCAATTCATCGATCGTCACCTCATCAATCATCAGAGACAGAGACTCGTCATTGCGGCGACCCACCTTCCTCAGCGAGCCACGGCCGGAAACTGCTTCATCTTGGAAAAATTCACAGTCAAGATATTCAACAACCTTCCCTCGAACTCCAAGCCGTTGCGAATCCACTGCAAATCGAGGGGACAACGACCTCTGCGATAAGGTGAGGTACGTAAACGAAAGCTTCAGCTTCGATTTCTGCAATGCGTTCTTCAAGCGAACGCTCTTCTTCTGCAACTTCTTCTGGCGTGGAAAGATGGTCTCCATGGACGTGTTCAACTTCCAAGGAGAAGTACAGTCGCCGCACCTTTTCTTTAGCAGTCTGCGTCTTTTTTCAGTCGACGGCAGCCGCGTTCGCAACCCTATGGCAGCCCCTCCCAGTCGCATACCAAACCTAGCGTTTGATGCTTTTTGTGTGATTTGGTTGTTCCATTTGGAATTTGTTTTGTGTGATATTGATGTTTACTGACTTGGGTTTGAGAGGTTTATGACTGTTGCTCGTTCTGCAATTTTTTTTTTTATAAAACTGGCCCGCGGCCCGCTAGCGGGGCGGTCTGGGCCTCATATATACAGGCCCGCCAAATGGCGGGCCAGTCCGCCCCGCCTCGCCAGAAGGCGGGATTAGGCGGGCTACGTGCCGGCCCAGCCGGCAGGCCCGTTTTGACAGGTCTACCAAAAATCAAGAGTGACATATAGAAGATTAGTATACCAACCAAGTATATTTGCATTGTATTTTATTTCCAACTTTATTATAAAAAAACAAAATTTGAAGATTAGTTTAATGGACATAAAGTGTTAGTTATCCGATGATGAAACGGTCCAAATATGTAATGAAGACCCAATAATAAGGCCCAAACTCCTGACCCATATCCGAGTTTGTAGTATAAAATGGTTGGTCGCCGTGTGTACTACGCGAACTAATTTGAGTTCGCTTTGATTCCAACTTTTTTCATGAAATAATTTGCTCGTCAAGAACTAATTTTGTGCCGTTTGTAGTTGTACGCACTCCGCTCTTTTTGTGCTGCTGTCGCCGTGGGTCTGCGCTGCTCGGCGTACCCATCTCCCTAACAATTTATTAGATAGAAGTGTTATTTAAATTTTCGAGAAAGCATTGTCATTCCTCGTTTTTCCTTTTCCGGGATTTGATGATGTTGTAGATTCTTGCACCGGCTTGTTCTGAGAAGAAGGAACTTCCTGGAGCGAGGATATGTAAGTCGTCCCCACAATCTTTAGTTTTTGTCTACATCATAGTTGAAGTAAATGGATGCCCACATAAACTAAATTATGTACATCATGTGTTTTCATTGATATTAGGGCAATCCTGAAATTGGACCTTCGTTTACCACAAAAGTTGGGTTGGGTTTCCGCTGATCCCCAGCCTGATTGGAGTTTCGACAGTTTGCTGTCTGAGCTTGATTCCATAGACAAGAAGCTCAATGCCGGTTCGTCAGATTTTCTTGTACCTTTAGCTGAAAAGAAATCTAGGTAAGTTAGCCTTTTCATTCATTTGATTTTTGCGGAAATATCTGATTTTTTTTCGGTTGTACAGAGATGGGAAGGCTTCAAAGGATGTCCATCACTCCACTAGGGGTTTTGTTATAAGTGTTTCAGATGATTTTAGTGATTATAGCGAAGAAGATGATAGTGAGGACGAGCCTCGCAAGTATGACATGGTTTCTGGTCGAAGATTTTGTTTTGATGATCTCTACTTAAGGTTTCTGTTTTATTTCATAATTTTTTGCAAATAGCATTTTCATTTTTGACTTTCTATTCCAACTTTTCTAATTTTTTTTCTCGGTTAATTGGCAGCGATGATTCTGAAGACGAGTCAGATGTGGACACACAATGTCATCTCATGAATAAAATGGCATTAGTGGAAGGTGCATTACATGAGCTAACTCATGACCTTCAGCTTAATGTTACGGTGGGTATAAGTTCTAATTACCACTTACTGTCCTGAATTTTCAAAATTTTTTATGCGATTCCAATTTTGATTACAGGAACCAGTGAGATCCAAAATATCAATTTTTGAGAGTGACGTGATCAATGAAGACGAAAAGTTCAACTCTTTGTTAAATAAAATTGAGAAGCAAAGAAAGTTGCAGCAGGAAAGGGAGAGAAATATAGATTTACGGTATCAGCGCATGATGTAAGATCTTTTATTTGACTTCCTTTTATACTAATGTATCCCCGCTTTTATTCAAAACTAAAATAGTACCACTTTAGTAATAGCTCAGCAGCACATCTGCAAATTTTCTTTTTGTTCATATTTGATGCTCAGAGTTTGTGACCTGTGATAATCGCAGTGCAGAAGCACTTGATAATCACCTAACAGATGTACAAAGAGATCATGAGCATGTGTCCCAACTAGAAGAGAGGAGGATAAGAGATGACGCTGCTCGCGAAGAGGCTAAAAGGAAGGAAAAGGCGATCCAAGAAGAAAATTTGCGCAAAGAAAGAATGAGAGCAGAGGAGGTTTACCCCCTTTTTACTTAAAATTTTGATTTTTATGGTTTTGCTAGTTACCTTTTATGCAAGTGTAACGCATCTTACGATTTTATCATCTTTTCAACACTCATCCTCCTTGTCTTTTATGATCCATTTCAGGAAAGGATTGCAGCCGAGAGGGCGAAAGCAGCAGCAATAGAAGCTGAGAGAGCTCTAGCTGCACAAATAGAAGCCGAGAGAAAAGCTGCAGAAGAAGCTGAATCTAAACGTGCCTCTGAAGCTTCAGGTAGTTTCGTTATGCTTTGCTGCAAGTAAGAATTGCCAAGTATGTGAATATTCTCTCATGTTATATTGGCTGGTCTGTGGCAGCAAAAAGTGTAGTTTGGGCGTCGAAAAATGCCCTTGAATTAGAGAAAAGACGGATGCAGATTTATGAAGAACTATGTGCAAGAAACAACACTATTAAAGCTAGTTCTAATCAGGTGAGTTAGAGAAATTATTGTTATACTAGAATTGTGAAATCCATTTATACAATCAGTTGTTAAGAAAGTTTATTTTTCTTGTAGAATTTCAACAGACACGGACAACTGATGGGTAGACTAATCAAGACAACTTCAGCCACTGCCGAAAGTATCAGGTAAATTTCAAATCTCTTGGCTTACATTTGTAACTCTGTCTAACAAACTTGCCATGTTTTTTAATTACGTCAGCTCGAAAGCTGAAGAATTTGTGAAGCTGCTAAATCATCCAGAATATCCCCAATCCATTAGTCTCGAGTTGTTTGCCGAAAAGGTTCTTTCTTATGACTAATATGTGAAATTTTCTTAATTCTTTGTTGAAGTTGTTTTGCGTAGTTAAACTGGGAACAAACTGTGGGAATCGTCATCCTTCTTTTGGTAATTGCAGATCGTCGCCTTCTGCACTAGTAAGAAGATGTTTTTGCCACCGCCCATATTATTGTGCTAGTGACATCCAAGGTACAGATCTGGTCTTGCTACGCATGATTGGCTGTGCAGTTTAATTCTCGAAATAAAATATATAAATCACATTGATTTTGTTTGATGGATAACAGGTGCCTCAGGCAATGGATATTCTCATCGCCAAGCTAAACAAGGCTTGTATCTACACGGTACCAAAGCACATAAGCTACTCGAAGGCAGCATTCGAATCCAAGGATGCTTATGTCAAAGCAATTGGTTACGAGGAAGATGATGACATCCATTCTTACGTAGAAAGGCTGTGTTGTTGCATGAAACTCTATGGAGCTCTAGTGCAGGTCTTGCTTTTATCTCCTTCACTTGTGCAAATATGTTTCCGTCGAAAGCAATAAGTTTTCCTTACAACAATTTCTTTGTCATCAAAAGACCGAAATTAGAGGCTTTGAGAATCCCCACGGACTCAAAGAAGGCTGGGCTTGGCTTGCGAGGTTCTTGAACGCTCTCCCGGCAAATATATACACAGCATACGCACTTTATTCGTTTCTTGAGGTAAGCCAACCTCATATCTTTTTTCCTTGGTACATGAACGTCGAGGGAATTTTGGAAGCAAACAATGACTTTCTTTCTGTAAAAGGTGGCTGGATATGCTCTTCACCGAAGATACAGAAACCAATTCGAAAAGCTAATGAAGATCGTGGCTCGGGACTTTGTACCTTCGTTAAAGGACAGCGGCAAAGAGTCGTGGAGTTCTAAGATGAACCCTGTGAAAGTGTCTATGATGAACTACCTTGATACGAGATTGTTCGAGAAGGAACCTCAAGGATTCGAAATAAGACAACATTTGGATTCTACAGTGTTTGGTGTCTTCTGAAAACTGCTACTTCAGCATCAGCCAGCCCTTCATTCGTTCAAGTTGCTGCTTGCTTGTGCTATTATTGTACTTGAAAAGAAAAAGTCTTGAATTTCTTTTTTGTTTATTCGAAAAAGCTTGAAAGCTCTTGGGGACCATTATGTTATGATAGTTATTTTGCATGTATTTGGCGAAAAGAAAATATTAAATATTTTTCCTTTTATAATATAATAAGCCAACCTTTCTTGACCTTAGAAAACACTAGAGACAATATTTAGATATATATATTACATTCTCCCCGTTTGGTCTTTGTGGGTCTACTTATATTATATGCCTCATTGTCTACTGGTAGACTCATTCAATTTCTTTTCGTTTTATTATTCGTAAGAGTGCAAATAAATACGTTGTTAACGAAGGAAATAACAAGATTTTTTCAAGAACTAATCAATTATTTAAAGGACAATAATGATTACGTGGCACATTGACCAATTCTGTTTCAGATCTGTAAGGGTAAGCTGTCTTCACTTTCCCTTTATTTTTCTGTCTAAATATCGAAATGAAAAATTGAATTACACTGCCTTTTGTTGAACGGTCCTTTGATCTTTTTCACTTTTTATTGGCCTTTTTGGTGGGCGATATTTCCACGGGCTTCAGCCATACGAGTCTAATTTCAGCTGCATATGCCCAAATTACAATAAGCTATAGTACATGTAAGCTTCGTTTTCTTCTATATATTTCCTTTACACCTCCTGTTCGAAGTTAATTGGACTGATTTGCGATTTTTGAATTATATTCATATGGTTTTTGGTGTTGTATATATTTTTATTAACTGGAAAATTATAGCTGCCTTCTGAATTCGTATTAAAGATCTGAACTTTTTGTTGCCAAGCTTAGTTTCCATGCTTCTTTAGGGTTCTGTGATGAACTTAACCATAGTGGGTGCTTGCTATTAACAGCTTGAGGGCCTCTGCACTTTTTGATTTTTCGTTTCTGGTTTTTGTTGTATTAATTTGGGAATTTGATTTCCTTAAGCTGCTCCCCTAATGCTTGGCTGTTCTATCTAGATTTACATCTTAAGTTCAGATAATGTTGAGGGACGAAGAAAAGGATCAATCGTCAGGCGAGACATGGAAAACATACTCACGGTCCATGTCATGGAGCGAACGACCGCCAAGAAAGTCCAACTCAAAGTCTCAGTGGAACAGCAAAGCAAGAGCTTGTCTGCCTCCATTACAACCTCTTTCCATAGTTCGCCCGAGCCCCGACGAATGGCCTCGGCCTGGCTCAGACGATCTTGGCGTGTGGCACAATCCCCCAACACCGCGTGGCTCGGTGACCCCTCGAGAAAATTCGACTTCGGAGGAACCTGCGAGAGAATTCCATTTCAGGAGAGACATGCTTTCCTTTTACAACAAGGAATGCTCGAGAATCCTAGATCACATATACTTGGGTAGCGATGCAATCGCCAAGAATCGCGAAATACTCCGTAAGAATGGGATAACACACGTACTAAACTGCGTGGGGTTTGTTTGCCCCGAATATTTCAAGAAAGAGCTCGTTTACAAGACTCTATGGCTCCAGGACAGCCCGTCCGAGGATATTACCAGCATAATGTATGACGTCTTCGATTATTTTGAGGAGGTTAGAGAACAGGGCGGCCGAGTGCTAGTTCACTGCTGTCAAGGGGTTTCTAGGTCAACCTCTTTGGTGATAGCCTATCTTATGTGGAAAGAAGGGCAAAGCTTCGATGATGCTTTCCAGCTTGTGAAATCAGCCAGGGGAATCACTAATCCAAACGTGGGATTCGCCTGCCAACTTTTACAGTGTCAGAAACGAGTTCATGCTTTGCCTCCCAGCCCGACTTCTATCATCAGAATGTACCGAATGGCCCCTCATTCGCCTTACGATCCACTTCACCTTGTACCAAAGATGCTCCTCGATCCATCTGCAGATAAACTGGACACTCGAGGAGCGTTCATCATTCACATCCCTTCTTCCTTGTACGTTTGGATTGGGAATAATTGTGCCCCAATGATGTTGGAAAATGCTATGGCTGCTGCCGTGCAGATTATTCGTTACGAAAAGGCTAAGGGCCCTGTTGTAACCGTCAATGAAGGTGAGGAGAGTCTTGAGTTTTGGGGCGCTGTTAGTTATAGGAAAGGTATGGCCGAAGAATTTCTTAAGGCCAACGATGATACGAGTAATCAGAGGAAGGTGGCTGATTATGACTTGGATTTTGAAATCTTTCACGGAGCACTTTCTGGTGGTGTTGTCCCGCCTTTTCCGTTGTCTGAAGCAGAATCTGAAACGTGTCTGCCCATAAGAGAGAACGGTTGGAACAGATTAAGGAAAAACTTTGCCAAGGGTGTAGTCAAAGAACTAATCAACTCAGCTAAATCGAAGCCTGGCAGTGCCTTAGAGGCACAAGATGGACTTCAAATGATCGATGCTTCTACAGAAATAGATATCGGCGATTCTTCTGCAAATCGAACAGAGCATCGTGATGATTCGCCAGATTCTCCTTCTTCATGCATAGGTTCAGACGCTTCACTGTCACGATCGCCTTCGTTTGGCCTATTGGATTCGAAATCGAAGTCTAGTTCGACTTCTCCATCACTTTCACCTTCGACTTCAGATTATTCGAGTTCGTTCACCTTCTCGCCTTCATCGTCCAACTGGTCTGACTTATCGTTTGTATCTGCTCAGCCATCACTTCAAGGAGTTGAGTCCAACCATGCAAATCCTTGTAATAAGATTGGCCATGTTGAGGAAAGTGTTTCTAATTCTGCAGATGTAAGTAGAACCTTTTCGGCATCAGAGGATGCAAATTCGAACAGTCTGACTTTAGGAATGATAAGATTACCGTCCATTGATGAAGCAGTGCCTCAACTGACGAGATACCTTGAAGATGATGATGCGATGGGCGGTGTAGAATGTGACTACTTAAGCCGTGAGCCTTCCTTTGAGATGTATGACAAAGAGACAGCTACTGATGGCGAAGATTCTGGCGTATCTCAAGATAAAGCCAAGTATGGTTCATCTTCTCTTCTCTTCTCTTGCATCTGATACTTATTACTAGTACCATGAATCTGAAGCATCTTGTAATCTACTATCCTTATCTCTACCAACGAGTTTGTTGATGTAATCTTCTGATGTGGTTAGTCCATAACATATTGAGCCAGGAAGGAATTGCAGCGTATGCGAAGAGTAATTAAGGTAGTAATTACTCTACTTATGTATTAGCATTGTGCTTGATTTGAATGTTTTATGAATGATTTCAACTCTCTCTGTGTTGCAGGTAGTAAAAAGAAGGCGAAGAACAGTGTTTTAACAGAGTTGCATCCCAGAGCAAGATCATCATGGTTCTGTTTGTGAGATGTTATCAAGAAAAGAATATCCCACTTTGTCAATTGTACGATAGAATCAGCGTTTCATGGAAAAAAAAGTAACTGAACGTTTCGAGTTACGAGCGAAAGATATCCCTCGCATTAACGCTCTTGTCATATTTTGTCTACATTAGTAGTGTAATAAAGTTCCAAGTCATTCTCATATGATACTTCTTCTATCTAAGCATAGCCATTGTGGAGCTCCAAACCATTAATATTAAAACTCAGGCTCAAATAATTCAACTGCTATGAGTGGAGTGTGAGAATTTTTCTATCTCGAAGTTAAGAAAAAAAAAAGGTAAACGGGAGAAAAACGACGCTATGCATTCATCTGATCATAGAAAAAAGTTTTAAGCAACCCAATAGCTCCTCCGTCCGTCTTGAAAATGCATCTTAAAGGCCCCTGCATATAAGAGACACGATATATTCAGTTCAGAAAATAAGAAACCAATTACAAAGAGACAGATATGAAAAGGAAAGAAACGAATAAGATCCATCAAGCACGGAGGTGTACAAAGAAAAGAGAAGAAGAATATGATTCTTGTTATAAGCTAGATGCACGAAAATGTGGGGTTGCTTCTCACACGAGGACGATTTATGCACTGTGACTAAACTCAATACAGCTTTTAGATATCTACTCCATTGTTTTTGCAAAGTCGTTATTATTTCATGGATAACAGAGCATGAGGTATCCTTCAGCACATCCAACAGGAATTAGTGCGTAACAATGAAGATCCCAGAACATAAAGTACGGAACTTTATAGTTTATATATTCAACTAGCGAAAATGTAACTAGATGCTAATGACTAATCCCCTCAATGAATTTTACGATCCAAAGTTAATGACACAACGGTATCAATTTATAAAGAAAAATAAAGATAAAAAGATGCAATATTTAGACGACGGTAGCCCTTCCAAATTTGCTCAAGATAGGCGGTTGTTTTGTTCATCTTTTGTAGCCGTAGGACAGTCAAAATTCACGACTGCCTCATTATCTAATTCGTTGTAATTGAGCTCGCATACAGAAACAAGAAAGAAAAATTACCTGACTTTCCGAGCGAGAATGTGTTTGAGCTTGTTCGCGAGATCCATAGCTCGAATCTTACGCTCCAGATTCTTCTTGGCCAACACGCGCTTCTCAGTATTCTTAACGTGGCGCGTTTGTTCGTTCCTTATGAGCCGTTCCATGCCGCTCGACTGCATCTTTCTGTGCAGCAAAGCTACCGCCAGTTCCAAGTTGTTGTTCATAACCTTCACTCTAATGCCTCTCCATTGCTGCAGCTGCGCACCTTGAGGTGATAGGATCGTCGACAATTTCTTCGCCGCCGCCTGAATCGCCATTTTCTTCCTGTCGCTGATGAGCTTTGGATTTTCTTTTAGGTCTATCTTCGACAGTGGTGAGTCGTCTAAAGGTAAAATTGGAAATTAGCCTTGTAACTATCGGAGAATATCAAACTTACACCTGAAAACATTCTTGTTTAGAACATACCCTTGTAAAATCGAATATATACAAACTAACCCCAACCCACGAGCCCAACTCGCGTACGGGCCGGGCCCATAGTCAATTCTATATACAAGAAAAGAAATGACCATCAATTTGTCTGTTTATAATTGAGATGCTTACGCAAAGCAAAGTCAACGCCTTGCTTGCCTTTCCTACCCAATTGGGTATAACCCAACTCCGCTCAGAAAATGACATGTGTCACATTACACTCTACTCCACTATGTTAAAACACCACAAACGTGTTTCACTAAATAAAAGTTACACATTACACCCTACCCCACTATGTTAAAACACCACATACATGTTTCACTAAATAAAAATTAAACATGTTAATTTTTTAATAGGAGTTGGGTTATACCACTTTGGTAGGTAAGTCAAGGCCCACATAAAATATGTGTCACAGAAAGTTAGATAATCCTGAAAAATCATATTATAATAATAATAAGGCACATAGCAAGCAAGTTGATTTCACAGTCAAAGTCAACTATTACAACTATAGTCCTAGCTTTACGTAATATTTAGACAGGGCAGCTAGCCCTTTCAACGTTTCATTAATTCGTTAATGGAGCATTAATGGAGTAAACTTTCTGCTAATCCCAAGATGATATAGTAGAAGCCACTATCAACGGTTCTTAATTGCAGGTAGTCTGTCCTTTGGTTTCATTTCAACCTCATGCATTTTACACAAGGTTTTGAACTCTTGTAAGCATTCGCATAAAAGATTGTTCTTTTACCCCTCGTATTCCTCAATCTTTTTTTTTTTTTTTATTACAAGAGGCTTATGGACTATCTCCTGGATCTCAAAAGCCAAACTTGGTGCTTGTTCTATAAGCATGTAACTTTGATATTGAACTTTAGATTATTATTTCTGACTTCATGTGTAGTATCTCAAGGTGTCCTATATATTTGATTTGAGGACAATCAAAGTTGAATTTGCGGGCACGTGAGAAGAGATTAATGTGCGGTATCCTTGCAAGCAAATGCCGCCTTTTTTATTTTCTTCGTTCACTTAATTTTTGTTCCCATTTTCCCTCAATTCTAGCTGGCATGTGATCGGTTGCTTCCTGTATGTGTTTTTTTTAATGAGCTCAATTTGAGGAAATACTCATGTGGTCAACAACTCAAGATTACAATTGATCGAAATAACATTAGGCATACTTTAGTTTCTTCTTCGTTGTTAATAGAAACTCTCAGAACAGTTGAGAAGATTATTATCATTAACCTCATCAGTGCTTTGTCTGTAACTGCAGTTGCTGATCATCATACCTGCATTGTCATATATTCTGATTCTTGAGGCTAAATGAGCTCAGGTCGCAGGTAGATATATTTGAGCTATCTTCTTTTTATACTGCAAAATATTTTCATCATATGGATATTATCCCTATGTTAATTTATACATTTCTCAGCGTAATACTGGGTGGTAAAAATCCCAGCATGATACTACAATGAGGATTTCCGTCGTCATTAGCATTGGAATCATGTTCGGCTTCTTAATAGGAGTTTCATTTCCCGGCGTTTCACTTACTAAGGTAAAAATACAACCATTACATTACACAGCGGCTGTATGTATCGTACTTAAAAGTTCTTCTTCTTACTATTCTCAGCTGAACATTACGACGACTCTCCTCCGCGACCTCACGAATTCTGGGACGCCTGGTAATAATATAAGCGCTAGAGACACATCGAAGGTCCGTGCTTTTTACATGAAAAAGTTCATAATGTAATCCTCTCCATTAAAATAGGCAATGGGAATAATATATCGCACAGATTTGGGTCCCTTCTAACCCGAGAGGTGCCGAGAAATTGCCGCCTGGTATAGTCGCTTCTCAATCAGACATGTACCTTCGAAGGCTTTGGGGATTACCCAATGAGGTGAGTGAGTGAGTGAGTGAGTGAGTGAGTGTGCTCGTACGTAATATTATTACAGCATTGCTAAAGAATGTACGCTGTTTTTGCTGATATGCTTTTATGTGCCTTAGGACTTGACGAGCACGCCAAAGTACTTGGTGGCATTTACCGTAGGTTTTCCGCAAAGTCGTAACATTGAGGCCGCACTTAAGAAGGTATTTCTTAATCAGTGACGCCTCTACTCGATAGTAGTTTCATTACGTGGAGAGCTATTTTTTATTATTACAGTTTCCGTCGGAGAATTTTACGGTGATGCTGTTTCATTACGACGGGAGAGTGAGCGAGTGGGATAGGTTCGAGTGGTCCAAGCGAGCGATTCACATCAGCGCGAGAAAACAGACGAAATGGTACTTACTATGGGCTATTATTATTACGCATATATCTTGCGGAAAAAAGCTATGAACCTATTATAACCGCGAATATATATCTTTTGGTAAAGGTGGTATGCTAAGAGGTTTCTGCATCCTGACATCGTTGCTCCTTACGAATACGTATTCATCTGGGATGAAGATCTCGGGGTCGAGAATTTCAACGCTCAAGAGTGAGTTTAATACGAAGAAAATGAATGAAAAGAAGAGAATGGCAGCTATCTTACTCTGATATTTAATTTCAGTATTTTTTTCGCAAAATTTTCAGATACATTAAGCTGGTGAAGAAGCACGGGTTGGAGATTTCTCAGCCAGGTTTGTCGCCGGATAGCAAAAAGACTTGGAATATGACGATGAGACAAGCTGATCGCGAAGTACACAAGTAAAAAAAAAAGGAACTTTTTCAATATTATTCTTTAAGCTTTGAATTCGTTGTTCTTCCGTCCTAACGCCATGTTTCTACGGTGTTAACAGAGAAGCTACGGAGAAAATAGGCGTATGCCGAAGTCCTAGTTCGCCTCCTTGTGCATCGTATGGGGAACACATACCCTTCTCTTCGTATGTATACGTACATACATACATGAAAATTGCTGATTTATTATTACTACGCAGTTTCGTCGAGATCATGGCTCCCGTGTTTTCTCGAGAGGCATGGCGATGCGTGTGGTACATGATTCAGGTTCTCTCTTTTTATCATTCTGAGACTGGCAATATTATTACATTAATCTGCTGCACGCTCCTTTATTCATCGCTTTCGTTCAATGCCTATCTATCCATCTTATAATTTATATGCAGAACGACTTAGTCCATGGTTGGGGTTTGGACTATGCTCTCCAAAAATGCGTCGAGGAGGTAACTTAGTTATAGACAAACTTGTTTTCTTTCACTTATCGCTAATTTTATCTTATATATGTAATAATAGCCTGCTCATGAGAAGATAGGAGTCGTAGACGCTCAATGGATTGTTCATCAAGGAGTTCCTTCATTGGGCAACCAGGTAAGTAATTACTTCACTATGTATGAATTATGATATGTGTGTGTAAGTAATATGTATGTTTCCATTCATTCGTTCATAATGCACATACGGTACGGACAGGGTAAGGCCGAGAAAGGAAAGGCTCCATGGAAAGGGGTGAGACAAAGGTGTGAGAAGGAATGGGAGATGTTCAGAAACAGAGTTGAAGCAGCAGATAAAGCTTATTACAACTCCATCGGAATTTATGATAGTAATAATCTCACAACTTATCACTCATAGTCACAAAAAAATACACACACAAATATATATATATTATTTTTCGATTGGGATTTAATTAATGGAAATATTAATTAATTATTCAGCAAGCCAAACACACACAAGGATCAATCTTCTGCAGAAAGTAAAAACGTTTTATTTAAAACAACAACACTATGCATCATCGATGATCAGTCAAACAAACTAACAGAAAGACGACTGCTCGCTCATTCTTGATTATTATTATTATTATTGTTGAAAGACAGCCAT
Source organism: Craterostigma plantagineum (assembly GCA_027422505.1). Lineage (NCBI taxonomy): Eukaryota > Viridiplantae > Streptophyta > Magnoliopsida > Lamiales > Linderniaceae > Craterostigma > Craterostigma plantagineum. The sequence continues at coordinate 276,321 of JAPQWV010000005.1, forward strand.
TTGCTCAGCTCGAACCTTTCGTGCTCCATTCTGATGAACGCTTCGGCCTCGGCGTCGATATTTTCACGTATAAGTCGTACGTCGGCGCACGGTTTAACACGGGTCGTTTTTCGTTCGACTTTCCAAGATCTTTGTGAGGCCTATGCTCCGACTCGTATTCTGCGTATGCGTCTGGGGCGGTCGTGTTCCTTTTCTTTCCCATTTTTGCGAGATATTATCGTTCGCTTTTCTGTTTTTTTTTTTCTTTATGCATTTTACGGACGTCGAACGTTGATTTATATATAACACGGCGATGAATTAGTTCGGTGGGATCGATCGTTGGATAACAAGGAATCTGATTCTTCGAACAGCTTCTTTTGTTGCATATTTTTCAAACAGATTTAGGCTGAATATGACTTGTCAACTTGTTGGGGAATAAAACTTTTTAGTCCGTTGAACTAGTTCGATCGAGACAAATAAAAAAACGAGGTTGCTTTGGTTTTCTGTATGATCAAAGATGTAATAATTGGATAGTTTGGAATATGTAGAACAAGTAAGTTTAATGATATGTTAGGCTGCCATCCATTGAACTGGAAAAGGAATATATGACCAAAGCACAACAAACTAAACAAATTTTGTATGATCATTTGTGGAAATGACGCAGTTTTTTTTTTACTATTTACAGGGGAAAGTCATTGAATATTTTGGGTCATCTACAAGAAAGTAAAGATTTATGAGCGGAGCGGACCCAACAGGAATCAAAATTATTAATTGGGCCCGCTAATGCTAAATTAATAAAAAAGTGACTTTCTTTGAGATGATGATGATGATTGATGATATTCCTTCTCTTGCATTGTTTCTTTCCTTTGTAATAATTTCCTTCTTCATTTTATGTATTTATACAAACCATATATGTCAGTCTTATATAAATCATACATGTATTTATATACTCCCTCCGTCCCGCTAACTTTATCACATTTTTCCCTCCGTCCCGCTAACTTTATCACATTTTTCCATTCCGGGCGTCCCACTAACTTTAACACATTTCCTTTTTGGGTAAAAAATTATCACAAACAATCAATATAATAATATTAAATATTCTTAAAAGACGTGTCAAAATATACACTTTTTTACCTTTTCATTGTACTATATTATTACAATAATGCCACCTTAATATCCGTGTCCACCACGAAATGTGATAAAATCATGGGACAGAGGGAGTATATAATGTCATTGATTAATGTTTATGAAAAAGGGAAAGTCCATTCTGAAGTACTTACGGGCGTGAGAAAAATATATTAACAAGGTGGCAGCCAAAACGCCCGGGCAATGATGAGCAATGGGGACAAGAGAGGCAAACCTGTTCTTCGCTTTTTACTTATTCTACGCACGCTCCATTGTTGTGCTAAGAAAAGATGATTGATTCGAAATTTTTAAATAGTTAAAATAAAAAAAGAGGAAAAATGACTGTCATTTCATTCTTGATTACTGACAAAGGCAAAGCTTCAAGATTTCAGGCTGTGATCAATTCATACATACTTTTCCTCTGGCTTCTGCGGTGGATAATAGATTGTTCTTTGCCTGAGCTCAGAGAAGATCGATGAAGTTCATGAAATTAGGATCCAAACCCGACACTTTCTACAACAGAGGCTCCGACAGGTGAAATTGCAACGAAACACTCACTTCCTCTGTTTTTCTTCTTCATATTATCATGGGTAGTTTTTTCTTACATCATCCATTTACAACTGTGTAAAATCTGAGCTGAAAAATGGGCTTCCATGTTTTTTCTTGATTAATCTTCTAGGTTAGTAGCATCAGATGTTCCCAGCGACCTCGTTATTCATGTCAATGGACGCAGATATTTACTCCATAAGGTAAATATAATTTCTCAAAAGAAATTGCGTGTGTTTCTTGATCATCATCTCCCTCTGTGTTGGTCATTTCTGAGTTGTCTTCTAACATTTACACAGTTTCCACTACTGTCCAAATCCTTACACCTCCAACGGCTATACTCCGAAGCCCACAAGATATCGTCGAATCCTCAACCAATCATACGAATCTCCGATTTCCCGGGCGGGGCCCACGCCTTCGAAATCTGTGCGAAATTCTGCTACAGCATCACCAACACAATCAGCCCCCGAAATCTGATCCCAATCCTCCGCGCCTCTCAGTTCCTTCAGATGACCGACGAGGGCAACTTGGCCCAGAAAATCGAAGCCTTCTTCAATTCCTGCGTACTCCGTAAATGGAAGGACACCATCGTAACCCTACGATGCACGCGAGCCTTTCCTACCTTCTCCGAGGATTCCAAAATCACAGGGCGGTGCATATCATCCATCGCTTCCATGGCTTCGTCGTCCAAGGCTGGTAATGGGTGGGCTAAAGATTTAGCTGAGCTTGGAATCGGTCTTTATTGCAGGACGATGATCGCTATTAGCTCCAACGGGAAAGTTCAGCCTTTTCTGATCGGCGATGCTTTGAGGGCATATGCTTCGCGGTGGCTGTCGAACATCTACTACGTGCAAGAAGATTCGTCTGGGAAACATAAGCTGATCTTGGAATCAATTGTAAGGTTACTGCCGCCTGAGAAATCAGCAGTTTCTTGCAGCTTTTTATTGAAGCTCTTGAAGGCAGCCAACGTAGTAAAAGCTTCATCTTCGACCAAAATTGAAGTGGCGAAAAGGGTTGGGCTTCAATTGGAGGAAGCTTCTGTTGACGATCTGTTGATTCCATCTTTGTCTTCGGATAAGATGGCTTACGACGTGGACATTTTCCTAACAATCTTGGAGCAGTTTATGTCGTCGTCATCATCATCTTCTTCGTCTTCTCATTCACATAGCTCGAGGATCAAAGTGGCCAAGCTCGTCGATAAGTACTTGCAGAAGGTAGCTGAGGATAAGAACTTGAGCATCTCAAAGTTCTTAGCCATTGCAGAAGCTGTGCCAGAACCTGCCAGGCAAGACCACGATGATCTCTACAGAGCCATTGATGCTTACCTCAAGAGACGGCCCGAGCTCAACAAAAAGGAAAGGAAGAGACTTTGTCGGGCGTTGGACAGCAAGAAGCTGTCTGAAAAAACATGCGCGCTGGCGGCGAGGAATGAGATGCTTCCTTTAAGGATAATCATTCAGGTTCTGTTCTTCGATCAAGCGAGAGCTGTAAACGCAGGGAACAGCAAGAGAGTGAACGATTTGCCGACAGATATCAAGGCGCTGTTGTTTTCTGATGGTAGTACTGATCAAACCGTGAAAGATCGCGCGGAGGATCAATGGAGCGTTTCTGGGAAGAAGTCGTCATCCATGTCTGGCGTTTCGACGAGGCTCAAGGTAGATGATGATGATGATGAAGGCGTTGGAGGTTTCTTGGATGTTAATTTTCCCAGATAGATTTCAAAAGAATTCAGTAATAAAATCAAGGCCCATCAGCAAGAAGGATGCTGCTGCTGCTGAAAAGAAGTAAACTGCTTTTTAGTTAGCTGTGTGTTTGTTTGTGTGTGAGGGTCACAAAGTGAAAATGAAGAAACTTTTGAGAAATGTTTGTAATTAAGTTTGTTTGTATTGTGGTAATTTTGTCGAATTAATATTTGTTTGTCTATATTTCAAGATTTCCCATCAAACTAAATCATTATGTCCAAAGTATTACTACATCCTTTTGTCAAATCGCACAACGCCCGAACTGCCTGCCTGTCATAATTTTTTATGACATTTAATTGAAAATAAAATAATAGAGACAGAACCCGACGAAACAGAGCACAAAAAAGTGCAGCAGCTTTTAACAAATCGAAGGTCGACCTCAAGAAAAGCCCCAAACTGGCAAAAAGCATGAAAAAAGTACAGTTCCTTTCTCACTATGGGATTGATCGTATAGGTAAATGAGTGACCAGTAATAACTATTACAACTTCTTGATTACCTTGACAACATGGGGAAAAGCACTGCAGACAAATTCAACCTTACGAATCTTCAAACAAGATGAACAAAGGTACCTCATCAGATTTTAGGATCGCAACTTCTGCAAGGTTCTGTTGAACTATTTTAACTCGAGGCATAAGTTCTACTAACCACCTTAGACTCTGTAGGAAAATATCCCCGAAGGGTTAAGTTCATCCATGATCGACGAACCCTGATAAGTACGATGATCACCACCACCACATGAATCTGTTAAGTTTCCAGCGAAAGAGAAGTAATTATTGCCCGTAGAACTCAATCCCTGTCCAAACTGACGAGCAGCAGCAGCATCTGATCTCACATGTTCATCCACTGAAAAAACTGACAATAACCGAGAGCCATAATTTCTTTTATCATCACAAGAAAATGGCTTCAACTTAGATTGCGTTGGCTGCTCAGATTTCACTGTATTCGGTTTAGGAAAGAACCCTTTTAACACTTCCTGTAACAAACCAGAATCTTCTGACCTCTCAGAAGCGAAAAAATCCATGCACTGCTGCTCCTCACCTGCTGGTTCTTCCATATTCATAAAACCCTCAAAATTGATGAGTTTATCCCCTTTGCCATTTATAGTGTCAGAAACAACGTTTGACGAGCCCATGTTGTAATGATCCACTGAACTATAAGAACTCAAGTTCAGATTACTATTATTATCACACAATGAATCTTTCTTTTGCAACCACATGGGGTCAACGCTAGTGGGATTATTATGATAGCCACGAAGCAAAGGCATGTCAAGAGACGACGAGCCATGACTTATACTCGACGCAAGAGTACTGTAATAACCTAGGTTAGGGTCTGTAGGCGCAGTAAGCGAAGAACTACCATAAACAGAAGACTGCTGAGATTGTAACTTCAAGCAGCCGAAGAAAGGATGAGGTACGACGAGGTTATAATTACTGTCATCATGGGTTGCCGAATTATGGTATACAAAGTTAGTTCGTGCCTTAGCGCCGCGCATGGCCCGAGCAGCACAGTCGTAGGCACATGCAGCTTCCTCGGCCGTGTCGAAAGTTCCCAACCAGCGCCGTTCTTTGGACTGAGGGTCTCTGATCTCGGCGGCGTACCGTCCCCATGGCCGGCGCCGGACGCCGCGGTACCTCAGTGCGGAGGCGGCGCCGGAATTGTCCACTTTCATAGTTCGCTTGCTGGCGGCGTTATTGCAACGTTGCTTTGGAACGGGGGCTGTCGTGAGGTACTGGTGAATTGGATCATCGGCTTGCTTATTGTCGGCTGTGAATGTGCCGGCGTTTAACCTCCTTAGTGCTTCTTCCATTTTATTATCTTACTTGTTTTGAGCTTTCTTATATAGTGTTTGTGCGTGGGTGATTGGCTGTGTGAGTACTACGATACGGATTTAGAGTTCTTTTGGTATTTGTTTTGCAAAAGGGTTTTGTACTTGAAACCTACCGAGGAATTGAAGCATCGTATTTATAATGAGAGTGTACAATGGTTAAGTAATGTATTTAATTTATTGTCGTCACACCTCAACGCATTAATTACAATCTTCAATCGAGGCAACCCCTAATCTAATTATTTGGCATTCCTTTTCACAATGAGAGAATATATTCATGCAATGCCAGCTATCATAAATGTTCAACTGCCATCGTCATTCATGGAGATACTAATCTGAATAACAATTATAAATAAATATTCACAATTTAAATAATGAAGAAGAAAAGGGGAGAGTTTATATTAAAAAGGGTCTTCATCAAAACGTCTCAATCAACATGGAAACAATGAACGCGATTTACGCGTAGCCAAGTAGCGATTTCGTTTACGAGTTTCAATGAAGTTTTCCAATTTTTTCTCGGATCATATCATTGTTGGCGGCGCTTTGTCTCTAAGAAAAACAATCGCGTATTTTATATTTCATTAAGATTTCGTTTTTTTTAATCTTATTTCTTCTTCCTCCAATGCATTGTCTTGTGCAGTTTCTATATACATCCTTCATCGACTTTCATTTTGTTTGTATCGTCATAAAAAAATAAGTAAAACATACAATATTTTCGATCTAACTTCTAAGTGAGGAGATGCGTAATATTATGTGCGCGCGTGTATTAATTTTATACGGGGAACAATAAAGGCAACTAGATTTTTTAACGACAGGAGGGAGATATTGTCAGATGATGCAAGGAGAGATTTAATTCGAAGATTGAAAAACAGCTTTAATTTATTATTTCTCAGTTAATTGTATATATTAATTCTTTTTTCAGATTAAAAAGGTTCTGTGCGTACGGTTGCCATGCCCGTGCATGCATGCATGCGGTCAGAGATAACTCCTTTGCACGAGCGATAGGCTTCATAATTTTTTCGAAAAATAAATAAAGATTTGTGTTGGATTTCAAAATATTACTATACGAATGCACTTTGGAGCTACAAATGCAACGATATCTTTCTCAATGGGTACTATGTTGGATATTTTTACATATACAAACAAATTCACATTATCATGACGCAGAGCTCTGCTCGTTCGATATTATGTTGTCTGTGATTATGGAAAATAATGAATAATTATAATATAGTGCATACACAGAAGAAGTAAAATTATTTTCTTTTAATTAATGACAGATTAAAGAGGGCAATAACACGTAGCAACGGCGAAAGTTCGGGACTATCCCTTGCATCAATTTATGGTCTTCTCATAGTCAAAACCATAAATTAATGGGTTAAGTAATTATAACCCTTAATATAAGATTGCCAAATTCTTAAAATCTATTGTTGTAGTAAAGCTACATATATAATAAGTGCGCCTAATTAATTCTCGTTCTCTTCTGCCCTACTATCGCTGCTTATTAATCGCTCTAGCTATGTCAAGTTAGTGCACGGGTAACGTACGACCACTCTCTAATCCTAGCTATAAATATTACTTCTTAATCGTATATATTATTGCACTGCATGATAATTAGTTGGAGTAATTGTTGTATTAATTTTATTTAAAATGTTATATAATACAAGATATATATATAGTAGACGACAGTATTATTTCATGGGCAGTAGCCTGTATGTATTTCAGATCGATCAAAGTGCAAACATATCTGCAACTGACAAAGTGACAATACCGTTTGCAGATCTCTTCTGATCAATTTGTCTCCTAATTGTCCTCCCTTGAAATTGCTTTTATTGAACTAATTACTTGGATCGCAAATGAAACTTACGCCCATTACTAAAAGGTCTGAAAGAACTCCTTAAGCATCAGTTTCTTCACACGCTCAGTGCTCACATGTGTTTTCTTCCGCGCTCGATCAATTCTAATTCAGAGCCTTTACAATGTATATTATCATTTTATTATTTGTCAGGTTATGGAGATTGGAGAGCAGCTAAGAATGAATTATTTATAGGGCATATCATGCTGATTTTTTGTCTGATTTTTCCTCATATTTCGGCTGCTATTGCGATGGGTTGACTTCAAAGTTTTCTACTCTTGCAATTTGCATGCACACGAAAGAGACCCATTAATGTATTTTGTATCCTTCCTTTTGTTTGTTGGAACTTGGAACCACACACACACATTGCATATATTGGTATACTCTTCGGTTTACAGTTTGAATTTAATCAATCACTAAATTATACTTTTAAGTTGGAAAGAAAGGGGCCAAAGAAGAGAAGCTGATAAGCTAGAACGAATTCAATTATATTTATTAACCTAATTAACTACGTAAAGGTCATTGATAGACATTCTAAGATTTTGTTAACGTGCTCCACCAATCCTTAATAAACCACGTCCGTCTCTACTCCACCTTTAAACTTATCATAACTCAATTATTGGTGGATAATAAATAAAATTAGTTAATCATTGACTTTGTTTGGTGGATAATCAAACGCAAAACGATGAGATATGGTTCTCAAACACGGAAGAAAAAGTAGGCAATGCAATCCATGCTAATAGCAGATCATTATTATCATTACAAACTACCAAAAACTCGATAACACTACATCATTAACTCACTGTTCATTCCTTTAGATGCCACAACAAACTGATATTTTCTGGTAAAACAAGAACCTAAGTAAGGACCCTTACACAATCTGCAGATGTCGATGAATCCAAAGTTAACTATCTTCGATGGTGTACGGGGGATCTCGATCTTGATAGTGATCTTCGTCTCCTGGGATTAAAAATCAGTATATGTTAAAAAACGAGCATCCTTAATGAAATATACACACGTTTTTCACCTGACTTGTATATTTGAAACTTTGGCGGATGCATGGTTAGCTGCGAACTTATTAGTCCAAAAAAAAAAGAGGAAGTGGAAATATTTACCTATTCTCAAGAGAAGAGTGGGGAGAATGGCTGCGTTTAGATTGCTTGCTACGAGGAGACCTCGACACATGTCTAAAAGGAAAAGATTACATGCTAAGCCCGTAAGTAACTTATAATATGGGATGAGCTATAACCTCCATCGTAGACATTAGCCAGTCTTGTGTATATTTCCCACTTCATTTACAGGCCATAGATGTAACAGCTCTTCAAGCATATTGTTTAGCATGAAAACAGAGGTTACGACAGATACTGGGATTTGCATAATACCTTTTTCTTTGTCTGATCGGGGATGGGGATCTACGCCTTCTTGAGTGACGTGATTTTCTGCATGTATGTATATATATATCATAGTCAGAGGAAAGAAAAATGTTTACAATAATATTACGATCAACCAGCAGGCAAACCTTCTTGAATCATCGGACGCCTCATCGCTAGAGCCATTTGCACGACTAACCGAGCGTCTTCTATGTTTATGCCTGCCAGATTCCCTTTCGCTTTTCTGCAAAGACCTTTCCTTTCTGTCATCCCTTGACGACTGTCTCTCATCATTATCAACTTTACTATGGTTTCTCTCTCTCCCTGAATCAGAAGTTCTCTCCTTGGCATCAAAAGGAGGAGATCTCTTCCTCGAGTCAGATTCCTTAGTGCTTCTTTCCCCACTCCTACCTTTTGCCTTCCCTTTGCCTCTCAAATCATCGTCAGGTGATCCCAATCGTTTGCTCCTGGCACGCCTTTCTTCGTGCATAGTACCCACCTCATTGGAGTTGGTGTCCAGTTTTTCCCTGGAAATTTCTGAATCATTTTGGCACTTTGCAAGTGATCCTATCTTGTTCTCGCAACTATATTTCTCAGGCGGCTTCACCCCAGTGATCTTTATGGGGGGATCATCAGTCATGAGACTTCCTAAATCTCCAGGCGCAAGCTCTTTTTCCTTTACATTGTAATTTGAATCCTTATTTGTGGCACTAGAATTAGATGTGTTAGTAACTGGACTACTTAGACGAGGGCCATCAGCATCCAATCTGGCTAGAGAACAATTAACTTGTTCGTGAAGATCACCATTCTCGCTGATTGGATTGCCTTCTGAAAGTATGCTTGAGGATGGCTGCTCTATGGTGGAGCTTTTGTTTTGGTACGGCAGGTCAGGACTCTGTACCTCGTCATCTTCTTCGTCAGATGCATAGTCAGCTAAACCAAGTATGCCGCCAGGGGGAACGGAAGCAGACTTTTCACTAGAATCCTCATAATTGCGTTCCATAATCGTTTTTGCAATTGGAACATTCGTGGTGTCCTTTAGAGGAACACTAGCTGGAGTTGGAAGAGCGACATCTGTCACGGAAGATTCACTATCATGGCCACCAGCTAACACGGGAGAGGGAATATTAAAATTGAAAGAAAAAAAGTCCAGAAGACAATTTCATATAAAATTGTCCGACCAAACTCAGCAATACAGTGAAACCTACATGGAGGACGTAAAAATTTTTTGAAAAAAAAAGGCCTGCAAATGTTTTACCTAAATCTGAAGAACCATCTTCTTTTAGAACTTTGGTTGCTATTTCATCAAAAAGTTCATCAGTAACCTGCAAAACACCTCAATTTCAAAATAGATTCTTAAGCATTGAGTGCTTCAACAACTTGTTAAGCAGCCAGAACCTTTAGAAGAACTTCAGTTAGAATGCGTTTTATTTCCTGATTAACGGCCATCGTTCTAGCAGCTTCCTCTTCATCCTACAAAGACCCGTACATGGTAGCACATCATACAAAATCTCTAACTGTCTTTACAATTCTTGTGTGCGTGTGTGTGTGTGTGTGTGTGAGAGAGAGAGAGAGAGAGAGAGTGCACACCTCATCAACATCGTCATCTTCACTCGACTTCGAAGAATCAATTGTTCTATCCTCTGCTTGATCTCTCTTCTCATAGGACCCGTTAAAGCTATCTTCTTCAGAATATTTAGCAGTTGAGATTTCAGGGGCACTATTTTTCAAGACAGATTTATTTTTTAATTATTTCTTCCCTCAGCCAATTAGGTACTGATGCCTGAAACTCACAGAATCTGACTTACTTAACTATAACAAAGAACGAAACCAAATTTGACAAACGAGGAAAGAATTACCTTTTTTGGTCGCTCTGGAAAACCTGAAGTACCATAACCATTTGCCGATGAAGCTGTTGGATGGGGTGTCAACCCAGTGCTAGCACCAAAGGTGCCACCTACCACGGAAATCGGTGGCTGAAAACCAGGTCCAGTGGGAAATGCTGGAGCAGGAGGTGCAGAAGCATGAGAGGCCAGAGGTATTTGCTGATCCACCTATGGATGCAAGTGTCAGGCGAACTTAATTAGGAAAACAAGTCAGAACATGAAAAGTAAAACCATGGAGTAGATTTAAGCTTCTATACCGGTGGTAATGATGGCACTAATGGAGGCACTGGAGGAAATGTCCCTGTTGCTGAAGAGGGGACCCAGACGTAGTTTGGAGAAACTAGCGGATCTGTACCTCTTAAAGGACCTCCAGGAGGATGAGAATAATTTGACTGTACATGTGGGTCCAAGTCACGGTTGAAATGAGGTGCAAACTTCAATGGCTGATTGCTTAAATCAGTTAGAGATCCAGCTGTCTGGCTAATATCAGCAGGTGGCAATGGGTATACATGATGCTGCATTATAGAAGCGACAGGCAGAGATGACGAGTTATTGAACTTCTCGTATCTATTGCTGGCCTCTTCATTACCTGCAATAAAGAACAAAATTCAGAAAACTCTTTGCCGAATGCGTACCACCTCTTCCTCAAGAAACAATTTGATGGCAAAGTCACACATTTCAATCAAAATGCTGATGCAAAAAACTTGAACTCTAACTTACATTTCTAACTTAGAATCAACATGAATAAAGTTTTGAAACGATCTTAACAAGTTTATCCGGTTAGTAATAAATACCCTGCTGACAGCACCAATTCGTAGGCCAGAATTAAAATATACCAACTGCACTCAACAAATCCCTAATATGTGACTAAATAACTATTGATGTATGTCACTCTCTTCCGAGTCTATTGTGCTTGTTAACTAAATTATTTACAGCATTTACAAAATCTCTAAAACGGAGATGTTTATGCAAACATCTTCGTTCTCTAACAGAAATCCCTGGAAGAAGATCCACGTGAAGCATCAATATACTAATTAAGTTTTTTACCTGGAACAGGAGAATAACTAGAAGGTACCTCCTGCTGATGAACAATTGGACATGGTGAAGATTTCGCTGGTTGAGGGTATGTTGCAGCGGCATTTCCAACTGAGCTTCCATCTTTTGCAGCAAATGGGATGGACACGTTTGCAGCATAAGATGATTCTCCAAGCTGCATTTGACCTTGACTGGCACCATTCGACGCCCCTATTCCAGATGGATAATGTGGATAGTTTGGTGCTTGGGTTGTATGTATATGATCATCAGAAAATTGAGTATTCGCTTGTGAATGTTGATCCTGGTAAGGATTTGAAACTTCGGGCCGACCAGCTTGTACAAACTGTGGTTGCTGATGGTGGTTTTGCGAAGCAGATTTGGCCGCAGCCCAAGCTCTAGCTTTTGCTGCCCAGTCTTCCGTCTTACTATTTGCTGCATGTGTAAAATCAATGTAATATCACACAGGTTCCAAATATATATGCAGGTCAGATCAGCAAACATCACACAAAAAGCTACGCAAACTTACATATAAAATTGTAAATAAAAAATAAAAGATCGAGAAACCATACATTGACTGGAACTCTCCCAGCTCTGATGATGACTCGAATATCCACTGCCCCACTCCTACAGGTTACAACAGTCAAATGCCATTTAGTGGACAGGAATAGGAAAAATCTCAAACAAAGCCAACTTATCACGAAGAGAGGCGGCAAAATTACTGAATAAGTGGAAACATCATGAAACTGTTCACGAATAATCAACAAACGCATCAGCTAACAGCATCCACTCAATCAACATTTCAAACTAACAAACACAAGAAGAAAATGCTTCCTAAGATAAGTGGAGAAAGAAACATAAAGGTGAAAATCCCTAGCTCACCAAACACAGAGACTGGAATGCTTCCAATAATCAAGATGAGGAAAGAGACTAAAAGCAACGAAAATATTATACACTGGATGGGCACAAACCTCAGGCTGATGATAAGGTTGTGAATAATAAGGCTGAGCCGGTGGAAGCTGATGCGGCGGCGGCGGCGTAGGGTAGTGTGCAGGATACGGCGGCGTAGTAGCCGCGGAATAAGGAGGCGGTGGAGATTGGGGATGGTAATTGTACTGGCCGGACCACGGAGGTAGAGGTTGATTGCCAGGTGGTCTTTGGTAGGGATCCATCCCCGTCGGAGGCGGCGGCGGCGGCCGCATATAGTTGTTTGGGTACTCCGTCGTCTTAGCTAGCTGCCTCTGAAAAGGGGCTTTCTCAAATCGCGCGGTGACTGCGCTTCTGATTGTGGTTGAATCGTCGACGGCTGATGTAGTCTATGATGCGTGTGTAATGTGTTGTCTTTCTTTTCCAATTTCTGTTAATACAAAGAAGTAATTTAAGTTGTTGAGCGGCCCATTAACTAAGCCCACCCCATCTAGAACGTGAGATAGGCCCAATACGGTAACGTGTTACCCCAAAAAAAATAATAATTTCCTGAATGAAAAAGGAAAATAGAAAAATAAAGAAGAAGAAGGAATCATCAGCGAAGTCTTCAATTCAGCTGCAGCACAAAACTCCGTCTGATCTGAGTTTAACCCCGAAATCCATCTACCTTCGGAGATATATTGCCACCATCCGTATCATTGATTTATGATCTGTGTGTTAACCGAATCAAATCTGGACAATTGAGACAAATTCTGACTCATAGATAGTCATGTCAGGAGCAGCTTCGGCGCTGTTCCTACTGGACATAAAGGGTAGGGTTCTTGTATGGCGCGATTACCGTGGTGACGTGTCAGCTGCACAAGCGGAAAGCTTCTTCACAAAGCTCATCGAGAAAGAGGTCTCGATCTAATGAACTGTCGTTTCGTTTTGTTGATTGTCATTCTTCAAAAGACGCATTTCTGTTATTTGAAGTTTCGATTCGCTATTGTGATGTGTTGGATGTCGAACCATGAAATGTTTGGGGTGCTGTATCTCTATTTGCCTGTCTGTGGGTGTGAGTGTTTTTCTACTGGCTGTTTTCTAATGTCTGGTGTATGATTCGGGGAATTTAGAGGTTGATCTGATTTAATACGTTAGCAATTTTACGTTTTTGTGCTGTTCTGATAATCTAGAAGAAGTTTCAACTGTGCTTGATTGTGTGTGGACGGAAAAAGCTCACATTTTAATGTGTTTTTTGCTGGTCGTGTTGACAGTAGGAGATACAGATACCGCCATATAACGTTCTTTGATGTGCTGGATTAATGTTGTTTTACTTTCTCGGTAAGTTAGTGACATAGTATTTTGGATTTAATCTGTCATTTTTCTTTTCTTGTAATGGTATAGGGTGATCTAGAGGTATCTCAGGATCCCGTTGCATATGATAATGGTGTTACATATATGTTTATACAACACAACAACGTATATCTCATGACTGCATCACGTCGGAACTGCAATGCTGCCAGCATGCTTCTATTCTTGCATCGCGTTGTTGATGTAAGTTTTGTTTGTAATCAAGCCATTTTGGGAGGTTGCTAATCACACCAACTGCCAAGTATTTCACCTAATGTTTTCGGCAGGTCTTCAAACACTACTTTGAGGAGTTGGAAGAAGAATCACTTAGAGATAATTTTGTTGTAGTGGTATGCAGTTTCTTCTTCTTATGGTTGTTAACCTTTGATTTTGAAGAAGATAAGTTATTATATGATTCGTCCTTGCTCCTTCACGCTACCAGTATGAATTACTTGATGAAATTATGGACTTTGGATACCCGCAATATACGGAAGCAAAGATTCTCAGTGAGTTCATAAAGACGGATGCTTACAGAATGGAGGTTACGCAGAGGCCTCCGATGGCTGTCACAAATGCAGTTTCATGGCGTAGCGAGGGAATACGCTACAAGAAGAATGAGGTAACTACTTTTGGTTTCTTCTCTCTGGAGTGGGCATGACATCCCCTGTTGGCTTTCTGTTCAGGTTTTTCTTGATGTTGTGGAAAGCGTCAATATACTAGTAAACAGTAATGGCCAAATAATCAGATCTGATGTGGTTGGGGCACTGAAAATGAGGACATATTTGAGGTTTGATATCTTATCTCATCTATGTTTCACATTAATACAAGCTTTTCTTGTGTTCTCCACCGGAATTTTGTTTCTATCACTGTATATAAGCATAATTTGTCATCTATTTGCAGTGGTATGCCTGAGTGTAAGCTTGGGCTGAACGATCGAGTTTTGCTGGAAGCACAAGGACGCGCTGCCAAAGGAAAAGCCATTGATCTTGATGACATCAAGTTTCATCAGTACGTAGAACTCTCGTTCGTTTCTCTGTGCATGCGACATGCGTGTGGTATGATTTATTTAGAAATCTTCTTTATTGACTTATTGCTACTTACTCAGGTGTGTGCGCTTGGCTCGTTTCGAAAATGACCGTACTATATCATTTATACCTCCTGATGGAGCATTTGACCTCATGACATATAGGCTCAGCACTCAGGTCAGTTTGTTTGTTCAGATCCTAAGCTTGCCAATGTCTTTATTCTGCAATTCATATAAACAATCTCTGAAGCAAAAAGAGTTGTGATATATTGCCTCCTGCAGAATAGCATCGCTTACCACTTGAATATTTGACCAATTTTACGAATTATATCCCTCTGCTTATTTTTTTTTAACACATATTTCGCAAGTGGATTAATAACTTGATGTTTCTACCTATCCAGGTAAAACCTCTAATATGGGTGGAAGCCCAGGTTGAAAAACATTCCAGAAGCCGCATAGAATTCATGGTAAAAGCCAGGAGTCAGTTCAAGGAGCGCAGGTGCTTGGAACAAAAAATGATAAATTTCATTCCATTATCTCTTTATCTACAATAAAATTCTGATTTAGAAGTTATTTTCAGCACTGCGACTAATGTAGAAATTGAGTTGCCAGTTCCCCAAGACTCCACTAATCCAAACGTTCGAACATCAATGGGCTCTGCTTCTTACGCACCAGAAAGTGATGCATTAGTTTGGAAAATAAAATCTTTTCCAGGTGGTAAGGTACATTCCTCCGCCATTCCCCTTCAGTCGTGTACTTTAACTTTGTCATTTATTTATCGATTTGCTTCAATCCTTTCTTGTTTATGACAAAACAGGAATATATGCTTAGAGCAGAGTTTCGACTCCCCAGTATAACGTCTGAGGAAGCAGCCCCTGAGAGAAAAGCTCCTATAAGAGTGAAATTTGAAATACCATATTTCACCGTTTCAGGAATTCAGGTGAATTGTCCTTTTCTTCTTAATAACCATTCCGTGGAACAATGAAAGCCTTCACGGTGATTTTATTCATTTCTCCTCTCAACTAACCAACAATATCATATATGTATACATAGGTTCGATATTTGAAAATCATTGAAAAAAGTGGCTATCAGGCTCTTCCATGGGTGAGATACATCACGATGGCGGGTGAATATGAGCTAAGACTTATGTAATTGCTGCGTTCCCTGGAATTTCTCCGCGTATGATGCTTGTCTTGTTACCATGGTAATAAGCATGTCAGTTTCTCTATATTTGCTCGTGAATTCTATTTTTGGATCGGCTTAAGCTTTCATTTGTCGTGTTATTTTGTACTTCATTTTATTTATTCATAGATTGAGCTATATTCTAGTTTTTCATAACATGTCACAAATTCAAAGCTGAACTTTTTTCTTCATTATCGTAAGGCTTGTTTTTACTCATCAAGAACAAGCATGGCATGGCCAAAAAGTTATATTCGATCCTCTTCAACAATATGCTGCGAGAAGAAAAAGTTGCAAAGACAGAAACGTCTAAAAAAGAATGTGTCAGTTGTAAGCATCTTTTGAAAGTCAGAATTAGAATGTTTATGTCCGTCCATTGGATAATAAAAAATATATATATCAAACTTCATAATATATTAATGTCAAGTAGAAGAAAAGAAATGAAAAAACAAAACAAAGCTCCTTATTTGACGATGATTCCACAAAACATTGAGAGGTACTATCATAAAGCTGTAGAAAATGATCACAAATGGTAATAAATAACAATATTGCTTACTAAATTATCCATGCACAATATTCACAAAGCTCTACACACCTCAATTACAATAATCAACTAAAAAAAACTATACAAAATCTTCAAGGCTTCGTCTCTGCAATAGCCAATAAAGTGCTGCTCAGCTTCAACATCTCATCGTCGAAAGCATTCACCTCAGCGATCGAAACCCCAAACTCATCCAACGCATCGGTGCAATCTGAGAAAGTTGCAGCAGAGAGGTAAGCCTTCAACGCAGAGGTGGGATCGTTCTTCACGAATCCAATACACTGTTTGAGGTTGTCCAATATATTCTTATTCGATTCGCGACAAGTGCTTGCGATCGATTCTTTCGTTTGAGGCTGAAGTTTGGCGGGCATTTGAGAACCCATCCCTGCAACAATATTATTTCCAGCCTCAGCCTTTCCCTGTACGGATTTGAGCGCATTCGTCATTGCCTCGGGCCAAGTTTTTGCGTCTTTGGTTAGTTGCGAGCAAAGGGCTTTATCGTCCGCAGTGTTGCAAAAAGAGTTCGAGGCCAAGGAAGATATGGTGGAGAAAACGAGGGTAATTACGGATATGATTGTGATTGTTTTAGAGAAAGCCATTTTCTTGAACTTTTATTTTTTCCTGAAAAAAGGAATCAAGGATGTGGTTTTTGTGTTATGGGTAATTGGCTTTTATAAGGGGGAAGGTGGCCATTAACTTTGGTTGATCGCTCTGAGTTCATTTTGGGCTTAAAAGATGTTACTCCATTCACGTAATGAATGGAAAAGATTTCATGCATATATAGTTTAATTTTTTTTTTATTTTTAGTAAATTAATTAATTCAAGAGGTGTTTGAAAAATAGTAATCAAGAGACGCATTGTTTAGAAACTAATAATAACTTAATTATTTTGTACATGTAATAGCCTTCGAGCCAACCTGCAAATATCTTCATCTTCTACTTCGGACGACGACATATTAGTTCTTTGAACCCTCAACTTCGTCATAAAGTCTTGAATGAACTTATTCTCATCCTTGCCATCTCTATTTTCACCCTCCACTGTAGCATATGAATCATCAAAGCTACATTCGTTTCTTCTCATACGATTCAATATCTTCATAAACAAAGAGAAACCCTAGTTTTTTTCTTTCTCCGCCACTATTCACTACAACTTCGATGGATTTTTCGCCCGACTCTTTATTTTCGAACATGGCGTCGAGCTGTTTCTTGTACTCTTCTCTTCGTCGAACATGGTAAGCACAAGGGCACTCGTATTTAGGCAAAAGAAGGTTCTGTCTTAGACGAGATCAAGCAAGAAAACACGTTCTTGATTATTTTCTTTGGATGCATCTTTGTATTGGAGGCGGTGAACATTTGTTCTTGGCATGCATAGCTTATTTTGGTCTCATTTTTTGCTTTTATATGAAATGATTTGGCTTGATTAAAACGGAATTTATCGGTTGGGAATCTTTTCATCTCTATCGGCGTGATTTCTATACATATATTAGCGTGTATAAGATGATTTTGCATGAATCCTACCTATTTATAGCTGTCTGCTTGTTTAAGGTAATTATTCTTTTAAGAGATGACGATTGACGAGATTAAAGATAAAAATTCCATTATGGTTTTATCAATATCTCTCTCTCAAGGGAAGTCATTATAATATCGACGATGCAATGATATTCGGCCTGTACTAACGACTAATCTCATACGTCCCAATATATAAGCATAACTATATGCACAAGCCCAAAATATATAGTATATACTTTAGATATAAAACCCCTCACTAAGCTAATAGAATTCCCATCTATTTATCCCATCCCAAACGATAAATATGGTAACTAAACTATAAACTTGAACTTCTCTCCAAGAAAGACCATTAGCTATAGATTATTATTACTACCCAATTTGGAAAGTGGAAACACACAATATCTGTAATAAAAACGATGATCAGTCTTGAGCAGAGAAATGACTATCGATCATTGCCGTCTGTATGTTGTCCGATGATTTCCAGTGTCGCTTCCTTTGATTTATGAACCAGTTATTTATTTGCTTATGATCGAGCCCCGTCAAATCTGCCAGCGATATTTTATCTGCTTCCTATTAATTATATAACACATTATTATATGTGCATGTAATAAATCGCATGCATATGTATGTAGTTAGATCAAATAATTAATATAGGCTTAGTAGTACCGTTGGGTATGGCCATTTGTAGTGCAAATTCCACCAATCAAGCAAAGCTTGCCTTGCCTCTTTAGGTAACTTAACCCTCTTTTTGTTCTTTGAGAATTCCATCTTCAACCTACCAATTTGTCCGCCACCATACTTACGCATAAGCATGTCTTTGACCTCACGGTGATCTTCGCTCTTCATTTGCAAATCTTCTATTGAAATTTCTTCCGTTCTTACACGACTAGTTCTTGCCTCCTCCTCGTCGCTCGACGACAATGAATTCATCTCACCTATACCCAATAAAATCATAACTATAGTCAAATATATTGGTAAAAAGTCAAACTTTTATGACAGATATACGTATCACGTGAGGGTATTTCGGCTCAAATAATTGGGATTTTTTGTGGCTAAAGAAAAGATGAGAGCCATAGATGATATAGTATATAGTACGTACGACGTTGCAATAATTGAGCAATGTCACATAATAGAGACGAATGCACTTTAATTATTCATAACGTAAGGAAGGACAATTGTTGGCCGGGCCTCAGCGCAAAAATCGGATGTCCACGTGGAATTTAAAGCTCCATCACCCGGAATTTCCGGGTTTCGTACTCTGAAAAATTTATACATTATTTCCTCTTTTTTGCATACATTAGCCCCACCCCACATCTCATAAAATAAATAATATAATTCACAGTGCATGATTCTTCGATCTAATAAGAGTCTAATAATCTACAGAGGAGGCACAATCTGAGCATAATGTGTATCTTGGCACGTGATAATGTGCTGATTTAACGTTGTAGCATAGCATGACGACTCATTCTTACAAGTGTGCGTGCCTAAGCGTAGGTATATATAATATAATAAAAAAGAGAGGGGGGGGGGGGGGGTGTGTGGTGATTAAGGAATAAACATGGAAGAGTTAGTTAGTTGTAAGGACAAGTGCACACGAGGAAGTGAAAAAAGGAACTTACTTTCAACGTACAGAAAAGAAACCCATGTTAAAGAAGTAGTTTTATTATCTTCAATCTGAAAGTACAGTTCTTTGATACTTCAAAAGACTGTTATATGTATATAATCTGACATATTTAATGGTTAAACACTCGCACATGGCATTACCGCCCCAATATGAAGATTGAGACAACGCCTTTTGCTTTTAGTTGGACAGAGATCAGTACAACATAATTTAATGGTTTATTTTTATGAGCATGTAAGCTTCTTCTGTAATTAGCTATATTTTGAGTTGTACTTAACCACTGTTTAAGCACGTTTCTTACTGCTCCTAATCAGACAATGCCAGCAGACCAATCCCAAATCATGTGATGAGGATTATTCTATTGCACACATAGTATATACAATAATGCACTTAATAAAAGCATGCTGCTCAAGTATTGTGTTGTGCTAAAGAACACTAAAGTAAATCTAGTTTTCAATTTCTTTGTTTTCTTTTCATTCACCTGAAAGTACATCCTATCTCTATATTAAATGCAAAGAAGAAACTAGCTAGTGCGAGGCCTGCCCATTGAATTTACAAGACGTGCTACATTGGAACTTGAAACTTCCCTTAAATTATGCAAGGACAACATCATTTCAAAAGAGTTTGTTCGGCTACATAGAATACCTATATTTTATTCCGTGAATGAAGAACATTCAACTTATATATATACTCAATGCTGCCTTGTAGTTTTGCGTCTGACGCTGGTTCAAGTTTTCCAATTTCCGATGTGGAAATAATAGTAAGAGAAGAGGTGAAAAATGTTAGAAACTTGAATTGTTACCCTTTATGACACAAACAGGAGAGAGGCGAAAAAATGTTAGAAACATAGGATCACACCATAAAAACACACAAGTCTAATGAAAACATTTACCCAGTGTGTATGTACTCGCTATATGATCTAGAGCTAGAAAACTCCCACCTTTTTTGGTTCTAGGGTTTCTTATGGGTCTTAACACACCAGCTACTTCAACTATAGTCTTACACGTTTACACCTAAAGCAAACGTTATTAACTGAGTTTAACTAAAGACACGCTCAGAAACACACGTTACTATATATGCAAATGCAGAAAGATGGGAAAAAGTACCGTTGTTGCAAGTTAGATTGGCGAGTTGGGATTCAACTCTGTCGAGGAATGATTTTGCTTCGTCAAAAGGCCTCGACAGATCTGATTTGCACTTGACCAGTACTTCACAGAAAGTTTCCTTCATCCCTCCCAAGAATATTAAATCTTGATCAGACAAGATATAACAGTGACAAACGAGAACTAGACAGAAATTTGTAAAAACCTTATATATATATGTACCATAAACTCGTCAAGTTCAGAATCATCGCCTACAAAACTCGTGGAGCCTGCTGATTCTTGATCGTGCAAGTTGTCTGATTTTCTCTTGATTTGATCAAGAAAAGCTGCCATCTCCGGCGGTGCTCCGACCTGAAAAAAAACCCCCAAAACAATTATTAAAAGAAAAAAAGAAACAGCATGGTAATTAAGCACTCAAACAGCTAAGAACCACTTCTCAGCTTAATTGTCAAACACTGTGTCATGAATCAAATAGTTACCTTCTGGCAATCAATATAGGCACTGAGCAGCTTCGGATACGAAGGATGTGAAGCAATAGTAGCCTTCAAAAGACTCGAAGCCTGCTTATTGTAATCATGATCAAACCTCAGTTGTTGATCTGATGATGATCCAAGAATTGGACTAACAATACCAGCGACTTGATTATTAAGACGATGTTTGGTTAAGGGATGATAACTGTAATAACTATGATACGAGTCGTGTGGATCGAAAGGGAAAGTGGTGGACAAAGGAGTTAAAATATTCTCAGACGGCGGCGGTGGAAGCAGATCCTTGTCGGCATAACTGTGATACTGATGATGATCAGTGGTTGTGTCATAACTCCCATAAAATCCATCCATGTGCTTCGTAGATCAGTTCAGAATTATGAGCAGCTGATACAGATGTAACCTAAGAAGATGCAAAGAGAAAAAAAAAACTTGTTCTTGTTGTTGAAAATAAAGCCCAAGAGTCTCCCGAGGAGAAGCCGCCCGAACGAAAAGACCCTCTCGAGCAAGAAGTCTCCCGAGCAAGGCACCGTCCGAGCAAGAGCAAGCCAGAAGGCAAACTGTCCGAAAAGAAAGAGGCTGTCGAGAAGATGGCCGAGCAAGAGGAAGCCAGAAGAGAAGCCGACCGAGAAGGAAGAATGTCCCGAGAAGGACATTACCCGACCAGAACAGAAGCACAGCAGTTGAGGAAGTGCTGGAAAGAGCAGATCGTGGGAGAACTGCTGAAGTAGTGGACAGCAGTTGAGGAACGAAAAATACTCCCCACGTCTGTAGTGGAGGCAACTGCCTTAGTAGTATAAATAAGTAGTTTTGCTGTTTTAGAAATATAAGATGATTGTTAGCGTCCAAGTCGAATTCTGCATTTTGTGTCGTTAATTTTATAAGTAAGAAAAGTGCTTCTCCGTCACTCCGTGAAAATTCTCAGAATTCCCTTTCAAATTGCTTCCGAAAACAGTTTACCAATCCCACACGCAATCCGCTAAAAACAACAAATTGGTATCAGAGCCTATGGCAACGATGGCGACGATGGGAGTTAACGGTGGCCAAATCCCCATACCGAAACTCACCAAGTCCAATTACGAGAATTGGAGCATCAAGGTGAAAGCGCTGCTCGGGTCTCAAGATGCGTGGGAGGTTGTCGAGACCGGTCATGTCGAGCCAGAAAACACGGGTGGTTACTCGGCAGCACAGATGAAGGCATTGAGGGAGTCCCGAAAGCAGGACAAAACAGCACTTTACATCATCTATCAATCCGTAGATGAAGCCGGCTTCGAGAAGATAGCCGAGGCTACGACTTCAAAGGAAGCGTGGGACACGTTGGAAGCAGCCTATAAGGGCGCTGACCGTGTGAAGCAAGTTCGACTGCAAACCCTTCGAGGAGAACTCGAAATGACGAAGATGAAAGAAGGCGAAAGTGTCTCCGAGTACATCACTCGGATTCAAACAATTGCGAATCAACTAAGAGAAACGGAGAAGCCTTGACGGATGCCCGAATCGTTGAGAAGATCCTGAGATCTCTAACGAATGACTTCGAGAACGTTGTGTGCGCGATAGAAGAATCCAAGGATCTCGAGAAGATGACGGTTGACGAACTCTCGGGCTCACTGGAAGCGCACGAGCAGCGAAAGAGAAAGAAGAGGCAGGATTCTCTCGAGGAAGCCCTGCAAGTAAAATTGTCTGTAAGAGAAGACAAGGCATCGGGAAGTCAGAATCGAGGAAGAGGACCCGGCCGTGGTGGAAGAGGTTCCGGACGCGGCGGAGGACGCGGAAGAGGAAACCAAAATGATGGAGAAGGACCTACAAACCAACAAAGTTGGAGAGGTCGTGGCCGAGGAAGAGGCCGAGGCGGACGTTCGAATCGACCGAATGTCGAATGCTACAACTGCGGAAAGCAGGGCCACTATGCCAGAGACTGCTGGGGAGAAAAGAAAGTGGAAGAAAATGCAAACCTTGTCGCGGAAGAAGAGCCGAAGAACGAAGGAGTTCTTCTTATGACGTTCGAGGACAAATACCCGACCAACGAGAAGGTGTGGTACCTCGACACCGGCGCCAGCAATCACATGAGTGGTCAGAAGCATCTCTTCAAGGAGCTAAAGGAAGTGAAAGAAGGGTACGTTTCTTTTGGAGACGACTCAAAAGTTAAAGTAGAAGGACAAGGGAAGGTATGCTTCTCTCGAGCAAATGGAAGAGAAGGTATGGTCGAGGATGTTTACTACGTTCCCGACATGAAAACCAACATTCTTAGCATGGGACAACTCTTGGAAAGAGGATGTTCAGTCGCTATGAAGGATCGGGCGATGCAGTTGAGAAGCAAAAGCGGACGACTGATCGCGCATGTTGAGATGGCGAAGAACCGAATGTTCAAGATCAACATTGACACCATCCAAGAAGAATGCCTGCAAGTTGACCTGGAAGACAAGGATCATTTGTGGCATCTTCGCTTCGGACATCTAAACTACGGAAGCCTGAAAGAGATGGCGAACAAAGGAATGGTGCAAGGACTTCCAAAGATGGTTGGAAGCCAGAAAATCTGTGAAGGCTGTGTTCTCGGGAAGTTGCCGAGGACGTCATTCCAGAAGAAAGCGGAATTCCGAGCAGAGAACCCACTGGAGCTAGTTCACACCGACATATGTGGACCGATGACATCCAACTCTTTCAGCGGAAAGAGGTACTTCATTACCTTCATAGATGACTTCTCGAGGAAAACTTGGGTGTATTTCCTGAAGGAGAAATCAGAGGCCTTCGAGATATTCAAGAAGTTCAAGTCAATGGTCGAGAAGGCGACAAAGTCGAACATCATAGCTGTTCGATCAGACAGAGGAGGTGAATTCATGTCTGGAGAATTCACAAAATTTTGTGAAGAGCACGGAATAAGGAGATTCCTGACGGCACCATACACGCCACAACAGAATGGAGTGGCCGAACGAAAGAATCGAACTATTCTCGACATGGTTCGATCAATGCTGAAAAGCAAAAGGATGCCGAAGGAGTTCTGGGCAGAAGCCGTACAATGTGCTATCTACATTCAGAATAGGTGCCTCCATAGCAAGCTCGGCGCTCGAACACCACAAGAGGTCTGGAATGGAAAGAAGCCAAGCGTCTCACATTTGAAAGTGTTTGGAAGTGTGGCATATGCTCATGTGCCAGACCAGAGGAGGACGAAGCTCGAAGACAAAAGCAAGAAACTTGTGTTCCTCGGATACGACGAGAAGACGAAGGCATACAAACTGTATGACCCTCTCGAAAAGAAGGTCATAGTTAGCAGAGACGTCCGAGTAGACGAAGGGAGTTCCTGGAATTGGAAAGAAGAAGAATCGGAGGAACAAGAAGAACCCGCGAGTCCCCCATCTACTCTCGGGAAAACTCAACTCGAGGAAGAAGTCTATATAGAACAACCTCCTGGCTACTCGAGAAGAGGAGAAGAAGAGAAAGTGTTGAAGCTGAGAAAGGCGCTCTATGGCCTGAAGCAGGCGCCTCGGGCATGGAATACTCGAATCGATGGGTACTTCAAGAAGAATAAATTCCATCAATGCCCGTATGAGCACGCCCTCTACATCAAGAAGGAAGAAAGAGGTATGATCATAGTCGCGCTCTATGTTGACGATCTCATCTTCATGGGAAGTAGCGAGGAAATGATCAAAGAATTCAAGAAGGAGATGACCGAAGAATTTGAGATGACCGACCTTGGAAAGATGAAGTATTTCTTGGGTTTAGAAGTCGAGCAACTGAGAACAGGAATCTTCGTCTCGCAAACAAAGTACGCGGGAGAGATACTAGGAAAGAGCAAGATGAAGGAGTGCAAGCCAATAGCAACCCCGATGGAGCTCGGTGCAAAACTCTCAAAATTTGAGGGAGGAGAAAGAGTAAGTGCAACAGAGTACCGAAGCTTGGTAGGAAGCCTGAGATACCTGACCTGCACGAGGCCGGATATCACATACGCGGTCGGGGTTGTAAGTCGCTTCATGGAAGAACCACGCCAATCGCACTTCAAAGCGATCAAGAGAATACTTCGATACGTTCAAGGAACGAAGTCGCTCGGGCTCTTCTACCCGAGGACTGGTGACACAAGATTGGTCGGCTACTCAGACAGTGATTGGTGCGGAGATGTTGATGACAGAAAGAGCACGAGCGGGTATGTATTCTACCTAGGAAGCTCAGCATTCACTTGGCTCTCGAAGAAGCAGCCAATTGTAACTTTGTCAACATGCGAAGCCGAGTATGTTGCAGCCTCATTGTGCGTCATGCACGCAATATGGCTGAGGAACCTGCTTCTCGAGCTAAACATCGAACAGAAAGAGCCAACCGAAATCCGTGTGGATAACAAATCGGCAATCGAGCTAGCCAAGAATCCGGTGCATCATGAAAGAAGCAAACACATCGATGCCCGATTCCACTTCATCCGAGAGCAGGTGAAGAAAGAAAACGTGAAGATGATTCACGTTCCAAGTCTGGACCAGGTCGCAGACATTTTCACAAAGCCGTTGCCGATACCCATATTCGAGGACCTAAAAGATGCACTAGGGATGAAAGATCGGAAGACCTTGAGCTTAAGGGAGGAATTTGTTGAAAATAAAGCCCAAGAGTCTCCCGAGGAGAAGCCGCCCGAACGAAAAGACCCTCTCGAGCAAGAAGTCTCCCGAGCAAGGCACCGCCCGAGCAAGAGCAAGCCAGAAGGCAAACTGTCCGAAAAGAAAGAGGCTGTCGAGAAGATGGCCGAGCAAGAGGAAGCCAGAAGAGAAGCCGACCGAGAAGGAAGAATGTCCCGAGAAGGACATTACCCGACCAGAACAGAAGCACAGCAGTTGAGGAAGTGCTGGAAAGAGCAGATCGTGGGAGAACTGCTGAAGTAGTGGACAGCAGTTGAGGAACGAAAAATACTCCCCACGTCTGTAGTGGAGGCAACTGCCTTAGTAGTATAAATAAGTAGTTTTGCTGTTTTAGAAATATAAGATGATTGTTAGCGTCCAAGTCGAATTCTGCATTTTGTGTCGTTAATTTTATAAGTAAGAAAAGTGCTTCTCCGTCACTCCGTGAAAATTCTCAGAATTCCCTTTCAAATTGCTTCCGAAAACAGTTTACCAATCCCACACGCAATCCGCTAAAAACAACACTTGTAAGAAAATGTTTTCGAAGACCTAGATAAATTTATTGGGAATGCTTTTTTTTCTATGTTTTAATGAAGCTTTTTGAGTATGACTACGGATACATTGGCTGAGAAAAGGATGTTAAGATCCTTTATTATGATTAAAAAAAAGGAAATGAGAGAAGGAAAGATGCTCAAGTTGACGTTCACGTATACTGAAACTGAGTGAGGAGAGTGGAGGCCCATTCTTCCCATTACATTTATTAGTTAAAAGGAGATACAAAAATAAAAAATTAAAAATACTATGAAAGAAAAGAAGAGTTGCTATCTGCGTCCTGTGTATGCATAAAAGATAATTTGCAATTGTGTATAACTGCATGTTGAATTTACGTTGAAAAAGAAAAGAAAGATAAAAAAGACATATTTGATTTGATATGTTGGCATTTTAGAGGGTAGAGTAGAGAGTGATGTTGCATTGATTGATTTGCTCCATCCCAATTACACCACGTTTCTTTTACATATTTGTAATTAGTCAAACTCAAGATGGTGTAAGATAGGAATATATCAGTACATATACATATACATATATATATATATATTAAGCCTAGGGCTTTAGCAATTTTGGGGTGAAGTGATGATATAAAGTATATGGCACTCAAGGGGTCATAAGTGGAAGTAGAATCAAGTGATGATAATTTATTATCAACTATAATCACGATCACGGGGTTTCAGAGACAATGTTAATATTAGATATTTTTTAGATTTGGTATCACTTCAGAATTCTATATTATTATTATTTATTTTTCAGTATGGAATCAGATGGAACTATTATTGAGGGGAGGGCATGAAAGTCAAGTTTATTCGTATTACGTATACAACTAATAACACCCTAAAGATTATAATTAATTGCTTGTTTCTATTTGATTTAATCCCAAAATCCCAAGCAAAAGTTTTATCATCCGTAGACGTCTACTCGTATTTTCTCCCTTGATTTGTATCACTCGGTCTCTTTTCTTCATATTTCTTATAAAACCTCATGATTGAGTATATTTTATCTTAATAAAACCGCGTCACTATTATTGTACGGAATAAATGGTCGAATTTTTGGCGAATGACATTTTTAGTCTCCGATATTTGGGGCATGGACGTTTCTGGTCCCCATGTTCCGAGGTAACACTTTTAGTCCCCAATGTCACCGATTTTGAACGATTTTGGTCCCTCAATTAATTTAATCGCTAATTTAGACGAAATTTAACACGTGAGAGAGCATATAATCTCCTTTTACTCGACATAAAACGTCATAGCGCCTCTTCTTCGACTTAAACGCACGTGAGCATCATTACGTATCACATTTAACTCATTTTCAAGGTTGTCGATCCTTTCCTAATGTGATGTATAATGATGTTCATGTGCGTTTAAGTCGAAGAAGAATATGTGTTTTGAGGTTTTACGTCGAGTAAAAGGAGATCATGTGCTCTCATGTGTTAAATTTCGTCCAAATTAGCGATTAAATTAATCGAGAGACCAAAACCGTCCAAAATCGGTAACATTGTAAATTAATATCAAATTGATTCCGGACCAGCTTTACGAATCTTGTAATGAATTAAGTTTGATTTGATATTCAAACCTTATTTGAGCTGCAATAAATATTAATAAAATTTTCAAGCACATGAAAATGATGACAAGCTAAATATAACAAAATGTGAAACGTCGTGATTTACACCGTTTTTTATAGGATCTACGATATACAAATATATATAAGATAAATAACGTGTATTATCTGTTGGTGTAAATAATAGAATGTACGTACACGGTTTGGAGGTGCGAAATGCAATTTACGATAAATATTGTTCCTTCCTACTATTTAGTCGGTCTACTCTTTCAACCGTTTTTTTCTCTTCATATCTTCGCTTGGTTACCATTTTGTTCTCTATTCACATAAAGAGTAGAGGTTGTTTTGCGCGTATGAAGGTATCGCTTTTAATTCCTCCAACAAACGCCCAAACCCATCTTCGTCATCTGCTTTCCCACCAAACACTGACCACTTTTTCATTTATTAGTATTGTTTGTTTGTTTGTTTGCATCCATCGAGCATATTGATCCGCGTTTTCCTCTTCTTCACATCATCAGCATTTGCCAGAAAAAACGAGAACCCTTTAGTCATCTTCTGGCTTATATACGAACGAGATTAGATTTTAAGAGTCTCTAATGGCGTGATTGGATTTCTATTGACACCCATTTCTGAGGTACTGTGTTTTCTCGGGTTAAAGATTCAGACCCTTTTAATGTTGTTGTTGTTTCGTTGTTAGGATTGCATTTTTATTGACCCCGAAGCTCCTTGTTGTGGTTGTTGTTATTGGTTAGGGATTGATATCTACTTAATTATTTTATTATGATTTGGTCCGATTTTTTTGATGTGGTTCTTTGATTAAAGAGAGATTGATTCGTTGGAATTGTCCGGCTTCCAAAGAAGTGCCACTAGTGCAGCATAAAAACAATGAATGTTCAACTGACTTGCATAAAAAACAATGAATGTAGGTAATGGTTCATGAGAAAGTGATGATTACTGCAGATGATGTCTTAAGATGTGTGGTATTTTACTTGGTTTCAATTGCTGAATATGTTTACTTTCTTCTTTTTATCTGGAATATCAAGCTTTTTACTGATGGATTCTTCATTTTTTTTCACGTGGTCCTGAGGGACTTCTGTTATTCTTCTAATCGTATGGTTTGATAGATATATATCCCATATTATGTTACTCTACTTGGCTTTTGAGTGTTTCCTTTGTGTGTTTATGAAACCATGCTTTGTATGTTTTAGAACTTGGATTTCCTCAAATGTACCTCGTTTTGTTCATTACAATTCAATACCCGTCATTTTTTAGACAAAGCCACTGATGTTGCATAGAGTTTGCAAATTCTATCTCTGCTAAAGGACAGTAATTGTACTTGACCCTGTATATTGTTTTGCCTTCCATTTAATAATGAAGGTTCTCATAAACGACAATTGTCATACCACCAATCGACTATAATCGAGATTCGAATGCGATGAATGGGTTTAATTTGTCACTATTAGCCCTTTAAATCCTAAATTTTCCACCATATAAAATGCTTCAGTTTCTTGACCTTTGTTCGTTTTATCTTCAGAAGCAAATCTTGGCGCTTGCAAAATGATTGGAGGTTACAACATCAACAACAAAAGTGCATGTCTGCCTCTCCATGGAAATAACTTCCAATATCCAGCTGTTACCCCTAATCAGATGCAGCCCCACGGATACTGTAAGCTTTGTTCTTTTCATGCCTTTCATTCCCAGTTTTCTCGATTCAGTACATATCGACGAGTGCTTTCCTCATCTGATATCCGATTTTGTTCTATTTCAGCCGAGTTTCTTGGTACTCCTGTGAATTATCTCGGAAATAGTAACAATAGTAGCGCTCCAGTTATTCTACCGAATATTAATGGCGCAGAAGCTATTTCAAGCCAACAGAGCCTTCATTTTCCGCTGGCAAATCAAGTGTTTAAGGATAGCTCTGACCAACAAAGATTCTGCATTCTTAACCAAAATCCCGTCTCTACTGGCCTGGCGTTGTCTTATGATAACGACGAATGGAACTCATCGATAATGTCGAGCGGTGGAAGCATGACATCTGCTGCATCATCTGTTTTCTCTTCTATCGGTTATGATATCAGAAGAGAAATCAATCGACAAAACGAAGAGCTCATTCAATTGATGAAGATTCAGGTAATCAATGAGTTAAATGGATAACCTATGCATATGCCCTTCAATTAAAGAAAAAAATCTAACCCTTTTTTTTTTCTGGGCCAATTCACAGGAAGACAATATGAGGAAAGGCCTGAGAATCCTGAATCAGCGGCACATGGCATCTCTTATCTTAACTCTGGAGAATAAGCTTGCCAAGAAATTGAATGAGAAGGACGCCGAATTTCTCAATATAGTCCGCAAGAACCAAGAACTGACCGAGTATACAAAGCAAATAACTGCAGAAACCCAAACATGGAGTCAATTGGCTAAGCACAACGAATCGGTGATCGATGCCCTTCAGAAAAAGCTACAACAAGCTACCGAAGAGTTTAATAATCAGAATAAAGAAGGGACGGGAGAAAATGACATCGTCGAAGAAACCGCCTGCATTGACCCGAGTACCCGTCTAGGTGGCTCTGAGGATTCAAGTGTGGTGCAGAAACATATGTTTTGCAGATCATGTGGAGGTAAAGAGGCATCCATCTTATTAATGCCTTGTAGGCATCTTTGTCTGTGTAAAGACTGTGAAGGTTCTTTCCTTGCTTGCCCAGTTTGTCATATGGCAACGTCTGGTAGGTTCGAGGTACGTTTGTCTTGAAGAATCGATAATCGAATTTTACTGTGAGCAATGGTTCTCTTGGCACAAAGTTCTTGTATCTGAAATTTTAAACCTAATGTTCAATTTTTTTGGTTCAGATCTTTTCTTGTTTTTGTTCTCTATCACCAAACACACACACACACAGACACAACCCATAAATTTGCATTCCAAAATATAGCAGAAGCTCCTTAATGTCTAGAAGCTCAACTTAGCAGAAGAGGTTAATCATTTTTCAAGCCTATGTTCCGCAGTTGCTGGTTTCAGTCATGAGCAAATCTTGACAATGGTTTGTTGTTTGGATAGAATTCTTGCATTAGCTGATATTGCAATGATCAAATACCTTGAGAAGATGTGATTTTGCAACGACAATTCAAATTAATATATAATTGTATTATCTGGCAATTAAATTAAATTGGTACGCAGTACTATTATTGGAGAATGGAGACGACTCTTCCACATAATTCTGTACGTCGCACGGACTTGTCCTGCCAGCCAATGCACTTGTATTTTTTTTTATTTAAGTACAATATTATTAATAAAATCCGAACTTGTATAATTGAAATAGCTTATACTTTTACACAACATAATGGTGTAAGAAAAGAATCTTTTGCGTGGCTTGCTCATCGTTTGTATTTGGTTCCAACAAGAATCGCCAGCTTCCAAGGAATTGAGATCAATGAATATGATCGCTTTCAAATACACTATTATAATAGATCTTGCCTTAGATATAGCTCTTTTAATAATAAATGTTATTTAATAGGTTTACACAAACTACATAATCTTTTGGTATCAATTTAGGTTGTATAGAACTTTGTCACGTTATACAATATTATTATGTTTACGGTCGGGTTATTGTATAATATTTAGTACAGTTGTATAAATTAAATTTCTATGGTCTCATTTAATTAAAATTGAATAGGTTTATGTATTTCTACCCATGGGCAATTAGCATAAGCACTGAAAAAGAAAAATTATGCATGATTTGGAATGAAAAAAGAGAAATCATTTATCAATATATCCAGCGTATAGTAGTAATAAATAAATGAAAATATTATGGGCATCACTCTAAAATAAAAAAAGAAAAAAGGTAGAACCTTTATCGTCCAACTGTTAGACCATAAATAATTATACCAACTCTACTCGTATATTTGCGTAACGGCCCCTAACAAATACAAACTCATCGGATACACTATACTATATTTCTGTTGTTATTATATATATACACATATATTATCACTATAGGTGCTGCCCATGTGCTTACAATAATAGACATATATATACAGAGATATACATATATATATTCGTGGTATGTACGTTTGAGATGTGTTCGAAACATAATGACTAAGATCCAATTTTCAGCCTTCATTGTGCGACATTTACGCTTTCTCATATATATATTTTGTTATTTTTCTAACTTCAATATTAAATATACCTTACGTGTCTATATATATACATACAATAAACACTACCCTCAATTTATGGTCACAAGCCAGCAATGTTTACATGTTATGACAAATGCATCCCACTAATACACACATCATCATCATGCAATGTGTTGCTCCAATGTCAACGTCAACATACAGCTCAAAAAAGCAACGAACCACTATTAGACACCATTTAGTGTGTGTGGGTGTGTGTGTTTGTGTAAGAAGAGAAATAAAGAAAAGAAGAATGGATTATTAGCTTATGTCATTTGCTACAAATCAATATTTTAATTAACATTGCTGGACAAACAAAGAAAAGGACAAGAAAAATCAGCGATGTATGTAAAGTAGCTAAGATACGCTAAAAACTTGCGAGTTGCGATTCACATGTCGAAGCAACCTATAGCTTATACGCGAACCACTCATATTGACAGCATAAGCAAACTCGAAATCTTTTCGAGTTTATTAAGGGCTGAAATATTAATATGTATATATGGCTACTGTGGATTCAGCTTTATTAAGATCTATGTTACATGTGATTTGCGAGACTACTAAAAGATGTCAGCTAAGTTCTTGAACCATCCATCAATCAGCAAGACATGATATTTTCTATTCCTATATCGATGAATTTATATAAGATTTACACATATAGTAGGGTTTGTTTTATAACTATCACGTAACATTTATCGGGGCCTCTTCTTTCAGAAAAAAGCTCGAACTTTTTTTATGGAGATGGATCTTTTTAGTTTCTTCATGACAAGAGAATTTTATTTAGAGGGAAACTCATTTATTAAGAGTAATAAATTAAAGGACAATGAATGAAATTCTAAGTCACATTCAAATGGCATGCAATGTTCAATGTGTCACAACAAAGTATGTGATGTGTTGTCCAGAAGACGATACCCCCTTTAATAATAAAAATGTCCCAAAGTTCACGAGATTATTAAAAGTTCACGAGCATGTTTGCTATAATATTGATAGACCGTAGTACCCGACAATTCCATCCACCAGCTTCCTGATGAATGTCCCTATAGTTCATTAATGTCTTATTTCAATTAAATAAAATACACAATATGCAATTAAAATAATCTCGTCCGAGATTGTATTATTAACAACTTGTTTATCGTTAGTTAGTCGAATCGAGGCCCGCATTACGTCTTACACGAAGGATTATAAAAATACTCCATTAGGTCTAATCAACGAGGTCTATGTAGGAATACTATTGCCACAATAAATACTAATGCAACTTCGAATATGCAAGTACTTCACCGTAAATAAATAATAAATAATTCTATAGTTGAGAATGCTTATTTACTCCAATAAATAATGGAATGATACAATAAGTGGAGTATGTGATAAGTATGAATCAGACATCTTACTCCACGTGGCAAAATTTCAACGTTCATGTAGGAGCCTCACATCTTTGATAATGCAGTTTTCTTGGAGATAGTAGAGATCATGGTCCCCATTTTTTTTAAATTTTTTTTATGTCTCTTACCATTTTGAAGTGCTTTATTAACAACTTCTTTATGCAATATAAATCTGATACCTTATATTTTATGGGTCGTATTAAATTAGTTGATTTTACCCCTCGAAGTTAATTTTTCTTACATGGCATTGAAAAATGTGGTATCCCACGGTTTCGAGTATGTGATTGGTGTTTCTGCTTCTTTGATCATATTGTACTACGGACTTGTTATTTAATTTCATCTTAGAGAAACCATGGGCGTCCTCGAGATGTTTTCCTATTTACGGACATTATTGGTTGAATTGTAAGATATTCGAGCTCTTTCTATTTGACATTTATAGCACTTATCTAAGCTATTTCAACATGTGATACATTTTACTTAACAAACCAAGACTAATACTATAGTCTGTCTAAACATCATTAGGTTGTTCCGTATAATATGATTATTCTTTCTTTTTTCTTGGAATCGTGATATTATTGAAAAATTTATTGTCACCAATACAATGTTGCGTTTCAGATAATTTTCGATAGTACAAAAACAAACGCCCGTGAGTGCTCGCATGTGAAGATAAAAAGCATGATATGCTATAATCAGTTTCTTTCACAACAATTGTATATAGACCCACTCACGTGTCCCCTTCGCATTTTTTTTTTACATCCCCTCATACATAATTACATTTATATTATTCAATCCTTTTTTGTTTTCTTGTTTATTTTGTCATCGCTAATTATTCAATGACTGTGGCAGAGGGAGATGCCTACCAAGTTGCCACATATAAAAAAAAGACGTAGCTTGTCATTTCTAATAAAATAAAGTAGTCCAATTTAATTCAAAAAATAATCAAGAAAATCTTACGATTTCATGGTAAATGAAAGAAACGTCATAAAATAAATTTAACTTAAAAAGGACAAATGGATTCGTTACCACTACGAACGAACAAAGGGATATATGAGAAACTTTGGACCATTGGAATTACTTAAAACAATTCCCAACCATAATTCAAAATTTTAATAATAAATGGATAAATAGAAAAGAAATACCCAACATTTAATACATAAGAATTCATTTGAATGAGACACGGGCCGTCTCATCGCTCCATTAATCTTAACAATCATTGCTCATGCGCTCAACAGTTTCTATTTAAACACTCTCTCTATAAAACCTCTATCAAAGCTTAAGGAAGGGAAAAGAAAAAAGCAACATTCCCGTATATATAAACCAAATAACCTTAACTTCCTATATGAACAACACCTTCACTTCTTATATGACCACCAACATTTAGAAAATAATTTACAAAAAAAAAATGTGCGGTTTTTTAGGCTTCAAGAAACTCACATTCATCATGTTCGTGATCGTAGTGTTCATGTGTTGTTCTTACATGGAGTCTTGCTATGCAAGAAGAGTAGGAAAGCATTGGAGGCAAAGCAGAAGAAGCTTTGCGTCATCTTTGTCGTCGAAGAAGAAAGGAAAGAATCATAGCTCAACGAGCCAACACCACAACAATGGCAATGGGGGTAAGAAAGGTAATTCGCCTCCCAAAGCAGCACCGCCGCCGTCATCCTTGCCGCCGGCGACTGCTCCTTCACCGGCGCCTAAACTCAGCCCTCAGCCTCCTATTTCTCCACCGCAAAAGGGCAAAGGAAATGCACCAAATTATGGCGTCTTTGACGTTTTGGACTTTGGAGCAAAAGGCGATGGTACCACAGATGATACCAAGGTAAGGAAAAAAAATATAATTTTGAAGGCTAAATTAGTGCGTGAGTTAGACTAATCATTTCACTAATTGTGATAATACTAAGGCTTTTTAGTTTCTTTTCTTGACAGGTGTTAAGTAGCAGTAATATACATATTTCTTTTTCGAAAACTACTTGAAGCGCTCGTTCTATTTTGATTGATGGATGGTTACTATTTGTCTTGAAAATGAGGTTTTCTTACATCTTTAAAAAGGTTCACTTTGACAACCTAAAAAGAATGATGACAACTAAAAGCGTCGCCCAATTCCCTCGTCACGAAAACCAGTCTTTTAAAAGGTTCTTTTTCATTAACTACTTACTTGATCAAGAATGATATTTGGTATGTTAGAGATTATAACATCTCAAGCTAAATATATATATATATATATATCGAAATATGTGGTGATGAAATTTGTGTGACCATGGTAATTTTGTTTGTGTGGTCAAAGAGTCACGGAGTTTCACGACAAAGATTAGGTACCTGTGCATGATAGGTAGAATACCCTCCACTTGTATATTAGTTGTGTGGAATCAACATAGGAAAATGAAAAAAAAAAAAAGTTTATACAATAGAGTATATATTAGTTAGGAAAGGACAACATAAAACTACCAAAAGAATAAGCTCAGCAAAGCCTCCCATAGGGTCCCACTATAAATAATTCTTGTCTTAAAAAACTGTTTTGATTCCTTCGATTCATAGAAGAATACAAAAGAGTTTAAGCCTGTGAAGATCAACTTGTGTTGTTAGTGACAGAAACCATATAATTAACCAATAATTAACAATAAAGTTTTGATTTTTTTCCGTCCTAATGCAGGCATTTCAAGCAGCTTGGGCTCAAGCTTGCAAAATTCAAGCCTCAGTTGTCAATGTGCCCTCAGATTACACATTCCTCGTCGGCCCGATTTCATTTTCGGGACCTTATTGCCAGCACAACATCGTTTTCCAGGTAATTTATTTTGCGCATTAAGGATTCATATATGCAT
Source organism: Craterostigma plantagineum (assembly GCA_027422505.1). Lineage (NCBI taxonomy): Eukaryota > Viridiplantae > Streptophyta > Magnoliopsida > Lamiales > Linderniaceae > Craterostigma > Craterostigma plantagineum. Next base: position 312,450 of record JAPQWV010000005.1, read on the forward strand.
GTTTAGGTTAGGAGTACGAAATTGAGAAGTAAGTACGTTATTGCAGTTAGATGGAACGATTATAGCGCCAACTAGCTCGGGCCCGTGGGGCTCGGGAATCTTACAGTGGCTCGAGTTTACGAAACTCGTCGGCCTAACGATCAAAGGAAGCGGAACTATAGATGGGAACGGAGCTGTTTGGTGGCAAAGTGGATCTTTCGATTTCGACCCTTTGGACGATCAAACGAAGCTAATCTACCCCGACAATAGCACGGTTTTGCATACACCTCCAATGCCTGTAATGGGATCTCTCTTTCGTCATAAATTCTTCTTCTTTTTCTTACATTTGGGTTTCGAGCAATTAATATAATTATGTTTCTGTTTTTATGACAGTTGAGCGGATCACTTAGTTCGAAAATGCCAAGAATAAAACCAACGGTTAGTAAGGAGGACCACCTTCCTCTGTTTTCCCCTGTTTTTTTATCGCCATTGCATTCATTCCTCTGTTTTTAGTTCTTCATTAATTCTTGCAAAAAAATCGTAACAGGCATTGAGATTCTACGGAAGTTTCAACGTCACGGTGACGGGGATTACGATTCAAAACAGCCCTCAGTGCCATCTAAAGTTCGATAATTGCGTTGGAGTTTCTGTTTACAACTTCACTGTTTCTTCGCCGGGCGATAGCCCAAACACAGATGGAATCCATCTTCAGAACTCGAAAGACGTGCTCATTCGCAGCTCGAATCTCGCCTGCGGTACGTAAAAGATTGAACCATTTTCTTCTATCCAATTTTAGGATAATGCAATGTCAGTTAGGCATAGAGTTCTTATCCATACGAACCACATAAAACACAGCATAAAATGTTCTCCACGCACACAAACATATCTGGCCCCAGTTTTGCTTTTTGAAATGTCAAAATCGGTAAAAAAAAAAAAAAGGCAGTTGTAAAAAAAATAAATAAATCCCTCAATCTTGTGATTAAAAGAAGTTGTTCTTTTTGTTTTTCTTGGCAGGGGACGACTGCGTATCGATACAAACGGGGTGCACGAACATTTACGTGCACAACGTCAATTGCGGGCCGGGCCACGGAATAAGCATCGGCGGGCTGGGCCGAGACAATACTAAGGCATGCGTATCCAACATCACCGTCCGGGACATCGTCATGCGCAACACAATGAACGGCGTCCGAATCAAGACATGGCAGGTAATAGAAAAAAATAATACTTCCTATAAAAGCTTTTAAGTGAAGCGATCATTCAACATGGTATCAGATCAACCAAATAGGTCTTGGGAACAAATCCTATGACCACTCATTTAAGAAAATTACACGTTTAATGCCTGATAATAAAATAAATCACTCGACCCTACAAGCTTAAGCTTTTAGCTGAATTGCGCTTTATTACGTTTCGCACCCACTCGAACGTCGAAAAATACTCCTAACTAACGTGGTAAAAAATAAAAATGGAATCTTTTAGGGCGGGTCGGGATCGGTACAAGGAGTGCAGTTCTCGAACATTCAGGTGGACGAGGTGCAGCTACCCATAGTAATCGATCAGTACTACTGCGATAAGTCGAGCTGCAAGAATCAGACGTCGGCCGTCGCGCTGTCGGGAATAAACTACGAGAGCATAAGAGGGACGTACACGGTAAAGCCCGTCCACTTTGCATGCAGCGACGACAAGCCATGCACGGACGTAACCCTAAGCAACATACAGCTTAAGCCCATCCAAGAAAGGTACCACCTTTACGACCCTTATTGCTGGCAGACGTTCGGACAGCTATACACTCCCACCACTCCCCCCGTTCAATGCCTTCAGATCGGAAAACCGTCGAGTAATAAGATTCAAGGGGACGACGATTCTTGCTGATATATATTTATATATATATATATATAGATTTAAATGAGTGGAAAAAAAAAATATTGTTGATTTGTTGTTATGGGAGAAGAATATTTATGTGTTGCATATATGGTGAGGAGAAGAAATGGTTGGTGGGGTGATGTTTGTGGTCGGTCGGCTAGGATTTGGGCTGATGACCCAACCAGATGAAATTATCAGTTGGTGTTTATGTAAGTAAGTAGTATATTTAGTTTTTAGATTGTTACTCGAGGTTTGCTATTTAATTTTTTGTGAGGTAATGTATTGTATGTACAAAGATATATAGATTAAATTGCCTTTGTTGCGCAAAAGGATTGATTGCGATGTATTATTTACATGTTTCGTGGTTATTCAAAACGAGGTTGGCGGCCGTCGTTTTTCATACCAAATTTGAAGCATGGAAAACGGTTATGACAGAAAATTATAGGAATATTCAAATACACGAAAATTGATTTATGCTGCACGTCATGTGGATCGATTTGATTGGCTTAAAAGGCAGTTTTTTGTTTAAAGATATATAAGTACAAAATCAATCGGCAGCCAAGCTTGAAACTGTTTCTCAGTGGTCAAGTGCGGATTTTTAACTGCTGGACAATTTTGACCACGTTGACTGACTATAGTGAATCTCGATCGTCGATGGGATTATTGGATATTACTGCCCGAACCTTGCACGAAGCATCATCGTTGTCCAATATTTTTTATTTTCTTAGTGACCTAATTTTGACTCCTTGCGAATTATCGGAATATATGCGTAAGTAGTGACTAGTGAGTATATCTCACCATATATATCACTAGCGTTAAAATAATCCCAACTAATGCTTCATGATTCCATTAATTTTGGACGCACATCGAAAGGAATACTCTCTTTTAATCACTACTATATCTACATTACAGCGAAGGGTTTTAAGTGAATTAATATAATTATGTGGTTTAACTCTTGAGGCATGGAAATGGCTCTAAATTACAATAAAGTTGGACAGAACGAAAAAGAAAATAAAAAAATCAGCCCTTAGACCACCAAATTTGAAAGAAGACCTGACTAATTACTTACCCTAGTTATAAAATTCAAAAAGGTTACTCAATAATATTACCTATATTTATTTAAAAGAAAAAACAACAATAAGCACGCCATCTCACCTCTTTCCAAGCTCTCCTATCTATCTATCTATATAAATAATCAAAAACCCCAACACATGGAAGCTCACCCAATCCTCGAACATCACACTTGCAAGCATAGCATCCATCCTTCCATAAGCTGCAAATTAGCAAGAGATAAAGCCCTCTTTCAGTTTCATTACAAAGAAGAGAAACAAATGGCTAGAATCAACAACAGCAACATGGATCTTGAGAAAGTCAACAGAAGAATGTCTTCGCTCGCCGGCCATTTGACTCCATCGTCGCCGCAGCAAAACGACGGCGTCGTTGAAGCTTCGAACTGCAGCTCGAAAATCGACGACTCTTACCACCGCGTCCACGGCGAAGTTCCGACTTTCATCCCCGAGTGGAAAGCTGCTATTGATCAAGGTGGAAAGCCATTTGAGGACATCATCTATGAGAAAGCCCCCGGCGAAGGCATTGCTAAGGTTCTTTCTTCTACGACTAATTGAATTGAATTTCAAGATTTATACGATAATGATAAATATCTGACTTTTTTTTTTCTTGAGTTCTATTATTCAGATTACGATTAATAGGCCGGAGAGGAGGAATGCTTTCAGGCCACAGACTGTGAAGGAGCTCATGCGTGCTTTCAACGATGCGAGGGATGACAATAAAATCGGAGTTATTATTTTTACTGGAAAGGTAATAATAACCCAACCTTCCTATGTCCTCCAATCATATTCCATTACATAATTATCTCCAATCATTGAGAATTAAAATAATACAATAAAATCAAGAGATGGCCGTTGCAGATCTGGATCTTGCTTTGCATTTGTTAATAAAGACAATAACACGAAAAAACCAAGTCTATAATATTTAATAAAAAAAAAATTCTTCTTTTATAATACGCAAGTGTATCTTTAAAAAAAAATGAATCGAAATTAATTGCAGGGAACGAAAGCCTTTTGCAGCGGCGGCGATCAATCTTTCAGGGGAAAGAATGGGTACGCCGACTACGACAACTTCGGCCGACTCAACGTTTTGGATCTTCAGGTTCAAATCCGCCGATGCCCAAAACCAGTCATCGCTATGGTCGCCGGTTACGCCGTGGGCGGCGGGCACGTGCTTCACATGGTGTGTGACATCACCATCGCCGCCGACAACGCCATCTTCGGACAAACTGGTCCCAAAGTCGGCAGCTTTGACGCTGGTTATGGAGCTTCCATCATGGATCGTCTGGTAATAAAGATAATTCCTTTTTTATTTTATAAATTAGCGAATTTATTGCAAGTCATCTTAATCCAACTATTAACGTTGTCATCGTCTTCTTCTAACAGATTGGTCCGAAAAGAGCTCGCGAAATGTGGTTCACGGCGAGATTTTACAACGCTGCCGAGGCAGATAAGATGGGCCTTGTCAACACTGTTGTCCCAGTGAGTAGTATATAATATAATCTTCTTAATTGCTTGCACCAAAGTATTAATATTGTCAATTTAATCAATTATTTATTGGTCTATTACATTACAGCTTGAGAAATTAGAGGAGGAAACAGTGAAATGGTGCAGAGAGATAATGAGGAACAGCCCAATGTCCATTCGTGTCATCAAGTCAGCTCTTAATGCCGTCGACGATGGCCATTCTGGTCTTCAGGTATATTTATAGTTACTTATAATTATTTCTTTTTGTATAAATTGTTTTATTTATTTTATTTTTGATGTTCTTTTTTTTTTTTTGCAGCAAATTGGAGGGGATGCAACGCTTTTGTTCTATGGAACTGAGGAAGGCACAGAGGGGAAAACTGCCTATCTTAATCACAGGAAACCTGATTTTTCAAGATTCCCAAGGCTTCCTTGATTTATTTTATTTCTAATCATATAAAAAATGTTTCCCTTGAATAAGATTGTCTTAAGACAATCATGGATGGTTTGGTTCGTGTGTCTTTACTTCGTTTGGTGTTTCCATCTCAAGTTGTGTTCTTGTAATTTTCTTTGCTGCTTTTTGAGATCGTATTAATATACTTCCTCCCACTTAATACTTCCCAATTAGTGAGCACTCAGAAACCATATTTTTTATATTATAGTACATTTTTAAAGCATGGACAAAGAAAATTTAATTAAGAAGCTTTTTTTAATATAAATGGGGTATTTATTGGAATAATCTTTTATCAAAAATAGAAATGGAAAGAATTACGTGGGACACCCGAAATATAAAGATGGGAAGAAATAAGTGGGACGGAGGAAGAGGAAGTATTTCCTTAACTCTAATTATTCGAAACTTGGTAATTTAAATTAAAATCATCAATCTATGCTATGCACAACATAAAACCGAAGGCTAATCACCACATACACGACTGGTTAATCCTATAAAAATGTACGGTGGGAGATTTAATGCCATTACTAAATGCCAACTAACATCTTGTTACCATTATACCCCTGAACCCAAGACGGACGACGCAACTCTGACTACGTGGCGAAATCTGCTTCGTGCGCCAGCGTCTTAATGCTACATTGACGGTCACGATTATCCGAAAACATTCCGGGGCAGAATCGGCCTTTTCATAGAGTTGGGGAATTTTGGGAGTGCGGATCGATATAAATATCCACTGCCTATTTTCGATTTGCAGGCAGCTCGTATTTTCTCTCTCTAGCACGTCGCGAGATCTATCATTTGAAGGTTAGAGATCTCGTTTTATATGCAATGATTCTGTATGCGTGTTTCTGTAATTCTATTGTGTCAGCTGCGAACGGAATTTCGAGATGTCGTTCATTTGATTCTTCTTCTTTAAATATTAAGTTTGCGTAGGATGTGTTTGAGCTGCATTTTATGTTTTTGTTGGAATTTATTGATGATTTGGCGTTGGGATGAGCTCATCGGTGTGGGTTGAGCGACGATTCGGTGGATCTCAGTTATTCTTTTCTGTTTCAATCACCACGTTATGAATTTAGGGATATTTGCTGTCTAATTTATGGATCTGAGGTTTGATTTTTAGCGATGATTGTGGTTTGCATGCACAAGCCTGTAACTTTTTGATTTGATTGAGACTAATGGGTCACCTAAACATTTTTAGTTGATCGGAAACAAGAAGGAGAAATGGGGCTGACATTCACGAAGCTCTTCAGCAGGCTTTTTGCCAAGAAGGAAATGCGTATTCTGATGGTTGGTCTTGATGCTGCTGGTAAGACCACCATTTTGTACAAGCTCAAGCTCGGAGAAATTGTTACGACTATTCCTACCATTGGTATGTCTATTCTTTCTACAACATTGTCATTGATCATATTATTCTTTTACTTTTCTTCTTTAATTCTCTATGAACACGATCTCTAGTCCATTTGTTAGAAAACCATTTTCACAGCTTTCTGGCCTGATGCTTGAGGTCTGTCTGTCTGTATGCAGGATTCAATGTGGAGACTGTTGAGTACAAGAACATTAGCTTCACAGTTTGGGATGTCGGGGGTCAGGACAAGGTGAGAATGTCGTCTTTTGAGTATGCCCTGTGCTGTTGGTCTGGTCAATGTCCCAGACGTTTATTCTGTGTGCTAATACCAAAAAGCTTAAGCTTGTTTCCCCTCAATGGTGATCAGTGTTCCTTAGTTTTGAATGTGATCAATTGCCGACTTGTCTTGAATCTTTTTTGCAGATCCGCCCATTGTGGAGGCACTACTTCCAAAACACGCAGGGGCTTATCTTTGTGGTCGACAGCAATGACAGGGACCGTGTTGTGGAAGCAAGGGATGAATTGCACAGGATGTTGAATGAGGTGAGACCTTAACCTTCTGCTTTGCCTTTACACAATAAAACGTCCAAAAATAAGCTGAGAACTATTTCGCTCTACCAAAAATATCACAGACTTAATGTTTCTCTGCTCCTTTCAGGATGAGCTGAGGGATGCTGTATTACTCGTCTTTGCAAACAAGCAAGATCTTCCTAACGCGATGAATGCTGCTGAAATCACTGACAAACTCGGACTTCACTCGCTCAGGCAGCGCCATTGGTAACTAAAAAAATTTATTTTCTTTACGGAGTTCATTTAGTTTGGTGTTCGTAATCTGTAAGATTTTGACCTACTAGTCATCGCTTTTGCAGGTACATACAGAGCACGTGCGCCACCTCTGGCGAGGGTTTGTATGAGGGGCTCGACTGGCTCTCTAACAATATTGCGAATAAGGCATAGAAATATTCGAAGGAGTTTGTTCCCATGTTGATGCTTGTTGCAGGCTTTCGGGCATACTATCTCTAATACAAGGCTATTTTCATTTCATGTTATAATTGTTGAAGGATTATTTTCGTGTGACTAATGGTGTAAGAGACAAAACGCAGCACATTGGCTTTCTTCATTCATATATTCGCAATCATCTCCTGACTTTATATTGCATAAAAAAAAAGGAAGATGGATCGAAGAGAATATGAATCAGATTCGTTCTCCTCCCATCTGTATAATTGTATGTCCGATCTGTAAGTATATTCGTCCAATAATTTACCGTAACAAACTATAGTTGAACATACACAGACAAATATACGAACTTTTCGATATTCTTTATTCAAAGTGGATCCACTCCAATCTATTAACCAAAAGGGAGAAAAGCACTTGCAGTAGACTATTCCTATATTTGTTTTTGGGTCGAAATTTTTAGCTTTGAGTAAGCAATTTTTGTTAAATTTTTATCTCAAAATTAGTTGTTATGCACATAAAAAAAACCCAAATGCGACAAGTGCCTTTGTTTCTTGACATGGTCATCTCATGTATCTCATACACACACACACACAAAAATATATTATTCACACGCTTAGTTGAGAGCTACCCCTGTCATACTCATGGCACAGTTATCTTGCATGTTAATATACTTAGCTTATACTTATCAGAAATTATATAATAAGAATAAACAAATGTTAGTGGTACATCAATCAATAAATCCAGTGAATTGTGTCAGTTTTCTATTGATGAAGACCACCCAAAAACACTCGTAAGCCATTCCTCCCAAGTGATAAGGCTACAATAATTTCTTTCATCCTCTCCACATACAAAAAAGAAAAAGAACAAAATTAAAAGAGAGAAGAGGAATAAAAAAAGTGGGAATATTCATATTCTACACTAATTCAATTTGCCCACATTTTCCATGCACGAGCACCTCGTCTAAACCCCTATATACGCATCTCCAAACAAGCCATTGAAGCTCAGCTCGGCAGCGACGACAGCAGCATTTAACAAACCAAAGCTTTTTTCACTTTCCCCACGCACACCATAAGAAAAAAGATGTCTCCGCCGGCAGAACAGTTTAGCACCGCCGCAAAGAACATCGGAGACAGTTCAAACAAGGCCTTCGTAACATTTCTCGCCGGAAACGGGGACTACGTCAAAGGCGTGGTGGGTTTGGTCAAAGGTCTGAGAAAGGTGAAGAGCGCCTATCCTTTGGTGGTGGCCATACTCCCCGACGTCCCCGAGGACCACCGTGAGATACTTAGGTCTCAGGGCTGCATCGTCAAGGAGATCGAGCCCATATACCCGCCGGAGAATCAGATTCAGTTCGCCATGGCTTATTACGTCATCAACTACTCCAAGCTTCGCATATGGAATGTAAGTAGTGTGGGAAAAGATGATGATGATGATGATGATGATGGCCTATATATTTTATTGAATTTATTGAAAGAGTGTGTCGTTTATTTAATTACATGTACGTAGTTTGAGGAGTACAGCAAGATGGTGTACCTTGACGCTGACATACAAGTCTATGACAACATAGACCACTTGATGGACACGCCTGATGGGTACTTCTATGCTGTCATGGACTGCTTCTGTGAGAAGACATGGAGCCACTCGCCTCAGTACAAGATCAGTTATTGCCAGCAGTGCCCCGACAAGGTGAAGTGGCCGGCGGAGATGGGCTCTCCTCCGCCGCTCTACTTCAACGCTGGGATGTTTGTGTTCGAGCCCAGCAAGGTCACTTACGAGGACCTTCTAGAAACCCTAAGGATCACTCCTCCCACACCCTTTGCTGAGCAGGTATTATTTATTACACTGTATAGTAGCACACCTTAACTGGCAGAGACAAATGGTGACAAAGAATCTTACTTCTCATGTCCTGATATTAAATTTGACAGGATTTCTTGAACATGTACTTCAATAAGATCTACAAACCAATCCCACTTGCTTACAACCTTGTTCTTGCGATGCTGTGGCGCCACCCTGAGAATGTCGTCCTCGATGATGTCAAAGTCGTCCATTACTGTGCAGCTGTAAGAAATGCCCTGCTAACAGTTAGAAAGATGAAAACATATTTACTGACAAATTGATTGCATCTGATTGTGTGCAGGGATCAAAACCATGGAGGTACACTGGCGTGGAAGCTAACATGGATCGTGAAGACATAAAAATGCTTGTGAAGAAATGGTGGGATGTGTACGATGATGCTTCGCTAGACTATGATGAAACAGAAGATGTGTCAAAGAAAAGCAGCAGCTCATCGATCATGGCTTCCTTGCCTGAGCCAGCAGTCTCTTACATCCCTGCACCATCTGCTGCTTAAATAATAATAAAAGTAATAATTTAAGGCAAAAATCGAGCCTTAATCACATATATAAGATGCCTAATATGCCTCTTTTGTTTTTGGTTTTGTGTGTGACTGATCATGATGAATTTTCATCTCTTTGATCTTCAAAATGTGTAGCGGAGGGTAAAGAAAAGTATGTAATACTTCTGCCGCTGCAGTTAAATAGAAATGAAAATAATTTCCAAGTAATTTTAATTTGCTTATACACACAAAATCAAGATTGCCATGCCAAGGATATAAATATTTGATAGATTCATCACAATAATACCATGGAAGCAGTTGCATAATATCAATCACCTCCCTTCATAATTAGTTTAAGCAAATCAACGACTACTATTGTAAGACTTTACGACTAAACAGCATTGAACTAATGCGTTCTTTATCTTTTTAAAAAAGTAAAACTAACGTACGCGTGCGGCGTTAAAAACAAGTGTAACACATTAATTTATTCTTGTTAGGTGTGGACGACGATGGTGTGAGCTGCCTTTGTTGACGATCGTTTCAATTTCTTATGCCTGCCATATCATGGGCTCGGTATTAATCCAATCGCTGATGTTATTGAATTAAATTGAGAAATCGAAGGGACTGGGTCAAGATTGACGATGGAAGGAGAGGAATTGAAGCAAAGGGTTGAGAATGTTTCGCATATTGCTCTTGATATAGGAGGTAAATTTTTCTTTTTGGCTGTAATTTTCCTTTTGCGAATATTTTGATTTTGGCATTTATAGTTATTGGGGTTTTTGAAATATTAGCGGGTCTGTTTAATGATGTTTCTCTGCCAGCTGCAAGACGCATCCTTTTTTACATGATATTAGCATAATTATCGGGAAATTGCAGTGTTTTCATGGTATTCATAAGTGAATTTTGCTCGTGCTATTTCGTCCTCTTTCACTTTAGTTTCAGTTTGAACACTGAATATGATAAGTTGTGGTAACTTTAGATGCAAATGCTGGATATATTACAGATGGATATTATCAATGATATTGAAATCATATTTTTATCAAGATCTCCATTCTTCAGTGGATTTCTGATTTGGGTTTAAGTGTAGGTACTCTAATAAAGATGGCGTATTTTTCGGCTAGCACCAAAGAGTGTGCTGATGGGAAGAGAAATGGCTACTTAAAAGCTGGAAACGATACATCGAGTGGAAGTTCGAAATATTCTGTTCTTAGCGGGAAGATTCACTTTCTGAAGTTCGAAACAACAAAATCCACGAATGCATTAATTTCATAGCTTCGAAGCGTCTTCAACGTTATGGTATGCTTTGTTTGTCGTTTTCCACCGAATGAAATTTTGATCACTTTACAAGGAGACTTTGACTACTTACCAAGGTTAGCATGAGATAGCTGCGTCTTCTCTTGTCTTAGAGGCTTCTTTGTGTTTCCAGGTAACAAAAGTGATGAAGCCAAAGATGATCACGTAAAATATCATTAAGGTAATCTTCCGATGGACTATTGAGTGATGCTGTTTCTCGCCTTTGAATCCTGATAGTAATCTATATAGAAATAGAATCTTTTCAGCGATTCTTTGCATTCGTTGTGAACCATAACATCGTTAGTAGGAACTTGACTAGAATCTGATAACAAATCGAAGGTTGTATTCAATTACCAAGTTCAATATCTGCTGCTAACCCTACAAGTCAGTGAATATTTGAAGGCTACAGGTGGTGGGGCGTTTAAATTTGCGGATCTGTTTAAAGAGAAGCTCGGTATTACTCTTGACAAGGTCGATGAAATGAGTTCCCTTGTCGCCGGAGCTAATTCCCTGCTGAAGGTACCTTCTTCTAATTTACCGTTTTCAAGTTTCAGATGGACAATACTATATTATTCACCTCTTTTGTCTTATTTCCGCACAGCATCATGGCCTCTAAGCTTTTAATTCGTATCTTCTTGCTTAGGCAGTGAATCATGAAGCATTTACATATTTCGATGGCCAAAAAAACTATGTCGAGATTGACCACGATGATTTGTATCCTTATCTACTGGTGAACATTGGCTCTGGTGTCAGCATGATCAAGGTTACTTACTTTTCTTTCTTTTTTTTTTCCTCCGTTTTTCAGTCATAATCTGATTTATTACCTTTGCCAATCTTAGGTGGAAAGTGACCTTAAATTTGAGCGAGTCAGTGGAACAAGCGTAGGAGGTGGTACCTTCTGGGGCTTGGGAAAACTTCTGACCAAATGCAAGAGGTCTATTTTCCCTCAGACCACTTAATCATCGATGAGTGTTCTTTTCCTTTGATTCTCCCCACGTTTTTTAGGTCCACCGTAGTAAAGACTCGAACTTGATGTTGCTTCGTTTTCAGTTTCGATGAACTGTTAGAACTGAGTCGAGTTGGGAACAACAAAGTCATAGACATGCTCGTCGGAGACATATACGGTGGTACAGACTACTCAAAGGTTATTATATATCACTCGTTTTTCGAAGACTCCTCTCTAATTCAAAATATTGCGAAAGAACGACAATTTTTTGTTTCTTGTAATTTGTTTTTAGATCGGCCTTGCATCGTCAGCCATTGCTTCGAGCTTTGGAAAGGCAGTATCAGAAAACAAAGAGCTCGACGATTACCAACCCGAGGATGTCGCCAGATCGTTGATAAGGATGATTTCAAACAATATAGGACAGGTCGTTTCTTTCAGAATGTTTACGCCCCTCTTAAGATATTATTATTACCATATATATACATAGCAGATGTCACACAAGATTTGAAAATATTCCATTTAATTTTGTTTCCTTCGCATCCTCAGATCGCTTACTTGAACGCATTGAGGTTTGGTTTGAAGCGGATATTTTTTGGAGGGTTTTTCATACGGGGACACGCCGATACTATGGACACCATTTCTGTTGCAGTCAATTTCTGGTAAGTGATTATTATTATTGCTTCAACACATCGCCTTCATTCCATCACATATTGAATTGAAAACAGGTCGAAAGGAGAAGCGAAAGCTTTATTTTTACGCCACGAAGGTTTTCTTGGGGCTTTGGGAGCTTTTACGAGCTACGAAAAGATCGAACTAAATAGCTCCTTCCGTGCAGATGACGATAGAATAGGAACCTCTGTTCATCCCAACGATAACGAATCGTTAGAGTGTCGAGTGCTGATGAGAAAATTAAAAAGCTTTCTCACCACTGAGTTTGTATATATATGTAAAAGGGTTATTATTGGCAATCATTTGTTGCCTGCCTTCACTTAAGATAGGTTTATGTTTCTTCATTACATCACACTATGTAATGTAGTAATAGCTTCATTAAAGTAGAAATACTATGCAATCAAACACTATCCCCTTGTCTAATCGCATCTTGCTTAAAATGGTAAAATGAAAATGATGCTGATTGATAATTGATATTTATCAATTGTTATCTCTCCTGCAAAAAGTAAGGAAAATACCGTTGCGTTCATCTGTCGTCTGTCCTGCGAATCCTAAACAAGTTCAAATTCCAAACTAGATCGTACCAAATGTCCTTTTTCCAAGCATTTATACATTAGTTGTCCCAACAGTAGTAGCTAGTACTACGATACTTTTCTGCCCTTGTTATATTTTTCCAAACACAAATAATAATGTCACTGATGATAACCTTGCTCGTCTCACTATTACCTCTCATGTCAGGTTGGTTAACGTTTATCACCTAAACTAAAACTAATAATACACACTTCCAAGATTAGTTTCAATATTTGTAACTCAAATCTTAAATATATGATTATTTGATCTTATTATAATTAATATTTCAGACGGTGCGCCAATAGGACTGTGCTACGGCCGCGTGGGTTCGAACTTGCCGCCGACGTCATTCGCCATCGATTTATTAAAAGCCAACAAAGTATCACAAATTCGACTTTTCAACCCAAATCCCGACGCACTTTCACCCTTCCGCGCCGCCGACATCTCACTCATGATCGGCGTCCCCAACGAAATCCTCCCCAAACTATCCGACGGCAACACTGAAACCTCCATAGAATGGCTGCAATCGAACCTCTTCGACCACATTTCGCCCGCCCAAGTTCGATACTTGGCCGTCGGCAACGAAGTCCTCCTAAAAGATCCATTCTACACGCCCCACATAGTGCCATCGATGCACAACTTGCACCAAGCGTTGCAGAGAATGGGCTTGAGCGATTCTATCAAGATTTCTTCCTCGCACGCCTCGACGATCTTGTCCAAATCCTTCCCACCTTCGGCGGGTTCCTTCGATCCCAACATAAAGCCCGTTTTAGTTCCATTGCTCGAGTTCTTAAGAGACACGAACTCGCCGCTGATGGTCAATGTGTACCCTTTCTTCAGCTACGTTAATAACAGAGAAGACGTTTCGCTGGACTACGTCCTATTTAGGTCGTCTTCTTCGTCCGCCGGCGGCGAGGTCAACAAGGGAGGCCTGAGCTACAGCAATATGTTCGACGCCACGGTCGATTCATTTGTCTATGCGATGGAGAGGGAAGGGTTTTACGATATCCCGGTGGTGGTGAGCGAGTCGGGGTGGCCCACGAGCGGCGGCGAAGGAGCGAGCGCCGACAATGCTTTGTCTTATAATGGGAATGTGGTGAGGAGGAGTTTGAGCGACGTTGGCACGCCGAAGAGGCCTAATGTCGGCGTTGAGGTTTTCTTGTTTGATCTGTTTGATGAGGATGGAAAGAGTGGTGAGGAGTATGAGAAGCATTTTGGGATTTTTAAGGTTGATGGGCTCAAGGCTTATGATATTAGGTTCGTTTAGCTTGTTTGTAAGACTTATCTGAAAATTAACAAACTAATCGGGACCAGATTGTAAATTCACAGGGATGGGGCCTTTCGTTCAGCGCCTGCATGCCACATACACAGAGACACAAATATGTGTCCGATAAGTAGCCAAATCCAATGTTTGTTCTGTTGATAAAACTGATCGTTAAAGCTTCTTGTAATAATAAATTACGGCCATGGATTCAGTCCTCTGTTCCACAGCTTCTATCATCCAAGCAAGAAAGCCACTACTCCTCTGCCATAACCAACCTTCCCCATCATCGTCGATACCCTTCAAATTCGCCGCCGGCGCAAAGAACGCATTCAAGCAACCCAAGGCTTATAACTATTGTCTCCTCAACAACCAGGCTCGAAAACCCATTAAAGTGTCGGCGAGCTCGCAAGCCGCCGGGCCGTCAACGGAAGCGTCGACCACAATTCCGTCGCAGATGAAGGCTTGGACTTACGGCGAGTACGGAGGAGTCCAAGCGTTGAAGTTCGAGTCCGACGTTGCCGTGCCTGAGATTAAGGAAGACCAAGTCTTGATCAAAGTGGCTGCAGCTGCTCTAAACCCTGTAGATTCCAAGAGGATGATTGGCAAGTTTTAAGGCTACTGATTCACCTCTCCCGGTAAAAATGTCCATTCTTTCTTGCAATAAAATCTCTCCGAGTTAAAGCCTTACAAGTGTTTGTAGTAATGTCTCTGTGTGTCGTGCTTATGAACTAAAAGACTGTGCCTGGGTACGATGTTTCGGGCGTGGTGGTGAAAGTGGGAAGCCAAGTGAAGGAACTAAAAGTAGGCGACGAAGTCTACGGAGACATCAACGAAAAGGCATTGGAGGGCCCGAAACAGTTTGGCTCCCTAGCAGAGTACACCGCCGTGGAAGAGAAGCTGTTGGCCCTCAAACCGAAGAACCTCGATTTTGCCCAGGCAGCTGCTTTACCCCTCGCCATCGAGACCGCCTACGAAGGCCTCGAAAGGGCTGGATTTTCAGAGGGAAAATCCATCCTCGTTCTTGGTGGGGCTGGTGGAGTTGGATCACTAGTGATTCAGGTTCTAATATGTTAACTCCATTGAACACTGATCTTTTATAGCATTTATGTTCGTCCAAAATGTGATCTTCGATGGAAAAAAGACTTAGCATTGGAGCTTACATTTATGTATTTGTGTAGCTTGCAAAGCATGTCTTTGGGGCTTCGAAGATAGCAGCAACAGCGAGCACGCCGAAGCAGGAATTTCTCAAGAGCTTAGGCGTCGACGTTGCCATTGACTACACAAAGGAGAACTTCGAAGACCTGCCCGAGAAGTTCGACGTCGTTTACGACGCAGTTGGTATATGCTATTACAGCTTAAACGAAACATCACTTTGCGGTGTGAAAGAAAGAAACTTTAACTAACTAGTTTATGTAATAGGGCAAGGAGAGAAGGCAGTTAAGGCGGTTAAAGAAGGCGGGCGCGTGGTAGTTCTGACAGGAGCTGTTTCACCGCCTGGCTTCAGATTCGTGGTTACTTCGACGGGCGAGACTTTGAAGAAGCTAAATCCATACTTTGAAAGTGGAAAGCTCAAGTCTTTGATCGATCCCAAAGGGCCGTTTCCTTTCGATAAGGTCAACGAAGCTTTCGCCTATTTGGACACGAATCGGGCGACTGGGAAGGTGGTCATCTACCCAATTCAGTGACTGAATAAAGAATTAGGCAGCCATGTTTTATGTGAATTGGGAGTCGGTCAATGATATGTATCGTCTTAAAAAAAATCATGCCAATATTCGATCTTTTTTTTATCTCATCCCAACATAGAGAAGTTGTACAAGTCCTCCGTTATGTTGGAATTTTCATATATTGAGCTTGAGCATTCTCACAGATGAGAATACACAGTATTAATAAAGGCCCAAATAAGCTGGGCTCATTGTCTTCATTATTCATTATTATATTCTTGCGACACGGTTTGTATTATTAATTAATTATTAATTATGTATGTGCTAAAAATAATAAAAGTGCAGCAAACAAAGGGGGCAAATAAAAGTTGTAATGCTTTTTTGCTGAATCAAAACGCAACAAACATGGAGGTAGGGGAAAAAATACAAATCAAGCACACATTCTCCCCCTCTCTCTATAACCCAAACCCTAAAACAATCTCAGCCGCCACCTCTCCTCCCCCTCCTCCCCTTCCTCCCCTCCTCCATAATGGAGGTAGGGGAAACATGGAGGTAGGGGGAGCTCTTCTCTTTTGTTTTCTTTGTTTTTAAAAAAAAAAAAAAAAAAAAAAAAAATTCGTCCAGTCTGCCGCTGCCACCACCAAGCCGCCACCGTGCCACCACCACGCCGCCACCGTGCCACCATCATGCCGGCCCCCTCCTCTACTGCCGCCATCGCCCCACCATCTGCCGCTGCTGAGAGTCGTCGCCCGCCCCGTCTTGCCGGCGGCTCGCTGAAGCTGAGGCCGCATCCACCGCCACTCCACCATCTCACCACCTCGCCGCCAACTCGCTGACCGCCGACCGCCGACCGCCGACCGCCGACTGCCGACCGCCGACCACCGACCGCTGACCGCCGTGCCACACCTCACTATCGTCCACCCGCGAGTCTCCCGTGGGGAGCTCGTTTCTCCCGGCCATTAGGTCGGAGCTTTTTCTCCCGTTGTGGAGCCTTTTCTCCCTTGTGGAGCCTCTTCCGATGAAGACGATAACCTCGAGTCGTTGGACAAAATAATGTAGAGTACCGTAGATTCGGATTAATAACCTTTTCTGTCGTATGTTCTATAGATTTTTGGTCCAAGTTCGAGGTTTATTTCGTTTTCTGTCGGCTTGTTTTTGTTTTCGTGTTGCATTGCTCCTTGTGAGCCTTTGTTTCTCTACCGGATTCTGTATTACCGGAGAGACCCTTTGGGCTATTTAGCCCCTGTATCTTTGTTTATTAATGCAAGCTATCGTTTCCGGGAAAAAAAAAAAAAAAAACGCAACAAACAAACCCCACCCAACTCATTCATTTCAATTTTCAACTCACCGACCTATCTATTCAAAACGTATATATTTTATATATATATAGAGAGAGAGAGAGAGAAGTAGTAGTAAACACGCCACAACTCGATAGCTCTCACTCACAATCGCATGAAAAACAAACAATTCCAGGAAGAGCAGCGATGAAGGGTTGTGGTATTAAAAGAAGAACCAGCGGCGGCGTTCAATCAGAGCGTAATAATAATAATAGTAACGACGATCAGCCACCGGCGAAAAAAACGAGGTACATTTGGACGACTGAGTTGAGCAGAGCGTTTGAGGGAGCCGTTGAAAGGATCGAAAAGTCAGGGAGGAAAGTCACCCCATCGATCATATTGGAAGAGCTGAACTTGCCTGGAGCAACGAGGGACGTTATTTCCAGCCGATTGCAGAGACATCGAATAGTTGAGTTGCGCAGAGAAGATGGGATCTGCATGAGAAACGTCGACGAGGAAAAGAAGAAGAAGAAGAAGACGAACGAAGAAGCACATTCCGCTCCTCTAATTTAATTAGAGTATTAGCCCAAGACGATAATAATCTCTTCGTCGATGGTACTTTGTCTCAGACGCTTGACCAGTTATTCGACGGCGGCCTAAATCAGAATCATCGTAATAATTTCAATTGCTGTTTGCCAGATCTCACGTCAGATGATCATCGATCTACACAAATGAATGCATCGACGACGGCGACGGATTTTGAGAATGAGCTCGACGAAGATATGGAATGGTTTACGAATCTAATTCAGTTCTAAGAATGGCGGCGGGCGGCTGAAAGATGATATAGCTCAATGGTTCTCCACCATTATTTTTCTGCTGATAGTTAAGTCCTTGTTTGTCAAGAAATAGTTTTTCTTCCGACGACTTTAGTTGGTGTTTTTTTTTTTTTTTCAAAACATAGCATCTCATCGCCTATGTATCGAAGATAAGGCCCAGTAGTAATAAAGGCCTAATTAAGTGCAAATGGGCTCAAAAGAATCTCTCATTATTTTATACGCCCCACGTGTGTTGTCTTACTTCGATTCTACAAAATAAATAAAAGGTTGCTGACGATCAATCAGCATATTCTCTAACATCATCTATCGTTCAATAATCGACCATTAAATAAGCACCAATTATTGTCCTCGTTTTGCGTCAACGTCACTACGGTACTACGGTTGAAGGATGATGTCGTTGTTTCTTGGGGCCATTGGACAAAACATTAACCAATGGGTTTACTTTACTCTAATAGAAGCTGCCAAAGATTGGATAGAACCTCAGCTCAGAACAAAACCTCTCTCTCATCTGTTGTTGTTAACTCTACTGTACTTTCCAAATTTAGCTGATACTATTCGCTTAATCAGTAAAAAAGACTTGATTTTCCAACTGGGATTATCCTTTAAGGCCCTATAGGTAATACTATTACTGTTCTGTGTATCCCCCTTTGACATCATTCTCAATCATTGTTGAAATGTTTTGAAAGAGCCAATGGAGAGAAATGATATGGAAGAGGAAGGGGGGATCGAAGAGAGTAGTAGCGTGAGATTATTGGGTAGTAGTTTTGGCGCTGCTAATGATTCCTTCAGATGGGTTGATGGTAGTGAGGTGGACTCAGAGTCACCTCCGTGGTCTTTGGCCGGCGATGACGGCGGACACAGACAAGCTTATGGTAGTGTAAGGAGGAGGTTAGTGAAGAAGCCCAAGAGGGTCAACTCTTTCGATGTCGAAGCCATGGATATCGTTGGTTCGCATGATCACCACAAGAAGGTAAAAAACAGTACGACCCTTCTTTTTTCCGAAGGTCCTTGTTTTTTGACCACCAATAACGTTGATTTGGACTGTGGGATCTGTGTAACTTTTATAAACCAAGTAGTTTGACAGTTTATATAAGTCTATTGTATTGTAGTGTTGTGTTTTCCTGGAAAGTTGGCTTTTCTTTTTACAAGATTTGGCTTATGTGCTCCCTTTTTCACCTTGCAGAGATCTAATTTTGAAGGTAGAATTGTGTTTGTGGCGTCTTTCATTGATACTTGATATTTGCTTGTAATAACGTTTGTATCTCAGGACGATTCTCTGTGGAGAACTTTGGCAATTGCATTCCAAACGCTCGGCGTTGTATACGGTGATATGGGGACGAGTCCTCTTTATGTATTCTCGGATGTGTTCAGCAAAGTGCCAATTACTTCTGATGTAGATGTCTTGGGGACTCTGTCCCTTGTAATCTACACAATCGCTCTCATTCCTCTGATAAAGTATGTTTTCGTCGTGCTTAAAGCCAACGATAACGGAGAAGGTACTCATTATATGCTTTGAACATTATAAAATCTTTCACCTTTTCATTTGAGCGGCGCAATCTAATTGTTCTGAACCAATTAACAGGTGGAACATTCGCACTGTATTCGTTAATCTGCAGATATGCAAACGTTAATCTTCTTCCAAATCGTCAGCCAGCGGATGAGCATATATCTAGTTTCAAGCTTAAGTTACCGACACCTGAACTCGAAAGAGCTCTAAGCATAAAGGAAACGTTGGAACGTAAAACCTATTTGAAAAAGATGCTCCTATTGCTCGTTCTTATGGGAACATCTATGATCATAGGGGATGGCATTTTAACTCCAGCCATCTCAGGTACTGTGCTTTTTCATAGTTCAAATGAATGAGTTACATTTTTGTTACATCATTACTTTACAAAAGGCCCAAACGTCTTTGTGCTTTAGATTTGTACAATTGACTTAGTCTTTCACCCCTTTTATTTGCAGTCATGTCTTCTGTTAGTGGTCTACAGGGCCGAGTTCCTGGATTTGGAACAGGTTTTCATATCCATTACTTTTTTTCTTCCGCCTTTTTAAGTTCTTAGATGTTGTCAGCTAAGACACGATAGATTACGGTTTATTCATCCAGCCCATAACTGATAAGTTCTTGGTTTTTTCTTATATGTAGATGCACTAGTCATTACTTCGATAATCATCCTCATTGCACTTTTTAGCATACAGAGGTTTGGAACAAGTAAAGTAGGATTCTCATTCGCCCCAGCACTTGCGTTGTGGTTCTTTAGCCTGGGATCTATCGGAATTTATAACATGTTGAAGCACGATATCACCGTAGTTAGGGCGATAAATCCCGCCTACGTATACTTGTTCTTCGCCAAGAATGGCACCAAGGCTTGGTCAGCTCTTGGTGGTTGTGTTTTGTGCATCACAGGTATTGTTTATCTTTATGCATGTCATATCTCTTTTGCTATCCCTCTCATACTTCACTTGTAAGCTATTACGATCTTGTGAGATGGCAATTTGCAGGTGCTGAAGCAATGTTTGCTGATTTAGGTCATTTCTCAGTGCCATCCATACAGGTACATGTTAGTTCTGAATTTCAAGATTGTAAGGAACGGAAAAAAAAAAATGGTTAATTTTATATGAAATCAAACCTTTTGCTTTCTGCAGATGGCTTTCACTGGCGTTGTGTTTCCATGCCTTCTCTTAGCTTACATGGGCCAAGCTGCATACCTTATTAAACACCCCGATTCAGCCGATAGAATATTTTATGAATCCGTTCCAGGTAATTCATTATTACTATTAACGACTGCCATTGGTCTCGGCTCTTGAATTCGCCTGATAACGAATGGTTCGATTGGATTATTACAGAAGGTCTCTTCTGGCCAGTTTTCGCAACAGCCACGATCGCAGCTGTAATAGCTAGCCAGGCGATGATCTCTGCTTCGTTTTCTTGTGTCAAGCAATCGATGGCCCTTGGCTGCTTTCCCAGGTTGAAAATCATCCACACATCGAGGAAACTCATGGGACAGATTTACATCCCAGTGATCAACTACTTCTTGATGGTAATGTGCATTATAGTCGTCGCAGTCTTCAAAAGCACCACAGAGATAGCCAACGCCTATGGTTAGTGTTTTCAGTCTCCATCTTCGCCTTTGTGTTTACTATTCACAGTCATGTAATTTCGGCCCACTAAATTCTCCCAGGCATTGCTGAGGTTGGAGTTATGCTCGTGAGCACAATCTTGGTCACGCTCGTCATGCTCCTGATATGGCAGAAAAACCTCTTCTTGGCCCTATGCTTCCCTATCTTATTCGGTACCATCGAATTAATATACTTATCAGCAGTTCTTTCCAAGATCAAAGAAGGAGGCTGGCTTCCGTTAGCATTCGCTTCTTTCTTCCTCTGCATAATGTACACTTGGAACTACGGAAGCGTCCTAAAATACCAAAGCGAAGTGCGTAGTAAGATCTCCATGGACTTTATGAACGAGCTTGGCTCTTCTCTTGGCACCGTAAGAGTCCCAGGCATAGGACTGCTATACAACGAGCTCGTCAATGGAATTCCCTCTGTTTTCGGTCAGTTCTTGCTAGACTTGCCAGCCATACACTCGACGATAGTCTTCGTATGCATCAAGTACGTGCCAATACCAGTCGTGCCTCAAGAGGAAAGATTCTTGTTCAGGCGAGTCTGTCCTAAAGACTACCACATGTTCAGATGCATCGCTAGATACGGTTATAAAGACATAAGGAAAGACGATCACCGTGCCTTCGAGCAGCTCCTCGTCGAAAGCCTCGAAAAGTTTCTCAAGAAAGAAGCTTTAGACCTCTCCTTGGAGAGCAACCTCGAGGAATCTGAGCTGGACAGCGTATCTGTAGTAACGAAAGACGATGAAGTTCTCGCCCGAGATTCTGATGGGCCTCTTAGTGAGATTACTGCTCCTCTATTACTACAGAGATCAGATGAAGCTGGGCCATCGAACTCGAAATCTTCGGTTCATCACGAATTGCCAGCTAGTGTGATGTCGGGCGACGAAGATCCCAGCCTCGAGTACGAGCTTTCTGCTCTCAGAGAGGCGAGCGATTCTGGCTTCACTTACTTGCTCGGACATGGAGACGTTAGGGCGACGAAGGATTCGCTTTTTGTCAAGAAGCTTGCGATAAATTACTTCTACGCCTTCTTGAGGAAGAACTGTAGGGGCGGCGCTGCAACCATGAGAGTCCCTCATATGAACATCATCCAAGTCGGCATGACGTATATGGTATGAACTAAACAGACAAAATCTCGTACTGTAACGTTTTAGCCGCTGCGTTGATGCGCTTTGAATCATGTCATGGATAATCTTTGTATCGCAAGGTCAAGTTATTTATTCGTTCAGACAAAGGTTTATTTAGTACTACATTAATCAGACGAAAGATTGCATTTTTATTTCTTCTTCTTGTCGGGGCTAAAAGATTCGGCTGGGGCGAAACTTCTCCATGCGCATTTGGCCAATGGGCTCGTCGTAATCGACCTCCTTGTTGTGCCTAAAAGCCATGAAAGCGACAATGTAGACGAGGATTAAGATTATTAAGATGACGACGTTGATGGTCGAAACTTTTCGCCATATGCGCTTAATGCTGGCTAAGACGCCGGCCTTGCATGAGTCGCAGTGGTAGCAGAGCTGCTCTTGATCGTTGCTCCACCTCGAGCAGTCGAGGTCGGTCCCCGTGGGCCCGCCTTCCCATATCCACGTGGTTTCGTTCACGTACGTGAACCCGCATGACGTCGGCGGTTTGCAACAGCCCGACTGTCATCAAAAAAAAGTTTTCTTTTTCTGCCAATTATACGAATTCTTGAAATTGATTAGTAAATTAAGGATTAATTGTTGTTTTTAATATTGTAGTTAGGGAGGAGGTGACAATTTAATGACAATGACTTTTAAAATAAAGCAATTTAAGAATATTATAGGACGAAATTCTAGATTTTTTTAATTTGCAAGTTATTATCTGTATTGTGTCTCCATAAATTAAAAGACTAAAAGATAAGCAAACCATAAATTAAATATTTGTTAATTCTTGCCAAGTTGAAAAAAGATACTTCATATTTTTTTTGAGTGGACTGAGAATAAAGTGGAATAAACCTAAAAAATGAATATTCCAACAAAAGTGGTTAAAGGTAAAAAGGAATTTTTTTAAAGGGATGATCGAATATAAACTTCAAAGAATATCAAGCATCTTAATTAATTCTGCTATCTCCAAACTCTCAAAAGTCAAAAATAAACCATTTTATCTCTAATTGTTAACCTGAAATTAGAAAAGAAAGCATGCGTAATAATAAAGAGTTTAATATTTTGTCTCACCTCGATGGGAGTGAGCTTCCTCATGTAAAACATCTGCGCCGTCTCACCGCCGGCGCCGCCCAGCTTTTGACACACGTGCGAATCCCTAACGCACTTGCTGATCCTCTCCCAATACCTCTCGCCGGTCACGTGATCGGCCAGCCAGTTGCTCCCCGACGACGACGACCCGTAATAGTCCTGGAGAGAATAATCCATGTAGGCCCGACCCATCAGGGCCCGACCCGAACCCTTCACGGTGACGGCGTAGGCGAATATGACAAAGGCCAAGAGAGCTGCGATGACGGGGAACATGGCCCATAGGTAGCAGTAGACGAGGGAAGTGTGGCGGTAGCAAGTTCCCGCGAACCCGGCGAGGGAGACGGCGATGATGGCTATGGATATGACGATGAGCGGCCACTGTAGGAAGCGGAGGCATTCCGTGGCGGCGGCGCGGCTGCTCAGCCATATGGCTCCGGCGAGGATGGGGAGGGATAGGAGGAGTGAGAGGAAGTTGAGGAAACCTATGAGGCTGTTGCTTGTTCCCATTATTATTGACGTGTGAATATGGTTGTTAGGAATATATTATTGTGTTTAATTAAATTATTTTATCTTAATCTTGTAGTTTATTCTAATTTAGGACCTAATTGTAAATATACCCAACTTGTGGGTATATTAGTTAACTTGGGCCCATTAGCCCATTAGAGCTTATGTATAAATACCCTAAACGATACATCGTTTAGGGTTGCTGATTCATAATTGAGTTGACGACTTTTCTGAAGAACTCGCGCGCTCTCGTTCCAACTCAACAATCTCGTCTATCGGTATTACTTCTTTATTGCTTCCGTAATTCATCATATCAGGTAATACTAACCTTTGAATCAGTACAAGGTTGGATCAAATCGGCCTAACAAGTGGTATCAGAGCCGAATTCGTGGATCAAAAACTCTTTGAAGCTTCGCTGAAAATCACTCGCTCGTTCCATCTTTTCTCGTCGAATTTCATCGAGATTTTGATTATTGTTCGTTGTTCCTTCTTATTCTCGATATTCTAACAGTCGATTCTCATTAAATTTCTCAGATTATTTCTCGGCTCATGGAGATTGCATAATCTTTTGTTTTCTATTGATCGAATTCTTCGTCTTAGCCAGGGAACAAATCGTGACGGCGACGTGAAATTCCCTCTAACATCTCGAGATTTTGACCTATCTAAGCATTCGACATTATTCTCGACATTTTTGCTCGTCTCGACATCTTACTATGGAATAAGGGTCACGACATCTAGCTCGATAATTTGCCACATCTCGACATTTGGAAGCCCTCGACATTTTCTTAAACATCTCGACTTTTGCTTACCTCGACATCTTTCTCGATTTTATTCTTTTAGGAAATGAGGGACTCGACATTTCACTCGAAATAGCCATCTCGACATTCGAAGCTATCGACTTTTGTGCTTGTCGACATTTGAATTCCTTTGAAGCTCTCGACATTTTACTCAAATATAAGGGACTCGACATTTTTCTCGACATTTGGCACGGACCTCGACATTTGGAAGCCCTCGACATTTATAGTTGTCGATATCTGAAGTAAATTAAAGGACTCGACATCTTCAATTCGACAATTCTATTCTCTTCGACATTTACTTCGACATTTTATTTAACTTGGTCTTATTTTCAAAAATCAGTGCCTTCTCGACATCTTGCATCTCATTCCTTTCGACTTTTATCTCGACTTTTATCTAAATATCGATCTCAACATCTATCACGACATTTTTTCTTTTCGACATTTCTATCGATATTTTGCTAGGAAAGGAAGATCTCGACATTTTATTCGAAGTTATTGCTCAAAATCGAACTCGACATCCACATCGACATCTTAACAAAGGACTCGACATCTTGCATCCTATTTCACTCGACTTTTACATCGACCTCTCATCTCGACTCCTTAAAAGATCTCGACATTCCTATTCGACATATTCTCATCTCGATTTCTACTTCGACTTCCTACTTCGACATTTTAAACAATATTCCCACTCGACATTTATATCGATCTTTTATTTCGACAAAAGGACTTCGATATTCTATTCGAATTAATTCTCGACATTTGTCCCGACATTCTTCTAAGTGTTCAATATCGACATTTCTTTTATTATTATTTCGACATCTAAAATAAAAAAAAAAAAATTTATTATTAAAATTTCCAATCAATTTTGTGCTTATATTATTTCATATATTTCTCTAACTCTACCTGTCTTCCTTGAGTTAAGATTTTAGTTGATCAACACGAAAAAGATCCACATCCAACCTACTATCAGCAATGGACCTCTACTCACTTGGAAACGACGCGAGACCACCCATCCTCAAGAGGGACGAGTACACAGCATGGACACTCAGGTTCATGAACTTCATCGACAGCAAGGAGAACGGAGACCTAATGTACGAATCTCTCACTGAAGGCCCAGCTCAATTCTGGGTTACTATTCCAGGAAATCCGGACAATGAACGGCCGTTCCAGACACCAGGGAACCCAAAGCGCGTTCTGCCCACACTGAAGCTGAAAAACTCAGAGCTCGGGCAGATCGTCAAGCCAGAACTTATCTTTGTCAAAGCATCCCTAATGACATTTTCATGCAGGTAAATAGCTTGCAAACTGCCAAGGAAATGTGGGATGAGATTAGTAAAATGATGCAACGAACTGAATCTGGGTACAAGGCTAAGAAATCCAACATCCTTACGGCTTATGATTCATTCAAAGCCAAAGATGGAGAAGAACTATATGAGACCTATCAGCGTTTCCTGACCTTAGTGAATGAGATGAGAAAGATAAATGTAACCAGAACTGGTGAGGAGATCAACATACGCTTTCTCTCAGCTCTACAGCCAGAATGGAGGAAAATAGCTAGCAACATTCGTCAGAACAAGGATCTAGAAGAGATGGACATTCACTGTCTCTTCGACAGCCTCGCCCAGCATGTTGAAGACATAAATGAGATTCAGAAAGCATCAAAAGAAAAGGCAGCCATGGAGTCACTTGCACTAATCAGCCATCGAAAATCAAGGAAGAATCCAAAGCCTGTGCAGAATCCTAGTTCATCTGAAGAAGACAATGACAACACAAATGCAGATATGGATCCTGAACTAGCAGAGATTACCAAACAGATGGCTTTGATCACCAAACGCTTCAACTCTTACACACAGAACAGATCGTCGAATCGACTCAGGACTAGTTCCTCAAAGAAGCGGGACCGAAAGCCTGAAGATGGTGAGCCTAAGACCTCCATAAAAGATCAGAAGTGCTTCAACTGTGGCAAACCAGGACACTTTGCTCGAGACTGCTTCCTGCCTAAGACAAAGAATGTTGACTACTACACCAAAAAGGCACAGCTTCTCCACACAAAGCAGTCTGGTGTTGCACTCATGGCAGAACAAGAATCATGGCTCGAGGATACCTCTGAGAGTGAGGACGAAAACCTGGCACTCATGGCAAACGTTGAAACTGACACTGAAGATGAGGCACACAACGCCGTAGCCACTCCCACGACAGACTCATCTTCAGAAACTGAGGTACACGAATCTTACTCTAATCTACATGAACAATTATGTCTTCTTCAGGATAGACTAACATCCATGTCTAGTGAAAACCAATCATTAAGAAAACTAGAATCTAGGTTAGCAAACAATGAAAAAGTCTTGCGAACCGAACTAGTAGAAAAGGCTAGATTAACCTCGTTTCTAGAACAAGCTCAGGATACATCCCTCAGACATGAGACTAGGATAAGAGATTTAGAAGAAAAACTCTCCAAAAAGGAAAACGACTTCAAGAAGAGTGAGGAAGAGCGAAACACAATAACCCAACAATATGAATTTTTATCTAAGGAACGCAATCGTTTATATTCAAAAATTAAAAACCTTGAGGATCTTCTAACAAAAGAGGGCAAGCAGATCAAAATTTCTCTAAGAACCTAGCGTCAAACGGGGAAAGTAATTTACATTCTAACAAACCTACTTCTTGTTGGGAAATTCCAGAGGTTGCTGATAAAATTTCTAAATTGAACGCAACTTTGGAATCAGAAAGAGTAGTTTTTCAAGCAGAAAAGCAAAAACTTTTAGAGGAGATATCAAATCTCAAAAATTCCCTGCCCTTACCTGTCCCAAATAATCCTTCTATAGAAATATCATTATCTAAGCAGGATAAGGGAACTCAAATTGACGCTTTTGTTCCTAAAATTAAAACGGAGAAAACTTTTACTAATAATTCTAAGTCAATATTGACTGAAGCTGAAGCGTTAAGTAAAAGTCGAGCTTTAAAGATAGCTAAGGAACAAATGGAAATTAAAGGAAAGAAAAAGCCAAAAGACATGATCTGCTATTTGAAAACTACGCGTCTCCTTCAAATCATTACTATTCCTACGATGATGCACTTGCCCTAAACTCTCGTTTTAGATTAGCAAATGCTAGCACAATCAAGAATGATGCACGCTTCTTTGCTAAGTCAGGCTCGCAAACTCAACCAGACAAGACACAAACAAAAGGAACGACTGGCTTTCTAGCTGAAATCTCGCGTCTCCAGAACATCAATAAATTACAAGCAAAGTAACACCAAAATCAAATCGAAATCTTCAAATTCGAAAAGGAGAAAATGCTTCATGAAATTTCGCTTCTTAGACACCTCAAAGATCATTCATCTGAAGTTGGTTCCTCTTCGACTTATGATTTAACTCCTAACAAAGTGTCAAATTCAGCTACAGGCAAGAAACTAACCAAGAAGACGAAGACGATGGACGGGGTCAGGAAATCAAAATCTAAACCCTCTCCTACCAAGACTTTCTACTCTACAAACTATGCTTATGATGAACATAACTTCATTTCATCGAAGACTATTAAGCACTGTGATGTTTCCCGTTTTAGTAAATCTAATATTTATAAGATGCATCATACTTCTACTCGACAGGCATCATCTCATGCAAGCCACGTCTCGAACACTCTCGTTCAATCGATTGCATAAGAACTCAACAGGGTTTAGTCCTAATGTTAAGCAAATTTGGGTGCCGAAGCAAAAACATCACTCCACATCCCCTCAACACCCAAAACAAGGATTGAAGCTATGGATTCCTAAATCACAAATTAAATTGAATAGGACTTTAAAGGATGACTTAGGATCAATATCTGAACCTAATGTGCTTAACTTGTTTTCTGCCAATAAGGGAGGACCCATCCAAAAATGGGTACCAAAGTCTCGATAATGTTTTGCAGATTTCCCAGCGTGAGTAGGTACAAAGAGAGCTGCTCCACACTCATGACTGGTATGCGACGAGGGCAGCCAAACATCCCAGCGCGTATGGCATCTCGGGTTGCTCCACAGACGCGACTGGTTAGCGATGCGAGCAACCAAACGTAGGTAAACTCTATGCATTCCATAGTTAAACTTTTGGCATGCATATCGAAATGAAAAGATTATACACCTACTTTGAAACTAAAGGGTACATTAGAAACATGCGTGATTCAAAAGAATTTTAAACTTTTAATTTTAGCATGCATATGAGCTGAAATGACTAAATACCCTCCTATAGGTACATTTTCATTATGCATGCATCTTAAAGAATTTTCGAGCTTAAATTTTTCTGTATGCATATGACCTGAAGCACAAAATACCTATTTCAGCTTAGAGCGATAAAAACGTACATTCTAATGCATTTTTTAAAGAACAATAACTCTTTAGTTTGCATCTGCTCTGAAAATAAATTAATACGTTCACGCCTATTTAATTGGGAGACAATTTACATGTTTAAACGTGCATGCATTGAGGGGGAGTATCACTCTATATTTACGAGGAGAGAGTACATTTTTTGGGGGAGTACGTCTTAGGTGCACGATTTGAGGGGGAGAAACTTACTTTAACCCATATATGTATATGTATATATACATTTATCTATATCTATATATATATATATATCTATATATATTACTATTACGATAATATATACTTATATATAAAAAAAAAAAATTGCAAAAAAAAAAAAAAAAAAAAAAAAAAAAAAAAAAAAAAAAAAAAAAAAAAAGGAAAAAGAAAGAAAAACCCTCTCAGGCGCTTCCACATCCCAAGATGGACTTCACCTGAAAACTCAACCCTCGAGAGTTCAAGAATTCCAAAAGGCGTGACAACCGTACACTATCACGAAGATGATCTCAACCGACCTGCTCCAACTCGCTGATCAAGCAGCACTCACCAAATTGACGGATGCATGGATTCTAAGTTCCCACGGTTCAGTCAGACCAAACTGAACCTAACCCCGGAACGTAGCCGAGTGTTAGTGACGATTCAAGTTCATAAAAGCCATATTGGATATTCTTGACAAGACCGAAGAGCGGAAGATACACAAATCCCTTACCTCACACAATATTCGGACCATCTCACATAGGTGCAGGAGCTGATTTCTATCAGCTCCCGGGTAGAAGTCGCCTCATCTGGTCCAAAGGCGCATGCACAACCGAGCCTTACCCACTCATCGATCTCCCAACAGACCGATGTTTCACTAAATCACGGGGAGCCGCGTAATCTATCACTGCTTCACTTGGAAGCAGGAGATATTGAATTAAGTGGTAGTCAGCCCCACACCACTGAATTTTATTGAACACATCGAGTCTAGTGTGTCCTCACCATCCAAATATTTTTATATCTTTTTAGGACACATACATTTTTTTCTTATCTGGACTTTGTGACCAGATCAGAACTTTCGTAGACATGTCCTACTGCGACATGCTTCGATGATCGGAAGGAAGTCCTGCCGTTGCAACATCAAAACAACAACGGTTTCAGGCCGTCACCTATGAGCTATGCTCCTAGACTGATGCTAACGGAACGCCTATGTGGCCCCGGTTTATAAAGTCCTGTTATCACAGGCCACGTCTCAGAGTTTAACTCTGAAGTCGTGTCGACGGATTGCCTTTGTGACTCTGTCAGGTTATTACCCAACCTGAGCACCTACCATTTTCGCCGCACGTACCACTCTGAAGACGGGCTCTCATGCAATTGATGGAAAAATCTGAAGGAGCCCAAGCATTTTTTTGGAAAACGCAACTCCATCATCTTGTCCCGACGACGCGATCTTCTTGCCAAAGACGACGCCCCATTTTGACCTATCGCATGACGATCTCCCTAGCTCGATCTTCATGAGGGGGAGGAGAACTAGAGCAAAATGGGAGCAGCACCACGACGAAAGTGCAATATAGATCAGAAAATGCCAATCTCAAGCATCGTCAAGAATCAAACGAAGACCACAGAGTCCAACGATTGAAGTTGTCGCCTCATGTACGACTCTCTGATTTTAAAGAAACACCCCAATCACAACGTAAGGTTGACCAAACGTAGGGGGAGTTGAGCTACAATCGAACGGAGAGATCGGACTCAAATGACAAGATACGGCAAACAACTTCAGTATGGACTTCAAGATCAAAGCTGCCGACTCGTGTACAGCTTTTCGAGTTTAAAGAAAACTCCCTTCCCAACACAAGGTTGAACAAATGTAGGGGGAGTCGCGACTATCGAAGGGAGAGCTGGAACACAAGAAGAGAAGATCAGAACACGGTGAGCTTGGAACTCCTAAAGAAGAGGTCACAAGACAAGATAAAGGAGGAGGTGAACGAAGAAGAACATGCATGCAAATGCTTTCGCGTACACAACTCAGATACGTGTTCGTTAAGGACTCAGGATGATTACAAGACGAAGATAACCAGCGCTGAATTGCAAATTAAACACAAAGGGGGAGATTGTTAGGAATATATTATTGTGTTTAATTAAATTATTTTATCTTAATCTTGTAGTTTATTCTAATTTAGGACCTAATTGTAAATATACCCAACTTGTGGGTATATTAGTTAACTTGGGCCCATTAGCCCATTAGAGCTTATGTATAAATACCCTAAACGATACATCGTTTAGGGTTGCTGATTCATAATTGAGTTGACGACTTTTCTGAAGAACTCGCGCGCTCTCGTTCCAACTCAACAATCTCTCTATCGGTATTACTTCTTTATTGCTTCCGTAATTCATCATATCAGGTAATACTAACCTTTGAATCAGTACAAGGTTGGATCAAATCGGCCTAACAATGGTAATATAGGCTTTTCTGTCGGAATATTATGAGTTGGGGTTTTGGAACTTGTGAGACTAATGTGTAGATTTTGCATATATATAGTATTGCATGTCATACAAAGGATGCATGTAAGAATTATCAATAGTAATATTTAGTATGCTCCCTTTATATATAGTGACGCTAGGTAGGGTTCAATTTATTGCAAGTGTGTATTTGATTTTGGGCTCGTGAACCATATATATGATTGTATAATCCCAGCATAGCCCATCAGCAAGTTCTAAATTTTAATTTCTTCTATTAAAATAAAGTTGACGGCTAAAATATGTATATATAAATACATCGAACTGAGGAATCCTATGCAACAAAAAAAGATATGTATATATTCTTGTTATATGCAGGCTGCAGCACAAAATTACAAGGAAAAAAAATCACACAAAAATGTCCCCATTTATTGTCCAACGTAGAACAGAAAATATCAAATTTGATGGAATTATCCGTGTAGATGACAAATTCTGGAACATGGGAAATGGATCGATCCCACATCAAAATTTGTAACGACAAGTTAATTGCTTGGGGTCGTATTTTCAATTCATTTCTTGATTCTTTTAACTATCGCCGCTTGGCCCCGTTGTATTTATTACTCTGACATCACTCAAACATCATTTTTAAATTCAGCTGCCAACGTTGTATACGCTCCGTTTCAAGAAGAAGAAGCTGCTACTGTCGAAGGTGTGTGGGTTTGTCAAATGATGCTTTTGTCTTCATTGTAATATTCAACATTTTTTTTTTTTTTGGAAAAATTAGACAAGCCTACGAACGAAGGCTAGCTTTCTAACTGTAGTTTAACCTCGAGTACTGAGGTGCCCCTTACCTTACCAATGGCTTCTCATGTGTTTGCGCATAGATCTTTCTACACTCTTGCAATCCAATAAAACATTCACTTGGAAGAAGTGCAGTGCCTCTTTTTTTTTCGCCGAGTTATCTTTGGTAAGAAACAGGGATTTACGTGATTCAAAGATCGGATTATTCTTTTCAAGTTTTTTGGACGTAGGAGGGTATTAGAAATGATGCAGAAGAGTAAATCCTTCTTGTTCGGCAAAGAGTAGTGTCTGTCTGCAGATACTTTGCTAAGATCAGTCAGCTCCTTTACAGGCTTTTCTGAAGAAAACCAAAATCAATGAAACGCATTGTTTGTCTTTTACTCATATGTTAGGCTTTGTTTGCGCCTGTGTATTCTCTATCTTCCCCCAAAGATTCTTCTTTTTGGAACGCCTATCTTTACTCCCTGTATTACTGTAAGGAAAAGGAATCTTTACCTCCTATCCTATTGAGATATTTGAATATGCTTTGCTGGTAGCTGCTTGTAATAAAAACTATGGTCACTATTAGTCAAAATCTTTGTTTCTTTCCTCTTACGCGGCTGCCATGGTAGATAAGAGTTTTGAATATTCTTTCAGGCACCATTAATCACGGCTTGTTGAACTAGAGAGGAACTGTGTAAGTATAAAAATTGCAAGAACAACCCTCCATGTCAATCAATTTTACTTCTGTCTGTGTCCCCACCAGCCCAACTTGCCTATCTATTCTGACCAAGCACCATCGCAATCAACGCCCTTTCGTGTGCTAAACTAACCTTTTCTTCGTATCTTGTTTATCTTCTGCGTTTAACGTTTGAGTTCTTCAGTGCATTTAATGTTCCATTGGATTCCCATCCCATCTGGGCTCATCTGCAAATTGCAGGTTTTCTTTTTATTGTAATAAATTTGAGTCAAGACACAGACACAGAAGAAGATATGCAGACTCCTAAATCAAGGTAACTTTTCACTTCACACTTCCTTTTAGCTTATGTATGTCGAAGATCTTCGATAAAAAAGAAACACAGTCAAATTTTGCCATCTTTTTTGTATGGATTTGCATGGAAACAGCGGCCACCTAACTCCTTTTAAAATACACTCAGTGGCGGCTGTTGAATTCTACCCTTTCTGTGCTTCTGTAACATATAATATATGCATGTGCAGAAACAGCTCTTCAGTTTCAACCCCTCGAAAGAGCTCTCCTCGGTCCATTTCGTCGGAATCGTCTCCGAAGAACTCATCAGAAGCATCCAATAAGGTTTCTGCTCGAGTGGTTCGCCAGCTCAAGGCCACTTCTTCGCCCAGCACACTGAGTAAATTATCCGATCTTAGGTCTCCCAAGAGTAAGGCCTTTCAGGTGAGCTTTAAAAGAGGCTCTCTATCTGTGTTCTTTTGATTGTCCGGCTTAAGAAGTTAAGGCTGTGTTTTCTTACCGATTTGCAGGCAAAGTCTCCGAGCAGAGTTTCTGAACTCGAGTCTCAAGTTTCGCAGCTTGAAAAGGACCTCAAAGCAGTGAGGAATCAGTTTACTTGACGCCGAGGAATCGAAGAAACGAGCTGAGAAAGTCGCCGAGGAAGCTAACCAACAAGTATTGGCGGCTCTGTCGTCGAAGTTCGAAGAATCCCAGAAAAAAAATTCTGAAAAGTTGGCACTCTCAGAGATTTCCCAAGAACAAGATCAGTCAGCTGAATTGTTTGAGCTAAGTCAAATGCTGTCAGAAACATTCTCGCTCGTGGAAGACATGCAGTTTAGGGACAGTAAAGAATCTGAACATCGAGTGGTCGACGAGACATTGATGCATCTGGCGAATGCGAAAAAGATGGTGGATATGCTAAGATCCAATGTATTAATAATACCCAAAGGAGCCTACGATGCTATGGTTTCTGAGCTGGAAAAGTCGAGGGCTCGTAATGATTACTTGGAAGGGCTCGTCAGCGAACTTGAGGCCAAAATGAGCGTTGAAGCCACTGAGAAACGATACGCGGAAGAGCAAGCTAGGAATGCAGAGGATGTAAGAAAAGCTTTCGAAACGGTGGAGAAGATCAAATCTGAATCTGGGCAAAGTGGGCCGAGCTAGAATCCGAGTTGAAGAGATCAAAGTACGCAATCGAAGAGCTAAAGGCGAACTTGATGGATAAGGAAACTGAACTTCAAGGCATATGCGAGGAGAACGAGGGCCTAACGACGAAGCTCGAAAAGTCAGTCTCGGGACAAAGGGAAAGAGAATTAGAAAAGGAGCTCGAAAAACTTAAAGGCCTTCTCTTGGAGAAAGAAACAGAGTTGCAGAAATCACAGATGAACGGTGCCCACCTTGTCTCTGATGAAGAATCGATGGAAGTTGGATACTTGATGGAAGAGATCGATAAGAGCAACAAGAAAATGGGGAGGATCGCCGAGCAGTTGCAAGCGGCCCAGTCGGTTAATGCTGACATGGAAGCAGAGATGAGGCGGCTCAAAGTACAGTCTTTGCAGTGGAGGAAAGCTGCTGAAGCTGCTGCTGCAATGATCACTGAAAGAAGGACAATTGCCATTGCCCTAATTCGAAGAAGACGAATCTGCTTTACGGTGAGGAGCTCGATGGCAATGTGCTTACGAAGAAGAATGCCAGTGGGCTGAGAAGGTTTTGGAAGAAGCCACACAAGTAGTTTCGACGAGCTCATATCTACTTTGAAGCGAACATCCGTAGTAAAAACTTTATTTTTTCTTTGTAAGAGCAACGAGTATCTATGTAAGAACTTGGATTATCTATGATAAGTTGCAACAGCACCAATAATGCCCGAAGTAGAAAAATCTGCTGCCATTTCACTCTTCGCAAATTTGAGTAAAAACATAAGGACGATTAGGTAAGACATTTAAAAGCGTTTTCCCCATAATTAAGTGAAAAAACCAGGAGTCTGCAAGAAATGTAAATAACGAACATCAGTCTGCCATCAGCAATAACTTAAAAGCAAAATCATCCCAAGAAAAAAAAAAAAATGGAAACAAGAAATATCACAATAAAGCAAAGACTCCTTCCATAACAGCTAAGATCCTCTCACTTGGCACCCTTCTTTGCAGCAGCCTTGGTGACCTTGGCACCGCTTGGGTCCTTCTTCTCCACGCTCTTGATCACACCAACGGCAACAGTTTTGCCTCATGTCACGCACAGCAAAACGACCCAACGGTGGGTACTCGGAGAAGGTCTCGACCACCATGGGCTTGGTGGGAATCATCTTCACCATTCCAGCATCACCGTTCTTCAAGAACTTGGGCTCCTTCTCGAGCTCCTTGCCCGAACGCCTGTCGATCTTGGTCAGAAGTTCGGCGAATTTCACAGCAATGTGTGAGGTGTGGCAGTCGAGCACAGGTGCGTATCCATTGCCAATCTGTCCTGGGTGGTTCATGATGATGACCTGAGATGTGAAGTTTGCTGCTTCCTTGGCTGGGTCATCCTTGGAGTTTGAGGCCACATAACACGCTTGAGGTCCTTGACAGCAACGTTCTTCACGTTGAACCCAACATTATCTCCTGGAAGAGCCTCTTGTAGGGCCTCGTGGTGCATTTCGACGGACTTGACCTCAGTGGTCAGACCCGTCGGGCCGAAGGTGACGACCATGCCCGGGCTTCACCACGCCAGTCTCCACACGACCGACAGGAACGGTACCAATACCACCAATCTTGTAAACGTCCTGAAGTGGGAGACGGAGTGGCTTGTCCGAGGGCCTCTTTGGCTCCTGGATCTGGTCGAGAGCCTCGAGAAGAGTAGGACCCTTGTACCAGTCGAGATTCGTGGACCTCTCAATCATGTTGTCTCCCTCGAACCCAGAAATGGGGACAAATGGAATTTTGTCGGGGTTGTATCCGACCTTCTTCAAGTAAGACGACACTTCCTTTATGATTTCATCGTACCTAGCCTTGGAGTACTTTGGTTGTGGTGGCATCCATCTGCAATATAACATAAGAACGTTATATATGAACAAACACAAACACACACACCATGTAAGAACCAAGCGAGGAGTTTCCCTTCTCACCTTGTTACAGCAGCAGATCATTTGCTTGACACCAAGAGTAAAGGCAAGCAGCGCGTGCTCACGGGTCTGACCATCTTTGGAGATACCAGCTTCAAAACCACCAGTGGTAGAGTCAATGATGAGAACAGCACAGTCAGCCTGTGAGGTGCCAGTAATCATGTTCTTGATAAAGTCACGATGTCCAGGAGCATCGATGACAGTGCAGTAGTATTTGGTGGTCTCAAACTTCCACAGGGCAATATCGATGGTAATACCACGCTCACGCTCAGCCTTGAGCTTGTCAAGAACCCAGGCATACTTGAATGACCTCTTGTTCATCTCAGCAGCCTCCTTCTCGAATCTCTCGATGACACGCTTGTCAATACCACCCAACTTGTAGATCAAGTGACCAGTGGTGGTAGATTTTCCAGAGTCCACATGGCCGATGACCACAATATTGATGTGAGTCTTTTCCTTACCCATCTTGTATGTGCGTTCAGAAACTGCAACAACGATGAAACGAAAGCATCAGATAATCAAAACGGTGCAGCTCAGAGTAAATATCTAAGCACTGAAAGGAGTCTTGCAATATCCAATATATGAATTTCTAAGTAATCCAGGCCAACAAGCCACAATAGCAACAGTATATCTCCTACGAGGAGAAATCTCTCTCTCATAAAGATGAGTTCTTATAGATAATTTAAGACCAGATCAATGATGCATGCGATTATAGTCAATAACGCATCCCTCGATAATCAGCTACATGAACAAAAACATAGAACGAGAAAAATTAGGAGCAGGCAACAGAAAGCTCCCTCATCTAAATCAAACAAACCACTACGCATGATCAATTAGTACAGTTAAAGACAGATCTAACCAAATTATCAACGTAAAAGGAACAAACAATCAGGCGCTTGATGAGAAAACGTTATCGCTAAATAAGCTTGTATGAAAAAGCTACGAAGAGAGTACAACACACCTTGAAGTGAATATCAGCTACTGAAGAGAGCTCTCTCGCCTACGATTTGCAGTTAGAGAGAGAAAGTGGTTTCGTACGAGGTGAGAAAGTAATGCCACACCCCAGAGATGAATGAAGCCTATTGTATATGAGTTCGAGTCCGGAGCAATTAGGGTTTTAGATGAACCGTCGGATCAACACGATCGTGCGGATATGGTTGATTAAAGATCTTCAGACAGTTTGCCCTAGCTTTTAGTTCAATCTACCCTTGGGCCAAAATAATGTAATAAATGGGCTTTTCTTTGTCAGTCCATATAAGTACTTGGGCTGCGTTTAGTTGTCCACTTGAGAAAACGATGGATAATTTTATACCAAGATTATTATCTTAGGATTTGTGGGAGATCTCGTTTACTTTGTAAGTTTGACAAAAAGTAGTTACAATTTTCTTCTTTGTTAAAGTACAAAAATGACCTTATTGTATCAATTCGTAGTTTACAAAAATATCTATTTTTATTAACATTGAAAATATAAGATATGCATATCATTTTAATCAGCATAAAAAAATAAATAAATTGGTGTTGTTTATTTAATTTTATCACATAAATTATACGAAATAACAACGATTTTATAATTTGGAAGAATGAGGGTGTTTTGGTCATTTTGTGCTTTTACAATTAATATAATAGGTTGGACAAATAATCATGGCCCTTTTCGTCGTATAAGTTATCTACACCTGCAGTTTATAATACCAGGCCTTACTATTTTCTCGGGCTTTATCCAGTAGTCGATTTTTTAAACTGAACAATATTAGATTAGATAAAGTGGGCTTAATCTTGCCTTATATGCCCAACTAAACGCAGCCTTTGTAGTTATATGTTAGCGATAGTTTAGTAGCCTAGTGACATAATTTATGATTAGAAAATTTATAAATGATAGTATGATATACGCGGTATTCAATGATCCAAAGTAAATTATAGGCATGCAATACTAGTAATGCACAAACTCTACATGGACCAGAAAACACGAGACATAAATAGAAACCAAAAAAAAATTGTAATATTGAAAAATCCCAATATGGTTCGATTATTTACAATAGTTTCTGTCGCTTTTGCTTGCACATCCCACAAAAATCAAGAAATCTTCGGTGGACATAATTTTTTTGTTCCTTCCATCATCGAAGGAAACGGAGGAAGAAATAAAGATTACAGATGGATTCCATGGCCGCCCGCAGAGAAGAAGAGGGCTCCATTGAAGATTGACTTGAATGTCTCTCCTCCTCCCCAAGAAGAAGAAGACGGCTCTGAAACTGATCAATGCGAGTCGTACTTCTTAATCCCGAGACACGTCGGTACTGCTGACGAGAAACCCAAAGGGAAAGGCCCCTCATGAAAGCTCTTCTCAAAGCCGTGGAGATCGCCACGCGAGAGTTCGAAGAATTACAGCTGGGGAAGAGAGAAGAACTGACACGGGTGGCGACGTGGAGGTGTTTGACCGTCCTGTTCGGCGGCGAAGGACGGCGGAAATGCCGATCAAGTACAGTGATTCGTACGTCGGACACGTGGACTTGGTGGGCTCTCATCCATGGTTCGCCGTCGCGGCCGATACGTAGCGGGATCGGCCCTCCCCGCGCCAGAGATACGGGTTGGTGCGGTTCCGGCTCTGACGCGGGAGAAATATCGGCGGCGCGGGGAGAACTCGGCCGAGTCCGAATGTTGCGGTCGAGATATCGGCCGTCGCGGCGAGATCTCGACCGTCGCGGCCGAAAAGCTGTTAAAAAACTGAGGAAAAAAGAATTGTGGAAAGATGAGACGAGGAAGACGATGATGAGGATTGAGGTGTAGCGTGAGAAATTCCTTTAATTAGGGTTAACATTTATTGGGCTTATTTCCATTGGGCTTTTCGGTTAATGGTAAAAGTCTTTATTTATTAATAGATTATAAAGCCCAACACCAATTTTTTTATAATAATATCAAGATATATGATTTTAAAAAATACTTAGTATTCTTGCAACAAAATGCTTGACTATAATATCATTTCATAATTAAAAAGAAAATTTCATTTATTATTAAATTAAAGGTAGGTAAGTTAATAATTACTAAAGGTATTAGTGTTTTTATAATTGAACGGTTTGATTGTATCACTGATGCTAATATATATATATATATATATATAAATATACTCTTTTATTAATTGGGAGTGGGACTTAAAAACTGTCAAATTATAATCAATTTGGTGTATCAATTACACCAAAAATTTGAGTCAACTTGGTAGTTATTTAAATACAGTCCCACGTTCAATTTATTGATCAAAATCGCTGAAAAGAAAAACTCCACATATTTATCTATTTAAAATGAAAAATAAATAACAAAATATAACTGCTTTTTTGTAACTTGCACCCACATCGTGAGTGCACGTGACTAGTTTAGATTATTGACCTCCAATTAAAAAGTTCCGGATATGCTCCTACAAATAGTACAACCGAGTATCTAGGGGCAACATCTTTTATCGAATAAATATTCATAGAAAAACTTTGTAATATATGTAATATAGCCTTATCATGTATATTTTGCGTTTTCACAAATATTATCTAGTATAATTGCAAAAAACTTATATAATTTACACTTTTTTTACAAAAATTGCGTATCGCCCGCGACCGCGCCGCGATAATGCAACATATCTGTATCGCTCGTGTCCGCATCGACGTCCGCATCCGCGACGGCGAACCATGCTCTCATCTTCTTCGGAGAAGACAAAGCGAGCTACGCACCAATTATGTGCGCCCCACAGACTTTAGCTGAAGGGTCGGATTCTACAGTCGGGTTCGGTTATTATGGGCCGCAACATTATGAATTTGTATTCTGAGTGGAAAAACAAAGATTTTTTTTTTTTGAAGTTCGGTTATTACGCCGATTTCTCTGTTGCTGCCTTCATTCTCTCTCTTGGTTTCAAGAACCTGATTTAGGATTGTGGTTTAGAATGAATGACTAGCAGTGTGATGGCTAATGACATGGTGATAAAAGATAGCAGCTTTATCCTTAAAATGGCTTAGAAAAATACACACACACACACACACATATATATATATATATATATATATTCTTTGAATCATCAGTAACTAGACTACACTTGAATTTCTGCTTTAGAATCAATCAGCCCAGCCTTTTCACAGTCATATGACCTCAGTTCAAGTCAACCGTCATGTATGGAAACTTCAACGTTGCTGTGATAGTTAGTAGCATTTAATTTGCAGGCCTGCCTTTGGATTGGACTTTGTTCTCCCAGTTTCTCTACTACGATAGCTGGCATAAGAACTTCCTACAAAAGATTTGAGTTGGACACAAATATCATCATTTATATTAAATTAGGCAGGCTTGCCCTTTAATATATAACATATACATATGCGAGTGTGGTCACTGTGAACATAAGCCTGTAAAGCACTACTTAATTATTTAGTATGTACAATAGATAAGCTTCGAGTAAAACTAAACTATAAATGAGATTCAGCCGCCGAAAATTAATACAAGACCACAGATTTACTTGGAACTCAACGCTTCTTTACATCTGACAAATTCAATCAGTTACCCATATTCGATTCATAATTAATACATAATTGTATTCATCATCGATGCAATACAAGTTCTCTCTTTTTTCTTTTTCCTTCTCTCTTTCGTTAGAGCAATCGCTGATACATTCATAATATGATACAACCCCGAAAACTCCTCGAAGGGCAGGCCAGTCCATCTCCGGCGACGAGCACCAGCCCCTCCGCCGCCCCTGCGGCCGATTTCG
Source organism: Craterostigma plantagineum (assembly GCA_027422505.1). Lineage (NCBI taxonomy): Eukaryota > Viridiplantae > Streptophyta > Magnoliopsida > Lamiales > Linderniaceae > Craterostigma > Craterostigma plantagineum. The sequence continues at coordinate 353,398 of JAPQWV010000005.1, forward strand.
GCGGGGCATCTGATTATTTTGGTCCAGCTTTTCGCCTGACGATGATCGCGCTCCTCACTGCAGTCGTCTTTATGGTTCTCCTCTCATTCATCGCCAGCCATTGCTGCAACAACGCCGCCGACCAAACCACTGCCGCCGCACACCGCCAGCTGCTGCCGCCGCCGCCGGAAAGCACCATTCTTGGTGGTTCTCAATCTCACTCAACAGTAGTCGGCTACCGTTTGCGCTCACGACCTACAAAGGTTGGTAATATTAACTACCCTTTCTATTTTCTTTCATTTCTTTCTTTAAACTTACAACACACCATAGCATCGCAATATATTTATGTGCATGGAATTTGATTGGCTCGAGCCAAAGATCAATGGAACCTAGTGAAGGAGCAAATGCTATAGTAGGGTGATTATTTATTTATTGATTGGGATATCATTTTATTTGGTTTTGCAGCGGAAGCAGCAAAAATGGAGGATTGCCCAATATGCTTGAACGAGTTTAGTGAAGGAGAACATTTGAAGTCAATGCCTTGTTGCGGACACATGTTTCATCCCACGTGTATTGCCACGTGGCTCTCCACGCACTTGAATTGCCCCATGTGTCGGCTTCAATTACAATTATTTAAATAACTTCATCTTTTGTTTTCCTGTTATATAGATAGATATATAATTGGTATGATTATATATGTATTGCCCATTTAAAACAAACCCCAACCCTTCAATATTTTACGTGGGCCAACATCGCTCGAGGCCCGTTTTAGTTTCAAAATCCAGCCCGCCGGGCCCATAGCATGGCTCGTTTGCTTCGCTCTCGAAGAAAACAAAGGCTAAAAGAATATTAGGTAATAGGTTAGGACACGATGTGAAACACAAAAAATACAATTAGGCACATGAAAAAAGGCATATACCACCACTAAGATGATTTCATCTGTCATTGGGAGTTGGAACCCATTATCACATTCTTATTGGCTGTCTTATTAATCATTAAAGAATTGCTGAAGTATGCTATGTGGCAAAAGAAACTTACAATAAATAAATGGAGAAAGAAGCTGTCGGCGCATATCCCATGGAATATATCTTATATACTTTGCAGAACCATGGGAGAAGGAATAGCATATTCTTCTTCTATATCAAATCCTCAAACGTAACTCAACAACTTATATATGCATACCAAGTGTAGGCTCTACTATTACAACGCTTGTAGCTTTGTTTAGAGCTCTTTCTTACAAATTGCTTTATATCATGTAATGGCGCACTTTGAGAGTGGCATAGCCATGGAGTTCCATTCAATCACTATGTATCGATAAGTATCGAATGTTAGGTATTCAAACAGGGCAATTTGGATCCTTTGGCATGATTTTTAGCTCACTAATTCTGCTCCTTGGATTATGCGAGAGATCAAAGTGAGCATGATGAAGGGATTTCGATGGCAATCAAGAATCTTAATATAGATTTTATCTCTCTCTCTCTACACACACATATATATATAGCGATTAATTGAGAAATATATTAATATGTATGTTGAAATATATTCTTTATAAGTAGGTTATGAGTAGTTATCTTTTTGTTAATTCTAGACTGTGATAATGGTAATGAGGATATATTTTCTGAATGTTCCTTCACCTCTCTTCACAATGCTAGCTAGCTCCTCTTGAATCTATTTCCATATTAACTTATATCACATTGGGCCGAATTTGTCATAACGAGCCCATATATAATAGCACACATTTCAGCCCAGTACAGTACACCTTCAAATCTATTTTAGTTTATTTTTCCTCTGTAATAGTAGAACAAGAAAATAAATGGAAACAATAGGGATAAAACCTAAAATGGTCCCCGATGTTACCCTGTGAACCAATTTAGTCCCCGATGTTTCGCGTGAACCAATTTAGTCCTCGCTGTTATCGAAAATGAACAAAATGGTCCCTCGTAATCCGACCGTCAATTTAGACGGAGAAGGCATTTGCGACGGCTTTAGTGACGGAATATCCGTCGCTAAATGAAAATTTATAAAAAAAAAAAATTAAATATTAAAAATAGGAAAAAATGCAAAAAAAAGAAAAAAAAAATTCAAAAAATAGAGTAAACAATTAAAAAAAAGAGAGAATATTACTAAAAAACTAAATAAAAAATAATTAATAATAAAAAATAAAAAATAATGAAAGTAAAAAAAAAATAAAATTAAAATAAAAAATGATAAATTAAACATTAAAGTGAGGAAAATCCAAAAAATAGGGAAAAATTCAAAAAAATAGAGTAAAAATTCAAAAAAGAGAATATCATTAATAAATTAAAAAATAAATAGATATAAAAAACAAATAATAATAAAAAATAAAAAACTAAATTATACAAAAAAAATGATAAATATAAATTTAAGATTTAAAAAAGTAAAAAATAAAAATATATTTATTAATTAAAAATTAGATATAAAGGAAAACAAAAATTAAGGATAAAAAAATGACTCTAAAGTTTACGAAGACCGTCGTTGCCAAGTTAATGAGGACATTAATCGTCATAGTTCTCGAATTTTATTCCCGATCTCGTCTTTGTCCCAATTAATTGAGTAATTGACGATAATTCTCACTCCTTAATTTTGTTTTCCTTTTTATTTAATTTTTAATAAATAAATATATTTTACTTTTACTTTTTTTTTAAATCTTAAATTTATATTTATCTTTTTTTATGTATAATTTAGTTTTTTATTTTTTTATTATTTGTTTTATATTACTATTTATTTTTAATTTATTAGTAATATTCGCTTTCTTGAATTTTACTCTATTTTTGAAATTTTTTCCCTATTTTTTGGATTTTTTCTCACTTTTAATGTTTAATTTATCATTTTTTATTTTAATTTTATTTTAGTTTACTTTCGTTATTTTTTATTTTTTATTATTAATTATTTTTTATTTAGTTTTTTAGTAATATTCTCTTTTTTAATTGTTTACTCTATTTTTGAATTTTTTTCTTTTTTTTTTGCATTTTTTCCTCATTTTTAATATTTAATATATATTTTTTAAATTTTTCATTTAGCGACGGATATTCCGTCGCTAAAGCCGTCGCAAATGCCTTCTCCGTCTAAATTGACGGTCGGATTGACGGAGGGACCAATTTAGTTCATTTTCGATAACATCGGGGACTAAATTGGTTCACGCGAAACATCGGGGACTAAATTGGTTCACAGGGTAAACATCGGGGACCATTTTAGGTTTATCCCGTAACAATATAAAGTAAATATTATAGTACAAGTTTACTAACAAGCTTTATCTTCAATAATTGCAATAACACGTCGTATCCAATCACGGAAATACGGTACTCAAAATCACACAATTAAAAGCTCCTCCTTAATGAATTAGTTAATTCATTGCGCACACTCGGGCGTGAGCCTATGGTCTCTCTGCGAATCTCTGCAGTAATCGTAAACCATATAACTGTTCCTCACCCACGCCATCGCCGCCATCTGCTGGCGGCTCAGCCCGCCGGAGCCAGATGGGCTGACGGCGGCCGGACCACCGAGCTTGAAATCCTTGTACTTTCCGACAAAGGGCTGGTAAGAATAATCAGCTTTGTATCTCCCATTCTCTGTGGCCCATGAAGAAGCATCCCATATTGATCCGTACACCCACATAGGCCGAGTAGGGAAAGTAGCATCGCTTTTTCTCGTGTATCTTCTTACTGGTACGTCGTCTACCAAAAATCTGCGTTGAACAATAACGAAAAACGTAAATAATTAAAGAACATCATCAAAATATTTAAATAGCTATACGAGGTCGTACATGATCTCATTAGGGTTCCAAAGGATAGCATAGTTGTGATAGTCTTGAGTAGGGTCGAACCAAAGGTGAAATTTAATCTCTCGACCTATAATATTTCCATCGCCACTTCCTCTGATGTAAATATTTGTCTGAAGAACGTAGGGTTTGTCCCTTGTAGTCCCGAGAAACTCGATATCGATCTCATCGTGGTTGCCTGGATAGGCTTCGCTGTTCGATAACTGCCATGCATAACTGTGGTTATCACTATTATATATAACTTATAATGCATGTATATGTAAAGTGGCATGGTGTGTGTGTTGAAGCAATGAAAATATAATAATCTTACGTACGTAGAATGATGTAATAACTCCAGCAGTATAGCCGGGCTGGAGTTTAATAGCAGCGCCAAAGTAGCCCGACGAGTAACGATTCAGCGACTTGAATCCGCTTCCTAAAGAAATATGAAGAAAAACTATAGCCGTTATTATATGGCCAATTAATTAATCCAGTTGAGTATCATATTATTACATGCATGCATGTTTATATATAATATTTATTACCTGAGGTTCGATCAAGCCAAATTGTAAGAGCGCCTTGGTCTACTCTTTGATGTTGAGGACCCCAAAGATTTCTATATCCTTGATCGAACCCTATTGATTGAACTTCTTGATCTTTGAACTTGGGAAGTAACCAGGTGATGGTGGAGATTGAGAATCGACGTCTCTCAAAATGGACGATAGAATCAAGATTATTAAAGAAGCAAGGAAAGCCATATATTTATGAATTATGATGATAGAACGTAGAAAGAATAATCAAAAGCAATGTGATATTTATGCAGCTAACTCCCCCGCTCAGTTTTATTTCTCTAGTTTGTAATGATGTATCATATAATAACTACGATGGGTGATGTTTATATACAAGAGAACTCCAAGATTGTGCACATATAGAAGTTGTAGCTATAAGGAAGTATATTTATTATTGTTGCCATCTTTTATTATGTCGCTAGGAGACGAAAGAATCCTAAGAAACAGTACTTCTTTGGTTTTCGATTGAATCGGTATTTGGAGTGTATTTGCGTCAAACTTCATTATTGAACAATATAAAGCTATAGGGTAATAAATAATATATAATCTTTTAAGACAAGAAGATGTGACATTAGAAAAAAAAATCCGGCTAATGGGACAAACAAATATATGGTGACATCGACGACAATTTATAATATATCAACTATTTGACAGAAAAATATAGGGTGACTTTGACTGCTGCATTAATCTATCTGATTTCCAGAATAGCAATTTCTATATGAATCTATATATTTGTGCTTTGTGTGTAGTTTCTGTAAGTATCAGCCATTTATCACTTTTCCATGCATAACCTCCAACAATTTCTTGTAATAACATTCGTGTAAATCGCGGAACGGTTCAATGACATAGGATTCTAATTTTCGTCGTCTATACAATCTAATTTAATGCATCGTATTAAACTATATGTTGTAATGAAATTGTCTAACACGAGAAGAACAGTTGACATAATATGCCACATTATATATTTAACGACAATACTGTGTCGTGTTGGCGATAAATATGTCGTTAAATCATTGAATGACTTGCATATACAATATATTTTTTGACAACGGTGGCTCTTACTATATATATTTTTATATTAATGGTCAGGCGAGTTAAGAACTGCTCTCGGTGTATCTATTAACCAATCATAAATTTCTCAAATTAAAAATTGACATAAAATAAAAAATAAATATTAGATCACGTTTTTTGTCTAATGAAACTTCCTATTCTATTTTTAGTAAAATGCTTATTTTCTAACTAAATATTAAATTCAAAATTAAAACAAAAACTTCTTATCAACTTTTATTTTCATGCACACAGGTAGGGTGTGCAACATATATTAGTCTGTTTTAGTGAGGAGAGATCATCACATAATCACCGCTATTTGATGTGTCAATTTTATGTTAAATATGACACCACAAAATCAACTTTTATTACAATTTGTCATTAAAAATACTAAAAATTTTAAAATTGTAATTTAAATCATACATTCAAAGATTTATTTAATATTTTTAGATAGTGGCACATGCATTGAATGCATTGAATGTGCTAAGTTAATAGTATAATTTACGGTTGATTTCTCTTATGTAGCAGCGATTTAAATAATTATTTCGGTTGGCTGTATCATTCATATCGATCAACTAAACTTATGTTTTTCCATAAATAACAACTCTTAAAATAAATTGAGAAAATGATTGAAAAGAAAGAAAAGGTTTGTTGTTCTCAAACGTTGAATTAATAAGCACAAATGGGGACCTCTTTTGCCGACACTTTAATTCCTAAATTTCTTATATCACACGAAATTTAAGCAAAATTATTGCATTACATAATGACCGATATTATATAACAAACTCCGTATCTAATCATATGGCACAGGTCCGTTTTATAAGAGAAATATGGTGCTTTTACGACTTCATTGCTTAACTTAAAATTCTGACTAATCATTAATTAATCCTTGCTTGATGCATTTTAGGCCATATAACAGGTTCCTCGTTTAACGTTGAGAGAACCATGACGACCATCGGACAATTACTGTATAACGTCTTTCCTATGTTTTTTATTTTTGTAAAATTTCATCACCGTTGCTTTCCCCTCATATGAAAGGTACCCTTTGTCGATTTCAGTGGAAGCGGTTTACATGGATTCGAATCTGCAACGACAACAGTACTAACGTATGTATCGTTTGATTTTATCTTTAATGAATATGGAGCATATATAAATTGCAATCTAGACAAAATTTAGAATACAAATAGTTTAATCTATATATATATATACACATTATTAGATAATAGGACAAACAGCAAATACCCTACCGACAGTTGAAATTGTCGTCTATATGAACAGTATGTTAGAAACACAATCCAACCTTAGATGCCCCAAAAGTCGTTTGAATTATATTCCAATCATCTAAGAACTCGGATCTTCTGACCCATTGCTTTAGAAATATGTACCTATGTCCCAAGAAGTCAATATTTCAATTATGTTGATATTTTATGTCTACCCCTTTGCTTGATAATGTGATGCTTCTATATTACTATAATTTATTGTAAATATAATTATGATGGAGAGTACATTATATTATTTGCTGCATGGGCTAGTTTGCCCAATTCAACTAGACCCACCAACATTCTGCCAAAAAAAACTAGACCCACCAACATCCGAACCGTAAATTGATCCATGGGCTATATTACTCGGGTCATCATTGGGTAAGCTATGGTATCCCATTTACAGCCCAATTTCGCTTGTAGTTGCAAAGTCGCTTGCATGATTGATGTCTACTATATTCCGTGTTACTATGGTTATTGAATTTCAATTTTCTCAAGAAATCTTTCGCATATCAAGCTTCGTTTTCTTTATCACTACTACAAGTTTCGTTTCTACAATTTTAAGGTTCCTATGACTTGCAAGGAACGATATATACATTTTTGTTGCGATGGTCTATTCGATTATCGTCAATTTACTAGTAAAGAAAATTTGAAAAGAAGATAAGTTTGCTCCAGTGTTATTCTTTTGTGGAAAAATAAATATTAAAGTGCTTCAATCAAAAAGATTTGTTTTTTACTTGTGGGATAAGAACTAACTTTATTATTCTACTACAAAACAACTTTCAGACACTTTATGAAAGTTTGCCATAATTTAAAACAAGCAAGAAAAACCTAAACTTTTTTCCATTTACAATATGAAGAAGCAGCAACAAATTCGACCGTTAAACATACAACTTTGACTCCATCTTTCTCCAAAAACATTTCATGTGTGTTTGTGTCTGAATCAATATCTCTATCTTATATATATCAATCAGATTGATTCAAATAAAACTGTGTTGTCTCAAAACTCTCTCTTCCAAGAATGGACCTCTCATATTACTTCTACTGCATCGTCGGCGCTTTTCTCGTGCTTTCAGCTCACGCCGAGGAAACTCCCTTTGCGCCTTATGCAGAAGAACTCATCAGATCACTTAACTTATCTCCAAAGAAGGAAGTCAATCTCCATCCTCATGATCATCGCTTAGAAGACAACCTTGAGCTACTAAATGGTGGCGATTCAAGAATCGTCGAAAAGCAATTTACTTTCCACGTTTCAGGCGATTCGAATTCTTCCGTCCAAGATTTGGGACACCATGCTGGTTATTACAGATTGCCACATACTAAAGATGCCAGGTAAGAAATTAAAACTAATAGTGTAATAGTAATTAATCCTTCATATATATAGTATAGATTATAATTGTATTTATTTTTTTCGTAGAAATGTCTATTTCTTCTTCGAATCGAGGAATAGTAAGGCAGACCCTGTTGTAATATGGTTAACGGGAGGACCGGGCTGTAGCAGCGAGCTTGCCTTGTTCTACGAAAATGGTCCCTTTCGCATCACAAATAATCTAACCTTGGAATGGAATAACTATGGATGGGATAAGGTAATATAATTTGCTAATTTATGTAATACAATAATGCATTCTCACTTGTAAGGATTTCAATCGCTCATCTTAAGCAAATATATATTTGCAGGTTTCGAATCTTATATACGTCGACCAACCGACTGGGACTGGTTTCAGTTATAGTTCCGACGAAAGCGATATTAGGCACGACGAAGAAGGCGTTAGCAACGATCTGTATGATTTCTTGCAGGTATACAATATTAATATGTTGTAATAAAGAAAACCTAGATTTGTATGAAACTATAAACTGCTGTTGTTATTATGCAGGCGTTTTTCAAAGAACACCCTCAGTATGTGAACAACGATTTCTACATCACCGGCGAATCGTACGCCGGGCACTACATTCCCGCCCTTGCTTCTCGGATTCATATCGGGAACAAGAATAAAGTAGCGCTTCACATCAATCTAAAGGTTAGTAGTAAAAAATGAAATAAATCTCACATATATGAAAATATGTATGCGCATTAGGTGTGTAATAAGCTAAATAAATTATGTTCGAAATTTTTAGGGTTTTGCCATTGGAAACGGTCTTACGAACCCTGAGATCCAATACAAAGCGTACACGGATTTTGCGCTTGACATGAAGATTATTACAAAATCCGATCACGACAGCATGGGAAGATCCGTTTCGCTGTGCGAAAAGGCGATCAAGCAATGCAGTATTAATTGACACTGATATTAATTAATCTCTCATCATTATTATATCTGCTGTTAAGCAATAAGTTTACATTTCTAATCCTCTTCGGTATTTCGTTCTCATCATCAGCTTCAGACGGCGGATCGTCTTGCGTGATGGCGAACTTGGTCTGTAATAACATCTTCAACAACATCGTAAGGATCTCCGGCGGCGTAAACGTAAGCTCACTTAGAGCTCTTTTTCTCATCATTCGTAGGGACATTATATACGTTTTCTGTTACAAATAATCACTTTTACCTAAAAACTTAAGCATGAATAAATAAGTTTATCACATATTCAGTCTCATCTAGCCTTAGACGTGTAATTTTTATTGAATGGTCATGAGGATTCGTACTCATGATCTTTAGTCCTCTGCACTCTGATACCATTGATTGACCAGTTTAAAAGATTAAGCCTGAAGGGGAACGTATCACATTTTAACTTTCATGGCAGTACTACGACGTGAGGAAGAAATGCGAGGGAAACCTCTGCTACGACTTCTCTAACGCGGAGCACTTCCTAAACCTAAAATCGGTAAGAAAAGCCCTCGGAGTCGGCGAAATAGACTTCGTGTCGTGCAGTACGAAGGTGTACAACGCGATGATCAACGATTGGATGAAGAACCTCGAGGTCGGGATTCCCGAGCTTCTAGAAGACGGGATCAAAGTGCTCGTCTACGCGGGAGAATACGACCTCATATGCAACTGGCTAGGAAACTCGAGGTGGGTCCACGCCATGGAGTGGTCGGGGCGAGAACGGTTCGGGGCGGCTCAGACCGTCCCTTTCATGGTCGATGGAGCCGAGGCTGGGCTGATGAAGGGATACGGACCGCTCACGTTCCTTAAGGTTCACGACGCGGGCCACATGGTTCCTATGGATCAGCCCAAGGCATCTTTAGATATGCTGAGGATTTGGATGAAATCGAAATCGAAATCATCGTCTGCTTTGGTGCAAATAAATGATGATGATTTTGATGATGGTAATAATAAGCTTGGTCCTATTTAAATTAAATTGCTTGCGAGAGATCGATACATTATGAATCAAGAAACATTATTATTATTCTCAAACCATATTTATTTGGATAGAATTTTTATTGAAATAACAATGTATGGAAGTCTACTATATATGTGATATCAAGCAACTCCAGCATCAGCGACGATCTTGGCAACTCTCTCTTGATCGAAGATCTCAATCCAATAGCCATTTGGGTCCTTTATGAACGCCACGCCCTTGATATCTCCTGAATATTATATTAATATAAAAAATGTAATATTAAACATAAGCAAAATAATGAAATATTGTGTATTATAATATGTAAGTAAGGTACCCTCAGTGGGCTTCTTGACAAACTCGACTCCTAAGGATTCAAATCTTTCGCATGCTTTGTATACGTCGTCCACGGTAATGCCTATGTGTCCTGCGTCATTATTACAAGAAATCCCATGAATATATATATATACGTTTGACCACCCAAGATTAAATTTATATGATATTTGTTCTTATGGTACTACCATAGCCTAGAGGATCTGTGTTTCCATTGTGATAGCCCGCAGACGCATCTTCCCAATAACTGTAATAACATATAATAATCAGCCTTGCTAGAAACATTTTTGTATGTATATATATTGTAATAAAGAATAGGTGGTATTATTATTATATATATGTACTGTGCGAGCTCTAGTGTGGCTTTCTTTCCGACCATCCAATGACTGCGCTCTATGGGATCGGTAGGAGCCGTCGACATATCCTAATAAAAATTCAATCTTTTCAATTTATATATATGCTTATGTAAGTAAGCCCTTGGATGAAGATCATAGAAAACGAACTTGCTTACCTCATATGCCATGAAGTATAAAGAAACCTTCATGTCAGGCCATTCCAACCTCTTAATCAACCTATAGAATGCCAAAAAAAAACAGATTAAACGTATGTTTGTTATTGTTTAGCATGACGAAGAAAACCAATACTTACGACATGCCCAGTACGCGAGAGTAGAAGTCAAGAGTGGCTTTGGGATCCTTTATTCTATACATCTGAAGGAGAGAAAGGAAAAAACAAGGTTCAGAAAACTTTGAATGCTAGAAACAGAGAGATTTCACTTTGAGAAGAGATATATTATTACAGTTTGCTGAACAAAGTATCCTTTCGTTGCACTGTCAATAGCGGTGTGGAGGCCAGGGTTGTTCTCAGCTGACTCTTTTGATGCCGCCATTATTATAGATAGAGCTTTTCTGTAGTAAGTAAGAGAGAAACTAGTGACGATGTAAGAAAAAATGTTGATTCTTGAGATCGACCTAATGGATAAAATGTACGAGTGCATATTTATAGGACAGACAATAGCCTGCCAAATAAGACTCTTCAGGTGCAAGTCACGCTGCCTATATTGACATCAAATATTACAGTATGGGGCGTCGGTTTTTTAATATTCTTTCGTACGTTACCTGTGAATTAATCCGATCTATCGCACAGGCAAAGTCAGAATTCACATCCATTATAGTATTAATAGTATCTTCTTGAGCCACCCTTTGACCAACTGTATTAAAAGTATACTAAACTTTGAAATATTTCAAAGCTGCAACAGAGATCTGTTTTTTTTTTTTTTTTTCCAAGATTTCTTGCTCGGTTTTTTAGTTTGTCCATTCTGATTATCTCAGGCAGTCAGTCAAACCACGGCAACCTTAATATTATTTAATTCTAACACACGATCACCTAGATAGACGACACCTTAAAGTAAATAAATGGACACGGTGGTTTAGAATTAAGTGCGAGGCAAGCCATTTGGGCTTTGTTTGGTGCGAGGAGAAGAAAACAGAGTAGTTCTTCCTATATTATCTGCTCAACAAAACAGAGGACTTGCGAAGAGTGAGGAATGTTATCTATATCGTAATGAGGTAGCTACAATTTGCAAAATAACTCAACAACTAAGAGGACGAGTAAAATATACATCACGGATGTGTGTTGTGTGTTTTACAAACACAAGAGACTATAGAAAATAAGGGGTATAAAGGCGTTATCTAACTGTGCCGTGTAGGCCTCCAATAGGCCGCTGGCAATCACAGCCACGATCAACGAGCACCAATGCTGCAAGAAAACAGAGATGGAATTGAAAAAACACAGCACCAACTGAGACGAGAGAGAGAGAGGAGACATGAGAGAGAGAAGAGAGAGAGAGATGAGAGAGAAGAGAGAGACTGTGGTGAAAATGTATCCACTTGCGGCGGCTAAGAATGGAAGTAGTACGAAGCATGCCGCAAGAACAGAGGTAATTCCTGCTGCAGTGCCTTCGACAGTTTTCTCTGTAAGATAAGAGAAGATAGCTCATAAAAAAGAGTTGAATTGAAAGAGGCAAAGAAAAGCTAGACTTACTGCCAGTTTTACTCCAACGCAGAACTCCGTACTTGTGGCCGACCATCGATGCCTGGCAGTATAGAAGAAGCACAAATTACATTTGTTTTTAGCTAAAAGCAGATCATGAATATGGTAGGTTTTGGCAAAGAAATTAACAGACTCGCCTGGATCGCTTACACTGTATTGTAGACGATAACTACCAGCAGAGACTACTTACCATAGTATCTCCTATGCCAAGACTCAGAATTCCAGCAAAAGGGGCGAGGGGTCGATCCATATACCCAGAAGAAAGCCAAATCGGTAGAGCACATCCCAATAACAGTGAGAAATGGCTGAGCGGAGAGTGCTAAAAACCATCAGTTTATCAATTGGAAGTCCGATTAAGGGCAGAAAAGAAATCATCGACCTGACAATAATAAATCAGAATCACGATGGCGTTAAAGGCGTTCATGAATTCGTGAACTAGACGACCCAATGGCCAGATGTCCCATATCTACTCAGTAAACAAGGAAAACAATTAGTAACAAATGGAAAAAAAAACATTAAGGAGAAAAAAAAAATAATAAGAAACGGATATCCCAAGTTGTAGAACTGTCTGTCAAACTTACTCTGATTTATTCCAACAAGAGAAAAACAGCCAAAGCTGCGCCAAAGGCCAGATCAAGGAACTTTGGCTGAAAAACTAATAGGATATTAGAATCATGACAGGAAAAGTAAATTGAATTACGAGAACGGCTAAAAAAAAACTAAGAGAGTTTTTAACTTCAAATCACCTGGAAAATAAGAGCAGGTACAAACATTGAAACTGCCATCAAGTGGTAATACTTGCGGAAGAAGTATCCTCTCGGTCTTACTATCCTTGATATGTAGTAAAACTTCCTAATAGACACACACATGATGATCACCCAATAGACGCATAATGTGACTCGCTTAAGTGGGTCTGATAACACAAAATGAAATACCCTGTTTAACATAGATAATAGAGTTAATGTTGTCCAAAGGAAGCAAGCTGCAAGAATGGAAATGATATCAAGAAATGAGAGGAAATTTACCATAGGAAAGGATGCATAAGGAATCCATGCACAAACTGCATCCATGAAGGGCCCAAAATAAAGAACATAAAAGCAAGTGATGCATAGAAAACAAAGGATCGTCTCTTATCATAATTTCCTGTTTTGGTTATGAAATATTTAGATATTTGGAGAGTGTATTTATAAACCATCGGGAGAATGAGAAGGCCAGAGATCATTCCCTGCATAGAAGATGAAAAGCCACAACATAATAGTGATTTGTTTCCATTTTATTGAAAACTTAAAAAAATCAATGTTGGGATAGGAACTAAACCTGAATAATGGTGCTTATATCACTTCTGTCAAAACCATAGCGCCCAAATAAAGTCGTGAACAATGGTAAACATGAAATCTGTTTGACGGTAAAGCTTTAGTCAGCCAAAGTTGCCGTTTCATCCGCAAAAGCCATCAGTGAAAGCGAAAAGTTAGAACTGACTTTTGAGGCAGTATATGCAAGCATATCTCCAATATAAATAACAAGGCCAGAAGTGACTAGAAGCGATTCACCTGCAAAGGAACGAGGCTTTTAAGTCTGGAAAAAACAATTTTAGGTTCAAACATGTGAATGAGTTCATGACTTACCAATCGAAGCACATGCTGGAAAAGTATGAAGGATTTTCTGAATTAATTTGACTGCAGCCAATCCATGAAGGGCAATCCACATGTACCATTCTGCTGAAATACCAAGTCAAGAAAAAGAAAGAGTAAATTGTCGCAAAAGACAATCATGAAACACTCATTTTATACTCATAAGATAAAGCAGAAAAAAAAAAATGCATACCATTGTATAAATTCCACTTAAACGAGGCAAGTCCAAATGCCACAAGACATGATAAACAAATGAAAATGTAGATGACATATATATACTGGATCCTGTTAATAGACCCTTGCGCTCGCCGAGATAGGCAAAGGAAAAGCAGCACTGTGAGACAACTAACTGAAGCAGCCCAATACTGCAACTTGAGGTACTCAAACTCTGTAGAGGACAGAATCAGAGGGAGAATTAGTCACATAGAGGCAACAAAATCCTTACTTACTAAAAGAGTAACAACATCAAATACAGATTTGAATATCTACCAATAAGAGCACTCTATTAATAGCTATCGAGATACGGAATCGCAACATGCTGTGTATCAGGAAGACAGACAACCTAGTTTACTTTTCGATGGCACAAGCAGTGATTATGTACCTTCAATTGCAACTGAATTTAATGAAACAGCTCTCAAAATCTGTATTAACTTTGAAAGCTGAAGGCCCGGCACTGTGACAGAACCCAGCAGAATTCCCGATGAAGCTCCAGGCCTGTTGACAACAACAGTTAAACGAAATCCGCAATATAAGCAAAAAGATCAATACTTACATAGACTAAACTGATTTGACAAACACCAGAGGATCATATCAATACGTATCGTTCATCCCAACAACCACTGACCTGGTCTTAAACGACTGCGCTACATGATTACCGTCGCCGTCAGCTATAACATCTCAACGAACAGAGCAAGCATCGGCAGACAAGAAAGCGAAAAAGCTTCGAGGAGAAGAGGTTGCGGCGTGGAGAAGAGAATCCTTGCGACGTAGATCAAAATGTTGGAATATCACGTGTGGCAAAAGTCCCACATCGACAACTACAAAGAAATTGAAATGGCTTTATAAGCTTGATGGGTCAACTCCTCTTAACACCAATTGGTTTTAAGAAGGAAACCCCGTCAAGCTTATACCGGGCACCGATCCTCCGTGTGCGTGTGTGCGCGGCCTCGATGACGCAGAGGCCCGGCCCGAAATTCTACAATAATTTCTACATGGTATCAGAGCGGGCAGAGATCCGACTCAGTTTAATATATGATGGGTTGAAAAGAATGCGTTCCCGTCCATTAAAAATACATGGGCAGACACGCCCGATTTAAAAAGACACGGGCTCACACGTGAGGGGGAGTTTGAATATCACGTGTGGCAAAAGTCCCACATCGACAACTACAAAGAAATTGAAATGGTTTATAAGCTTGATGGGTCCTCCTCTTAACACCAATTGGTTTTAAGAAGGAACCCCGTCAAGCTTATACCGGCACCGATCCTCCGTGTGGCGTGTGTGCGCGAGCCTCGATGACGCAGAGGCCCGGCCCGAATTTCTACATATAATTTCTACACAAAACAACCGATCTCTCGCCGTTGAGATCCATGGCATAGATATTCCTCAAAAAATTTGCGTTTCTTTCTTTGGTCTATCCAACTTCCGTTGAATGCAGGTTTGCCGCGGTCGCCCGCGGATTTTGGGTTTATTTACTTATATATTGTCGGCCGTCGTTTGCCGTTGCATTAAACTGTGCGCCACTAACTAATGGGAATTGGGATGGGAATTGGGATGGGATAGGGACTAGTTTAGTAATTTTCAATCCTCAAGCAGCAGTAAGCTGAAATAGGAAAGCGAAAGCCCAACACTTTGGATATATTACATGTTGGTCTGGCCCCTGATGGATTGGATGACATATACGTTTCGACTTAAATATTTAACCATTATTCTTTCTTAATTAGATATTTTGGTGGGGAACTCGCCCGTTATTTCGAAGACATCCTTTGGGAATTGTTTGTATACAAATAAACTCCTTTAAGAAGTGTTATGTGGCGAAACGGAGAAAGAGAATCGAGCAAACCGTTGTATGTCTTCGACGTCTCCTTTGCATATTGCGAGGGGTTTGGTGGATTTACGCCCTTTGATCGATCTCGTGTATTCATTCATTCGGTTGACTGCTTCAGTTGAGCTGTATATTTAGTTAGGGCTAAGAAAACTCAGAACAACAAAACATTCAAATTCAGACTGTTACAGCTCCTCCATACAGTCTTTTGAACCATAACTCAAAGATAACTGAAGTAATAGACCAAGCTTGTATTGTAGTTAGTTTGTGTAGGAGAGAGAAGTACCACCCAAAGCTTCCATGGCTTCCTCTACTACATGGTCCTCTGTCTCCGGCCTAACATGTACAGGATCGCATCCCTTCATGCTCAAGGTCGTCGTACTCCTTGCACGTAGGGGTGTTCAAATTTCGGATAAAACCGAAAAAACCGGCAGAACCGAAAAGACTGGAACCGAAAAAATCCAAACCGAATTGTAAAAAACCGAACCGAACCAAATTAAAATGTTTCGGATATCGGATTAAGCGTACGTAAAAACTGAAAACCGAAAAAACCGACCGAAATTATGATACTAACATTAAAAATAGAAAAAATATTAGAAATCATTTGTTTTTTCTCCCATAGCGTAAACAACACAGTAAATATAATTTCATTGTTATACTTTTTTTCATTTTTAGGTGAATGTTTTCCTCACCAATCAAATACTGTTTTTCTCCCAAATAATTTGTAGCATCTTAATGTTTTTATATTTTGTTCCGTTTTCATGTTGTCTTTTTATTTTGACCTTTGATCGTTTTTGCTACATGTCACGTTTCATAAATCTTCTTTGTTAATAACCATAATTTGTTTTATGTATTTTTAGCTCATAATATTTTTTTGTTGATATTAAATTCCTAACCGAAAAACCGAACCGAAAAAAACCGAACCAAATTAAAAAACGGTTCGGATATCTGATTAAGCATACGTAAATCCAAAAACCGAAAAACCAAACCGAAATTTGAAAAAACCAAACCGAACCGACCGATGAACACCCCTACTTGCACGCACCACCCTAACATCACTCCATTTCCGCGAGCAGGTGGTCGAAAGCCGCAACCTTCATTGCCCTTTTGGTTCAAACATTTCATCGAACAGGTGGAACGCATATCAGAAATACCTTGTGCACGATCAAAGAAAATTGAATTAAAAATCTCACCTTTGAGCTGTGATCAAGAAAACGATTCGGGGAAACGACTAATTCCAACACCATGTTTCTAATGCGTGAACTAGCATGAAGCATCAAGAATTTCCTTACTCGCCGTAAACTGTGCTTGACATAGTTTGACTTTTGTCCCTAATTCATTCCATACCTATCTACATAAGCCCAGATCGAAGAATGTCATGATCTTGGGCCTCGTTAAAGTTGAAGACGGCATCCTCTTTACAGATAGATACAGACCATTAATGTAGAGAAAGATGCTGTACAAAAAGAAAGAAAGAAAGAATCAGATTAATTCTTCCTAACTAAAATACATCATCTCCATTTGCTAGTTTATTAGCTAGCTAGCCCCTTTTAACAAACGAGAAAGCCTTGGGCACTTCAATAACGACTTCATCGCTCTGCCGACTCATCTCCTGGCGAATACCCACGTCGTCGTCGTCGTCGTCGTAGCCGTGGTCGACGTAGCTCAACTCAACCTGATGGTGGGTGGTGTGACGAGACGACGACGTCAGCGCCGCCGTGGTGTCGGCCACGAAACCCAGACGACGGCGACGGCGACTGCTCGTCCCAGTGATCGACGGCGTCGAACGCCGTCGTCGACTTTCTCGGAGTAGTTTGGAGGCTGTCGTCCATTTCTGACCGATAGTGCCTTAACAGGTGGACCGGCGACATTCCGCCGTGCATCGGCGTGGTGGGTCGGCTCGACATGGGCGTGGCCGGCGCTGAATGCTTGCTCTGTTTGATGTGCTTCTTAGCCGTGTGGTGCCAGTTGCGTAGGGCCGCGGCCACTCTTTCGTTGAATATAGTCGGCTTCATCGTCGATCCCATCTGATTTAACATTAAAATTATCAATCGTAAAACCTACCTACGATTAAATAATAAATAATTGACGAAATCAAGAAACTATAATGTATTATTACCTGTGTGACAAGAGCATAGAGTGGGAGGGTTACGTAACTGCAGAGTATTTGAATGAGAACACTGCGTGCGTTGATCAAGGAAAGTAACACTTGTTAGAATGTGATCGTGTCTACAATTTATATTTTAAATAAATTTTGTTGAGAAGCCAAACTAACCCCATTGTAATTCTGATTATGATGTCCTCAACATGTTCATGGAAACAAGACTTTAACCCGAACTCGTACTGTTGAATGGACACCCAATTTAATTCCACCGTTATTGTTGCATGCAAGAATTAAGCGCATATTAATGTAACAACATACGTACCCAAGTCCATGCAAAGAAGGCTAGTTGAAATGCATTCTGCAAGGATTGGATGATCATATACCAGCAAAATTAGTCTTTAATTGAAGAAAAACAAAAAGTATATGATTATTTTTAATGAAATGAAATTTACCTGAAAAAGCACGAAATTAATAAGAAAAAGGATGAGCCTTGGACGATTGAACCAAAAGAGGTCATCTCCAGGTTGAACCACTGGGACGCCTTTCACCACTTCGCCACGTTCTTGAATTCTAAGCCCCATCTTCGTTATTATTACTTGAAGCTTTGTCCCTACTAGCAATATGATCTGTGTGTGTGTCCACCATCACTTTTTAAATTAATTCGTCATTTATTTGAATTGATGATCATCCTTAATTGTTCCTAAAAAAAAAAGTCAACTGTTGGGACTACTTACAATTAAGGGGATGAATGGGAGCCAAAGATATGAATACCAGCCTGTGGTGTGCCCACAAGGAAATGAGTGTTCAGATGGTCATTAATTAGTGAGAAAGTATGACTTTGAGGATGCAAATCAATTCAGCATTTTATTTATTTATTTATTTTCAATTTCAAGTAAATAAATATCACTAACTAACCATGGGTGTTGAAGAGTAGGAAGAGCACAGCGAAAAACCAGATTGGCGGACTGTTAAAGAAATTAATTATAGGGCTTAATATTAAATAAAAGAGGTGACTAATACGAATTAACAAAAATTACATTAAAAAAAAACTCACCTAATTCCGACAACTACTTTGAAGTCCTCTTCGAGGGATCTATTAATATACTTCTGGAAATCAAACTTTGCATGGCTTTGTGGTGCTAAGTGAGCCTGTATATATATCAGCATTTTAATACGTTGTTAAATTGTATGAAATCAAATGAATAATTACAAATCTAAGAAAGGAATAATAAAATGTTTACCGTGATGAACCCATGACGTAGAGTCAAATAATCGACTTTGGGTACTGATCTTACGAATTGTCTAAAGAAACATACCTAAAAATAATAATAATAACTCAACGCCGTTAGTTTAGTTTCTGAAAATTCAAATACAAACGTAATTACTTTGAATAAGGTTTCTAAATTAATGAATTTAGTTTTTTATTTTAAATAATTACAAATTTTTCTTTGTAGAATCCCAAGATAACGGGTCAGGATGTTTATGTACATTGGACGTCACATACATATATGTTCACTCGATATTAATTATATGACTATAATGCATCAATCGTCGCTACCATAATTAATGCAAACAGAAAATAACCAGAAGATTAATCTTAAACTAATATGCCATATGGTGTCCATCTTTTTGAAAAATTTCGACCATGAAAAATATCCGATAATTAAAAAAGAAAAAAAAAATTAATGGTCCGAAATTGAACTTACAATCCATAGTGTTACGGGAGTCTTGCTCCAAAAGCTCAAGTGCCTCCTTCCGAACGATGTCTCTCTAGCAAATCTAAACCTTTCAGGATCTATTTTGTCCGAATAATTAACAAAAAAATTTAAAAATAAAATCAAATGATATAAAAAAGTTACCACAAGTACTTAACAATAATGAGTTACCGTGTGAAAATTGATATTCGGCGGTTCTTGTTTCTGTTTCCCATCGTTTCCAGCTTCTCATCTACAAATAAACCCCCAAAAGATTAAATTAAGTTGTCAAGTTATCATTAATAATATAGCATAATAATGTGTGAATATCGATATATACCTTTAATCTTCCCAAAACCAAGGTGAGAATACAGTATAGGACATGAGAAATGGCCAACACAAATATGAAAATATGAAGCTGATGAATCCCATCAGTGGACACGAATGGAACTTTACCCTGTCAATTATGTAAAACCAAAATTAAAAAATGCAATATTATATGGGATAATGACGTCTCAAAGACGACATTTTAGCTAATAATCATGCCTTAGGTGCGCATTTGTCCGTTGACCCAGCGGCCAGCATCCGTCGGAGACTTGCTCCGCCGTCATCATCGCCCACGAGCAGTCGCCGGCGGCTCTGAATATCCTCCTCCACGTATTTCTCTGTATATTTCTTCGTTTCTTGCTTTTTGCTGCATGGGTGCCACGTGGCTCCTACGCTCTTTGGTATGCATATGTCGGAAATCGTATTTTGCCCTACTGTTAACAGCAGTGATATAAACCCAGCAGCATCAACTCTATCAGAAAAAAAAAAAGAAAAGAAAAATCAGCGATTGAAACTATTAAAAAATACAATCAAAGAAAACCATTTATATCCTTAGTTGAATATTTACCTGATTTCACCTTCTCAAGTGCTTCGTAGAGAGCCCTCTTGTTTTTGGACTTGAGCCACTGGGAATTGAATTAACTTATGATCATTAGAATACACACCACACACACATATATATATATATATATACATACATATATAATCCAAGTGATTACTAATAACCTTAGCTATCAAGTGGATGATATGTTCGATAACTATAGAAATCGCAACCAACACAAAGCAAACAACGGCCACTGCCCACGTCGGCGTTTGCTCAAGTGTTCTTCCTCCACCACCTCCAGCCATGTTTTCTTTTTCTTTACTGTTTTTCTTTCAATAATAATAATATAATTCCTAGGAAACCTCTTGAAACTATATCTCAGTTTACTATATAAATTATATTGATCTTAATTATTGATAAAGGTATACGTGGATTTCTAATATTATTTTGGCTAAGAATGGTATTCAAGAAATGGATGAAGTAGGACAATGTTTTGAGGCTTCCTTGATTAAGAATGTTTCGAGTACGATATATTATATATATGTGCAGAGAGAGAGAGAGAGAGAGAGAGAGATTGGGACGACTTGAAGTAAACAGGGGTAGAACGGGAAAGTGAAAGATGAAGTGGATGACTTTGACGGTACATGCGCGTGAAAATAGGATGATGGGTCAAGTTTGACTTGATCAAACTAATCGAAAATAAAACAGTATTATTTGACTATTGTGTGTGTCGTTTTTTTACATATTTGATTCTTACAACACTCACGGAGTTTGTCTAATTCTTAGATCCTTGGCGGTTATGTATCACTCTGCTCAGATAACCCTCATTTTTAATATAGATAATCCATTTTCGTGGAATGATTCTCATATCGATATTCTATTGTCCGATTATATATAATAGTAATAATAATAATTTGACTTGGTAGTATCATTTAATGAGGTATTAAGTTCAAATATGTGTCTAAGTACAGACTGTCATGCACGTCACTAAGTTAACTTTGATTTGAACTATATAATTCGTACATAAAGCTACTTTCGTAAAACATCAATATGCGTTTGATCTCTAACTCCAACCGAAAAACGCATTCTCAGACTCAAACTCATAACCAAACTCAAAATGCAGTAATTCTTCTATTCTCAAACTCAAAAGTCTCTTTTTTAATATTCACTTCCACACCAATTTTAAAAAATTTCAATATTACCCGTATAAAATTAATAAAATAAAATATATGTATACAAATAAAATGCATTGAAATATAGTACTAGCAAATTGTTTATTATTTAGTAGGTACTCAAACCATGATTATAGTACTAGCAATAATAATATCTACGTTTTTTTGTCTATTAATTGATTTTCAATGTTGACAATGAATAGTTTCATTTTAAATGGTCCTGTCCCAGTAGATGACGTTATACAGTGTAATAGAAAGATAAAGGATTATTATGTTATTTTAAAAAGTAAAACGCAAAAACAGTTATCAATCGCATATATGCGATTATTTAGGAGAGATAAATTATAAATCCCATTTTGAGTTTGGTTTTGGGGTTCGACTGGAGCAAATTTCAGATATTTTTTGGGTTTTGGGGTTCGGTTGGAGATGCTCTAAACCAACTATTTATATCGAAAAATTCTTTTTTTACATACAAATAGAAGATTGCATTTCTAGAACAAAAAAGGAAGATATTTGTCAACTTTTAATTTTGACAAAAGGTCGCCTATAAACGTTCGAACATGGACGTGGCAATATGTCATAAGTAATTAGCTAGTCAACGATTGCGGTTAAATATTGTCTCACGGCGTATTAGCTAGTGTACTAATTGATATGGTCGTTTGAATTAGAAAAGGATGAGCACTTCACCACATCTATATCACGAAATATTTTACTTTGACTAACTTGAGATCATTAGCAGTGAGATAATCAGAATTCGTAAGTACATAATTTTTTTTTTTTTTTTGACAAATGTGGCTTTGTTATGAATTAATGGACCTATGCTTGTGTATATTGAATTGATCTCATTTAATATACTGAATAATTTGGTGACGTTGTACCACTACAAATCGGAGACACCTCAACTACCTTATAATATTCCTACAACAACTTGGCTTCGTGGTGATGTATATAGACAAGGGTATGCATGTGTTTAAATCCTGCTTAATAAAATTTTTTTATATTCATGGGCGGAATTTGCTTCATTATAAAGTACGTAGCTATAAAATAAAAAGTATTTAAAGAAAGATGACAAAAGAAATATGTTATAAATCAAAGCAAGACTGATTCTCGTATCTTGTCTAACAAACACTTTCGGTAATGAATTATGATCGTAAGGGTTATAAATATTTGGCCGTTCAAATGGAGTTATAAAATATTTGCTTAGGTCGTTCAGCTCGCCATATCATTCATTTAATAATCCATACCCACTTTAGAAAATTCCAATAATTGCGCAACGTAGATATTATGGAAGCTTGAGGACAATATTGTAGAGCTTATTGTCCGCGCATCTCATTGTTTTTTGTTGACCTCAACCAAGTCAATCCTCTTACTTGCAGGAGTTGGACAAAAAGGAAAGAATTCAATACTTAACGACTTCTTACTTCAAAAAATCATAGTGATACTTCGCTGGGGACTTAGCATCTATAAGATAGCAAATTTAGTGAAAACTACAAGAGCGTTTTATTTGAATTAGTCTCCATACACTTCCGTATAAAAATACAACTAGGACCCATATAAACAAACAACGTATATGGACCATACAAATAGTTATTTAACAAATTCTTACAGCATAAACTGATTTAGTTTTACGTAAAACCTACACTAGTGAGGAGTAATAATAACTGGGCTTATTACCAAGTCAAAAGTAACAGTAGCTTAGATAGGACCTTCACTGGACCAAACAGTCTCCCATACTTTAATTTATATCATTTAATGAATGAAAACCACATACATCCAGAAAAACAAAAAATTGAAACGTTCCAACATTTGATTTACCGGTCTTCCGTTTGAATATTGCTCGTTGATTTACGAAAATAAAGGTATATATTTTTTGTATAATTAAGCAGATCATAAGATAAAAGATACTGCAAATGGCGTCGCCAGGAGGAAATAACTCGAATCGATCTTTGCAAGAAACTCCAACATGGGCTCTCGCAACAGTTTGCTTTGTGTTCATCTTCTTAGGAATCTTGATAGAACACTTTATCCTTCACTGCGGTCATGTAAGTTCTTACAAAACGCTAATTACTGTACAGATGATCATTATAATGATGTTTTTTTTTTTTTTTTTTCTTAAATTAATCCATAGTATCGATCTTTTGTTTGATCCAAGTGGCTCAAGAAACGTAAGAAGGCTTCTCTACACGAAGCAGTACAGAAACTAAAGTCAGGTATGAGCCATGACCTTTTGTATGATTCGATCAATTTCTTCAAACTGAAAGCGATACTAATGAGGTTTTTTCTTTTTTTCTTTTTTGGGGTTCTTTATAGTGTTGATGCAGTTGGGATTTATGTCTCTGATACTAACAGTAACTCAAAGGCAGATATCGAAAATATGTGTTCATAAGAAGGTAGCTGATTACATGCTTCCGTGTCGGAGACAAAGAGTACGAAGCATAACAATCAAACCCTTACTAGAGCATATGTGGTTGCCCATTCAACATGAAAGACTTCTAGCTTCTGCTGATGCTGCTAATTCGCTCGATCATTGCAGTTCAAAGGTATGAGAGGCTATTGTATATATATATATATATATATATATATATATGTATGTATGTATGTAATAGAATAACAAATAATTAACCATGTGGAGAATCATCATAGTATTATCAGTTGTAATGATAATGTGTATATATATGTTGTGCAGGGAATGACTTCGTTAATGTCAGAACAGGGACTCAATCAACTGAACATCTTGATCTTTGTGTTAGCAGCGATGCAGATTCTTTATAGCGTCATTACAATGGGACTTGGACAAGCAAAGGTACGAAATTATAGCTATAGCTTGAATAAAGAAAAAACTCCTTTGTCATAAAAGTCACCAAAGAGATTTAAATTTGCAGATGAGGAAGTGGAAAACATGGGAGATGGAAACTCAAAGCGTAGAATATCTCGCTGCAAATGGTTAGTTATAGTTAGTTTAGTTAGTGGTAATAAATAGGAGCAGTGTCTTGTTGATAGTTAATTAATCAATTAGACTGAATAAAACATTAATTTCTAAAGACCCCCAAAGGTTTCGATTCACGAGACAGACAACATTTTGGAGGAGACACGTCGGCGCTTTTGCTACGAATTCAACTCAGCTGTGGATTGTGAGTAGCATTAGCATGCATATACATACTATAAATAACCTTCAAATATATTTTAATTTATATATATATGAATGGAAATCTTAATTTGGGTGTAGAAATGTTTCTTCCGGCAATTCTTCAATTCCGTGGCGAAGATTGATTATTTCACGTTGCGGCACGGTTTTATTTCGGTTGGTATTATTTATATACACATTTTACATCTCGCGTTATAATTATATATTCATTTAGCATTTTGTCTATTAAATGTGGGCTACCATTCGAATTACAGGCTCATTTATCAACCAATAGTACGTTCAACTTTCGAAAGTATATTCAGCGGTCTTTAGAAGATGACTTCAAAGTGGTCGTTGGCATTAGGTACTTTGCAAAGTTAATTGCATAAATTTTTTGATGATTTGTGTTGTCTCACATATATTATAATTTCACTGACAGCCCAGCAATGTGGTTCTTAGTAGTAATATTCTTATTGGTCGACGTACATGGTAAGTCGAGTTGAATACATAAATATGTAGATATTTAATTTTTATTTATCCACATATCATATTAATGATTTTTTTTTTCTCTCTCCAAATGATTAGGTTGGAACATCTACCTTTGGGTCTCGTTCGTACCACTAATTGTGAGTTGCGAGAATGAACTAATAATCAATCTTGATTAGTTGCTTATATATATACTAATGCAATGACTATTATACCCTTGCAGATAGTTCTGTCGATCGGCACCAAGTTGGAAGTAATAGTGGCAAGAATGGCAATTCAACTAACGGATCGAAACAGTGTAATAAAAGGAGCCCCGTTGGTTCAACCCGACAACAACCACTTTTGGTTTAATAGACCACAGCTTATCTTACCTCTACTTCATCTTTCCCTTTTCATGGTAAGTAAATCATATTAAATAATAAATAATTTATGCAGATATTTTATACAACACAAACAAAACTATAGCCTTTTCCGTTGCGTGGCAGAACGCATTCGAGTTATCTTTCTTCATCTGGGTCACGGTACGGTACAATATAATCAATTAATTAACCAATACATATCTAATTATCATTGCTGCCTAATTAGATATTTTTATTAAAATTTTAATTCATAATAGTGGCAATATGGGATCACGTCGTGCTACCATGAAAACGTTGCAGTCCTCGTGGTTAGGATAGTCTTAGCGTAAGTACTGTTATTATTACCAACTATACTAATATATTTATTATAAACTCTGAATTAACTCGAGTATTGTGGTTGATTAAATGTATTTGAATTAATTTCAGGTTAATGGTTCAGATCATTTGCAGTTACATCACTCTTCCGCTTTATGCCCTCGTTACACAGGTTGTTCAAAGCTTACTATATTACTCTTACATAATTGCCTGCAAATAGTTCTTACCACAAAATGGTTGATAATTATTCTTATTTAGAACTCGAATATATTATTTTTTGAAATAATATCAGATGGGAACTCAGTTCAGAAGTACGATTCTGGAAGATCACACAGTCCATGCAATAAGACAATGGCACGACGATGTGAAGCAGAAGCACAATAATATTAAAGATCATCACGATGATGATAATAATAAGGCACGTTCAGAAGACTATTTTAATAGTAATGACATTCAAGAATATTCAATTTCATCAGCCCCATTGACGAATAATAACAATTATATCATAGCTGCTGATAACTCATTGTCAACGCATCATCGTGAGCCAACGTTCGCGGAATTCGCTTCTAATCACGAGATTGTGGAAGATTTCTGACCAATTTATCTCTTTTTATATGAACTTTGTTTTGTTGGTAGCATTGGTATATTATTTGATAATGCATATAGAGAAAAAATAATAATTGTATGATTCATCAAAATATTAATTTATTACTTAGGCTCGAATAAAGGCGCTTATGTTTGGTTAGGTTAGATGATGAAGAATGGCACAAGTGTGACTAAACAATAAGGTCAGTGCAGAAGAAATAATAGATGATAGGGCAATAGCTAAATGCTGGACAATCAAACACAATGCCCACCTTTAAAATTAATATTCATATACAAGATATGTCGCCAGTGAAAGATGACATTAGCTGATGCATGTTATTATTATTACAATATCTTTAATGCTACAAATATAGATAGCATGGGGACCAAAATTCAGTACCCAACGCTTGATGACAACTTAGGAACCTGTTTGCGAAATGGACAGCGTAACGAAATTGGAAATGACTGTGAGGATAAATGGAACACGAGAATTTACGTGGAAAACCCCTTTTTAACTTGGGGTAAAAAACCACGGGCGAGGTAGAAATTATACTGGGGTAAAAACAGGGTTACAACCTCTCAATCTATAAAGTAGAAACACACACTATCTCTCTTTATTCGGAAGCAGATACCGAACAAACCCTCTATTTTTATTTTTTTCTTTCTATTTGGTGTTGGTGTTTTTGGTGTGAGATCTATAATAGGGATCAAGCCATTTATAGGCAAACCCCCCTCTAATACATATAATAATAATATATTAAATATTATTATAATAGTAGAGTGGGTGGGTGGAGTGGTTGTTGCACCACCCACTCCCATCAATCTCCCACTTGAAGATTTGATTGATGCCAATCAGATCTTCACACCATTCTTCTAGCTCACCTTTGCGTGTTACTTAGATTCTGTCAATCCACATGAGGAACGACACCATATAAAATTTGTCCACAGGAATTGCTTTGGTCATGTAGTCTGCCAGAATTATCCGCAGTGTGAACTTTTTGCATGTCCACAGTCCCCTCTTCGACTTGTTCACGAACAAAGTGGAATTGGACCCGTATGTGTTTGATTCTTGAATGGATGCTGGATTCCTTGCAAGATGCAACGCACTCTGGCTATCACAATAGAGAACAATATTCTCCTGTTTGTGGCCGATTTCTCCAGCAACATCTTCAACCATATTGCCTCTTTACTGGCTTTGCGTAGCTGCGACATATTCTGCTTCCGTTGTTGACGTTACAACAATGGACTGCAGTTTTTGAAACCCAGCTTACAAACACAACATTTTGTGTGACCCACTCAATCGTTTTATTACCGTTCTACCTCTTTTACCGACCTAGTTTACCCTTCGAAGGTCGAAATAGAGAGAGAAGAGAGATTGGGGCCCACCAAGCACTTCTCCCCCGACAACATGGTTCGATTAAAGCAGATAATGATAAAACACGGACTCGTTAAGTCATATAAGTTACTAATACTGATGCACAGCTGATCGGTCCTTTTCTTACCGCATGCCTATCGAGGGCCTTCCCTTCTCTCTACTTTTGCATTGAAAAAAAGAAATTCTTTATATATATATATTATAATAATATATATATATTAACATTTAGCTATGCTTATATGCACACACGTGACAGAAACACATGCAAATAAATACGTGCTGTTTAGGATAGAAATAGGAAAAAAAGGTGTACAATGAGATATCTTTAATGAAAGTGTCACTGCGTTGCACTGTCTATTTATGGGCAAGGACGACGACCAAAGTAAAGCAATGGCCGTGACGTATCTTTCGGATTGAACACATCATGTTACGATGATTTGCGGACTAATATACTATGGAATTAAATTAAAAAAAATATAATCGATTTATTAATTAAGTTGAATTCCCAACTTTAAGAAAAAGCCTTTCCGAGAGTGCTCGTGCGCCGATTGATATTACCGCTTAAAGAAACGGTCATCTTAGTTAACAGTTTACACGTCACGTGCGTATATTCGTATACTCTACGTATTGTACATGTCGTCATGGGGCCCACGGAGCAGCGTCAAAGGCGCAGGCAATTCTCTCTCAATATGCTTTCATTTCTTTCTCTAATAAATTTCTTATTTTATTAGTTTTCTTTTCTAGTATTTTATTGTTGTTGCTATTTTTAAACAGTTCAAAAATCGGAGTGTTGTTGAGTTATATGCAATGCAATGATCTTCATTTCTTTTGGACGCTATACTCAATCTATTTAGTTTTAAGTCGTCTTCGGCATTTAAATATCTACTTTCATGCATAATAGGTTATCAAGGGCTATGTTTATGGGTATTTAATTAATAGGAAATATTATATAACATCATTTAAAGTACATTTGGTCAACACATGATGATGTTTGAAAAATAAACAAGATGCTTAGTTTCTCATCCACAAATAAGCATATTATCTTGTACTGAAAGATATTTCACGTTTCAAAACGAAATATCAGTTTAGATTATAGGTAGATACAGTAGTATGGTTGTGAATAGAATAGCTCCTTCATTCTATGGCTACGCCTAGCTAAAAACAATATAATTCAATAAAAATGAAATTTTTAAGCAACGACCTAACTGAATTTAACCGCATTTATTACCTGATAAAATTGCAAGAACGTGGGAGAAGTAAAAGAGTTCCATGCATTCGCATGTGCGTAAGCTTATCGCATCTGTTCCCTCTAAAAAGGCCAAGTGAAGTTCGTTTTGCATTCAATCAAATAATAAAACCAAGTATTCTTCTAAATAAATATCTATCTTTTTTCTGTAAAAGAAATAAAAGATAAAAAAGCTATCGATGTAAAGCGAACGAAAAAAAAAAGAGTGGGTTAGGCTTTTGCTATGGGTTTCTGTAGTTCACTTGTCCCCCCCACTACTCTCTCTCTCTCTCTCTCTCTCTCTCTCTCTCTCTCTCTCTCTCTCTCTCATATACACTCAATTCAGACAGTCTCTCAACTCCAAAACGGTCATTTTCAGCTTGTTGGCTTCTTTTGCCTTTTGTTTCTGAGCTCACCCAAGCAATTGTCTATGTCTTCTCTTCTTCCTTCTGAAGAACCCCCTTCCACAAACTGTGAATGGGGAAGAAAAAATCATATTTTGAATTTCTTGCTATCATATGACGCCTCTTTATCTCTCACTGCTTGATTTGTTCATAGCTTGTTTTGTTCCCATTATTAAGATTTCTGTCATAGTAGTCCCTTCAAGGCAGAATCTTTTATTCACTTCTCCGCACTAAATTTGGACTTGAATCCCATTTCTGGTCCTTTTCATCCTTCCCATAATCATTGCTATAGGTGGGTTTACTAAAAAGAAAGGCTCTTGATTGAAAAAGAAGAATAAAAGCGAGCCCTTTTATCTGCTAGAATAATTTAAATGGAAATTGACCTCAACCATGCTGCGACCGAGGTGGAAAAGATTGCATGCGAGGCAGAAGGTGAGTGCGACAGTAATTGTGTTCTGAAAGAATGTTTGCCCACTTGCAATTTCATATCTTCAAATGCAGCTTCGACTGAAGAATCAAAGTCCCCCATTTTCATGGAGCTTTGGCATGCTTGCGCTGGACCTTTGATTGATTTACCAAAGAAAGGAAACGCTGTCGTTTACTTCCCTCAGGGACTTGTGGAACAAGCTGGTTCTTCCTCACCTTTCCAACACATGGATATCCCTACTTTTGCTCTTCCACCACAAATCCTTTGTAGGGTTGTTGATGTTCAGCTTATGGTTGGTACTTTCCCATGTTGAATTTTCATAAATCTGTTCGAAGATCCGATTTTTTTTTTGTGTGCATATTTGAGTGAGTGAGTGAGGATTATGTTTCTGTAACAGGCCAATAAAGAAAACGACGAGCTTTACACTCAGCTGACTCTGCTCCCTCTATCCGAGGTACGCTTGCTATTGTTCGGATTTTTCTTGAATTTGTGATTGCTGTCTGAAAAAATTATATTTATTATTCAGTTGACGACGTTAGAAGGCAAAGAGATAGAAATCGCCGCCGTCCTTCACCACGAGGATGCAAATGGTGTGTTGGGCCCACAAAGTCAACTTCCCACATGTTTTGCAAGACTCTTACAGCTTCTGATACGAGCACTCATGGCGGATTTTCTGTTCCTCGTAGAGCTGCTGAAGATTGTTTCCCACCTCTGGTTTTTTTGCTTCAGACGCCTGCCTTCCCTGTTTGTTCCCCTTTTTTATTTCGGCGAAACTAATCGGAGCTTTTTAACATGTCAAACACAGGATTATAAAGAGCAAAGGCCCTCTCAAGAACTCATTGCAAAGGATATACACGGAGTTGAGTGGAAATTCAGACACATCTACAGAGGTACTGAGTTTTGAACTTTTTTTGACATAGCTCCATGTGTAGAAATGACGTTCTTTTTTCCTTCCATCGATATATACATTGATATATAATAGGTCAGCCTAGGCGCCATTTGCTTACCACGGGCTGGAGCATCTTTGTTAGCCAGAAGAATCTTGTTTCGGGCGATGCTGTTCTCTTTCTCAGGTATAGTTTATCCATTATTATAAGTATATATGGCATTTCTTGGTTAAGTAACTGTTGATATTTCATTTACGAAACTGCAGAGGAGAACATGGTGAGCTTCGGATTGGGATTAGAAAGGCCACTCGACCAAGAAATGGATTGCCTGATTCGATCGTTAAAAATCAGAGTTCTTATCCCAACATTCTCTCCCCAGTGGCAAAAGCTTTATCTTGCAAAAGCCCATTTTCCGTTTATTACAGCCCAAGGTAACCATAATCTACCTACCATTCCATGTGTCTCTTTCTTGATAAATGCTTCTGCTATGCTAGTGTGATGCTAAGTGCCATTGAACATTCATGAAGAGAAGTACTCGTTATGACAACTGCAGGACAAATCATTCTGATTTTATCGTCCCATATAAGACATATGCGACGTGTTTGAGCAGTCGAATACATGCTGGGATGAGATTTAGGATGAAATACGACATGGATGATACCCCTGAAAGAAGGTCCATTTCATTCGGCTTTACGAAAACCGAATTATACCTTTTTTTTTATCAACTATTTTTGAGCAAGAAAAGTTACGTTTTCGTCGTTAAGGTTCAGTGGAGTGGTGACTGGAGTTGGCGATGTTGATCCCTATAAATGGCCCAACTCTAAATGGAGATGCCTAATGGTATGTCTCTCAAAATCTCGCTACACATTTTCCACTTCCATATAACAGTCGATTACAAGGATGTAATAGCGAAGAATTTCTCGTCGCAGGTTCGTTGGGATGACGACGTAATGGTCAGCATCCAAGAACAGCGTGTATCTCCATGGGACATCGATCTCTCTGGCCATTACACATCTCTGAGCATTCAGTCCTCTCCCAAGATGAAGAAAATGAGGTCGAGCCTTCGTATGCCCCCCAATGGCAGCACAATCACTGGTTCGTACCTAAATATTAGTTAATTATAATTTGCTGTGAAATAAACAATTAAACTCTTCGATGATCGACCCTCTTTCATCTGCTGCAGTTTCAGACTTTGAGGAGTCTTTGAAATCCTCTAAGGTCTTGCAAGGTCAAGAAAACATCGGCTTACTGTCGCCGAATCTGAGTAAAACGAATCATCTTCTGCATTCTAGCACACAGACTATGATGTCAGAAAAGATGATGTATGGCGACTTTGTAAGAAGAAGCCGCCATTCTCCTGCAAATCTCGCCGGCTTTATGGGACCCACTTGGTTCCCGAAGGTCTTGCAAGGTCAAGAAATTTGCTCGCTGAAAACCCTAGCGGGCCAAAATATAAGGGCGTGGTCGAAGCCGCCCGTTGTTGATATTCACAGCAGATACCAAACGCCAACCACCGCCGTGCCCAGTTTTTATCCCCTGGCTTCTGAAGGGGCTAGAAATTTATCCTTTCCTCTCAAGGGAGGCGTGTTTGGATCTTCGGGGAAAGAGCCCTTCAATGCTTTCTAATTTCTCCAATTTTCAGACAGCGATGAGCCCTAGTTCGATTCTTAATGGGGCGACGGCGGATGCCAATCGAATGGTAGAGAAGAAGTCGACTCCTACAGCTTCGATCACTAACATCAAAGCTACAAACGATGCGAAGGAAAACGCTCCCACTTGTAAGATATTTGGATTTTCCTTGTCTGAAAATCCCGGGGCACTTAACGCTGGTAAAAGAAGCTGCACGAAGGTAAGAAATCCACTGTCACAGCTTGTAAGAAAGTTGAAACTAACACTTGACTGCAATTTTATTGCACGTTTGTGCAGGTTCACAAGCAAGACAGCTTAGTTGGGAGGGCGATTGACCTCTCTAGGCTACACAGCTACGGCGACCTTATGAACGAACTCGAAAGGCTGTTCAACATGGAAGGTCTATTGTCCGATCCCAAGAATGGATGGCGAGTTTTGTACACAGACAGCGAAAACGATATGATGGTAGTTGGCGATGACCCGTGGCAGTTAAGTTCCTTCTGACATATGCTGTTCGTAGCTCATTACATTACGTCATCATGGAGCATAGCTAACACCTATTTCTTGCAGCGAGTTCATCGAGGTGGTTACTAAGATTCACATATACACGCAAGAGGAAGTCGAGAAACTTACGGTTGGAATAAACAGCGACGACGCTAAGAGCTGTCTTGAAGAAGCAGCGCATGCCACTGCTGACGTGTCAAAGTCGCCTTCTGTGGGCCAGCCCGATTCTTCATCGCCAAGCATTGTCAGAATGTGAGGTTTCTGACTCTCTACTTTCATGCTGTAATAAGTATGAATCGAGACGCATATTATCTATGTCTATCTGCTTCTTATGATCTGTAACTGTTGTTGTATCAGTATGTATGGTTTGAGAACCACAATCTATCCCTGCTAAAAACACTTACAAACTGTTTCTGTATGTCAGATTATGATGGTTGTTTACTACTTGTTTGTATTGTGTTACTTTAATCATGACTGCTAAACACTTGCAAAGGAATTTGCCATTGGAGTAATTAAACCATTAGAAATTAGGATGTCTATAAAGAATAAGCAGCAGTTCAACAGTATTATTCACGAATATTTCTCAGGGTTTTTCGCCATGGTAGCAATTAGAAGCTGCTGTGAAGCTATTTTTCTTCTATCAATCACTGTTCCTTAAAGAGCTCCCGACCGATTATCAATCTTCGAATCTCGCTAGTGCCAGCGCCAATTTCGTACAGTT
The DNA here is from genome assembly GCA_027422505.1 of Craterostigma plantagineum. NCBI lineage: Eukaryota > Viridiplantae > Streptophyta > Magnoliopsida > Lamiales > Linderniaceae > Craterostigma > Craterostigma plantagineum. Next base: position 387,243 of record JAPQWV010000005.1, read on the forward strand.
TGGCATCACGGAGAAGCCGCCCAGTTGGATATTCGTTTATGTACCCATTACCACCAAGACATTGTATAGCCTGAAAAGAAAACACAGAAGCAGCTTAGGTAGATAGATCATAAAAAGCAAATGAATGATAGATTGATAGATAAGTTGTAATTTTTCCTACTTGAAGAGCAACTTGTGTGGCTCTTTCAGCTGCACAGAGTATGACGCCTGCACAATCCTACGTATACACAAATCATTGGAAGTAAACGTCTTCTGTACCTTAGGACGTAAATGATGAATGTTGCGCATACAAAATCATCAAGCAATATACCTTTGGATTTATTATTCCGTTTTCACAATCCCTAGCAACTGAATACACGTACGACCTGTACATCGTTGAGAATTATGGAATATGGTCAACAAACACGGTGGTGATGTAAGAAGACTACTAAGTGTTTCAGAAACGATCAAAACCTTGATGACTGTAATGAGGTATACATATCAGCAACTTTCCCCTGCAATAAATCGTGAATATCAATCGTAGGAGTGGAATCAAAAGGCATTTTTATGTATTACGTGTATCTTTTTTATGGTGGAATTAAATTGCACCTACCTGTATAAATTGAAATTCTCCGATTGGGTGGCCAAACTGTTCTCTCTGTTTGACGTAGGGAAGAACAACATCGAGGCATGCTTGCATGATCCCGAGAGGCCCTGCTGCTAAAACTAGCCTCTCTAGATCTAACCCCGACATCATTACATAAACGCCTGATGTAGAGACAATTAAAAGGAAAATTAATCGTGAAGAATTTATTTGATCAAGATTGTAATGAAATATCGTTCTTCAAGGGTAAGATTTTTATGCAGCTCAAAACTCATTAAGACGTATCCACATCCCTCTCCGCTGACTTAATATGACTCATTGGCAGGATTAGCATGAGGGAGTACCTTTGCCTTCTTCGCCAAGAACATTTTCTTCGGGAACAAAGCAATTCTCGAAAACCAGCTCACATCTGCAAATTTTGTTAGGTATAAAAATTATACCTGCAGAGAGACGTGAAATTACCTCGAACGGTTTTGAAAACAGCTTAAACGATAAGACTTACGTGTCACTTCCACGCATTCCCAGCTTGTCTAGTTTCTGTGCAGTGCTAAATCTGGATATAACACGTAGGATATTAAGCATAAAATTTTAGATGTTAAGAAAAAATCTAAAATTGAATAGTTGTAACAGAAGAAATACTTCAATGGGAACTTGTGCGTTGCTTATGACTTACACATTTTAAGACCGTGGCTACCTTATGCGTGATGTTGGTATGTCAACACTAATCATAGATAGTACATTTCTTTAGAATGCTACTCTTAATGATGGATAATTACATTCACATTTTTTGGACTCAAACTGACATAATGATAAGACAGATTAAACACCCCGATTTTCAGTAAATGCAGCATGAAGTGACTTTTTTAACGTGGTTAAATCGTAAGTACAACATGATGCATACCCAGTCATGCCCTTCTCTATGATAAATGCTGTAATTCCTTTAGAACGAGCAGAGGGGTCTGTTTTTGCATAGACAACCTGTGACAATTTGGGCAATGTAGAGGAAATGTCATAATGAGGACAACAACATTATTAAGAAATGCTCTTATCGAATGCCAAACCAGTGTCTGAGCAGTTGGGCCATTCGTACACCACATCTTGTTACCATTCAGAACGTAGCCACCATCAACACGATCAGCTTTGCATTTCATGCTCACAACGTCCGAACCAGCTAATATACATATATATTATCCAGTTACTCGAAGCCCAATTTATATAAGAAATCCAATGAGAAATAACTGCTTTCAGACGCAATGATAAGAACAAGTTCAAATGAATTACCATTAGGTTCACTCATTGCAAGAGCTCCAACATGTTCCCCACTTATAAGCTACAGCAGAAAAAGTTTCAACAGTTAGTATTTTATCACAGGGCAGAACCAAAATGCTATATCAAAATCTTGTTCTCAGAGTACTTCCGCAATAACAGCAACCAAATTTACAAAGGAAGTGTAATAGAAGTAAAACCTTGGGCAAGTACTTTTGCTTTTGAGCAGCATTAGCATTCCTCACCTGCATATCATATCGTCAAAGAATAAGGATTGAAGTCATTGGAACTACAAAGCAATCGCGCCAAAGTAACAGCTTACCAATTGGTTAATACATAGGTTAGAATGTGCACCATATGAGAGACCAACTGAACCCGATGCACGGCTAATTTCCTCCATTGCAATGCAGTGATACAAATAGCCGAGACCAAGTCCTCCATATTCCTCTGTGGAGTTTGCATCACAATTTGATGCCATTAGATCAGAAAAATAAAAATAAAAAAATTAGGAAGCTTTCTTTCAACTAAAAATGGGGGCAAATCATTAATGTACCTGGGGCTGTTACTCCAAGGAGGTTAAAATCCCCCATCAATTTCCAGAGATCAACTTCCTAAAACGATTAAGAACGAATCAAGCCAAACGGATTAGTGTCTCCAAAGCCGTGGAAAATATAAGGAAGGAGAAAAACAGTGGGATTACATTAACCTTAGGGAAATAATTCGATTTGTCAATCTGTGAAGCATGAGGAGCTATGTTTTCTTGAGCAAATTGAGCCACGCTTTCTTTAAACTGCAAATACATAAACATAAGCCTAAGAAGGAAAGAGTCAACCTTTACTTTTTTTCCTTCAACCCCATTAAAGCTCCATGAAATACTCATGCAATCAAGAGAACACCACTTACGGCGAGCTTAATCATTGGTGCGCACACATAATTGATATCAAGAACAGAAGCCCATTAACTATCAGGAAAAATAAATAAAAAATAATAATAAAATAAAACAAGAACCTGCTTCTGGGTTTCATCGAAAAGCAGCGAAGTAGAGAAAGCAGCAGCACGGAGAGGATACTTTGAGACTAACGAATTCGCCAGCGACCTCGCCGAAAACAGCCTCTGCATCTTCTTGTGCGGAGTGGAGTGGGCAGAAATCAACCGAGTTTGGTTTGTTAGATTATAAACACGTACGTACTCGATCACGATTGACTGGACTGAGCTGTTATTGTATATATAGTATATAGGCAATTGCGTGTCTTTCGAATATGTTTATTATCAGCCTCTCCTCATCCACTAGAGTCCAGACTTAAGAGACGTATGAGGTGTACTAACTGAGCTATGCAATGTATGGATAAATACAAATAGGGGTTCATATCAGGAAAATCGTGTCCTGAATCATCTTAAATTTATTCAAAATGAATTGTTATTTTACATCCGAAGGTGCCATCGGATAGGCATGACGATTCATATCTTACATTGCATGTACTATATATGTATGTATATATTCAACATTGTACCACAATCATTAAATTAAGAGGCAATCAAAGCATGTACTGAAAAACACCCGCAAACAAAATTCGACTCATAAAAGACACAACATTGTAGTTCAAGACAAGATACAACACGGCTGCAAATTCCGCCACCGCCGGTCAAGCACCCATTCTGGGAATGGCTGCCTGACAAGCACGGGAGAAACTTACAACAACATAACGACAAGCAAGCAAACGACTCAAAGTAGCAGCGACGACGAAAATAGAGAAAAGCAATGAGTTCTTCACTCGACATAATTTATTGAAACGAATTGAAGCACTTGGGACGGGCGACGACGTTCATTTGGCACCCTTCTTTGCAGCAGCCTTGGTGACCTTGGCACCGCTTGGGTCCTTCTTCTCCACGCTCTTGATCACACCAACGGCAACAGTTTGCCTCATGTCACGCACAGCAAAACGACCCAATGGTGGGTACTCGGAGAAGGTCTCGACCACCATGGGCTTGGTGGGAATCATCTTCACCATTCCAGCGTCACCGTTCTTCAAGAACTTGGGCTCCTTCTCGAGCTCCTTGCCCGAACGCCTGTCGATCTTGGTCAGAAGTTCGGCGAATTTCACAGCAATGTGAGACGTGTGGCAGTCGAGCACAGGTGCGTATCCATTGCCAATCTGTCCTGGGTGGTTCATGATGATGACCTGAGATGTGAAGTTTGCTGCTTCCTTGGCTGGGTCATCCTTGGAGTTTGAGGCCACATAACCACGCTTGAGATCCTTGACAGCAACGTTCTTCACGTTGAACCCAACATTATCTCCTGGAAGAGCCTCTTGTAGGGCCTCGTGGTGCATTTCGACGGACTTGACCTCAGTGGTCAGACCCGTCGGGCCGAAGGTGACGACCATGCCGGGCTTCACCACGCCAGTCTCCACACGACCGACAGAACGGTACCAATACCACCAATCTTGTAAACGTCCTGAAGTGGGAGACGGAGTGGCTTGTCCGAGGGCCTCTTTGGCTCCTGGATCTGGTCGAGAGCCTCGAGAAGAGTAGGACCCTTGTACCAGTCGAGATTCGTGGACCTCTCAATCATGTTGTCTCCCTCGAACCCAGAAATGGGGACAAATGGAATTTTGTCGGGGTTGTATCCGACCTTCTTCAAGTAAGAGGACACTTCCTTTATGATTTCATCGTACCTAGCCTTGGAGTACTTTGGTGTGGTGGCATCCATCTGCAATATAACATAAGAAACGTTATATATGAACAAACACACACACACCATGTAAGAACCAAGCGAGGAGTTTCCCTTCTCACCTTGTTACAGCAGCAGATCATCTGCTTCACACCAAGAGTAAAGGCAAGCAGCGCGTGCTCACGGGTCTGACCATCCTTAGAGATACCAGCTTCAAAACCACCGGTGGTAGAGTCAATGATGAGAACGGCACAGTCAGCCTGTGAGGTGCCAGTAATCATGTTCTTGATAAAGTCACGATGTCCAGGAGCATCGATGACAGTGCAGTAGTATTTGGTGGTCTCAAACTTCCATAGGGCAATATCAATGGTAATTCCACGCTCACGCTCAGCCTTGAGCTTGTCAAGAACCCAGGCATACTTGAATGACCTCTTGTTCATCTCAGCAGCCTCCTTCTCGAACCTCTCAATGACACGCTTGTCAATACCACCCAACTTGTAGATCAAGTGACCAGTGGTGGTCGATTTTCCAGAGTCGACATGGCCGATGACCACGATGTTGATGTGAGTCTTTTCCTTACCCATCTTGTATGCTTGTTCAGAAACTGCAACGAAAATGAAAGCACCAGATAATCAAAAAGGTCCAGCAAAAGGTTAGTATCGAAGCAATAAAAGGAAAAATATATACAGAACAATATATTTTCCATCTACATACAAGTTAATCAAGTAATATCAAAGTGGAAATCTCATTGACAGCAGCAACTATCACAATTGATAACATCAGATACAGTAGCAAAGGATGTTCGATTCACAGCAAACAATCGTCGAATACTTAATAAACACCTCCAACAAACGGGTAAACTAAAAGAGCAGCATCGCAAGACGACGCGTCTACAATTAGCTGCCGAACAGTATATCAGCTAACCAGGCAATTTATTATAAACAGCTCGAATTTTAGAAATAGATGTGGTATTCCAATAACGAAGTGACGAATCGTTCGCAAACCACATATTTACAGAAATACTGGAAAAATGAACCAAAGTTAAGATCCATCATCTCAATCAAAAGAACAACAACAGATCACCGAGAAAGTAGCTACCACCAACAGATCTAACATAACTTCCGGTAATTACAGAATCAAACAATCACGTCACCAACACAGATACTATTAGAAAATCAACTCGCGCAACAGAATTAGACATAGAGATCGAGAAAAAAAGAGTCACCTTATCGAGAATTACTAGTAGCTCTCGCCTACTATTTGCAGCTTGAAAAGAGTGATAGCGTAGAGAACGAAGCGAGATGAGGTCTGTATATATATATTGAGTGCGAGTATGTAAGGATGAAAATCAGGGTTTTATATGAACCGTCGGATGAACAGATCCGACGGATAGAGTTGATGGAAGAAGTCCACGATTTCAGTTCCATTTTGCCCTAGTTTGAAGCTAGTGGACTTTGTCTTCAAAATAAGCCCATATATTCGTTGGGCCTAACCTAACTTATCTAAATTAAAATATTTAAACCTAGGTCATCTTTTATGGGCTCTTTGACCTACTGAGCTAAGCCCACCCATCTAGGATTAGTATATTGCCTCCACCTCCGACTACTATGGAAGCTTGTCTGCAAACACCAATCAGCTGACAGTTAGCTGAAGATTGGAGCATCGTGAGCCATGAGGTACGGACGAAGAATCGATTTCTTACGTGTTTCACTTGAACGATTGTTTATAAACGCTAGACTTGTAAGAGATGAATGTACAGATTGAGTAGGTTGGAATTGGTTTTTCCTCAACTTGTTGTAAAAGTAAGACTTGTGAGAGATGAATGTACAAATTGAGTATGTTGCTTGGTATTGATTTTTCCCTCTATGAAATCTTAGGCGACAATTGCGAGCTCAATTAAAGTTGAAACTCTTAAAAACACATTTGAGTAACACTTCATTGCGTTACCGGTTTTTGGTCTTGAGGTGGAATTCTGTCTTCGAAATGTCAACAAATTACTTTAAGTGTTCTTGAAATTAGGGCGTCAGAATCCTTGTTATGCACTTCAATGGAATTTTCCTCTGCAGTAAGCTGCAGAGTGATGCCCTGAGGGAAGCTATCTCCCTGATTGTTGCTGCTTCTAAGGAGAAGAAGCGTAACTTCACCGAAACTGTTGAACTACAGATTGGTTTGAAGAATTACGATCCGCAGAAGGATAAACGTTTCAGTGGCTCTGGCAAGTTGCCCCATGGCCCCCGACCCAAAATGAAGATTTGCATGCTTGCTGTCGCCCAGCATGTGGAAGAGGTTCATCAATCGTTTCCCCGGCTTGATACTTCAATTCTTTTAAGGACGGTAAGCACGATATGATGCATTCTAATGTCTTCTGTCATGACTATGATTAAAGGCTGAGAAATCGGGTTGGAATCTATGGATGTTGAAGCCTTGAAGAAGCTGAACAAGAACAAGAAGCTGGTGAAGAAGCTCGCGAAGAAGTACCATGCTTTCCTGGCATCGGAAGCTGTTATGAAGCAGATTCCTCGTCTGTTGGGACCCGGGTCTCAACAAAGCAGGTAATGGATTTATAACATCGAAAGAATCGAGTGTTGATAGGAATTCAATCAGTTATGGGATTCTCATGTTATTGATTTTTGAATGTCAGGTAATTTCCAACGCTCGTGACCACCAAGAATCTCTCGAGTCGAAGGTGATTGAGACCAAAGCCACCATCAAATTCCAGTTGAAGAAGGTGCTTTGCATGGGAGTCGCTGTTGGGAACTTGGCCATGGAAGAGAAGCAAATCTTTCAGACGTGCAAATGAGTGTCAACTTCTTGGTCTCCCTTTTGAAAAAAAACTGGCAAAATGTGAGTTTCTCTCATCTTTCTTTTGCTTTCTGTATTCATTAAGCAGTCTCTTCTTCATTACATTATTCATCTTCAAATCTTCCTGAAATCTTTTTGTCTTTTAACAGGTGAGGTGTTTGTACCTGAAGAGCACTATGGGCAAACCTCAACGCATCTTTTAAACAGTCCCGTTTCTCATGCTTTTTAGTTTATGTCTTTATGATGATTAGTTAAGTTGTATGAGTCAAAAAGTATTATTTTCGAGACATTTTCCCCATCTTTTGTTGACTTTGACTTTCCATTCAAAAAAAGCTTTCGGCCCAATTTTAATATCTGAAAAAGTCCATAAAGCCTTGCGCGGACCGTTTCAAACCCTAATCGAAACTCACTCGTGGGCCGTAGGCATATTCCACGTCTGGCACACGCGCGCGGGAGCGCTTAAGTCGGCGTTTCACACGCGCGAGCACAATTTTTCACGCATTTCGATTCGTTCCATTCCACCACTCAATCAAAATGGACCACCGCGTGCGCAGCGAGCGATTCCTCGGAATATCTCAAACGCCACAGACAACCGCCGCCGCCCCACCGCTCGAGCTATCCGAAGACGACATCTTCTCCATCGAACCTACCCGAACCGAACCACCCGCCCCGAAGCTCACAACCACCAATCCCTACGGTGTCCTCGCCGCCCTCAACGAATCCCAACCTGCCGCCGGAAGCTCCTCCCCGAACAGGCCGATAATCTTCAACCACAAGGCGAGCCCCAGCGCCGCCGCGACATCGAGCTCGTCCGCGTCGCCCACGTCGCCGGTCACCGTCACCAAACGCCCTCCGCCGCGCTCGAGGTACGTCCCGCGCCACCCGCAGTCGGCCCCGGTCAACGTCCCCTTATTGTCCAGGAGGAAGCCCATCCTCGACGAGGCTTTATTGGAGGACGACGAGGAGGGGGCTGAGGACGACGACGAAGATGCGATGAGGCCGCCGCACGAGGTTTTGGAGAGAAGGTACTCGCTCGTCACCCCTTGCTCGGTGCTGAAAGGCGCGGGGAGGACGTTGAAGGGGAGGGATATGAGGCAGGTGCGCAACGCCGTGTGGATGAGGACTGGATTTATCGACTGATTTTTATTCATAGTATGTCGCACATATGCATTTCTTGAATTTGTCGATTGTCTTAGGGTCATTGCATTTGGGAATTGTTGTGGATATGATATGTAGTGACTTGTTTAATTGATTGTGCATAACTGGGAACTCTGTTGTTTTCAGTCGAATCTTAGCTGATGTGCAGTAATTGCGTTAATTCTAATGCAGGAGCATCAGGTTTATGGGTTGATTGAATCGGTCTTTATGTCAAATTTACTGTCTTCTCGTCATCGTAGGGATCATTAGCTCTTCTATATATCCATATACATGAGTTGATTCAACATGTGGGATGCTTGTTTGGCTAGTGTTTTAGGGCTGTTACGGTGTCTTTTCCATAGAAGGATGCAGATATTGTGTTGCATATAAGGCTCTGTTAGTTTTTTTTGACCTAGGGATTCTTGTTAGTTCTGCTGTGTATTATGGGCTTTTCTTGCATGGATTAGCACCCGAACCCTCAGATGAAATGAATGGCATGTGTGCAGAAGCATATTGTGTTAGAAAATCACCTGGGCCCTCATTTTTTGCACGCATGCCAATGATCTTCGTGGATTATGACGGGGTTCTTGTGAACTGCACCTATGTAGGGTAGGACTGGTATATAGTTTGTCTGTTCATCTTTTTTCAGATGCTTGATTGTTATGTAGTTCTTTTGTTGAGAACGATGTGCTTGGTTGATTTCTTTGAAGCGATAGCATTGGCAAGGTAAAGCCTTTCTGGGAGATTAATGTTGTAAGTTGGTAGAGAGATTTGGCCCTTCCGTTCTTTAACTCAAGCGAAATCGTGTGTTTTAAAATAACGCAAGCAAATGTAGAGTTTTGTCTTGTGCTTGTGTTGGCTCCGTAACTTGTTCTTCAGGCCAGGCTTAACATGTTTCTGATCTGTTATTGGGAGCCATTATTGTGGCATAAGATTTTGCATGTCTTCAAGTTTCTTTCTTTCAATTGGATGATGTGTATGGGAATATGTTCGGAAATTGGATTTTTCTTGGCGAATATGATCATAATAATGCCTTTTTCTGCAACTTTATTTCTATTTTGCTAATTGAATCGGGCTTGATCATGATTCGTGATTTTATTTTGATTGGAGCTATACCCGAGCTTAAAGAAGCAAGCAAAACAAAGCATGCAGTCAAAGGTTTGATTTTTAAGCTCAGAACGACTTGAGCACTAATAATAAGTAATTGATCGTACATTATAATACTATCTATATCAAATAAAATTTAATGTTATTACATTTAGTTCATCTTAAAACTATTTATCCAATGTCTTTTTTATTAAATTTCATCTCGAAAATGTTACTCCCTCCGTCCCGTGATTTTTATCACATTTCTTGGTGGGCACGGATATTAAGGTGACATTATTATAATAATATAGTACAATAAAAATGTAAAAATTGTATATTTTCACACGTCTTTAAGAATATTTAATATTATTAAATTGATTGTTTGTGATAATTTTTTACCAAAAAGGAAATGTGATAAAGTTATTGGGACGCCCAGAATGGAAAAATGTGATAAAGTTAGGGGGACGAGGGAGTAGTAAATATCAAAGTAAGATGGCTTGTCAAAATGACGGACTCAATTCCATTCCATATTGTGATGTCGTTGATACCTATTCGCACCAAAAAAGGTTCCAATCTCTACTCTTCAATTCCCCAATCTAAAGTCTCTGAATAGGATTTCGTATCTCTTTAAGTAGAGATCCAATCGTCAACTGAGCTTATGCTGAGATGAAGCCCATAAAGCTTCCCGAGCCACCGAGTAGTCCTCGATCCACCGCAGGAGTACCGGACATCTTCGAAGGAGGCGTTTATGGGGTCGTCCGCCGCGCCGTCGTGATCGGAAACGGATTTCCAGCTTCGGAGAATCAGAGCATCGGCTTGGTTCGCGCCCTGGGATTGTCCCAAAGGCAACAAATCTATGTAAGCTCTGTTCGCATAGATATGACCAGTTATACTTGTTCACTTGACGATAACATTAAGTTTTTGAATAGCCCGATACATGTCTGTATTTGTGTATAACTGTGGAGGTTGTGTTACTAATGGCTTCATTTTCATACTGAAAGTAACTTAACCGATTGTGTTTGTGTTGTGGTGAAGTGTAATTAGTTGCGGTAGCTCTTTTTGCTCCGTTTCAAACCCAATTTTTTCTTCTATTCATGCTAGTTGTGGGATTTTCTTTATGAATTCATACAATGAAAGGATTGTAGAAAGTATTTTGTTTTCACTCCGCATCCTTGTTAAAGCTCTGCTTTCCTGTATATGCATGAATAGATTATGACTTTACTGTCAATTGTGTCAGAGAGTAACAAGGCCCGCTGGTGGAGTCAATGAATGGCTACATTGGCTTCCAGTTTCTGTCCATAAGAAAATATACTACATCCTTAGTCGGTTGTATCGCTGCTCACGGATCTTAATAGCTGGTAGGGGGAATAAACTTATGCCTAATGTTATGGAGAACGGTAGTGGTGTGGGATTGTCATCAGTCTTGGAAGCTGATACGAAGCATATTGTAAGAATGGCTAATGAAACTTTTGAGACGTAAGTTCCCCAAGCTCCTCTATCTCTCTCACACATTAACACGTGCACGTGCCTACACAGATGCACATTTATTGTTTTTGTGGTAAAGCAAGAGTCTGCCTGTGTGGTGCTATGTTATCTTTACGTGCTGATTTATATGATAATTACATTTTGTTATCTTGTAGGGAAGGTCCACTTCTTGTAGTTGCATCTGGAAGAGATACCATTTCAATTGCAAGCTCTATCAAAAGACTGGCGTCTGATAAAGTGTTTGTAGTTCAGGTATTACTTTGCCGCCCACTAATTCACAAAATCTTAAATTTTTTTCCATATCTTATCCTCTGTGGCCTTCCTTTTCCAGATTCAGCACCCGAGATGTCAGTTGGATAGGTTTGATCTTGTCATAACCCCACAACATGATTATTATCCATTGACCCCTCAGGGGCAAGAGCAAGTACCTCGTTTTCTCAGAAAATGGATCACGCCGCGTGACCCTCCTAATGACCGTGTCGTATGTATCCCTTACAAAACGAGTGCTTGTTGATATGCGTGTCCTACTCAGAATTGTTTAGATCAATATTTGATTGTGGGCACTCATTATTGCTATACAGGTCCTCACTCTAGGAGCTCTTCATCAAGTAGATTCTGCTGCACTTCGTGCTGCCGCTAATCAATGGCACGAGGAGTTTGCACCCTTGCCAAAGCCATTAGTTGTGGTGAACATCGGAGGACCCACAAGTAACTTCTGTTTTAGTCTTTATATTATTTTGCATCCTTAGTTTGGTGTGAAAGATAATTTCGTTGCAAATAAAACACTCGGTTAAAATAGTGACTCCATTGGTGGGACGCCTATGGGTAGCTTTTTTTTTTATTTATTTATTTTGGATATACTTCAGGCTCTATTTGTTTGCAGGATACTGCAAATATAGCGCAGACCTGGCGAAGCAGCTGGTTACTTCTCTGCACAACGTGTTCTCTAGCTGTGGAAGTGTGAGGATCTCTTTCTCAAGGAGGACGCCTGAGAAGGTTCTAAAACTGGAGAATTATTCTTTTAAATCAATTTTATATTCCCACTGACGCATGGTGACTTTTCATATTACCTTATATGACCTGTGAATCTATTGTTGTATCATCTTGATTTGACAGATCTCTAAATTAATATGTAAAGAACTAGGTTCCCATCCGCAAGTATACATATGGGGTGGTGAAGGTCGTATTCACTTCTCTGGTCAATAATCATTTTCAAATTTTGGGCTTTCGACTTATGGATTTGTTGTCATCATCAGAACCTAATCCGCATATGGGCCATCTTGCATGGGCTGATTCATTCATAGTCACTGCTGATTCAGTCAGTATGTTGAGTGAAGTTTGCAGCACTGGGTATGCATTTCTGGCGAGTTAAGTCACACCAAATCTTCGATGGTTACTGACGGTAATTCTTTGGTTATTGCAGGAAACCTGTTTATGTTATTGGATCAGAACGGTGTACTTGGAAGTTTGTAGATTTCCACAAGAAGTTAAGGGAACACGGCCTTATTCGACCGTTTACAGGTCTTGAGGATGTAAGTGATCTCTAACTTTTCCTTTCTTCGACGGTTCTTTCAGTGCAATATAGATATAACGGAGTTATTCCCGATTTTTTTTTATTTTATTTCATCACAGATGTCAGAAAGCTGGAGTTATCCTCCTTTAAACGATACTGCAGAAGCAGCAAGTCGGGTGCGTAAAGAACTTGCTCAACGTGGATGGAGGCTACGTCCTTAAAACCATCTCAGAACTACGTTAAAAGGTTATCACATACGTTCTTTGCCTAGCAATTTTGTGATCAGTTTCATTAGTATGCCGTGTGTTCCAATAGAGAGGAAAGAACCATACTTTAGTTGTTTTGCAGCATTCTTTCTTTCTTTTTCTGAGCTTCGTTGATGTAAAATAAGTGAAATCGGCTTTCACTCTTACGAATGTATAAAGAGCAGCCTTGACGTAAGAGCATCTCCAACGGGTACTTTATTTTGTGTAAACACCAAAATAGAGTACTATTCTACTCCAATGGGACTTTATATTTAACACAAATATTGTGTTGATCAGCAGAGAACTCTAGATCTAGAGTAAGCACAATTTTTAACACAAAATTAGAGTTTTAATTCTATTTATTATATTTATTTAATAATACATATTTTATTATATTTAAAATATTTGATATACTATTATAATAATAAAATAAAAATAATATAATTTTATTTAATATAATAAAATTAAAATTAAATAATATGCTAATTTTATCATTTATTTAATTTTTAAATATTAATATTAAAATATATTGACTTTTTAATTTTATATAATAAAGTTTAATAAGTCAATTATGATAGTAATATATAGGATAGTGTAAAAATAGAGTTTGGATTGGAGTGAAAACTAGTGTAGAAATAGAGTTTATGGGTTGGAGTAAAAGCATTATATCAACTGTATTATTGTGTATATTACTGTATTTTTATGCGTTGCGTTGGAGATGCTCTAATGAGTTCAAAACATTTATTTGTTTTTGCTAATGTGGAGTAAGTTTCGCAACTCCCCCATCTGTACACTTTTAACAAGAACCACTCCCCACAAAATATAATATTAAGAACTCGTCAATCTGCACTAATCCAATACTCTATAAAATTACCTCAATTCCACGACTTCTGCGTATTATACACAGTTCAAACTTTAAGCAAACCAATACACAGTACACGCACACGCTCGCTCAAATGGATTCGAGCCACTCAACTAAGACCAGCGCCGGCGAAACGACCATCAAAATTAACGAGCCAAGCTCCAAAAAAGCCAAGGCTGTGGCGACCACAAAAGCCCTACCTCACCCTCGTTCAGGGCTCAAAAGAGGGCTGTCGATCTTCGATTCATACTTAGGATATGCGCCTTGGTGGCTGCTTTAGCAGCAACAGCTACCATGGGAACCACCGACCAAACTCTCCCTTTCTTCACTCAGTTCTTTCAGTTCCAAGCTAGCTACGACGATCTACCAACTTTCACGTATGTGATATTATCCCCTTCGTTATGCTTTATAACAGATTGTTGAACTACTGATCATCTGTGTCTTTGCTAGATTTTTTGTCGTGGCCAATGCCATAGCCAGTGGCTACCTTGTCCTTTCCCTGCCTTTCTCCATCATTGGCATCGTTCGCCCACACTTGGCCGGAATCAAGCTTCTCCTCCTCATTCTTGACACTGTAAGATACAAAAAAAAGAAACTTCTTTCTTCTTCTTTACATAAAAGACTATCAAAATAATATTATGGATGCTGTTATGCAGATTCTTGTGGCTTTCACCACGGCGGCTGCGGCCTCGGCGGCGTCGATCGTCTACTTGGCCCATAATGGGAATTCGAACACAAACTGGTTGGCCATATGCCAGCAGTTCGACGACTTCTGCCAGCGTGTCAGCGGAGCGGTCGTCGCTTCTTTCGTAGCGGCGGTGCTCTTCGTATTCTTGGTCATCCTCTCCGCCGTTGCCATTCGAAGGCATTGATGATTGTTTAACTCTGAAAGTTATTCTTGTACTTCAGTTGTGATTTGATTTGCTGCTGTTGTTCGTACTGTATGCGTATCTGCTGTTGTGATTTGTATTTTGTGTTGTGTAATGAGAAAAATTTCCGTTTCTTATAACTAAATGACACATATACCCTTTTACCTTGAGCAAAATGGTTAAGGGTAATATAGGGAAAATACGCGCTTCACTCGCTCACCTCACCGTCTTCTTCCTCCTAGCTCCGTGTCTTCTTCTCGATCGACTGCATACGAGTAAAATTATAGACTCGCTATTGTGTGAAACGATGTCGTCTAAGAGCAGTAAATTGATGCCAAACATAGACGAGAAAAGCACAAAGCAGCTCAATCTGACCGTGCTTCAGAGGATTGATCCTTTCGTTGGAGAAATTTTGATTACAGCTGCACACGTCACCTTGTATGGATTCGATATCGACTCTAGCCAATGGGTATGTGGTGTTTGTAACACTTTCTAGCTGGTAAAGTCTGTCAAAGCCGATACTCATGGAAGATCTGTTGTTTAGTTTTACTTTCCCTAGTTGTACATCAGCAATTATTTGTATTGTTTTGAGATGATGATTGGATCTGCAGAGTAGGAAGGATGTGGAAGGCTCGCTGTTTGTCGTGAAAAGGTGAGGCTTTCATGGATTTTTCGAAAGCTTTTTCTATTTTGTATGTGTTGTAGATAAAGTAAAGGTAAGTATCTTATCTGTTGATGTTCTGTTTCTTCTTTCATTGCATGAGTGTCTACTTTCGTGATGTTTCAGGAATACGCAACCAAGATTTCAGTTTATAGTGATGAATCGGCGGAACACTGGTTAGTCACACTTTGTCTAATTTTCCCAGTGATGATTCCTAATGGACCATTTGAAGGACCAGTCTCATAATCATTTAATCAGTACAGTTTTACTTAAGAGGTCATTGTTGCTGTAAGCAGATAATCTTGTGGAGGATCTTTTGGGAGATTTTGAATATGAAGTGCAGGTTCCTTATTTGCTGTATCGCACAGCAACTCAAGAGGTAAGTGGAATATGGTTCTACAATGCTCGCGAGTGTGACGAGGTTGCAAACCTGTTTGGCAGGTTCGCGCATTAATATTGAAATACCATAGTATTGCCCATTGTAGAAAATCAAGCACATATTCTGGTTTTCATTGATCATCTTCTGCATAATTATCAAGTTTTATCCATTATCTTATAGATTTATCCTGGTTTATGTGTTACTAGGATTCTTAACGCATATTCCAAAGTGCCTTCCAAGACAAAGGTATCTTCTTCAAAAAGGTTAGGCTTGCTAGTCCCAATGCTGAAGCATATACTTCTGAACTGCATTTTGTGACTTTGGGTGATTTCAACATATTCATCTCATTGTTGCAGTGAAATTGAGGAGATAGATGCAGTATCATCAGCATCAGCTGTAATAGATGGCCCACTGGAGTCACCCCCTTCTACCATCGCCACCGTCAGAGATATACCAGACGATAGATCTTATGTGAACTTCTTCAGCGTATGTCTTACATTCTCCACATTTCGTGTCACTTGGCTTGTTTTCGTGAACAACAGATACTTTCCCATGGCACTGTATATGTCATCTCTTTTTCGTCCAAAATCCCATCCTTTCATGTCATATGTTCATTATATATAACTCGTTTCTTTCCCAGTATGATTTTGTCTCACCATAATCTCTGTCCCACGTTATTCCTGTCATCTACCTAAACTTCATTGAAAAATCAAATACTTGCAGACTGCCATTCATGGTGGAAGAAATCCTTCTTCAAGTGTTGTTACTACTCATCCACAGGTTTCAGCCTCTCCCAGTTCAGAATTCGCCCAACCCCCATTCATTTTGCCTCGTCCAAATCCCCAGCCATCCAATATTTCGACGAAGACTCCAACCGATTTAGTCAAACCTTCTTCCTTCTTCGGCCAATCCCATCCATCTTCTCCTCCACTTACCATGCCTCACCTCTCTTCTCTTCGTCTACGCCTACTGCCCCACCTTTGTACCCTTCAGCAAATATACAGCAGACCCACGATCACGGCGCTCCTCTGCTTCAGCCATTTCCACCACCAACGCCACCACCGTCCCTGACGCCTGCCACCGTGCCTGCTTTATCGTCGGACTATGGGCTGGTCATAAGCAGAGAAAAGGTCGCAGAAGCGCTTCAAATGCTCGTACAGGTCAGTTTCTTTTTTTTTTTTCGCTTTACTTTTTTCGGTGCAGTGACACGTATGGTCCCTAGTGTTTATCTTGTCTGAAAACTTGACCTTTGATAGGATAATCAATTTATTGACATGGTATATCAAGCACTGGTAAATGCACACCAATCTTGAAGGTGTTAATGGATGCTCAGTGCTGTGTGAGTTTTGCTCCCTGCCAAGCTGATATGTTAAGGGGATGGAATGTGCATCTGTATAGTTTGTTGTTGATAGTTTACATGAATATTTATGTATTTTGTTGCTATTTTCAATTTCATTAATATATATATATATATATATATTTATTGGATATAATTTAACGAGCAGATGTAATTGATACTAATATTTGTCATTTAGTGCGCTTACACGCAAATAAATATATCTATATTTTTTCCTTAAGATAATCGAGATTGTGGGTAACTTATACTGCTTTTATATCGTAGTCAAGTTACGTGGGTCGCACATAATCTCTTTCGTTTTCTTTCTCATCACTTATTTCTACTATGTTTGGGTTTTATTCGACGTTGTCCCCTTCTTTTTGTTGTCATTAGTTTCTGTAAAAAGAAATTAAAAGTAGACTTGTACATTAAATGAGGATTACGTAAAACATATTACAGCTAAGAATATTCGATGGAGTTTCACTTCACCCTGCCCTCACCCAAAGAAACATAAATCCCGACCCGACCCGCGCAGATTTGCATGTGAGTATAACTAGGGGTGGTTCGGTACGGTATACCGTACCAAAACTGTGATACCGTATACCGTATCGAAATTTTGGTATCCAAAAAATCATACCAATACCATACCAAAATTTCGGTATACCTTAAATTTCGATACGGTATCATACCGAAATTTCGGTATGGTATCGGTATCATACCTTCTATACCATTCATACGGAGGGTTTTTTACTATGCATGTCTCGTGACTCGTTAATTCGTTGTTTTGGAATTTTTAATCAATTCAAACTCCTTAGGCCCAATAAGATAGATTATTAATACCAAAATTTCAAGATAAAAAGATTTTTTAACTTTAAATAATTTACATATTTTAGCTAGTCTCCTTAGTAAGACAAAAAACTTTACATAACCACAAAATACAACTTTATAAATACAGATTAATTAGAACGAAGCGGCTATATTTAAAAAAATTAGTGAAGATTAACAAAAAGTATTGCATTGCGTCTTCACGCTTTCAGAAAACATGAAAAAAACATTAAAAAGGCAAAAATTAAACGTTACTTAAGTTACATAAGTAAAATATGATGGGCCTAATATTAGAAAGTTGCGTATAAGTTAATAATTTATGGGCTAAATAAGTTTATGAAGATCCTTAATTTTTCATTTTATATTTTTTGAAATAATATAATATTATAGGTGTGTATATTATAAATATATATATATATATAATATTAAAAATTTTAGAATTTCGGTATTCGGTATAACCGTATACCTAATTTTAAAAACTTTCATACCATTACCGTACCGAAAATTTTCGGTACGGTATCATACCTTACCAAAAACTTCGGTATACCAAAATTTTCGATATTTTCGATACGATTCGATACGATAAGGACGATATTTCGGTATTTTTCCCCCAGCCCTAAGTATAACAGAGCTTCGCATTTTTTTTGTCTCGATACAGTGAACTCAACCAAGGGTCTTTTTAAAAATAGCCTTTGACGCGGTCAAGTTTAAAAAAATAGCACTCTTGACTTTTTTTTTTGGTCAATAGCACTCTTTTTAATTAACACTTAATCATCTTCTCGTAATCCCTTATTATTAATAAAAAAAGAAAAACAAAATAAAATACAACGCCTGAAATGAATTAAAAGCTGCACCTCCATTAGCAGAAAGCTTTCATTCCACTCACCCAATTATTCTCCTTCTTCTTCGTCCTCGTCCTTAAGAGAAATCACCTACAATTTCTTCTGCTTCTGCAAGGCAGTCGAATAACTTGACCTCATATCAGCTTCTTCACAGGCGAAGGAACATTCAGAAAGTCCTCAGTGAAAGAATTCGAACCTGACGCTTCACTGTAAGTATTTTTCCTGGTCGTATTTTGAATATAACCATCTAAATCTTTGTAACTCTCAGTCCTAAACCCTGTTTCGAAGTAAATGGGTTCTCCAAGCTTCGAAATTCCGGTTTGGACTGCCGAACATGTTCAATTTTCGCTCGCTTTTTAAAACGTCAAGTTGGTCAGGGGACCCTGCTTGAAAGCAGGCAACCCGCGCGTTAGATCATGGGACCATAGATAGAAGCATGAGTCCCGCACATAAATATACGGGACCCGCACATAAATTCATGGGACCCGCACATAAATTCATTGGACCCGCGGATAAATTCATGGGACCTCTATACCATCAGTGCATGGTTCCCGCACATTAGTGCCGGCGCATTAGATCTGGGACCTGCACATAAATTCAGGGGACCTGCGCGCAAAAACAGGGGACCTGCGCGCAAAAACAGGGAACCCGCGCATAATCGCTTCTTATTGATAGGTCCCATGCCCCCATACACTAGAGATTGGGTCCCGTGCACAAGAGCTTGGGTCCCGTGAATTAGAGCTTGGGTCCCGTGCACTAGAGCCTGGGTCCCGCGATATATGTTAGGGTTTTCGAAAGGTCTTACGGTTTTGCAAGCTGTAGGGCTTCAATTAATTATGTCTGCATTATAAAAACACACATCATCCGAACTTAACATTTTTAATAATCCCAGAAACAAATCGACCAAGAATGCTGACGGACGCCCAAATCGTCGCCCGCCTCCAGGAAATCGTCCGTAACTCGGACCCCCGGACTACCACGGCCGACGACGTCCGCCGCCGTCTAGAGGCCGACCTCGGCGTCGACCTCTCCCAAAGGAGGCTGTTCATCGTGTTTGAGATCGACAGATTCTTAAACGGCGTCGACCATCCTATCGAACACGACGGCGAAGTGATCGAAGGACAAGCACCCGAGGCTGTCCGAAAAGACGACGACGAGGCTGAGAGCGAAGTGATGATAGGCCCAGGTTGGATCGAGGTTGTCCGAAACGACGCCGTGCAGGAGGATGTCGACCAAGCTCCGGTTGGAGAAGGGCGAGAAGGGTAGAATAGTAAATTATGTAATAATTTTATGCTATTGTATTGTACGTGAATCTAAGTATTTTTATTTAATTTGAAGCATTATATATTATGAACCTGATCTATATTTTAATTGTATTTTAATTGAATGAACTATATTTTATAATATTTAATTAGGTTTAAAAATATATAGATAGTTGTATTTAATTCAGTTAGTTATGTAATAAACATAAAGAGGTATAATATAAAAGAATTTACAGGTTTTACTGTAGTGATTGGCAAACAATAATAGACCCGTGATATAACAGTAAAAGTAAAAAAGCAACCACCACTTTAACTTTCAATATTCAATTCAATTGTCGTTTCTCCTGCACACCAAACGTTTTGCAAATCGTTTCTCTGCAAGTAAAACCCAAATCCGAACCGAAATCTACAATGGCAATCAGCGGGAACACCCAGAGAGTGAAGGTATTTGTTCTACTCTTCGTCTTCAATTTAACGGATCAAACCCTAATTTTCAAATCGGACCCGTGCTTGCAAGCATAGGACCATGATTGGAAGCACGGGACCGTGATTGCAAGCACGGGACCGTGCATAGAAGTATTGCAAGCACGGGACCGTGCATAGAAGTATTGCAAGCACGGGACCGTGCGAATTTAACGGGACCTTGCGCCTGCGAAGAACAACACGGGACCTTCGCGCTACGAGCAGGGGACCCCTGCGTTATAAGCAGGGGACCCCTGCGTTATAAGCAGGGGACCTACGCTTATACGCACAGGTCCCGTGTAAATTCGCACAGGTCCCGTTAAAATTCGCACAGGGCCCGTGTAAATTCGCACAGGTCCCCTGTCAATATTCATACCAGTAATTGGCTACAATGTGTTTTACGTATAAATTAGGTTGTGATGAAGAAGCAGTTCGAAACAGTGGACGCAGTTCCTGATTGCCGACCTGCGGTGAGCTCGTTATACAGCGACGCCAGCGAGTTGATAAGAAACTGTCTTAACCAGGATGAGTATCAGTTTTTTTGTGCCTCGAGTCCGTTCGGCCGCCTTGTGATGGCCGAGCCGGAATTTTTGCTCTCGCTCCAGTTGTTGTGGTTCCTCATCCAGAGGCAGACCACTCTGCACAACCGCGAAGAGCTCTGGATGGTTGTTGGCAATAGGCCACTCCGATTTTCAAAATCGGATTACTGCCTAATTACGGGGCTGAAGTTCGAAGCCGCGATACCGGCGGTGAACGAAGACGAATCATTGGCGATGAGACATTTTGGCGGTAGAGCCCAAATTCGCTTGTCTCACGTCAAGATTGCGTTGGAGGGTTTGTCTGGCGACGAAGAACGTAGGGACGACGAGAAGCTGAAGTTGGCGAACGTCTACTTCGCCACCGCGGTGTTGTTGGCCCGAAAGTCGAAGAAGGACACCGTCGTCCCTCCTTGGTCCTCCATCTCGCTGAAGACCTGTTTGCGTTCTCACAGTATCCTTGGGGCAGCGTGGCTTTCAGGGACCTTATACGCTCCGTTAAGAAAAATCTAGTTGAGATCAAACGGGATTGGCTGATATATGGGTTCGTGCAGCCACTTCAGGTGATTTTTAATTAAGTTTTGCCATACCTTGTTTTGACATGATTGCTAATATTATTTGCGTTATGAATTCAGATAATGGCATACGAGTGCATATCGGGCGTTGCAAACGAGTATGCGGATCGCACACAAGAAGATTACACGCCACGCATGCTCAGGTGGGTGACGAGAAATTGGAGTCGCAAGGGATGCCCGACTCTTAAGTCCGTCGCATCACACGCTGATGGGTCCCAGGTACTCGGATTGATTGTGCCGGAAGCGTACGAGCTGGAGGCACCGTACTTTAGGGACAGCGTTTTCGATGTTGGGGCCCCACACGAAGTATTCGATCGTGTCACGGACCTACTCCTGCAGGGAGCGGAAGTTAGGTGTTCCCGCGGCCACCGCCATCGCGGTGAGGGTTCTAGCCGGCAGAATTTCGTGCCTGAGACCATAGCCCAGATCGAGGGCAGTGGCCGTCGCGACCGCGATATGATGCTGCATCACGGACGTATCCCCGAACATCCGCACGAGCACGGCTTTCATGCAGCTCCGGAAACGGGTCCATCAACTGGTCATGGTTCATCCTCGGGTCCACGCTTCGATGAATGGCAAAGTCGTATGGACGATAACTTCACCACGTTGTTCGGGCGATTCGACCAGCTTGGCACGCAATTGCATCAGTTTCAAGAAGAAGAGGGTCGACGGTGGTCGACGAACGAGAGGAGGCGGGATGCGTACGAGGACCATTGGACGCAAATGCGATCGTGGGGCGACAGCCTCAGGGAGTTGGGGAACTCGGTTCAGGGTTTGGCGAGCAGATTTTATCACGGGTCTCGCACTCCGCCTACCGAAGCTCGTTATAGTAAGCTTTTTATTTATACTTAGTTTTTTAATTAGTTGTGTAGATTACTTATCATTTTCTATTTACGATGTAGATGTCGATCCAAGCGAGTTTGGTGGTGGATCGCACGATCCACAGCCCGAGTTTGGGCGTGGATCATCGGTCGCTACACCGCCCGAGTTTGGGCGTGGATCATCGGTCGCTACACCGCCCGAGATTGGGCGTGGATCGGTTGCTACACCGCCCGAGATTGGGCGTGGATCATCGGTCGCTACACCGCCCGAGATTGGGCGTGGATCGGTCGCTACACCGCCCGAGATTGGTAAGTTTTTATACTTAAGGACGTGAAAAATAATATATAGTTATATTCGAATTTTCTTGTATAGATTACGATGAGAGATGGAGGAAGACATCGTACATGGGACCGGATGGCTATATTCCGAGTCTGGATGCATGGGACGGTCACAGTCCGTCGGAATGGGCGGACTCCCGCTGGAAAAGTTATGTCCAACCGAAATGGACCGGCGAAGACGCTTATGGTCTCGGGGTTCACGAGGTCGCGACGGACGTAGAGGCTCCAGAGGACCACGCTCAGTTCGAGACCATGGACGAGCCTCCAGACGACCATGCTCAGTTCGAGACGCACGCCGAGCTGCTACAGGACGTCCCTCAGTTGGAGACGCACGCCGAGCCGTCGGTTTCTGTCCAAGCGGCCGACAAAGGAAAAGGCGTCGTCAGAGAGAAGACCCCTGAGCGGACGAGGAAGCCATCTCGGTACACCACGACGCCGTTCACCGATTTACCCTCGACGAATGCAGTCAAAGCTCCAAAGCTTTCGGGGTTCGAGCGGCATATCCAGTTCAAGGCCAATAAATTGTGGCCTTCTGTCGAAAGTCAGCTTTTAACGGGAAGGCGGATTACCGGCATGAAAGTCCAAGGGAGGCTACAAGAACACGACTCTGGATGGCTCCTGAACCTGGCGACTGAGGGTATTCCACTCGATGAGATGGTACGTATATAAATTTACCAAATACCTCTCGTCACCTTACTTGAATGTGTTGAAAAACGGTCTATATTGTATTGCAGCACGTCGATGAATGCCTCGCTGGGATCGATTACATGCAGAAATTTAGCAAATCGGTTGCGACCAAAGTCGCGTTCATGCCCCATACGTTTAAGAAGCTCGTCGACGAGAGAGGGGTGCTAAATTTTATCGGGAAGCCGTCTGGGAAAGGCTTCAAGAGATTGATCCCGTTCGCGAGGGGGGAAGAGGAAGAGTGGAAGTGCAGGTCGTGGGATCTAGCGGCCAAAGTTGCCATCCCCATGCGTACGTCAGGCCGATGGGTGTTGTTCGTTGTTGATGTGCGGGAAAAGGCGTACGAGATTTACGACTCCGATGCGCCTCCTGGCTTCGAGTTGCGCTATATCGCCGATGACATCGACAAACTTCGGATCGTAATCCCGGGGATTTTCAAGGAACTGGATATGATAAAACGCATGCCTAACAAGGGCAAGAGCTGGAAAGCTACTTGGCGTCGCGACTTCCGAAAACAAAATCAGTACGTTTTGATGAATGTTGCGTTTTATTACTTTGTCGTCGTGTTTAAAAATTAGTATCGTGTTGGATATTATTTTCAGGGGAGAAGATGGCGTGGCGATGTTGCGGGCGGCAATGTCGCTTATGATGAAGAAGGACGACGTCTCCCGCCTCAATCAAACTCATATGAAGGAGTTTAGAAAATACCTGGCTTCCTCTATTTTCAATAATGATTGGGACAGTTTTTAGTAATTTTGTTGTTGTTTAAAATTTCCTGTGTTGAGTATAAATTTCATGTGTAGTAGAATTTATCTGTTGAATTTTAATTTTACTTGTGCGATATTAAGTTATCGTTTGTTGGATAGCTATTTAGGGTTTAGAATTTTGAAAGATTGAGTTTTTCTATCGTTTTCACCTTTTTTCAGTGAGACTGATGTGTGATTTGACATAAAAAGAAGTGAATGTTTAAGTGATTTGACATAATTTCACTTGGTTGTTATTCTTTACACTTTTCGGCTGTTTGCTACGCACGTTCCCTGCGCGGGTCCCCTGAATATAAGTGCGGGGACGCTGCTCATAACGCGCAGGTCCCCTGCTCTTTTCGCGCGGGTCCCTTGATTATATTGCGCAACAATTCGACGGGACCGGACGGGACCCGGCCTTAATATACGCATAATTTTGACGGGACCAGTGACGACTCGGGCATCTCAGTATGGGTCCTATGCAATATGCGCGGGAACCCTGTTTTGACGATTGGGTCCCCTGGCCATAACATGTGGGTCCGATGTGTTCATGTGCGATTTTTGCAATGTTAATTCATGGAAGTAAGCGATTAATTGTGCGTATTTATACTTTGTTTATCGTAGAATACAATATAAAGTCATCATACATAGCAGAGAACCCAAAAAAATTGGATAAAAAACACGAGAATTACGTTAAGTCTATAAGATTGTTACATCCTACAGAAATAACAAACACGAGTATGTTTTTTGGGTGTGCTCTCTTACTATATTCACGTCAGAGATCGTTCAACTTCAAATACTTGTTGGAATATATTTTTTTGGGTTTGAAACTTGGAGTCAGATATTGTTAATCTAGTTGTTATTTTTTCAAATTTGTTAATCGCGCAATTAATTTTTATTAATTATTATCTTATTAATTAATTTAATAAAATTACATTTTCGCAGGGGACAAAAGCCCCAAATCGGGTTTCAAATGTCAAGTCATCTGTCCTATACATACAGTATAATGACACTGCTCTGACATGTCACTTCTGACCAATAAATGAAGCACTGCTCTGACATGTCACTTTTCATCAATAATTGAACAATTATTGGGCCCAGTTAGTAAGCTACCCTTACTTGAATGTGCGGGTACCATGTGCTAGTCGGCATGGGACCTTACGTAAAGGCAGGGGACCCGGCGTTAAATGCAGGGGACCTCACGTTAAAGGCAGGGGACCTACGTTATGGGCAGTGGATTAGAAGTTCGCACGGGACCCAAACGTTAAAGGTATGGGACCTTACGTTATGGGCAGGGGACCCGGCGGGAACCGCAAATATGCGCAGTGGTCCCCTGCGCATTTGTGCATAAGGGTTTTCTACCTCCATATTCATGCAGACGCAAGTAACGCAACCTTACATAACATAACACAAATGGAAATCACCCATAAGCCACTCTGAATACGACATACACACATATTACAACGTTATCTCCTAAAAAACTCACCCACCGAAGGAAAGCGATTTTTCTGGGGTCGTCCGCGTTGTGAACCAACACGAGGCGGCATCATGTCCATAGTACTTTCAATGCGGTCCGTTACCGGACGTATAGTACCTTCATATGCCAACTTCCAGATCTCCAAGGTATAATAATCGCTTACTAATGAATACACCGGCACTTGGGCAGAACCACAAGCTGCAATCGCATGTGGACAAGGGATACGATCGATGTCAAACATCATGCACGTGCATGTGCGCAGCCCCAAATCGACCACCTCGTTCACATGTTGCCCGTACACGTTATATGTTAGATGCCCGACTTCCGACGCATGGAATTTTTGCGACTCGGTGAAATTCTCGCGTATGATCGACTCCACCTTCGGCGTAAAGCTAGTCATGTTCGCGGCGATTGAAGCTTCGGCAGTTCGCCGATGCTTACTGAACCATGATGATGTTAGTCGTTGAATCGAGCCCAACAGTCCAATTATTGGAAGCTCTCTGTCCTTGCGTAGAGCTGCATTTATAGACTCGGATCCATTGGTCGTCATTATGTTGTATCTTGATCTAGGGCAATATGCTCGCGTCCACGTTTCCTTTGGGACTTCGTCAAGATATTTAGCCACGTCCGCATATTTTGGTGAAAACTGCTTAAAATGACAGTCGCACTCGCTCTTTGTGTAGGCAGTAGCGACACGCCAAAAAATCGGGCAAGCACCTTTCTTCTTCATTTTCGTCTTCACGTTTTGTTGAAGGTGCCACGCACAGAAACCATGAAACGCGTTCGGAAAACGGCCGGAACTGCATTCTTTATTCCAGGGTTCCGATCAGAAATTATTACGAGATCGTCGCCATCCGCAACAAAACGTCTTAATCTCGAGAGAAACCACGTCCATGACTCGGTTCCCTCCGAACCGTCGGCAAGACCCCATGCTAAAGGATATTGATGGTAATCGCCATCTTGCGCAGTGGCAATCATCAGGATACCCTTATACTTCCCCTTCAAAAAAGTGGCGTCGATAGAAACGACCTTCCTCATGAACGTAAAGCCTCTGACGCATGCGCCGTATGCCAAGAACATGTACTTGAACCGATTTTCTTCGTCCATCTCCCAATCAGTGATGCTGCCCTCGTTGGCTTGCCTCACCGCATCTAAGTAAGCCGGCAGTAAACCGTAGCAAGCGTCCCTGTTGCCAACTAGTTCGTCGGTCGCTATTTGTTTTCCTCTCCAAGCCTTGTAGTATGAAACTTCTACTCCCCTGCTCTGCATCATCGATTGTATGGAACTGGGAGCGGGGATGTCTTTAGGAGCCCTGAAATTTTCCAACAACGTGCTCGATACGAGCGACGAACTTCCCTGGCGATGTCTACGTCGTCGATGAGACACGCCGCACGTGTGCGTGTTGACGTACTTTCGGATTGAGAAAAAGGGGGAGTCCTTGTCCTGTGCAGCTCGTACTCGCCATTCGCAGTTCTCCTTCGCACATTTCACTACGTACAGGGTTTTGTTTGACCTATCCAGTTGGATTTCGAAGCATGCAGCGACAGCGATTTTAGCGATTTCGTCCTTCAATTCTTTCTTGCTACGAAATTCTTGTCCAACATATAAGGTCGAACCATCCGTAAACGAATAGGTACTATCGTCGGCCACATCAGCAGCGTCGTCGTGCTCATCGACGTCAAAATCGTCATCATCATCATCATCAGCATCATCATCATCTCCGACCCGACCATCATCATCTATAGCACCTTGGTCCCCCGGATTTTCGTCTTCCCGTCCGACTTGCTCGTTCTCATTATCATATACATAGCCACTGCTTTCATTAATTTGGTAAGGAGGGTTGTAAGATGTGCTGGGAAAACCCTCAAATGGTTGGATTTCTGCGTTTGTATCGCAATGCGCTATAAGACCGACGTCGAAACCCGACAAATCATTAACATGAGGTTGATGTGGTGGTGACGCAATGACGGATAACTCAACTTCCACGTGAAGAGGTGGTCTTGATCGACTTGAACCACCTCCAAGGTACGCACGTACGCCGTAATCGTTCTCGATGTAGATGGGGCGCACATAATTGTAGTCTATGCAAGGCATGTAGCTTATCCGTAGTTTGGTATTGTCGTTGCGTAACGACAATGCATTCAATATCTCGTTAGTGAGATCCACTAACGTGCATGAACCGTCGTCAACCAAGATTGATTGCCACCGGCAAGTTGGATCGGGAACCCAGTTCGACGTATTGTCCTCGCGAATCACCCACTGACCATCGACTTGAAAAAAAATGCTGCTGATCGTCATGATTATCACCTATAGAGAATGACGATGGTGGAATGTATGCTTGCTTTCTGCTGCAAGGAGTTGGTCGTGCGGCTTTTAATACATTAAAAGCGTTGTTTTACTTTGTATTTTAAATTAATCTGGGGTCCCAAGCGTATATGAACGGGTCGCTGCCAATTTAGGGTTTCTCACGTTCGCTTTATTCGTACCAATAATTGAACAATTACTGAGTATTTGGTCAAAATATTTTCCTCAGTAACAAGTCAAATCACCCATCACGTTTCGTTTCATACAGAGAATCAATGCATTCAATAATATCAAAAAATTTTATTCAAATAAACCTACAAACTAACATCCATAAACCCTTCAACTACACCAAGTTCAAAATGTCCAAAGCCACCTACAATTAACACTTCCAAACTCAGCCAAACAAATGGCGCATACAGCTATGCGGGTCACGCAATATCCGTGCAGCCATAGTGGCTCGATACGCTGAAATATCAATGTGCCTTTGATATTCATTAAACTCGGGCGTGTCAACCATAATCGTCTCCGCCGTCAACGCCGCATGAACCCCGCAATCCAAGCTGCCAGCCTTCTGGCTCCGATTCATTTTATTATCCAACTTCGGCTTTGTGACGATATCGAACTTGAACCGCCAATATTCAGAAAGAAACTCAGCCTGCAAAAAATAGCAAACGTCGAACATGTTACTAAATTCATAAAAATGATAGACAAAAGGATTTCAGCTACTTACGAACACTCTCCCGGCGAATTGCACACCATGCGCGCCCAACGAATCGTTAAGGACGAAGGTTTGCGTTGTCGCGTCAAAAATAAGCACTGCCCAGTGGGTCCGTGCGAAAACGGGAGAGATGATGTACTTGCATCGTACCAATTCATCCTCCGTGAGACGCTCCAACCAGCTCCGACTGCTTCTCGACAATCCATTCACGAATTCCTCCATATCATCCACCCGCACTTTCGCTTTCCTATTCAACTTCTGCGCTTTCCTAAAGTGCTCGTCTTGCACGTAACTTGGAAAGATGAAGACGTGAGGATAAACCACGGAGTCCGCATAGATTCGCCTCAAGCAATCTAGATATGCGTCAAGACAATTAGACTTGAGCATATCATGGAAGAGCAACATGTAGAAGCCTTGGGCATCCACGTCGCACCGGTCACCCGACCAAACGTTATCCCTGCATAAAAAGGAAAATTATGAGCGTGTTTATGTACGATAACTGAGGTTGACATCGAAAGAAAACATTTACCTAAATCTTGCCGCTTGAAGGTAAGTGTCAATGAGCACGCGATCATGTGCATGAATCAACTGACGCCCGGAGAAGTCCACTCGCCCGAGGTACTTTTTAATCCACTTCTCATTTCTATTTGAGCCAGAATCCTCATCACTTAGATCAACAAATTCTACAGTCGATTTGCCTCTTCTTCGAACTCCTCGGGCACTCGACGAAGCACCAAAATCTCCAGCCTCAACCACCTCCACAGGTGTGTGAAACTCTTCAAGGGGTACGATCGCTAAATGATCGTCGTCGGCACGATCGCGGTGGACGGGGGAACACCTAACCTCCACTCCCCGCATGAGTAGGCCCGTCATACGGTCGAATAGCTCGTGTGCGGCCCCAACGTCAAAAACGCTGTCCCTAAAGTACGCCGCCTCCAACTCTTCCGCTGACGGCACTAACAACCCTCGTACAAAATCGCCGTCGACGGCCTCTGCGACCGTCCTAAGAGTCGGGCATGCCTTGCGAGGCCAATTCTTCGTCGCCCACCTGAGCATGCGTGGCGTGAAATCTTCTTCTTTGCGAACCGCAAACACGTCTGCAACCCTCGGTATGCACTCGTATGCTAGTATCTGAATACAAATAACGCAAAAAATCTTAGAAACGTCCCTCAAAACATGGTATGCGAAGAAGCTTAGTTATAATTCACCTGAAGTGGTTGTACGAACCCACTGATCAGCCATTCCCGTCGCTTCTCCCGTAGATTTACCTTCACAGTGCGTATCACCTCATCGAAAGCCACGGTGCCCCAAGGATACCGGGAGAATGCAAACCGATCATCGACGAGACTAAGGACCCAGGTACTGACGACGGTGTCCTTCTTCGACGGTCGAGACATCAACACGGCGGTGGCGAAGTACACGTCCGCCAACTTCAGCTTCTCGAAGTCCACATCGTCCTCGTCGCCAGACAACTCCTCCAACACACGCTTGACGTGCGACATGCGGACTTTAGAGCTGCCACCAAAATGTCTTGCGGTGAATTGTGAGCCGCCGTTTACCGGCGGACGCTCGGCGGCGAACTTCAGCCCGGTGATTAGGCAATAGTCCGACTTTGAAAATCGGAGTGGTTTTTCGCCAAAAATCATCCACAGCTCTTCCCGGTTGTGCAGCATCGTCTGGCTCTGGATGAGGTACCACAGCAACTGGCCCGAGAGGTTAAAATCAGGCTCGGCCCTAACGAGGCGGCCGAACGGACTCTCGTTCGTAAAAATCTCCCACTCGTGGTGGTTCAGACATTGCCTTATCAGCTCGCTGGCATCGGCGTATAACGAGCTCAGCTTTACAGTCAAATGGGGAACTTCGTCCACTGTCTCGAACTGCTTCTGCATCACAACCTAATTTATACGTAAAACACGTGTTAGCTAGGGCTACGTGGTATGAAATAATGAAAACAGAAAACCCTTATGCACAGATGCGCAGGGGACAGCATCGCATATGCTGAGATTCAAGCACAGATGCGCATGGGACCCCTGCGCATCGGCGCGGTCCCAGCAAGGGTCCCCTGCGTATACGCGCGGGTCCCCTGGTCATAGCGCGCGGGTCCCCTGCTTATAACGCGCGGGTCCCACGACCTTGCGCGCGCGCAGTCACACTGGACCCGCCCATTAAACTCAGGGGACCCGAGCGTTTAAGCAGGGGAAACGCGGCTAATACACAGGGGACCCGTGAAATACGCACAGGTCCCTTGCTCATAAGCGGGGGTCGTCTGCTTGCAAGCACGGGACCCATGCATTAAAAAGCGACGTACGCTGCGCAAGCACGGGTCCTATGCTTGCAAGCACGGGTCCTATGCTTGCAAGCACGGGTCCTATGATTGCAAGCACGGGTCCTATGCTTGCAAGCACAGGTCCTATGCTACCAAGCACGGTCCTATGCTACCAAGCTCTGTCCTATGCTTGCAAGCACGGGTCCGCACCAAATTAGGGTTCGATGGGTCGTTCCCAAATACCCTCTCGCGTTAAATTGAAAGTGGCGAAGAGTAGAAAACACATACCTCCACTCTTTGGGTGTTCGCGTTGAATGCCATTGGATTGTCGAATGAGTCGATTGAGGTTGAGGTTCGGTTGGCTTTGAGTTGCAGAGAAGACGATTTGCAGTGCAGGGGCGGGAGAGCACACGCTTGCTTTTTTTACTGGAAATGAAAGTGGTTGCTTTTTTTTTACTTTTACCCCACTATTCTATCACGGGTCTGATGTTTCAGATTCGCTACAGTCTAACGTAACATGTAAACCCTTTAGTTAATTTTTTCGATAAGTGTTGTTGAGGTTGTTGATTGACATTAAATAAGGGTAAAATAGTCTTTAGAGCAGAGTTAGTAAGGGTACAAAGGTAAAGTCCGATTTTGGGTGCTATTTTTAAAACATGACCAACTCAAAGGCTATTTTCTTAAAAAATCCCTCAACCAACAACACACCACACGGAACAAGCTGGGGTATTTTAGCTAAATGACCTTTGACTGAATAAGTTTTTGCAAAATGACCTCGTTGACTATAAGTTTTTGGTCAAGTGACCTCCATTTAAATAACTTAATTAGCTGAACACTAATCATCGATTAAATATATAAACAAAAAAAAAGAAAAAGAAAACCCAACGACATTCCGGGTGATAAAAAATTGAAAAAAAAAATCCAACGACATTTACGACGCTACAACCACCACCAGCACTAATCAGTACTAATGATGCAAGAACGATCATTTATGTCCCCACCAACCATCGATTGGAGAAACAAAATTCAGAAAAGCTTACGGTTTGTTGAAGTCGAGTGGTTCAACCAAGAATTTATCACATTGTTCTTGAAAGTAAGTCATTTTTTTCTGGTTTTCGTCCGCCAACTATAACTTTGAGTGGGTTTGCTATTTGTTGTGTTAATTTAAACGAAGCCATTGCCGTCTTGATGAATTTCATAATCAAATTCTGGGTTTTTTGGGTTCTTCAGTACGGGTTCTCAGTTTTATAACGAATACCCAGCTATGAAATGATTCCTGAGTACCCGTTATATATCTGAGAACCTATAGGTCCTCAGCTATGAAATGATACCCGTGTACACGTTATATACTGAGAACATAGGTTCTCAGATATGAAATGATTTCCGAGTACCCGTTATTTATCTGAGAACCCCTAGGTTCTCAGCTGTATAATTTCTAGGTTTTTGTGCTTTAATGTATTTTTTGGTTTCCAGGGTGTTTAGGATTTTAAGTTTTTTTGTAATTTACGTTTTGTAATGTTCCAGGGTGTTTTTTTATTTTTAATTTATAAGGTTTTAGAGTTTGCACAGTTTCAGGGTTTTGGTACTCAGGAAAAGAAAAGGTACTCAGATTTGATATTTTGTTGTGAGAACCTGTGCAACTTGTGAGGACCCTTTCGGTCAAACGAACTTTGACTACGATTTTGAACCCCGGAACAGTTTAATGGAAGGAACTGATCGTCATGAATAACATTCCACCATTAATGATAAGTCAATTGCATCGTTAATAAAAAAAATGAGGAAGATCGATAATAATACGAAAGTTGTAGAACATTACTCATATAATCATACCTCATTATCACTCAACACAACGTCTTAACTCAAAATTTTAAATAAGCTGAGGTTTTCCCAATATATATTATCTCCCCGATGCAAACTACTAAACCACCGAAGATTGAATCAAAACCTTCCTTAGACACGCCAAATCGTAAGAAAATCAAACGTGATTTGCCTAGGGTCCTCACGTAATCGACAGGGTCCTCTGTATTTGTTTCATATCAAAGAACCCGTAATGACACTGAGTACCCGCCATTGACGGTTACCACTCGTGAATGATTCCTGACAGTGATATGACATGTCTGACTGTTTTTTAAAGCGACCTTTAATTCTCTGACAGAGAAAGCGTTAGTCCTGACATCTTTAAAATATATATGTTAAAAGGATTATTATTGGGTACTCAGAAAACAAAAGGTTCTCAGCTTTGAAATTTTGTTGTGAGAACCTGTGCAACCTGTGAGGACCCTTTCAGTCAAACGAACTTTGACTACGATTTTGAACCCCGAAACAGTTTAATTGAAGGAACCGCTCGTCATGAATAATATTCCACCACTAATGAGAAGTCAATTGCGTCGTTAATAAAAAAAACGAGGAACATCGATAATTATACGAAAGTTGTAGAACATTATTCAAACAATCATACCTCATCATCACTCAACACAACGTCCTAACTCAATATTTTAAATAAGTTGAGGTTTCCCCAACATATATTATCTCCTCGATGCAAACTACTATACCACCAAAGATTGAACACAAAATCGTCTTTAGACATGCCAAATCGTAATAAAATCAAACGTGATTTGCCTAGGGTCCTCAGGTAATCAACAGGGTCCTTAGTATTTGTTTCATATCAGAGAACCCGTAAAGGCTCTGAGTACCCGCCAGGGAACTTTAACTCACTCGTGAATGATTCCTGACAGTGATATGACATGTCTGACTGTTTTGGCAGAGAAAGTGTTAGTTCTGACATCTTTAAAATATATATGATAAAGGGTTATTATTGGGTACTCAGGAAAAGAAAAGGTACTCGGCTTTGAAATTATGTTGTGAGAACTTGTGCATGTGAGGGTCCTCAGGTAATCAACAGAGTCCTTGTATTTGTTTCTTATCAGAGAACCTGTAAAGAATCTGAGTACCCGCCGAATAGGTAACCACTCGTGAATGATTCCTGACAGTTACAGTGACAGCGACAGTTATGACATGTCTAACTGTTCCGAAAGTGACCTTTAACTCACTCGTGAATGATTGTGTAATAATTATGTCTTTAAATATATAGGTTGCTCTAACAGGGTTATTATTGGGTACTTACGCAAAGAATGGGTACTCATAGATGAATCATTTTGTGAGAACCCGTCTAGCGTCTGAGGACCCGTACGTAGTCAAACGATTACATTTCACATGTCGTTAAAATTTGCAATAAGAATCGTTCAACAAAAAACATAAACTCGAGGCACGATCCCAGGTATGCATTCGTACGCAAGAATCTGACCAAAATTAGCAACATTATTCTTTAGGGTTTGTTGAAAATTTACAATATACTAGTTAGGGTTTGCTGAAGCTGAAATTAGCAACAGATTACGTGGCCAAATTGCGTTTACAGTACTTCACGAAGCTCGGCTCGGTTCAGGAAATGGACGCTCACAGGCCTGCACGTAATCCGCGGTGATGACGACTTTGATGTCGAAGTCGTCATCCTAAGAAAGTTATTCAATAAAACTTATGTAAATTCAGAAGAAAATCATATTTAGTCGAGTAAACGTTTTGACATGTTGCTTACATATGGTGTGTGTTGGGTTCTCAGACTTTATACATGTCCTCAGAATTGAGCACCAATCTGAGGACTCATAAGAAATGTGTGAACCCATCACATCGCGAGGGTAGGTTCTCAAACCATCGGGTTCTTAGATCTTACACGGGTCCTCAGACATGGACTCAAATCGGAGAACCGGTTTAATGTCTGAGAACCTTTTCTCAGATAGGTTCAGACCACGAACGGGTTCTCAGAACATACACGGGTCCTCAGATATGGACTCAAATCAGAGAACCAGTCTAACATATGAGAACCCTTTCTCTTCTAATTGAACGAATTCTGAAAACCCTTTTTTACGATTTAAACTCAGACAACCCAACAACCATCAAACACCCACGAAATCAACAATCATATAATGGTCTGTTGTGTGAACCTGTTTCGCTGTGTGAGTACCCACGAAATCAACACTCGTCAAACACCCAAATGACAGAGAAAACTACTCGACCATGTCTCGAAACAACTGAAGAAGTAAAATAACTAACAGTTTCAGAGGCCATTGCTTGAGTTTCGCTGTAATGCTGAA
This sequence comes from Craterostigma plantagineum, assembly GCA_027422505.1. Classification (NCBI taxonomy): domain Eukaryota; kingdom Viridiplantae; phylum Streptophyta; class Magnoliopsida; order Lamiales; family Linderniaceae; genus Craterostigma; species Craterostigma plantagineum. The sequence goes on from JAPQWV010000005.1 coordinate 422,140, forward strand.
AATCTTCACAGGGTTCTCACGATCTCGTTTTCTTTTGGAAGACTCGATGTGTTCTTCTTTGGGTCTCACGCGTCTATCTGGGTTCCTTTTTAGTATTTTTTTTTCTTTTTTTAACTGTTCTTATCCTTTAATTGTATTTAGTGCGCACAACTACCCTTTAAGTAAGGGTATTATAGTAATTTGGCCTTAGTTAGTAAGGGTACAATTGTATATTCAAAAAATGGAGGTCATTCACCTAAAATGAATCTGAGACGAGGTCATTTAGCAAAAATACCCGAACAAGCTGAATAGAAAATCGACAACAAAATCGAAAATGGACGCCGAACCCCAAAACCCATCACCTAAATCCGACGCCGAGGCGGCATCCGCTGACAGTCCAATTTCCCAGCCAGAACCGTCGACCAATGGCGACGTTGATGAACTGGGTTTTGCGGAGCCGGAAATTGACGCGGGCGAAGTAAATCACGAGACGCCGGCCACCACCAATGAGGACCCATCGATCCCAGAGCCATTGGTCGACTCGACCATGGCTGAGACCGAACCAGCTGCTGGGGAGCTTGAAACTGACCCGTCTGAGGTGGCTGAAACATCCGATTTTGATGCCGCCGCCGTCGAGGACCGATCGGTGAAACCAGAGACAGTGATCGACGCGAATATGGCCACCGAAGCTGAAACGACTGTTGAGGAGGCGCAAATTGACGCGGCCGAGGTCTTATCGGCGACTCCTATTGCGACGCGTAAGAGGCGCCACGCCGGGGCAGCGCCGTTGGCGGGGTCTGAACGCCGCCGCAACTTGGAGGAGATGAGCAAGAGGCCGGAATGGCTTCCAGCGGACTGGACCATGGAGGCGAAAAAGCGCAATTCTGGGAAGACGGCAGGCACGTTCGACCGCGTAAGATTTTATTCTCTCTCTCTCTCTCTCTCTCTCTCTTGTTTATTATTAATCAATAACATACCTGCATTCTGAAATTGATATGCTTTGAGTGAGGGTTGACTGCTGTGGTCTCTTCTTGTCCGTTTTTGTTGGATGTTTTCGTGGATTTGGTAATCATTTTATATCTGTGGGAGTAGCTGCGTTGTTGTTTTTGTTCGTAGAAATGGTTGAACTTGGTAATCAGTGTGATGCATGTCACGGTAAAGCCGATGTGGATGGATTATGCATTTGGCGCGTGCTAATGTAATCTGTTTATTATCTGTTCATCAAGCAATGGGAAGAAACAAAGATTTTGAATTTACGGTTAAGATAGTTTCTATGTGTCTTATTTGTTTTTGTTAATGTAGCTCTGAGAAGGAAAAGGGGCACGGATTTTTGTCCGATGCGCGTCAAATCTAGCTGGGAATAGGGGGATATGTTATCGAGATAATATCTTTAACGGTTTTTCTGGTACTTTTGCCTTTTTGAATGGCTAAGGAGACAGCGAATTGATTCTAGCAAGTCCAAATAGCAAGTGTTTTAGTCCGCACATCATTATATGTATAAACAGATATATTTGTACATAGATTTAATGCCACCTCTTATAACATTTGCAGTATTTCTTCTCACCAACGGGGAAGAAATATCGATCCAGGACTGAAGTGCTGCGTTTTATCGCATCGAAAGAAGCACGGAGCGATGATGCTGGTTCAGGGGTATGTGAAACATATCCTTTCTGAAGTCTCAAAATTCATCCTCAAATATCAGCTTAAATGAATAATTGTTTCCTTTTTCCCCTTCTTCAGTCTGAGGAGCAGCCACCGTCTGACAATTGTGAAGAATCTGCAAGTCAGAAAAAACAAAAGGTTGAGTCTCCTCCACAGGAGATTCCAGACGAAGCTGCTTCCAAGGAGACGACTGAAGCCTCGTAAAATGCAGGGATTTGTGATCTCGGAGGAGATAGTATAGATACAATAGTGGGACTCCTTTCTTTGCTATTGTTGTTTTAAGTTACTTCATACTGAACACAGACTTTCTCAAAAAGAAAGAGTGTTTTTTTTTTTCTCATGGGATTCATGATAAAGGAAGACTTTTTTAAGGACATCTATATACATGGCGTTTTTGTGTTGTTCCCCTTGTGTGGCTTCATTAGGTACATGACTATGAGAACGAAAAGCGAGCAGGGCAAAGGAGAAGATATTTCGATATGTTGTTCCTCTCTCTCTCTCTCTCTCTCTCTCTCTCTCTCTCTCTATACTCTCTCTTTTACTTACTTATGCTCTGTGTTGCTTGATGTCTATGGGAGGGAACTAAAACACGAGATTGCGAAGGGCCTTGTGAGAAGATGGCTTCAATGAAAGAACTTCACTCCTGTAAGCATGCCTTGATTTCTTCGTTCTTGCGAGCGAACTTTTAAAAAGAATGGTTTCTCTTTCACTTCTGTTGCAGGACGAGGTGATAATAAGCATAAGCTGTAGTAGATGGTCCACTAACTAGAAGAGGCAGAGCAGAGCAGAGCCTTTTCTACTAGTGTCAAAGGTATACATATGTAGCAATTTCTATATGCTTTGACCAATTCCTGCTATGAAGATGTGGATATCGATCCTCAGTTTCTGAATGACCAGTCGAGAAATAGTGCGAGTGGATTTTGCAAGAAGTAAATTTTATTTGAATTCAATTTCGAGTCGAGAAAATGGATGATTCTGAGAACAACAGCCTCATCATACTGGCTGGATATTCATTACTTTAGTTCTATGTAATGTACCAAAACTCTGTTAAGAATCTCTTGTTATTTGCCAAGTTCCAAAGTGATGTCTCTATGCAGAACTAACAATAATGGCCCAGACAATGCCTACCTACCCAAAAACATAGGATTATTACTTGCAAACCCAGACAACTAACAGTGCAGATTCAATTCTATGTTAGCTTTGTAAAATCATCATGGCTAGCAATAATCCTTAATTCGTGACCCAATTGGCCGTTATAATAATTTTCACTACTATTATGATATGAATGAACATTCGAGTCCAGATGAAGTCAAAATAAAATGGAGAAAAACCAGTTCTATAGTTTCCCTCGGCGCTAACATTTCGCGCATTATATGTATGTATAATACAGAGAGTGAGAGAGAGAGAGAGAGAGAGAGAGAGAGAGAGAGATTACACGGTGCTGCATTTCCGGTTCTTAGCAACAGTCAGGCCTCCTAATTACAGTCAAAAGACAGCTGAAAAGGGGGAAGAAAAGAATGGCAGCAAAATCCCAGATTGAGGCTGAGACCACCGCCGGAGAGGACACATCCGTCCAGACAGAAACATCGGCCGACCCGACGGATACCAAAGCCCAAGGGGACGATGTTGAGCCGGAAATTGACCTTGCCCAGGTGGTCGCGGCGACACCGGTTGCTATGTATAAACCGGGCGACGCCAAGGTAACGCAGTTGGCTCCGCCGCCGCCGCAGCCGCCGCAGCGCCGCCGCAGCAGCATGGAGGAGATGTCCAGGAGGCCGGAATGGCTTCCGTGCGACTGGAGGATGGAGACAAGGAGGCGCAGTTCTGGCAAGTCAGCTGGCGAATTCGATCGCGTAGGAGTTCCTTTTTTGCTTGTTTTCAGTTGATTTCTGAATTCGTGCTTGCATATATATATATACAGAGCTGCTCTGTGGAATTTGAATGGTTATTGATTGTTGATTTATATAGGATTTGATTGAGTCTCCTTCTTTGTGATTAATGATGCATTTGATGAATTTTGTTGTGTTTCCTTATTTATCTACTTCTCTTCTGTGTTAGTGGGATTTGATATTTTCTGTTAGAATGGTTTGGATGTACTTGTTGTGTTTACCGTAGCTCATCAAGAAAAGTTGGACAAGTTTAGCATTTGATGATTGTCGAGCTTCGAGCAACGGGTAGGGAGGGACTGTCATAAACAATGTGATCTTATTTGAATTTTTTCGTAGATGGATAATATTATTGGACGAATGTTCTGATACATATATTAGCTTGTCCTGTATTAATGCTATACCAAATTTGCAGTATTACTTCTCACCGACGGGGAAGAAAATGCGATCGAAGAACGAAGTGATGCGCTTTCTGGAAACCCAAGCAGCACAAAGCGTTAATACAGCTTCAGCGGTATGTGAAAACTATTCAATTTCTGAGGTCCCAAAATATCAATTTAAATGACTAATTACTTTTGTTGAATTATATTCTTGTTTTTTCTGCAGTCAGGGGAAGAGCGACCAGCTGAGAATCGAGAAGATTCTGGAAGAAGAAAGAAACAAAAAGTTGAGTCTCCTCCACGGGAGATTCCCGATTCAAACGATGGTGCTACTTCAAAAGAGACCAATGAAGCATCTTAAACTGTATGCATTTTCAGCTCTGCGTTCTGAAAATCGTATATGGTTTGGGCACAGAGATTAGATATTGGAGACTAGTTACCTCGCGGTATATTTAAAATCAAGTTAAGGCAGACGTAGCGCACGTTGACTCTTAAACATGCTGAAACTAGCGCATATTCTTTAAACCATCGTACTCTTAGCTTTTGAGATTCGTATACACTTCTGATGGTGTTAGAAGAACAGTACCGATGTGCTTGGTTTTCTGTGGATAGAACAGACATCTCTGCGTGCTGTTTATTTATGCATCGTTGCTCACATTGATACTCATAGTTTCTGCATGGATATCTTTTATTTATATATGTGTAATGAAATTGCCTAAATGGGTTGCAATGAATTGAAATAATGCATTGTTATCACTATACCTGCCTGTGCAGTTCAAGTAGATCACTAACTTATTGCTGGTTATTCATTATTTCTACCTACTGATCCCCTAAAGTTGAAGATTCATTGTTACAAGGCGAGCATGTATTCAGTTATTCGAACATATATATTACAGATGTCATATACAGTTACAGAGTCTATTAGACATTAGTAGGAGTTGTAAAACTTGTACGTTGTTAAACCTCTGCAACCAACTTCTGTAACATTGATTATTGCATACTCTCTCCGAGTCTCTTACATGGGGGACCAAACTAAGGAATGGATTCGCTCTCCATGAATGAGAAACAATCAGTTTATTACAAAGGATGATGACCAGTTTCATGTGTAATTAAGGTACAATACGTTCAATACTGCTGCTCTGCTATGGTCCCTTTATGTTGTTCTACACAGAGATCTGAATTTATGGTATTGTAGTAAAATCTTTTCTAATACAAAAGGTAGCTTAGGTGGAGCAATTCTTGGAACTTAAATGTTGCAATAAGTGTACGCACCGCAACCTTTACTTACTTCTTCTGCATAAGCAGGCCTTTTTTATTGGGATGTAATAGTAATGAAGAAAGATGGCACAGCACAATCTAGGAATGACTTGTGCTCATCTCATGGCATTGATGATGTTAGTTGAACTGAGTACCTCAAAATTTTAATGTAATCACTTGCCATCGCTGGTTAATTAAAAGGGAAACCACTTTCTTGATTTATAAATGCTTTGAAACCGACTCATCATAGTTTGTTGGACTATATGTGATAATAAGTCTCCTATCGATGTTCATCTTCATCCCAGAAATTTGTAATTTTTTTTTATGTATACTTTGTGAAAATTAGGAATTACTACATTTCTTAGTAACATAAAAATATCTCAATATATCTCAAAAAAAATATTGATATTACAGCACTGTTCGATCCTATAGCTTCATGAATAGAAAAAGTTGCATTGGTTTAATTTCAATTCTGATAGAATTTAGGACATTAATGGTGGATTTTTAATTGCTTCTTGCATGTAATATGTTGAACCAACCAATGTCAGCAATGAATGAAAGAAGCTAATGGTGATGATGATGATGAAGAAATAAACTTCTGTGCATCTTTCCATAAAATTAATATGTATTCTCAGGCCTTCGCGAGTTGAAATCCATGCTTATCTTCAACTATACCACTCTCTCCTTTAATACAACACAGATTGAATTTAATTCTTGTTTTTCTTGCTGTGTATTATTTCTCCCTACAGCAACATACGTATTTACATCATCTCTATACCCCAATAGTGTATTCATTACATTAACTACCAGAATTAAATAAGAAGCTTTCAAGTCCCTTTTACGTCCCCATATCTTCTTATATAAGCAACCCTTCATAAGCACATGAAGTGCAAAATCTCCATTAGAACTCTATATCAAGGGTCAAATCTCCACTTATCTGCAGGCAAAGGTAAGGAATACTTCTGTTCAAATTTCGCATATATTATACTGCTCTCTATTGTTAGGCCTATAACCGTCGTAAATAATTAAGGTACCACTTTCGAAATGAGTTACAACAACGTTGTTGAGAGCCCAAAACTCGATCTGAAACTCAACTTATCACCGCCAAGAAACCAGCAATTAGAAGTGGTGTCTCCTCCTCATCAACAAGGGAACTTTATTTCTTCAGCTGAAATATCGCCGAGAAGCTCTTGTGTTTCGCGGGAACCGAGCCCAGCTGAGGATGATAATAACATATTGTTAGGGTTTTCGAGCAGCCCAGATAATAATAATCAGACAAGTATGATGTTGGTGGGATGTCCGAGGTGTTTGATGTATGTCATGCTGTCTACTGCTGATGAACCAAAGTGTCCGCAGTGTAAGAGCACTGTCTTGCTAGCAGATTTCATGCATGATGACGGCACAAACAGAATGAAGCGATGACGATGATGAAGTGAATGAATCAAAGTACTACGCCATTATAATCGTATGATCAAAGCTGGGGTTTTTTTTTTAAGTGGTGTGTTTCATTTAGGATCTGGATTTTCGTTGTTTTCGTTTCTCCTTTTATTTCTTGATGTTTGTTGGCTAATATCATATATTTGGTTTATTCGACTTTATAATCGTATATGGAGTTGAATGGACTTCCAACATATTAGCTTAAATGCACGGCAAGAACACTCCATCAACTTCGATGTGAATTACGAAATATCTTAACGCAACTTTTTATGACACAAGCTATATGCATTAAAAATTAAGAGTTCTGGAACAACATAATTGTTGAAGACTTGAAGGTAACCCATGGCCATCTCATTAAAACGACATGCATATATACAGCGACGACGATCCATACTATCTACACCGATGTGATTATTCTGTGTTAGAAATAATAATAATAATAATCATTCATAGTGGCTAAGCTTATCATACATATCATTCAATTCTTAAACTTAATACCGAAATTAAATTCATGAAATAAATGCACGCAATTGACAGAGCACCCAACTCCTCCGCTCTGCAATTTATTAGAGAATTAATGGAAGTTCTTGGAAGTTGGCTCACGAGGTACACTACTACTAACATTAAGTTCAAGAATTCAATGCATACACAAACTAAGACACTGCGTCGATGTAACGTTTATATATTAAACATCCCTCCGTATATTAAATATGAACTGTCAATAATACATCATTTCAAACCTCACAAAAAGGCAAATGCACATACATCATTTACTCACCATATGATTAGAGTAACAAGCAACATCATGAGTTCAGTCAAAAAACTCTGCAACCAATCCAAAAATCAAAATTTCCTGCAAATTTCTATGTATCCGAAAATAATATATCATGTGAAACTAAACTTCAACATTCTATTCGTACGGCGCCGCTCTCCGAAGATATAAACTTAGGCTTACGATTTACCTTCACAAGGCACTGAATAACATCTCCTATTTGAAAATCACAGCAATCTTTGATCACTAGCCCACATTCGCTTCCTTTTCCCACAGCTTCAACATCTTGTTGTTCGCGCTTCAGTGAGGCGCAACAGCCTTCGAACACTACTTCCCCGCTCCTAAGAACCCTAAGAGTGGCAGACTTTGTGACCCTACCATCTATTACTCGACAGCCCGCAATTTTAACGTCGTTGCCCTTAGCTTTGCTCCTTCCTTTGAGCTCGAATATGTTTAGTATCTGAGCTTCCCCAGAGACTTTAGTCTCGAGTGTCCCTGGAGCCTTTTCGACTATGAAGTTGCCCACGTCTTCTAGGAGATGATAGATCACTCGGTGTAATTTTATCTACAGAGAGTTCGCTATCCAAGTGAGAGAGAGCTATACTAACCAATGTAATAGTGTACCAAAAGTCTATGGATAGGGAGGATAAAAGTTGACTTCAAACTGTACTGTAATAATGAGATATGCAAGGAAACAAGTCGTACCTGAACTTTTGCTTGAGTAGCCGAGAGGCCAATAGCAGCAGAGGGCTCTCGAATATTGAATCCGACGATACATGCGCTGCAGGCAAGTGCCATGTCAACATCAGACTGAGAAACTGGGCCTACACCTGCATGGATTACCTTGACAAAAACCTGCCATAGACAAAGCCCAATGTGTGAGAGAGAAATAGAGAGAGAGCGTGTGCTGTAAGAACAAAGATACCGACCTGTGAACTGTCCAAATATTTCAATGAATCGCAAACAGCTTGGACAGTGCCTTGCACGTCTGCTTTCACGATAATCGGCACCTCAACCCTCTTCGATCTCTCTTCCTCCTCGTTCTCTTCCTCATGACCATTTTGTCTATCTTCCTCGATTTTCTGCCTCTCAGCCTCCAATTTTAACAATCTGTCCTTATCGGTCTTCTTCTTCCTTCCTTCGCTAAGCATCCTCGCTCTTTCCTCGGATTCAACGACAACAATGTCATCGCCAGCCATTGGTAGCCCTTTCAAACCTTCAATCTCAACAGGCATGGCTGGCGTCGCCTGTGTGATTGTTTTTCTCCCCATATCCCTAATCGACCTAATTCTTCCCCACTCAGCCCCTACAACGACATGATGTCCGCAGGTTAAGGTTCCCGCCTTAACTATTGCAGTAGCCAGCGGCCCACGTCCCTTATCAAGCCTCGCCTCGACCACATAGGCTTGGGCAGGCCCATCAACACGAGCTTTAAGATCCATTAACTCGGCTTGAAGGAGTAAAGCCTCCTCTAATTTATCCAATCCCATTTTGTTCAATGCAGAAACTTCAACAACTTGAACATCTCCACCCATTTCTTCCAAAGGCAAACCTTCAGATGCAAGCTGAATTTTGACTCTTTCAGGGTTAGCATCAGGTTTATCGCACTTGTTAATAGCGACAACAATTGGGACGTTAGCAGCCCTAGCATGAGATAAAGCTTCTAAAGTTTGAGGCATAACTCCATCATCTGCTGCCACAACAAGGACAACTATGTCTGTAACTGCAGCTCCTCGAGCTCTCATGGCACTAAAGGCAGCATGGCCCGGCGTGTCGAGGAAAGTGATTGACGATCCACTTTGCATGCCCACGACGAAAGCACCAAGATGCTGAGTTATCCCACCAGCTTCTCTAGCAGCTAATGATGTTTGGCGAAGAGCATCCAATAGAGATGTCTTACCATGGTCCACGTGGCCCATAACTGTGACGACTGGAGAGCGAGGTAATTTTTGGACACCTTCCTCTGAGTGCAAGCGACGAACGTTAACTCCCACTTCCTGAAAAAAAAAAACATCGACATACAGACAATTTAATGAGAATACTGGTGGTGGCAATTAAATGATGGACTTACCATTGCGACGAGTTCTGCTATGTCAATACTTAGAGCATCGAATTCTGAAGCAGCCTTTTCGCCAACATTTACGATAATTTGCTGAATGGTAGTTATAGATTCTCCGCAACGCTTGGCAAGCTCCACAATGGTCATGCCCTCAAATATTTCGATCGTCTTTTCTGGTAAAGATTTTGCAGCCCTTCTCATTTTAGGAGGCACGTAAGGGGCCTCGACTGGCGGCCCAGTTTCTTTCTTTCTTTTCGAGAATTTTCCTTATTATCAGACTTCCCTCGACTTGAAGTCTTTAGACCTGAGGAGTCTCCATCTCTTCTATGAAAAAGAAGCTCTGGACTTGCATGGAAGCATCTACGGAAATAGGGGGCAGGGGAAAATGCCAAAATGACTAATGACATCACATTAACAACTATCAAAGAAAGGGCAACGCGATATAGCTTTATCATATCTCAGAATCATAGAGATAAAAAAGATATTCAAATTAATCAGAAACAATCCATCACAAGATACCTAATCAACCTTCTCTGGGCTGAATACATGAAATCTCCATCATCGCCTCCAAATCCTGCAGTACATCGAACATCCAACAAAATTCTAACATGATAACAATCAAAACAGTAAACGCGACAAAAGGCACATAAGTTCATCCAAAAGCATGATGATGGACGCTCATGGAAAATCCCCTTGATATATACAAAACATTAAAACCAAAATTATAGCGTGTTACAACCCATTACCATGTAAGTGTCTGGATGAAACGAGCAAAGCTTTAGAAACATCTTCAATTCCACATTTAGACATGGATGCAACGCGACCCCTCGAAGCTACTGCCCATGCTTTACTTGCACTCACACAAGTACCCTGCAGCAGAAATCGAAACAAAGAAAAAAGTCGCCATTTTTCCATACAAACATCAATCGATCTCAAAATTATATCCAAAAAATTGCTCCTTAAATGAAACAAAAAGAGCCCATATTTTAGTACACCAGAGAACAATATTCGTCGACAAGATAACTTCGATCTCTCATCAAACAACAAGTATCTGAGTTCAACATTCTTTATAACTCCAAACAAAGTTACACCATCAATATTAGGGATATAATCCAAAATAATAGCGTAAGTACACACCTTTTGAGCCAAGGCTCTCCACGCCATTAACAGGTCCCCCAATTGCTCACCGATTCAATCTTCCCAACAAAATCAAGAGCAAGTCATTAACCCCTTAGGTCGAAAATCAGAGCTGAAATTAAATTATTTTCTTTCCCATTTTTTTTTATGGCGCGTGAACGGAAGTCTGGGCTGGGCCACTCGTCTCGAATTTCGCGGTCCTAATTTTATTTTACTTCTTATTTTATAGTTCAAAAAAAAAATCACAGCACAATCTCCTTCTCATTCATCGATCCTTCCAAGTATTTAACTACTTACTAATCTAACAAATGTAGTTAAATCTTTGATATTATCATCATAACCATTCCACACGATTACTCCAACGTATATTAGATAAAGATAACGTTTTCATGCATAACAACCGATTACTTTCTTGGGATTCTTACACCATCACCAACCACCTTCGCCTTAATCTCACTAATTAAACAAGCATTCCATAACATCCATATAAGCTCTAACAATCAAGCCATGGTGGTGGGTTTCGTTTAGGCTCAGAAAGCACTTGAGCAGCTTCTGAAGATCATTTCTTGAATATATTTCATTATCGTGTATCATCTGAAGCATCGACCTGCGAAAATCTACATAAGGATCCGAAGAACGTTTGAACACTACGCAGCTATCGTTGAACATTTTCGGGCAGAGGCGGGCTTCTTCGAAGGGTTTGATTGGATCTTGCGAATAGGGTTTTGGAGAACTTGTGATGATGATCGATTGAGTGGAGAACGAGTTTTCTGATGTTTTAGGTAAAGGTTCGATGACATCATCTATGGCTTTTGGTCCACACCCGCAAGTTGTTTTTGTTCTGAAGATGTTCTTTAATCTCCATTTCTTGTTGGAGAACATTATTTGAAGGTACAGAAATTGAATTTGTTTTGGGATTGAAGAAAGAATGATTCTTGTGGTTGAGTATTTATGCTTGAGGGAGTTGAAGAAATGGTGGGCTCTTGAGGATGATCTATGATTAGATTTTAATGCCTTGCTTATAATATATGGGATTTATTTTATTTTTCAAAAAGTTGTCTCTCGAATATCTTTATTTCCTTGGATATGACTGAGTTAAATATGACACCAGAAAAAGATGGATCCTATATTTATTTTTTCTTTGAAGATGGTCAAAAAAACATTAAATTTCTTAAATATTTTGACAAAAATCATCCTTGGTTTTCCAAATTAGGTGTTACAAAAATTTGAATTCGTTCGTAACCAAGTTGACGTAAATGGAAAGAAATAATAATACATGGAGCATATGGTAGTTGAAATAAAATAAGGGCATGTTCTTTTGAGCGATTTTGAAATTTGAATTATCGACCTGTTTTACCCGAATATTAGGTTGATCATAAGCCTAAGCTGCCATGTCCACAAGATGGAGACTCGTACTAGATTATTTTTACAATAAACAACAATGATGATTGTGAAGTTAAGATTAACTGTCGCTATAATCATTGCTTGCGAATTATTTTGTATGAAACAGTCATGTCGGGGATGACGATCCAGCACCTCGCCGGAGTCGCCGGAATTCTCCTGAGAAGTTGGCCGGATGAGCTGCGCTGAAGAACACTTGAAAGAGCTGAAGAGATGTCGCGATGAACAGTGACCGTCGGATCTCCTTGGCGCGCAGATCAAAGGCTGGAATTTGAAGCTCAGCGATAAATATCAGCCGGTGGATGACGCGCCAACGCGATCGATGGCTGGGATTGAAAGTAAGGTGATGAAGCGGATCGATAACTATGACCGTTAGATTGAAATCCGATGGCTGAGAGTAAACTCGTCAAACCACTTATAAATCGCATTCTTCTCATGCTGGGTCACGCAATGAAGCAAGTGCGACGTGGCAAGATCTGGTGCATTGGATCGGATACATCAGCGGCCAGGATTAATCGCGAATCATGCTTTATTCATGACTGTAGCAGTATAAATACAGTGTTGCGAGTTTCGAGTAGCTATCTTTGAGAGCTCGTAGTGTTTCGTAGAGTGAGAATCACGGTGTGAGTTAAACACAAAAGTTGTAGAGGGCACGGCGGTGTACAATTCTTGTGTTGTGATTAATACGAAAGGGAGCTCGGTTGATCCGTGGACGTAGGCCAAAGTTCGGCCGAACCACGTTAAATACTGTCTTTACAAGTGTGTGTGTGTGTTGCTGTTTTTGGGTTCGATCAAGCTCGCGATTGCTTAGATTGATCCATAACTTTAGCATACATTGAAAACTCTATCTAAGGGTGCCATTTTCACAACAAGTCATTCCCAGTTGAGAAGCAGACTAAGTTGAAGAGTGCAGAAGTCGATAGATTTGATGTTGTAATAAGAATGCTAGCTAAGATCCGATTCAAATGGTGAAAACATGACCATACTACTTACTATACATCAGTGTTGTAATAAGAGTGCGCTTCATTTTTTTCTGGTATATAAACGTTCGAATTCAAAGACCCCCCACATGTCGAAAGTATCAGGTCCCATCTAGTTCTTCAAGTCGTCGGAAAATAACATTGAAAAAATTACTGTTTCAATACATTTTCATCGCCCAAGGAATAAGTCTAACTAAAAAAACACAAGAATAATATGAGTACATCAATCATCATCAGGTTTTCAACATTACCCAGTGAAAAGGTAGATATAAATATAGCTGAACTCGATGACTGCACTTGTCTACATTTTTGGACTACAAACTTCTGTAGTCTATCACTGTGACTTCATCATCTGGAGCATCCAAATCATTGTAGCTGGAAAAAAAATGTTCAATCGAGTCGATGAGATCCATGGACATTGGACAGACAATTACTTATCGAAATGCTAAATCAGTAATTCTTTTTCAGGTTTTTCGTTTTTACGTCTACGCCAATAACTGAAAATAAATAGCAAAAACCCATACATGCACATATATATGGAGAGAGAGAGAGAGAGAGAGAGAGACCTTCTCAATCGACGAGGATCTTGTTGAAATGGAGGAAAAATGATTGGATTATGTCCAGCACCGAGCTGTGGAGCACCACCTTCAAATGGCGGAGGACCACCTTGCTCTTGGAACATACGCATCGCAACTTCAGGCGGCGCAGGAACAAATGGTCCCAGAGGACTGCAATTAAAATTAACATCCACATGATACGCTAAAACATGAATTGGATAAGAACAAAGTAGCGCGAAACAAGAGGAAAAAAAAAAGAAACTCACCCAGCACCAGGTAGAGGCATCAACACAGGCGGTGGTATATCTGACGAAAAAGGAGCAACAGCAATGCCCGGCCCACCGAAAGAGTCCATCATCGCTTCGTCTATATCGTTACCACGATCGCCGTCGTTGTTAGCAGCAAAATCTCCAGATTCATTTCCATTGGCACGGCCATCACGTTCTCTTCTGATTCCTCTATCATCTCTCATTCTGCTGTCAAGGCCGGGTGGTCCACGCCTTCGAAACCTTTCCTTCTGCAGAAAGGAGACACGTGAAGTGATGCGAAATGATGCTACCGTAAGGAAAATGACTTGAAAGCATTTTCATTCAACTAATCTCACCGGAAAAGGTGGCTGCATGACAGGTGTCCCTCCAGGAGCATTCTCGTCACTGTAGTAATAAATAACCATCATTAACCTCCTGCTGAAATCGGACATGCGAGGGGAAAAAATTGATGGATGAAGGGGGTAGTAAGTACCTCATATAATTTTGGAAGTACAACTCTTCTCGCACTTTTGATGTGAGCTCCACCACTAACTCCGAGTGTTTCAACTTTAAATGTTTCTGCACAAATTCTGCGGCATGAAATAGCTTCGTACACCCTTTCGCTCCACATCCATACTTCCAACCATATTTTTCGTCCCTGATTTTACGAACGTATGGATCCAACGATTCAGCAGCAGCAGCATCGAGCTTGTCCTTCGCGGTCATTACTTCGAGAGGATCTGAACCCTCGAGCCTCTTTTGCCAATGGGAATCTATCTTTTTCTCCCACTCGGTCCCATCAACAGCAGCGCTGGAATTCTTGCCATCGCCTCTAATATGCCGCAGACCTTTGGCTTCATTTGTTTCTACTAAACCGTAATAATCGACTCCGTGAATCCGCCAGAGGTAAGTAAGAAGTGTGTCTAGAAGCTCAACACCCTCAAGACCTTTGATTGCGTTCGAACCCCTGATAATGACGACCGGACCACTCGAACTTCCATGAGGCTTATCTCTGCTTGTTCTCTCGTTATCAGCATGACGCAAGGCATTTTCCTCGATTCCTTTTTCTGAGTCAAGTTTCCGCACAAGAGATAGTGCCAGTCTAACATCATCCTGGATTCTTCCAGGCTCAGAACTTACTGGATGAGCCTTCGGAGGAGAGGAGAGATCAGAACCTTTCGCACCACTCCGACCCTGAGGCCTTCTTGTCCCGTTGATGTCTGCATCATCGGGATTAGGCTCACTAGATTGTTCTGCTTTGTTCGACGACGAAGGATTGAATTCGGGACCTCTGTTAAAAACACAGTTCTACTTACCAAATGTATTAATGATAAAAAGGTAAACGATCAAAACCAAAACGATACGATCTTACAAGTCCAGAGTCCCGCTTTGCAGATCAAATTGAAAATCTTTTGCCAACTTCCTTGAGACTTCATTCCTCCTACATAAGCCATATATAAGATCATTCAATAAATAATGAACATCCAGTGATCATTGGAATCCGAAATGCATGAGCATGAGGCGCCAATCAGCACAAAACCCAACCTAATACTTGGAAACTTACCTATCAATGACTGAAAGCAAATTTGTCGGATGATACTTGTCTTTCAACCTGAGCATAAAATGAACATGGACCAGTAAGGCACAAAGGAATAAGCATATAACGACAAACCTGAACAAAACCTACCATTCTTCATCCTTATGGGCGGCAAAGAAAGATCTCTTCTGAGTACTTATATACTCCGTCTTGTATTCTTGATACCTAATGTGCTCATAATGTAGTAGGTTATCAGTCCATTCCAAACAATACGACCAGCAAAAGAGGTCGGATTAATATATCCAACACAAGGAAGCAACCAATTGAAAAGTAACAGAAAACACATTCGCCGTCTCACCTACGCTCTGCTTCAGAAGGCAGAATATCATCTTCGAGTTCCTGTATGAACTGCTTATAAGACATCATTCCTTCCCTGGGAAATCCAACAAAGTACATCACGACACTCTGGCTTATACATACGACATTGAGAGGGAATTTTCTTTTTTGGGTGACCATAATGGGAAATTTTACATGCAAAACACACAATTCGATAATTTTTTTCCGATAAAACTATTTTATTCAGAAATAGTAAGATGTGCTTCACAAAAACAGCCAAAGCAAGAATCCAATTGATTTACATAAATATGATAAGTATTATAGTTGAGAACCAATGAGAAGTGAAGGAAGGCGGTTTAAAGAGGCTAAATGACATCATGACAGGATTCAGAAAATGTGAAACTCCTGAGACATCCCAGCGCATACCTTTGGGTACCAACACCACCAACAGCATCAGCAAAGACTCCACGACCAGAGTCCCATTCTGCAGAAAGAAAGATCACAATTGGACAAAAGATGAGCCAATAAATGTTAAGTCATATATAGGTAGAACCTAAATAAAGTTAACACAATCAGGCAACATACATCCAACACTGACTATCACTCTTAACACAATACAATATTCAGCAATACTATAGCTAAAAGGACATATATTGTCAAATAGAGTCCATTCCTAAAAGGCTTCAAATAGAGAGTTGTCCCTCCAGATATATAGTAATGATGCAAACAACAAGTCCACATAACAAAATGGTCACCGTATTCTTGTAACATGATCAAAGACTAACATTTGACAACCAACGGAACCAAAAATTTTAGAAGATTTGCAGCACTATTGACAGCTCACCTTGATAACCACCAGAAGATCGGCCCATGTGTCGACCATAAGGTCTTTCATCAGGATACCCAGGCCTACCCCCCGCATCACGTTCATATCCACCAGGATAATCATGTCCAAACCTGAATCAGACAACAAAGCACATCACCTGACAAGGATGTACACCATAGATAAAAAACCACCAACCATCAAAATTCAAATCATCCTCGAAACATCAATAACTCCAGTCAAGCCAAAATTTGCTAATCATTCACAATTACAAATACAAACAAATCATAATCTGTAGTGCTGAAAAAAAAAATCAATTTAATGGTATAAACATTAAACGATTGGATATCTCACCTCCGGTCTCCAGGAGGACCATATCCTCCCCTAGGACTCCCTCGCCTACCGTCAAACCCATCATCCCGTCTCCGCTTATATAGCGGTGGTGATCTTCTCCCCGGAGGCGATCTCGCACCTCCTCTTCGGTCGCGGAACGGCGGAGGCGGCGGAGGGCTGAGGCTGGGCCGGCCGCGTTTGTGGTATCCTCTTGGCGGAGGCGAAGATCTGTTGCGATCGTAGTAATCTCCGCCACCGCGACGAGGCGGGCGCTGGTAGTCTCTGTCTCGGTCGCTTCCTCTTTCACGCCCGCGGCGCGGCGGTGGTGGAGGAGAGGGAGGTGGTGATGCGGATGACTTTTCCGCTTCCTGATTGCTGGCTGGAGGTTCCGTGGCGACAGTTTCTTCTTCTTCTGCCATCGAAGGCGACTAAGAGTGACAAGTCGAAAACCTAATTTGGGTGCTCTTGAAATTGGGATTTAGGATATTAGCAAGGACTCGATTTTGACGATGACGAGCCGTTGCATGGCAACTGTAATGAAGAATGGAGATCTTGGGCCTTATATCCAACAGAGTTCAGCTTCGGCCCATTATAGAGGCCCAAATGGATCGAAATACGAAAGCCCAATACATAATTTTTCTTTTTCTTTCAATTTTGACTAGTAATTTGACACTCACAAGCACCGCACGTTAATGATCGGTGCATTGTATGTATAGGGGAATCGTTTTAGCCTTTCAAAGATAGTCTACTCTATACACAACAGTTCTTTCACTACAAAGCAAGCAAAATCAGCTCCATTCTCGCTCCAATATGATAATCATATATACTAAGACTATATTATTTCTCCATACATTTCTGAGATCTTACTTTTAGAAATTGAATATTGATCGTCTAGATGCATGAATCTATTCTATAGTTGCCCAAGAAGCACTAGCACGCCCCAAATGCTTCAAACAGTTAACCACCAACAAAAGAATGTATAAATTGCACATGGGGGGTGGCTCCACCTTTTGTTAAGATCAATTATTGGTGTTTTAAATATTCGAGTTAGATTTCTGTGCATTCTTGCTCGGCCCCTCTTTATCATTTTCTTGCAATGGATTGTAACAATATTTTTCCTTTTTTCTTTTTTTACAAATGGATTGTAGTAACACTAACAATAGAGGATCTCCTCTGTTTGATCTTTTATGATTGGACCATTTTCGGATTGAAATTTCAGAAAGAAGAGAAAGCCATAAAACACGACAAAATTGTGTCGAATGGTAAAGACGAGACAAGTCACATGCGGCGATTAAGAACCATACAACTCAAGAAGCACGATGAAACTGAGCAATAAAGATGGAGATATTCAGACAAGACATGAAAGTGGTCTTCTCTTTGGTCAACAAAATACAGCCCAGATTTGGACAGTAACCAAACTCTTACCCTTATCCATGGAAGCATAGATCTCACCCTTGTGGTTCAATGATTGAGAGAGAAGGAAAAAAACAGAAAGACGAGACAAATGATATGATATGGTTTCATCAGCAAACTTATAAGATAGACAATCTACAAACACTGTTCAGACCAAACACAGAAATGGAAGGAAAAAAAAAAACATGTCCATGGATGCATTTATTCATTACAAACCACAGCTTTGACTATTGCAGAACAACTACTAACAACTTCTATGGTAAAGAGATAACCACGACTCACGAGTAAATTAAACCAAACCCGGGCGCTAAAAATCCAAACTTGCGGCGCTATTTTTTCACCGATCTCAGTACCAAACGTTGGCGTCTTGCTTCTGCAGACTATTATTATCCCTAGCGATGCCAGAAAACCCTTCGTTGTTGTAATCCATCGAGGACGATAAATTGAAGGGAGTATTTAAAAATATCGCCTGGTAATTCTCCGATGGGTTGGCATTAAAAGGCGCATGGAACACAGACGAGTGATTTCCATGAGGGATGCGATGATGATTACCATTTTCGAACATGTTATCTTCGAACATCATCCCTTGGTTGCCCTGAATGTATCCATTCTGCTGAAGGGTTGTTGATGGCTCAGTAGGGTTGTTCCCATGATTTAAGCCTTTATTAGAACTCCCTTGAACGTTGTTGTCATAATAAGACATAAGCTCGTTGATCATTCTTTCGCCATCTTCGGGAACTCCAATACCTGAGAGATCGAACGTATGGGTTGGCAAAGACGGCGTCTGCTTCGCCTGAATAAAAGATTGACCAAACATGGCAGGCTTGACTTCGTTATTTGCGCTAAAGCTCGACACCCCATACTCAGAATTAGGCCTAAAAGGGCAAGAAAGTTGATGATTGTCCCTCAAAGTTCGATCTTTGAAGCAATTGCGAGGCTCGCTGTGAGGGCAACGTAGAAACTCACAAGTGTAAATCTTGTTCTCGGCAATCGGGCCCACTTCGTTGATCGATTTCCTCTTCCTCGAAAAGTCGAAATTGCCCACAACCTCATCCTTGATCCCAAGGCTCAGCAGATTCATAGGGTTAGGCTTCTGCTCGTGGACATCAAAGTTAGGCTCCTCATCGATCCCTTCAACGTCGTATTCGCTAGCATCGTTAACCACAAAAGAACCACCGCCAACAAACGAGTTGAAAGGCAGGCACTTTTCGGGGTAAAGCTCCCTAGCAATAGCCTCCTCTTGGTTGATAATCGCCAGCCAAGTAGCGCTCTCCTTAGCAGTCATCTTATCCTGCAAACACTTGGACTGCCTCACAAGCTTACGAATCTTGGCAATATCGGGCGACATGTGCTTAATCACAGCAGTCAAAACGCCAACTTTCCACGCCTTTTTAAGATCGTGGGGCTTCTTATAAGGAGGCGGGCCTTGATCTTTCTGCAAGCCCAACTGAGGCCACCACTCTTCTTCCCCGCTGGGCCACCAAGGCGGTGCAACGCCTTTCTCTAAGGGAAAACGCCTCTGAGGAGGATCACAGTGCTGCATAAGAGCTGATAACAAAGAGCCGAGGGTGGTGTCTTGAAGCTCTTGGAGGGTATGTGGGGTCGGGCCAATTGGGGCGTTTCCCTCGTTTTTTCCAGGGATTCCATTGTCGACCTGGTATTTGGCAATTGCAGCGGGCCCATTTCTATCGAACCTCACCTTATCCTTCCACCATTCTCTGAGGTTGTCTGAAGCACCACTGACCGGCTTGCCCTTCTCGGGGATGATACCGTAGACAAATCCCTGAGCTTTGCAAACTTCCATCATCTTCAGCATGTATTTGAGTATCCCATCTTGGGCGCGAGACATCTTCTTCCTCCTAGCTTGTTCCTGGGAATGGCGCTGCTTTGCTGCGTCCATGGGTTCTTTTCCCTTGTTCATCTCTTTGAGCCTTTTGAGGCGCATTTTGTCCCTCCACATTCTTCGCTCGAGCTCGTCGACGTCGATCTCATCGTCTGTGTAGTCGTCGTCTACGATTGGCTCAGACGCTGGCTCGGTTTCGGCGGGCTGTGGTGGGCATATGTCGACTCCCTTCGTGGGAAGGGAGGAGAAGAAGTCAAGGTCGCCCGTGAATCCTATGTCGTCGAACATCATCATGTTTTCTTTTCTTTTAATAGCGGTGGAAAGGTCGAAATTAGAATCTTGCGCTAAAGTTGTTCGCCTGATCCAAAGTAGCAGAACAAAAAGGATCTGAAATCAGTCAAACTCCATACGTATGCACTGAAACCTGCAAGAGAGAAAAGAAGAAATGAGGTTTCATTAACGTTTGAACTGTTGAAAGGAAAGCTTTATGTATCAGAAAACAAAAAGTCAACCCAAAGAACGAAGACAAGTTTTATCAGGTGATCTTTGTACAACAGATGGGAGATGAAAAGATTAAAGCCAACTGAAAAAGGTTATCAAGCCATAGAAAGCCCGTGAAACTAAAAGTTTAGGCTGAAAAAGAACCATTTTTCTTACCACCTGTGACAGATGAAGCTGTAATGAAAAGAAAAGACACGCCAGATCTGAAAAATTTTACACAGTGACCAAAGATGCTATAAAAACAAAGCAGAACAACACCTTCATAAAATGGATCAAAAAGCTGTTATTGAAAACAGAGCGAAGCCCAAAGCTTTGAAAGCGAAAGAAAAACAAAAGGGTAAAAAAGATTTAGAACCAAATACCACATAATCAACAAGAAAGGGATTCAAGAACAAGCTTCTTAAAACCCTTTATATTCCCACCACCTCAGAGAAACCTTGAATACCAAACTAAAAAGATCCATTAAATCTACAGAAAAGTCATAACCCAGCTCGAAACTGAGAAAACATAAAGAAAAATACTTACAAAGAAACAATTTTAAGTCTTCAGGTAACAGAAATCTCAAACAAATTAATTTTCCACAATACTTTTGTAACTTTTCCACCTTTAGTTCCTGATATCTAGTTTCCAGCCCCTTTCCTCCTGAGACTCTTGAGAGAGAGAGAGAGAAAGAGAGAGAAGGCAGCCGACTTATTTATGATTGAATATTATATAAATGAAGAAAGAGATATGTCATCACTCACTTCGCAAAAAAGCAAAGCCATACGATTTACCGTATGATATACTGCACATATAACAAATACGTGTACGTATAACATTACAATATACGGTGTGAATGTAATTATGGGAAGTAGAAGAGTATTTCGGCAGCTAAAATGGTTAGATTCAGAGCACAAATGTATTTGCGGCTTCTGTGAGTTATAAAAAAAATTGTATATACGTATTTATTACATTGGTAATACTTTGTAAGTTTAAGGTAGTTTATTAATTACCGTGTGTACGCAATAAAGCCATAAGCAACCGCGTATTTGTTGCGTATGTTGTTCGTATATATTTAAATATTTCATATCAGACGATATCTCGATTTGTGATATTTCATTGGTGATACGAAGTTATATATCTTTTTATTTGTCTACAGTTATCTGATAATTTATATTATTTTATTTATGATTTATATTTCTGAATGCTTATCTACAAAATATGATGATATATAACATACGTTAAAAAGAATCATTTTAATTTCACTATTTTAGTCAAAAATTGGGGAGGTCAACGTGTCGATAAACATGGATTATTATTTGGTGATAAAATATCCAATTGATGGCCATATATAGATTAAGAATTAAAAAGGAATTCCTTTAATTTTATGCTGTAAAGAGAAAATTTTAGTAAATATCTTTTGAATTCAGAATATTTTATTTGACCATATTTTGATTCACCACTCATGGAAATATGTAAGAAACATCTTATACTCCATGCGAAGAGTTGCTAATATGTGATATTGATATTCACTTATTGGTTAACGCAGTCGGCTGCCATTAGTCATAATTCATTCAAATTTTGACTTTTTCTTTTAGTTTTTATATTTATTTATTCTTGTTATTGACATGACACTACTAGCCTTTAATGCACGTGGTTGATGTAATTAAAAAAGGTTTAATCACACGTTAGACTTTTCATTATCAACAACTAGCATACTTCAATGATAATTTAATAAAAAGATTGCCACTTGCTTTTTATGCTAATCAGGACATTAGTGATAACGTTGCAAAAGACATAGCTACCCTTCACATGTTTTATTTGTAGGCCCAATAAGCTTGTCTAGGCCCATATTCGAACCTCGTTGCTTTCTCCTACCCAATTACGGCCCATACATAACAACCATGTGCAAAAAATCACCTCTCTTCAAATGTGTTCAATATCAAAGGAAATTAGTGCCTCATCATTTTTATTTCATGTGGTGGTTAGCAATAATTGTTGTTTGGTTACTTGTTTTTCTAACTTTCCGTGGCTTATTCTATTTGTATCAGTATGGCAATTTATGTGAAGGAATTATGCTTCAAAGCCATTGATAATTCACTAAGAATCAAGAAGCACATGATATGATGCAAATTAAAAATGGTCTTAGGAATAGAAAAACATTTTAAAAAACATTCGTTCGTTCAACAACACGAGTCAGAAAGCCCATGAGCCATGATTTTAGAAACTTAAAATTTCTTTTTTTTTTAATGTTTTGCAATTAATAGATGCAGTGACAATTGACCATTAATGGTCGGTCCTTCGCATGCCAAATTTTACCAAAACCATGAAAAACATCAAGTAATAATGTGACTAATTAATTACCAACGATTTTGTCAATGTGTCAATACTATATTTTGATTTTTGCGTGTATGCGAGGTGTTTGTTCTTGTGTGGACTCAAGACTTGGTCAAAGCATAACTCAGAAGTCATTCTCCTATCAATCACCTCCTTAAAAAAGTAAAAGAAAAACGAAAATAAGAAAAGCATAAAAAAGAAATAAAGTGATAGGTATCAAAAAGAAAAAGGACGAAATAATTCTCCCATTAACCACCAAAAGAACAGTCTACACCGATTGTTCATCAGCTCCTCTCTCTCTCTCTCTCTGTCTATCACTTGTTGATTTTGTGATTATGTTCTTGAATCACTGTGGGCTCTGATCTGCTGTTTGATTAAGTAGCTTTTCCTGTTTTCATACGGACCCTCGAAATAATCTTTTCCAAGGTAAGTATTTTATTTATTTTTAAATCAAAAAATTCAATCTTGACCCGTAATTTTGGGTTATCTGTTGGGAAGTATCGTTCGCCCGACTGTTCTTGTAGATTTTCAGTTTTTTTATTGTTATCGTGCAGCTCAGGATTGGGAAAAGTGAAGTCTTTGAAGGGTTTATTGTTTATGTTATGTTTTACATTAAAGATTTGAAATCATCTCAGCTTTGGTCGACTGATCAGTTCCTTTTCTTTTATCCTTTTTAAAGAATATTATTTTCTGTTTTTATACTGTAATTGATGTGCAAAAATGTCGTCGAATTTGGTATTAGTTCTTTACTGTTACGTTGTTGTCTTTTCCAGACACTTTAGTGATTCTCTTTCTTGATGCGTTGCCATAGAATTGACGATTATACGTTCTTACATCATTCAATTCCTTTCTTGTGCACTGTTCAACTCTTGATGTAGGAGTTTTCTAAGAGTATTTCATTCCTTTTCCATAGGGGTTTTCCTTTTTGATTGCTGAGTAAGATGGAAGAAGAAAAAGTGGCTGCTGAGAACCATTTGACATCTGCTGCTGCGTTTGTCGAAGGAGGAATCCAAGACGCTTGTGATGATGCTTGCAGCATATGCCTTGAAGCCTTTTGTGACAGCGATCCATCGACAGTATGCACAGTTTATTACAATCCATTAGTTAGTTATTGATTGAGATCGACCTATGGTTACTGATTTAAAGCCTGTTCTTTTATTTGCAGGTGACCAATTGTAAGCATGAGTTTCATCTTCAGTGCATTCTCGAGTGGTATGTAAAACCCTTCCTTCCCCTTCCCGCATAAAAAAAAAAAGAGTTCCTTTGCAAAACACTAAACTTACAATGTTCGAAATGAATCCATAGGTGCCAGAGAAGTTCACAGTGCCCCATGTGTTGGCAACCCATAAGTTTGAAAGATCCCAATAGGTAAATTTTTGTATAATGCATTCTTGAACGAATCATCATTTCTTGATCGTCTTTTCAAAATGTCATCTTATCACAGCCAAGAATTGCTGGAAGCCGTGGAGCACGAACGGAACGTACGTATGAACCCTCCAAGAAACCGAACTATATTCCACCACCCAACTCTTGGGGATTTCGAGCTGCAGCACGTTAGTTTTACTGCTCACAACGCTCATCAAATATCTTGCATTGAGTTTCATATATGTCATTTTTTTCCTTTCCCTTTTTTCTTCATTTCAGTTGCCAGTGAACGCTAGTGAATCCGAACTCGAGGAAAGAATCATTCAGCATTTAGCTGCAGCAGCCGCCATGGGAAGGGCCCGCCACTTATCTAGAAGAGAAGGCGGCCATCATCATCATCATAGGTCTTCAGCTCAAGGCCGACCTCAGTTTTTGGTGTTCTCAACAAACCCTAGTGAGTCCTTTGGGGATTCTTCCAATGCTGTTGGCGATGGCCATTCATCGCCTCCTCAAGTTGTAACAGCAAATTCTCCATTAGTTCAAGTTGGAGAAGATTCGCCTGAGCTTAATACACAACCACCTACTCTACAAGCTCGTCAGATTACAGCTAGTATGTCTGGTTCAAGTGGCGTGGCCTCGAACAATAGGTAATTCAATTTTTTTTTTTTGCGTATCAATTAATATACACACTACACAAAGTCAAAACCTTAATTGTTTTATTGCTCTTTTAGGAGGGCTTCTTCTTCTTCTCAAACCTCACCTAACAATCAAGATGGAGCTGGGCCATCAGATTTTCATTCGTTTTCCGAGAATCTAAAATCTCGCCTCACCACATTATCAACTAGGTAAATAATGGAAATGCTCTGTTTATGGCTCTACTTACTAAACTGTGTTACCATTATCAAACACATTCTTGTTCGTCCATTTGACATAAAGAACGTATCTTTACTCCGTTTTATTGTCTAATCCTTTTTCTAGATATAAAGATTCAATTACAAAGAGCACCAAAAGTTGGAAGGACAGACTATTTAATCGCAGCAACAGCTCATCGCCCGAGCCAAGCAATGAGGGAACTAACCAAAATGCTAATACAGTTCAAAGCATTCCTAGTGTATCAAGAATGATGGATCATCTCAACATAGCAGAAGATGATAGAATTAGTCCCATCAATCCATCGATTGGCCCCGAAGTTCCAAATCCTAGCGAAAGGCGAGCCACTGAGGAGGAAGATGCACGAGTTCCCTGCCCTGCTGTTGGTTCCACCTCGTCAAGTTGAAGCATTTGTTCATGGTAAGTATATTGATAATGGCATACTATCTTTGGCTTGTTGCTCTTGTCTACGACTATTATCATCTTTTTATGGGATGTACGAACTTATTAAACATAGGAAACTGAGGTGGTCTTGGAATTTTTACATCGTATACTTCAAATCCTAAGCCATATGTATGTGTTGACTATTCTTGATTGTATTACTCGGTTTGATTTATGTTCTTGCATGAAATCTATCCCTCCCATATACAGATACACGAAAACCCACCAAGATTAATTTCTTCCTCTTTAACTGCGTAGTAGTATAACGCAACAAATGAATACCCTACAAAGAAATATTCCCCAATAGTCTCGTGGAAGTAGCTATCAACTCATATAATAAATACAGATAATAATAAAAGAAGAAAACCATCCGACAGCTGCGAGTGAAAGGGATCCAATAGTTTTTCCAGTCAACTAAGATATTTTGCTAAAAATGCTACACAATAGCATGTAATAATAAGAATCGCAACTTGCAATTCGCAGGAAAAACAAAAAGAGGGGACCATACCACAAATATGCCGTAGCATGGGCCAAGCCAAAGCACAAGAGAATGGGCAAACAGCCCACGGCAATCAAACATTCGAAGGCCCAGAATTCACCTGCTTTTGAAACACCCTAACGACGGGCATACCATCGCCCTCGGTATCTCTCACCCTCCACAGTCTATCCTTTTTCCTCTGAGGTTTCTTATGCTGCTTGTGAGGAGCCTTTGATGACTTCTTTCTCTCTACAGATTTTCCCGAAGCTAACCCATTGTCTCGATCGAAAGAATTCAGATCGCTCAGTACGTTTTCAAGATTAGGATAGTGCTCATTCCCACGATTCTCCGAGGCTTCATCGTTCGACGAATAGTACTCGTCGCTCTCTGCTAAGGCAGTTTGAGAATCTTCGCTGTCTTCCTCTTCACTGTCTGAAAATGCAGGAGGTAATGCAAAATGAGACAATTTCCCATCGATATAATCTTTCAATATGACGCGGGCAGCTTTAGTTTCGTCGGGCAATCCACTCGAAGCAACATATCCTCGGGAAGCACAGTATGCTCTCAAGAGCTCCACTGACGTAGGTGGGCGATTTTGTGCCTCGTAGGGCTTCGGTTTAGGCAAGGAGATATTGTACACCTCTTCTATTACAGATCTAGGGACTTTATCAGCAACCACTTGTACTGCTTGACGATGCTCGGTCATTCGATCTATAGGCAAAACCCCAGAAGCAATCATGTCATATCTAGAACTTGTAAACGATGGGAATACCAAACCAGGGCAATCACAAAGAGTGAGTTTCTCCGATATTATCAGTGTCTGGAAATGTTTTGTTTTTCCAGGAGTTGAAGTTACGCCGGTCCTTTTCTCACCTACCAAGGCATTGATAGTGGAACTCTTTCCTACATTGGGATACCCGACGAAGCCAACCATTACGCCATGAGGTTGTTGCGATTGTTTACCTCCATCATTGGTGTTAATGGGTTTGGATTTATTTCTTTCAGAAACTATCTCTTCTGCTTCAAACTGCAGACGTTCAAGCAACTCTTCTCGTTGGTATATTTTAACATCGGGATTCTGCTGATTACTTTGTGTACTCGTGGAAATGTCGAGTTTTTTCCCATCTAAAGCAGCAGAAGCAGCCTTAGCTGACCAGAAAAGATGAAGTATTCCTTGTTCATGGAAGTAGTTAGCCCATTTTTCTCTGCCAAGATAATTTCATGTTTGGGACTGTGAGTTTGAGAAGAAATATGAAAGCTTAAGAGGCAAATTTGACTTTACTGACCTAACCGGAAGTGGTAGGAGATCTGCCTTGTTTATGAGAAGCAATGTTCTCTTGTGTTTGTCAATTTCTCGGGCATATACCTGCAATTTTGTGAATAGTGGTGATGTTCTCATACTTTGATTTGATCAGAATAATTTCTTAAAAATCACATGAACAGCTCCAAAAAAGCAGCAAATGAGAATGGAATGTACCGGTCGTCATACCTCAAGATCAGGGCAGCGATAAAAAAGTGGATCTCTAGAATCAACAACCATCACAAGCTTCAAAATAATTAGAACAAAAAAGTTAACAAAACAATCCAGCAAATAGTCAGGACAAAACTATTCTTGCATAAGATAAAACGGAAAAACACAATCTTAAAATGATGGTCACAGCAAGTGCCCATGCATGCAAGGAGTTAGGTTTAGGTATGCTCTCTCACTCAGAAGAAAAATGACATAAAATTTTAGATATTATTTCGTGGAACTCATTAAAATTAAGGTAATGACATAGTAATCTGATAATCTGAACAGGCGTTTTATGGGAAGCATCTCACCAGATCACTGCGTTCAAGCACCCTCCAAAGCTGCCTCCAGATATCAAGGTTCTTCTCAAATGGAGTCAGTACTAAATTCTCATTCTCTTCAAGCCTGCAGATAAACATAATTGACATCATTTCTTCTTCACTTTCGAAGCAAATAGTCAAATAAAAAATTCCTCAGAATTAAATAAATGATGATAAATCATTTGCAGCAAATAGTGCTCCTATATGGTGTCTTATCTAGCAACGGCCTGAGCCTGACCTGGCAAGGCTGCGGCGCCACTCAAGAAAGGCTCTTCGTTCGTTATCGTCGAGCTCGTCCATAGACATTTTAGAATTCCACGGTGGCCTATTGAAAGGGATAGTGTTAATGTTGCCCCCAGAAAAATTAATTACTTGTATAGTATCACCAATATGAGCAATCTAAACCTTCGAGGAATCCTGAGGCTGCTGGCATGCAAAGTCTCCTCTTTCTTCTGCTGCTGTCTTCTTTCCTCTACACTCATCTCACTGGCACGTGAAGCCGAGTCCCTAATGAACAACAAAATAATCAGGTTCACACACATGAATGCATTAAAGCGACGAGTTCTAGAAGGAAGCACATCGAAAAACAAACGACACCTGAATTCTTCACTTATCATACAATGAATAGCAAAAAAAAAAAAAAACTCATACGCAAATATTCCAAACTAAAATCCAAAATCCATCGAATTGCCCAAACAAAAGAGGAAAATAAGCTTTACAAGTCGATTTTGAGGTGGACAGGCGAATCAACGGCGGCATAGAGACGGTGAGCCTCATCGGCTCGCTCGATGACGGCTTCTATGTCGCTGACCTCGGTGACAGATTCCAGCACCTTCTTTTGCTGGGCTCGATAGAACTTCCCCTTCTCTTTGGACTCTTTTATCATGTGATTGTGGTGCTTCACCAGTGCACGGCCCAACGCCATCTTCTCCGACTTCGGCATCCTCGCTTGGTTGATCTCAGAAATCTAAGCACAAGTCGTTCTTAATTTCAGCTTCTCTTCCAATTCTCAATTCCACCTGATAAATTGAAAAGGAAGGGTTTTGGTGTGCGCCGACTCTAAACGCGGTTCCGTGCTTTTACGACTTAGTTTAGCAGAAAGAAGAAAATAAAAATAAAATGTAGATGTCGTGCTCG
This sequence comes from Craterostigma plantagineum, assembly GCA_027422505.1. Lineage (NCBI taxonomy): Eukaryota > Viridiplantae > Streptophyta > Magnoliopsida > Lamiales > Linderniaceae > Craterostigma > Craterostigma plantagineum. The sequence goes on from JAPQWV010000005.1 coordinate 451,118, forward strand.
CAACTAATTGAGCCCGTTAGGATTATATGGGCCAGGCCCATACAGTTCTACGTGGGCTAGTGATCTTATTTTATCTCATTTACGATCATCAAGCTATATAATATAACATAAAAATGCGCAGGTACAAACAACTGAAGTAAAATAAATATCTTTAGAAACAGTTCAGACAACAACGAATATGTAAATATCATAGTACAATATATAGTTTCAGACCGCAAAGAAAATAATGAATACGTCTCTTACAGTTCCAAGCTGTGCACGCCATGTGCTGGAAAATGCGTACATTCAATAAATATTTGCAATAAATCTTCATACTTACTCAATTATTCTTTTTGTAGATGACATCAATCAACAGAGCACAGTGTGTATATAATTGTTTGATATTAATGTAAATAAACTCATTAATGCCCTCCATTTGTTTGTATTCACCGCCCCCGCTTACTTAGCAAGGCCTACCTATCCAATTGTTCATTTAGACCTACACGTTTGAATCGAATACGTGGTTTAGTAGAAAAATAGTAATAAACTAATAATTACGAGACGTAATGTTCGTAGACCATTAATTATTGTCGCTCCCTATCAATGCCTTTTTAATGATATTTCTTGCTATTATAGTGGGAAGCTTCGTTACGAACAATTAATAATAATGTACTATGAGTTAATTTTCTCCTACACCAAATGCAGTCAACGAGTTGTGTGTCACCGCCATAGTTATGTGCTGTCCAGATAATTCGAATAACTTGGAATGAGAACGGTGTGTCGGGAATATATATATATATATATATATATATAATGTAATAATATAATTCCTCCACATTATTGTTTCTTTATCATATAAATCACCGAATAAAAGAAATTTTAAGTTTGGTGTACGTTCACTCATATATGTGGCCGCGTAGCGTGGCATTTCGAGGTAGCTTCGTCAGTTACTTTCCAGTAATATAGTAGCATATAATATTCTTACATAAAACGAAATTACCAAAAAAAAAAAGATATTAATATCCAAATTTTCAGAAGCTTATAAGCTTTTTAGCTTGGGGCCAACTTTTATAAATACATGCACATTGCAAGCCTATTTAGTACCTAGTAGTGTCCTCCCTCGAATAAAAGACAAGGAAGAAGAAAAGAGAGAAATGGCGTGTGAGAACAGAGAAGCTGATAATGCTAAAGGACTGAAAAGCAAATTAGAAAAGATTGCGAATGCAGTGAGTAATCTCCCATCAGAAGCCAGAAATCTAGGAGCTGAAGATCCGAGAAGAATCGTACACTCTTTCAAAGTCGGATTAGCCATTTGCGCAGTTTCTTTGTTCTATTACTTCGATTTCTTCTACGAAGGCTTCGGCGTCAACGCAATGTGGGCTGTAATGACCGTCGTCGTCGTCTTTGAGTTCTCCGTGGGTATGTCCAAAAACCATTCTCTGCGTGTTCTTGGAGAAAATATTCATGTAAAGGAAGTGTTTTAAGACTTAAAATCATCTTGTATTATAATAAATAAATGCCAGGCGCAACGCTTGGTAAAGGCGTAAACAGAGCCATTGCGACGCTATTAGGCGGCGCGTTAGGCGTTGGAGCTCACCGCTTAGCAAGCTTCACGGGCGAAAAGATCGAATGTATGGTCCTCGGATCACTTGTCTTCCTAGTGGGTAAGTGCTAGCTAAGATCGAACCCTTTATTACCTGGCAAAGATTTGCTCTAATAATGCGCTTTCTTACATGGGCAGCTAGTATGGCTACATTTGTTCGATTCTTCCCTAAGCTCAAGGCAAGATACGATTATGGGCTCTTGATATTCATTCTGACATTCAGCCTATCTGCGTATCGGGCTATAGAGACGATGAGGTGTTAGACATGGCTCATCGAAGGTTGTCCACCATCTTGATAGGCGGCGCAGCTACAGTGTCTGTGTGCATCTTCATATGCCCTATTTGGGCTGGCACTGATCTTCACAACCTAACCGCCAGCAACATTGAGAAGCTTTCCATCTTCTTGGAAGGTGTAGTAAAATAAAAATGTTACTGCGCAGACAAATATTATGTTTTGATGTAATATTGATGCCATGCTGATACTATGTGTGTTTAGGCTTCGGACATGTCTATTTCGAGGCAGACAGCAAAGGCTACGAAGAGAACAAGGCATCCATGGATGAATACAAGAGTGTCCTAACCTCTAAAGGGCCTGAGGAATCACTGGTAAAAACATTACATGTCATGTCATTGCTTAGTTCGCCATGGTAGTATAGCATGAGACGACGTTAAGAAAAAAAAGGCCAAATCTTTGCACAGGTAAATTTTGCGAAATGGGAGCCTAGACACGGCAAATTTAGGTACAGGCATCCATGGGAACAATACCTTAAGATAGGAGCTCTAACAAGAGAATGCGCTTATCGAATTGACGCTTTAAACAGCTACTTTAGTTCAGACATGCAGGTAAAAATAGATGAACCCCCATCTTTAATTCTTGCATATCATCAGAAAAAGAACATGAACAGCTCATCTGATGTAACAATACCTTCTTTTCTTCTACAGACGACAACCTCCATTGTAGTATCAAATTTGTATCTAGACTGTTTGTTGAAAAGTGTGAGTAAATAGAATGTGATTCGTATATAGAATTGAGTGTTACAAAGGGTTTATATACAAAGGGGGATAAAATGACCGTTAACCCTATATAACCGACTTTCTACTAAGAGCGCTATTTTACTTATAAGAGCGCATTTAGAGGGAAAAACGTAAAAGGCATTTTAATGAGTAAATGCGATTTAAATAACTTGAAGGAGCGCGCGAGTCTTCCTTCACTCCTTGCATTCATCTTATAACACCAATACCAGTCGATGAAACTTCAGTCTTTAAATCCAATAGCCCTCCACAAGATGGATGATAGAGATTTCTAACACCCATCTTGAGTAAAGCTTGCTGTAGTAGAGGTCCGGTGAGCGGTTTGGTAAGAACATCAGCGATCTGATTTTCGGAACGAATTGGTAAAAGGCGGATGGTGCCATTGAGAACATGATGACGGATAAAGTGGCAATCGATTTCGATATGCTTGGATCTTTCGTGGAACTTGGGATTTGAAGCTAGGCATAGTGCTGATTGGTTGTCACAGTAGATAGCAGGAATGTGAGGAGAGGACAGCTTCAGTTCGTCCAACAGCTGCTTGATCCATAGGATTGATCCGAGAAGAATCGTCACTCACAGCTGAGCCTAAGGCACGATACTCTGCCTCCGTGGAAGAGCGAGACACGGTGGGCTGTTTCTTGGATTTCCAAGTGATGATTGAATCCCCGAGGAAAGTGCAGTATCCAGTTACTGATTTTCGGGAATCTTGGCACGCTGCCCAATCGGCATCAGCAAATGCCTTGACCTGCAAATTGGGAGAGGAGCTCATGAATATACCTTGTCCAGGGGAACCTTTGAGATACCTGAGGAGGTGATGTGCTGCTGTGAGATGAGCAGTCCTCGGAGCCGCGATGTATTGGCTTAGCTTGTGGACGGTAAAGCTGATATCAGGCCGGGTGAAAGTGAGATACAGCAGCCGCCCAATCAATCTTCTGTACTGAAAGGGCTCTGTGAGCAGTTCTCCAGCTTCTGCCGACAGTTTACAGCTAGGATTCATGGGTGTTGAAAGTGGTTTGGATCCCATGTAACCAGTGTCTTCTAAAAGTTGAAGAGTATACTGTTTTTGGGAGATGTAAATTCCTTCATGGCTTCTAGCTACCTCAATACCAAGGAAGTACCTCAGGTCCCCGAGGTCTTTGATTTTGAAGCAGTCCTTGAGGAAGCCTTTTGCCTTCTGAATCTCTCCGAGTGAGGGACCTGCAATGATAATATCATCAACGTATACAAGTAAAATGAGCTGTTTATCACCTTTACCCTTGACAAACAGTGTATGGTCGGATTGAGTCTGGGAGAATCCAAATTTTTCCACTGCTTCAGTAAATCTTTTATTCCATTGTCTTGAAGACTGTTTGAGCCCATAGATTGATTTCTTGAGCTGACAAACCATCTTGCCTTGCCCTGTTCTTGAGAGGTGTGTATAGAAACCTTGCGGGAGGTCCATAAATACTTCCTCGGCGAGTTCTCCATTAAGAAAAGCATTATCCACATCGAGCTGTACAAGATGCCACTGCAGTTTGGCTACGAGGGAAAGGATCACCTTGATGGTGCTTGGCTTCGCGACTGGGGCAAAGGTCTCTATGTAGTCTATTCCCTCCATCTGATGGTAGCCCTTGGCTACAAGGCGGGCCTTGTGCTTTTCAACCTGTCCATCAGAGTTGAATTTAGTCTTGTACACCCACCTGCAGCCGATGGAAGTTTTCCCAGCTGGTAGTGGAACAATGTTCCAGGTGTCATTCCTTTCAAGGACTGTGAATTCTGCAAGCATTGCTTTGTTCCATTCCTCTGACTTTGAAGCCTCGGAGTAGCTTCTTGGATCCTTGGCCATGGCTACTTTGCATATGAGTGCTTGATATGCATCTGAAAAATTCTTGTAGGTGAGAACTTCTGAAATGGGGTACAGCTCCTTTCTGGAAACCAGGTTCCCACAGTGGTAATCCTTCAGGTATGTTGGCCTTTTCTGCTGCCTACTTGGCCTTTTCTGCATGTTTATTGCCTGTGGTGGATCAGTTCCTGCAGCAGCCTGTGACTCTTCATTCTGTGAGCCAGTAACAGAGCCCTCTTGTTCTGAAGTGAGATAGTCATTGTCAGGGTCTTCATGAACTCCTGATATTTCCTCAGCTCCTGATGTTTCCTCATCAAAGGAACTGTCATTACAGGGCCTAGGTAGAACTGATGCAGGGAAGGGATCTGGTTGTCCTGCTGTCTCCTTTTTCTGTCTAAGAGGGAAAACATTCTCCTCAAACCTGATATCTCTCGAGATGAATACTTCCCTGGTGTTTATGTCCATTACCCTATAGCCTTTTACACCATTGGGGTACCCCAAGAAGATGCATTCTCTTGCTCGAGGGTCGAACTTTCTCCTTCCTGCACCTAAAGTTGAGCTGAAACAGAGACAACCAAAACTACGAAGGGAATTATAGTTGACAGGTTTATTGTACAATAACTCAAAAGGGCTCTTATAGCTCAGAATTACTGAGGGAGTCCTGTTGATTAAGTAGGTGGCAGTGAGGATGCACTCGGTCCAAAATTCAATGGGTACCGCAGCTTGAAAGAATAAGGACCGGGCCACATTGAGGAGATGCTGGTGCTTCCTCTCCACGATGGAATTCTGCTGAGGTGTTTGGATACATGACCAATGATGTATAATGCCCTTCTGTCTGATCAGATTGTCTAGCTTGAATTCTTGCGCATTATCAGTCCGTATGACCTTCACCTTAGAGTTGAACTGTGTCTCAATCATGTTAAGTAAATATGTCATACAAGATGGTACTTCTGATTTTTGTCTGAGTAAGAAGACCCATGTAAATCTTGTGTGGTCATCAACCACAGTTAGAAAATATCTATGACCTAAGTAGGAAGGCACGTAAAACGGACCCCAAACATCACAATGCAACAAATCAAAGGGGGAACAAACTGTCCTATTATTATTTGGAAAAGATAGTTTCTTTTGCTTGGCAATTGGGCAAATTTTACAGCAAGAATCTATTCTATTCCCAAGATTGTTCAAAGAGGATCTTAATACATGTAACACTTTGCTAGAGGGATGCCCTAATCTGTGGTGCCAAACTTCTGTAGATAATCTGTTCAGAAAAACAGGTGTATGACCCGAAGTGTTGCAGTTTGCATCAGCTTGAATGAAGAATAATCCTTCAGCCTCACTACCCCTGCCAATCACTCGCAGGGAAGAATCCTGAATCACAAAACCATTAGCCTCGAAGAAGAATCTGTAGTTCTTTTCCTTTGCCAAGAAACTGACCGACAACAAGTTAAAATGGAATTGAGGGATGTAAAGCACACCAGTCAAAGTAATAAACTGGTTAAGTTTAACAGACCCTGCTTTATTAGTCTTGATAATTGTGTTATCTGGTAATATTACATTGGATTCTTCAATCTCATATAAATCATAAAAGCAGGCCAAGTTCCCACAAACGTGCTTGGTTGCTCCTGAATCTAATAGCCAAATTACCTTGCTATTACTGTTAGGCAAATCAAAAGATAAGCACATACCAGAATGCCTATTGTCTTGGCTGACAGACACCCCACTATCCGGTGGTGAGTTGTTGGCATGCTGCTTTAACAAGCTTCTTAGGCTCTGCAGCTGAGAAGAGGTTAACTGAACTTGGACCAGGGATTCCTCTGTGTGGTTGTTTCTGGAGCACTCCTGATCAGTTTCATGGCCAGTTTTCTCTGTTAGTCTTTCCACTCCGAGTTGGTTTACCCTGGTGCCCCTGAATCTTGGCCCCTGTCTGAATCCAGGTGGGAAGCCATGGATTTGATAGCAACTTTCAACTGTGTGACCTCTTTTCCCACAGTGGGTGCAGAGAGGCCTGCCCGAGTCCTTTCTTGGATAAGATTGTGTTTTCTTGACCATTTCTTGGTTGTAGTTGGCAGGCACCTTCGCTTGGTTGCTGTTGGCACTCATCATAGCCAAGCTATGCAGCTGATCATCACCAGTCTTGCCCAACCCAGTCATCATTGAACGCTGCCTTTCTTCCTGAACCAAGAGGCTGAATACCCTGTTCATGGCTGGCAGCGGATCCATCAGAAGGATTTGCCCTCGTACCTGCGAATAGGAGTCATTTAAACCCATTAAGAAAGTGAGTACATATTCCTCATTTAAGTAGTCCTTCATCGCCTTGATTCCTCCACACGTGCACGGACAAGGAGGTTGATAATTGGTCAGTTCTTCCCAGAGGGTCTTCAGCCTCGTGAAGTAGACACCAATACTGCTGGTTCCTTGCTCAAGATTGATCAGCTCTCTCTTCAGCTGGAAAACTCGTGGTTTATTGGATTGACCGAATCGTTCTTGAAGATCATCCCATACTTCCTTCGCGGTAGAACTGTACAAAACACTTGCGGAGATTTCTTTCGAGACCGAATTGAGGATCCAAGAGATTACAATGTTATTGTTTCTCTTCCACGCGGTTAGTTTATTCTGATCAGTTCCTTCAGGGGGTTGAATTTGCCCGTTTACAAACCCATCTTTGTTTCTGCCGATAAGGGCTATCATCATGGCGCGATTCCAAGTGGTGTAGTTGTCCCCTGTTAGTTGTTCGTGAACGAGCAGCTGCCCTGAGTTATCACCATTGCTTAGAAAGTATGGATCATTGATCTGATTTGCAGCCAACTCATTCAATGCTGCTTGCGATTCAATTTCTGCCATTCTCAATGATGAGCTTCGAAGGATGAACTAGGGTTCTTGAATCTTGAATGACGCAGCTTCAAATATGCTCTGATACCATATCAAATTTGTATCTAGACTGTTTGTTGAAAAGTGTGAGTAAATAGAATGTGATTCGTATATAGAATTGAGTGTTACAAAGGGTTTATATACAAAGGGGGATAAAATGACCGTTAACCCTATATAACCGACTTTCTACTAAGAGCGCTATTTTACTTATAAGAGCGCATTTAGAGGGAAAAACGTAAAGGCATTTTAATGAGTAAATGCGATTTAAATAACTTGACGGAGCGCGCGAGTCTTCCTTCACTCCTTGCATTCATCTGATAACACCAATACCAGTCGATGAAACTTCAGTCTTTAAATCCAATATGTAGTTCGATCCAAGATTCAAGAGCATTGCCTGACGATGAGCTCACAGTGCAGCTATGCTTTGAGAGAGCTGGCGAATGGGATTAAGACGATGAAGTGCGCCCTGCCCGCCGATCAGCACATACTGAACGCGAGAACTGCTTCCAAGGAGCTAAAATCTTCGCTTATGAGAAATGGGCTTTGGACAGAAACTGAGATCTATGAAGCGGTCGGTGTAATAACGGTGGGTTCGTTGTTGATCGAAGTAGTTTCTTGCACGCTGAGGATAGCAGATTCCGTCCACGAGTTGGCGTCCATGTCGAAGTATGAGATTCCCGACATGGATGGGACGGGCAAGAACTTGGCGGCGAAGGGAAGGGTGATGAGAAATCCTAGTATTGAGTCGCATACTTCGGTATCGTAGTCGAGTGAGATCTATAAGATAAGATAATTAATAATAGTCTCAAAACACTGATACAGTTTTCTACATGTAGTATCAGGCCCAGTTGTATATTAAAAAAAAAAAAATAGTTTATGTTGAACGAGAAATTGAAGTATAATACACTCAAGCACGTGGCACTATGGTTTGACCAGAAGAGATTAGTCAACTGGACACGTGGCACCTGGTTCAACAGCACATATGGAAGCCAGGTTGTACTACGTAACTATTAACTATTCAATTACATGTATTCTCTTTGTTTTTTTGCGTTTGGAATTTAATTTGAATTTGTAAACTCGAGTTCCTATTCTTTTTTTTATAATGCTTCTTCAAACTTACTTTCGATGTGACAATGTAGAAATTCCAAATTTTACAAAATCATAAAAGTTCAGACCGATTTATTAACGAGGTTTTATATTAAAGAAGGCTTGTTTTTTAGAAAATAAAAAGGGATATTGGGAGTTGAGAGAGCATTGAGATGTGTGGACTAAACTAAACTATAGTATATAGCTGGGATTTTGTCGGCAAATATTTGACACTTTCAAGATTAGCCTTTTTTAATTTCTATTTTTTTATGTTCCATTAAAAAATATTTTTTGGGATATTTATCGATCAATTATCATTATTTAATTTATAAGTAGGTCCATTACTATGAGATAGAGGAAATACCCATTGTTTTTATTGATAAAAGGAATATTTACGGTAATATGCAAATTGACCTCGTAGTATGGGAAAAAATCAAACTTTCAGTAATCGAGTTTATGTTACCAATAATGTAGCAATTAATTCTTGTTGTCAGACTAAGGTCAGAGAAAGTTCATTTAAAAGGTTTTATATTTTCCATTTTTTCAATGATTTGCCAGAACTTTATTTTATTTTTCAGGTAAGAAATCCCTTTCCCCTTACAACGACAGCTCATAGAAGATATCGTATTTGAATAAAAAATTTATTAAATTCATTTCATAACATTATATGGCATTTATGCTTATAATGTGTTTGATGAAAGCCCTAATTTTTAAAAAACTAATCATTATGGTCATGCCCCACATCCTAATCTTTATATTCTATTATTTAATAATCCATATCTTACGGCAGGAAATAAAAAACCTTCAACAAAGCCCTTCAGAACTGAAATGACATTCATACTACACACTTGGGCTGGCACTTCATTTTAAGAATTCGAGATTTGATCAGAGAAATGGGCGAACTTTGCAGCATTTAAACCATAGATCCATTTTATGTCATCACATTTACCTTGGCTATGGTTTTGCGGTATTTGTAGTGTTATTTCAGCCGATGAGCGATGCTTCAGACAGCGCAAGCAATAAAGATCGAATCTTTGTGATGTTTCTGCGACAAAGGAGTTGAAGAATTAATTGAACTTTCAGTGGAAAAAGGTTGTTCTTCTTTTGTGGGGTTTAAGATAGGTCAACGATGGAGTCTAGAATGGACCAGTATGAGATCATGGAACAGATTGGCCGTGGAGCCTTTGGTGCGGCCATTTTGGTCAACCATAAGCTGGAAAAGAAAAAGTAAGGCTCTTTTTATTTCTTTATTGAAGATTTTTTGCTATCTTATGTGTTGGGTTTTGGGTTGTGAAAATTCAGGTATGTGTTGAAGAAGATTCGCTTGGCTCGGCAAACTGAAAGATGCCGTAGATCAGCTTATCAAGAGGTACACCTGCTTATCAATTTAAGCGTGGAGATGGATCAGTTTATACCTTAAGATTGACCCTAATTTGGTTCCTTAGAGAAAAGTTTGGCTGATACTCAGCGTTTCCCCACGTGTTCTTGTGACTCATCTAGTCAATGTCGTACTTACAGTTGTTGATTAAATGTCTGAAAATGTGCAGATGGCATTAATAGCTAGGATTAAGCATCCTTACATTGTTGAGTTCAAAGAAGCTTGGGTTGAAAAGGTATTGCCGTTCCTCCTTAAATTCCATGTTTTTGTATTGCTTTTGTTCGATATGAAAAAAGAACTTAGATTGGTTATCTTGGTACCTAATGCCAAAACAGGGTTGCTATGTTTGCATAGTTACAGGCTACTGCGAGGGCGGTGACATGTAAGTTACTTGAATGGAAAATGTACATACATTGTCATAGTTTCATTTCTTCAGCCTAATTTACTGTGAGAATCGATCATTAACAGAGGCGAACTGATGAAGAAATCCAATGGACAACACTTCCCCGAGGAGGTTTGCACTTTCATTTCTTTCTCACATTTTCTTTGCAAAGTATATGCTTTCACTTTTCAAGGTTGTCTAATTGTAATACTACTTGCAGACGCTATTGAAGTGGTTCACTCAACTGCTACTCGCTGTTGACTATCTGCATTCCAACTTTGTTTTGCACAGGGACCTCAAAGTAATCTTTTTTCAATCAATTCTCTTAATTGGTCATCTTTTTTTTTTTCTTTCTTGGATTTATGGTACTTATCTCCTTGTTTGCGGTTTCCTCGTCAGTGTTCCAACATTTTTCTTACAAAAGATCAAGATGTTCGTCTAGGTAAGCTTCGGAAAATATACTTTCTGTCATCACTTGATTGAAGCTTCCGAAAATTAAGTCACTTTTTCCGTTTGAGCAGGTGATTTTGGGCTTGCCAAGACTTTGAAGGCCGACGATTTGGCATCCTCGGTATGCGCCTAAACATGCTTCGTCTTCATAACTTATAAATGCGGTTTTGCATTTCTTTATAGGCCTTAGAATATCGTGAATGATATTTCTAACATAAGATTCTTGCTTTTGCTCAGGTAGTTGGAACTCCCAACTACATGTGCCCCGAGCTTCTTGCAGATATTCCTTACGGATTTAAGTCAGATATCTGGTCTCTTGGTATGCCTTTACTTTACATGTTATTCAATTTCCAAAAAAGTTTGATCAATCAGGGCTCCTAAATTCTGTTCGTTCCTAAGGTTGCTGTATATACGAAATGGCTGCTCATCGTCCTGCTTTCAAAGCCTTTGTAAGAGTTTTTCAACTTGCTATTGATCGTAAGAGTTTCAAATCCTTATTTTGCACTCAAGCAAATCACTTTCTATGCATTTTTCAGGACATGGCTGGCTTAATAAGCAAGATTAATCGCTCATCAATGGGGCCATTGCCTCCGTGTTACTCTCCCTCCCTGTAAGAACACCTTCAATTGTTTTTTTTCTTCTATGACTCACAAACATGAGATCTACAAAGAATCATCTCCGTTTTCTCACAGGAAAACGCTCATCAAGAGCATGCTGAGGAAAAACCCCGAGCATCGATCAACTGTAAGAATTCTCACCAAATTTTCACACCTTCTCAACATTCCCAGGTTTCTTTCTTACACACTTCAACGTATCTTCTTTCTTACCGTGTCTCAGGCGTCTGAGCTGCTCAAACACCCTTATCTACAACCTTACATCGACCAATACCGTCCATCCTATAATCCCAACGTCGACAAACCTCTTTTGACGGCGAGAGAGATCAGAAAGAACATGGTCGAGAGCCAAAGCAGTAACAGTTCTTGCAGTGAAAAGGAGTTCACAGTTCATAAAGCAACACTCGAAGATTTTGCTACTGCCGATGACTTTGAAAAAGATGGAGATGGCGGCGTAGAGGAAGAAGGCAGGCATTTCTTTCCTGGCGATAAAAACAGAGCCGATCAGCCAATGAGGAGGGTAAAAAACACTGTAACGGTTCTGAGGGAAGGTAAGAGCAGAGAGAACAGTTCTCCCATGAGAAGCAATTGCGCTAAAACTGTTACTAATAGTATTCCGACTAGCAATGTCGAACATCCGCCAAGAGCCCCAAAGCCTACTAAGATCAGTCAAGATCCGCCCAATAACTCGGATTCTGCAAAAAGAATACAGAGAGCATCTTCTCTGAAGCACCAGGTAATGGTAGTTTGAGTACTTCGAATCTATATCGTATGGCTCGATTTACAATTTCACGCCATGGCCGACTTTGCAGTTAACTAGCACGGAAACCCCACCAAAGACTAGGGCCAAGCACGAAGGGATCATCTCTTATTCAGGCCCACTGAACGCTGTTGCTGAAGAAGGTTCTTCGTCGAAACAGAGGCTCGAAACACCTCCAACGCCAAATAACAGAGCAAGGCAAGAAGGGATATCTCATTCTGGCCCTTTGATGAGCCCTGCTTTTGAAGAAGGATTCACGGGGAAACAGAGGCTCAAAACGCCTCCTATGCTGAGCAGAAGGCCATCGTTTCCTTTACGGGCGACGAAAAAAGTGGGACCCGACGCAGGGAAGGCCATTACGATCCCCCAAGATGCTTCTGATGCTCAAAAGAATACATCGACGCCTTCTCATCATTCAAGGGATGGCAAAAATATGGTTTCGCCTGGTTCTTCTAAGAGGATGAAGGCGGATAGTAGCAACTCTGCTTCTTCTTCGGTTTCCATACAAGGATTTGAGCTGTGCGACGACGCAACAACGACTCCCTTTGTTAACGTAGAGATGGTTGAGCTTCCATCAGAAAGGAAAACAAACTGTTATCATGAACAAGCCACTGAGGTGGATTTCGATGTGTCTCTTCCCAGTTGTTCGACTACTTCCTCTTCGCAGTCTGAAAATGGTCGTAAAAAACCGACGAATGGTTCTATTGCAGCGACATGTAAGGAGAGTTTGGGCGTTCAATTTGTTGATTTGAATTCTCAATGTGAGAAGAAGAAAATGGATCCCTCGAAAGATTCACGTTTCGTCCCAATAATTAGCCAAAGCAGTGGGATTAATGACAAAGACAAGTTCGTGGTAGTGAAAAGTGTATCCTCAGTTCCAGAAAGTTCCTCGTCAGGCGTACACAAGCATGTTTATTCTTTTGAGATGGGGCATAAAGTTGTACAAACTGCTGCTAGTGAGAAATCTCGTTTGCCGTCTACTTTCGCCGACACGACTGCTGTGTTATTGCAGGAAAACTCTAAGAGAATCGATGTAGTAAGCAAATTGGAAGCAAAAGATTCGATTTTTTCAGCAGATTCGAAGCCAAGTTTCGATAGAAAAACTCCTACTTTGGGCACGTCTGAAAGCACTGTGACGAAAGAAATAGATGTTACTACCACTGCTATAGCTGCTTCGAATTCAACTTCTAACTCAGAGGCTGGAAATTCGGCGGACCCCACGAGATCGAACGACCCTCCCATGAAAGAGGATCCTCCATCAGCAGCAGCTAAAGAAACGCTAGATGTGACTTCGTTCAGACAAAGAGCTGATGCGCTCGAAGGACTGTTAGAATTATCCGCCGATCTGCTTCAGCAGAACAGGCTTGAAGAATTAGCAGTCGTCCTAAAACCTTTCGGCAAGGAAAAGGTTTCTCCAAGGGATACAGCGATTTGGCTTGCGAAGAGCCTCAAAGGGATGATGCTCGAAGATGGCGTACGTAATTCTTGAAAAGAAGGAAAAAAAAGAACCCGATGGTTTGATTCATTTATTCCTTGCTTAAAGATCAAAATCAGTTCTCTGTGTTATAAAATATTTATATATTATATAATAACCAACTTATACAATGAATCAAAAGTGTAAAATTTCAAATGACCAATGAGTGGTATTTATAGACCTATAGTCTCAAGAATCAACCAATAGAATTATAGCAAATTAAATAAATAAAGACCCATCCTTTCCTAATGGGCATCCATACCTCTTATTTTATAATACTCCCCCTTGGATGCCCATTACAAAAATAGATATTAGCTGCCTCGTTAAAAACCTTATTAGGAAAAACCCAGTGGGATAAAAACCTAATGAAGGGAAAAAGAGTGCAGCATATGTAGTCTCCCCCTGATGTAAACATTACTCAAGATCTTTGAGCCTTCGGAGTCCGATTAAATCTACAAGTTTTTCGAATAATCTTGGAGGTAGCGCTTTTGTGAATAGATCCGCGAGGTTGTCACTTGATCGAACTTGTTGTACGTTAATTTCGCCGGTCTTCTGAAGGTCGTGCGTATAGAAGAATTTAGGCGATATATGTTTGGTTCTATCACCTTTGATGTAACCTTCCTTTAACTGAGCAATGCATGCGGCATTGTCTTCATATAAGATCGTCGGAGCTAACTTCTCCGATAATAACCCGCAGGTTTGTCGTATATGCTGGATTATCGATCGTAACCAAACACATTCTCTGCTAGCTTCGTGAATAGCTAAAATTTCCGCATGATTAGATGATGTGGCGGTTAAACTTTGTTTAACTGACCGCCAAGAAATAGCAGTTCCACCATATGTAAATAGATAACCTGTTTGCGATCGAGCATTATGTGGGTCGGATAGAAAACCAGCATCTGCGTATCCAATTAGATCTGACCTGGACTCATTTGAATAGAATAATCCCAAATCAGTTGTTCCTTTAAGGTATCGAAAAATTCGTTTAATACCGTTCCAATGTCTACGAGTTGGTGACGAACTATATCTCGCCAATAAATTTACAGCGAACGCTATATCAGGTCGCGTATGACTCGTAAGGTACATTAGTGCTCCTATGGCACTAAGATATGGTACTTCAGGACCAAGCAATTCTTCATCATTTTCTCGAGGTCTGAATGGATCTTTAGTCACATCTAGAGATCGAACAACCATCGGAGTATCCAACGGATGAGCTTTATCCATATAAAATCTTTTCAATACCTTTTTCGTATATGTTTCTTGACATACGAATATTCCATTTTTCAAATATTCAATCTGCAGGCCGAGACAAAATTTCGTCTTTCCGAGATCTTTCATTTCAAACTCCTTTTTCAAACAATTAACGGCCTTTGATAACTCTCCACGAGTTCCAATTATATTGATATCATCAACATATACTGCTATGATGACAAAATCATTTCTACATCTTCTCATAAATATACAAGGGCAAATTTGATCATTTTTGTATCCCTCTTTCAATAAATATTCACTTAGACGATTATACCACATACGCCCAGATTGCTTTAATCCATAAAGCGATTTGTTTAGTTTAATTGAGTACTCATCACGGGGCCTTGAATTTTCAGGCAATTGAAATCCCTCAGGAAGCTTCATATAAATGTCACTATCAAGTGAGCCATATAAATAGGCAGTGACAACATCCATTAGACGCATATCGAGTTTTTCACGTATTGCCAGACTTATTATATAACGAAAAGTTGTTGCATCCACCACAGGAGAGTATGTCTCCTCATAATCAATACCAGGTCTTTGCGAAAAACCTTGTGCAACAAGCCGGGCTTTGTATCTCATAATTTCGCCCTTTTCATTTCTCTTTCTGATAAAAACCCATTTATATCCAACCGGCTTTATATTCTCTGGTATACGAACTACAGGTCCAAAAACTTTTCGTCTCTCAAGTGATTTTAATTCAGCATCGATTGCATCTTTCCATTTTGGCCAATCATTTCTTTGTCTGCACTCTTTTACAGACCTTGGTTCATGATCCTCATTCTCATTAATCTCATTCATTTCTTGTAGCGCTACGTTAAATGAGAATTTGTCGTCAACGTTGACTTTATCTCGATTCCATCTTATTCTATTCTGGGCGTAATTGATAGAGATCTCTTCATTATCATTATTTTCGATTTGTTCAGGTACCTGACTTTCATTCTTATAATCATTTATGCCCATCGACTCTTCTCTAGTTGATAAATCCTCGATTGGACCATTCTTATTATTTGTTCCTTTTCTTTTCCGAGGATTTTTATCTTTGGAACCAGAGGGCCTACCACGCTTTAGTTGTGGTTTAAGCTCAATCGCATTATCTCTTTGTTCTGCAGGAACATCAATTTTAGCAGGAGCATTAACAGCTGGAATATGTGACTTTGTCACTCTTTTTGGGTCAGCAAAACTGTCTGGCAATTGATTCGCTAAGCTTTGTAAATGAATTATCTTTTGAACTTCTAGTTCACATTCTTTTGTTCGAGGATCGTAATGATTTAGCGATAATTCATTCCAACTAATATTTCTTTCCAACTGTTTCTTTTCTCCCCCTAATGTCGGAAAATTTGTTTCATCGAAGTGACAGTCGGCAAATCTGGCCGTGAATCGATCTCCAGTTAAGGGTTCTAAATATTTTATAATTGATGGAGATTCAAAACCGACATATATTCCCAACCTCCTTTGAGGTCCCATCTTTGTGCGTTGTGGTGGTGCAATTGGAATATATACTGCGCATCCGAAAATTCTTAGATGAGAAATATCTGGTTCCTGACCATAAACCATTTGTAACGGGGAGATATTATGATAACTTGTTGGCCTGATGCGGATTAGTGCTGCTGCATGTAATATAGCATGTCCCCAACAAGACGACGGAAGTTTCGACTTCATCAACAATGGCCTTGCAATTAATTGCAGGCGTTTAATCAACGATTCTGCAAGACCGTTTTGTGTATGGACATGTGGCACGGGATGCTCGACATCGATACCGATAGACATACAATAATCATTAAATGCCTTGGAAGTAAATTCACCAGCATTATCAAAACGTATTTTCTTTATCGGATAATCTGGGAAATGTGCTCTTAATCTAATCAGCTGAGCAAGTAATCTCGCAAATGCCACATTTCTCGTAGATAATAAACATACGTGGGACCATTTACTTGATGCATCAATTAATACCATGAAATATTTAAATGGTCCACATGATGGATGTATCGGTCCACAAATATCGCCATGTATACGCTCCAAAAATGCAATAGACTCGGTCTTTACTTTCATTTGGGATGGTCGAATAATTAACTTCCCTTTAGAGCAAGCAATACATATTAATTCTTTAGACTGGAGAATCTTCGGGTTCCTCAACAAATGTCCGCGTGAATTTTCAATTATTTTTCGCATCATAGTTGTACCGGGATGGCCCAACCGGTCATGCCAAACATTAAACGTACTGTCATTGGTAAACCTTTGGATAGCATATGATTCAATTGTTCGAAGATATGTGTAGTATAGCCCAGAGTTAAAAGACGGTAATATTTCTATGATTCTTTTTTCATTAGAAATCACTTTCGTAATGTGCAAATATTCAACATCTCCCTTTTGTGCAGTCTCAACATGATATTCGTTATTTCGAATCGCTTTAAAGCTTAATAAATTTCTTTGAGACTTAGGGGAATATAAGGCATTTTCAATAATCAGCCTTGTTCCTCTGGGCAATAATATATTAGCTCTTCCGGAGCCTTCAATTATATTTGTGCTACCCGATATAGTAATCACACTGATTTCTTTCATATCAAGATGCTCGAAATAGTTCTTATTTTTCAGAATTGTATTAGTCGTTGCACAGTCCGCAAGACATAATTCTCCATTGCACATGCTCGTGTCCATCATGTAAAATCCTTTATAAACAAACATGGAATTATCATTAATACATATTATTGAAAACAAACGATACACAGCAAACACAGGAATAACATCCAAATAATAATCATAGCAAACATGACAATATTATTGAAAGTAAACGATACATAGCAAACACAGGAATATCATCCAAATCATAGAAAAACATAACAAACTTTCAAACGACACACACCAAAGCACACAATAAAGCATTTAATTTTTTAAAATGATAACAGGTTAAATTTCTTCATTGAGGAGCAGAAAATCGTCGGCATCGAAATTAACACCTTCTTCATTAACACCAGAAGTTGAAGCAATTGTACCCTGAACAAAGTTCGTTTCAGTTTTTTTTTCCTTTGCCTATTGATTCTTGGTACAGCTCAACAAGGTATTGGGGCGTACGGCAAGTGCGGGACCAATGGCCCGGACCACCGCATCGATAACATTTCTCGTCATTCCCTTTCTGTTCAGTTTGCTTCTTTTCATTTTTACCGTCATAAACTTTCTTCTTCTGGGAAAGATTTTGATGACCACCACGATAATTATGATAACCACCACGGAAATATTGATAACCACCACCATGATAACTCCGGCCACGACCACGACCTTGGCCACGGCCACGTCCACGACCGCGATATCCCCCACGACCACGTCCACGACCGTTACCTCGATTATTATCATTATTACCATTGACTGCATTCGCTTCAGGGAGTGCAGCAGCACCAGTCGGTCGGGATTCATGATTTTTCATCAGCAACTCATTGTTTTGCTCAGCCAATAGTAAGCAAGAAATAAGATCTGAGTACTTTTCAAAATTTCTCTCTCGATACTGCTGTTGTAGAATAACATTTGATGGATGAAACGTGGTGAACGTTTTCTCCAACATAATTGCATCGGTAATAGTTTCTCCACATAATTTCAGTGTAGAAGTAATTCTATAAACAGCAGAATTATATTCGCTTACCGATTTAAAATCTTGCAAGCGTAAATTCACCCATTCGTACCTTGCATTTGGGAGAATTACAGTTTTCAAGTGGTTATATCGATCTTCCAAATTTTTCCACAAGTCTTTCGGGTCTTTCACTGTTAAGTACTCAATTTTGAGACTTTCATGAATGTGGTGGCGAAGAAAAATCATTGCCTTCGCCTTGTCCTGCTCGGATGTTTCATTGGTCGGTTTGATGGTATCACCTAGACCTTTTGCTTTCAAATGAATTTCGGCATCTAGTGCCCAAGATAGGTAATTTCGGCCAGTGATATCGAGTGCAACAAACTCAAGGCTCGCCAAATTCGTCATATTACTATAAAATACAAAAAGCATTAAAAAAATGATAATATAACAAAATATTACGTGCATAACTAATCTTAATAAAAATAATATTCGAAAAAGATAGTCGGTATAGCCAATTATTTCGAATATATAATTAGACGTAGTTATTGGCAAGAGTTACAAACCGGCGCATAATAGGCGGTATAAACCGGCACATATCAGGTGGTACAAAACATCACATGATAGGCGGTATAAATCGAACCAAACTAGTCGGACAAACCGAACCAAGCTAGTCGGACAAACCGAACCAAGCTAGTCGGATAGAAAAAAAATTAATATGCCACCGCTGGGATTCGAAATCTGGACCTCCCATCAATTAGATTTTGACGGTATTCCGCGAAACCAGTCGGACTATGGCATTTTGTTGTATATTGTATATATATATTAAATTTGTATAATAAAATTATTATACCTTAATTATGCCCGTAAATCTTCGGCAGAAATTAGCGTCGTCGTCGGGGATCGGCGTTGTCGGTAGAGTCTCGTGCTGATAACGTGTTATAAAATATTTATATATTATATAATAACCAACTTATACAATGAATCAAAAGTGTAAAATTTCAAATGACCAATGAGTGGTATTTATAGACCTATAGTCTCAAGAATCAACCAATAGAATTATAGCAAATTAAATAAATAAAGACCCATCCTTTCCTAATGGGCATCCATACCTCTTATTTTATAATACTATGTTGTTTATTGTGTAATTTCTGAGATTCTTGCGTTCTTTTCTTTCCCTCCATAAATGCTGCTAGAAAAGGTGTACATAGTAGCATCAGAATTGTATTCTGTCTGGGATGCTTTTGTGGACTCAAACCGTCATTTTGTTTCATCATAATGAGCAAAAAGTATTACATCTTCAAGAACATCAGCACCATGATAGCAACAAGAAAGAAAGAAAGAAAAAAAAAGATAACATTTATTCTGACAACATTGAAGGAGGTTACGATGAAGGAGGATAAACCCCTTGTAAGAAAGAAGAGATCATCGTAAGCGCTCTCTGAGGTTGATACGCCGGGACAAGATGGCCGGCGCCCCTAACCGTCACAAAGGTCAAATTTTCATAGCCCACCACATATCCTCCAACCTGCGACCAATACGTATGAAGTTATTTTAATTCCATGACTTCGAATAAAAAAAGGTTTTTATTAGTTGAAATTCTCTTATTACCTCATCGTCAAGGTACCACGGACGCCAAGAACTTTTGATCGGAAGTTTGAGGCTGTTGATTGCGTATCTCGTGGATGTCACTGGCACATTTGCATCGATATCTCCGCTGTGCAAGGTAAGAAAATTTGTATTTTTCGATCGAAAAGCTGCATGAAAAACAACATTGTATGGATCTAAAATGGTGTCTCAGCACTTGCCTGTATAACCATACTCTGATTCCATTCGACATGAGATACTCAACGGTCGGCAAAACATGGCTTTCCCAGTCTGTCCAGCTATAATTCCTGCATATTTATTCTCAAGCATTATTGAATTAGAGTAATGAATAAATAGCATGGAGAAGGATAACCTAGGAATCATGCATGTCTGAGTTTTACCAGCAAAACGCCCAAGGCGTGGGCTTTACATGGAGCGCCTTTTGAACTTCGGCGGAGTTCAGATAGTTCGTGACGTAGTAACCAGAGCATGGATCGACGTAATTAATCTGATAAAAAAAAGTTAAAATGATTTGATTATTTCTTCATAGGAAGAATGAACTCATTCTTAGTTAGTTAGAACTTATTCGATCTTGCCGTGCCAGTGAAGGAAACCGCTGAATTGTGACACAGTGGCGCGTATATGTTGTCTATATCGATTTTTCCCATTTCAACTTTGGATTTATGCGTAGAAGTCGCACATCGATCGTCGTCGTCGTCGTCAAAGTCGCAGTACTCAAAGACGTCTCTGTGAGTCTCGTCCGAGTTCAAGGCATGCGTCCAGCGATGGTCGTACAATCCCGGCCCGTCTATCATTGCGTCATCGACCAACGCATTTCCTATCTGATACATACGTCGAAAAAAAAAAAACGTCACTGCGAAAAACTTCAAAAAAAAATAAAAATAAAAAATTACGCGCTTACGGCGATGCCCTTGAGGTTAATAACAGTTTGGTTCGTGGCGTTTTTATTGTTGTCCAATATGGTGCGGGCGAGCTGAGGCGCGTAGTGACCTGCGTAGCTCTCGCCCGTGATGTAAAATTCTCGGGATTTGTACTGAGGAAACCTCTCGAGCCAATTTACGAGAAATGCGTAGGCGTCGTTCGCCGTCCGAGCGTCGCCGGTGTTGTTGTAATCGCTCGTGGTGTTCGAATAGGAGAAGCCAACGCCGGCGGGAGATTCCAAGAATATCACGTTGGCCACTGACGAATAAATAATTAAAATAATGATCACATTAGTTTCAACGTGATATCAGAGCTCAATGATCAAACAAGCTTTGTGGGTACTAATCCTCGCGATTGCTGATTCATGAAAATTACACCTCTAATGTTAGATAATAAAGAAAAATCAGCCTAGTGAAGGAGCGCGATATATGAAAATAAAATTAAAGAATGATACACTAGTTGGAAGCTTAAGTTGTTAGGTGAAGTGGTCATTTAGTACGAACTCACCGTTATTCCATGCGTAATTGTTACGAAATAGTGTTTTCCCGTCGCTGTTGACCCTAAACGGACCCAATTCCCCCATCGCCCCAGCGCCCAGCGACGAACATCCCGGGCCTACATCAAACATAGGTTTTTATTTTTTGCGAAAATAAATTTGAATACGAATAAATTCGAAGCAAAAAATAATCATATACCCCCATTCAACCATAGAACAAGAGGGTCGTCGTGGGAAGAATTATTAGTCCGAGACTCGACGAAGTAGTAGAAAAGCGCTCTCCCAGCTTTTGGATCGACGGTGACATAGCCAGCGTATTGGTCGAAATCTACGTCGTTTTGAGGTTGTCCTGGCAATTTGTCGATCTTGTCCGATTCCATGAGTCCGTCCTGGGGAGAGATGAATAGATTGGGAGAATGCTTTGTTTTTTCTTGGAACAGCTTTGTTAGAGAATCTTGGAGGGATAACCTCTGTGATGTTCTCCTGTTTGTGATCATCCTTTGAAGATATTGATTATTGAATTCTTGAGCTTTACTACATAATATCGCAGGGCAGATGATGAAGAGGAAGAAAAGAAGAAGGATAGTGAAAGGCTTCTGCATTGTTTTTGGGTCTCTTTGGTTGCAGTTTATGGGAGAATTACGTACATATAAGATAATATATACATGCGATTGTTGCCTTAAATTCCGATGATACTTTTGAATGTATTTCTCTTTCATAATCATTCTCTAGTATTCGGCTTCTTGTTAACTCAGCCGTAGTTCTCTTGTAATTGGCCTGCATGTATGATCACTTCAACTACGAGGATTCTATGATGGTAATGGATCATACTTTTTAATATTTTCTACTATTCATGCGATATTAATAAAGATTACGTTTTTAATCGGTTGAGATCCTCTATTCCACTTTCTGTATTCCACTCCGTATTCCAACGAACGAAAATCATTACACCTCCCCCCGACAAGTGTTAAAACACACGTAAATATCATTACACCTATGAATTTCATTACAACAAGTGTTTAAACAAAAAAAAACCTCATTATTACGTATTTTTCTAATATGGAGTAGAAAAAATCAGTATTATATATTAAAATAGGAAAATACGTAATAATGAGGTTTTTTTTTGTTTAAACACTTGTTGTAATGAAATTCATAGGTGTAATGATATTTACGTGTGTTTTAACACTTG
Source organism: Craterostigma plantagineum (assembly GCA_027422505.1). Classification (NCBI taxonomy): domain Eukaryota; kingdom Viridiplantae; phylum Streptophyta; class Magnoliopsida; order Lamiales; family Linderniaceae; genus Craterostigma; species Craterostigma plantagineum. The sequence goes on from JAPQWV010000005.1 coordinate 473,590, forward strand.
TCGGGGGAGGTGTAATGATTTTCGTTCATTGGAATACGGAGTGGAATACAGAAAGTGGAATAGAGGATCTCAACCCGTTTTTAAGCGTGGAAAGATCAAATTCAAGAAGAACGTAATTAAAAATCAGATTTTTAACCCCACGAAACAAATCGAGCTCCGCTTTCTTCGCTGTCACCTACAGTGTGGCACGCAACGCACAGCTCTCTTCTCTATTTTCTCTTACGCCTTAATTGGTTACGTTATTCTCCATAGAAAAAAAAAAAGGTAATTAAAGGCCTCGGAAATGGCGGACCAGCTTACAGACGATCAGATCTCAGAATTCAAGGAAGCCTTTTCTCTCTTCGACAAGGATGGCGATGGTAAATCTGCCTTCTCTATACGCTTTTTCAATCTGCTTTTTCTACGTATTGGAAAGATCCTTTCTTTTTGTACGAAGACGTATGGATCTAAGCTCTGTTCATTCTGTGGCAATGCTATGCGTTGGATAGTGGGTAAAATCCAATGAATCAAAAGAGGGATTTTTCTTTGATATGTTCATGATAATGGGTAATCAAAATAGGTTTAGGTATTATATTTTCGATCAATAGGGTTGTTTGATTTTGAAAAGGTTGCATCACCACCAAGGAGCTCGGCACTGTGATGCGCTCATTGGGACAGAATCCCACCGAGGCCGAGCTCCAAGATATGATCAACGAGGTCGACGCCGACGGCAATGGAACCATCGACTTCCCAGAATTTCTCAATCTAATGGCTCGAAAGATGAAAGACACAGATTCCGAGGAAGAACTGAAGGAGGCATTCAGGGTTTTCGACAAGGACCAAAATGGCTTCATCTCTGCCGCCGAGCTTCGCCACGTCATGACGAATCTTGGCGAGAAGCTGACCGACGAGGAGGTTGATGAGATGATCCGCGAGGCTGACGTGGACGGCGATGGGCAGATCAATTACGAGGAGTTTGTCAAGGTTATGATGGCCAAGTGAGAGGCCAAATTACCCAACTTCTATGGTAAATTATCAAAGATAGAACAGAGCATGAAGCAGAACAGAACAGAGCAGAGCGGATAAGCTTTGCTGATTGACATCTGTTAATTGTTTTTAGGATTGAGTTATTTCTTCGATATGTGTTTTTTGGCTTCATGTGTATGTATGCCTTCTTATTTGTTTTTGAACCTTGTCTTCCCTTGATTTGACATTTTAATTATTACCATACCATCATCAAAGATCTGATTGAACAACGAACACCGTGAAAACTGTGTTCTTTCTGGCTTTATACGAATCAAGAATACTGGTCTGGGCCATTAAGCGATCACTAAAACTGATCCACCAAAGCTATGAATTCATGAACGGTTATGCATTTCGTAGTTCTTACTTCAACCAACGTACCATATAATGTAATAAATATCTTCTGTTCCCAAGTGGGACACAGAGCTTATGGTTTGGTGTGAGGTCACAGACTCGCATGTTCGTGTAAAAACCTGCAAAAGGACACTGCTAAAACTGAAGCAGCACTCAGACACCATTTGCCATAAAGAGAAGGCCTAACTAATATACGCAAGCGTAAAGAAGGCAAAGTTTGTAGCTTTTTGGTAGCTTGATGTCGATGGCCATTCAACTTCTTGTCAGCAGCCCATGTGAGCGATTAGTAACTTGTTTCATTTCCACCTCAAAAGAAACCGAAAAGTGGGAGAAGTGAAGTCCCTTTTAATCTTGTATTAAATGATGTCGTCTTAACTCGCTTCTCATCATTAGGGTTCGAGCGATCAAATTTCTCATGGACGTTATAGATCCCAACAGAACGAGTACACATACAGAGTAAAGTTTCATTGCATAAAACAGTGGAGAGTAATTAATGGTCTTTCATTTCTTGGTTATACATATATAATAGTATAGTACATAATAGTTCATGGTGGCCCAGCACATGATTACACATAATGGAGCTGAACAGAAGAGCTCATCCCTCATAAAAATGAGCTCATCTGTCCTTTTTACTCGCATATCACACATGAATACTGGTTGTAATAAGATTGCTATCTTGATGATGATGACGATGGCAATAACCTCAGGTATTTGTTTTTCTCTATACAGCTGGAGGAGACTTTTCTGTTACCTCTTATATTGTATTATGCTCTTACTCAAACTTTCTGCAAGCACAAAAAGGGGAAAGAAAGAAAAAGGGACATTTAAAAATGAGAATACTTTCAAGACAAAAGTACTTCCAAGGAGAAATGTTTTGAAGGGTAGTTATGTTACCTAACTAAAGCTAACCCTGATCTTGTAAGCCTTGATAAGGTCTACCACCTGCAGGCACTTAAATGAGTTTTTACTTTCAAAAATAGAGTAAGATTTGTTATATGTAAAAAGTAGAGTTATTTATTACCTTGTTATTTGGAAGTAACATGGAGGAGAGACCATGTAAGGGGAGAACTACCAGAAATCACAGATGCATTGTTGGTGTTAGAGGATTTATGTGTGGTCTCAACTTCGCTTCTATTTTCATGGAAGAACGCAGATTGATTTTCGGCGGCTGATTTTGTAGGAGATGCAAACAAATTGTCGGGCAGTCCGTGCTCCAAACTGCAAAGAGGAAAATCAACACAATGGTATTTTAGAAGCATGTTGAAGATAATCGAACCATAAGTTCCCATGAACAACAGTTATAGATGGTTGTTCAGAACAAAGACCAGAAAATTAGTACCTTCCATTGTTGTTAGAAGTATACTCGGCATCTTCTTCCGATCCCAACTTACTGTCATCAGTTTGAACTGCTGGAAATTTCAGAGCATCTTCCCCAGCCTCAAATTCTGCAGCCAAAAAGAGAGAAAACAAAGTAACTACCAAACAGACACTAGAAAGATTTTATTGAATATAATTTAGAAACAAGTGTCTCAATCAAGAAAACCTTCTTGATGAAGGCTTTGACTCGTAGGCAATGGAGACTGTCTCGGGGAAGAAGATGCCGGCAAGCCAAGAGGGAAATGGAAATTTTTCTGCTGATTATTATTATTATTCAGATCCATAAGATGTAGATTCATCATCTTTCTGCTTTGTAGTTCGAAGGAGTGCTGTAATTCTGCTTCTTGCTCGAATTTCCTCCTCAGCATCATATCCCGAGAATTCAACAGCATTCTAGGCCCTGTAATAAAGGAGACAGAGTTAGTTAGTGCCCATGAATGTAGTAATTCTACGAATCATTCAACATCTTTCTCACCGACTGGGAGATCGTAGAGTTCTCTTGAATCAAATCCCGAGTATTCACCCTTCTCCAATTGTTGCTGATGATGATGCTGCAGATGTTTCCTGCAAATATAATTCAGTTCCAAAAAAAAATGAAGCTAAATTAATACACAAGAGAGTTTATAATGATCGAAAGTCAAGAAAAGGCGTACTTTTCTAGGATTTTTCCCTTCTCCTTGTAGGGCTTGACGAGCACGTGAGAATCGCAGACAAAGTGAGGGTTCCCCTTTGCAAGAATAAGCTTAACGGTCTCGGGGTAGACAAATGTCACGAAACCGAACATTCTCTTCTGCTGATATGGTATTCTAACATCTTGCACGGGTCCAAACATGCTTCAAGACAAGGATTAAACCTCGTTCACGTATACATACATTCATAAGGTGATTTTGATGATCAAGATTCTATTTAAGCAAAAAGGATCATTGACCTAAAGTAATTCGATACATCCTCTTCTTTGAATGTACTGTCGGCGGGAAAAGTCAAGTAAATCTGTCTAGCACTCGAGCTCGAAGCACCGCCAAGACCCATCGTTGAGAAGTCATTTCTGCTCTTACACCACATCGATTAACTTTAGGACATTCATTATAGTCCAAGAAGATCTTAAACTAGAAGCTCATGCAACAACAACCTCATGGATATCAAGATATAGGAATGAAATGGAAATCAAGAAACATTAGAACATTCCCAAAATTGATTCAAGAACATAAAAGGTGAAACCTTTTTCTGGTCTACCTGTGATTCCCATCCAAAAAGTTGATGAATTTGTTGTAAGAAAAAGGGTTGTGCCCGCCAGAAGAACCCATCAACGCAAGCCTCTGTTGAAGAGCCTTCACCCTCAACAAGTCCTCAAACCCTGAAGCAGATTCAACTCCTTCCCCGAAAAGATCACTGTGAGAAAACTTACAAGCACTTCCATTCCTACAATTCCCCCTAGCAAAGTACATGCAAGGCCTAAAACCAAACCCAAAGTTCTCCTCAAGCCCAGACAAAAAGGCGGCGTCATTCACCGAGCAGCTCCTCCTATGAAACGAATGCTGAGGGTGCTCGTCTGCACCGTAAGGAAAAACCACCGAATCACTCCTCCCACTTGGGCTCATCAATGAATCCACCGCCGGGTCGTCAAAGAACGCCGCCTGTCCACCCTTACCGCCGCCGCCCTCGCCCAAAAACTCGTTCTTGAACTCGTAAAATTGCAAGTCCGGCGACCCTGGGCTCGAGAAGTTGCTGCCGTCCAGGCCATGTGAAGAAGAACCGTTCAACACAGATGCGTAAGAAATGGGCTGCCTTGGGCTAGCTCTCGAAAAGGGCGAAGAGGGCTTCGACAAATGGAAGCCATTGTTAGGTATGACGATTCTTGGAGAGGATGTGGTTTGGGGAAAGGAGTTGGTTGGCCTATTAGCTTGGTTCGAGTGAGGAGTTGAAGGGTTTGAAGATTGGTTGTTCGAAGTCAGACCCAAAAGCAGCTTAGCTTGGTTGATGTAAGAGAGTAAGAGCGTATCAGCAACAAAAGCTAACCTTACCATCTCCTTCTCACCTTGGTCTTGTATAAGTAGTTATCCCCGGATTTAACCGATCAAATATTCGAGTTTGACCGAAAAGAGGTGGGAAATATTCCCCGCCAAATCACCTCCCGAGGAGGGAGACATCCCACCAAGGCGTAAAAGATCTCCCGAGGGCCCGCGAGAACATCCCGAGGCGATCAACGCCCAAAGAATGCCGCCCGAGGAACGATGCCTTGCCCGAACATATTCCCGAGGACGTCACATAAACGAGAGAGAGAGCAAAAGGAGCAGTTACACTCCGACGTGGCCGTTATAAACCCCACCCATCACTAAGTATCATGGGCCAAGGAGTGGGTGGTTACCCAATCTCAACTACATGCCATTATCTCCCTTATACCTCAGTTATATAGAGAGGACGGCACAGATATTGAGGGGAAGTCTTTTTCCACCAAGAGAAGGGCAGATACGCACACAAGGCTCTCTCTCTCATCCTTTTACGCTGTATGACACAAAAGAGGTGAAGAGAACCGAGGAAAGAAGCGAGTAACCTCGAGGGCGACCCCGAGAACGGAAGCAGCCCGCGGAGAATTCGACTCAAAGGAGAAATCAACCTCGAGAAGATGGCCCGAGAGACCTTGAAAAGAGAAGACCGAGATCAAGCCGAGCAGTCGACGAGAACGACCCGAGCGCGTCGACGAGAACGACCCGAGCAACTCGATCCTATAAGACGCGAAGTGGACACGTCGAGCCGGCCGCGCTTCGCAAGGAAAACGTGGGAAAGATCGTGGGGAAGACCACGTCGCCACGAGGAGTCCGCGAAAGAAGCAGGCTAGGGTGATGACCAGGTCAAGGAGGCTAGTATAAAAGGTAACGGTTGAATCATTTTCCCAGGTATGCCAAAAACGAACACTGAAACTGTATTTTGAGCCTAGCACCTGTAATTACCCGTTTTTTTATGACGAAGATGATTATCTGACTTGAGCGTCGGAGGGGCGTCGCCGAAACGGCGCCTCCCTTAGTGTATTTTCTCTGATATTTCAGGCACTCTACGGCGACGACGAAGTTAAAAGGCATTCAATAGCGGCGACGGGAGCAAACGATCCATTTTACGCGCCAACTCGGGAACGTGATTTTTTTGGGACGCATCAAGTATGTATCCCATGATTTTTGTAGCGTTTTCGTGATCCAAGCTTTGGATCCTTGACATCACTATCTTAGTAGCTTCCTGTATATCCATGGAGGTTTATATATCTATTTCCTTTTTTCTTTTGATCTCTGTGTGTAAGTAAAGCAAGAACTTTGCAGCGGTACCGATGAGTGTGTAAAAATGAAACAGGAGATGAGAGACGACGAAGATAAAAAAACAAGCATAAAAAGCCTTTTCTTTTCTTACTTTTCTTACTTTAATTTATCAAGAGAGGACATGAGATTTAAATCCCATTCGACATGAGATACTCAACGGTCGGCAAAACATGGCTTTCCCAGTCTGTCCAGCTATAATTCCTGCATATTTATTCTCAAGCATTATTGAACTACAGTAATAAATAAATAGCATGGAGAAGGATAACCTAGGAATCATGCATGTCTGAGTTTTACCAGCAAAACGCCCAAGGCGTGGGCTTTACATGGAGCACCTTTTTGAACTTCGGCGGAGTTCAGATAGTCCATGACGTAGTAACCAGAGCACGGATCGACGTAATTAATCTGAGAAAAAAAAAAGTTAAAATGATTTGATTATTTCTTCATAGGAAGAATGAACTCATTCTTAGTTAGTTAGAACTTATTCGATCTTGCCGTGCCAGTGGAGGAAACCGCTGAATTGTGACACAGTGGCGCGTATATGTTGTCTATATCGATTTTTCCCATTTCAACTTTGGATTTATGCGTAGAAGTCGCACATCGATCGTCGTCGTCGTCGTCGTCAAAGTTGCAGTACTCAAAGACGTATCTGTGAGTCTCGTCCGAGTTCAACGCATGCGTCCAGCGATGGTCGTACAATCCCGGCCCGTCTATCATTGCGTCATCGACCAACGCATTTCCTATCTGATACATACGTCGAAAAAAAAAAAACGTCACTGCGAAAAACTTCAAAAAAAAATAAAAATAAAAAATTACGCGCTTACGGCGATGCCCTTGAGGTTAATAACAGTTTGGTTCGTGGCGTTTTTATTGTTGTCCAATATGGTGCGGGCGAGCTGAGGCGCGTAGTGACCTGCGTAGCTCTCGCCCGTGATGTAAAATTCTCGGGATTTGTACTGAGGAAACCTCTCGAGCCAATTTACGAGAAATGCGTAGGCGTCGTTCGCCGTCCGAGCGTCGCCGGTGTTGTTGTAATCGCTCGTGGTGTTCGAATAGGAGAAGCCAACGCCGGCGGGAGATTCCAAGAATATCACGTTGGCCACTGACGAATAAATAATTAAAATAATGATCACATTAGTTTCAACGTGATATCAGAGCTCAATGATCAAACAAGCTTTGTGGGTACTAATCCTCGCGATTGCTGATTCATGAAAATTACACCTCTAATGTTAGATAATAAAGAAAAATCAGCCTAGTGAAGGAGCGCGATATATGAAAATAAAATTAAAGAATGATACACTAGTTGGAAGCTTAAGTTGTTAGGTGAAGTGGTCATTTAGTACGAACTCACCGTTATTCCATGCGTAATTGTTACGAAATAGGGTTTTCCCGTCGCTGTTGACCCTAAACGGACCCAATTCCCCCATCGCCCCAGCGCCCAGCGACGAACATCCCGGGCCTACATCAAACATAGGTTTTTATTTTTTGCGAAAATAAATTTGAATACGAATAAATTCGAAGCAAAAAATAATCATATACCCCCATTCAACCATAGAACAAGAGGGTCGTCGTGGGAAGAATTATTAGTCCGAGACTCGACGAAGTAGTAGAAAAGCGCTCTCCCAGCTTTTGGATCGACGGTGACATAGCCAGCGTATTGGTCGAAATCTACGTCGTTTTGAGGTTGTCCTGGCAATTTGTCGATCTTGTCCGATTCCATGAGTCCGTCCTGGGGAGAGATGAATAGATTGGGAGAATGCTTTGTTTTTTCTTGGAACAGCTTTGTTAGAGAATCTTGGAGGGATAACCTCTGTGATGTTCTCCTGTTTGTGATCATCCTTTGAAGATATTGATTATTGAATTCTTGAGCTTTACTACATAATATCGCAGGGCAGATGATGAAGAGGAAGAAAAGAAGAAGGATAGTGAAAGGCTTCTGCATTGTTTTTGGGTCTCTTTGGTTGCAGTTTATGGGAGAATTACGTACATATAAGATAATATATACATGCGATTGTTGCCTTAAATTCCGATGATACTTTTGAATGTATTTCTCTTTCATAATCATTCTCTAGTATTCGGCTTCTTGTTAACTCAGCCGTAGTTCTCTTGTAATTGGCCTGCATGTATGATCACTTCAACTACGAGGATTCTATGATGGTAATGGATCATACTTTTTAATATTTTCTACTATTCATGCGATATTAATAAAGATTACGTTTTAATCGGTTGAGATCCTCTATTCCACTTTCTGTATTCCACTCCGTATTCCAACGAACGAAAATCATTACACCTCCCCCCGACAAGTGTTAAAACACACGTAAATATCATTACACCTATGAATTTCATTACAACAAGTGTTTAAACAAAAAAAAAACCTCATTATTACGTATTTTTCTAATATGGAGTAGAAAAAATCAGTATTATATATTAAAATAGGAAAATACGTAATAATGAGGTTTTTTTTGTTTAAACACTTGTTGTAATGAAATTCATAGGTGTAATGATATTTACGTGTGTTTTAACACTTGTCGGGGGAGGTGTAATGATTTTCGTTCATTGGAATACGGAGTGGAATACAGAAAGTGGAATAGAGGATCTCAACCCGTTTTTAAGCGTGGAAAGATCAAATTCAAGAAGAACGTAATTAAAAATCAGATTTTAACCCCACGAAACAAATCGAGCTCCGCTTTCTTCGCTGTCACCTACAGTGTGGCACGCAACGCACAGCTCTCTTCTCTATTTTCTCTTACGCCTTAATTGGTTACGTTATTCTCCATAGAAAAAAAAAAAAGGTAATTAAAGGCCTCGGAAATGGCGGACCAGCTTACAGACGATCAGATCTCAGAATTCAAGGAAGCCTTTTCTCTCTTCGACAAGGATGGCGATGGTAAATCTGCCTTCTCTATACGCTTTTTCAATCTGCTTTTTCTACGTATTGGAAAGATCCTTTCTTTTTGTACGAAGACGTATGGATCTAAGCTCTGTTCATTCTGTGGCAATGCTATGCGTTGGATAGTGGGTAAAATCCAATGAATCAAAAGAGGGATTTTTCTTTGATATGTTCATGATAATGGGTAATCAAAATAGGTTTAGGTATTATATTTTCGATCAATAGGGTTGTTTGATTTTGAAAAGGTTGCATCACCACCAAGGAGCTCGGCACTGTGATGCGCTCATTGGGACAGAATCCCACCGAGGCCGAGCTCCAAGATATGATCAACGAGGTCGACGCCGACGGCAATGGAACCATCGACTTCCCAGAATTTCTCAATCTAATGGCTCGAAAGATGAAAGACACAGATTCCGAGGAAGAACTGAAGGAGGCATTCAGGGTTTTCGACAAGGACCAAAATGGCTTCATCTCTGCCGCCGAGCTTCGCCACGTCATGACGAATCTTGGCGAGAAGCTGACCGACGAGGAGGTTGATGAGATGATCCGCGAGGCTGACGTGGACGGCGATGGGCAGATCAATTACGAGGAGTTTGTCAAGGTTATGATGGCCAAGTGAGAGGCCAAATTACCCAACTTCTATGGTAAATTATCAAAGATAGAACAGAGCATGAAGCAGAACAGAACAGAGCAGAGCGGATAAGCTTTGCTGATTGATATCTGTTAATTGTTTTTAGGATTGAGTTATTTCTTCGATATGTGTTTTTTGGCTTCATGTGTATGTATGCCTTCTTATTTGTTTTTGAACCTTGTCTTCCCTTGATTTGACATTTTAATTATTACCATACCATCATCAAAGATTTGATTGAACAACGAACACCGTGAAAACTGTGTTCTTTCTGGCTTTATACGAATCAAGAATACTGGTCTGGGCCATTAAGCGATCACTAAAACTGATCCACCAAAGCTATGAATTCATGAACGGTTATGCATTTCGTAGTTCTTACTTCAACCAACGTACCATATAATGTAATAAATATCTTCTGTTCCCAAGTGGGACACAGAGCTTATGGTTTGGTGTGAGGTCACAGACTCGCATGTTCGTGTAAAAACCTGCAAAAGGACACTGCTAAAACTGAAGCAGCACTCAGACACCATTTGCCATAAAGAGAAGGCCTAACTAATATACGCAAGCGTAAAGAAGGCAAAGTTTGTAGCTTTTTGGTAGCTTGATGTCGATGGCCATTCAACTTCTTGTCAGCAGCCCATGTGAGCGATTAGTAACTTGTTTCATTTCCACCTCAAAAGAAACCGAAAAGTGGGAGAAGTGAAGTCCCTTTTAATCTTGTATTAAATGATGTCGTCTTAACTCGCTTCTCATCATTAGGGTTCGAGCGATCAAATTTCTCATGGACGTTATAGATCCCAACAGAACGAGTACACATACAGAGTAAAGTTTCATTGCATAAAACAGTGGAGAGTAATTAATGGTCTTTCATTTCTTGGTTATACATATATAATAGTATAGTACATAATAGTTCATGGTGGCCCAGCACATGATTACACATAATGGAGCTGAACAGAAGAGCTCATCCCTCATAAAAATGAGCTCATCTGTCCTTTTTACTCGCATATCACACATGAATACTGGTTGTAATAAGATTGCTATCTTGATGATGATGACGATGGCAATAACCTCAGGTATTTGTTTTTCTCTATACAGCTGGAGGAGACTTTTCTGTTACCTCTTATATTGTATTATGCTCTTACTCAAACTTTCTGCAAGCACAAAAAGGGGAAAGAAAGAAAAAGGGACATTTAAAAATGAGAATACTTTCAAGACAAAAGTACTTCCAAGGAGAAATGTTTTGAAGGGTAGTTATGTTACCTAACTAAAGCTAACCCTGATCTTGTAAGCCTTGATAAGGTCTACCACCTGCAGGCACTTAAATGAGTTTTTACTTTCAAAAATAGAGTAAGATTTGTTATATGTAAAAAGTAGAGTTATTTATTACCTTGTTATTTGGAAGTAACATGGAGGAGAGACCATGTAAGGGAGAACTACCAGAAATCACAGATGCATTGTTGGTGTTAGAGGATTTATGTGTGGTCTCAACTTCGCTTCTATTTTCATGGAAGAACGCAGATTGATTTTCGGCGGCTGATTTTGTAGGAGATGCAAACAAATTGTCGGGCAGTCCGTGCTCCAAACTGCAAAGAGGAAAATCAACACAATGGTATTTTAGAAGCATGTTGAAGATAATCGAACCATAAGTTCCCATGAACAACAGTTATAGATGGTTGTTCAGAACAAAGACCAGAAAATTAGTACCTTCCATTGTTGTTAGAAGTATACTCGGCATCTTCTTCCGATCCCAACTTACTGTCATCAGTTTGAACTGCTGGAAATTTCAGAGCATCTTCCCCAGCCTCAAATTCTGCAGCCAAAAGAGAGAAAACAAAGTAACTACCAAACAGACACTAGAAAGATTTTATTGAATATAATTTAGAAACAAGTGTCTCAATCAAGAAAACCTTCTTGATTAAGGCTTTGACTCGTAGGCAATGGAGACTGTCTCGGGGAAGAAGATGCCGGCAAGCCAAGAGGGAAATGGAAATTTTTCTGCTGATTATTATTATTATTATTCAGATCCATAAGATGTAGATTCATCATCTTTCTGCTTTGTAGTTCGAAGGAGTGCTGTAATTCTGCTTCTTGCTCGAATTTCCTCCTCAGCATCATATCCCGAGAATTCAACAGCATTCTAGGCCCTGTAATAAAGGAGACAGAGTTAGTTAGTGCCCATGAATGTAGTAATTCTACGAATCATTCAACATCTTTCTCACCGACTGGGAGATCGTAGAGTTCTCTTGAATCAAATCCCGAGTATTCACCCTTCTCCAATTGTTGCTGATGATGATGCTGCAGATGTTTCCTGCAAATATAATTCAGTTCCAAAAAAAAATGAAGTTAAATTAATACACAACAAGAGAGTTTATAATGATCGAAAGTCAAGAAAACGCGTACTTTTCTAGGATTTTTCCCTTCTCCTTGTAGGGCTTGACGAGCACGCGAGAATCGCAGACAAAGTGAGGGTTCCCCTTTGCAAGAATAAGCTTAACGGTCTCGGGGTAGACAAATGTCACGAAACCGAACATTCTCTTCTGCTGATATGGTATTCTAACATCTTGCACGGGTCCAAACATGCTTCAAGACAAGGATTAAACCTCGTTCACATATACATACATTCATAAGGTGATTTTGATGATCAAGATTCTATTTAAGCAAAAAGGATCATTGACCTAAAGTAATTCGATACATCCTCTTCTTTGAATGTACTGTCGGCGGGAAAAGTCAAGTAAATCTGTCTAGCACTCGAGCTCGAAGCACCGCCAAGACCCATCGTTGAGAAGTCATTTCTGCTCTTACACCACATCGATTAACTTTAGGACATTCATTATAGTCCAAGAAGATCTTAAACTAGAAGCTCATGCAACAACAACCTCATGGATATCAAGATATAGGAATGAAATGGAAATCAAGAACCATTAGAACATTCCCAAAATTGATTCAAGAACATAAAAGGTGAAACCTTTTTCTGGTCTACCTGTGATTCCCATCCAAAAAGTTGATGAATTTGTTGTAAGAAAAAGGGTTGTGCCCGCCAGAAGAACCCATCAACGCAAGCCTCTGTTGAAGAGCCTTCACCCTCAACAAGTCCTCAAACCCTGAAGCAGATTCAACTCCTTCCCCGAAAAGATCACTGTGAGAAAACTTACAAGCACTTCCATTCCTACAATTCCCCCTAGCAAAGTACATGCAAGGCCTAAAACCAAACCCAAAGTTCTCCTCAAGCCCAGACAAAAAGGCGGCGTCATTCACCGAGCAGCTCCTCCTATGAAACGAATGCTGAGGGTGCTCGTCTGCACCGTAAGGAAAAACCACCGGATCACTCCTCCCACTTGGGCTCATCAATGAATCCACCGCCGGGTCGTCAAAGAACGCCGCCTGTCCACCCCTACCGCCGCCGCCCTCGCCCAAAAACTCGTTCTTGAACTCGTAAAATTGCAAGTCCGGCGACCCTGGGCTCGAGAAGTTGCTGCCGTCCAGGCCATGTGAAGAAGAACCGTTCAACACAGATGCGTAAGAAATGGGCTGCCTTGGGCTAGCTCTCGAAAAGGGCGAAGAGGGCTTCGACAAATGGAAGCCATTGTTAGGTATGACGATTCTTGGAGAGGATGTGGTTTGGGGAAAGGAGTTGGTTGGCCTATTAGCTTGGTTCGAGTGAGGAGTTGAAGGGTTTGAAGATGGGCTGTTCGAAGTCAGACCCAAACGCAGCTTAGCTTGGTTGATGTAAGAGAGTAAGAGCGTATCAGCAAGAAAAGCCAACCTTACCATCTCCTTCTCACCTTGGTCTTGTATAAGTATGTCTCCCATGATTTTTGTAGCGTTTTCGTGACCCAAGCTTTGGATCCTTGACATCACTATCTTAGTAGCTTCCTGTATATCCATGGAGGTTTATATATCTATTTATTTTCTTTCTTTTCTTCTTATCTCTGTCTCTAAGTAAAGCAAGAACTTTGCAGGGGTACCGATGAGTGTGTAAAATGAAACAGAAGATGAGAGACGACGAAGATAAAAAAAACAAGCATAAAAAGCCTTTTCTTTTCTTACTTTAATTTATCAAGAGAGGACATGAGATTTAAATCCCATGTTGTAATGAAGGTAATGATGAGCTTGGTTCTTTCTTATATTATGAATAATCATTACATATACATGAGCTATATCTTGCAGGGATTATCACAGCGACGGGAGATGATAGATAGATATACATGATTATCAAGATTATCTAATCATATACTTATATATAATCTGTGGGGTCTCTCTCTCTCTCTCTCTCTCTCTCTCTCTAAAATAAGTGAGGAGTGATGAGAGTGTTTTCGAAATTCGATCAAAGCATTAACAGTGCAATGTGTGGTTTGGTCAAAGGGCGAAACGACACAGTTTGCTTTGGTTGGTGAGACTGAGGGGCTCTCTTCCTTTCCTTGTAAACGACAACTTTCGTTTTGAGTGATGTAACCTTTGGTTCCAGACTTGGGACTAGGGGTGAAAGATGAGCCGAGCCGGCTCGTGAGCTCGACGAGCCGGCTCGATAAAAGCTCGGCTCAAGCTCGACAAAAATGAGCTCGAGCTCATTTATGTTGAGCTCGAGCTTAGTCGAGCTCGAGCTTGAGCCCAAACATAGTGGCTCGCGAGCTCGTGAACAGGCTCGCGAGCTTTTTCATTTTTTTTTTAAATTTTTTATATTTTATATTTTAATAATAATTTATATTATTCTTTATTTTTTTAAAAAAAAATCGATATTTTAAAAAATTTATATTAATTTATATTATTTTTACTAATTTTTTATTAAAAATCTCGATTTTTTAAAAAAAAATTATATTTTTTGTATTTTTATATTAATTTATATTATTTTTATTAATTTAATTTTTTTTATTAATCGCTCGAGCTCGAGCTCGATGAGCTTCGTGAGCTCGAGCTCGAGTTCGAGCTCATCAGGCTGCAAATGAGCTCGAGCTCGAGCCGTGAGCTGAAAAGCTCGACGAGCTCGAGCTCGAGCTCGAGCTCAGCTGTAAGGGCTCGAGCTCGAGCTCGAGCCCAGAAAATGAGCCGAGCTCGGCTCGAGCTCGGCTCATTTACAGCCCTACTTGGGACTGTAAAAATACACAAAAGTTATTTGGGAAATAAGGCCCCTTTTAAAATCATATTATTTAATTTTATTCTCTAAAATCTGACGATTGATATTCAATATGTTTCTCCTCATCTATTTGTTGTCCCATGTTATTCGAAATCTTCTACTTCTTTTCTCTACTTATGCATCGACCGACTCCTAATGTCATAAATTGCACGTACTATTGTTTGTCGTGTTCTTAGATGTACACATATATTAGTGTCAATAATAATACTCGACATCAAAAGCGTCGTTGACGTTTTGAAATATATTTATTTATTTATTTGGGAGAAAACTCAAAATGGTCTCGAAGTTTACCCAACCTACCAATTTAGTCCCCAATATTTAGCGTGAACCAATTTAGTCACGGATGTTGTCGAATTTAAATCAAATTGGTCATGTCGTTATATCTCCGTCAATTTGGATGGAAACTGGACACGTGTCTACATGCGATTGCCCTGACTTTAAATATCATTAGTTAACATTAAAAAATAATAAAAAAAGAGAGAAGCACTGATAAATTATATAAATAAAAAGAGAATGCAAAATAAAATTTATATATATGAAAATAAAAAATAAATTGAAAATATTATAATAATAACTAAAATTAAAATAGAAAATAAAAATACATTAAAAAATAACTAAAAATGAGACCGTTGAGATTAAAAATAAAACATAAAAAAATAAAAATTTATTTATTTATTAAAAATAGAAAACGAAATAAGAATCTAAAAAATTTACTAAATCCATGACCAGTGACCACGTCCCTTCCAAGTTAACAAGGACACAAACATCATAGTTTTCAAACTTTTGTTTAACAAAAATTCATTTATTTTAGTTTTTAAAAAATAAATTCTTTTTCATCTTTTTATTTTTATTTTTTATTTTAACCTTTTCTCTCTCTTTTTTGTTTATTTTATTCATCTTTATTTTATTTTTGTATCTTTATTTCCTTTTTATTTTATTTTATTTTATAAGATATTTTTATTCTTGTTATCTTGTTTGAATTTAATTTATAATTTATAATTTAATTGTTTATTCTCTCTTTATGTTTATTTAATTTATTAGTATTTTTCGTTTTTTTCCTCTTTTTGAGAATTTTTTCCTTTTTTAATGTTAATTTATGAATTTTCAAGTGTGACCAATCGTATATCGACACGTGTCAGTTTTTCCATCCAAATTGACAGAGATTTAATGGCTGGATCAATTTGGTTCAAAATCGACAACATCAGGGACTAAATTGGTTCACGCAAAACATCGGGGATTAAATTGGTCAATATGGTAACATCGGGGACCATTTTGGATTTTCTCCCTTATTTATTTTAAAATTAGTTTTATGTGATTATGTGCTTGTAATATGAATGTATTATATATTTTCTATACTAATATGACAAGATAATGGAACCTATTATACACAATATCAACGAAAATGTTTTCTAGCGTATCTCAGCCGACAATAAATGTCCAAAAAGAAATCAATATGGACCCGAATTAGATTTTATTGTAGATATAAACTGAAATGTGTAGTGTATGTGTGGCCTCTTATTATCGTGTCACTCTTATTAATATGTCAAATAGCAATCTTTTTGGTAATGATTTAGGCTTCCTAAGTGATTTCTGATATTTCAATGGGTCTTGAGGAAGGAGATATTACACTTGTTTGTTGACTATCTTTCTAAACATTGTTTGTACTGCTATCTAAATAAGAAAAATGAATAGCAGCAAAGATGACTACTTTCTTAATTAAAATACAAACTTGGTTTATGTTTGAAGCTTTCGGAAAATTCATCTTTAAGTTTCTTATATATTGAAAAAATCCGAGGACGAATCTGATTGTAAAGAAAGTCGTCTCGAGATGTGTAGTTGACTTAATATCTTAGTGTAACGTGTGCAAATGTAAACGTATCTTTTAGTGTTAGTGAAGCAGCTTATTGAAAGTTGAAATGCACCATGTGACGTAAATAGTAATATATTATATGTACGTAATATTTATCGTAGTTTAGAATATAGAGTTAATAAAATGAAATAAACACAAATGTTGTTAATCTCATTTTTTTGGTGAAAATTGATTGTATCTTTAAAGTTAGGAAGAGACTGCTCTAGTTAAACTTTAATCTGACCATTATTACCCTCAGTATAAAATCTTCCTTATTACATACATATTTGTACTATAAAATCTTCTTTTTTAACCAACTTTCATGCACAATATATTTTCTTGGATGTGCAGTAACATGAAATCTCACGCATATACTTCTTCTTCTACTTTACTTTTTCAGCAATCTTCTCCAAGCAAAAACCAAGCCTATTTTACACTAACGACGTATGACTGTCCATTCAATTCCTTCATCACACAAACAAAAATCAACACAGTCATCTTCTTCGGACCAAAAGATGGAAGCACCTTTCGGCAACATATTGAAAACCCTCCTCATATCAGGCGCAGTCTTCTACCTCCTCTTCATCTTCCACTTCAATCAAACCTCAATCTGCATCGATTCGAACTTTATTACACCGTTGATAAAGAACTCAGCAGCAACAATATTCGCTCGCCCTCAACAAATCCCGCCGTCTCCTACGAACCTAAGCCATTTAGTCTTCGGCTTAGTAGGCTCAGAAAAAGCATGGCATCATAGAAAACCCTACATAGAATCATGGTGGAGGCCAAACATTACAAGGGGCTTCATATTCTTGGACAAGCCTCCTTCTCCCATACTACTTCCATGGCCTCAATCTTCGCCTTCTTACAGAGTCTCGGAAGACCTAACGCCTTTCCTCAACAAAAGAGGTAAGGAAATCACGGCCCATAGGATCGTTAATGGGATCATGGAGGCATTCAGAGAAGATCACGAAGACCTAAGGTGGCTTGTAATGGGAGACGAAGATACGATCTTCTTTCTGGATAACTTGATCGAAGTTCTGTCGAAGTACGATCATACGAAGTACTATTATTTCGGGGGAAGATCTGAGTTCATACTTTCCAACTTTTGGTTTTCCTTCAACCAAGGGTTTGGTGGGGCTGGCTTTATATTGAGCTATGCTTTGGCTAAGGCGTTGGTTGATGATATGAAGGGATGTTTGTGGAGGTATAGGCATTTGAAGGACTCTGCTGATCTCAACACCATGTACTGCATTGCTGATATTGGAGCCAATCTCATCAACCTCGATGGAATTCATCAGGTCATTATTTAATTTTTCAAGCCTATATTTATTTAACGATACGCCTTGAAATGAGCTCTCCTCACCTAAAAATTAAATCTTGAAGAAGGGAGTATACCATTATATTTTAAAAATTTATATTATTTCCAATCTGCCTACTCGCGTTTTAAGCTAATTTCTTTCTTATCTAGCCGTGGCATATAATTTTGATTTTATGGGTGGTCGCGGGATTTCCGACTTCAGATACGAGCTCTGATACCATGTGTTCAATGATCAATTCACCTAAAATCTTAATTTGAAGAGGCTGTGTCATATTTTAACATTTCCAACACTATGCCTTCTGATCTATTAGCTAGTTTAGTGTTCCCATGGGATTGGCCTAATGTTTTGAAGATGGTATGTCATCCTTTATGTCATTGGTTCAAACGACTTGACTATTTATCGTATTATGTGAATTTTGTGACATATTCACATGATTCCTGGATAATAGTCCCATCTCAGAGTGTGGTATAAGTTCGTAGCCGATTGAATAGGAATACTCCAACACCTAAATATTTTTTTTGGCCGTTTTAGTAACTCAAGAGAAAAAAAAACAATCGCACCGTAAAAATTCGATCTTTAAAATTATTCAGATCGACCTGCGCGGCGACATATCGGGATTCCTATCGTCCCACCCGAAGAGCCCGCTCATATCCCTCCACCACTTCGACATGGTGAGCCCGATATTCCCCTCGATGGACCGCATGGGCTCGACGGGCCACCTCATGGGTGCGGCGCGGCTCGACCAGTCGAGGATGCTTCAGCAGACCGTGTGCCACCACAGGCCCAAAAACTGGACCTTTTCGGTGTCGTGGGGATACTCGGCCCAAATATACGAGTCGGTCCTTCCGAGGAGCTATCTGCAGATGCCCATCGAGACGTTTCGGTCTTGGAATACGAACCCTAAACCGCCGAGGTTCATGTTCAACACGCGGGCCCAAACGAACCACCCTTGCTGGGCCCCACACTGGTTTTATTACCATGCCGTTGAGAAGTCGGGCAATAACGATGAGATCGTCACCGTCTTCAGGCGAGGTTGGCCGAGAGGGAAGAATATTGGGACGTGTTTGGAGAGTGGGAATTTTACGGCGGATTTTGTCCATATTATTCGAGTTTCTTCGCCGGCCACGAAGCGTTTGCAGGTACGTATGTCTATGCGACAATTTAATCTCAGAAGTGTAATAATATCTAATATATTATATGTACTGATTTTTATAATATTTTACAGATGGATCGAAGCGAGTGCTGTGACGTTGTAAGGATAGAAGGTGACATGGCTGAGATTAAATACAGGGAGTGTTTAGCCGGCGAGATCATTGCTTGATCATCTTTTTTTTTGTTTAATATTAATTTTGAACGTTCTGATCGATCGAATCTATATTGCATGAGAACTATATATGTTGTGTGACATGTTTTACATTCTTTAGCCATACGACATAAGTAGTCTTCATTTTTTGTTCTATATAATTATTGGTTCCTTCAATAGATAATGGTTTATTACTCAAACAAAAGTACATCGAATGATAATATTACATGAGGCAGTTGACTCTCGGTTTGTCATGAACAGTAAATGATCATCGTCACTTCCTAAAGCTTTCTCTCATTCGACAACTTCTTTCGACGCTGCGAAACGAAAGGCTTACTGCGCCGCAATCTCTTACCAAAGCTGCTGATGATGATGATGAGTTTCCAATGTCACGAAAAGCCAGGCGTTCTTCACACTTATTCTCATTCCTATGATTATTACTGTTCTCTTCCTTTATACGCCCAAGAATCATCATCATCTTCTTCTCCTTTGCTATTTGTTTGGCCAATGACAGCGGCGCTAAATCATTCTTACATGTCTCTTCTTCTTTCCTTTCTTCTGAGTCTACTTCGTGTTGCTTCTGTTTTTCGAGTCTTTTAACGTCCCTTTTCTGCCTTTCAAAGTCCTTCTGAAGTACTGTTAATTCTTGGCAGAGCTGATTCGCCTTGTGCTTATAGTCTCTAGCTTTTGTCTTCCATGCTTCTACCTAATGGAACCAAAAGAATCTGAGAGCTCTCATCTATGTAACAAATAGGTTGTAAAAATCCTTACATCCTTTCGAAGGAATTGAATAGAAAGATCTGAATCGCGGGCTAGATTTTCCCAGTAGTCGCGGGAAGCTCGCAGCTCTTCCATTTCGACTCGAACTCGACCTAACATTTCTTGCATTTGGAACCATTGCTCTGTCTCTGCTCTGACTTGTTCGACTACTTTTCTAACCATGGCCTTACACCGCCCGCTGCATTTGAAGTTTGCCTCCTTTAACATCGGCGGTTCCTATCGAAAAACCGCCGAATAATTTATTGAAGTGATTTAAACTTTATTGCATGAACCACACACAAAAGAGTAGAGTCCCCCATGAATTCTTACCAGGCGCTCGAGTCCTATGGTTGAAGACGAAACAGAGAACAGGGAATGATTTTGTTCTTCACTTTTTTTAAGGACATACAAGTTCGTTTCGTCGATGCTCGGGCTCTTCTGCAATGATGCTGTTTTGATCACATTCTCTCCTTCGGTAATATTCTTCTTTCCCTGCGAAATCTAAGCGTAAGAGGTGAAAGAAAAAGTGTGTAAGAATGACACAGTGGACATAAAAACAGAAACGAACATAAAACAGAAACGAACAAGTGTCGGAATAGCTGTTCTAAGGCTCATATCCATCTTCACTCTCATGTTTTCCTGCAATTTCTTCAAAGCAAGTTCCCTCTCCGTTCTCAGAACCTTACACTCAGCCCTCAGAAGCTCGGCTTCAGTCATCCATTTCTCTCTCGACTTTGGTGCCACGTGGGCTTCATGGGTTTCACTTTGTTGATCGTGATAGAGGTTGGGTTCTTGACGGTTGGGCTTGGTGGGTAGTTTGGAGATTTTACATCGGCGGCGGTTTCGTAGTTTAAGGGTGGACGGCGACGGCGGTGTGGTTTTTCTTGTTGACATTACTCACTGTGAGGCGCAAGCTATACAAAAACTATGGGTAGACTTTGAATTTGTTCGTAAAGGTATATATGTGTGTAGGTGTGTGACTGTGTGTATATCTACTATATAATATATATAGTATATTCTCACTATCATTGCATGTCTGAATCTCTTATATATCTCACTGGGTTGATTTGTATTATTATATTTTACAGCTTTCAAATACTGTTTACTTAAATAATTGACAACCAAGAGATAGAGAGAGTAGATTGGTGTACTAATCGATATGAACCCGTGAACTAGTAGTTCTCAAGGTTTCAACTTTCATGTCCTCTCTCGACTTTCAATATTCTGCTTTCTATTTATACGACGCTATAATCCTAAAATCCCACAACTTTAGCAAAATGAAATAAAGCTATTGTTACTACAAGTACCGATGTTTATTATTATTTACTTTCAATTAATTAAATTTTAATTAGCGGGTGGCACTATTTAATGACCGCTTGAGAAACTTACCATATATTATATCACATGCTTGAAATTCAAAAATTTTTAAAACTTAAGAGGAGGCATGGCATGATCTTACATTTGGACCGTACGGTAATTACAAGAAAACATTGCATTGAAATGAGAGAGAGCAAAGCATACATCTGTCTCTTGCATTGGACCATATGGAGAGACATTTATATGAAGATGAATATTATTACCAGCTGCTATCACTGCTGCTTCTTACCTAATCTTATGTAACTTAGCTGATCGCAAGCTAGTGAACTGTGCACATATGCTGCTTTGCTTGCTTGCTTGCTATTCAAGCGCATAGGACTATTGAATTTTCAATAACGTTAGAGATTCAAGATTTTGAAAACATGGTTTAGCCTTCGGATTATTCAAACCAAGGAGGTCGTTGGCTATATATAGATAATTCAAACATGTGCGGAAAAGAAAGTTGTTCGCATGCAAAATAAGCTACAAAACGCTAACAGTCTTCATTATGGACCCGAAAAGGAAAGTTTGGGTTTAATTATATGGGATAAACTAATTAACAATATTATCCAGAATATAGTTATATTAATTTAAGTCTGTCCATTATTCTTCCTTTGCATACATATATAATTTCCGCCAGTTTCGAGCACTGTTGAGTCGCATGTGCAAAGAAATCATAGGATAACTCGTAGACGATTCACATTCAATTCTCAGAAGGAATTATACAACTTATAATTTGCATTGCATAGGGAAAAAAGTCACGTACGAACGAAACATATATATCCCAAGGGGCCTACATAGCAGAGACCCTCCTTATTGAGGACGAACGAATAACAGGACAAAAGCTTAAACAATGCTCAATCGTAATATTCAAAATACTTGAAAATAATGTAATCATTTTCCAGCACGTCGATTTAGCCTTAGTAGTGGCGAGGCGGAGGTGGTGGCGAACTGTAGTAGTAAGGAGGCGGCGGCGGTGGTGGTGAGGGAGATGGTGGTGGAGGAGACTTATAGATGTATGGTGGTGGTGGTGAAGGTGAGGGGAGGAGGAGGAGATTTGTAGACATAGGGCGGCGGTGGTGATGGTGATGGTGGTGGTGGTGACTTGTATAGATAAAGGAGGTGGTGGTGAGGGAGATGGTGGTGGAGGTGATCTGTAAACATAGGGCGGCGGTGGAGAAGGTGATGGTGGCGGTGGTGATTTGTAAATATAGGGCGGTGGCGGTGATGGAGATGGTGGTGGTGGAGATTTGTAAACATAGGGCGGTGGTGGTGAGGGAGAGGGCGGCGGCGGAGATTTATAGACATACGGCGGCGGCGGTGAAGGTGATGGCGGTGGTGGTGACTTATAGACATAAGGTGGAGGTGGTGAGGGAGAGGGCGGCGGTGGAGATTTGTAAACATAAGGTGGGGGCGGGGAAGGTGATGGCGGTGGTGGTGACTTATACAGATAAGGTGGAGGTGGTGAAGGTGATGGTGGTGGAGGTGACTTGTAAACATATGGTGGTGGCGGCGAGGGAGATGGAGGAGGTGGTGATTTGTAGACATAAGGTGGAGGTGGTGAAGGTGGTGGTGGTGGTGGTGATTTGTAAACGTAGGGTGGTGGTGGTGAAGGTGATGGTGGTGGTGGTGATTTGTAAACATAAGGCGGTGGTGGTGAAGGTGATGGCGGTGGTGGTGATTTGTAAACATATGGTGGTGGTGGAGAAGGTGATGGCGGTGGTGGTGATTTGTAGACGTAGGGTGGCGGCGGAGAAGGTGATGGTGGTGGTGGAGATTTGTAAACGTAGGGCGGCGGTGGAGAAGGTGATGGTGGTGGTGGAGATTTGTAAACGTAGGGCGGCGGTGGAGAAGGTGATGGTGGTGGCGGTGATTTGTAAACATATGGTGGCGGCGGAGAAGGTGATGGCGGTGGTGGAGATTTATAAACATAAGGCGGTGGTGGAGAAGGTGATGGTGGTGGTGGTGATTTGTAAACATATGGTGGTGGTGGAGAAGGTGATGGTGGTGGTGGTGATTTGTAAACGTAGGGCGGCGGTGGAGAAGGTGATGGTGGTGGCGGTGATTTGTAGACATAAGGTGGCGGCGGCGGCGAAGGTGAGGGTGGTGGAGGAGAGCTGTAATAATATGGATTGTGATTTTTGTTCTTATCATTATCGTCGTCCCCCTTATCGGCAGCTACGCTGCTCGTCAAAGCAAGGCAAATCACCGCCAACACGTAAAGAAGGTGGCGCCATTGGTGGTGGTGGCCCACCCTCGTCGGAGTTCCCATGATGATGATAATTTACTATCTTCTTCTCCACCCCTCAAACCCTTATGTATGTGTGTAAGTGTATGTCTCTTTACTAAGCGTGTTGCTTGGTTTAATGACGAGGATGGAGTAGTCTTTATATAGTGGTGGATTCATACATACGAAGGAGATTTATTTTATTTATCTTTATTAAAAATGAAACAGGCTGTATGAATACAATATATAAGTCAACTTCCCAAACTGAATTATGGGTATGTATGTGATGTTCTTTTTATTTATTTATTTTTCTATTACAACAGTACAGACCGACGACGTGTTATGAAGTTCTGAACCTCGGCAGGCATGAACTAGTCAAGTGAGTGGTAGGTAAGGCAAGAACTCTTCTCTTCTCTTTGCGTTGCTGGATTTATCTTAGTATTTGTTGGAAACTACATTATTGATTTGAGAAAACGATTTTTATCTGATCGTGAATGTCAAGGCATGATGCATATTACCGTCGATAAAGACTACATGCATATCATATAGTATATACAAAAGAAGACACTGTTGTATATGCGAAAAAAAGGACTTCTAAGGGTTTCAATTTTCACTATCATGGCAAAAAAATATATAGGATAAATAATAAATATACAGTCACGGCATTTTTTTTGTAAGATATTGTGGAATTTAAGGGACGCGGTATTGTTTGACATTTCCACGAGCGTATGATTACCTAATTCTGTTTTAGTGTAAGAAACTGCAAAATATCATATTCTAGAGTATATTGACTTTTACAGAAACTGCAGAATATCATATTCTAGAGTACACGATGTGATGCATAATATTAATATATGTAGTTTCAAAGGGCCTATGGACGAATTTTCCAACGCGAGTAAATAATACATATGAACGCAGCTCTAAGATGTCAAGAAACGTATGCAAGTTGAATATTTCGTCTACAGGTCATTTAATGTTTTGTGCAACTTGGATATTGGAAGGACGTGAAACCCGCCATTAGTCCTATTACACTGCCTGGATTTAAATCAAGGTTGGTAATAATAATCAAAACAGCTAAGAAACGACTCATTGATCAGAAATCCCAAGACAAAACAGTAACTGAGGGCAAGAATGTTTCCAAGGGTCACAACAAGCTAAAGGACCCCACCACCTCAAAACTTGAATTGAATTATTACAAAAAATCCAGAAAATACTGCAAGTTAACATCAATCAGAAAAGAAAAAGGAGAGGGGATTGATTTATCATCACCATCTTATGATAATAAAAAAGTTGTTGGGATTAAGCTCCACCAGAGCCATATTTCTTTCCAAAGACAATCATCTGAAGCTTGTCATAACCTGCGAGCACACCAGCGCCTGCGACGGCACGGAGGATGTTAGCACCAGCGCCCTTGAACAGAGATTTCGCTCCTTCCTTCTTCAATATCTGATTGAATGCGTCCAAAGAGCTCTTGTACTTCACTGCCTCGCCAGACGTCATCATCATTCTTCTTCGCACGGTGTCGATGGGGTAAGAAGCCAGGCCCGCACCGTTTGTGATGAGCCAACCGAGGGCAAAGCTAGCAAAGAAACTATCCTGTGATAATCCAACATACAAATGTGTCAGAAATTAAATCAGACATCACTAATTTGGCCTAGGACATATTCATAAAACCCAGTTAGATAAACAAGACAGTTCAGTCCCACTCAGCTTGTAATAATGAGTCTCATCAAGAGAGGTATATATTAGTGCTAACCTGCAAGGACCCAGTAAGGAGAACTGGCTTCAAAGAGTCGTACATTCCAAAGTACAACCCTCTGTACACGATAATACCAACGCACGAGATGTTGAATCCACGGTACAGTCCAGCAATGCCATCAGATTGCAGGGTCTTTCTGTACACGTCCACAAGACCGTTGAATTGCCTCTCGCCTCCTTTCTTTGCAGCCTTGGCATCGTTGGCGAGGCGAGTACGAGCGTAATCCAATGAGTAGACGAAGAGCAACGACGAAGCACCAGCTGCTCCACCAGAGGCAAGGTTGCCAGCAAACCATTTCCAGTAGCCGTCGCGATCTTTCTTGAAGTTGAAGAGCCTCTTGAAGTAGTCTTTGAACGCGAAGTTCAAGGCCTGTCGAAAATTGTAACAATAACTTTTTAGAAACCTGACCCGTTTTATGTAAAAGATTTAGGGTTGATCCACTATGTGAGAAAATAACCTGAGTGGGAAAATAACGGATGACATTAGCAGTGTTTCCCCTCCACAATGAGATAACACCTTCTTCCTGCATTGTTCTCTTGAAACAGTCTCCGATTCCCTTGTAGGGTTCAGCAAGCCTACCAGTCTTGATCATCTCATCTTGATTCTGAATCAAAAGCTTCACACGCTCAATAGGGGCAGCAGCTGTTTTGGACACGGCTGCCGAAACTCCACCCATCAGAAAATCAATGGCAAAACCCGCAAGGCCTTTCTCCGAGGGAGCTTGAACAAAGACAGGAGAAGCATTTGAGGAAATTAAGGATAAATCCTGGGTGGCTACGCAATTCATGGGGTGTTGTAATGCGGCATTTGTGTAGTTTCCATAAGCGAATCTCCTCTGGTAGAGAGAGTGTTGTTGGAAGCTTCCAGAACGAGCATGAATGCTCGAACTGAGATGGAGCTGGTTGGCCAGCTTGTGAGCGATGGTTGGGTGTTGGTATTGATCAGCCATAGTCGCTAAATCCTGAGGGAATGGTATGAAAAATTGTGGGCTAGATCAGTGACAGTCGATTAAGGTGACATAAAGCAATCAATGATAGTCACTTTGAGATAAACCACGAGTATCGGCACATCGGAGCAAAATCAACAATAGAAAACTCCTATCCGTCTCACATCAAGGCAAAATATTTCATCCATGTAAAGTATACAAAAATCACAGAATGCAGTAACCTGGATGTCACAAATATGATAACTCACTTTCACTATTGTATAAAATATATAAGCACGCAAGCCAACCAAACAAATGGGGAAAATATAATAATCAAACACAATGATTCACAATAAGTTATCACGGGGCCAACCAATGGACCGCCCAAAAAGCATCAAATTAAAGCATAAGCACGCATCAGTTGACCGAATAAAAAAAATTACACTCTCAACCCACACCCACGGGTTGACCCACGGCCCACCTTTACAGATTCCAAAATATCAGCAACCAACACCACAGAGAATTTCTCTCAACACCAAAGGATGAAGAAACAACCACATAAT
The DNA here is from genome assembly GCA_027422505.1 of Craterostigma plantagineum. NCBI lineage: Eukaryota > Viridiplantae > Streptophyta > Magnoliopsida > Lamiales > Linderniaceae > Craterostigma > Craterostigma plantagineum. The sequence continues at coordinate 500,337 of JAPQWV010000005.1, forward strand.
AGAAAGACGAGCAGGCTAAATGAAACATTCACAAGCTCGTTCTCAACGTTTGGTTAACGCCAAGAAGTATAAAACAGCAAAACAAAGTCGATACAGGAAGCTAAAGGCAAGATCTAAGCCCATACAGATCCAAAAATGAACCAGACCTTAGTCAGTTCCAAATCAGAACACCAGCGTATCACACAGACACAGATCTAAAGGATTCAACACAAACAAATACTCACCTATTTATATCAACCCTGAAAAATCAAATATATACGAGCTAGAATCAAGCTACATCCTCAGAAAACAAAATCCTATATGCGTATGAGAGAGACAAACACTTTTTACCTGCCCTAAACTTTGCCTAGGAATCCTCAGAGACGACAAAATGTAACTGGGAGAGAAAAACGAGGAGCGATCGAAGCTGCTGGCCGAAATGTTTCAGTGATGCGTATTCCCTTATATAGCGAGAGAGAGACAGGTTCACCCTGATGATATATTCTATTGGGGCCTGGCCCATTATAAATATATATTCAGCCCGGCCCATTAAATCGTTTACATAGTTTATTGTAATTCTTACTAATCTTCTCATTATTACAAGATATACATAGGAAACATGGATAGTCAAAAAAACTTCCATAGCAGCTACTAAAACTTCTTCACTGGGACTAGAGCGCCTTGCCTATTTCCACTTTCGAGCAATGCATCTAACACGGCAAAATCCCTTACGCCTTCGACGAACGAAAGTCGACGCTCGCCTTCATAATCTCCATCTTTCTGCAAGAAAAAATGACAACAGAGTGAAGTCCATTTCAAGAACTTAGAACGAAGAGGACGCCAAAACTCTACCCTTGAGGTTGCCCGAGACACATCGTGTAAGAAGATTTTGAGCTCTTCGGTCACGCCGCTGAAAGGGTAGAACGAGTCCTTCGTCTGCCCGTCGGCCGTAATAAGCTTTAACTGCAAAGGACTTCAATGATTAATCGACCACTTAATTTATTTGCACGGATTCAATCACTAAGAACGTTTACCGAGTATCCGTATGTTCCTTCTCGACTGTCAATATCAATCTGCAATGTTCCCTTCAAGCACACGAATCGCAGGGAAATCTATATACCGTTATTGGACAGAATATTTTTACCTTGTTTAACAAATATAGACAGAGAACATATAAAAAAGACTGCAATGAAATGAACCTTGAATGTTTTTGCGGATGCCACCATAACTAAGACCCCAGAACATCCATTCTCCAATAGACTATATGGAGATACAAAAAGATCAAAATTTTTGACTTTTTTCAGATAGATCGTAAAAAGACTCTTTTTTTTTCTATAATGTAAAGGCTTACATTATAGAGGACATACTATCAGGAGGTGGTAAAGTGGCATCGAAATTAGACGTCATAGCCGCGACTGAAGTAATCTCTCTACCTGCGAGCTGATTTGACAAACACATAAATTTGATATTCAAGAAAAAAATACAGCTTTTTAGCTGAATTTGTGTTAATATAATAATATAGGCTCACCATCCTCAAAGCAGCGACGAAATGTACTCCCATGTCTAGGATGTAACCTCCCTACAACATAATACGGTCAGTTTTTCTTTTTTTTTTTCTTGTCAAAGTCTCAATTCGAACGAAAACAGGGAAGGCGTAATAAGCACTGACGCTGAAGCTGTGTCTCCAAGAACTCGAGAAGTAAGGACTCGAGCTGTTCATTGGAACTTCGACGTGTATTTGAAAATTGACCAAGTCTCCGATATCAGCCATGTATTTCCTTCCCTGTAAGATATATATATTATAATCGAGTGAAAATCGATCCATGATTCGAACCCAGCATTCATCTGATATACCTACCTCCACAAAAGCAGGTTCGCAGCGATAGTTCTCAGCGACGGCCCATATTGGTTTATTAGGTTTAGACGAAGAATGATACCAAGAAAGAGCAGCTTCTGCCTCATTAAAAGCTGTCCCAAGTGAGATATATACTTTAGAGATACATTACATAAGAATTCTTCAATAGAAAAACTCAATGGCATGAGCAAGATAGGTTAATCGAAATCTTACAAGCTGAGGCTGGTTTTTCTGAGTTGTCCAATCGATGTTTTTACACGTGTAGTAGAGGCAGAAACCGTTAAACATGAAAAAAAAAAAGCGCAATGTATGTTGAATTCATGAAGCATTAAGTCGAGATAACATTCTATTACCTTGCAGGACGTGCTTTCCAGCCTTTAGCAGCCTCATAGACAAATCCACCTGCAAGAAAGTGGTTCGGCAATCACTATAGCATTGAAATAATGAAGCAGAAAATAGATGAGCATTAAGAAAAAACGAGCCTGAATTTGGGCTGCAAGAACTACAAGCACTGCTTCAATCGAAGAATCTTGAATTATCTCTTCGAGGCCTGAATCGCCCCATTTACACTCGACCCCTTGAAAGAACTTGCTTGCAATATCCAAAGCACCTCTTGCTGATTCCTGTAGGAAAGGATATTACGTATATTTTCTTAAAACTTAGTATACAAAACACTCACAAAAGCCATATCCTTGTATGGGTTTTTGAGAAGACTCCTCAGGCAAGGATGTCCAAAAAACTACCCAACCATTAACAGCAACTACGTCATCACAGACACTTTTTTCGTCAGAAAGATTACCTCACTTCTGCTCCAAATGGCTTTAAGGACGAAGCGATCAGAAATCTCAGCTAATCTTGGAATATATTCAGTCCTCACGAATATGCCAGCTCCAAGTATAGCAATCTTGGGCGCCTCCATTAGATGCAATTCAAGAAAAAGATAAGGTTGTCTAGCTTGCGAGGTTAGTGAGTGCAGTACGGCAGGTTTTGAGGTTTCTTGTGATTCTTTTCCAAACTCGTGGCGACATTTCAACTATCGGATTTGACTTGGTTTGATGATTTGTCTTCTTCGTTGATTTATGGCCCCAACCCAAGGCAACGCAAAGCGTACGAGTAAAACGAAATAACAAAGAATAAAAACTTATAACAAACAAGCGGCTAAGAAAAATAAATCAGGCCATGTCTCATAGATAGATTGCCAATAAAATGATCCCTTTAGTCGAAATTTTCTGATCTCAGAAGTTTGTAATGATAACACAAGATCAGGAATCAACTCCATAACAAAAATATAGGTATACGAGCTTTCACACAAACTAAGTATTACACAACGGGGGAAATCTGTACAGAACAGAACTGCTACATTCTCAAATCTCAAGTAGTCTCATCTCATCATAAGGTAAATATCGTAAACAGTAAAGTTGTGGTAGCTCAAGAAGAACACGAAAGCATGCAAACGCCAGGACGATAAGCCCATGCAGGAGGCAAACGGGCGTATTTCTCCATTCCAGGTTGTTCTTCGTAAGGATTTTGTATAACTCTGAGCAGCCTACGAACCTCCTCAAAGTCGCCTTGCTCTGCTGCGTCTATCGCGCCTTGGCACAGATAGTTTCGAAGGATGTATTTGGGGTTTACAGATTCCATTGAAGATTTTCTCTCATCATCGGAGATACCACTTGAAGACAACTGTGGTAGTGAAGATTACAAATTTGTTGGCTGATGTTAAAAACTATACTCGAGCAGTAAAGAGGAAGTTGTTACAGTAATACCTCTTGTCTGTAGGATTTAAGCCAACTAGTCCATGCATCTTTCCGCTCCTTGCCAATATCCAATAGAACAGCTTTTAAAGGAGTCAATAGTTCACCTTCTTCAACTGTAGGATCGACTTTGATATTTGAAAGCAACCGAAAGAAGTTTGTGTAGTCTACTTTATCAACAGCCAAGTTTTTCAAAAGTTCGCTGATTAACTGCTTATTGTACTTTGGCAGACAAAGTTTTCTGGTCATTATAGCTTGATACTCGTCCATAAACTTTGTGCCATACCTAGCAAGCCAAGGTGATTAATTAAGAACATTCGAAGGAACAATTTTATGTCCAGGAAATTACATGATGATTTAATACCTCTCCATGGCATAGCTAGCCTCCTTCTCAGTTATCAACTGGGCAGCGGAAAGAGTTGTGGTGAACTGTGCAATATTCCACAACCCAATATCGGGTTGATTGGCAAAGCAATATCTTCTCCCGGGAAGATCAGTAGTATTTGGCGTGTAGCTGGGGTCAAAAGCATCCAAGAAACCGAATGGGCCATAATCGATAGTGAGTCCCAGCACACTCATGTTATCTGTGTTCAGTACTCCGTGAGTAAATCCAACACCCTGCCAACTAGCGACTAAGCAAGCTGTGCGCTCTGCAACTTCCACAGCCCAAGCTGGTAACCATATTTATTATTGCACTGTTAGAACTAGCAAATAGCAAAGATGTGCAAACCTTGATTGAGTGTCAAAATGAGTAACTCGTGGCAAATGAATTTCACCAGTAGCAAATTTAATTGGAATATCTAAAGATACGCAAAATAGCAAAGTCTTGCTCAGTTAATTTACCTGCAAATTTGTTTGACGTCAGATCTACAATAGAATCATCTCCTTCACCAGTGCTGAAAGATAAACTGTCACTTCCATTGAGGTTCTCTAAATGGGGAAAGTGATGCTTGATTGTGTATTCAGCCAGAGTGCGAACAAGGGGAAGATCATCCTTCCCTCTTGAAGCATGAATCTGGAATGAACCAAAGCGAACAAAGGATTGAGCAACTCTACAAACAATAGCACCAGGCTCGTCCTTTGGGTTGCCACTGCATAAAAAGATCCCATAGTTGTTAGACGAAAATTTTATAACATTCCCTGGCAAGTAGAGCCTAGAGAAATTAGTGTCTCTCCATAGCTTAGATTTGGTGTTTCTTGTTTCAAGTCGCCAAGTGCTTGAGTAGGAAATGGATGTTATTTCAAAACTAGAAACTGGCATATCGCCAGCAGAAAATGGAAAGGAAATGTTGAATAGTACAAAATACATACTCGTAGAACATGTCACGAGTAACATATTTTCCTGTAGTCACCAAACATAAAGCACGTGTTGTTGGGATTCCTAGACTGTGCATGGCCTCACTGCAGAGGAATTCCCTGATACTACTTCGTAAAACTGCAAGACCATCAGCAAAACGACTGTATGGGGTCTTCCCAGCTCCCTTAAGCTGTAACTCCCACCTTTGAGATTTTGAATTGACAATCTCTCCTAAAGTAATAGCCCTTCCATCTCCCAACTGACCAGCCCACGTGCCAAACTGATGTCCTCCATAACATTGAGCATAAGGCATTCTATAGATAGAAGTAGAAAAGGTAAGCATGTGTAGTAAGACTAGAAACAGAAATTTATGTCAACAATAAGGTCAACCAACTCACGCTCCAACAAGGGGTGATGCACCAGAAAATAGATGGGGGAAATCAGGCCTTTTAAATCTGTGATTGAAGAAAAAAAACAGCTAAAAGCATCAACCCTAACACAACATGGAGACAATACTACAGGAAAAAATAAGCAGAATAATGGATGCGAAAAGACGGAGGATCATCAAACTACGTACTCCATAGGATCCAAGTCAAGTAAATCTGCCACTGAATCTGACCAAGCAACAAGTTGCGGGTTATCGACCTCAGCTGATGGCGAAACTTTTGTATAGCATGAATGAAGGACCTGCAAATTAAGGCACAAAACTTCTACTTAAAATCTGTAGTTATAAGCTACTTTCATGTTTGCTATTACCTAAACAAGCATGTTTTTGGAGTTGCTTAAATCAACGACAGAAGCAGAGTAAAAAATAGCAGATGGGAAAGCAAGGTAAAGGAAATCAATCATACCTCTCGCGGCATTATATCGGTCCTCGGATCACCAGGAAGCTCACGGACAAAAGAGTGGTCCCAATTCAAGTCTTCGAGCTTCAATTTATGCCTAGTTTCACCAGCACCGTCGTTGTTAACACCGTTTCTACCAATTCTACTACTGTCATCAAAATTCCTGCTGTCGCCCAGAGTCTGATTCTTCGAATTGTCCGGAATTGAATCTACAGAAGCCGACGCCGACGAATTCGAGTCCATGGAAACGACAGATGAGAAACGCCGCTTCGCGCGATTAAAGGGGTATATCGGTAATTTCGGTCTGAGAGAGGGAGTATCGAGAAGGCGGTTAAGGAAAGAGGAGGCTTGGAGAGGAAGAGCGACGCCGAAATCTGGGAAAGCATTTTGCCTTTGGTCTTAATTTTCGCTATAAACTACCTGTTTTTTTTTGGAACGAAGAAATTTATTTATTTTATTATTAAAAATTTATTTTACAATATTACAATTACAGCTACTAACAATATTTCAGCAAGTGTATAACGCTTGATAAAAAATACTGAAAGTAAATCTTATTTGCAAACTAATCCCTAAAGATGTCATCTCATCTCACTAGGATCCACGCAATTTAGGATTGCATCAGTTTCTCCTATTTCTTGCCATTATTTCACTTCGACTCCATACATTTCCAAACAAGCAAGTTGGCCCTTCCCTTCATCTGTTTTTCTGCTGTTTTGTAAGCTCATGAGAATTTTGGTTATTTGTATTCCTTTTTTGTTCTCAAGTTATTTTGGCAATGAACTTGTTCTTGATATTCTGACGCCATGGCAAAGATTGGAGGACTTTTGTCTCGTTATAGTCCTACATCTTTCTTTTACCTTGGAATAGTTTATAACATCCTTACCTTGGAATTTGGAAGCCCAAGTTCGTTACCGATTCACATTAATATGTAGTGCTGTAGCGTTAGCGTAGAGTACAATGTTGACATAGATTGCCGCCCAATAGGGTAGGGAACATTAAAAGGGTGCATTGAAGTTTTTTTAGAGAGACGCAATTTACAGATAATGGCAGGCAGCAAAACTACACTTCAAAACCCGGCGATTGATGAATAGTAATACGATAAGAAAATGAGTGTCCATTTCAACTCGAGCGACAAAACCTATGAAAATACATAGCATCTTAGAAGAGATATTCTGAGTTTATGTGCATAAAGTTTCACTCTTTTTCGTCGTCACAGCCATTTTTCCAATAAATTAATCAACTTTGACTCATATTTCGTTTCGAAATACGATTAAGAAAGCATACAAATCATCAAAATATTAACTTGGAGGCAAGACCCATAAAAGAAGACTGAAAGTTGAATCGGTTAATAATAATAAAAATCTGTTTTTTTTCCTTTTTACACAGAAATCGAGGAGAATATCCATCACGAGCGCACGCTAACAGTGAATTTGTCTTGTTGCAAATTGATTCTGCTTTTTGTGAGTTAATGGCACAACCCCATTTCATACATTACGTTCCAAAACTCTCTCCATTTTAGACAGTGTTTGGCGGATGTCGATGAATTCTTAAGAAAAGGGCTATCGGTATTATTTCTTTCCCAAACACCGCCCAAGAATAGGTTGTAGGCCGACCAAAAGATCTCCAATCTAAGCCAATCAGATTGCGACGCGTGTCATGGCCTCCCACTCGTTACGTTGAGGGCATGCATGAAGGAAACGTGGGACCCAGCTCTCTTCGCACTGTTCTATATTTAGGTTCCTACTTTCCGCTCAGCATTTTACTACCGCAAAGAAAAAAACAATATAGCCATCAAGGAAGAAAAGGCAGAGTAGCTTCCTCCTTCTTCTGAAGAACAGAGTGCTTTTTCCGTATTCTCTCAGGTGCACTGATCTAATCTCTCATATCTCCCTTCGCTCAAATCGCCCTTGTTCATCGGCATTGTTCATTTTTTGTGTAAAGAAAATATGCATGTATGATATATATGAGTGCCGATGAGGTTATGGCGCTCCTTTTATTTCAGGATTTCTTCTTTATTTCTCTGTTTTTCGGTTTCTTTATGGAGCGTTTGCGATTGCATGTGGGATGAGCTGCATTTGCAAGATGATTTCTGGATCTGTAGATTGTGTAGTCATCTTTGTGAAAAAGATTCAATTTTTACGAGATGTTCTTAATTCTGTGGAACAGTATTAATTGTGGCTGAGCCGAGCGATTCCAGTTCTTGTCATTATTGCTATTTTAACCCCTTCTTGAAATAATTTTAATTGACTGGGTGATTTGTGTAATGATCTTTTTTAGCCCTTTACAGCTCCCATGTATTAAATCTATTGAAGTTGATGGTAATCACAAAACGCCATAGCTTCTCTGTTTCGCTACTTACAAAGCCAACCTGCCTGCCACAGCTGTCTTGTATTTACTCCTCTGTCCGCTTCTTTGCAGTCTCTTAAAAACTTTCTGTGATGGAAACCAATTCATTTTATAACATGCTTCTCTTTTCTCTATAACAAAAAAAAAATAGAATCTTGGAGCGTGCTTTGTCAAAGGTAATGGAGCTCATTGAGATTACAGAGCAGTTTGAATCTACCTTATAATGAAACAGTTCGCTTAACAATGTTCTTGACAAACATAGACACAACAACTCTCTGTCTTCATGATGTTCTTCATTTCTCATCACATTACATTTTCTGTCCAAAATGTGTTTTCACAGAGCACGGCGAAGCAATGGGCGCCGGCGGCCGAACAACAACTTCCCTCACAACAACCACCACCACAAAACCCTCGTCGAAAGAAACCATACTCCAAAGAGTTCCCCACGAAAAACCTCCGTTCACCCTCGGCGACCTCAAAAAGGCAATCCCGCCTCACTGCTTCAACCGTTCGCTCGCCCGCTCGTTCTCCTACCTCGTCTTCGACCTAATCCTCGTAGCCCTATTCTATTACACCGCCGCCAAACCACATTTCCCGCCTCCCTTCGCCCGCCCTGAGGTCCCTCGCCTGGCTCGCCTACTGGGCCGCCCAGGGATGCGTCTCGACGGGCGTGTGGGTCATAGCGCACGAGTGCGGCCACCACGCGTTCAGCGACTATCAGTGGCTCGACGATGCAGTCGGGCTGGTCCTGCACTCGGCCCTCCTCGTGCCTTACTTCTCGTGGAAGTATAGCCACCGCAGGCACCACTCGAACACGGGCTCCATGGATAGGGACGAGGTGTTCGTGCCCAAGCCTAGGGCCCGAGTGGCTTGGTACTCGAAGTACCTCAATAATAACCCTTTGGGCCGAGCCGTCACCCTAGCCGTGACTCTCACCCTCGGGCCGTTGTACCTCATGTTCAACGTCTCGGGCCGGCCGTACGAGCGGTTCGCGTGCCACTACAACCCTTACGGGCCTATATACAACGACCGCGAACGCATGCAGATCTTCATCTCCGACGCAGGTGAGGATGAATTTTTTGGAATATAATATATAGGATTGAGAAATAATATACTGCCCACAAGGTTAAGCTTTTATACGAAGTGGTCACTCAATGCATAAAATCAATGGTTAATTATTTTTTTGAGTCCTGTAATTTAGGGGTTGACATAATAACTTTCAAAATTAAACAATTTTAGACATTATATGTCGGAAGTCTACATTTTGTTTCAAAGTTGCTGAAAGTTATTGTCCGAATATTGTTAACCCCTAAAGTTGTCAGAGTCCTAGATTATATGCATGAATCCTAGAATTTGGCGCGAAATTTCGCTGTTCTGGCATATGATATGCCAAAATTGCTTATCCTTTTGCCTGTATAATGTCACTTTCTAAATTCGTTGTTCCTATAATGCCAGTCTTCCAAAAGTATAGGACAAAAAAATAAATTTACCCAAAATCAAGGTAGTGATATATACTGATGCGTTCCTTCGACCTATTTTCACGCAGGAGTTATTACGTGTGCGTACTTGTTGTACCGTGCTTACCTGGCGAAGGGCCTCGCATGGCTCGTGTGCATATACGGAGTTCCATTGCTGATCGTGAACGCATTCTTGGTGATGATTACTTACCTGCAGCACACACACCCAGCGTTGCCTCACTACGATTCGTCAGAGTGGGATGGCTGAGAGGCGCATTGGCCACCATGGATAGGGATTACGGGCTTCTAAACAAGGTGTTCCACAACATAACGGATACCCACGTGGCCCATCATCTCTTCTCGACGATGCCTCACTACAACGCCATGGAGGCGACTCGGGCCATAAGGCCCGTTCTCGGCGAGTACTATCGATTCGACGATACTCCGTTCTACAAGGCCATGTGGAGGGAGGCCAGGGAGTGCCTCTATGTTGGGCCCGACGAGGCAAGGGCAAGGGCGTCTTTTGGTACAAGAACAGATTTTGAGAAATCACGGTCGGTCGGTGTTAGTCTTTCGAACAATGGTTGTTTTCTTTCTGGTACTGTTTGTTTTGGTTCTTGCGGTGGAGTGTCTTTCTTTCTGGTATAAGTCGTGGATTCGATATTTGAGTGTGTTTGCTCTGTGTAATGAACTTATTGTGTGTTTGCTCTGTGTAATGAACTTGCCTTGGGCTTTATTAGTTCCCACTTAGCTAGCTCATTGGCTCTACTTTTACATTTCTACTCAAAGAACTGTTTGAAGCTGCTAAGCACTGTAAGAAGAGAGGCTAGAAACGCCTTTGAGTGCAGGCCATGGAAAATGCTTCAAGCTATGTGAAATGAGAAGGACGTAATAAATCGTGTCCTGTATATTATATACATAGATAGATGTATGATGGACAAGTGTTGCCGAAGTGGCAATACAATCTCATTCTCAGGTTACTTAAGGCTATATACTTGCTTGGCACACAAATTTGCATGGAGAGAAAAAAAAAGAAGTGTAAATTCTATTCTTGTGTGTTATCTACACACGGACGAAAAGCGCCTTTTTTCCTGCAAAAAATTCGATCAGTGCAGCACCAACATGGCGTCTAACTGTTTATTCCTTGCAGCGTTCTTCAGCTTCTCGAGGGAGACGAGCCCGACTTGCCTCACTCTCTCCCGAGACAAACCCATGCTGGAAGAAAAAAAAATGAACTTCCTCTTTTCATTACAAGAAAAAGATGAATGGTAATGACAGACATGTAATGTGAGCTGTAAGAGTTTGTACCGTTTGCTGATTTCTTCCCAGGTGAGGCATTCTCCTTTTAGGCCGTAGTACAGACGAATGATCTCTCTTTCCCTTTCTCTCAAAGTCGATGTAATGAGCCTATCTACTTCGTCCTGCAAAAAATGGTAACAGAGTTTTAAATATCATTCAGACGAAGTTTTCTCATCCATGAGTATATACCTTAAGTGCCCATTCATCAACTCCATGCCAGGGGTTGTTCTCAACATGATTATCTGCAATATACTGCCCGAGAGAGGAGAAGGAATCAGAGTACAAGTAAATCAGTCATTACACAAAATTTATGAAACAAGAAGACATTGCGCACTTACGCTGTGAAGAGATTCTCCAGGAAGACCGTTAAGCGAAGGGAATGCTTCCCTATCGAGTGAGAAAATCTTGTTGCTTGCCTATAATGATATATTTTGATATATCACATGGCTGAAATCAAATAACAGAAATATCTATAGAATGTCTTCGGGGGGAAAAATTCGTCTACCTCGGTGGCGTTTTGGACTTTCTTCTGCGACATGTTTAGACTTTCTGCAATTCTCTGAGACATTACGAGCGTATTTATGTCACTGAGTACAGAAGAAAACGACTCGAAAGAAGTTCAATCGAAAACTTTCTCAACTTACATCGATAGATGGATTTATTCCCTTCTCCTCCAGCCTAGCCTTTGCATTTCGAATCATATTAAGCCTTTCGTGTAAATGCGTAGGCAATCTCAGCGTTCTCGAGTTCTCCACTAAAGCTCTCGAAACACCTTTCAATGTTAAGACGAAAACTCTCTCAACTTGAGATCATGTCATAACTAACTGCTTCCTATACGATCAACTAACTACATAAAGGCAAAAAATTTATCGATCGTACCTGCCGAATCCACCAATAAACGTAAGTCGAGATCTTAAATCCCTTCGACGAATCGAATTTCTCAATTCCTCTGAGCAATCCAATCAGACCACCCTGGAAAAACGTCAAGAAATTTACAATACTGAAAGCTGAAAGTTGTTCGAAATACAATACTAGAGCCCCGCATTTCACTTCACCTGAACAAGATCAGCCATTTCAACGCCTGTGTTATCGTATCTCTGAGCAATAGACATGACAAGACGAATATTACTCATCGCCAGCTTTTCCCTCGCAAGAGAGCACTCAATCACCTTCGACTGAAGAGCAGTTCGGCTAATTTCCAAATAGTTCGCCAGCTGCTCGTCGGAAGGCTCACATCCCAATCTTTCTCTTAAACTGAAGTTACAAATCAATAACAAAGACACAGTTAGTTAGTTCCTTCACGGAAAGAGACACTAAGATGGACGATAATTATTACCTGTCCTTGTGCTCATCCAATAAAAGCCCAGCTCTAATCTTCTGTGAAAGTTGAACAACTTCAGCATGAGTAAGCAACTCTTCACTAACTACGCCTTTGACATAACCTTTCCATCGATTACGAAGAAGTTCAGGGCTTATCCTAGAACAGCGCAGATGCTCGCTAGTACTAGGTTGGGCATTAGAGTAAGCTTTCCCTCGGACCAACTTTCTCTTATGATCAATTCTGCGGCGCCTAGCAGAAATCCCAGAACAAACGACCTCAGATGTTGTGTCTGAAGATTTCTCTTTCTGAACAACGGCTAGCATCGGAGTGTCGACTGAAAGATTCCACTGTTTCTCAAGCATCAGCTTTTGTAATTCAAGGATGGCGTCCACCGCCGCGTACTCAGTATCGTCAGAAGTTTGCTCGCTTAGGACGCAGCTGGCGGCGGCGGCGGCGGCTTGGTCAGCCACGGCTGCTCCGAGGAAATGGCGTCTCTATGAGGACGCCGATTGGAGATGGAGCCCGATAATTTCTTGGGAGCGCCTCCGTTTTTAGAGGACACGATCTGATAATGGGGATCGCAGGCGAGCTTCTCGGCGATGTCTGAATAGTAGAAGGTGGAGCTGAGGAGCTTTTACTAGCAGGGGTGAGACCGATAACAGCAGCAGATGCCATGATCATATGCTGTAATAACTTACAATCACACGCTCGCGCCTCGATGCAAGGACAGCCTCTGAAGAGATGTGAGAAGAGACGATGAGAAGGTCGATATCGGATAGTTCGTTGAGAAAAGCAAAAGCTGGCTGGTCGCACCAACGATGACGACGATGATACCTATGCAATACGAATGTTGAAAAACAAATGAAAAAGATGAAATAGCATTACCATTACAGAACAAAGGTCGTATGTATGACGACGACGATGAACTTCGGTTGCAGTGATGCTCGCAAATGGGGTTGATGGATCTTGATTGTTGGTCTTATCCTTGGGCTGTTGATTTGGTTTGATAAGAACCTCATGTTACGTGTTTTTATCATCCATGAGTTTTCCTCCTCATTTTTTTTTTATCCGATTTTTTCCTTTTTTTTTCTTCTCAAAGATTTTGTTTAGTTTCACTCTTCTCCTCGTGATTAACGATCCGGTTGTAATAAAACAAGTGAACCCAAAATTGCAAAGAGAAAAAAGAGGCCAAAATTTGGGCCGTAAATGCTGTTAATCGGCTTGAACTTTCGGCCCAATGTGAGTTATCTCCTTTTTCTTATTATTAATCTTTTCTTTTCGGCAACTTGAGTAAGAAAAACTCGATTCGATGTGGTCGACAAGCATAAGTGTGGATTAGTACAAAACTTTTGTAGTATATATAAAATATACATATATTAATTTGCAATAATGGCGGATGGGGTCTCGATGATATTAATTATAAAATCATGCCATGCAGATAAAATATTAGCATATGTGTACGTAGAATCCAAATCGAAAGAAATGATAGTGTGATGATAGCTTTTTCACGTTTTAAGCTTTTTCTTGAATGCCGAGTTGAGAGGACAAACAAAAAGCAAATTCCCAAAGACCATTCAAAGTAATAATTGAGGAAAAGCAAAAGTTGTCATCACATTAGCTTTTTCGAAATTTTTGCCTTATTCCACTAATACGTAGCTTCTTCGTGAAACCCTTCAATTATTTCTCCAAAACCCATGCTGCATGCATTATTACTATTGTCGACTCAGCAAATAACACAAGTGATCTGAAAATCTTGTATGATGCAAGAATCGATACTACTATAGAACGAAATCTCATACACAACAAACCAATCCATGCCCACAAATATTCAACAACAATATATATACTATTAAGCCACAGGTCTCTCAATACATACATAGAGGATTACATTACAAAAACAAAACACAGAAGTTCCATCTCCAGCAAGCTTTTACACAACTCTCCACACAAGAAAGAAAAGAATATATGACGATGATGAATCGTACATCAAACTCCTTGAAGAAGACTAGCGTAGCATCATATGAGCCAGCGCAGAACAAAATATACCTTTGTTGCTGATCTCCTTCGTCCATTAATCGCAACATATATATATATGTATATAATTCTTACCTAGTTGCAAATAGGGTTTGGACCACTTGGAACTTCATGAGCGTTTGCTTCGAACTCTCTTCCTTTCGTCCTACTATGCCCATGATTCCTCATCGTCGACTTTCTTGGACGAAAACCAGTTGTTCTTGCGCCATGATGAGCTTTACCTGAGAAAGAAATGGAGACAAGGGTTTGTTCACGACGAGAGAGGAGTAGACTTTTGTTGTTGCTTGTTGGGAGCATGTTATCCGAGTGTCTCGAATCTGCGACGATTGCAAGAAATATGAAGATGCAAAAGGTTATAGATAGAACAAAGGTTTTCTGGGATTTGGTGGGAAGAATGTTAGAAATGGATAATGGCGAATAAGGGTTTTTTTCTGATTTGAGGAGCGTTGCTGCCATGCAAATTTGTAATAAAAAACTGCAATAAACCCACCGAGAGAGAACAAGAGATATCAATATCCATGAACCTCTGCAGACCCCAGATAGAGATAGTGAAGGTTCAGTGGAGGAGGAGATTAAGGCTGCAAAGGCTGATCAGAAAAAAAAAAGTTTAGTGAGGACACGAGAGAGAGAGAGAGAGAGAGAGAGAGAGAGAGGAATGAAAAAGATATAAAGTTTAGCACCCACATGCACTTCACGCACGCAAATATAAGCATACTAACATAAAGAACTCGTATTACTAAAGCAAATCGTGGAAAATTCCTCTTGTGGAAATGCACTTGAAGTGATAAGGGATATATGCGTTGTTTTAGTTTGTGGTCTTAAATGGGAATTTTTTTTTGGGATGGAAAACACAGAAAAAAGAAAAGCATCATATTCTGTGCATATCAAGCAATGTCGCTCTTGACAGAGAATTCGAATCCATTAAAAACACCTTGACAATCATACTGACTTGAGATGGGGTAAAGCCCCTTTTTAAGAGTCCAAGCTAAGCTTGCCCTCAAAACAGATCATACAAACCATTTCCCAGCTATTGATCTTACAATCTAAAAAGGGCAACCATTTCCCAGCTATTGATCTTACAGTCTAACAAGGGGAACCATTTCCCATACAGTGAACTCTTAGGCTGACAAGGGGGAAAACAAGATAGCATATGCATAAAGAAAGATCATATATATGTGCATAAGTTTGGTAGCATGGTCCATCCATGCCTTGGCTCTACAAAGAACACACTTAGAAAAGCAAAGTTTGCCCACATATAGATAGGAAACAAAATCAGATCAGCAACATGTGCTAACAAAGCCACAAAAACTTCATTAAACGGACACAAACTTTGGAGTTTGGAGATGAAAGGCAAACGACGACTATGAGCCAAAGCAAGGAATGTCATCATCAATAACCACCTCTCGGGCGAACTCCCATCCTTCCACGGCCAACGCCATAGCCTCTACCACCTCCACCTCGGCCTCTTCCATATCCAGCACCTGCCAACCATTTGGAATGTCATCATTTAGACCCATAATGAGGAACATGCACAGGTGAGCCGATGACAAACTTTTGATTTCAAGACAGAAACCGCGTAATATTTGAAGTAGATATGAAACAAGAGTGTATGAACCTTGATAACCCCAGTTGCCACGCCCACCACCTTGGCTATAGTTTGAATAACCACTGTAATATCCACCACCACCAGAATATCCACCCGAGTATCCAACATCGTCGTCTAACAAAAAAAGTAACATTTACATGAACCATAGATAAACGATAAAAATCCAGAAAAAGTATTTACGGGTCAAAGCAGCTTGAAGGGTTTCAATTGGAATACCTTGGTAATTTTCATGTCCGCCTCTGTTACCGACATTGTCTAATGGAGAAAACGACATGACCCAACATCAGAAAAATCCAGCAATAATAACTAATGGGTCTAAATATGGCATTTGAAATGAAAAACCTTGGTAGTAGTTTCTATATCCGCCCCTGTTCCCGCCATTGCCTAAATCAGAATGAACCAAGGTCGAACGATTTTAAAAAATCCAGAAAAAAATCAATCTGAGCTGTTAAAGCAAACATTGATTTAACGGAATACCTTGGTAATTTCTATATCCGCCTCTGTTCCCGCCGTTGTCTAACAGAAAAGAAAATCAATGCGAACCAAAAGAAAGATTCAACAAGAAATGGTCAAAGGCTCAGAACATCCACCAATTCAATGCAACATGAACCGAGATCCAATAAGCCTAGAAAAAAAATCAATGATCGCAAAGAATAAAATGGAAATGGAATACCTTGGTAATTTCCATATCCACCTCTGCCCCAACCTCGACCACTCCCTCTTCCACGGCCTCTTCCTCGTCCATATGAATCTAAAACCCGAAAATATCATTAAAACATATAGAAGGATCATGCCATGTTTCAGTTACGTCTCTTCGATTCCATTACCATTGTTGTACACTGCAAGTGGCTGTCTAGGAGGTTGCAGCTGCTGCTGTTTGTTATGATCAGCATCAGTTGGTGCTTGATATCTGGATCACGCATCACAAATGCGTATCACAAAGGCATGAGAAAATTTCCCGATGAGAAGCATAACTTATGCGAATAGTGGCATAAATCACTGCGAAGCAGACAAATTACCCAGGAAAAGTTTTGTTGAGGTCATTCAAAGACAGGGTGATCGATATCATTGAGACCTGTCGAGTCTGCTCTACACTGCATGAATATTCAATCCTTACTCAGAGACAGTCTCAATTTACTGACAAATGTTAACGCAAATGACAAAAGCCTCTTCAATGGCTAGGAGAAGTTGAACTTAGCATAGAATAGTGCATTATGTAAGGATGAAGCTTACGTCTGAAGACCCTCTTCAATAGGTTCAAACGTATCAGTTACGGTCACTGAACTAATGGCAGTCTCTTGATACAGCCGGGGAATTCTTTTCTGTTAAAAATAGAATGAAGCATTGAACAAATTGCATGGCCCAAAAGCTAAGACGAATCCAAAACTGAGAAATACTAATAAAAACCTTTACGATCTCTGCAATAGCCACAGTCTTGCTTATTGCCTGACCCATTGCCTTCAATACTATCTCTTTTGCTTGCCTCTCCTGATAGAATTATCAACACACGTTATCAACATTACCAGAAAAATAATGCTAAGCTGCACGAAGCAGAATTACCGCCAATCAAACCAATAAAAAAACATATCAAACACGAAACACGAAAATCAAGCTAGAACGAAACACCAGTACCTGGAGAAGAGTAGTCATAATTGAGGTAATTACGCACCAAACCCTGAGACGTAACGCGAATCTCATTCTCATTCACTGGTATTTCTGGCTTTGGTTTCACAACCTTTTGGTACCTATCCATTTTTCGTCCAACTTTTTTTGCGGGCGGTGGAAGTTCAAAACCCTAGCAAGAACCCTACCCACGATGGGGTTTCTGAACAATGAAATTTCCGAGAACGCACAAAGCACGTTTGATGCGCAGCTAAATACAAGCGTTCGTCTGTGTGCGACCGACTACAAAGCTGTTTGCTGATATAGTTTCATGTCGTGATTAAAACGAATACGCAATTGTGGGCCTATAATGGGCCAAAATGCAATATGGGCTTCTGATTTGGGTTATAAATGTAATTTTAGTTTTTGTCGTGAAAAACACATGGGAACTTATTACACGCAGGCGAATAATAGTTCCATTAAATTAACAACCCAACTCACTTTGATCGTACGCTATCTCATCCGAAAACGTGGTGTGGGTTTGATAAAAAAAAAAGGTTTTAAATTGCCATCAATTCATTGAATCGACCGATTGATCAAAAGGAACGGACAATCAAACTGTAATGATTCGTTGCTTTAGTTTTCGTTATATGTTGTGATTTTCATTTTGTTTGATCCTCATGATCCTGCTTATGTCGATTATTTACCGGCGAATGAATAAGTATCCCTTTGACGATCTTTTTTATGATTGAAGTTCTGGATAATATTGGGAAATAACGTTGTGAGGTTAAAACTGTCGTGCTTTCTTTGCCTCCTGTTGATTTGGTGGGACTTGAAAAAGTTTAATATTTTCTTGAATATAAATAAGGGGTTGGGTTGGTCTTTTGTTGGTGACCTTTCTTCCATCTGTAATATGTTTCAGGTTTGTGACAAAAACAGATTTTGCAGGCACTTAGAGCCTTATGCGTGAGATGCGAAAATTTCTTACTTGCATCCAAAGAACTTTGTGTTTTGATATGAATATTCTGGGGTTTGGGCATATTAAGCGATGACTGATTCTGTTGTCAGGATTTTTCTCAAGTGAAATTCAATTTTCCTCAATACAACTGCAGGTAGTTGGATTTGTTGGTGGTTGTGGCTTGAGAAATATTCAACAATTCTCTGTCAAGCCTTTTTCTTTCAAGAATTTTGGATTGATTTCTTAAAATTCGGTTGTGAAGTGCCTCTGACGAGTTGCAATACGACGTGAAGCTGTAAAGTCAACTCGAGATATTTGTTGTTTTATTTGCTAAATCAGATCATTATAGTATTGGTGAAGCTGCTGGTTAAGAGAATTTTTAATTCCTCTTTCGCGGTGAGTAAAATTGAATGGTTGAATTTGATATTATTTCATGTTCCAAATGTGGAAATAGGATGATCTCAGACTGCTATCATACTTTCCATACCTGTTATTTGTTCTCCATTTCATTCTCTCTATTATAATAGCGCCATGAATCTGCGGTGGATATCTTTCCTCATTTGTCGACCTCTAGGGGGTGGGGAACTAGGAATGGAGTTTTCAAATGCTTTTGACGATCATTCGTTTTTAATTAATTCTAGACAAAATGAATGCGCAACAGATATCGGGTGTCACAACGCACGATCATATTCCATTTTGCATGCGATATCTGCATTCTTATAGGTCTAACGATGATTATAGGGAAGCAGTATCTTCTAACTAATAGGCAGTCGTATCTTTCGTTTGCCAAAACATGCTTCTTTCTCTATGAGGAAAGCGTATTTACACTTGGCTTCTCATTTTTTTCTTTCTTTCTTTCTTTCTTTTTTTTTTTTTTGAAAATTACACATTCTACTTTGTGCTGCCGATTTTTAATTGACTGTGGCATGCTAGTGAATTCTTCTATCATTAGTAACATGTCACAGTGCATATAGATGGCTAGTAGGAAACGAAGCCTATCAAATGATGCCCAAGTCTCAGCTCTTTACTACAATGAGTGGGATGAAGCGTCGTGCCCCATATGCATGGACCACCCACACAATGCTGTTCTTCTCATTTGCAGTTCTCATGACAAGGGTTGTCGCTCCTACATATGTGACACTAGTTATAGGCATTCAAATTGCTTGGATCGATTTAAACAACTCAAAGAAGAACAGCATTCTTCGGACAGCCTCGTCCAACCCAGTTTGATACAAGCTGAAACTCATGATTCTCTTAACACATCATCTGTTAGGGACTTAAACCTGACAACTTCGGATTACATTTCTGGAAACCGCAGGGGACCAATCCATCCACGGTAGCTCTTCTGAAGGATCACATGGAAGCAGCAGCTCTCATCAGGGGAGTATGGGAAAGGCTCGACATGGAGAAGCCAGAAAAGGGCTTGAATTTAACGTGCCCTTTATGTCGTGGAACAGTTTTGGGTTGGAAAGTTGTTGAAGAAGCAAGAAAGTACCTTAACTCAAAGCCAAGATCATGCTCTCACGAATCTTGTTCTTTCTCTGGCAACTACAGGGAGCTACGGAGGCATGCAAGGAGAGTCCACCCTACATACGACCGACCGATGTTGACCCTTCGAGGCAGAGAGCTTGGCGAAACTTCGAGGACCAAAGGGAGTACAACGATATCATCAGTGCGATTCACTCTGCTGTGCCCGGCGCTATTGTTGTTGGAGATTA
Organism: Craterostigma plantagineum; assembly: GCA_027422505.1. Lineage (NCBI taxonomy): Eukaryota > Viridiplantae > Streptophyta > Magnoliopsida > Lamiales > Linderniaceae > Craterostigma > Craterostigma plantagineum. The sequence continues at coordinate 520,408 of JAPQWV010000005.1, forward strand.
TGTAATAGAAAACGATGTCAGGGTCTCACCAGGAGAAAGAAATAGAAGCAGAGACAGAGGTCAGTGGATGAACACCCTATTCTTGTTTCAAAGGAATGGCTTAGCATCAGATCGTAGACGAATAGAGTTTAGAAGTGGCAGGTCAAGAATGTTCTCGAGAAACCGCAGAGCACGTGGGGACATCTCAAGGCGTCCTTCATTGTGGGGTGAAAATTTGTTGGGTTATCACAATCGTCGAGGTTTTGAGGATGATGGGTTAAACCACAATACAGCAAATGATGTCAATGATCATGATGATACTTTGTATCCAAGTAGGCGTCGGAGGATAGTGCATAGACATTCAGGTGAAAACCAGCATTAGGCCGAATAGCACTGCCAAGAATCGTCTCTCTAATGGTCTCTAAATCTACGGCAGCTGCAGCACCACCAGCAAATTCGATTGGAAGATGAAATCATCATCGTCGTCATTTCGTTTCACGTACTAGGAATTATGTACTTAATATCTGTGATAACTTAAGACTTGATGTTTGTTTGATCTTGGTTGTTGAACACTGCTGTGCGTAATCGTAGGTTTAATGTAAATGAAGTTTCTTCATTTCTGCTTCTGTTCATTACATTATTAGAAATGTAACATCTATGGAAGCCTAAGTTTTTCGTTCAAGTTGTTGTGACTTTCTGAGCCTAGAAAATCTCTCTTTCAATTACAAGCCCAAGCTGGTGCCCATAAAGTAGTGGCCTTGGTGGAATGAAGTTGAGCAGTGTCTATTAATTCAACTAGAAATAAGTTGAACCAATATATAGTTTTATATAGTTAGTTAAAAAGTAGGAGAAGTAAGAACTAATGAAATTTACAGAACTTCAGCTACGTATGTACCCCAGTTGCAGTGCAAGCATTAACATCTCTGAGAAAATGTGCAGGTGATGGGGATCAAACCGAAGCAGAACCACACACCTAACAAAAAATACATTTATCATACTCACCCACACGAATAATATACATCTATTTATATACATGTGTGTGTGTGTGTGTGTGTGAGAGAGAGAGAGAGAGAGAGAGAGAGATGAGAGAGAGAGACGAAGTCTGGTAAGGGATAGAACATTTTAGAAACCTAACCTGGTGAGTAAAGGATCCAACAGTACAAAACCTTGGTTAATGCTAATGGACTAATAACTATAAGCCTAATGTTACCTAGTGACAGATCCTTAAATAAATGCAAGATTCTCGTTTTGGTGGGGGCATGTTTCCGTACAAAGTCAATGTAAATCTTGCTTTGATTGTCTCAGCGGCTATTCATTGAATCATCCATAAAGTTCCCCATCCTCTACTAGTTTCGGTCCTTTGTTATTTGATCCTTTTTATTGGCATATAAAATGCCATTCCATAACTAGTAACTATTCACCAGCCTAGCCACTTGCCCCGATATTAATCTCAAGCCAGTCTCCATATAATAACACGCCAGCCTGCAACTCATGTGCATGTAGTAAATACTTCATCAGGTCGCTTGCTGTATGTGTCTGCATATCCATGGCCATGGGACGACGTACATTTTTACTGATCATGCAATAAAATATCTCCCATTCAGTTTCATGTAATAATGCATTCAACATCCCTTCAACCACCACTTACTTACCACCACCTCGCCCCCCCCCCCGCCCCCCACTGTACTCCTCACCAGTTTACTATATATAAACTAATAACTCACGCAGTTCTCACATAACATTATCATCAAATAACCCTAAAAGAGAACCAAGAAACGCAAAACAATCACTAAAAAGATCTCATGGGAAAGTGGGGAAATGCCTTGTTTGTTCTCGCTGCTCTTGTTGCAATTATAACTGGCCAACTAGGTTCTGCTACTAGGGTTTTGAGAGTTGATGCTCAAAACGGTAATAATGATGTTAATGGCCTTGATGATCAGAAGAACTTCGTCACCTTTGGTGGCGCTGGAACTTACGCTGGAATTGGAAACACTGGCATTCCCTACGGAGGAGTCGCCGGCGTAGTTGGTGGTGGAGGACTTAATGGCGGGATTGGTGGGATCGGAGGCGTAATAGGAACTGGTCCAAACGGTAATATTGTCACTGGAGCTAACACATTTGGAAATTTCCCAGGCGTAGTTGGCGGCGGCGGTGGGCTAGTGCCACATCCTTGAAGAATTAGTTGGGTTCTGATCATGTGTTGTTTAATCAGTGTCCTATGTGGAAGTATGGTGAAGTACTAATATGTTTGTTTCTTGTTTAATTTTGTAAGCTTAGTAATGTAATGCTGTGGTGCTCTGTCTTAACCGTTTGCTTGTTTGTAATCTAAGGCTCTTTTAATATGATGTTCTCTTTTTTTTTTGGACAAAAACCAACGCGAAATGGACATAAACAAACAACAGACCAAGAATACGTTTCAAGACAAGGTATAGTCAAGATATTCTTCCCAAACCAACACAACCAAAGCCATTCAACCCTCTTACGCGAAAAAATACATAAGATAATTCGCAGTCGGACAGATATACAGACAAATACACACCAAAGCCAAACAAAAAAAAAAAAAAAAAACCTCGATCAATCAATAAGTCCGCGCTAATCACTGGGTTGAAGTGGAGTACCGTTCCTCGCTTGAGATATACGGTTAGCGTAAATTGTGACCAACTTTAGTTGTGTGCTGTTGAGCCCCTCCAAATATGGCAAGAAGGCATTCCCGAGCATAATGTAAATGTCAACCAGACAAAACACAACGGTCTGCATTAACAGATTTAACGCAATGTCACAGAGGAGATAACTAAATTTGATCAACGTTGAAATTCCGATTTATGCACAAGATTTGCAGGATGAGGGTGTTTTAATAGTTGTTTTTACACTTCATGGACTGAAAAATATCACCTTTCGAACATCTGCACTCTGACTCCCAAATGCGTCGAAAAGAGCAGGTAAAAATGCGGGCAGTTCTGCCATTAGCTCCTCTTGGGTGAGCCTCCCTACTAGCTGTAGACGAATAATAAAAATCAAAAGGTCGAACATTTCAAAATCTATCGATATAATGATTCTGGAGATTTTTAGAACACTAGATATAACTGCTAAAGGATAAGTTAATATTCGTGATAGCTAACCTTTGTCAAACAGTTTATGCAGGTGACAAGAGTTCTCTCATCTTCAGTAACTAACAACGGAACTATAACCTGCAATCTCAGATGATTAAATATAAGTCAATCACCAAATGCTAGCAGGAAAACAGATTTCGGTTATACGTATTTGGATGGAGTATATTATCAGTTGAACTCACATTTAAACACCTAAATGGATCATACTGGGATAATACGATAGTCAAGCAGTGCTCTGATTCACTAGAAACCTGATATCAGATGTGGACACCATAAGAAACCACAGGAATACCAAGAATAAATAGAGAAACAGTAGGGAAATTATTTACTTTAGCAACACCATCCTTTGTCACGTTAAGCAATTTCTCTATAACAATATCAACAGAATCCTCCATTGCGTCTTTCTACAAAAGAAAGCAACGTCGATGAGGAGAAATGAATTGGGAACGAGGAAGCCTCCACTTGCATATAGACATACAACAAAATAAATTAACAAACCTGATTCTTCAACATTTCAACAATGAGTGTGAGAGTTTGTTCGCGAATTAGCGCATCAGAGTCATCCAAAACCTCAAGGACGACTGTCAATATTTGATTGAAGTACTGCAACGTGCCAAAAATTAGAAACAGAATTACAAGGGCCAGCTCTCCCTCTCCATAGATCACAATAGGAATCAACTACAAAAGCTCGATGATTATCAAATTGTCGATAAAACATCAGAATGTAAGGCAGAAGATGGCAACGGAACCATTATTAAAATTTATATGTTGCTGCTATTGTCTAAAAAGCATGAACTTTTAAATTAAGCTGCCAAGTAAAGGTACATGAGAGAACACATACATGGAGGTATATATATATATATATATATATATATATATATATATAAATAGAGAGAGAGAGAGAGAGACTTAATCTGAGAGGAGAATATTGAATAAGAGTTCTGGGTAATACCTTGCTCCAAACAGAGGAATTATTTGATGTCGAAACTTCAATCAACTGTTGCAGTGCATCTCGCTTACTCGCCGAAGGATTTACATCACTCCCATTAGAAATCTACCAACGTCAAGGATAAAAGCTCAAAAAATGGCAGAAATAATGCAAATCAAGATCTTCTCAGTAATAATAGAACATAGTGCAATGTGATATTAGAAAAAAAAAACAGAGGGCCTAACAAACTTGAAATCTCAACCAATGGTTTGTAACTGAAAAAAATAAAAATAAGTAAAGGTGATTTAAAACTTACCAGATGAAGAATCTGAGGAATGCTTGGTCCTGATTCAGCAGGTAAATTCAATTTCAAAGCAGGAAGTTTAGGAAAATTCAGAGTCAGTTCTGAAGAACGTTCACTGTCACCAACCCTAAAGTCTGCAGACTTTAACAAGTGATTAGATCCGAGCAGCCCATCAATGTCCAAGCGTGGTGTTGTAGAGACCTCAGTGTTTACATGACTTTCACTTGCCCATGATACCACGTTCTCAGTGGTGGTATAAGAATCATATTTCAAAATTTTATAATCAGAAGTACGATCGTCGGGATTCGATTGGACTTCCACTGTCTGACGTAGATTTGCCACAGAATCATCTGATCTCATGTTACTAATAGCTGCAGTGATCGGCGAAGCATCCTGCAACGAGCTCCACTTTCTACCACTGTCACTATCCATAGACCCTGTTGAATACCTGGCAAACATTTGGCTCTTCGATGCTCCAGCGTACCCCTCCTCTGATGATGTTCCGACCAAATCTGATGGATCATATGGGGATTTTCCGCGTTTGTCCTTCTTACTTTGCAGATAGCTCATTAAGTCCACTTCTATACGAGGAGTATACTGCTTAAGCGCTCGCCTTAACGAATTTTGCTGTTCTACAGACAAGCTAAGAATATAATTCAGCACCGCTGTAGCATCAAAACGATTATAAACAGATATCATGCATGTTATAGATGCATCTTTTAGTTTTGTATTCTTGTCATGGACCAGAGGGGTCAACTTTGCCAGCCACAACTTGAGGATGCCACTATTTGCAGAACCTTCAGTATTGGACAAGTGTTTGTTAAATGATCCAATGGCGAACTCGATAACAGCCAGTTTTGCCTTGGGAGAACGTTGCTCGTCCAATGAACGCAACAAAGCAGGTAAAAGAGAATCTGTGCCATATGTTTTCCCGACGATATCTAACGTAGAAGAGCAAGGTTGCCTCACCAACTCCTTGGGATGTATCAAACGGGAGAACACATGGGGCAAAATTCTCTCCATGTAACTCTCAAATGGCTTTTTGCAAGGAGGAATGAGATCAGCAAGAGTGGAGAGAGCTGCTTGAGCAACTTTGTGATGAGGATCATCCAAGTGCTGAAAAAACAGCTTCATAACCTTTTCGAAACTCTGCATTATTTCTTGAACACCTCGTGTCCCTTGCCGTAACAGAGAACGGACATAACTGAATGCAGCAACCCGAGCATTCCAGTCTGAGCTAGGACTTAGCCCCTCACTAAGGGCATCGCTCAGGGAAGCTGGGCCTTCTGAATAACTTGATGCATCTCCGATCTGGAGTTGACCATCATCAAAGCTACTTCTGTGTCCAGGTGTCATTCGGGCAGCAGAATTTTTCCTCAGAAGAGGGCGCTGAAAATTTGGTACATGGTTACCGTGAGAATCCCGATAACTAGCATCCTTATATGTGGTGTCTGAGTACTGCCTGTCAACGTGGGAGTTTTCATAACGTCTTTGCCCCCTGAGGTCAAGATTTTCTTCCAGAAATCTATTATCATAAGCCTTTTCAGAAGTTCTCTTTGTCGAATAAGAAGAGTGAGCAGACAGTTCACTCCCTAAACCAGAACGATAGGATGATTTGTTATTTGTATCTTTCGAGGCTTGAATTTGAGAGATTATATCAGATAACGCCAGGCCACCATTGCGACTGCCTCCCCTTGGAATACCAGGCATCATCGTATCTACCAAAGCATTCGTCAGAGTATTTGAAGCTGGAACGGCAAGGGGAAATGGGGGATCACGAGATGATGGCGTGTCCACTCCTGCACTAGGCAAAGGCAAAATAGAGCCAGTCACATTTTTTTTACATTACATCACATATAAAAATGCTAAAGACGCTCATTGCATCCGCGAGATTAAAGATTACAGTGATGAAATTTGTCATATAATATCTAACGGAAATACTAAATCACTTTATAGGTCAAACGACCACTTGATTCAGACACGTCATAAATGGCTCTGCTAATTAATAAGAGCACATACCTAGGTCCAAACTAGAGGAGCGGCCTTTCTCGGACATGTCTAAACCTCTAAGCATACTTTCTATAGCAGAGACCTTCTGTTTGCTTGAGTGTAAGACACTCTCGAGGGTACGTTCTGATGATCTACCGGTAGATTTTGCTTGTGAGAGTATCAGCCCAGAGGTAAGAGACGCTGATGAAGGCAAGCCAGCACTTCTGTCCATTGCAACAATAGCTGAAGTTCCATAACCTGGTATAGTGGAAGGTGCAGGTGACATGCTTGAGCTCCTTTCACGAATGGATGGAGAAGCGTGCCTTCTATGCATCCCCCCATCCTCATCATTAATTACCTAAAACATCAACTTTAGCTCATACAGCCGCATACAAAAAAAAGTGCAAGCGTTGATGAAATCATACCCTTTGAACTACAGGGTCAAAGGATGAGAACAGCCTCCTAGAGCGATCAGGCCAGGTTTTTGCAAACATTCTGTAGCAAGTTCTAGCAGTTGATCGTACCTGTTAGACATGTTATGAACATTGGTACTACAAGGAGAAAACAAGTATATGGCGACCTACAAAATAAAAAAGCAACCTAAGCTAAGAACAAACAACATCAATATACTCAAACGACGCATGAACCATACCTCACTCATTGCATCTGCCACACAGCATCTAATGAGATCTTCATACAGGTCAGCCGACCGCTGTATTTCAGGCGCATCCGCCCAATTTTCAAGGATCAAAAGAGCATATTCACAACACCTAAATAAGCAAACAAAATAATTAAATACAAAAGCACATATACGATTCAAAGAGCAACAGGGTCCAAACTCCAACCTTGCACGGAGCACTGCACTACGGTCATTCTTTGCACTTTCAGCAATTCGTGGAAGTGCACGGGAAACCTTGCAATTGCGCAGCATCTGCAAACATATAATAATCCATAAGATAATGGTACAAAAGCAGAAGATTAAGCTCATGATAATGACGACGACATTACCGTCTTTATGCAGTTATCAGCAGATTCAGCAATTACAAGCACAGTAATGACGACAAGCTTGAAAAGAACCTATATCAAATAGCAAAGGGTCAGAATACAGTAGATAGACGAGACAAAAACACATAGAAGATATTCTCACCGGGATAAACATCTCAGCACAAGCTTCAAAGTCCCCCAAGAGATCTTTTGAGAAGAAGCACAACAAGTGGCATGCCTAGAGTTATGAAGTTAAGGTATATTAACCGCAGGAAGAGAAAATATCTTGAAGGCAATCCAAAATCATCAGCCCTAATTAGCATAGTATCATATTCAACCACCTTGCAATATCACAAATAACTTCAACACACCACTTTATGTGCATTTAAAGTTAAGCTTTGAAACTTCAGTCTTTGATAAGGATTTCAGTGAGGAAAAGAAAAGAAAAATGTCACGAACAAACCATCAAAGAAAATTATCATTGTCAAGTGACAATAGAAACACCTGCTTCACAATGCTAGATCTCCTGTCAGCCAGCTGTGTGCTCAATGGACCAACGAGCTGCTTCAGGAGCCCCCGGAAACAGGGAAAATCGGCAGCACCTGAGCAATAAAGTCAAAACAGATCAATTAACTCAGCTTTTGACTATATAAAAACAATAAGGACTTGAAGGAAAGTGATTAATGATAGCTACAGTTCTTATCAACCATTATACCTAATATTAAATGCAAATTTAAAATTATGTCATTTGGCCTCAAATTACAACTCTCATGATCAATTAAACATAATTTCTAAGAGAATTGATAACAAGGTAAAGTGAACCATTTCATCACAAACCTCCAAGAGCAAGGCCTTCAACTCTTTGCATGGCAGCAATGCGAATTGACCAATCTTTATCTGGTACAAGGGTGGAAAATATCTTCTCGAACTCCCTTATCAGCTCTTTTTCTGAAAATACTTTGATTGGTTCAACAGGTTTCTCTGTGATATCGCCATCAGCTGCTCAGATACAAAGTGCAGGTCAAACTAACAGATTTAAGACTGAACATTGGAATATCATAACGGTTATAGGTTGTAATATGTTCCCTTGTCGATGTCTGCCATTAAATCTTATTAACAAGTCCTAAATTGGCAACACTTAGCTAATTGCCACCGTCTTAAACTGGCATGCCTACAACTATTTCACTTTCCAGTGATATACTCTTCAAACATTACAACTGAATGTGGCTTACTTTAACATACAATGCCATCAGTCACTGACAAGTGACATGGCTTCTCTATCTTAAGCATTAAAAGCAGAAAAAAAATGTCAATAGTAGATAATAATGAGGTACATAAACATAGTTAAGGAACTGAGATACCTCCAAAAAGAGAGACCTCACGAGTTAAGCTCCTCGCCTTGGGGCTGCTTCTTTTTGAATTAAGGACCGTTGGCTTAGTCTCATGGGATGAATAATTGCTCACAATGGCATTGGGCGAGTGAACCTTAGGCTCAATTTTTTCTAATCTTGCATTAATATCCCGAAGCTGCAAATGTTAACATAACAATACTAACTGATAAAATGATTTGACAAATTAATAGATGATCCTGTAATCACCTATAAATCCAATTAAAACATAACTGATTCGACCAGTCATTAGCTTTTCCTATTTGAAAAATTGTATCAGTATAACTAGTTAGTGAAGCATCAAGCATAATATTTGGCAGAACTATTGTTACCAATGCTGTAGGTAGATTATGCCGCTGCAGTTCTTCACGGAACTGAGGTCCAGCTTGGGTATGCATCTCCTGAAGAAAGAAATAAAAGAAACGATAAATACAGAAACAACTAAATTAGCAGCATGTGGAGAAAAGGGTGCATCGGTAAGTCCCTTAACCTCAACACAAGAAGTAGCGGCATCTCTCACAGCAGGATTTGGATCGTTCAACATCTGTAAAATCTGACATCCAAAGACAAAAGAACTTGTGAGGACACTTATGCCCTCGAAGAAATAATTTAACCGAAGTTACAACTCCAAGATATAAACAAAGATACCGGCGGAAGAATAGCACGCTGCAGGGGCAGTTCAGTGGTTGCGAACAATCCTATCGCAGATGTGACTGTACGAGCAAACTCTTCCCTAACTCTCCAACTTTTGTGCATCCAACCATAAGATCCTGCTCGTTCAACAATAATCGTTGGTGAAGACACCTGCACCGAACTCAGGGTTGTTTACTCAAACATGAAAATTCACATCCAAGTCCAGGAAAAGAAAAGCATCAACTAATTGATAAATGAACCAAATAGTTCAGGAAAAGAAAAGCGTCAACTAATTTAGATTAATTCAAATTTACTTCTACGGTTCAAGTAAATCTGAATTCCATGAAAAGGTTATATCCAACTATTGAAGATCAGAAAGCACATAAACAGATAAATGTACTGACAGATTAACACTGAATTAAAGATAACTGCGATCTACACAAGCACACACATTTACGCTAAATTGGCAACAATCGGAACAGGGGACAAACCTCCATGAGCGTGAGCAGCAATCTCCTTGCAGCATCCCTCACAGGCTGCTTGGCGTCTCCCAACCTCTCCACAACCGCGGGCACGACAGCGTTGAGATGAACCTTAAAATGATCGCCGGACAGCACCGCCGCGGATGCCATCGCCTGCAACCCGCCCTGCGAGATGCGGAAGTTGTTGTCCTTCAAGAGATCTAAGCACAAGTCCACCAGAGACGTCGCTTCGGTGGACGTGAGCGTCTTCGTAGAAGATTCTAGAAGTTGGTGGAGGCGCTCGACTCCTGCCATTCGCTCCTTGGTGTCCTTCGCTCGGGCGAGTTCTATAGCCTCCTCCATGCGGAGGGCGATTTACGAATTTCGGCCGAGTGGCGACTTCGATCTGTGGAGTGGAGTGTGAAATGTGAATGAATGAAGGGAGAGAACAGAGTGCGATTAGATTAGCTTAGCGGAGGAAGATTAGATTCCAACCAGTTTATTTTTGTGTAATATATCTAACGCTAATATTATTATTTTGTTGTTATTGTGATTAGCTGGATACTCTATGCAGTGCAGACTACACCAAATTTTCAACACAAAAATTGTGTTATAGTTTCCAGTTATTTATAATTTATTTAATAAAAAATATTTTAAACATTTTTTATTCTTATAATAATAAAAGTAAAAATAATGTTAATTTCTTTTTATTTATTGATAGTTTCCTTTTAATTTAAAAAATAAATAATATCCTAATTTTATAATTTAATTAATTTTTAATACTAATTATTATAATTTATTGACTTTTTAATTATTATAATATAAAGTTTAATATATGGATTTGATTTTTAGAGTAGAAAATATAGTTAATGGGTTGGAGTAAAAATTAATGTAGAAAATAGAGTTAATTGATTGGAGTAAAAACATTGTAGCAACTGGAATATTGTGCTGAATTAATTATACTTTTATGCTGCGGGTTGGAGATGTTCTCGACGCTTCGTTTTACCATTTTACCCTAAAAGCGGTGTTACTTTTTAATGACGCGACTCTTACACTAAGTAAATAATTATAATCAATAAACAAGTCCGAACAAAGCTGACAAATACCAACCAACCAACCGATACATGGATCTGTTTCACCAAATAAAATAAAAAGCTTATCGATGGATTAGCTGCTATCTTGTCATGTCTCTTAAATCAGTTCAAAATGAGGATATGTCGCACGAGGCTTTGATTAGCATAAAACACTAAGCTTAACCAACTTCATGACAAAGCCATCTCACCAAACTCTCCTTTTAGGTCACAAAACAGAGGAGGAAGAAAGAAAAAATGCAACATCATCTGCTGCTGTACTGTAATTGGCTTATATTGCACATTATCTTGGGAAATTCATAGCTGCAATTTATACAAGCAAGGACGTAAATCAACATACAATTGAGATACTATCAAGTAGTAACATCAAGAACTATCAAGTAACATAAGACGGTCTACATAACTATCAAGAAGCGACTGAAATTTGATGTAACAATCACGGGACGTACCTATGAATGTTTCTCCCGCAGATGCTCTGTGTTCAATTTCAGGAAATCCCCGTGCATGAAAAATGGATGGAGAGTATAAGTCCGAAGCTGATAAGCTTTTCATCCAGTAATCTGCATAAGGCTTGAGATCCATAAAATCGTCCATGATATGACCATGATTATTACCGTCATAAAATACAATGTTTGAGGTGGAGGGCCTAGCTAAAGATAATTGCATTGGTTCTGCAATAGTATGTTCAAGTTCTTCCAGATATGGTCCGAAGAAATCGAAGTTCCTCTTTACGTTAATGGGTGAATTAAACCTGGGCATCATATACTGATCCAAGCAGTCGTTCTCATACGACGAACACATTATTTTCCTCTCAGACATATCATTCGAGTGGAGCTGACTGTCAAAATTCCAAGAACTTGCAAATCTGGGATGAGAGTACGTTTCCAGATCATGCCTGATAATGGAATTTACTCTATCTTCTTCACTTTTGAAATCCCACTCCAGTAAACCTATATGATCTTTTCTTGCATGTTCATGTAACTCACCCACATCATCAAGATAGCCGGGATCGGAATATCTAGACCTTTCATGCGGCATGAAGAAAGAAGGGCCATTCCACATGATATCTGATGCACGGCCTAAATGGTTCCTCCAATGTCGATTAGGATCTATTTTGTCGTCTCTAAAATGAATTTGGGCACCGTAACTAGGAGAAGGGAATCGAAAGGCATATATATCTTTTTCTGATAATACAATCTCATTCAATCTGACACCGCCATCCTTGTCCCAATCTCTTGAATGAGATGTATCAAGTCCAATCGCATAATTAGTGGACTCGTGAATATCAGGGGATTTACTCTGTTTCCCAGTGCCTCCTGATGAATCCTGAAGATAGAACGTATCAGAAAAGAGAAAACAAAAACATTTCTTAATCCTCAAACAAGTTAAGCTAATCAATCATACATCATTGCCGTTGTCTTTAGGGAACAAACGGCTCATTAGTGAAGAAACCAAATCGGACCTGCAAAATGAATAACACAAATTGTATCAAGAAGTTTCATTACGCCGAAAGATGGACTGGTCACAAAAGACCTCACCCTTTAGGATGAAGATTTCCAACGTCAGACGACAATGTCTGAGCAGCCCATTGGCGTAATCTATGTCTCTTTGCAGCAAATGTTCCTTTATCAGGGAATATGCCTAGTTTACCAGGAAAATCTGAGTTCGCTACGGTTTCATTGGCCAGAGAATTATACCGACTTCTTACAACAGGAGTAACAACGCTCTCAGAGACTAATGATGGCCCTGAATAATTGTTTTTGTTTGCATCAGCATTTATAAGCATAATGATTGTTAATAAGTGAGTAATGGACTATCTCATTTCGAAAATGAAAGGAAGAAAAAAGTCAAATCCCCAAGGCTAACCTCCAGTTTTGGCGACATGCAAAGCATCATTTTCAGGAAAAGAATGGTAATGCTCAGAGAGTTCTGCAGATCTGCCGGCGTCCGAGGACATGAGCGTCCTATTAGCAGGTCTAAGTGTAGAAAACTCTCCACTAGTCCCTGTAATGGGAATGTATGACTATTGATTTTATAAATCGATAGCAGTTCAACTAGGATCCGCGTGGCCTAAGTAAAAAATAAAAATTAAGAAGCCCATTTCATAATTCATTTTATGAAAGAACCCCACACAACTTGTATGTCTGAGGTATAAATATAAATTCCTATTATACAGATACCACCCAGCGGGAGTTGGATCTAATCAAACATTTACCTTGAGTATGAGAACTTATCTGAGAACACTTCAATTTTTCTTTCAGCTTGGGCAGTGAAGACGAATGAGTTTGGGCAGCATTACTTTTTACCTTCCTAAAATATGCAAATTCTGAAGTTTTTGGTTGATTGGCTGCAAACAAATGCAACACACATAAGAAGAATGCTGCCTTAATTAACAAACATGATGAGGTACTGCATTCTCTCCCTTTACAGAGATTCTGATGAGACGGGATCAAAGGGTAAAAGCACAAGCACCAAAATGGAGAGAGCATGTTAGCATTTTGCAGAGATAACAGTAACTGAGTACAAAACTACCAACATCTTGGAGACTCAGTTGTCTTGTTTTGACGATAGGACACCTGATCATTAGCATTACTGACTCTGGGGCTCTCGAATCTCACCCGTTTCGGTTTATTAATTTCTGAACACACCAATAAAAAAGCAATTAGAAAAGCAATGATACTTTATGGTAGCAGTCCATTACCATAGGAGTATATGCTAAGTATTAAACCATTAAAGATAACACATGACAGATCGGTAGATTGGTTCACATCGTTAACGAGGACAGAAACTTTGTTCTCATGAAATAATACATCCACCTTAATTGATGGGTGTGGAATTGTGATTCCAAGAGGAGGCATGAGTAGTCTAGTCACCTCATCAAAATGTACCATCCATACTTACAACCAGTGAATCCATCCCACTTCACAACATATCAACGATTGGTGGCTAAGAAATCGAGCAATTAATTGATTAGAACAAGGTTCAAGTCCATTTCTAACCAAGGATCAAATCCATAGCGGCATGCAAGTAGAGATCATGTCTAAGTTAGAAGATCCCGTATTTCGCATTGCAGTACATACTTTGATCGTAACTCGAAACACAAACATAATACATGTAAAGTGCGCGACGCATCAACAGCCAAAAAAACAGTCATTCGACGTATGTACATGAGAAAGAGGGAGATAGAGTAGAACCAGGTGGCATATCTCGATTTTCAGCTGCTTCCGTAGATCAAACGTCGGTGCATGTTTGGAATCGGATTTGAACTTCCGTCGCCGCACTTATCGAATTACCAATCATAGCCCCTGAATCAATACGTGGGTTATTTTCATTACCAAACGAGGGAAATTATTCATTTGCCCCATTATCTTTCCATATTACAGTTTACGTACCTACAATTTATATTGCTTTTCCCAACTCACATCGAGTGAATTCTCAAATGTCAGAGCAACTGTTTGATTTGTCTCCTTGCTGATTTCTATTTTAGGTCTGAGATTAAGAATGGAAATGTTCATAGTCACAAAGAACCAATCACGTTCACGTTAAAGGTTCATAACACCTGTTACCATACACGAGGGACCAAATCTGAATGACAAGTAAACATAGATAGGAATGGAAAATACAATTATTCGTCAATCCAAATATCAAAAAGTTAAGGTTTTGACAACAACGCTACATATTGAAGATTTCTCTCCTATTTCTTGGCACCAGATTCTACAAGCAATGGCTCGAGTTCCTCTTTGTGGTGTAGCTTCACAGTATCTGCATTATTCAAATTAACAGAAGACAATCATTCAACTAGATAACAGACTTGACTGTAAGGTTTCTCACGAAAAAGGACAAGTTCAGATGCGGGGCTCGAAAATAGAAAAAAGGCGTATAAAATCCAAGTGTACCTACACAACCACCAATATGCTTCCCCCCTGTCATAAAACAACATTGTTAGCTGGGAAAACAAACTTCAACTCAGAGGTTAAGAACAGACTTGTAACCATCAAATCGAACATACTGACTGATCACGTCACGGGCCTTAATCTTCTAACATCAGACTGATAATTCTCCTTTATTCAGAAGAATGCAATAACTTGTTATAGTGTCTCATAGGAACATAACACAGGGGGGTGGACTTTAACAGATGACTTGGAATAATTCTATACATGATTTTCCAAAAGAATAGCATATAGTGTTAACAGGGCCCTCTTTACCTATAAAAACATTCGGAACAGTGGTTTGTCCGGTCAACTTTTCCAATGTCTTCTGCAGCTGCGGTCCTTTAGGACCTGAAAGATAAAAGATAATCCGTTGTAGATGGCTGTAATTTGATTGTAAGCATATTTCTCCTCCTTCCCACGCACACATATATAGGCTGGCATGGTAATCTGATGATACATGTTAAATTTGAGGGGTCATATGGTAACACCAATCCGTCATGAGAGAACAACTTTATCATTTATATGTTGAAGTGAAAAACATAAGCCTAAAGAGCTGAAACTTCTATTTGTCAGAATAATCTTGACTCCTTCTAGACGAGAAATAAGATAATTCGGTTCTGCACATCTGTCAAGGTCTCAGCATGAACGATGAACTCATACCTAAAATAACAATGTGGTAGGAGAAGAAGCAAGTGTGGGATAAAGCAATGTATAAGTAAAATAAGGAAACAGAGCTTCCAGTTCTAAAACACACCTATATTTTGAAAAGAAACGAACACATTGAAGCCACAAACAAGTGAAAAAACTACACTATGACAGAATCAATTCTCATTCCCATTAGCTTCCAGGCGAAAGATTTCAATTGAACAAGAACATAACCTCCACGACATACAGCATATGCAGCTATTTTGGCCCACACATATATGTAATGTAGTCCAAACGTAAAAAATCAAGAAAACCCTAAAAAAAATACCAATCATACCTAATTGGTCCAGCTCAATGACGAGCGGTTCCACACCAAGCCTCTTAAACAAAGACTTTACCTCAGAAGAGTACCTAAACACCGCGCACTCGTTCTGCCGTTATACTTCAACATGTAGAAAATGATATCGAAATTGAAGCACTTACGAACACCAAGTCTTTGAATAAACTACGACGGGGTTTTCCGTGACGGTCTTCTTCACGCTCTCCTCCATCCTCGACCCGAACGATTCAGAACACATGACCCGAATATTGACACGACCAACATTTCTTCCGCTCCACGATGGAGGAGAGTGATTAATCCTAACGCCATTGGTAAAGAGACGAGCTGGGTGAGCTTGGACGCGAAGAAACGGAGATTGAATCGATGGGCAAACTGATGTTCGAGAAAGTATGGCCATTGTCGTTATCGAGAAACTGAAGAACGACACATGGATCATATAGTCAAGTGTCCTATCATGGGCCTGATATGATTAATTGGGCCAGCATTTCGGCCCATTTTAATAACACACACTATTTGGATCGCCATAAATAAAATTTATAAATAAATTCCATATTTGATATACTATATGTATGAAAAATGGTGTTGAAGATAAGATAGATGGGTCAATGTAATTGATATTCTCTTTTATATTACTTCGTGGGATGCCACTACTTCAAAATTTACTATACCTTCTTATTTCCAAATTCCAATTACATTTCTTGTGCGTTTGGTCCGCGGAATTCGGTGCCGAAAAGAAAAAAAAATATAGTCATTAGCATTGAATCATTGGACATTATACTTCACGTGTCGTACAATTTCACTTTTCCTTTTCTTTTCCACGTCAAAATCCGTAAAAAAAAACCATGGTATGGGGAAACCTAATTTTCGTGATAGTGTCGGCAACATCATAACCATTTTTTGTTTGGCCAAGAGAAATAGATCGCGTAATGTGTATATATATTTATTTCGTATACTCAAGTCAAACTTTGCTGACCTCAATATGAAATATAGCATCGTAATGATGTACAAACTGCAAAAAAATGATCAGTTCTCGAGGAATGTAAAGATTATTTTTTTAACAAACGGTCGAAACTTATGTGACAAATTTCGTAGGATTTCCGTGAAAAATGGCTCATCCTAATGCCTATATTTCTTTCATTTAATGTGAAATAGAAAATTAGATATGAATTGGTGCTGAATAATAAAATTAAATCATTGCACTTCACCCTATTTACTATCATCATCAACTTATAAATATCTTTGATAAATATGATATATCTAAAATCAGGTGATTTTTGTAAACTTTTTACCCATCGATATGCATTATTTTTCCTTCATTCCTCTAAGAAAACTCTTCCTCATTCATTTGAAATGCAGAAACTGTAAATAAAATTGCCTCCTTTCCTCGGAACCTTTTTTCTTTGCATGTTTCTGTGCTTTGTGTCGACGCCTTTTCTCTGTACACACACACAAGCACGCACCAGCTTGAGGAAACACAGAGGAAAGCATATAGCTTTACAATGGCAGCTATATAGAACTCAGATACAGGTATTGTGATTTATTCTGATTAGTTATTTCCCCTGTGAAAGCTATACGATCACATTGGCGGGAAGGAAGCGGTTTACAAGAAAAAAGGTCGTGCTTCCCTTTCTTGACGCTTGTGATTGAGAGGAAAGAGGGATTCGAACAAGGAAGTTACGCGGGGATTCTAAATTCTTTGTGGGTTCCTCTGTATTCACAGAAATTTGTGATGATTGTGTTAGAGATTTGCAGCGACCACCTCTTCTTCATTTCTTGATGTTCCTCATTTCGTGATGTTTCTGTGGAAAGATAAGTCAATGCACGCATAATAAACGAATCCCAGCGATTGATCCGTGTTTCTAAAGGTAAAAAGTTCACTCCTTTTCTCGTTTGCTTGAAGTTTCAGACAACGTGGATTTTCTATCAGGCTAAACGTGATAGAGACCCCCATTTAATACTTTTCTTCAATTGTTACACATAGGGTATAAAACGTTTCTATGTAAAAGCTTCAGCAATTAGTGCCGCTTTCTGAGCCAGGGATTAGTGCATATGATTGTGGAAGTTGCATTGCAGCCATTCAAATTCAAGGCTTGTCTGGTTTAGGGCGTTCCTCCTATTGTAATAGCAAGCAATATCTTTGGAATTATAGAAAAGATTTCTTGTTTAAGAGTGATAGCTGTAAGAAACTTGTCATGATTTAAGATGGAGATGGAGTCAAAGGAAGATGGTGAAGTGCCAGCTTGGTCCACATCATCGCCTCGTATTGCAGTGCTTCAACAAATTTCTGAAGGTGCCATTAAAGTGGCTGCTCAGGCGTGGAATAATGCATATCCAGGCAGTCCAATCATGAAAAGTCCAAACTTGGAAGAGCCCGGACGAAGGCACAGGCGTGCACATAGTGAAGTAGTCACTTCGTTCAACAAGCGTAGTAGTAACTCGAGTAACTTCCATAGATGGAAGTCACAGATGCAAAGGGCTTTGCAGTGGGGTCGAAGTTTTCGTGAAGATAGCCAGAATTCTTCATTTGATCCTGAGATTCTTGCCAATCAGAAGAGGCAGTGGTATCAGCGCCATTCCAAGATAATGGTATGGAGTGTAGGCTTTATGCCTGAAAAATAACTTATCTTTGGTTTTTGTTGATTCTAGTCTTCCTCTTGTTTTGTCTTATTATCAAATCATTTTTAGTTCTTTACGCCTTACAGTTTAGCTATGATGATGGATGGTTTACTATATATGGAATTATCACTCTACGAGAGTTTGAATGCAGGATCCTGCAAAATATGAAGAGCCGAAATCAATATTCGAACACTTCGTTATCGTGGGGTTGCATCAAGATGCCAATCTTGAGGTTGTTGAGGATGCCTATGTCAGGAATAATAAATTGGAGCACGAAATAGCAAGCAATGCAAGGCCAGATTTTGCTATGGGACAATATAAGAGGCCTACCATTCCCAAAATAGAGCCTCAGGTATGCTTGCTTAATGGTGACGCCTACTTTATGATGTAGGTTATTATGACGGTTGTTCTGAAACAGTTCTTATGTTTTCTTTAATTTTATTTGTTAGTGTTTTTCTTTTGTTTGATAGGTGCTCTTTAAGTATCCTCATGGAAATAAGTTGGCTTTGCCTCTTAAAGATCTTTCTGCATTTTGCTTTCCTGGAGGCATTAAGGTTTGTGGTTCAGAATTCTAATGCAAATAAGCTTTACACCATGAAATGGCCTATTTTAACTCGGTAATTGTTGCATCCCATGAAAGTTATATTTGCCTAATGAAGTTGTCATTGAAACAGGCACGCATATTGGAGCGAACGCCATCATTAAGTGAGTTGAATGAACTTGTCTATGGACAGGTAGGTATAAGAAATCTTATCACTTCCCTACTCAAATATGGTTAATTTTGATGGTATTGATTTTCGCTAAAAATTACCTTCAGGAACACATGTGCAGGGATGATTTGTCGTTCATCTTTTCCCTTAAGGTATTCCTCGATTTCTTGCTTCGCAATCTTCGTAACAATCAAGAAACCCTTTTACTTATCTCGGTTTCATCGTTGGTTTAAAGTAAAGTTACTCCAAAATACTGTTTGAAGCACCCATTTCCTATGTTAAATGTCTTATTTTCTTTGTCACCACCTCACGTATTCGATGCTGCTGCTTAGTATACAACATACTGAGCTTCTGCTTGATTCTTTGGAACATTTTTGCTGAAAGACTTCTTATGTAATCAGGTAGCAGATAACTCTACACTTTACGGTATTTGCTTGCACATAGACGAGGTTGTTCAGAGACCACCCTTCAGGATTTCTTCTCCCCTTTCTCGAGAGCATTATCGTAGTGGTCGATTTTTGGTTTATGCTCCTCGTTGCTGTTGTATCTTAACAAGAATGCCTTTCTTCAGCTTACACTTTGAGATGTTGAACAGGTCAGTGTCAATGATATTTATGCAATGTCTAGGCCATGTAAGGATTTCCGAAAAAACTCAAACTTTTCTTTTGACGAGGAAACAGCTGCAAATGATTTTTCATTACTGGAAATTTTTGCAGCATCATTGCTCAGGAACGGTTGAACCGAGTTACTCAACTCGTTAGTCAATTTACTCTGTCTGAGCACTCGCCATTGTTATCATCTGCATGCAAAAACCATATAAACGGAAGCATTGACTCTCCTAGTGCCAAAAAATCCGGCGATTGGATGTCCTCGGCAATGACAGAAGATGAGGTACCTTCAACAAGGTGGGAACTTTGTTCTCCCGAGAGTGCTACTACTAGTGAAGCATCGGACCTGAGTCAAAGAAGGGATTTTGATAGAAGTGCATATAAGGGTACTCAAGAATTCGATGATTGTGCCTCTGAGAGCTCAGAAAACCCATGGAATAGTGGAGATCATACCTTCAGATATCACCATAATAGCCAAAGTCCAGAAAATGGCCTGTATTCCTTCCAAAGGGACCAGTCCTTGGAACGAGATCAAAGTTCTGGGTCCGTATTTAGGTGATAAAATTGCCTACTTTTCTGTTTCTCTCTCGTTAATTTCAATTTGTAGTGGGAGAATCTTCAAAGTGTACTTCTATCGATATGAAACTTCCTTTTGGCAGTTCAGCTAGAAGTTTTGTGTCTGAAGAATACGATGACGTATTTAGTAATCACGACGAAGATCCCAGGGACAGCCTGATAATGGAATGGGCCAGAGTGAGCTTTTAGTTCCTTTCGAAGTATGTCTTCGGCCATGAATGTAATAACTCCATCCTTGTGATTATTGCTGTAGGAAAGCAAAAACGAGTTGCTACAAATAGTTTGCGGTTATCATTCCATAACAGTCCCTGAAAGGGGAGGTGAGATCGTATTTCAGCCATTAGAGCATCTACAGGCGATCGAGTATCAAAGACCTTCAGTATCTTCTCTTGGACTGTCTGATAGATGCTTAGATCTCGATGATTATAGGCAGAGCTGTCAGGTTAGAAGGAATGATACGTTGATCTTCACTATGGCTAAGAAATAAAAGACGAAAATTTTGTTTGACCGGCCTGATCTGATTTTGAAGGTCAAGCTGAAATTATCAGCTGCCGAGGAGGCTTTTTCGCTTTCTCTATGGTCAATTGCTACACTATGCCGAGTTCTCTCTCTTGAAAGTGTAATGCAGGTTTTACTTTGAGTTTCAGTTTTTCATAGCATCTATATGAGTCTAATAAGCTGCTATGCAGATTCTGGGACTTGTTACTGGCGTTTTGTTGGAGAAACAAGTGGTCGTTCTGTGCCCGAATTTGGTACTTTCCGAAGCTTTAAGATAATACTATGTGAATTTATTTCTTTTTTTCCCTTTTTATCTCTTGGAAAAGTTGATATAAGTTTCATTTTCGCAGGGTGTTCTTTCTGCAGTAGTCCTATCGGTTATCCCTCTTATCCGTCCGTTCGAATGGCAAAGCCTATTTCTACCAGTAAGTTCTGACGACACACATACATACACGAGAATTGTACGTATAGACACACGCGTGGTTGAATATGGAAGCACTTCATCAGTTTGCAATCATCTCCTTTGAGCAATTAATGTTTTCAGTTTTGCTGCAGATTCTCCCCGATAAAATGCTGGAGTTTCTCGAGGCACCTGTTCCTTTCATTGTGAGTTCACCGTCTCAAATTTATTAAGTGGGATGTACTTTTTCTTCCCGAAATTTTTAAACTTGGTTCGATTTATGCAGGTTGGCATACAACAGAAGCCATCTGATCTGAAGATGAAAACTTCGACCCTTGTTCACGTTAACGTACTCAAGGATCAGGTGCCCCAAATTCTTACGTAATCGAATGGAATTTCCACAAAGACAGTTGAAAAAGATATCATCTCAAAGTGCTGAAACAATATTCTTTTTTTTTTTCGTGTTCGTTCCTCAACTTGGTGCAGGTGAAAAGTTGTAACTTGCCTCAGCTTCCTCAACGCAGAGAGCTCACGTCTGAACTGAGGCCCATCCATCAACTCCTATCATGTGAAGCCTCTGTTTCTCGGAGGCTCCCAGTGCATAAATGCAGTGAAGAACAGGTACCATTTTCTGGTATATCTTTTTCTAGCCCAAAACATCAAGAAGATCTGATTATCAATGATCATGCGAAGGTAGCTTTTATTCTTACAAGCATATAACATAAATATCCATCGTATGTTTGCAGGCTGAAGCTGCTAGTCAATTTCTAGACATCATGAGACATTACATGGAATCACTATGTTCAGACCTAAGGCTGCACACAATCACAAACGTTCAATCCAACAACGATAGGGTTCGAAGAATACTCTAACAACCACACTGCATTTTTTTATCTTCTCGTTTTTCTTAAGACACTTTTAATGTTACAGGTTTCTATCCTTCTCAAGGACAGCTTCGTAGATTCATTTCCTGTCAGAGATCAGTCTTTTGTCAAGGTGATAGCAACTCTTAGTTCTTCGAGCATTGTAGTCCTGCCTGGGATTAACTTTGGTGTTTTTTTTTTCTGTTGAGTTCTACAGGTTTTAGTTGACACACAGCTATTTACGGTTCTCTCAGACCATCGCCTTTCGAGCTACGAGGACGAGTACTAGCAAAGAAGAACATCGTTCAGAAGCATCCTTGTAAATGATTTTGGTTAGAAAAGGACTCCTTCAAGGATCATCGTCCCAATCTTTTTTCTTTGGTGGATGGATGTTCCACAGTCTGATCAGTCCACTTGTACGGATGTAACTGACGAAATTTAAACGTTTGAGGACTATTTTGTAATAAGCAATCGTTTCCGGAAAAAAAAGGACCATTTTGTAATAAATGTCTTAAAGTGGGTACTATTTTGACAATAGCGTACAGTTGACAGTTGAGAAGACGTTGATAAATTGGGCCTGCTATTAAATGTCATTGGGCTTTATAGACCAGCCCATATTAGACCAAAGAAAACCCTAACGTAATACCTCGTATATATAGCGTTGCGCCTCGTCGTTCTTCCCTCCACGGAGAGAGAGGAGACGGAGAATAGACAAAGATGTCGAAGAGAGGTAATGCGATTTCCCCAAATTCTCTGTAAATCCCTATTAGTATTGTGATTGTGTTTGTTTCGATTTCTTATCTGATCTCTTTGATTATTTTTCAGGACGTGGAGGTTCCGCGGGTAACAAGTTTCGTATGTCGCTGGGTTTGCCAGTGGCGGCGACTGTGAACTGCGCCGATAACACTGGAGCGAAGAATCTGTACATCATTTCCGTTAAAGGGATCAAAGGGAGACTCAATAGGCTGCCGTCGGCATGCGTCGGGGACATGGTTATGGCTACTGTGAAGAAAGGGAAGCCTGATCTCAGGAAGAAGGTGATGCCTGCCGTGATTGTGAGGCAGAGGAAGCCGTGGCGTAGAAAGGATGGAGTTTTCATGTACTTCGAAGGTAACATATATGAAGATGACCCAGCTTCATCGATGTGGATCCATTTTAGTTCCCCTGTTTTGATTGACTTTTAGCTGCAGATAAAATTATTACTTTTATTACACGAGCACTTATGTTGGATATCAGTGATTGGTTAAGAGTGATATGGGAGCTCTGATTTACTTGATTTTTTTGGGAAGCCCATGAAGGTGCATACTTACTATGTGATAATGTGGATTCGAATTAACGTTCTCTTCCACTCCATTCCATGGTTTGCGAGTTAGCTGTGACTACTTGTATGTTATGTATCGTTGACATTATTTGAAGTGTGTTTTTCTGAAAAATGTTTATAATTTCTGAAAGTATCCAATCCACTGTCACTTGCTTGAGTGCCCGATTCCATGAGTAGATTGTTGTTTCGACTTGTGTTCTCATCCATCTAATGCTTGTTTTATTTGCTCATATATCAGATAATGCTGGTGTCATTGTTAATCCGAAGGGCGAGATGAAAGGTATTGTCACTCCACATCTAACTACATTTTCTAGTCCATGTATTGGGGAAAATCAAGAGTTGAGTCAATTTTGACGCTTCCTTTCTGTGTTTTGCGAATGTTTTAGGTTCTGCCATCACCGGCCCTATTGGAAAAGAGTGCGCCGATCTATGGCCTAGGATTGCAAGTGCTGCCAATGCCATAGTCTAAATCTCAATTCCCATCAGTTTCCTTATAAGGCTTTGTTCTGTTTTCTAGTTTGAAAGTAGTTTGCGATTGGGATTTCCGTTAAAAGCCCACCCTTTATCTCTTGTTGCACTGTTATCGTACGTTTGTGTGAGGATGATTCTATGCCATTCCTTCAATTTGCACTCTAATCATATAGCTTCACCGTTTAGTTTCTTCAAAGTTTTCATGAAAGCGATAGTATCCTAAAGTTGTACACGTCAGATTTTCCCTGCGTTAACGCTTCTCCTGGATTTTCCCATAACGACTTCTCATAAAACAATGAAAAAGGAATGAATTGTCTTTACGTCGAATTTCTTTTGTTGTCGTCGAACACATACACGGTAGGCTTTGATAAGATGGGCCAAGGGCGTCACAAAACCGCTGAGGCCCTAAGCTAATGGGTCTTTAAAGCCCATAATAAACCAAAAACCCTACCTTTATATTCTCCTATCTTCACAACCTTCTCCTTTACACTTCGCCGCAGCAGAGCAGAGCTGAGCTAATACAAGACGCCGGAAAATGGTGAGCAAACAATTAGCAGATCATTGTTTCCCATGTATTGGGTCTTTAATCATCACTTGAATTTGCTTTTGTATAGCCGTTCAAGAGGTTTATCGAGATTGGCCGTGTTGCTTTGATCAACTACGGGAAGGACTATGGCAAGCTAGTCGTGATAGTCGACGTTATTGATGCCAACAGGGTATGTGATTTTGTAGCCGAGTTAGCTTTTTTTGGGTACTTTTGGCTATATGTTACTTCGATGAGCTTAGCTTATCATCGTTATCCATTCTAGGATAAAGCCTATGCTGTCTGATCAGCTTAACAAATGAATCCTAACATGTTTTTGTTCAATTAATAGGCTCTCGTAGACGCCCCTGATATGATTAGAAGCCAGATGAACTTCAAAAGGCTTTCTCTCACAGACATCAAGATCGACATCAAAAGGGTTCCGAAGAAGAAGGAACTGATTGCTGCTATGGAGGCTGCTGGTGAGTGCCTAAGGTTTAATGTAATTTTAGCTAATGACCGTACAGTTGCTGAGGATCTTCATGTTTTGGTACTCAGATGTTAAAGGCAAGTGGGAGAAGAGTTCTTGGGGAAGAAAGCTAATTGTGCAGAAGAGAAGGGCTGGACTTCACGACTTTGATCGGTTCAAGCTTATGCTCGCCAAGATCAAGGTCCTGTCTATGGCTGTTTCACATCACATTGGTCTATCATGTTTAAATGTCCACATATAAGAATCATCACATTCAAAGATTTTAATCGACAACTTGGCTCTCTTTATGGACGAATTTGGTAGTTCATCTCCTAAAGATGTGTTGTTATTTGCTGAATTTGCAGAGGGCTGGGCTTGTCCGACAGGAGCTTTCTAAGCTTAAGAAGGAAACTGCTGCTTGATCAAATCTAATCTTTCTTTCATCCTTCTTTTGTTGAAGGGTTCACACCATTTTTCATTATCATCACTTTTTGTGCTTGTTATTTGAATCGCAAAGGAGAGTTGTTTTACTTTTAGCCTCAGAAAGTACTTAATTTGAACCCGCTCTATTTTTCTTCTGTCTGAGTTGCAATGGCTTGACATCATTTGTCAAATAGGTCTGCAAATTTTTTAACATCAGCGCACAACCAACCTTAAAGGCGATGCATTAAACGACCTAAGAACCAGTACTGAAATGAAGCAATCCTTGAGCAGATTTAAGCACGAAAGTACATGGATACCTAAGAACCAATATCAAATGTACGCAAAATCTCAAATGTATGTCTACATCAAGAAACGATAAGAGAAATTAGTTCGAGCTTCCACTCAACAACTCGACAAGCTCAACCTTCTTTAGCTTCGAAAATCCCTTCAGACCACGAGATTTGGCTAGTGCCCTCAGCTCGACCAGCTTCATATCGCTTAATTTCTCACCCACGTTCTGTTCTTCAGCTTCATCACTGCCGTAAATTTCATCAGTTTCGCCATCAGATGTTCCTACATCAAATACTTCTCCTTCGACAGATTCAATGTCAACTTCATCAATCTCATCAGCCTCAAGCTTCGAACTTTTCTTCTTCTGTCTACCACTTGGAGGGTCTTGAGTAAGGCTATTAACAGATTCACCGGAGTAGATAGGCTTGAACTTGATCTCAGGAACTGGCGATCGCTTCTGAAAGTTCGATTTTGGTCTGCTAACAACTGGTGTAGGGTTTTTTTCATGCTTCACAGCCATTTCAGATCCCAACAAGCTACTATCACCGCTACTCTCTTCAGTAGATGGGTCGATTTCTTTACTCGATCTGTCCAAGATGAAATCACTAGTGCTATCACTGCTGCTAGATTTCCCCTTTCTACCTTGTTGAACAGAGTGTTTCCTCAGAAGCTTGAGAAGAGAATCAACTGTCTCGCTCTCTTTGCTTTTGACCTGAGACGACTCTTCGACTTTCTTCTCTTCCTTCAACGCAGTTCTCTCGCGAAGCTGGGCCTGAACCTTGCGAAATAATTCAACAATCTCCCTCTCCCTTGGGCCAGGAGCCGCAGTGGCCTGACCCTTTCGATTCCCAGAATCTGAAAGCAAAGGCCCGTTCTTGGAGGAGAATGACTCAGATTCTTCGAAATCGTCGAAGCTGTCTCTATCTTCGCCGTTCCTGTTCCTATTGCGGGAAAACCCGTATTTGTTCTGCCTCGAGAAATCAGAATTTCTTCTGTAGTTGTTGGAACTTGCGTTGCACGCAATCCTTATGCTTCTAGAAGCACTTCTTCGGTAACATATGCTCAATCTGCGCTCAACATGAGAATATTTGGACGATAGAGAAACAGCTCTAGCAGAAACACCTGAACAAGGAAGATAACTGCCATCTGCTGGCCCATATCCTACAATAAAGTTAGAAATTAGGTCATAATCTTAGCCGTCTACGAACAGAGCATCACTTCGCTATGTTATTACATCGTTCTACATTTGAGTAGCACAGCACACTCAAGAAAGTAAGCCTACACGATTCGAGAATCAAGGTTCTCGAACCAAGCAAAGCATTTCATCAAACACGTTATAAGCATCAACGGCTAAGACTTAAAAGCTGCGCACATGGAAAAGAAAGACACATACCAAGCAAGGTGGAATTACAAAAGAAACTTTGTTATCCATGGATTTAGCACTAAATCTTTAACCCAGTAACAGCGTAACACAAGGCCTACCTTGAATACTTCTTGATGTAAAATGAATTGCCCCTGACATTGTTTTCGCTTGCAAAGATCCCAATGTCTCTCGCGGTCGCGGGGGCGGTTTCACAGTAATCAAAGATGAGATTTTGTGGCTACGTTCGCCACCATATGGATATATGGGCCAGACATTCTTGAAATTGAGCCTTACTATTGTTGTTGGTGTGTACTACTAACTTGTAAGATTAATTACTTAAAACCCATAAAGCCCAAGAAAATAGAATAGGACTCTCTTACACTCCTACACTAGTCACGAGGCGACATGTTTTGTTGACCCTTTTACTGTACATCATTGCTAAAGCACAAACCTTTATTGGAAACTGGACAAAATCTCAGATAGACCCTATTTTAAAAAATAAGATTACTTTTGGTTTCTTTTTAAAAAAGGAACTTGACCGAGTCAATTAAAAAAAGAGGAACATGTTTCCTTAATTAACTAAACCCCTAATTAATACCTAAATAAAAAAAAAGAAATATATATATAAAATAAGAAAAGAAAACGCACCAACCTCATTGATTAATGCACCCACGAAGCACCAAAACGAGATCTTGAAGGAAAAACGAGCTGAAGCATCCGCCGAAATCGAAACACCCAAGCTCCAAGAATCCCAATTTCGTTCTTGAACGCATATACAGTAAGTTCCGTTCATGTTAACGCCGGTTACAAGTATATATTATCGGGCATTGTAATTTCCGTTCATGTTAATGACATTTACATTTCGAGCATCGGGTATTAGATTTTCGAAGGTTTGGGTAGTTATGGGTAGCATTTTAACCTTAGATCTGTGCGAATTTGCAGAAAATTTTCGCTTTCCGATTATTCGAGTCTGTTATTCGAGTTTACGTTGACTCGAAAAGTCACTCGGATAAGTTGTTTTGGCAACATACAATTCGGACATCAAACTCGAATAAACTCGGAAACTTTACTCGATTAATACTATTTTTTATGAAATTTTACACTTACATATAATTCGGATATGTTATTCGAGTTAAACGTATACTCGAATGTCTTACTCGAATAATTTTTGTTTCCGAATATTTTATTTACTCGAATAACTCGTTTGCAATAAAAGTTGATTTATTCCATTTATTTCTTCGATAACAACTTATCGAGTGTCTTCAAAATCTTAATACTCAAAGACTCTATTCGAGTTGTTTTACTACTCGAATTGTTTACTCGATTAATTTCAACTTTTCGAATATTGAAATTATTCGAATAATGCATATTGCAATTAAATTTTATTAACAATGATTTGTTTCATATGCAGGTTATGCCGACCAGCATCATGATTGATTACGATGGAGAATGGATAATTGGGAATGATAATAAATGGACATGGGTTCCAAGGATGGGAACAAATATGAAGCCCATTGGGTTCGATGTCGATTGTTGTTTGCTGGACGATCTGCGGAACGAAATATACGAGACTATTGGCGTAAGCGGGAGGCCGGAGTTAAAGCTAAGTTATCAGCCATCTATGAGAGGTATGGAAGGGTGTGCTCCGTTGTATATAAAGAATGATCGAGAGTTGAAGGGTTATATATACTTAGGGGGTCCAATGGATAGACCGATTCTCCGTGTGGAGATTGGACTCCCTACGACCCTCCACCGTCAAACTCTCGCGGATGATGAAGTTGGTCCCGTTCCAATTGAGGTTCGTAGCGATGGAGGTGGTTACATCGATGATTATTTTGACCGTATCATCGACTTTGGCGGATGCGAAGATGTGAATTATGGGGGTGAAGGTCACAATGAGGCGAATGATCGTGATGAGAATGTTGCATCACGGCAGAACGTGCACGTCAATTTTGATGGCGTAGATGGAGAAAATGCGGACGGGAATGATGAGGAGGAGGAGGAAGAGGAAAATGCAACTATTCCTAGCGATCGGTATTCTTTTACCGACGGTTCCACCATGAAGGTCGGTGATGAATTCGAGGATAAGAAGGCCGTCAAGAATAGGATCCAAAGAGTTGCTATAGAGGCATGCTTCGAGGTCAAGATTATAAAATCTTCCCGATCGTACTATGGCGTGAGATGCAAAGAGGATGGATGTACTTGGAGGATATGGACGACGAAGATTAAGGATACATCCGTATTCTCGATTCGTACGTATTGCAACACACATACGTGCGACCTTGCAAATCGGAACGCAAGACTCACTCAAGCATCGTCAACCTCCGTGAGTGATATGCTGCTTGAATCTTTTCAGGGTTCAACAAGTACACCGGCCCCTAAACTCATTCAAACAATGATGAGAAATCGTGGGATTGAAGTTTCGTACTTCAAAGCATGGAAAGGAGGCATTTTAGCACAAAATGCAATGAAGGGTGACCCCGATGAAAGTTACAAGCTGTTGCCGTCGTACCTGTCGACGTTGAGAAGAGTGAATCCGGGAACCATAGCAAGTGTATATCTGGACGACGAGCGGAGATTTAAGCACGCATTCCTATCCCTTGGTGCTTGTATTGCGGGATACCGTCACATGAGGAAGGTTGTTTGCATAGACGGTACTTGGTTGAAAGGAAAGTATGGGGGTACGTTGCTTATTGCATCAGCGGAGGATGGCGACCGCCATCAGTTTCCTTTAGCTTGGGGCATAATCAACAATAACGAGTGCATAGAAGCTTGGTCGTGGTTCTTGAACGAGCTCTTGCAAGTCGTGCCCAACGAGGACGATCTTGTCATCGTATCCGACAGATCTCCTTCTATCAAAGCCGCCGTTGCAGCCGTCTACGGTCGTGCGCACCACGGTCATTGTATTTGGTACCTGTCACAAAATATGAAAAGCAGGTGTAAGAAGCAGGGTGCGACCGAGACGTTCATACACATTGCTAAAATATACAAGCAATGCGACTTTGATTCACAATATGGTGATTTTGAGAATAGGTTTCCCATCGCATACGCGTATTTGCAACAGACTGATACTAAGGAACGATGGAGTCGAGCCTATTCTCCGACGTCTCGCTATAACATCATGACTACGAACGGGGTGGAATCGATTAATGCAAGACTCCGCGAAGAAAGAAAGCTACCGATCAATGCGCTTCTGGAATCGATACAGAGGCTGACGGCGGATTGGTTTGCTAGATACAGACAGCAATCTGGACAAGCAACCACTCGGTTTACCCCGACGGTGGAAATGAAGCTCCGTGAGAGGTATGAGCTAAGTCAAGGGTATGAAGTACATGAAATCGCTCCGCATGAGTACGATGTCCGATCTCCGGGGGGTCGTGCCATTGTTAACTTGCGGTCGAAGACTTGTACGTGCCGCCAATTCGACATCGACAGGATTCCTTGTCCACATGCAATCGCGGCGAGTCTACGAGCGAACATGAGTTTCTACCCGTTGTGTTCGGAATATTATTTTGTCCTAACGTGGCAGTCTGCTTATCACGGACGAGTTTCGCCGGCTCCGGATCAAGCCGAGTGGGATACCTCGGATCAATTGGTGTTGCCGCCTCCGTTCGTAGCAAGGCGTGGTCGGAGAAAAGAAAGGAGGTTTCCGTCCGTCGGTGAGTTTGGTCGTAGACATTAAGTAAATCTTGATGTATGAGTTTGTATGAGTTTGATGTATGAGGTTGTATGAGATTGATGGATTACTGTGAGTTTGGCTTCATTGTAGCTTTTTTCACTGTTATTCGAGTAAAATGCACAACTCGAATATTATTAGAATAGGTCACTCGAATAACGTAACAATAAAAAGTCAAAACCGAAAACCTGAACTTATTCGAGTAACCGAATAACTCGAATAATTTACAAACAAATCGAATACCGTACTCGAATAATATCTTGTAATTCGAGTGTACTTTTCAGAATTATTGAATTTTAATTATCTCGATACATAGATGTATAAATATCAATATTTCGATGTTTTAGGGCCTTCATGATGTTAATAAGTCGCTTTATGAAGATTAACAATGTTTAATAAAAGTCGTTGCATAACAATGAAATACATTGGTGGATAGGACTTTAGTATATACATTCCCATCAACAATATATATAACATGTATCGAAATATCAACTTGATTTTCTTTTTTTCAAGAATCTCTATAATATCTTATTACTTAGAAAGAAAATGTTATTTAACATGAAATGATATTTAACAAGAAATGTTTTCATGTTATTCAACATTTCATGCTCATGATATAAAAAACAATATTTTCGATTTTTAAATTATTCGAGTTATGTATGATACTCGAATATGCTCGAATATGCAACTCGATAAAAGTAGCATTATTCGAACAAGCTCTTTCACTCGAATAAAAGTGAAGTTCGACAGAAACAACTAATCCAGTGAAGTTTATTCGAGTGCTGTATGACACTCGGATTGAGCTCGAGTAGCTTACTCGTTTAATTCCCATTATTCGAACAAGATCTTTGACTCGGATAACAGTGAAGTCCGATAAAATCAACTGACCAGTGAAGCTTATTCGAGTGCTATGAGGTACTCGAATTAAGCTCGATTAGATTACTCGGATAATTATCATTATTCGAATAAGCTCTTTCACTCGAATAACAGTGAAATTTGTAAAAAACAACACTGAACCTTGAACACTCTGAACAACCTCAACAGCAACTCAACCAACCATAACACAGAACAATTCCAAATCAAAAAATCTATACAAATATATCTAAAACGGTTCATACAATATCCCAATTGTTAAAATAAATACATACCGTCAAAAACTTTCTAAACGACAAAACTTTAGAATCGTCCAAAGCGTAGAGATCATCTCTGTTACCGATCAACAGAGACATCGCCGCCCTAAGCATGTACGTACCGCACTCTCCGCTGTTCGAGAAATAGAACAATTTCAGGTTTAAGAAAATAAGAAAATAAGAAAGTGAGAAAATAAGAAAATTACCTGAGGACTTGTTGAGGGAACTTGGGGCACCGCACCCAAGCAAACTTCTCCACTGATTCTTGCTCCACACCTACGTGTTGAAGCATCAGCGGTATCACTTCGGCCAAAGGATCGAGGAACGGCTTCATGAACCTCAAGTCCGAATCGCTGCTGCGGTCGGAATCCAAAACGAGGATGTTCCTCTCCTTGAACCGAGCGACGAGGAGCACCCAATGCGCGTTAAACGCCAATGGGATGACGGCCACATCCGCTTGGCTCCAGTGAAGTGATGGCTTGCCGCCGTATAACGCATTGATCTCTCCCGTGGCGAATAGCTCGAACGAGGACACGTTCCACGGTCGCGGCTTGACGGACTCCATCCTGACTGCATGTGCGAAGTTGGCGTTCACGTACGCGATTCGCTCCGCATGCACGCAGTTTTCTTGCATCGCCGTGAACCCGCTAAATGCCTCGTTGACGTGCTGCAATAATAGCATATAATGTTATTAAACGAAATAATTAGAACATATTTAGCAAAAAACACACATACCTCATCCGAAAGCCACACTTTCGGAGTGGACAGGTCGGCAAAGAATTTCTTGTCGTACGCTTGGAGGATTCCTTGCCGTTCCTCCTTTGCGCCCATTCTTGCCACCTCCGCCGCGACGGCATCCCAATTCTTCGCCCTCTCGCCGATGATATGCTCTATGTCCGTGCGGCGTTGTATTGCAACGCGAGGGGTCGAATCGGGCGTCGGCGTATACGGACTCGAAAGCAACCTCGACTTCTTCTTCGCACGTTCCGTCCGTGGCCGCCTCTCCTCCGCTTCCGCCGCCTTCTTTGCCTTCGACGCCGCGGCGGCCCTCTGCGCCTCCGCCCACGCCGCCTTCTTTGCCTTCGACGCCGTGGCGGCCCTTTCTGCCGCCGCCTCCGTCGCCGCCCTCTCCGCTTCCGCCGTCGCCGCCGCGGCCCTCTCCGCCGCGGCCTCCTCCGCCGCGGCCCTCTCCGCCGCCGCCCTCGCGGCCCTCTCCGCCGCCGCCTGCTCCGCCGCCGCCTTCTCCGCCGCGGCCCTCTCCGCCGCCGCCCTATCCGCCGCGGCCCTCTCAGCCGCCGCCGCCTCCGCCGCGGCCCTCTCCGCCGCCTCCGCCGCGGCCCTCTCCGCCGCCACGGCCGCGGCCTCCATCTCAGCCTCCATCTCCACATTCTCGCCCCCCTGCTCCCGACTCCCCGTCGGCGGCGAATGAGGAGGCGAAGGAGGCGGCATGTCCTGATCGTAGCTTCTCGTAATATCCCGCACCGTTCTCGGCGTCAGGCTCTCAAGGGCTACAAAATTAGAGTATTACGTTAGATTTACGTAATATCAATATAATCTTATAAAATAAACATTAAGTAAGACATACCTTGGACCACGATCGAGCGCAGCTCCCTAATCTCCGTCCGCAAATCCCGTACATCGCCTTCCAGCCTGTCCATTCTTCTATCAAAATGGGCGATGATTGAGCCGGAAGGAGGAGGAGACGGCCTCGGAGGAGAAGACCTCGGAGGAGACGGCCTCGGAGGAGGAGACGGCCGAGGAGGAGACGGCCGAGGAGGAGACGGAGCAAGCCGATGCTCGGTGCAGTAGACCGACAGCCCATTTAGAAGATGCTCCACTATTCTTTGGGCCACGGCATCATTCCGGCTGCCACAAAATCCGGCGACCGTGCGGAAGTGCCTTGAATTGGCTTCAGCATCGGTCGGTGTAAGGCAACACCGCACGTCCTGTGTATTTGTACAATTTAGAAAACGCAATCTAAATAAATCCATATTATAAATAAATAAATATACTTACATCCATCGCCACGGCACCGAATGCACGCTCGACCGCTTGCCATCCCGGAGCAGAGCTCTTGCCGTAAAATGTCGTCTTCCAATGGCACATACGGGGTAGCGGGAGCCCTTCGCCGGCTCTTCTCACGGTGAATTCTTGCCCGACTGTCGGCCAGCACTCGTATGCCAGAACCTGATAAAAGAGAGTAGAAGTAAGTTAAAATAAATATAATATGTCTTAAATAATAATACAAAACTAATTTAATTACCTGAAGCGGCATTACGAAGCCGCTGATATCGAAGGTTGTTTGGGTTCTTCTATTCGATATGTTCGATGCCATCTCCATCGCCCTCCCCAAGAGGTCTTTGTTCAGACCATAAATGACCTCCTCGAACGATATCCTTCCCCAAGGATATTCGTTGAAGCGGTCGAAGTCCTCCACCAGACGGAGCCACTCCTCCTTGACCTTCAAGTCCTTCTTTATCCTCCGCTCCCCTAGCACCCCGACGGCAAAATAAAGGGCCGCGATCTTCAATTTCTCGGGACGAACGCCCGAGGCTCCACCGGCGTCACGGATCATTTCCGTGATTTTCTTCTCCAAATCGTGTAGATATATAACGGGCTTGCCTGCGAGCCATAAAACAAACGTTAGTTTTTGAAATCGAAGTAAAAAAATGAATCAAAAAGATAAAAAAAATAGAATTAATACCAGGCCAATGCCTCGTCGCAAACTCGTTCGATGACGGTATCTCCGGCTCGTTAGCGCCGCAGTCGAGGCCCGTGAGTAGGCAATACTCGACCAATGAAAATCGTAATGGTCGCCCACGAACGACCATCCAGAACTCCTTCGAGTCCGGCATGTACTCCACCTGCCGGCTCATCAAATACCACATGATCATGTTCGAGTTGTAGTGGTTTCGGGCCACCTTTATCAGGTTCCCGAACTGAGTCCGTCTAACCATCTCCTCCATTTCCTCCTCGTTCAAAAGCGTACGGATGCGTTCGCATACCGACATGTACTGCGCGTTCAGAGTGAGGGTGGCATGGTAGAAATTGTCCGCCGGCAACTTCGTCGGAAAATAGATCTGAAAAGGCAAAAAAGCAAAATTCACTGTTATTCGAGTAAATTATTCGAGTAACACATCACTCGAATACGTCAAGCAGTTATTCGAACCCTAACTACTCGAATAAATACTCGAAAAGGCGATGAATACGATTTTAACAAAAATCCGACCGATTACGACGTTTACGCAAAGATTTAACATCAAAATCGATCGATTTAACGCTAATAACAAAAGATCTAACCAAGAAATTCGTTCAACCAATTCGATTTAACAAAAACCCAAAATGCGACCAAAAACTCACCGTGGCTCTACCGCCGTCGACTTGCTCATCCACCCGGTTACGAACAGGCGCGGAAGGCTCCGATGATCTCGTTTTTCTTTTCGCCATTGATGATTATGCTTGGGCTTGTGTACGATTTTTCGAGTGATTTGGTTTCGAAGAGAGAGCGCGAGGTATTTAAGGTTTTCGAGTGATTTGTGTCTAATTTTCTTTTCGAGCTTTTTAAAACACTGCTTATTCGAGTATATTATTCGAGTTCTGTATTCGAGTGTTTACTCGAAAAGAACTCTCGATAAGATACTCGAATAATGTAGCTTATTCGTTTAAGTTTTCTGCACATTATTCGAGTCACCTTATCTCTTCGATTTATTATTAGAGTAAGTCATTCGAGTCTTGCTTTTACTCGAATAAATCCGAATAATTTTTCGCTTTTAATAAGTCAAAAATGCATTTATTCGAGTCCATTATTCGCGTATTGTGTCACTCGAATAAAACTCGAATAACTTTTCACTGTTAAAAAAACGGATTAGCCTCCTTAACCAGTTTTTTAGTAAGAGTATTTCAGTCATTTGAGAACCCGTTCCTCTTTTTTTAAAACGAAATAGAATCGTTCCTCTTTTTAAAATTTTCCCCATACATAGTGAATTAGTGATAGTAGTAGGCCATGCTCTTCGTCGTCATTTTCTTTCTCGTTCGAGTGTAGAACATGTAAGGAAGGGAAAGCAGTCCATAGATTCTGAAAGCAAATGGGGGAGGTTAAAGCTCTCTGTTTCCTTGTCATTGTGTTTTTCACCATGGCATCTGCAGCTCAACGTAGACCACCAGGGTTTATTTACACCAGAACCAAAGGAAGATGCACCCCACAGTAAGACCATTCTCTATTTTTTCAATTTTGTCGACTTTCTTCTTCCTTCGTAATGGGTCGTGGTAAAGTTCGAATCTTGAGCCATTTTTTTCTTACAGGTACTGGAGCAGCAGAACAGAGTTATGGCCTAAGATGGTACACCCTAGATCGACTTTGTCCAAAATTTTCGGTTCGAGGGTTTTCGAACTGCTATTCAAGAACGAAACAACGCTTATAGAAGCAGCATCGTCATCGATAAACGAAGGCAAAGATTCAGAATGTGTCTACTGTAGGCTCGCGAGAGAGTCCACAGCTGCTCTGATCAACTCTTATGCCAGAAAAGGGTTTCCTTACACGGCTTGGGAAGTCAAAACTAGAGTCATTGCAGCTATGGTTTCAGATAAAGCTGCAGATTTGCAGGCTCGGAAGTTTCTACAAGCCAATCGGAACTGCGGATAGATAGGCTCTGTTTTTATTCGTCTTTTCGTATTGTATGTTATGAGCTTTACCTAACCTAAGAGTTCTTTTATCATGTGTTCTTCTGCCAATATGAAGTGTATGATCTTCATCTCGATCATCTAAATTTGAGCTCAGCTCAGTGAATAAATACTAAGTTAAGTTGTCTTTGATCGACTCTGTCTGTAGGCGTTGCAGTTATTATGTATTGAGCAGCCAGTGTTGACCAGTTAGTTGGCGTCAGGCGCGTGTGAGAATATACGTTTGTCTCACTTCGTAAAACTTAAGCTAAGAAAAGAATCTTTTACAAGCTGTAAAGTGGTAACAGAAAAAAAAAAAAAAAAAAAAAAGCTTTACCTTCATACTTCATTTCTAGAGTTAGACAAGCACGTTAGAACAGAGCATAAAATTCCATGGCCCCTTTATTCGATCTCCTTGTAGAGATTAAATTTTTGTTTTTGGTTCATTCTCATCTCATCCAAGTAAACCAGCGTAAGAACTAAGTTACTATTTTTCCTTAATATCTTTATTTAGTGCTCTTTCTTACTCGCATGTTGTCCCCACCTGGAGATTCTTTAGCAGTTGAACCTCTCTATAAAGAAAGCATCGTCTCAGTGGCCCAACTTCCATACCCTTTCTTC
Source organism: Craterostigma plantagineum (assembly GCA_027422505.1). Lineage (NCBI taxonomy): Eukaryota > Viridiplantae > Streptophyta > Magnoliopsida > Lamiales > Linderniaceae > Craterostigma > Craterostigma plantagineum. Next base: position 557,410 of record JAPQWV010000005.1, read on the forward strand.
TGATCTCTTCTTCCCAAACTGATCAATTATCTGCCATGTCTTGCTTGAATCTAACGAGGCTCTTACCTCGTACAAAGCTATGGAAGCTGTTCAAAGCCAAACTGCCCCTCAAAATACACAAACTCGCCTCATCAAAGGCAGCCAAGAAACGCATACAACAACAAAGACGGCTTTCTTACAACCGCAAATCTCACAAGAAACTCAGCTGGTCAACGCTATCGATCCAGCCCAAGAGATTCAAGAAGAAACTACACAGCAGTAATAACTCTAAGTGTAGTATTTACTTCAACAAGAAGGTGCCTCCTCCTATATATGTCGATGAGCTGTTCGTAGAAGCCTCCATGGCGATCAAGAGTACCATGCACGAGCGAGAAACCGAAGCCAAGGTGTCTAAACCATCTTCATCGTCAAGCTGTAGCAGCTCAAACAGAAGTGTGAACCGTGGTAAGAATACTAAGAAGACGACGGTAAGTGCAGATGATATATGGGAGTCACTAGAGATGACCTCTCCACAGATGGATGGGATCGATGAAAGGGCCGAGGAATTCATTTCTAGGTTTCGGGCCGAGATGCAAAACCAAGAAACTAGGATAGCTCGACGTTTGTAGCATTCTGAACAGATTGATTCCTTGTATTCTTGGACAGCAATAGAATAATCTCATTATGACAGTGCTTTGTCAACATTTTGTGGAGTTGTTTCTTTTAACTAAGATATTGAAGGTAAAGCACAATTCTTTTTTCGTCTTTGTGGTGTAAGAATTAAGGCAATTCAAGAACCGACGAGACCCTTGTGGCGAGCATAACAGATTATAGACACGAAGATCGATCCACAGCCTAATGCTGCCAGCATTACCACCTGCAATTAAGTAACATGTCAAGAAAATGCCCAGAGAATCATTGAAGATGTTTGAATGTATTTTTGTATTGCTTACCCATTTGAATAAGAAGCCATGGTTTTCTCTCCATGGATATGGAATATTCATTCCGAAGATGGCTGCAAAGAGAGAGTACATAGACAGGCAAACTGTCCCAGAGCTTAAAAATAGCTCCAACTGAAAAACAAATAAACATAAATTGATTAATTAACTGAGGTAAGATATGGGACATGATGCTTAACTGTACCTGAATCAACTGATTCCGATGATTGTCAAGCTGCAAGAAGTAAATGGAGCTTTGTTATGTTATGAATGTGCTTGTGAACAGAGTTTTGCTGCGTATATTTTTCGTAGAATGACCTGAATGTTGATATAATCCTCGGTGTCGTCAATGTATTCTCGTAACTGCGACGAAACAAAAGGAAAATAGGCAACAGTGATTAGAATTTCGAACGAATCCTAATACGAAGTTGATAAGTATTCTGTTTCTTACCGTGCTCAGCTTATTCATGATGCTTTCGATCTGCATAAAGTAAGCCTACAATACAAGGCAAGTAATATATCAACACGAATGATATGATTATCTATCAACTGATCGAATCTAATTAAGTCGTAGCTTACGAAACCTCGAGCAACATTTCGAGCTCCTCGACGTTGTGCTCTCCACGAGTCGAAGTCAGTGCAGTACTTCTGCTGTTACTTCTTGAGACCCCTGAGCTTTTTGCAGGCGATTCATCAGATATTTTTAGGTGTTGTTCATCGTGATTGTAATCGCTGTAAGGTGAAGCTGAGAACATTGATTTTCTTGATAGATAAAGATACTCCATGTCATCATTGTCGTCTAGAAGTTGCTCTAACTCATCCCTTATCTTAGAACACCACAACGTTAACATTATACAACTAAGATCAAGCAAAGATATTACAGCCCATATAGTTTTCTATACGAAGATGTGTGACATGCTGTTCTTACGTACCTTTTGAACCCGACTTGTCAGTCTTGACATGGAACTCTTCAATTTACGAACACGATCCAAGTTCCGACTACTAGTCTGTGTGTAAAGTCGATAAAAGAGAAAACTTTGAACATCTAGAAACCATAAGCAGAAGTAAAAAATATCATTACCATCATCCATGCGGGCGATATGAAGTAGAAAAGCGATTCTCTAACTAAGTTCCTTTACCTTAGCAGTGAGTTCATCTAAAGCAGGGTAAGCAGCAATCTCTAGTTCTCTGGTTTGAGCATCAAGAGAGGTGCATATACCTTCTAACACCACTTCTAAAGCTCTAAATTCAAATGGGAACTCTACACACCATCAATTTCATCAGGAGAACACAGTGGTTATAATATCTGTAAAGCACATGCTTCGAAGAAAGAAAGAAAACAGAGTAAACTTTTGGCAGCATACCATATTCTTCATCAGCTCCCAGTTCGTTACTAATGGTTTCAGGCAACTCTTCGTCGTCTCCTTCACCGCGGTAGATGGAGAAAGGCAATCGCCGTTTAAGCTCTTCTACAATTGGTACGATGTTATCGTCTAGAGGATCTCTGAGCAGTACCTAATCCAACTACAAACTCATTATATCTCACATTATTTTCGAAATTGGATCGAAATATTATAGCCCTTTACCTCATCTGTAGTTATAATAGCCTTGATATGCTGCATCAACAAGGATAAAGTCAGTCGAAAACTCCACCAAACAGAAGGAAAAAGACAAGTCTTTCTTGTGAAAGGAAAAAAAAAACGGAAACTTTGTTTGCCTCCAAATTGAGTACAATCGCCTTCTCTCTGCCAAGAATCGCAGAAGGGTAGGACAACATAGGGTCGAGAATTCTGAGGTCTCTTGCATTTATCGGCACTCTTCTCATAATAGCGTACTTGTCCAAATCCAAGATCTTCCCCTGCCCACTACTGTCGAACAGTATCCAGTTTCTGGGCACTGAAGTTGCCTTCTTCATCAAAGACATCTCTGTTTCCGCAGCATATTCATCCTCTCTAGCCATCTTCAACAAGTTTCCAAGCTCGAAAACAACAGAACCATGAAGCTCAAAACTTTCCTTCTCTTACTAAATAGTGAGGTTATTGCCAACACGTCAATCAAAGTGTCGGTGACAGTTATATTTAGCTGATATCGAAACAAGCGAAGGTGGGATATTTACAATGTTGTTTTCTTGTAGATGGGTAAGGACTAAGGTCGGTTAATTCGATTGAATGATCAGCGTACTGCGTGGGCCAAAAAACAAAAACCTGCGGAAAATTGCATAAGCTTTTGGCTTTGCATGGCTGGCTGGCGATACTAAGATTCCTGATAGGCTTTGTGGGGTGGTGGGATGATAAACATTTGAACTTTCAAGGATAAACATAAACTTCATTCCACTCTTTAGTATCTTTCGATCACGTACTATAAATTCTTCGATTAATTTTAAAACGTGATATTCAATAACAGATGAAGCTACTACAATCTTAATTAATAATGTGATTTTAATATGGATTTAAGACCAAGGTGGTCCTTTGTATATCGCAGTAATTATACCTTTCGGCTCCACTAACATTGAAATGGAATAGACACTAGTTTTTTGCCCGTGCATTGCACATAATTATATATAATTATTTTAAGTCAATTATACAACTTAATTAACCATTTTTAATTAACTAATTAAAGAATCGATTTTTGATACATGGGTCGGTTAGTTTTTTTAGAAAGTGGGGTGTGGGGCGGTTTTATCAACGTCTTAAGAAATAATTAATTAAAAAAATTAATGAACACGACATGTATCAACACCACAAGAAAACTACATTTAAATATATATAGGATTACATGCAAATTTCTTTCCTCTTTCTTCTTTTGTTTTTCTTTTTATTGTAGGTATAATATAATCCTCTCATTAAAGACGAAAAAACTGTGTATCAGATTCAACCAACCACAAAGATTGCATTCATTCAAAAGGGGTCTTTCAAAAGATGACATTCAAAATAGGTAGCACGAGTGGGCTAAGGCTATCATTAGTGCATTTCGTTATTATTTGATTTTTTTCTCCAAACAGGATGGAGAAGGAAGGTTAATAAATAAACTTGAGAATTGTCTGGGTCAGACAGCAAACCTTTTGATAATGACAGAGATGAACATGCATGACAAAAAGAGAATTCCACAACTAAAGGATATAGACTCTCTCACGAGCAAACCTCACCCCACGTTTCATCTATGGTTTTAGCAGCAAGTCACAACAGTAATGTACATGTATATATTCTCTAAAATTCCGAATTTGTGGTCACCGTTATTCTACGCCACCTAGTCGGAAAAAAAAAACAGACCATAATGAGAGGGGGGAATAAGCAAAGAAAGAACAAAAAAACATGGATCCCACAAAGGTTAAACGGCGAGAAAACGAGCAGCACTTACCACCTAAAGGGTTGTCTCACAATCACCTGGATTTCCAGTTATTAGGCCCTGCCGACGAAATATAAGAACATTAGGCACACATTCGGGCTAAGCTATGGCATTCACAAGCAGTAAATGACAACATCAAATGTTCAACCATTACAGCAAGAAACGTGACATATCTGTTTTGTCTTACTTAATCGTGAACTGAAAAATGGCGTACCTCTGTTTCCAACAGATACAGGACCTCCTGGATTGACTTGCATACGGTTCATGAGCCAGGGAGGAACTCTGCGTCTATTACCAGACTGTGTATGCCTACTTGGGGGGTAACTTGGCGGATAAGGCACCTGGTCCATCCTCGATCCATTGCCATAGTACTGGCCTGTAAAAATACAAAAGGTTGTACTAATTGAAACAAAGCAAATAAAGAATAACTAAACGCGCACCCAACTTAATAGCTACTACTAAGCAAAAAAATGTACCATTATCGGATGGAGATTGAGGTCTCAAATACTCTCCCGTGCCACTCTGTGGTGGTGCATATCGATTCCTCTCAGAATCCCTAAAGGAACTACTATTGCCGGCATAACGTGGTCTAAACCTGTTTGGATGAGGGTGGATATCCCTGCGCTGGCTTCTATGTCTGGGGCATATGAAAACTGGCGTGACGGGGTTGGGTTAGAATGGGGTTGATATACGCCTCGATGGAAATCACCATCCATTGGACGCATGTCATTGGAGGCTCGGTCAGAAAAATGAACGGAAGGTTCATCACCGAATGAATAATCATGCCTTGAGTCAGGGAAGCGCCTTGGTTCCTTTTCAAAGTCTTGATCCCGGTGGCTGTAACGGTGAACAGTATCAGAGGATCTTGTATTAATCCTAGGCAAGTCAGATTGCCCCCATCGGGATTCTCTGGGACTCCTCTTATAGTACTGCACGTAACGAACAAACATTCACAGATTAGATTTGTTAAGAGAACGGAGAGTCACCAAAAGCATTGAAGCAGACCTCATATTTATGCACTGCGTGAGAAAAATCCGGTAATGGTGCCTGATGAGCGGGGGGAGGAGGTGGTTGTCGTGCAGCCTCAAATCGTTGAGAAGCAAATGGTAACGCACAATGGTCATCAGACGAATAACATGACATTTGATCGCGAATTGTTCCAGCATTACCGCTTGTCGCAGTAATTTTGAACTCAGAGCAGGGAGCATCATCCTCCATTTCAAGCTCACCATCAACATCTTCCAAGGTAAGTTTCGGCGTCCTGACTTCAGCAGTTACTTCACCACCGTCAAGGCTTTCAACATTCCGCTCAGGCGTAACAGATTCAAAGCCATCTCCATCAGAATCACTTCCCTCATCAGCATCGCTTAGCAGAGGTGGCATGTGAAACCCGGGAAATTGAATGTTTGAGTTACTACAATTAAGAAGAAAGCAATGTGATTTTTCCAAATTTATTAAAATGGAAAAGGACGCATTTAAATGGTAAGTAATCTTAACAAGAAAATTGACTTATCTTCCATAATCAAATATGAAAAAAAGAGAGCAAAAAACTGAGTAAATAGTTTTGAATAGTAAAAAAAAAAGAAACATTACCTTCCATATTCATCGACCAAAATTCCTTCCATCTCTCTGACGGGATCATCAAAAGCCCTTTCATTCCTGAATGATCGCCGGGACCCAGAACTACGATATAAATCACAAAAAGCATCAAGCTCTTCAATACGAGGACGAATCACAGGTTCAGGAAGAATCTTCCTCTCAAGCCAAACTCTCAAAACCTATCGAGACAACAGAGAAAACATTATCATCCTTTATTTAATAACCACAAATTATGTAAGAGATAAATCTTTATCAAACTCTGAGAATGGCATTCTACTCACTTTCAAACACTGCCTTTGATTCTCGTAAGAGCTTAAACCTGGAGGGGCAGCAGCCGCCAACAGACGCGGTAACAGCGGCTGGATAATTGTAGGATATATACCACAGTCACCTAAAAATATTAAAACAGATCAGGGCAATCTAATTCCGAAATAAGAGTTCTCACAAACTTATCGACAGTGAAAAGCAAAAACTTACCTTTTAAGCAGTGAGAGCACTGAGCAATAGAGTCGACGAGGAAAAATAGGGCAACTTTTTTAGGTAATCTAGACTCACTTTCCAAACTATGGGCCAGTATTTCCACCACCTTTGACGCAAGACCATATTTAGCACAGTCAACAGCAATTCGGGTTGCCCGGCCTATGGTTTCTTTTGATTTAGTCAAAGATCTAACAAGATCTTCAAAGGATAATAAAGTTTCCACTTTGCGGCTTGACAATGACGTATTGGGAGGAGATACCAAAGCAATGGTGTCTCGTACATCAGCCAGATTATTATCAGAAGCCGAAGGAGAAGGACAACGTTGTTGGCAATTTTTGGCAGCTACTGCAGGAACGGCGTTCGAATCTGGAGATGCCGACCTAGCTGCTTGTTCCACGAACTCAGACCTGAAGACACGCACCAGAATAAATGTATAGAATACAAATCTAGAATCTACGAGGTAAAGCCTAGAAATAGCATAGAATCTGTAAAGAAATAACCTATGACAGCCCAGATTGTTCTCATACAATAAAAGATGCTTCATGGGGTTTTTTGCATCAACTGCTGCACTATCTAAAATGTCAATTGAAGTACATTTTTCAGCAGTAAGGGAATCAACAGCTGTTTCTCCCGCCAAGATAGAATCCACGTTCTTACAGGACACATTAGGATCAGATCCCGATTCAGCTTGTCGGATCTCAAAGCTGTTATCAGCAGATATCAAACAGGTTGTGCTGCTGCCCAAGTGATCCACCATTTTGGGGGAGTCTGGCTTTAGATGCCGATCCTCCTGACTTTCATCATCAACTGCACTATCTAAAATATCAAGTGAAGTACATTTTCCAGCAACCGAACCAGCAGCTGTTCCTTCCACCAAGATCGAATCTGAGATCGTATGGCACACATTAGGATCATATTCCGAGGCAGCTTCCTTCATATGAAAAATATTGCAGCTGTTATCAGCAGATATCAAACAGGTTGTGCTGCTGCCCAACTGATCCACCATTTTTGGGGAATCTGGATTTAAATGCTGATCCTCATGACTTTCGTCATCAATTGCACTATCTAAAATATTAGTCGAAGCACATTTTACAGCAAGTGAATCAGTTGCTGTTTCTTCAACCAAGAGCGAATCCGAGATGGTATGGGACACATTAGGATCAGATTCCGAGGCAGCTTCCTTCGTATGAGCGATATTGCAGCTGTTGTCAGCAAATATCAAACAGGTTGCGCTGCTCAAGTGATCCAGCGTATTGGGGGTATCTAGCTTAAGATGCTGATCCTCGTGACTTCCATCATCAACTGCACTCTCAAAAATATCCATCGAAGTACATCTCACAACAAGCGAATCAGCAGCTGTCTCTTCTGCCATGATCGAATCCGAGATCGAACGTGACACATTAGGATCAGATCCCGCGGCAAACTCCTGAGTACGTCTGATCTTGAAGCTGTTATCAGCAGATTTTAAACAAGTTTTGCTTCTGCCTAAGCGATCCAACACATCGGGAGACTCTGTTGTTAAATGTTGATCCTCAACACTTTCTGCAGGACACTTGGATAATGGGGACATTATTACACATTTATTCTCCACATTTTCCATGTATTCGCTAGATTCTTCGCATATTTCAGGATTTGATACAGCAGAAGTTCCCCCATGATGTCCAACCATTTCGCTATTTATTCCACCGTACTCATAAGCACTCTGAGACTCACCAACTCGGTCATTGTCCATTGGCCCTATTCCCGATTGAATTGTGACTTCATTTCTCACAGGAATATCAGAGCATTCTACAGAGCAAGTAGTACGACACACGTCACCATGAGCATTCACGCAAGGTGAACAGCTGACAGCTCCGACACCAGCTTCAGCAACATTAGCAGACATAGCCTCCAAAGCGCGATGAATGCGTTTAGAGAGAGGTAAAGAAGATTCACCATCTGTAAAACCATTTATAGACACCACTGACTGAGGCTTTCCAACAGGAATCTCTGATAATGATGTCTCACCAGGAACCAATCTTGAAGCTTCATCAACGAGTGCATCCACATTATAATTCGAGGGCCTAGATAACACGACGCCTTCAGAAACTTTAGGTTCTTCCTGTTCATGTACCAGCGTTTCTACTTCATGGATGACAGGTGACGTTCTGCTCAAATCTCTTATGTGTTCCGTATCAGCCGACTTAAAACTCAACGCCCCATCAGACAGTGTATTAGTACTATCATTAGTATCGACCATTTTCTCATCTTCATGGACAGAGTGGACGGAAGCTCGTACTTCATCACCAGCATGTGATCCCATTCGAATTCTAGCTCTTTTGGCCAATGGTAAATGCTCATCACTATCTTGATGTGAACATCTATTTAACGTCGCAATTTCCTTATAAGTTTCACAATCTCTCTTGGGCATTTCATGTTCTGAAACGAATAAATGTGCTCTAACTTCCACCAAAGAAGTATCAGGGGTCTGTTGATTAGCCTTTCTCTTCACTGTAATAGCTCTAGAACTAGTTTGAAAGTCAACCCGACCACTTAACCCAGTTTGTTCCTCACTAAGTTCCCCTTCCATCGATTCACATCCCAAGTCCAAAGTGCTGCATTCATCAGAACTATGTGTATCAACCCTTGATGAACTTGTCAAACTTCTCAAATAGGCCATTTTCCTGTTGCACTTTCCTGATTTGGTGGCATCAGCTCTACTAGTTTTTGGATAATCCTGTCTTTCTGTAGATGACAAATCGCCATGAGCCTCTTCTAGTTGCATCACCTCATCGAGTAAAGCATCTGTTAATGGTGCAGCCATAACAGTTTCAGTTATAGATTCCAGACAATCAGTCACTCCGGCAGAAAGCTGTTGCCCTGAGATCGGTTGGGCTTCATCCTTGAAAGATTTGGTAGAAGAATAACCAGAGATGTTTTCAACTGTTGTATCAGTTTCACCAAACAGCTCATCATCAGAAACTTGGTCCTGTCTCTTCAACTTATCAAAACTGTCGATTATCTCATTTAGGGCGCGTAAAAAAGCAGCAGTTTTCCCACGTCGTTTACCCAACAAAGTAAGTTTCTTCTGTTCAGTGAACTCTTCAAGATCAGCAGGATTACATAAGGCACTGAAAAAGAAAGAGAGGTCAGCAGTCCTAAAAGTTCAACCGTACAAGAACAAATTTCCAGTAAAGTAAAAAAGATGCACCCACAGTTGGGCATTGCTAAATTCATAAAACAATAGGAATCAGACATTAATTACGAAATTTCAAAAAGCCTCAAACAGCGCATGACGCACCAAGATGAGAGGATATAGTCAACCAAGATGAAGTATCGACGGCAAAAATAATATAAAATGACAGAGTTATTAGGGGATCGTAATGACAGATTGCTGACATGTGACAGATAACCTTTAAAGATATGATCATAAGATGTGGATTATGCTTTTAAAGACTAGAACAAAAAAGCTAAGCACAAGAACAGTTCCAAAACATAGCTTATCATGACTCACATTTCTTGAGTCCCAAAAAAGCATACAAGTACTTTCTTCAGGCCAGCAGGGTAACCCCACTTTTCGGGCTCGCTCACCTGCCACATAAAATTTGAAAGATAATCATCAAAATGCTGACAGCTTCCTCCAGTATTAAATTCCAATGTTAAGAGATTCTTGACTGCAAGCTTATTAACTTCCCATCCCAACCACTGAAAGTCAGGAATATTGCTATTGATATATCTTATTCACCTTAAAAGCTTACAAATCGTTTGTAAATATCTCGGTACGTATACCTATGTTTGAAAGATTTCATTAAATTTACATATCAAATGCTAAAATACGCAAAATACAACTATGGCGATTAAGGTAAGAAGACTAGGATATAATCACTTTGTGTTATCTGGGGTTAGAAGACAATCAATATTATTACGCGGGAGTTATCGAATTAAGTATATATCAACAAAAATGAGCAAAAAACACAGCATTCCAATAAAGTAACTATAATCAACGCACGCGAAGAACTGTGCAACTATAATCTAGCCTTAAAACAACACAGGTACCAAATATCATAAATTTGCAATTTCAAATTTCTAACAAAATTTTCTGTTTCTCGTACCTCCCATTCAACGCAACAAATCTAGAACATCCAACCGCATGAAGCTAAACGAGCAAGAAACTAAGAAATCGGCATGGTTATCCATCCAATCATACGCAAAAAAAACAAGCAATAAATAAAAGACAAACAATTGTTGAAACAAAGAATGTAAAACCATACAATCGCAGGCCACGCTTGGTAACCCTTCACTTTGGCAAGAACGAGTTCGCCAACATTCCATTTACGGTTCGCCGCAGCAGCCTTCGGCCTTTTCCTCCGGCTGGGAGCCATAACAACTACTACAACAGCCACCGCCAAGAACGTGAACGCATCAATCAAACTAAAGCATTTCTCTGTAGATACGAACGTGGACAGCTGTTTGGATACAGACGCGGTCTATTTCTATATAATCTGCACATCCAAAACCCTAAATTTCTGGAATCCTGATATTTGTCAAAATTGAATTTAATTCCTAATTTGTTCTGTTGCTCTGCCTCTCCCTTTCAGTGGCAAATCACCGCATGAGGTGTAGTGTATGTGCAGTGGTGTGGATTTACTGGCTAATTTCTATTGGGCCTAATATGGGCCGAAAGCCCAATAGCTCGTTCTTTGTCATTGCAAGCAATATATTCACAAATATTGTAAAAGGACTAATAACAAACAGACAAGGTGGTTGTAAGAATAAAGAATCCCAGAAGTGAAACACGATAAGCCATTACAGTTCTTGCCAGAAGTTCCATTACACTACATTACATGGTTTAAAGCTCGTCTTTGATAGGCTGTGTTTGATAACACCCTTCATCCCAGTAATAAGGAAATTTCAACTTGGCTGCGGTATGTGGCATATCCCAGTCGTCGTATACGAACCTGTAATCAAATTCTCCGAAGGTTAGGTTGAGTCGAGTTTAAACACCCCAACAAAGAACGAATCGATCGTACGAATAATGAATATCCTTCAACAAAGCAGAATTCCAGCAATGTATATATAAAGTGAACTGTATTAATGGTTATGTGGAGGAGAGAAACAAAGACTCACACTTTCACGGGTGGTCGAGATATAACAACTAGAACCTGAAGGTCCTCGTGCTCGTTCGTGTTCCATACCTATCACAGAAACAAGAATAGACGAATAGTTCCAACTTTCAATTGCAAATCACCAGTTCATAGATCGTTGTACATAGATGATTCTTATACACTTGACATCAATTTCAATAGCGAAAACAATTATCCAAGTAGATCATATAAACGCAAAGATCGTAAACTAACTCTAACATAAAACTTCCCAAACTAATATGCTGCCAAAGCAAGTACCTGATGAGCATCATTGACAGGGACATGAAATGTACTATTGGAGATAACTTGAAACTCGTGTGGCTTTCCTGGGTAATTCCTATGCGAATCAGATGCAAGATAGAGCGTACCGCTCCCTTTTAGGACAACAAAGACTTCTTCGCACGAGTGCCTGTGAATTGGTGTACGAGCTCCAGGAGCAAACGTTTGAAGCCAAACCTCAACCTGAAAATGAAGCCGCGTTCACACCAGGAGATTTTGAAGTTTGCGTTTGAACGAAAAAAATGAAACCTTTTGAGGTCGAAGGAAAAGCTTTTGGAAATTCATTGAAGTGCCAAACGTGATGATGGGAAACGAAATAAAAACCTTAATTAGAAGCTGAGCTAAACCTACCAAATGAAGGTACTCAATAGAAAAACTCAATTACCTCCTTAAAACCATGCATGAGTGAGCCAGCCACAGTTATGTGAGATAAGCCAGGCCTACCATAGTTATTCTGGTCCATCTCACCGATATTTCTAACTAGAGGCACACCTAAAATACGAAAATCACACCGCAGATCAGATATAATGTTTGCCCAACAAGCATCGAAACTGTGAGTGATGAACACGAGCACGTTGTTCGCTCAAATGCGTGAAAGGAAAATCTATATAACTGCGAAAATTGAAGAACTCGCCGTTAGATGCGCAGTGATAAGCTTCGGCAGCTGCAGATATCAAAAGGTATACCAAGAGAACAGTTAAAATGCGATCCATCACTTTCTCGCAGATTCTGGGTTATGGAGAGCTCTTCGACTGGCTCCAATCTAACAGTGGAATAACCGACGGACCAAATATGTCTAAATACTGAATATGTTGTACCATAATGTAATTTATTAAACACTATGGGGTTTCCCCTTTTCTCGTCTAACCTGAGGTAACGGAGCACGTCAATTGACTAACCATGGTTAAGGGAATAGAGAGGGAGTAAAAAGAAAGGAAGGCAAGGACGATGATAAAGAACCGAATTTCTGTTCTGTATCATTGAATGGAAGGAATGAATTAATGCACCCCTAGACGTTTGAGACTTTTTGTTGCTTATTTTCAGGTAGATTCATGGCCTTTACATTTTGCCATGAGTTCGATACATTTATAGACAAGAACTGTTGGAAAGTTGTAGTGATGTATAAATCCTCTCTTGGGGTCTCTCAATACATTTGGTTTTATTTATGTGGAATGTTGTTTATTAGAGAATGGTTAATAAGTCGATATGTCCGAGTGGTTAAGGAGACAGACTTGAAATCTGTTGGGCTTCGCCCGCGCAGGTTCGAACCCTGCTGTCGACGATTTATGTATAAAAACCAAATTTTTTAGATTTTCATGTCACTCTCCTCCCAAAAATTAAAGATTAGGGTTCTTTTTTTGAGTGAAGTAGGCCAGCTGCTGCAGTGGGTAGCTTTGTCGGCGTCGCGTTCGTCGTAAGGTATGAAATTGTTGTGGTTTATCTTTTCTTTTGCTTCCGATCATCTTATCATTTTCGCACATATTTCTTCGTTAGATTGACTCAATAGATTGGTTTTCATGACTATGATAGCGTGATTATAGATCTCGTTGTTTTCTCAATGTTCAATTCGAGTTCAGTCTCTTCAACGACTTAATGGAGTGCACCGATATAAAAGAGTTGCGAATTCATCAACGATTTTATTCTAAACCAATGCCACACTTATTTATCCTCCATACACTTCCCCACCACCAACCACTTTCTTGCTATTGCCTGCCTCCTTTAAGAAGATGGAACACCGCCCCCTGAAATGACGACATCTTTGAACAATATCGACAGCTCAGCATCTGCTTCGATTGTCGCTTTGATGTTCTTTCGAGTGATCCGAGAACTATCTTTGATTTGCGCGTGTTTGCCAGAAATCTCCAGAACCTGATAAATAAAGGTGAAAAAAACACGAAAAAATCTAGACGAGTAGATTTTATCAGAGAAAGCAAGTAGTAACTCAGTTGTAAATTATTAGTTACCTCTGATGCTAGGTACTCGAGAACGCCAGATAAGAAAACGGGCGCAGTGTTGTCGATGCGCAGGGGGCTGTGATCTTCCTTCAGTTTTTTTGCAAACAGGCTCACCATATCATCCTTTTTGAAACGGCTGCTCTGTTTCGAGGCCTTGGATTTGCCTTTGCTGCCGCCCTTGGTGGAGGTCATTTTTTTCGATTTTTCAGGTGACTTTCGGGGTACCCTTATTTTAAGATTTATGAAGTGATGAAATGAAAGGCGGTGAGAGGCTGTCTTAAATACTAAGATTTTTCTCGGTCAGGGATTACGTTATTCTATATGGTCATAATTTATTACGCGTTTATTGCCCCTTTATACTAAAAATGTAATTTGGTTGAGTGATTTTTGACCTTGGGCTTGGATAAGATTTCTGGGATAAACTTTAGTAGAGGGATAGCGTGGCGTGTAATCTTCTCTCCGAGCTGGGGATCAAAGTTTCACAAAAGAAAGTGGCCTCTGTTTAAGTCGTCTAACATAGATAGAATAGGCTCGGTTGAGTTCAAAGAACACGACATTGATCCCATCGTGTTTGTACACACTTGTTGCTGTCAAAGAACTCCTTTTGATTTTCTATCACCCTGCAAATATTGTTGATGCATATAGTTTTTTACTTTGGTAGTGATGGGTGTGGAGCTATGGGCCATTTATTTGGTTTGTGTGGTAATTACACTCGTACAGGGTACTTTATTAAGCTTGTCACTGAGTCTGGTTCGGGGAGTATAGACCTATTTAATGAAATGGTAAAGGAAATATGTGCATCAATTCAATGGTTTCGGACAGCATCGACACACACAAGACTGAACGAACGCCTTTGACGAAAGAATCAATCTTGGATCCATGCCCACTGCAAGAAGCTTGTAGTAAAGTTGCTGTTTTTATATAGACGAAAGATCTCTTGAATAAGTTCTCTGTAAAAAAAAAAGCCTTGTTTCGTCACAGTAAAGATCGAATCACTTGAATCAAGGGGTTTACAAGCATCACTTGAGTGCCATGTACGGCGTGTTTCTCATTACTTAACAATAGTGTAATAAAAGCAAAGGAGTGGTCAATTCCTCTGGTATATAAGCGCTTACAGATATGTGTATGATAGAGTAGAAAGATAACACGATTATATTTCATACAATCATCAATGGGGTTGAATATTGAACACATACGGCCAATTATTTCTTGGCCTTGTCTTTCCCAACAGCTAGCATGCATGTTTGTGTGTGCGCCCGTGTATATACGTATGCATCTCTCATCGTGAGTGTATGTATATATGTACATATTCTTAGGCGGAGAATCTTGATTTAATTTCCCAGGTTAGTGAGGGGATTGTTATTACAGCATAAAAAGAGTATGGTCAGTGGTGAGAGTAGTTATAGTCTTCGTCGTCTTAACTTAAATTGTACTACTTTTTCGGTAGCCGCAATTTCTTCCACATTTCGAAGACACTTGCCGAGAATTAGTCGCATATTGAATCGCCCGCTTTGTATAATATTATTGCCGATAATATATTATTGTTATTGTGCATATAGTAGTTATCTTTTCTCGAATAACAAGATTTCGCGGTTTGTCAGATCCAAGACATAGCTGTCTCTAGTAGGCAACTTGAAAGATTTGAGAGTGTTTTGTTGGGGGATAAAGAAGAATATATTTGATTAGATTGTTCCATGTCAGCTTTGCCGACTTACATATGGAGATTATATTTAAATTATTTAGTACGATTAGTTATCTTTCATCTAATTGTAACGCAAGGTTTTATTATTATTATTAGGCTATTGTGATGTGCAAAAGTTTGAAACATGGGATTTGGACAAGTTATGTTCAATAGAATTGTATTGAACGAATCGATGACTGAGCTCCTATAATTAATTTGAATATTAATTAGTATTATATTATTATTTTATCTTAAATTAACCGCTAACCGGCAGTCATTTCTCCATTTTATTTGTTAAATTGGCTCTCTCTCTCAAACACACACACACGCACACTCAGTAAAGCCGCTTGACCTCCTCACCTGCTATTTAAGCTCTATAAATTGACGGTACAAATCTCTTGAACAACTCTCAAAAACACACATTTCTCCCAAATTATCGTAAGATTAATTGAAAAGGCTAAATCTTTCTCCGCTTATCTTGTTAGAATCGATTAATCATGGTGGAAACTCGGCGTGGCTCATCATCGTCCAAGCGTCCGCTGTCGTCTCCTTCGAGTCCCTTACCCAGCGGTAAACGATCCAAGGTGAGGGTTTTCCTTGTCTGAGCCCTTTCCCCCCCTAAATTTTCAGTCTTGATTGGTTTAGTCTCCCTTTCTTGAATTTCTATTATGTGCGTGCAGCAGGCGGCCGAGTCTGCCGTTTCTTCTTCGTCAAGCGATTCAGCGAAAACTTTAGATGAGACGGTGGTGGCAAAAGATTCCGTTGGTGGATCGGCTGATCTGACTGGTGGAGGCGCCGGAAATATATCTGAAGAAGTGGCGGACGACCAGGCCCCAGAGACGGGCGCCGAAGGTGTGGTTTCTTGGATTAGTCTCTTACAAATATGGTTTACTGGTTATATGATGCTAGCAAGGCTTAGCGTGGATTGAAATTCAGTGTCATTTATGTAATTATCCATGTGTTGCAGTTGCCGAGGATGTGGATATTGGTAAAGGGAAGAAGACTAGTGGGACCTCGACAAGAAGTCGTGGTGGGAAGCGGAAGCAACTGAAGAGTAACGACATTAACAATGCTACTTCTGGGGTTGCATGGGGGAAGCTTCTTTCGCAGAGTTCACAGGTATAATTGACTGTTTCAGAACTATATGTTCTTTTATCTTTTGTATCACGGACTGGTGAGATTTATTTGACTTCGCCTTTTGTTCATTTGGTATCATATGCTGCTACCGACGACTGGATGTTGATTGTTTCAAGCTCGTGTTTTTCAAATACTTGTGGCTTGAAAAAGCACGTTAGTTATTCTTCCAATATTGCAGTTGATGGTTCTATTTTCTGAATTGTCTAAAGTCCTCTAATAGACTTTGTCAGTGTTTTCTCAGTTTCAATAGTCAACCTGACCATGGAATGGTCTGTGCATCTGTGCAGAATCCACATGTTGTTATGAATCATCCAACATTCACGGTTGGTCAGGGCCGCCAATGTGACTTGTATGTTGGCGATTCGAGCGTTGGTAATTCTTTGTGCAGTTTCAAGCGTGTTGAGTCTGAGGTAAATTTGCATGACATGAAGTGGAACTCTTTTATTCAGAATTCATTCTATACCTGTCCACATCTGTCACTACACTGCTTACCAATCTCAGGGAAGGGATTCTATTACACTGCTTGAAGTAACTGGAAAAAAAGGATCTGTCACAGTAAATGGCAAGGTGTACTCCAAGGATTCTACTATTCGTTTGAATGCGGGTGATGAGGTGGTGTTTAGCTCATCTGGGAAGCACGCTTATGTATCCTTTCATGTCATTTAGTTTTCTTCAATGTGTGTTTCCTCTTAGTATGCAGTTAGTTGTGTAGGGTATATCCAAAATGTTTCATGGTGATTGCATAAGTGCCTCCTCGTACCTGTTTAGATTCTTTTGTATTTCCTTGACATGTTATTAGATTTTCCAGCAACTTGCTGGAAGCTGTGAATCTGTATCAGGTGCATCGCAATCAGTCAGCGTATTAGAAGCTCGCACTGGACCCTTTAATGGATTGCACATTGAAGCAAGAAAGAGAGACCCTTCTTCTGTTGCTGTTGCATCAACACTAGCTACACTTAGTGAAGAATTATCTATTATTCCTGCTTCATCTAAGAACAATGAGGATTCACGTGAAGGTTCTGGGACACCACTATTGCCTGCTGTTCATTTAGAGTCTGATGATCGTGGTGTTGATGCTGAAATGAAGGATGCCAGTGAGCATAATGACCATACTGTGTCAGTTGGTGAGAAGGTTGGCGATCAATCTTCTGATGTTGCCAACGAAGAGTTGAATGGTGATGGCCAGAATGAGAAGATTTCTGGAGTTAATGGTGACTTGAGACCTATTTTGAACCTTGAAGATATTGATATCAGCATAGCTAGAATTATTGAAGAGCACAGGGCACATAAAAATCACCGCAAGGAGTCCGATCTGCACCTTTCGATATCATCAAGACGCCAAATATTCAAAGATGGTTTACGTAAAGGACTGCTCGATTGTGAAAATATCGACGTTTCATTTGACAACTTTCCATATTATCTGAGGTAATGGATGTCTCCTGTGTCACCATATATGATTCAATAAAACTTTATCCGAAGTATGCCTGTAAATCACAGATTAACCGTCTGATTACGCTATTACGCGTTTCAATCTGTCTGTCTTCATGCATTGAGTACTTCTAAAATCAAATTAACCGTCCTCTGTCTGTTTGAAACGTGTCTCGGATATTTGCAGCCTGATTTATGTGTTGAAATTATAATCCACACCCTTACGAAGATATTTTCCCATTTTTTGGTTTGCATATCTTCAACGTGTGATCACTTCTCCAATCTTTGATATCTTCTCCAATCTTATCATTATATTTCTTATATGCCTACAGTGACAGCACCAGAAATGTTCTAATAGCTTCTACTTACGTGCAACTGAAGTGTGATAAATTTGTGAAGTATACTTCAGATCTCCCTACGCTGTCACCAAAGATTTTGTTGTCTGGTCCTGTAGGTAATGTGCCACTTCTCCATTTGTGAATATATTGTAAATTTCTCTCTTCTCTTATCGGGTCAATGATTTATTTACTTTTTCATAGGTTCGGAGATCTATCAAGAAACACTTGTCAAGGCACTTGCTAAACACTTTGGAGTGAGAGTCCTTATAGTTGATTCGATTTTATTACCTGGTGTAAGTTTTATTTCGCTCTCTGCAAACATGTATGTTCGATGTTTCGTTATCCATGTGCTGCAGTGTGTTGAGATTATTGTAGTTTATATTATTGTTAACTAACCGTTTAATGAATTATGTAGAGTACAACAACTAAAGAGCCCGATTCTGCAAAAGAAAGCGCAAAGCTAGACAAAGTACATGTATATTCGAGAAGAAATTCTGCATTTCACTTCAAGAAGACAGCCTCAAGTGTGGAGGCTGATATTACTGGCAGTGGGGTCTCTGCAAGAAGTTCCCAGATTCAACCAAAACAGGAAGCATCCACTGCCACATCAATTAACGTTTTCAAGAAAGGTATCATATTAATAGCTTTTCTTTGTAACTTGTTTGATGTTGGCTGGGATGCTAAATGCCATGAACTTTTTGGCAGGTGACAGGGTAAAGTATGTTGGGACATCGGGGACTTCTACTGGTCAAACCCCAATAAGGTAAATGTAATAAATCAAGTTCAGTATTTTTAGGATGTTTGATTATCTTTTCCCGATAGAATGTCCGTCCTATATGCACTTAATTATTAAAGCATATGAATTATTTAAAATGAATTATTTGAGTATTGAGGTGAATTTTTTCCATTTCTAAATTTGTAATAGCAAATTTGCGATGCTCTTGTGCATTTTTTTGTAATTTTTGTTTAGTAAATACATGTATGAAGTTTTTCTTGGGGCTTAAGGAATATGTTGGGAATTCTTTGTATATGCTTATGTAGTGCTAATCTATGTATTGCGCAGGGGTCCAACATACGGTTACAGAGGCAAGGTGCTACTTGCTTTTGAGGAAAATGGCTCTTCAAAAGTTGGGGTTAGATTTGATAAGACAATACCAGATGGTAACGATCTTGGTGGCCTTTGTGAGGAAGCTCATGGCTTCTTTTGTGCTGGTGACTATTTGCCTACCTGGCCTAATCTCTGTATTTAGATCATAAATGATATGTCAGCCAATCCTTTTTTTACTATTTTGCCTTCATGCAGTTGACTCACTTCGCCCTGACGGCCCAAATATGGATGACATAGACAAGCTTGCCATCGGTGAAATTTTTGAGGTAGACTTTTCTCTTATTGACTAATGTTGTTTAGCACAATGGTATGCCTTTCTCGTATTGGTTGTGCGTTTCATTGCAAGATATCTTACTATGATGCACTGTCAGCAGATTGCTGCTGCAGAGAGCAAAACCAGTCCCTTAATCGTGTTTCTGAAAGACGTAGAAAAATCCATGGTTGGAAATCCTGAGGCATATTCTACTTTCAAGGGTAAGCTCGAAGCATTGCCAGAAAAAGTTATCGTCATAGTTTCACATACCCAGGCAGACAGCAGAAAGGAAAAGGTGAGTGGTAGCAGTGTGTTCACCTATTTTCCTCTTTTGTGTTTGCCAGTGAACTTCAGTCATGCTGACCACTTTTACATTATTGGCAGTCTCATGCTGGTGGGTTACTTTTCACGAAATTCGGAAGTAATCAAACAGCATTACTGGATCTTGCCTTCCCGGTATGTGCAGCCATTATTTGTTCGGGGGCGTTTTGATTTGACATGCTTAAAAGCCTCTAATCGACATGGTGTTTGCCGTTTTATTTTAAGGACAACTTTGGAAGGTTGCATGATAGAAGTAAGGATCTTTCGAAAACGATGAAGCAGCTTGGCCGGCTTTTTCCTAACAAAGTGATGATACAGATTCCCCAGGTTGTGCTCTTGTGCATGTTAATGACTTCCCCCGTACAGCACTGCAGCAATTCTGATGTTAGGACATTGCAGGATGAAACATTATTAGAGGAGTGGAAGCAACATCTGGAACGAGATATTGAGACAATGAAGTCACGATCAAACATTGGAATCATCCGCTCTGTGAGTTTTCGCAGAATATAATTTCTTGCATGTATTTGTGATTCTTTTATTACCCGATTTACTGATTTTGATTAGAGTAGTGTTGTGTTTAATTGCTTTTCCATCCATTAACCATTTCTTGTTATACGGATGAGGATGATGTTGGTGGTAATGATGAGTCCTGGTGAATCAAGAGCCCATTGTTACATTTTTTTTTACTATGTATAAACATCTAGACTTTAATGATTTCATGGCCTAAATCTGTAATTATACTTTGTTTCTTCACAATAACTTACAGGTTATACAAAGGATAGGCCTCAACTGTCCTGATCTGGAGGCAGTTAGCATCACGGACCAATCTTTGACTGTTGAAAGTTAGTCGATTGCAACACGGTTTCCTCAATTTTTTTATTATGTGTTCCATGATATTTGATATGACTTGATTTGGTTGTGGTAGGTGTTGAAAAAATTATTGGCTGGGCCTTAAGCCACCACATGATGCATTGTTCAGCTGCTTCAGTGAAGGATTCTAAAATTGTTCTCTCAAGCGAAAGGTAAGTCAGAATTCTTATCAAGGTGTAAGATAATATTTGGTTAGAGAAAGGAGGATGTATAAATTTCTGTTATTTAATTTTTTTTTTTTTTTTTTAATTGCAGTATTAGGTACGGCATCAAAATGTTTCAGGGAATCCAAAATGACAACAAGAGTTCAAAGAAATCCCTTAAGGTGAAGCTTGAAATCTGTCAAGAAGTCGTTATTTTGTCCGTAATAGTTTGATGGTTCACATTTGTTATGAAAGCATGAAATTTTGTCTTTAGGACGTGGTTACTGAGAATGAGTTCGAGAAGAAGCTCCTCGCCGAGGTCATTCCCCCTGGTGATATTGGAGTAACTTTCGATGACATTGGTGCTTTGGTAAATGTCAAGGAAACTCTGAAGGAATTGGTGATGTTGCCATTACAAAGGCCAGAATTATTCAGCAAAGGACAGCTTACTAAGGTGATAAACATTGTCTTTTTTAGTCATGCGTCCAATGCTAGATGTTTTCCCGTTTATGTCTCTCGTGTAGCACGAACTCACATCGTCCCATCATTTGTGAAATACTTTATCTTGACAGCCTTGTAAGGGAATTTTACTATTTGGGCCTCCTGGTACTGGTAAAACAATGCTTGCAAAAGCTGTTGCAACCGACGCTGGAGCAAATTTTATCAACATATCAATGTCAAGCATCTCATCGAAGGTACCAACCTTACTGCATCTGTTTGTCCTGTTGTTCTCTTTAACTTTTCACGATGATTGACTGATTGGTTGCTTTGATGCAGTGGTTTGGCGAAGGAGAAAAATATGTGAAAGCGCTCTTCACTTTGGCTAGCAAAATATCTCCTAGTGTTATTTTTGTGGATGAGGTTGGTACATTTGACAGTTTCTCTCCCCGTTTGCTATAATTCAAGAAGTCTGCCCAACTTCTACATATAATTTCTGCAGGTCGACAGTATGTTAGGGAGGCGTGAAAACCCTGGAGAGCATGAAGCAATGCGTAAGATGAAGAACGAATTTATGGTGAATTGGGATGGTTTGCGTACAAAAGATAAGGAACGCGTACTAGTCCTTGGCGCAACTAATAGGCCCTTCGATCTTGATGAGGCTGTTATCAGAAGGCTACCCAGGAGGTTTCTTTCTATCGTCTTTTCTTGAATATATCAGTGCTCTTAATAACAATATTTATGCATACTTCTATTTTGTTGCAGACTCATGGTTGGTTTACCAGATGCCAAGAACAGGGAGAAGATTTTAAAGGTGATACTGGCCAAGGAAGAGTTGTCCCCAAACTTCGATATAGAAGCTGTTGCTAATATGACTGAAGGATATTCAGGAAGTGATCTCAAGGTTTAGATCGCCCAACTGAATTGTTCTTTAAGGAGTTTCATGCCTTGTTATATAACTTCATTGATTTATTTATTTTTTTCAAATTTCAGAACCTCTGTGTCACAGCCGCTCATTGCCCTATAAGGGAAATTTTGAATAAGGAGAAGAAGGTTTGTAACTTAGAAAAACTATTTGAAGTTCCTTAAGCTTTGTTTTTCCATTCTGACTTCTTATACCTATATATATAGGAGAAAGAGTTGGCACTTGATGAGAATAGACCCCTGCCTGCGTTGCACAGCAGCGAGGATATTCGTCCCCTGAGCTTGGACGACTTCAAATTCGCACACGAACAGGTTTGATCTTTTGTTTGAAGTTGCAAGAAAACTGTTCTTTGCTTAAAAGAATTTGTAGTATATATATATATATATATATATATTCTAATGTAGGTTTGTGCAAGTGTTTCATCGGAATCACAAAACATGAATGAGCTTGTCCAGTGGAACGAATCATATGGAGAAGGTGGATCGAGAAGGAAGGAGTCCCTTAGCTACTTCATGTAGTGAGAAGGAAAAGAATATATATTGAGCTCTTATTGCATCTTTGTTCCGTTTTTTTTTTTCTGCGTTTAACTAACATCAGCTGGTTGGTTCGTTAGTTGTTGGATTATTGCCGTCTTTCAATCTGATTCCTTTGTTAATGAACATCATCTTTGTATATTAGTTTCGATCTTTTTCTTACTAGAAGTCCATCTTGACGAACTATGATACAAGTCAACAATGGTCTAATGTTTTCTGATATTAGTGAACAAAATTTCCCTGCCTTAACATTTTTATGCAGCTTTTTCATTTCTATTCTCGTACAAAGGTCTAATCTTGTCTCCTGATTATTATTTGCAAGAGATTCAGACATAATGTAAGAAGCATCATGTGAAATAGCACAAGGTGAAAATGTAATGAAACAGCAGTAAAGGTCAGAACGAAATGAATGGATCCAAAAATTTGTGTCCCAGTGAATTTTCGCATGCATTAAAAGAAAGGCAAATAAACGAAACAGAGTTCTGATGGGAATATCTACTCTTCCTCGTCTCCTTCTTGCTCGGCAATGTTGAAGTAGCGAAGTTCATAGACATTACGATCTTTGTTCGATGCAATCACGCGAAGCCAGTCCCGCACATTGTGCTTCTTTAGGTACTTCTTTGTCAAATACTTGAGGTACCTGCAAAAGCAAAGCAAGGGGCAATATTGTTTATAACGACAAAAAGAAACACAGACTAAGGCATAGTGCAAGTCAACAAGTTACTTCGAAAAACTGAATGAAGTATGAATGAAAAACAGAGTAGAAAATTGAGTGACCAGTCGATTAGAATGAATTTCAGTTCTTCAGATGCATCATGCATCCATTCAAAACACTGAAGAACCTATAAATCTACACTAAATCTTGCACTCCACATCTGGGAAATAACTGAAACTGCTAAGAATTTTGACCCATCAAATCAAAATATGAACAAGTAGCATTTGGCACTTCATAGCTCCATTTCATATCATGTCACACAATACCAAAAGGACCGACGCACAAGAATATGCGCAAAGGTAGCACAAATCAACTGAATCACCCACAAAAGCAGACACCTTGATGGGGGTATCAATTCAAGAAATCTAAGTATTGAGAAAAAAAGCCATTCCGCGATTCACAACGCTGCGTAGCCAATCAAAATGCCAGTGAAAACCAAAAGTCAAGGTAATAAATTAGAAAAAATTAACCTTTTGGAGAAGGCAGAATCTGCAGTGACGGTGATCTTGTTCTTCTCACGAGCGACAGAAACGGAATCGCCCAAAGCACCTGGCTTGCCACCAACCTTGATCCTCTCCTGCAAGAACTTCTCCAGAGAAGCAATCTCCATGATCTTGTCCTCAACAGGCTTCGAACAATCGATCACGAAGCTCGCAGACTTCTTCTTGCCGCCTTTTGCAGCTAAACCCGACGTCGTTCTGCTCATCTTCGCTCCTAATCTCAACAGTTCCTGCAAATGCAGATTTCAATTCAATAACGTAAATCGATTAGCATTTCATACACTTTGAAAGATAACTTGCAGAAATTGGATTAACGCAGCTCTTTCAACCTTAGCTCTACGGCGTTTAGAAGCAGAGATGACTATCAGCGGCTGCTCTTACTCCAAGTGCAGCTTAGGGTTCTTTTCTACCATTTCTACGACTAAATGAGTTAGAATGTCTTCAATGAGGCCCATTAAGGTATAGTTGGGCCTAAATATTAATCTCAGGCCCATTTAGGATGTTAACGACCGTAGCAGCCCTTTGATGTATTTATGTTTGGGTTTTTTTACTTGAGCCTTTGTCTGAAGCCGAAAAAATGAATGGAGTCGTGGGAACACTTGAACACACGACGAAGACTGGCGGAGACGCCGGCGGCGGCGGATGGAAGGCGGAGGATGCTATTGCGGGGAACTCCGAAGCTCTTCAAGCGCTCCGTGAGCTCATAATTCACCCGATTCTTTACTCTCGAGAGGCCGAAATAATTGGAATCAAAGTTCATATTTCTTTTTAACTTAATTTATCAATTAGACCTGTGTCAATTTTTTTTTTTTCTAATTCTGCTTTGTACGCAAGATGTGAGAAATGTGTTTCTTTTCTGCTTAATGTTTTTAGTGGCCGCGTAGTTTGCTTCTGTATGGTCCGCCAGGAACTGGGAAGGTATATGCAAAAAGCTAAAATTTGGCTTTCCTCTGTTATTCATTACAGTAGATGTAAGTTCTTATATTTTTGCGTTTTTGTAGACGAGCTTGGTTAGAGCGGTTATTCAAGAATGTGGCGCGCATTTGGTGGCTATTAGGTAATGCCACAGTTGATTTCCGACTTGCGAATTTGTGTTATAATAATGATTTTACTCCAAGGACCAGGTTCCGTTTCATGATGCTGAACTGAGCATGATTCGTTTGAATCGTTCGACTTTATTGTTGATTTGCTTCCTCGGGTTCATGGTTGTTTTTTCTTATATTTAATTTTCAATGTAAGTTCGCATGTCATAAGTAACATAATTATACTATATGGAAGAAGTATCTGTAGGCGATGGACATCAACTGCGAGATTAAACTGTACCTGGAATCATTGCTCTGACTTATCTAATTTTGGTTTTGGTTGATGTGCATTGCAGTCCTCAGTCTGTTCGAAAACCACATGCAGGAGAGAGTGAGAAAGCTCTGAGAGAGGCTTTTGCCAAAGCGAAATCTCTTGCAAAATCGGGAAAACCTTCTGTTATTTTCATTGATGAAATAGATGCGCTTTGTCCACATAGGGACTCAAGGTACCCATAGTTTTATAAAGTTTTTATTATTTCTTTTTAGTTCAATCATTTGGCAAGCAGAAAAGAACCAAATTTGCTCGAGTATCTTTGATTGCAGGAAGGAACAGGATGCTCGCATAGTTTCTCAACTCTCAGTTCTGATGGACTCTAACAGATCCTCCTTTACATCTGAATCCCATGTTGTTGTTGTAGCGTCTACTAATAGGTAGTCTGTGGATGAGAATGTTTCCTCTTCTATGTTACCTTCCTTTTTCTTTTCTATTGCTTGCAAAATTCTCAGCTAAAAACAATTTGTCATGCATAGAGTGGATGCTGTTGATCCTGCATTAAGACGTTCGGGACGTTTCGATAGTGAGATTGAAGTATCCACGCCCAACGAAGCTGAACGCCTTGAGATATTGAAGGTGATATCTGAAACTATCCCTCCTCTCTACTTTCATGGAAAGCTTACCAATATATATTTATTGAAATAGTCGTTCTTTCTCATACAATGAACAGCTATACACAAAGGAGCTAGCACTCGATCCAGGTGTTGATTTCAAAGCTATAGCTGCATCTTGTAACGGGTATGTTGGAGCTGATTTAGAAGCTCTGTGCCGTGAGGCTAATTTAATCGCGCGAAAAAGGTCTTCTGATGCAAATCAAGAAAACGATTTTATCATAACCATGGATGATTGGAAGCATGCAAGCTCCATCGTTGGTCCTAGTATAACACGAGGCGTCACTACGGACATTCCTAAGGTCTCATGGGACGATATTGGTGGGCTAAAAGACGTCAAGGTCTGAAAGTATTACTTGACCTACTCTTCATTGTTCTCTGAAATCTGCTTGTGTATTGAATTATTTAATTATTTTCGAAATGTAACAGAAGAAACTTCAACAAGCAGTTGAGTGGCCTAGGAAACACTCTGAAGCTTTCGCAAGGCTCGGAAAATCGCCGGTTCGTGGAATTCTTCTTCATGGTCCTCCAGGTTGCTCCAAAACAACCATTGCAAAGGCCGCCGCAAATGCATCCCAATCGCCTTTCTTTTCACTGAGGTTCGAGCGTTTTGTAGCTCTACTTAGATGCCGAACTAATTATTAACATCACATTGCAGCAGATGAAAAAAATATAACGAGGGTCTTTAATTTATATACTCTCCCATTATTATGCAATAGCTGCGCACAACTATATAACATGTATGTTGGGGAGGGCGAAGCCCTGTTGCGTAGTATCTTCCGTAAGGCTCGTCTTGCAGCACCAAGCATAATATTCTTCGACGAGGTCGATGGAGTAGGTGCAGGAAGGTAATCTTTCCAAATCTTTCATCATTATCGTAAATTATTTCACTTGTTTTTACCTAAAATTCAACGATTGTTGCATAATGACAGAGGAGGAAGCTCAAGCAACAACTCGACGAGCGGGGAAAGACTTCTTACCACTTTGCTAACCGAAATGGACGGCTTAGAACAGTCTAAGGTACAACAACAACTACAGATTCCTTCCTTCCTTCCATCCATCCATACTCTGAAACCAAAACGACGAATTGGTATAAGATTTTCAAAACCATCTATCATTCTCTGACAGGGTGTTCTTGTCCTCGCCGCGACAAATCGTTTCCACGCCATCGATCCCGCCCTTCGACGCCCTGGACGCTTCGATTTAGTAAGTCAACATCCATCCATCTTTTCCCCATAGTTGTACACATTAGACATTCACTCAAATTGCATCCCATATAGTATAGTCTCCAATTGACCGAGTTTTACGTATACAATGTGGTAGATGCTTTACGTACCGCCGCCCGATTTAGAAGGCCGACACGATATCCTCCGCGTTCGCACACGCAAGATTCCGCTCGACGACGACGTAGACCTCGGGAAAATAGCAGAGCGTACTGATCTCTTCACTGGGGCCGACTTGGAAGGTCTGTGTAACGAAGCAGTGATGGCCGCCGTGAGGGAAGATTCGTCGTGTGCCACAGTCGTAAGTAACCGTCACTTTGAAATTGCGCTGACGTCACGCCGGCCGTCTCTTACAAGAGAAGAGCTCGATTCTTACGCAAAGGCTTCCTTGAAGAAAAGGAGCAACTTTTCGAGATTGAAACGAGAAAGCAAGGAAACTGACAGTTTCGGGCATTTGATCGCTGCCTTCGTGGCCGCCGCCGTTGCATTGTCTGGTGTATTTGTATATGCGTGGCTGAGCTTGAAGGGTATCGATTATACCAGGGAACTACGTACAACTTGATTATATGATGATGATGACAAGTAGTAAAATATTTTGTGGTTTTTGTTCTTTTATTTATTTTGTTTGTTGTTCTTATTTCTTTCTTGAATTGAATGAGTGTAAGAACATAACTATTTATGTGGGCTAACCCACATGTTGAGGCTTAACCGAATTGAGATACGGTAAGAAATGTTTGGGCCGAATCCTATGGGTCACGATAGCTTCTCTAGCTCAGTAATAAAGGCCGGCTCAAGCCTTGTTTAGTTTTGCTGGGAAAAAGAAGAGCAACAAAATCCATGGCGAGCCCTGGAGCGGGATTTCCAGGTTCATTGATTCGAATTTCATAGATTTCGGTGCTTCTCATGGCATTTTCTCAGGTCAGTTCCACCATTTCCTACTTTTCGAGGTACTTTGGAATAATCATCTACATCTAGACAAACATACGAGAGGTTCGAGTTTGATTCCGTTGTTAAACGAGGATCCATCAAACTTCTTGTTTGTTGTTATCAAGACAAGAAGACTGTATTTATTTAGTTTTTCTCTCATGGCGGTTGGCGCATCAAGAGCATGCTAAGTAGACAAGACACTCAGAAGCAAGTTTTCCTTGGATTCCTCGAATTTCCTTGCAATAGATCACGCTATCTCGGAATCAGTAGACATGCGAGCAAAAAACAGCATCATCCTTGGTGGTAACAATCAACAAGACCTACAAGAGGCTTGTATATCTTAACGATGCTTTTAGAATATCGCCCTTCTCTTTTAATAATTGAGAATCTCGCCTTTTAACCTTTTTAGTGGCAGGTATCATTGAGAATCTCGCCTTACAGTTTCCTTCAGATCATGGTATGTATGTATCCTATCATATCTATTTATTACTGTTTCCCTCAGATTAAGGGATGCACGGTATTCATCACTCACAACGCTAATTTCACACTACTCTACGAATGAAGTTCCCCAAGCTCATATACGCATCCCTTTTCATCCTTACAGCATCTCTCGTGTTACCAACGCTGTCCGAGAATTCCAAGCTCTTTCGCTCATACATAGGAGCCGAGTTCAACCACATTAAATTCTCCGACGTACCCATAAACTCCAAGGTAGAGTTCCACTTCATACTCTCTTTCGCCATCGACTACACCACCTCGTCGCCCCACTCAGCGACAAACGGTCAATTCAACGTCTTTTGGGACAACGACAACCTCGGACCGTCTCAAGTTCGGGCCCTAAAAGCCCGCCACTCGAACGTCAAAGTCGCCTTAAGCTTGGGAGGAAACTCAGTCGGCAATTCAGATGCCTATTTCCAACCAACCTCCGTGAAGTCGTGGCTTTCGAATGCTGTCCCTTCCTTGACCAAAATAATCCAAACGTATCACCTCGATGGAATCGACATAGATTACGAGCACTTCAACGAAGGCCCTGAGATCTTCGTGGAGTGCATAGGGAAGCTCGTTTCGACGCTGAAGAGAAAAGGGGTGATTTCTTTTGCTTCTATTGCGCCTTTCGATGATGGTGATGTTCAGAGGCATTACCTTGCTCTGTGGAGGAGTTATGGGCACTTGATAGACTACGTGAACTTTCAGTTCTATGCGTACGATAATGGGACTAGTGTTTCGGAGTTTATGGGCTACTTTTCGAAGCAGAGTTCGAATTACAATGGAGGAAAGGTGCTGGCTAGCTTCACGACGGATGGCAGTGGAGGGTTGTCGCCTCAGCACGGATTCTTTACAGCATGTAAGAAGCTGAAGCGTATGGGAAAGCTTCATGGGATCTTCATTTGGTCGGCAGATGATTCCAAGGCCTCGGGGTTTAAGTATGAGAAGCAGTCTCAGTCTTTGCTCGCCATCTGATTTTATTACAAGTGTGTATCTTTCTTTCCGCGGAGCTCAGGCTTAAGCTATTGTGTTTTGTTCCCAAGAAAAGGATGCAGAACGAAAAACAATATTGATTATATTATTATTATTATTGGTTATTAATAACTATATCCGCCATGATCGCCAGCTTTTACAGAAGGGGCAACCCCATTTATTCATCTTCATCCATTCAAGAGATTATTCTTGTGAACGTGTATCAGAGCAAAACATATATGATATAATATATGTCTATATGTACTACATAAACCATTCATGTGCATGGTATCGTTTTGTTGGTTACATGTGCTTGATGTAGATGGGACCCTTCATTGTGTTAACCTTATGTACTTGTCTCCTTTTCTTGCCAAAACTTTTCTCAGTTTGCTGCGAACATGGGAAAGATTGCCTTCTATATTATATCATTCCTGTTCACTGCTTTTTCATTACATTTTGGCTTTTGTCTTTAGATTTTAATAAGTTTGGAAGACAAATGTTGGATCTTTCTTCACAACTAAGGTACATGCTCTGCTTTTCATTACAAGGATCTTTCCAGTTGTAATCCATTCAACTCAGAAACACTATAAGGAGATTCACTGCTCGAAGAGAAGGCACAGCGTTGAAGCACAAGCTGACAAAAAATGGTGGATTCATTCGAAGATGAAGTTCAACTCTTTCTACTGTTGATGTAATCAACCCAAGGTTTGTTTCGACTGAATTAGAAGCATAGGAAGACAGACGAACAGAGACTCATGGAGGTGGAGTCGACGACGTTACTACAGCCTCGGACAAAGACAAGACAACCTACCGGGAAAAGAGAAGACACGCCATTACACTCTGCTTCTAGAGCTGGAAACAGCGAAGCAATAAAGAAACTCATCGAAGACGCCTCAGAAGTGAGAGAGCTTCTGTCCAAACGAAACTCCTCGGGCGAAACTGCTCTGTACGTAGCTGCAGAATACGGCCACTTTGAGTTGGTGAGGGAGATGATAAAGCATTACAGCTTAACCGAAGCTGCCATAAAAGCCAATAATGGCTTCGACGCCCTTCACATTGCGGCCAAGCAAGGAGACGTAGGTACATACGTCTTTTGTCGAGCGAAAATCGACCTACTTTCTAAATACTAAAAGTTGGGTTCAAGTTTGCGCATCTTTTGCATTTGCAGAGATCGTGAAGGTACTTTTCGAGGCCCATCCCGAGCTAGCCATGACGGTCGACGTGGCAAACACGACGGCCCTACACTCGGCCGCAACGCAAGGGCACGCGAAAGTCGTCGACTTTTTCTTGGAATCGCAGAGCAATTTAGCAACTATAGCGAGGAGCAATGGAAAAACGGCCCTTCATTCTGCGGCGAGGAACGGGCATATAGAGATCGTAAGGGCATTGATTCTTGTAAGAGATTACGGCGTACAATCTCGAGTGGATAAGAAGGGACAAACAGCCCTTCACATGGCTGCGAAGGGACAGAGCCTCGAGGTTGCCGAGGAGCTCGTTAGGGCCGACCCTTCGATCCTCAACGTCGTTGATAATAAGGGCAACACTCCCTTGCATGTAGCCGCAAGAAAAGGCAGGGCCCAGGTAGTAATAACAGAGACTGAGAAAATCCTTGCACTTATTTAATCTAATCGAGCGCTTTACGAATTCGAATTTTCCAGATAGTCAAGATGTTGCTATCTCGGGAAGAAACAGACACAAAAGCCGTCAACCGCTCGAACGAAACGGCCTACGACACAGCCGAGAAAATGGGGAACGCCGAAGTCGCAGCAATTCTGCGAAAGCACGGAGTTCCCAGCGCCGACGCAATAGTAAAGCGTTCCCGCGCTGCTGGCCCCGCCGTCCGAGAACTGAAGCAGACGGTGAGCGACATAAAGCACGAAGTCCACGACCAGCTCGAGCGCGCCCTTCAGACGAGAAAGCGCATGCAGAGCATAGCCAAGCAGCTCAACAAAATGCACGCCGAGGGCCTAAACAACGCCATCAACTCGTCGACGGTGGTGGCCGTTCTCATAGCCACGGTGGCCTTCGCGGCCATCTTCACCGTCCCCGGCCAGTACGCCGCCGGCCCTCGAGATGGGCTCTCGCCGGGAGAGGCGAACATTGCGTCGAAAGCGCCTTTCTTAATTTTTTTTCGTGTTCGACTCGTCGGCGTTGTTCATATCCCTGGCGGTCGTGGTGGTGCAGACGTCGGTGGTGGTGGTGGAGAGGAAGGCGAAGAAGAAGATGATGGCCGTCATCAACAAGCTGATGTGGCTGGCCTGCGTTTTTATCTCGGCGGCTTACTTAGCGCTTTCCTTCGTCGTCGTGGGTAGGCACGAGAGGTGGCTGGCGGTCGGGGCGACGGTGGTGGGGGCCGCGATAATGATTTCTACGCTTTTTACGATGTGTTATTGGGTGATCGTTCATAGGATCGAGTCGAAGAATAAGAGGATTGTAAGGAGGGAGTCGGCGGGCGGCAGCGGTAAGTCGACGTCTTGGTGGTCGTTTTCAGTCTTGTCTGATTCCGAGGTTTTGTACGACGGCGAATGCCAGAAAATGTACGCCATTTGAAAAAAAAAAATCATTGCAGCGTTTGGACATAGCGAAGACGTAGCGTTATTAACGTCGTTGCATTTTTTGCAATCGAGAAATACAGTTTAAAGTCGACAAAAGGTAAGAATCGTTTTAATCAGTGATGCTTCAACTCAACCTCTTCCATTACGAGGATTTTGGATAGGGTGAACGCTCGGATCGTAAGGATGTGAGGCGATAAAGCATAAAGCCGCGACGAGGTCGGCGACGAGCGGACGACGTGAAGCTTGGTCTTGCAAACACATAGCAGCAACAGATACGGCTTGAAACAAACCCTTCACTGGGTATTTGCCTTCAAGCAATGGATCGACCAGTCGGCCGAACTTCTTACGGTCCTTAAATATAGGCTTCGCCTGCAAAAAAAAAAAAAAAGGAAAAAAATCGAAGATGTTCTACACAAGACTTTTTTATTACAATCTGAAGTTACTCACCCATTCGACGAGGTTTTGCTCAAGCCCAGCCCGTTTAGTGTCGATGGCCCGCCTTCCCGAGATAGCCTCCAATAGGACTACGCCGAAGCTGTATATGTCCGACTGGAAAGTGAGTTGGCCCGTGGCGGCGTAATCGGGGGCGCAGTAACCGTACGTGCCCATCACTCTGGTCGAAACGTGCGTGCGATCTCCGAGCGGGCCCACCTTGGCCAGCCCGAAATCGGACAATTTGGGATGATATCCCGGCCCTAAAAGGATGTTCGAACACTTGAGGTCTCGGTAGATGATCGGCGGCTCCATCCTACTGTGTAGGTACTCGAGGCCTTGCGCTGCGCCGGCCAATATCTTCATCCTTGTGTTCCAATCCAACGGCCGCATGCCGGGGGAAAGATCTTTATTACAGAGTGACACGAGCATTCATCGTTAGGACATGGCAAATTCAGTCTTACCTACCCACTTGGTTATAACCGAACTCCACTAGTATTTCCCATCACCACTACTACCCTACCTATGTTAGTACACCAACAACCAATTTAGCCTACATATGTCAAAATGTGATAGGAGTTGGATTCTATTTAAGTGAGCAGGTAAGAGACAAGAACAGACAATGCAATAATACAGAAGGGTAATAACCTTACCGTATATATGATCCTCTAGAGATCCTAATGGCATAAATTCATACACCAAGCACCTTATATTCCCTTCGGCGCAGAAACCTATGAGCTCGACGAGGTTAGGGTGTTCGGCCTTACACAAAGTGAAGACTTCAATGACGAACTCTTCGATTCCTTGAAATCCATTGTGGTCCAATTGCTTGATGGCCACGAGCTGTCGGCCTTTGTTGTCCTCTAAACGGCCTTTGTAAACGGGCCCAAAGCCACCTTCGCCGAGGAAATTTTCCTCGCTGAAATCTCGAGTCACGGCTGCTAATTCGGCGTATTTAAAGGCCCGTGCTTTGTTGCCAACGATGGGCTCGCCGTTGGGAGTGCTCTTCATCGTCTCCCATGTATTTACCAAGATTGAGTGATGAACGTTTGCTGCATCCTCATTTCGAGCACCTAAAAGTTTTTTATCCGAAGATAAATGGTTAAATTGCCGAAAGATTTTAGCTGATTTTCACAAAAGAATCAGTAAGCGGGAAAAAAAAACCCAGCCTTTGATGAGAAATCGTTAGAAACCAAGTCAAGGAATCGTCTCAGCCTTTGATGAGCTCATACTAGACAACAAATCGCTCAATGAATCGACGATTGATTAATCAAAATCATAAATACAAATGAATAAAATCCTATTTAAAGCTGCATGATCATCATATCTTCTGACATTTAATCAATCGTACCCTTACGATTGCTTCTGTTCTTCCTTCTTGAGGACGATGATTCCCCAGAACAACTGAAACAGCCCATGATTTTTCTTTTCTTTTCTTCTTTTTTTTTTCTTTCTCCCTGTATAAATACACAGTTTTTTTTCAATTAAAAATGCAATGGGCTCATTCAATCCATGCAAGATTTAATTTTCCGGAGATAACATATCTATGATCTTCGAGAAAGAGAGAAAATAGAAAGAAAGAGGATGCGAACGATCAAACAACAAAGGAAACGAGGAAGATTTCAAAACCTTAGGATGTTTCTCCTAAATATATATGTCCACTAGATGCATGCCACGTGGCATCGTCACTTCCGAGGTAGATTTCGTTTTTTGTACTTTGTCTGCCGACTAGTGGACATTATCCTACGTAAGAACGTCCTTATTGGGCTATTTTAGGCCCAACGTAAGCCCACTTAATAACCAGCCCAGTTTTCCTCCTCGCCATATATGTAGATAAGGTTTACAAATTAAGAACCCTACTAGCCCTTCGTAAGCTATCATCATCGCCCGCCGCCCACAGAGAAGAGAAGAACGATGCAGATCTTCGTGAAAACCCTAACGGGCAAAACGATAACCCTAGAGGTCGAATCGTCGGACACCATCGATAATGTGAAGGCGAAGATTCAGGACAAGGAAGGCATTCCGCCGGACCAGCAGCGACTCATCTTCGCCGGAAAACAGCTCGAGGACGGCCGAACTTTGGCCGACTACAACATACAGAAGGAGTCCACCCTCCACCTTGTCCTCCGCCTACGCGGCGGCGCGAAGAAGCGAAAGAAGAAGACGTACACTAAGCCCAAGAAGATCAAGCACAAGAAGAAGAAGGTGAAGCTCGCCGTCCTTCAGTTCTACAAGGTCGACGATTCAGGGAAGGTTCAGAGGCTGAGGAAGGAGTGCCCCAACGCCGAGTGCGGCGCCGGCACGTTCATGGCGAACCACTTCGATAGGCATTACTGTGGGAAGTGTGGGCTCACCTATGTGTACAACAAGGCCGGCGAGGATTGAACATGACCGGCGGTGAGCTTTTCTGAGTTGTGTTTTTCATGCTGAAAAACTCTTTCTTGTTCTGTTTACTTTTGACAGATGGATTATGGGTTTTTTTTGCTTGATGTTTTTTTGTGTGGATGGTAACGAATAACGACGTCGTTCTTCAACTTACATGTTTTAGAAGTTTGAGTATTAATGAGATTTTCACTCTCCTCCATCAAATTCTGTAACATTCCATCAAATGAGATCCTGCGGTAGTAAGCATAATGCAAGAATTAGAAACAAAAGATTCATTCATGGACATGATGAGGTAGCCAAAAAATCTCAAAGAAAATCTTATACATTTTTTTTTCATCTCTCCCTGCCCAGAACTTTGGTGGATAAACTCCATGGATCATCCTTCCTTAGCGTAAATCTTCAACACCATGTTCAAGAAAATGGCCTACCTCAAATCCCTATGAATACAACAACTTCTCCAAAAAAAAAAAAAAATTATAAAGATCAGATTTTTGTACCACCCACAATTCCATTTCATCCTTGTTTTGGATTTTGGCCATGAAAACCAACCACCTTTTTGTGATAATTGCATGTATATGCTGCATTTTCATCCTTCCAATCACAGCTCAAGCAGCAGCAGCAGCAAACAAGGAACCATCATCGGCGCTAACATTAACCTGCGGCTCATCGAACGACGTAAACAAAGACGAAGATGGTCGAACATGGGAGCCCGACGCTAAATACCTAACCTCCGTCGAAAAATCAATATCCTTAGAAGCAGAGGTTCAAGACCCTTCATTGCCTTCAAGCATTCCTTACATGACTGCTCGAATCTTCCAATCAGAATCGACGTACAAATTCTCCCTTCAAAACTCAACCTCTCAGAGAACTCTCGTACGCTTCCACTTCTACCCTTCCTCATACCCAAATTTCAACGTCTTGGACTCGTATTTCTCTGTGGTAGCTTCTGGCGTCACCTTGCTTAACAACTTCAGCGCCTCCATAGCCTCAGAAGCCCTCTCACAAGCCTACTTCATCAAAGAATACTACTTAGCTCCATTACAAACCCCCACCCTCGAAATCACCTTCAAACCCTCAGACAAACAGCCTCGATCCTTCGCCTTCATCAATGGGATCGAAGTCATTACACTGCCCGAACTCTTCGAAGAAGACCCTGTCTTGGCGGGCACCGTAACTTCAGGTAATAACTTCGATTCTGCAACGACTGTGCCCATAACCACGACGAGCATGGAGACGATGTACAGACTAAACGTTGGCGGGCAGTACATATCTCCCATGAACGACTCGGGCGGGCTGATGAGGCATTGGTACGACGACAGCCTTTACCTCTACGGCGGCGGGCGAGGCGTCGCCCTTCAGGCGAACACAACCGTGGGCTACAAAGGTTTGCCTTCTTACATCGCTCCATTGGACGTATACGCTAGCTTTCGGTCGATGGGAGCTTTCGTGGAAGTCAACAAAGTGACGAACCTAACGTGGGCCTTTAAGGTGGACCCAAACTTCATGTACCTTTTGAGGTTTCACTGGTGCGACTCGGAGATGACCAAACCTAACCAGAGGGTGTTCGACGTTTTCATCAACAATCGAACCGCTGTGAGCCAGGTTGACCTCTATGGATGGACTGGCTCCATTTCTACTCCTTTGAAGAAGGATTACGTTGTTAGAGTGGGAAATAGAACCGCCGGCGATGATGAAGACGACGAGAATCTTTGGGTCGCTCTTCATCCTACGGACGAGACGAAAGCTCAGTTTGCTGACGTTCTTTTGAATGGTGTCGAGATTTTTAAGCTGAGCGATGGAAAGGGTTCGAATTTAGCTGGGCCTAACCCTACGATCTCAGACATGATGAGGAGGCATCAGTCGTCCGAGGAAGAGCCAAAGTCGTTCGAATCTTCGAAGAGCTCGGCTGCTTTCCCTGCACTCATTACGGGTGGGGCTGCAGCTTTTGGCCTTGCTGCTGCGATCTTCTTCATTACGTATCGAAGGAAGAACAGAGTTCAAGGCTCTGATACGACTAGTTGGCTGCCTATTTCTTGGACGAGCAGCACCACGACTAAAAGCTCGACGGCGTCGGGGAAAAGCGCTGTGCCAGGTGGCGGCGGTGGGACGACTATTTCTTCAGATGCAGCGTGCAATTGCAGGTATTTCAGCCTCCCTGAGATCAAAGCTGCGACGAAAAATTTCGACGAGTCGAACGTCATTGGAGTTGGAGGGTTCGGCAAGGTGTACAAAGGAGTGGTGGACGGGGAAACGAAGGTTGCGATTAAGAGATCAAACCCTTCTTCAGAGCAAGGCGTGCATGAATTTCAGACGGAGATTGAGATGCTTTCGAGGCTGAGGCACAGGCATTTGGTCTCTCTGATCGGTTTCTGCGAAGACAATGGGGAGATGATCCTCGTTTACGACTACATGGGAAAGGGAACTCTTAGGGAGCATCTCTATAAGGGCAATAAGATCACACTTTCTTGGAAGCAGAGGCTCGATATATGCATAGGCTCGGCTCGTGGGCTCCACTACCTCCACACGGGCGCTAGGTACACCATTATCCACAGAGACGTGAAGACGACGAACATACTCTTAGACGACAAATGGGTGGCAAAGGTTTCAGATTTCGGGCTTTCGAAAACCGGGCCCAACATGAACAAGGGCCACGTCAGCACAGTCGTGAAGGGCAGCTTCGGTTATCTCGACCCTGAGTATTTCAGGCGTCAGCAGTTGACTGAGAAGTCTGACGTTTACTCGTTTGGGGTCGTTTTATTCGAAGTTTTGTGCGCTAGGCCGGCATTGAACGCTAACCTGCCCAAAGAGCAGGTGAGTTTGGCCGACTGGGTGCTGAGGTGTTACAACAATAACTCCATGGATGACATCATCGATCCTCAGCTGAAGGGGAAGATTGGGCAAGAGAGTTTGAGCAAGTTTGTTGAGACTGCGGTTAAGTGCTTGGCTGATCATGGGGTGGATAGGCCTACGATGGGCGATGCTTTGTGGAATCTCGAATATGCCCTTCAGCTTCATGAGAATCCCGCCCATGGGGGACGGGGCGGGAGTTCCTCGGGGAGGAGGACGAGCCATGTTGGTGTCAAGGAAGTTGAAGAGAAGGCCGATCATGATAGCTTGATTGCCATGCATAGGAGTATGCTGAGCCTCGACGAGGATGGTGAAGATGTCGAGAAAGTCGAACGTAAAGATGGGGGCGACGATGAGATTTTCTCGCAGATTGTGAATCAGACCGGTCGATGAAAGTCGAATGAACTGAGAGAGCCTTTGTCTGATTATGATTTTCCTTGTGCCTTGAAAGGTTTGCCTGGTGAAGTGTATATGTGTGTAAGAGATGCCATGTTATCATTTCTTTGAACTTCACTATTTCCGCCGTTGATTGAATCAAGGACGTCGCCTTTCTATCGTCAGAATGTAGAAACTAAACATAAAAGTTCGACCTTTTTTAACAAACTGTAAATTATTCTTTATACTATTCTTGGATTTGAATTTTGAATGGTCGAAATTCAAGCACAAACAGTTGAATTGAATCCATAGAAGTTATAACATGGGAGTCCACCACTGCACTCGACCGACCAACATTCCCAAACTGGCACCACTCTGTCTTGGTTTTGGTTTTTTATGTGAAGGAATCTTTTGTTGCATCATTTTGTTCATCACCATTCATAATCATAGCAATCAAATTTGAATGACGAACAAATAGACATATTTTTTCATTTTCGGAATGATTCTTACTACATGGGATTTGACAAGGAAAACGCTTGAATGAATACATAATGCTCCAGCTGTCCACTCGTCGATACCCACTATTTCCAAAGACAACTTTTTTGTTGGGCAATTCTTTATTTTTCTTTCCTTTTCAACTCCATTGTTGTGTTCAAAACCCTTGCGGAGTCTCCTTTCGACATATTGAATATACATCTATCAACTTCTGCTGACTTTTTTCATATCAGATCTCTGTCTGAGGTGAGCCACTCCTAACTAGTGGTGTTCAAATTAACCGAAAAACCGAAAAAATCGACCGAACCGTAAATAACCGAATCGAAAAGACCGGAACCGACGAACCGAATTGTAAAAACCGAACCGAACCAAATTAAATGGTTCGGATATCGGATTAGGCATACGTAAACCGAAAAAACCGAAAAACCGAACTAAAATTATCATATTACATAAAAATAGAAAAATATCAAAAATCATTTGTTTTTCTCACATACGTAAACAACACAGTAAATAATTTCATTGTATACTTTTTTCCATTTTTTGGTAAATGTTTTCCTCACCAATCAAATATTATTTTTCTCCCAATAATTTCTATTATCTCCAGATGAATGTTTTATTTTGGTTAGATTTTGTTCTATTTCATTTTTTTTCCGGCCTTTGAATTATTTGTGTCACGTTCATAAATCTTCTTTTGTTTTTTAATAACCATAAATTGTTTTATGTAATTTCAGCTCATAATATTTTTTTTGTTGATATTAAATCCTAACCGAGAAACCGAACCGTAAAAACCGGGACCGAATTATAAAAAACCGAACCGAACCAATTAAAACGTTCGAATATCGATTAAGCATACGTAAAACGAAAACCGAAATTTTGAAAAAACCGAACCGAACCGACCGATGAACACCCCTACTCCTAACCCCTTTAAAAAAATCTCTTTTTTCTTCTTCTATTGGTTTTTATAGTTTGTAAAGAGAGATTGGGTTTTCCCATTTCTTCATCTATGAGTTATTGTTCATCTCGAGGTAGGCATCATTAGATCTGGATGTTTCGGACATGGGTTTTGCCTGATCTGCCATGGACATGTTTTTTTGCAGGTTTCTGCTGTTATTAAAAAGGAGCCCTTTCTAGTGAAGAGAAGAAAATGGCCAATAGAGTAGATCATGAGTACGATTACCTATTCAAGATCGTATTGATCGGTGATTCAGGCGTCGGAAAATCGAACATCCTTTCTCGATTCACAAGAAATGAATTCTGCTTGGAGTCTAAGTCCACCATCGGCGTTGAATTTGCCACAAGGACTATTCAGGTCTGCTTCTTCCCTGAATTCAATTTCCGATCATATGAGTCAATCAGCTATTATTTAACTGTTCAGAAGTATAACTGAGGCTTGTCAAGTCAATCATTGTTCATCGCGAGGTTTTTCCGCTAATTGAATCACCCTATAGTCCTTCTGTCAACATACTATTTCAAGTAAGTCAGCTGCAAGAAGAAGAAGAACAGTTGACCTATACCATTGATTGAATGATAACCAATTCTTGATGAATCTTAACTATGTTTACCTGCTTGTCAGTACTATCTTTGAACGTTTTTCCGCCCCTTCTCTGATCCCGACAAAACCATCAGTTACGCCAAAGATGTAATTTTTTTTTTTCGTTGAACGATGTCACAGATCGAAGGCAAGACCGTAAAAGCTCAGATATGGGACACAGCTGGCCAAGAAAGGTATCGAGCCATCACTAGTGCCTATTACAGAGGAGCAGTTGGTGCTCTCCTTGTCTACGATATTACCAAAAGGCCAACCTTCGACAATGTACAGAGATGGCTCCGCGAATTGAGAGACCATGCTGATTCTAACATAGTGATAATGATGACTGGTAATAAATCGGACCTCATCCACCTCAGGGCGGTCACTGAGCAGGACGGTCAAGCCTTGGCTGAGAAAGAAGGGCTCTCTTTCCTCGAAACCTCGGCCTTGGAGGCTCACAATATAGAGAAGGCGTTCCAAACTATTCTTACTGAGATTTATCATATCGTTACTAAGAAAGCTTTGGCTGCACAAGAAGCTGCTGCTTCGACGGCGGTTCCTGGACAGGGTACGACTATTAACGTCGGGGATTCGTCTGGGAATGCGAAGAGAGGCTGCTGTTCTACTTGAGTTTTATGAATTGTTACTGTTATTCTTATTTTTGGGCGGAGTTATGTTTTTGATGATATATTTGGAGGTGATAGTTGCTCTGTTTTCAAGCTTTTGCTCTGTTTCTTTACTTGGAAGATACAATACAGCCTCTTGTAGATTATTATTACGTACTTTCGAGTTTCAACTAAGGTCTTCTCTGATATCTGTATGTTTATTTATTTCGTTCCTCTGTTTTTTCTTTGTTCCATACGTTTTCTACAGGTTCAATCTAAACTCGGTTTTTTAGAAAATCGGATCATAAGAACAAAGCAGAGACAGCAAAATAGCCACAACCTACGTTATAATGCTTTTTCTGAGCACTAAAGCTACAATATTCAAAAAAGCAAGCGATTGTTTTGAAGTCGGAAAATGATAAAGAAAAGCCGAGTACGGTTTGTAAGCAAGCAACCATAATCACAAGTCACATTTAGTTTAACCTAAGGGAAAGGAAAGCAGAAGAACGAGGATGCAATTGCAACCTTTTACTTTGCATCCATCTTCCCTCATGCTGTTGTATGGCAGAAACACCGATTTCACTTACGAGCTGAGCTGGCTGTATCTTCACCTTCACTGGCCTGCAAAAAAAAACCGAACGAGGAAGAAAAATGAATATCATCAGTTTTAAATGTGATTACTTGAAATTATGTGTATAGGAGATGAGTAAGCTTAGCATACCTTAGCCCGAACAGCTATGATTGCAACCTTAAGTAAAGCATCGCCGACAACTACCCTCAACATTCTCATAAAGGTCTCACGAGAAATCTGCTTTTTTCTGACAAAACCAAAGGCATAATAAAACATTAGTCTTGGCAATGAGTTAGTGCATTGAAGATGATGACGTTATCAGTGTCTGATGACAAACCTGGTACATCTCATGGAAGTGCTTCACAATCCCAAAATTTTCCGAAGATATTCTTCTTGAAATGAAACTAAGCAACCCAGAAAATGAGATCCAAGGACTAGTGGGAGTCTTCTGCGAGTTCGAAACCACGCGATGAGAATTAAAGAGGCCACAGAGCATCATGAGTTATTTATTTTTTTTTACGAAAAATTATAATCCAAGAAATCATGTCCAGGGCATTTTTATGTTCATGATGTTAGCGAGTAAACTTCATGCATAGCAGCTTAGAAAGGTTGAAATAAAAGGGCAAAGAAGAAAACAGAGCGGCAATATAATGACACCGTAGAGGAATAAAATGACTGTACCGGCCCTTGATGTCCTTCATCGCAAGTGGTTATCCCTGAAAGTTCATTCACGGGGCTGTTTCCCACTACAGGCTCTGCTACACGGTAAATGAAATGGAACAAGTTTTCTCATTGACATTTGAATAAAAAAGAGATCAATATTTCACCACAAGATTACCTTCCATGTCGGGGTTCATCTTGAAGCTAACAACACACACAGGGTAGATGTGTGAGTTGGCATTCATGTTCCAAACTACATACTGACTCGGAGTCAGCAGATTATCCGCACCACTATCATAATGCTGTGAGCTTGGATGGAACTGATTAGAGCCCGAACGCACGAACTCCATGTTCCCCATGATTACCCGACAGAGTACCATATGTAGTGTGTCGTTTTCGTCAACATCAAAATAATTGATACTGAAATATCCCCAGTAAGGGAAAATAGGCCACCACAGTTAAAGTTTCAATCACAAACATGTGGCAAACTAGCATGAAACTCCAAACAAAACATAACATATTGAAATACGCCATATCAAGCACATACAGACTAGTAAATTTGTTCATTCAAGTGAAGAAAATGCAACACAACAACGAAATGCATGAGAGAGAAAAGATAAAAAAAAACTTATTCAAGTCTGAATTCACACAAAAATGATTCAAGAAATTGAA
Source organism: Craterostigma plantagineum (assembly GCA_027422505.1). NCBI lineage: Eukaryota > Viridiplantae > Streptophyta > Magnoliopsida > Lamiales > Linderniaceae > Craterostigma > Craterostigma plantagineum. The sequence goes on from JAPQWV010000005.1 coordinate 600,198, forward strand.
CCTGACGCGCGTTCTGTGAATAGGAACCAAATGAACTCCATTGCCATGCCTGGGAAGAATTCTTGTGGGTCCACAATAACCAACCCCAAACTTTTCTATCGCAGAAGCTGCCTTCCCCGAACAAGGAAGCCATGCATATCGTACATTAGGCAATCCACGTTGCCGTTTTGTAATTTCGACCTGTTTGCAAAATATTTCCCAACGACCCTCCAACCAAAAGCTCGAGCACTGACGTACATCTACAATTACAGAAGATGGACCAGTAGCTTCACGGAAAATGTTGTTTAGAACATCAGGGGCGACACATCCCGGTCGGGGAGCAGCAGCAACATTCAAGTTTCGGTTTGACTGTGGAGCTTCGGCATTTGGAGCTTTCAGATCACTTATTTCTTTTTCAACCACATGATTTGAGTCACCACTAGACTCTGCAATATCGTCTAATTCATCGATTTCAACCTCCAAATTCAGGTTGATGTCATTGGTCTTCAAAACCGATGCGTCGCAATCACTGACTGCTTCAGGGAAGAAGCAGTTATCAGAAACGTCAATCCACGCAATTGGATTGCACAATCCGGTCTCCAAGTCCAACTGCACCATGTGCAGGAAATCAAGTAAATGCTTTTTACCATTCATATCTACTTCCATTGCAGCCTTTTCGGCGAGGTCTTTGTTGACCGAGGCAACAACATTAGCGGAGAAATCAACCCATTCGTTATTATGGTAGAACATCAAGCGCTTGAGCATCCCGATCTCTTTGTAGTGCGCATAATATCTAAGCAGTCGTTTCCCGGACATAGCATTGGAGCTGTCCAACTTAACTTTTTTGGTAGATGCACTGGGAGGCAACACATCTTTGGCGCCAGTCGGGGAAATGGCGAATTGCTCATGGTGTTTTCTCTTGACCTTGACAACAACACCCCGCCCACTGTCGAGTATCTTCTCAAATCTTGTCTCCATTTTTACCACTTAGCTGATCAACTAATGCACTGCAAAAAAGCGCAAAGAACAGTTCTGACGACTTATTCAGGGGTGGGTTGGCTCACAAAATCAACAGCGGGAGAGACTTGGGTCAAAGAGAAACCGCTCCAAAAAACTACATTTGAGGATAGTAAGAAAAATCATTGAATGCTACAAGCTTACCATTCTCGGATAATCAACAATCAGAAAGAACAAAACTCCTATTGTTCAAAGAAGCATTCAACGCATATTCATGTACATAATCCAAAGACATTTTAGGCTAGGGTTGATAGCGCAGTCAACGGTATCAGTAAATGTGGTACAACAAACGGTTAAGTTTAGCTAGAAAAAACATCAATTTGAAAGCGGCACGTGGACTTCAACAACATCACCTTGAAAGCCTAGAAAACTTAGATCCTTAAGTAACTAGAAAGTAACAAAAACCAGAAAAAAACTCAATTCGGAAAAAATAATGGTCAAAGAACTCAAGTGATCAACAACGACCAACAGATCAAATATCTGACACGTGGAGTTTCTCAACGAACACGTGAATCACAAGCATATAAACCAAATGACCGTTTATCGATCAAACATAAATAGAGCACGTACAATGCATGCAAAAATTTTAGACTACAATCAACTTCATTTCCAATTCCAAGCTCTTCCAAATTTTGTCAAGAAAGGACATCATTCGAACAAGTGTCAGTGATACAAAACAATCAAGCAAAGAGCCGAAATTCTAACTCATTCCATCAGAGATGAAAGACTTACAGCTGAAAAAACATTATTGAAACTTTAACAAGAGTCCCGTGCAGAAAACATCAAAGATCTACAAATTAGGACCAAGAAAACACAATTGGACACGACATACCATAGAGCATCACATCAAAGAAAATCAAGAAAATAAATCTGGCGACAGAAGCACAAGAAACAATCTTCTGAAACACAAACAAAGAACTCACAATTCACACGAATGAATTCCACCAGCTCATTCACTCATTTCCATTTTCCACCAAAAGCAACACCAAACACCCATCAATTCAACATCAAACACAAAAAACTACGAAAAACGACACACATAACTGGATGAATCTACCGAAAAGAAATAGCACCAGAAGATCAGCCAACACAAGACCAGCCTACAAAACTAATAACACGCATGAATCTGCTGAAGCTGAGAACATGTAAATTAGAGTGAGATATATATACCAGCTCACTGAGGAGTCGTCTGATGCTACTTCTCACAGCCCTTTGACCTTTTTTTCAGCTTTTTTTATTGTTATTTGCCTCACTTTTCTGATTTTTCCGTTTCCTTTCAACCCCAAGACAGTATTAATATATTTATATATAGAAAATGTCTCGCTGTCCCCAATCAACCTAGGCGGTCGGGTCTGTAGGGTATGTGTGTAATCCTACCTGGCAATTGCTTGAGCAACGGGTTTCAGTTATGGGCTTTATTGGGCCACAAAATGGGCCTATTAGGTCACGCTATGGTCCTAGTGGGTTACGCCCATCCTGAGCTTAAGACATCTTCTATTCCATCTTCGTTTATTACTTTAATTGAAAACGCTAGGAATTTCAGATTTCTTTTGAAAACGCTGTTATACGCACTTTAAGCGACTTTCGTTGCTGCCTTTTTTTTTTATTTTATTTTTTTTCCATTCGTCGTTACCACTTGATCTTATTTTCTTCAGCCCCTCAGCTCAAAAGCAATCTCAGCTAAAACCCTTGGAAATTAGGAGATGACGGCGGTGGCGAGCAAGCTGGTGCACGAGGTTTTCGGGCAGCGGATCGATGACGTGGACCAGCCAATCGTAGAATATATCGTCAACGTCCTCGCCGACGAGGACTTTGATCTTGGTGCCGATGGAGAAGGCGCCTTCGACGCTCTCGGTGAGCTCCTCGTCGAATCTGGATGCGTCGGTGATCAATCTGAATGTCGTTTGGTAGGTGTTGGATTTCATTTAACATGTTTCGATGTTTGTTCGCGAGTTTTCGTTTTGCGTGCTTTAGTTTACTCCGTGTCTGTGTCGAGCTACTTGTTGGTTTCTTTTTTTGTTGCATATAATGTTGGGGAATTGTACTATAGGCATGCAGCAAATTGTCTGAAAAGTTTGGAAAGCATGGACTAGTGAAAGCCAAACCTACAGTGAGAAGCTTATTGGCGCCAGTGAGAATGTTTGATGGAATGGATGAGAAGGAAGCTCCAAAGAAGAAGCCAGAACCAGTAGATGGTCCTCTTCTGACAGAGCGTGATAAGATGAAACTCGAAAGGCAAAAGAGAAAAGAAGATCGCCAGAGAGAGGTAAACGAAACTTGGTTCATTCGTCTATCGTGTCATTGCGTGCTGTGAGCTCGTACGCGTGAAAACCTTCAGATATCATATAATTAATGCATTTTTATTGGAACTTTTGTTCTGTTTTGGGTCCCTGACTCCTCCATATGCAGAATTATGTAATTTATGTTTATAAAGGTTTTTTGATTGATAATAATTTTTTATTCGATCTTACTTATGGGTCTAAAGGTTTCTTGACCTGGCTGTAGCACAGATGATAATCATCAAAACATATGGAGTCTTCCTTTTCATGTGCATGGGTATAGACTTACTTATATTGGAACCCATCATCAGTTAGAGTTCATTGGGATTTCGTGGTGGTTATCGTTTTTGTATGGTTATTGTGACAAGTACAACATCTATTTGCACAGACTCAATATCAAATGCATTTACAAGAAATGGAATCGGTCAGAGCTGGAATGCCAGCTCTAGTTGTAACGCATGGTAGTGGTGATGGGTCTGCTGTGAGGGATATCCACATGGAGAATTTCAATATTTCTGTTGGAGGACGTGACCTAATTGTGGATGGTTGTCTGACATTATCTTATGGAAGGCACTATGGTGAGTTTTACTTTTATCGTAGCAATGGTTTAACATATATCCTAATTCGTACTGAAAGAAGAGTTTGATATGTTTTCTTGCACTGTTTCTATTTCATTCACTTATTTTATGTGTACTTAGTAAAGTGACCTTAACTGCTCGTTTCCATTTTCACAGTGAGATCGTTTGTCTAATGATACATGTTCTTGTTTGAAGGTCTTGTTGGTAGAAATGGAACTGGTAAAACAACCTTCCTCAGGCACATGGCCTTGCATGCCATTGACGGCATTCCTAAGAGTTGCCAGATATTACACGTCGAACAAGAAGTTGTTGGCGATGATACAACTGCTTTGCAGTGTGTGCTGAGCTCTGATGTGGAGAGAACTCAGCTGTTGGAGGAAGAAGCTAGACTTCTTGCACTTCAGGTAGAGGCTGACATTCCTTTTTAGTTGGAAATCAAATACTATTGATGCTATGATTTTCTTGGAAGTTCCTTACCATTGAACTCTTTTTGTTCTTTTTACCTTATTTTTAGAATGTGGACCAAGAGGGGAATGAAAAGACCAATGGGTCGTTAAATGAGCCGAACAAAGATGCTGCTGCACGGAGGCTTGAAGAGATATATAGGAGGCTTGAATATATTGATGCTTACAGTGCTGAAGCACGAGCAGCTGCTATTCTTTCGGTTAGTATTTCTTCTTACGCACTTTTTAGGTATTTCAGGAGGACTAAATATCTTATGGATCAAAGAGTGTGATTCTGAAGGGGTTTCAAAAGATATCGATTCATATTGATGGTTTGTTCATCAATTACCAACAACTCACAGAATATTTCCCCACTACATGAAGACTTTGCCATTTTTTTTTTATCTTCTAATGATGGTCTTTTCCAGGACTGGCAATCTTTATCATGTCTTGATTTTTATGGTTTCTGGGTATTTAAGGTGGTGTTAATTGACAATTCATTACCATTCAGGCTGTTTGTGGCATTAAATCCTTCTGTGTACTTCAGTATAAGACTGAAGGTTCTTTCAAATGAGTTGATGTCCACAATATCTAGCAACGGCACTACTTCTAATGAGTTTGCCAGTGTATGCATAACAATATTCGCTTGCGTGGAATTTTCAGGGTCTTAGTTTCTCCCAGGAGATGCAAAATAATCCAACTAAGTCTTTTTCTGGAGGATGGAGAATGAGAATAGCTCTTGCTCGTGCACTGTTCATTGAGCCTGATCTATTGCTTCTCGATGAGCCGACGGTAATATTTCATGTTCCTGAATTTACATTCATTTCATAGTTGCTAATCTAATGTGTTGTTCTTTGAATCTGCAGAATCATCTCGATCTCCATGCTGTCTTGTGGCTGGAAACTTACTTGGTGAAGTGGCCAAAAACATTCATTGTTGTTTCACACGCTAGAGAGTTTCTGAACACAGTATGATCTTTAATTGTTTTTTTTAACTATGATCAGAATATATGATGCACTTTTTCTGCATTTGTCATGCATGTTTTCTATATATTATCTAACCGTCTGGGTTTTAGGTTGTCACAGATATTATTCATCTACAAGGCCAGCAATTGGCTACATACAGAGGTGATTATGATACTTTCGAAAGAACACGAGAAGAACAGCTAAAAAACCAGCAAAAAGCGTTTGAGGCAAATGAACGCTCAAGAGCCCATATGCAGGTTCTTTAACATATCCTCACTTTCGTTATTGACATGCGTAGATTAGGTTTCTATATTGTGTTGTTAGATAACAGTTCATGTTTACTGTATGATCCTATCAAATACTTTTGTTATCCACAGGCATTCATCGACAAGTTTCGCTACAATGCAAAGCGTGCTTCTCTAGTGCAGTCAAGAATCAAGGTATCGTTCTTTTTTACATTTTCTCTGTTCAGTTTGCTGTTTGTGGCAGTTGTATTGTATGTGTACTCAATATCTCAGTGTTCATGGCCTTGAAATTATACTTTTTATTCTTTTTTCTCAGTATTTTACATTTTGTATTCTGGCTAACAACTGTTCAGGCTCTGGACCGTTTAGGTCATGTGGATCAAGTTATCAATGACCCAGAGTATGCGCTCTCTCTTTTTTATTTTTATATGGAAGGCCTCAACATATGCGAGTCTTTCCTTGAAAAGGAATATTTAAGAGTCTTCTAATGACTGCTTTTTTCTTCCTGTAGCTACAAGTTTGAGTTCCCATCTCCTGATGATAGACCAGGTCCACCCATTATCAGCTTCAGGTAATTGTAAAGCACAATATCCTTTTAAGATTCCCCTTTGGGACTATTTTTCATTGAATTGCCTTGCATTTCACTTCGTCGATCTTGATAAATTTTCCTTCGGTTTTGTTGTTCTTTTACACTTCCATTTATAAGTCTTTTCCTTGTTGATATGTCTAACTGTTGCAGTGATGCATCTTTCGGATACCCTGGGGGACCAATTTTGTTCAAGAACCTGAATTTTGGGATTGATCTTGACAGCCGAGTCGCAAGTAAGACGTCATTTTTTTTAATTTGTGTGACTGTCAGATTGTACTAACTGTACCTTTTTACCACCTTCAAGTTCTATGCACTATAAAACTTTGCATGTTTTGTTGTTTTTAAAAAATCGGACTTTGAAAAATATATGTGAATCTTCACATTCTGTTGCTTGATGAGTCCCCATGCATTAGATAATAAATTAGTCGTGATTGTTAGTGCGTGATTTGTACTTCGTTCATCATTGGACAGTGGTTGGTGCCAATGGCATTGGAAAGTCTACGATACTAAAACTAATATCTGGGGAGCTTCAACCAACTTCTGGCACAGTATTCCGTTCCGCAAAGGTGATATTTTGTGGCCAATACATATCTTCCTAACGTTTATTTGCTACCTTTCATAGATGCTGCACTTGGTAAATTAGACTTTTTTTTTCAACATGGCGTAAGTTATGCAAATAGTATTCGATTTTGTATCATTGCTTCCTTCAAGTCTTCTATTTCCATCTTAATCTCCATTGATGGTTTTGTTGATGTTATGTACCTACAACTCAGGCAATATTCATGTTGAAAAACACCTTTCATTCTTAAATTTGGTGATAGCATGCTACTTCCAATCTTATCTACATGCCAAGGATTACGTTTTAGTAGCATGCATTAAAATCCAAACTCTTGTTGTATATTCTTCACCTGATAAAGTTGCATTGTTTTGTGACATTCAGGTTCGAATTGCTGTATTTAGTCAGCATCATGTTGATGGCCTTGATCTCTCTTCTAATCCGCTGCTCTATATGATGCGATGTTTCCCGGTAAAGTTTTACTGGTTATTATTATAAATTTTACCTCTACCTGAACTGTTCCTCCTCAAATGAAGTGAGAAAGTTTCCAATTTTTGGAATTGTAATGTTTTGAAATTTCAATTTGTTAATCTGTAGGGAGTACAAGAACAGAAACTCAGAGGACATTTAGGTTCATTTGGTATAACTGGGAACCTTGCCCTGCAACCAATGTACACTCTATCAGGTAAGATGTGTTCCGCTTTAATCGACTAATGATATTGCAATTCTGATTCATTCACATGTATTTTTGTATTGCTATTGGCAGGTGGCCAGAAAAGTAGAGTTGCATTTGCAAAAATAACTTTCAAAAAGCCTCACATTTTGCTTCTTGATGAACCCTCTAACCATCTTGTAAGTTCCACATCTTTAAGTTCTACTTCCACTCTTCTCTTACTTTGCTTACATCCATCAGAATGATGTATTATCATTCTCATCCTTACCTTGTAGTAGCCTTTAATTTCTCTCCATTTTGGTGGGAATGTCATGTATTTGTGAACTCAATAGTTTAACTAATTCTTGAAGTAGTTGATACTGATCTCTTTCAATGAAAAAAAATGATCAGGACTTAGATGCCGTCGAAGCATTGATTCAAGGACTTGTCTTGTTCCAAGGAGGCGTCTTAATGGTATAGCTAATTGCACAATGTACATCTATAGCATAGCGTAGCCGGGGTTCTTATATTTTAATTGCATAATGTATTATTACGATTCTACTAAATAACAGGTAAGTCACGACGAGCATCTAATATCTGGAAGCGTTGAGCAGCTTTGGGTTGTCTCTGGAGGTAAGGTGACCCCTTTCGGTGGATCATTCCAGGATTATAAGAAGGTTCTTCAATCATAAGATCGAAGTCAAGGCGAGTTTTCACTCCCTCAACCCTTTTTCTTGGTATTTTATTTTGTTACATCCGTGTAATGATGATATACATGAACTAAACAGGGATTAATTGTATGATCATATATATTTTTGTTGCCGTGATGATCATTGCGGTTTGATTATTGTGGGCATTTATTTTACTTGTTATTTTAATCTCTTCTGCAACTTACATTAGAAAATGTTGGAATTTTCAATGGATATATTGAAATGAGATGTAGTTGTTTTGTCTGATCCACACGATAATACAAACCGAAATTTGAGGGCAATAGCATTGCTAAGATGGTGAGAGAGTTGTAGGTTTTCTTTGTTTCTGGAGAGCCTCAAATATTCAACTGATATTATTTTCTTCTTTAAGACAATTCATTCCTTGTAATTATGATTGATTAAATGGTAACATATGATTGCCGTCATTAAGGAATGGATATCTTTAAAAATAACGAATGATACTCTTACTTATAAAGCTCCTTTTGGCAGTTTATTCAATAATAATAATAAAGGAAATTAAAGATCATCGTCGACATCGACTTTCAAAGAGAGTCGGCTTCTTCTATGTTGTCGTGATGGTGACACAAAAAGTACAGCCGCGCGGGCATCTTGTGACTCAAACACACGCAAGCATCTGACATAGATACACACAAAACATATATATGAATGTATAGTTTCTTGTATACACGTCCTCCCAAGCAATTCCAATAGCAACTCTTATTCCTGCGAAACGTACGGCTCCAATTGTAAGGAAAAAACAATTCAATGGCGTCACATGCACTACTACAGCTACTCAATCTCCGCCTAATAATCGGCTTCACTTTGCTATTCACAATCCAGGTAATAATAACCTCTCCCCCAACCATGGCGATCAAAGCAAGCCATGGAAGCGATAACGAAGACGACGACGACGACTGTAGCAATATAATCCCGACGACTCCCCTCGTTACCTTCCTCGAACGCGTCCAAGAAACGGCGCTAAAGACGTACGGACACAAGGGATTCGATCCGAAGCTGTACGTGGACATGTCTCTCAAGAAGGAGAACCTCTCCCGCACGATCGAAGCCTTCGAGGGGCTTATTCGGGTCAACGGGTCGGTGTCTGCTAAGCATATGGATCGGTTCATCGCCGAGTATTTAGGCGGCGCAGAGGTTGGTCTGGTGTACGTGGAACCTGCCGATTTCGTCGACGAGCCCAGAGATTTCTTGAAGAAGGTGGAAAATGTGAAATTACGGGCCTGGGCTTTGGAAGTTCACAGGCTGTGGAAGAATCTGAGTCGGAAAGTCTCTGACAAGGTTGTCGATCGGCCGGAATCTTTCACTTTGCTGCCGTTGAAGAACCCTGTAATAATACCAGGTTCAAGGTTCAGGGAGGTCTATTATTGGGATTCTTACTGGGTTATCAGGTAAGCTTCTTTACATATAATGATGGATACTCACACACATACACACACACATTTTCTGGGCCACCAAGATCAAAATTTTACTTTTAGAAGTACCTTTTCTGGGTTTTGATTTGGTAAAAGATACCAAGCTACTTTATAGAAGAAGTGTCAGACTTGTGTACGATGTTGTGTCGCCATTTATGACTTTTTGATTTGTAGGGACATTACATTACAAGCCATGTTTTGTCTGCATGTGTGATTTCTTTCCCACTTTCTCTTTTTTTTTTGGCTACTTGATTGACTTCAATTCATCTCTCAAAATTCAAATACTTGTGATATTGGATGGGCTCCTTTGCATGTAAAATTTTGAAGATCAAATATATCATTCTCTTGGTCTTTTCGTTCTCAGGGGGCTGTTGGTGAGTAGAATGTACGAAACGGCGAAGGGAATCATTTATAATCTCATATCCCTCATCGACGAGTACGGCCATGTTCTAAACGGTGCTCGAGCTTACTACACTAATCGGAGGTGACCCGCCTTTTCTTACCAGAACATATAGCTGTGTCTGCGTGTGTGTTAATGTTGTATTGAAATTGCTTGCATTGCAGCCAACCTCCTCTCCTCAGCTCGATGGTCGTAGATTTATACAATCAAACAAATGACTCTGCCCTAATCGAAAGATCTCTTCCCGCCCTGCTCAAGGAACATCGGTTTTGGAATTCAGGTTTAGAATCTGAGATCTTTTTCGACAGTTCTTGCAATGTTGTTGAATCTCGACTTCTCTCCGTTTCAAAAAAATTTGCTATATATATCTGAAGGGATGCATAAGGTGATAATCGAGGATGCTCATGGTCGTTGCCACTGTTTAAGTCGGTACTACGCAATGTGGAATCAACCTAGGCCCGAGTCGTCGACTACGGTACGAATTGAACCATCTAACTTATCTTTGTTTTCTTGTCAATGTAATATTATAACATGAAATTGGTGTTTGTTAGGACAAGGAAACTGCTTCGAAGCTCTCGAAAAACAGCGAGAAACGCAAATTGTACCGTGAAATAGCATCAACTGCTGAATCTGGATGGGATTTCAGCAGCAGATGGATGAGGTATTAGCATGCACACACATACATATATATACTGAATACTTACAATTTAATCGATTACTGAACCTTCAGGAATGAATTTGATCTTACAACCTTAGCAACAACAAACATTTTGCCAGTGGATTTGAATGCATTTATCCTCAAGGTATAATAATGAAGTTCAAGGACAATACAACTTGTTGTCGAATGGACTTACGAAATAAAGCGTGAAAACATCGATCGCAGATGGAACTCGACATTTCCTTTCTTGCACGTTCCATCGGAGACATTCCCACGAGCGAACGCTTCAGACGAGCCTCCGAGGCCAGAAAAAAGGCCATGGACTCCATTTTCTGGAACGAGGAGATGAAGCAATGGCTCGATTACTGGCTAATCGATTCCAATGCATCTGATGAGGTTGTTTACGTTTAATTTCCGATATATATAAACCAATCCCAAAATCGCCTTATTTCCATTTGTTCACGTTTTTTTTCTTCTTTTTTGCGTAAATTCCTTTCAGGAGGAGGAGGTCCACCGATGGAGCGCTTCGAGGCAGAACCGCAAATCATACGCATCGAACTTCACTCCCCTGTGGATCGACCTATTCCATTCAGGTTTTTTCTCTCGAAAATCTCACATTCTTCGATATGATTCTCGAGAACTTTCGATCGACTTAACTTTTTCTCCTTGCTCTAAATATTTTCAATAAATAAAGATGAGACGTTGGTGGATGAAGTAGCCGAGAGCCTCCAAGGCTCGGGATTGGTCTGCGCGGCCGGGATTGCTACTTCCTTGATCAACTCGGGACAACAATGGCAAGTCGATTTTATTACATTTTTAAATACGACTAAATGCTAGAAAACTAACGATTCATATATATTGCTTATGCTCGGCAGGGATTTTCCAAACGGTTGGGCGCCGATTCAGCACGTGATCGTCGAGGGGCTCGGGAAATCCCGATCGAAAATTGGGAGGCGCGTCGCGGAGGACATTGCTAGGAGATGGATAAAGACGAACTACGCAGCTTATTACGGAGATGGTAATAATAGCCGTACGATGCATGAGAAGTACGATGTGACAAAATGTGGGAGCTTTGGAGGTGGTGGAGAATATATACCCCAAGTAAGTAAAACATTGATTTGTTTTTCTTGAATTTATATTTATATGTATATATGGTGGATTTTATCATTTTATTACGGTGTATGTGCAGACGGGATTTGGGTGGTCAAATGGAGTTGTGTTGGCGTTCTTGGAGGAATTCGGATGGTCAAAGGATGTAAAGATTGAGTGTTGTTCGTAAGGTTCGTTCCATTCATTCATGTTTTAGCGATATGTTTTCAATTGATGATTTTGAATATTCGTTTCTATATATTTCTTCATTTTTCATAATAATCAAATAAAGCTTGAGCATAACATTAGGATGCCAAAATTGGAATGTCGGGAAACACGTGAGTTGCTCTCGCTCTTACCGTCCATCATGCATATCGTTGTTTGTAAGAAAAGTAGTTTAAATTAGTGGAAGCTTTTATCACCACTCTTATAATTTAGTCACGAGGATATATTTGCTACATGGATCGATCAACACAACGGATAAAAGATGGCTGCTAAGTGCTATGGCATGTTTTGTCATCATCGTTATCATACCACTTACGCATAATTTTGAATTATTGCAAAGTGATTCATTCCTCCACCACATAATTCAACCAACTTTATCTCATTCAATCTTTAAGTTTTATTTCGCGATATTTCCACAGGAAGTATGTTCGAAATCCCATATAATCAGCTGAATAAAATATTAAATCCCTACTCGTAACCACTGAGATTCTTGTTTGACTGAAACTATTACATTATGATATAAATACGCCATACATATATATATATAGAGAGAGAGGAATGATATGTGAGCACCTGGGCACCTGCTTATTTGACATCGATTCGTGCCAAATCAACAGGTCACCTCAACATTAAATGTGATGTGGCATTAATCAACACATTTTAGGCACATAGATCGACATATACGATGCTGATGTGGCATGTTCATGTGGAGTATATCAAGGCCACACAGCAACTGCCACATAAGACGTGAACATGCCACATCAACATCGTATGTGTCGATCTATGATGCCTAAAATGTGTTGATTAATGCCACATCACATTTAATATTGAGGTGGCCTGCTGATTTGGCACGAATCGATGTCAAATCAGCAGGTGCCCATATAAGGTGCTCACGCACCATATCATTCCTCTATATATATATTTAGGTTTTGTGATATGAATAAATCTTGCAATGAAATGTGTCGTGGCCAAGTGGTCAAGGTTGACTTACGGTGACAAAATTGATTACCTTAGCTCTTACGTCCTAGAATAGATTTTCAGTGAACCTTCTATCTATGGATTGTTATGCATGTGGTTATGGGAATTATTTGATTTTGACAGGTTATTAAATTTTTTCCAAGAATATAATTACCCGAAAATGTGGAACCTCACCCGTCACCCCAATAAATATCATTTAATACCATGTTGTAATGACATAAACGTGGATGTTATAAAAAGAAAACAGTAAATAAGTGACAGCGTGGATCAAAAGTAATATTTACTGTAATTTAATTAATTTCAGGACATCACATTATTGATTATTATCACAGCATCACGATATAATAATAATAACAAGAATTCTGCTGTAGTTCTGGAAAAATATCGGATTTCATAATATCGAAGCATCATAATATATAACACAAATCTATATAAGGTATAACATCCAGCTTATATTAATTTAATTTATCCTAATCTGTATTTGTGTTTTCCCAATGAAGTTCCGCGATATTAATGGAATTAATAATCCAGAAAATGTAATATGATTGAGAAATTAAATAATTATTACCAAAATGAATTCATATTTGGTTTCCACAATGTACTTGGACATATTTGTAACCTCAGATCCCACGTGATTCCCCGGCTATAAATAACGAACCTCTTCTCCATCCATACACATAACACACACATTTGCCTTCCTACAAAACACACACACACGCATCGATATCAACGCCTGCAAATGTCTGACGTCGCCGCCAGCAAGAAGCGCTCGACCTCCGACGAGCAATGGGAATCGTACGCCGCCAAGAAAACCCACAAGTTCTCCGGCGCAGATGCTGACGTGGACCCCTCCGCGGCTCTGGCCAACACCCGCCACGAGTTCGGCGAGCACGGCGGCGTTAACATGTCGATCGAGGCATCGGCGACGTTCACCGTGATGGAGCCCGACACCCTCCGGAAAATGTTCGCCGGAGAGCTCGGCCCTGACCGTGATTTCTTCATCTACAGCAGGCACTTCAACCCGACGGTCCTCAACCTCGGCCGTCTCATGGCCGCCCTCGAGGGCACCGAGGCTGCTTACTGCACGGCGTCGGGGATGTCGGCGGTTTCATCCGTTTTCCTCCAGCTCTGCAGCACCGGCGGACACGTGGTGGCGGCGCAGACGCTGTACGGCGGAACCCACGCCTTGCTCACGCATTTCTTCCCCAGGTATCCGTTTATAATACCTTAAATCGAATCAAATTAGTTTGGCCATCTATTGGGTTATCAGTTTAATGGTTGAATACCGATTTGAGGCAAAGCATTTGAGCTAATTTCAAATCCATTAAAATCTGGTAAAATTAGGGCTTGTGGGATAACGACGACGTTTGTGGACGTGAGGGACCTTGACATGGTGAATAAGGAGATCATTCAAGGGAAGACAAAGGTGCTATACTTTGAGACCATGTCCAATCCGACGCTGACGGTGGCGAACATACCGGAGCTTTGCCGGATTGCTCACGAGAAGGGAGTCACGGTGGTGGTGGACAATACCTTCGCGCCTATGGTGGTGTCGCCGGCGAGGCTTGGAGCCGACGTGGTGGTGCACAGCATATCCAAGTATATCAGCGGTGGGGCCGATATCATAGCAGGTATTTTCTTGACCGTTTTTAAGTCCTTTCGTTTGTGTCTCATATCTCCTTCCTAGTTTGGATATTGAGTTTGATGTCTTTGCTTTTTCTTGCCTATTCATTCTCCTTCTCTATCACATCCCATCTTAGCTTCGTGTAAAATTGGCCAACCTTCTATTAAAATAGAGAAAAGTATTAGTTAATGGTCTGCATGCCCATAACCTAGACAAAGACCCGTGTCCCTTTGTCTCTTACACGTGAATGTTTGAGCCTTTTCCTGACTTTTATCATTCATTTCAGTTTAATTTTCTCCCACTACTTCGGAACATTGACTGATTGACTAGTTTTCTTCTCCATCTTTTTTCTTGTATATGTGGCCAAACCTTGTGCAGTTGATCAGATCATGTGATATCCTGTCATAAACTATATAACCTTATCGTCACATGCTAGCCTCAACTTTATCTATAGTGTCTTGATGTGGTCAGAGTTCATTGTATTCTGCCTCTCCAAACTAGTCATGTGGGCCCACCCCAATGACAATCTCTCTCTCTCTCATAGGCGCGGTTTGTGGGCCGGCGAGCCTTATAAACTCAATGATGGACCTCCACCAAGGAACCCTAATGCTGATGGGCCCAACCATGAACCCAAAGGTGGCCTTCGAACTCTCCGAAAGGCTCCCACACCTAAGCCTGAGGATGAAGGAGCACTGCAAGCGAGCCTTGGCCTTCGCAAATAGGATGAAGAAGATGGGCCTCAAAGTCGTCTACCCCGGCCTTGAGGACCACCCTGACCATGCTGTCCTAAAGTCGTTCGCCAACAAGGACAGCTACGGCTACGGAGGAATGCTCTGTCTGGACATGGAGACCGAAGAGAGGGCTAACCGCCTTATGGCCATACTTCAGAACTACTCCCAGTTTGGGCTCATGGCTGTGAGTTTGGGCTACTATGAGACGCTCATGTCTTGCTCGGGGAGTAGCACGAGCAGCGAGATGAACGACGAGGAGAAGAGGTTGGCTGGGATTTCGCCCGGGCTCGTGAGGATGTCGATAGGGTATAACGGGACACTCGAGCAGAAGTGGGCACAGTTCGAAAAGGCGTTGGCACGAATGAATCAAGAACATCATTGGTAGAAGGCCATTGCCGTTGCCATCCTCCTATGTTGTAATGAATGATGTTTGATCTTGTTAGTTTGTGTAACTGCTGTGCTCTGTTCTGTCTTGCCTTTGATGTTATGTGTGTTGTTGGATGTTTGGTTTCAGTTGTTCCTTCCTTTGCTTTGGAATGATAAATGAGACTTTGTCATCAAGGTAAGCCTTACGGTGCGTTTGGTAAAGTGTAAAGGTACAACGATCGCGGCGTAAGGTTCAATTGTTAGATGCGCTGTTTTTATTTCTTTCAAGACACGAATTTTGAATACCAAACACGACATTCATCTAACACTAGTACAAGAGAATTGGAAGTATATGAAAGAGCGAGAAAGGTGGGGAAAGGGAGGGCAATTTAGGGAATTCAGGTAAATAATACTCCCTCCGTCCCTATAAATTTTGTACATTAGGATTCCGGCACGGTTTTTAAGAAACTGAATATTTTAATAAGATAGAGGTAGAAATTGTATGGTGTGACACGTCTTTTAAGAATATTTAATATTATTATATGATTGTGTGATGATTTTTACTAAATATGGAAATGTATAAAAGATAGTGGATGCCCGATTTGGTAAAATGTACAAAAGTTACCGGGACGGAGGGAGTAATAGAAAAGAAAGAAATGTATAGAGAGGGAAGAAAAAAGGTTTAGCGTACACGGTCGGTCAGTTGCTCTACTACTTGATTGCTGCTGTTGCTTGCGACTCTGCTGTTGCCTAAAGTTAGACCAAAGAACAACCGCGATGCACTAAGCACCAGCTGTATATGAATCGCCAAAAGGTGTAATTGGTCATGGATTGACTGATGTATGATCTAGTAAGGGAGGATTTGAATCGTGGCGATGCTGCTGAGGGAGCTAATTGCACAACTGCAAGATTTCGTGCGGCTCTACGGTTGTTCCCCTGCGATTTCGCCCTATTTCTTTGGTCAATCTCAGCAAACCAATTGGTACCACCCTCAGAAGCTCGGGTAGATGCTTCTAGCTCTTTAATTGAGTTGATTCATCGATGATTTTCGCTTTTCCTTTGATAAACTCCGGTCGATCGTCGATGCGGCCACCTCTTACAAACTCGTCTTTTTCTTCTTGTCTCTTTTTGTTTGGGTTTTGTATCTTCTGTTGTGAAATAGGATCGATGGGTGTCGGTGTTTTGTGAATGTTTCCTATTCACGCTCATAATCATAGGCACATAATCGTCGGAAATTATGTGAATCTTCTTAGCAATATGAGACAAATTCCCTTAGGTAGATTGTCCATGATCGCTCTTGCATTGTTCATAGGCTGAATAAGATTTAATTTGGTGTATATTATTTTACCTACCTGCACCATGAATCATGAGGTTGACCTATAACTGTATAGTGTTAAGAATAGAACTCTATAAGATTGTAATAAGGGCTCGACTAGAAAGGCTTAGTTAGATGAGTTGGCCGGACTGAACGTCAGCCTGAGCTCATGACAATATAGCTCTAGCTCGACCTTTGTCGTGATTTATGGTAAGTACCTAAGCTAGGAGTAATGTGCACCTAGCTTCATTTTCTTTCCCGTGCTACCATCACTAGTACTATAAGAGCCTAAACTATACCATGTGTCACTGGCTACTGCATCTTTTTAGAGGCTGACAAACTTCAATTTTGCAGATGGTGTTTTACAAATGCTGAAGGCACATCCCCGAAAAACAATTGCTACAACACCATAATGACAACCGATAAATCAGAAAATCTGAAGATGCTTGAACCCGGGAAACCTCCACCTGCAAAGAAACCTCGCAAGGAAAGGAACAATCGACGAAAAGCAACTGCCACCACACAAAGGCCGCCAAATCACGAACACATGGACCAAGAAATATGGAGCGAGTTCCCCGATGACCTATACGAAGCCTTGCTTGCCAGACTGCCCATAGCAACATTCTTCCAATTCCGCTCCGTGTGCAGAAAGTGGAACGCACTGCTAAGCTCTCAAAGCTTCTCCGAGCAGTGCGCCCTCGTCAAGAAGAAAACCCATCCGTGGTTCTACACAATCACCACCAACGAAAACATGTGCATGTACGACCCATCCTCCAAGAAATGGCACCACCCAATGCTCCTTCCATTGCCATCAAAGCCCACAGTCTTCCCCGTGGCTTCAGCCGGCGGGCTCATCTGCTTCCTCGACATAGGCCACAGACGCTTCTACGTCTGCAACCCTCTCACACATTCCTTCAGAGAACTCCCAATACAGTCCCTCAAAGTCTGGTCATGCGTGGCCTTTGGGATGACAAAGCCAAGCAAGAAATCGGGTTACAAAGTCTTATGGGTCGACACCGAGGGAGATTTCCAAGTGTACGACTCTACCGAGAACTGCTGGACTTTCCCAGTAAGTGGGGTCCCATCGAACGTCAAGATTCCTCTAGCCATCAACTTCAGGTCGCAAACCGTGTCCATCGATGGCACGATCTACTTCATGCGTTCTGACCCAGATGGGCTCGTTTCTTACGACACGAACTCGGGAATATGGAGACAGTATTTGATCCCAATGCCACCTCTTACGAGTGATCATGTGATTTCTGAGTGTGGGGGAAGGGTCTTGCTCGTGGGCCTGCTGACGAAGAACGCTGCCTCGTGCGTTTGCATATGGGAGCTTCAGAGGATGACGCTGCTGTGGAAGGAGGTTGACAGAATGCCAAACTTGTTGTGCTTGGAGTTTTACGGTAAGCACGTTCGAATGACTTGTCTGGGTAACAAGGGCCTGGTAATGCTTTCGCTCAGGTCGAGTAAGGTGAATTGTCTTGTCACTTACGATCCTTTGAGTGGGGAGTGGGTTAAGGCGCCCGACTGTACGTTCAAGCGCGGTAGGAAGAAGCAGTGGGTTGCTTGTGGGGTTGCCTTCGACCCGTGCTTGACTGCTTCCGCTTAGTTTACTTGGTCTACGCATTAATGCCTTTGTGTTTGCAGTGTTATTTATTATCTAATGTGTTGTGTATGTCAATTTTAATGTTATCTTGTACCTCTCTTTAGGGGTGATGTTTCACGAGATAATCATATGTTGTACTTTTTTCTTGTATCCATATCGTTGCTTGTTGGGGACATTTTGGATTTGCCTATTACTCGGTATAGTGTTGTTGAAACAGCTTAAGAACATAAGACAATTCAATGGAAATAACAAGTTTATGTGATAAAATAATCGTCTAAAACATGATTGCATCGTAAGCTTGCTACATACAATACAAGCAGTTTGTCATATTACAAGAGTTTAATCATTACACGGAGTACGCTCTTGTTGCCTTGATAACACGAGCTTGCTCAAGCCATCCCTCCACTTGTTGCTGTCCTAATTATCTGAAAGAGGGCTGAAGAAGCGAAGCAGCACAATTAAACAATACATTACTCCCATGCACTAAACACACAGCAGCAGCATAAAATGTAGGAATGTTTCGTCCTCATTGTAAAACGAAGTAGATTTCACGAGTCAAGAAATAGGATGTGCAAATTAAATGGTGAATAAGACACTTACAAGATCCAATGACAACGAAAACGAAAAAGCCAAGCAAGACTGGGCCGACGGGGTAATTGCTTCCCTTCTTTGTGCTGCTTGTCTCTGAGACAGCTCCACGCTTGGTTATATTCTTCTCGAACCTCACCACTTTGCGATCAGCAAGCCTCCTTGAAGTTGTCTGCGATGCCAAATGGCACAAAAACTCACACGTTATGAATGAATACACAGAGAAGAACACAACGAAACTAGGATTATATTCACATATATCCTGATCATATCTTAATTTTCAGATCTGATTGTCACTCCCAATTATACAAGTTGTTATTGGAAATTGGTAAGATACAAATATAGATCATAACTAACCCAACATCACCCAACGATGCAAGCAAACAAAAAAAAAAAGGCTCTTCCTAACGCGGTTTCAGGTAAATGCTTAAAGACGAGACAAACTTTGATTTCGGTAATAATCACAGATCAACAAACATGCGGATAAAACCTTGGATTCATCTCAATACGAGCCGTAAGACAATAAGATGAGTTGCGATCGATTCAATCAGGTCGGCATCACAATCCGTGAATGCAAAACACATCATCGAGAATGATTACACAATCATAATAATAATAATAAACTCCAAAGAAAATAAAGGTGAAAGGCAAAACACTTACCATATTGACGATGAGATCGGCTGTCCAAAAGCGAAACCTCCCAGGAAAGCCGATCTCTTTACTCCTTATTTTCGGTTCTTATTTGCTTCGGTGCAGCGCAATAATGGCGGGCGTTGGGAGAGCTTCTTTTATAAGCTGATAATGGCGCGTCATCGCCTCGCTCCTGATTGGTCAGAACACGATTTTACTTTCTTAAGTTCCGTTCAATGGATATCCTGGAATGGGCCTGACTAGTTACATCCAAATTGGGCCATACATTACAGGCCCAATTTGTCACAGCCCAGCCCATTATTAAGTTTTTCGCCAACAAAGAGAGCTTAAACATACCGAAGAAAAAGACCAATTCTTACACACATCTATGCAACCAACCAACATATCCACTCCAACAAGAAGACGAGTAACTACACAGACCTTTGAATGCCAACAAACACAAACACTATAATACTACTACTACTACGGTAAGAAAGCCTGGTAGCCATTATCAACACGAGGAGAAGAAGAAGAAGAACACGAAGATGCCAACTCATCGGAAGCAGAGCGATCGCGCTCGGCCTGCGAAAGAAGAAACGAACCAAAACCTTTAGTTTCACTTCATCCAAGACAAGGATTTGTTTAGTTTACCTTAGTTTTGCGGTACTTGTCAAGAATTCGCCGGTATTGCTGGCGTGCCTTTGGAGATTCAACCATAGACAGAACCCTTGCGACAGCTTCTTCGACGACTTTATCGACTTTCTGCCTGCGAAAAACCCTGCGTAAGTCTTCGTCTTCTTCTTCGTCGATGGTTTCTGAGTCGAGGCGTAAGCCTCGTAGGCCAACTCCGTGTCTTCGCCACCTCAGAATAGCCTTCTCCAATATGCCGACTGCCCAACTAACCTTGTTATTCTTCCTAACTTGATAGCCCCTAACGTGAGCCTAAAAAACAACAACCACAAGGTAATCCATGAGAGTTAAAAAGATGATAGCAGAATTTTAGGAAGCCGTATACTTAAAAAAACACTTCTTAAGAACCAACCTGTATCATCACAATTTTTCGCCGGTAAGAAAGAAAGTCCTTTCTGCCTTTATAGCCCCTAAAGTTCTTTTGGATCGACAATGCAGCGCTGTTGTAATCACGTTGGTTCCTAAAGGCGAGCTTCGATGCAGCAGAAATCCCCCTTATGTCGTTCTCTGACATACCATATCCATCATCTCCGAAGAAAATCGCCTTTGCTGCTTCTCTTTGCTGCCTCTTTCTGAACGAATGGGCACGGAAGGCAGACTGTATGCGTGCAGCAGCTTGGGCAGCATTGCGATAAACGCCGAGGCTGTCCTTGAAAGAAGATGAGCCTTCCTTCGCCAAACTGTTGACTGTTTTCTCAGCCTCAACAGCAGCAGATCCTTTGGACAGTTCGCTTTCTTCAAGTGTGAGGGACGAAAGATGGCAGGTGACTGCTGCTTCAGAGAGAAAGCCCGCAACTCCTTTGTGTCCGTAGGTAGCAGCAATTGATGCTGGCGTTTCACCAGTAGGTTCTTGAGCAGTAGGATCCGTAACAGCCCCAGCTAATGCGCCCGAGGCAAGGAGGGCAGCAACCATCTTCTCTCTGTTTTAGGGTGATATAGTTTAGTTGAGAGGTATATATAAGGACAAAAGGAGAAACTTGGAAAAGAAAAAAAATAAAGGAAAACAGTTTGGTATATATACCTTCCATATCGTGCAGCCCAATGAAGTGCAGTCCAACCATTGATATCGCGGAAATTGACGTTTACTCCAGCGTTGAGGATAGGCTCCAACGCCCATTCATATCCCAGTCCAGCAACTATGTGTAGAATCCCTTGTTCTTTCTTTGACAAAGGCAAGCTTTCCTCGCTATTACTCTGTGACTTGAAAGAGAGCCAACTCTCCAGCCTGTGTTTTAGAAGTTCTTGAAGAAGCCAATCGAGGGTGTCTGAAGGTGTCGAATATCCAACTAAGAGTGCGTTGGTGATTTGGCTCCAAGCATCTTCAGATGTTCTTGGTTCTATAGACGAATCATCGGTTGATTCAAAGTTGTCTCCTTTTGGTGTGCCTGATAGTAGCATCTGCACGAATCTGACAAGCAAGAGGAGCTCTTCGGAAGTTTTATTACTAGCCTCGTTTTCTTCCAAGTGATTATGCTTGCAAATATTAGGTTTAGCTCGGTATTCAAACTCCTTGATTTCGCTACATGATTCCCTATTCCCAGCAGTGATACAAATATTAACTTTTCCCGGCAGATGCTGAGGAGCTTGACAGCAGAGAACACCTTCCTGGAATATTTGTATGGGAACTTCGGTGTCGTCAAACATACACTTCCATGAACACTCAGACGAATCACAGAGGAATGACCCAATAATGATGATCTGCAAAATGGAAAGTTATTGCCCCCGACTTGTTGATGACGTTGCCTAATGTATTTCTTATATTGGTTTGCCGGAAAATGCTTTCTTATCGATACAGTACTTACCTTAGCATTCTCAGAGGCATAACACCACTCTGGGGAAACCTCTCGAATTGTAAACTTCTGCTTCTGGGAAATAGTCAAACCTATGCTATTTTCAAGAGAAATTCCAAGCACGTCCTTGTCGAATAATGATGAAGAGGCTGAAGTGATTCCATACCCACGCTGTACAGAAGAATATGAATGGTATTCCATGGAATCTATCGTATGGTGAATCATTGAAGAAGCTGCCACAATGATAGATAGCATTCTCAGATAGCTTGCAAACCGAAGTTTTCGACAAATATTTTAGATATACTGAAAATGGAAATTTACACGTCAAAGTGTCGTGAATTCCAAACGGAGAATGTGACTCAATCTCCGAGAAATGATTGGAGTCACCAAGCACCTCCCTCCAAATATCGTCCTCATCATTTGTAGGTTGATAACAATGAACTCCATCTCCTGCAAAATTTAATACGCATTAGCTATCCCATTTGTCTCCAGCATAATGTATATAACAGAAAGAGGAAAACTATCTGCGTATGACCAGGCAGTTCAAAAGCACGCGGGCCATCTTGTAAAGCCTTTGCATCCTCATTCTTTGTGTTGAATGGGTTAAATTCTTTCAAGTCATCGTCATTTAAACTCAGCTGATGCTGAATTGCTTTGAGTGTATGCACGGTAGTTTCCCACTGACTCAACCCTTCATCCCTAAATGCGTTGCTGGAGGCAATCTCCACCGAACTAGGACTCGACTCATTACGGCACATATCCTTAGAATCCCCAATGACAAGAGATGAGTCTGTCTGTGGCGTTGCGAAAGACTGAGGATTCGAACTGATCATAGAAGAAGATAATGACGGGAACTGAGCTGTGGACCTAGCACTCTGAATTCCCTGCAATACGCATACACATTGACTGAATATGACATGTTGATGAACAACGGAAAAATACACACACACAAAAGATAAACTTCGAAAGACAAGAAGAATATTCATCTAAATACTGCAATTCAAATGTCCACCATAAAATGTAAAGCAGAGAATGCTGCTTATGTCTGAATGGAAGAGTAAGTAACACATGGAACAGAAGCATTTAAAATGTTGCTGGATAGTGGAACATGCATACAGTGAAGAAACTTGTTTTCCAATCATCCGAAAACGAATTGACTCACCTCCCCAACATCTCTGTACTGAACAAGAACAATGTGTTCATAAGCCCTGTTACAACAAGAAAAATGGAAGATATATGGGTAAGCTAATACGTATGGTGAACTAGCGCGGTGCCATATCGAGAGTACATACTGCAGGGTGGTTAATGGTCGTAAATGAGAAAACTTACGGATCCAGCATCCAAAATATGCGCCTTTGAAAGTTAGGATTCTCTGCCCCATGAGCATAATAACAATTAAGAGCTTCAACATTTCCAACCTAACCATAAGAAGATCGTCAGATAACAATTTCCTATGTCATTTCATTCAGTAAACTGCAATCGTGTCATCTTGCATAATGCACCGTGAGACAAGCCGAAGACATGAGGACTATTTTTAAAACATGAACAAATTATAATTAAGCATACATGTGACAGCTCCAACTAGATTGAAAAGTAAAGTAAGTCAGGTTATAAGTGAATGAGACAGCCTACCGCCACCTGATTTTAGAATGTAGTAAATCATATTCAACAGACTTGACCACATCATGTTTACTAAACCCAAGGGAATTACTATTTTCGATTAAGCACTCCACACCTTAAGTTTTTCATGTGCCTCAGCAATATTCCTCTGATCCTTCCTCCTACGCCAATTATGACCGTCCTTACGGAAGAATTTCAATACTCGTTTGTTGAACAAGTACAAAGATCCAGCTACAGCATAAAACATTCAGTCACACGACTATCAAAAATAGAAGAAACTGCAGAAGAATCCACAGAGAACAAAGGTTGACTACTTCATACCAGGTGGTTTTGGGGGGACTTGAGGGGTGAGCTGGTTTTCCTCGTAATTTTGCAATATGAAATACACTTCGACTGGCTTAAGCCAACGGTACCGAGCTTCACCAACCAAATCATTGATGTCGTACTCTGAAACTAAAGAAAATTGTTAAGAGAACGATGCATCGGAAGAATCATAAACAGTTGTATTAAAAAAAAAACAGAGGCAAAGAAAAAAAAAAGTCGATATGAGCACGTCACCTAATTGCACCGTAGAAGCAGACAGTTGAGGTGAAAACATTTAGGAAGCCACGGAAAGGGAAATAACTCCAGCAAGCTCAGAGTAAGCGACTCACGCAATATGAAGATCTTTGACTGCCGCTGATCGACCTGAAATTCAGACCAAGCATTTGCTTTTTCCCATCAAATTCAACATAAAGGTCAATTAACTTGAGAAGTCAACGATTCCAGCGACAACTCAATAAAAAGGCCTATCCATTTATAATACCAAACGACAAGGGGAAGACGTCGAAGAACCTCTCGATTGAGCTTCGCAGAGACGGAGACGGAGAGTTGGTATGGTAATAATAAAAACCGTTTAGCACGAGCCCAGCCAAGCCAGCTGATCCTCCCTTCCTTTATGGATATAAGTAAATAAATATTAATAAATAATAATTAATTATGCCCGACAAATAGAATACTACTTGTAACTACTTGTGTGCTTTCAGTCGGTCGTTAACAACCAACCAAGCTGAACTGAAAGATGCGTTTCGGACTCGGCCCAATATGACTTTGACCCACCAACGTTGGCCGTTCCCACATAGCTAGAAAGGATGAACCACTTGACCCCTTGACGAAGTCTGACCTTATACCATTCAATTATTTATTACTACTTGTTGGAGTGTTATGGTGGTCCATTTTAAGAGGAAAAATGATAATATAGACAAAGATAGGCACTGCACTGACCTTTGCTTTGGTCAGAAATGATAATATAGACAAAGAGGAAAAATGCACTCGAGTTATAATGGAAGATAAAATTGATGATTTTGTAGTCTCATACATTATTTCCCCTTGCCTTCGTTTACTCACAGCTATTTGTTTTGTCTAGAAACCACCCGATCATAATAGGAGTGTGTGTGTAAAGAGAGCTGCAATTAGGAATCATGATAAAATAGTTACATTTTAAGGAGAATCATCACTCTTGCTAATAATTGAAAAACAGAGAAAAATTGTAATAAAAAATAGCGTGGGAACGTCGTCAGTCGAGTCAAGTCATATAAGAAGGTTGTAAGAAGGCATGTCCTCAATCCTCAACACATCCTCCATCAGAAACTCCTTCTCCAGTTGGTTACGTGTTAACCTAAGAATATCCTGTTGCATCATGCATACATACATAGAAATCATACGTTTGAGTTTAAAAAAACAGAGGATTGATTAAGGTTGCTCGCTCACATTGAATTCCATATAGGTTGCATTTTTCTCCAGCCACAGTTTGTCCATTACCACGAAGGCCACGCAATAGAGAAGATCGAAAGCCCATTCACTCTCTACAAAGACCATCGTTTTCGATTGAGATTTGAGCATATGGAGAACGGAGAAACAGTTCGAGCACTATGCTAATGATTAGAAGCAGAGTTCTTTCTAGTCATTGATTCACCTGACAGCATTTGCAGGAAAATGGCTCTGACCAACGTTCTTGGTTTAACTGCACCATGACGTAGTTTCCCAACTCAACAAAAGATTCAACTAATCCAAGGATAAACAAAAAAAATCCCTTCTTTCGAGCCTTACCTGCATCTAAATCGAGCATTTGAAGAATCATGAATGAGATATTTACGCCGGCAACAGCAAAAGGATACTCCCAAGCTGCCCTTTTACCTATTTGCTTCCTCAATAATCTCTGGAAAGATGTCTGCAAAATAGTAGGAATTCGATTTTATTTTGTGCCAATTAGTGAATGATTTACATGATGGCATGGCCCCATTCGACTTTTGGGCTTAAACAACAAGTTCTCCATGTAACATACTTATTCTGAATGTAGAGAATATTACCGAAAATGTCTTTGCGAAAAACAGCAAGTTTTCAAGAGAGATGAATCCAGCTCCTCTGTTAAAACCAGAATTTGAAACACAAATTACAGAAGCTAGTGCTGTACGAAACGCAGAAGATATTTGTCGATATAACATGAAGATATAAATGTGCCTAAGAGGGGGGGGGTGAATTAGGCTTATAAAAATTTATGCTTCTTTTCACAAATGCTAAGTGTGGTGACTTAGATATGCCTACTGATGTTTGTGACGAGTATGCTTGATATATCCTAGTAACGTCGGATGTGCGTCGGGTCTGTCTCACAGCGATATAGAAATAACAGAAAAGTAAATGCGAGACAGGATTTTTATAGAGGTTATATCCCCAACTGGGGTTTACTCCTCTCCTTGGGATTTGCTTCCCAAGAGTTCAACCAATCACTATAATGCACCGTAGCTGGATACAAAACTGATTGGTTAGCCCAATACACAACCGAAACAAGTCAAACACTAGCTACTACTAGGTTACCACACGCCGAGTTTCGTTCCTCGGAATCTCCTTGATCCCGACAGACACAGATCGCTTCCGAAGGGCCCCCGGACTTGTCCTTCCCTTCGCGTGTGCGTAAACGTTGACCTTGCCTCCTTGGTATTGCTCACGTCCGAAGACAACACGTCCGAAGACAGAATATATGGCAGGGTATGATGGAATATCGGATAAATCACTCGCTCAGTGATGGATATGCAGGTTAACGCTCAGGTGGGCAGAAAGCTATCACAAGTGAGAGGCTCAGGAATCTCTTAGTATCTTTCTGCTCAAAAATCTCTCGTAGGCTTAAATTCGCAAATTCTCAGTATCTCGAAAATCTGAAGTGCAGCTCATATATAATCCTTTTCAAATGGCACTTCTCATGGAAAGTCATATCAAACAATAATCACCAAATCAAGTATAGTTTCCATGTAGCTTTCGAGTCAATCATACCATATAAAACATGCTCACAACAATTCATCACAACGGTCATATAGCACATTTAAAGCATAATTATTTTCCATATAGATGCTCAATTTCGTTTTCAAGCTCATTCAATCATCACGCATACATTTTCTATTTCAGCACTTTCCATAAGTGATTCCTTGCTATCAGCTTCTAGTAACGAGTTACTCCAGATTTACTTTCCAAGTATGGCACGCAAGATAGCAATACATCAGCACATTTACCATGTACAGCTCATAGCATTTAATTAATATATTTACCATGTTTAGCATGCAAATCAGATCAGAGCTTACTTAAATAGATTTATCACATCATGGCTCGACTTTCCTTATATCAGAGATCACACCCGTTATATCACATACCATATAAGAGCAACTTATCCACAAGGTCAATCAAATCAGATCTTTCCAAAAATATAATATCCAATCAGCATAGGGAAAGATATCAATTCAATATTTCACATTTAATTCAGTTAAGGGCATGCAAGGTTCGTATATATGATTTTCTTCCAGGAATAACGGATTTCAAACAGATATATCACTTTCCATATATAAACAGTATATTTTCCATATATAGCTCAGTAGGATATCTCATGCATTATTTCCATATATAACACAGAACGATATATCCTATCTCATGGACTGTCTATAACGTGTGATCACCTAGTTCCATCAAATCATCACAGAATCACACGTAATTCAAATATTTAACACTTAATCGATGCATGTTTGAATATTATCATGAACTTAGACATTTTATTTGTCTTAAATCGAATTGCTTATTTTATAGACCTAATGTCATTACAATTACATTGTCCATCAAAACTCTCTAGCATACATGGACCAAAAAGGTCAACATTCTCCCCCTTTTTGATGACATGTAATTGATGCAGCACGAAAGCAAGTAAGCATATTCGATCACACAAATCCTAGCACATATGTCTAAGTGTTCCGTAGTTGCAAAACAGAGCATATGATATTTCCTAGTCACATATGATACACATTTGCTCCCCCTGCCTAAGTGCAGTTATCTCTATGACATGCTAAGATATATCTTGAGTACAAAATTTCGAAATTACCCGTGAGTGTGCTCCCCCTGCCTAAGTGCGCATTTTCCAAGCATGGTTCAAGCAATCATGTAATCATCGCAGCAGGCACTTAGCACTTATCAAGAAATTTCACGCAAGTCAAATCGCACATTTAAGCATCAGAATATGAGATCAGCATATGATATATCCGTAGATCAAAGATGTTAAGCATAGGAGATATATCATAATAGCAGCAAAATATTATATTAGGGTTCAACAAACTTTCCTGCATTATCACCAAACACCCAAAAACACTTAGACGCATATCAACGCCTAACACTTACTTACTACTCCCCCTTCATTATCAAAAAGGCGGGAGGGGTACCTAAAAACTGAACGACACTGAAATATCCTAGGGGCAACTAGGAGCAGAATGGAACTAGAAGGGCAGCCTACTGGCTTGAAGAGGTTTCAGAATCGGCGGGCTTAGGAAGGGACTTCTTGACGAGCTTTGAGAGCTTGGACAGTTTCAGCGATAACTCAGTATACTGCTCTTTGAGCTTGCGGAAGCGCTTCTGATTATCAGCCTTGATATCGGAGATATCACGGCGCAATACTGATATTCCTTCCTTCCCTACGCTCAGCTCATCCTCGTAGTCATCGTCCTCGTCGCTTTTGATCTTCGCTTTCCCTTTTGCAGCCGACCGTTTCTGGGCGCTATCCACTGACCTGCTTTCCTTAGCCTTGAACCAACCTTGGCCCTTTGTATAGTGAATACCCATCCGCTTCAAGGTCACAAGATCCACAATGTGGACGGCCTTATCTTCCCATGCTGGCGGCAGTATAATACCCTCGCACTCGAACATGTGCGTAAGCAGCATTCCATAGGGCAGCGCCTTGTCTTTGCTCTCGATGGCCTGAATCATGTGCTTCATGATGATATATCCGAGGTTGAATCTGTGATTCTGGGATATCATATATACCGCGAAGGTGCTCATGAAGTTTCATGGTGGTCGAGTGGCCGCCACTGCCTATTTTCGCACTCCAGAGGGTCATGTTAAGCAATTTGTGCAGGAAGAAAAGGTCGATAAGGAGCTTGTTCAGGGCTTCTCCGTCAGAAAATCGAGGTTTGGTGCGG
Organism: Craterostigma plantagineum; assembly: GCA_027422505.1. NCBI lineage: Eukaryota > Viridiplantae > Streptophyta > Magnoliopsida > Lamiales > Linderniaceae > Craterostigma > Craterostigma plantagineum. The sequence goes on from JAPQWV010000005.1 coordinate 629,434, forward strand.
GTATTCCAGAGTGTCCGAAGGACATCACTGAGATCAAACTCATCGGCATGGCACCAGTCGTTCATGTCGTAGTGCTGAAGGCCCTCATCAGCAACTCCCAGCATAGCGTTCATCTTCTGAATGGTCCACTCGATCTTATGGCCGAGAACATAGGAACGGATGTTGACATGCCCTTCGAATTCGTCGTAGTCAAAGTTGGCATAGAACAGTTTGACAACTTCAGGATAGAAGGGTGTGTTGAGACTGAGGAATTGCTCCCATCCAAAATCCTTAAGCCAGGTGATTCCAGCGCCAACTCAATAAAAAGGCCTATCCATTTATAATACCAAACGACAAGGGGAAGACGTCGAAGAACCTCTCGATTGAGCTTCGCAGAGACGGAGACGGAGAGTTGGTATGGTAATAATAAAAACCGTTTAGCACGAGCCCAGCCAAGCCAGCTGATCCTCCCTTCCTTTATGGATATAAGTAAATAAATATTAATAAATAATAATTAATTATGCCCGACAAATAGAATACTACTTGTAACTACTTGTGTGCTTTCAGTCGGTCGTTAACAACCAACCAAGCTGAACTGAAAGATGCGTTTCGGACTCGGCCCAATATGACTTTGACCCACCAACGTTGGCCGTTCCCACATAGCTAGAAAGGATGAACCACTTGACCCCTTGACGAAGTCTGACCTTATACCATTCAATTATTTATTACTACTTGTTGGAGTGTTATGGTGGTCCATTTTAAGAGGAAAAATGATAATATAGACAAAGATAGGCACTGCACTGACCTTTGCTTTGGTCAGAAATGATAATATAGACAAAGAGGAAAAATGCACTCGAGTTATAATGGAAGATAAAATTGATGATTATTATAAAATAAGAGGTATGGATGCCCATTAGGAAAGGATGGGTCTTTATTATTTAATTTGCTATAATTCTATTGGTTGATTCTTGAGACTCTAGGTCTATAAATACCACTCATTGGTCATTTGAAATTTTACACTTTTGATTCATTGTATAAGTTGGTTATTATATAATATATAAATATTTTATAACACGTTATCAGCACGAAACTCTACCGACAACGCCGATCCCCGACGACGACGCTAATTTCTGCCGAAGATTTACGGGCATAATTAAGAATTTTACATGATGGACACGAGCATGTGCAATGGAGAATTATGTCTTGCGGACTGTGCAACGACTAATACAATTCTGAAAAATAAGAACTATTTCGAGCATCTTGATATGAAAGAAATCAGTGTGATTACTATATCGGGTAGCACAAATATAATTGAAGGCTCCGGAAGAGCTAATATATTATTGCCCAGAGGAAGAAGGCTGATTATTGAAAATGCCTTATATTCCCCTAAGTCTCAAAGAAATTTATTAAGCTTTAAAGCGATTCGAAATAACGAATATCATGTTGAGACTGCACAAAAGGGAGATGTTGAATATTTGCACATTACGAAAGTGATTTCTAATGAAAAAAGAATCATAGAAATATTACCGTCTTTTAACTCTGGGCTATACTACACATATCTTCGAACAATTGAATCATATGCTATCCAAAGGTTTACCAATGACAGTACGTTTAATGTTTGGCATGACCGGTTGGGCCATCCCGGTACAACTATGATGCGAAAAATAATTGAAAATTCACGCGGACATTTGTTGAGGAACCCGAAGATTCTCCAGTCTAAAGAATTAATATGTATTGCTTGCTCTAAAGGGAAGTTAATTATTCGACCATCCCAAATGAAAGTAAAGACCGAGTCTATTGCATTTTTGGAGCGTATACATGGCGATATTTGTGGACCGATACATCCATCATGTGGACCATTTAAATATTTCATGGTATTAATTGATGCATCAAGTAAATGGTCCCACGTATGTTTATTATCTACGAGAAATGTGGCATTTGCGAGATTACTTGCTCAGCTGATTAGATTAAGAGCACATTTCCCAGATTATCCGATAAAGAAAATACGTTTTGATAATGCTGGTGAATTTACTTCCAAGGCATTTAATGATTATTGTATGTCTATCGGTATCGATGTCGAGCATCCCGTGCCACATGTCCATACACAAAACGGTCTTGCATAATCATTGATTAAACGCCTGCAATTAATTGCAAGGCCATTGTTGATGAAGTCGAAACTTCCGTCGTCTTGTTGGGGACATGCTATATTACATGCAGCAGCACTAATCCGCATCAGGCCAACAAGTTATCATAATATCTCCCCGTTACAAATGGTTTATGGTCAGGAACCAGATATTTCTCATCTAAGAATTTTCGGATGCGCAGTATATATTCCAATTGCACCACCACAACGCACAAAGATGGGACCTCAAAGGAGGTTGGGAATATATGTCGGTTTTGAATCTCCATCAATTATAAAATATTTAGAACCCTTAACTGGAGATCGATTCACGGCCAGATTTGCCGACTGTCACTTCGATGAAACAAATTTTCCGACATTAGGGGGAGAAAAGAAACAGTTGGAAAGAAATATTAGTTGGAATGAATTATCGCTAAATCATTACGATCCTCGAACAAAAGAATGTGAACTAGAAGTTCAAAAGATAATTCATTTACAAAGCTTAGCGAATCAATTGCCAGACAGTTTTGCTGACCCAAAAAGAGTGACAAAGTCACATATTCCAGCTGTTAATGCTCCTGCTAAAATTGATGTTCCTGCAGAACAAAGAGATAATGCGATTGAGCTTAAACCACAACTAAAGCGTGGTAGGCCCTCTGGTTCCAAAGATAAAAATCCTCGGAAAAGAAAAGGAGCAAATAATAAGAATGGTCCAATCGAGGATTTATCAACTAGAGAAGAGTCGATGGGCATAAATGATTATAAGAATGAAAGTCAGGTACCTGAACAAATCGAAAATAATGATAATGAAGAGATCTCTATCAATTACGCCCAGAATAGAATAAGATGGAACCGAGATAAAGTCAACGTTGACGACAAATTCTCATTTAACGTAGCGCTACAAGAAATGAATGAGATTAATGAGAATGAGGATCATGAACCAAGGTCTGTAAAAGAGTGCAGACAAAGAAATGATTGGCCAAAATGGAAAGATGCAATCGATGCTGAATTAAAATCACTTGAGAGACGAAAAGTTTTTGGACCTGTAGTTCGTATACCAGAGAATATAAAGCCGGTTGGATATAAATGGGTTTTTATCAGAAAGAGAAATGAAAAGGGCGAAATTATGAGATACAAAGCCCGGCTTGTTGCATAAGGTTTTTCGCAAAGACCTGGTATTGATTATGAGGAGACATACTCTCCTGTGTGGATGCAACAACTTTTCGTTATATAATAAGTCTGGCAATACGTGAAAAACTCGATATGCGTCTAATGGATGTTGTCACTGCCTATTTATATGGCTCACTTGATAGTGACATTTATATGAAGCTTCCTGAGGGATTTCAATTGCCTGAAAATTCAAGGCCCCGTGATGAGTACTCAATTAAACTAAACAAATCGCTTTATGGATTAAAGCAATCTGGGCGTATGTGGTATAATCGTCTAAGTGAATATTTATTGAAAGAGGGATACAAAAATGATCAAATTTGCCCTTGTATATTTATGAGAAGATGTAGAAATGATTTTGTCATCATAGCAGTATATGTTGATGATATCAATATAATTGGAACTCGTGGAGAGTTATCAAAGGCCGTTAATTGTTTGAAAAAGGAGTTTGAAATGAAAGATCTCGGAAAGACGAAATTTTGTCTCGGCCTGCAGATTGAATATTTGAAAAATGGAATATTCGTATGTCAAGAAACATATACGAAAAAGGTATTGAAAAGATTTTATATGGAAAAAGCTCATCCGTTGGATACTCCGATGGTTGTTCGATCTCTAGATGTGACTAAAGATCCATTCAGACCTCGAGAAAATGATGAAGAATTGCTTGGTCCTGAAGTACCATATCTTAGTGCCATAGGAGCACTAATGTACCTTACGAGTCATACGCGACCTGATATAGCGTTCGCTGTAAATTTATTGGCGAGATATAGTTCGTCACCAACTCGTAGACATTGGAACGGTATTAAACGAATTTTTCGATACCTTAAAGGAACAACTGATTTGGGATTATTCTATTCAAATGAGTCCAGGTCAGATCTAATTGGATACGCAGATGCTGGTTTTCTATCCGACCCACATAATGCTCGATCGCAAACAGGTTATCTATTTACATATGGTGGAACTGCTATTTCTTGGCGGTCAGTTAAACAAAGTTTAACCGCCACATCATCTAATCATGCGGAAATTTTAGCTATTCACGAAGCTAGCAGAGAATGTGTTTGGTTACGATCGATAATCCAGCATATACGACAAACCTGCGGGTTATTATCGGAGAAGTTAGCTCCGACGATCTTATATGAAGACAATGCCGCATGCATTGCTCAGTTAAAGGAAGGTTACATCAAAGGTGATAGAACCAAACATATATCGCCTAAATTCTTCTATACGCACGACCTTCAGAAGACCGGCGAAATTAACGTACAACAAGTTCGATCAAGTGACAACCTCGCGGATCTATTCACAAAAGCGCTACCTCCAAGATTATTCGAAAAACTTGTAGATTTAATCGGACTCCGAAGGCTCAAAGATCTTGAGTAATGTTTACATCAGGGGGAGACTACATATGCTGCACTCTTTTTCCCTTCATTAGGTTTTTATCCCACTGGGTTTTTCCTAATAAGGTTTTTAACGAGGCAGCTAATATCTATTTTTGTAATGGGCATCCAAGGGGGAGTATTATAAAATAAGAGGTATGGATGCCCATTAGGAAAGGATGGGTCTTTATTATTTAATTTGCTATAATTCTATTGGTTGATTCTTGAGACTCTAGGTCTATAAATACCACTCATTGGTCATTTGAAATTTTACACTTTTGATTCATTGTATAAGTTGGTTATTATATAATATATAAATATTTTATAACAATGATTTTGTAGTCTCATACATTATTTCCCCTTGCCTTCGTTTACTCACAGCTATTTGTTTTGTCTAGAAACCACCCGATCATAATAGGAGTGTGTGTGTAAAGAGAGCTGCAATTAGGAATCATGATAAAATAGTTACATTTTAAGGAGAATCATCACTCTTGCTAATAATTGAAAAACAGAGAAAAATTGTAATAAAAAATAGCGTGGGAACGTCGTCAGTCGAGTCAAGTCATATAAGAAGGTTGTAAGAAGGCATGTCCTCAATCCTCAAACACATCCTCCATCAGAAACTCCTTCTCCAGTTGGTTACGTGTTAACCTAAGAATATCCTGTTGCATCATGCATACATACATAGAAATCATACGTTTGAGTTTAAAAAAACAGAGGATTGATTAAGGTTGCTCGCTCACATTGAATTCCATATAGGTTGCATTTTTCTCCAGCCACAGTTTGTCCATTACCACGAAGGCCACGCAATAGAGAAGATCGAAAGCCCATTCACTCTCTACAAAGACCATCGTTTTCGATTGAGATTTGAGCATATGGAGAACGGAGAAACAGTTCGAGCACTATGCTAATGATTAGAAGCAGAGTTCTTCTAGTCATTGATTCACCTGACAGCATTTGCAGGAAAATGGCTCTGACCAACGTTCTTGGTTTAACTGCACCATGACGTAGTTTCCCAACTCAACAAAAGATTCAACTAATCCAAGGATAAACAAAAAAATCCCTTCTTTCGAGCCTTACCTGCATCTAAATCGAGCATTTGAAGAATCATGAATGAGATATTTACGCCGGCAACAGCAAAAGGATACTCCCAAGCTGCCCTTTTACCTATTTGCTTCCTCAATAATCTCTGGAAAGATGTCTGCAAAATAGTAGGAATTCGATTTTATTTTGTGCCAATTAGTGAATGATTTACATGATGGCATGGCCCCATTCGACTTTTGGGCTTAAACAACAAGTTCTCCATGTAACATACTTATTCTGAATGTAGAGAATATTACCGAAAATGTCTTTGCGAAAAACAGCAAGTTTTCAAGAGAGATGAATCCAGCTCCTCTGTTAAAACCAGAATTTGAAACACAAATTACAGAAGCTAGTGCTGTACGAAACGCAGAAGATATTTGTCGATAAAATATCTACACGAGAATCAATGGGAATACCTGAAGTCTGTCGAAGGGTCTTTTCCTTGCCATCCCATTTCTTTCCACTGATCAGATACCAAACTTTGAAGCTTCTGATCGGGGAATGTAGCGTACCACAAAGCCCTCAAAGCTTGCTGTAGTTATCGTTTTCAATGCAAAAGATGAACAGAAACTTAAAGAAAGAAAAGAAAATATTAAATCAGTCACTAACATAACATACTGATGATCGGAAAGCACAGACAGCTGAGAGCTCACCTGATGTTCAGACCTCGATGCATCGAAGAAAGTTCTGGTTCGGTTTCTTAACCTGGTTAACCTGTCTCGCTATCCCATATGAAGGAAAAAGAATATCAGAAACAGTGTATGATCGATCATAGGATTCAAACTCTAGCATCGAAAAATCATTAGCCACGCGCTGAGATTATCAGTGTTTCAGTTATCTTGTTTCTCATTCGTTGGTAGTTAAGGATTTTGCACGACAGTCAAAATTGCGTTCACCTGTAGAGGGCTTAAGCTGAAGCAAAATCGTCCATTGCCGCCTCCCTTTCTCCTAAAGCAAACGCAGGTGAGACCTTTTCCCATTCTAATAGCTGTTAACGCACCATCAGCTGAGCAATACAAACAATGTGATCGTAATAATTAACATCTCCATCAAGTTAATTCTGCTACACATGACTAAAAGAAACTACTTTATGATTTGTGTATGAATTGAGGCATCGGACAGTTACTGGAAGTATGACAAAGCAATGCAACGATTCTTATTGGATTTCTTTCCGAAACCAAACAGTTTTGCTTCTTTTTCCCTACCCATTACATCCTTCAAACAATTTTTGCAGTAAGAGTAACCTAAAAACAGAGACCGCCCACAACACTCTGCATAGTTCGGCGATAAATCAACACTTGGTAGGAAGGCAATTAAAAAGTACCTGAAACTGAAGAGTGAGAATGATCGAAAGACGATGAGTTTGCCATTGTCCGAACCGCAAGGCAACCGCCATCGACAACCTCGGTTCTCCTCATAGAGAAGACGATTGATCTCTCCGCCACTAATCCCTCTCTTTCTATCTGAATAGAGGCTTAAGATCAAACAATCACAGAAAGCCAGCTATACGTATACATATCATATACACATATATGTGTGTTCGTTGTCTGTATTCCGATGTCACCTTCGTTTTTCCTCGTAGTATCAGACCAAGGAAGGAAAGGAGTGAAGTGGCCGAATTAATTTGTTACGAAAAATACGAGATAGCTATTATTATTCTATGTTCAATGTCATTATGGTTGGACGACTCCACTCCACCCAATTCATTATTTTTAATTATCACCGTAATTTGCGAATTAATTAACTAGGATGACGATGAAGAAGAACCAGCTGGCCGGAGGAGTCATGGCTAATTGAAATATGTAATAATATTGGACTTAGATTCATTTTGCGAAATACTTTATATTACATAATTTAAATCAAGATAGAATAGAGACAAACAGTATCGCACATGGTCAAACCGACGGCATTCTATATAGCGAGCGACTGAGTCGATACAGTACATGTTCCCTGTCGCTTCGCGCCATGTCTTCGTTTGTCTCTTACCTCCAAAATCTATTGATGTTGGGCTAGGCCCAATTATAGGTCTCATCTCAACGAACTCGTTATATTTGGGCTGGGCCGGCCCATTTATCCCTATTCCCCTCCACCCATCTCAAAGTCGGTAAACCGTAAAAAAAAAACGGTTAATTTAGGATCAGGCCCCAAAATATATTTTTCAATTAAAGATAAGGACCTATATAAGTTACATGAAGAGATAAGGATTCAATTTAACTTTCATTTAGAAATAAGAACCCATGTGGTACCACAGACACATGAAGTGGTACCACAGAACCACGAAGTGGTACCACAGACCCATGAAATGTTACTGCAGACAAATGAAGTTGATAGAGAGCGGGGCATGGGCCGAGGCCCATATTGGTTTACCGACGGCGGGGACGGGCTTGAGCCTACTGTTCGTGGGCTGGAGAGTAGTCTTTAGTTTATATTATTATTATTAAGAGTATTCGGCCCATTAGTATGGCCCATTAGTATGTGTATTTAAACCCCAGTTAGGGTTTGGATGAATTTTATGCAATAAGAATATATTGGTTTTAGCCGTGGGGCTTGGGCAACGTTTATCGTTGATTTGGGCAACGGTGCTTCACCGTTGATTTTCGATTCTCGTTCATATCAATTGGTCCGACCTGCCGGATCCCATTCCCGCCAGAATGACGAGACCAAACAGCGATCGTTTGGATAAATTGGAGATCGATCAAGCCGACATAAGGGAGAAGCTGGACGCACAAGGTGCAAAGCTGGACGCACAAGGTGCGCAATTGGCCGAAATCACGGCGTCCTTGGCTGCGTTGTCAAAGGTGATTCTGAAGTCATCAGAGGATGAGACGGAGACGTCCGTCACGGCAAGGTGACGCCGCCCGCGGACGATCAGGTGCATGTGAGCGCTAACTTGACGCTTCTGCCGTCGTTTGAGGGGATAGATCCGATTGGGTGGATAGCACGGGCCGAACAATAGTTCGAATTGAACAACACGCCGCCGAGAAGGAAGGTGGCGGCAGCTGGGGTTGCCATGGACGGATCTGCCTTGCACTGGTTGACATGGATGAAAGTGCGAAAGCATGAAATTTCGTGGGACGAGTTCACGCAGGCGTTGGTGGCACGTTTCGATACGCGATTTAAGGGTAGCAAGTTTGAGCGGCTGTCTGGAGTCCGACAAACAGGCACAGTGGAGGATTACATCTCTGCATTCATCCAATTGGCGGGTCAAGTTACGGGACTATCTGATGCACATTATTTGGGCTACTTTATGAATGGGTTGCAGGGTCTGATCCGGAGATCGTTACGTCTGCTTCGCCCAAATGATTTGGAGACAGCAATGGAACTAGCAAGGGATAGTGAGGATAATTTGTCTTTTCAGAGTGGAGGGCGAGAGGGTCAGACTTTCAGTGGTTCGGGCAATTCTTCGAGGCCGCCCGGGGAGAGTAATGCGACAACAGTCGGTGGTAGTGCACGAGGTTCGACCGGGAGCTTCTCTAAACCGACTACGCATTCCCTAGGAACGAATTCAGGGATGTCCAGACAGTCCACTGCCCGCTCCAGATTCACTCGACTTCTACCGAGGGTACTAGAAGACCTAAGAGCAAAGGGGTTGTGCTTTAAGTGTAAGAAACCGTTTACACCTACGCATGACTGTCCGTTCAAACAACTGAGAGTGATGTTGGCTGAGGAGGACGAGGAGTTTGATCTTCAACAGTACGAGTATTATGAGGTGACGGGGCAGGAAGAAGTTCAAAAAGACCAAGTGTGTCCATATGAAGAGGGTGGCAATTTTCTGGTTTATTCCATGTCCGGAATTTCCAGCCCTCGCACGATGAGGTTACGCGGCATCGTGGGAGGACGCACGATGACGATATTGATTGATAGTGGCTCAAACCACAACTTTATTTCCTCATCCTTGGTTTCCTTACTTCAACTTAACCCGGATAAGACGGGCAAATTCAGGGTGCAGTTAGGAGACGGGCATAGACATGAGTCAGAAGGGGTGTGTAAGCATCTACCTATCTCGTTTTCAGGGTGCGCTATCAAGGTAGACTGTTATGTGTTCGCTTTGGGCGGGGTTGACATAATTCTGGGAGTTGCATGGCTCGCTACGCTGGGAGAAGTTTGCACGAGTTGGGAAACTCTAACCATGAGTTTCGAGTGGGGTGGCGATCGAGTGGAGTTACGAGGGGATCTCGCGATGTGTGCGAACGTGGTGGGAAGCCATTCTGTGGAGGCGGAATTGCCGGAGAGTTTGGAGATGACAATGGGGTCGGTGTGGAAACCCGAGGAGGTGCTAGCATGGAGGAAGGAACGTAAAAAGGAGGTGGAAGATGAGCAACTATTTAAGGCGGTAGGGCAGCCCGGAGTTGATGCGGCTCGGATAAGTAAGATAACCTTTCAGTGCCTGTTTCCGGATTTCAACCTTGAGGACAAGGTTGTTTCGAAGGGGAATGGAATTGATAGAGAGCGGGGCATGGGCCGAGGCCCATATTGGTTTACCGACGGCGGGGACGGGCTTGAGCCTACTGTTCGTGGGCTGGAGAGTAGTCTTTAGTTTATATTATTATTATTATTGTTATTATTATTATTATTAAGAGTTATTCGGCCCATTAGTATGTGTATTTAAACCCAGTTAGGGTTTGGATGAATTTTATGCAATAAGAATATATTGGTTTTAGCCGTGTGGCTTGGGCAACGTTTATCGTTGATCTGGGCAACGGTGCTTCACCGTTGATTTTCGATTCTCGTTCTTATCAGAAGTGTTACTGCAAAGTAATGAAGTGGTATGGGGGAGCCATGAAGTGTTTCTGAAAAATGGGTCCTTAAAGCTAATGCATTTCCTGACGTGGGTCTGAACTGTAACTGAAACATAAATGGAGCCTGATTTGAAATTTGCCAAAAAAAAAAAAACAATCCGCCGGTTTTTACAACGGATTTATCGTAACAACAACATAGCATACGATGCAAAGGAGTCTAAACAGAAATTACAGATTTTATATAAAAAACAAATTAATAACTAAATTATACAGATAGATTGTGCCTGCCACCCACACTTCACACACACGAATTCAAAACAACGAATAAAGCCAAAAAAATGCGAAATATTAAAATATTTCCACGAACGAACTCGCAATTAATCGTCTTTAGCAAGCAGTAAACTCTCGCAATTCCACGTCAGCTTCGAACTTGTCCATATCTTCCTTCTTCATACTAACCCACGCCTCAATCCCATCGCCGTCAGCCGCATCGATGAACGTCACCAAATTCTTGTACCCGAACCCGGCCGACCCGACCCAAACCGGCCTGCCCCACCCGAAATCCGCTTCGTAGAGCGGAAACCTACACAGGCTCGTGAAGTTGAGCGTCACAACCTCTCCCTTAACGGTCCTATTCATCATCTCCTTCATATAGCTCAAATGGTTGTCTCCCCTCTTCAGCTTAGCCACGTAGTCCGCGTCCACGGCTCGTATGGCTCCCCTCAGCTTCTCCAAGAGCTCGAGCCCATTGTCGAGCCTCTGCCCGCCGTCTCGAACCTCGGGCAGGGCTATGGCTAGCCGGCTCACGTTCCCAAAGTGTCGGTCGGTCAGGGCAGGCTCGAGCCTGCCCCTAAGGTTTATCGCGTGGAGGACGAGGTATATCTTGTTCGGGTCGGGTCGGGCCTCCTCCACCGTGTCTGCAAAACGGGTCCATATGAAGGCGGATAGAGCTTCGACCCGCGTGGGCCGCGGGCCATCCGTTTTCGGCCCGGCGAATCTCGCCTTTAGGGCTGAGATCTTCGAGGACTTGAAGGTGAAAATCTTGGTCTTGAGCAGCTCCTTCTTCTGCATCCCAGTGCTGGGCCTGAACCCGGAAAGCTCCGGGCGGGGGAAGATCGAGCCCATCCCGAATACGGGCTGGGTCGGGTCGTGATCCGGCCCGTACTTTGCGATCTCGGCCCAGGCGTTGGAGAAGAGGAAGAAGGACAGGGCATCTGCTATCTTGTGAGATACGACGAGCCCTATGGCTAATCCACCGCAGTGGAAGGTCGTGGCTTGAACGGCCATGCCTAAGTCTCGAGCCTCGTTGACCTTGTAAGGAAGGAACTTGTCCATGTTTTCTGGGTCGGGCTCGGAGATGACTCGAGCGAGGGTGCAGTTGGCTCGAGCCTCGAAGAACGGCGAGCCCTGGTCGGTGCAGTGGACGTACGAGTCGCTGACTAGGCGGCCCGATAGGGGGTAGAATATGGACAGGGCTTTGGATAGTGATTTCTTTAAGGTGCTTATTTTTGCTGAGTTTTTAAGGTTGTCGGGCGGATAGAAGTAGATTATGGGCATGAAGACGGGGGGAGCCATTTGGTCGAGGAAGGAGAGGTTGTGCTTCGAATGGGAATTAGGGTTTGGAGGAGATGGCTTCACTGTTTCTTGGGAGATTACTTCGATTTCGACCTCCATTTCTTTTTTCCTTTTCTAAGTCTTTGCCTATGTGTGGTGAAGGTGTGATCTATGTTTAATCATGTGTGTATATATAGAAAGTCGTTGCACGGTGGAATGTTGAAAGTAAATGGGAAAGCTTGAAACCATGCAAATCGAGGGTTTGAGGGTTTAGTTGGGTTTAGTGTGAACTAGTTTACAAAATCGTTGCATATATATGGATTATTACAAGGTTTTGATAATGACGTCGTCTAATAAGTGGATTTAAAACTAATGGATAAGGTATACGCCTAATTGTCAAACGGAAAAAAGCGTGTAATGATTCTGATTGTGAAGGATGGAATCACTTTTCCCCCTTGGTTACGTTGTATGGTCTATGTACGATGGATACATGCATTTTGATTGTGTTAGAAGTGTATTTTAGTTGAATTTAATCAATAGTTGATGGGATCAGTAATTGAGTGATTATACTAATGAGTAATGGTGTCACTTTTGAATTGACGGGCCGTGAAACTTGATTGACTATTAGTTACTATCCTCCATCTAAATATATATGTCGATACCGACGAGTGTGTATGTGTGTGTAGAACTGTAGTAGACGGAATTTTATTTTGAGCCTTTTTTCAATTAGTTGCTTGTCAACTTTTCGTTTTCCGAATTTAATGTTATATATTTATTAAACTTGACTTGCGGAAACGTTGATCTTTTGACTCTACCGCGTGTATGGATTTATCCAAATGACAGCAATAGCAAAGATATTGTTGACCTTTTTGGTCCATACATCTTAGAGGTTTTGATGAACGATGTAATCGTAGTGACATTTAGGTCTATAAAAAAAGCAATTCGATTTGGGACAAATAAAATGTCTAAGTTCATGTAATATTCGTCCATGCATTGTTTATAAGCTATAAATCGATTAAGTGTTGAATATTTGAATTACGTGTGATTCTGTGATGAATTGATGGAACTAGGTGATCACATGTTATAGACAGTCCATAAGATAGGATATATCGTTCTGTGTTATATATGGAAATAATGCATGAGATATCCTACTGAGCTATATGTGGAAAATATGCTGTTTATATATGGAAAGTGATATATCTGTTTGAAATCCGTTATTCCTGGACGAAAATCATATGTACGAACCTTGCATGCCCTTAACTGAATTAAATGTGAAATATTGAATTGATATCTTTCCCTATGCTGATTGGATATTATATTTTGGAAAGATCTGATTTGATTGACCTTGTGGATAAGTTGCTCTTATATGGTATGTAAGATAACGGGTGTGATCTCTGATATAAGGAAAGTCGAGTCATGATGTGATAAATCTATTTAGGTAAGCTCTGATCTGATTTGCATGCTAAACATGGTAAATATATTAATTAAATGCTATGAGCTGTACATGGTAAATGTGCTGGTGTATTGCTATCTTGCGTGCCATACTTGGAAAGTAAATCTGGAGTAACTCGTTACTAGAAGCTGATAGCAAGGAATCACTTATGGAAAGTGCTGAAATATGGTAATTATATGCGAAATGCTTGAATATGCTTGAGAACGGAATGAGCTTTTATATGGAATATAATCATGCTTAAATGTGCTATATGACCGTTGACATGATTTATAAAAGCATGATTTATATGGTATGATTGACTCGAAAGCTACATGGAAACTATGCTTGATTTGGTGATTATTGTTTGATATGACTTTCCATGTGAAGTGATATTTGAAAAGGATTATATATGAGCTGCACTTCAGATTTTCGAGGTACTGAGAATTTGCGAATTTAAGCCTACGAGAGATTTTTGAGCAGAGAGATACTAAGAGATTCCTGAGCCTCTCACTTGTGATAGCTTTCTGTCCACCTGAGCGTTAACCTGCATATCCATCACTGAGCGAGTGATTTATCCGATATTCCATCATCCCCTGCCATATATTCTGTCTTCGGACGTGAGCAATACCAAGGAGGCAAGGTCGACGTTTACGCACACGTGAAGGGAAGGACAAGTCCGGGGGCCCTTCGGTAGCGAGCTGTGTCTGTCGGGATCAGGAGATTCCGAGGAACGAAACTCGGCGTGTGGTAACCTAGTAGTGGCTAGTGTTCGACTTGTTTCGGTTGTGTATTGGGCCAACCAATCAGTTTTGTATCCAGCTACGGTGCATTATAGTGATTGGTTAAACTCTTGGGAAGCAAATCCCAAGGAGAGGAGTAAACCCCAGTTGGGGATATAACCTCTATAAAAATCCTGTCTCGCATTTACTTTTCAGTTATTTCTTTATCGCTGTGAGACAGACCCGACGCACATCCGACGTTACTAGGATATATCAGGCATACTCGTCACAAACATCAGTAGGCATACCTAAGTCACCACACTTAGCATTTGTGAAAAGAAGCATAAATTTTTATAAGCCTAATTCACCCCCCCCTCTTAGGCACATTTATATCTTCATTTGGTATCAGAGCGGGTTACTCAAACGACGGGCCTAACAAGCCTGAGTTAAAGATCTAATGGCTTCTTTGAGTTTTGATGTTTTTGCAGAGGGACAATCCCATTCCAGGCCACCACTCTTCGATGGAACAAATTATGCTATATGGAAAAACCGTATGAAGGAATTCCTGCTTGCTACTGACTACGACCTGTGGGATATCATCACTACTGGACCGTACAATCCCAAGAAGGCGGATGGAAACCCAAAGAAAGGTTCTGAGTACGATGCAACAGACAAGCGTGGAATATCCTTGAATGCCAAAGCTAAGAACATGATCGCCTGTGCGCTTACAAGAGAAGAATACAATCGTGTGAGTTCATGTGAATCCGCCAAGGATATGTGGGACATGCTTCAAGTCACACATGAGGGAACCACTAGAGTTGTACAGAAAGAATAGCCCTCCTGACTCACCAATACGAGCTGTTCAAAATGGAGGACAACGAGACCTTAAGTCACATGTACGCGAGATTCATGAACATCATCAATCAAATGTTCTCGCTGGGAAAGAAAATACCGGACGGTGAGAAAGTGCGGAAAATACTGAGATCTCTTTCAAGAGAATGGAATCCAAAGTAACTGCCATCTACGAAGCAAAGGACCTGGACGAACTTTCCGTGTCAGAACTGATTGGATCTCTTACTACCTACGAGATGACTCAGATCTCCATCAAAGAGAAACCAACAGTCGAAACCAACCAAAACATTGCCTTCAACACCGAACAAGAGAACGACACTGAAGGTGAAGAAGAAACTGAGGAGGACCTAATGGAGCAGATCGCCATGCTGACCAGAAAGTTTGAAAAGTTTCGGATGAGAAGGAAGTTCAAGGGAAACTCCAAGTTCCAACCCAGGACAAGGGAATATCATCATTCGGGAACAACGTGCAAAAATGTTTCAAATGCAATAGGCCAGGCCACTTCGCCTCAAACTGCCCGATGGAAAATGGTGACAAAAAGGTAAAGAAGCAGAAAGCCATGGTCACTAACTGGGAAGAGGCCGAAAGTGAAGAGGAGGAAGATCTCGCCTACATGGCCATTGACGATGATCAGGTATCAGATTCATCTACCATTAAGAAAATATTATTTCTAAATGAATTATATGCTAGGCAAGATGAATCTCATGATAACGCTTCCTCAGTCCCTGAAGTAGATGAAAAGGAAGAGATGTTTGAAATAATTCAAAACGCCGAGAAAAGGATCAAGTCGCTCAACTCACAAGTAAAGAGTCTGGTTAGGAACGAGATGACGTAGCTAGAGAGAAGCATCAAACAGATCTAGAAAATGAGCGCTTGAGAGCCGAGCTAGAAACCCTTAAAGAAGGAAAAACCTTGTGTAGTTGCGAAAAGCCTAGGAAGAAAGAAAATATATCTAGAGACATGTCTGTTCTTAAGGATTTCCTAGAAGAAAAATGTCGTACTAATGATAAACTTCTTGAGGGACAACAAAATCTTGATATGCTACTCAGTATTCCCAGTAATATTGGAAAAACAGGACTAGGATATTCCATGGCACATAAGCATGTTGCACCACCTACTGCTAGAAAACCTAAGTGTTTTTCGTGCGGCCGTCACGGTCATTATGCTAACCACTGTTTTCTGAAGAGAACTGACAAAGCTAGATATGTCTGGAGGCCAAAGAAGGCTCCTGAAGTTTCTAATACTAATCAATCAGTATTCCAGAGATCACAGTCTGTAACACATGATATATCACGTGTGAACAGAAGTTTTTTTGCTGCTAACCATTTAGGACCCAATCAAAGTTGGGCACCTCAGAAAAGAAATGATTCATGCAGGTACAAAGAAGAAAATCCAGCAAAAAGAACAAGTGGTACCTCGACAGTGGGTGTTCCCACCATATGACAGGTGATATCAGTAAGTTTGTGTCGGTGAAAGCCTATGATGGAGGATATGTCTCCTACGCCGACAACACTAAAGCTAAGATCATTGGGGTTGGAACTGTTGGTAAACTTTACATACTACTATAGATGACGTATGGTTAGTTAAGAATCTAGAACATAATCTCATTAGCATTAGTCAATTATGTGATAAAGGTCATACGGTAACCTTTGAAAATGATAAGTGTATTGTTAGAAATAATGATAAGGTACTGTTTAGAGCATCTAGGGATAGAAATATTTTATTGCATAACTCTTGACGATATCACTGACCAGAACGTCAAGTGCTTAGCAGTTACACAGGATAACAACTGGTTATGGCATAGACGCTTAGGACATGCCAACATGGAATTACTGTCTCACATCACAAGCAATGCACTGGTACGAGGTGTTCCTGACATAAAGTTTGTCAAGGACAAACATGCAAGGAATGCCAAATGGGCAAGCAGACCAAGACATCGTTCAAGGCAAAGAATGTGATATCCACATCCAGACCTCTGGAACTGCTGCATCTCGACCTTTTTGGTCCTGTTCAGACGATGTCTCTGCGAGGTAAAAGATATGCCTTTGTCATCGTTGATGATTATTCCAGGTATACTTGGGTGATATTCCTTGCACATAAGAATGAGGCACTAGATAACTTTGCATCGCTAGTAAGAGACTTGAGAATGAAAAAGAAACGAACTTATGTAGGATACGCAGTGATAACGGACTGGAATTTGATAGTAAATCATTTGCATCATTCTGTGATCAGTATGGATATAGTCATAACTTCTCTGCCCCCATAACTCCCCAACAGAATGGCGTAGTTGAACGTAAGAATAGGGTATTACAGGAAATGGCTAGATCCATGTTACATGAGTATGATATTCCTAACAGTTCTCGGGCGGAAGCTGTTAGTACAGCTTGTTATGTGTCAAATCGTGTATTCCTTAGGCCAATGTTAAAGAAGACTTCCTATGAAATCTGGCATGGTAGAACTCCAAATATAGGTTACTTTCGTGTATTTGGATGTAAATGTTTTATCTAAACGATAGAGATAAGAAAGGAAAATTTGACTATAAGGTTGATGAAGGGATATTCCTTGGTTACAGTCTTCACTCTAAGGCATATCGCGTTTATAATAAAAGAAAGCTGACTGTTCAGGAATCCATACATGTTACCTTTGATGAGATACCTAACGCAGAGCTACTGATGAGGAAGGTATAGATTTGCCTTGTGCAGGATTACAGGATACTAAAGACAGTGAGGAAGATATTCCCAAAGACGAAAATGTTGAGACACGGGAACCAGAAGCTGATGAGCTGCAACCTAGAAAATGGAAGCATGCTTCCAGTCATCCAACAGATCAAGTAATAGGAAACATCAGATCTGGAATCAAAACTCGAGCGACAACACAAAATCAAGATACGGAGGAATCTCATGACGTACTGCTCTCGATGATGGAACCAAAGACAGTCCATGAAGCTTTGAATGATATATCCTGGGTCTCTGCCAGTGTGGACACTCGTAGAGAGACCAGATGAGAAATCCATTATAGGAACCAAATGGGTCTTCCGCAACAAACTCGACGAACATGGTAATGTCACAAGGAACAAAGCGAGGTTAGTTGCAAAAGGTTATTCCCAGGAGGAAGGTATTGATTTCGATGAAACCTTTGCACCGGTAGCTAGACTAGAGTCTATACGTGTCTTACTTGCATATGCATGTTTTTAAACGTTTTAAACTTTTTTCAAATGGACGTAAAAAGTGCATTTTTAAATGGTTTTATAAATGAGGAGGTTTATGTAGAAACCACCGGGCTTTGCTAGGGAAGATTTTCCAAATCATGTTTTTAAATTAAATAAAGCATTGTATGGTTTAAAGCAGGCTCCTAGGGCATGGTATGAAAGGCTAAGTAAGTTTCTAATTGACATAGGATTTTCGACTGGAACTATTGATAACACGCTGTTATTATAAGTATGAAGGTGATCACATGATACTAGTCCAAATTTACGTTGATGATATCATATTTGGAAGTACTAATATCCGTCTATGCGAGGAATTTTCTAAGTCTATGCAGAAGGAATTTGAGATGAGCTTAATGGGTGAGCTAAACTACTTCCTCGGGTTGCAAATAAAGCAGCTTGACAATGGAACCTTCGTATCCCAGACAAAATACAGCAGGGAATTGCTGACAAAATTCGGGATGAGTGATTCCAAAGCGATTTCCACCCCTATGCATCAGACCACCAAAATAGACATGATGAATCAGGTACATTGGTTGATCAAACACAATATCGAGGTATGATCGGAAGCCTTCTTTACTTAACTGCTAGTCGCCCTGATATCATGTTTTGCTGTTGGTATGTGTTCGAGATATCAGTCCGACCCTAGGGAATCTCACTTGACCGCAGTCAAGCGGATACTTAGATATATCCAGGGTACTGTCAATTTTGGTCTGTGGTATTCTTATACGGATGACTTCCCATTAATGGATATTCCGACGCCGACTATGCCGGCTGTAGGGAAAGACAGGAAAAGTACCAGTAGAACTTGCCAATTACTTGGGAATTCCTTGGTAACTTGGTCTAGTAGAAAGCAAAATGCTGTCGCCCTCTCCACAACCGAAGCTGAATATATGGCCTTAGGAAATTGCTGTCAACAAGTTCTTTGGATGAAACAAACACTTAGTGATTTCGGGTTAAGTTATGACAAATTCCTATTCTATGTGATAGCACTAGTGCCATTAGTATCACTAAGAATCCCGTGCATCATTCTCGTACTAAGCATATTGAGGTTAAACATCATTTTATACGAGACCATGTTCAGAAGGGAAATATCAGTGTGGAATTCGTAGGAACAAATGATCAGCTCGCTGATATCTTCACTAAGCCCTTAATAGAGGCAAGATTCTGCGACATCCGTGATCGATTGGGAATTCTCGAGCTTAATAAGGTTAGTAAATCTGCCTAATTCTATTATTTACTCTAGGATATTCTATTTTAGATAGAAATTCATAATAATCCTACCTTAAGATATTCTTTAGGACCTTAGAATAATTCCGTGGATCTTATAGATCTTCTCCTTAAGTGTGATTCTTGTATTTAGGAAGAAATTCGTAACTATTCCTTCCAAGACATTAATTCAGCCATCTAGTTTTATATTAGGAATATCCGATCTTCTGGATCTGTCCTTAAATGTGATTAGGTTATTTAAGGAAGGAATGCGTGGATATCGTTTCAGCCGTTCAGTTATTTTAGGGAACTCATTTATTCAAAATATATTCCTATCCAGTCTTGTCACATCCCTTTCTTAATTACGAAACTCCGTCAAATCAGCCCGATATCTCTGACAGTTTTCCACTTTCTATCTTGAAATTTCAAATTTCAAATTTCGAAATTCATCCTTATCTCTTCCTAAAATAAACCGACCTTATTCTTTAAATTCAAAACCGTTCCTTATCATCATTCATCTTCCCAAAACTTCCTTCAAACCCTAACTTCTGAAAAATGGCTAAAACATCCACACCCAAGGCAGCCACCAAAGAATCCTCAAGCCGAAAACGTAAGGAGCCCATGTCTGATGAATCCCCACTTGAATCTCCTCCTAAATCACCAGAACAAGCCTCATCGCCTTCTGCTCGCAAAACCCGATCCAAAGCCAAACCTTCCGAAAAAATCCCAACTCCTTCCAAAACTGCAAAGAAGAAGAAGAAGACCAAGAAATCCAAAACGCCCGAGCCTGAAAATTCTGCATCCAATCAAGAAGTTCCTGAAGATGTTCATGAGGATACCCAGAAATCACCTCCTAGAACTCCAACTCCTGAAGAAACCCAGAAATCTCCCTCACCACATGATAAGACCTCGCCGTCCCCACAGCCAAGTTCAAAACCTTCAGACATTCCACCAATTGATCTGTCCAAACCCAATGAGATCCCAGTTGAACTGCTCTTCCTCGAAGAAAGTAACCGAACCATTTACAAAAGCTTCAGCAAACGAGATATCGCTCGTGGTCACGGTGTTGCCTTTGACAAGCTGCCTGCTGGAACTGTTATAACATGGCTGAAAGACTACGGATGGGAGCAATTACTTAGTATCAACACGCCCCTCTACCCTGAAGTCGTTAAGCTGTTCTATGCCAACTTCGACTACGACGAGTTCGAAGGACATATCACCATCCGTTCCTATGTTCTCGGGCATAAGATCGAGTGGACCACTCAGAAGATGAATGCTATGCTTGCAGTTTCTGATGAATCCTTCTGCCACTACGACATGAACGACTGGTGCCATGCTGATGGCTTCGACCCCAGTGATGTCCTTCTGAAACTCTGGAATACCCGTGCTAAGCCCCGTTTTTCAGACGGTGAAGCCCTCAATCAACTTCCCATCGATTTGTTCTTCCTCCATAAACTGCTAAACATGACCCTGTGGAGTGCTAAAATCGGAAGTGGCGGTCACTCAACCACAATAAACTTCATGAGCACCTTCGCGGTCTACATGATATCTCAGAACCGCAAGTTCAACCTCGAATATACCGTCATGAAGCACATGATTCAGGCAGTTGAAAACAAAGACAAGGCGCTGCCCTATGGAATGCTGCTCACGCACATGTTCGAGTGCGAGGGTATTATACTGCCGCCAGCGTGGGAAGATAAGGCCGTCCACATTGTGGATCTTGTGACCTTGAAGCGGATGGGTATTCACTACACAAAGGGCCAAGGTTGGTTCAAGGCTAAGGAAAGCAGGTCAGTGGATAGCGCCCAGAAACGGTCGGCTGCAAAAGGGAAAGCGAAGATCAAAAGCGACGAGGACGATGACTACGAGGATGAGCTGAGCGTAGGGAAGGAAGGAATATCAGTATTGCGCCGTGATATCTCCGATATCAAGGCTGATAATCAGAAGCGCTTTCGCAAGCTCAAAGAGCAGTATACTGAGTTATCACTGAAACTATCCAAGCTCTCAAAGCTAGTCAAGAAGTCCCTTAATAAGCCCGCCGATTCTGAAACCTCTTCAAGCCAGTAGGCTGCCCATTCAGCTCTTAGTTGTTCTTAGGATATTCCAGTCTTCCAGTATCGTTTTAGTTCTTAAGTGTCCCTCTCGCCTTTTTGATAATGAAGGGGGAGTAGTAAGGTAAGTGTTAGGCGTTGAGCGTCTAAGTGTTTTTGTGGTAGGTAATGTGTAGGGAAGCTCGTTGAACCCTAATATTGGGAAGCTCGTTGAACCCTAATATTTTGCTGTTATTATGATATATGTGTAGGGAAGCTCGTTGAACCCTAATATTGGGAAGCTCGTTGAACCCTAATATTTTGCTGTTATTATGATATATCTCCTATGCTTAACTTCTTTGCTCTGATCTACGGATATATCATATGTTGATCTCATACTCTGATGCTTAAATGTGAGATTTGACTTGCGTGAAATTTCTTGATAAGTGCTAAGTGCCTGCTGCGATGATCACATGATTGCTTGAACCATGCTTGGAAAATGCGCACTTAGGCAGGGGGAGCACACTCATGGGTAATTTCGAAATTCTGTACTCAAGATATAGCATAGAAAAAGACAGGATATATCCGCACTTAGACAGGGGGAGCAAAATTAATTCAAGATATATCTTAACATGTCATAAAGATAACTGCACTTAGGCAGGGGGAGCAAATATGTATCATATGTGATTAGGAGATATCGTATGCTCTGCTTGTGATTATTGAATACTTAGACATATGCGCTAGGACTTGCAAAATCGAATATGCCTACATGCTTATGTGTTGCATCAATTACATGTCATCATCAAAAAGGGGGAGAATGTTGACCTTTTTGGTCCATACATCTTAGAGGTTTTGATGAACGATGTAATCGTAGTGACATTAGGTCTATAAAATAAGCAATTCGATTTGGGACAAATAAAATGTCTAAGTTCATGTAATATTCGTCCATGCATTGTTTATAAGCTATAAATCGATTAAGTGTTGAATATTTGAATTACGTGTGATTCTGTGATGAATTGATGGAACTAGGTGATCGCATGTTATAGACAGTCCATAAGATAGGATATATCGTTCTGTGTTATATATGGAAATAATGCATGAGATATCCTACTGAGCTATATGTGGAAAATATGCTGTTTATATATGGAAAGTGATATATCTGTTTGAAATCCGTTATTCCTGGACGAAAATCATATGTACGAACCTTGCATGCCCTTAACTGAATTAAATGTGAAATATTGAATTGATATCTTTCCCTATGCTGATTGGATATTATATTTTGGAAAGATATGATTTGATTGACCTTGTGGATAAGTTGCTCTTATATGGTATGTAAGATAACGGGTGTGATCTCTGATATAAGGAAAAGTCGAGTCATGATGTGATAAATCTATTTAGGTAAGCTCTGATCTGATTTGCATGCTAAACATGGTAAATATATTAATTAAATGCTATGAGTTGTACATGGTAAATGTGCTGGTGTATTGCTATCTTGCGTGCCATACTTGGAAAGTAAATCTGGAGTAACTCGTTACTAGAAGCTGATAGCAAGGAATCACTTATGGAAAGTGCTGAAATATGGTAATTATATGCGAAATGCTTGAATATGCTTGAGAACGGAATTGAGCTTTTATATGGAATATAATCATGCTTAAATGTGCTATATGACCGTTGACATGATTTATTAAAAGCATGATTTATATGGTATGATTGACTCGAAAGCTACATGGAAACTATGCTTGATTTGGTGATTATTGTTTGATATGACTTTCCATGTGAAGTGATATTTGAAAAGGATTATATATGAGCTGCACTTTAGATTTTCGAGGTACTGAGAATTTGCGAATTTAAGCCTACGAGAGATTTTTGAGCAGAGAGATACTAAGAGATTCCTGAGCCTCTCACTTGTGATAGCTTTCTGTCCACCTGAGCGTTAACCTGCATATCATCACTGAGCGAGTGATTTATCCGATATTCCATCATCCCCTGCCATATATTCTGTCTTCGGACGTGAGCAATACCAAGGAGGCAAGGTCGACGTTTACGCACACGTGAAGGGAAGGACAAGTCCGGGGGCCCTTCGGTAGCGAGCTGTGTCTGTCGGGATCAGGAGATTCCGAGGAACGAAACTCGGCGTGTGGTAACCTAGTAGTGGCTAGTGTTCGACTTGTTTCGGTTGTGTATTGGGCCAACCAATCAGTTTTGTATCCAGCTACGGTGCATTATAGTGATTGGTTAAACTCTTGGGAAGCAAATCCCAAGGAGAGGAGTAAACCCCAGTTGGGGATATAACCTCTATAAAAATCCTGTCTCGCATTTACTTTTCAGTTATTTCTTTATCGCTGTGAGACAGACCCGACGCACATCCGACGTTACTAGGATATATCAGGCATACTCGTCACAAACATCAGTAGGCATACCTAAGTCACCACACTTAGCATTTGTGAAAAGAAGCATAAATTTTTATAAGCCTAATTCACCCCCCCCTCTTAGGCACATTTATATCTTCAGATATTATAAGCCGTTGACTTTTTGTCTCTTCTGACCAACGGTGTGAAAGTACGGACTTCAAACTTGCACGACTTGGCGCCGGTTCCGCCGAAGACATTGTGTATTTTATGATTTAACTACTTTTTTCATTTATAATGTAATTTAATCAAGTATTAGTCTCATCTCCAATTCTTAACTGCGTGTGCCTCACTTCCTTTCAACAATCATCATCAGGCTTTAATAGAAAGCCCATATGTATAATGAGCTTCCAACCCAGAATACCGTCCAATTTGTAAATCAAATTCCTAAATTTCAGACAAGCCAAGAACAAATTGTATTCACAGTTTATTCTATAACACCTATTGGTAGAGTTTTAATTATTTGTTGATCGAGGACCGCCGTTAGACTCGTATTTGGACGTGCTTTCAGTGTGTGTGACCCTCGTGAATCGATTCGATCGATAGCGAGCTGAATCGGACCGAAAACAGAACAAACACGCACACACACTTAACACAGATTTAACGTGGTTCGGCGCAATCTTCGCCTACGTCCATGGACCAAACCGAGCATTATTTCCATTAGCACAAAACACGAAAGTTACAGAATTCCACACTGTCTACAACTCTTATGTTTACAACTTTCGGTGATTCTCACTCTATAAGGATCTACATGCTCGGAAAGATGATTAGTTGAAAACCCTAAAACTGGTATTTATAGCTGAACCTCAATCCTTAATCATGTGCCGCGATCTAATCTCTGCCGTCCGTTCCATTTGATCCAATGTCCCAGAAAACGCCATGTGTCCCATGCGTTTTGTGTGAACAAGCAAGAGTCTCATGTGACTGATAAAGTGAAATAACACTTTCACTTCTATCCGTCGGATCTTCATCTAACGGCCATAAATCATCATCCGTGTCATCTCTTGCTCTCGCATCTCGACCGTTCATCCACAGCGCGCGCTATCCAACGATCGACGTTTAATCTCTCAGCTTCAAACACTGTCCATCTGATCGCGCGCGCAGATCATCCGACGGCTCCTATTAATCGCGCGATTTCCAGCTTATTCTTTCTTCTTCCAGCTTCAGCTCTTCAACCTTCTCTGCTCAGGTTCGACCGGCCATGTTCCCTGGCCTATTCCGGCGGCTCCGGCGAGTCTCAGGCTCGCTAATCCCAACATTATTAACGATAGCTTTGCTTTCCCTATTCATTTTCATTTACGAAACTTCCATTTGAAACAATAATAGTCGAAGCTTATGCACAAACCAATACTTTTATTATTAATACCATTTTTATTGTAGCATACAACTTACTACGTACACAAAAATAACATAATCATAACATATACTTACACTTGATAAATAGAAGTAAACTACCACTCCCATGCTTGGATTGGAAGTGTCCCAAGAGTATAGTTGAAAATGAGAAGGACGTGACTCATTTGGAATCAATACAGAAAGACTATGATATACTTGTCCTCGTTCTTTGAATGTCTACTGTTGCAGTCGAATGACGACCCGTAAACAGACGAATAAGATCAAGTGGAACACTTGTGTTCGCAAGTTTTTATTTTTCCATTATTACAGCAAAAACCTAATGCTCGTGCTGAAAATTCTTTGTACCATAATGATGACAAAACTTTATTAGTTTTAACTGACGTAGCTTATAGCATGCGTGTCGAATTTCCACTTCATCTACATAAATAGGATACTAAATTCATTATGATGGTACTAAAGATTATCCTTCTGGTATATAATAACCTGTAAAAATATGTACCCTTCGAGTTTAGTAAGACATATCCGAGCCTTCAACAGGCAAGGAACTTGTTCTTTCTTTTTTCGTCCTCGTTCCAATGAAGTACTCGTTCGTTCTTCTTTTCTTACTTGACTCATCAAACTTCATCCGGAGAAAATGATTAATATTTTGCTTCTGATGCTGCAATTTCATTTTCCTTGCTTACTGCTTTACAAAATAGTGTTCCACAAAAGAATTATCTAAACTGCCATGAAATAACCTCTAATAGAGTACAACGACAATGTTGAGAATGTCACGTGTGAAGGACAAAGAGTTCCACACCGAAAAATCACCAAAGAATTAAATGGGTTTATAAGCTTGATGGGTCACTCCCCTTATCACCAATTGGTTTTAAGAAGGAACCCCATCAAGCTTATACCGGGTACCCCTTCTCGTGTGGCGCATGTGCGTGGGCCTCGATAACGGATAAATTCCCGGAGGCCCAGCCCGAATTTCTACAGACAATAATTACCTCGATCGAAGCTTTCTTGACCTACGGTTAACTCAATGTTTACATCGGAGTATTATAAAGTGGGTTCATAATTTAACATATTTTGTACCTACGATTCACTCATCCATGAATAAAACTATTACAGTTGTATTTTGAGACGTTATGTTTCGAAATGATTTAAGAATAAAAGTGATCGAAAATAAAGCTTACCTTTCCGTATCTGAGTTTGGTCTCATAAGCATTCGTTTAATTGAACTTATTTGCATGTATAATAGTACGATATGTCATACATATTTTTTGCAAGATAATGTTTGAATGAAAATATGTTGGCGTGGCAGCGGACCCAGTCGAGTAATATCGCGGCTAGATATTTGAACAATTAAAGATAAAAGTGGACACCGAGATTTAACGTGGAAAACCCCCAAACAAATCGGGGTAAAAACCACGGGCAAGGAAGAAGAATTCACTATAGGAAAAATATAGGAGTTACAACCTCTCAATCTATAAAGGAGAAAACCCTCAACCTCTCTCTTTATAGTCGGAGAAAATACCGACAAACTCTCTATTATTTTCCCTCTATTTTTCCCTCACACTTCTTTTGTGATTTCTCTCTGTATGTGGAATAATTTTGCACTGATCGTGAGCCTCGTATTTATAGCAGAGCATTGCCATGTGAACAAACAATATAAACCCATCAGCTCACCTTTGAAAAGCAACGCCCACGTGAAAATAATTTTTCTCCTATGACTTTTCAAAGCCTGATATTGCTGACAAAATAGACTAACTTTTTTCTATGACGTGGGAGCTTATAATTAGAAGTTTTCGAGTTCACTACGAGCAAATCGAGCTAAAATGTCAATGAGGCGTTGCTAATTAACAGTCTTGATAGGATCGGTTATCACTAGGGATGGCAGTGGGGCGGGGATTCCCCGTCCCCGCGGGGATCCGCCCCGAACGGGGCGGGGAATCCCCGAGTTTTTATACCCGTGGGGCGGGGACGGGGAAAGATTTTTCCCCGCAGGGATCCCCGCCCCGTTCCCCGCCCCGCCCCGCCTTCTATATATATATATTATAATATATATAATATTAAATTATAATTTAAATAATATTAAAATAATATTAAATATAGCTTAAATAATATTAAATTAATACAAATAATATATAAAACTATAATTTATATAATATTTGTAACGAAAATATAATTAAATTTATATATTATATTTAAAATATTAATTTTTTTTAAAAAAAATTGAATCCCCGCGGGGAATCCGATCCCCGCGGGGATCCGGTGGGGACGGGGACGGGGACAATTTTGTCCCCGAAAGCCTCGTGGGGCGGGGACGGGGATTAGGTCCCCGCCCCCGCCCCGCCCCGTTGCCATCCCTAGTTATCACAAAGTTTTAAATCGTGTTTAAGGTGCTCGTTTGTAAGGGACGTATTGGTCCTGGTTTTCTTTTTTTTTTTTTTTTTCCCCTTTTTTGGCTTTGTTGCAAGAAAATAAATAGTACGATTTCAGGATTCACACACCTATCGAGAATGCAGCGTGTGGTTGGGTTCACTCGAGCCTCTACGTGGTGATAGATTACTAGTTTGGAAAGTCAGAATAAAAAATCAAATGATAGCATATAACAAAGAATTTAGTTGAGCTGCATTTTTTAAAAATAGATAAAAGACACCGATTCATTAATTAAATAAACCACTATCAAATGTATGTGTAAAGCAGCAAATGACATTGAAACAAACCTCCAGATATGAATGACTTAGTTGACTCAAATGGTCATAATAGATAATGTATGATTATACATTCGAAATCTGGCTGGTATCGAATATAGAAACCTATTGTGAAATCATCGATGAGAATGGATGTATATCTGCCTTCTGAAAAAATGCGCATGAGACGAATGATAACAGAGAACTAATGTGATGTATATTTGAAATGAAAAATAAGCTTGGCTTATTCATTTAATTGTTATCATTTAAATTAAGTTTTTTGCTTTTTTCAACAGTTAAAAAATAACGGGATAATGAAAAAAAATAAATAAATGTGGGAATGACATGAAACGTTAGAGGTACTCACTTGATATAAGTTTTTTAATCATTAGTTTTGTAAATTCAAAAGAATACTAAAGCATTTAAGATAAGCCTTTTTGTAACAGTAAAAATAAATGAGGGAACAATGCTAGGAAATGCTAGATTATTCACTTGGTATTGATTTAAGAATTATTAACTTGGTATTTATTAAATTTGGTAGGAGTTATTCATTGGTATTATTTTCTTAATCATTTAAGAATTATTCACTTGGCGTTCATATTTAAATAGCTTATTCTATTATTTAATTATTTATTATTATTATTATTATTATTACCACTCACACTGCAATTATTATTGTTGTTAATATTGTTATTATTATTATTATATTATAATTATTGTCATGTAATGTATTATTTGTTTATTCTGTTATAGATTATTATTCTTTTTTAAAGTAATGCACACCCTACCAACGTATATATTATGTACATGTATATACATAATATAACACACGCGCGGAGCTAGGGTATTACTATTACAGCTACTTATATATGAGCAACTACAAACAATAATTCCCTTGGCACACAGTTACACAAACAAGATAGAGCGAGAGAGTTATAGGAAGACAGAGAGGGAGAGAGAGATTAATAATGTATGCCGTAAAGAACACGATCCTTATCATTACCTTCCTCGTAACACTCGTCTTCGCAGCCCTAGCGGAGAACACGTCATCCTCTACGCTCAAAGTCCTCCACCTGGTGCTTTGCCTCGCTCCGCTCGTTAGCTTCTTAATCTTCGCCACCCTCGGCATCAACGGGGGTTTCATCCGGAGTTTATTCACGTGCAAGATCGGTCACTACAAAAAAAGAGGAATTAGCCACGACGCAAATCGTAGCAAAACCGTCGCAACAACGATTAGCGACCGAAAATTTCCGTCACTATTTCGCTGTCACAAACCACGTTTCGTTGCAAAATTCCGTCTCAATATTTGCAATGGATTTTTCCGACGGCCTAACTGTCGCTAATCTAGGCGAAAAAAAAAATGCAACATCGCCGGTATCTTGCACCCACCACGCGCCGCTACTTTACCTCGCCAGACCCATGGCCGAGCAGTAGCCCATCAGCTCACTCTCCGCCGCAACCACCTTCGCCAGTTCGCCGCCGAGAAGCCGCCCATCAGTCGCCATCGCCGCTACCGTCCATCGCTAGACCCAACGCCCATCAGCCCTTCTCGCCACCATCGCTACCTTCACTCGCCAGTCCGTCGCCGAGAATCTGCCATTACCAGACCTCGCGGTCGCCAGATCCGCCACCACCGGACCTGCCGCCGCTACAAATGCCACCATCGGACCTTCCACCGCCAGATCCGTCGCTAGATATGACAGCACCGGACCAAAACCATGCAAGATCTGGCAGCACTGGAGCTCGCTGCAGGAAGCTCCGTCACTAACTGACGTCATCGACGACAAATCATCCATCGCCAGACCTCAGTTGTGCCGCATCCTTCTTCTCGCCATAGTGCTGCCGAGACTAGAAGAAAAAAAAAGAAGAAAGACGATGAAGAAAAGAAAAAAAAAACGAAGAAGATGAAGAGAAGAAAAGGAAGAGAGAGAAGAGAGGAGAGAGATGATAGTGAGTGGGAGAGATAAAGGGGGAATCCAAAACAAAAATTCCAAATATTCGATTTCCGGGCTCATCTTTTTGCGACGGAGTAATTATTCCGACGGATTATCCATCGTAAACTCCGTCGCAAAATTTTTCGACGGACTTTTCGTCACATATTTTACGGCGGAATAACCATCGGGAACCTTTCTGGCGGAAGTTCCGTCAAGATCGTTTTGCGACGGATATTGCGACGGATAGTCCGTCGGAAAATTTTCCGACGGAGTCTCCGTCACAAAAAACCCGTCGCAAACCTGTGCGACTACATTTTTGTCACACCCTCCCGTCGCTTTTTAATCTCTTTTTGTAGTGGGTGTTTACGTTCTCGAGCTTATCACGCTCCTCCCGAGCCTCTTCTGGCTGAGCGGGGAGCAGTTCGACATCTGCTGCCTCTCCCTCTCCGCCGTCATCGGAGTCGGGGGTTGTCTGATGGAGAAGGCAGAATACAAGAAGCTAATCCACCCTCTCGCCACTCACACTGCGTTGGGCACCCTGGCGGGTGTCCTCGCTGCCCCGACGAACCCTCGTGATGATGATCATGTGAGGAAAACAGCATTGATGGGAGCTCTCTCCCTCATCCTATTCCTCTTGGAGGTCTCTCTCTCTCTCTCTCTCTCTCTCTCTCTCTCATTTTGATCATGTACGTATTATTAATTAGATGTTCGAGGGAGTGTCCCTAGTTGAGAGTGCGAAAGGCGGCAGCACAAACCCTCAAGAGCTGCAGTGAGGATGAGAAAAAGAAGGGGACGCTTGATGATGATGACGACTACACCAGTGAGAAGAAGAAGAAGAAGAAGAAGGGAAAGAAGAAGAACAAGCAGTCATCGTCGTCATCCAGTAGTTAACGGTCATTGGTTAAAACCCAACCCCAGCAGCTTGTTAAGTGTTATATATGTTATCGTCTTTTGGATTATTAAAATTATCGTACGTACGTGTCGCTTATTATTATTATGGTTCCTGCATGCTGTGCATTTTGTTAGTATACTGTGTCGTATTCGTGCGCGTTTTTATGCTGCTGGTCGTCGTCTCAAGTCTTTATATGTAATATTGCTTTTCCATTATTGTGGGAGGATATATTTTGTTCGTGTCGTGTCTGTCTGAATTAGTAATATATATTTGGCTTTTTCCGATTCAATGTTTGATTGTGTTCTCTTTAATTAAATATATGGACTTCAAAAAGATATATCAATATGTTGTTTGCTGCTGTTATACATCATTCTGTCGCTATTTCGCTGTCACAAACCACGTTTCGTCGCAAAATTCCCTCGCAATATTTGCAACGGATTTTTCCGATGGCCTAACCGTCGCTAATCTAGGTGAAAAATAAAAAAAATAAAATGCACCACCGGCATCCAACCGGCCGCCGAGCCAACCTCGCCGGTATCACGCTTGTTTGACTCGCATATTCCTCATTTCACATGTGCGTGCGTGTTTGGATATTCGTCATGTGCGTGTTTTTCATCTGTTTCTTACATATTCCTCATTTCTCATGTGCGTGCATGTTTGGATATTCGTCATGTGCGTGTTAATTCACCGCCTTGGGAAATTCCTACTGTTCGACCCTTAGACAAAAATTTTGTAATATCAGTATAATACCTAAATTGGATAGTCATGCCGAAATAAATTGATTCGACTATACTACTTTGCGTCATCATGTAAGAATTCACGTAATGTCATGGAAGCATATAGACACATAATTCATGCACATAAAAATTATGTGTTGTAGTTGAAATCGTTGATTTGATTAATTCGCTACGCCGCACTTCATCTTCCAAAAGTCTCTAAAGCCCTAAAAATGATCTCTGTGTTCTTCTTGAGCACTCTTTCGATTCTGCAGCATTCTATGTATCCTGCAAGTTTTGATTGCAGATTCTCGCTTCTTTACATATCTAATGTGTAGATCGTTTAGAGTTCTTGTGTATACCCACTGTTTTGGATATTTGATATTGTTTTCCCTTTGTTCTGTAAAACTCATTGTAAAGCAGTTGTTAATTTAAGATTGTAAATCTAAGATTTGTACTCATTTTCGTTTCTTAACATGGTATCAGAGCGAGTTGATGTGCGTGTTATCACGCTTGTTTGACTCACATATTCCTCATTTCTCATGTGCGTGCGTGTTTGGATATTCGTCATGTGCGTGTTTTTCATCTGTTTCTTTACATATTCCTCATTTTGCGTGGTATCATTTTGGCCAGAACTATGGTTCAGAAACTATAATAAGAACAGAATTAAGAATCTATTCAGGATCGTAGAAACCCTAAAAATAATATCTTTTTGAACACACTGGGGTTTTAAGAACAATCGCCTATAAACAAATTTTTTGAGATGTTCAAGAAGAAAAAAGTCGTATCTAAATATTCATGAGAAAAAAATAGTACTTAAACAATTTTCTTAAGATTCAAAGAACATTGCCACTCAATTCTTCACAATTCGAGACTCGGCAAGAACTCAAAAATGTAAATTCAATCGTTATGAGCAGATGTTCTCACAAGGTAGCAACAACAAAACACATAAATCACTAGCTAAACTGTCCAAGAACACAGAAAAATATATAATATCGCATGCGTAAGAATAATGAAGATGTGGTTATTTTATATTATTTTAAAAACCGGCGTTTCATCACGTCTTCAGATTTTCTTTGATGAAAATTCTTGTCAAGAATGCTAAGGAAATCACAAACTTGAGCAATGAGGATACACGGAGCAAAGCACAACGAGTATCCACACGCAGATCAACGCACCACGCAACAAATATACCCTGAAGCCAGAATGTATAGTTCTCACTGGTCACTCCCACAAATATTTGTGTAGAGAAAATTATAAAAATTGGTCACTAAGTATGCCAATTTTTTATTTGGGTCACTATATGTTTGCCAGTTACAAAACTAGGTCACTAAGTATGTATATAGTAACAAAATTGGGTCAATGACCTCTTTTCTCTTATTATATACATACTTAGTGACCCAAATTTGTAGCTATATACATACTTAGTAACCTGGTTTTGTTACTATATATATATACTTAGTGACCTAGTTTTGTTATTAGCAAACATAGTGTTAGTATTATTATATATAGTAGATATTCGATATTATCATGTATCATAATTAGAGGAGGATAATTAGGGATATGTAATCATTAGCTTGATTATAGGGCTAGAAATTAGGAAGTAGTATTAATTGCTTTGTAGTATATATATCGCACATTGTATGAATGAAATTAACACAAGGTTCTTCAAAATTCAACTTCTGAATTTGTCATGGTATCAGAGCTATGAGTCTCTCAAACGATAATAGTTCTAGTTCTAGCGATGATGAAATCGTTACTCACAAAACGATTTCGCCGTATGATATCACGGCTAACGACAATCCGGGCATCTTAATTACCCAAGTTATGCTTAAAGGAGAGACGAACTACGATGAATGGTCCAGGGCTGTTCGAATCGCGCTCCGGGCTCGTAAGAAATTTGGCTTTCTTGATGGATCCTTGCCACAACCGAAGAAGGCGAAACATTTGGATGATTGGTTGACGATCCAGTCACTCCTCGTCTCTTGGATTATGAACGTCATCGACGCGTCCATTCGTTCGTCCATCCCTCACAAGGAATTCGCGGCGGATCTGTGGAATCATCTTCGTGAGCGTTTCTCGATTGTTACCGGTTCCTGTATTCAACAACTGAAGGCCGATCTAGCCGATTGCAAACAGAAAGGCTTGTCAATTATGGCGTATTATGGCAAGCTGCAAAAATTGTGGGAGGACGTCGGAGATGCTGACCGCCTTCCCCTCACTGGTGTATGCGCCGGATGTATTAATGTCGTGGAGGCGTTGTTGGAGAAAAAACGAGAGGAGGAAAAGGTTCATCAGTTTCTTTTGGGCTTAGATTCTGATCTTTATGGCTCAATAAGATCAAATATTCTGTCTCATGAACCTTTGCCCTCCCTTGCCCGTGTTTATTCCCTACTAATTCAAGAAGAACGCATGCGCACGTCTGGTCCTCGACAAGAGATTCATGGTGGCGATGCTGTGAGTTTTGCCGTTCAGACAAACGCTAGTGGCTCGGGTAAATCTCGGAGTCGTGGTGAATGGAGGGATAAGAACATCACTTGCACTCATTGTAAGCGAGGCGGACATGATGAATCTACCTGTTTTGAAATTCATGGGTATCCAGATTGGTGGGCTGAGAAGACGCGTGGGACTGGTGGACGCACTACGAGCAGAGGTGGTGGTGGACATGGTTCTGGACGTGGTTCTACAAAGCAGCCCGCACGTGCCCATATGGCCCACATTGAATCGAATTCATCTGCTGGAGAATCCGAGTCGAGTCAAGCGATCACTGGTTTAACCAATGATTAGTATAATAGTGTTATCGCGTTATTTAATACCCTTAAAACAGGAACCCAAGAGAAGTTGACGGGTAAGCGTTCTTCTGATGAGTGGATGTTTGATTGTGGTGCCTCTCATCATATGACAGGTTGCATGGAATATTACTTCGATATTCGGGATATTACACCGCGATCGGTGCAACTTCCTAATGGGACTTTGACTTTTGCGTCCAAGGCCGGGATGGTGCACCTTAGCCGTTGCTGCTGCCAAGAATTGGGAACTACATCCGATGGATGTGCATAATGCATTTTTACATGGTGACCTTGCCGATGAGGTTTATATGAAGATGCCTCCTGGTTTTCGAATCAATGATTCTAGCAAGGTATGTCGTCTTCGCCGATCTCTTTATGGCTTGAAACAGGCCCCTCGATGTTGGTTTGCTAAACTTGCTGGTTCTTTGAAGAGGTATGGGTTTCAGCAATCCTACTCTGGTTATTCCTTATTCACTCTTCATCGAGATCATGTTCAATTGAACGTGTTGGTTTATGTTGATGATCTAATTGTTTCTGGTAATGATAGTGCTGCTATTACAACTTTCAAGAATTATTTGAGTAGTTGTTTTTACATGAAAGACCTTGGTGTTCTTAAGTACTTCTTGGGCATTGAAGTTGCACGGAACTCTTCGGGAATATTTCTTTGTCAACGCAAATATACTATGGATATTATCTCAGAGGTTGGTTTGTTGGGGGCAAAACCTGTTGGTTTCCCCATGGAGCAGAATCATCGTCTTCCGCTAGCTCAAGGAACCACAATAGTCGATCCTGAGCGCTATAGACGTCTCATCGGCCGATTGATCTATTTGGCGGTCACTAGACCTGAACTTTCATATTCTGTTCATATACTTGCTCAGTTTATGCAGCGTCCGTTGCAAGAACATTGGGATGCTGCTTTACGTGTGGTTCGGTACTTGAAAGGAAATCCCGGTCAAGGCATTTTACTTCGTGTTGATTCTGACTTGCAGTTGACTGGGTGGTGTTACTCTGATTGGGCAACTTGTCCCATCACACGTCGCTCTCTTACGGGCTGGTTCGTCCAGCTTGGACAGTCTCCTATTTCGTGGCGTACGAAGAAACAACATACGGTCGCTCGGTCTTCCGCCGAGGCTGAATATCGAGCTATGGCAACCACTACTTGTGAATTGAAATGGTTGAGAGGTCTCTTGCACAGTCTTGGCGTATCTCATCCTCAACCTATGTATTTGTACTGTGACAGCCAAGCAGCCTTACATATTGCTGCCAATCCCGTTTTCCACGAGCGCACGAAGCATATTGAGGTGGATTGTCATTTTCTTCGAGATGCTTTTGTTCATCGTATTATTACGCCCCGTCATGTTTCTACTCGTGATCAGCTAGCCGACATCCTCACCAAAGCTCTTGGGCGGCGCCAGTTTGTCTCCTTTCTTCGCAAGTTGGGCATTCGTAATCCGCACGCTCCAACTTGAGGGGGGGTGTTAGTATTATTATATATAGTAGATATTCGATATTATCATGTATCATAATTAGAGGAGGATAATTAGGGATATGTAATCATTAGCTTGATTATAGGGCTAGAAATTAGGAAGTAGTATTAATTGCTTTGTAGTATATATATCGCACATTGTATGAATGAAATTAACACAAGGTTCTTCAAAATTCAACTTCTGAATTTGTCACATAGTGACCCAAAGTCAAAAAATGGTATACTTAGTGACCCATTTTTATAATTTGCCTATTTGTGTATTAGTCTCAGCTAGGTCAAGAGTGTTTGTAGACAGGAATATTCTGGTTATTTACTGTATTGTTAACATAAAATCTTTAGTTAACGACGGATCTCTCGATGATAACGCTTTCACACTAGTGATTATTCTTATCATCATTAGTGGTATCAAATTTATTTTCACTACTTCATCTCCAAAAATGAAGAGCATGATCCGCAGCGACTTTCTGAGGTTTTGGTTAAGTCATTATTAATTTGATGATTTGCATCAATAATTGTAATATATATGTATGATGTATATTCACTAATGCAATGCTGATACTTCGTCATCTTGTCTCAGAGTGAGCTTAACAATCTAGCATATTTGTTTCGGGAGGAGATTTTTGCTTTTTGGACAGGAAAATTGGGTGCTTTCATGATGATTTTGACTGTGTCTAATGTTTTGAAGATAGATCATATTGAGCTCATGGTATTCGCAACCTTTGCTGTGCTCTCTCTGTCAGTTATCATTCGATTCAAGTTTATGTGGAAGTTACATAACATACACAAAAAGGTATATATATATATATATACATATATATATATATACATATATATTTATATATGTTATACATGTACACAGTTTTATCACAAGGGATCCTTAAGTTTTGTTTTATCATCATCATCATCATCGTTCATAATTGATTTTGTTTTTATGAATTTAACTCCAGGCTGATGGGTTCTTTATGTTTTGGCGATTCTACCTATCGGCCGCGTGGTAAACGACGTATGATGAATAGTAGGCTTATTTATTGGATTCATGATAAATTAACTATCTTTTACTTTTATTGTTTAAATGAATATTTGCTTTATTTAGTTGTTTATGAAGAATTACAAAAAGGAAATTTGAACTTCTCATATAACATGCTTCGTTGAAAATTTAGTGTTTCACTATCCCAAAGGCAAATGTGAACTCATTTTCCAATAACAATGCGTATTAATTTTATGTATGAACTCATTCTATAAAGATTTGAGTCGTTATCATGGATTATTGTTCTATTATTCTTTGCTTCATACTGATATCATTGTTCTATTATTCTTTGCTTCATACTGATATCATTAATTCTCATTCTCGAAGTGTAGAACAAATTCAAAAAATGTAAATTTAATCATTATGAACAGACGTTCTCCCGTGGCAGTAGTGCTGCCTGATGCTTCTTGCGAATGGTATGATATTCCATTTTAATAAAAATATTGATGCACTTATATAATATATACATACACAAACAGTTAAATATCTTTCGCAGTACACTCTCTTAGCTCCACGTCAGCCTCGAACTTCTCCATATCTTCCTTCCTCAAAGTAACCCAAGCCTCGATCCCGCCGCCGGGCTTGTCGATAAACGTCACGAGATTCTTGTACCTCAGCCCGGCCGACCCGACCCAAACGGGTCTGCCCCACCCGAAATCCGCTCCGTACATCGGAAACCTGCAAAGGCTCGTGAAGCTGAGCGTCACCACCTCGCCCATGACAGTCCTAATCATCATCTCCGTCATGTACTTCAAATAGCTGTCGCCGCTCTTCAGATTCGCCACGTAATCCCTGTCAACGCCCCTAATCGCCGCCCTCAGTTTCTCCAGCATCTCAACCCCGCCGTCGACCCTCCGCCCGCCGTCGTGGATCTCCAGCGACGCCAGGGCCACGCGGCTTATGTTCCCAAAGTGGTGCTCTGTCAACGGCGGCTCTAGCCGAGTCCTAAGGTTCACGGTGTGGAGGACCGTGTACAGCTTTTCTGGGTCGGGTTTCCCCACCACCGTGGATACGAATCTTTCCCAAATAAAGGCGGATAGGGCTTCGACCCGAGTGGGCAGACGGTGCTCCGACCCTTCGCCGCCGGCGTACCTCTCCTTCAGAGCCGAGATCTTAGCAGGCCCAAAATCGAATATCTTAGTGTCGAGGAGTTCCTTCTTCATCATGCTCATGTCTGGCTTGAAACCCAACAGATCGTCTCTTGGGGGGAACATCGAGTCCGCCCCGAACACCAGCCGGCCGGCGACCCTCTCCTGCCCCACCCGAGCCGCCTCGGCCCAGGCGTTGGCGAAGGAGAAAAAGCTCAGCGCGTCGGCGATTTTGTGGGACACGACGAGCCCCACAGCTAACCCGCCGCACTGGAAGGTGGTTGCCTGGACGGCCATGGCTAGGTTTAGGCTGATGTCGTCGACTCTGTAAGGGAGGAGCTTGTCCATGTCGTCGGGGATAGGGATGTTGACGGCTCGACTGAGGTTGCAGTTGGCCTTGGCCGTCAAGAACGGAGCGCCGCCGGCGCCGGTGCAGTCGACGTGGGAGTTTCTGACGAGGCGGCCGGAGAGTGGGTGGAATATGGCTAGGGCTTGGGAAAGGGATTCCTTCAGTTTGTCTATTTTTTCAGAGTTTTTACAAACGGCGTCGTTTTGTGGGTAGAAGTAGATCAAGGGCATTAGTACGGGGGGAGCTATCTGATCAAGAAAGGAGAGGTTGTGCTTTGATATTTGGGATTTAGGGTTTTGAGGGGACGAAGGCTTTACCGTTTCTCGAGATATTACTTGTACTACCATCTCCATTTTTATTATTATAAATCTAAAACTTCGATTCTACCTCACTTTCTTTTCTTTGGTGTGCTTGTGGGTAGAAGCGTTGCATGCATGGGGCCTTTATATAATTTAGATAGGCTAGGATGACATTTATTATGATTTGCTATATATGGAAATGTTAATAAGAATTTATTGAATGTGATTTCATCAGTTGGTGAGGAGCTACTAGCTGGTCGATGGATTGGATTCAATTCAAGTACGAAGCAATTATTGCAAGGACATCCTCGTTTTCTGTCTTTACATCACCTTCTTACGAATACCTATTTATATAGCACCTTGACATAACATATATATGTATTGCTTATAGAGGAGAATGTTGTAAAATATTCATGGTCCGATCCGATCCTTATTCGGTGACTCTGGTCAATTAATTGCTTTGTGTCCTAGCTTTCAACTATATTTTTAATAAATAGTTTTGTCTCTACTATGAATGAAGATCACATATTCGCACGTATGCTTAATAGTCCCTGATATGGGGCAAACCCAATCAACAGAATTTATATGTGTGGGTAAAGAAATTTATATAGCCGGAGAAAGGATATTATTTAAGACGTGTGGAAGGTGCTTATTGGTGAGAAACTGAAGGGGACGTGTTTGGAACGTATTCGGGACTTTGGGGACCTGTTTGGGGACGTTGGGGGACCTGTCTGAAATATCGGGGGACCTGTTTGGGACATCGGGGGACCTGCCTCGAACGTTGAGGACGTATTGGGACGTGTTGAGAAGTGTTTGGGACATTGGGGGATCTGTTTGGACGTGTTTGGAGCGTGGGGGACCTGCTTGGGACATCTTTGGGACATGTTTAGACGCGGGGGACCTGCTTGGGGCGTATTTGGGATGTGATGGGGACGTAAACGAAATAACACAAGGGTTACGTGGTTCGGATCTTTGTAGATCCTACGTCCACGGGCGCTCGGGAACTGTTTTCACTATACTTTGAAGATTACACACTCAAACAGCTCACTCTCTCTTCTTTATATCAAGAACACTTAATAAAATAGCTACTGGGACGTGTTTTACTAGAGAGAGAATATTATAAGTGTTAAGAAGCGTTGGAATGAGCATGAATGGTGAAAATGGTGAAGTCCCCTTTATATAGGAGGCTACTGGATATTGCCTGGAGGTACTTCCCTTGCTCCTAGTTATTGCCTGGAGGTCTCTCCCGAGGTCCCTGGTGACATGACCATCTGGGACAATGTGAGGAGCAGTGTAGGACGTATATCAACAGTCATAGCTTCTGCCCTGTCCCATCAGTCACGTCCTCCTCAGC
Organism: Craterostigma plantagineum; assembly: GCA_027422505.1. NCBI lineage: Eukaryota > Viridiplantae > Streptophyta > Magnoliopsida > Lamiales > Linderniaceae > Craterostigma > Craterostigma plantagineum. The sequence goes on from JAPQWV010000005.1 coordinate 669,271, forward strand.
TTTTACCTTTATAAAGCGTACTGAAGAAGCTTCATTTGTCCTTGGGAGCTGCCAGGTAGTTCCTCAGGTCCCAGCACCTATTGTTAGCTCCTTCAAACCTGTCGGAGGTCCCCGGAGGTCCTATCTCTACCATTTACTCACTATAAGTATTTTCCAATGGGCCTAATGGGCCTTTTCTTATTTATTTAATGGCCCATCTAATTTAGTCCATATCAACCACTCCCCTACTCTAATTTGTTTTTTGGGACAAAAAGTGAATTAGAGTAAAATAGTAGGATGGGCCTTACCTCCCTACCGTAATTACCTCTTGAAGGTTTAGGACCCATTGGTTTTTGGGGAGCTGAACTCCCCTATGCATGTCTAGTGGAGACCCGATGGCAGAGCTCCTCTTCAAACCTTGCGTTCTTGAAGGAGATCCCAGGTTCTGTTTATACGTTGCTCCTAGCTCCCTCGCTCCCTTGGGTTCTGGTGGCAAGGGATGTTCGCGAGGAGATTCCTCTTTTTGCAGGGACGACAGAGGTCCCTGTGGTTCCTTTTCTTATTAGGGGAGCTCGGGAATCACAGCCCCTATTTCTGGTGTTAACATTAGAACAACTTCATCAAAGGGTCAGAAAGAAACACAAAAAGGAAGTTACGTTCTTCTTCCCCGTGGGGTGAATATGCTGAGCCTCTCATGGGACCTATGGGGACCTCAGTGGTTGAGCTCCCTACTTATGTGGACCATCGGACCATCCGCCAAGTCGTCAACCCGGGACCTGGGGATAGCTCGAAGGAGCATGTGGAGGTCCTCGCCCATGCTATGATCTCCTAGACGTCATCTCCAGCTCCTCAGGGGACTTAGTGGAAGGCCTTTCGGGCATCCTAGGACCTACGATGTTTTAGGGGGAGCTCAACTCCCCTGGCGGGGACCTGATGGGGGAGCTCCTCTTCGAGCCTTTGCACTTGTAAGGAGGTCCCTAGGTCCTGCTGTACGTATCTCCGAGTTCCCTTTTGCCTTTTTCAGGGTGGTGATGGCCTGCAAGAAATATATTGTCATTTTTTCCTTCGAGATACGATGGTAAGGACTTGGGAGCTTAACTCCCCATGTATGAAAGTTTCATCGGAGTTCCCTTCCTCCTCGTATTATATTTTCTTTCGCGGGATCTGATGATGTTTCCGGGAACATCATTATCGTGGCATGGTTATAGCGCCAGCTCGCTTATTCAATTCGTAAGCCAAGTACGAATTCACGCCCTTGGTTGCAATGACCGTCGTCATTGTCCTCGGGTGTCGCTTTGCGCTAGGCTCTCTTTGTCCTTAGCGAGTTCAGTAATGTAGGCCCGAAGGTCCTAGAAAGTGGGGATCTCCCCCACCGTTTTACCCTGGTTATAGCGCCAGCTACGCTGAGGTACCTATACACGTCGCAGGCCTTACTGATGACCTTTGATGTCCTGTACACCGCAGCCCGTCAGCGGCGGCATCTTGTACGCCCTCATGGGCATCTTTCACGTCGCAGACCTGTGGCCTTTGATGTCGGGTACACCGCCGACCCGTCGGTCTTTGGCATCATCTCACGTCGCAGACTATCAGTCTTTGATGTCTTTGTACGCCGCAGGTCCGTCGACCTTTGGTATCGAGTATATCATATGGTGTACCTGTCATTATATGATAAAATGTACATATCCCGTCAAGGCGGTTCTCAGGGATATAATTAGTTTACCCTGGTTATAGTGCCAGCTTCGCTTGGATGCGTAGTTATAGTGCTAGCTCACTTAGATGCGTGGGTATAACGTCCACTCGTTTAAATGCGTGGTTTATAGCGTCCACTCGCTTAAGTGCGTGGTTATAGCGCCCGCTCGCTCACATGCGTGGTTATAGCACCCGCTCGCTTACATGCGTGGTTATAGCGCCCGCTCGCTTACATGCGTGGTTATAGCACCCGCTCGCTTAAGTGCATGGTTATAGCGCCCGCTCGCTTAGCATCAGGGCTCCTTGTTGGAGGCCGTTGATTTAAAAGTGATGGAAGAAATGGAGCGCCCTTTCTTCTTGGTTAATAACGAGGTCCCTGGCCCCAGATCTCCGGAGGTTTGGATGTCAGCACGGAGCTATCTTCTAGGTCCCCTGGACCTTCATGTGTCAGCGCAGAGCTTGACTTCTTTGCCTTCAACCAGCACGGAGCTAGGTTTCAGCTGGTTTGGAGATCTCTTATAATGAACTTCGCATACTGGTGAGGAGCTCAGCATGGAGATCTCAAAGACACGGATCATGTCCTCGTTTTCAGCAAGGAGCTTGCCTTTAGGTCTCCTGGAGTTAGGGCCTTCATGTCAGCGCGGAGCTGGACTGTAGGTCTTCGTGCCAGCGGGGAGCTGGGCTTTTAAATCCCCGTGGCTTTTCATATGCTAGTTCAAAGGAGGACTTCGACCTCCCTAGGATCTCCGGATGTCAGCCCGGAGCTGGGCTTTGAGGTCCTGTGGACCTTTGCCAGCGCAGAGCTTGGCTTGGGGCTGAGCCTTAAATGGAGCTGGTCCTTATCTAGAGGAGGTGGGGGTTGTCTGCCTTTGATTGGCACAGATCCCCCAAATTCCTTCTTGGCTACCTCCCGACCTTGGTTGATGCCACAGTCAATGAACTTCCTCAGTTGTCCCACTAGGGAGGGCACTTCGATTTCACCCTTAAAATAATAGCAGTTGTTAGTATGATGCATGCATTTATTATCGTTTCAATGATATAAATGAGAATAAGGTTTAGAGGGCCCTGAAATTCCGGCTAAGAGCCTTATCAACAAGGTAGGTCTCCCGTGGATTTTTAGGCGTCGTCGTGGAGTTGGCTTCTAGGTTCCAATTGTGGTAACTAGGCTACTCGGATCAACGCAGAGTTGGATTTGGGTCCCCAATATGGAGATTCGGGTCTGCGTGCTAGCACAGAACTGTCTCTTAGGTCCCCTGGGTATTGCCAACGAGGAGCTCGGCTCTGAGGTCCTGCAGATTTTTGCCAGAGAGGAGCAGGGAATTGTCTTCCAGCAGAGCTTTATGTGCCAGCATGGAGCTTGTGGCAGTGTTGAGCTCCCTTCGAGGTCCTACGGACCTTCGCATACCAATGCGGAGGATCCTTAAATGGAGCTGGCTTCTATCTGGAAGACGCGGGGGTTGTCTGCCTTTAATCGGCATAGATCCCCCAGGCCCTTCTTGGCTGCCTTCAGACCTTGGTCGAGGCTACACCCAACGGACCTCCCTAGACATCATGCGAGGATGGGTCCTTCCAACAATAAAAGTTGTTAGTATGACGCATATACTTATAATAATATTGGTGAAGTAAATGAAAATGAGATTCAGGGGGTCTCAAAGTTTCGGCTAAGAGCCTTCTTATCGCGGGATGTCTCCCGGATAATGTCGGGATTTCCACCATGTTGTTGCATAACGGTGGGAGTTCAGTAGGACCCTAAGGAGAGATCTTGACAGCTCCCTGCTATTGCACTCACGGAGGTCCTCGTATGCCAGTACTGAGCTTAGCTTTGACTTCCTGTGGAACTTCATGTGCCAGCGCGGAGCTGGGAGGTCCCGAAGGAGGAGCTCCGGGACTTCCTGCCAGCGCGGAGCTGGGCTTTAGGTCCCGAATGGGGAGCTCCGGGTCTTCTCGCCAGCGGGGAGCTGGGCTTTTAGGTCTCGAAGGGGAGCTTCGAGTCTTCTTGCCAGCGTAGAGCTGGGATTTTAGGTCCCTCTGGCCTTTGCACACCATTGCGGAGCTGGACCTCTAAGTCCTTCAAATGCCCAGGTGCATGATTCAGGCTCTGTTGGCCACTGGAGTCCCCAGTGCCTCACGCTCCTACTATGACGGGGACGTGAGTCCTGACTGGAACTGACCCCTATCTGGAGGAGGTGGACGTGGTCTGCCTCTATTAGGCAAATTTTCTACAGACTCCTTTAGGGCAACTGCCTGGATGAGCCTCTTTATTTCGTCCTTCAAACAATAACACGTGTTAGTGTGGTCACATATTTATTATGATAACAACATTATATAATTGAGAAGGGGATGTAGAGGGCCCTGGAATTCTGGCCAAGGGCCTTATCAGCGTGGGATGTCTTCTGTGGACCTTGCCCTCATGGAACTGGGCTCTCATCTCCCACTGGTCTTCGAGTGTTGGCGCTGAGCTAACTTCTAGGTCCACAGACCTTCATATGCTCGCGCGGAGCTGTACTCTGATCTCCCGCGGCTCTTCGTACATCAGCGTGGGGATTGGCTCCTAGGTCCCACGGACTTTCCCGTGCTAGCGAAGAGCTTGGCTTATATCCCCCACGGATATCTGGACGTCAGCGTGTAGCTGGACTCTTGGCTCCCGAAAGCGGAGCTCCAGGTCTTCGTGGTAGCGCGGAGCTTGGAGGTCCCGAAGGGGGAGCTTGGGTCTTTCTGCCAGCGCGAAGCTGGGCTATTAGGTCCCGATGGGGGAGCTTCGGGTCTTTTTGCCAGCGTGGAGCTGGGCTCTTAGGTCCCAAAGGGGGAGCTTCGGGTCTTTCTGCCAGCGCGAAGCTGGGCTCTTAGGTCCCGAAGGGGGAGCTTCGGGTCTTCATCCTTTCCTCCTCTCGATCAAGGTGGTGCACATGGTATTACATCTTAGGAGCTTCAATTGTGCTTTTGGCAGCTCCTGTGGAGTGTAGGTCCACCTTCTTTGGCAGAGAGGGATCTTCTCCCATCAATTCTTGGTGGTCACCTCTAGTAGCCTCAGCAAACTGTGGGTACGAGTTTTTCTCTTGCGCAAGATGGACTTCTTTCGTCGATTTTCCCCGCGTCCTTCGTCTCGTCCCGACAGAAATAAGGAAGAGAAGGAAGAAATAACAAATGTTAAGCACAACTTCGCACAATATAAGCAAAATTACTCACGCCTTCAACTCGGAACTTCCCACAGACGGCGCCATTTGATATGGGGCAAACCCAATCAACAGAATTTATATGTGTGGGTAAAGAAATTTATATAGCCGGGGAAAGGATATTATTTAAGACGTGTGGAAGGTGCTTATTGGTGAGAAACTGAAGGGGACGTGTTTGGAACGTACTCGGGACTTTGGGGACCTGTTTGGGGACGTTGGGGGACCTGTCTGAAATATCGGGGGACCTGTTTGGGACATCGGGGGACCTGCCTCGAACGTTGAGGACGTATTGGGACGTGTTGAGAAGTGTTTGGGACATTGGGGGATCTGTTTGGACGTGTTTGGAGCGTGGGGGACCTGCTTGGGACATCTTTGGGACATGTTTAGACGCGGGGGACCTGCTTGGGGCGTATTTGGGATGTGATGGGGACGTAAACGAAATAACACAAGGGTTACGTGGTTCGGATCTTTGTAGATCCTACGTCCACGGGCGCTCGGGAACTGTTTTCACTATACTTTGAAGATTACACACTCAAACAGCTCACTCTCTCTTCTTTATATCAAGAACACTTAATAAAATAGCTACTGGGACGTGTTTTACTAGAGAGAGAATATTATAAGTGTTAAGAAGCGTTGGAATGAGCATGAATGGTGAAAATGGTGAAGTCCCCTTTATATAGGAGGCTACTGGATATTGCCTGGAGGTACTTCCCTTGCTCCTAGTTATTGCCTGGAGGTCTCTCCCGAGGTCCCTGGTGACATGACCATCTGGGACAATGTGAGGAGCAGTGTAGGACGTATATCAACAGTCATAGCTTCTGCCCTGTCCCATCAGTCACGTCCTCCTCAGCTTTTACCTTTATAAAGCGTACTGAAGAAGCTTCGTTTGTCCTTGGGAGCTGCCAGGTAGTTCCTCAGGTCCCAGCACCTATTGTTAGCTCCTTCAAACCTGTCGGAGGTCCCCGGAGGTCCTATCTCTACCATTTACTCACTATAAGTATTTTCCAATGGGCCTAACGGGCCTTTTCTTATTTATTTAATGGCCCATCTAATTTAGTCCATATCAGTCCCATTTTCATTTTCGGCAACTCTTATTATCCTCCAAATAATATATGCTTGCTAACGGAGATAATTGTGATTTCAATTAATGTTTTAACGGAAAATTGATATGAAATAATACTTGGGAACAGTCGAGTCAATTCAGAGCAAAATATTTGGTATTCACCTTAAAATAAGAAAAAAGGACTCGTATGTAACACAATAGTACAACCAAATGCAAAAATTATATACGACCCTTGTAATAATAATAATAATAATAATAATAATAATAATAATAATAATAATAATAATAATATAACATCGTTTTTGTTTTCCTCACTGCGATCTCATCCTGTTAATCTGGTTCAAAGCAGGCTGCAATATATTGTAAAGAACCCAAACAATCGCCGGCGCCACCACAAACAGCAACAGCTGTCCCCTATTGTCGTTTGCCGCCGCCTCCGCCAAAGCAGCAACCTCCGACGACGCGGAAGACTCCGGCGGGCCGAAGAAGCCCGACGCGGCCAGACCACCGCCGAGCCCAAGGCCGGCGACCACTCCTTTGGAACTCCTCATCCTGTTAATCTGGTTAAGCGCCGGCTGAAGAATGTTGTAAAGCACCCAAAGAACCGCCGGGACCAACGGTAACAGAAGGGCTATCCCGCGATTGTCGCCTTCAGCTATCTCCGCCAATTGTTGGGCCGCGAAAGCTGGGTTTGTGGTGGAGAGTGTGGAGAAGACGGCGGCGGCTACGGCGAGGGGTGTGGTGGTGGCGGCGGCGGCGGTGGTGGTGATGGTGAGGGCTTTGGGAATGGAGAGTAAAGGTATTTGCTTTGTGGGCTTTGAAGAGTGGGCTGAGTTATTTGTGAAGAATTTGGCGTTGGGCGTAGCCATTGTTGTTGTCGCCCTCGCCATTGCAGCTGCCATTTTTTCTCCTTGTTCGATTGTATTGTAGTAATGATAAGAGTGAAAGTACTTGTGTTTTGCGGTAATAGTAAGCTAGCAGTACGAAAATAATATGAAAAAGAAAAATGGAACAATTATCATCCAATGGGATGATGAATCTTGATTGTTCTCTTATCCTTATGGTTGTGATTGGTTTGATATAGACCTCATGCTTTCTTATCCTCAAATTATTTCTTTTTCTTTCCTCAGCAGATTGTCATATTTTCCATGAGAATTGCGTCCTTGTAATGGATTGCTATGTTAGAAATGGGCCTTCGATGGTAAGCAGAGAAATGAATTCAGCTGAAAATGAAGGCATTACCCCAAAGAAGAAGAGAAGATTAACATCACAAGTAGTTTCCTTTCTCACTCAAACTGATAATTTGAACGAAAACATAAACTCTCCTACAAAAAAAGAAAAGTATGTACACAGAAATCACTTCCATTACACCTCGCCCAAGATCACTCACGAGAAAGAATGATATAAATTAGTCCGCTGTGTCGTTCGTAATCATCGCCTATGCGCAAAGTTCGTTCCTTCAAACCTCCAACAGCACCGAAACACAGCTCAGCCACTTTCCCTCAAACAATTCCCAGGCAATAAATACTTAAACTCCTCCGATTTCTCCAGCAAATAAGCAGGGAGATGAACCGCCGAGTACGAATGAGGAATGGGCCCCATCTTCCCAATGATATCCCTGAAAGTATACTCCTCAGGGAGCATATCGAACAAGTCAGCACCTTTACAAATAACCCTCTGAACCCTCTTAGGGTTCAAGAAATGGGAGAACCTCACTCTATCCACGTGGCTATAAGCCTTCATCTTGAATATAAAGTCATCAATACGCCGAAAACAGAAGCTACAGTGCCAGCCAGCATCAGCCAAGATCTCATCAGACTGCCTGTAATGGGCATACTTTGTCTTCCCCGACTGGTAAACGTGGGCAGAGCCACGCCAGCTCTTATCGTCGAGGAGAAACTCGAAAGAATACAAATAGTTCTTCAGTCGAAGGTGAAGAATAGGCGGTATCCCATCGCACCACCTAAGGAGGTTGATTGTGTGGCGACTAGGGATTTCGTCCACGTCAGACATTATCAGCAAATCATCGTCTTGAATCCCAGCTTGCTTTAGGAGGTAGTCGAGCGCCAGCCTTTGGTATGCTTCCTCGACGAAAGGGTTCTCTCCTCTCTTGAACCTGCCCGGGGCCTGGCCGTAGGTCAGCCTGGGCTCGACGAATTCGAACTGCCCACGAACCGATTCAAAGACGAAGGGCTTGGGCAGGCCTGTGAAGGTGGAGTTGGATTCTAAGAGGACGAATTCTGTGACGTAAGGGTAGAGCTCCTTCCACCTTATCTTTAGAAGGTCGACTTCGTTGCTGAAGAGAACTGCGTCGAAGACTCGCCTGGGATACTCGCGGATTTCCCAGCCGTGGAGCTTGCAGAGGTTTTCCATGGAGACGTTTTCGTGGTAGAAGTGAGGGATTTCGTGGAAGGGTTTGGGCGGAGATTCCCATAGGGGTCTGAGGAAGTAGGTTATTTTCTGGCCGTGCATGAATCCTACGAAAATGCAGGCAGGGATTAAGACGAAGAGGAACAGGCACGTTTTTATTTCGAGCCCTCGGAGGAAACACTTTAATCTTCTCATGCTCGAGGTTCGCCCTGAGCTCTGCGATAAAGAGGATCGAATCAATGGATTTAGGAACGAAATTGCTGGATTTAGGTAAAAGCTTAAACAGCAAAATAAATCCCAAATCGAAAAGGGTATAATTTTGCTCATCTCATGAAAGGGCACAACCCAAAGACTTCCCATATAGAATAAAGTAGGACAGAAGAATAACTTTGTACCATAGACATCAAAAGTTTCCTGCTTGAAAGTAAAATCTCATGTAATAAGAAAGAAAATAAAAAATCCCATGTCTGAATTGGCAGAAAACACAAAATCTTAAGCGATAAGGAGAAATGAGAAATGGAAGTTGAAATTGAATAATAAGAGATCAAGCCTTGCGTCATAGCATACATATCGATTCATTTCGAGAGAAGGAAAGGAATCGGCAAAAAGAGATGCAGAATCTTACCTCGCCGCCGCACAAATCGTCCCTCTTTTTGGAACAATAGCGATATCCTCCTCCGTCCGCCATCAAATTTACTTTATCTGAATATCTGGGCTCAGTAATCTTCCTCACCAACGACCAAATCACGCCTATCGAAATCCCAGATGCAATCAATAGCTATTTAATTAAATCCACGATAGGAATCGATACCCAAGAAAAATTCCAACCCCTTGAGGAACAAAAAGGGCTTCGAAAACGATTATTGGGAAGATGCAGAAGGGGGGGAGAACCCAGGAAAAAGGCAGAAAAATCTCGGAGTTGGTATTACTAGCCGTTTCTCTTGTCCCTGCTGACACGACGAACCAAAACCTGATTTATATATTCTTATTTCGTGTTGTGGAAATTTTTCTAGACCGGAAATGACAAAACTACCCATATAATGACGTTTCTTCTGTCTTTGTGGAGGGGTAGTTCTGGCCATTTAGGACTCGGCTCCATATCATACACGCGTCAACTGACCGTCTCAAGGAAAGCTTAAGCGTGTGATAGTGGCGTACGATTTCTTTCATTATTAATAGTGTTTTGAATCGGCTATGTGTTTAATTTAATCGATTGTAATAGTGTTACAATCGAATAAGTGTAAGGTTTGTATAAAAGAAACATATATCTATCTATATGTATGATTTATTCGCATGAAGCGGCCGTTGACATTCTCAAGGGTGGTGCCATATATTCTTTAAATCGAAGGAAGGCACATGGTCTCTCATCATTGTCTCTTATTTATCTTTTACCCATTCAACCAACCAAGGTTTTTTAATATGTTGCATATGGGTAATGTGCATGAGTTCTACTATACGGTATATTATATATTATTTTATCGTTTTCGTAATTATGCGTGAGACATATATAATGCATATATCCTCCAAAACGACGATTCAATGGGCAAGATGAACGTCGTCGTTTCGTTGGGACTTCGCATACGCATCACAATCAGTAGCTCACAACGAACTACATTTATTATTACATTGAAATCCATGGAAAAGGCTAAGATTGACTCATTCATAGTGTAGGGATTTTTTCAGACCCAATTCCAGCCCAAACCCAACCCGATATAAGCTTGTGGGGTTCCTCTCTAAAACCAATTGGCAATAGAGGGAGTGAACCCACAAGCTTATAAACCACTTGGATTTCTTTCATTCTCTCGGTGTGGGACACTTGAGATTGTACCCAACAATCCTCCCCTCAAACTCAAGACCACACATCGGGTCTCCCCTTCGACGATTATCTGCACCAAACGCTTCTCTGCAATCACTGCACCCAAGCGCTTCTCCCCGCAGATTCACCAATCGTCCTCACAAGGGGCCGGGGACACACCACCCACACCGTACCCGGGCTAGAATTTTCTCCGTCTGCAGGCACCCTCACGCCTTCGTCCATGCTCACCGCACCATGTAGGGATTTTTTCAGACCCAATTCCAGCCCAAACCCAACCCGATATAAGCTTGTGGGGTTCCTCTCTAAAACCAATTGGCAATAGAGGGAGTGAACCCACAAGCTTATAAACCACTTGGATTTCTTTCATTCTCTCGGTGTGGGACACTTGAGATTGTACCCAACACATAGCGTAGCGATGCTCACAATGGGATGACTTTACGCAGGGGCGGACCCACGTAGGGGCTCGGGGGTGCCGTTGACCCCCCGGCCATTGTCATATGCATTAAAATTTTCGAAAATCGCCTCTAGTCCAGTGGTTACTGCAGTTGCTGTGAAGTCATCACGTCTAAATGGCCTGAGTTCGAATCTGCTGGAGCTTTTTTGTTTCATTTTTATATATTTAGATGGGCTGTGGGCTGGGACTCTGGCTGGGCTTGACCCCCCAGTCATATCAGGCTGGGTCCGCCCCTGACTTTACGTCAACGGCCCTACTAAGACTATATTTTATTATTGGGTGTTCATTTATCGCATTGATGCAATGAATTATAAATTTTAGTGTCAGTCAATTCTTATATGTTTTTAGGTGACCTTTCATCGAAAGCTAAAGCTATCCAATCTTTGAGGCGTAATACAAAGAAGTTCCAAAGTTCGATGGGCTTCCATTGAGCCCATTGATATATGTAGTGGATTATATCGTTTAGATTATGCTCTTTTCTAAATCAATATTTTTGTGTATATAATATATTATTGCGAGGGTGTTGGACCACACAAATGTACTCATCCATGCATGAAACGACGTCACATGCACGTAGTAATAATATTACAAATTATTTCTGATGTATGTATTCTATTCAATAATGCTCCGTAACAAACAAATGTCCATTTAACCAGCTAGTAGCTAAGGAAAGGAAAGATTTCAAACAGTTGAGACAAACCCTTTATTATTTGTTTGTCAATTTTCTCTTGGCATAATAATAAAGCTAATTTAAAAGGCTGAAAAGTTGAAGATAGTAATGTCGCACTCAAACGTGCCTATGCATGCGTTCGCATGAGAGAATCTTTTACACACATTATTACAAGTTGAAGAGAGAATCATCGAATTGAGAAAGTGAAGATTGAAAAAAAAATTGCAAGGAAAAAAATTAAGAAAAAGAAGTGCTATGATCATCGTCTGACGCATCAGTGACGAGAAAATTGCGTCGTAAGGTTGTGATAACTACCCTTTATTTCATACCATGGAAAGGAATTTGTGATATTTCCTTTGTTCTTATAACAAATAATTACATTTCCTTTCACATGCACCACAGATTTATCTGTGGTCGCGGTTGGCATATGTTAGTTTATTTTTCATGAAATGTTTGCATCTTCCTTCATGTTAGAGGCACCGACAACAAAAAATGAGGCCTTAATTGATTTGGAATTATGTTTTCGATTTTATTTATTTTGGTATTGTTTTTTTATTCCACCCACACGAGATCTTTTTAAATAAACACAAATTTCCAAGATAACAGTATTGACCACAGAATAAATTAAAGCGTCAACATAATGGTCCAAACTACAATATTGATGTGTATACATATAAAAATTTACACAATTACTCTTAAATAGTCGATAATACATGCATACATAATATAAATTAGTCGCATTTTGTATACAAATTCGGGCCGGGCCGGGCCCACCATAATATTCTGCGTTTCTTCTCCTACCACCAAATTTTATACTCCCAAAAATACCCTTGGTCCCTTAACAAAATCGACAATATTGCCCCCACGGATTGACCAAAGACATGGTCGAACCACTTATATACTGTCCTCGGCAGACATGGATTGAGCCAAGACATAGGCATTGTTTTGGAAATAAGTAGACATTGATTGAGCCTAGACACAGCCCACATGTTACATTCTTAGCGACAAACAAACAATTAACATTAAGCATGATAATCTAAATTTAGTTACGGGGCAGGGGCAGAATTGCTTCACTGCATTTCGAAAGTACTCCTTAGATCAAAAGCTTAGGTTTTGGAATTATAATCTTGGGAATCACCATCTAATACTATCTTCGCTATGTTTATTACGATGACAAGTGGCTTATTATTAGCTTTACCCAAATCGGAATTCTTTAGACTTGGCGCTTGATATTCGCCTAGCGTTGACTGAATTAGCTCGATATTTTGATGGCAATCTCCTTTTTCCGAAAACATTGATAAAAAAAAAAGTTGGATAAATTGAAATTTGCGTAGTTGAATTGATTCAGCATACTAGGTTTTCTGGGGTTTTTAATTAAATAATAAAAAAAAACAATCATTAACAAAATAAACATCAACGAAAACTATTAATAAAACAGCAATTTTCGTACTCTGGGAGTACGAGTTACTAACTCGTATTCCAGGAATACGAGTTACTACTCCACGCTGGCCTGCTGACCATGACATGGCTTTTCAAGTAACTCGTATTCCAGGAATACGAGTTACTCTTTTCTTTTTCTTTTTTTTTTTAATTTTAACTTATTTTATATTATTAATAATAAAATCCACCAAATCATAAAAATCATCGTTATATCATGTAACATACATAATAAAAATCCATAAATGCATCTAAATTACTGTTTGTTTCGCGACGATTAAAATGACATGCATATCTTATATTTTTCGAATATCGGAAATATATTTTTTATTTTCCGATAATAATTTATTGGACTGTAATTCATCATCTTCATTTTGTTTGGCAAAGCAGAACTGTAACAGACACATACAACAAGAAAGGGACCCGCAAAAACTACATATTATGGAAGAAAACTTTAAAGAGAGGCTCGTACTAAAACAGAGCAAAACTAGATGAAATAATACACCACTATATCTACATAAAATAAATAAAAAAAAATATATTTCTGATATTCAAAAAATATAAGATATGCATGTCATTTTAATCGTCGCGAAACAAACAGTAATTTAGATGCGTTTATGGATTTTTATTATGTATGTTACATGAGATAACGATGATTTTTTATGATTTGGTTGATTTTATTATTAATAATATAAAATAAGTAAAAATAAAAATAAAAAAAAAAAAGAAAGAGTAACTCGTATTCCTGGAATACGAGTTACTTGAAAAGTCATGTCCTGGTGAGCAGGCCAGCGTGGAGTAGTAACTCGTATTCCTGGAATACGAGTTAGTAACTCGTACTCCCAGAGTACGAAAATTGCTGTTTTATTAATAGTTTTCATTTGATGTTTATTTTGTTAATGATTGTTTTTTTTATTATTATTTAATTAAAAACCCCAGGTTTTGTTTTCTGGTGATCATGGATGTATCTATCTATAAGGGACCCCATTACTAATTATTACTGCCTTCTTGATTTTACTTATTATCAACTACTTGGACTAAAAAAGACAGCATTACACACACACACACAGCATATAACGTTAAAGAATCCAATGCAACTGCCGTTCTCAGCTAGCTAAGCTTGAAGATTTGAATCGCCACTCATTGCCTATAGTCCAAAACTATTAAGATATTGGGATTATTTTTTTTTAAAAAAAATCTCATATAAGATAAGCTTAATAAAAAGGAAGAACGAAAGAAAGGAAGAAAAGAAAATCCAAAACACTTAGAGTGTGTTTGGTTGGGTGTATAAGGGGGGATTAGGGGGGTTTGGATAAATTAAAGTGATGTTTGGTTGGAATCTTTATTTAAAGGGAAGATTTAAATAATACCCTATTAATACCTCCCATAAGGTATTAAATAAATCAGCCCCCACCCCTACCTTTATTTAATACCAAACTCATTGGACAACTTTACCCTTTATTTTAATAATTATTCACTACTTTACCCTTTTTACTAATCGGATCTTCTAAACCAAATTTCTTTTTTCCTTTCATCTTCATCATCGTCCCAACCTCACTCACCCACCATAATCGATTCACCGGAGATCGTTATTATGCGTGTACATATGAAACAAAAAACAATAAACAATTGATGTGAGCACAAATAAAGTATTCATAATACAGTTGAATACAAACAACAAACAGCAATTGATGTGACATAGAACGATTGTATTGATAATACAATTGAATAAGAAACAAACGAGTACCAAATTGAAAACAAACAAACAAAGAGAAAGAAATATAATTAAAATAGGATGCATCAAAGGTGAATAAAGAAACTCAGAACCTGCGCAATTGAGTGGCTATTGGCGTGCAGACGTAAAAAAACCCTAACGAAGAGGTGAGGTTTTTATTTTAAATTCAAAGGGTAAAGTTGTAATTGAAATTAACTAAACCTAATACCATCTAAATTTATCTACCAAACACATCCGAAATTATTATTTAATCCATCAACCAAACACATCAAATAACTCATACCCTCCATTATATAAACCCAACTAAAACTAATACTGCCTAAACCCATCCTCCCTACCAAACGGGCCCTTAAGTACTAACCGCCAACCTATAGGATCAAAGATTATCTGTTGTTATCTGGCCAAGTGATTTAATGCACTCATTATGACAATTATGGCCACCATTTCTTACACAATAATCAAAATCTCCAACTGGATAGCCTTTTAGATAGACATGCTTCACCTTCAAAATAATGTTTGTTGTACATGAAATATTTCGTCAAAATTTCATGATAGTGATTTTAATTTATACTTTTCGATTAACATTTATTAATTTATGACAAGAAATCTGTACCTTCCACCAGAATATAGATTTGGTTGCCCCAAAAATCTAATTTTGTTTCACTCGAGCATTAAATCCGCATGGACCGCCATGCATTAATGCATGAAAAGGTCGCCCTACTATATGTTATTGTGATGGAAAAATAAGAAAGCAGGATATACAACAATAAAACCTCAATTATATATATATATATATATAGACATATATCATCAACCTGAGGCCAGTACGCGCACTGCAAGAAAACAGTTGAAAAAAAAATCAATTCATATCTTTTTTGTGTAACAGTGTTTCCCATAACCTTCTTCTCTAACACGCGCCTATTCTTGAATCTTACATATTGCTTTCCTTTCATGATTCGCGTGGCTTGAGAAGTAATGTAAATGGTGGTGGTGCAAGAAAAAAGAAGACTTGCTTCTGTATAATGCAATGATGAAGAATAGGAACGCAAGTGGGCTCTAAAGAGGCACGTGGGCTATCTTTATTATTATTCTCTCATTGCAGCAATTGCACGCTGCCATGGTGGTGGTGACGTTGCTGGCTAATTAGCAACAAAAATAAATAAGAGAAAAAGGGAAAAAATGCCGCCTGCAAGAATATGATTAGATTGTTTAACTGTGGGTTCGTTTGGGAGAAATACAAACCACGTTAAAGATTTTCAGTTTGGATCATATTTTATGTCATAAGGGAGATAAAGGAACCCCTGGTAATGAGCTTGATTGGATTATAGCCATGTCCTTATTATGAATCTGTTTTATATAATGTTTTTTTCTTTGTTTAGTTAGCTATCATGTCTCCGTCAATTGGGTAGAGATTTTGACTGAGATGACAAGAATTTCTTGGAGTGGTTGATTAGATGGAAAGAGGGCAACCCTTGACATGATTCATGCAATAATTTCATTATACAGTACTCCAATCATATCATTCTGAGCTAAATATGTTCATATCTTTCCTCTTTAAGCTTCGCTTCAATAATTTCTTGCACTTACTATGAACTTGACAGAGGAAACATATACTGGTTGGTACAAGTAGTGGGGCTGACTTTGAATCTCCTGCTATTGTCGTTCTTACGAAGAGGAAGCATATGATGTTGAAAGCTCTCTCTTAAAAAAAGAGTTTCAGACATGAAGTTCATGAAACTTGGATCTCGCCCTGATACTTTCTACACTACAGAAGCTGTTAGGTACTACTGTCTTTCTAATGTTACCTTTTCTTTTTTTCCTTAATTTTATCCTAAACCTAAAGATTTTGTTTTGTTCTTGTTTCCCAGGTCAGTGTCATCAGAAGTTTCAAGCGATCTCATCATTCAAGTCAAGGGAAGCAGATACTTACTACACAAGGTAAAAGAAAAAAAAAACTTCTAATTCAACGCCACCGTGAACGAAAAAAATAATAATTAAAGATTCGATTTTTAATCGCAGTTTCCTCTGCTGTCTAAGTGCGCCACCCTTCAGAAACTATGCTCGGAAAACCCGCCGGAATCAGCAACCCACAACCTCCAAATCGTCCAACTCCCCGACTTTCCAGGCGGGCCCGAGTCGTTCGAGCTCTGCGCAAAGTTCTGCTACGGCATAACGATAACCCTCAGCGCTTACAACATAGTATCCGTACGATGCGCCGCCGAGTACCTCCACATGTCAGAAGACGTCGACAACGGAAACCTAATCTCCAAGATCGAATCCTTCTTCACTTGTTGCGTACTCAACGGATGGAGGGACTCAATCGTCGCCTTACATAGCACTAAGTCCTTCCCCGCGTGGGCCGAAGAACTCGATCTCACTAGCCGGTGCATCGACGCCGTCGTTTCGAAAATCTCCGCCGCCCATCACCCAAAATGTAGTAGCAGTAGCAGTAATTGGTGGGCCGAGGATTTGGCCCAGTTGGGAATCGATCTGTATTGGAGGACTATGATAGCGGTCAAAGCCCGCGGGTCGGTTCGACCCGATTTGATCGGAGAAGCTCTGAGGATCTACGCTTCTCGTTGGCTGACGAAGGTGAAATCCCACGGCGGAGAAAAGCAGAGGTTTTTACTAGAATCAATCGTCAGCTTATTGCCGGCGGAGAAGGGCTCTGTTTCTTGCAGTTTCTTGCTGAAATTGCTGAAGGCCTCTAATATATTGGGTTCGTCTCCATCGGTGAAGGCTGAGCTGGCGAGGAGGGCCGGGCTACAGCTGGACGAGGCGGCGGCCGGCGACCTTCTGATACCCAGCGGGGAGGAGACGACGCTCTACGACGTGGACGTTGTGATG
Source organism: Craterostigma plantagineum (assembly GCA_027422505.1). NCBI lineage: Eukaryota > Viridiplantae > Streptophyta > Magnoliopsida > Lamiales > Linderniaceae > Craterostigma > Craterostigma plantagineum. The sequence continues at coordinate 686,504 of JAPQWV010000005.1, forward strand.
ACCATTTTAGAACAGTTCATGGCCCAGGGAAGGCAGAGCCCTAGCACAAGCCCGGCGAGGAGAGGGGAGGATTTCAGGCGGCGACGGAGGTCTCGGTCGGCGGAGAACGTGGATTTAGGGTTTCAAGAGAGTAGGAGATCGTCCTCTGCCTCCCACGGCTCGAAGCTCAAGGTGGCTAAGATCGTTGACTCGTTCTTACAGGAGGTAGCGAAGGATGAGAACCTTCCCTTGTCGAAATTCGTCGCCGTCGCCGAGCAAATCCCTGAGTTTGCGAGGCTCGACCACGACGATCTGTACAAGGCCATCGACGTTTACCTAAAGGCACATCCACAGCTCAGTAAGAGCGAGAGAAAGCGACTGTGCAGAGCGCTCGACTGCAAAAAGCTGTCCGTGGAAGCTTGTGCTCACGCGGCGCAGAATGAGATGCTTCCACTGAGAGTCGTCGTTCAGGTTTTGTTCTTCGAGCAAGCTCGAGCTGCCATGGCGGGCGGAGGAGAGTTGCCGGACGGTATCAAGGCTCTGATATCGTCGCAGAAGAACGCTCAGTCGAAGAAGCCTACGACGGCGGCGGCGGCGGCGGCTTCGTTTAGTACCAGCGCCAGCGTGGTTCAAGACGATAGGCTGAGCCAGGCGTCGACCGTCACGACCCTTAAGATGAAGCTGGCGGAGGACGACGACGGGGATTTGAAGAAGGAGGCGAGGAGAAATTATTATTGTAGAGCTAAGTCTCTCACCACAGTTTCCAATAAGTCTATGAGGATGTTGAGCAAGCTCTGGCCCATCAACAGAAGTAGTTCAGGTGAGAAGAACTGATCAGAGATTTTTTAACTTCGTTTTTTATGTAATCTTTAGTTAATTATCATTGTCTCGTTTATTGTTGCAGCATAGTGTTTGTAGGATAAGAAAGAAAGAATCCTTGTAACTATTACTGGTGTAAACCTGTGTATCAATAATGTTCAGGGCTACAGATATAAGAAAATGACATTTCTTTTTCCAAATTGACAAAAAGAAAATCTTGCCTGGATATGGTCTAAAATTTTGATTCAGAAAAAGGCCGAATTTTTACTATCTAAGACAATCCCCCATAATCATGCGTATAATTCAACAAATTTCAGTCTTATAAGTATGAGAACGAAAAGAACCAACATATGTATTAAGTCTTCTTCTAGCTATCAATCACAATCAAGGGAAAAGCCTGCCATTCTCTAATTATTACAAATTGAAAATACAAACAAATGACTCCAAATGCTGCCTAAGATCACATATATAGAATTGAAAAAAATACCTTCAAAAATACCAAGACAACACTTAATCCCCCCTTCTAGGAACGTAATAAAAACACTTCAGTTCTGATCCACGACGGCGAGACAATTATCGACGTGCCTCGTCAGCATGTTCGAAAGCTTGGTAAGAGGAAACTCAGCCCCAAACTCCTTCATCGCATCCTCGCACTCAGTCCCAAAAGCAGCGCTCAAATGAACCCTAAGCGTCCCATTATCTTGCTGGTCAAGAGCGACGAGGCTCACCTGAACGTCGTCGACGATCCCTTCGAATCCTCGACGCACGTCGACAGTATGGAGTCTCGGCTCTCCGGGGAGAGGTGGGCCAGCGCCGGCTTGACCTTGGCGACCATTCCTTGGAGCTGCTTGGCCAGGGCGAGGGTGGCTTTCATGGCGTTGGCCGAGGCGTCGTGGAGGTTCTGAGCGTTGCCCACCATTCGGCTGCAAAGTGGCTTGTAGGTGGCGGTTCTGCAGAACTTGCTGTCGGCGCTGGCCGTCGTGGATAGGAGGAGAAGGGCGGCGGTGGCGGCGAGGAAGAGATAGTTGAACGTCGTTTGTTGTTGAGCAGCCATTATAATTAAACTCCTTTTTGTTTCTTTTTGTTTTTGTGTTTCGGGAATTTTTTATTGGCTCTCTTGCTCTTTGAGTTGTGTTCTCCTATCTCTGTGTTATTGCATGGAAGAAGGAGAAGTGTTGTTTGTGAGAAACTTTCTCGAGTTATATAGTAAAGAGTTTGTTCGAAACGTGGGGAGTTCAGATTTTCATGGAATGTTTGTGTTCTCCTCGGCTTTAGGCATATAGTATGGATGATGGCTTGTTTTTTAGTGGCTATGGTGCATTTATTCTTATTATTAATAAAAAAAAAAGGAAAAATTGAAAATAATAATCCCAACCATGAGTAATCCACTTAAAATAATCCCAACTATGATTTATTTCTGAATAATCCCAACTATATTAATAGTCTTCCCAAAATGCACCAAGTGACTTGACACTTGTTTAATAGGTAAATTTATATTATTTATTTAATTATATTACATTGACACTTTTATAAAAAAGGGAACTTCATTTCAAAATAAATGAAAAATGTAAAAACATAATAAATTCATAGGGAATTCTATATAGACCCACCATGGTTAAGGTAAACTTACACTTTGGATTTTATATTATTATAATATATAAATAATATTTAAATACTTATTAATACTAAATTTAACTTATATACTATGTAAAAAATGATTTTTTTTAGAAAAATCACATGGGTCAAGGATCCCGGCGAGGACTAAGATGGACAATTTTATCCCGCTACTTGCCGGGACAAGGATAGAGATTAGACCCATGCCTCGAACTTGCCATTCGTCATTACTAATACTAACTATGGTTTACAAAAATCTTAGTAAAATACATAACCTACTAGTGGTAGGCGGTAGATGTGTTCAATAAGTTTCTGTTTCAGTTTCGAACCGTTTAAATATTTTTGAAATTCTTTTTATTCTGTTATTTATATAAAATTTAAAAGTAGAAAAAAATATAATAACCCGATAGCAAAAATTAAATTCGACAGTAATAATAAAATTGGCATTTTTATTGTCAATATAAGAGTAATCCCGCAGTTAATTATTGATTAACCGATGGTTTCCTATTTGGGGAATGGAAAACCGAAACAGGACAATTATCAATAATGATCCAATTTTGTTGTAATCGAACCATTAACTGTCGATGCGGTTCCAATTTGGTGTCGACTTTTTAAACCATCTGAAAAATTTAAGGAAAACAATAAATTGATAAAAATCAAAATGAAAAAATTAGTCAATTAATTAGATGACATGTGTCATAGGTGACCCGTTCAACAAATTACAACAAGTCACGGGTGCATTTTCAGAAAGACTCATCATATATAGACGTGTTCAGAAGGTTCAAAAAACCGTAATCGAACCGTAACCGAACCGGCGGTCAACGGTTCGGTTAACCGTAGTCAACGGTTGCGGTTCAAACCGTAACCGAACCGTGATTTGCTACGGTTCGGTTACGGTTATAGAATTCTCTAACCGTGAACCGCCGGTTATAACCGGCGGTTAACCGGCGGTTCAAACCGCCGGTTATAACCGAGGGTTTTCCATAAAATAAGGCATTGGACTGAGCTTATATTAGGCTGAACTTGAGTTTTGGATGATTAATTATTTTTTCGACAGTTGGGCGTTGCCTTATTTCTCTTATATTCTTACTCAACGGTCATCAAGTTATATTTTCACTCACATTTTCTTTTTATTTTTCAGTTTTTTCTTTCTTCTAATTGACTCTCATGTTACCGTCATCATTTTTATTAGTTCCATTTCTATTTTTTTCATGCTATAGTTCTATAAATATGTGTAGAATTTGTATAAATTTTTCACAGAATTTTTTTGCTCTCAATTCTCAAGTTAAAATCAAACACATTATCGAATTTCTGTAAGCAATCGCATCTTTCTCAAAATTCTGAAAGTGTTGCTAATATTATTATTAAACGAAGACTGAGCGATTGTATTTTTTTCTTACAAAATCTAAGGAGTAATTGTGTTTTCTTTTATTTTTCGACATTATTAATAAATTAATTTCTTTAGTTTACTTAAGTGATTGTTTTTGTTTTTTTATAAATAAAATAAAAAAAATTTAATTAAAACCGTAAACCGGCGGTTCAAACCGTAACCGTAACCGGCGATTACGGTTACAAACCGTAACCGTAACCGTTGTTACCGCGGTTCGGTTACGGTTTGAGATTTTCACTAACCGTAAACCGGCGGTTATAACCGTGAACCGTAACCGTGAACCGTTTGAACACGTCTAATCATATAGTTGGATTATTAAGAAATAACTCATAGTTGGGATTATTTTGAGCGAACCAATGATAGTTGGGATTATTATTGTCAAATTTTTCTAAAAAAAATTGCAGTATGAGTGGTCGAGTTTTGATACAATACATCGACTATGGAACCCCAAGATTCAATTTGTTATATAAAGGAAATATTACATGAAAATCATAATGTAGCATTTCTTGAATGTATTTACATAAACTAATTTAGAGGAGTTAATCACGGAGGAATAACAATTGGCTAGGAAACAATTTACTAGTTATTATTATCCATGATGGCCAAATGCATGTTCTCAGACGTTTCCAATGCCTCTTCCTCTGATTTATGAACCAATTGTTTATCTGCTTCTGATCTAAACCAGTTAGTTCCCCCAACGATATCTTGTCGGCTTCCTACATTTCATTCATGCGCCCCAAATGTAATAAGCAAATAAAGAATATTAAATTATATCGATCATCAAAATTAATGGGGATATTATACTGACCGTTGGATAGGGCCATTTGAAATGGACGTTCCACCATTGTAGCAGAGTCTGCCTAGCTTCTTTGGGCAGCTTTCCTTTCTTCTTCTTCTTCGAAAATTCTTTCTTGAGACTGCTTATATGTCCGCCGTACATCATAAGAAGCTTGTTCTTCAGCTTGTGAGGGTCGCCGGAGCTTCCCGGCGCTTCTGTCTCGTCTCCGCCGCTCAATTCGTCGTCCGACGAAACTGCGACGGCGTCTTCTGCGACAAAAAAAAAAAAACAAAGTTAATTACAGGCAAAAATTGGGCCAAACAGTAAGAGGCCCAATAGAGCCCACCGTTAATGGGCTGATTGTGGAAAGACCAATACCGGTAAAAATAGTCAATAATGTCCAGAAATTATTAATACTATAAAAGAAGTGGGATCCACAGACAAGATAGGACCCACGATTCGCAATAATTACACATCGTCTTCCAGCACAAAGCTCAACGGTCTTCATGGCGACAAAAACATTTATGCCGAAGATTTACACTGTACGTTAATTTAATATTTATCGACTGAAGAGAAACAAAATAATTGAAAACAAAGAAATAGAAAGAAGTTAGTGCGTGGGGGTAGAGTTAAAGCGTGGGCCGTGTTTCAGCGTAAACCCCGGGCGGCCATGTGAACTTCGACCAAGGGTTCTTTCAAGATAAAGCAAGGCCCACATTATATATATATTTTTTTTCTTCATATTTTCCTTTCTTGTATATAATGTTTCCATGACATTATTAATTTCATGTCATGCCTTACATATCAACTAACCTCACTATTATAAGGTAAGATAACTAATTAACCGTCACTTCCACAACGGTAATGACGATTAAGAATCACTAACACTATATTTATAGCTAGGGTTTGACAACGCACGTGGCAATGTGTGTCGTTAATATTAAGGTTCTTTTGTGAGGTTCTCGTCTAAGTGTGTCTACCTAATTAACTAGGAATAGCTCTTCAGGCGAGATATTAAGATATATGTGTGTGTGTATGTATTCAATAACTATGCACGCTAAGGATAAAACTTGGTGTATTGGAACTTGAAGCCAAGTCTGGGACCTTAAATTCATTTAAGGTTTGTCTGGACCTTGACAGAAACCTAAATCTTTATTAGGTAAATAATATAGTACTAAAAACAGTGTAAGATCCCTTCTTAGACCTAACTACGTACGAATTATCAAGAAGCTTATTTCGTTTAATTCTAACGTTAAATCTTAGGCATTAAGATGATTAAACGTACTCTCTAAGAGATGAAAAGTGATGCATGATGATAAGAGGAGAAAAACTCTATGACATGTCACCTGCACTATGACACGTCAAAATCAGAATTTGATGAATGGATTTAGTTCCAACGCTTTGGATTCTTTGCTCTGACAAAGAAACCAAAGACTAATGCCAGAAAAGAGCAAAAGAAGGAGAGAGTTAATGAGATGTATAGGAGCTAGGGAACCTATAACCTATTTCATCAATCAAACTGCAGTAAAACTAGGAAGGGGAAAGTGTAAACACTGTTCAAAGTTAATGCCAGAATTCATTCAAGTGGCGTAGTTATTACTAGGGGTGGTTCGGTACGGTATACCGTACCAAAACTGTGATACCGTATACCGTACCGAAATTTCGGTATCCAAAAAAATCATACCAATACCATACCAAAATTTCGGTATACCTTAAATTTCGATACGGTATCATACCGAAATTTCGGTATGGTATCGGTATCATGCCTTCTATATCATTCATACGGAGGGTTTTTTACCATGCATGTCTCGTGACTCGTTAATTCGATGTTTTAGAATTTTTAATCAATTCAACTCCTTAGGCCCCAATAAGATACATTATTACCAAAATTTTCAAAATAAAAAGATTTTTTAACCTTAAATAATTTACATATTTTAGCTAGTCTCCTTAGCAAGACAAAAAACTTTACGTAACCACAAAATACAACTTTATATACAGATTAATTAGAACGAAGCGGATATATTTAAAAAATTAGTGAAGATTAACAAATAGTAATTGCATTGCATCTTCACGCTTTCAAAATTCATGAAAAAAAAATTAGAAAGGCAAAAATTAAACATTACTTGAGTTACATAAATAAAATATGGTGGGCCTAATATTAGAAAGTTGTGTATAAGTTAATAATTTATGGGCTAAATAAGTTTATGAAGATACTTAATTTTTCATTTTATATTTTTTAAAATAATATATATATATAGGTGTGTATATATATATAAAATATATTAAAAATTTTAGAATTTCGGTATTCGGTATAATCGGTATACCTAATTTAAAAACTTTCATACCATTACCGTACCGAAAATTTTCGGTACGGTATCATACCTTACCAAAAACTTCGGTATACCAAAATTTTCGATATTTTCGATACGATTCGATACGATAAGGACGGTATTTCGGTATTTCGGTATTTTTCCCCAGCCCTAGTTATTACTAAACCTACAAACAAGTCATCGTAGAAGCTGAGTAATAACAAACGAGTGCAGAAACATCCTTAGATAGCACCAAAAGAAGCAAATTTATGAAGAAAAACCCATATAGACACATCATATTATCATTAGGGTTTCTTGTTGGTTGTTTTCTTCCAAAAAATAATCCAATGAACGATGAAATCGACGCTGGGGCAAAGCATAACTTGGTTTTGATCTTGGGTCATAAAAATAGGAGATGGGCGTACCTTTGTCTATATTGTTCAGCTGAGTTTCCATCTTGTTGAGGAATGAGCTCGCTTCATCAAATGGTCTTAACAAATCTGTCTTGTACCTCATCAGCACGTCGCAGAATGTTTCCTGCTCATAGAATATACAGAATATCCAACAAACCTTCGTTGAGAAAAGAGAGAGATAACTGTGTCTGAAAAAGGACAGGGAAGAAGGAGACCATAAACTCGTCAAGTTGAGGATCAACTCCTGCTAAGGCCATGGAATAAGCTTCTTCGTTTTCGTTGTTCTTCTTGCACAAATTTTGGTCTTGACTGATTTCATCTAGCAAATTCGCTATCTCAGGCGGCGCGCCGACCTTATCCAACATCAAATTCGAAATTAAAAAAAACCATGTAATAATCTGATAATAAAAAAATACGATCAAGAATATGATGAAATCTCAACCCCCAAGAAAACTAATAACCTCAAGACTCGTACTAATCAGTAACCCTTCTCAAGAACGAGAAAGAAATCAATACATATTTGCGAGATAGCATACGAAAGAAAACCTTTTGGCACTCGATATGAGCGCTAACCAATTTTGGGTACAAAGGATGAGAAGCAATCCTAGACTTGATAGAACTTGAATACTGGCCTCTATTATGCTCATCTTGGTCAGCTATATATGATAAATTTCTTCCGTTTTGAGCACTGATAGAAGCTGATTCAGACTGCAGGGCGCACTGAAATCCAAACTCCTCTTGGTGTCCGAAAGCAGGCGGATAATAATTCATCTGATCGCTTGTTGATGGCATATTATTATTACAGACGATGTTATTCTGAAGAGGATGGTAGTGATGATCGTATACGCTGTATTCCACCGAATTAATCATCATAGAGTTCTCTGGGGACATTAAAGGTTTGTCTGCGTAGTCTTCACAGCTTGAAACGATACCATAAATGTCTTCCATCTTGTATTTAACTCTTCTTGACCTAGAAAAAATAACTGATCAAGGCAAAAGCTGAGGTTGTAATTGTAATGAGATAATTTGTGTTTCAGGGTTTAACAGAACCACATACGGTTCTGTAAGTCGATGTTGATTTAGGTTGAAGTGATGAAGGAAATAGATGAATGGAGATGCTGGGGGAGGTTTTAGGTCCTAAAGGCCCCATTCATTTTATTTAAATATATGTAATTATATGAATGAACCTAAGTTAATGTAAACAGTAGAGTTTATAGGTTAGTGTAGGCACACATGCCATCTGATATAATACTATACATCGTATGCTGCCCTTTTTTCCAAGCTTTTGATTAGCTTTTCCGAAGTTGAATTTTATTCTTTTGAAAAATCGAACAAGCATTTAGTTCCGTCCGTAAAAGAATTCTTACATACATTGCGCGGGTCCCATCGACAAAGATGATAAGATATTGTAGGAAAATAATCAAAAGAACTTCCAAAATATAGAGAGAAACAAACAATCAACACAAATCGCACGATGTATATCTTTTTCTACTTGTAGAAATAATTTAATGTTAAAATAAGGGAAAGTAATTGTTTTTTAATATAACCGAATTATCGAAATTTTCTAAAATTAAATTTCATTTCGTTAAATTATTATCAAAAGATAGCATATCAAATCATGCTTAGATTGATTGATTGATTTGACATGAGGTCTTTCTTTGCCCTGATAAAAGCAGCCGAGCTTTGCCAGCCAGCCTCGTCCATCCCAATAAAAAGCCCATTATTTATTTATTTATTTATTTTATGAGCGCACTACTAAGTGTTACCTAATATTAATTTAGTTTTGCAGAGTTTCAAAATATGGGGGCCGTTACATTAGGGTCCGCCCGTACTATATATAACTATTAATTAAAGCCCAGAACTATTCTATTGCAAAGCTATTCAAATTAACTTCATATGATGTTATAAATTATAAAAAATTACGTTTAAAACACACTCACCTGGTCTGACTGTGAATAGCTTAATGACAATCATTCTTGAGAAGTACGGACAATTCTATCTCATATGTAATAAAGAAATGACAGACGTTGAGTTTGGGCTTGAATATATGTGCAGAGAGCTCTCATTTATATAGTGACGATTGACAATATGTTAACTTAATAAACTGATAATCTAATAATGTGTATTTGACCTACAACTATGGAGAAGAACTTATTCTATAATCATGATAACATTAAGATAATAACAAATAAAGAAGTCAAACCACAACGTGTACTACTACTGATTGTTTGACGTCCATTTACATTGACCAAAAGATACAGATAAATTTAAGTAACAAATCAATTCCTAATTAAAGTTTAATTTAATAGTTGACTTTGAGATTCTCTTGACACACCTCCAAGCCACGTTCCTAGTTCTACTTGATAGCTTTGCATGTGTTTTGTGACAATAGGTTCGCCGAAGCCACGACTTCTCTAAGTTCAAATTATCGTTAGCTAATGGGGCTAATAATTAATATTAGATATCAATACGGTACGGACATGAGCTATAATTATTTTTAGCTAGTAAAAGAAAAGGACGGATATATTCGATGACCATTTCGAGGGAAAGAGTTAATTTTTCATTACTATCTTCCCTTTGTAACTATTATCTTTTTAATGGCATCACAAAAAGTAATTCAATAGCCGACAATTATATATTCTTCACGCTCGACATAATCAAAATTTGACACTACGGTGATATTTATCGTGTTTTCTATGCACTTATGGATATTCAATTGAGTTAAATATTGACCAACATGAAAAAAAAAAAAAGAGAGATTTTATCACAAGAACTCGGCATTTTATTACACATTCAAGCCCACTTAATATTGGTAATTGATTCAAACAATTTCGGGCCCAAAAAGACATGAGGAATCCAAGTTTGGGCTTTTAAAGGAGCCCATATAATATTTCTGACTGAGCGATTGAGGAATACATGCATATAATAATCAATAAAGAACGTTTCAAAGTCCGACAAACTTTAGACGCATTGCTCTGTCGAGACGATCGTTGATCTCTTGAGGATGAAGGAGTACGACGTGGCCATATCGAACGACGCTGGTCGTTTCGTCTGCAATTTCGTGTACTACCATTCTCTGTACTTTGCACAACAGAGAGGTCATAAATCCCTTTTCGTGCATAACTCCTCCCTTCATAAGAATCAGTGAGGAAGCTCAGATGGAGTTTGTAGTAGCACTTGTTGAAGCTATAGCATCAGCCTATTGAGTTCATTTGAGATTATATAACGGAGCTATTACAAAGATATATATCTGAGGTTTTTTCTTTCCAACGTGTGTACTAGACGAATGTAACAAGTCCTCTGTTTTCTCTGTTTAGTAACCGAAGAAGGACCATAATTGTCCAAAGGTGCATTCGTTTTAATTAAATTCTTCGTAACTGAGATCATAAATTGATCGTAACGTTGGAGGTTACACAACGGGGACGATGGATAGAAATTACCAATTCATCCCACATTCCCTGCCCATGATCGATCCATGAATCAAAAGAAAAGATGAAACCTCAACTACTCTGTTCTCTCCTCATCCTCTGTTTCCTTCACATCTCATCATCATCTTCTACGGACAAGACGATGAAGTATACTATCGAAAACAGGGTAACATATTAAGCTCTAGCGAGATGCGAAGGCCTAGACCACAAAGTCCAAACAAAAGTATACAACGGCAAGATATTCACCGGCGAAGCTCCGTGGGCGTTCGATAACTGGTGCTTGACGTGCCAGTTGATAGCCGGCAGCAGAGTGGATGAGACGAGCGTGACGATATACCTCGATGCGTTTAGCAGCAATTACTGTAATGGAGAGTGCGACTGGCGAGTCTACGACGATGGGAAATTGGAGCTTAAGGTTGGGAATAAATGACAAGTTTCCAAATCGTGGAAGAGACTTGAGGAAGCCAAGAGGTTTTCCTTCTGTGGAAATGGTTATTTGTCGCGGGAGAATCGTGTCCCTGTGGTGAAGAAGGCGGCGGCGGAGGTCGGCGGCGGTGGAATTTAATTTAAATTTGTCTGAAAAAACGCAACTATTATATATCGTATTATTCTGTACAAAACTATTGCAGGCTAGTGTAGCAATAAGCGAAATTCAGATAAAGAAAGAAAGATGAAGACTTTGTCGGTCAGCTTTCTTCAGTCAAACATCTCTCTGAAACCATTTCCCACTAAATTACCAAGTTATTAATTCTCTCTTCTTCTCAATAAGGATGAACGTTTCTTGAAAATCCGCCGTTCACGGTGGTGAAGAGGCCCATCAGCTCAGGCCTGTACGGCAGATACGTAGGCATCCTCTTCTTATCTTCTTTCCCTTTACGCCTCAAGTAAACCTCGTGGGCGGAGTAGGGCGCCGCCGCCCTCCTATTACCACCGCCCTGCCTTTTATCCGTTGGCCGGACGGCGACGCCGCTCTTCATATTCTCTGGCGTCTTTCTCGGCGGCGCGTGGTGCTCGTTCAGGAACACATAGGCGTCGCGCCCATCGCTGTTTGTCCTAGAGACAAGATCCTTGAAACGCCATATCTTGGAAAACCCAGTCGAGTTGCTCTTCTTACAGGCGTCGGAGGATGACGTCACCTCGACCACCCTTCGGCTCGATAGATCGCAGTACGGGCCGGAGATGACGTCAGCTAAATCATCCTCTCTGTTTTTGCGGCGGCGGTGGTCTTCTTCTTTTGTTTCGACGAAGATCTTCTTCACGGCGGGTTTCCTGGGCAAGTTTTCTCCGTCGAATACTAATTCTTGGTTGAACAAGGAAAAACGGGCTTGATCTCGCCGTCGACGAACGCCTCGTCGGCGGAGACCAGCGACAGCTCGCCAAACGACGACGTAAAGGAGAACTCATCTTCTTCTTGCCGTTCTTCATCTTCATGCAAATCGAATTCAATTCTCACCGTTTCTTCAACACCTTTCTGCATATCGAAATATTTTTCTCTCTTTTTTTTTCTTCTATTTTTTCTTTCAGGGATTTCCGCGATGACTCGGTTAAGCAAGCTCGATTTTGGAAAGAGATGTTGTGTTAAAGAGGATAAGCCTTAGCGTATAAATGCTGTCTCGGTTATATATATAAGGGTTGGTTTTCAGTTGCACGCGTAAACTATTTCATTTTTTTTTTTATGTGGAAATATATCTAATATTTAATCTTAATAAATCTTTCAAACTACAGCATCTTCAAACGTCATAAATGAATAAATTCTCAAGAAGCTTCCGAGATATCATTTATGGGCATATTTTTTTCTGACAACCATCCATCTAGAAGTAAGTACACTAAGTCAATGTAAGCAGGGGAAGTTATTGCGCATGTATTCTAGAACTACATGGTCAACGCAAAGACTTCAAGGCGTTACCTAATTTCATTAAGAATTAACATTTAGAATTAATTCACTATTGATACAAAGTTAGTAAAGACAATATGGGCCTTAATTAGAACTTCCTTTAAATGATCTTTGTAGCCCATTATAGGCCCACAGCGTGGTGAGCAAGCTATTGGCGATTAGGTCCCTGAAAAGTTTTGTAATATTATAATAACCCCAGCAGTGTTCTTAATTTCGACGAGACAGATTTGGTTGAAACACCAAATACCTCGACACCCGACTGCCGCCGGTCTCGCTATCTTCATCTGCCGACGAAAGCTTCATTCGTGATTGTGAGTTTTTTTTTTTTCGATTTAGTTTATGACTTCATTTATAATTCATGAAGTTGTGAGTTTTCCCTACTTGTCGTATCCGGAATTAAATCCCTAATTTATGTTCTTTCATTTCTGTATTCGTTACGCTGTTTTAGATTGTTGAGACTTGAGTGGGAGATTCAAGTTGGGCGGATTTTGGTTCCGTGTTTTCTTTCGTTTAGTGGAAAAGGTGTTATTGTCTTTTTTGTGTCTCGATTCTTTAATTTTGTGCGATGAAGCATTTTGGAGTCGTCAAGCTTGAATCTTTCTCATCAGAGTTCTGGTTATGAAAAGCTTTGATTTCGTTATACTATTTTGATCCACGTTTTTCCTCTGGGCCTGTACGTTACGTGGTTTGGTTGTGATGCTGTGGTGTTAGGGTTAGGTAAAATTGATCTATGTTTCATTGACCTATTGTTAATGGATAATTGAGATTTCAGTTTTTTTTCTGGTTTCTGCAGAATATAGATTGATATTGCTCTCCTTTTCCATTATTTTCTTTCATTACCTCTCTCGATTTCTCTTCACTTGAATATGATCTTCTTACCGATATTATTCTCCTTTTGGCAGCTTCTGATTTCTTGTGTTTAGACTATATAGTCTGTAAATTTTGTCTTTAGAAGAGACTTCGCCCCGGCGTTCTCCTTCAAATTTTCAACTGGGAGATAGGATTTGAAATGGCCGGCTTGTTCTCTGGTGAGCCCTCCCATCATGGAACAACTGAAACAACTCCGGCGGAAGGTGGTGGGCGTTGGTATTTTTCGAGGAAGGAAATTGAAGAAAACTCCCCATCTAGACGGGACGGCGTTGATCTGAAGAAAGAATCATACATGCGAAAGTCATATTGCACATTTTTACAAGATCTTGGCATGAGACTCAAAGTGTGAGTCCATTTTATTTTGTCTGCACTCTGTTTGTGTCTTTTTCTGTTTAGGTTAAGCTGTTCCTGAGCCTTTCCTTTTTGTGCTTGGAGCTAATAGGAGTGTCTTTGACCATGCTATTAGTTATAAATTCAAAATGAATGCCGATGGCTTGTCACTAGTATACTTGGTTGATAACTGTTGCATTGCATGCTTTCTTCTCATTCGTTGGGCTTATCTTAAGTCATCAGTTCCTTGGTTTACTTAGATTGACTGCTGAAACTTTTCTTCTATGTGGAATTTACATGCTTTTTCGTCTTCTATTGCGCTTTTACATGATGCAGGCCTCAGGTAACCATTGCTACAGCCATCATTTTTTGCCATCGCTTCTTCCTTCGTCAGTCTCATGCAAAAAATGACAGAAGGGTGAGTTGTTTTTGCATTCATACTATTCGTATGCCTGTTCATTTTTCTATTGATGAAATTGTATGCTTGTTGCACTTCTTGGACTTCTAGTATCTTTTGATACTTTTGGACTTCTGGTGTGCAAGTTTCAGAAACAGAACCCAGTAGGCAGGGGCATCTCATGTTTTATGGCGCACTTCTTGCATTATTTCTTTTGTTTCGTCCTGGCTTATATAAATATTTTTTATCTGTCACATTTTGAATAAATGCACAACTTTATTATTTTCAACTAAGGTTGAGACATTTTCCGCGCTAATCTGTATGAAAGTTCAATTTTTTGTGTTTCTGTTGTAGGCGTTGTTGGGATTTATATGACTTTAATTTGTTTGTACTACCAGACCGTCGCTACGGTGTGCATGTTTCTGGCGGGAAAAGTTGAAGAAACTCCTCGCCCTCTGAAAGATGTCATTCTCGTGTCATACGAAATCATTCATAAAAAAGATCCAGCAGCTGTGCAAAGGATCAAGCAGAAGGTAACATTTTCCCCCTGTTGTTGCTGACTATTGATTTGCCTTTATTCCTTTTATCCATCTGCTTTGGACTTTCTGCTCTTTTCTATTGTTATACAGCTGAAAACTTGCAGAATATTTGGTTTTCGCTTTGTAATATTTATGCTCAATTCTGTCTTATTTAGTACCTCGAGGAAGCAATATGTGCTTATATATATACATCACTGATACCTGGTCCTCTTTGCAGGAGGTCTATGAACAACAAAAAGAACTTGTATTACTGGGAGAACGAGTAGTTCTTGCTACGCTCGGCTTCGATCTTAATGTCCTCCATCCATACAAACCCCTTGTAGATTCTATAAAAAAGTTCAAGGTTGCTCAAAACACCTTAGCTCAAGTTGCATGGAATTTCGTCAACGATGGGTATGACGCAATATCATAAGTTTCGATGTTAAAATGCTTGTGGCCCAAATCTTCCGTTTTCACCTTTTGACCGAGAAAGGGTGTGCAGGCTTCGAACCTCACTCTGCCTACAGTTTAAGCCCCACCACATTGCTGCTGGCGCGATTTTTCTTGCTGCCAAGTTTCTTAAAATAAAGCTTCCAGCTGATGGAGAGAAGGTTTGGTGGCAGGAGTTTGATGTCACCCCACGCCAATTAGAGGGTTTGTATTCGCCTTCTTTTGCTTGCTTTACTTGCACAACATCAAGCATAAGTACTTGTGTTGCAGTACCTTAGTTAAAATGTTAGAAGATCTGATCCATTAATGAGTCTTTCTTGATTGGCAGAGAAAATCATGATGCTACTTCCCCTTAACTAGATTTTTGTGTTCTCTTGCAGAGGTCAGCAATCAAATGTTAGAGCTGTACGAACAAAACAGAGTACCTCCATCTCAAGGTAGTGAAGCAGAAGGAAGCGTCGTCATAGGCGGCCAGCGGCCAACATCTAAAGGCCCCGAAAATCAAGACCATATTGCGAGCCACAGTTCCTCCCACGGTGCAACTTCATCAAAACCCGCCTCCTCAAAAACCGACCCTAATCACACCCGCACCGAGGACCATGGTGGGTCTTCTAGAAACAGTCAACCGCGAATCGAAGATAATGATAACTCAGTGATCGATAGCCCTGCAGATGATCGTAAGGGAGATGAGATTAACGACCCTGAATCCATGGATCATCGCCAGAGGAACTTTGAAGAGAAATTCAAAAGACATGGAGGAGATGAAAGCGAAGGGAGTGTGAAAGAGTCAAGGGATAACTCAGAAGCGAAAGATAAACATCAGATGAGAAATTCCTCAAGCAAAGATCCTATGGTGGTGGCGGCCCAATCGCCCCAAGATGCCAAAAAAATGCTAGACAGGGAGAAGCTCAAGGCTGCCTTTGTAAAGAGGAAGGCCCTTGGAGATATTAACCGTAAGGCTGAACCCGTGGATGAGCTTGAGAGGGAATTGGAGGACGTCGAAGTGCCTGGCTCGAGTGAAAAGGGTAAAAAACCCGAAAAGAAACAGAATTCTCACCATGTGAAGACAGAGAAGCATTCTCATGGAGGAGATGGTTATGACGCCGTAGAAGAAGGGGAGTTAGAGCCTTTTGATGATGGCGAGAGGGTTAATCCTAAGTCGACAAACCGCAAGAGGAAGCTGAGCAGCAGCCCTAACTCGTCGTCCCAAAAGCAAAATCATACTTCTGCTTATTCGAGTGATTTAGCAGAGGATAGGAATGGGCTGGTGAGACATGGATATTCAGACAAGAGACAGCAGCATCAGTTGCAGGAGAATCATGTCTGAAGCCTACATACATACACGTCCATGATCTGAGATATGAGCTCCTTTGTTTTGTATCGTCTTATGTTTGGTTGATCGATGGGTTTCGACATGGATGAGGGTGTCTTATGATGTATGAGTTTCAGATTTTATCTTGTTTGATGATGGTACGATGAAGGGGAAATTGTTGAAACATTCATAGCATGGCTTAATCATGCAATTTCAGGACAGGCGAGAGAGATGAAGATGATGTTGTGTAGCAACACCTCTTTTACTTGGGATTTTTTCTTTTCCTTTTTTTTTTCCTTTTTCTTTTTCTAACTGAAGATTCAAATTTCTCTGAGTATGAACCATTTACGTGTCTTTCTCTGAATTTATTCCAATTATGTCGTAGTCTATGTTCAGTTAAAACAAGTCTTTTGCAATCAAGCATCTTGAATAATGGACACGTAAACCCCAATCCTAGTCTTTCTTTTTTATTTGCTTACTTTTTTTTTTATCTTTGTAAACAATAATGGAATAAGTGAGCTATATAGCTTAAAGAAAGGCCTTTATTTGCTCAAATTTAATATTCGTCAACTTTGTTTGATTCCAATTTCCTCGATAATCTCTTGCAGGCCATCCATCATAAATAAATCCCGCAATCAATCTCTAATAAAAGCTCT
The DNA here is from genome assembly GCA_027422505.1 of Craterostigma plantagineum. Classification (NCBI taxonomy): domain Eukaryota; kingdom Viridiplantae; phylum Streptophyta; class Magnoliopsida; order Lamiales; family Linderniaceae; genus Craterostigma; species Craterostigma plantagineum. The sequence continues at coordinate 703,661 of JAPQWV010000005.1, forward strand.
GAAGCTAAAGTCTCAAGCGCTAATATTATAGGTGCCTGCAATTGATGGGTTTAGTGGGAAATCTGAGGACGTCCTTCCTGTAGGAATTTACGAGTGTTCTTTCTTTTCACTAACCTTTTTTGAGGGCCTGACTGATCTGAAGAAGATGAATGGCTTACAATTGTTTTTTTGAAAATAGTACGAAAGGTACAATCTTTGATGTGAATGTGAACCCCGTTTTTTATGCTATCTTTTCTGGACTCTAGTGCTTGTGTTGTCCATGTTGCTTGGTTGTTGAATAATATCAAGTAAGCTTAAAGCTTAAGGTGTTAACTGTTGGCTTGTTTTAGGAATAGAGATTACAATATTTTCAATATATGGTAGCCTATGAACGGTCGCTGGTTAAATCTTTAAAAATTGCTAGCTGGTTTTGGCTGCTAAGAATATAGTCGTAGTGGATTTTATCTTTTGCGGTGGAGTTATTCACTGATTGATTCCTCACAGTTGGGGTCAGATTACTCATCTGCTCTGTATAAATAATGGCTTTGATCTTCTCTTGTCCTCCTCCATTTTTCCAGTTCTCTGTTTACTTTCTTTGGACATCAGATCTCTTAGCCCATGATGGTTTGATCTCCTTAACGTTTGTCTTTTCTTCTGCAGGTAATTAAGATCATATATTTCTTCGATTGAGAGAAGGACAAAGGAGCCATAACCAAGCTCAGAAGCTATCATCAGCAGTCTTAGAATCGAATCTGCGCCTTAGCACTTCTTTTCGGAGTGCTTATGGAGACTCGAACAGCCAACCGAGTAACGCAAGCATTCGAAGGACTCAACAGCTTTCTCCGAATTTGCATATACTTCATCCTTTTGACGGGCCCAATTCCCCAACACATTGCCTTCATCATGGATGGAAATCGAAGATACGCCAAGAAAATGAACTTAAAAGAAGGGTCGTCGGGCCATAGTGCTGGATACTCAGCTCTCATGAACATGCTAAGGTTCTGCTACGAGCTAAACGTAAAGTACGTCACCGCGTACGCCTTCAGCATAGACAACTTCAAGAGAAGGCCCGAGGAAGTCCAATCGACCATGGAACTGATCCAAGAAAAGATCGAGACTTTGATCGAAGAAGAGAGCTTGATCAACCGATACGGGGTGAGGGTTCGTTTCGTGGGAAACCTCAGTCTTCTGAGCCAATCTGTGATGTCTGCAGCCCAGCGAGCCATGGATGCAACTTCGAACAATTCGAGGGTTGTTCTGTCTATATGCATTGCCTACACTTCGACTGATGAGATCGTCCATTCCGTCGAGGAAAGTTGTAGGGGAAGAAGGAACGGGGAAGATGGTCGTTGTTCTTCGTCTCCTATTACATTAATGGACGTCGAGGAGAGAATGTATATGTCTGAATCGCCCAATCCCGACATCATAGTACGCACTTCAGGCGAGACTCGACTGAGCAACTTTCTGCTGTGGCAAAGCGCGAATTCCCTGCTTTATTCGCCGAAGATACTTTGGCCTGAGATTGGATTCTGGCACTTGATGATGGCCATTATGGACTTTCAGCGGAATTTTTCGTACTTGGAGAAAAAGCGAAAACTGGGTTAGGTTTGAGGTGGGATTATTCGTTTAGTTTGATATACTCTTTCCATTACAATATATATGCACTCTTTCCTTCTACTGTAATGTAACTTTAGACTCTATTATCCCATGATTGAGCTTCTTTATAGTATGATGAAGAGTGATGATGTCTATAGTTCGTTATTATACGGATACTAACACGTGCGATAATAGTTTTAGGACACGCCTAAGGCCCATTAAGCTCAAATTAACTTAACTTGAAAGCATATCATATAAATCGCAATTTCAATCAAAAACTAGAGGAGGGAGTGAGAGTGGAAGTGACCTTTTTTGCTTGTGAAGATGGAGGACATAAATGGACTGATGAAAAATATATCGCTTTCTGAGGCTGAAAAAGGTGGAGTGACATTTGAGGAGAGGGATATTCAGTATAGTCAAGAAGAATGTCAAAGAAGCCTTGTAGGAAAGGTGTTCGGAGAAAACGTGCAAGCTTTTTGGGTCTAAAAATACCCTCCAAACGATTTGGCCGATTAAGGAAGTTTCCGGGTGGTGGAGCTGGGAACAAACCTCTTCCAGTTCATCTTTCATCTTTGAATGATAAGAAAGTAATACTAGAAGGCCGTCAATGGACGTTTGACCAACAATACCTCATTATCAAAGATTGGGATGACAATACAAAGCTGAAGGGGAGGATTTCCATCTGATTGAGTTATGGGTTCAAGTCTGGGGTGTCCCGACAATGGCAATCGATAGAAGTGGCCATGAAGATAGGCAATATATTCCCTAGCTGCATGGACGCGCTTATTACAGAGACCGGGGGCACGCAAGGATGCCACATTAAGCTGAAAGTGATGCTAGACCTTAATAAGCCTCTTCTACGAGGTACTTACATCAACTATAAAAAGGACTCGCTATGGATCACGTTTAAGTATGAACAATTGGCTATGACTTGTTATTACTGTGGGAGGGTGGGACACTCCGAAAAAACGTGCTGAAAGAGCTAATGCAGCTAAGCAAGGTAATATAAATGCGGGCCAGTTTGGAGAATGGATGAAAGCAGACGTTATGAAGAGAAGGCATGGCTGACAAATAAGCAGAAGCAATCCCACAGAGCTGAAGAGAATACAAAGAGGGGGACATCCAACTGGAGGAAATTGTTCCGGAGACCCAGATCCAAAACCAACACGGTATTTCTAACCCAGGGCATATAGAAGAAGAGGTACTGACAAAGAAATGAGTGTGCCCAAAATGGGGGTGGCCAAAATCAGTCATATTGAAGTTGATAATATAACTGACCAAGACCATTGTCCAATGAACGAGGATACTAAATTGGAGGAAGTACACATCATTAACACTAAGCTGATCATAAAGGAGGGGATAAGAGAAGAGGACAACCTACATGAATCCAACCCAATAAGAAGGCCTTTGATGGACATGGACCCAAATGTATTTCCAACACCAATTAGTAAAACAAACAAGATTGGAAAGAGAGGACATAACACCTGCAGGGCATCGACTACTGACCAACCTCAAGGGAATCAAAAGTGTATGGCTGGAACGAAAAGAAACAAGGAGTCAAAGGAGAATAGTTTTCAAGAAGAGGAAAGTAGCAGCAACCGCAAGAAGATGAAGGAGATTGATTTTAAATATCAAGTTTTACAGGTGGGGGCTACCAGTGAACACTGGCCCCACCTATCCAAATGAGGCTCATTATGTGGAATTGTAGAGGTCTGGGAGGACCCTCTACAATTCCACAGCTCAAGGAGTCTATAAGACTCCACCTCCCCTCACTTATTTTCTTGAGTGAGATTAAAAGGAAAAGAGCATTTGTCGGAATGATCTGCAAGCAACTCAACTTCAAGATCAATGGCACCTAGTTGATCCCGTTGCCTCAAGGGGGTCTCTTGGTGGCATGGAGTCAAGAAGTTACTATTATTAATATTTTATCTAATAATTTTTGTGTGGAGGTGTGCTGCAAACTTCATGATATAGAAGATCAGGTGTGGATCATATTCGTGCACAACAGCAACTTTGTCCAAGAACGAAGAGAAGAATTCCAGTTTTTGCTCAATGAAAAAGAAATCGTTGGGGCAATTTTGGTGTTTGGGAGGGGATTTCAATGAAATTAGGGCTCAGTGTGAAAAGAAAGGTGGTCACGTCAGAGGGGAAGCTAGTTTGCAACCGTTTAATACCTTCATTAACGAGATGGAAATGAGTGAGCTGAAATTTTCTGGGAGGAGTTTCACTTGGACTAACAATAGGGAAGGAGATGAATTTGTTGAAGAAAGGCTAGACAGAGTTTTTGCTTCTCCCGGTGGATGTTGCAATTTCCTGAATCGCATGTCACCCATGTCGAAAAGCACTCATCTGATCATAGTTTGCTTTTGGTCAACCTCAAACATCATAAAGAAAAGCCCAAGAGAAGATTTCTCTTTGACAGGAGGTGGATCTCTAGGCCTGTCATACAAGAAGTGGTGGGAAAAGCATGGTCTACATGCATTATTGGAAATCCACATTTTCAGCTGAGTCAAAAGATCAAAATATGCAGAGTTGAGTTGCTGAAATGGTGTGGAACATTGAAGACTAATTCGGGATTGTTGATTGAGCAGATTAGTAAAAAACTCCTTGAACTTAGAGAAGAAGGAAGTTTAAGAGAATGGAGGGGTGGAGCGCTTTAAAGGCTACCCTTCACAAAGCTTACAGAGAAGAGGAATTGTATTGGAAGCAAAAATCAAGAGTTCAATGGCTCAAAGAAGGAGACAAAAATACTAATTTTTTCATGCTTCTACTGTTCAAAGAAGGAAGGCCAACAGCTTTATGAATCTTAAAGGAAGGCCTGGAAATCCTTGCATTTCATTTGATGATACCGTTGCTGAAATTTGCGGGTACTATCAGGAGCTCTTCACATCGTCAAATCCACCATGCTTGGAGGAGGCACTTGAAGGTGTACCTATTTCCATCTCTCATTCCATGAACCAACAGCTCACTGCTCCAGCTTCCATTGAGGAAATCAGAAAGGCGCTTTTTTCTATGAACCCATACAAAGCCCCGGGTCCTGACGGTATGACTCCTCTTTTATTTCAGAATTTTTGGCCTATTGTTTATCCCGAATTATGTCACTCGGTCAACAACTTTTTGAGTCGTAGTAAGCTTCTTAAAAGCATGAATCTTACACTTATCACCCTTATTCCTAAGATTAGGGACCCTGAGTATATTACGGATTTTCGGCCTATTAGTCTTTGCAATGTTACTTATAAAATTATATCAAAACTCCTTACTGAAAGACTCAAACCTTGCCTTAAAAATATCATACACCCCAGTCAATCTGCTTTCATTGAGGGGAGACATATTCTTGATAATGTCACTATGGCGCACGAATGTATTCATTACTTGAATTCTTTGAGGAAAGGACGAAGAGGGTTCATGGCACTTAAACTGGACCTAGCGAAAGCCTATGATAGAGTCGAGTGGCCATTTCTCATCCGAATTATGCAGAAAATGGGATTTGACTCGAAGTTCATAGAATGGGTTAGGGTTTGCATTAGCTCGACATCCTTTTCTTTCAACATTAATGGTACAAGTAGTGGTTATATCATTCCTTCTAGAGGCATCCGACAAGGAGACCCACTTTCCCCCTTTCTGTTTCTCATCTTATCTGAAGGTTTATCCAATCTTATTACTCAAGCTTTGGCTGATGGGAGATATAAGGGGCTGAAATTATGCAGAAATGGACCTACTGTCTCTCACCTCTTTTTTGCAGACGATTCCCTGTTGTTCGGAGAAGCAAGCATGGAACAAGCGCAACTTATCAGAAGCATTCTTGACTTATTTAGTCTTGCATCGGGACAGAAAGTGAACATGGAGAAATCATCAATTTTTTTCAGCAAGAATACAAAACTGAAATGAAGGAAGCCATTGTGAGAATCTTGGATGGAATTAAAGTGGAGCAGAAAGCTAGATACTTGGGGCTACCCATCTTCATTGGAAGATCCAAAAAAGAACATTTCAGTTTGTTCTAATGCTGTCAGGAATAAAATTTCTAATTGGAAATCACAATTTCTCTGAGCAGCGCTGGGAAGGAGGTCCTCATTAAAGCTGTGATTAACTCTATTCCTGTCTATGTTATGTCTTGCTTTAAACTTCCATTTCAGATTTGCAAGGAGTTAACAAAGCTAGCTGCTGACTTTTGGTGGGGAATGAACAAAAATGGCGGACATAAGCTCCATTGGAAGGCCTGGAACTCCCTATCGAAAGACAAAAAACATGGTGGCCTTGGATTTCATGAGATTCAAAATTTTAATGATGCACTGCTTGCCAAACAATTGTGGAGGATACTTACAAATCCAAACCTGCCGGTCGCCAAGCTTTTAAAGGCAAAATATTTTTCGAAGACTGACGTTTTCAAAGTTAAAGCTCCTGCATCAGCTTCATGGCTATGGAGATGTTGGCTCCAAGCTAGAAAAGTGTTGATTAACGGGGCTGTTTACCAAGCTGAGGATGGCTCATCGTTCAACTTGCTTGATGCCTTGACCCCTAACCAAAGAATTGGACTTAAGCTCTCCTGGTCCGCTAATAAGCAAGGTAATTTTTTCGGTTCATTCTGCTCATAAAATGCTCTCGGATAGTGCTCCTTGTAAGGACAAGCCTGAAAGCAGTGACCGAGGGGAAAATATGAAAAAGTTATGGTTGTTTGTTTGGAACAAATTGAAACACTTCCTTTGGAGATGTCTTCATGATGTCCTTCCCACAAAGTTAAATTTGAAAAGAAGGGGGGTACAGTTGGATACGTTTTGCTCTTCTTGTGGGGAATGTGAAGAATCCATGGAACGTATCTTTTTCAAATGTCCCCGGGCATGCAATATTTGGAAGTTAGCGCCTGTGACTTGGAACTTCATTAAGGATGGGGTTGGATGCTTTAATGATTGGTGGGGATTTGTGTGCGCTGGACCCAAAAAAGAAATCTTCCAACATAGAGTTCAATTGACAGTTTATTTACTTTGGATGTTATGGAAGACCCGCAATCTTTGGCTCTTCAAGGGCGAATGGCAGGAGGATAAAACTGTAGTTGAGATGGCAGGTTTTGAGTGGGCGGAGTTCTTGGAGTGTCGCTGATGTGGAGGGGTATTTCTTTTTGTGGTTGCTGTAGGGATGTGGATGCCAATGCAGAGACCGTCTACAGTAATTGAGCCTCTTTCTTGTTGTGCTTACAACTTTTCTTTCCTTTTGGCATGCTGTAGAATGTTTTCTTTTATGTTTTGCCTTTGTGGCTCCATGTGAGCATTTACCTATCTGCGAATTCTGTGTACGCAGAAGATATGGTTGGCTACTTAGCCTTGTACAATTTTTTGAAAAAATGCAAAAGCAATCGTTTCAGAAAAAAAAATCAAAAACTAGAGGAAAAGAAAAGATTCGGTCCAATTCAGTAAGAATCCATAAGAGCTCTATTCTATCCCTTCAAGCCCACTCACTGTAAGGTTCAGTACGAAAATAAAAAGAAAAATCATAGATTCTTGGAAATAAATCTTCTGGCTTGTTAACTATCCAACGGTCGGAATTCAATTTATTTATGTATGATCAATCTATCTATCATAAAGAAACGATTAAAGATGCACGGCAGAAATTGTTCTATTCTTTCTAGTGGTTCGCAGCTGCTCCGACGCTATGGGAAGCAAAAGGACAAAAAGACAGCGTTTAATTAAGAGCTTTCTTCCTTAATTAAATGTTCGATTCACATACATGCATGGTTAGGTTTTATTGTTCTCTTGTCCTATTGTTTCGTTTATTTAATAATGCCTCCATGTGCATCGATCATCACACAGTACGGACATTATAGTCTGAGCCCTTTTGTCGTGTGCGTAGACTAGGAGGTACTATCTATTAGATCGTATATTCTTGAAATATTACTATTTTGCTGAGATTCTTTTTATTTTCTCCGATAATATATGGTTTGGCTAAAATATCTTAGCAGCCACAATAGTAAACCAATTTGGTGGATTTAATTAAAGAAAAAAACGATAGTTTGTGCCAGCTCGCGTATAATTAGATGATAATCCGCACTCATTCATATGGTGGGGATACTGCGAAAGTCCTAGTTCTTGATGATGATAATAATAATTAGGAAAAAGATAAGATTTTTTATGTCATAACTTGGATTTGTAAGGTCCACATGGGAGTTTATACTCAACTCACTACCCAACTTAGTTTTGAGCGACGTACTAACGTATTATTTGCTCAAAGTTCCTATCACCAAAAAAGCCTTTTCTATCACTAATATATGTTTGTCTTTCTTATGAAATATTATGCTTTATAATATTTGTGGTAATTAAGATGTTACCTAAGCTAAGCCGATGTGCTTTGAGGGGTTCCATATATTCCATCCCTAACTATCGAAGATGTCAGCAACAACCTCGAGGTCCACCACCCTTGCTGGCCTTATTGATTGATTGCAGACCACTCTTGGAGATCTACTATGCAATTCCAACATCTTTATCGATGAATATTATAATATTATTTCAACGGTTTATATAACCAGATGGCCATCGTTTAATATACTCCACGTGAAACTCAAAAGTAATAAAAAAAATTACAAAGTAGATCCACAGACAAGACACGCTGAAAGCAAAGAAAAATAACACAGGAAGATGTTCCTATGATTATAATAGATTATGAATGACGACCACATCATTTTGATTTTTAAAACTCTTTTCTCCCATCAGCCAATCTAAAGAAAAAAAAGCATATGAAAGTACGATAATGTAAGCAAAGATGTTTTCGTAATGATAAAAGAAAACCCTAGTGCATGTATGACTATCCCGAGTCAGCGATATTTTAAATTGAGGGGCCCGACGGGTTGAGATCCTCTATTCCACTTTCTGTATTCCACTCCGTATTCCAACGAACGAAAATCGTTACACCTCCCTCCGACAAGTGTTAAAAACACACGTAAACATCATACACCTATGAATTCATTACAACAAGTGTTTTAAACAAAAAAAACCTCATTATTACGTATTTTTCTATTTTAATATATAATACTGATTTTTTTCTACTCCATATTAGAAAAATACGTAATAATGAGGTTTTTTTTTTGTTTAAACACTTGTTGTAATGAAATTCATAGGTGTAATGATATTTAAGTGTGTTTTAACACTTGTCGGGGGAGGTGTAACGATTTTCGTTCGTTGGAATACGGAGTGGGAAAGTGGAATAGAGGATCTCAACCGGGGCCCGACGAGCAATGATATAATGCATTCTTGTAGTAAAAACAAATTAAAGCTTATTAATCATGCTAGAATGAACCAGCTAGCCAGACTATTTATTATTATTGTTATTTTTCTACTTTTTCGTTTTTTCTAATATTTTGTTCACGAGTATTCCCATAACGATCCAAGCATTTTCACTTATTATTACATCATTATTGGGATTGACGAAGTCTCTTAACTTAATTACATGTTCTGAAGGAGCTGTAGATACTCATCATACACCACATTGGAAACTGAACCACGCAGCAATAATGGCTTCAGAAAATCATCAACATCGCCGCAAAGGCCATCGTAGTCGTAGTAGTAATCGCTAACATCCCCTAACCCAAACGCCGGCGGCTGAACGGAAACTCCGGCGCCGCCTTTGCCGCCTGATGCCAAGCTGTCAACGCTCGCCGTCCTCGGCAAGGAGGAGCACAATCTCACTGGCTTTGGCAAGTACAGTACTTTAACAGCCCTATTTTTATCGCCATCGTTCCCTTTTATTTCTTCTTCGATGATGTTACGTCGACTATCCTTAGGCGCCGCCATTACATCCTCGTCTGTTCTTCTAAGAGACTTGTTCTTGCTTGCTGGTACTTTCTTCTTCTTCGGATCTTTTCCTGGATTGTTTTCCATTACTAGTTTGCTGTTCTTGGCGGGTTTTGGCAGATTATTGGTAATAATCCCAGCAGTTTGAAGCTTTTTGAGGAGGTAAGTGTTCCAATAGTTCTTGATCTCATTGTCGGTTCGACCCGGCAACCGACCCGCGATTAACGACCATCGATTTCCCAGGAGTCCGTGCATCCGTACGATCAAATCCTCTTCGTCTTCGCTGATGTTCCCCCTAACGATTCCTGGGCGGAGATAGTTCATCCACCTCAATCTGCAGCTCTTACCACATCTCAACAGCCCTGTAATAAAATAATGTCAAGAAAACAACGTCACTTATGCAGTGAAGGTACAAGAACGCCGGCAAAGGGTACAACAATAATCGAACCAGCTTTCTTGGGAAGAGAACGCCATTGACCTTCGCCGTGCTTCCGAATGTACTCTGTGAGTAGAGCGTCTTCCATGGCCGACCATGGACCTCTCATTAACCCGATTTTGGAGCAACATGGAGCCCGACCCATTCCTTTTCTTTTTAAATCTTTTATAATTAATTAGTATCTCTAATCAATGAAGCTCAAGAGCTCAACACACACTTAATGGAAGAGTGAGAGAGAAACTAAGGGAAGAGCTAGTGATGAGCTTATTATTACCATATAGCCATTGAGGTGGGTGGCGCATGCTGCTACTTTATAGCCGTGAGATGTTACTGCCTAGTAGAAAAAATGTAATAAGATTAAAAATGAATGACGACGTAAAGTGATTGCATGAGAAAAAAGGCTGAGCTACGACGATAGAGAAATCAACTTGTTCTAATGTTAACGACAAACATGGCTATTGTGTCGAGGATATGATTGCTTTGGCCATCGGCCCATTCCAAACAAGATTCACGTGGTTGAGCATGATATATATCAAATAAAATTTTCCAATATATCAAACAAGTACTAATTTCCTGGAAAAAAAAAATGTAAGCTTGCGTTATATGTGGCACACGAAGAAGCAGCTGCAGCTCGCTCCATTGTCTTTGATTGACAATATCGAAGCATCAAATGGACTAAACATTAAAACGAGATTTGATTTTTGGTGTCCTTTTTACTGATAGTTACGCTGCTTCGTTATTTATTTTGTAACATCACGCAAATTTATATTTCCAACTTTTTAAATGACTTTCATCATAATTACCATAATCGAAGTTGATCGAAGCAGAAACTGGGCTTGGGATTGGATGGAGAAATGGAGTAACGTTCGTCCGTGGGAGAAGAAACGATTCTTGGACTTCGACCTCAGAGATGGAATCAAGGTCGTCGTTTCCAAGAATGATGTTAAGAAGAAGAAGAAGAAGAAGAAGAAGAAGAAGAAGAAGAAGAAGAAGAAGAAGAAGAAGAAGAAGAAGAAGAAGAAGAAGAAGAAGAAGAAAAGAAGAGAAGAAGAAGAAGAAGAAGAAGAAGAAGAAGAAGAAGAAGCCAACTATGGCTACTCTGAACCGTTCGATTGACAAGAAATCGATCTCACATGTCGGGGCAAAGAGTTTGAAATCAGTTAATAATCACCCTAACGTTGATCAGTTACGATCACGTATTAGCAATCCTAAGGCGAGATTGATTTCTGACAAAGATGGGAGTAAGAGGTTGTCTCTGCCCAGCCCTGGTCAGTCATCTCTCTCTCTCTCTCTCTGTTTAGAATCATATGGAAAATTGTCCAAATGTGATCATTTACAGGGTTAGCTCATCAAGGATCTTCTAACAAACCAGTTAAGAGAATCGTCCATTCTGCTCCAAAGCATGTGAAGGAGAACGCAAAAGTTAACAAGGGACGTGAATTTAAACCTTCAAGGCTCTCCTCATTGAGCAGTTAAAAATCCGTTCTCATGTACATAAAACGGTGAAGAAAGGATCACAGGGACAAGATACACACTCTGCTCATTGAGAAGAGCAAAAGATCTGTTTTTTCTTTTTCTTATTTTGTCTTTGTTGGCTTATTTTGATCATGTTCTTACATCTGTAGGAATTTTTATATCGTGACAGTGCGATTGTGTATTATTATAGGATGTTTCTCTGAGCACTCTCTGTTGAATAATGTGTTCTTTTTTTTTTACTTGTGATTAACAGTTCATGGTGTTTAACTGCTACTAGAATTTATTCATTATCATCACATTAGATCGCAAGATGTACTAAGGTTAGTTACAAACACCACTACTTCCTCAATCGTGCTATATATGTCTAGATAGAGATACAGAGGAGGGGGCTTCCTCACGCTCGAATACTACGGTAACTCTCTCTTTTGAGACTCGATGATGACAATACACTCTTAAAACGATGATGTCACCCTCGGGATTTTGGCTAACTGTAAAATAACCCGCGAGCCGAAGAGATAGCCCAAAAGCCCGACAGGAGAAGATACCTTAGAAATGCCGAGGAGATAGCGTGAGATACTTCTCCCCGACGAGAAAACTGAGGACGAGCCCGAGAACAGGGAAGTAGCCGGCGGAGAGTTCGACTCAAAGGAGAAAATAGCCCCGGGAAGATGGCCCGAGAGACCTCGAGAACAGAAAATCGAGAGCGGGCCGAGCAGGTCGACGAAGAGCGAGCCGAGCGAGTTAATCTTAAGATGCGAAGTGGGCACGTCGAGCTGGTTGCGCTTCGCAAGACGAACGTGGGAAAGAACGTGGGGAAGACCACGTCGCCGCGAGAAGTCCGCGAAAGAAGTGGTTTAGGGTGATGACCAGGTCAAAGCGAGGTGAAACGAGGTTATTATAAAAAGTAACGGTCGAGTCATTTCGCAGGTATGGAATTGTCTTTTGATAGCACCTGTAATTATCCTTTTTGAAGAAGATGATTTATCTGACTTGAGCGTCGAACGAGCGTCGCTGAAATGGTGCCTTCCTAGTGTTTTCTTTGATATTTCAGGCATCCTATGGCGGAGACGGAAACAAACGGTCTACTTTGCGCGCCAACGCGAAGGGCGGATTTTTTGGAACGCATCACAATAAATGCCTAACTTACGTGGTCACAATGGGTTGTACTTGTTAGAACGTTTACTATTCATTCTGAAGTTGATAATGCTCAACTTTATGTACTCGTCCTCATCAGTCGTAAAGTTGCTTCAATCTTGTGTGTTTGAATTGACATACGATATAGAGAGGAAAATATTGAATTTTAAAAAAAGGCTGCGTATGCCATTTACGGAAAATAGGGTGTCTCAAATTTTAGTTGCAAGTAATTAAACTTCATGAACATGTATAACGTAACGCCGCCTTGACCACGTAACATATATCTCGTTGTCCGAGAAGAAAGCCACGTCACGACATTTCAGGCCACAATTCGCTACAACGGCTCTCATTATTCTCCAACGACGTCATATTTTCCGCATGTTGTTGTAACATTCAATTACCTTTTAGATTATAAATTAGTAAAATAATATGTTTATTTGAGTAGTAAATGATAATAACAACAAATCTTAACGCATAAACTACTACTTGATTAAAGCAATTCATCTCCATCGAAATTGAGAAGCTGAAGGTACTCATCGAACAAGGCGTCGAACATGTGAGCATCGCCGTTGCCACCCCCCATCGGAACCACCGAATCCTCCAAGCGACGATCGATCGCCGGCAGGAGAAACCCACCTTCACTACTGCCGCCGCTGATAAAACCACCGTGGTGGTGGTGGTCGTCATCCTCGTCACGAAAACCACCGTAGTAGTAATCAGCAGCGACGCCGTCCCCGAGCTCAAACGCCGGAGGATTCCACGTCACGCCGGCCGCCTGCCCTCCACCACCGCTTGACGAGGTGTTGCTGCTACTCGACGCCAAGCTGCTGCGACTCTCAGTTCTCTGCATCGATGGTAACGATGATGATGACGTCACTCTCATGGGCTTGGGCAAGTACACTTAACCCTCGCAACACCGTCGTCGTCGTTGCTGCTGGTGACGTCATCTCCGTTGACTTGTGCCTCGGATTTACCTTTCATTACATCCTCGTCGCTTTGACCGCCCGTTGACTTTGTCATGGGCTTTCTTTTCTTGGGTTTCTTGGAGGGTTTTGGCAGTGTTTTGTGGGGATTAGGGTTAATCCCAGCAGTTTGAAGCTTCTTGAGGAGATGAGTGTTCCAATAATTCTTGATCTCATTGTCAGTTCGACCAGGCAATCTACCGGCGATTAACGACCATCGATTTCCCAGGAGGCCGTGCAGCCGTACGATCAAATCTTCCTCATCTTCGCTGATGTTCCCCCTAACAATTCCTGGGCGGAGATAGTTCATCCACCTCAGCCTACAACTCTTACCACATCTCAACAGCCCTGTACGTAAATGTCAAGAAAACGACATCATAGGACTGTGCAATAAAGGTACAGGGACGCAAGCACAGAGTACAACAAAACGAACCAGCTTTCTTGGGGAGAGAACGCCATTGGCCTTCGCCGTGGTGATGAATGTACTCTGTGAGGAGAGCGTCTTCTTTGGCTGACCATGGACCTCTCATTAACCCGACTTTGGAGCAACACGGAGCCCGACCCATTTCGTTTTTCGGTTTATTTCTTCCTCGGACGATTACAAAGAACAAATTGCGGGGCAATTCAGTTGTCTTTGTTTGGGCTATTTTTATATTATTCACGATGATATGAATGTGTAGCAGCCACACACAGAGAGAGAGAGAGAGAGAGAGAGAGAGAGAGAGAGAGAGAGGCGGGGAGAGATTAGCACATGGCAGCTAAGAGAGTGGTGGGATATATTTATAGGCCAACTTACCATTAAAATAATATTGATCTTTTATTTTACTACCTTTATTAGGTTCGTGTACCATTCGACGTCCTCAAGTTGGGTTTATTGGAACGTCGTAATTGTCAAATTAGAGACTATTTTCTCGTAAAAATAAGGAAAAAAAAAAATACAATAAACTGATATGGAATTCAAAAAAGGAGAAACTAAAAACAATAATAATATGACAGTGGGTGTTTATTTTATAATTTTGTTTTAATCACAAATAAGCTTCATGTGTTAGGTTTAGTTTTAGTTTAGTTTCATTACATTATTTCAAATCAGATCAAGTGTGTAACTCGATTGATTCAGATCTTAACGGTCAACTGTGATAAACTAATGCATGTTGCTCGTTTCTAACTGCTGCAAATTTTCTTTAAACTTGTCTTTTTCTATCAATCCTCAGTCTTCCTCGTGATTAATAATTTGCAATACTTATGGATCTCCATATAAGCTCTTTTCTTTGTCAAATATAATCGTAATATTTATATGTGCCATTTTTATTTTAATAAGAGACAAGTCCATCAAATTGAGATACTTTAGTGCTTAGTGTTATATTGATGTTAAAAATTGTTATGAAGTCATAAGTCTGAACTCGATAATATTAAAGCCATTCAACGATAAGTTGGTGGTTATACTTTGTAAATATTTCATGATTACATATACGTGCGTCAATTCAAGATCATTTCTTATTTTACTATTCATATATGATGTTTCTTGATCTATTATATTTATTATAATAGTCCAACTATATGCGAGAACTAAATGTCACTGCTAGCCAGAAACGTTAGAAATGTGTTAACATATAACCTAATTTGAAGAATATAATAGAATGGTCAATATTTTTTTGTTCCCACTATGTGCCAGTATGTAGTCAATTTGTACACGTTCGCAATAGAGCTACTTGTTTAATTTTAGTTACTTATTTTTCACTTTCCAATGCGTATTTATGATATATTATATATATGTGTGTGTGTGTGTGTGTGTGTGTGTGTGTGTGTGTGTGTGTGTTATATGCATCGACGTTGCCATGTTCGTCTCTTAGCTAATTAAATAATCCACACATTTGAGATATTTCTTGTTCAATATACGGTTCCATTTAAACCGTGCTGCCGTCCAATTAAAATAATATTGGACGGACAGTACAATGTAAAATATTTACATATACTCAATTGGCCAAGTAAAATAAGTTAATAATCTAGGGTTTTATTTTTCATGGGAAAAGAGCTTTATTTGATGAAAAATCAACACGGACTGAATGCGTGTATAACTAGAACTCACCAACCAGAAAAAGAAAACCTTATAATTATTACGTAAATTAGATATTATTACACAAAAAAAAAGACAATCAGACACACAAGAACGTCACCATCATTTTTTGTAATATTCTTGATCAACCAGACTGGCTGGATAGCACACTATACATACACATATGTAAGTAATGGAAACTTTAATTTCACGTAGCAGCCAATGTTTTGTCAATTGGAATATTTTACTTGTCCTAAGATCAATAACTAATTAATTATTGATCAATCCCCACTGATCATGATTACTTTCTTAAATGGATAAATACTAATTGGACCACAATGTTTAGCTAAAGTGAATTTAATGATTACAACAACGATAAATGATGACATTGCTTGGCATGGATGGATTGAGTCGAATCGATAATCTAAGCCGATTACATATATTATTTACTTACAAGAAAAATATCAAGTATCTTATTATTTTAATCTTAATTTATGTTGTTATCTGAGTTAATCGAGGGATGAATTCGACTAAAAAATAAAAGGTTTGATCCTTCTTGACATTTCTCCTTGTTACTCAATGTAGACGCTTTAATGAATTGAAAATCTCATAAATGGTGAATTTAATAAAATGGGAGGAGTTGGTTCGTCATTCATTGTCGTAGCCAACGGCCAGCAATCAAAGACCCTCTCAAATGATTTATCGCAATAAATTATTTTGGTATAAATCATCAAGAACATACGCGTGCATTATTTAGCATTCACTTGTATAATTCAAGATTAGTTATCATGTCATTTTGTTTGTTTGTTTGAATTAATTTTTAATAACTCATTAAGCATTAAAAAATAGATGTAACATATTCATCCTCTCGATTTACAGACCCTCCCTGAATAGGAATTAACTGTGGTTTAGCTAAATCGATTTGTAGCACTTCATATAAATGGAAGTATCGTGTGGTGCCCATGAATCTAACTATATCAAACAAATACATTTAATGCGCAGCTTCTCACACTAAATTTTTTTCATTAAGTTTGAGAAAATTGTTGATATGATAATGTTCGAATATGACGACAGTCAGAAAAAACATAGAGGCCCATGCCTGACCTTACCAATAAAATTGGTCGTGCATCAAAATAAATTTCCACCATATCCCAGTCACTGCACTCAATAAATGTAAAGAAATTTATCTGATTTTCTATCAATTTTTTTTAATGATGTGTAAATTCCTCAACATCTCTGTGTCACGTGGCCGAAAATAAACATGACAGACAAGATTAAGTACAAATTAAATAGCAATAACAATAATATAAAGAACTTGTATAAAGAGAGCCACTTTAACCTATGGCAAGATTTTCAATACAAAACTCTCTTAAACTCAGGCTTTGTATTTATGATGTATGAACCACAATCACAAGTATGAACCTCCTATAACTTTATAACCTATACACCATTTGTGATCTATGTAAAATATAAATATAGAAAAAAAAAGATGGATAATCAAAATCGAACGGGCAAACCGTAGTTGAGGAACGTACGAATACAACCATCCCAACCAGCCGTAACGATCACCAAACCCCACGAGTGAGGAGAGTTAACCGCGGTTAGCCAAGCGTTCTTGAGGAACTTAAAGTCGGGCTTGCCAGCGAATAACAAGTTGGCCCTCGAAAGCTTCTCCTCGGGCCAAGTCACCGATCCCCTTGTGCTGAAGTGCGTCCAATATAAAGGCGAGGCTCGTGGGCCATTTCTGAAGCAGCAATTTTTCGTGCCCTAATATCGTTCCTTGTAAGGATCCTATCTTGCTCTTCAGGCCGAACCAAGGTATGGCTATGGACGCGTTTTTGGCCAAGAAAGTTTCCGACGAAGATATGCTTTTGTGGGGCCCACGAGTTTTCGTCTGAAAGTTCCATAGACGAACGTTTGAGTCCTCGGTCGCCAAAACTACGTGCTCGCCGTCTGATGTGAAACACGCTGGCACTTGGGTCGTCGTTGAACTGCTATTACCTAAATTCCATGTTTGTAATAAGAGTTAGATGTGTGTGTGTGTGTAAAAATGTGTAAGGAAAGATTGAGGCACACCTTTGAATTTACAGATGATGTTAGTCCCAGAAAGTATTCGAACTTTTGAATCGGCAGAAGTCACCATGACTTTGCTCAAGTCGCTCGGGCAATACTGGGAAAATCAAGAAAAGAAAATGTGAGCGTACGTTATTTGATGTAAGAAAATATAATCGACTGAAGTTAGGTCAAAAGTCGAACCTGAAATCCAGTTATACGGTTGCCGGGCAGCTTCTTCTTATTTCCCTTGAGACATATTTGATCGCCCAATAACAGTTGATTATCTGAATATATATGGAGAACCATATAAGCATATGAATGATGTTAGGATAAATGAATAGGTTGCTGCACTGTAATAAGTTGAGTGGGAATGGAATGTAATTACCAGTGAAGTCGAAGTAACGACAGTTACCGTCCATGGAGCCAACTATTCCTCCCTGCGTATTCGAAAGATCGAAAAAATCTCAGAAAATCGTAGCATTTAAAAAAAAAAAACCTCAAAAAATATAAAGGGAAAAAAATTCCAAGACCTTGCCATCTGGACAATAACACACAGCGGTCACTATTTCTCTAATGTCGATCCAATCTATAACTCGACCAGCTTCAACGTTCCAAATCCGTAGCTTCCCATCTATCGAGCCGCTGATGAATTGACTATCATCCACGGGGTTGAATTCGACACAAGTCACTGTATTATTGGAGTAAAGAAGGAAAAGTCAAGATTTTTTTGATCTCCTAAAAACGATGAAAAGATACATATAATAACATCAGAAGTCTTACCATAGTTATTATGCGAGTAAACTGACAAGCACTGACCATCCTCTAATCTCCAACGGCGAGCAGTTTTATCAACAGATGAAGAAAGCAAATGCTGCACACAAAATAACTAAATGAGATCAACATCTTCCATGGTACGTAAGAGAAAGCAAGATAATTAGTACTGCTACTCACCCCATTATTAGACCAAGAAAGAGCCAACACTTCACCCTCGTGACCATGAAACTCGTGTAGAGGTTTCTCAGACAACTGAAAGGCCTTCGGTGGAAGAATAACACAAGAAGGATTAGATGGTTTCTTGAAGCTTCTATTACCTTGATGGTTCGTCTCTTCCTTGGGAACATTAAGAGGAGGTAGCTTCGAAAAGTGATTCAGTGAGAAGTAAAGGCGAGATGGGTCAGATTCTATTATCTTAAGCTTGTTTATATCATCTTCTAGAACATTCCATACACGAACAACCCCATCGACCCCAGCGCTAGCCAAGTACCTTCCATCGGGGCTGAACTTCATCGTCGATATTGAGCCCTCGTGCGCTGCAAATTCTTGCCCAGTGCAGAGAGATGATAGTTCTTTCATGCTCTTTTTGTGTAACTGCACACGGATTTTCGAAGGGCAAGAATCTGCTTCGTTAGGCTTAAAAAGGAGGCCCTTAACACGAGCTAGGCTATGTGTCCCGTCGGGAATAAGTCTCTGAAACCAACTGATTTTCAGATTCTTTTTCGGGTCGAAGAGCTTAAAATACTCTTTGTTGTCCTTACGAAGTAACTGCTGAACCAAGCGAGACGAGCCCAATGTCTTAAGAAACTCGTCTAGGGATATTTTCTTGTCTGAGCCCACTTCTTGAACTGAGGTTGGCGTCCCATCTTCAGCGTAATCCTCCATTACAAACTCAGCCCCGCTGTCCAAGTTCTTGATCTTACAGACATGGTTTTGGTTCGAATGGCTATCTTTGATAGGATGAGCTGAATCATGAGAACTCGAAGATTGCTGGGAAGAACTTGAACTGAACTGTGGTTCACAATCCAAATCATTGGGCATAATCAATGTTTCGTATTTATCAATGAAAGTTCTCGCATCTTCTTGATCTGAATCGACGTCTTCCCCTACATTTGAACTAAATCCCATCCATTTCAAGAATTTCGTGCGTCTCTCATCCACGCTGTGAGGTTCTTCTGTCCAGAAATCATATTCTAGAGTACAACGGCTAATCTCAGAGCTCAGTAGATCCTCGTTGTTGTCAGAACTAACATCAGATATGGAAGAAACTTCCTCGCGGGTGTCGAAGAACTGATCCTCTGTTTCGCTGCAACTGCCCATCAATTGCTTTCGAATTGTGAAGCAAAACCTACAAACCCAAAATAACACCTTTCAAACACAAAGGCAATGTATATCTGAGATCTCCAGTTTATCATCATCAATCACTCTTTGGGCCCGAAAATGTTTGTTAGCCTATTGTAAGAGAATTCAATCTTACCGAGTGTTCAGTTCTAGAACATAAATTTAGATGTGATAGGCGATAACAAAAAGAACATAAATACCAAACAGCTAAAACATATGATCAAGCAAACTAATCGCTGTCCTAAATTTAGATACTCAACACACAAGTCCACAAACGGTCACTTTTCTTACCTGGGCAGTCGAGAACTTGGAGAAAGATCAATCCTTACGAGCACATAAACGTCGATCACCTAAAATTTCCGGACAAAGATGAAACTTTCCGCTGGTGCCAGCAAAAAGGTCGTGATCACCCAAAAATAGCCACACAAGGAATCCAAATTAAAAAACTAAAATCCCAGAAAGCTAACACAATATTTCAAGTAAACTGCAAGGATAGTAGCTCGAAAGACCCTGTCTTTGTATTCTCCTTATTTGCTTTCCCCTTATTTTTCCAAATTGGCTTTCACTTTCAGTCTTGGTTGGTTAGACCGTAGAACAACTAGCGAGGAGAGCCCATAAAAATTTATTAGTCTGATATTACAGTTTAGCCCCTCATCACGCCAGTTCAACTAACCCATACACCATAAATTCCAAGGCTTTTCTTTCACCCTTATGTGTTGTAATAAGCAGATAGCTTTACTACAATACTCCATTCCTTTTAATTTATTGTCTTTCTCCTTTTTCCTCTAAAGCCTTTGAAAGATACATTCAAGAATTAATGCACACGCAAAGCTGTGATGGGCTGTGCTGTGTTTATCACTTTTACAGTTCTATGCAACGTGCCTTCGCAAAAGGCTTATGAATATGCTTTTAGGCTCGTCGGCAATTTGTTGTATTATCAGAGGGTATTTTGGTCAAAGACCACAATTCGCCTTTCTGAAATTGACTTTGAAAATTTCTCGTCTCCGTTTGCGAACGCGTTAAAACTTGAAAAGACGACCAAAATCCAGCATCTTCTTCTTTCCTTTCCATTTCTTTATTTTCTTTAGTTATTTTTATTCTTAATCTCATTCATTCAAAATAATTCAAAGCTATAATGATTTTCTAATGTATATACGTGGTCCCATACATCGAAAATAAAGATAGACGTGCTTGCTTACATGTATAGATGTGACGAACATGCTTACATGTATGGATATGACGAACAATGTAAAGATATCTTATATTACTAAGAAAATTGACACGTGTCCCATAATGATTAATTATAATAGCTTAAAAATATTTTAAAAACATGAAAACTACCAAGGAAATGTATGTGTCCTCATATGTGTTGGGGTTGAGCGATAATATTTAATTCCGGGCCAGCGAAAGTTGTATATGGGTCTCGCGACAATTTATCGGGATATTAATTAAATATTATCGCTCAACCCCAACAAGTGGTATCAGAGCCAAACCCTGCTGGTATTCTGAGTATGCTATGTGGTTGCAGCTTTGTCTGAACTTCCACATCAGAAAAGATATCAGAAGGGATTATCGATCGGGGGGAGACGGTGTCAGAGCTAGGTTCAACGAGGTGATGCCTTGTGCTGGAAAAATGTTGGTACAAGATGGTTATCGTTGATGGTATGCTCGGTGTGGGCGGAGCTTGTGCGGCGGTGGAGTTTTGGCGAGTTATGGCAATGTGCTGTGAGGCAGGTCATTAGCCTTTCTTGGAAAATATCTGATCAGTACTATTTGGGCCGGCTGTTGAATCTCTGCAAGGATAATAACGACGGATGACAGCAAAGTGCGACAATGTGCTGGTGCGGGGGGTTTCACTCTGCGGCAGAGAAGAGTGAAGGATGTACTCGTTTGTCAAGGCTGGGTGATAAGCTTTGATGGGAGACGAGGAAAAGTCGGAGTAAATGACGGAAATTTTGGGGTCAAGATGTGTCGAAAGAGGAAGAAGTAAGGCCCTTTTACTTCTTACCTCTCTTCCTGACTTGGATGATGATTTGGTCACAACCATCTGGTACGAGCCAGTGAAGGCAGTGGATGGTGGAGTCAACTCTTTGGAGAGGAGGCGGCCAAATTATGGTGATAGTCGGGCGTTGGCTATACACGGAGAGAGTCGTAGAGGAAGGTGATACGCCAGGGGATTTGAAGACAACAGCAGGTCCAAATCCAGGTGGCGGGAAGGGCATGTGATGCTACATTGTGGTCAGCCGGGACACATCAGGAGAAATTGTTCGACTTGGAGGAAGAAGGACAAGCGGCTAGGAAAATTCCACAACGGAGGTAGCACACGGTTTATCTTAGAGATGTTCTCACAGTCTCTAATGATGCGCTCGTTCTAAGGAAGAAGGATATTAAATTCGGATTTGCTCCAAGAGAATATTTTGATGCGTTCAAGGAAATGGGAACGGTTTTTCGATCTCCATGGGCCGATGGATATCGTTGTGTTGTTCGGTGTGTTGGAACGGGGAAGATCAAAATGGTTGGTGGAGCGGTGCGCATTTTGGGTGGTGTGACGTTGTCCCAAAGTTGCGTAGTTTTTAATATTCTTGAGCTAGTCAGATTTCAGGGCTATGGGGTTTCATAGCAGAGGGAGTCTGAAAATCACACATGGCGGAATGGTCCTACCAAAGTGAGAAGAGTGCAAAGGTTTGTATCGTCTGGACGTGAGTATGGTATATAATACTCAGACTTCAATGGGTTCACGAAAATCGCGCGCGTGGTATAAATGCAGACGAGGGTGAGAAGGGAAGTCCTGCTGGTGAAGGGGTTGCATCGAAGTTCCTCTTCGGGAATTGACGGGTCGAGTCGGTTC
Source organism: Craterostigma plantagineum (assembly GCA_027422505.1). NCBI lineage: Eukaryota > Viridiplantae > Streptophyta > Magnoliopsida > Lamiales > Linderniaceae > Craterostigma > Craterostigma plantagineum. The sequence continues at coordinate 726,090 of JAPQWV010000005.1, forward strand.
AACATAGCTGCACATAAGATTGGCCGCTGAATGAATCAAGTAGGGTAGGATCAGAATTCATGATTCGGATTATGTGTAGGTGCTACAAGGAAGGCCAATGGACGTTCGTGGTATTTACGAACGGGTTACTCTCATTCTCGGGTTCGCTGGAGTGCTCTTTGAAGAAGACGCCGATGTTGAAAAGGGGGGAGATTGTTGACTTCTCAACATGGAGAAGAAAAGCATAGGAGATCAAATTGAATTGGATCTCCTATGAGCTAAGCACTTACGTGTTTTGTGCTCCTCAATGCCTATAAATAGGCTTAGTTGTTCAATGTAATAGACACCCCCAAATCCAAGAGAGAGAGAGAGCGAGGGAGAGAGAATGAGAGGGAAAAAGAAAAGAAAAAAAGGGGAAATCTTGTCCGGGCGGATAAGGGTGAGAGCGAGTTTAATTTTACTGGGGTAGTTGGGAGTAGGTACAAAATATTACCCGGGTGGGTAAGGGGTCTCGGGTTTTGGGTGTAAACACGAGCGTTATTTTGTACGGTATAATATTCTCAAATATAGTGAAACTATTGTCTCTCTGTGGATGTAGGCGGTATTGGCCGAACCACGTAAAAATCTCGGTGTTTTCTCGGTGTCATTTCGGCTTTAATTAATATCCCGATAAATTGTCGCGAGGCCCATATTACCCGGGTGGGTAAGGGGTCTCGGGTTCTGGGTGTAAACACGAGCGTTAATTTGTACAGTGTAATATTCTCAAATATAGTGAAACTATTGTCTCTCTGTGGATGTAGGCGGTATTGGCCGAACCACGTAAAAATCTCGGTGTTTTCTCGGTGTCATTTCGGCTTTAATTAATATCCCGATAAATTGTCGCGAGGCCCATATACAACTATCGCTGGCCCGGAATTAAATATTATCGCTCAACCCCAACAATATGCTGACACGTGTCCCATAATGATTAATTATAATGGATTAAAAATATTTTAAAAACATGAAAACTACCCACTATCAACTATAAATAGTTATTTATTAATATAAAATAGTTATGGATAGTTAAACCTGCAATGCACGGGTAATAAACTAGTATATATATATATGTGTGTGTGTGTGTGTGTTACTTATGATTCCGACCCCATTTCAGTTTTAAAATCGGATTCAGGCCCCTGCCAGAAAATTTTAGTTTTAAGGACCCGATTTCTGGAGTACCACTTCATTGTTCTGCAGTACCACTTTATTGTTCTTCAGTACCACTTTATTGTTCTGCAGTACCACTTAATTGTTACTGAAGAAAAATGAAGTGGTACTGCGGAACAATGAAGTGGTACTAAAAACAATGAAGTGGTACTGCAGATTGAAGTGGTACTGCTGGTGGGAACTTATGAAGTGAAGAACATTTGGATATGCTACTAACCAGATTTTCTTTAAGTGACATGTATATATAGTCTGTTATCATAAAAAAATCAACATGAAAAGCGGGTAGTCTCTTAATTTGCATGTTCATATGCCACTGTCTCGCCAAATTTTTAACTAAATTAATGGTTTGGCAAAATCGTATTTAATAGCAATCAATAAAAAAAATTAGGTACAGAGAAGCTAAAATAATAACGTAATTAGGCAATTCTTTGTGTGGTGAAACAACCTATTTTTTAATTTACGACATAATATTAATACTTATATGCCTTATCCTTTTCAAAAGTTGATCCAAAACCCAAAATAATCCCTGATAAAATCGGATGTAAGAAGAAAACGAATGTACGATTTTAAAATATTCAACGCCCTAATAACTAGTCTCTATGAGGAAATAAAAAAAAAAAAAAGATTATTAAAGAAATCGGGCTTGGAAGAAATGTACTATTAGTCCGAGGTTTATGGGCTCAGAAATAGCCCGTTGGGTTCTGATAAAATGGACCGTTGAAAGTGGGCACATTGGACCAAGTCAATGCAAACAGTTGAAAAGAAAGACTTGGGCGGTTAGGGTAAGTACTGTGAACTGTCTCAAGTGGATGATGACGTGTAAGATCAATGACATATCATATTGTAGTAAATGGATCGGACGGCGTAGAACGATTCATTCCCTGTGTTAGGGTAAGAAATGGGTGACCATGCGCACTACGTATAATGTTATAACAATATAAAAATAAAAATAACATGCAAAGCGAGGAATATCTCAACCGTTTATTTATCTCCATTGATGGAAAAAGGAAGAATTTTAAAGGGAAATTGAAATACTGTCTGAATGTGGGCTCTACATAAACAAGAGATCTTGCAAGCATAAAGCACATAGAACCTCACAGACCAATACAAACATCCCTTTTTTCGCTGCTTTTGAAAACCACTTAGCAAGAAAAAAAATTATAAGCAGCAGCCTTTGAACTCGTGAAAGAAAGAATTTATTTTTATCTTGTCGATCTTCGTCCCTTCCTTCTCTTCAATCCACATGGATATAACAGCTACATGGGCTCAGGTATAATAAAGAGATCATCCCATCACATCCATCATCTTTAAAGCTTTATGTCTTTTGAATTCTTTGTGACTTTTTTCTTCTGTAAAGAAGGGTTTGTTATATGAATCATATTATCCAAAGAAAATCTGATTTTTGTCCATGACTTAAATTAGTTTTCTCTCCTGCTAGCTGCTTCATTCCGAGAACCCTTATTTTGAGTTCCTTCTCTTTTGTGTTTCTTTAATACTATATATGGAATATTTGACCAAGTTCCATCTCTTTTCCTAGTGGAGATAGACACACACACACACACACATACAAACAGCTGACGACGATCTTCGAAAAGCAAAAGGCAGTTCTTGATCACTTTTGTGTTTGCTTGCTTGTTAATTTTTTTCTCTCCTGAAGAACATGCATCTTCTTTAGCTGCTTTAAAACAATTTAAGCGTTCTGATTTTCTCAGCTCGATCTTCAACTTTTTGCTCGTGTGTAATAAATAAGTTTCATGTCTTTCTTTGATTCACTCTCTTTATTTCTTAACCTTTTGTATATAGGAGATAGTGATGAAACCAATGGAGGAGATGGTAGTAACAACAAACACCGATCATTACCCAAAGACGACGGCTAATACTTCTTCTTCATTGGAAAGAAAAGTTAGACCACAAAAGGAGCAAGCCTTGAACTGTCCAAGATGCAACTCAACAAACACAAAGTTCTGTTACTACAACAACTACAGCCTCTCACAGCCAAGGTACTTCTTTTTTTTTTTGGAAAAGGTCCCGTGTTTATATATGTAATGTGGTACCGTACAGTGTAAGTGGGAGTGGTGCACACTCCACACAACGCGACCAGTAACAAGCTACTGGGAACAAAGCAAACAGAAGAAAACCACCAAAGCGAAAAAATTACCATGCCACGCGCCATAATCTCCTAATGGCAGACAACTGTAACTCAAACTTTGCGTGTAAGCCGCTAAGTCTCAAACAAATAATCTGAAGGACGGACGTCACAAGTCGGTCCGGAGACATGGATCTCCCTCCCTCCACCGCTTGTTCCGCTCGATCCAAAGATGATACACAAGAGAGGCTAGCACGTGCCGGTATGCAGCATGAAGGAGGTGGTGGCCGCGCCACGCATCGCCGCCCAGTGTACCCCCTCCCGCCACTGTCGGTATGGCCATATCAAACGTATTCGCCGGTGCAACAACCTGAGGCACTGGCGAGAAAATGCGCACTCGAAGAAAAGGTGTTGCACCGTCTCACAATGTAGAGCATCACAAAGAAGGCATGCAGGCGTCCCCGCACGCTGATCCACCATGGCTTATCCCTAGTAGAGAGACGATCTCGTATACCAAGCCATAGAATGAACTCATGCCGTGGCACACGTAAGGGTCCCCCAAAAAGCACCGCCCAACGAACATGTGGCCGCCGATAGCGAAAAACCTCCCGAATCAATTGAGTCGTAGCTTCCCGTCCGCTGACCCTAGCCAGACTAGAGTATCGCGAGCACCCGGGTTCACAGGAGGGAGAAGGTGACTGGGATCCAAGTACCTAGCCGTCGAACGGGAAGGCCAGTTCCACCCTTGGTGGTTGATTACCGCACTCAAGCGACAATCACCTGTAAGACCCATGTCAATTGGGCCTCGCGGATAATGCTCCAGAAGCGGCGTCATCAGGAGCCAAGGATCCTTCCATAACCATATCGTCGATCCATCCCCGATCCTAAAAGAGATAAGTGGCCTCAATAATGGACGAAACTGCAACAGCTTCCGCCAACTCCACGCCGTAGAAGACGACGTCGTGATGTCCCAAACGGAACGTGACTGGAGGCGGTTCCGATAAAGCCACTCCACCCAAATCGAACCTGGTGCCCGAGTGAGAACAACCCACATTTGCTTGGCCATCAATGCCCGGTTATCGACCTCAATAGATCGCAACCCATGCCACCCTCAGAAACCGGAAGGCAAAGATCTTCCCATGCAACCTTAGCAGAGCCCCGCCCCAGAGAAAATGCCGAAATCTAGACTCCAAGATCCGTACGACACCCTTGGGTAACAAGAAGACACCAGCCCAGTAAACATGAAGAGCCTGAAGGACCGACTTGATCAGCTGGAGACGCCCCGCATAGGAAAGGGATTTATTCAACCAGGATCCCAAGCGCTGATCAACCCGCTTAATCAGCGGCGCACAGTCCGCAATCGTAAGCCGTGAGGGAATGAGAGGTACACCCAAGTAACGAACCGGTAAGCGACCTTCCTGAAAACCCATGATTGGTTGAAGCTGTGCAGCCATTCCCGCTGCCCGACGGGAAAGGAACATCTCACTCTTGTCTGGGTTTGGGTGCAGTCCGACGGGAAAGGAACATCTCACTCTTGAAGCTGTGCAGCCAAGGTACTTCTGCAAAGCTTGTCGAAGGTATTGGACTGAAGGTGGATCTCTGAGGAACATACCAGTCGGCGGCGGTTCGAGAAAGAACAAAAGATCTAACAACAACTCATCTTCATCAACAGCAGCTTCTAACTACTCAGCTTCGTCTTCAGTTACAAGCTCATCGAAGAGACAACTTCCCGACCTAGCACTTCCTCCTCCACCAACCACACAACAAAACCCTAATTGTAAGATTCTTGAAAATTCGCCCCAAGATCTCAATTTGGGGATTTCCTGCAACAAACACTGATCATAGCTTCAAGTCTTTCACGGAGATGATCCAAGTTCCGAGCTTTGGGAGCAAAGAGATGCTGCAAAACCCTTCGCCTCCTTCGGCGAATATATCAGCTTTTGGAGCTTTTAACTGGCTTTACTGGTTCAAGGGCGGGTTTGAATAATAATTCTTTCATGCCATTGTCCATTAATAGTAATCATAATACGAGTGGTAATATCAATAATGGCTCTGCTAGTAATACTACTGATCATCATCATCAGCATCATCATCATCATCCTCCAAACGCAGTTTATTCGACAGGGTTTCCTTTGGCTGCACATCATGATCAGTTTAATAGGCCTTCTCTTAACTTCTCGTTAGATGGGATTGGTTGTAATAATTATGGGAGTTTTCAGGCAGTTCAAGAAACCACAAACGGTAAGATTCTTTTCCCCTTCGAAGACTTGAAGCAGGTTTCGTCAAGTGTTGCAGACCATGATGGTGATCGGCAAGAGAATAGAGATGATCAAAATGCTGGAGATAATTCCGCTGGATTTTGGATTAACGGAGTAATGGGTGGAGGATCATGGTAATTACACAAGTTCACCTTTTTATGTTACTACATTATATATGATAGTATTATTTAAATGTTTCATTGGGTGGCGAGTCGTTTGAATTTCTTTATAAAGAAGAAGAAGACCTAAATCCTAAATTGTTCCAGGGTTATCATCTTTGCATTAGCCTTTTCATTTGATCTTTGATATATGTAATTAAGGAGCTTCAAATTGGTTTTTCAATAATTTATTCAAATCCTCGTTATAATAAGTCCTTGACGAAATGTTGTGGTTTATACATACGATAATTTGAAAATATCTTATTTATGCTAACATCTGCATCGATGTAGTGTTTGAGACACGAGTTAATCTATTTAGGGTCTTGTAAGGAGTAAGAACTTAATAACCCAACAAGTTTCTTTCGCGATCGAAATTTTCATAATAATTATTTCAACTTGGCTGTCCAAGATGCAATTTATAAAGGGAAAATATATATATATATATATATATATATAATATATATATATATATATCTACGGTAGCTTCAGAAACAATACCTCCTCATCACTTTAATTAGATTCATGTCATAGAGAAAAAAAGGTTTTACCTACTAGCATGTGACATCCCTGAACATTGAGAAAGACTTATTCAATTCGGTTTTGAATTGGTTATGTTATTTTTCCTTTTTATTTATGAATTTTAAATTTCAATGGACGTGATGATGAATTTCCCATGCCATGTCTCCCTTTCTTTTTCCAACTTGAAAGATTGAGAAAGATCTCAGAAACCCTACTCACTTTTGCTCATTGAGTAGGCCCCACAAAAACATTCCCCTAGGCAAGTGTGCTTCAAAAGAATAATTTCCAAAACCCCACTAAGTACTACTCAATAAATATAATATACACACACATATATATGCTACATCATTATCTAAGAATAATATATTGGTTTATCAAATAATCAAATTCATAAGTGAATGTGCTCGCTGTAAACCACTAGGGGAATTAATGGCCTAATCAAATGTAGGGTTTTACCAAACAACCACCATCAATCTTGGCATACACATCGCCCAAGTCCACCGTCATTGGTGGAGTGGAGGAAGTAATCAATCTACTCGTGTGACGTCATGAATAAAGGGTTTTTTATGTTTATATAATTTATTAAAATTTTCATTAGTTTATGATTGAGCCACAGTCGTTCGAAAAGGAATTCTTTCAATTACCATTTAGTATTAGAAGCATCTCGAATTTAATTTCGCTCACATTTACAGAAAGAAAAGGAATATCCTCTTTTGGTGATTGGATAGTAACATGGGAACCTGATGCATTAATTGCCAAGAACACAAATCTATGGTTATGAAAGTTAGAAAGAAAAACATATTAAATTAAAGGTACCCTTATATGGTTAAAGTGTAGTCTTATTTGGGAAACCATGCCAAGAACTGAGTCAGACATTTATCCCCGACGGGCACTCGATCTTTGTGTTGCAGAAGTAATGATTTATATTCATTTAATATGATATCCAAGCTCGATTGAAATTTAATTAATATAGCTTTCTAACAAGACAACATAAGTAGAAATGAACAATTTGCTGTGTAGTCCAAGTCGAATAGCAGCACAACTGTTGTACTTGGATTATCATAGAGAGAGGTGCAACAGTAAAAATTGACCATGAACTTCTTTCTTCCTGCGTGAGATAACTTGTTTATATTTAGATACAACACACGAGTATGGAAGAGTTCTTTGGGGTGGTTTTCGTGCAGTTTTGTCGTTTTTTTTTTATCTCAGATGCATTGGCATTGGAACGTTTTTCTCTGGCCATTTTAACGGCCAATGGACAGCATTATAACAAGACAAGGGTTGGCTGCACTCATCCATGTGCCCCCAAATTTCATGTACTTTTTTTTTTGACATGGTCCCACGAAATTTTATAACTTGTGCAAATGTTTGAGGGGAAAAAAGAGCTTTTTTTTTTAATAGAAAATATGGATATGGAGGTTTAACTGATCCAAGATTGGAAAAAGGATGTGAATTTTTACCTTTTTCAGTTCTTGGACGGTGTTGTATGGGAAGAAAGACACTATCTTTAAACATGGATATGCGTAGAACGGAGGGATTCGATTTGATCTTAAAGATCATTGGCCTGCGTTGATTCCAAAGATGCGGACTTTGTGCATGTGCGGAAACTTGGCGACCACCAAAACGAAAACAGCTAACGTGTTGAAGAACAGCATAGGGTGTTGATAGTCGGTTGTGTGCGAGGCCATGAGGTATCTGTCCATATGTGAAATGAGAAGTCAGTTTCTTTGTCAGGGTAATAAACATTTGCAGTGTTAGAAAGTCCTGAAATGGATGCCTAGAATGCACATACAATTATTTTGCCCTGATGTAATAGAAACAAAGAACCACTGAGGAAATCTATCACGAACGCAAGATGTAAGAGAAACAAATTTATGAAAACCATCCTCAAAGCCGTCCCAGGCAAGAATCGACGAACTAAACAAATGAACGAACACCCATGGGAACCAAGAGCTAACATTTCAGCAATGGAGTTTGAATTAATGAGCCATCACTGGGGAGAGAACAATTCAGGATCATTTAGTGATAGACAAAGAGTAACAAAAGTATGTATGTATAAAGCCCATCTAATCAGAGCAAATACGATAACTTTCACATCCCCTATCCTAGCAAATCACAAGGTCGTATAGAAGAAAGTGAAACAAGAGACGCTTAAATCAATAAAAACAGGAAAATAGGAGATGTGAAGCAAGCTTTATCCACAATCATGATAGCATTGGTTATCCATAGAATCAGACTTAGACAACAGACTTCATTCCACTAATTAAATGAGACAAACACTTGATGCTAAAAGAGATTCAGATTCAAAATTGCTTACAAGACTAGGGGAACAACTGTCAAGAACTTCCTATTGGGAGTGAGCTGCTTCCCACTATCAACCTGCTCCCACCATGTCAGCCTATTGTAGACACCTTGATCCTCCGCAAAAGGCGTTCCCTTCTTCCAGTGAAAGAAGTGGTACGTAATCTAAATTACAAAAAATTCATGCATCAGTTGCCTAGATACACATCCATAGTGTCAAGGGGAGGAATATCGAATACAATCCAACACTAAATTTTAATCGATCAACCAGAACCAAGATGTATAGAACCCCTAATTTTATCCAACGATGAAAAAAAGTCCAACCACCGTCCTCAGCAATTCCATCAATTAAGATAAACGACCAATAAAGGAATAGGAATCAAACATCACCAAATAAATAAAGATAGTAAAATAAGTCAGCATACGGCGAAATGTGCTAGATGAACGACTGTCCAAGCCATCCCTGGAGAGCATCCAAAAACAGAGAGAACGATGAGCCACGAGGAGAGTAAGATTAAGATGTACGTGGTCCACGCCCCAGGGTACGTAAACCACTCCGTGTTCCGATTCAGATCCGTCGGCGGCGACGCCCGAACATAAAGATTCGCCATGCCTAAGCTCAAATATGAATCGACGACGACGACGATCTACAGCTGATAAAATAATCTATTTCAGGTGATCGATTTTTCTTCTCAAGCACATTTCTTTCCTATTTTGTCAATTTCTATTTTTGTTACGTAGAAATGGGCCGTCGTGACTTAACAACAGCCCATTGGGCTAAGGTAGCCCAAATAATTTATTTATTTATTATTTAATTTTTTTCAAGCAATGACCTTCACGCGACACAATACCGAAAGGCGCTGCACATGGAAATCATTGCCCTCGCTGTGTGGCTGACGTGGCAGAAAATGGCTTCTCAAGGGTGGGTCCCATTCAAGCAGTACTTGCCGGCTTACGTACCGACATATATGTCCTAGTATTTTGGACCGTCAGATTCAGACACGTCACTGTACAAGATCTACGGTTTCTGTAACCTATACACTAAAGACGTAGTATTAGAATGTAGATGTACTATTTGATTCCTTTTCTCGAAGAACGTTATGGACAAGGATAATTTGTAATCTACGAAATAATTCATGGCAAACGCATTATTTTCTTTCGGAAACATATTTCACATTTATGTGAAATTGACGTCCTTAAGTCTCGCGATTTAAAACCATGCGAGTGGATGATAGCTGCCGTGTTTGGTTGTGAATTAATGTCTCCACTCCATGTGACTTCTTAATTAATCTTTATTTTTAAAACTACATTGTGAATTTTACATAGATGTAAAGTAGCCAAAAATGGGAAACTAGCAAATGGCTTATTACAAGTGACAAGGAATGGACAACATAGGGATGCCTTTGACTTAGTTCTCAACGGTCATGATGATGATTAGTTCTCAATAACTTAGTTAATTTAAATATCGACAGGAGGTCCGCTCATGTTTCGATATTTAATTGTTAAAGGAAGCACGCATAATTGATGAAAATAATAAAAAAAAACCCATTATCATTGTGAGCAATTAATATTGTGAAATATAATGAAGACAATCAAGGGCATGCATCAAGTGGGTAAGAACAAATATATAGTAGGTTTAGAATTTTCATTGCGAGTGTTCTAATTAAGACAAGACAGTGGCTAAGTCAAGATTGACAGACTAGATTTGAACATTGTTATTACAAACACATATGATTTAAGTATTAGCATGGGGACCCATATATTGTTAAATGTTTTTATTTTTAACTATATATACGATGTCCAAAATATTCCTCCCTTTACATATGATGACAAATTATTGAATGTTCCCATCAAACCATCACCAACTGTAGAGAAGGGGACGACCTTGGATTCCCTACTAGATTTAAAGTTGAAAAAACATCAGCTTTTATATTTTATTTTACTATTTTGATGCTAATATATGTAAAATTATTATTTTTGTTCTAAAATCTTATAGTAAAAGAAGTGGTCTACCTGTTAACATATGTTTTACAAAATCAAATTTAAATAGTCCAATAACATGTATTATATTTTGAAAGGGAATGCATGATTGCATTAATTGCACCAAAGTACGAGCTATAAACATTTGGCGCGATGCAGCAAATAATACCTGGGAATCATAATATACCTTGATAATAAACCATATAACAATAATTATTAATTTTTCTCCTAGTCCAAGAAAAAAATAAAATAATGGGAATAGAATTTAAAGGGGCAGTGACAGAACAGGTTCAGAAGATGAACCCTAAAAACCCCACAATTTTACAGTAGGGCCTAGGGGGTAGTTGGTGGGGGGCACCACTAGAAAAATATTCTTTTTTTTTTCACTACATTTTTACTTTTTTAGACATGAAATGAAGTAAGAAATACAAATATAAGAATAATCTTACATAGTATTTATTTATTTACACTAGAAGCACTTAGCTGTAAAAGTAAAAACATCCTCATTTCCCGAGATAGGGAACTGCCCGATAATTCAATTCACTGATCTCTCGTATTTCTCCCGTAATACTCTCGCAATAAAGGAAGACAACCATTTCAAATACTATGATCAATGTTATTACATTTATTTTGCTGGGGTTATATATGTATGCATATGAGATATACTCCCTCCGATTTTATTTACATGTCGTTTTATCTCTTTAATTTTGTTTCTAATTAGTTGTCGTTTTACAGATTTCAAGACAAATATTTATCATATTTTCAGTTTTACCCTTTAAATATTATTAAATGGAATATATTAAATAGTCTTAAGCAATTAATTAGGGGTATATTAGAAATTTTGTTCTATTTCTTAATATGAGTGCAAAAACCTTAAACGACACCTAAAAAAAATCGGAGGGAGTAACTTCCATTAGGGTTTTCTTGAATCGATGAGGTATAACTTTTAGAAAAGAAAGACTAATGTATTTTTCTCATGGATTTCAAGATTCCTCTAATTAATTTAAGAATATTGTAATTAAAGTTTTTAATAAACACGTATATCATTCGTAATAAAGTTATATACCATTACACATCTCATTATTGCATTATTTTTCCAGGTTTTTTTTAATATATCTCGATACTATTGTTATAACTGAGATTAGGATTGGACCGCAACTAATTTTTAGGGTAGTGGACACAAGCAAAAGCTATCTTTTCGACCTCAAATTGTTAATATATAAATGTGTTTTGCATAAGTGAGATGATTGTAAGAATTGACATTTGCTGGAGTCGTTTAAAGTAACACTAATCATAAGATTGATGCCGAAATGTTGAGGTTGCTTTAAAATGTAGCATAAGATCGGTTCTATCATCATTCTATATGCCCCTTATTGCCCATATTCAATAATTTCAAGTCAAATCTTTATTATATTTGGAAAAACACGAATTTAAATAGTGAAATAAAACAAAAATGGATACGCAATTTAATGGGTCCCATTCGATGTTGAAAATCTTCAACGAAGATATTCTTGCCAATAAAGACATATAAAGATCCATAAATGCCTAACATAAATAAGGAAAATCTCACTTCTCCTTAGAGAATATCATTAAATTATCTGATTTTTCTTATTTTTTGGCTTTTATTACGAATAGACAGGACAAAAACCCAACATCCACCACCAAGTAATGCATTCATGAATATATAGATAATACAGTTTGTTTATATATATATATATATATATATATATTATATTTGCTTGCTAGTGTATTAAATATTATTAATATGTTCGTTCTTTTTTAGCTTTTGGACATTTTTGGGGTCAGCTTCAGACAATAACTATCCGACCTTCTCTTTCATGAGTACATATATACACACACATATATATATTACATTGCTTTGTGTATGTATATATTATTGCTATATATCCCACTAGTGTTTCTGTTTCCTGTTATAGCTCATCACAAACTCTCTGAGAAGACATCAACCGTTCATTGTTATCATCAGTTTTCCCAAACCATATCTGCTTGCTTTGTCTTAAACCTAACCTGAAAGTTGAAACCAAGCCAAAAGCTAACATTTTCACTTCATTTCAACCTGGTTTCTTGTCTTCTTTGTTATCTTATTCCTTGGACAAGACGTTGCTGAGTTTGAGTTTTCACGTTCTTGCATCTTCAGGTCAACGACTGACCTTGGTTTCCCGACAGTAAAGAACGAGAAAAAAAAAGCTACGAACTTTGTGGACTTAAGCTGCTTGGTTCTCTGCAACATTCTGTGTTTTTTTTTTCCAACAAAATGATTTCGGTGAAGAGTACTGATTCGGCGATTAACGAAACCCTGAAGAGTATCTGTTGCAGTAATGGTTGGTGTTATGGGCTTTTCTGGGGTTTTGATCAGTCAAATTCTCTGTAAGCTTCATCTCCTCCCTCCCTCTCTCTCTCTCTCTCTCTCTCTCTCTATCTACAACAAGTTTCCATGTACGTTTCAGTGTGAACTGTGACCCAACAGTTTTTAAGATTTCAAAGCATATAATTGAAAACAGAAGCTTGGTTTTTTCTTTTAAACTTAAAAAGCTGCATTATTTTCGCTTTTTATGATCAAAAGTAATCTACTTGACTAATAATCCTAAGCTTTTTTCTAGCTAAAATCTTTTCTTTTTTCTCTTGATTAGACGCTTTCCTGCTACAAAACATGGTACAGTTGCTTAGCTGTTTGGCCTTATTAGAGATGCACGGTTTTATTTCGTGTTATCTTTTATGCAAATAATGATATTAATACGAGTTTGTCCTTCGTTCCTGGGCAGACTGTTGACATTAAAAGATGCTTATTACGAAGAAAAGATTCAAGCTTTGGCTCATAATATGCTTCATCAAACACATACCCTAGGTGGAGGGTAAGCTTAAAAACTGAATCTTGGGATGCAATTCGTGTTTATATTTATGTAATTAAATAACATAATTATGATTAAAATTAAGCAGGTTAATTGGGCAAGTTGCGCTATCTCAGAACCATAGATGGATATATTCAGAATCCCATCAAGACATTATGCCTGACCCTTATGATCAATCTCAGAATGACTTTGAGTTTTTCAGTCAATTTATTTTGGGGATAAAGGTGACATTTTTCTTTTATTTGAAGTTGATCCCAGTATAAAACTCTTACAGCAACTCACAGTGCAGTGACATTATTTAAAAATCTGTTATTTCCAGACTGTTGCTCTGATCTCAGTTGAGCCATGGGGAGTTCTACAGCTCGGATCCACTGAGAAGGTAATGAGTTATAAGAATTTTTTCCTTTTCGAAGATGGTAATAACCTAGTCTCTCTTACAGATTCCTGAGGAAGATGGTGTAAGAGAAAGTTTCAAAGCAGCGATGATCAGAACTTTCGATTCGTCGATTTCCTGCGAACCTCTCAGCAAATTACCGACCAACGAGTTCGATGAGCTGCTCTTCGAGGCCAGCGGTCTCTTCAATCTCTCGGGCTCTCAAACTCTTTCCACAGGCGTCGATCTTTCTTACCAGCAAGCTAAGTACATTCCCTTCGAGCATTCATGCTTCGATCCCACTTATGGTTATAAAGATTCAAAGCCAGCCTCTGCATTGTTCACTTTGGACGATTTGTTTCGAGAAAACGATCACTGCCTAATAGATGATGGGCTTCAGCATTTCGATGGGTTCGTTCAGTTACCGAACACGAGCGTTACTACCAACTCGACGATGAGTTCTATTACAGATAGGTTTGGATCTTCCAACAGCCATAAGGCCCTCAAAAGATCCGAGCTTGACCGACAATGCAGTCGACCCGCGGGTCAAAACGACCCGTTCTCGAACGTCGATGGATCTTGCTTTACGACAGATGCTTCGAGGTTCATCTCTGAGAAAAACGTGGGAGCATCGAACAGTTTATTCTCCAGGTTGGGCCTCGATCAGATCTTGGATGGAGTTCCTAGCTTTGGCCACTGTTCTTACACGAAGAATAGGTTCGAAGACCAATCTGCTAAAAGGAGAAAAACGAACAGCAATTCGTGGATTCAATCCCAGGAGAAAGCTCAGAATAATCCATTGTATAATCTTGAGGTCAAAAGCGAGGATGCTTCCACGAAAGAACAAGGTGGTTCCTTTATTACAGATATGTGCAGCGAAAAGACTAACTCTTCGTCTAAGAGGCAATTAGAGGAAATCACAACAAAAGGAGGCAAGAAAAAGGCTAAGCCTGGGACGAAACCGAGGCCTAAGGATCGCCAGATGATTCAAGATCGTCTTGCCGAGTTGAGGCATCTTATACCTAACGGCGAGAAGGTAAGATAAAATTTTCATCATACTAAGTTGCTGTAAGAGCGATCCATCGATTAGTTTCTTGACATCTTCAACGCTGTTATCATACAACAGATGAGCATCGATCGTTTGTTGGAAAGGACCATAAAGCACTTGAACTACATGCAGAGCCTAACGAAACACTCCGATGTTCTTAAGCAGAGCCATAAACCAAAGGTACGAACGAACGAACATCTATTTTTCAGCTTCTATTCTCTGTATATTTTGCTCATAAAAATGCCTGATTTAAGGTTTGTTTTTCCTTTCTTTCTAACATATATAGGCTGATGTTAAAGAAAACTTTGCCAATGGTGGAGCTACATGGGCTTACGAAGTAGGTGGCGATAAATCCATGGTTTGCCCGCTGATCGTCGAGGATCTTAACACGCCTGGGCAGATGCTTATAGAGGTAAAAAAAAACCCGAGTTTCCTTTTCGATCGAATTTAATCGTGCAAAAGAAAGCTCCGTGCTGACATCATAATTTTTCGTTCAGATTCTCTGCGACGAACAAGGTTTCTTTCTCGAGATCGCAGACATCATAAGAAGCTTTGGCTTGACAGTCCTTAAAGGAACGATGGAGCTTCGAGAAACGAAGATATGGGCTCACTTCCTAGCCGAAGCTGAGGTAATAATCGACATCACGTCATTGTATTGTAATATAATCTTTTCCTTTTTCTTTTCAAGTTGAAATCTCGACACTGAGTTCGAAATAACAAACGTTCAGGCGAACCGACGAGTGACAAGGCACGAGATTTTCAGCTCGCTAATTCAACTTCTGCAGATGGGGGGAGAAAACGCAGTGGACGAGTGTTTCGGAAAAGTTAATAGAAGGGACATAAGTTCTGAAGCCTATTTATTCGACAACTATAACAAGACTTGCGTATCGTTTCGTATGAACTTGGCCAGCAGTAATAATCCTCTTCACTGTGCAAGCGTTCGTCAGTGTTCTTGAATGGCTATGAGCTCTTAATTACAAGAGGAGGTCGTCGTTAGTTGAGATGCTTTTGTTCGTTTGTAGTGTGGAATTGTGTATGTTTGAGGTTGCTTTTCTAGTATGGTTTTGCTTGAACTTTGTAGCCATTTAGTATTAGTTTGAAACGTATTAAAAAAAAAAGGCAGCAGTTGACGGTTGTGGTGTGTTTCTTTCTATTGCAAAGTCCGATACGTAAATTTTAACCATGAAAAAAATTGAAAAAGAAATAAAATTAAATATTTGGCGTCGCCCGGACTCGAACCGGAGACCTTCAGTGTGTTAGACTGACGTGATAACCAACTACACCATGACACCTCTTGCATTCTCATTTTCATATCTATATATGTATGTAGACAAAATTATAAGTAGACAACAAAAAAGATTCGCCAAAAAATATTGAAATCAATACGTTTCATCTCTTCTCATATTTCACTAAATCAATTCATCCGACAACTAATTGGAGTTCATCAATATTCTTCCAAGATCTCACAATAATAAGATAAGTAGTGCTCAAGAAGCTGAGTTGAGTTTCAATATACTAGTTTCTCGCATCAAAGCTTCAATGCAGCATTAGCCATTGCGAGTGCGCCTTCAAACGTTTGATTCCCACCAATAAAACCACTCATGTGAACAAAAACGCACCCTGGAATTCCCGATTCTTTCGATAGATCGTCGTCTCTCAAGCCTCTCCACTGCGAGGGGAGAGCTTTTCGGCTCTCGAACTTACCGGGTGAGATTCCAACTGCCTGTACTCTCCAACCCTTGCTTCGATCGTCCTAAAACACATTCACACGGATCATGTATTCAATTTTTTTGTGAAAATATATCGAGTTCGAATAAGTGATTGATTACCTGGTAAAGGACATATTTTATGGGAGGGTTGATCTTCATCTCTTCCTCGAGCTCGAACAAGTGAAGTTTCCACTGTTTCGTCCAAGCAAGTAGGAAAGCACTCAAGCAGTCGAAGTAAAAATTTTACAGAGTTCGTGAAAATGAGACGTGGACTAGCCTAAATCGAGAGATTGACATGGAAGAGTCCAATACTTACAGGACAAAACTTATCAAGAATCATAATTTCTCCACTAGGATCATGATCCAGTCTTGATTTTAGACATTCCATCACGATTGTTCGAGCTGGTAGCCATGATTTCCCAAGATAGTTAACGCACTGTGTGAAGATGCATATAAAGCTTTCAGAAGTGTGAGGAAGGCTATATGGTGTGCGAATAGTCAATTAACATGATACACCGTCGTCTTCATTGCAACTCAAGAATTAATTACCTCCAAAAATTCATTGCCAGCCAAAGACATAGCACGATTAAAGGCTGCATTCTCATTCTCAGACGACTGATCGGGGTCTGTCCAATCCAAATTCAATCTTCCAACACGTGAAGGCAAGCTCGTGTTATTCACATAACGAGGTGGTTGATCTGTATCATATTGGTTGATTCCATTATCATTAGCATCAATTGCCTGTCATTTAAAGATGCATCAGAATGGAGAAGACATGGTTGTGGTTTCAAGTACTGGGCACAAGTGTTACAATCGCAATCAGATCAGAACAACAGACACCCAAGATTCAGAAATGAAAGTTGATTACCTCAACGAAGTTCTTATAAACTGCAAGAAACAGCCTATGAACATCAGGATGGTCTTCGTCAACTAGGAGTTCCTTGGCTATAATCTCTTTCCCGCAGTGCTACAAAGGAAAAAAAAACTATTCAAGGCACGAGACAACATTTGCTAACCTAGAGCTTCACCTAAACTGGCATATTCAGTAACAAAATGCAAAACTGACCTCATACTAAGCAGCCAATCTGCGTCGAAAACAAACAAAAAGAATTAAAGCAAGCAAGTTCAAAGTTCACCATTTGCAGTACCTTGTAAACAAGTCCAGCACTACTAAGCTTAGTAACAAACCCATGCCCAAAAACCTCTTCAAAACCCTTCTGATGATGATCGTACCGATCCCTAGACGGATCGTAGACACCACCCACATCCAATACAGCATCAAGCGTCTCCAGCACCTAAAGCCCAAATCACACAGACATTTCAACAAACAGAAAGCAGGCTGACGAAGCTAAACACGTATAGCCCGAATCAATCAGCTCAGAACGCACGGAATACGAATTCACCACCTGGGAATCACGCGTGCGAACGATGTGAGCATCTTTGAACTTATCGGTTAGCCGAATCATGAAGCATCCCAGAGCTTCGTCGCAGTGGAAGCTTCCATTGTGAGTACCGACGCGCTTCGCCGTCGCTATGGTGGACATTTTCGCGAAGGTGATAAAAGGGGTTTTGTTAGGGTTTAACCTGAATACAGAATTTGCTAACAAGGTTCTTGAGAGCAATGCCTTGAACATGCCTTGGGTGGAATGTGCTTAGAGCATCTCCAACAGGTACTTCATTTTTGTGTAAAACACAAAAATAGAGTACGTCTTTACTCCAATGGGACTCTATATTTAACACTAATATTGTGTGATTTGCAGAGATACTCTAGATGTAGAGTACACACAATTTCAACACAAAAATTGTGTTGTACTTTCTATTTATTTATAATTTATTTAATAAAATTTTTTTAATTATATTTAAATATTTGATATTCTCATAATAATAAAAGTAAAAATAATATTAATTTTATATATTGATTTATTTTTTCACTTTAATTAATAAAATTATACTTAAATAATATGATAAGTTCATAATTTAGTTAATTTTAAATATTAATTATCATAATTTATTGACTTTTTAATTTTTATAATATAAAATAGAGTTAATGGGTTGGAGGTGAAATTAGGTAGAAAATAGAGTTTATGAGTTGGAGTAAAAGCACTGTAACAGCTGTAATATTGTGCAGAATTAACTGTATTTTCGTGCTGCGGGTTGGAGATGCTCTTAGTGAAATTAGAATACGGTATACGTTTTTGTAATGAAGGCGGCTGCCCGTACTGTTTGATTGCTGCCTAGGTCTTTTACTTTATGCCCCTTACATTCTACGAAATTACATTCCAACCCCCAGAATATTTCAAGCCCATTTCATACTGATGGAAAGATGGATTACAGAGCAGATAACTTCAATGTTCTCTTGATGTCTTATTACATTACATTACAAAGCTTAGGTTTAAAAACCCGAATATGGACCCAGTTCGACCATTCGATTACCCTAACTCCCGTCAGTGCTTCTTCTTGCCTCGATCTTCGTCATCGGTGGCGATGATTTCTTCATCCTCACGATCGGATTCTTGATGAGCAGCCCAGTCCCTTATTTCTTGTCTGTATCGTTCTTGCGCAGAAGGCAAGTCGTAGTAATCCTTTCTCACATCCCTCTGCAACCACAACAGTAGATCACATCATACTCGAAGATTAAAAAAAAAAAGAATGGACTCTTGATTTGGTCAGCGAGCAGTTAGTTACCGCCTCTCCTTGGTGGTTCTTCTTTCGAGTGAATGATGACAGGCGCTTGGCAGCTTCGTTAAACACTTGAAAACCACGAACATCTCCCCTGTTTATGCTTGCTTCTAGCTGGAAATCAATGGAAAATCGATCGACTCGGACATAGTACAGTGTAAGAGATGAGCAACTCAGTACCTGTATATGACCGATGCAAAGGAGGATGCTAACGATTGGCAGCCAACTCTCTTCTGGCGATATTGATAAGTTAGACCTACAGGCAGAGACAGACTGAGACTGGACTTTGAAACCAAATGAAGAAGGCAATCTCCATTACAATACAACACGGAAGGTAATGAAGAAAGTGAAATTGCTCCAATGACACCTCAAGTAAGGAGCCAAGTAAACGATTGCATAGACGGCGTAACGCCGTTTGCCAGTGGCCATCCACGCAAAGACCCAACTCTGCGCAGGCGTCAAACCACTTAACAAGTGGGCTATAGCTAGCTAAGCTAACAAACAGATAATCAAATTGATTTTACCATCCAATTGAAGTAAGGGATGAAGCTGACAATGCCCATGACTGCAAACCTCGTGTCATCGGTGTCAATCAGCGAATCGGATTCAGCATCCTTCTCATCGAGCGTCGCTGGGAAGACCAGAGAGTTTAATATGCACGCGCCGATCGCAAAAGCAACCGGCGCGTCGGTCGAAAGCTCAGCCCTGCACCCGCCGTTCTTACTCCGCTTCTTCTTCTATCAAATATTGCTAACAAAGTCAAAACGAAATAACCTCAACCATCTAAAGGAATCGTAGGTGTGAAAAAAAAAATTTGTTACCTGACTGAGTTTCTTGAGCTGATTGAATCTGTTGGTGAAGAGAGAAGGGAGGAAACGAGGTTTCAGTGAGAGCGAAGGAGATGAGTTGAATGCTAGAGACTTCATTTACGCCTATCGTGCGCCGATGGTCGGCGTTGGTGGGTTTTATTTGATTGACTCTGCTTTTTGTCCTTTTTGCTTTCATTATCTGTCTATGAAAGGACGCCATCTGTGAAAGCTCTTTTACATAGTTACCCTTCTCTAATTGTCGATGTACATTCATAGAAAAGGGTTAAGTTCGCCATTTCAGTATAATTTTCTTTCTCTCTTTTTTTTTTTTTTATAATTTATAGAATATAAGAACACGAACGTTTTCCGACAACCACAAATCGTCGCTCCAGTCGCAGCATATGGGGAGAGCTGCGGCGCTGCTATCATCTCAGAGCTTCGCAAGCTCTATCCGAAGCCGTCTCACCGCCGCGCGAGCATCCGCCACCGCAGACTCCACGACGGCGAGACACCACCCGTCGCTCGAAGTACTCGGCGGCGGAGTGGACGCGCTCCTCCCCGCTTTTAAGACTCTCCACTTGCCGTACGTTCCTTACCCTATAGTCGGATACAACCGCCACGTGGAGACCATCTTCGCCTCCTTCTACAGGTCGCTTCCGAACGTCAGATTCCGCCGCGAGTGCCTCAGGACTAGCGATGACGGCTCGGTGGGTCTTGATTGGTTGGCCGGCGATGATCGGAGTACGCCGCCCGATGCTCCGGTGCTCATTTTGCTGGTGGGTGCCTGGGCTGTCTCCGATTGCTTTTTACTGTTTGGTCTATAACAATCGACTGAATCGATAGAGTTTCTAACATTGATTTTGACTGTAATGGTTTCAGCCAGGTTTAACTGGAGGTAGTCAAGACACATATGTGAGGCATATGCTCTTGCGAGCAAAGAGTAAAGGGTGGCGCGTGGTGGTGTTTAACAGCCGAGGCTGTGGAAACAGCCCTGTGACCACCGCTCAGGTACTTATCCATATTTGAAGCCTTAATAGCAGTGTGAGCTGATGTTCTTCTGAGTTGAATATTCTTGTTGCAAGTAAACATGGAATAAGCTTGCTACTTTGCAGTTCTATTCAGCTTCGTTTCTCGGAGACATCTCCGAGGTTGTGGAGCATGTAGGAAATCGGTACCCTAGAGCTAATCTATATGCCGCTGGATGGTCTCTTGGCGCCAATATACTTGTTGGGTATATAGGTCAGGTAATAAAACCTTAAGCATTGCATTAGTTCTGTAACTGCTGCAGTTCATCTTCTATCTTGTGTTTTTCTTACTTATCTTGAGTTGTTTTGGGATGTGGACGAACAACTCTTTTTCCTTACATGAATTTGTCGATTGCATCTTATCTATCAGTTTCTTCTTATTACAGGAATCTCTTGATTGCCCTCTCGCAGGTGCTGTATCATTGTGCAATCCTTTCAACCTGGTAATCGCTGATGAAGATTTCCGTAAAGGGTTTAACATCGTGTATGACAAAGCCCTTGCAAATTCGCTTTGCAGAATTTTCGAAAGGTAGCATCGCCGTGATTGATTAGTGTTTTACTACATGCACATCCTCCTTCTAAGTGCCGAAAATTTGCAGGCACGCTCTTCTTTTCGAGGATATTGGTGGTGAATTCAACATCCCGTTGGCTGCAAACGCCAGATCTGTCAGAGAATTTGACGATGGATTAACAAGAGGTTTGTGTGAAATACATGAACAAATGGATACAGCATGGTAATAATAGTAGCACAGATGCTAATGAAGCTCAAATGCTCTCAAGTATACAGTTTCATTTGGATTCAAATCTGTCGATGACTACTACTCAAATTCGAGCAGTTCTGATTCAATAAAGAATGTTTCCATACCTCTCCTCTGCATCCAGGCAAGTAAAGTTAAGGCCATTTCTGTGAAACAAAACATTGTTTTCAGACACCAAATATCCTTACTATTTTTCATACGAATTTATACGTTCGAAAAATATTGTTTCAGGCTGAGAATGATCCAATCGCACCATCCCGGGGTATCCCACGCGAAGATATACAGGTCAAACACTTGAAAAATCTCTTCTTTTCCAATTGAACTTAACAGCTTTTGGTTTGAATTTACTGGCAGAAAAATCCCAACTGCATGCTTATAGTTACGCCAAAAGGTGGGCATTTGGGTTGGGTTGCGGGCGACGAAGCCCCGTTTGGAGCTCCATGGACCGACCCTATCGTCATGGATTTCTTGGAACACTTGGAACAGAGTAGGTTTTCAGGCGATTTTTCTTCGATGAAGAAGGTGACTGTAAATGGTGTTAATCACAATGCAAAAGATGGCCTTCAACAGCTTGAGGTGTAGACTGACTGATGACCCCAAAGAAAGAGTTTCCCCAGCAAGAGACAAAGAGGAGACCATCCATGTGATTAAATGCGTCAATTATTACACGCATTAAGACACAACCATGTTGTAATATGCTTCCTCCTCTTTTTTCTCTCTTAAAGGAGATCAAATTTCATTTTGTTATTACCTATTCTTTGATGGGAAATTGTCAAAGCCTAGAAGCTTAAATCATTCATCCTTAACAGCTGCAAAGCAATCATCTGTCTTGATTTTAGACTTCTTGAGATCTTTAATACGTTGCATTAAATGCTCAGTACTCTTATTACATGTGAGGATTTTTCCTTTTTTTTTTCTATATTTTAAGTTGAAGCACATGAACATAAAAACGAGATGTTGACCAATCAAAGGAGTGAATTCAATAATGAAGACACACACAATCCTCTTCAAACGAGTCCGAGATGAGTCTTTAATGCAAGAAAAGAGGTGCATGTGAATATATCATAACTTTTTTTCTCATTTAATTTCTAAAATAAAATAAAATCAAGGTCCTACTACTCCCTCATACAACGCAAAAGCATAAAAGGGAAAGTGATAAAACCATCATTAGACAACCAAATGAAAAAAGGGTTTTTATTTCATTCCAAAGAGGGGCATAGATAGACAGAAAACAAAGACTATAAACACCACCATGGAAGAGATGATGATGACGAGCAATGAGAGCTACACTCATCACAGAAATCACAATAAATCTCCCAACATTCCTATGGTGACTTCACCGACATGCCCAGCCTGGAAACTGTACGAAAATCCATTTTATAACTCCCTCCAAAAACCTCAAAGAATCAATCCTCGGCGGAGCAAACAGCCGGCCTTGTCTGAAAATCAAGAATCCACCGATCACCACCGTCATAAGCAAGTTCACAGCCTCCACCTGCCCATACCTCGGCGAAAACTCGCCGCTTCTTTCTGGGACCTGACGTTCATCAAGCCGCCGCCGGCGACGATGGAATCGGAGCTCGAAAAGGCTCGAGCCCAGATCGGCGAACTGAAAGCCCAGTTAGAACACGAGCGAAGATCGCGTAAGAAAATGGAGGCGGCGAACAAGAAGCTCTCCATGGAGCTCTCGGAAGAGAGGCAATGCAGGGAAGCACTCGAAAGAGTCTGCGAAGAGCTAGCGAGTAAAATCTCCAAGGAGAAGACGGCGATGGGGAGGATCAAGAAGGAGATCGAAGAAGAACGAAAGATGCTTCGAACCGCCGAGGTCATAAGGGAGGAGCGTGTTCAGATGAAGCTTGCCGAGGCTAAGATGTTGATGGAAGAGAAGTTTTCGGAGATTGAAAGCTCAAAGACGGTATCTTTGTTGGATTTTTATTTAAAGTGCAGCAAAGATATAAGGTGATAGATGAGAGATATCTGATATTCAACGTTGGAAACTTACAAGTAATAAAACTGCTTCTACGTAATATAAAACTCAGGGTATTAACTGTCATAATAACTACTAGACCTTATCCATCATAAACTGCTATTAACTGCAAAAAGTAAACACGTGACATCAAACCTAAAACAATATCTTAACACTCTCCCGTGTTTTAGGTGATGCAAACGTCAAACTTCTGAGATTCGTCTGGCGGCCGATAATGATTTCGTAAAAACAGAGACTTGATTTCCAATTCATTTTCTTCAGCAGAAGATGAATCAATTTCAGTTTTCTTCACTGTAGCACACTGAACATGCCTTTTCTTAGCCTTCCTTGCGTCATAATTTTGCATGCGATCTTTGAAGAAGCCTTTTGTAGTCGACTTGGGCAAACCCTTTTTAAACACATTGCTTAATGCAGCAGACTTATCAGCAGACATATTCCTCTCTTGCTTGCGAACAAGTGAATCCACGTAGACAGAAGAATCAGCTGCTTTGAGAGAAATAATATTTTCTTTGGCCTGAAAAATCTGCTCCTCTTTCGGATTTAGAACAAAACTTCTTCCCTTCATTTTGACTTTCAATATATCACGAGCGCCTGCATCTCTAATCGTACAATAGCAATCTTTGAAGAGAACGCTGAAGCCTTTCTCCATTAGTTGTCCGACTCAATAGGTTTTGATCAATATCAGGGACAAATAACACATCGGAAATTAACTTCGTACCTGATCTGGTTGAAATTGCAACGGTTCCTTTTCCGTGAACCGGTATATATTTTCCATCGCCAATACGAACTCGTGAGTGATATTATTGTCCATATCTCGGAATAACGCCTTATCATATGCCATATGATTTGTACACCCACTGTCGATAAGCCACTCTTCGCGTGATTCTATGTCCGAGACACATGTGGCCCTGAAAAGATAATCTTCCTCTTCAAGGTGAACCGATTGAGTGTCAACGGGTTTCGCCACTTCATGTTGCTGCTGATTTTTCTTTTTGCAGATAACATGTTCGTGTCCGGACTGATGACATATGGTGCATTCAGCATCAGGCCTTCTCCAACATCTAAAAGGTGGATGGCCCATTTTCCCGCAATGTTCGCAGGGAGGATACGATTTTTTTTGGTTTCCATACCTTTGTTTGACGTTCTCGGGGTCTGTTGATGGCTTGTTTTCGCCATAATTGTTCTTCTTCCATTTAGCTTTGGATTGTATCTGCTCCCGGGCCGCCAAAAGTCTTCACTTTGTATATTCTCTCTCATCGATCTTCTCTGTCTTGTGCTTGCATGGCACTAAGTAATTCGGACAAGGAGATTTTGACAGATCTTTGGTATTTTCCAAAGCGATGATGGTTGCTTCATATTTTTCAGGAACTGTAACGAGAATTTTTCGACAATTCTCGAATCAGTAAATCTGAACCGTAAAGTCTCACCTTATTAGCGATTGACAACAGTTTGTCGGAATATTCCTTGATCGTCTGAGAATTCTCCATTCTTTGAAGTTCGAATTCTCTTATAAGATTCAAGATCTGCATTCCTTTGATTCGTTGATCGCCTTCGTATTCACTCTTCAGGTAGTCCCATATCTCTTTTGCGGATTTCAGAGACATAATCCGAGTGAAAATGGCGGGTGAAACTGCAGCAAATAAGCACGCCTTCGCCTTCGATTTCCTTGTCTCTCTTCTCTTTGTGCGCTTTTAGTTGAGCCATCGTGGGATTGTTGGGAAGTTCGGGAACTTCGTAATCTGCTTCCACTGCTTCCCAGAGATCGAGAGCCTCCAAAATGTCTCCATGCGTACTGCCCAGTGTTGGTAGTTCACGCCATCGAACACCGCCGGAGCAATCGTCGAGAAATTTGTTTCGGCTTCCATGATCTTCACAATTCCCTTAAGATGAACCAAGCTCTGATACCACTGTTGGATTTTTATTAAAGTGCAGCAAAGATATAAGGTGATAGATGAGAGATATCTGATATTCAACGTTGGAAACTTACAAGTAATAAAACTGCTTCTACGTAATATAAAACTCAGGGTATTAACTGTCATAATAACTACTAGACCTTATCCATCATAAACTGCTATTAACTGCAAAAAGTAAACACGTGACATCAAACCTAAAACAATATCTTAACAATCTTCACCTTCATCGTCATTTAAATCCCAGAAAGAAGAAACTAAAAGAAATGGTAATACTGCCAACGATCAAGAACAGCATAGTAATAATCCTATTCCTGGGAATTTCAGTCAACGAATATGAATGTACTGAGAAGGGCTTCGCCAGAAGCTGAGAATCCTCACATCAAAAGAGGGATCAAAGGGTTCGTCGAGTTCCCGAGAGTTGTTAGAACGATGGCGTGCAGAAGCAGCAAGCACGTCGGCAGCAGATTAGAGTGTCAAAAGGCTCAGCTTAAGATTCTTCTCAAACAGAAAAGCACCATAAGGTTCAATAATGGTCTTATTACAAGTAAGTGGCTGTTTTCTTTCTTGTACTAAATTTAGTGTCAAAATTTTCTTGGTTGACTTTTTCCTTCTCCTTCCGTGATCGATTAGAGTCTGATATTTTTGTCTTTTTTTCTTTTTCTTCCTTCATAGACCGATGGTTTTGCGTGTGTATTTCAGACAATGAATTGCAAGTTGTAATAGACCACTGTGAGACCCAATGGGCCTTTTTGTTTAATTGTGGACTTCATTCTTCTCGGGGCTCAGGCCACAATAAATTAAATAAATAAATAAATAATTAAAAAATCTATATAATGTGACTTGACAAAAGGAAAGGAGGACCACAGCTCATTCTCTGCTGTGTGAAGTTATTACAAGTCTGTCAAGTGTCAACCTGGCTATGGTAAAGTCAACAAAGAGAATTTATTGTACTTTCGTTTCTGTAAGAACGGGGCCCACCTTCACAGTATGTACCTCTAGCTCTAACTCGAGACTACGTTTGACCAACGGATAGAGATTTATTTTCCATTGAACCTAAAACGTATATACAGAGAGTGATTTATATTGCATGTTCCATGGAGATTTGTGGGAACAATCGTGACACGTATAGACGTAGTGTATAATAATATATCCTTCTAAAAGAAACACGTATATATATTTTTTTAAAGAAAAGAGATAATTGGTTGTATTTTAGTAGTAAAACTTGCGGCTTCATGTCGTATAGACATTAGGATAGGATGAAATCCAAGGGACACAAATATCGAAATGGCGGCACCGTAATCAAATATATATCTCTTAGCAAAGCAATAATGAAAATCTTCATTTAATTTTCTTTGAGGAACAAACCCAACTAGCGTCGTAGCAAAACACACCTTCGCACACACATGCTATAAATGCTTTTGGCTTCTTGTGGGCCTTTACTTCACATACATACAATAAAGAGGAAAAGGAGGAGAAGAAGAAGTAAGCGTTGGAGAAAGAAAAAACAGAGATATGGGCAGTGAAAAGGAAAGAACATCGCCGCTGTTGTTGGACTTTGATGCTAGGCTGGGCTTGGCGATGCAGTTACAGCACCCTACAACTACAGTTTATTCTTGTAATAATATGACGAGCCCTTTCTTTTTCTTAGTTATCTTCGCCGCCTTTTCTTATCTCGTGCATGTAATGATGCTTCAGTTGATGGAATCT
Source organism: Craterostigma plantagineum (assembly GCA_027422505.1). Classification (NCBI taxonomy): domain Eukaryota; kingdom Viridiplantae; phylum Streptophyta; class Magnoliopsida; order Lamiales; family Linderniaceae; genus Craterostigma; species Craterostigma plantagineum. Next base: position 753,452 of record JAPQWV010000005.1, read on the forward strand.
CACGCAACTATGAAGGAGCTTTTGCGCCTGAGATTCCCATGAGTTCTCATGACAGCGATGCCTTTAACACCGGTCTGTGAAGCTTTTTATGAAATCTTTTGTTCAGTTCTTTTTTGAGAATAAGCTTTCGTTGAAAAGTTCTTATGATTATATACTCGCAGCATCGCAATGGGGAGATTCTGAAGTACAGAAGATGTCACAAAAAAACAAGTACATGGTGGCCTCATCAGTTCCTCACGAACTGTCGTTCTTGTCTGCTAACGGGCCACCATCCGTTGTTCATGCCTCCCAACCTAACTGTAATAATACTAAATCTCGTAAGCAGCTATTGATCTTTGTGTTGAGAAGGTACAAGAGTAAAATGGTTCTAAGATTGTTTCTTTACTAGGGTCTGCTTTGGATTTGAGTTTCTCATCATCGTCAACATCGTCTTCCTCGCCGAGCGTGAAGGACGCAGAGCCATGGAGGTGCAAGAGAACCGACGGTAAGAAATGGAGGTGTTCAAGGGACGTCGCGCCTGACCACAAGTACTGCGAGCGCCATGCTCATAAGAGCAGAGCTCGTTCAAGAAAGCCTGTGGAACTTCCTAGTTCGTGTAATAATAACAGTACGTCCGCCGGCCGACAGAGGCCTGCTTCTCAGTTCCCGACAACAGTGGCAGCTCCATCATCGTATCTCCAAACCCAAACCAGGTATCGTCTGAGTCTTAGGACATTGAGCTGTGTTGTTGTATACTCATCTGCTCTGCCTTGACGTTTCTTGAAGGTGCTTACAAAGGAAACAGCCAATGAACACATCATCTCCATCAGCGCCAAGGTTTGTGTATCCACAGCACCAGTACGAGGATAAACAAGAACTAGCTTTTACGTTCTTGAACCCATACAACCCAGCTATGGAAAATCACCTTCAGAGTCAGGCAAACGATGGCTGTTATCATCAAAGCTGTAATGATCCTATCCCAGGTGCAAAGATCTCGCCTTTACTCCCTCCAAGTCCTAATTACACCTTCATCGATGCCTGGGAGCAGCAACCACCGTATTCTCCCCTTTCCCTTTCTCTGTGTGGTGGAAGCAAAACCTTGGACGAAGGTCTGAATAGTACGACGCAAAGTGAGTGGTTGAACATGAAGAACTATTCAACATCAGTTAACAATTCTCCGCCTGGTGGACCGTTAGGTGAAGCACTGTGCTTGGGAAATGCCAGCACGACAAGGTTCTGTTCGTATTTGGCATCACCACTATGTTACAGCAACGCCATTGCTAACACTAGTAATAGCAGTAGAAGCTCTTGTGATGAAGACGGAAGTGGTCATCATGGGCCTAAGTTTTAGTTAAGTTTCTTGTGTTGTTTTAGGTGGGTTTTCTTCTCAGTCTTTAATGCTCTGTTTCATTAACTACGTTTCGTTCAGTAGCTACTACCCATTTCCTTCTTGCTTACGTATCCCCTGTTTTTGAAGACTTTAAGTCCGTCTGTATTAGTAGTAATTGTTTTCTTATTGTACTTTGCTTGAAGAAGTATAATGATGGCTACTCGGATTTAACTCGGATTGTTTGTAGTTGTTGCATTAATATGGAATTTTCCAAATCTGATTATTATCATCACAATGTTTGCCATTACAAAATAATCCTCCTGAATTCGTCAATATCTAGAATCTTGGTCAAGATTAGTCTTCTATCAAATTTCTAAAATCTCGGTCGTAAAATAAGTGTCGTTACATAATTTCAAGATGCTAAAAGATGATAGATGTCATAAATTGAAAAAAGTAGAATGTTGTTGAGGACAAATGATCTGAAATTTTCACACCGCTGAAGAATAATTCGAAAAAGCTTGAAGAAGTTTGAAAAATTCCAGTCACACAGTTTCTAATGTTGGTTAAAAAGGGCTCTGCCGACTATGCCAGTTGCTTCAATATATCGCTCCACGCACCTCGATATGCAACTGCTCTCGCTCCCGCTTAGACTGCTACCAGGCTTGGTAATGCACTTGTCGAAGCATTTTCCTCGCACAGTCTACACGATTACGATGTAAAGAAAAAAGCATGAATCCATCAATGGGTTTGCTCAATGTTCGAAGCTAAAACATAAGGGAATGATAGCCAGTTCTCATTATATCTACAGCAACAACTAACAATACAGGTATATTCTTTTCTTTTGCATAATAAAGATACACTTTTGTTTTTGCAGCAGTGACACATGAAGTTTGATACAACCTCATATCTAAACATATCATCTCAACCAAGCCCTTGATGTCGACTTTCATTGTTATAACCAAACCAACAATGATTGATTTGGAACGATTTCTTATGAATGCATGGATGCAGATAGAGGTAGAGAACATATTACAATCTAGCAGCAACAGACAACAGTGTACTAACAGAGTATTATCAAGACGACCACTGAGAGGTAAGTATGTTGCCAAAAGTTAAGTAAGTTCTCTGCATATTGCACGAGATTTCAACGGATAGCAAGTCTAGTCCAGTGATCAAACAATATAAATAGCACCTACGACTCTATTACAGTGATAACAAGGATTTGGTACCGTAAATGTGGGTTTTTGTTAATAGTATATTCGAACTGATGGATTATGCAATTAAGTACACATCATAACAAGAACTCGGCAACGCCCATGCTTGTTAGAGCCCAACAAAGCCAATACAATCGGACAAAACAAAGACATTCAGACATCATAACATTCAGGTAGCAAGAGCAACCAATCAAGTAAACAAATAGACATACCTCGAGAAACTCTTCAGCGTAAGCCTGCGCAAGCTGAACCTTAATCTGGTCCATGAATTCGTCAGGAGAGAACTTCGACTGAGATCCGCTCGACGGCGAAGAAAATGAATCCATGTCGCGCTCTTAATTAATTCTGCTGATGATTTCCTTTGTCCTTGCAGACTTGCGAGCTGAGATAAACCCTAATTCGCAACTTTATACATACTATGCGAAGTCGTCCTAACCCCCTTTTGTTCGAAGCTACTGTTGGATTGGGCCATACACAAAATCTTGGCCCAGTTAAAGCCATTCAACTTTCATAAACACAGATACTATCCAATAACATTATTATTCACATTTACTGAAATTACTATAATGTTGTTATAATTTCATATAATTCGTTATGGTATGGGTGCCCAAGGGATAAGGAAGAGACTGAGAAAAATGAAAGACTTGACAAGAGCTTTATAATGTTATTGAAGAATATAGCATTATAAAATATACATTAAACATGTCCTTACCGAAATAATAAAAGAAATATTCGAAAGCCAATGAAACATTTTTCGGAGGTTATTGTCATAGCATGGTCCTGCGCCTGTCAACACAGGCCCCCCTCTTTTGGAACCATATTGCGATACTTTTTCTGATTTTTCCCTTCCCTTCTGATTCTCCTACCAACAATTAGAACATATTAAAATAAAAAAATTAACGGGAATTCCCTTGGCACCCCTGTGTTTTAGGTGTGTTTTAGGCTTTTTCACCTGTTGTCCAAAGTTATTTTCAATTCCGGTAGGTACCCCTTGTATAGAATTTTCCAAGTGGTACCAAAAGTTTTTTCAATTCGAGATGGTACCCATGTGTTTAAGGCTTTTCCAACTGGATCCAAAGTGTTTTCAAGGTAGATACCCCTAACTTATAACGTCGTGATTTTAAATGACAATAAACGATTATTTTTTTTGTGTAAGCCTTGTTAATGCTAATGGAATTCTAGAAATGACTAAAAACGGTTATGACACCTAAAAATCACATTTGTCACAACGTATATGTTAGGGGAATCTACCTTGAAACACAGTGAACGCCAATTAGAATAGCCTTAAACACAGGGGTACCAACTGAAATTGAAAATTACTTTGGGTACCAGTTGGAAAGTCTTAAACACAAGGGTATCTACCGAAATTGAAAATAACTTTGGGCACCAGCTGAAAAAGCTTAAAACACACAGGGGTACCAGGTGGAATTCCCCACAAATTAATATAAAAAATAATAATTCATTAGCACCTGCTTAGGGACATGACAGTAATTAGCTCAGTCAAACAAAGAACTTAATTATATTCAAAGTGCAATTAGGGAGGAGATTATTAAGACAACCTTTGCATGCCGTGGAACTTGAAGGCTCGAGGCAACGTGGATCGACATTGACCCTTCGTGAAGCGATATCCTCACTTTATCATTATTTAAAGATAATATATGATTTAAATAAAGCAAATGTAATTGATTCCATAAAGCATATGAAGAACGTCATCGGTAGCGTCTACCACAGCCTGCAGGTTAGATTATGAAAGAACAATTACTAATCATACATTTAAATACAGATGTGTCACATCATTCCATGATTAAAATAATAGATAAAAGAATCTCAACTTAATAGGGAAAAATACAAGTTACGCTTTTCCACCGACATTTTATTGGTTATGAATAACTCTTCGCGCATATATATATCAAGATGAAAAAGAAGTGCAGTATAAAAAAAAACGCATGCATTATAAAATAATGCATATATAGGAAAAAATTTACGATACACACGTAACTCGATTGATTGTAGATTCCATATACATAATTCATTTATTCCCACATGTGGATCATGCTGAAAATATATAAATAGTATATATATAAATATATACACACACCAAACCCGGGGTAGGTTAACTTCATCAATTGGACGGCTAAGTGATACAATATATTCATGGGTGGGTGGAGCCATTCTATATATTTTAAGGGGGTGTCTGTTTTGGGGTGATCTTCCAAAACATCACCGTGATCCTCTCGTTTACCACTTATCACTGTGTTTGTTTAGTCTAGGTGATAAGTCATCACCGAATGATGGATCACCTAGGTGATGAAAATGGGGTGATATTTCATATTTCAGATCACCCCAAAAAACTTAGGTAATCCAACATCACGGTGATGGTGTGATCTATATAACTTTTAATGGATGAAAATACCCCTCATATTTTAACATTATTACTTTATATGCCATTATAAATATTTTAATTACATGATTAACATAATTAAATCTTAAATTAGTTATTTAAAAATTCCTCCGAAAAAAAATTAGTTATTTAAAAATATTTAAACTTATATTTAAAAAAGTATAAATATAAATAGTGGTTTAAATTAAATGTTAATTTTAATATATTAATGATTATCACATAAAATATCACCTTAAAAAAATTTACACACATTATTTAAATCATATGTATAGGGTCAAATATGACATTTATACAAACATCACCCTACACATCACAGTGATTAAACCAACAGCCAATATCACGTTGATCTGAAAAATGAAATATCACCTTAAAACAAACACATCGATGACATATCACCTTGATCTACATTCCGGTGATACTCACATCACCGTGATGTGCGTATCACCGTAATGTTGGATCACCTGAAACAAAACCCCCCTAAATATACTTTTCAATGTGATATTTTCTAACTTTAAATAGGGGAGTGATTTTGATTTCTATTTCTTAATATCCTCAACAAAATATATATGTTTTTATGTGAAAAAATATGTAATATATATAGATAATCAAACCCCATTCAAATATTTATTTAAATTATTTAATCTACTACAATTCAACTGATTTATGATTGAGGGATCCACCCAAAATGTCTGCATGCAAAAACACGCGCGAGCTAGTCTCTAATGTCTTGACTCTAACATCAAAGCTCCACATTGTCAAATTCAAGATGATCACGTTACATTTATTTCCTTATGGGATGCCTTGAGAAAATGATTGTACGTTTCAATAGTTAAAACATTATGAAAATTATTTAACTTTACTGATGGATTTATAGAAATTGAATCCCTTTTGCATTTGCTCTTTTCATTCCATGGAGTGTGTGGGAAAAAGTTACAGACTTCGTAGCAAAGTATATGTATATATAGGTTTTTAAGATTGTAAAAAGAATAATTAGATATGATGCTATTATAATATCTCTTCATCCAAGGCTTTCAAGCGATGGACCACAAAGGACCATTTTGCTGAGACTAAATGCAATTTAAAGGCGGTCCATCTCTTGGAATTCAATATAAAATCGGAAGAGTCTTCAATATATCTTCATCAATGTCTAAATGAATTGCTTAAATAATACTTTAGTTATTAGTTTAAACGCGTAGGATATTATTTACAATAACTATTATTTCGTTTCCACATATATATGTTTATTCAACCGACAAGTTAAAATGTATTTTTATGATTACCAAAGAGAGTCAATATTAGCTGCTGTGAATCTTTAACTGATTAGATGCTCTAAATGGTCCATAACCCGATCAGCATCTATGCATTTGTATTAATTAATATATATATATATATATGTATATTACTATATGATATAGTTGATCGAATTATTTACCAAAATATCTATATAGACTAACTCTTAAGTTCCGGGTAAGGAGGGACCAATTAATATTGAACGATTTAGGTGAGCGTACGTCGGGGCTATTTCTCCTATTTACTAAACACATACACCAAAATATAAAGGAACTAATTTAATACTGTAGTTTACTACAATGTTTATGATTTATTATGTCGAACCGATTCACGTAAAATTTATAGTTGAACAGTTCATATATTAACTTGACTTTTTTACTCATTAATGCATGTTATGTATTATTTGCTCTCGATACAAGTTGGACAACTGTAAATTATTTTTTTGTTTGGTTAATAGAAATGTCCATTAGCATGTCGCATTAGATGCACCATATAGTTAGGATAATATAAATTAACAATTAGACAGACCAGTCTTACTTAAGAAGATGGCGTGGAGGATGACCTAAGTACCTCCAAATATAATATTTACTCCTCGTACGGACAATTATTGTGACAGCAAATGGTCAATAATAATGTAAAACTTACAATTATGATGATATTTTTTAAACAAATTAGCAAACTACTACTATCATACATTACATATTATATATAGGCATATAAATGTACCTCGTGACATCCGACAACCAAGCAAACAGTTATTATTGCACGTATTAAATAAAAATAATTATACGATCGAGCAGCCCCTATGGTCCCATATTTTAATAAACCAACCTAATTAGAGAGCAAACAGCTGGCTACATAAGTAGTTTAAACTACAAAGTACTCAACACAAATAAATTATTACACATGCCATATTACTATACACATATACTGGCAATAATACACTTTATTAATTGTTACAATATTATATAAATATATATCAAGCCAGGTAAATGACAAGGACGAGGTCACATGAACCTAACCATATAATTGATGGTGCCTATCCACCCATATCTCTCTCTCTCTCTCTCTCTCTCTCTCTCTCTCTCTCTCTCTCTCTCTCTCTACATGAAAAAAAAGGACACTGATTAGCAGCAGCAAGAGATGATGATCGATCAAGAAAGACGGAATAAATTCAAAGGGAAAAAATATATATATATATTTGCCTAACTTTGAGAAGCTTCCTTTAGATGCAATTGCGAACCCACCAAGAAAATAACTCAGTTCACACAGTGTTGTATATCAGCATATTCCATCTCTCTCACCTCTCTCTCTCTTTCTCTCTCTCTCTCTCTCTCACCTTTTCTTGAACGTGAATGAGAGAAAGGTCAACAAGCTCTATTCGGAGAAAATAATATTAGTAGATAGAAGAGAATGCTCTTTGTTTTCTTTTTATGAGCCATCCTTCCATTGAGATTATACTTTTCACGAGAGTTAATTATTTCTGCCATAATTCTTATTCTTTTACTATGTTTTCTTCCCTCATGCGAAGGGAGAAATATCCTTTATGTCTTGTTAACCCTAGCTAGACTTCCCACACACATAAATTTTCCAGCCAGCTTGTTAGAGTAAGTGCTTTAAAGCTTTCAATCGTTGTTTGAAGATTTATCAGATCTGCTGTCAGAGAAGTTCAGCAGCAAAAGTCAAGTTTTCTCAAAGCCTATCCAGAAAAAGGAGAGAAGAAGAAGAAGAAACGAAAAGGTAAAAGATAAATTCGATGAATTTCATGTCTACCTCATCATCGTCGTCATCCTCATCTTTTCACTACCTAACCACCACCTCCACCGCCGCGCCGCCCAGCAACAACCACCACCATCACCACATCGGCAGAACTACGGCGCCTCCATCGGACGACGCCGGAGAAGACAACTCGCCGGCGACGACGACGACGATGTCCCTCTTCTCAAGATCAGAATTACCACAAGATATTATTACCAGCAATAACAACGAAATCCCAGCTGCTCTTATGGAGAAAGAGCACATGTTCGACAAAGTGGTGACTCCAAGCGACGTGGGGAAGCTGAACCGTTTAGTCATACCCAAACAGTACGCAGAGAAGTACTTCCCTTTAGATTCTTCGACCAACGAAAAGGGGCTTTTGCTGAACTTCGAAGACCGTAACGGCAAGCCATGGAGGTTCAGGTACTCTTATTGGAACAGCAGCCAAAGCTATGTAATGACCAAAGGTTGGAGCCGTTTCGTCAAGGAGAAGAAGCTCGACGCCGGCGATATAGTCTCTTTCCAAAGGGGCTCCGGCGAGTTGGGTAAGGATAGGCTCTTCATCGATTGGAGGCGCAGGCCAGACGCGCCCGATCTGATGATCCCACCTTCCCATCATCATCATCATCATCATCAGTTCTCTTACCATCGATCTTTCAATCCCATGTTCTTACAACCTCGTCATCAGCATGATTATGCCAACACTGCTGCTCCTTTTTCTCCTCCTAATCCTCCTCCTCACTATGGATACAACGGTACTACGATCGTTAATGGAAACCCTTGTCCGCCTGGGTCAATACTGTACTTGAGATCTGCTGGCGCTGGAAATAGTAACGATGGTGGGTTTTACCACGGAGGCCCTCATTATCATCAGCATATGGGAAGTAGTACTTTACAGCAGTTTCAGACAAGTGGCGGCGGTGGAGCTCTTCCTTCTAATGATCAGTTATTACAGCACCAACAGATGGTGTTTGACTCGGTCCCAATTGTGCAAGGAAAAGCTGCAGCAAAGAGGCTAAGGCTGTTCGGTGTGAACATGGATTGCCCAATCTCTGATGATGATCATCATCATGTGTTGCCTTCCACGGCCCATCCCACAATGCCAATGTTTCGTAATTTTGGTGGGTTCGATTCTTCTCTGCTGCCTTCTTCTTCTTCTACGGTTCCATCTTCGCAGTACAGGTCCTACGAAGATGAGGAGGATGAAGAAGATAGAGGAAAGGGAAATTCGATGTCGTTGGATTTGGACATCTGAGTTTGATCTGAAAGAGAAACAAGGTAAGATATAAACGCATGTATGTTCATCAAAACAGCTGCAATCTTGAGTTCGATGGAAGATTTTGATTTGTCAATGGTGAAGAGAAGCTGCAGCTAGCAGCACTGTTTTAGTTCTTTTAGTTAATTTCTTCTGTATAAATCAATATTGGGGACAGATTCTTACATCATATATAGATCCTCGTGAAAAATATACATTTGTTCATTCTTTCTTGCACGTTATTTTATGCCCGGTCACAGCTCAAATCTTCTTCAATCCTTACATTTGCTGTTGCAGTACATCATTGGAAAGGTATATCTTCTTTTCGTTCAATACAGTCGATGATGGCAATCTTTTCTTCAACATGACTGAAAATATTATATCATTATTCCAAATTGCTCGTTTCTTTAAATACCATTTATTAGGTTTGTTGTTGATCTTTGTCGTTGAATAATGCTTAGATGAACATTACCTTCCAGGACGGTGAGAGCTTTTAAAAGGTATAACTGCAACACCAATATATATATATATATATATATATATTTATATATATAGATATATATATATATATGTCTTTATAAGCTTCTATGTATTTATTTACTCTTCATCACATCTTTGTTAGCTTCTTGCAAGTTGTGCCATCTTTTGAATTTCTTTGCCTCGTTCTCCTTCCCTTGTGTCGTCTTCTCGAGACAATCGATTAACGAAGAAATAGGGCTGCATTTTTGTCACCATATCTCATAATTTAGATGCAATTGCGGGCTGTTCTTCACTTTCAAGATTAAGTTCACACAGTTTAGGGCAGAATTACAATGTGTCTGTCTGAATTTGTCAACCTTGTGATAGCGAAATAATTATGGATAATTACATTGCATTATATGTATGTGGGAATGCATTCGTCATTCTTTGGGATCAACAGACACATATTTAAATCAACTGATAATCCGCGCGTATGATTATATTGCATATATATGTCCGATGTTGATCTTAATTTGTGACAGAAACATAAGTTATAACTAGGTGATATAATATATATATATATATATATATAGAGAGAGAGAGAGAGAGAGAGAGATTCAAGAAGGCTTTCTCTACCAACATCTGATGGCAAACTCAGTATACTTTACATAATAATGTTGAGTCAGATTTCATGTAGAGTTAACCCTACGAGCCCTTTATGTCCCCAATTCTTTAAACAAGCTAAGCATCTAGCTTAGAGAGCATGCATAGCATAGACCCTATTCTTTCTAGGCTTCTTTAAGCTCATGACTTGATAATTAAAGCCAGCCCATAAAGAAAGAACAGTTGAGCTTTTAACTACATAGAATAAGGTGTTGCTTTGCTGCCTATTAGGAATGGGGCCTCTGCAATCTGTCCCTGCACGAAAGAAACACGAATTACTCAGCAGACAAAGCTAACGGAACTCATATATGTAAAAAGAAAAAAAGAAAAACTGCTGTGTGCCGCTCGATCAGAATTCTCTAACAGTCTGAAAATTACTAATCAGATTATTCAATGTGATCCCTGCGTTTATTGCTTATGTAATGAATACTTTATCTTTGTCTCCGACCCGAAGTCTTCATCTCATTGTTATTGCAACATATTTTGAGATAAAATAAAGAGAAAAAAATGAGATTTATCTCGTGTATATCTTAAACTTCACAGGGAATGTTCAAGAAACCTGGACCACTACTTTGGATTAGGTTTTGTTGAACTGCGTTGTCGAGATATTGTTTTATATACCAACTTTTAGGATTTAAAAACATAAACCCTAAAAAGGAGTAATGGAATCTAGGGTTTATATATTGTTTATACCATTAGTAGGTTTATTTTTCTGCTACCCAATATTTTTTTAAGAAAATAAAACCACCCTGCAAGCCTACAACTGAGTCTCCTGATATATCATCACTTACAAAATGTAGGCACATTAACTGCATATACTATACACTATGTAGACTTTCATAGGTTCTTCAGTACTATGTAATAATTGTATAACGATGCCACGTGAAGGGCTAATGAGAATAATAAAGCGTAAATTAAATATGTATATAGGCCATAAACCTCATCAGCAGACAAGATACAGTTAAATGCCGGTAAGTTCAACAGCTTTCCTTAGTTGTTTGCGAGAACAATTCAATGTCATTTACCTTTAATTGCAGGCAAACCTGTCACCTGCTGATGAGTTCATGTTAGTCATTCGTAATTATATATCAATTATCGTACTATTTAGTTGTTGAATATATTGAAGTTGACATTTTAGCATATATAATTGGTTTCAAGAATATTGAAGATCCCATTTCCATATCCCATCTGCGTGTGTAGTCTAGTCCACATAGCAAGCAAACAAAAAATTAAATATTTTTAAAAGCGAAAAAAAACCCTTAATTCTCAGGTTGTCCCCACTCTATAATACGATTTCTCTATTTTTTTCTTGAAAGTTTTCGAAGTTGTTCGGCATTTTCTTCTATCCACACCACAAACTCGAATCCCATTCTCTTGGACCACGTTTGATATTTTCCTTGATCTGCCTTCTTTCTTCGATATGCATGCATATGATGAATCATCGTTTTCTCAAGCGTGCCCATGTTTTAATGTTGTCATTATCCCCTAGATTTATTACAGGAAAATCAAATAAATGACAAAAAGAAATTTGAACGACGTAGAGATTACGGAAATGACATGAGAGAAAATAAATATAAGGTTAAACAAAATGAAATTAAAAGTCGATCGACCTAGCCAAAAGAGATACAGAGCTACGCAGTACCCTTTTTTATTTCTCGACTTGTGTAAAAAGATAATAGCAGAAGATGGAAGGCACAGACACTTTTTTAACTCGATTGGTTGCACATATAAATGTATAAAAATCTCACCTTTACCATCATGTCTACTAGTATTTACTTATTTATTTAAAGAAAATAAATAACAAATAAATGACAAAATGGAATTGTAGATTTATAGGGGAGGCTTCTTCCCATGTTGCATTGCATTTAACAACGACAGTGCAAGAAAAAAGTGGGCACCAGATCCCATAATAATACTAATAATATTTTTTTGTTATTATATATATAACTTATTAGAAATATATATAAGTAACCAGATATGCATATATATAGAATAGATCCGTGATGTGATAGTAACTTCTCATTAAAGCTGCGTTTTTATTTTTACACGATCATCCATAACAGCCGTAAAGATGATGATGATCATGATACACTTCTGTGTGCGTATTCATAGTCATACTTGCATTGCCTTTATTTTTCTGTGTGTGGGGCTACCTTTAAGTAAATCTGATAAATATATATATATATATATATATGGATTGTTATTTTCATGAATATAGATATTATTTAATGAATGTTGATGCAAAAGCACTTACACTTCGACACTTAATACAATATATAACCCTAAAATGCTTTCTTTTTAGTATTTATTGGCACTTTTTGGTTTAGTCTCGCTCTCACTCTATCCTATTCCTCATTCTTCAGTTTATATCACTTTTCATTTATCTTGAATTAAAAATAATACATGGATTCAAGAATGAAAGCCAAGAATGCGTGTCTCGGACACTTACATTCTTGAATAATACACACTATTTGTTTCGTAGAATAATATATATCAGTGTGAATTTATGTTGATAGAGTAAGGACACGAACATGATGAGAAAGGACCAAACTGCAGAGAGAGGTCCCCCCATTGGAAAAAAAAAAAAAGCCAATGTCTTTTGTCATTGTTCACAAATTCCTTATTCAAGTTTATATATTCATTGCTTATATATATTTATATAAGTGGGCTGAGCCCATTTTCGATTTATATCGAATTGGACTGTCGTCTATTTTCTTTTTCCGGAGAAAAGACGTTGTCGTCTATATATGTATCAGATTTGAGTATGCTGTTGAGACGTGTTGATTATTAAACAAGGAAGTTGATATATTAAGACGTTAAATGGAAGGGCAGAATTAAGCTTTCTTCTATTGTTGATTGAATGAATTAAAGGCTTGATTGGTTAAAACTAAGACACGTGAACTCAAAACGAAAATATCAGTCGCCCTTGCAGTGGAAATAATAGATAAGGTACTAATATTATTACTAAGCTTCTCTTTATCTGTGGAATGCTTATTCATGGCTGCAGCTAAAAGCTGTATCGTCCCATCGTCCTCGAGCAACGTAATTAACAGATTTCTAACACAGCCCAAGATTAGTCTCTACTTGCAGAAACCTCTGTCCAAAGCTTCTTCCCCGACTAGACTCGGAGCTTCTTCTCCCAAGAACAACAATAATGAAGTCCCACTGGTAATTAATTGACCGTTGCGACTCTTTTATTTCTTCGTCGTATTCCTTTTACTAATTAGAAGTGTTTTGAAGGTGCAAAAGAAGAAGGGAAAGGCTCGCTTGGTCACAATATCGACGGCAGATGGGAGATACCATGGAGATTGGAGCATTGACTATGCATTTTCTCTGAGGCAGCTTCAAATTCATGATTTGCCTGAAGATGTTCACAAGGACACTGTTGTTTCTATCAACCTCTTCATTCAAAAGGTTTCTTCAATGAAATCAAATCAAAATCTGTGATAATAATGGAATGGTCCGATAGTTGAGATACTAATTTATGATGATCATCTTGTGAAAAAAAAAAAAAGCATGCTGGGCTGGGGCTGTCAGTGGAAGGAAAGATCACGACAAGCTTCACAACGAAGTGTTGTAATTGCTGCTCACCTTACTTAAGGGAGGTTAGTAAATTGGATAAAGTTCCTACACGCATATGTAAGAAGAACTATATTATTGACTACTTGCACTTGCATCATCAGATCAATAGCTCATTTAAAGTGTGGATTCTTACATCTACGAGACAAGTTAAAGCAGATTCATCGCATCAGATTCCTTACATCGGCGTGGATGATGATCCTTCGGTAATTCATAATCGATATGCTTTCTCCTGAAGTTTCATCATTATCTTGAAGCTTCGACGCTCTAACGAGGGGCTCGCCTTACTGATGTGTTTTCTTCAGGTTATTTATGTGAAGCCGGGCTATGATGCTGATCTTGATTCTTTGATAGAGGACACGATAAGGCTCGCCACTTCTGTCGAAGTAAATCCCACCAAAAAAAAAAAAGCCCTTTTTGTCGAGTAGAATGTGATGCGTACCAAGTTGTCCGAATTGAATTGTCGCCTATGTTGTAATTAATGTGTTTGTTGCTTGTTTTGCAGGAAACTTGCTCAGAATCTTGTGAGAAGGCTGAACCTCAACTGCAGCGTAACTTTTGTGTTAGAAGGAAGAACTTTGCAAGTACTTAACTATTGCATATCTAACATCATCGTATTCTTTTTTATTTTTTCAGATTTGGGTGCAAGAAACACAGCTTCAATTGACAGGAGGTGGCATAAACTGCTTGAACTAAAGAAGAAGACATAGATAGTCTCCCCATAAACTCTGTCAAAAGATCCTCGTTGTACATGTGAAAAGGTTAGTAATTGTAAAAAGTTAATCATGTTCAGACTAAGAATGCATAGACATTGTACCCACATAGCATGAAGCATATGAAAACCATTATCAACAAAGAAAGAAAGGTCCTACAACTTAGTTTAAGGTCTAGAAGACCCTGCTTCTGATGCAGAGGGATGGAAATTACTAAGGGCAATCGCCAAAGCCCTTTCTTGGGGAATTCCAAGATAAGCTGTCACAGATAAATCGAGTAAATCGATTATAATCTTGAACAAAGTCCCTCATTATTACTCCCCGTTAAGGATCTTAAGAGCAATCATGTTCGAGATAGAATCATTCTAATATTTCAAAACGGCACACCAATGAATGAAATTTGCTAATGTTTGTGTTGCAGCACTCACTATATAATTGTATCAACTTAAAAGAGTTTAGTAAAAATACCTTCTTGATGTAGGCGTTGCAAAACATTGTTAGGATAAGAGAGATGATTCGAAGCACGATTTCGGTGATATTGCTGCCACGATGGTAAAGCTACGAAATTCCCATATGAATAAACCTTTCCATACTCTGTAGCCCTTGATGAATCATAGAAAGCACGCTCGTGGGGAATGCTCACAGAAGCTAGAGGAGGGAAAGTTGCTTGCTGAGGAAATGCTTCACCTCTCTGCAACTGATTTTCCTGAAAACAGAGGAGTTCAAATCCTCTTATCCCAGCAATGAATAGTTCTGTGCTTACTGAGACTTGACATGTGTACATTGTAAACGTGCCAAAATCTCAAGGAGTTTACCACAAACGGGTAGCAAGCATCATATATTCCTCCCAGTGTTATAACATACTACATTGTCAGAATCTGTGAAAAAGAAAAAGCAATGTAACTTACAATAACGGGCACGCTGACGACTTCATGGAGCAGCTGAGGTGGCAGATAGGGAAAAGGCTGAGGATGTGCAAATGTGTTCGATAGTTGAGGCATGTGCTGGGAAATCAATGGAGGATGAGGTGGCTGAGAATAGGGAAAGGGTGAAGATGGAAGGGGTGGAGTTTCAGGTGGTGTATCGAACGGCCAAGGTGGAGAGTACTCAGGCGAAGTAAGCCACTCGGAAAAGTTGGAAACATCTTCCATTTCCAACTCACCATCAACATCCTCTAATACTACACAACGTCGTTCGTTTGGGGTAACAGTGTGATTCTCAGTAACTCGACTGGCTGGAGTCTGCTGCGAGGACGTTGTGTCTGCGATTTTGTTGCTTAGATTTATCAGAAGATTGTCATCTTCTTCCTCCTCTTCATCAAATACGTTGGATGTCGTAAGTCCAGGCAGCTGAAATGTAATATTACTGAAATCCATATGACAAAAAGTTACAGATATATAAGTGGAATAAATAAAAATCGAGCCTTCCATGCGAAATATAAACGATTAAATTTCCTGACCTTCCATACTCATCCACAAGCATTCCTTCCATTTCTCTGATTGGATCATCGAAAGCCCTCTCTGCAAGTGAAGGCCGTCTGAAGGAAAGCCCAGCAGATGATGTGTCGTCGTTCGTTGCTGCTATTTCATTTATGTGACGCCGAAGAATAAATTCAGGCATGATTTTCCTCTCAAGCCACAGACGCAGGACCTAAGAATAATTTTAGATAAGCCGAAGGTAACTGAAACAATGAGTAATTATTACGGAATTCGTTCTTCACCTTAAGACATTGGCGATGATTTTCCCGAGCACCTGCAAAAGGTGGAGCCGCAGATGCAATTATACGGGGCAGTGCAGCTTCAATCGCAGGGATATACAAGGCCTTAGCAATCCCTGTCAGAAAAAAAAAAACCAAAAATATGTTAAGAAAATAAAGCGTAATGAACTCCTTGGTAAAGTTGTAGAGAAAATGCAAATCAATGTGGGACAAAAAAGAAGATTAACAGATAAGTTCAACTGGGGCAAAGATATCAAGGGGTTATATTCACAATGAAACTGTAACATTTTCAATTACAACATTGAATAACATCAGTTTCGTAAGTAGATGAAAAGGGGATGGGGAGAAGGCCTGGAGATGTGCAGATCAGAGGCTAAGTTAAACAATCAGTTTCAATTAATATTTGGAGTACCTTTTTGACTATGTGAGCACTGAGTTATTGAGTCCACTAGAAAAAACAGATCCACTCTGCGGTGCAAACTTGCCTCGCTTCCCAACTTTCGTATGAGCAGTTCAACCACCTGAACATGATCAAGGTTGAATGCCACAAAATCAGATTTTGTCAAATTAGATTTGAAAAATTAGTATCGCCTGAAGACTTCCTCTACATAATGGGGTCTGAGATATCATAAAAGAATGAAGCAAACAACATAAAAAGATTCTTGCATCATACGAATTAGCTACCTCATTGGCAATGCCATAGTTTGCGCAATCAATAGCATGGCGAGTTGCTCGCCCAATGCTCTCTTTGGTCTTTGAAAGCGTCTCTATCATCCCCTCAAAAGCGTTGCGCGCTACAATTGCATCTGTGCCGCCAATTAATGGGCTCCAACTTGCCTGATGGACTGAACTCATTCCCCTCTCCTCAAATTCATCATTTTCATTACTATGTTGGTTAGTTACCGAAATTTGGCCAGAATCAGATGACAGAGAAGTGGGTCGTGGATCCACTCGTATACTGTTAATCGATCCAACATTTATGTTGGGGTTTGGACTCAGAGGGAAAGGATTTCTGCTGGAATTTAGAAAGAGAGCTTGTCGTTTTCTTGCCTTCTCAGCAGCAGCAAGAAGATCTTTCATGGTCATGTCAGACTGAGGCTTTTTGGACATGACTGGGAAGTTCATTTTGTCAGTATTACCAAGATCCCGTCTGCATAACGTCATAAAAAAATGAACTTACGAAACAAAAAACAAGTAGAAAACAATATTTTATCTCCATCTTCATCAAGAACTAGTTATTACCGTAAAACAGGTGGGGCAATGACCACGTCTGAATTTCCATGTACAGACTCATCTTCAGTTAAAGAATCTATCTTTGGTGTAGTTTTTCCTTTCTCTCCAGAAGAAGTAACCCCGCCTTTTTCACTCATTGATTGACTAAAACATGAACTTGACTGAGCAGAAGCACTTGGAGAACCGTTATTGAAACCTTCAACGACTTTCTTCTGAACTACAAAATCTACAGAATGTATACGTCTTGACGTTTTAGGACTGCAAATTTCGACGTTTTTGTGTCCATGTAGAGGCTTCTCCTTCTTCCTGGAAATATTTTGGTCTTTCCCCACAGCTCTTTGAGAAGTTTCTTATTCCTTCTAATTCTAACGGAAAACTTGCTTTTTGCTTCACTAGTGAACGCCTGGATCTTTGCCAGGGCGACAAATGCTCTGGCAAAAGAAAATTGAAAACCAAAATTTTGGGTAGCAATTCGTAGCAAAGATGCATACGAGAATAAGAAATACCATTTGAGAAAAGCAAGAAGATTTATCCTGAGTCACTATACCAAGTCATTAATTATATGGGTTATTCTATTTGAAAAACGTTCCAGCTAATAATCTATACATAATTACCAAAAAATACCACATCATGCGTTGGATGAAATTAGTAACTGTTCTATTCTCCGCGATTATACATGTCTATGAGTATCTGAAGATTTTTAGTTTCTCTTTTCGGGTATATATCAGACAGCTAATTAGCTAAAATGCTAATTCTATAATTCCCAGATACCTCATGGAATACATAATAAGCTTCTCGATATTCCGAATATTTCTATGAGGTAACAAAAATTGCACTTTCATCAAAAAAGGAAGATAAAACAAAAAAAAAAAGAACTCCACAAAAAGAGTCGATATTGTTTCAGAGGCCCAAGAAAATATGGTATAATATATGTCCTCCATGGAGCATTACGTTCGAACTTCGAACCTTAAAACTATAATCATGAATAAGAATGGATGCAATTGAAAAAGTTTAAGACCATTCAAAATAAAGGTTGAAGAATAACAGGATGGCCATCTGAAGAAAACAAGTGCACATACGCAAACACGAAGGGTAAACGTGATAAAACACATATTCATGATAATAAAGCTTACATCTCGGATGTACCAAAGAATTGGACGGAGTACTTTTTAGCTTCTGTAGCACGTTTCCAATCTTCATGTCTGCTAATCTGGCAGTTAAGAGCCGTGACATATTTACTCAAATTAGTGAACAAAAAGAGTACCAGCAAAGAAAAACCTTATAACCGTGGTAAAAGCATAGACTCTTCATGAATATTCATGTGCACACATAAAATTGTTACATACTACACTACAATTTCACATAAAGATAAAATCTTTATCCGACAAAACCCCAAGACCCTGCTTCCAATAATTTGCTTGATCCCTCCAAAATGTTTTATCCCAAAGATAACAATCTCACAAACAATTACCAAGTTTGCGCATATTCGATGGCATGAATTCGCGATTCTCAAAATCAAAACCTTGCCTTTATCATAAACATGCCAATCAAATCTTCAACATTCGTGACAACCCATTCAAAACCAAATTCCAGCCACTAAATTCACATTATGAACTGCCAAATCAAGAACCCAGACCAAAAGGAATCAAAATTCTAGCTTAACAAAGCAAATTGGCCAAGAAACAGTGAAGGAAGTAACATTCCGAGCAAAATCAAAGGCTAAAAACAAAAATTTTGACAGGAATGCTAAACCACCTTCGCTTGCCAAGAAGGATAACCCTTGACTTTAGGGAGCACGAGATCGCCCAAGCTCAATTCATTGTTCGACTTCGTCCCCTTCGCTCCACGCTTACGCGCCTGAGCCATGGCCTAAGCCAGCTCCACTTTATCAATCCTAATACTCCGACTATGAAATCAGAACAAACAAGCAGGAAACTGAGAGTTGTAACTGCAGTAATTTCTTCGTCGGAAAAGCGCCGAGCTCGGGCTGTATCTTTAGCGCCACCGATCACATGCCAACGGTTGGATTGTTCTATTTTTTTTTCTTGTATTTTCATTCCTTTTTCTCATTCGGTATGTGCTTCTGTGTGTGTGTGTGAGAGAGAGAGAGAAAGAGAGAGAGAGAATACTAGTAAGTATGGAATAAGAGAGACATATGTGCACGAACCAAGTCAAAAGTCGAGTGTTGTACTTTGACTAAGATGTCGGAGAACAGACCTCGAACTTGGATATTATCTATCTATTTACAGTATGTTTCCATATCACCATTGAAATCTATTACAAGTAATCTTTAATCTCTCTATCCATCAACCACTGAAATCCCAAGAAAATGGAGCAACGGCCGACGAACGACCACGAACCTCCACCAAAACCGACAGACCAAGGAGAAAGCTACGCATGTTTCCATGCTTCGCCTATAAATACCTTCACAAAGCAACGACCGTAGAAATCAGACACAATAAAGGAGATTGAGCGGGAGAGAGATATATATAGAGTTCTGAGCAGGGTAATTAGTATTGCTCTGCTTCTTGTATATTATTATTGTACAGAAAGAAAATAAAGAAAAGAAAGTGAAACCTAGGACGGGTTTTCTGTAAATACATAACTTTTTTCGACAGTTTTCTTTCTGGGCGATTTAGTTTCGAATAAAAATGGCAGTTGGAGGAGCTATTGTGTCCCAAAGTGGCAAAGAATATGAAGGCCGCGTCACCGCCTTCGTCGTCATCACCTGCATGGTCGCCGCCAGCGGCGGCCTTATCTTCGGTTACGACATCGGTATCTCAGGTACATTCCCATCCCACCCTATCACGTGATATTTACCGTTGAGATTATAAAAAAGCGGGTGTTGTCCCTCATTGAATAGAAAAGAGTCAACTTCACCTATCAGCAAATTGATTTTACGTTCAATCCCTCAATTTCTAATATTTTTTTCCGACATGGGCGTCATGGCAGGAGGCGTGACTTCCATGGATGAGTTTTTGCTGAAATTCTTCCCGAGCGTGTACGCAAAGCAGAAGGACTCGTCGGGAAAGGAGAGCCAGTACTGCAAGTTCGAGAACCACCTCCTCACACTCTTCACGTCCTCCCTCTACCTTGCGGCCCTCGTTGCCTCCTTTTTCGCCTCCGCCACCACCCGAAAGTTCGGGCGTAAAATCTCCATGACGATCGGAGGCCTCGTCTTCCTCGTCGGCGCGGCCCTCAACGGTGCGGCCATGAACGTCGAGATGCTCATCATCGGCCGCCTACTCCTCGGCGTCGGCATAGGCTACGCCAACCAAGCCGTCCCTCTCTACCTCTCCGAGATGGCCCCGCCCAAGCTCCGAGGCGCGCTGAACATCGGGTTCCAAATGGCCACCACCATCGGCATCTTCGGCGCGAACCTCGTCAACTACGGCACGGCCCAGATGAAGGAGAACGGTTGGAGGGTCTCGTTAGCCCTAGCCGCCGCCCCGGCCCTAATCATGACCGTGGGCTCGCTATTCTTGCCCGACACGCCCAACTCTCTCATAGAGAGGGGACAGAAGGAAGCGGCAAAGACCATGCTGCAGAAGATTCGCGGGACCGATAACGTCCACGACGAGTTCGACGACCTCCTCGAGGCGAGCGAGGCGTCCCGACGCGTGACCGACCCGTGGAAGACCATATTCGAGCGTCAGTACAGGCCGCAGCTCGTCATCACCTCCCTCATCCCCTTCTTCCAGCAGCTCACGGGTATCAACGTCATCATGTTCTATGCGCCCGTGCTGTTCAAGACGTTAGGGTTCGGGGACGACACCGCGCTCATGTCCGCCGTGGTGACCGGCCTGGTCAACGTCTTCGCGACCCTCGTCTCGATCTTCACCGTCGACAAGTTCGGGAGGAGGTTTTTGTTCCTCGAGGGCGGGATTCAGATGATGATTTGCCAGGTAACGAACAAAATTGAAGGACGAATCGAAAGATATAGCATATTGGAAATTGAGGAATTTAGCCTAAAATCAATTGGTGATAGATGAAGTTATTAATCGATTATTAAAGCTTACTTAGTTTGATGTAGAATAAAATAATCTCAACACCTCCCGCCCCCCTCCCCTCACGTGTGATATGACTGAAAGGCCTCGTTTGAAATTGTGGGGTCCTTCATAAAATTAATTGGTGATAGGAGGAGACTGATTATTGCCATTGACTGATTTTTGAGGGCTTGATTGATCTCAACACCAGATTGGCGTGGGGAGCTTCATAGCGTCGGTCTTCGGGCTTTCCGGGACGGGGACGTTCGACAAGACGACGGGGAACATCGTCTTGGGGTTGATCTGCGTGTACGTTTCGGCCTTCGCGTGGTCGTGGGGCCCGCTGGGATGGCTGGTGCCGAGCGAGATTCACCCGTTGGAGATAAGGTCGGCGGGGCAGAGCATAAACGTGTCGGTGAACATGTTCTTCACGTTCGTGATCGGGCAGCTTTTCTTGAGCCTTCTTTGCACGTTGAAGTTCGGCCTTTTCTACTTCTTCGCGGGCTGGGTGCTCGTGATGACGGTCTTCGTGTACCTCTTCGTGCCCGAGACGAAGAACATGCCGATCGAGGAGATGAATAGGGTTTGGAAGGCTCATTGGTTCTGGGCAAAGTACATCCCTGATGATGCAGTTGGTCTTGGAAACCACCATCACAAGAGCCATGCTGATGATGTTTGAGAGTTGAGGCAGTTTCCAATATAAAAGAAAATGAACCAAGTATTTGATTTGATTTGTGTCTGCTGATGTAATGAATAAGTTTTTTCATAAACAACTTTTGATAATAATAATAATAAAAAAAATGCCAATCTTTCTTATTCATCCAAATCCTCAAATCCTCAAAGGAAGAAGAAGCTTACAAAGTGTAATCCATGCTAGAAAAAGAAAAAGGGTAAATGATATAACAGTGCTCATGTGACATGAACATTTAAATTTTTTCCTTGCATGTAAGTAAATAAGGGGAGACAGCATAGAAAAGCTGACTCAAGTCATCATCCTATTATGATTTTCCGACAAGGAGGCAACGGTTTGCCGCACAGGCAAAGGTTATGAGCATAAGCAGAAGCAGGGAATACGTTGAACGGCCTTCCCTGAGGAATCTCTCCGCAAAGCCTATTCGCCCGAAAATTCGCGTGTTTCAACCCATTAATCGCCAGGAAACTGCCCGGGATTCTCCCTCCGAGCCTATTGACCGACAAATCGAGCCATCGAAGGTTCACCAGCTGCCCGAGGCTCGGAGGGATGGTGCCCGAGATCTGATTTCTTGAAATATCCAGCCTTTCGAGCCTGCCCAGGTTCGAAATCGAGCCAGGAATTTGACCCGTGATGATATTGCTTCCTATGTTCAGCACCTTTAAGCCCGCCCCAGCGTTAAACTCTGGGATTGCGCCCGTTATTCGATTGTTCGAAACGTCGAAAACTTGTAGAAATTTGGAGCTGCTTAGCGTCGTCGCTGTAATAGAACCGAATAGCTTGTTCGAATGGAGGTCTAGGCTCGAAATCTGGGCGGGCAGTTTCAGCAAGGAAACATGGGAACTCAGTAAGTTGCCCGAAATTTTAGCTGTCTGCAAATAAGTCATCTTCGCCAAGAAATTCGAAATTCCGCCTGTGAAATAGTTGTCCGATAGGTCCAAAGTGTTTAAAGATTCGGGCTTTGTGAAGTTTGGGAGAGAACCTCTGAGCTTACACCCAGCCAAGCGAACGTCGGAGAGTTCTCTGTTTCTGATAAAATTTGGGATCGTTCCTAAGTCGAAGTTATTGTAAGAAAGATCGATTGAAGACAGAGATGGAAGGCCAACATCGAATGCTTTTTCTGGCAAAGGACTGGAGAGGGAATTCCTCGAAAGGTTGAGATTCCACAATTTCTGCAGCTGGGAAATTGATTCTGGGACTTGGCCTGTGAGCTTGTTAGAACTCAGACTCAAAACAGAGACAGATTTAAGCTTCCCAATCTGGGCGGGAATTTCGCCGGTCAGCTGATTCTGATCGATCGAAAGCTCGGAGAGTTCGGTCAGGTCGAACAGAGAAACGGGTATCTGCCCGGAGAATCGATTGCTCGTTAGGACCAGATACTTCAAGCTTCGAAGCTGCCCGAGAAAATCGGGCACCAGCCCAGAAAAAGAATTGAAGCTGAGATCAAGAAACTGCAGTCCTTTAAGGTTGCGAAAACCCAATGGGATCGAACCGTACAAGGAATTCTTGGCTAGGCTCAGCTGTTGAAGGCCAATCAAACTCGCCATTGAAGGCGGAATCTTTCCTACTAACTTATTACCGCTCAGCGAAACAGTTTCGAGGCTTCTCAGCTGCCCAAAGCTCGCGGGAATTTCCCCCTGTAATGAATTATCGTCGAGACGAGCTGAGTCAGCTTCGTGAGGTTCGAAAAGCTTCCTGGGATTGGCCCGGCGATTCGTTTCATCCCACTTATGATGAGTACCTCCAAGAAACTCAGGCCGCCCAATGAATGCGATAGAGAGCCTTTCATAAACGCATTAGAATCTGAAGAGGGCCTTTGGAGAATCAAACGGTTGACTCGCCCCGTTATTACATCGCATTCGACGCCTTCCCATCCTCCATTACAGCAATCTTTTCCCGCCCAAGTCGATAAAATGCCAGTCGTGTCCCTTGAGATGCTTGCCTTGAAACCAAGAAGGGCAGCTCTGTCTATCTCAGGACAAGCCTGAGATTGAGACGAAGATGGATGGAAGAAAAGTGATGCGATGAAGAAAAGGTTGATGGCCCAAGTAGGAAACATCGTTTCTGAGAGGTGGGCTTTGATCGGATTAGGGGGAAAGCTTCGTTCTTTGTAGTGGAAGTTGATGTAAGAAGGTAAAGAAAGGGCTATGACGTGTGCTTGCAAGTGTTATTTTAGTAAGAGTGTGTTGAGAAAAGGGGAGGCATGGGCTTATAGTATTATTAGTTATCTTTCGGCTTTGTAGCTTAGAATATAAGGTAAGATAAAGATGATGGTCGAAAAGACTGTCTCTATGGGCATTTATATAGTCAAAAACGTTGAACTTATGTGAAATTTAAGAGATTCACATGTAATTTTTTTTCAATATGACCGTTTTGGTATTGTAGTAATTATTCACGAGCTTTGTGAAAGGCCATTTTGAACGTTGCAAGGAGGAGGAGCGCACTACATTCAAATTTTCAACGTAAGAACTTATATGAACTTCAATGATTTATGTAAATTACGCGTGGTTAATCTCGGTTCTTCACCTAATCTTTACGATATTTAACGAAGCTTTTGGAGCTAATAATAAATAATAAATGGACTTTGTATTGAAAGATGGATGGCCATAGATTCAAAAGTAGGGAGAGAGGGACCCTCCGCCCAGTTCATATACTCAAAAAAGTCATAATGGATTAATTGGTTGGCAATCATTACCAATATTAGCTCATTGAGGCTAATTAGCTGTACCCTTTGCTTTGGACCTAATATATATGTTCGAGAATGAAATAATATTTACATGTCAAATGTTTCCCAGTCGTGAGTTAATTAATAGTTGTCAAGGTTCTAAGTTTATGGACCCAAACGCATATATGGGCTACAGTTTATATTGGGCTATTAATACCTTATTGGGCCTAATTGTTGATTAAGCCCTAATGGCTGCAAAGAAACGAAAATAAAACAGTGAACAAAATCTTGCAGAGGTCGTCACTCCTCTCCAATAGTATTTCGCAGCTTCCGAGCTGCCAAAAAAGAAAAAAAAAAGCGAAAAAATGCGTACTTTTGTGTACAGAACCAACGCCTTGGCTACGTTTTCCATCTTAATTCTGGCTTTGATTTGTGGATTGGCTTCGTTTTCAGATAGTTTTAATTCACAGCATCCGACTGCTCAAGTTGAGGTAAAGATTTTATCGGGTTTTCCGCCCTCGTTTTTCCAGAAATCTGGTTGTACTTTTTCTTTCTGATCATGTTCATCCTTTTTATTTGGATGGATTCTATATAGGTGACGAAGATCAAAAGGTTTCAGAAGAGACGTGCTGGCGATGAGGTGATTTTCTTATTTCTTTAGGCCTTTGCTTGTTTTTTTTCCATGGCATGTATTTGGTCAGAAGATCATATGTAGCGATGCAATAAATCATATAATTGATGGTCATCTCATCATATTGGGTAATATATGGGAGATTGACCCCACTTGTCTTGTCATGATTGATGCCCTTGCAGGTCAGTTTAACTCTCAAAATCTCAGCAAACTTGGAGTCACTTTTTACATGGAATACGAAGCAGGTTCGACCATCCATGTCTGTCATTTTGTTTTTCCTGTGTGTGCCTTGTGATTCAGCAGTTGTGTACTATTTCTTGTTTACACGATCATGGTGAATATGTAGCACAGTACTAAACTTAAATGGTCTGTGTTCTCTTGTTGGGTAGAAGACGAACTATCTTTACTTATGCTATTATCAGAGCAGACCTACATATTCTTTCTGGAAAATTTTTTAATTATTCTTTCTATTTACACTAGATGATAAGGACCTAGACATATGTGACTTACTTCTTGCGAGCTCTACAATAACTCCAAGAAAACATCAGTATATGAGGCTTCAGTTGTTGCAGTTCAGATTTTTTTTATTCATTTCAAGTTTAAGTTGTAGATTTGATGACTACTAGCATCTCATATGTGCAGGTGTTTGTTTTCCTAGCTGCTGAGTATGAAACCCCAAAGAATTCCCTCAATCAGGTAAATTGCGAGTCCATTTCCAGAGTTTCATTTCACAGCATATTATGCAGGTGTTTGTTCATATTATCGGTGTAGTGACATTAATCGGTTTTGGTTGATCTCACTTGTCCATAATGAATTCGCAATATTTGTAGACCTGCTAATGAAGGAAATCTCTCGCTGCTTTTTGGCAGATTTCACTGTGGGATGCCATTATACCCAGCAAAGAACAGGCGAGGTTCAACTTTGAAAAAGTAAACAAGTATCGATTCATCGACCAAGTGAGTAGGAATTATAGCTATAACACCTTTGGCAAAATCAAAATAATAATAACCTTGTGTGATTTCATAGGGAAGCAATCTACGCGGTAAAGATTTCAATCTAACGTTGCATTGGCACATCATGCCGAAAACTGGCAGAATGATTGCGGACAAGTTAGTGATGAAGGGCTTCACCTTACCAGAAGCCTACATAATCTGATCGACCTTTCTTTCCATTACATGTAACTTCACTTACAAGCAGTTTGAAAAGGATGTTCATCAATGAAAGAAATCTCAGGCTTTTTCCTCCTCTATGTGTAGCATGACAATGGAATTACTACAGCAAAAGCACAATGCAATGCAGCTCTTTCTTCGTGTTTGTCATTAACTTTTTCTCTCTGTTGTACGTACTACTAGTAAACTCTTTTTGCTATAATCTATATATAATTGGATTTTGTTCTGTAGTTTATCTTTATCGCATGATTTCGAACCAATTCAATTACTAGATTTTTATATTAGTGGTGTCTGGTGCCTCTATTCTATTATTACCTTACGTCTCTCTCTCTCTCTCTCTCTCTCTCTCTCTCTGCCAATCAAGAAAATTCTCCCTTCACTTTCATTAATAGAAAGAGCTCAGGCTCACCGTACTCTCTAAATCTAATAAAAAGGGAAAAGAGAAAAAAAAATACACATTTGCCCTTTCCGAACCCTCACATGTTCATGTCCAAATCAAGCTAGGAATTTTAAGCTATATATCTATATGCACCATTAATCATTGAGAAAACATTTACAGCAGCAAACATGGCCGGAGAATCAAGCACAGGGTACGACGGCCACGGCCACGGCCACCGCCGCCGCCATCATTATCAAGCTGGCATGGCGTTCAACCCCACGACCAACAACAGCGATGCTATTTCGAGTGGCAGTGAAATGAGTTCGATTGGAAATTACTTCAATACCCATGTGGGAAGCTTGAATTTGGGTTCTTCTTTGGAGTCTCCAAGGACGAATCTTGGTCTAAAGCACGACACTGGTTTGGCCGTTGATTGGTCAGTCGAAGAACAGTACAAGTTGGATGAAGGTCTTGCCAAGTAGGTTTCTCTTTCCCAACACAACTGTTTTCTTTCTTTCTTTCTTTCTTTTTAAGAGAATTGGGAAAAAGAAAAAAAAAGATTCAAGTTTTTTTTTCTAGCAAGTGTGATGTGAGGGTACTTCCGTTGTTACCTGTGGTACAAATGAGGTTGGCGTTGCATTGCATGTGGTCCTTTTTGTCTTTCGTATTGTCTTTTTCGTTTGTCAAAAGAGTGATGAGCATTTAAGTCGCTTCGTGGACATGTCTTTAACTAAGTGCGTAAAACTGGAAAGATGGTGGATGAATGGAAGTACAATAATGCAATGAGAGAAAAAAAAAAAAAAAAGTGCCTGTGATAAGTATGGAGTGTTGTGTATTCATTAGTTGCTTTGGTTAAATTTGGTTAATAATGGGGGATATGATATTTTCCAATGGTCTGTCTGTGAAAGAAACACGACATACATTGACGTAGCAAACTAGATATGATAATCCAAGAAATTTATTGGGCTTTACGTTTTCGGTTTAGGTTGATTTCAAATGCATTGAGACGCTACGATTTAGTTCCGAACGAAAAGAACTAAAACTTTTTTCTGTCTTTCGTAATACTTTCTAGATATGCAAACGAGCCCAATATTATGCGATATATCAAGATTTCTTCATTGCTGCGGGACAAAACCGTACGAGATGTGGCAATTCGGTGTAGATGGATGTCTGTAAGTAGCAGTTAGTTAGTTATGTTATTCGTTTTCATGCATACAACCGTTTTCTTGGATGCCTGAATGCTGAAAGGGAAGGATTTTGACAGCGTTGTGTGTATGAGCTATACTGATCGTAAATTTGCAATCTTTTTATATAAGGGAAAACGAAGAAAACAAGAAGATCCGATTCTAGCTAGTAAAGATGACGAGCGAAAGGTAATTTTTCACCACACGTTAGCGAGTTCCTCCCTGGAGAGGAACATGTCTTTGCCATTGATGCCATATTCTTCTGTAATGGGAACCTATCATCATCATCAGGACGATTCCACGCTTTTAGCAGGTTTTTGTTCCCTTTGAATTTCGATCTGAATTCGTACTATAGAATGTGTTGTGTGTTTATCCAACATCTCAATTCTCGCAAACGAACGCATTTACAGTATTGAGTGGAACATCGAGGCAACTTTTGGAAGAAAATAATCAGGCCCTTGGTCAAATTTCTGCAAATCTCTCGGCTCTCAAGGTAAGACCTGAAAATCATCTTTATTAAGCCGTGGGATGGATATTGTTCTTCTTCTTCTTCTTCGAATATGGTGCAATTGAATCTGAGATGGATGAATGACTTTTGTACTATCTGTTACAGCTGCAGCAGAATATCGGCCTCTTTTTGCGTACGAGGAACAACTTGACTACAATTTTGAATGAGTATGTTGATAACATCAATATCTGTTATTCGTATCTTTCGAGCGACATCTTAGGTATTGGAAATTGTTTTTTTAATTTTTTTGGTGAAACTGCAGCATGAAAAACACTCCCGGGATCATGAGCCGAATGCCTCCATTAACAGTGATACTAAACGACGAACTCGTTAGTAGCATATTATTACATTCAGCTCAGGTCAGAATAATGTTTCGACGACGAAGGCAAATATGTCCTTTATTTCTCGCGAGACACATTGAGTTACTTAAATTTCCCTTATTATTATTATTTTTTGTTCTTTTTCCAGTCAATGATGTTTGGATCATCTGCTATGGCTCCATTGAAGCAAGAACCAGGATTCGGATAATCGCGAATTGTTAAAGCTTTTGCGACCTACCTAAGTGACATCGGACGTAAGTACGCCTTACTTGTGTAAAGGTGCAAGAAGAACAAGAACCTCGAAGATCGCATTTTTCTGGAAATATTCTTTTTTTTTTCTTCCTTTTTTGCTCGGGAGATTAACGAATTGATTTGCTAGATCCCAAAAAAGGCAGGGATGAATAACTGTAGATGGTGAATAAACTTGGATCTGTATCGGTTGAAGAAACATGGATGAAAATCCCAGATTCTATTGCATGTAAATTCAAGGTTGCCAGAAAATCTTCCGTAGTTTTAAAAGATCACTTTGGTAGTAGTAAATACTTACAATATCCAATATCCAAAAAATGAAATACCAAAGATAAACATCTGCGGCATTTGTAATGCATGTACGCTGTTTTTATGGGAAATTTATTCAGTCAAGCCCAACAATAATTCGGCCCGTAAACCACACATATTTCTATTTTGGGCCTGACAAGCTTGTGAAGGCCCATTTTATGCATCTAAGCTCAAATAGTGCAATTTCAAAGCGTCCCATCTTTCCCGCCTCAAATGGGAGGGACGAAGAAGAAGAAGACGAAGTACACAGACGCTGTTGCAAAGGCTACGATGGTAATAGTACGATTGATGTTTTCTTTCTTTCCTTCTCTCGAAAATCGAGCATCTTCTTCTTTCACTTCAAGCAACTGAGCTGGGGAAAAAAATTGAATCGAGCTAACGTTTGGGGCTTTTTCTTTGTTCTGACTTTTTCATCTCCAAAGGATAGATAGAAAACGCAGAAAATTTCATATTAGTAATTGACATGCTTTCTTTAGCTCAATTCTTCTATGCATGATGGTTATTGTGTTCGTAAAAATTTTGTTTTTATACACGGACGCAGGTGTCGATTGACGACGATGCGTATCATCCCTGCTGCAAGAGGTGCGCGAGGAAGAAGAGACTACTACAATCGACGGCCAGCAGCAGATTGACATAATCTTCCAATGCCTCTTACACCTCCCCGCCGATTTCTCACACGACGTCGTCAGGCACGTCTGCAGAGAATGGAGCCTCATGATCCGTTCCCCACAATTCGCCCGTCAACACCTTCTTCTCCTTCAACAAAATTCAACCGGAGTTCTAATACAGCATCGATCCATGTGTAAAAAGGTTGGATCTGGGTATTATTTGGAAACGCGACGAGGACGAGGAGTAGATTTTTCTTCTTCTTCTTCTTCTTCTTCTTCTTCTTCTTCTCTCGAGATACCTAGCTTCGACTGTGGCTACAACGACCTCTTATATACAATCTGCAACGGTTTGTCCGTGATTTCTGGCAGAGATCGTTGGCCCTTGGAAAACGCCGTTCACTATGTGGCTAACCCACTGACGAAGCAGCTCACCGTCCTTCCTCCCTACTCGAAAGTCGTCGAGGTTGGCTCATCCATGGTTTATAAAGTGGTGCGATCAATCTGCCGTACTTGTAGGTCTCCAAGGGCACAAATCGCCGTGCTAACCCTTGGAGTCGATAGGGCATGGAGGCATATAGATGTAACGCACCTGCTGATCTCAGAGGGAAATGAGGAGCCCGGTTACACGCCTATGATCGCCGGAGGGTACGCACACTGGACGCTGTACAAAGGTTACGTTCTGACGCTGAACTTATGGACCGAAACCGTTCGTCGATTTTCTGGGCCGCCACCTGTGTGGAAGATGTATAAGGGGAATTTTCTGGCCATGGGCAGTCTCAGGCTATCGCTTGTTTCTGCTGCTGATAGGTATTTCTGGGAGGTGTGGGAGATGGATTCTGAGAGCGGAGAGTGGTCCATTTTTTGTAGGATAAAGAAGAGGACTATAAACGATGTGTTTAAGGACATGATTTCCAAGTACGACAAGACAGCTTACGCCTTGCGTTGGTTGGTGCCGAGGGAGGTGCTCATCTTCGGCCTTCTGAGTGATCAGAGTAAAGTGGCAGCTTATAGCGTCGTCACGTGGGAAATTCAGGTGTTTGAGCTCGATGGACGGATTTTCCATTTTAGACCTCATGTCAAGAGCCTAGTCTGGTGGGAATAATAAGGAGAAGAAAATGGTGATGTTTATTATTATTTTTATTATTGTTGTGGTTAATGGTGATGTTTATTATTGGTATTTATGTCGTGATCTTTTTATTTTGAGAACATGTTTGTAATTTATTATTGGACCAAGGTGAATTCAATCTTCAAGTCACCTAAGCTAGCTAGCATCCCTCGTCGTAAGTATATTATTATCTGGAGATTGATTGACCTAACAAGAACCAACTCCATTTGGCCCAGTGAAAGAGAAGTACACACTGTACTGTAGTACGTTGTAATTTAGTTTATAAGGTATTCCTGTCACACAGATTCCTCATCGTGTTAGTTGAGACTTGAGATATATACACACACCACGGTAATGAAGTGGTTTTTTTTATTATTATATAAACGAAAATGACCTTCTGTCTGGGTTAAAAATTTTCGATCGAAGATATCCATCCGCCCAATTACTGTTATTACACTTTAAATGCAAATTCAAAATCTGCTAAACAAAACAGCGAAATATTCTGGCTCTGTACGAGAATTTTGGTGTTTTATGAGATTTCACACCATCGTTTTTGGACAAAAAAGGCACAAAAGTCTTTCATGTAAGAGACGGGACATAAAACCTGGTTGCACCCATAATCAAATCATCCACGCTCCAGCAAACTCCACCATCAGAGCTCTCTAAGCATCTGTAAGAAAGTTTAGTCACAGTCGATGAATATAACTCAACAAGGCTGTTTATTATGTGTGAAATCAAAGTATTTCGTACTTCCCTTGTTGGCAATGTTGTTCGAGAGCCAGTCAAAACCCTCGTAAAGGCCCTCCCTAGTGGTAGCACAAGTGATCTGGACATAGCTGAAAGAAACGAGGAAACGATTTCCAACAGAACGATGATATGGTAATAATCAGATAATAACGTCTTACCAGTGGCGCTGTCTGAGAGACTGCAGGCCGAGCTTGTCATTTACTTCGCCGGCGTCCAATGCATTGGGAAGATCTTGTTTGTTTGCAAATACAAGCAAAGCTGCGTCTCTCAGCTCATCCTAGGAGTAGAAGCAGACCCAATATATATCAAATCAAAGCCAGTCTCAAACTATGGCAAACCAAGTATAATTGCTAAAAAGGCTTTGTTTTCAACGTTAAAGAAACGGAAAACGAGTGAACAAAGAGCGCAAGAGAGAATGTGATTACCTCATTTGACAATTTATGCAATTCGGTCCCTAGCTTCAGCGGCGCGGTCACTGTCATTGCTATCAACCACGAATATGAGCCCCTGTGTGTTCTGAAAGTAGTGCCTCAACAATGTGGGATCAATCTACAAGAAAGACAAGCTTCTTCAGACATGCAAGAAATAATGCTATCAATTGACAATAATAAAATGATTCTTCAGCTACTTCACAACTAAAGGATGATTATGCATCGTAACATGGATTAATATTCTTACCTTGTCCTGACCCCCTACATCCCAAACGGTCAAGCTGATGTTCTTGTAACCAACGCTCTCCACGTTGAAGCCTGACGCCACAATGTCATATCCAAAGCAGAAATATCAACAAGTGGATGAATTTTTTGAAAGCACAAAAGCACTGTTGAGTATCAGAGAAGAAACCTAGCATAGCAGGAGAAACAAATAACAGAAACATAAGGTCCACCATGACTTACCAGTAGCAGGAATAGTAGTGACGATGTCTCGCCGGAGTTTGGAAAGTATGGTCTTCTTACCAACAGCAACAAGACCAACCATCAAAATGCGCATCTCCTTCTCGGCGGAAAGCCGGCTGAAAGCATTTGCAAACTTCACTCCCATCTCCCTTGATTGTCGTTTGCTTCTGCTTAACATCATAGTATAAGTTGATGTCACTCAGCCACAATTTCAACAATGGTAAATCGATTTTCCATTGAGCAGCTAGACTGCCAAAGGAATCAGCACAATTGTCGATCGTGCCAGTTTTTCCAGATGGAAACATGCGGAGAAACATGCATAATAGATTTCTGATTCAACCCCCCACCCCCACCCAAAAAAAAAATAAACATCTTTTTCAAATAAGTGGTACCACACAAAGCTAATAACCAACATCAAAAACTTATTATACAAGAAAAGAACACCATATTTGGAATGATTCACCATAAATTCAGAAACCGACTGGATCAACGGAAGAAGCAAATATACTATTTTAGTATCACCGAGTAACTGGACTTAAGATAAAACAGCTCACCTACCTTCGATGATCTCTCTTTGACGCCACAACTTGCTTCTTCCTATTCTCTAAGCGTATCAAACGCACCCTCCTCCTTTTCAGTTTCCTAAGTAGACCTTCTGGTGTACTAATTTCATTATATGAAATTAAGCATTTTCATGATAAATAAATAAACAGAATGGAGAGAAATCATGTGACTTAAGAAAAAAATTAAACTCTTGAAGTCCAGTAAGATTCATCGTCCCTTCTTGATATTGCATTTTATATTGTGACAACTGGTTCAGATTTCAGAATACTCACAATCACGCCGGTTACACTTCCTTCAGCCAACTCTAGCTCCGGCGCCTTGACGCCAACTACTTTGGCCACAGTATCTCTCAACTCATTGATATTTTTCCTAATGGAAAACTGTTGGCTCTCGTCGAGCAGCTTCATTATAATTTTTTTCACCAAAGCTGCAGGCCACAAGTAGATAAGAAACGTCGGATTTAAGAACCTTATGTTGCAATTTATGAATCCTCTTCTTTAATCGGGAGATGCGCATACCTATAATTTGTTTCGCTCTGAGGACTACGTTGGGGCTTCGGCCTCGACCTCAGGCACCACGGGAGCAGCCTGCTGCGGCTCTGACTCGGGCACCGCTGCATCACGGACAGGCGCTGGTGCATCAAGCAGTGCCCGAGCGTAAATGTTAATTTCGAATTATTGTGTTAGTTGACTTAACTGTTTTATTGTTTTAAAGCATTTGTAGTTGACAACGAGCGATATGAAGTAGAATTTCCTCACCAGGAAACCCGACGAAGGACCATACTAAGGCACTTTAATAGACACACAGAAAACTGGGCAACAGGTAGAAAAAACAGATTCTGTAGCGAAACAAACGCGTTGTTTCGAACATTGGGTTTCGCAGAGAGGTTAGGCAAGAGTCGAATACCTCTTCATTGATTCTTTTTCTGTTAAATTAGTGTTTTTTAGTTTTTAATATTTCGAGTAACATTTTGGCAGAACTGCGCACGCATTACGCCCACCAGACAAGATTTCGTTTAAGAATATTGCAGCACAACGACGAGGTCGCAGAACCCGAGTCACAACAGCCTTCTCCATTGGTGCCGGAGCCAGGGCCGCAACAGTCTGATTCAGCGGTGCCCGAGCGTGATGTCGCGGCGCCCGAGCGTGATGCAGCGGCGCCAGAGCGTGATGTTATGAACGGGGACCGCTGCATCACGGACGGGACCCGCTGCATCACGCTCGGGCACCGCTGCATCACGCACGGGCACCGCTGCATCACGGTTGGGCGCGCTGCATCACGGTCGGGCACCGCTGGATCAGACTGTTGCGGCCCTGGCTCCGACACCAATGGAGAAGGCTGTTGTAACTAGGGTTCTGTGACCTCGTCGTTGTGCTGCAATATTCTTAAACGAAATCTTGTCTGGCGGGCGTAATGCGTGCGCAGCTCTGCCAAAATGTTACTCGAAATATTAAAAACTAAAAGAAACTAATTTAATAGAAAAAGAATCAATGAAGAGGTATTAGACTCTTCCGTAACCTCTCTACGAAACCCGACGTTCGAAATAACGCGTTTGTTTCGTTACAAAATCTATTTTTTCTACTTGTTGCCCATTTTGCTGTGTGTATTAAAGTGTCTTACTATGGTCCTTCATTGTGTTTCCTGGTAAGGAAATTCTACCTCATATTGCTCGTTGCCAACTACAAATGCTATAAAACAATAAAACAGCTATTTGCAAGTCAACTAACACAATAATTCGAAATTAACACTTACGATTGAAATCATTGTTTCCTTGAGCCATAGATGGACGACGACGACGATAGCCGGTACGACCGAGGTATTTGATGGAGACTGAATTGATTTTCAACAATACTGCTGTGGATACTCTCAAGACATTCTCCTAATTCGGATTCAAGAAAAAACAAACTCTCAAAGCTCTCGTAATCTGTATCAGGAAAAGGGACTCACAAGACTCTCACTATTTCATACAATTACTAGAGGCGCACAATGTTCCCGTCATTCTATTCAACTAAAATAGACTCCATCATCCAAAAACACGGTAGAGGTCAACCAATTTCACCTAACTCTAAATTCCCATTGCCCACGACAAACATGAGAAAATCAATATCGAACCTCAACCAAAAAGAAAGAAGTCACAAACGAGTTCCTCAAAACATCAACAAACCAAAACACGATGATAAGAGCCTCAGCTGACTACAATCGCCACGCGATAAATTGGAAAAAAACCTAACATTCATAAAGGCTAAATTCAACAATCTAGGAATTCGACCAAGAGTAAGGATTGCAGGTACCAAAATCACAGCGGCGCGAGGTAGAGAGAGGCAAACACGGAGGCGCTGCTAACCCTTATGATGGAAGCGATAAAAACGTGATGAACGTTTTTTACATTAATCCTCTTACATATTGGATTAATAGCTTGGTCACGGGGTGTAAATGAGTCGAGCTCGAGCCGAGCTCGGCTCATTTTCCAGGCTCGAGCTCGAGCTCGACTCAACTGCATTAGGCTCGGGCTCGAGCTCGAGCTCGAGCTCGACTCAACTGCATTAGGCTCGGGCTCGGCTCGTGAGCTCGAGCTAAATCTATATAAAAAAAAAAGCTAAAAAAATCAGCTCACGAGGAAGAAGACAATCGCGAAGAACGGCCGATATATCCTCAAGAACGGCATTTTTCGGTTTGGTGTATGGTTACGCGAGGTAGAAGATGATGGCGAAGAAGATGGACAGCTGTTTTCGGTTTGGTGTATGGTTACGCGAGGTAGAAGATGATGGCGAAGAAGATGGACAGCTGTTTGGTAACAAGGTAAGAAGAAACGAAGATGACGGCTGTTTGGTGTAATAGGGTTTTAGATTTGTGGGCTATTTTAATCATTGGACCATTTAAATAACTTCAGGATAATTTATTTGTTGGGCTATTTTATTCATTGGGCCTTAAAATAAAGAACTATATAATTAAAAAATAAATAAATAGAAAGCTCACGAGCGCTGGTGAGCTTTTTGAACAACATGAATTGAGCTCGAGCTCGAGCTCGTTAAGAAAAGCTCGAGCGCTTGAGCTGAGCTTTTGTCGAGCTGGCTCATCGAGCTCGTGAGCCGGCTCGACTCATCTTACACCCCTAGTCACCACGCCACGCCACCACAATATGGGCTAAAAAGATCAGTTAGATGAAGTTCTCATTTTGGACTGTATAGTATAGTCAAAGGGCCCTCCTCCCTCTTTAAATGCAAATTCAAAATCTGCTAAACAAATCGATGTTCCACTGAGCAGCTAGACTGCCCAAGGAATCAGCACCATTGTCGAACGTGCCAGTTTTTCCCGATGGAAACATGCGGAGAAACATGCATAATTGATTTGCGATTCAACCCTCCACCCCCACCCAAAAAAAAAAATAATAAACATCTTTTTCAAGTAAGTAGTACCACACAAAGCTAATTATTAACATGAAAATTTAATTATACAAGAACACCGGATTGGAATGATTCAGCATAAATTTAGAAGCGACTGGATCAACGGAAAAAGCAATTATATTATTTCAGTATTACCGAGTAACTGGTCTTAAGATAAAACAGCTCACCTACCTTCGACGAATCATTCGTTGCAATGTACCATTCTTCTTCTTTAACAGGGAATGCGTTTATCTATTTTTCTGATGTATTGCTTCCCTATCCGAGGACTACGATGGGGGGCCTCCGCCTCATGAGCTGGTGAGGCTGGATGTAGTGGCGCAGACTCAAGCGCCAGTAGAGCTGGCTGCGGCTCGGGCGCCAGTGGAACTGACTCAAGTGCCAGTAGAGCTAGTTGCTGCTCGAGCGCAAGTGGAACAGGCTCAAGTTCTAGTAGAGCTGGTTGCGGCTCGGGCGCAAGTGGAGCTAGCAGCGGGTCGGGCACTAGCGGAGCTGGAAGCAGCTCGGGCGCCAGTGGAGCGGTCTGTGGCTCGGACGCCAGTGAAGCAGGCTCAAGCGTCAATAGAGCTGGCAGCGGCTCGGGCGCAAGTGAAGCTATGGTTGGCAATAAGGGAACGATTTCGTTCTCGAATGCATCGCGGGGACGGGGATCAGGTCCCCGCCCCCGCCCCGCCCTGTTGCCATCCCTAAGTGAAGCTGGCAACGGCTCGGGCGCCAGTGGAGCTGGCTGGGAGAAGGCAAAAAAGAATGTGGCTTCGAGATCTTTGTGGTAAACTAGGGGCTATTCACGAACACAAAACGCAATTCCACAACCGAGAAACTCATAATGCTCTTAAAAACGACTTGAACATTATGGCAAAAGTTTAGCATCGATAGTTAGATCTTTAGTGTCCATATTCTGTATTGTTGTATTTTTACTCATCTATTGGTTGAACAAAAAAAACAGATTTTCCCAACCAAGATCTTCTAAAGTTGGAGTTCGAATTGAGATTTTCGTAAAACTATTGGATTTTCAAAAACGGTATTTTCAAAAGTGAGATCTTCAAAACTCAAAATTTTCAAAATTTAGATTTTCGAAATGCATGATTTTTTTTAAAAAAAGAGATTTTTAAAGTGAAATTTTCGAAATTCACAACTAGCTGTTGTCACCCCCTGCTCGGGTGCTGCCAGTTCGTTGTTGTGCTCTAATAATTTATTTATTAGTATGATGGACATAGCGCATGCACAGCTTTGCCAAAATATTATTTGAAATATGAAAAACTAAAAGGGACTAATATAACAGAAAAAATTTTAATGAAGATGTATTTGAATCTTACCTAGCCTCTCTGCGAAACCAAGTGTACGAAACAATGCATTTGCTTTGTTACAATATCTAACTTTTCTACTTGCTGCCCAGTTCGATGTACGATCGTTGAAGTGCTCTAAAATTCTCCGTCATTTGATTGTCCAATAAGGACTTCCGTTGTCAAATATCTCGTTCCCTACTAAAAAGGCTTTGTACGAATAAAACGGTTATTTGCGAGCAATATTAGCTCAATAATTCAAAATTATTGACACTTACGATTGAAAGGAGGATTGAAGTTTGTATCACTGTTTTATCTTGCGTTAGTTGAGAGCTTCACTCTGGCCCAGATTTCTTCTCCCCGAGTGATACTGATACATCGCATCCCAAGTGCATATTGACAGAGATAATTCACAAAATTAATAAATACTCTTAAAAAACAGTGAAGAACGAACATAGTTTCCGCAAAATCTCTTCTAACAATTAAAAAATGCACTGTCGTCTGCTTCTCGATATATCACCAAACATGTCATAAGCCGTCAAGAAATATATATGTATATATATATATAATATATATCATGTTGCATCTGATTTTTCATCGCTGCTTGATTCCAACGTATCTGAGCTATCGACCATCTTCTCTAATGAACCCAAATCGCCCACCTCTGAAATGGTATGGAGTCTAAGCTTCTCAGCATCTTCACTGTAATCATGCATGGACAATAATAAAGCAGTTGGAAACAAGAGATTCGTTACCATGTGAGTGAGAGTATAAGAAGAATTCATAGGTAAGTCTTACTCCGTTACGCCAAAATTCTCTTTAATTTTTAAGGAACTGTCTTTGGAACAAAACTCGGGAAGCTGTTTCGAGAGAAAATATGGGAAAAGGCCAACTTCAGTATAATCTCCAATACTTGGCTTTTCATGTAATAACAGCATAGAGAAACAACTCACCTCAGATAGATAATACAACTTTCCGAAAAGAGCTTGCACGGCTAGTTTTCTTTTAAACCCTTTCTCCGTATATCCTGACAAGTCCATGACCACTGGGCCTGCAAGTTTGCGCAAGCTTAAAAACATCAGTAGAGAATAAACAAGTTGTGCAAGCCATCAACCGAACGTTCAAGAATGAGAGCACAAAAGTAAGCCAGTTAGATAAAGCAAATACCTTTGTCTTTGACAATCCTCTCTGAGATCTCATTCAAAATTCCAGCTACCTGCTTATCTTCCAACATTGTTTTCTTCCTAAGCTGAATCAGGTTCGTTATCAAGTGTGGATTGAATGGTTTCTCATTCAACGCATAGCGTATGTATTTTCGCAGAATCTCCTCCATGTTAAAACCTGTCTGGAAATACAGCAGCATGTTAAGACCAATCAGACATGAGATTGATATTCATATAACACACACCTTCTGCTCGAGTTCCTTCAAAGCTGATAGTTCCACTTCGTCCATACCCTTCTCAAACAGCTCGTCTATTGATTTGTTAAGCGTAGCATTTTTATTAACCTGAAAAACATTTAACATCGCCGAGTAAACCAAATGCCTTCGCTTGATCTTTTTATCCAAAATCACGCCTTTCGTCAGTTATGAATGAATTTACCACAAACACTAGTCCCAGCAAACAATGCTACTCTCATCTATAAAAAAATGGACCCAGCTAATATATGCGAAGTGACAAGTAACTTCATCGGCAATACTAACCAATTGGCGGCGTTTTGCCCTAGGCGAGCCCATCTTTCTTATCGTCTTCACAACGGCCACCGCGAAGGTGATTCCGAGATAAGCCAACGGCACGGCAGCAACCCACGGAAGCGAACTCCGACCGACGCGTGGGCCCGGCAAGGCCTGAGTCACGGAGCCCGTGAATTCAACCAAGTCCAACGCCTTCTCTTGTATCCAAGGCAAATCCTCTTCTTCAATTTCCTCTTCTTCATACGCCTTCACTTGCTCTGCTTCTTTCGTGCTGGAAACGGCGTCGTTTTGCTTGTTTTTCGAAGACGCTCTTACTGAAACGCATCGAAGCGTCGAAGAATACGATAGCGAGGGAAGAAATTGGGATCCACGATATATGGGGAAGAGAGGATTGGTTTTGGTGACGCGAGAGAAGCAGCTTGCGCCGAAACTGCTTGAGGTGGCTGCCATTTGCAGAGGAGAATCGCTTGAAAGCTGTATTTTGAGGTTTTAGCTTTGAAAGTTTCGACGATGATAACTTAGACCAAACTAAGTTTCAGCAGCAGTTCCTTAGTTTTTATTTATCATTTTTGACCCACCAAAAATTTTAAAATTGTAAAATAACCCCATCATCGTAAACATCTACCATTGCAAACCTTAAACCGAGTCTGGTTCAGAAACAACTTTATGTACACATGAAAAGAAGCTATAAGCACAGTTCTTACAGCTAAAAGCTGATAACAGATAGCAAGCGATCAAACAGTTTGTAATAACTTAGAAGAAGCACTCGATGCCCCTTGACATCACATGAAGGAAACAAATCTTTGTAAGCCCAACACTTCACGTCGCCTTCTTCGACTTGTAAACTTTCGCACAGAAAACGTAGATCACCATGTTGAGCAAGCTAAGCCCGGCGAGCAGCCAAAAGAAATAATCAAGGTGTCCCTGGTTAAGGTTATCGGGAATCCACCCCTTTTTGCCTCCTCGAGTAGTCAAATACGTAACCACGGTCAGAATAAACGAGCTCAGATAATTACCCAAAGAAGTCGTAAGGAGAGAAAGAGCACTGCAAAGGCTCCTCATAGCATCTGGCGACTGATCGTAGAAGAACTCCAATTGTCCTATGAAGGTGAAAACTTCTGCTGCGCCAAGCAAGAAATACTGAGGGACCTGCCAGAAAATACTTATAGGGACAGGGACTGATTCGTCAACTAGGTTCAGCTCTTTCGCAAGATTCAGGCGCCATATTTCTACTACAGCAGCTGCTGACATGCAGAAGACGGAGAGCAAAAGGCCTATTCCCATCCTCTGAAGCTCGGAGAACCCTCGTTCTTTGCCTGTGAACTTTCGGGCAACTGGTACAAGGAGTCTATCGTACACGGGCACCCAAAAGATAACGCTGATCACGTCGAAGGTAGACAGTGAGGCGGCTGGGATTGTGAAGGATCCTACGGTGGTGTCCATGACCATTCCTTGCTCGACGAACATGGTTGACATTTGGGCATAGACTGCTGAGAAGACAATCCCCGTCGCCCATATGGGGAACATTCTTATCAGGATTTTCAGTTCTTCTACTTGTGTGACGGTGCAGAGCTTCCATGGGTTCGAATAATCGCCAGTTTTGAGTTCTGAATCTGAGATTACAGCAGCTTTATCGAGGCACCTGGCACAGAATCAACAGTTGCAAGAAGTTATGAGGGCTCAAACATTTGTACCATAATTGACATTAACTTACTTCAATTCATCCGTATGGAGCAGTTTTCGACTCCCTTCGATGGCAGAGCTTTTATCTGGTGTTTCGTATAGAAGGCTGCTGTCAATCGGGACTGAGAGATTGAATTTACGAAACGATGCGACGAGCACTTGACACACGCGAGTAACGGGACTACCACTTGGCTTCTGAAACCTATAGAGAGAAGTCCCTGAGAAGAAGCTTATTATAGCAAAGCCCATAAAGAAAGCGGGGATGCCAAAACCAAGCCCCCATCCAGCGTTGTCTTGAATCCACACTATTAAGCTGCTTGATATGAGAGCACCAATGTTGATAGAGAAATAAAACCAATTGAAAAAAGATCCCTTTTTTATTCTCTCAGATGTGTCTGTATCATCAAACTGATCTGCCCCAAATGACGAAACACATGGCTTGATTCCTCCTGTTCCAAGTGCTATAAGATACAACCCGAAAAAGAAGATTGCATATTGAGCAGGCGTAGCTGATGGGCACACAGAGTCAATGCATTCAGGGGGCTTAAAAGATGGTACGGAGGCAGATAGAGTCAATGTGCACATTCCCTATATAACACAAATCACGGAAAGCATAATCTGCATGATGCTCTTTACGAAGGGTTCTCAAAAATAAAATCTTGAAAGGATAGCAAACATACAATGAAGTAAATGGTGGAGAACGCAGCAATCGTCCAATATCTTCCCCAGTATGCATCTGCGAGGACCGCCCCAATAAGAGGAGTCAGATAACATGTGCCTTGCCATGTGGTCACGTTTCTCGCAGCTGAAGCATTCCCTTCGTGTAATTTTTTAGTCAGATAACTGACGAGATTCGTCGAAATCCCATAGTAAGCTAAACGCTCGCAACACTCGTTTCCTGCCATCAAATTTGGAAAAGGAAACAGAGGATTAGGAAAGGAGTGATCATCAATAAGGAATTATATTTGTGACTGCACCTAGAATAAAAGGGCAAGCCCTCCAATTTCCAGTATTGCTCTTCAGCACAGGGTTTCCCTTGATGTCAACGGAACCATCACCAGTGTATAGTCCATTGCTTCCATTC
Organism: Craterostigma plantagineum; assembly: GCA_027422505.1. Classification (NCBI taxonomy): domain Eukaryota; kingdom Viridiplantae; phylum Streptophyta; class Magnoliopsida; order Lamiales; family Linderniaceae; genus Craterostigma; species Craterostigma plantagineum. Next base: position 796,198 of record JAPQWV010000005.1, read on the forward strand.
TAAGGGGGGAATTTTATTATGCACAAAAACCACGATCAGTAAAAATAGAAGTCAAAATTCCCCAAAATTAGACACCCCAATCAGCTCATCATATACAAAATTTCGACAGAGATCAAACGTATTCACGTCGTCCTAACAAGATTATCACCAAAAACGATTACTCCAACTAGATTTTCCCATCCCAAAAGAAAACAGCAAAACCTAGAAGAATTTAAAGAAGAGAAAAAGAACCTCCGTAAGACCGTCCTCAAGGAGCAACCTCTCTTCCTCATGAGTACCCATCTCGATTACCGACCGGATTCAATATAATATGCGTGTGATTACAAACTTAATCGCCTGATGATACTGAGATTGTGGGTCCAATTCACGTTATCTCTAAAGATGATACCTTGCAAAGAGGAGATTCTTTTGATCGAGACCGTGTTGGTGTTTGTTATCTTCTGAGCTTAAGTTGTCAAATAGTGGAATTAAAATAGCATAGAGTTGCGTGCCATTTCAATTATAGTATTATTGCTTTCATACGCCGTCAAAACCATTTCATTTCCAAGAAAGATATTTAATTAGGTCTACAATTGATTCATATCAAGAGGAACAAGACATCTTGCACCATTTTATGATGCGTTTTTATCTTATTTTAAACCGTTTGACTGTTAGCTTCAAATAATTGCTCTTGTGTGTACTAATATCTGACCTTATAATTTATATTTTGTACGATAGTGTCTTGCAAGTTTTACATTGTATTTTTAATGTCTGCATCAACTTAAAACACTTTAAAATCTAATGGCAACATATGTAGACAATCATATGATTAATGTACATACGAATCCCCAGTAAATAAATTTCACATCTTTTTATCCCGCATAAAACACGAGACAACACAACACATAGACAACCACTATACATACTACGGAATTCTATTGGCATTAGGGTGCGTCTGTTACGCGGAATTCGAAGCGTAATGTCCAATTATTAAATGTGTATCATTACATTTTCCTTTTCGATACAAAGCGCGCCCTAAGCCATCGGTTCGAAAGTGCGCACTTATTCGTATATCTATAACGAACACTGTTTATTTTACATCACAAATCGAAATTGTAACCCTCGTACCTCATGCGACAAGCCGTCATATTAACCTGCGCTCCAATGGAGGTTCCGCACAGATTTGCGAGCGCGGGCGTACACTCGTGCAAGCAGTAGACGCAATCGATTACGCCTTTAGACGGGTCGCACTCTCCGAGCGCAAATGCTGTCTCTCCCTGCACAGTATTCCATCGGTAGTCGCGGAAGTTCTGCGAGTTGGGAACCGAAATTTCGAGGTCGGACAATAACCCCTGAACGTTGAGGATGTAAGGATCGTTTAGGTTCGAAAGCCTTACGTCGTTGCAAGCGTGGGCCTTTATGGTCGTAAGATCGTCGTGGCTTTCGACGCTAGACGCCGCGAATAATAATATCATCAGATTTATTATTGCTGTCATTATATTGAAGAAGACAGAAGAAGACGTGATGATAATGATGATGATGATGTCTTAGTAGTGTTGATGGATGAACCTCTCTTATCTTCAATTCAACACTATATAGGGAGAGAGAGAGAGAGAGAGAGAGAGAGAGAGAGAGAGAGAGAGAGAGAGAGAGAGAGAGAGACTTAGTTTTCTTCGTAATAATTTTGTGATGCCATCGAGACAAAAACTAGGAGCATTGTTCTTCTTGATGCTAGTTTTAAGGCTTTTTAATTAAAATAGGGGAATTTGAACCCAAATTAGCTAAAATAGGGTTAATTTGGTGGAAATTAATAAAATCGAGCGAAACGCGTCTATTAACAGCGAAATGCGGGCAATGGCCGCGACGTCGCTCCCATTAAACGCGACGAGGGCTCAATCGGGCTTAACGCGGGCTCAATCGGGCTTTTGGAATTAAACGGGCGTCGCGGCTAATGGACGCGTCGTCGCGCTTAATGCCCGCGACGACGCGATGAATAAAGCCGCGACGCCTCCTTTCTTCTTCATTTTTTCTCCTCTCCTCCCTTCGATTCCTCAGGCGAAATTTCGGGCGATTGTTGCGCGATTTCAAAGAGTGATAGATCCGTTATTCCTCGTCGTCGTCAATTAAGCTTCGTTTGGTATGAAATTCCTAATTTGTTTAAATCTTGTTTTTGATGTTAGATCCACACTTGATCACGGCCCTCGTAGAGAGGTGGAGGAAGGAGACGCATACGTTCCACTTGCCTGTGGGTGAGGCCACCGTCACTCTTGAGGACGTTGGTGTGCTGTGGGGACTCCCCGTGGATGGTCACTCGGTCAGTGGTGTTATCCAGCACAGGACGCAGGATCAGTGGCTCGAGTACTTGGAGGAGCTGACTGGTTACAGACCTGCTGTGGGGGCGTACACCGGGACGAAGGTGTCGCTGAGGAAATTTGCAGACTGGCTAGAAGCCAACGAGATCGATGATCACAGCTCAGATTATGAGGTCGATCAGCGGGCACGTGCATATGCGCTATTACTCATGGGATCAGTTTTGTTCCCCGACTCCAGCGGCAGCTCGACGTCCATGACCTTACTCCCGTTGCTCGAAGACATAGACGCCGTGCACACGTACAGTTGGGGCAGTGCCGTGCTGGCTTTCTTGTACAGAGAGCTATGTACTTCGTGCTGGCTTTCGCGTACTCATGGGATCAGTTTTGTTTAAATCTTATTAAAATATTTAATATATTTAATACATATTCTGTTTTTTATTTAATATATTTTACGTAGTTTTTACTAAAATATTTAATATTTTGTTCCTAAAAGTATTTATTTTTTTTAATATATTTTATATTTAAATATTTATATTTTTTTTGATTTTATATTAATATTCTCGCGATTTCAGTACGCGAAACATTACGATGGGTGCTGGCCAACTCGTGCGTGAAGCATGTGTGCGGTCCACCGTATCTCGTCACCTTCCAAAAAAAATTTTCGGTTTGAAGACTGCTCGCAGTGTCCAGTAACAATCGTCGTTGTGGTTGCATCTCACGCTCCATGCAGTTCTGTTACTTTCGGTCACGTGGTACTCACGTCTAACAACCCTCAAATGGTAATCGTTAACAGCACATTTTAATTGTTCTTTGCTATTAAACGTCATACCTACGTAAAATGCGGGATCGTCAGTGTCGTAAAAATCACCACCACAGTTTCGCCCTCTTCTGTGGGAGCCATTTGATAAGAGGTATAAACGGCACCGACTGGTATAATGCTCTATTCTCTTCTAGCTCACTTGGCATTGGTTCATCGTCATTTTCATCATCGGCATTTGCGGGATCTGGCAAATCGTCTAGTGCCCCACCCTCGTCATCGGCTTCAGAGTCACTGACGTCATCTTGGACGGCGTCGTGATCGATCTCAGGCTGCGCCACCGTCGAACTAATAGGAATGCAACGGCTGCTCGAAGGTATATCTTCGTCAGGGGCAAACGAAATATTCGTCAATCCTTCAGTAACTGAAGCAATGTCAGGAAACGAAAAGCTCGGCGCGGGATTCGTGTACTCGTCGGGAGGATATACGTTGCGCTCGGACTGAACGATCTCGGTTGCCTCGACAAAGACCTCGATGTAATCGAGCTCATTGTCGGGATCCAAGAAGTATGCCAGGTCAGCATCACTAGACAATAGCAGGATATTATGATACAGTTGTGAGTGTTGATAGTACTCGTCTTCGCACGAACGATTAAAAGAAAGCATTGCTGTCGACAGAAGTCATGTCGTACAGCATACTAAGAAATTGCTCGAAATTGGTATCGCGACGAATTCGTCGATAACCGATGGGTTCAAGACTATACTGTATGGTGTTTGACCCGTGTATGATTTCACCGCCATAATAAACAACTATTTGAATTTTTCTAGACACCATATTGGATATGTATGAAATTGTATGAATTGAATTTCGAAAATTGAGTGGCTTTAAATAGGGGAAAAAGCCGCGTTTATTAAACGCGTCGCCGCAGGCAATAGGCGCGACGACGCGTCCATTAAACGCGACGGTGACCCATTATCGTATGGGCCGTCGTTAGTGGGTCGTTAGTGGTCGTAGTGGGTCGTTAGTGGGTTTAGTGGTGGGTGTAACTGTGTCTAGGTCAAACGTCGCGGCTATTAACCGCGACGACGCATCCAATAAGTGCGACGCGGGCCACATGCAGGCCCAGCCGGGTCCACCTGTATTTTCGCGATGGTTATTAATTTCCACGTCAGCGTCGCGGGCAATGGTTGCATCGTCGCTGTTAATAGCCGCGTTTCACTCGATTTTATTAATTTCCACCAAATTAACCCTATTTTAGCTAATTTGGGTTCAAATTCCCCTATTTTAATTAAAAAGCCTAGTTTTAATGTCAATATATATATGTATATATATATTATATTAGATTGATTTCTTGTTGTTAAATGTCGAAACTCGTTAATGCCTTGCCGTATTGTTTCGTAATGTAACTTATTTGTTCTTACATATAGTGAAGCTCGTTATCTCCCGCATTTTTGCCGAATGCGTTCCTAACATAGGTATTGTATAATTAATTATATAAATCTCTTTTCTATAATATATACATTGTGCGCGTGATTTTTAAATGGTAACTTTCTGATTGCATATGCAGGATTTCTGGTGAATAGATAAACCTTGCAGTATGGAATATGTACTATCATGAAATTATCAATAATTAGAAAACTTATGAAGAGTATATTTATTGCATATGAATCAAGAACTAACTACTACATAGAGAAATAGACAGGTTTAAGCTAAGTTCTTGCGAATATTCAGTTGGTAAGAACGAAGAGATTGCTTCACTGATTCCACTAGTTGGTGGAGACGAAGAAGCATTGCTTCTCTGAAGCGAACGATGGCCGTGATTGTGATTCAAAGATAAGGACAGCGATAGTTCGCAGCCATCAACTCCATTGGTAAGAAGAAGTTCATTTCTTGACGAATCTTCAAGCTTAAGAGCTCTAAAGCGAGATTCCTGCAAAAAGCAACGGAATTTATTTTCTTTATTCTGAGGTTTTCACTACAAAATAATATCATAGCATCAGATGGAATTACTGCTGCAGTCTTTAGCATTGAATGACTATTTTGAATATTTACATATATGAACTCCAAGAGAAGAAACCCATAACTTGAAATTAGTAGTAATTCAATGGACCATCTATTTGCAGAAAGTAACGTATGAAATTAAATGCACATTCGGACAAAAGGGCAGGAAGGGAGAGAAAAGCTAAGGGGTAAGGAAAAGTAAGCAATTGATTGTACCTTGAAAAAGTCTGACTCTACCACTGCATTTTCAGAAGGGTTTTCATTTTTCTCTCGATTTTTGAGTCGATCTTGAAAATTACTACCATTCATCGCAACAACTGAGGAGAAAGTCCATTGATCTGATGATATCTTGTTCGTAATTCTCGTACTTTCGTCAGTGTAATGGTCTACATCATAACTGTACGGATTTGTAGCCATTGCTTGGCTGCAATGCTTGGACAAACAGCTGATGAACTCATCGTGAATTCGTGCTTTGAAATATTAATACAGTGTATGTGTATGTGTGATAGAATGTTCAAACGAAGTACTGCTCATGCTTGATATTTGAGAAGCCAAAGCGCAAACAAAAAATAATACAATATTTTACTGGAAGTTAAAGAAAAAAGCTTCACCTTTTAAATGGAGAAGCACTGTGGAGATAATCCTCACATGGAAACTCTCCATTTGGCTGTTGTATGTTAAAACTCTTGTCTGAAAAAAAAAATAATAAAAAATACGTTTGCACAAGAAACACAAAGTAATGCCTTTGCATTATGGTGCTGAGAGTTTATTAAACGATTTTACCTTGTCTGCTGGCATCATTCTTCATGCTTCTATACATCTAACATAACGTAAATATAGACATGTGTGAGCAATGATAGAAAATGAAGCTCTTTCCTTGTAATGAAATAGAATAAAACAAAGAAAATAAAACCTGCAAGTGGCTCTTCACATGAGCAATGGTGAGCCCTTTCACATCCATCGACTGTAGAACAAGCTTAGGTGTCGCCTCTAAACGTATATAAAACCAGTCAGAAAATGAACAAAATATACCATATAATATCTCTTCCATACATAATCAATAGAATTTAGGAAACATATTAAAGTTGATGAGAATATAGTTATGTTACTGTGTTGGCCACCAAGACTGTCAATGGCATGAACAAAGCAATGGTGAAGATCTGGCGTCCATTTCAAACGAGGAACCTTTGATCTTCTGTATTGTCTTACTCTGCTTACAACACCACTACTCCTTCCATAGCTAACCATTTTTCTTTCTTTTCTTGAACAACTAAAAAGAACCCTTAAATCTCCAAAGATTGATTCGAAAAGGTGAAAAGGGAGGTAGGGTTTTGTAAAGATACGATGAGAATAAGCTTTCAGTGATATATAAGTAAAAGAGATTGTAAAAGATGATCACGAGGCTTCTGATAAATCTCCTCCTTCTGAAAACGTTAGAAAAATAAAAGAAATAATTGCGAAAAAACAAAGAAAAAGACCAATTACTGATGCACTGCAACAGTACTATATATACTACACTGATGGGGTTTGACTCTTTAGCTACGAAAAGCCAGCATTGCCATCATTGCAAAAATCCAGGAAAGGCTTCTCATTACATGCTATCATGTAATAATATTCTTTAACAAATGAAGCAAAGATATACATATATAGTTGCTCAAAGAATTTATATCATTAATTGCAGCTATGCTAAATACTAGTACACAACCTAATTAAATAATGATATTTTAATGGGCGCGAATAAGGAAGACACATGAATTGGCAGTTTAAGCCAAATACAGGAAAGAAGCAGGAATTAGAATAAATGAAAATGATCCAAAATCAGTACGTAAATAAACCATTTGAATGAAGAAAAAGGAAGTAAATATTTCTTAACTGTACTATATCAGCAAGGCTGTGAATAGATTGCTTGGGGATTTGTACAGTAAAGGGGGGCAAAATGGCATTTTATTGGATCTGTGGCAGAAAAAGGGGAATGATGAAAATTCCTGCAGAATTTAATAATTATGATGGATAATATGTAACGTATGTCCAAAAAACATCAGAAAAGGTGCATTTTCTCTATTATTTTCTGGGGTCAATAAAGGACAAGGAAACGGAATAAGAATTGGAGAACAGCATTCACTATTGCCACGCTTTGTCTTTACATATAATTAGCTGACATAGGGTCTTGCTCATTTTCTGACCAATTCTTTTCGGCCTTTTACGCATTTTGATTCAAATATGTAAACATTTGGTCAACCCGCTTGAAAATTATTTCTTATAATTTGACTAACTAATGAAAGTTTCAACGGAGGATGAGATATTGAGCATTACATATTGAATGCATGGGCAAATTGAATGTCATCTAGTTATATAAAGCTTAAAAAAATGAATTCTTTACCAAAGTCAATGTCTTTCTCGAATGAAATATTGACCTTGTCACATCAATCAGTGGGAAAGTAAGGCATGGTGGTAGGCTAAAGAGGCAGATACGATTAGCCCAAAGCCTATGCAAAGGTTTACCTTTTGAGAAGAAAGTACTTCTTCTACCTTTTCTTTCTTTTTTTTTTCCTCAAAGTAAATTTTGAATAGGATAATAATTTTATTTTGGACTCATTCGCTTCAGAATGACTTAATTGCAAAATCGAAAGAAAATAATGGACTTATAGTAAAGCTAAAAAATAACCAATTAATTTTGGATATGTATTTCCTTTTTATTTGAATTTTTGAGAAAGTGGTCCTTAAAACCAAAATATGAGTAATTAAGGGCCCAATAGTGCAAAAAAACCTTTCAAGTGATAATGGGCTTCTTTTTTTCGTAAAGGGCCCAATTACTTGGAAAGATTTTACTGACGTGTTGAGTGTATTCTGAAAATTGAAAAACGAGAGCCAAATCAAACCCCATTCATCCCTCCTCGGTTTCTTACAAGCCTTTGGTTCGTGGTGCTATGGAGGGGATTGTAATCGAGGTTTATGATGCATACAGCAGAATCTTTCGTGGGGTGTCGACGTCGTTTCGACGAGCATTTATTCAGGCGGGAAAATCGAGGCTGTAATGGCGCTGAACGTCGTCAGAATGGCGATGAAGCAAGGCGAAGACTTCACCGTTTACTTAGCTTTCTGTAAGGGAATAGGCGCGGTGAATGCTTCTGAGTTTCCATGAATTTGAGCAGAGCATTAGTGGATTCTCTTGTGATGTTTCGAGCGAAAAATGAAGAGAAAGAAGCCATAGTTTGTGAGAGAAGCTGCAAATTTTGAGATCGTGGGAGATAGATGATCGAAGTGGTGAAATTAACGGTCTGAAGGCTGTTATTACTGATAAATGGGAGAGATTCGACGATAGCAATGGAGAAATTGTGAAGAAGACGAAGGAATCCATTCGATTCGCCTTTGATTGATTATTATCAAGTCCAAGAACATGAGCAAGAATTGCCTGTTTGATCATCTTGTAGTTTGCAGCTTGAGAAAGTTATAGAGTTAATTGATTACTTAGACCTTCGTTTAGTTATTTAAACATATCTATCCCTTTTACAACCTTGTCCATTGTCTTCATTTATCAGTAAATAGAAGTTAGAATATGAAAAACAACGTCTTTGCAGTACCACCGTGATGAAAAGCATGGCATCATTAGTTAATTGCTTCATCTCTTCTCCACCCGATACTTCAGCACCCCGCCCATTACGCAACGATCATGCATTATGTGAGACGATTTTGGATAAATATCCCTTGTTTTTCTTCTTCGCATCTCATGTAGTATTATTATATTCGCTGGCATCATATGTGTGACCGAAAGGAAACACATGTATGTCTATATATATTCCAGCATCTTCGATCACTTACTTCCCTTTTTCACCACATTATCTGCTGCACGCCAGGTGTTTGTCGAAATTACCTAAACAGAGTGATGTCTCAGCTCGATCTCGGCGGTTGCAAGAAGAGGAAGAGGAGCGAAAGGGTATACAAGTTCAAGTCTTTCTTCGAACGAGGCTACCCAATAACATTCAACGGTTCGTTCCAGGAAAACGTTAGGGCCCTTTTGGATTTGGGGCGAGTCGAGGTTGGATTATGCGGTAAAATGCCAATTTGGTCCTTCCAACTCGAAGTTTGTCGAGACCCTTTGTTGCACCTTTTCCTTTTCGTCGTGGAAGAGCCCGTCGAGTTGTCCCTCGAACTTCACTGCAAGCACTGTCATTACGTAGGTAGAGTGATTTACGTCCTGTGGAATTAACTTATGTAAGAAAAAATTATCTTTCTAATGTTTCAGCTTGGTAGAGGAGATATCATAGCAACTCCAGGTATGAAAGACACACCCCGACAGGTTTTTTTGCAACCATTTATTCTGTGGAAAATATCATGTGTTAGGCTTCTGAAATGGATCGACTTAGGTGACATTTAGAGAGCATTTTGAGTCGAACGATTATATCTCGACTGGCTTACTTCTTTCCCTTTTCCTTTTCGTTTGTATGATGTGAAACGTGTAGCTCAGGTTGGGGACATCACATGATATGCAATAAGAAGTACCATTTCTTGCTCCCATCGTCCAAGGCTGGTTCGTCGGGCGAATACTGTAAGTCAAAAGCGATCGAGTTAAACGGAGATCGTGGCCATAGCTTACACGGCGTGTTTCATTCAGACGGGTTCGGGCATTTGCTTTGCATCAACGGGTTGGAAAACGGGTCGAACGTCGCTGGTTATCAAATCATGGACTTCTGGGAGCGTTTGTGCTTGGGCTTAGGAGCAAGGTTTGTATGATAACGAGGATGTAGTTCGAACAATTCCTATCGTAATAACATGTCGATTGCTTTTCTTACAGGGAAGTGAGCTTGAGAGACGTGGCGAGAAAGAAAGGCATGGACTTAAGGCTTCTTCACGCCTTAGCCTATGGAAAAACATGGTTTGGGCATTGGGACTATATATTCGGCCGAGACAGCTACGGCGTTAACCTAGAGACTTATCAGAACGCCGTTAAGACCATTCGAAGCATTCCCTTAAAATCACTTTCTCAAAACGAGATGGTTTCCATCATATTCCCTCGCTACCAATTCCTAGCGGGCAATTCTCTGATCACCTTAGGTGACCTTTTCCGCTTCATTTTGGACCTAAAACGCCGAACCCCAAAAGAAAACGCCGGCGGCGATTGCATCCTCGGCGCTCATTTCCCGGCGATCATGTCAGACTCTTCGTGCAGGTGGTCTCCGAAAAGGGTAGAGATGGCAATCCACGTTGTGGTCGAAACCCTAAAGAGGGCCGAGTTTCGATGGGTGTCGAGGCAGCACGTCAGGGACGTGGCTCGGGCCTATATTGGCGACACGGGCCTGCTAGATTTCGTGCTCAAGTCTCTGGGGAATCAAATGGTCGGGAATTATTTCGTTCGAAGGTGCTTAAACCCCGTCACCAAAGTGTTGGAATATTGCTTGGAAGACGTAACTCAAGCCCTTTCGAAGCAAGAATCTTTCCACGTCATTGCTGGGAAGGTAATAAAACCTCAGAGGAAGACGTCTCAGTCTCAGCTCACGAAGGACTTGCTTCACATGTACAGAACCATTCTCAGATGCAGTGGAACAACTTCTATCGCCATGGCTTCGAGGGTTATCCTCGATACTAAATTTTTGGTCAAAGACTATCAGAGATCCATTACTACTACTACATCGTCCGACGAACGAGAAATCAACTGCTCCGTGGTGGTTGTCTCAAACGATCAAGAATCAGAAACGCCAGCCCATCGTATCGTGCTAAGGAACGGAACAACCTTCGACGAGCTGAGGCTCAATGTGGAGAAGACCTTCCAAGAAGTATACTTTGGGCTGAGAAGTACTGCCAGCGAGGACTACTCCATAAGACACGTGGGCCCCAAAGGGTCGTCCGACATGGTGTTAAATACGGTGAAACCTGGCTGCAAAATCGTGTTCGAGGTTAGGCAGTCGGGCGAGACGATGGTCGAGGGCCGATCGATGGCTGACGTGGACTGCGTCTGCGGCGCGAAATACGACGACGGAGAGAGGATGGTGGTTTGCGACGTGTGCCAGGTCAGCCAGCACACGCGCTGTGCTGGCATCCCCGACGGGGAGGAAATTCCCAACATATATCTCTGCTGTAACTGTGAGAAAGATGTGCTGCGCTTTAGTTCTTTACCGTGATGCTCATCGTTGTAATAAGCTACGGCCATGAAGTTTAAGGCAGAGAATACAGCATTTATCGCTATTTGTTAATTCTTGACGAGAGCTAAAGACGAAACAACGGACGAAAGTAGGGAAGAAATCGCAGCGATGAGCAGAAACGCCGCAGCTACATAAGCTCTGTTGAAATAGGCGTCGAGCTTCATCCTCGCCAGCGAAAAGCGAGTCTCGTTAGAATAGTCTTGAAGCCCTTCGTCTAAGGCGTCGGTTACTCTCTTTAGATCTCTCGTGAAGCCGAAAGCAGAGCCAAACCCTGTCGCTAGCAATGGCAGCATAACCTAAGGAGAAGTATGCAGCATTCTTACTGATTATAGCTGTTTTTTAATTTAACGTCGAATTTTATTTGATTACCTTGTCTGCGTAAAATTCGAGGATATGATCGTCTTCGTCGAGGGCTTTTCTCGATACTGCTACGACTCTGTAGATTAGCAGTGGAGTCACCACCAAGCTGTATGCTAGTCCAATGACGGCGACGGAGAATGCATACCTATGTATATATATTTCGAAGGTATAATAAAATCTTCTCATCAAGCTATATATATATATATATATATATGTCGATTTATTACATACCTGTATGCGCCTATGTCGTTGAAACGCACTTGGCCGCCGTGGTTATAGCCGTACAAGCTTGTGACGTGGACGTTGTCTGAAGCTAAGACGGCGGTCGAAACGATGAGGCAAGCCGTGGTCATGAGCCTTGCGATGACAGAGGTTAGTAATTTTATGGGCCGTGGAGAAGATGGCGGCGGCGTTAGGGCTATAGAAGGTTGTTGAGTTTGAGCTTTCTTCTTACTACTATCTTTGTGTTTCTTTGGTTGGTTTGTTGTTTCAGACATAGGAAGTGATGATTGTTTTGTTGAGAATGTGAAGAGTTAGTTGGTGATTGATGGTTTATATGAGTTTATCGAAGATGACGACGACAATGTGGTATGGAAGAGTTCAATCGAGCTTTGTAATCTTCACTTTCACATTATAAAATATATGGTAAATATGTCGTGACATAGAAGAAAAGTAGAAAATTAAAGAACGTATGCTTAATAAGTCCGTTATTATACGCCAAAATATTACATCAGGTACGATTGGTTGTTGTCTGTTTACAGCTATTGTTTGATCGATCAGTTCTAGTAAACCATGAATACTATATGAAATAACGATAACACAAAGATACATTTCATAAAGAAAAAACCATTCAAAAAAGCATTAAAAAAAAATAATATATGGCCTGCATTCATTACAATCAAGAATTACAACCGCCATTAATGGCGTTATTCCCAAGCTCCCTCAGCATAGACACAACCCGTAGCATGTTGGGCCTCTTCGACGGAAAATCGTCGACGCACTGCAAAGTGATCTCAAGTACCTCACCATCTCCTTAACCTCTTGGGCTTCGCCGCCGCCGCCGCCGCCGCCGCCTTCACTTTCGTCTCCTTTAGTAATTTCGTCGAACAGTTGGTGGTCAATCACTTCCATGCTCTTCCCTTCCCTCACCTTGCCCTTCACCCACCCGACAAGATTCGTATCCCCAAAGTCTTCCTTATCGGTGGGCCTCTTCCCCGTCAGCAGCTCCAGCAAAATCACGCCCAGGGAGTAAACATCGCCCTTCGCCGTGCACCTAAAGCTCTGATAGTACTCCGGCGGCACGTAGCCCGGCGTTCCCGCCAGCGTGCTGACGCTGAGGTGGGTGTCCAAGGCGCTAATCAGCCGCGCCATTCCGAAATCGGAGACCCTCGCCTCCATCTCTTGGTCGAGCAGAACGTTGCTCGATTTCATGTCTCGGTGGATTATGTGGGGGATGCAATTGTGGTGGAGGAAGCACAGACCCTTCGCCGCGCCCCGCGCGATCTTCTTGCGTTCTTCCCAGGTTAGGGTTCTTCGATTATCATCCTTCGATCTTCCGTGCAGCATCTCTTCTAAGCTTCCGTATTGCATGTACTCATATACCAGCAGTCGTTCTTCGCCTACTTTGCAGTAGCCCAGCAAAGGAACTAAGTTCTTGTTCTTGATTTTGCCTAGAGTCTCCATCTCCGCCATGAATTCTCTATCTCCCTGACAGCTCAACCTTATGAGCTTCTTTATCGCAACGCAAGTTCCATCCTTTAACGTCGCCCTAAACACTTCTCCAAACCCGCCCGACCCAATAAGGCTCGCAGCTGAGAATCCATTCGTGGCCTCGATGAGTTGTGAGAACTTGAGTTTCCTCAGCTGCCTTTGAAACGTCGCGACGTTGATGCTCAATGGCTCTTTCTCCTTCTCGATTTTCCAAGTAGTAGCTGCGTGGGAAGCTTGTAAGCTGTTGAGCATTTTAACTTCTTCAGCTTCCCTTCGCCTGGCTCGCATTGCAATAGCCCAGACGATGAGCAAGCATATCGAAGCCACAGAGATGAGTACTGCCATTACAACGCTGTTAGCCCACGAAACAGCCGACGATTTCTTCCCGCGCCTCATTCCGCCGGAATTTCCCGAGTTCCCTTGGATTTCGTCGTATTGGCATTCGGGCAATGGAACGCCACAAAGCCCGGGATTGTTGGCGAATTGGGTCGCGGGCAGCGTACTGAGCTGCCCCCTCGAAGGAATCTGCCCCGTTAGTTCATTATCGGAGAGATCGATCTGCACCAAGAACGATAGGTTGGAAAAGGAATCTGGGATGCGTCCTTGCAACCTATTGTGAGAAGCATCGAACACGCCCAGGTTCTTGAGCTGTCCTAAAGTCGCCGGAATTTCGCCTGAAAGTTCGTTGTGGGCAAGATCAAGAACTTGCAGGGCTATCATGCCTCCGAATTCATTGGGGATTTTCTCTCGGAGCTGATTGTAGGAGAGGTCGAGGTACTCTAGCGTTTGATACCGAGTGAATAGGCTTAAAACTGGGCCAGAATACAGCCGAGTGAAATCGCAGTTCTTGAGAGACGGCACTTGCGTTAGCCTCTCTGGCCTTATACCGTAAAACTCCAGCAAACCTCCCACTCCCCTGCAAGAATTCCCGACGTTTCTGACGAACACGAGGGTGTTGCCCGACAGAATCCCGGGCAGCGATTTAGCCCCCATCTGTCTGCCCAGCCTGTGCGGGATTTCGCCAGTCAGCTGATTGCTGTTCAAGTCTAACCAGACCAAACTGCTGCAGTTTGCTAACTCCTTAGGTATCTGCCCAGTCAAGCTGTTGTTCCCCAGCTGTAGAACGGCCAGCCTCGGCAAGAGCCCGAACTCCCTCGGGATTTCGCCGCTGAGCCCATTGCTGGTCAGAGAGATCCACTCGATGTCGACCGAATTGAATAGCTCGGTCGGGATTTTGCCCGTCAATCGATTGTTGTTCAGTATCAAGTTCTTCAGCTTCCCTGCATTTCCCGAGCTGGGGCGGTATCTGCCCTTCTATGGCGTTGTACCAAGCGATGAGCTGCTCGAGGTTTTCGAGGTTCCCCAGCTCGGGCGGGATCGACCCGTTGATGTAGTTGATGCTGAAATCGACGATCTTCAGCTGCGAACATAAGGAAAGCTGAGGCGGGACCCGCCCGACGAGCGAGTTATCCGCCGCCCGAAGCTCCTCGAGCGACGACGCGCCGGGGCAGATGCTCGCCGGAATCTCCCCGCCGAGGGCGTTGGAGCTGAAGTCGACGATCCTCAGCTTCTTGCAGAAGGAAATCGACGGCGGGAATTCGCCTGAGATTTTGTTGTCGCTGAGGAGAAGCGTCTCCAAGGAGGCTAAGTTTTCTCAGTATAGAATCTGGGAATGGGCCCGTGAGATTGTTCCTCGATAGGTCCATCGATTGGAGCCACGAGCACGACGAAAACGAGCCAGGGATCGAGCCCGTGAGGTTGTTGTCGGACAGCTTGAGCTCGACGAGCGAGCCGCAGGTCCAGCCCAGCTCGGGCGGGACCCACCCCGTGAGCCGATTCTTGGAAAGGTCTAACCTTTGAAGGTTCTTTAGAGAGCCGTAAGAAGGCGGTATTTCGCCCGACAGCGAATTCTCGGGGACGATCAGCTCGGTCAGGCTCGTGCAGTTCGATAACGAGTCGGGCAGAGAGCCGTCGAGCCGATTTCCCGACCAGTCGAGCCGAAGCAGCGAGCCACACCCTTCCATTCGCAGGCTCGATATTGAGCCGCTGAGGTTGTTGTAGGACATGTCGAGGGACCGCAGTTTTTCGGCGCGGAGGAGGAGGTTTTTCGGGCAGGTAGCCGGTCAGGTTGTTGAAGGCTAGGTTGACGTATTCGAGGTTCGGGCGGCCCGAGAAGAAATCCTCGGAAATTTGCCCAATGATTCCGGAGAAGGAGAGCTCGAGGTTCTTCACGGCGGAGGGTATTTGGGTTAGGGAAGTGGTGGCGTTCACGGCGAGGGAATTAGCAGAGAGGTTGAGGGAAGTCAGCGCATCTAAGGACGAGAAGGGTTCGAAGGAGAACTGTCGGCCGCCGGCGAGGTTTGACTGGGCGAGGTCGACGGTGGAAACTCTGCCGAGGTTGTTGCAGGTGATTCCCCGCCACTTGCATGGGTCTTTTGTGAGGGTCCAGTCTGATAGAACTCCGCCGGGATCTTTGTCGATCATTTTCTTGAACCATAGGAGTGAGGTGGCGTCGGTTTTGATGGAGTGCGGCGGCGGCGGCTGGCCTGAGACGAGGGTGGGCGTTGTTGGGATTATTAGGTATGAGAGAGATGCTACTTGGATTATTACGAGGGCAATGTTGAGGAGAGGTGTTGCTTCCGCCCATTGATGTGTGAATTGATCGATTGTTTTTTGTTTATATTTGAGTCTGAGAGAGAGAGAGAGAGAGAGAGAGAGAGTGAGAATGATGAGTGAGAGGTTGCTTTTGCGAGACGACTAAACTAAATTCGAGAATCTCATAATTACATTTCGGGGATTAGGACAGCACTATGTTTGCTAAGGCTAATGATGTTCGAAGCAATTCTATCTAAAGTAAAAATATAAAGCGAGACGACAGTCAAAGAAGAGTTTGGGTTTGGGTCCCACCAGTGCTTTTTTTCCTAGTGAAGACTCTTCACTAGAGAGAAGACTATATCGTTTTATTCTATATATTGCAAATAGGATTATATGATGGTACTCTATCGTTTTAGACATGCAAATAGTACTCTATATCGCTTATTCTATATGATGGTATTCTTTTACAGACATGCTCGTGTGATCCAAGAGACTAATGAGTGCGTTTGACTGTTGCTTCTAAGGAGAATTTGGATAAAAAAGAAGCCTTTTATTTTTATTTTATTTATTATGTTACAACATGATGATAATGATTACGATGATCCCATTTCCAGCGATATTTGCTGCCCTCATCATGCCTCCTTTGCTTTCTTCTATTTTTATATTGATGCATTCACTATAAGATGATCATAACAATAGTATATTGATAAATACCAATAGACCTTAAACCGTTTCACTTTTTTTCTTTATAAATTAAATCGATGGATTGGAAGTGGGAATTGTTACTAGATTATATCATTTTTCGTGTGGTGGGACTTTTGATATAGTGGGTTGAAATGAAGACTTAAGCTTAAGGCACGCTTGTGTACGTGACTTTGAAATCGTTTTTTCCCCCAATATATATCAGGTTTTTGTTATACTTGTAAACACAAAATATATTCTCTCTCTCAATTTAAGCGAGAGAAAGAACATAGAAAAAAAAGTAAATAAGAAATGTTGGGGTATGTCTCCAATGAAATAGATAGTGCGATACTTTCTTACCCAACAAAAAAGAAAAGGTTAGGCTCATCATATTGCGCTTTGATGCATTATATCATATTAGTCCAAAATATGAGTGAGTCCATTTTTAGGAAGAGGGAAATATATTGTCTAACTAAACTGGTTTGAGACTATAATCGGCTTTAATAAGTGAATCCGGGTTTTCGGTGATTTGCTCAATTTAATAAAATAACAATTATATTAAATTAATATTATTAACAAACGGGAATATCTATCGATTTCAATTGGAGACTATTATATTGAAATAGTTGCGGTTTAGGTATCATATCATTAATAAAGTAGATGGAGACTAGTCATTTCGATTCTACTGATAATGACATTTAAATAGTTATTGATGTATATAAGTCTCTTTCATCTTTCTCTTTAACGGTTATGCTCTTTCTTTACACAATGACTTTTCGATTCTATTCGTAATGGCGTTTAAATATTTGGTATGGTGTCCAACTACCGTGAGCAACCACCGTAAGCACAATAGCCAAGTCTCTCAAATTTGATGCTTTTTTCAATTTCTAACGCCTCCATCAGCTCAGTGGCCTTCTCAGATATGTTCTCACCTAAATCACGCGTTAAAGTTTTAAGAAAATTTATTATCTTGGTATGTCGCCCACCCATGAATAATAGTAGATGATGAATTTTCTTAAAATTAACGTGTTCAAGAGCGTGATTTATGTGAATATATGAGAAGGCCGACGGAGTTGATGGATGCGTCGGAGATTGAAAAAAATCATCAAATTTGAGAGATTTGCGTATGATGTCACTGTGATTATTCACGGTATGTGGGTACCATATCAAAAACACACACATATATATATATATATAATATGTTCAAGACGTGTCATAATAAAATGTCTTGAAATGTCGACATCGATGGGTACGCCCCAGAATAAATATAGCTAGCTAGAAGAAAAATTTAAATTAATGTAGTATATATTATTTTTGTTTCTAACATATATACATATGTCGAAAAATAATTATTTCATGCATGCTTTCTGTTTGTATACATGGCTAGATTACAGTGCAGAAAAATCAAGTTTAACCAACCTATTACAAAGAAACTCCATTTAATAACACAATTAAAATAGTATGTTTTGTTTAGTGGCTCAATGCAGTGCAGCTCAACATTCGCCCAACTAACCTAATTGTTTATATGATCATAGTAATTAGATTAACATAATGATGTGAAGAGATCTCGCCCAAATCTAAGTGTGGTCGGTATTATATTATTTTAACTGCCGTAATTAGTGGCCTAATTCTTTTCGGTCCGTGTTGGATCCAACTTGTCTTGGAAAAACAAGACAAGCCACAAATAAGCTGATAAGAACACTTCTCTTGCAATATTTTTCGAGTGTTTGATTAATAAAATCGTAAAACACCAAAAATGGTCCTCCATGAGACAGTAATATGACTATTGTGCGGGCGAAAACGTGTAGTAGTTCTGCCCCGATCTGCCTCTGTCTGTAGAACGACTTTAATTTGCTGCAAAGGGGTCAATAATATAGTGTATAAAATAATAAACATATTACTACATAAACATCTAAAATTTATACGTATAAAGAATGACAGTACAGTACTTACCACATGCTGCACCGAAAAAAGCACAATGCACTAAATTATATAAAAATAATATATATATGATCATAACTATACCAAACAATATGGTGCGTGTAATGCTATGATTCCCGTCCCATTTCCACACATTTGATTATAATTCTAAAAGAGCTCGCGAACAAAAAAGGGTCTCTCTCAAATACCATCTGACTCATCTGACCACGTCTCTCTCTCAAACTAAATAATCTTATCTCCATTCCCCGAGTTTCATTTCCATATGCAACTTTTTTCCACACCATTTTTGGTAAGAACTAGAAATCTTAACTCGCCTGCTCGATCTGTCTTTTCTTTCACAAGGTACACTCGTTTCTTTTTCTTTCTGTTAATGATTATCTTATCATTACATGTAATGAGAAGCCATCAACTAGCTCTTTGATTATGTTGGTTTGGTTATGTCTTAGATTCGTGCTTCTTCTTCTTCTTCTTCTTCTTCTTCTCCTTGTTAATTATCAGTGATTATGTGATCCTAATCTTGCTTGCTCTTGTGGAAGCTTATGCATCTTGCTGGATTATTCTTGATTATGAATGTAAACTCTCGTGTCTTGATTACGAATCTGCTCATGACAAGTTGTGATGATATTTTTGTTTTGCTTTTACTTTTTTTTTTTTCGTTGTATATAATTATTTGAGTTATGATTCTCGATCTGATGGAATTTCATTTGAAACATCTTTCTATCCATCCCCTATTTTTTTGTTTCACATATTCCAATACGAATGAATGAAACCTTTCTTGAAGTCTCTCTTTCACTTCTTCCCATCATGTTTTAATAATTCTATGGCGTCGTCTATCTATCTAAGCTTCAGGCATTTCACTAATTCCAACCCTTTTTTATATCTTATCAACTAAATACCTCGTGAGGAATAATGTTACTTTCTTATTCTTATTAAAATCTCAGGTGTTTCTTGAATCCTCATCTCTTCATCTGAAAGATGTTATAAAAATGCCACGAAACTTCAACAACAGCATGGATCAATCCGAAGACGAATCTTATTCAGAGGTCAGCCAACAAATTGCAGCTTCCAACTCATCATCATCATCTTTCCTCCAAAAAGAAGATCACTCAAACCTCACTTCCATGACAACCTTAGACCTAACGCTGGGCTTCGAAAGCCACACGGAGCCCCCTCGAAATTCGCGAGTCTTCTCATGCAACTTCTGTCGGAGAAAATTCTACAGCTCGCAAGCCTTGGGAGGACACCAAAACGCCCACAAGAGAGAAAGAACCCTAGCAAAAAGGGCCATGAGGATGGGCCTTTTCTCCGAAAGATACGCCAGCAGCAGCTTGGCTTCTCTTCCACTGCACGGATCGGCCTTCAGATCTTTAGGGATCGAAGCTCACGCTTCGGCCCATTATCAAAGCATGGAAATGGCCGCACAGAACAACGTCAATGCTTCTGGGATAGTAGTAAGAGGTGGCGGTGGAGCTAGCAGCAGGTTTGTGGAGCAAGGACGACGACGAGGCTTTGGAATACTTCTGCCTTATTACGTGGAGAGCGAATTTTCTTGGCCGGGGAGTTTCAGACAGGCTGGCCATGGCTCGAATCGCAGTGCCCACGAGGATGAAGGGAGGACGACGAAAGATTCCTCGGTGGTGGTCGATCTCAATCTTAAGTTGTGAGACCCATATGCATGTTTTTTGTCTTATATTCTTTCTTGTTTTTGATCTTTTGCTATGGTGGTGTGTATAGGGAAGGACTTTCGAGTGTGGTTTATAGAGATGAGATGATGATCGTAAATGTGGGCTTTCAAGTGCTAGCGTAAACATCTTCTCTCTAGTTCTAAGATGGTTATTCAGATTAGATAGGGTTGCACGGTCTTCTCTTGTAATAATGTAATGTGTACTCTTTGGAGAGAATAATGTTAGTTGGTGTTTGATCAATCAATTGAACCGAATTTCAGTTCAACGGTTTCGCCTAAACCAAAAAGCGCATTAAATCTGTACCACAAATTATGTCTCTCTATGTCCAAATGATCATAAGTTGAAGTTAACATTCATCCGGTTCACAATTTTTTTTTTTTATTTATTAATTCTTTTAACAAAATCATCGTTATTTCATGTGGTTATATGATAAAAATAAATAAACACATCCAATTTATTCTTGTTTTATGATGATCAATTTGATATTCATATCATATATTTTTCGATAATCAAAAGAATTATTTATAATAAAGTGGGACAGGGAGACAGGAATTGTGAGAAAGATGATTTAACAGAAAAAGAAAAAAACCTCAAGACTGTATTATATATTCGGACTAGGGCTGAGGAAATATATCGAAATACCGATATACCGTCCTTATCGTATCGAATCGTACCGAAAATATCGAAAATTTTGGTATACCGAAGTTTTGGTAAGGTATGATACCGTACCGAAAGTTTTCGGTGCGGTAATGGTATGATAGTTTTTAAAATAAGGTATACCGATTATACCGAATACCGAAATATTAAAATTTTTAATATTTTATATATATATATATATATACACACCTACATATATTATATTATTTCAAAAATATAAAATGAAAAATCAAGGATCTTCATAAACTTATTTAGCCCATAAATTATTAATTATACACAACTTTCTAAGATTATTGAAGCCATCATATTTTACTTACATTAATAAAAACAAAAAGAAATACAAATACCAATATTTGTTTCTCAGGTTACATTTAAATATGTGTATATAATATATATATATATATAATATCCTTGTTAATTTTTCTACAGATGCAACTGTTACTCTAGATCATAGCTAGCACTTCATCTTCTCCTCCACTTTTGTCTGACTTGAAAACTGTGAGAATATATGTTTCTTAATTATAACGATAACTTATGTAACTCAATTAACCTTTAATTTTTGCCTTTTTAATGTTTTTTTCAGGATTTTGAAAGCGTGAAGATGCAATGCAATTATTTTTTGTTAATCTTCACTAATTTTTTAATATGGCCGCTTCGTTTTAATTAATCTGTATAAGTTGTATTTTATGATTGTGTAAAGTTTTTTGTCTTACTAGATTGGCTAAAATATGTAAATTATTCAAGGTTATTATATGAATTAAAAATCTTTTTATTTGGAAATTTTGGTATTAATAATCTATCTTATTGGGACCTAAGGAGTTTGAATTGATTAAAAATTCGAAAACAACGAATTAACGAGTTACGAGACACGCATGGTAAAAAAACTTCCGTGTGAATGGTATAGAAGGTATAATACCGATACCATACCGAAATTTCGGTATGATACCGTATCGAAATTTAAGGTATACCGAAATTTTGGTATGATATTGGTATGATTTTTTGCAATACCGAAATTTCGGTACGGTATACGGTATCACAGTTTTGGTACGGTATACCGTACCGAACCACCCCTAATTCGGACAAGGAATTTCTGCAGTGTCTGTGCTTGGACTGGGTCTGTGTTTGACTTGCAGAATTGGCCCAAGATTATAAAATTCTTTGTAAAAAAGTTGAGGTTTTTTTTTCTTGATAGAGAGGTATTTGTTTCTTCACAAAAGTTTAATTTGACGCGAATACGACAGTTCGGCTATAAGAAGAGAAGAGGACATCAACTCTTTCATGTAATGCACAGCGAACCATATTAACATCCGTTAAATTTTTAAGAGGAACTTTCACTAAAATTCCTATTTGCAAATTTTTATCACATAACTCCCCTGTCAGAGAAATATATCACTTAACTCCCCGATTTACTGTTTGGTACACCATACAACACATTTTGGTTCACCATATCAACGTATTGTGGTACATCATACATTGAGAAAATGGTACACCAAACATAACTTTTTTTAAGGTACGCCGTAACAACACATTTAGGTACATTATAGCAGCGTGTTGTGGTTCACAATACAAACATAGAAAGGTACAGTAAAGTGGTACAAACAGCAAACCGGGGAGTTAAGTGATATATTTATCTCATAGGGGAGTATGTGATAGAAAGTTTGTCTAATAGGGAGCTAAGTGAAGTTTCCCCTTTTAATATAATAGCCGGTAGTAGTTTTAACAATATTCTCCCGTCAATTTACCAAACTACTAGTGTGAGACTATGAGGGTGTGTTTGGTTGGGGGTATAAGGAGGGATTAGGGGGTATGGATTTACTAAAACAGTGTTTGGTACATAGGTTATTTAAAGGTGGGGTTTTACCTAATACCCCCTTAATACTCCCTCTAAGTCATTAAATAAATCAGCCTCCTACGTTCCCTTTATTTAATCCCGTGTCTTTATGACATATTTATCCATATCTATTAATCTATTTCCTCATTTACCCTCTTTCTCTCTCGATGCAATTCTACTACGTATTTCCATCGTCTCTTCCGTCAAGGACAAGCTCCTCTCAAGGGGTTTCTGCGTTTTTTGCTTCTCGCTCGAATGCTTCATCGCCGGGTCGACGGATCGGAACTTGTTTCCCGCCGGCGCGAGAACAGACCGGCGAGCCTCGGCTTCTGTGGCTCGTGGATTTGACCCTCGCTGGCCCCGACATTGTGGAATTCTGCTAGGGATTAGGGTTCGATCGTGTGAATTTGCAAGTGGGGAGGTTTTCACTTTTCGATTTTCAGGTGTGTGTGCCTTCGCTTTACTATGCTGTGGTGATGTGAGCACTTCGATTTCAAGTTGGGAGCTTTTCCTTTTGCTCGTATGATATGAAAGGGGCTCAGTCTAAGAAACAGCAAGAAAATTGACCTTGTTGAGTAGTATTTTAAGATTCAAAATCCTCTCAAGCCCTAATTAACATCTTCAATCATCTCAAAACGTGAGGGAAGGTCAATCGATCATCGGCAAGTTGAGATTTGAGAATCAGGTTGCATATGGCTTCGGAATCCATGATTAATAAAGTTTAATTTAAAACAAGGGTAAAATTGTCATTGCTTGTAGTTAAATCTAATACCATTTAGATCCATCTACCAAACATATCATACATCATTACTTAATCACATCAACCAAACACCCGAAATAACTCCAATCCCCCGTTATATAAACCCAACTAAAACTAATACCATCTAAATTCATCCTTCCTTCCAACCAAACGGGCTCTGAAGGGTTTTGTTAGGTTAGTATTGTGGATAAGCGTCCATATCTAAAGCACATGATTAGCTAGCAATCGTATGACGCTTGCTTTAGGCGTGCCCGAGACAATGATTTGGTGGACCTCTTTACTTTACAACAGGTAAAATAAATGGCAAGTTTAATGTTAGCAATTTAATAGAGACCACAAAATTCACCCAATGCTTTTAATATATCAAGAATACACATATAATTTTAACAAAAAACACACCACCACCTCCTTGATGAACCGCTGCTCTATATTATTTGGGTACGTACATCTGTCTCTGACTTGTGTATGACGCCAACATCTGTGATCGCGGATTTGGTATTTAATTAAATAAATGCATGACTTTTTCATAAGCTGTAAGCCTACGTACTACTCTGCATTTATTAATTTTGAGAAAAATCTCACTCAAATCTCCCTTCATTTTCGACGCGCATTTCTTACATACACACAGACGACTCTTTTGGCTTCTATATTACGACTACTAAGGAATAGAGATGGACTCTAAAATGAATGTTATTGGCTTTCTTACATGCACTATCGCTTTGCTAGCTTTATCTGTCAATGGATTTTCAAGAAACCTCCCAATAGTGTCTTTCGACGAAGGGTACTCACATCTGTTTGGTGATAACAATCTGAGGGTGCTGAAAGATGGGAAAGATGTTCATCTTTCTCTTGACGAGAGGACAGGTCATCATCATCGATCTAACATTTAACTTTCTTGTTTTTTTTTTTTTATTAAAATTTATTATCTTGCTTTCTGTGTTTACCTGGAAAATGGTCGCTTCAGGTTCTGGATTTATTTCACAAGACATTTACCTTCATGGATATTTCAGTGCTTCTATTAAGCTCCCTGCCGATTACGCCGCTGGAGTCGTTGTAGCATTCTATGTAAGTCAGAATGTTCGTTCAGTACTGTTACGCATGTTCTTCAGATGCTCTTTTTGTTTGTGGGAATCAAAAGAAAGGAGGAGGAAAGGTTTGATAAAGATGCAATCTTTGAAATATTGATTTGAAAATGAATGGTGGGACGCAGATGTCAAACGCTGAAACGTACGAGAAGAACCATGATGAGATAGACTTCGAGTTCTTGGGAAATATAAGAGGCAGAAACTGGAGAATTCAGACCAACATTTACGGTAATGGAAGCACAGGCTTTGGTAGGGAAGAAAGATACGGCCTTTGGTTTGATCCAACTGAGGATTTCCATCAGTACAGGATACTCTGGACTCAGAATCTCATCGTGTAAGTAACAATCAATCAATTTCCCTCTTTAACCCCAGACTTTGTTCGAATATATTTTTGTTTTCTCTTTCCTTGATTTTTACTGTTAATGGATTCTTGGCAGTGATGTCCATCAGTCAGTCAATCTGTAGGAAAAAAGACATACTGTCCTCTTTTGTGAAGAGATAAAACTCATGAAATGCTTTAGAATCCTATGCTCTGCTTTCATATTGAACCTCATGTTTGATGTAATAAATAGCCTTGATTGAACTGAGTGTTACCACATTGTATGAGCTTCGCCTCTTCTTTTCCTTGTTTTGCATGCAGCTTTTACGTTGACAATGTCCCAATAAGATCGATAAAGCGAACACAAGCAATGGGTGGGGACTTCCCATCTAAGCCAATGTCTCTCTACGCCACAATATGGGATGGTTCTACTTGGGCAACAAATGGAGGCAAATACAGAGTAAATTACAGATGCGCCCCTTACGTAGCTCGATTTTCCAATTTCATCCTCCACGGATGCTCGGTCGACCCATTAGAAGAACAGCAGCATAATCCCAAACCCCTCAATCCCATCTGGGCTCACTTGGAAGTTAATGGCAAAGATGAAAAACTTTAGGATCAAATACATGACGTACTCTTATTGCTACGATCTTTCTCGGTACGAAATTACGACCTCAGAATGCGCGGTGGACCCTAAAGAAGCTGAACGTTTGCGTGCATTTGACCCTTCGACCTTTGGAGGGTCGAAACGTGGACGCAAAATAAGCCACCGTTCGTCGTCGTCTTCTTACATGTGAGCGAGCGAGCGAGCGAGCAAAGTAGTGTCTTTTCGGATGGGATTGAAAAATGCTGAGGATTGAACTCCAATGTTATAGATTTGGCTTAAGAATATGGATTAAAATGTGGAAACTGTATCTTCCGATCACAACAAGGCTGTGGTGGTGTGGTATCTCTAGCAGCTGTAAAGGGGTAAGAACATAAGAAAAGGTATGCGAAAATGAAAAAGGGTACAAAGGATAAAGCATAAAGTACTATATGAATCAAAGACGCAGATTCCTCGCATGGAGGAATGGAAGCTCTAGAACTGATTGGTGGGTTGGGTAAGAAGAAGGGATAGAAAGAAGATGAAAAGCGCCATCTTTAAGGATGTAAAGGTAACGAACTTTAAGTAAAGAAACTCAATCCCACTTCACCCATGCACTGCAATGCAATGCAAGCCCACCAAATAAAGGTGCAGAAGGTCTAAGTTCGACAACTTGTAGTGAAATTCCTGAATCTTGAGGTGAACATCTTTTATTCCTTTGTTTCTAACGTCCAAAATAGAATATTATTTTCTCATGACAAAAATGGCCTCCATGGCCAACCAAGAGGCCAGAGCAGATTTTTTCATTCGAAAAAGGAGCAAAAATCACGGGTTCTAATACTCTTTCCGTCCCAGCAACTTAATCACATAAGTTGATGGGCACGCAAATTAAGGTGGCATTATTATAATAATATAGTACCATGAATAGGTAAAAAATGTATATTTTGACACGTCTTTTAAGAATATTTAATATTATTATATTGATTGTTTGTGATAGTATTTTTGCTAAATAAGGAAATGTGATAAAATTATTGGGACGCCCGAAATGGAAAAGTGGGATAAAATTAGCGGGACGGAAGGAGTACAATATTCGAACAAGTGTATGTAAAGGTCTATAAAAGGTTAATCCAACAGTCTTAATTATAGAAGTCATACTGCACACTTTATATCTAATAATTAACGCAATGCATACTATAATAATAAATTAGCAATTCAAATGTCTAATTTCGATATGGGGCAGGCTAATTAGTCTAGTAAATCCTTTGCAAGAAAAGCCCACACTTTTAAGACTAGATTGCCTTACAAGTTTAAGACATACACGTGTTTCACAAGGCAGGGTTTTTTAATGTAGCTCAAGCAATACGCATAAAGATTTTAACTTTTCCTTCTTCGTAAGTCACATTTCAGATCTGGAAACAAAATAAGCATCAGCTCACTCCATTATTACCACGCAGCCCTTCTCTTCTCACATCAACACTGATTGCCACCGAATTCCGATGAGATCTGATCGGATTAGGAGTGAAAGCTAAAGCTCGAACTTGCGCATTCTTGAGCTTGATTACAGTTTCGCGGGTTTTTGTGGGTTGCTGTTATTTCTTTCCTTCTTGCATATTATTCATTCGCGAGAATCTGAAATGGCAATGCCCGACAAAATGCCGTTGCAGTGGTACAACCCACAACAGCAGCAGTGGGACGAGAAAGATGGGCACTTGATGTGGCTGAGGGGCGAATTCGCCGCCGCTAATGCGATTATAGACGCTCTGTGCCACCACTTGAGAGCCGTCGGTGAGCCCGGCGAGTACGAAAATGCCGTCGGATGTATACAGCAGAGGAGGTTTAATTGGGGCCCAGCGTTGTATATGCAGCCGTACTTTTCGGTGGCCGAGGTTGTCAGCGCCTTGCAGCAAGTGGGTTGGCGGCGCCAGCAGCTGAAGGGAGGTAGTAGAAGAGGCGCCATGGGTGGAGGGCGGCCGGAGAACGATGCTGGGCAGAAGGGTCCCTTTTCCGGCGAGAATAATGGGAATGTGAAGAGTGGTGCATGTGGGACCAAGAAAGATGAGGAGAAAGGTTTATGGTTTGATCTTATCTTGCATTTTGTTTTGAGTTGCTGCTTTTCATAGTTGTTTGTCTCAAATTGTTGTTTGCCGTTCATTGTTGTGCGACAGAATGTGATGAAAAATCTGAAGTAGATAGCTCGCTGACATTGTCTGAAAACTCACACGCAGCAACCTATGCTGTTCAGACAGAAGACAAGAAAGAGATTGAAGGTGATTGCCGTAACCGAGTCTAAACATTGCGCAAGTTTTATTGATAGCCTCTTTACGGTTCTTGCGTAGTAACTAGTTCATATGGGTCCCTTTCTTTGTGCAATTTTCGCAGGACAGATCTTCGCTGTTTCAGCTCTGCAAGTGAAAAAGAATCATGAAATCACCCCGAAAACTTTTATAGCTACTGAGGTTTTCGATGGAACATCGGTAATATCGACATCTTTTTCTCTTAATCTTGCCATGGTCGATGAGTTACGAAATGTGATGTTCTTTAAAACGATTCCACCTATAGGTGAATGCTGCTGAAGGAATGAAGCTATACGAAGACCTATTTACTGATTCAGAAGTTTCAAAGCTCATCTCATTGGTGAATGATTTGAGAACTGCTGGTATGAGAGGACAGTTGCAAGGCAAGTCCCCCCAATGGTTGATATATATGCCTCATAACATTTACAAATACGTCTTCTTTTACATCTCCGAGGTTTATAAAGAAACCTAGTAATGTAATGGCGCTGAAGAAAAAGAAACTATCGTCTTAACAGGTCGGAGTTATGTCGTCACAAAGAGGCCTATGAGGGGCCATGGAAGAGAGTTTATCCAATTGGGCTCGACCGTTACGGATTCACCTAATGAAGATGAATCGCCTTCTTTGCCCTCGAAAACAGAGGCTATCCCCGACATGCTGCAGCATACTATCGAACTTCTGCTCACCAAGAAAGTTCTTACCACCAAGCCCGATACATGCTTCATCGATATCTTCAACGAGGTTTACACCACTACCACTCTATATAACCATCCAAAATCCACATGTCTTCTTTTTTCATTGGGTAAATCTTTTTTTTTTTTTCGGGATTTTTTATATAGGACGATCATTCGCACCCTCACATGTGGCCGCATTGGTACGCAAGGCCCGTGTGCATGCTTTTCTTGACTGATTGCGATATGTCTTTCGGTAAGGTTATTACATTCGATCGACAAGGCGATTATCGAGGTGCCCTTAACGTCTCCCTCTCGCCCGGGTAAAAAAATCTAATCTTTATCTATAAAAAAAAATTGAAGTCCTCTCAACGACGATCATTCCTCTCCTCCTCATACAGATCGGTGCTTGTGATGCAAGGCAGATCCACCGATTTTTCCAGGCATGCAATACCTTCTTTGAAGAAGCAACGAATACTCGTCACTTTTCTAAAGTCGATGCCGAGAAAAACAAACCAACGTTCGACGAATCGCCCCCAAATTCTTCGATCAAATGGTGTTCAGCCGATCTTTGTGCCAGCGCCTGGGATTGGTTATCCTCCTCCCCAAACTCGGCTTTCGAAGGCGGTGTTGCCTGTAATTATGGGCACTGGAGTTTTCATCCCGCCGAGCAAGACGGAGAATTCTGGCGATGGTTCTTCGTCGGGCGAAATGAACGCTACTTCTAATGGAAGTTGTAATGGGAATCGCTTTTCTGCTATTGGTGAAGATGAAGAAAAATCTTGATTTGGTGAGTTTTTTTTGGCTGCAAAGGGAAAAGACTGAGTTGAGTTTTTTTTTCCACGAGATGTAAACAACGGTCATTGACTCATTGTCTTATTACGGTGCACGTATTTGAGCTTATGGAATGAATGTTGGAATGAATGTAAGCGCCACTCATTACCATTTTCTGGTCTATGTCGAGATGAGGAAGACCAAGAGCTCTTTCTCTTTTTGAAAAAATAAAAATAAAATTGGCTTCAGTGTTCGTTGAATGAGTTTCACATTATTATTAGTGACATGTACAAAAAATACCAATTGAATAAAAGATTCACAAATCAGTACCTATCTCTGAAATATTTTTACAGATAGGTACCCGTTTTACTGTTCGTACCAATTGTCTCAGTCATTGATCTTTTTATTTTACACAAACCACCGATGCCAGGCAAGAACACGGAACATCGAAAAGATCGAAATACCTTCAAATCGATTAAATCCAATCCGAAATCAGCAAGATTGACGCGAATCGAGGAGTAGGCGTGCAATCGCTTGACTTGAATTTGAGGGAATCGTGCTGGAGATGGACAAATCCAAAGATAGGGTTCGCTGGTAGAAATTTTTTCATAAGCGCGTGAAAGCACTCCTCGAAGGATCGAGATATAATATAACCAAATGCCATCGTTCGCAAATGGGCCTATCACGAACTGGCCCAACAATTGCTCCAATGTGTTTATATAATTTTATTGCAAAAAATTTAATTAAGCTTCAATTGTCAATTTATATAATCGGCATGCCTAAATAAAAAATATATTCCATCCAATTATATATTTTTATAAACGATATTTAACAAATTCAACCGTTGATGTCTTCTAATGACAAGAAACAAGGAAGGCACAGCTGAGCATCAAACATATGAAACAAAAATCAAGAGTTTTTACTTACATTCAATAATATTCAGAGTAGCTTTTAAGCGTGCAGTTAAGTTGCTCTTACGATACAAAAATACAGAAAACAAGACAGCATAACAACACAGGCATGAGAGATGTCACTTCATCTGCTTTTCTGCTCATTTGATCAAGAGCTTAGTAGTTCTTGTTCGTAGCTTTCTCCAATGCCCTCGGAGCTGAAATCAAATAAACTTTTCAAATCCGTATGTGTTATGATTTGAACATAGTATTAGAACACACAATGGATGGGGAGTTGGGTCCTAAATGTGATGATAGAGATAAAAAAATATGGTATCAGCACAGGGATAAGCTTAGCTTAGGCGAAGAAAGATAGTTATTAACCTAACCCAATGGCGTCCGACCCTTTCATAATTTTGAGCCTCTTGCATGATGCAATGAACATCCTGAAAAATGGCAGTATTTGACGGAAAATGAATTAATCTTACAATACATGATCAATAACTGCAACTTCGAAAACGATTTAAAGAACGTTAAATTTGTTACGTTGGAGAAATGGGAGTACTTGTGAGATTAACACGTAAAGGAGACGGTTTTTTCAGATGCCGTATAAGTAGCTGTTAAGTTGAACGTATAGCAGCAATCAAGATCTAACGAAAAGTCGATTTTTTCTTTCCTATACTATACTTATCTTTATTGAAGATATACTTACAAGTAGTAGCATTGTGAACTTACGAATGGAAAGCACATTAAAGAAATCTTACTTCCAAGGGACATCTCCAACAAGCATCCAATCAACGTCCTTATCCTCATATGTCAGAACGTATTCTGATCCATTCAGAAGATCGTTGAGCTTAGTGTAGTTCATCATTTCCCTGGTTGGCCCACATTGCCCTAAAAAGAAAACCCCGGAGAAACAATCTTCAACTGCATCTTAAATAGGCTCAAAAAGAAAGAATCATTACAACAAGTTCTACTGTTATATTGTTTAGGATGGAAATGAAGTACTCTTCAGGATTAAGAGGAGCACCCAACTCAAGAAGCTCATGAATGCTTATTGTGATCGACAGTCCGTGGATTTTAACTCTATTGCTTTTCTCTTTGACGGACGCCGTCTCCGAGGAGAGCAGACTCCCGACGAGGTCTCTCCCCCTCTCTCTCTCTCTCTGCCTACATTTAACTGTTAAAGGATCTTATCAATATCACTCAAAATCACTGAAAATTTTGGTTGGCATGATATGCACAGCTAGAAATGGAGGATGGTGATGAGATCGACGCAATGCTTCACTAGACTGGAGGAGGCTCGAGCGCTTAGCAGCGGGGAAAAACATCATACCCCTTAAATTATTGTAATTTATCGACGCAATGCTTCACCAGACTGGAGGAGGCTCGAGCACTTAGCAGCGGGGAAAAACATCATACCCCTTAAATTGTTGTAATTTATCGCCTTCACCTAACCCTTTAATTTAAACTTTAGCTCTTGCATGATAGACTTGCCCAACCGCCGGTTAACCGTAACCGGCGGTTGGCGGTTAGTCCATCGGACTAACCGCCGTCTAACCGGCCGGGGCGGTTGCCGATTAGCCGCCTCCGGTTGACGGTTAGACCAACTGCCAGTTACGGTTAACCGGCGGTTAGAACAGCCGTTTAAAAAAAAAAATTTTTTTTTAAGATATTTAAATTCTTAGTGTTTGTGTAAAGTTTGATATATTATTTGGTCAAATCGAATTATGTATCGAAATCTACTATATAATTTGCAAGACAATTATACCTCCGAAATTACATTTTACATTTTACAAAGAACTTGTATTGTATTACAAAATTTTAATTAATCAATTACAATACAATACATAAATGTAAATTAAATCAGTCTTCTTTCGGGACTTCGTCCGAGAAAGGCTTCAACAGGTCCAGGCGCCGAACTCCCAAGTCCTAAGCGAAAGTTACCTAACGCGCCCGGCCCGACGCCTGCACCTGTTGAAGCCCATCACGGGCGAAGCCACGATTCTTCGACTTTTCGGTCGGGCTTCCGCAAGTGTAGGCGAGAGAGCAGCGTATGATCTCAGGAGCTTTAACGAATCAACTATCAATTATGATCCGTCAAAGCATCCGGAGATCACGTTGCTAACTTACTTGCACTTACCGAAACCCCTCTTCTTCGTAATCTTGTTCCCTATAAAAAAATGCATAAACATGATTTACATTATAAGTTTAATTTTAAAAAAAGAACAAGAAGTAATTATACAAATATTTACTTATCTTTTTTCGGGCTTCGTCGTGAGTCGTGAGTCGTCGTAATAGGCTTGTTCAAATAAATTAGTACCTGAAAATAACAATTCATTAGTTAGCCAATAAACATAATAAATATTTGTACGCAAAAAAATATAAGCGTTGGATACTTATCTTTTTCGGGCTTCGTCGTTAGGCTAGTTCAAATAAATTAGTACCTGAAAATAACAATTCATTAGTTAGCAATATAAACATAAAAAATATTTGTATGCAAAAAAATATAAGAGTTGGATACTTATCTTTTTTCGGACTTGTTTGTTGATCTTGATGTGGAGTCCACGCCTAGCCGAATGCCTCTAATAATCCTCGCCGTCGCCGCCGTTGCCGCCGCTTGTCTCCGTGCCGGTGGTGTCCTCGAAAAGGTCGTCGGGCGAGTCGCTGGCACGCGAATCTTGGGTGCGATACTCGGCTCGAGTCCAATCGTCGAGAAGACATTGGTACTCGAGGTTGTCGACACTCAAGTTCGAACGCTTCTCGCTCAAGGTCAAACCGCCCAGGCTAAAAGCATGCTCCACCGCGACGGTCGAGACCGGGACGGCAAGGATCTCCCGAGCGATCCTCGCCAACGTTGGATACGTTGGCGACACCATCGACCACCATCTAAGGACGTTGAACTCATCTTCGTCCTCGAACTCGAAAGTCGTCGACATAAAGTTATCGAGTTCTATGTAGGGGTTTTGGGAGGACCTTGGATGCTTGTTTGTGTTGAGGATGTCGTAGTAGTCAGCTAATCGTGAAGATCGACTACTAGTAGAACTAGATTGACCGCGCCCCGGTCCCGATCGAGACGAGTCGTGGCCAAAATCGGGCTTATACTCTTTAAAGAGATCCTTTAAAGAGCCATGCGCTCGCTCGAGTACGCTCTGCCAATAAATGCTATCGACTACCCTGCCCGACGATACCTTCGTATAGTAGCACTCTAGTAGTCTACCCGTACCATCTAAACGCCATCTCGGATCCAATATCTTCGCTATAATGAAGATATCCGGTAACTCAAAAAAATATTTGAGCCACTTGGTAGTCATGCTCCCAACGGCCTCGCCGACTACTGGATCAAACCGAAGCCCGTCGAGTATGATTGCGACTTTAACGCAATGATCTAACGCAAGTATGGAAGTCGGGTAATATGAACCCGACATCGCCTCGGTGGCATCGTGAAATACTTGAAGTATCTCACATAAACTGTTGCACGGGTCCCACATCTCCGGAAGTAAAATGTACGACAACACTCTGTTTTCGGCAAAGAAGTCGCACAGATGCTGTCGATACTCCATCGAACTGTACAGCAACCTGTAGGTGGAATTCCACCTGGTGGGTACGTCTAAACTAAACTTCTTGGCTGCTACATCCTCTCTAGCGCAGAAATGCTTCCACTTCTTCCACAAAGACGGGTGCCGCATCAGGTAGGAGATTGCGTAGCGTATAGGCTGCACCTGGTCCTTTAAACTAACTAGCGCGTCTTGCACACAGAGGTTAAGTATGTGGCAAAAACAACGCACGTGGAAAAACCGTCCTCCGACTGACGGCTGACAATACTCGATCAACCGTTCAATGCTCGCGTTGTTTGCGCTCGCATTGTCGAACGATACTGAAAAGACTTTGTTGACTATCCTATACTCTGATAAGATCGTCCTAAGCTTGATCGCAATGTTTTGCGCCGTGTGCGCTTCATCGAACTCCCTATATGCGATCAAGCGCTTTTGTATCGTCCACGAATCATCGACCCAATGGCATGTCACGCCCATGTAAGATGAACGTTGCCAATGATCGCTCCATATATCGGAGCAAATTGACACGTTAGTTCCTAAACTACCTAATATCGCTTTAAGCGCGATTACTGTCTTCCTAGTATCCCGCGTCAAGGTGCTCCTCGAAATCTTCTTCGCCTGAGGGTTGTATGCGGTTTTGATCCAATGCTCGTAGATCGGATCATCGGCAAATCGAAACGGTAGATGCTTCGCGGCTACGAACTTTGCAAGCTCCCGTCGCGCAACGTCCTCGTTGTAATGAAACAACGACGTTGCGCTTCCGCTCCCGCCGGCGGGTCCCGAGGCGGACGAATCCGTACCTCCGAACATTTGCTGTTGGTTTTGTGCTATACCTAACTTAGTCGGGTGTTTCGAACGGAGATGGGAATTCATTGACCCATATCCGCCTCCCTTTCTAAAATTATATTCCTTGGGACAATAGTTACAAATAGCTCTAAATTGGTTGACTATACTAGTAGGTACCTTCTTGAAGTGTACTGCAAAGATGTCCGACTGTAGCCGCCGGGCGGCGGCGGTTTGCGTAGGCGCTTCGATCTCCGGATCCGCCTCCTCCGCCTCCGTCCGTTGCGCGGCATGCGAGCTTGCTCCCGGCGACGGCTCAAACCCGGGGGGCGACTGCTCAAACCCGGGGGCGTACGCGTCCTCGTTGAGGTCATCGCCGAGCACGCCGGCGAGATCCAACAACTCGTTCGGGTCGTACTGTTGGTAGTCATCTTGCGACGAACTACCAACGACTTGCTTCCCTTTGCTGGCCCTCGACGCACGAGAACCACGACGGCCGTGACCACGATCCATCTCAAAACACACACACGGGTACAAAAAAATATGGTTAGATAAAAGAATGAAACGGCAAAAAAACGATACCGAAGGGGCGAGGCGGCACGGCGCGGGCAGCGACACGGCGGTGGTGGCGTGTCGTGGTGGCTCGGCGGCGACGCGGCGGTGGGAGGTGGCGCGGCGGCCGGCGGCGGCGGTGGGAGGCGACTGGCGGCGGTGGGAGGTGGCGGGGCGGTGGGAGGTGGCAGGCGGTGGTGGCGCGTGGTGGGAGGTGGCGGGCTGGTGGCGCGGCGTGGTGGTGGGAGGAGGCGGGCAGCGCGGGGTCGGAGGTGGCGCGGGGTCAGAGGTGGCGCGGCGCGGTGGTGCGGCAGCTGGCGCGGTGGTGCGGCGGTGGTGGTGAGCGGCGGCGCGTGGAGGCGCGTGGCAGACGTGCGGGGTGGTGGGGGCTCGCGGAGCGGAGGTGGTCGGCGGCAAGGTGGCGGCCGGCGGGCGGTGGGTGTGGCGTGGTGGGGGCTGGCGGAGCGGAGGTGGTCGGCGTGGTGGGGGCTGGCGGAGCGGAGGTGGTCGGCGGCGGCGGGCGGTGGCCGGTGGTGGCGTGGAAGAGAGGCAGCGAGCGAGAGAGAGAGATCGAGAGAGAGAGCGAGAGAGAGAGTGAGAGAGAGAGAGAGAGTGAGAACTGAGAGAGAGAGAGAGACTGAGTGAAAAGACGATTTTTAAAACAAATTTTTTTTTTCCCGTTGTAACCGGCGGTTTGTCCGGTTAACCGCCGGTTAGTCCGGTCAACCGCCGGTTACAACGGCTAATTCAATTTTTTATTTTATTTTTTTTGTTTTTTTTTGTAAAGCTAACGGCGGCATATTCAAAATTTGAATTTTAAATTTTTTTTTTTAAATTTGTTAACCGCCGGTTAACCGCCTAACCGGCGGTTTTCAAACGGCGGTTTGCGGTTGGTGAAATCGACCAACCGCCCGTAACCGGCCATTTGCGGTTGCCGGTTACGGTTACAAACCGTAACCGCGGTTCCGTAACCGGCGGTTCGACGGTTCAAACCGCCGGTTACGGTTGATTTTGGGCATGTCTACTTGCATGTACAACCTTGTTTGTCGTTTTCGAAGTTAACAACTTTGAAGAACGAACGGATGCCTATACCGTTAATATCCAGACGGGTTGTGTCTATCTTCGTTGTTACTCTATCTCAGGTGCTTGTCTATTCTTGGTTTTTTCATCTATTGAAAAACTAGCTCATAACATCAAACTCAGAAAAATTAAGGTTATAATGATTAAGGAAACAAAGAAGATCCTTGTTTGTCGTTATTTCCGATGCTCGCTTGTCGATATTGTCGAACGTTCTGTCTTCTACCAACCGAGAAGTAAAAGCTTGAGAAGAGCCATTCGAATGAAGAGCCCATTCTTTGCTTGCCTAAAATAGGCAGCCCTTGGATCTCCATCAACATCAACAGTTATCTTGGAAAAAAAAAAGAACAACCTTTTTACCTGCAATCAAATTATCAAGAAAGAAAAACACAGTAACAACGGTAATAACAACCTCGTCGAGCCTAGGTAGAGGATGCATTATGACCGCATGCTTCTGCATCGCATTCAACACATCCCGCCCCACGATATACTTTCCCCGAGCTTCTTCGTAGAGGTCGATCCTCTCCCCAAATCTCTCCCTCTGTATGCGTGTTTGGTACACAACGTCGCACTTAGAGGCAACTTCCATTAAATCGGCGCTTTCTTCCCACTCGACTCCCTTAGATGTAAGGTACTCTTTAATGTCGTCCTGAGATTAAACAAAAAATTGCAATTCTAAACAAGTCAATAAAGCTTCTATGGGATGAACTCTGTTTTCGGTTGTTTTTACCTTCATTCTAACTACATGAGGCGAAACGAAGTAGATTTTCACATCCTCGTACATGGCCAGCAAGTATGCGAGCGAGCGAACCGTTCTTCCATAGGCAAGGTCGCCGACTAGTCCTACTTTGATTCCATCGAGTTTCCCTACCTCTCTTCGGATGGTGTACACATCGAGGAGGGCCTGTACAGGGTAGCCGAGAATCGGTGATTAGAGCGTGAGATCCCAAAAGAAGAAAAATTATTACCAGGTGTTTGTTTAAGCGTTTTTTAAGAGAGTGAGCTTATTTACCTGAGTTGGATGCTGTCCAGGGCCATCGCCAGCATTAATAATGGGGATATTAGCTGTTGCAGCAGCTCTTTTTGCAGCACCACTTTCAAAATGCCTCATCACTATGATGTCAGAGTATCCTTCAACAGTCCTTATCGTATCTGCATAGATTCTCACTAATGAGAAATCGCAAGTTCATTGAAGAAAATAAGGAAAAAGAAAAGGTATAAGTTGTCAGGTACTAACCTTCGAGAGTCTCGCCTTTTGCAGCAGAGGAGAACTCACGGGCATTCTCTGTGGTCAACACTTCCCCACCCAAACGTTTCATGGCTGACTCGAAAGAGAGCCTAGTTCTAGTGGAGGGTTCGTAGAACAACGTCGCCATTAAGTAGCCCTTGAGCATTTGACTTCCTTCGGAGTTTTTCTCAATCTTCTCCATCTCAAGGGCCACGTTGAATATGGAACTGAGAATTTTTCTGTCGAATTGCTGAGCTTCGATGACATCTTCGAGTTGAAAGTTGTTGCCCTTTGTGAATGAATTTTTTGTCTTGACCTCCATTGCTCGGCATTGGACTCCATTCTTGACATGCATCTTACCTCGTTTCATATCATTAGCCTTCTCATTAGCAGATACCCAAGAAAGCGATGGTTCGGCAAATAAAGGTGTTGACATAGAGCGCAACTTCCAAATAAACCAGCCATTGTTCTTTGACGGCTTGGGAACCACAACACCACCGTTCAAGTTCGAAGCAGAAAATGTGGACGGTGAAGCCATTATGACAAACCTGAATACCCATTAAAAAATTCAAGCTTTATTCAGGGAAACATTCGTATAATATAACAATGAAAAGCTCACAAATGCATGCGACTGATTTTGGATGTGCCGAGGATGGACAGCTATTGATTTTGGACGCCGGGAGATTTTTCTTAGAGTTTTGTGCTCATCCTAATTTTGTAAACTGGAGTGGAAATAGCAGAATTGGAGTTCCGATAGCACACACAGATATTTAATTAAATAAGCCATCTCAAAGGTAGGGGTGAGATCTAGTCGGATATTTCGGATTTCGGTTTTTTCGAGTCGGATACCCGAAAAAATCGGATAGTGATTTTCAAACCCGATCCCGACCTCGGGTACCCGAAACCCGTCGGGTACCCGCGGGTCGGGTTCAGGTTTTCTCTTTTTTTTTACGGCTTAATTTGCTTAAGTAAAATTAATTGGTTGTATTATAAATAAAACTAAGACATTGAAGAAGACGAACAGCAAGAAGAACCAGAGTCTACCGCCGCCCCACACAATCCCAATACCCACTACGAAGGAAGGTAGGAAGAAATCCGAGGCTGAGGTACGAAGAAATACGAAAGAAAAGATGAATTCCCGAAATAAAATAAATTAGGGTTCTTTAAAAATCATACCTTTGGTTTGGATTGATGAAGGGCACGGCGAGGCGAGGGCACGGTGACGGAATGGCGAGGCACAGCGACGGCACGGAGGAAGGGTGAGGTGAGGTGAGGTGGGTGAGTTCCTGGTAAGCCCAATCTTCGGCCTTACGCAGGCAGCTGAAACGAAAATGATAAAACACTTTAGACAAACATATTAACCAAAATTTTCACGAAGGCAGCTGAAACCCATACGCAGGTTCCATAAACAGATTCAATCCCGCAGAAATTATCAGGTAAAATTACGGGTGGGATCGGGTCGGGTTTGTCGGGTTTCGGGTTTTTCGGGTCGGGTACCCGACATTTGCGGGTATCAAATTGAAACCCGACCTCGACCAGACGAAAATCGGGTACCCGAAACCCGATTATCGGGTTCGGGTTTTGTCATTTTTATTTTTTTATTTTTTATGTTTTTAGTTTGTGCCTGTGAATGACTTCCAAGTTCCAACGTTGAATTCCTCTGGCTTGTACCTAAACCAATGTGAAAGCAAGAACTTGTAAGATAATTGTTTACTTATCATTAACGAGTTGTGGTCGTGGATATTAGAACTTAGAAACAGTAAACTCCGTCCCATTGTTTACCTATGACATGAATTCGAACCTAATTTCAACCCCGAATCCTTGACAATTACATGAAGCCCGAAATCTCAAACGGCCAAATTGACACCCAAAATCAATGACCCATGATGATTCTAACAATATATAATGCTAATAGAACCTTACAAATCATCGTGGATTCGAAAAATTGCAAGCAAAACCCAAAATATAAAATTAGGGTTTATAACATACCTAACGGAGACAACGGCGTGGCTACTGTACTGGCTGACGGCTGAGGCGACGGTGTGGCTGAGACGATGGCGTGGGTGGCTGGCTGATACGATGGCGTGGGCGGCGGCCGAGTTGTGAGGGCGCGGCGTCGACGACGTGGCTGAGACGATGGCGTGGGCGGCGGCAGAGCTGTGGGGGCGCGGCTACTTGCTGCCGGCTGAGGCGACGGCGTGGCTTAGACGGTGGCGTGGGCGGCGGCAGAGGTCTGAGCCCTGAGGGCGCGGCTTGGGCTTAGACGATGGGGACGGCGACTGTGAGGTGTGTGTATTTGTATGTGTATTGTATGTGTGTGTATTTCTTTTTTTTTTTTTTTGAAATAAAATATATATATATATATATATATATATGATTTCATTCAGCTCTGCTCGACATCGATTGTAATATTCATTTAGGCTTTAATATATATATATATATATTTTTTTTATTCAAACGCTAGATCGGGTCGGGTACCCGATGGGTTTTTCGGGTAGCTAAACGCTACCCGACCTGACGTATTATATCGGGTATCGGGTTTTAAACCCGATACCCGATTAAACCCGATTTCACATCCCCGATCCGGTCGGGTCGGGTACCCGAAACCCGACCCCGATTGCCCACCCCTACCTGCCGTACCTTTTAATGTGTGTATCGTGTACCACGTCACGCGTTTGTAGAGGTGTCAAAACGGGCCGAGCCCGTCGGGTTGGCCCGCCCCGCCATGAAAAATAGGTGGGTTGGGCCAACCAATTCCTGGCCCGTTTAAAGGCTGGCCGAAATGTTTTTAGTGTTTTTATTTATTATGTATATATATTATTAATATTTTTAATGCTAAATATTAATAAATAATATTTAGTAGTGATTATTATAATTAATTTAGTTAAGAATTTAGTTATTAAATGATTTATTCGTTAATTATTCCAAAAATTATTATTAATTTAAGTATTATTTTCAAAAACACAAAAAACTTAAAAAAATAAAAAAAAAATATAGTGGGATGGCCCGCCCCGCCCCGTTTAATGGCTGGTTGAGGCGGGTCGGGCGGGCCGGCCCGTTTGACAGCTCTACGCGTTTGTACCTTACCCTATACGGTTTCCATATGGTAACTTAGCGTGTTATATATGACGTACCATTTTCTCAACGTATTACGTGCCAAAATACGTTGCTATAGGGTATGTATTATATGGCATACGCGCGGCGGATCGGGTACCTATGTGCAAAGAAATTATTCTATTAGGTACCTACATATAATTAATACTGACAGTGTACTGATTTACAAGTTTTATGCAAATGGATATTTATGTGTAAACCCCGTCTGTAAAATATCTATAAGGGAAATTTCCACTGGTACCCTCGAGGTTTCGAGTTTTCCCGTTGGTACCCAAAGTTTTTTTCGATTCCCTCTGGTACCCTCGATGTTTCGATTTTTTCCCGTTGGTACCCAAAATTGGATTTAAAATACTTAAATAAACAGAAATTCAAAAATAAAACATTTTTTATTAAAAAAAATATTTTTATTTATAAAAAATAGTATATAGTTGGGAAAAATTACATAAACATTTTGAAAATATTTTCCGAAATATTTAAAATAATCGTAAATTCAAAAATAAAATATATATAATAGTATATAAACTAAAAAATAAATATGCAAAAAATCTACAATTAAATATGCAAATAATCGAAAAATAATTATAAAAAATAACACTATTTGCAAAAAATCTAAAACATAATCGAAAAATAGTTGAGTTTTAATTTTAACTAGCCAAGCCAAGCGCCGCCACTCTCCCCAAAAAACAACCAATTGGCCATTTCAGAAATTTCTTTACCTAGGAGATCCAGATTCAAGTAAACAGTCCATCTCCCCCATCCCTCTTCACCGCTTGCTGATGATGGGGGAGGAATCATCGGATATATAGTTTATAAGTTTTCTGGTGTCCTTTTTTTCCTTTTCTTTTTGGTGTTTCGTTGTTCTTCTCGTTCTTGTTTTATGAGTTCTTTGGGTCGTGTTTGTTCTGTTGATTTTTCGCATATTTAATTTTAGATTTTTTGCATATTTAACTTTTTAGTTTATATACTATTTTTTATAATTAATTTTTTTTTTAAAAAAAATTATTTTTGAATTATGATTATTTTAAATATTTCGAAATATTTTTAAGAATATTTATATAATTTTTCTCAACTATATTCTATTTTTTATAATTAAAATTATTTTTTTAATAAAAAATATTTTATTTTTAAATTTCTGATTATTTTAAGTATTTTAAATCCAATTTTGGGTACCAACGGTAAAAAGTCGAAACCTCGAGGGTACCAGAGGGAATCGAAAAAAACTTTGGGTACCAACGGGAAAACTCGAAACGTCGAGGGTACCAGTGGAATTTCCCTATTTATAATTTAACCCTTCTATTACTAATTTCATTAATTAAATAATTATCATATTTAATCCCTCAATTTTTAGTTGTGATACTTATACTCCTACTGATTATTTTTCTTTTATATATATATATATATATAAAAATTTCATCTACTAAATATAAATTATAAATTAAAATTAGAACAATTATATTTTAAGCACGGAGCGGGCAGAAAGTAATACTCCCTCCGTCCCGGTAACTTCATCACATAAGTTGTCGGGCACGTAAATTAAGGTGGTATTATTATAATTATATAGTACGATGAAAAGGTAATAAAGTGTATATTTTGACACGTCTTTTAAGAATATTTAATATTATTATTGATATGGGGCAAACCCAATCAACGAAATTTATAAGTGTGTGGGTAAAGGAATTTATATAGCCGGAAAATTGGTAAAGTTACGTGCGTAAGGTGCTTATTGAAATATAAACTGAAGGGGACGTGTTTGGGACTTTTGGGGGACGTATTTGTGGTATTGGGACGTGTGGGACCTGTAGGGGGCATGTCTGGTACGTTGGGGGACCTGTTTTGGACGTGTTTGGAACACGGGGGACCTGTCTGGGACGCTGGGGGACCTGTCTGGGACGTGTTTGGGGACGTCGGGACGTATCTGGGACGTGTTTGGGACGTTGGGAAGCATTCGAGGCGTAAAGGAAATGACACAAGATATACGTGGTTCGGATCTTTGCAGATCCTACGTCCACGGGGCGCCTTCAACATTTCTTTATCACTTTTGGAAATTACACACTCACAACACCTTTCTTTCTCTCTTTTTCCCTCACAAGAACATGTAAAAAATAAATGACATTACAGCTGAGAGGATTTTCGTGTGAGAAGGAGTGTAAGAAAAAAGAGTTGGATGAAAAAATGATGGAGTCCTCCTTTTATAGGAGCTCCCAACGGTCTTTCCCATGTAGAATCACGTGATTTAGGGGACGTGACCCCTGCAGGGCTAGGGGCAGCTAGAAAGCTGCTGCTTGAATGACTTTGGTGACGGCTGCAGTCTTTTCCAGCTTTTCAAACAGTGGATTCGTCCTTTTATAAGTCGACACGTGTCCATGTGGCTTCTTTTCTCCTTTTTGTTGTCTTTTCGTCTGGAAATCCCAAAAGTCTTCCCTCCTTTGTCCGGATAATGCCTATATCCGGGGGACCTTCGCAGGTCCTTTCTCCCAGGTCCGATTCTGTACTTCATTCTGGGCTCTTCCTCTTCATGGGCTTACTGGGCCTCTTCTATTATTTGTTTTTTGGCCCATCTATTCTAGTCCGTATCAACCACTCCCCTACTCTAATTTGTTTTTTGGGACAAAAAGTAGATTAGAGTAAAATAGTAAGAGGGGCCTTACCTCCCTACCACCATTACCTCTTGAAGGGACATGTTTTGTTATGTGGAAGAAAGGGCCACTTCGCTGGTTCCCCAGGTCGGATTACCTATCGCAGCTCCCATGCTTTGCGAGATTCCTGCAGCCAGGTACATTTGGGAAGAGATATCCCAGCTCCCCCAAGGATGAGGGGATCTCAGCGGCTCAGGAAGTTGTTCCTATTTCGGGAGCTAAGAGAAAGGCTGGCGTGCCACCAAACCCGAGTGGGGGAGCTAGCAGAAGTTGCCAATGTCAGGAAGCAACAGCTGGGGGATCTCAGTGAACGTTTCACAGGGGATATCTTCAAAAGAGGACCTCCCCTCTTTCGTAGATCAACTCGAGAAGGAAGAAGGATGGAAGTGCTGGACCGTCTGGCTTTTCCTTCCTGGTGGTGTTTTCCTTACCGAAACTTCTTTTGCTGCGTTCTTAGGTGATAAATCAGGTGGTTGCGCGGTTATCTGTGGGCCGTCGGTATTGAAATTTGGAGTTGAAAAGGAAGAAATGGAGAATGAGAGGTCCACGTTGGTGTAGCGACATAGGGGGATCTGCGGAGCTTGGAGGAGCAGGTAGCGCTTTTGCAACGTTATGGAGTTCCTTTGCCAAAGAGAGAAAACTGAGTGGGATGAGGGTTCTGCGTGTATGGGGGAGTTGCAATCGGCAGCTGCTTTGGCAAATACGAAGGCCAAAGGTGCTAGGTCTTGTCAGCAGCACCTTCTTTCTACAGCTGCTGGGAAGAAGTTCTCAGAGGGCCTGGTGGGTTTTGTCCCTCTTTTGAAGCAATACCTCCTGGAGGTTGTGGTGCTGAGTCCTTGGGGCTGAAGCCAAGTCATTCATGCGGGACCTTCCTTATCCCGCGTGCTTCAAGGAGATCGGAAGGCTCCCAAGGGTCCTTTATTTTGGTTCCCTGCTGTAGAGAAGCATGCAGAGGTCCTGGCCCGCCGTCTCCAACTCTTCAGAGAACTTGGTGGAAGGCCTTTTGGACATTTTAGGACCTGCGATGTTTTAGGGGAGCTCAACTCCCCTAGCGGGGACCTGATGGGGGAGCTCCTCTTTGAGCCTTAGCACTAGTAAGGAGATCCCTAGGTCCTGCTGTACATATCTCCGAGCTCCCTGGGACATCCTCCTTTTTGCCTTTTTCAGGGTGGTGATGGCCTGTAAGAAACACTTCGTTATTTGTTTCGAGACATGATG
The DNA here is from genome assembly GCA_027422505.1 of Craterostigma plantagineum. Lineage (NCBI taxonomy): Eukaryota > Viridiplantae > Streptophyta > Magnoliopsida > Lamiales > Linderniaceae > Craterostigma > Craterostigma plantagineum. Next base: position 840,383 of record JAPQWV010000005.1, read on the forward strand.
GTAAGGACTTTTGGGGAGCTTAACTCTCCATGTTCGTAAGTTTCGTCGGAGTTCCCTTCCTCCTCATATTATATTTTTCTCACGGGACATGGCGGATGTTTCTGAGAATGTTATTATCATGGCATGGTTATAGCGCCAGCTCGCTTATCAATTCGTAAGCCAAGTACGAATTCACGCCCTCGGTTGCAATGACCGTCTCATTGTCCTCGGGTGTCGCTTTGCGCTAGGCTCTCTTTGTCCTTAGCGAATCCAGTAATATAGGCCCGAAGGTCCTAAACATAAAGTGGGGCTCTCCCCCACCATTTTATCCTGGTTATAGCGCCAGCTACGCTGAGGTACCTATACACGTCGCAGGCCTTACTGGGGACCTTTGATGTCCTGTACGCCACAGCCCGTCAGCGGTGGTATCTTGTACACCCTCATGGGCATCTTTCACGTCGCAGGCTATCAGCCTTTGATGTCTTTGTACGCCGCAGGTCCGTCGACCCTTGGTATCATTTCACGTCGCAGGCCATTAGCCTTTGATGTCTTTGTACGCCGCAGGTCCGTCGACCTTTGGTATTATATTATACGGTGCACCGTTTACAGAATATCTATATTCCGACAAGGCGGTATTTGCTTAGGGACATCCTTAGTTTACCCTGGTTATAGCGCCAGCTTCGCTTAAATGCGTGGGTATAGCGCCCGCTCGCTTAAGTGCGTGGTTATAGCACCCGCTTTGCTTAGTATTCGGGCTCCTTATGTAGGACCCCGGTCCCCGCAATTTAGGTCGGCCAATAAATTACGTGTATGAATTACGTGGGTTTCAAGAATCTTGTATGTTATTATATGCTTATGCGAATATTATGAGGAATTCTATGCAATTACGTACTATTAATTATGTGTTACGTGGACTCCAAATTTACACAATGAAATTTTCGAAAATAGCAGGAATGAAGAAAGGTGAGAAAATGATAATAATTATATAAGAATTGGACCATGCAATGTTGGGCTAGAAATCCCATAATTGGACCAAGCCCTAAGAAAACAATTAGGAGACAAGACTCCTTAAACCAAGGAAAACTCACACCTACATCACGTCTTCTTTATCCTATGAAGGAAAATATCTAACTTAGCAAGTGAACTCTATACCCACACTTAAGAAAAACGAAAATAGAAAGAAGAAAAAGGAGGAGCAAGGGCCGAGAAGAATTCCGAAGACACAAGCATCCAATTAGCTTAGGGTTTCGAAGTTGGTAAGTAAAACATCCTCCCATAAGCTTTAAATTTCGTATGGTATGTGTAGTTGAAAGTATTAAGACCATTAAAAGTGATTTTAGGAAGAACACGAGAAAAACCCTAAAAATGTCGAACTTAAATTCGAGCTAAGGGTTTCGGTATGAGTAGATGTGGAATTAAGTAGCTTAGTATGCGATTTAGGACTTATAATGCTAGGAAGAACAAGCTACGAAGCGGGTTAGAGGATGAAGAACGATGAAAAATCGAAGATGATGATAAATGTCGAATGAGATGTCGACTAAATACATACCGACATTTTAATAAATGTCGAGATACCATGTAAATAACATGTCGACATTTCCTAATGAAAATGTCGAAACACAAAGTCGGATTTTTAAGAAAATGTCGATATAATATATGTAAGACTCGACATCTTTATGTAGGTAAATATCGAAAGGATGATGAATGTCGATATAAAGTCGGCCTTTAAAATGTCGAGGTCTATGAGAGATGCATGTCGACATTTTCCTCAAAATGTCGAAGTGTTAAAGTATAATGTCGAAGCTTTGTTAGGAATAATGTCGAGTCATCTTATTAGGGTAGATGTCGAATGATACATAAAATGTCGAGCTCATGTCGACTTTTCCGTCTCAAATGTCGTAAGGCAAAATGTCGAATGGTATATGGAATGTCGAGTAGAATGTCGAGTCATTGCATTCGGACGAAATGTCGAAACCATGTTAGGATAAATGTCGCATGAAATGTCGATGTAACTTATATATCGACATTTTATAAATGTCGGGATCTTAAATCACTTAAATGTCGACATCTCATGTTCCAAAATAACAGGATAAAATGTCGAGTGACTGAACATAAAAATGTCGGGACACCCTAAGGTAAAATGTCGAGACCTCAAATTGAAATAAATGTCGAATTCAAACACAAAGATGTCGAGGCATCCTAGGAATAAAAATGTCGAGATGTTAAGTAAAAAAAAAAAATGGCGAGAGTTTCCAACAATGTCGAGACCTAACTAACTATACAACCCGACATTTATCCTAAGTCCATGTCGAGATCTTTCAATACATCAATGTCAAAATTTATGTCGACATTTCTGTAAATGTCGAAGTACATGGCATCAATGTATGTTTGAGTAAACACGAGATCTAACCTAACTTACAACTCGAGACCTTATAAGCAATGACTTATACTTCACGAAAAACACTTCGCAATAATGGAACTTCACGGGGCATGTGAGAGTGTACGAATCCGACTAGAATTACTGAAAATATATTCCTAACTTAGAAATTTAGCATACTCAAGCCATTAAAATAAAATAGTACACTGACACCAATATTTCATGCCTAAGGTCGGGACTTAGGAACATTTACGGGTCCGGTGACTGCTAATCTACGGACTCCAGGTAAGTAGAAATTCAACTACGACACGTAACTTGCTTGCGTCCTATGATATGAATTACGTGCTCGTGTAATTTCTATGAAATGCGTACGTATGATATGATTTATTTCTATGCATGATAGTATGATTTGCATATGTACATGAGCACTTGCACGCATGAGTAGTACATAAGGAGCGAGGCATGAGCGTGCATAAGATCGCCTGTGTGCGATGTATATTCGCCGATATTGGCGTTTGTGTCGACTCGAATGAAGAGTCACGGCTTCCCTTATGCAGCCCTTAAGGCCTGAATAAGAGGCTACTCTAAGGCCTGAATAAGAGGCTGGGAAAATACCCCGTATGCGGGAAGTACAACCTGGAGGACGCGGCCCGGGGCACACGCTGAGTAAGGGAAGATTCCTACGGGTGACCTTCTAGCGTGTAAAGCACTACCCGGAGGGAAGATTCCTTCGGGTGACCTCCGGGGTTAGTGGCCTCGGTGTTGGCTACCAGTGTGAAGTACCCGCGTGGAGGCCACACTGAGTAAGGGAAGATTCCTTCGGGTGACCTTCTAGTGTGAGAACCTCCACACTTGAGATCTCAACGGTATGGCGCATAGTGGGATTGAAAAGCCGAGGGCCCGTATGAAATAAGAGTATAAGAAAAAGAGTAAGAGCGTAAGAAAGAGTACGAGTATGAGGAAAGAGTATGAGCGTTAGTAAACGACGGCGTGGATTGTCGATCGTTAGGACACGTGCATTCATGCATAATTTCTGCTTACTGAGCCTCGGTGGCTCATTGTTTATGTTACGTGTTGTAGGTACTGACGATCACGGTACGTGATCCGACTCTTATGCGAGGCCGATCTTTTGACGCAATCCGACCGCTTTTGAGGTGGGAGTGTGTGTATGGATGACGACCTGTGAAGGCCGGGCGCATAGGGAGCTTTTGGCTGCACACACACACGTACACTTGTATTTTGTAGACAAGGACATGATGAAGATGTCGAATGATGTAGAACATTCTTGTGACGTGTATATAAGATTCCCGCATGCACATTTTAAAATGAAAAATTTTATTCGCATTTTTACGTATACGCACAATAACAAAGCATTAACACTTAGAATTAGAACGGAATACGAGGGTGGGACGACGGGTCCTGACACCTTACTGGAGGCATGAACTTTGAAAGTAATGAAGAAGTGGAGCACCTTCGTCCTCGGTTAGTGATGAGGTCCCTGGCTCAGATCTCCGGAGGTTCAGACATTCGACTGCTCAAGTGTACTATTTCGGGCTCTGCTGGAAATTGGAATTCCACTGCCTTGGGTCTTCTATTATGATAGAGACGTGAGTCCTAAATGGGGCTGGCCCTTATCTAGAGGAGGTGGGGGTTGTCTGCCTCCGATTGGCACAGATCCCCCAGACTCCTTCTTGGCTACCTCCCAACCTTGCTTGATGACACGATCAATGAACTTCCTCAGTTGTTCCACTAGGGAGGGAACTTCGATTTTATCCTTATTGGTGTGGTTGTCTCTGCATGTCAGCATGGAGCTATCTCCTAGGTCCCCTGGACCTTCGCATGTCAGTGCAGAGCTTGACTTTTTTGCCTTCAATCAGCACGGAGCTAGATTTTAGCTGGTTTGGAGATTCCTTATAACGAACTTCGCACGCTGGCGAGGAGCTCAGCATGGAGATCTCGAACACACGGATCATGTTCTTGTTTTCAGCAAGGAGCTTGTCTTTAGGTCCCCAGGAATTAGGGCCTTCACGTCAGCGCGGAGCTGGACTGTAGATTTGGAACATATGAATCCGCTCTTCGTGTGTCTGTGCGGAGACGCTCACAGATCCCATGAGGCAGGATTGTAATGTGTCATATGGAACTGCCTTACACGCCCTGGAAAATCAGATCAAGTCGTTAGCCAACTTATACTTATTGAATCTTAGGACCTTTATAGGGGATCATGTCCAGGATGTCGGCGGAGCTCCTGCCGTCAGGTGGGGCTATGACCCCTTCAATTTCTCCCGTGGTCCATCATTAGCTTTCTCCCAGAACTTCCCTTGGAGTTTGAATTCGAGGTCCGTGATTATGGCAGGACAGAGATGGTCCGCCCTTATCGTTGTTATCGTCAGGGACTATGCTATCCGGCACATCCCCTCTTGTCTTTCGATTACGTGCCCCTCAGGACCTTCGGGACAAAGTCCTCTGATTGTCGTCTCTTTCCATGCTTCCCACAACTTCTCTATCTCCTTCTCTTCTACTGTGAAATTGGCGATGCCATCTTCTCGGATGGTCAAAACCTGGCTCGTTATTTTGGCCAAGTAGTCAACTCTACTACTTCCTTTTCTCGGAACCGGTTATGAATCTAGCAATCAAACGACATCCCATGCTCCTGTCTCCTTCGCAATCCCCCGAAAGTTAAGGCTTTGTATCATTTTTGGGGCAGGGGATTTGAAGGTAGTGACGAAACGGAGCTCCTCTCCTATTGGCTAATGATAAGGACCTCTGCTCCAGATCTATAGGAGGTCGTAGATCCATATGTGTGCACCTCTCATCGCTGCTTCTGTGGCCCTTTGGTGATTTCAAGCATAACGTTGAAGAGGATCTGAGCTTTTTCGCGGCAGTCCATTGTCTGAATTCCCAGTCGCAATCCCCTAGCTTGATGGTGCATTTCACCATTCTCCCGGATAGATCGGACTGACTTATCGCCTGGTTTCATCCTCCGATAGCACCTTGCTTCATAAAGTAGGTCGGCTTGGGGAGGGCCCTTCTTTAGTAAGACGGAGCTAATGCTTCCATGGAGAAATATGGCGCCCGCTTGTTCCCTATTAGATGTTTTGCTGGGAGAAGTATACTGTGGAGGTGTTCCTTTAATTCTTCAAAGGCCTTCCTACTGGCCTCTGGAGCTCCCAGATCCCTTGGTAGGCATCTATGGCGTTGGGGACCTCACACCTAGAGGTGGAGTCCCCCAGTTGATTCACTCGGGGTGATGGAGAATAACCCCTAGGACACGCGTTGCTCAGGTCCCTACTTGGAGAAGCTCGTTTACTTCCTCCTTCAGGATCTGGGCTCTTTCAGCCCCGCACGGTCGGAGCTTCTATTTGATGGATCGTCTTCTTGGTATGACGATGTGTGGTGATATCCGGGCGAACTTCTGTCATATGCTTTGGAGAAAATGCGAACAGGTCCGCATTTTTTGTAGACATCCCCCCAGCTCCTTGTTGGGATCTTGTTGTGAGCTAGAGGGCCCCTTTCTTTTATCTCACTCCTCTGATCTCTCATTTTTTGTACTATGTCTTCTTTTTGTTGCTGCCTTAGCATCATTTGGATCGCATCGTCAGGAGCTTCGTCAACTTCTCCGTCATTGGATGGGCTCTTTTCTCCATGTCCTTTAAGCGTCGTGATTCCTTCCATTGATTGTATCTCCGAAGGTCGGACTTCCCATGTCCAAGGCATCGTTATGTGGTCCGGCCATATGTGTTCCATCTCCTGGGATAAATCGAACTTCGGCCGACGCATCCTTGTGCGTCTCATAAATCCCCTTGCATTTGGATCTCTTATAGCATGAGTTTAGAGCTCTTGAACTCTGGTCGTGGTCTTCTTTATTTGGTCTTCCCTTCATGATGAGAGTAAGGCTCTGGGGAGAACGGACGTGGCCTAATTTGGAGGAAGTGGGGGTTGTCTGCCCTTATTAGGCATAGATCCCCCTACTTCTTTTTTCGGCGAGTTTGGGGTTATGTTTGCCATCGCGGCCAACACTCCCACCGTGGGTCCCGCAGGATCTATGGAGCTTGAGACCTTTGCCTGCTTAGGTGTGCGATTTCGGGCTCTGTTGGAGGTTAGGATCCACCTTGCCTGGAGCTCCTATCGTGCTAGGGATGCGAGCCCTAATCAGCATTGGCCCTTAGAAGTGACAGGGGTTGTCTGCCCTTAGTCGGCACAGATCCCCAAGACTCCTTGTTGATCACCTTCAAATCATGCTTGCTATCGTGATTATCGCCACTTTAAGGTATTTCGTCATGACGAGCCACTTGATCATATCCTTCAAATAACAACAATTATTAGTGCAGCGCATATATTTATCATGATAAAATAATATATAATAGTGTTGACCTTTTTGGTCCATATATGTTAGAGAGTTTTGATGAACGATGTAATTGTGATGACATTAGGTCTATAAAATAAGCAATTCGATTTGGGAAAAATAAAATGTCTAAATTCATGAGAATGTTCAACCATGCATTGCAAATGAGATGAAATTGTTAAAGTGTTGAATATTTGAATTGCGTGTGATTTTGTGATGATTCGATGGAACTATGTGATCGCATGTTATAGACAGTCCATGAGATAGGATATATCGTTCTGTGCTATATATGGAAATAATGCATGAGATATCCTACTGAGCTATATATGGAAAATATGCTGTTTATATATGGAAAGTGATATATCCGTTGATACCAGTTTATTCCTGGACGAAAATCATATGTATGATCCTTGCTTGTCTTGCACTGAATTAAATGCTAAATATTAAATTGATATCTTTCCTTGTGCTGATTGGATTATTATATTTAGGAAAGATTTGATTTGATTATGGATAAAGTGATCTTATATGATATGTGCTATAAACGGATGTGATCTCTGAAATAAGGAAAGTCGTGCCATGATGTGATAAATCGTTTTATGTAAGCTCTGATCTGATTTATGTGCTAAACATGGTAAATATATCGATTAAATGATATGAGCTGTACATGGAAAACGTGTTGATGAATTGCTATCTTGCATGCCATACTTGGAAAGTAAATCAAAAAACTCGTTACTAGGAACTGATAGCAGGGAATCACTTATGGACAATTTCGATATGGAAAATATATGCGAAATGATTGAAATTGCTTGAGTACGAAAATTGAGCTCTATATGGAATATAATCATGCTTTAATGTGCTATATGACCGTTGTGACGATTTATTAGAAGCATGATTTATATGGTATGATTGACTCGAAAGCTACATGGAAACTATGCTTGATTTGGTGATTATTGTTTGATATGACTTTCCATGTGAAGTGCTATTAGAAAAGAATTTATATGAGCTGCACTTAAGATTTTCGGAGTACAGAAACACAGAACAGAGAACTTGCGTATTTAAGTCTACGAGAGATTTTTGAGCAGAGAGATACTAAGATATTCCTGAGCCAGTCACTTGCGATAGCTTTCTGCCTACCCGAACTTTAACTTGCCTATCCATCACTGAGCGAGTGATTCATCAGATATTCCATCATCCCCTGCCATATATTCTGTCTTCGGACGTGTTGTCTTCGGACGTGAGCGATACCAAGGAGGCAAGGTCGACGCTTACGCACACGTGAAGGGAAGGACAAGTCCGGGGGCCCTTCGGTAGCGAGCTGTGTCTGTCGGGATCAAGGAGATTCCGAGGAACGAAACTCGGCGTGTGGTAACCTAGTAGTGACTAGTGTTTCGACTTGTTTCGGTTGTGTATTGGGCTAACCAATCAGTTTGTATCCAGCTACGGTGCATTATAGTGATTGGTTAAACTCTTGGGAAGAAAATCCCAAGGAGAGGAGTAAACCCCAGTTGGGGATATAACCTCTATAAAAATCCTGTCTCGCATTTACTTTTCAGTTATTTCTTTATCGCTGTGAGACAGACCCGAGCACATCCGACGTTACTAGGATATATCAGGCACTCGTCACAAACATCAGTAGGCATATCTAAGTCACCACACTTAGTATTTGTGAAAAGAAGCAAAAATTTCTATAGGCCTAATTCACCCCCCCCCTCTTAGGCACATTTATATCTTCATTTGGTATCAGAGCGGGTTACTCAAACGACGGGCCTAACAAGCCTGAGTTAAAGATCTAATGGCTTCTTCGAGTTTTGATGTTTTTGCAGAGGGACAATCCCATTCCAGGCCACCACTCTTCGACGGAACAAACTACGCCATATGGAAAAATCGCATGAAGGAATTCCTGATCGCTACAGACTATGACCTGTGGGATATCATCGCAACAGGACCTTACATTCCCAAAAACGAAGATGGAACTCCAAAGAAAGGCCCTGATTACAATGTAACAGACAAGCGGGGAATCTCCCTAAATGCCAAAGCTAAGAACATGATAGCTTGCGCACTCACAAGAGAAGAGTACAATCGTGTGAGCTCATGTGAATCTGCCAAAATATGTGGGACATGCTTCAAGTCACACATGAAGGAACCACTCGAGTTGTGCAAGAAAGGATAGCCCTCTTGACCCACCAATACGAGCTGTTCAAGATGGAGGACAACGAGACCATAAGCCACATGTATGCCAGATTCATGAACATCATTAATCAAATGTTCTCGTTGGGAAAGAAAATAGAAGATGGTGAGAAAGTGCGAAAAATCCTGAGATCTCTTCCTAGAGAATGGAATCCCAAAGTGACCGCCATCTATGAAGCAAAGGACTTGGATGAACTTTCAGTGTCAGAACTGATCGGATCTCTGACCACCTACGAGATGACTCAGATCTCCATCAAAGAAAAACCACCAGTCCGAAATCAACCAAACATTGCCTTAATACGAACAAGAACACGACTCTGAAGGCGAAGAAGAATCTGAGGAGGACCTAATGGAGCAGATCGCCATGCTGACCAGAAAGTTTGACAAATTTCGGATGAGAAGAAAGTTCAAGGGAAATTCAAAGTTCCAACCTAGGAACAAGGGAATATCGTCATCCGGAAACAATGTACAGAAATGCTTCAAGTGCAACAAGCCAGGCCACTTTGCATCAAACTGCCCGATGGAAAACGGTGACAAAAGATAAAGAAACAGAAGGCCATGGTCACAAACTGGGAAGAGGCCGGGAGCGAAGAAGAGGAAGATCTCGCCTACATGGCCGCGGATGATGATCAGGTATCGGACTCATCTACTATTAAGAAAATATTATTTCTGAATGAACTATATGCTAGGCAAGATGAATCTCATGATAACGCTTCCTCAGCCTTTGAAGTAGATGAAAAAGAAGAGATGTTTGAGATAATTCAAAATGCAGAAAGAAGGATTAAGTCACTCAACTCACAAGTGAAGGGTCTAATTAGGCAACGAGATGAAGTAGCTAGAGAGAAGCATCAAACGGATCTAGAAAATGAGCGCCTGAAAGCCGAGCTAGAGATTCTTAAGAAAGAAAAGACCTTGTGTAATTGCGAGAAACTTAGGAAGCAAAAGAATATATCTAGGGACATGTCCGCTCTTAAGGATTTCTTAGAAGAAAATTCTCGTACTAATGTTAGATTTCTTGAGGGACAACAAAATCTTGATATGTTACTTAGTGTTCCTGCACAAATCGGGAAAACAGGATTAGGATATTCCACAACACATGAACATGCTGCACCTCCACAAAACGTTAGGAAACCTAAATGTTTTTCATGTGGTCGTCTTGGTCATTATGCTAACCACTGTTTCTTGAAGAAAGCTGATAAATCCAGATATGTCTGGAGACCTAAGAAAGTTCCTGAAGTTTCTAATTCTGGTCAGCCTGTGACTGAGAGATCACAGCCTGTGATACATGATATGCCACGTGTTAACAGGATTACTTTGCTGCTAACCATTTAGGACCCAATCAAAATTGGGCACCTCAGAAAAGAACTGATTCATGCAGGTACAAAGAAGAAAATCCAGTAGGAAGAACAAGTGGTACCTCGACAGTGGGTGTTCCACCATATGACAGGTGATATCAGTAAGTTTGTGTCGGTGAAAGCACATGATGGAGGATATGTCTCCTACGCCGACAATACAAAAGCTAAGGTTATAGGAGTGGGAACTGTCGGTAACACGTTACATACTACTATAGATGACGTATGGTTGGTTAAGAATCTAGAACATAATCTCATTAGCATCAGTCAATTATGCGATAAAGGTCATACGGTTACATTTGAAAATGATAAGTGTGTAGTTAGAAATAATGATAAGGTACTATTCAGTGCATCTAGGGATAGAAATATATATTGTATAACTCTTGATGATATCACTGACCAGAATGTCAAGTGTTTAGCAGTTACACAGGATGACACCTGGTTATGGCACAGACGCCTAGGACATGCCAACATGGAATTGCTATCTCACATCACAAGCAATGCACTGATACGAGGTGTTCCTGACATAAAGTTTGTCAAGGACAAAACATGCAAGACATGCCAGATGGGCAAGCAGACTAAGACATCTTTCAAAGCAAAGAATGTGATATCTACATCCAGACCTCTGGAACTGCTGCATCTCGACCTTTTTGGTCCGGTTCAGACGATGTCTCTGCGAGGTAAAAGATATGCCTTTGTCATCGTTGATGATTACTCCAGGTACACTTGGGTGATATTCCTTGCACATAAGAATGAGGCACTAGATAATTTTGCATCGCTAGTTAAGAGACTTGAAAATGAAAAAGAAACAAACTGTCATAACCCGAGCCAAGATGAAGATGAGACTAAATGGGCCTATAGGAGTTGGGCTCAGCCCATTAATTTAGTAGTTTCCATTATAGCTTTTGATCCATTAATATGCATTTAAATACTGGTATTGTGATGCGTGGACAATTACCAAAATGAATTAAGTCTAATATCTCTATCGTCTTCTCCTCGTCTCCTCTCAGCTCTCTCTAATCTCTCTGTCTCTCGATCGATCTCTCTGTCTCTCTGTTACTCGAGCTTCTTCTTCCTCAAATATGCGTTCTTCTTCTCGTCTCTCTACATATCCTCCTAATTAATACATATTCGCAAGCACGCCAAGTGCTCGATAAAAGTACACGTAAGAGATCGACCTAATAACGGGCCGGGATCTTACAACGTGGTATCAGAGCCGACGATTCTCGGATTTGGATTACGTCGATGGCGATTACTTGGATGACGATTCCTCATATCATCAGATATCCTCCCATGTTCTACGGAACCGATGCGACATCTTGGGTAGAGAAGTGCAACCAATACTTCGCATCGACGACCCTCACTGATGTCGAGCGAATGAAGCGTGCCTGGCTCTACGTCGAAGGCGAGGCTCTCGAATTGTATAATGAGTTCTACAAAGGTAATGCTACTCCTACTTGGACTGAATTCGCTGAAGCCGTGCTTAAACGTTTTGGTCCTATTGAGCTAGTTCATGATGAATCTGTCCTTGTTGGTGATGAGTTTGTGCTGCCGGAATTGGATGACGATGACTCGTTGGTGCTGGGTAATGAGAAACTGCAGGATGAGGTTATATTGGCCTTCACCGATGATGCTATGGAATCGGATGTGCAAGTTGATGACTCGTCATTGTTGGGTGAGATTGAATCAGACGTCGCAAGTGATGAATCTGTGTTGTGTGTGGTTGACCCGGTGTTGGTTGGTGAGTCGATGTCGGTTGACGAGGATCCTTCATCGTTCGACGGTATGGAGTTGACGTTGGTTGATGAGGTATCAATGTTGGGTAATGACAACATTGTTGATGGTATATATTATGAATCGACCTTCGGTAACACTGAGCTTGCTTGGGCTGTGGATGAGTTGGGATTTGTTGATGTTGGAAAGTCGATGTTGGTCGAGATTGACGTTGAAACGGTGTTCATTGGGAGCAAGTCGTTGTTAGCTCATGATGGATGTGTATTGTCTGCGGGTGAGGTGTTTCAGCGGACAGCCGTTGTAGCTGCCCGAGGATGTTGGTATATCGAACCGGTGCTCGTGGGAAGGGACACTAACCTACCGTTTGATCGAGGACGTGGGTGCGCGACATATAGGATCAAGGCGTGCCTTCAATCGGGGAAAATATGCAGCAATATCGGGCATTGGCACAGAATTACCAACCTTATGATCGAGGAAAATGCGACGTTGGTTGGTCGGTGACTATAGATGAGGTACGAGACTACTTGGTTGAAAGCGGGCTTACGTTGGCTAAAGATAGATTGCTTGACGGGGATCGATGGAATATTATCGAGGAAGTGATTGAGGGAGGAAGCAGAGTGATACCTGCGAGTTTGCTCTTTCCTTTCGATCGTGGAAAGCTCCAAGGCGACGCTGTGCTCGCAGCCAAGCGAATTGTTGTAGCGCTCTTATTCATAGGACGTTGCGTAGCCTTTGTTGATCAAAACAGATTGGTTGATCGAGGACAAGGGTGGGCTGCCCACAGAATAAAGGCGAACTCTTCAAGTGAGGAAAGCTTGAGACAATGTACGGTGGTCGCGCGAAAATATCGACCCTTCGATCGTGGAAAAGGTGGCGCAACTGGACGGGTTACTACATCCGCAGATTGGTGCTTGCATTCATCCTTGAGGACAAGGATGTTTCAACGGAGGAGTAATGTCATAACCCGAGCCAAGATGAAGATGAGACTAAATGGGCCTATAGGAGTTGGGCTCAGCCCATTAATTTAGTAGTTTCCATTATAGCTTTTGATCCATTAATATGCATTTAAATACTGGTATTGTGATGCGTGGACAATTAACCAAAATGAATTAAGTCTAATATCTCTATCGTCTTCTCCTCGTCTCCTCTCAGCTCTCTCTAATCTCTCTGTCTCTCGATCGATCTCTCTGTCTCTCTGTTACTCGAGCTTCTTCTTCCTCAAATCTGCGTTCTTCTTCTCGTCTCTCTACATATCCTCCTAATTAATACATATTCGCAAGCACGCCAAGTGCTCGATAAAAGTACACGTAAGAGATCGACCTAATAACGGGCCGGGATCTTACACAAACTTATGTAGGATACGAAGTGATAACGGACTGGAATTTGATAGTAAGGCATTTGCATCATTCTGTGATCAGTACGGATATAGTCATAACTTCTCTGCCCCTATAACTCCTCAACAGAATGGCGTAGTTGAACGTAAAAATAGGGTATTACAGGAAATGGCCAGATCTATGTTACATGAGTATGATATTCCTAAACAGTTTTGGGCAGAAGCTGTTAGTACAGCCTGTTACGTGTCTAACCGTGTCTTCCTTAGGCCGATATTAAAAAGGACTCCTTATGAAATCTGGCATGGTAGAACTCCAAATATAGGTTACTTTCATGTGTTCGGATGTAAATGTTTTATCTTGAACGATAGAGATAAGAGAGGAAAATTTGACTCTAAGGTTGATGAAGGGATATTCCTTGGTTACAGTCTTACGTCTAAGGCATATCGTGTTTATAATAAAAGAAAGCTGACTGTTCAGGAATCCATACATGTTACTTTTGATGAGATGCCTAACACAGATGCTACTGATGAGGAAGGTATAGATTTGCCCTGTGCAGAATTGCAGGATATTAAAGACAGTGAGGAAGATATTCCTGAAGACGAAAATACTGAAGCAGTGGAACCAGAAGCTGGAGAGCTGCAACCTAGAAAATGGAAACATGCATCCAGTCATCCAACAGATCAAGTGATAGGAAATATCAGATCTGGAATCAAAACTCGAGCAACTGTACGAAATCAAGATACGGAGGAATCTCATGATGTACTGCTTTCAATGATGGAACCAAAGACAGTCCATGAAGCTCTAGATGATATATCTTGGGTCTCAGCCATGGAAGATGAGTTATCTCAGTTCGAAAAGAGCGAAGTGTGGACACTCGTAAAAAGACCAGACGATAAATCCATCATAGGAACCAAATGGGTCTTCCGAAACAAACTCGACGAACACGGTAATGTCACAAGAAACAAAGCGAGGTTAGTTGCAAAAGGTTATTCCCAGGAGGAAGGTATTGATTTCGATGAACCTTTGCACCGGTAGCTAGATTAGAATCTATACGTGTCTTACTTGCATATGCATGCTTTAAACGTTTTAAACTTTTTCAAATGGACGTAAAAAGTGCATTTTTAAATGGTTTTATAAATGAGGAGGTTTATGTAGAACAACCACCGGGCTTTGCTAGGGAAGATTTCCAAATCATGTCTTTAAATTAAATAAAGCACTATATGGTTTAAGCAGGCTCCTAGGGCATGGTATGAAAGGCTAAGTAAGTTTCTAATTGACATAGGATTTTCAACTGGAACTATTGATAACACGCTGTTTATTAAGTATGAAGGTGATCACATGATACTAGTCCAAATTTACGTTGATGATATCATATTTGGAAGTACTAATATCCTTCTCTGCGAGGAATTTTCTAAGTCTATGCAGAAGGAATTTGAGATGAGCTTAATGGGTGAGCTGAACTACTTCCTCGGGTTGCAAATAAAGCAGCTTGACAATGGAACCTTCGTATCCCAGACGAAATACAGCAGGGAATTACTGACTAAATTCGGGATGAGTGATTCCAAAGCGATTTCCACCCCTATGCATCAGACCACCAAAATAGACATTGATGAATCAGGTACACCGGTTGATCAAACACAATATCGAGGTATGATCGGAAGCCTTCTTTACTTAACTGCTAGTCGCCCTGATATCATGTTTGCTGTTGGTATGTGTTCGAGATATCAGTCTGACCCTAGGGAATCTCACTTGACCGCAGTCAAGCGGATACTTAGATATATCAAGGGTACTGTCAATTTTGGTCTATGGTACTCCTATACGGATGACTTCCCATTAATGGGATATTCCGATGCCGACTATGCCGGCTGTAGGGAA
The DNA here is from genome assembly GCA_027422505.1 of Craterostigma plantagineum. NCBI lineage: Eukaryota > Viridiplantae > Streptophyta > Magnoliopsida > Lamiales > Linderniaceae > Craterostigma > Craterostigma plantagineum. The sequence continues at coordinate 855,563 of JAPQWV010000005.1, forward strand.
GATAGGAAAAGTACTAGTGGAACTTGCCAATTACTTGGAAATTCCCTGGTAACTTGGTCTAGTAGAAAGCAAAATGCTGTCGCCCTCTCCACAACCGAAGCTGAATATATGGCCTTAGGAAATTGTTGTCAACAAGTTCTATGGATGAAACAAACCCTTAGTGACTTTGGGTTAGGCTATGACAAAATTCCCATTATGTGTGATAGCACTAGCGCTATTAGTATTACTAAGAATCCCGTGCATCATTCTCGTACTAAGCATATTGAGGTTAAACATCATTTCATACGAGACCATGTTCAGAAAGGGAATATCAGTGTGGAATTCGTAGGAACAAATGATCAGCTCGCTGATATCTTCACTAAACCCCTAATAGAGGCAAGATTCTGCGACATCCGTGATCGATTGGGAATCCTCGAGCTTATAAGGTTAGTAAATCTGCCTAATTCTATCATTTACTCTAGGTTATTCTATTTTAGATAGAAATTCATAGTTATCCCATCTTAAGATATTCAGCCCTTAGAATACTTCTGTGGATCCTATAGATCTTTTCCTTAAGTAAAATTCTCGTATTTTAGGAAGAAATTCGCAGTTATCCCTTCCAAGATATTTCTTCAGCCATCTAGTTTATTTTAGGAATATCCGATCTTCTAGATTCGTTCTTAAATGTGATTAGGTTATTTAAGGTAGGAACGCGTGGATATTATTTCAGCCATCCAGTTATTCTAGGAAACTCATTTTCCTTTATAATATATTCCTATCCAGTCCAGTCACATCCCTTCCTTAATTATGAGATCCCGTCAAATCAGTCTGATATCCCTGACAGTTTTCCATTATCTTTTTGATTTCAAATTTCAAATTTCGAAATTCATCCTTATCTCTTCCCAAAATAAACCGATCCTATTCTTTAAAAATTCAGAACCGTTCCTTAACCTTCATCATTCAATCATCTTCTCCAAACACTCTCTCGATCTTCAAACCTTCATCAATGGCCAAAACTTCCAAAGTTGTCAACCCTGAATCATCAAGCCGTAAACGCAAGGAGCCCAGTTCCGACACTGAAGAAGCCCCACTCGGATCACCTTCCAAATCACCAAAACAAGCCTCGCCTTCTGTTCGCAAAACCCGTTCCAAAGCCAAATCTCCCAAATCCTCTGACAAGATCTCATCCCCTTCCAAAACTACAAAGAAGAAGAAGAAAACCAAGAAATCCAAGACGCCCGAACCAGAAAAGTCTGCCTCAAGCTCTGAAATTCCTGAAGAAGTTCCCAAGGTTACCCAGGAATCGCCGCCGCGATCCCCAACTCCAGTTGAAACCCAGAAATCACCTCCGCCAAAGTCTCCTGAAAAACAGCCATCACCACTTGAAAAAACCTCTCCACTTCCGCCATCAAGTTCAAAGTCCTTTACCATTCCGCCTCTTGATCTGTCCAAAACGAGTGAGATCCCTGCTGAACACCTTTTTCTGGAAGAAAGTAACCGCACCACCTACAAAAGCCTCCTCAAAAGAGATATCGCCCGTGGTCGCGCTGTTGCCTTTGACAATCTGCCTGCTGGAACTGTTATAACCTGGCTGAAAGACTACGGATGGGAGCAATTCCTTAGTCTCAACACGCCATTCTATCCTGAGGTCGTCAAACTGTTCTATGCAAACTTCGACTACGACGAGTTTGAAGAACATATCACCATCCGTTCCTATGTTCTCGGACACAAGATCGAGTGGACCACTAAGAAGATGAATGCTATGCTTGCAGTTCCTGATGAACCCTTCTGCCACTACGACATGAACGACTGGTGCCATGCTGATGGTTTCGACCCCAGTGATGTCCTTCAGAAACTCTGGAATACCCGCACCAAGCCCCGCTTTTCAGATGGAGAAGCTCTCAATCAACTTCCCATAGATTTCTTCTTCCTTCATAAGCTGCTGAACATGACCTTGTGGAGTGCCAAAATCGGAAGTGGCGGCCACTCTACCACTATGAATTTCATGAGCACTTTTGCCGTGTACATGATATCTCAGAATCGCAAGTTCAACCTCGGATATACCGTCATGAAGCACATGATTCAGGCCGTTGAGAGCAAGGACAAGGCGCTGCCCTATGGAATGCTGCTCACTCATATGTTTGAGTGCGAGGGCATTATTATGCCACCTGGCTGGGAAGATAAGGCGTCCACATTGTGGACCTTGTGACCTTGAAGCGGATGGGTATTCACTACACAAAGGGCCAAGGTTGGTTCAAGGCTAAGGAGAGTAGGTCAGTGGATAGCGCCCAGAAACGGTCGGCTGCGAAAGGAAAAGCAAAGGTCAAGAGCGACGACGACGAGGACTATGAAGATGAGCTCAGTGTCGGGAAGGCTGGAATCTCGGTGTTGCGCCGCGATATCTCCGATATCAAGGCTGATAATCAGAAGCGCTTCCGCAAGCTCAAAGAGCAGTATACTGAGTTATCGATGAAACTATCCAAGCTCTCAAAGCTCGTCAAGAAGTCCCTTAATAAGCCCGCCGATTCTGAAACCTCTTCAAGCCAGTAGGCTGCCCTTCTAGTTCCTTTCTGCTCCTAGTTGCCACTAGGATATTCCAGTTCTGTTCAGTTTTTAGTTGATCCTCCCGCCTTTTTGATGATGAAGGGGGAGTAGTAGTAAGGTAAGTTTAGACGTTTAGCGTCTAAGTTTGTTAGTGGTAAGTATGTATAGGGAGGCTCGTTGAACCCTAATATAATATTTTGCTGCTATTATGATATATCTCCTGTGCTTAACATCTTTTGCTCTGATCTTAGGATATATCGTTTGTTGATCTCACACTCTGATGCGTAACTGCGCTACTTGACTTGCATAAAATTTCTTACTAAATGCTAAGTGCCTGCTGAGATGATTACATGATTGCTTGAACCATGCTTGGAAAATGCGCACTTAGGCAGGGGGAGCACACTCACGGGTAATCTCTAAATTTTTAATACTAAGGATATAACATAGAAAAGATAGGATATATCCGCACTTAGACAGGGGGAGCAAAATTAGTCCATGATATATCATAGCATGTCATAGAGATAACTGCACGTAGGCAGGGGGAGCAAATATGTATCACATGTGATTAGGAAATATCGTATGCTCTGCTTTGTGATTATGGAACACTTAGACATATGCGCTAGGACTTGCATAATCGAATATGCTTACTTGCTTCCGTGCTGCATCAATTACATGTCATCATCAAAAAGGGGGAGAATGTTGACCTTTTTGGTCCATATATGTTAGAGAGTTTTGATGAACGATGTAATTGTGATGACATTAGGTCTATAAAATAAGCAATTCGATTTGGGAAAAATAAAATGTCTAAATTCATGAGAATGTTCAACCATGCATTGCAAATGAGATGAAAATTGTTAAAGTGTTGAATATTTGAATTGCGTGTGATTTTGTGATGATTCGATGGAACTATGTGATCGCATGTTATAGACAGTCCATGAGATAGGATATATCGTTCTGTGCTATATATGGAAATAATGCATGAGATATCCTACTGAGCTATATATGGAAAATATGCTGTTTATATATGGAAAGTGATATATCCGTTGATACCAGTTTATTCCTGGACGAAAATCATATGTATGATCCTTGCTTGTCTTGCACTGAATTAAATGCTAAATATTAAATTGATATCTTTCCTTGTGCTGATTGGATTATTATATTTAGGAAAGATTTGATTTGATTATGGATAAAGTGATCTTATATGATATGTGCTATAAACGGATGTGATCTCTGAAATAAGGAAAGTCGTGCCATGATGTGATAAATCGTTTTATGTAAGCTCTGATCTGATTTATGTGCTAAACATGGTAAATATATCGATTAAATGATATGAGCTGTACATGGAAAACGTGTTGATGAATTGCTATCTTGCATGCCATACTTGGAAAGTAAATCAAAAAAACTCGTTACTAGGAACTGATAGCAGGGAATCACTTATGGACAATTTCGATATGGAAAATATATGCGAAATGATTGAAATTGCTTGAGTACGAAAATTGAGCTCTATATGGAATATAATCATGCTTTAATGTGCTATATGACCGTTGTGACGATTTATTAGAAGCATGATTTATATGGTATGATTGACTCGAAAGCTACATGGAAACTATGCTTGATTTGGTGATTATTGTTTGATATGACTTTCCATGTGAAGTGCTATTAGAAAAGAATTTATATGAGCTGCACTTAAGATTTTCGGAGTACAGAAACACAGAACAGAGAACTTGCGTATTTAAGTCTACGAGAGATTTTTGAGCAGAGAGATACTAAGATATTCCTGAGCCAGTCACTTGCGATAGCTTTCTGCCTACCCGAACTTTAACTTGCCTATCCATCACTGAGCGAGTGATTCATCAGATATTCCATCATCCCCTGCCATATATTCTGTCTTCGGACGTGTTGTCTTCGGACGTGAGCGATACCAAGGAGGCAAGGTCGACGCTTACGCACACGTGAAGGGAAGGACAAGTCCGGGGGCCCTTCGGTAGCGAGCTGTGTCTGTCGGGATCAAGGAGATTCCGAGGAACGAAACTCGGCGTGTGGTAACCTAGTAGTGACTAGTGTTTCGACTTGTTTCGGTTGTGTATTGGGCTAACCAATCAGTTTTGTATCCAGCTACGGTGCATTATAGTGATTGGTTAAACTCTTGGGAAGAAAATCCCAAGGAGAGGAGTAAACCCCAGTTGGGGATATAACCTCTATAAAAATCCTGTCTCGCATTTACTTTTCAGTTATTTCTTTATCGCTGTGAGACAGACCCGACGCACATCCGACGTTACTAGGATATATCAGGCACTCGTCACAAACATCAGTAGGCATATCTAAGTCACCACACTTAGTATTTGTGAAAAGAAGCAAAAATTTCTATAGGCCTAATTCACCCCCCCCCCCCTCTTAGGCACATTTATATCTTCAAATAGAGAATAAGATCTAGAGGGCCCTGAGGTCCAGGCTAAGAGCCTTAAGTGCGGGATGTCTCCCATGGATTTTCATGTGCCCACGTGGAAATGGGCTTTTGTCTCTCGTGGATCTTCAGCTGTCAGCTTGGAGCTTGGCTTGTAACTCCCACGTATCGTTGGACCTCAGCATGGAGCACTACTCCTAGGTCCCCACGGACCTCCGTGTGCCAGGTGAGGAGCTTGGCTTGTATTTCCTGCGGCTCTTCAGATGTCGGTGTAGAGTCGGACTTTTTTGCAAACACGGAGTTGGTTTTCGAAAACCTCAGTGGGTCTCCACCAAGGAGTTGAGTTTTACGGATCAACTTGGAGCTTGGCTCTTAGATTCCAAATATAGGAGCTCAGGCTTTCATGGAGCTAGGCTTTTTAAGACTTCTGCTGGCGGGAGCTAGACTTTTGGGTCTTCTGCCAGCGCGGAACTGGGAGGTCCTGCATGCGGAGCTTTGGGTCTTCTTGCCAGCATGGAACTGGGTTTTTAGGTCCCAAGGAGGTGCTTGGATCTTTAGCGGGGAGCTGGACTCTTAGGTTCCGAAGGCGGAGCTCCTAGTCTTTGCTCCAGCGCCAAGCTGGGCTTTTACCTCGTACATATTTCGACACTCTAGCCGATGTCTTCCTGGCCTGTTTAGAATGTCCTTCTTTAAGACTTCCCACTATAATGGGAATGGGGGCCCTAGGCAATGGCGGAGTTCCTTTGTTTGAAGATGGTGGAGATGGTTTGTCCTGGTTCGAGGTAGATCCTCCGGATTTTGCTTTGGGACCTGGAACGGAACTTTGGCAGCAAACTCCTTTGAGGCAACTGTGCGGACGAGCCTCGAGGGCCTTATTAACATGGGATGTCTCCCGGCTTGGTCAGGATCTCCTTTGGTGTTGTTTCATGAAGATATGAGGTTCTGCGAGCTCCCAAGGGGAGATCCCAACAGCTCCCAATCCCAAGGTTGAGGTGGTCTTTCATGGAAGTGTGAGGGGGCTCTTGGAACAGCGAGCTCCCATCGTGGGGGCCATTAGTTGGTGCACTCATTTGTTGTGGAGAAGATGGTAGTGGGTATCCCCAAGGTCGTAATGTTGGACCTGCTGATGTATGCGCGGAGGTCCCTTTTTTCCTTCTGAGTGGAATTGGAACTAGCTACAACAGCTGTTGAACTGCCTTGACTTGTGGGCGAAAAGGATCGATCTTCTCACAGAAGCATCTCGGATCTTTTATGGAGTTGATATAGTAGGTCCCTAACAGAAGGACCGGTTTCTTGCCCTTATAGTGGAGCTGGTTGGAGGTCCTCAAAAGCGAACCTTCGTATGCAAAACGGTGCATGGGACTTGGACATTCGGACTCACGGCTCGCGTCTCTGTTTCCAGCGGAGCTGGTCTTCACAAAATCCCTTTGGTTGTTTTCTTGTACCGATGGAGAGCTATATTCATAGGTCCCAATCCAGCAGGTGGATCTTTCGCGCGTCACATGGGTCGAGTGGTTTATCTCGCCCTTCCTTCGTTTCTAGTGTGGAGCTTGTCTCTGAAGATCCCCATTGGATGATTAAGTCTTCTCATGCCAGCGAGGAGCTGGGCTTGTAGGTCGCGAAGGGGAGCTTCGGATTTTCTTGCCAGCACGGAGCTGGGCTTTTACGTCCCAGAGGGAAAACTTCAGGTATTCTAGCCAGCGTGGAGCTGGAAGTCCCGAATTCGGAGCTTCGGGTCTTCGTGCCAGCGCGGAGCTGGGCTTTTAGGTCCTGAAGGGGGAGCTTCAGGTCTTCTAGCCAGCGCGGAGCTGGAAGGTCCCGAATTCGGAGCTTCGGGTCTTCGTGCCAGCGCGGAGCTGGAAGGTCCCGAATTCGGAGCTTCGGGTCTTCGTGCCAGCGCGGAGCTGGGCTTTTAGGTCCTGAAGGGGGAGCTTCAGGTCTTCTAGCCAGCGCGGAGCTGGAAGGTCCCGAATTCGGAGCTTCGGGTCTTCGTGCCAGCGCGGAGCTGGAAGGTCCCGAATTCGGAGCTTCGGGTCTTCGTGCCAGCGCGGAGCTGGGCTTTTAGGTCCTGAAGGGGGAGCTTCAGGTCTTTTTGCCAGTGCGGAGCTGGGATTTGAGGTCCTTCTGACCTTTGTACACCATTGTGGAGCTGGACCTCTAAGTCCTTGAGATGCTCAGGTGTATGATTCTGGCTCTGTTGGCCATTGAAGTTCCCAGTGCCTCGCGCTCCTACTATGACAGGGACATGAGTCCTGACTGGAACTGATCACTATCTGGAAGAGGTGGATGTCATCTGCCTTTAGTTTGCCCAGTTCCTACAGGCTCCTCCTCACCCACCTTCGGATCTCGCTCTGGGTCATGATCAGTGACCTCCCTCAGGTTTGCCGCCAGAATGAGTCATTCAACTTTATCCTTCAAAGGACAAGAAATGTTAGTATGGAGGTCATATTATCACATGGTATATAAATGAAAATGAAATTTAAAGGGTCCTGGAGTTCCGGCAAAGGGTTCCCTCGTCATGGGAGGTCCCCAGGCGGGTGTCAGTATGTCTTCTAGATCTGTATAGTGGCGTTAATATTCATGAGATTCTTGGCGGAGACTCCCAGGGTTCCTGGTGGTGGGGCCGTGGCGTTGGAGCTCCAAGCTCCCTTCGCTTTTTCGGATGGCTCGCTAGTGGGACTCGAGGAGGTCCACCTGGGTCATCTGAGACTCCTTTAAGATTCATCTGTATGTTTTTGCTCGTCTCAGGCCTGTGTTTCAGGTTCTGGCCGCTCCTCAACATGTTTGGCAGTTTCTGGAGGTTCTCCTTCCCAAATGGTGGGTCTAGGTTCTTTAATATGGACAAATCATCCTCCATTGACGTCTCGCGTATTTCTTTTTGCCCCAACAGAACAGAAGAGGGGAAAAGGCAGCAAATCCTCAGCACAACTTCGCACAACATAGCAAAATTACTCACGCCTTCAACTCGGAAGTTCCCACAGACGGCGCCATTTGATATGGGGCAAACCCAATCAACGAAATTTATAAGTGTGTGGGTAAAGGAATTTATATAGCCGGAAAATTGGTAAAGTTACGTGCGTAAGGTGTTTATTGAAATATAAACTGAAGGGGACGTGTTTGGGACTTTTGGGGGACGTATTTGTGGTATTGGGACGTGTGGGACCTGTCGGGGGCATGTCTGGTACGTTGGGGGACCTGTTTTGGACGTGTTTGGAACACGGGGGACCTGTCTGGGACGCTGGGGGACCTGTCTGGGACGTGTTTGGGGACGTCGGGACGTATCTGGGACGTGTTTGGGACGTTGGGAAGCATTCGAGACGTAAAGGAAATGACACAAGATATACGTGGTTCGGATCTTTGCAGATCCTACGTCCACGGGGCGCCTTCAACATTTCTTTATCACTTTTGGAAATTACACACTCACAACACCTTTCTTTCTCTCTTTTTCCCTCACAAGAACATGTAAAAAATAAATGACATTACAGCTGAGAGGATTTTCGTGTGAGAAGGAGTGTAAGAAAAAAGAGTTGGATGAAAAAATGATGGAGTCCTCCTTTTATAGGAGCTCCCAACGGTCTTTCCCATGTAGAATCACGTGATTTAGGGGACGTGACCCCTGCAGGGCTAGGGGCAGCTAGAAAGCTGCTGCTTGAATGACTTTGGTGACGGCTGCAGTCTTTTCCAGCTTTTCAAACAGTGGATTCGTCCTTTTATAAGTCGACACGTGTCCATGTGGCTTCTTTTCTCCTTTTTGTTGTCTTTTCGTCTGGAAATCCCAAAAGTCTTCCCTCCTTTGTCCGGATAATGCCTATATCCGGGGGACCTTCGCAGGTCCTTTCTCCCAGGTCCGATTCTGTACTTCATTCTGGGCTCTTCCTCTTCATGGGCTTACTGGGCCTCTTCTATTATTTGTTTTTTGGCCCATCTATTCTAGTCCGTATCAATTATATTGATTGTTTGTGCTAGTTTTTTTGCTAAATAAAGGAAAGGTGATAGTGGGACGTCCGAAATGGCAAAATGTGATAAAATTAGTGGGACGGAGGGAGTAGTTATTATCAATAAATGCGTAATGAAATCGATCATGATTTCGTATTCCTCACATGATAATATACTTGGGTTGGGATTGGGGGTGGGTTCAAAATCAACGCTCGAAAGGTACTCAATTGGGCCTAAAAACTTCAGTTGACCATAGTCATAAATAAATAACATAAAATTTAAGATCCCAGGTAACATCAAGTCGATGGAATATTAGACATATGTATAGCACATTAAAATATTTGCGATCTAATTAAGAGACAAAATCTACGACCTAACGAAGCGCCGGCAAATCCGCTACAATGCAGACACGTTGAAACAATGATGAAACACTATCGTGTTATTTAATAATATCACGTCCTTCACTCCACTATCAAAAAAATTAATAGTCTAATGAACTGTAGCAGATAAAACAACCGCCCTTAACATCCGATTAAAGCACCCATACACTAATCATCTCTTTATTTTAAGCCACACCAAATCCACTTATTTATATTTAACAATATCTCTACTTATTTTGTCCGCCATACGACAAAAGAGGACGCGCCGCCGCCACCTCACCACAACCACCGCCAACAATTTAGAGAATAACGTCTTGCCACTAATAATGTAGGAGGAAGTTCTCTTAACAAAAAATAAAAAACTAAATTAACGAAATCCATCATAATACGATCATCACCACAATACACAGTCCCACCAACGCAAAGAAAGAAAGAAAAGCAAACGCACAAAAGCTCATCACCTCCCATCAGAAGACGTAAACGAATCCGCAAAACCCGAGGGCCGAGTGGGTATGCTCGTCTGCGTATTATCGCTGCTCCCAAAATAAGAGCCACCCGTCGAACGTCCCTCGAGCGCCTGCCACTTCTTAACGGCCTGAGGAAGGCTCATGTCGTAGTCTATCCCATACACGTCGTCTGGGTCCATGGGCTCGCTGGGCTTCCACATCTCCCCCAAAGAAGACAGAACGTTGACCACGTGCCCCATATCGGGCCTCTGGTACGGCTCTCGGGCCGAGCAGTGGCCCGCCAGCTCGGCCACCCTTCCCACGCTCGCTAGGGTTTCCTCGTCGAGGTCTATCGTGGGGTCCACCGCCTTGGGGAATGTCTCCTTGTTGATCAGCATTCGCCTGAACCATGGGACCAAGTGCTGGCTCTCCTCGGGCAAGTTCTCGTCTAGGGCTTTTCTCCCCGTGATTATCTCCATGAGGATTACGCCGAAGCTGAACACGTCGATCTTCGTCGTCACACGCCCAGTTACTGCACGCCAATGCATATATTCAGATAGACCAACGAAAAAGATTTTGGGCATAAACCAACTCCGCTTAAGACGTGACGTTCATATTACACGCTCAAGTTAGGTTATACACAAGTGGGCAGGTCAGAAGAAGCCTATATAAACATAAGAAAACAGTAAAAAATTACCAGCATATTCAGGCGCGAGGTAGCCGAAAGTTCCGGCGAGTCGAGTGACGACGGAGGCCTTGCCATCGGGGGCGAGGCGAACGAGCCCAAAGTCGGCGACCTTAGCCCTCATGTCGTCCCCTAGAAGAATATTGGACGGCTTTAAATCTCTATGGATGAAGCTCTGCTGAGCCAAGCCGTGGAGATACTCGACTCCTCTCGCCACGTCCAAAGCGATGGCCACCCTCTTCGTCCACTCGAGGGGCTTCAAGCCCTCGCGGCTCCAATCGAACAAAAACCTGCTTAGGGTCCCCTGAGGCATGTACTCGTAAACCAGCAGCCTCTCGTTTCCATCGAGACAGTACCCCAAAAGCGCGACCAAATGCCTGTGCCTGACTTTCGTAAGAACGGCGATCTCAGACTTGAACTCGTCCAAGCCCTTCTCGCTCATAATCCCCGACTCCATCCTCTTCACCGCGATCTTCGTCCCGTCGTGGAGCTCACCCTTGTAGACCGTCCCGAACCCGCCTCGCCCGAGCACGTTCTCTTCGCTGAAGTTGTTCGTCACGCTCCTAAGCACCTGAATTGAGATCACCATGCTTCCAGCCTCAACTATGTGGATGTCGTTGGGCCCGCTGCTCCCCAGGCTGTGGGCCCCGCTCGCAGCGCCGTTCACGCTCGAGCCGCCGCCGGCGACGGTGATCTTAACAGTGTCGCCCGAGTCGCGGGGATGCACGACCACTGTGTGTGGCGGTTGGAGTCTCTCGCCCTTCTTTCGCTTGGCCCTCGCGAGGAAGAAGAAGGCCAATACGCCGGCGAATGCTAGCGCGCACACCCCCCCTACGACCGACCCCACGACTACGCCCGCCGTCGACTTCTTCCCCCCGCTGCTATTCTCTTGCGAACCTCCGCCGCCGCCGGCGGAGGTGGTGCCGCCTTTTGTCGTAGGAGGAGGAGCGTCCTTTCCGACGTTTGAGTTACCGTCCGTTTTGACTTCGACGGAGCTCTTGAAAGATGGGACCTTACCGTAAATCTGATTATTGGTGACGTCGAGGGTGATCAAGTTAGGGAGGGAAGTGAGCTCGTTGGGGATCGTCCCGGTTAAGCTGTTGTCCGCGAGGACCAACCTTTGTAATGAGGTGAGCTTTGCGAAGCTCGGGGAAATAGTGCCCACGAGCCCCATGGCGTGGAAATTCACCACGGTGATGTTTCCATTGACGCAGCTGATTCCCGCCCAAGAAGCGCAGGGATCGTTGCCCTTCCAATTCTGGGCAAACTGGGCAGGGTAGCCTACGGTTCGAGCCACGTCGAGGAGAGTAAGCACTTGGGGGTCGCACGCCCTGCCCGGGTCGGGCAGGCAGAAGCTATTGCTGCCCGCCATATCCACTTGAACGCCGGGAGGAAAGGCGGGCGTCTCTCCTTGTAAGAAATTATTCGTCAGATTCACTACCATGAGGCTCTTTAATCCTACCAACGAAGGGGGCACTGGCCCTGTGAAACTGTTATCTCTCAAGCTCAAGTTCTGCAGCTGAACCAAGTTTGTAAAGTCTGGCAATGGACCTGAGAACGAATTGCCGTGCAGCCAAACTTGGCCTAAAGAGGTCATGTTCTGAAGCACGGAAATGCTACCGTTCAACCTCGAAGAGCTCCTCTGACCGTTCAGCCACAGAGAATCGATCGACGACCCGGCAAATGATGAGGGAAGAGGGCCCTCGAAGTTGTTGTACGACAGATGCAGAGAGGTCAAGCTTGGGAAAGTGTCGGGCCCGAAGAAATTGGGTAAAGGACCGCCCAAATTGGCAGAATTGGCGGAGAAAACCTTCAGCCCTGAGGCGTCCTTAATCCCATCGGGTATGACCCAGGGTTGAAACGGGTTGTAATCCATGTAAACGGTGTTCAAAGAGGTCATGCCATTGAAGAAATCGGAGGGCACAGAGGTAAAGTTGTTATTACTCACAATAATCATCTCAAGCTTGCTCAGACCCGAAAAACTAGGCAACGGACCACTGAGCTGATTGAACTGTACCTCAAAATCTTGTAGCTCTGTCAGATTGGCGATGGTCTGCGGCAAATTCCCGGTTAAATTGAGGTTCTTCAGCTGGATCCGGGTGACCCGACCGTCTCTGTCGCACTGCACAAGGGCCCATTTACACGGGTTCGGATCCGTCCAACCCGGCGGGGAATTCAGGGATTTTTTTAGGGTCTGCATAACTGAAGCGTCGCCATCGGCGGCGGACTGAGAGAGAACGACGACGGCTGATGACCATGATAGGAGCAGGCATAAGGCGAGGAATTTGAGCTGAATTGAAGCCATCGGCGAAGGGCAATCGAAGAAGACGAAGAAGAAAAAACAAAAATCTTGCGTTTTTTGTGTGGGCTGCGCTGTCGAGGTTTAGGTAACGCACGGAGGCGTTGCCATGTGATGAGAGAAGGGTTTCTTTTCGCGTGAGAAAAAGGAAATTTTGCAGAGAAAGAATGTAAGAAGGCGAGATTCTAATTTCCTTTCTGGGTTTTGTAGAGGAGATTTTTTTCAGCTTGATTTTCTTCTCCAACCTTCTTTTTTTCTTTTCTTATGAAGAATGAGGGAGGGAGGAGCATTATTCCTAAGCTAAGGTAGTGAAAGGCAGATGAAAAGTTTAGTAGTGTGCTGTGTGAGAGAGAGAAGAAATAGATAGAGTAGGATCACAGCTGTCAACATGCCCATGGGGCCCACATAATTTGCCGATTTAATTTTGAGTAAATCACGGAAAGTAATTAAATAACACGTACTTAATTATGTCACATACATCCTTAAATAGATGAATTAAAACAAAAATCAAAATCATCAGCATCCATCACAAGCCTAATTGCATCATCATAAGAGGCGTGTTAGGACACGACCCATAACACAAATTTGCCGCATATTGCTGCTGATAATAAGGGTAATAATACGTAGTAGTGTTAGTAGTTTGAATCCCATATGGATTATTACAATCATCGAAGGCCCAATCGTTGTTCACCTTCGAACAATCCACGCCCAAACCTATCGAAGCTTCTAAAAGCTCCTCCCATCCAAGGCTCGAATCATCGCCCTCCTCACGCTCGATCAACGGCTCTAATTCAACGTCATAGTAACTACACCCATTTTTCATCACAACTCTTTCTCCACCACCATCATCATCATCATCATCATCTTCGTCGTCGCTCGACGTATTCGCCCTATCAGTCGTCGAAGAAACGTTCGAAGAAGACGAGCGATCGCTCAAGCTCCACATCCCTTGTAGGAACGACTCGAGCGCCCTAACTTGAATGTCGGGAATTCGCTCTATCAACGGATACTCGTAGGATCCACAGTATCCCATTCTCTTGCACCATTCGTGGAACCCACGAAGCTCGTTGGCCTGCAACGAAGCCTTCTTGTATATGCCCAAGGCAGCCAAGCTGCTGCTGTAAGGAAGCTCTATCAAACTGTCCAAAACCGCCACCACATCCCTCTTAAACCCTTCGTAGTTTTGGAAGCTTTCCCTTATTACGTGCTTCATCGCAGTATGAATGAGGAAGCTCTTCGCAGCCGCTCCTATTGGCCAGCAGTCGATCACTCGATCGATCAAGCTTTGCAGCTGAGGTAATACCGTTATTAACCTTTCGACGTCCTTGAGCTTTTCGCTCGTAATGAAAGAACTATCGATTCCCTTGTTGGGCGTTAGAATAGAATCGCATTCTACGGTTTCGTCGAGAAGCCTAGCGTACGATCTTACGAACGAAGAGTAGTCGGAAGATTCCGAGGATGAGTGGTCGAGGAAATTGCAAGGGTTCAAGGAGATCGAACCGTTCGTTCGGGCCCGCAAGAGTTCGGTTCTTAGGCGCGGGTCGTCGTTTAGGACCCTAAGTAGGCGGTGGAGTAGGAGCAAGCACTTTAGGGCGACTCTCCACGAGTTAGTCTTGGAAAACCGCCGAGAGAAGCTTAGGGCGAAGGAGCGGTAAGAAGACGAAGGGGAGATTGAGAATATCTTGACGAATTCTAGGACGTGCTTGTCTTGTAAGGGAAAGTCGTCGGGCGAAGTGGCTTTGATGATTGTGAGGTCGATGTTGCGTAAGCCTCCTAGGGTTGCGATCTTGGCGTAGCTTACGTTTGTGTGCTCCTTTATGGAGGTGAAGGCTCTTCGAATTCTTCTATGCATCGTTCGATGGAATTAGGGTTTGATGAGATAGGTGGGATTATATTGCGGAGAGTTGATTAGCTGATTCTTGGCGTTTTGGATGTGACCAAGGAGGGCTAAAGGCGCCGGTGTTTATGCTTTGGGAATGGCTTGGTGTTCGGACAAAGTTTGTGATATTTTAGACGGAGAGTACGAAAAGCTTTGTTCGTGCCGAGATTGGACAAATGGCATTGCTTGTTGTTTATTACTGTTGATCTTTTGTTGGGTTTTAGGCAAATGTATATCTCGTAATTCTCGTTGGAATGGAACTTTTGGAGAAGACGAGGGAAGACGGAGAAAACGAGGGAAGACGGAGAAAACGCTATAAAATGTCAAAGTAAAAAAGGATTGTTTTTCAATTTATTAAAAGAAAATTATTGCCGGCGATCGTGTAAATTTGATTGACAAATCCATTTCTATATTTTGACATCATCTGCTTCGTTACGACGTCGTATCGGCTAATGACTTGACTGACAGAGGTTTACATTGGGCTTACGAGGTTAAACGGGCCATTGGACTTACGATTGATTATAATGGGCTTTACTCTCATAGGCTAAAATTCCCAATCAACAAAGTTGCTCATTCAGTTTTTAGTACAGCTATGTAGGATGGAAATGGATATTTAGCAAAATAATTTAATATAGAGGAAATATTTAACAGACCACGTGCAATCGACGAGGCTTATTGGCTCGTATAAATACTCATTTTCTCGCCATAGTCGCTTCTCAACTCCCACACACTCCGCGGTTTTCTTCACGCGCATATACGCACGTAAACTGAACACGAACAGACGCAGCTCGTGGATCTTCTGAGAAATTCGAAACCGCACTATTTTCTCTTCATTGCATCGTTTCCACAGTCAGCAATGAAGCGCAAGTTGGAATCGTCGCAGCGCGATGCTCGCAGAAGCAAGCGATCGGCATCAGTATCGTCTTCGATACAACAATTTCCACTATACTTCACCACGAGGAAGCTCCGATCGACTATCTCTCGCCGCAGAAGATTCCAGCCTTCTCAATTCAAGTTCAGCGACTCGAAGTTCAATGCAGCAGCCGAAGTCTCCTGCGACTCGTCGGTCACTAACAACATTCGGTCCGATCGCACTGTTCTCGCTCTTAAGACGTACAGTCGTAGAAAGCTGACGAAAGGCTGCAACGAAGCGGTAGAGGTATCGGAAGCTTCATGTGTGGAATCGAACACGGTCTCTAATTTTAAACCATCAAATGCAGCAAAATCGGAAGTTTCCAGAGCTTCGTTTGACGTTTGCTCCACTGATATCGTTCACTACGACATCACTTCTAGGCTGAAAAGTGATTTCGAAGTTGAAAAGGAGAATGTGCTTAAACGTGAGGGTTCATTTGTGCAATCGAATTTCAATACAGCAAATGTGACGAGATCAGAAGTCTCCAGTTGTGCATTTGGCTTCAATTCTGTTGAGGAAGTGCAAAATGACGCCGTTTCTAAGCTTGACGTTGATTTCGGAGGCAAAACGGATGATCCGCGTCAGGTTGAAGACGCCTACACAGAATTGAAGTTGAAAACATCTAATGCTGAGAAATCGGAAGTTTCCAGCTTCCACGTGAATGTGATTGCTGAAGAGGAAAGTCCCCTGCCAGACTACGTCGAGTCTAAGCTAACTACCGATTTGGAATCGCTCCCAAAGGACAGCGTATCACTTGAGAAAACGGGAATCTTGTCGGAAATCAACTTAGCGTGCTCGGAACAGTTATCAAATGGAGTTTTATTAGCTAATGAAGGCGAAGATGAAGAGTACATTTCCTCATCGTCGGGGATATTTAATTTAATTTCGGATACCGAAATTGAGAACTCGGATTATTCTCCGTCAATTTGGGGTTCTGATTCAGGAAGCCAGTTCTCAGAGAAGTCTAGTGGAGACGAGGAGTTCACTTCGCCTACCTATAAACTGTTCGGGCAGTTTAAGCAACAGTTTGTCCGATCAAGTTTCGTGTTGAAAGCGAGCAGCGATGCCTTCGAGTCTCGCGAGAATTCTGTGAGAACTTTTGATATATAAAATTGCCCACTCCATTTGTTATTGCTCTAATTGTTCTCATCAACTGTGATTTTTGTATTCCTTATTCGGCTAATATTTGAATACTGTTTCAATGAACATGGTTTCTATTGATTATCCTGATTTGTGACTATGGTTTTTTGATGAAGTTACTGGGACTGGAAGATGAAGAAGATGAGGAGAGCTATGGTGCGATGAGGAAAAGAGAGAGGAGGGAGCTCTGTATTCATGACTACGCAGAGGAATATCGTAACAAAACTGAATATGGAGATCTTATTGTTCAACAGCGGTTATGTATGGTCCATTGGATTGTTGAGGTAGATCAGTCACATACTGCTTTTCAATTTCACGTCGTCTTCCCTACAAATTAAGTGGAAGCTGGGAAAACTTCTTTGCGTTCAACATTTCCCAGAGGGTGATGGTTAAGTAGCGGATGTAATAGATTAGCTTATGATTAATGGATACTACTCTTGAAGCTTTATATCAACTCTATTTAATTTTTCTTGGAGCAGGAAGCTAGCAACAAGGTGCTTCAGAAGGAAACAATATTTCTAGGAGTGAGCTTGCTAGATAGATTTCTGACTAAAGGTTTCTTCCAAAGTCGCTCAAATCTTCAAATTGCTGGCATTGCATGCCTTACCTTGGCCACAAGAATTGAAGAAAATCAGCCTTACAACTGGTACAAAATTCATTTTCTGCTTCTCCTTTGGTACGATGTTTGCATGATTTTATCTTTAATTAGTTGAATCTGGGATGAAATTCAATTCCATATCGTTATTCATAATTGGGGATCCTTAAGCACGCACGTCTTTGTTTTCAGCATAAGGAAAAAGACATTCCACGTGGGAAGCAATACGTATACCCGATGTGAAGTGGTAGCCATGGAGTGGCTGGTGCAGGAAGTCCTCAACTTCCAATGCTACCTACCGACATCTTACAACTTCTTGTGGTATGCAATAGACTGATCAAATTTCAACTATAGCATTCTTATGGTTAAGCTGTGCTGCCCAACTTTAATATGTAACACACATGTATGCTTTTTGCAGGTTCTATCTCAAAGCTGCAAAAGGAGATGAAACTGTAGAGAAAACAGTAAAATACTTGGCAGTACTCGCCCTAATGGGTCATCAACAGCTTTGTTTTTGGCCCTCAACAATCGCAGCTGGACTTGTTATGCTTGCCTCTATTGCCACAAACCGTGATGAATCATGCCACCTCATCACAGCAGTAAGCATTTTCATGTCTCTTTCTTCTGCATCACACTGTAAAGATGATGCACAAAGATACATTTCCACTCTCGGTAGTTTTTTATTTTAAATCACGACTGTCATAAATTTCCTTGCAGATTCATGCCAGGCAGAAGGATCGAGATTTACCAGAATGCATAAAGGTATGTATGACGTAGAGTAACTCCTCCAATTTCCATTCTTCCATAAAATTTTGAAAAAAAAAACCCGATTTCCAAATTATTTAATGCTAGTTAATTTGCATATTCTGGTTTTGACAGAGCCTGCAATGGTTGGTCAAGTATCTTTGATGCTGGATTTTCATGTTCCTCAAGTACCCAAGTCAGTGAACTTGAAGATTTTTATAAGGTATCCCTATACACTTATATCCCTTATTAAGATACAATTAAAACAGATACATATATAGTAGGAAACAGGTTTCAATACACACACATTAGCAACTGTATCCAAAAAAATTCCCATTCTTCCAAACTATACCAATTATACGTTAGTATGTGCACACATTGTGCAAATCAATAACGGGGATCTAGTTCTATTCTATAGTATGTTGAGATGGCTTCATTTCATTTTACTTAAAACGAATTATCAGATGCAGAATGATTAAATTTTAGTTGCATCATCATTCTATGACGTTCTTTCTTATTACCAGTTCTTGAATGGGTTGTACTATGTATATGTTGATGGACCCTCCTTGCGGGCAAACTCTCCTTCTGTAGTTTCCGCGATTACCTTCGATCACACATTGAAATACCCTTAACAGCCCTTTATTAATACAGAAGTCCACAGATTGAATGAAAAGTAACAACATTAGTGTGATCGATACATTACAGACGATGTATATAAGGCCGTTTAGGATGGTCTAAATCAGTCGTCCAGCGGTGTTAGAACGTAGTCTTGAAGAAGGATGACTTTGGCTTTTCCGCCATAATCTTCCGGCAAAACATCTTCACCAACATCGCTGATGAATTCTTTCATTTCATCGTCATTTTTAACGATTACGACCTGTCCCAGCAAATTATCAAGAAAACCAATCAATCTCTTGAAGCAGACGATACAATCGATCGATCTAACCTCTAAAACAAATATACATGCTGGTTTACCTTCTCCGCGGTGGCTTTTTCAAGAAAACGAGAAACGAATCTCCAAACAGCCACGAAAAAGCCGGGCATGTGCACAATATACAGCTTGGCTAATCTCTCGGGGTAATATGCCTGCAACACCTCAGACGTTATTACATTCACCCGAGAGTGCAATTCAAAAGAGTTGTTTGTTTACTTTGGGGATTAGGAGTGAAGAGAAGGTTTTTCACTAACTTGCAAGAACTGAAACCCAGTGATCAGGCCTCGAGCATCGACGTTTCTGTACGCAAGGCTTTGGAGATCGATAATGGCAACCAACTTCTCATTGCCAACTTCTCTGCCTTTAAAGCCGCTGCACGAATCATATCGGCGTATTAACTCGCAACTCAAAATCGAGTCGATGGATAAATCCATAATTGGACGAGGCATACCTTGCTATGGACTTGTCGAGTAAATGCACTACAAACCCTGCACCAAGATATAATTTTTCTTCGTCAATAAGCTTATTGTTGAGTGGTTTTAACTCAAAAGGAACGAGCAAAGGCGTATGATTCGAGTCAACCTAACAAGTTTCAAAGAATGGTTGGTCTCGCATACCGCCGAGTCAAGAACAATTAAAAATAATATTAAATCAACTAATCCTCATTGAAGAACAATAAAATATTACGAGGGAGGGGGGCCATCGACAGAACAAACAAGAAGCTAACGAAAAGCATAGATGAGAAACCAAAAGTGGAGAATAAATTGACTTCAAAATAAACAAATATCAGGACAAATAATACATGAATTACATACGTCTGAACTGAAGCTGATCCTTGGCTGGGTAATGCTTGGAGGCTTTGATTATCACCAGCGGATTCCCTTTCCTCGTTGGACCCTGAAGATAGATCTTTCCTGCGTTCAGCTCGTCTTGAACTTGATCATCAGGGATGCTTCCACCTGGCACGAACTCAGCCCTCCATTTCTGCCACTGCACAAACATCTTAGCAGCCTTTTCTGTGTCCATCGATCTAGCAATCAAGAACCTCATAAGAGTTGGATCTTCATGCTTCTGCAGAGTTAAAAAAAGATTTCACATTATTACGAACTTAACCCTAAGATTCAGCACAAGATAACAACAAAAGAACTGTATTTATATTAAGGCATCACCTCAGTAGAAGAACCGAGCTTTTCCACTGATCTCCTCATCTGGGCTATAGCCGAATAATCTTGATCCATTTTGTGATAATGTGAGAAGACTTGTGTGACTTGACGAGTCTTCGATCAAGAGAGAGAGAGAATAGTCGGTCAATAATCCATCAAGTGAGTTGCGTTTCTCAAAATTTATAGGAAAATGATGTACGGTCATCGCACACATAATAACGCGTGGGGAGACGACATATTCGGAATGGAAGCTGAAAACATTTGGGCTTGCCCACATTCGTAATGAGCCCATCTTTTCTTTTGTTTGTATATTTTATTGGGCCAGGCCCAAATCCACATTCGTCCTTAATGGACTATTCGTCAGAAGAAGAGGAGAAAGAAGAACGTGAATATCAGCGGTGATAATGGTCAGACGAAAGCATACGAAATGATTTTCGCAACGTCGATGTGAATCTTCAAAGAGCTCTTGGCATGCTTTTATAGTAATTATACAACAAAAGGGGGTGCAAGGAGGAAAATTAAGGACACAGAGGGACTTGTCTTAGTTTCTTCCTATGAAGAAAGGTTCTTGTAATAGGTTTTGAGCTTTGTGTGTTATTGCTGCACATTTTTCAGTGATCCACTTCTCAACATGTTTCTGCAGAAAGGGAAACAAAGGAAGGGATTAAGATAAAAACAAATATAGAGAAGAAACATTTCGAAAAAATAATGACGGACAGAACCTTCCAGGTTGTAATTGAGAACTACTCCCTGAAGTCTTAGAATTTCCGAGTCGTTTGGCCTTATTTTCATGTTCTTTATCTACGCGCATGGCGGCCACTTCCTTCTCCATGGCAGCCACCTCTCGCCTCATCTTCTTGGCCTCGACCTCCATCGCTTTAGTTAGGGTCTCGACCTTTTTCGCCAACATCTAATAAAGAAGCAAAATTTTGAGGTCAAACAGAGAATTGAAGAAACAGCATGGAAACAATGAAAAAAAGTTGGGAAAGGGAAATAGACCTCGATTGCATCGTCCTTGTCTTTAAGGCTCTGGTCTTTTTCATGACAAGCTTTTCTCAACAAAACTACCTCTTTTTGGAGAAGATCGTATAACAGCCCAGGGACAGATTCCTCAGTCTCAGTTGTTGTTACTTGGGCATTGTTGGTTTTCTCTTCCTTCGAACCTTTCCATGTACTATTGCTGTTCTGTGCCTCGGTTTCCTTAGTCCCATCACAAGATTGGCTTTGCTTGAAACTTGGGCCCACCACATTCAAGAGAAGTTTACTTCGGTCAATGGAGCGAGAGCCACCGTCAAAGGATTTTGACGTGCCTTTAGCATGTTTTAAAACGGAGCTGCTGGCGGAGGATCTCAGTTGAAATGACGGTGATCTTTTGGGTAAAAAGCCATTTGAAGTCAACTTGGAAATATTATCAGCTCCACAAAGTGACTGGCGGCGCGAAGGACCGTTCCCTGAGCTTCTACCATCTGTTGTACAGCGAGTAGCAGAGTTTGGAGATCTCAAAGTCTCTTCAAGAACTTTTAGCCGTAGTTGATACCTTTCCTAGAGAAAATGAATGCTTTAGCTCATTCAAATTTTACGATCTTATACAATAAATGATGAAATGGGTCAACTACTTTCAGCTGAGCTTCGGATTTTGCAGTTCTCTCACTAACAGCGAGCTTCTCTCTGAGTTGCTGCATCTCACCCTGTAATGACAACAATATACAATGGTCAGGTCGGTTTGGTCCTTGATTTTCTGGTCAGAGAAAACTGAGAAAGAGATAGGACAAGTTCATGACAGACGTTTACCTGCAAGAACCTTCTCTCGTCCAACCACTGTTTGACGGGCATCACTTTTTCACTTGCATCTTTCCATTCATTAGCTACAACAGTCGCCACCCTATTTGCAGTGACTTTTGCACGAGCAAGCTCCCTGTCCAGAGTCTTTCTCTCGTCCTGTGCGTTTTATAATAAGACGCATTATACTAAGTCATGCTTCCTCATGCAATATCAACCATAGTATATTCAAATGAGAGTTTAGCAAGTGTGCAGATAAATATACGTTCAGCTCCTGCATTTTCCGTTGGTAGTCTCGTACAGCATTGGCAGCTGCACCACCAGAAAGCACAGCTTCTTCAAGCTCGCGTACGGTTTGAGTAAGCTTTTCAACCTCTGCAACTTTTTGCCGATGCATTTTATCCAATATCTTATTTTCTTCCTGATAAAACACATGAATAACATCAAGCCACATGGGAGAAGTACAAAGTTGATAACAATCGACATCGAGTGACAAAAAAGGCAAGAAATATTGTGATACGAATACGATACCTGGCAGATTTCAATCTGCTTCATTAGTTCTTGGTTTTTGTTTTGGAGATCATCCACCATAGATGCCTTTGCCAGTGCCACCTGAACAGTTTTTTCTGCTTCAAGTAGAGCAGCCTCTTTCGATTTTGTGAGTCGGTCCAAAGCTTTGTTATCATCTTGCAGCTTTCCAATCTGAACGGAAATTGAAACAAATAGTGCTTTAGAGGTTCTCCATATTATATTACAGAAAACTAAGGGATCCTAACCTCCTGACGAGCAAGCTTGAGTTCTGCTTCCATGGGAGCCAAGATAGCTTCAATTGGTGGCATATCATCATCTTTCTGAGCAGCATGAACCCTACGAAGAGTGGCTTCAGCTGCAAATTGAGCTGCCATGGATGCCTTCTTTTCATCATTAATTCGCTTAACCTCAAGATTCTGGCAGAAAAGAAGAAAAGAAAAGAATCACTAACACGTGTGTAGGAACTATCACAATTCACAATGGAGTAAAAAAGGACAGACCCAGCACCTTGCTTTCGAGAAGAGATTCAGTTAATTTAAGCTTCTCGTCAACCTTTGCCAATTCTTCAGTAAGCTAAACCAAGATGCAGTACGTCAGATGCCAAATAAGAATAACTTCACATTTCACAACAAAGGAGGTTAACAACTAAGCCTTGGTCAATAAAGGCCTTACGTAACTGACCAGAACGGAAATCATAAAAGAACGGAGTGCAAGCATCAGAATAAACAGAAGTCGGAAATGACTGCCACATAAATAAAGACAAAACGAACGAGCATGGCTGCTTAATCTACCCAAACAACTGAACGACAAATAACAAAACCTCTTCAACAGCCTTCTCGCGAAGCCTCTCCGACAATTTTAATGCCTTGATCTTAGATTGTGCTTCCCCCAACTCCCTTTCCTTATCTGCAAAAAGAAAATATCATTCTCTGAATAAAATGAAATCATTCGTATATTTCTCAGCAGGTTCCAAATACAGGAGCGCAAGAAACACATGCAACCTCATTAAAATTTTTAAGGCCGCCATCTCAATGGATAACATTTCAAAATTCAATGCCAATAATATTCAATTTCACCCTGTTAGCATCAAAATGGTCATTAAGGTAAGGAATCGCTTAATAGCAAATGCAAAAGAAGCCTTGTTATTCAATCAAGGAAGCAATGGTAAACCTCTGCTCCAGGTATTTACGAGTTAATCGCAGCATAAAAGCAAGCAAAACAGTGGCGTTTCAATTTTCCATTAGTATAAACAACAAATACAGAAGACAATACACAAAAACTTCACGTTTATACAGCGGATCCACTTCTGTTTACTGACCTCTAACTTCATTCTCAAGTCGATTAAGTTCCAACCTCACGGGATCAGAACCGTGCAGCAAATTGATAAGCTCATCCGCGTCCATACTCGCCCTCATTGAGCTCCTCCTTCGCGCCGAGGAGCCCTTACCGGAAGATACCGTGACCACCGGCATCGCACCGACACTTCCATCGCCGGAAAGCTCCGCCATCGCCGATCTATTCTCCTCTACTCCGCGAGCATCAAATACGTAACGAGCGAGGGCTTTTCAGTCCACAGTAATGCGCGTCACTGCAAGATACTGTGACAAACTTGCGAATGATTTCGGAGAAACAAAAAAGAAGTACTACTAAATATGACCACCTGCGAGAGAGATAGAGAGAGAGAAAAGAGAGGAGAGATTCACTGTGTGTTTCCTTCTCTCTCTTGAAAAATTGTTCGCTAAGTCTACTGTAACAATTCACGCGCTGTCTGTCTACTCTCAGCTGATTCAAGCGTCCTTAATTTTATTTTCAGATTACTCAAATAACGAAATTACCCTCATCACCGAAGCGAAGAGCCGTAAGTTTTGTACAAGATTAAGGGCATAGTTGTCTTTCAAAGAAACTAATGGAGTGCCTGAAGCAAGCATGGAAAGAGTAAAATGGAGGTGAGAGATACACGGATTGAATTGACGTAGAGAGAGGAAACATTTGAACTTAAGTACGAGATTAATTAAAACTGAAAATGAAAAATAATTAGACGGTGGAAAGGAAAGCCTAAATGATATCAATAAAAGATTACTATTATTATACGCGACAGTATCTGAGATTCCGAGCTGTATTACATGAGATTAGATCTTGACCAGAATTCCAGAGTTTCATAATCGACTTACTAAACGTTCTAATATAATATGCTTTCCTTGCTATCATGATGTATAATCAATTATGTGAATTTAGGACAGCGCTTTTCTTCATTTGGCTATGGTCAATCGGTACAAGCATCTGTATATATTACATGCATAGCAGTTGAAGGGCGTAAAAAGCTGCAAAACTTTGAGCCTTCGGCAATATTTTGTTCTTCCTTCTAACATGTCGCATTTTCTAACAGAATCCCACAAACAAAAGCGTGGGAAAAGCCGTAAGCATCGTCGTCCTAGACATCATTTTTCAGTTGATTCCCGATAGAAGGCGAACAAAGTCTGCGTGCATCGAATGCCCAGCCTGGGTACAAAGCTCAAAGTAATTATGAGTACGAAAGCCTTTTACTTATGAGGTGTTAAATTTGATGGCATTACATCCACGAAAGATGGTATTAGAACAAATTCTGTAGTGGCGAAAAGGCGACACAGAAATAGGATCTCTTCGAACCTTAAAAGCCACGATGTGAGCTACGACAAGTCCTTGATTGCCACCTTGTGCAAGAAGAGAAATATCGCCGATAAGATCCAAGATTTTGTGCCTGCATGGTTCGTCTTCATAGCGCAGAGGAGGGTTCAACCACCCTCGATCGACGCTAAAAGAAATACGTATAAAGAAAAGCTCAATTCATGAGAGTCTTTTTGAGATCAAGCAAATGATAAATAGATGAAGCTATCTGAACCTGCAAACTATGGCTGTTTCCGCGGAGCCTCCTTTAATAAGCCCCAACTTTTGCATTTGTTCGACCTGTAAAGAAACTAACTGCCTCTATTCAGCTTCTAACAGTACTATGATTTACTCTAAAATAAGAGGAAAAGGAGTCACCTCTTCGTAGATGCAGAACGTTCTAGCAGAAGCTATTTGCTTCGTGTAGAAAGATTCGTCCAAGACTGCCGAAAAAAACCACTGTCGACCGATCGCAGGCGCCTGTGGTAAACAACGATAATACAAGAATGTGATTTTCAAATGACAATGTAGTCTTCTGACGAATTTTGGCAATCAAATGCGTAGCTAGACAGATATCGACAACAAATGGCATCAGTAACTAAATCACAGCAAGTAAAAGAATCTGGAATGACTGCACCGTCGAAGAACAAATTCGAGGCCATAGAAGGCATTTCAATCTTATTGGAGGGAATTTTTTTTTTTACCTGTGGGTAATCGATTCCATAGGAGATGTTTACATCTGAAGAGGGGAACGCAGCTATAAAGGACTCATTTTTTATGACATGGACAGGAGATTGGAGATGTGGTGCTAACTTATCACAAGATTCTCCATCAGAATCTAAAGCCACCTTTAAGCCAGCTTTATCGATTGCTTCGATCCATTCCATGGCCGACCCATCGAAGATGGGAATCTGTGTGGCATTTCATCGAGCAGTTGAATTTCAATTAACTACCCGCTGCCTAATCTAATTAGAAAAAAAGAGCCCAGAAATTCAAAGCTCGCCTCAGCTGTCCCGGCGCCGTCGCCGGAGCACACGCTCTTCTCGATCTCAATCCGGCAGTTGTCTACGCCGGCACCTTCCAAGGCGGAGAGCAGATGCTCCACAGTCCCACAGTCCTCACGCTGTAGCCGTCCTTGGAAAGCGTCGTGCACAAAGGCGTCGCCTTGGCGGCGTTTTCGACACACGCCGCGACGATGTTCGACTCGAAGGCGAAGTAACGGCCGGCGCGCGCAGCCGCGGGGAGGATATGGACGGTGGATGTCTCGCCGGAGTGGAGCCCGAGCCCGGTTCGCTCCACGAGGTTCGCTACGGTTTTCTGAAGCTTACCTGTCTATTAAATATCTGAAGCCATTAGGTAGGACTCTTGATATTCTATTAATCTAAGCGAATAGAGATCGATAGTAGGCAGTACGGATTTCCAGGAGATGACGGAGGATGGCTTGAGAGCGGCGGCGGCCGCCGAGAGTTTCATTACCCTACTCAGTGCAGTCACCACTTGATGACACGTCAGCAGCTGGTTAATTAAGGGTTGTTTTCTGGATCATCATTTCATCATTAAGTTATCCATCACTGTTTTTGAGTATTTATGACGATTTTTCATAAATAAATTATAAATTAAAGGAGAGTAAAATGAAAAGGAAAACAATAATAAACCAAAGAAGAAGAAATTCTTGTAAGGCTTTTTAATTAAAATAGGGGAATTTGAACCCAAATTAGCTAAAATAGGGTTAATTTGGTGGAAATTAATAAAATCGAGCGAAACGCGGCTATTAAGAGCGAAACGCGGGCAATGGCCGCGACGTCGCTCCCATTAAACGCGACGAGGGCTCAATCGGGCTTAACGCGGGCTCAATCGGGCTTTTGGAGGGCCGCTTTTGTAAAAGATCAATTGGGCCGATTTACGGCCCAATTAACCGGGCGTCGCGGCTAATGGACGCGTCGTCGCGCTTAATGCCCGCGACGACGCGATGAATAAAGCCGCGACGCCTCCTTTCTTCTTCATTTTTTCTCCTCTCCTCCCTTCGATTCCTCAGGCGAAATTTCGGGCGATTGTTGCGCGATTTCAAAGAGTGATAGATCCGTTATTCCTCGTCGTCTTCAATTAAGCTTCGTTTGGTATGAAATTCCTAATTTGTTTAAATCTTGTTTTTGATGTTTCGTTAGATTTCGTCGAATACTTGCGTTTATGTTTGTGTTTTGGTATAATTTATGCTCTAGATATTATGGGTTGCTTAGTATGTTGATTTAACACGTTAATTTTAGATAATTGGTTCGATTTTGAAATTTTCCCTAATTTAGAAACCTAATTTTGAAATTAGGGTTTTTAGGTTATTTGGGTTCGATTGTTAGTACATAAGTCAATTTATGTGTTTGTTTATTGTTATTTGTTGCGATATTGACTTTGAAATGCTAATTTAGGATGGATACGTACGAATATTACGGTCCGATCGACAGATCACTTCTGATATTCCAGGATAGTCATCGTTGTAACGATGTACTATCCAACGCCGATGGTGCCCTCGACACGCCTTTGACTGTTAGGGGTTTGGAGAGTGTCGTATGGGGTAAGCTTTCACGACCGGTGCGGTTGCATGGTCGTATTCTGGAGAGGTTGGATACTATGTCTTTCTACGGCGTGTATAGTTGTGGATCTCAGAAGTTAGATCCACACTTGATCACGGCCCTCGTAGAGAGGTGGAGGAAGGAGACGCATACGTTCCACTTGCCTGTGGGTGAGGCCACCGTCACTCTTGAGGACGTTGGTGTGCTGTGGGGACTCCCCGTGGATGGTCACTCGGTCAGTGGTGTTATCCAGCACAGGACGCAGGATCAGTGGCTCGAGTACTTGGAGGAGCTGACTGGTTACAGACCTGCTGTGGGGGCGTACACCGGGACGAAGGTGTCGCTGAGGAAATTTGCAGACTGGCTAGAAGCCAACGAGATCGATGATCACAGCTCAGCTTATGAGGTCGATCAGCGGGCACGTGCATATGCGCTATTACTCATGGGATCAGTTTGGTATCGCGACGAATTCGTCGATAACCGATGGGTTCAAGACTATACTGTATGGTGTTTGACTCGTGTATGATTTCACCGCCATAATAAACAACTATTTGAATTTTTCTAGACACCATATTGGATATGTATGAAATTGTATGAATTGAATTTCGAAAATTGAGTGGCTTTAAATAGGGGAAAAAGCCGCGTTTATTAAACGCGTCGTCGCAGGCAATAGGCGCGACGACGCGTCCATTAAACGCGACGGTGACCCATTATCGTATGGGCCGTCGTTAGTGGGTCGTTAGTGGTCGTAGTGGGTCGTTAGTGGGTTTATTGGTGGGTGTAACTGTGACTAGGTCAAACGTCGCGGCTATTAACCGCGACGACGCATCCAATAAGTGCGACGCGGGCCACATGCGGGCCCAGCCGGGCCCACCTTTATTTTCGCGATTGTTATTAATTTCCACGTCAGCGTCGCGGGCAATGGTTGCATCGTCGCTGTTAATAGCCGCGTTTCACTCGATTTTATTAATTTCCACCAAATTAACCCTATTTTAGCTAATTTGGGTTCAAATTCCCCTATTTTAATTAAAAAGCCTTCTTGTAATCCTCGTATTTACAGTCAGATGATGACTAATCAGCTCGACGATGCTTTACGAAGCTAGGAGTCATTGAAACCTGTTTCCTCGATTAGAACAGAGGAATCGTATAGATTAGTTCAAAAGAAAGTAGCAAT
The DNA here is from genome assembly GCA_027422505.1 of Craterostigma plantagineum. Lineage (NCBI taxonomy): Eukaryota > Viridiplantae > Streptophyta > Magnoliopsida > Lamiales > Linderniaceae > Craterostigma > Craterostigma plantagineum. The sequence goes on from JAPQWV010000005.1 coordinate 884,295, forward strand.
TGAAGTTTTGAATCAGGAAAAATACTTTCATTCCCCAGGATATTCAACCAAAATCGAGCTCTCAATCCGCGTCAAATCGTGTTCTGAAATTTGCGTCGAATGCTGATGTGAGTTTTGCTGATTTTAGCTGTTTCAGCATGGCGGACGTTTTATCTGTAGTTCCGGCGGCTGTTCTTCGTAATCTCTCGGATAAACTATACGAAAAGCGGAGGAATGCTGCGATTGAGGTGTCGATATAATCTATGGTTACGTACTTCTGGTTATTCCGAAGGAGCTGTACGGAGTCTTGCTTGTGTTTATTGTTTCATTTGTTTATAGGTGGAAGGGGTGGTGAAGCAGTTAACAATGGCGGGTGATCATGACAAAATAAATGCACTCATCAATTTGCTGGTCAATGAATATACTTACTCACCTCAAGCGAATCATCGTAAGGTGTGTTTTTTACTTTTGCTTGTGTGGATGTTCTGCTGCAGTTGAATGCTGATCACTTGAAGGATTAATGAGTTCTGATTTGTTGTTTTAATGGTCGGAAAGTTCTGATTTGAAAATCTACTATCAGCATATTCTTGAATATCTCAGTTTGATTGTCTTTCTCATGATAGTAATTTATGGGTTAGGGAGGATTGATCGGCATGGCAGCTGTGACAGTGGCTTTGACTTCTGAGGCAGCACATCATCTCGATGTAAGAATGGAACTTTATGTTGTTGTTTTTCTTCATTTCCCCATTAAGTGTACATTGTTTAATCTCGTTTCTACCTAGAGTTCGATATACATCAGGGAAACATGTAAATGCATGTCATCTGTTAACTAGCTGTTGCTGCTACTTGCTTTCCTTTTCTCGGATGCATGGCATTTCCTTCTCATCTTTTTACTCTCTCTGACACAGTTTTTTTCTTATCTCGCTTTCCAGAAAATTGTACCACCTGTCTTGAATTCCTTTTCCGATCAAGATAGCCGAGTTCGTTGTTATGCTTGTGAGGCTCTTTATAACATTGCCAAGGTGGGGGACAAAGATTAATGAGTTGTTCTTTTCTGGTCATGTATTTGGGATTTGAATATCTCTGACTTGCAGGTCGTTCGAGGCGATTTTATTGTACTGTTCAACCAGATTTTTGATGCCCTGTGCAAACTCTCTGCAGATTCAGATGCCAACGTTCAGAGTGCTGCTCATCTCTTAGACAGGCTTGTTAAAGTACCGTGTTTTCTCCATCTGCTTATGCCTGTACATTTACTGATTAACAGTGTAAAGAGTAACAAATTTTATCATTCTCGTGGTCGTTTGAATGCAGGATATTGTGACCGAGAGTGATCAATTTAGGTCTGTTTCGTGCTTGGTTGGTCCATTACTGGTTCTGTCAAACTAGTTTCTTTGTAGAGTTCGGGTATTCAAAGATCCGTTTTAACACAGTCCTCCATCTATTATTGACCTTATCTAGCATTGAAGAATTCATACCTTTGTTGAGAGAACGAATGAATGTCCTCAATCCTTACGTTCGCCAATTCTTGGTGGGGTGGATTACTGTATTGGATAGTGTTCCAGACATTGATATGCTCGGATTTCTTCCAGATTTTCTTGATGGTGAGGGTTCCTCCTATGGAAAACTATTCGTATATTTCATTTGATTTTTTCACCACTCTGGATTCATGATTTTGAATTTAAATTCACAGGTTTATTCAACATGCTGAGTGATAATAGTCATGAGATACGACAGCAGTCCGATTCGGCACTTTCTGAATTTCTTCAAGAAATCAAGAACTCACCAGTAAGATTCTGTGGCCTGGTTCTATCTTTCTGACAAAAACATGTACCATTATTTAGTCTAACAAACTTCTTTTTCCAAGTTTATCTTATCATGCTTAAAATCTTAACCAAGATTGATTACTCTTGAAGTCTGTCGATTATGGCCGCATGGCTGAGATACTAGTTCAAAGGGCAGCATCTCCAGATGAATTCACCCGACTGACTGCTATTACCTGGGTAATGACATTTTGACACATGCCATGCTCTTCCATATATGATTAGTCTAGTATTTTACTAGTGCAATTGCCTTTCCTTTGTTTATCAGTTACGAATGGCTGCTCTCTTCTGCAGATCAGTGAATTTGTAAAACTTGGTGGTGACCAACTTGTTCCCTACTATGCTGATATTCTTGGAGCAATCTTACCTTGCATATCCGACAAGGAAGAAAAGATAAGAGTTGTATGTAAATTTACCTCTTTCTAGTCAGTTTTGCCAGTATATCTAATGTTCCCGGACATTTATCTTAGAGTGACCTTGATTTTCTGAAATATATATTCACTTAATATCTTTTTGTATGATAAAATCGTCTTACTCTGCTTTCCCAGTTCTCAAGCTGCTTATATCAAAATTATTTATTGATTGCAGGTTGCACGTGAAACAAATGAAGAGCTTGGAGGGATCGAAGCTGATACAGAAGAAGGATTTGACGTACGAGCCATCCTCTCTGTAGCCAGGAGGTTGTAAAATGTTTCAAGAGAAATTTCTGTGGTCTGCATTATGTCAGATTTTGTTTAGTTTATGCCATTGATATTCTTTTATTGTATATCAGGCATCTTACAAGTGAATGGGAGGCTACACGCATTGAAGCACTGCATTGGATATCAATCTTGTTAAGTAGACATAGGGCAGAGGTATAACTTCAGAATTGTTTTTGGGGACAACACGATGCATTGTTTCTTCTTTTCTGGTGAAAAAATATTTTTTGTGATTCGGCATGATTGTGAATTAGTCGCTGTCTAAGTTGCAGCTTCGTTTTGGCCTTTACGTCTCAATCCTAAATTTATTCGCAGGTGCTCTCGTTCCTTGGTGACATTTTTGAAACTCTGCTGAAGACTCTTTCGGATCCTTCTGATGAGGTATGCCCTTCCAGTCATTAGTCATGTCACTATGAGCTGAACACATACACCGCGCTCAGGGGAGATTCATTGCATCTGCTAAGTGGTGGTTGCGAATGGGATTTAATATGCTCGGGATAACGTGAGATATTTTATGAGATTGCGAGAAGTAGAATTAGTTACAATTTGATGAGCATTCATTTTGTCAAAACAACTTCAATATTGACAATTCAAAGGCAACTTGATCTGCCTCGCTGGTTCCTGGATAGGCTGCCTTTAACTCTTATACTGTTGTTACTTCCTCGACTAACTTATTCTCCTCTACAAGGTTGTGCTCTCTGCACTCGAGGTCCATGCTTGTATAGCAAAAGATGAAGCACACTTCCACCAGCTTATCGCTTATTTAACTCAAAATTTTAAGTTGGACATCTCTCTCTTGGAGAAGTGAGGCCTTTTTAGTTTTATCCTTTTTACAGTCTAAAAGTTTGTCATATCTTCTTTACTCCTCCATTAATCTTATCTCTCGCAGGAGAGGTGCTTTGATAGTCCGTAGACTATGTGTACTGTTAGATGCTGAAACAGTGTATCGGAAGTTTTCCATCATACTCAAAGGAGAGTCTGATTTGGAGTTTGCATCTACTATGGTGCAGGTATTTTCTTGCGGAGTATTATACCATTTATGTCCACGTTGAGTCCGTCTCTTCTCTTCCCTTTTTATGCGTGGTCAGCCAATGTTTTGTTGCTAGTGACCTCTGACTCCATCTTTTTGATTACTTAACTGGTCCCTCACATTTTTATGTAAAATCTGGACTCATCTTATCTCCTCCGATTTCATATTTCAGGCACTGAATTTGATTCTGCTGACTTCATCTGAGTTAGCTAAACTCCGTGATATCCTGAAGCAGTCACTGTTGAATGATTCTGGGAAAAACTTGTTCCTCACTTTGTATGCCTCATGGTGCCATTCGACTATGGCTATTATAAGTCTTTGCTTGTTATCTCAGGTATAAACCTTGTCTACAGATCTTGTTTTCTCCCATGTCTTCACCTTTTGACCATAACTCCTCTTTCATCACTAATGTTTCTTTTTTCCGGGTACTTACCCTATCGCTTAATTATCCACAGGCTTACCAGCATGAAAGCTCTGTAATCCAATCTTTGGCAGAGGAAGATATAAATGTGAAGTTCTTAGTGCAGCTCGATAAATTGATTCACCTGTTGGAGACTCCTACTTTTGCTTACCTTAGACTGCAGGTAACACTAAATTGAACTTTTCAAGATGCAGGGGAACAATTCATCTCTATACTCTGCTCATAATTCATCTTCATATTGTATGAGCATTCTTATGAAACTATTTATGTATTAATTATAATCCTGAAATAAGCGCCTGCCATGACATTGAGACGACATTTTTCATATTGCAGCTTCTTGAACCAGGAAGATACATGTGGTTGTTGAAAGCATTGTACGGTCTTTTAATGTTGCTTCCACAGGTACTTTCACCCTTGTAGATTCATTTCCATTGAAACTACTCAGTAATTATCTTCTCCTCATATCCCTCCTTCTCATGCAGCAAAGTAAAGCATTCAAGATTCTCCAAACGCGTCTGAAAACCGTGCCTCCATATTCCTTCAGCAGCGACCATTTCAGAACTCTCTCGTCAGGAAATTCTTCTTCGGAAGCTAATCAAATCGACGGTACATCGAGCGAAGATCACCAAACCGTGCACAATGGCATCAACTTTGCTTCTTGTCTGAAGCATTTCGAACAAGTTCAAGAGCATCACCGTAGCCGCTCAAGGTCACAGGCAGTTCCTCGACACAATTCTAGCTCACCTTCTTCAAAGGTTTGCAATAAATTAATCAATTATGTTTAACGTAGCGTAGCTACGTTTTTTTGTGAATGTGCAATTGAGTCCCTTAATTTATTTTCGTTTGCAGGAGGTTCAAGTACCCGAAGAAGAAACAAAACGGCCTTCGTCCATCCCGGAAATGAACAGACCGCCTTTAAGTTCTTTACGGAGAGTTTCGGGTCAGTTTCGATTTTAACTGCGTTGTGAAAAATAAATTGTAAAGTTTCTGCATTCCTTTAGCTTCTTACATTGAACTGCTAGTCTTTTTCTCTATACTCTGTTTTACCCGTGTGGTTCTTTTGCTTTTATTGAAATCCAATATGGGCATACAGTATTTGTTTAAAATACTATATAGGGTAAATTCCACTATACTCACACGTGGTTTTACTAAAATGCAACCTACTACCTCATGGTTTTTTTATTACGTGAAACATACTTATGATTTTGAAAACTTAGCACCATATCCCCCGGTCAGTACTTTCTGCCCGAGTTTGCACCACACGCGCGGTAATTGCGACTATGATATGATTTGACCATATTTTTTGAAATAAAATGACTAAACTACCCCTCAAGTCATCTTCTTCCTCCCTTAGTTACACAGGTTATCGATGTCTAATAGAAACAGCCGAAGAAAATTGTACTAACAGTAAAATTGAAATTCATCAAACAGCAAAAATCCAAGTTCATAAATAGCATAAACGAAAATTACATTTGACCGCATAGAACCACCAAAAAATAATATTGACCAGCGAGGATGCCTCTCGAGCAGCCGTACCCAACCAGATCCGTGGCATCTCGGAGAGTTGAAATTTCGAACCCTTTTACCAAAACCGAAAGCCCACCGGGGAGAGTATATGTGATTTAAAAACCATGATCTCATATTCTCTAAAGCAGCAACCTTTTTCCCTGAACGGCGCTGGGTTTCTTCAGAAGGAGGAGATTCATCCATGGCGGAGGAGAATCGATCAATTTTCCTTCACTCCCACGTTCAAGAAAGACCCCTCGACACCTCTGTTCTTTCCTTCTGTAAGCCCCTACACGTCTCGAAAATCGAGGTTTTCGCAAATGAGAAATCAGAGTTCAAGCCCTTTTCACAACCGAGCTGAAAAAGTGCTGCGATCGCCAGTCACTTGTAAGGCCAACGAAGCCGCCGATCGCTCCGAAAATTCGGCGAAGCTGAATTCTGAGGCGTCGAGGAGGGTCAAGATCGGTATTTACTTCGCCACGTGGTGGGGCCTGAACACCAGAAACATTCCTCTCCCGCCGCTCGCTCGCAGCCGTACAACACCAGAAACATTGCTCCTCTTCGCTCCTTCACAGCCTTGCACACTGATGACGCGACTTCTTCATGCTTCGTATTTTTAAGATACTTTTAGAACTAGGTTAGAACCCTTGCACTGTAATTTGCATATATTATGTGGGTTTTTAATCGAATAACAGACTTAGTTGTTGGTGAATACGATTTTCTGATCTGGAAAATGAGGGTTTGCATCTGCGGTCAAAGAAAACGGGAATTATTGGAACAAGAAGAATAGTTTCTTCCTTCGTTATGGAACTGTAGGTCCCTTACAGCTCCAGATCTCAGATGGGTAAAACGGGGATTTTTACTTTTGTCTGACCGTTTGACTTAATTTTGACCGTAGGGGAACGTGTGCGGAATTAAATAAAGTACGAGTGTATTTTAAGCTATTTTAAAACTGTGACACCCGGGGCCGAAGAGGGCGGGGAGTGATCGCCGGTGCCAGGGTGCACGGACAAGGAGCGGCTCCTGGCAAGACTTCTAGGCGAAGGGTACATGAACGAACCGATCCGACACCCGAATGAGAGGGGATCCTGAGACTGACAATGTATGGGCGTGTCAGGCTAAGAATCGTATAATAGAATTGATAGTACTACTCATATCACCAAGGTCGACCTACCTTTTCGGGAGGCCATCCGAAAGAACTTCGAAGTTAAGCGTGCTTGACTTGGGGCAATCTAGGGATGGGTGACCCCCTGGGAAGTTTGCCCAGGGTGCGTGTGAGCGAGGACGAAGCACGCTGTAGGGACGGAGTGTGGTGGGGCCAAACTATCAGCCGGAGTGTGGTGGGCCCAACCCCACAGGTCCCGGTAGGGACGGATGCTACAGTGGCACCCGGTATGGGACGGGTCGTTACAGGTGGTATCAGAGCACAACCTCTCGCAGTACGGTGCTGGTTCGGGGACGAACCAGGCAGAAGCTGGTGGGCATGTGACGCCCGGGGCCGAAGAGGGCGGGGAGTGATCGCCGGTGCCAGGGTGCACGGACAAGGAGCGGCTCCTGGCAAGGCTTCTAGGCGAAGGGGTACATGAACGAACCGATCCGACACCTGAATGAGAGGGGATCCTGAGACTGACAATGTATGGGCGTGTCAGGCTAAGAATCGTATAATAGAATTGGTACTACTCATATCACCAAGGTCGACCTACCTTTTCGGGAGGCCATCTGAAAGAACTTCGAAGTTAAGCGTGCTTGACTTGGGGCAATCTAGGGATGGGTGACCCCCTGGGAAGTTTGCCCAGGGTGCGTGTGAGCGAGGACGAAGCACGCTGAAAGGTTAAATGGTGGTACAGTGGGGCCAGACTATCAGCCGGAGTGTGGTGGGCCCAACCCCACAGGTCCCGGTAGGGACGGATGCTACAGTGGCACCCGGTATGGGACGGGTCGTTACAAAAACTATAGGGGTTTTGGTGCTTATTTTTTAAACCACGAGTGGGTTATATGCAATTTACCCTACTATATATTAGTATTACTGCGCATGCGATTCATTATCTTTTTTCCCCTACTAGGAGTTGCCCGTGCTACGCACGGGTTATATTTTGTGAATTTAAATATGATTATACATAGAGTAGTATTAGTTAGCTTCTATCTGAAGCGGGTTTGGTAGGACCCGGAAATTATCTCTATTATTTGAAACGTACTCGAGACCCGTTGCCTATCCTACCGTGGCAAACCCTGAATAAGTGGGATCTGATCAGGCAGACCCGTCAGACCCGATTGCTTTATAATTTATAATTTAGGTACTCTCAGTGGCAGATAAACTGTGATGACAATGAACCAAGTTATTCACGTCCATTGACATGATATACTTCGTCGTGTCCTCGTCAAAAGGCTACACCAGTATAAGTCAACAAATTTGCATGACTGCGACTTCGTAAGGCTATATTGGTGTAAGACTGCGATTTGCAACTTTGTCAGACTACACCAGTGTAAGATTGCGAATTCGCACGATTATAAATTTGCAAGACTTCTTGTCAATTTCAAGTAGGAGATTCTCTAGGTAATTATTGTTGCACATACTACATTAAGAAAAGGGCAAGCAAAACAACAAAGGGATATTACAGTAGTTCTATGTCTCTAATCAACCGCTACAAATACTCCATGTTCTCATTAAGGATTGAAATAGCACACTTAGCTCCACCATAACCATCTTTCTGAAACATGTGGAATAAAAAGCACGGCAAATATAAGCAAAGAGAACATACATGAACATGAGTACATATAACAAAGGGACTTTAATGTATTATTATATCAATCATAATATAATTTTCTAATATAACATTGCAAAGTGCCTCTATGGCTAAGATCTCAGCGACAACCAGCCTTGATTCGTAGACCGACCGTCCAAAAATCACTGAGTTTGGGAGGGGGGAAGTTGATGTGCTCGAAGATGCAAGATTTGGGCTCGTGGGGGCCAACCTCACGTCTTCTTTGCCTACCATGAGAACTTCGCCGAGGTAGACTTCTCTTTCGTAAGATGCATCGATTAGGTCGAATGCAGTTATGAGACCTCGTTAATAGTTATGAGACTATTTAGCTGCGCTATTTTGGGATAATTTAATTGTAAGACTATTCATTTGCCGTATTATTAATTGGACAAAGGCAAGGTAGCCCAAGTAATATTGTTATTAATTGGATGAAGGCAACGTAAGCCCAAGTAATATTCACTCTTTTGTTTTGCTGATGTGTCAGAAGGGGAAGACTTTGAGTTGCTGAGGTGTCCTCACAAGAGAATACCTATCCATCTTTTATATATACTAGGTTTGCCCCCGTGCGATGCACGGGGTAATTTTCTGTCATGAAAATTGAATAATTATTCAATTAAGATAGATAATATCTTTCAATTATATACATCAATCACTCCATTCGTAGTCAAAAGCGGAAAAGTCAAAAGCGGAAAAGTAACTCCTTAATTTAAATATGGTGAAAGAGGTTTTCATCAAATACAATCGTATTCATAATAAACGACGATAGGGTATGTTGGTCGATGGTGTTGAAAATACCGTGGTATACTATGTTGGTGAACCCGTTATCTTCTACTTCGTCTTCTTGCTCATAAGAGAAAGGTTAAATCTCTTTTCCTAAATCATGCATATCAGTTTCAAGAGCTTTAGTCTCACATAACATAAATGGTGATTCTCGAATTGGCTCCATGATACCATGTTGTAACATTACATTTCAGATAATCTCTTCCCGAGCAAAAGTGCCCACTCTTAGACTCAATATTTTATGTTATCATTCATGAGATAAGACACCAGCGTCATCCATAGGATGCAAATCAAATTCGAAGTCCGATACCTTAATTCTTTGGAAATGCATAAGTTTGTTTGGATCTTGTTGTGAAACTTCGTAAGACTGATGTAGTGTAAGACTGCAAACAACTGTAAGATTGCTTATTTGCGCGGCTCCACTTATAGAAGGCTGCAATAATTTGTATGACTGCAAACTTCGTAGGAGTGCTTCAATATAAGACTGCGAGTTATAAGACAGCTTAATTGCGTTTTGGCAATTTTGGAAGACTGAAGTAATTTGTAAGAGTGTACGACTGCGAACTTCATAAGATTGGCGTAACTTGTAAGAGTGTACGACTGCGAACTTCGTATGACTGCAGTGATTTGTAGGAGTGTAGGACTGCGAACTTCGGAAGACTACTTCAGTTTATGGCTACGTACAATGTAAGACTGCTAACTTGTGCGACTGCAATTTTGGAAGACTACCGTGATTTGTATGACTATATGAATCCGAAATCATTAAATATGTGTCCACATACAAGGCAATCTTCCAATAGATAAAGATTTAATGACGTTATCAGCATAAGACAATAGCTGAAAAACGCCAATGTTCAGAAGCTAACTAAGAAACTAAATTACAACACATTAAGCGGTATGGAGAAAATAGGCGAACAACGCCCTAAAACCCATTGGATTCATTCCCATCCAACTCTAACATTGTAGTTTCTTTAAAAGAAATGTTCACCAATGAACCGTTGTTCATACAAAATGTAGTTCGATATCTTTTGACGTATCCCTGAGCACTCGCCTATCATTTTTTGTTGTTTAAAGCGCACAATCTCGTACAGACCTTTATTCAAACAATTGAAAGACCTTTCTTGATGACGGCACAAAGCAACATTACGTTGAGAAACCCACCTTTTAACACAGATTTCTATGTCCCACGTCCCAAATTCTAGGAAAACCATGAATGAGGTTAATGAGAACAAAAAAGTAATGACTCTTGTATAAAAAATGGGACTTTACTACCTCTAGTGAAAACTTCACATTTTTTCTGCTAGTTCTTCAAGCATTAGAGGTCGGTCTGAACAGCTTTGACACGGCTAGCTGTAAACTCGATGTTCTGCTTTAGTCTCCGTATGAGCCCGACTAACTCATATGCAAACCACGAATCCTTGAAATGGGATTTCTCTGAATCAAACAAAAGAACGGTTGGATCGAAAAAAGCTCGCAAAACAAAAGCGATTGCTTCTCTCAGAAGCTTGAGCAGCTGAAGGTAATTTGATAAAAAAAATACAACTACAACAGCATTACCCCGAAATCGCCCAGGTTCATAAAAATATAAATAAATAAAACAACGATGTCTTCTTCCTATCACAATGCAAGCAATATTTCACACTTGACAGAAAACGAATGCATCATTTTCACATAGTCCTCACAGTCATCAAGATGACAAATACCCAACACCCTTTTCAAAATAAAAAAAAAACTCGAGCATCTTGTTACCTAATCATGGATCTGAGGTGGACAACTCCAAATGCAAGTGAAGGTGAGCAGAAAAAACTTGGAATCTTTTCCCAGTAAACAGAATTGAAAACAGTGTCCACGCCACTTACCCACACTTTCTCCAACTTACAGTAGGACTTCAATTTCATTCTGTTTCAAAAAAAATAAATTTTTCGTAAAAAAATACTTTTTATATTATAATATCTAATTTAGATAATGTCAAAGAAATCTCCGTGGTCGAGGACGGGTCTATTTCGTCCCTGTTAATTTGAAAGGGATGAAAACGAAGACATGGATTCTTCATAAACTTATTGTGGTATTTTATTTTTATGTAAATAAATAAATCAAAGTTCACATATATATTTAGTTTTTATTTTCTAATTTCTTTTTTAAATGTTGTTAATAAAAAAATAATGAATTCACAGCTATTCTTTAATATATGTATATATAACATAAATATGAATACCTCGATCAATGTATAAACTATATATTATATTATCTATAGCCGGAAAAAACAAAGATAATTTACGTAACATCCATACGACAAATCTTATATTACAAAGAGTTGCTCTTACAAACCAATAGTGATTCATCGCAAAGACAACATTCTTATTTCCTTCCACTCACTGTATAAAGAATAATAAAGGAGCAACTATCCCATTCAAGATTGTATCAGGCATTAATGTTCCAACTTATCAGATAGAGTTGCATTTTAAATTATTTTCCAACAATAATTACTATATACTGGACACGTGACCCGACTCTCGAGCTTGGCTACACGAAACAAATCTTGACCAATGCCTGAACAACTAACCAATCGTAAACATTAAAAGTGAATCATACTCAGAAGCTGAAACTCACATCTGAAGCATTGGGGATTAACTCTCTGAAGAAGATACCCTTCTTAATGTAGAGAGAGTTGATATTATATCCATGAGACGCGACACCTCGGCCTGAAAATGATAATCTGCAAAAGCTTAAGTATATACATGGACATATATTCAAATGGAAATAAATCGAAACCAAGCATACTCACATCAGTTAAGCAACATTCACAAGACTCCCAGAAACTTCACTAAAATACTTACGGGGTGCTAATGATCAAAACTTTCTTATCCTGCAAAGGAAAAAATATATAATGTAATCAACGCATTCTATCGATAAAAATTAGTAATATAAGCAAAACAGACATAAATCTCGAATAAACCAGACTTAACATCCAAAGTAAAAACATAAACAACACAAAAGTAAAAAAGAAACACCCGCACGAAAGACACACTAAATCAGAATTTGCGCATCACAGAGAGAGATAGAGGTAAAGAATCTCACTGAACAAACACACAAACCCACTATCATACACGACAGTGAACAATCAAACAAAAGGCATGTGTGCGTGTAGAAGAACAACCAAATAGATTTATTCGCCTTAGAAGGGAATTCATTATATTTTGCGACCAAATTGGAATATTCAGATACAATATTATAGTTAGCTACCATCTGAAGCTGGTTTGGGAGGACCCGAGTCCGATCCGCCTGCGACGGGAGAAAGCCATGCTACCATGCGACCATTGGGCTGATACTCCATTGCGTCGTTATCGAGGGACGCAACAGTGTCAGACTGCGCATTTGTGCGACCATGATGTCGTCAGGCTGCATTGGGATAAGAATGTGAATTATTTGCGCATGGGACTTCGTAAGGCTGCACCTAATAATGCAAATTTGCACGACTGATCTATTTGAATCCATTGATCTATGTAGGATAGATAGTGCACCACCCAATGTATGTTGTTCACGTTCATAGGGAGCAGGATTGCTGACGCATCTCTCTCCAGTTGCAAGATGGCAATCGGATAGAATTTCCAAGAACAAAGCGTCTCCCTTCGGTCAGATCAGCAGATCCATCGACAACATGAAGCAATTTCAAGAACTGGTTGAAATTTGTGTTCATGAATGCGAGAGTTCTTGAGAGGGTTGGTACACCTCAATTGCATAATCCGCGCATACGTTCATCGACATGATATCTGTTATTCTATTCACATTATCTTTCATTCATGATATTATATTATATGTTTATCATATTATATCAGACACTATTATACAATATTATATTATTTAATATTATAGTGTGTTATACTATATGATATTGTTTTATGAGAAAACCGTATTATATTATGCAATAATATTGTGTAATATTTCAGTATATTATATGACATGGTATTATGTTATGTTATATTATGTTATATTACTTGTAATATATTGTTTTATAGTATAATATTTTGTTATATTGTATTATATTATATTATATTTTACTATAGTATATTATATTATGTTATGTTATATTATATTATATTATATTATATTATATTATATTATATTATATTATCTTGTACTATATTGTATTATATTGTACTATATTTTATTATATTACTATATTTTATTATGTTACAATACTATTTTAAACTATATTATATCATATTAAATTATAATATATTACACTATTATATATGTTATATGCAATACTTTATACTATAAATATCATATTATATAATTATATATATGATGTGGGGCTATCCCAATCAAAGAAATTTATAAGTGTGGGTAGGGAAAATTTATATAGCCGGAGAATTGATTATTACAAAGTTGTGGGACGTGCGTAAGGTGCTTATTTGTAAGGGAACTGAAAGGGACATATTAGGGATCTTAGGACGTGTTTGGGACCTATTTGGGACGTGTCGGGACGTGTCGGGACGTGTCGGGACGTGTTGGGACGTATTGGGACGTGTCGGGACTTGTTGGGACGTGTCAGGACGTGTCGGGACGTGTTTGGACGTGCTTGGGACATAAACGAAATAACACAAGAAATTACGTGGTTCGGATCTTTGCAGATCCTACGTCCACGGCGCTCTGAAACTGGTTTTCACTATATTTTGGAGATTTACACACTCAGAACTACCTATATCTCGCGCTTTCTCTCAAGAACACATAGGAAAATACATAAAGACGTTTTTATAGTGAGAGAGTATTTTTCTAAGTGTTGAGAGATGTTGGAATGAATAATGTGGGTGAAAATGGTGAAGTCTTCCTTATATAGGAGTTTTCAGGGGCCCTCGGATTCCCTCTTGACAAGGCCTTCTGGGATAATGTGTATGATGGTTGTCAGTCACTTTATGTCCATCAGTCACGTCAGTCACAGCCTTTGCGTCAGTCGTCCTTTTTTCTTCCCTCCTACACGTCTCGTCACTTAGAAGCTTATTGAGTAAGCTTCATTCTTCTTGGGGGTCGTTAACCACCTATCGGAGGTCCCTCGAGGTCCCTAAAAGCCCTTATTTTCTGTTGTTAGCTCCCCCAAGCGTCTTGGAGGTCCCTATCTCTATTATTTATCATTATTTACTAAGTATAAATATTTTCCAATGGGCCTAACGGGCATTTTTCTAATTTTTCAGGCCCATCTAGTTTTAGTCCGTATCAACCACTCCCCTACTCTAATTTGTTTTTTGGGACAAAAAATAAATTAGAGTAAAATAGTAAGATGGGCCTAACCTCACTATTAGGGACCTACCGTAATTACCTCTTTAGGGACGTATCTTTACAGGATTGATTAGTGCCTTGGTCCCTTTGAGGCAGGTATGACGAGTTCCTGGCGTGCTTCGTTGCTGTGGAGGAAGGAACTATTTTGTTTCTCCCAGTTGCATCGTTTACCGCAGCTCCTATGTTCCCAGAAATTCCTACAATGTTTCGGGGGAGCTCAAGAAGTTCTCGTCACTGCCCCTGCCTCTGGTGTTAGAGGAAAAATAACTTCATCAAAAAGTTTAGAAAGGAAAAGTAAAAAAGGGAATTCCTTCACTCTTCCTTAGGAGGCATGGTGCTGAGTTTTTTTCACGATCTGCAGGGACCTCAGCGGACGAGCCCCCTGCTTCCGTGGACCATCCGACATAGTTGAAAAGATGCTCATGATGAGTCGTTTGGTGCTCCCAGATGACCGGGGGGCCATCTCCCAGGGACCTGCGGAGGCGAGCGAAGAGCCATTGGCGTGCAATCCTCCGTTGTCTTCTAGTCCATTATTCGTAAGTTTTGCTTCTTCCAGGTGGTGGGCTACGTAGCTGTCGTATAGTCCCCCCAGTCGTCTGTTCGGGAATTGGAGCTTAGTTAATCGAATCTTGAGGACCCGATTGGAACACGCTTAGGTCGGGCCGTTGGAAGCAAAGCGGAGGCAACCCGGGAAATTGAATCTGAGCCGCAGAAATGTGGAGTGTCGCGCCGAGTCAGTGGAGCAGTGCGAGAGGGAACTGCGGAGCTCCCAGGAATAAAGAAAGGCAGGAGCACGCTCTGCTTGCGGAACAGTGCGAAGAGGAACGAGCTCCTTCGCGAAGGAGAAGGAAGAATGGGATGCCTAGTTGGTGGGGGCGGAAGCTGAAGGTACCTGCTTCTTTCAGTAGCATCTCCCGTTCATGGAGGCTGGAAAGGAGTTCCTAGAGGACCTAGCCGTGGACAGGTGCTAAGCGTATCTGAAGGACTCCCCTTTTCTGAGGGAATTTGTACCTTTAATGCGGGAACTGAGGCCACGTTTGTTGTTTGGTATTTTCTTCTCTCGACTGTTTCCCTGGGGATCTGCAGGTCCCTGTGAACCATCCGTTCCGGCTTGCTACGGTGCTAATGTCACCTTTATCTCCTCGAAGAGCCCTACTCGATATTTCTGCAATGTACTAGGGAGCTTAACTCCCCTGTATTTATGTGTCTACGTTGGGGCTTTTTCTTTGTACTATGTACGCTTCGTATGTTGTATCTGCCGTCTATGGGATCTGGAAGGGACCTGGCGGGGACCTGATGGTGGAGCTCCTCTTCGAAAATTGCACTTTGAAGAAGAATCCTAGGTCCTGCTGCACGTTGTTCCTAGCTCCTGGGACATCCTATTTGTATCGACTTCTCATCATAGTGATAACCTGTAAAAAATAATGTTCATTTTTTTCCTTTCGGGACATAATGGTATGGGGAACTTAACTCCCCTTGTTCGCATGTTTCCTAGGAGTTCCCGTTCTCCTGTATTTCATGTTTTTGTGCTTTGCATTCTTTCGGGACCTGATGGATGTTCCTGGGAACATCATTATTGCGGCATGGTTATAGCGCCAGCTCGCTTAGACGCATGGTTATAGCGCCAGCTCGCTTAGTAATTCGTAAGCCAAGTACGAATTCACGCCTGGGTTGCAATGACCGTCGCCATTGTCCTCAGGTGTCAATTGCGCTAGGCCCTCTATGTCCTTAGCGATTTCAGTATTTGTGTAGACACTTAGGTCTATAAAATTTTAATTCCGGGGATCCCCATTTATTTGTTTACCCTGGTTATAGCGCCAGCTTCGCTTCGGTACCATTCACGTCGCAGGCTTACTGAGAGCCTTTGATGTCCTGTACACCGCAGCCCGTCAGCGGCGGCATCTTGTACACCCTTATGGGCATCATTCACATCGCAGATGGATTATCTTTGACGTCCTGTACACCGCAGGTCCGTCGACCTTTGGCATCATCACACCGCAGATATATCATCTTTGGCGTCCTGTACACCGCAGGTCCGTCGACCTTTGGCATCGATTATATTGTTTGGTGCACCGTTTATATATTATATTCCGACAAGGCGGTATTTCCTTAGGGACATCAAAAGTTTACCGTGGTTATAGCGCCAGCTTCGCTTAAATGTGTGGGTATAGCGCCCGCTCGCTTAAATGCGTGGATATAGCACCCGCTTGCTTAAATACGTGGATATAGCGCCAGCTCGCTTAAATGCGTGGTTATAGCGCCAGCTCGCTTACATGTGTGGATATAGCGCCCACTCGCTTAAGGGCGTGGATATAGCGCCAGCTCGTTTAAATTGCATGGTTATAGCGCCAGCTCGCTTAGTATCCGGGCTCCTTATTGGAGGCCTTAGAATTTGAAGTAATGGCGAAATGGAGCTCCTTTCTTCTCGATTAATGATGAGGTCCCTGGCTCCAGATCTCCGGAGGTTCGGACGACAATGTGGAGCTATCTTCTAGGTCCACTGGACCTTTGCGCGCCAGTGCGGAGCTTGACTTCTTTGCCTTCATCCAGCACGGAGTTGGTCTTTAGGTCCAGGAAATTAGGGCCTTTGACTGCTCAGGTGTATGATATTGAGCTATGTTGGAAATTGGAATTCCCCTGCTCTGGAGCTCCTATTATGATAGGGATGTGAGCCTTAAATGGAGCAGACCCTTGTCTAGAGGAGGTGGGGTTGTCTGCCTTTGATTGGCACAGATCCCCAGACTCCTTCTTGGCTACCTCTCGACATTGGTTGATGCCACGGTCATGGAACTTCCTCGGCTGTTCCATTATGGAGGGCACTTCGATTCATCCAGCGAGGAGCTGGGCTTTGAGATCCTACGGATGTTTGTCAGAGCGGAGCTGGGAATTGTCCTCCAACAGAGCTTTATGTGCCAGCATGAAGCTCAGGTTTTATCTCCCTCAGGTTTTCAGGAACTGTGGCCCTTTGGATCTTTTATGCAGGCGCGTAGCTAAGGCTATAGATCCCTATCAGAAGCTTAGGGACTTTGCTACCGGAAAGTATATTGGGCTTTCGGGTGCTAATGCGGAGCTGGTGGCAGTGCGGAGCTCCCTTCGAGGTCCTACGGACCTTCACGTGCCAATGCGGAGGATCCTTAAATGGGGTTGGCTTCTATGTGGAAGACGTGGGGGTTGTCCGCCTTAGCCGGCACAGATCCCCCGGGCCTCATCTTGGCTGCTTTCAGACCTTGGTCGAGGCTATGCCCAACGGACCTCCTTAGACCTCATACAAGGATGGGTCCTTCTATTTGATCCTTCAAACAATAGAAGTTGTTAGTGTGATGCATATACTTATTATGACAACAATGTTATATAATTGAGAAGGGGATGTAGAGGGCCCTGGAATTCTGGCCAAGGGCCTTATCAACGTGGGACGTCTTCCGGCTTGGTCAGGATCTCCTCCGTGTTGTTACATGACGTTATGAGGTTCCGCGAGATCCCAAGGGGAGATCCCAACAGCTCCCTATCCCGAGGTTGAGGTGGTTTTCCATGGAAGTCCGAGGGAGCTCTTGGGACAGCGAGCTCCCATCATGGAGGCCGTTGGTTGGTGCACTCATTTGTTATGGAGAAAATGGTGGTGGATACCCCCAGGGCCGCAATGTTGGACCTACTGGTGTGGAGGTCCTCGTCCTCCCTTTGTTGATGAAAGGGTAGAACCCGCCGGTCTTTAACATCTTGGACCTCTCACACCAGCGGGGAGCTCCTATAATAGATCCCTTGGGCCTTCCTTCGCTACCGCGGCTAGCACCTTTTTCGGGTGTTCTGTCAGGATAAGCCTCTCGATCACATCCTTTATCTCCCGTGGACCCCTAGACATCGGCATGGAGCTGGTTTGGAGGTCCCCGGGAGCGACCTCAGTATCCAAACGAGGCGCGAACCTTTGCTACTGCGGCTAGCACCTTTGGGTGTTCTATCAGGACAAGCCTCTCGATCACGTCCTTCAAACAATAACAATCGTTAGGGTGGTGCATATATTTACTATGATAACAATAACATATAATAGAGAAATAAGATTTAGAGGGCCCTGAAGTTCCGGCTAAGAGTCTTATAAACACAGGATGTCTTCCGTGATTCTTCATGTGCCCTCTTGGAACTTGGCCACTGATCTTCAAGCATCGGCGCGGTGTTTCTAGGTCCACGAATCTTTGTATGCTCGTGCGGAGCTTGGCTTGCATCTCCCGCGGATCTTCGAGCGTCAGCTTGGAGATTCCTTCTTGGTTCCATGGAGCTTCGCATGCTAGCGAGGAGCTCGGCTTGTATCTCCCCCGGGTCTTCGTACCAGCGCGGGCCTGGGCTTTTAGGTTTTTCCGACCTTCCCGTGCCAGTGCGGAGCTCGAAGGTTCCGAATTTGGGGCTTCGGGTCTCCATGCCAGAGTGCAGCTGGGAGGTCCCGAAGGCGGAGCTCCGGATCTTCTTGTCAGCGCGGAGTTGGGCGGTCCTGAAGGCAGAGCTTCAGGTCTTCTTCCTTTCCTTCTCTTGGTCGATGTGGTGTACATGGCATTACGTCTCATGAGCTTTAGTCGCGTTTCGGCAACTCCTGTGGTTACAGGTCCAAACTTCTTCGACAGAGAGGGTCTTCTTCCCTCAGTTTTTAGCATTTTTCCTCTCGTCTCAGTAGAAATAACGAGAATAAAAGAGAAAGAATAAGAAAAAGGTTAAGCACAGCTTCGCACAACATAGGCAAAATTACTCACGCCTTCAACCCTGAATTTTCCCACAGACGGCGCCATTTGATGTGGGGCTATCCCAATCAAAGAAATTTATAAGTGTGGGTAGGGAAAATTTATATAGCCGGAGAATTGATTATTACAAAGTTGTGGGACGTGCGTAAGGTGCTTATTTGTAAGGGAACTGAAAGGGACATATTAGGGATCTTAGGACGTGTTTGGGACCTATTTGGGACGTGTCGGGACGTGTCGGGACGTGTCGGGACGTGTCGGGACGTGTTGGGACGTATTGGGACGTGTCGGGACTTGTTGGGACGTGTCAGGACGTGTCGGGACGTGTTTGGACGTGCTTGGGACATAAACGAAATAACACAAGAAATTACGTGGTTCGGATCTTTGCAGATCCTACGTCCACGGCGCTCTGAAACTGGTTTTCACTATATTTTGGAGATTTACACACTCAGAACTACCTATATCTCGCGCTTTCTCTCAAGAACACATAGGAAAATACATAAAGACGTTTTTATAGTGAGAGAGTATTTTTCTAAGTGTTGAGAGATGTTGGAATGAATAATGTGGGTGAAAATGGTGAAGTCTTCCTTATATAGGAGTTTTCAGGGGCCCTCGGATTCCCTCTTGACAAGGCCTTCTGGGATAATGTGTATGATGGTTGTCAGTCACTTTATGTCCATCAGTCACGTCAGTCACAGCCTTTGCGTCAGTCGTCCTTTTTTCTTCCCTCCTACACGTCTCGTCACTTAGAAGCTTATTGAGTAAGCTTCATTCTTCTTGGGGTCGTTAACCACCTATCGGAGGTCCCTCGAGGTCCCTAAAAGCCCTTATTTTCTGTTGTTAGCTCCCCCAAGCGTCTTGGAGGTCCCTATCTCTATTATTTATCATTATTTACTAAGTATAAATATTTTCCAATGGGCCTAACGGGCCTTTTTCTAATTTTTCAGGCCCATCTAGTTTTAGTCCGTATCAATATATATGTTATATTATGTATGAAGTATTTTATTTTACCTTATATAATATTATATTATATTACTATATATAATTAACATAATACAAATATTAAATTATATTACATCATAATAGATCATATCATGTTAAAATTATATTATATAAACTATTTTTATCATATAATGTTATATCGTATTATGTTATATTGTTTATATTTTATTAAATTAAATTCATTATATCATGCAAGAATCTTGGCCAGTATGTGAATGTAGTTTTCTCACAAACCCAATGTGTGTTGTTCACAGTCACATGGAGCAGGACGGCTGACGCATCTCTCCAAGTGTTGTTCACGTTTGTCTCGTTAATTTCAGGTTCAAAGTCGTTGTCATGAAAATTGAATAATTATTCAATTAAGATGGATTATCTCTTTCAATTATATATACAGCAATCATTCCATTCGTAATTAAAAGCGGTAGAGTACTACAACTCCTTAATTTAAATACAGGGAAACAGGTTTTCATCAAATACAATGTAGTCATAATAAACGACGATACGATACGTTGGTCGATTGTGTGGAAAACACCGTGGTATACTATGTTGGTGAACCCGTTATCTTGTACGTCGTTTTCTTTGATGCTCATAATATGCTCATAAGAGAAAGGTTAAATCTCTTTCCTAAATCATGCACTTTCAAAAGCTTTAGTCTCAGATAACATAAATGGCGATTCTCGAATATGCTCGATGATAATATGTTGCAACATTACATTTCAGATACTCTCTTTCCGCGCGAAAGTGTACCATTCTTAGACTCAATATTTTATGTTATCATTCATGAGATAAGACATCAGCGTCATCCATAGGATGCAAATCAAATTCAAAGTCTGATACCAAAATTCTATGGAAATGCAGAAGTTTGTTTCGATCTTGTTGTGAAATTTCGTCAGTTGTTTTAGTGTAAGACTGCAAACAATTGTAACACTGCTCTTTTGCCCGACTGCACTTGTAGAAGGCTGCAAGAATTTGTATGACTCCAAACTTCGTTGGACTGCTTCAGTGTAAGACTGCGAACTCTAAGAGCGCTTAATTGCGCTTTGGCAATTTTGGAAGAATGCAGTAATTTGTAAGAGTGTACGACTGCGAACGTCGTAAGACTGTCGTAACTTGTAAGAGTGTACGACTGCGAACTTCGTATGACTAAAGTAATTTGTATCGAACTTCGTAAGAATACTTCAGTGTAAGGCTATGTACAAATGTAAGACTGCAATCTTGGAAAACTGCAGTAATTTGTATGACTATATGAATCCGAAATCATTTAATGTGTCCACATATAAAGCAATCTCCCAATAGAAAAAGATTTAACATTAACGTTATCAGCATAAGATAATAGCTGAAAAACACCTATGTTCAGAAGCTAACTAAGAAACTAAATTACAACACATTAAGCGGTAAGGAGAAAATAGTCGAACAACGCCATCGTCCAAGCTATGGCTCTTCTTTGATGCTTTGTCCAGGGATCGATTGGGATAAACAATGGACTTGTATCAAACAACGCCCTGCCATTGTTGCTATGGTAGTCTTCTATTGGAGGCCAGAAGATGTTGATGCAAGATCTGTTTAAAAACGAAAATGATTAAGAAATTAAGAAGTCGTTGTTACACAGCTATTAACGATAAGGTCTTTGTAAATGGACATTAAAAAACTCGCCAACTCAATCACAACTTTTGAACTATAAATAGTACATGCCTTTGCTAGCGGAACTCTCACAATCAACATTGGCAAGAAATGAAATCTTAGTAAAAAAAAATGGAATTAGTACTATAAACATATCATGCATAAACCAACAAAAATAGTTACAAAAACATCGTCCACGTATTCTAATCACTGTACCTTCGAAAGATCTTCGCCTAGTGCCAAAAATGATTCCACGTCCCACGTGCAGATTGAAATGTAGAACAAAAAAATCTACTATCCCCAAATGAACCTGTTTCACACATAATTGGCTAGCAAATCGAAGATACAAATAAAAGCGTCAATTAATAGTAGATCTTAAACAGGTCCCGCGCAACATTAGCTTGTAATTACCCTCAAGGTCAAATCCAGATCTCATGTCTATGCAAGACGATTTCCAACTCTTGAAATATTATAAATAACGTGCAACAACTTATTCGAAATATGCAATTCTGATGAGGGAACAGAAAAAGGTTACGATCACCAATGCCGTCACATTATGTGTTTTCTTACGACTTTTTTTTAGTAAAGACATGATTGATTATTGCAATAATAAAAGGCTAAAAAAACTGTAAACCGCGGACCACTCTTGATTGAAATTGGAAATTTACCCTTGGATTAAATTTTGATCTTAGGCATACCAAGGAGAGCCCTGCTAATTCATCTTTCTTCTCTTGCCACTTTAAAAGCAATAAAAGCCATATCTATTGCTCTGTTCTTTAATGATGATCGATATGTTTCCTTTCGCTGTTTGCAAGAGAATAAGCGGGGAGAAAAAATGAAAATAATTAGTTCAAGAAAAGCATAATCACCGGGATAAAGACATTGTTCTTGCCATATGGGATCAAAAACAACAAAAATATCAATTAAAATAGTAAATACTCACCGAGTAATCAAAACATGGGTGTGCCCTAGTCGATTGATTATGGTAAGATCAGGCAAAGATCAACTTGGCCCTTTATTCTCTCCCTAAAAAAGCATTTGATTGCAATCTCCAAATATATATCTTTCTCACGATCATCTTGGCATCAAAGCGGTTGAAATCTGCCTCGGCTCTACCACATTTTCGATAATGTTAAACAAAGAGCTCCATCAATAAAATCAACCCTTCATGAGAAGGTTAATATTAGTAGTATAGTGTTTAATGAACCTCACATCTTGCGATGTATGCCCCCTCTGATATAGTAAGTAATATTAAAAAAATATCAAACATAAATAGGAATAAAAAAAGATCCAACGAAAGAACCCAAAGGCGACATAGCGATTCTTGAAGTAAACCACAAGTTAAAGATTAAATCACAAAAGATCCATAAGATGAAAACTCCTCCACCGGCGTGAGTGAAGATTCTTTTTGGGCGAAGAAGGACGGAAGGGATCGCATGGATGGCGAGATCACGAAGCCCAATCCAGCGTACACGTCAGCAACCTTACTCTCCGGCCTCCACTCCGCTCTCCCGAGCGGTGGCCGTCATGCGAGCAGAAGTTCGATTAGAAGAAAATGACCTCAAAAAATATGGAAGACAAGAGTAGAGCAGAGCAGAGACAATTTATTACGTAAGAGCTTATATATGGCTGGATAATATGACAACCTCACTGAGATGATTAGTTGCAAACTGCAGTTCGATGTCGTCTCGAGAGCGTGAATGGAGGAGCCATAACGCCGCGTTATTACTTTATTTCAAGCAAACAAACAAAAGCATATAATGTAAGATTAATAAGGTATAGAAACCTCATTTTATAAGCTAAATGATCTTTACTCACATGAGATTGTTCAGAGGTAGCCTTAAGGAGTTATACTCTGGTGCGATCTTACAGATGTGTTCTTCCCACAACTCTGTTCAATAGGGCTCTCAAAGTTAGAAGATCAGCTTTGAAAATTAAAAAATGTAGAACATAGGTATTGTTTGCTGATTAAGCTTGCCAATATATACCAAAACTGGCATTTGTAGACAGTTTCTGAAATCTCAAAAGGCACAACAGAAACTTGACAATGATAGCGAATATATACGCTCGAAATAAAAGTAAAAGAACTCACGTTTAAGTAGACTGTTACGTCTATGTTTATTATATCACCATCCTGCAGAAGAAAAAAATGACGTAAAAAAATGTAAAGGTAAACATAAATTAAATTAGCAGTAGGAGAAAGCTACAGAACACAACATACGACCTGCAATTGTCGTGAATCAGGTATTCCATTCATTAACTGATGTGCATACACTATTAGGAAAACCACCGTACCCTAACGGCGAAGGATATGCCCTAGCGTCGATGATCATTTGATGCACCGCTTTATCAATCTCACTCATAGTCACTGACGGCTGTGAAGATTTTCAGAAATGAAAGAAAAAGTATAAGCCAATAATGGTGCAACATTTCAATGTTTCTAACGAATTATAATTCGATCGAAAGAGCTAATTGGTTATACTTGGAAACTACCACTACCCGAACTAATGTTCCTGCAAAGTCCACCACCCGAGCAGCAAGTTCACGCGCAGCCCTCATACGCGCGATACCTTCAGCATCATGAATTTGATGCTCGCTCGCTATTTCGGGCAAAGCTTTCGAACCAACATAAGGGGGTTTGGGAATATGATTGGGCACGGGCAGTGATGGTGAAACCTTTCCATGGAACAAAGGAGGTCTCTTTTCGCCGGAGATGAACTTTGAAGTTCACGTTCTCTGTATTAAAGAAACCTAGGCATGTTAATATACACAACCCCCCCAAAAACTAAACAATCCCCCACATAAAATCTTCTACAAATGGAAACCTTCAAAGCAGTAAAGCTGATCCTCCTCCGTCGCCGCCGTAACCCTCAAAACCACCCCAATAACCCATCGCCGCCGACGACCTTTCAACAAAACCAAGGCCGGCGCCGCAGTAATAGAAAAGCAACAGTCGTCGTAGACGTATAGCCTAGGAACCTCGTCGGAATCTCCTATCCCATTGCACCTCGTATGCTGCCAGCCGTCGCAAACGTCGCACCACCATCCTCTCGCCGTCGTCGTCCTTGGCAACGCACCTACACCTCACCGTCCAAGAATCCCAACCCCCTTCGTACCTCAATCCGCCGCCGCCGTCGAAGATCCCGACGGCCCTGAAGGTCACCTCGACCCCCGACTCGACGTAGCTGAACAAAACCTCGCCGTCGTCGACACATTCCTAGCCCACCAACTCAGTCACTTCTAGGCATTTCATCGAACAGTAGGTGTCCCTCATCGCAGTCTGAATCGGAAGCTTCAGATCGCTAACCGTCGCATAGGTCGGAACCGACATATTCCCTGGTCTTATTAGCGTACTTCCACGGAAGCTCGCCGTCCGGATCGGCATCAATCGAGCTCGTCGCCAGCGCACAGATGAACCTCAGCGACTGATCATACTCATCCCTGGACATCCACTCCTTGGCGAACACCTTAGAGTTGAGCACCGCCTGAAACGCCGACCTCAGCCCTTCGCCGTCTCCGCCGCCTCCCAGGAGCAGATTCTCGTACAGGTATGCCATATCCTCTATATGTCCGAACCCATCAGATTCTGATCTCAACCATGCCCTACTCGCAGCGAGTTACCTCCCCTGCTCGAAAATTGGAGGAAGAAGCCTTCTCCTTGTGGCTCATCTGATGATAGTATCTCTCGGCTCTCGCTAGCGAAGAAACCTCAGACCGTCCGCCGAAGCTCTCATTCCTGGCCGACCTCGACCACCCAGCAATCGACGACGCCGGCTTGGGTGGGAGAATCGAAAGCCTTCCCCCAGTCGCGGGCTTCGACGACCCACGAACGATTCTTCTTACCCTGTTAATGAAAAAATTTGGTTGGACTCTTCGTTTTATGAGCATAGTCTAATAAGGTTACATTTATGGCATATGAGCGAGTGGAATTTATTAGGCTCTTGGACTGCCTCTGAATTGAATTTTAAAACCAGAGATAAGATTATCAATCAAATGCAACGAATTTGGTCCAAAAAAGTAGACTGTTTAAATGCAACTTGTTGCCACGTGTCATCACAATAGGGTCCCTATCCTACTTTTATATTATATAGATTGATTCATGATTTTAGGGGTTTTTTTCTGTATTGCATTATTTTTTTTAACTAAAATTTATTGAAACTGATTAGGTAAGGTGATGCTTTATTAAGACGACACCACGAACTAAAGTCGAAAATGACGGGCAACGACCTCAGACTCAGAGTTCAATTTAGCTTTTCAAATACAGTCTGAACACGTAAAAGCTTTTTTGGTTTAAAGCCCATCACTTTATTCTAAAATCAAGAATTCTCCTATGTCCTCTCTGTCTTTCTAAATTAATCCAAAGTACTAAGAAGAGTTTGCTTTACCTACTCCATAGATACTAATAACATTCAATAAGTTTTTCTAGGACAATCATATATATAGATATATATAATTGGTTCAATCTACCCTTTGTGCATAGAAAAAAGAAATGCATATATTGCTACTTTGATATGGAAACGCTAGACTACCGACGAAAATAAAGACAGGCAAAGACATGATAGGGATGATTGAGGAGAGGAAATTAGAAAAAAGAGATATTCACAGAGCCCACAAGATTTGGTCTTTTTGACGAATGTATTAATCTTACGACACCTCATACACTGCGTGCCTAACTTGGATCATCTTGAAATAAATGTAAGAAAGAGTATTTACAACTATGTTCTTCTGGCTAAAAAAGAAGAAAAAAAAAGGTGAAGACACGGCATAGTGCAAGGGGGCAGTGATGACTCATTGATGACTTATGGCTTGCTTTCGCTTTGTAATGTAGTGCCATTTTTCTTTTGCAAATCATTCATAATATATACATATTTATTTTGATTTGGAGAATATGCGATGTGGGGGATCATTATCTCCTATTATATATAGGTCCTCATGGCATGGCAACTACTTCAAAACACCACAAAACGAATAATAATACAAATAAGACTAACAAGAATAAATACATAATTGCACACAAAAAAAAATGGGAAGCAGCAGCTTATGCAGATTATTTGCAAGTGTTGTGCTCGTGTTGATGCTTGTCTTCTCCACTGGTGATTATAACAGCAATCTTACAACTCTGTCTCAATTTAGTTCTAAGCTCATTTCCATTGAGTTGCA
Organism: Craterostigma plantagineum; assembly: GCA_027422505.1. NCBI lineage: Eukaryota > Viridiplantae > Streptophyta > Magnoliopsida > Lamiales > Linderniaceae > Craterostigma > Craterostigma plantagineum. Next base: position 911,068 of record JAPQWV010000005.1, read on the forward strand.
TGCATAATATAAATATGTTCCACAACTTTAATTTTATGATGATTGAAACGCAATTCATCATCAGGGAATAATAACAATATGTTTGGGGAGGCAAGAACATGTGAATCACAGAGCCAAAGGTTCAGAGGACCTTGTGCAAGAAGATCCAACTGTGCTGCAGTTTGTCAGACCGAGGGCTTCGATGGCGGCCATTGCCGTGGATTCAGACGCAGGTGTTTCTGCACTAAACATTGCTGATCATATCATGAGATGATGATGATGAAGATTGAACCCCATAAATAACTAAATAAATAAAGGAAATATCTCGTTTCTGAGCATGTTTGAGCGTTGCAATAAAAAGAAAATTGTCGGTCTTTCCCTTGCATTTGAGTACGTCCTTGAATTGGGTTTTCTTTGACGTGTTTTCTTGTAACGAAAACTTATTGTGTGTGTGCTTTTTATAGTCCTCTATTTTTATTTATTTCTATATAAGCTAATATTGTGTGCGCGTGATCTATAATCTATATAAGCTAATATACTTGATGATATTATATAGTAATAAAATGTTTCAGTTTCATGATTGTGATGATTGCAATCAACATCACTGCATTTGAACTTAGATAACTATTCTTGCTTTTCATTGCTGTAAGGTTCTTACATTAGAATTCATGACACAATACAAAACCCATGAGAAAAAAAAAAATTGCAATATGAATTACCGAAGCCCGGCCATACTAACAGAAGTAAAACACAAATTGGAGTTTCTTGGTCTATAGTTAGGGATTATCATATCCGATGATTTCTTCATATTATATTTATACTTGGGGTTTGTAGCTGATATGCCAGCCTCTGAAGAAACAATCTTCAATGGCCTATCGATCTCTTTCTTCAGCAATCTGCACTTCCTCTCACGGTAATAAATCGGCAAACCTATGGTTGACAGATCGTTCTTTTAAAAAGAAATAATTAATAATTGTTTTACCTTCCAAGTGCATCATCGTCGCGCCACCCTCTTTAACAGGCTCAGTCTGATCGGTCAACAAGTTGACCCTTGAAAGTGGACCTTCGAGCAGCCTTTGTCCTATTTCCACAAGTCTGTCTAATATAAATTCTCTTTCGAAGCAACATCCACTGAATTTTCATTCCCATATAGAGTATCATCCTGTAATCAATTATTAAATTATCCCATCATTTTATCATCAGATTTATAATTTTTATTTACTTGAATCCTGAGAGTTATCCTCGGAGTGGAGAGCTTGGAACAACATAGAAGTGTGACCATTACGTACTTCAGGAATTTGCCGACGAGAAATTTCTTAATCCCGGCATCTTCTGACTTGTACTTTACCTCCAAGGAATTCCATAATTCCTTTGCCGTTTCAATCAGATTATAGACATTGTAAAGGGAATCGTCTAGTCCGTTTAAAATGTAATTTCTACACAAGAAATCACTATGATGCCATGCATCCGAGGCCGCACGCTTTTGAGCGTCGGTCTCATCTTCGGGAACGGCCATCGGGTCTTCCGAAAGAAATCGAGAGAGAGATAGAGTCGTAAGATAAAATAACATTTTTGGTTGCCACCTTTTGAAGTCGGCGCCGCAGAATTTTGGCGGTCTTTCGCCATGCATAGGAGCGGCAGTCACCATGGAAACGATGCGAGCGGTAGACGGCATCGCTCTTTGAGTATCGTCAGTTGCCATCGTAAAATACTTGCTTGAAACAGGGCCGAAACTTCAGATTTTATTCGGCTGGTGCTTATTAGGTCGTGACCTGCTTGCTTCCCTTATTGATCTCGTCGTGACTTGTTCAATTAATGAGCAACTTGCTTCGTCACCTGCTTGCTTCGACCAAACTAACTTGTATGTACTTTCGTCTTCAACTGTTAGTTCTCCGTTGGTCAGCGCCTTTACTTAGAGTGAAAGCGCAACTAAATTTCAGCGAACAGTGCGAAAAGAATTACAAGTCGAGGCACATGATACACGCTCTCTTGAAGACGAAATTACCCCGCTAATACCCACGGTTTACGGTAAATGCCTCCGAGATACAACGACTTACGTTTGGAATATAGCGGTATCTCAAATACGCCAAACTTCGGCGAACAATACTATTGCTTCGGGACTCACAAATGAAACTTTGTAAAATGCAGAGAATTCTTTTGTGAATTTTTGGATGCCTAAAATGGTAATGCATGTGACCTATTTATAGAAGTGGGGGGACCATTGCCAAGGGTCATGTAGTACAAATGTGTCTTTTCTTATTGAAAGGTCTCCTACGTATGAGAACACTTGTCTCTTCATGTGCACATTTTAGAATTTAATCAATACACCTTTTCAACTACAAGAGGTGTACTTCTAGGATTTTATTGTACCTTTTAGATTATTTCATTCACACCTTTTCTAACAATCCCCCACATCAATGAAATTAAAGCATGCATGCAATATTGAGAGTCCCCACGAACCATCATTGCATCAAGAAAGATAGCTTGTGGCTTTGAATCTTCTTTAGTGAAATATTATCGGATACACTGTACGGTTAGTAGCGCGATGCTTTGAACTTACCGGCCATTTGTGTGCACCAAGACAACAATACTCACACAATGACGGATCTAACAATTTCTCGTCTCACGTTGCGTCCATTTCGTCCTTGGACCATATCTCGGTTTAGTAAGTGTCCGTTTATAAGCGGCCATTTTACTTATTCACTTACAAAGGTGATTTTCCCATAAAGAGTATCCTGCCTTACTCCACCTTCAAGTATAGGAATCATTAAAAGTCCTAGACTTATCACCACTTAGGCAGATTTCACACTTGACGGTTATTTGGAATGAGTGTAGTTTCAAGTGTTTAACTGAACTGTCAAAACTTAGTTTTTCCATTGAACCAAGGTTTCGGGATCTCCGATTCTCAAGGTTGGGTTACCGCTAAGACTGTTCTTACGTTGTGAATTTTAAACCCATTCCACTAACCAGTTTGTACATTTGATCTCGATTTATGCCTTTAGTAAGCGGATCCGCTAGGTTTTCCTTCGACTTTATAGTCAACCGAAATAACCCCATTCGAGATTAATTGTCTTATTGTATTATGCCTCCGACGTATATGTCGAGACTTACCGTTGTATTACTTTGTGCCCTTCCGATCGCCGATTGATTATCACAATGTATCATTACGGCGGGCACCGGTTTATTCCAACAAGGAATATCTTCTAAGAAATTCCTAAGCCATTCAGCTTCTTCCCCGGCTTTATCTAGAGCTATAAACTCAGACTCCATCGTGGATCTAGCTATACATGTTTGCTTAGACGATTTCCAAGACACGGCTCCTCCACCTATAGTGAATACGTAGCCACTAGTCGACTTTGAGTCATTTGTATCTGATATCCAATTTGCATCACAGTACCCCTCAAGCACTGCGGGATATCTCGTATACGTTATTCCCAAGCTCATAGTGTGCTTCAAGTACCCTAATACTCGAGTAAGCGCACTCCAATGATCGTCGCTTGGGTTGCTTGTGAACCTACTTAGTTTGCTCACTGAATAGGCTATATCGGGACGTGTACAATTCATCAAGTACATTAAGCTCCCTATTATTCGAGAATATTCTAGTTGAGAAATTGGTTCACCTCGATTTTTAGCCGAGTGTTGAGTTAAATCAAGCCGGAGGTCTATCAAACGCATTGAACCTCTTCAATATACTTTCAACATAATGGGATTGTGATAAAACAATTCCTTCCGACTTCCTAGCGATTTTAATTCCTAAGATAACATCGGCTTTTCCCATATCTTTTATGTCGAAATTCTTTTTCAACATCTTCTTGCTACTTGCAATTAAATCATTATTTTTCCCAAGGATTAACATGTCGTCTACGTACAGACACACGATTATAAATGAATCAGCGGTACCTTTAATGTAGACACACTTATCACATTCATTGATTTTAAATCCATTTGATAGCATCGTTTTGTCAAACTTCTCATGCCATTGTTTAGGTGCTTGTTTTTAGTCCATAAAGAGACTTAACTAATCGACACACCTTGGCCTCTTTTCCGGTGCAACGAAACCCTCGGGTTGTTCCATATAAATTTATTCCTCGAGGTCCCTATTTAGAAAGGCCGTTTTTACGTCCATTTGATGAATTTCAAGGTCATGCAAGGATGCAATCGCAATTAATACACGTATAGACGTGATTCGAGTCAGCGGAGAATACGTATCAAAGAAATCGTATCCCTCTGTTTGTTTAAACCCTTTCACAACCAATCAGGCTTTATACTTATCAATAGCTCCATCCGTCTTATATTTCTTTTTAAGGATCCACTTGCATCCTAAAGGTTTGCAACCCGGAGGGAGATCAACTAACTCCCACGTATTATTAAACATGATGGATTCTATTTTATTATTGATAGCTTCTTTCAAAGGAGGTGCTTCTGGACTTGCCAAAGCTTCACGAATAGTTCGTGGTTCATCCTCTGCCATATAAATTGTAAAATCAGGGCCAAAAGATTTGGGCACCTTAGTCCTTTTACTTCGCCTAGGTTCTTCCTCACCTTTATGAGGCTCGGCCTCGTCAGCTGTCCCTTTTCGTGAGATTATTTCTTTCTTCTTTTAAGAGAAAATACGTTCTCAAAGAACACCGCATTTCTAGACTCAATAGTCATTCCATTATTAAAATCTGAATTTTCAGATTTATACACTAGAAATCAATTAACACTACTATTGCTAGCATAACCGATGAATATACAATCAATAGTTTTAGGTCCTGTCTTGACCTGTTTCGGCTTTGGTATTTCGACCTTTGCCAAACACCCCCACACTTTTAAGTATTTGTAGGTAGGTTTGTGTCCCTTCCATAATTCATATGGTGTTTCGTCCCTATTTTTATGGGGTATTTTGTTAAGAATATAATTTGCTGAAAGAATCGCTTCCCCCCACAAATTTGGGGGTACACACGAGCTTACTAAAAGCGCATTCATCATCTCCTTTAGAGTTCGATTCTTTCTTTCAGCTATTCCGTTAGATTGAGGTGAGTATGGCGCCGTTTTTTTATGAATAATGCCCGACTCTTTGCATATTTCGTCAAACGGGGCCACATACTCGCCTCCGCGATCGCTTCTAATCGCCTTAATTTTTCGAGTGAGTTGATTCTCGACCTCTGCTTTATACTTTTTAAAAGCATCTAAAGCTTCGTCTTTACTTTTTAGTAGGTAGACATAGCAATATCTCGTGCAATCATCAATAAATGTTACAAAGTATTTCATTCCACCTCGAGTTTGCACAAATTTCAAATCACAAATATCGGTGTGAATTAATTCGAGTGGATCCGTGCTTCTAGCCACCGGCTTAAACGGTGCCTTTACCATTTTTGCTTCAACACAAGTTTCACGCTTGTTGTGAGAATCGATTTTAACTTTTGGTATCAAACCTAGATTCACCAATCTTTTAATTGTGTTAAAGTTTACGTGTCCAAGTCTATCATGCCACAGATTAGAACACTCCAACAAATAAGAAATGCTTTCTTTATTCTTTGCCTCTTGGCGGATTACATTCATCACATTCATCTTAAAAAGGCCCTCATTTAGGTGCCCTTTAGCTAAGAAGATACCATTCTTAGTCAATACAAACTTATCAGATTCAAAGACTAATCTAAAGCCGACTTTGCTTAAAAGAGCGCGAGACACCAAATTCTTCCGGATGTCTGGGACATGCAGTACTTCCGTTAGCGTTAGTTCTTTGCCCGGTGTCATTTTTAGCACCACCTTTCCTGTCCCCACGACGTCAGATGTTGAAGAGTTTCCCATGAATAGCTTCCTTCCGTCAGTCGAGGTGTAGGACGAAAACATATTTTTATCGACGCAAATGTGCCGAGTTGCTCCCATATCGATCCACCATTCTCGTGGATTATCAATCAAATTAACTTCTTGGATCACGGCAGTGAGATCTTGCTCTGATAAATCATTTGATTTGTTCTCGACCATATGAGCGCTTTCTTTAACTTTCTTTGGGAGACGGCAGTCTTTTGCAAGATGCCCAGATTCACCACAATTATAGCAGCTTCATTTAAACTTCTTGAAGCTTGCTTGGGGTTGCTTTCCACCCGTGGGTTGTTGCGCTTTTTGTTGAACCTTGGCTCGGCCAAATTTGCCTTAGCCTCGAACTCAGTTCGTTTCGCCTTTGCTTCGGATTTTCGGTTGTCTTCCTCAATCCGGAGTCGAACTATCAAATCTTCGAGTCGCATTTCCTTACGTTTATGCATAAGATAGTTCTTGAAGTCTTTCCACATAGGCGGCAATTTTTCAATTATTGCGGCCACTTGAAAAGCCTCGTTTACGATTAATTTTTCCGCCGACAAGTCGTGAAGAATAATCTGAATTTCTTGCACTTGACTCACCACCGATTTGGTGTCGACCATTACGTACTTCAGGAATTTGCCGACGAGAAATTTCTTAATCCCGGCATCTTCTGACTTGTACTTTACCTCCAAGGAATTCCATAATTCCTTTGCCGTTTCAATCGGACTATAGACATTGTAAAGGGAATCGTCTAGTCTGTTTAAAATGTAATTTCTACACAAGAAATCACTATGATGCCATGCATCCGAGGCCGCACGCTTTTGAGCGTCGGTCTCATCTTCGGGAACGGCCATCGGGTCTTCCGAAAGAAATCGAGAGAGAGATAGAGTCGTAAGATAAAATAACATTTTTGGTTGCCACCTTTTGAAGTCGGCGCCGCAGAATTTTGGCGGTCTTTCGCCATGCATAGGAGCGGCAGTCACCATGGAAACGATGCGAGCGGTAGACGGCATCGCTCTTTGAGTATCGTCAGTTGCCATCGTAAAATACTTGCTTGAAACAGGGCCGAAACTTCAGATTTTATTCGGCTGGTGCTTATTAGGTCGTGACCTGCTTGCTTCCCTTATTGATCTCGTCGTGACTTGTTCAATTAATGAGCAACTTGCTTCATCACCTGCTTGCTTCGACCAAACTAACTTGTATGTACTTTCGTCTTCAACTGTTAGTTCTCCGTTGGTCAGCGCCTTTACTTCGAGTGAAAGCGCAACTAAATTTCAGCGAACAGTGCGAAAAGAATTACAAGTCGAGGCACGTGATACACGCTCTCTTGAAGACGAAATTACCCCGCTAATACCCACGGTTTACGGTAAATGCCTCCGAGATACAACGACTTACGTTTGGAATATAGCGGTATCTCAAATACGCCAAACTTCGGCGAACAATACTATTGCTTCGGGACTCACAAATCAAACTTTGTAAAATGCAGAGAATTCTTTTGTGAGTTTTTGGATGCCTAAAATGATAATGCACGCGACCTATTTATAGAAGTGGGGGACCATTACCAAGGGTCATGTAGTACAAATGTGTCTTTTCATATTGAAAGGTCTCCTACGTATGAGAACACTTATCTATTCATGTGCACCTTTAGAATTTAATCAATACACCTTTTCAACTACAAGAGGTGTACTTCAAGGATTTTATTGTACCTTTTAGATTATTTCATTCACACCTTTTCTAACAGTTTTTGTCTGGGGATGTGATCATAGCCGTTACAAGACCCTTGTCCCAGCTATTACATCGAAGTAATCAGCAAGTCTTGCTTCTGCTCCATCGAGCTCCTATGTAGAATAAAATGGAAGATCGATATATAGTAATATTATGAGAAGGATGAAAAAGAAGGTGATATATAATCTTGAGAATATGTTATGAAATATTTACCTGAAGCTGAGCTTCAAGAAACAGCAGCAGGCAAAAGCCCTTTAATTCCACCACCGTCGATGCTGAGGACTGTGATGAATCTCTCATATTGTGGTGGTTGATCTGTTTGACGTTAAGGTAATGAAGCATTCTTGTTGTTATTGTTATTAATCTCATCCATTGGATTTTAATTTTCGATTCTTTGATGTTTGAACAATGGGGCTTTGGAGGCGTTTGAGAGAGAGTATTGCATGTAAGAGAAAAATGGAAGATGATGTACTCGGACATAGGAGAGTTTTAAGGAACATTTTTTAAATTAGTGAGGTCATACGATGAGGGAAGATGATGATGCTTAACCAAGTTTTCAGCCAATGAGGTAATTATTATTATTATTATTATTATTATTATTATTATTATTATTATTACTAGATTATATTTTGCTATTATCAATATTTCCTTGAATGGTTTATGTGTATGATATCATGTAGGAAAAGGAAATAAAATATTGATAAAATATGTTAGCTACATCACCAAACATGGCTACATAATCATGTGCCAGACGAAACGAAAAGATTTGCACAAATTAGAACTCTACCGTGTGATACACTCGTTCAATATATAAACAATAAAAGGTTATCTGAAGAAATTATTATAAAATCATAGGAAGGCAATTAACATCTTTCTCTTATAATAATAAATGAAATTGCCGTAGACGAAATTGTAATATAATCATTAAATGCCTTCTCTGATGAAGTGACGCTACTAGTAAGTAGTAACTCCACTTTCCCCAGTTATTTGCCGTAATATACATTTGATTCCATGATTACTGCACTGCAGTTAAACGAATATTAATACTAAACATGTATTACAGTTTGGCTCAAAAGTCACCAAGTCACATGTACGAGGAGTTGTATACGAACACGTACTAAATCAAGATTCCTAGGATTAATCAAAGAATATCCCATAAATAACCGATTAATTGGATCGTGGGTATATGCCGTAATAGACAACATATAAATAGTACGAACACATTACCCCACATTTCATTTCACTACTCGAAATCTTGTAATTACCGTCCAAATTAAACGATTATAAGTATAACAACATCCTTAAACTTTCCATTACCCCCCAAATCTGCCCACGACCCTCTCTTTCACACGACGACCAAAGAATCCATCGACGACCTTCATCTAATCGTAAGAGAGAGTCGGCGTTCTTGAAAGCAATGTGATGATGATGATGAAGATTGAACCCCATAAATAACTAAATAAATAAAGGAAATATCTCGTTTCTGAGCATGTTTGAGCGTTGCATTAAAAAGAAAATTGTCGGTCTTTTCCTTGCATGTGAGTCCTTGAAATGGGGTTTGTTTGTGTTAGAAATCGTGAATTTGAAGAATTCAGATTAAACCGTTTTGGTTATTGGACTAAACTTAACTGAGTATACTGGTTAAACATAAGAGAGACCGAATACCAGTCAGCAGTTCAACAAGCGCGACCAGCAACCGAATGAAGACTGCTACCGGAAGCTTACTGAAGATCGGAATGCAAATACCGAACCCGCCACGTGGACGAAGATTCATAATTATTCAAGGCGCGGGATGCTGAAGACTTCTGACAAAGCACTTAATGCAAGGCTGCAAGGAGGAGCCAAGTTGAAGTCAAGCCAAGCTTAAAGAGGAAAAAACAAATGCCACAACGCGAACTGCAACGAAGACCGGACAATACCCATTTCGGGTAAAGAGCATTCAATGCACTGCCCGGCGAGATGAGCTATCTCACAATGGTCTTCTTCAACAAAGCCCAGCTATAAATAGAAGAGAAGAGGCTGAAGACCTTTACGGCATTTGTTCACGAAAATCAAATCGAGAGATCAAGTTCAAGCTCAAGCTCAAAGCTCAAAGCGAAGAAAGAAAACTTAGGTGTTGTCCTCACTGTACTAGTTAGTAAGTGAGTTTTCTCAAGGGACTGTAAAAAATTCTTGAAAAGACTGTAAAAAGTTGTGTAGCTGTGGTGTCTAAGAGTTTAGTTAGCAAGTATAGCCGAGGGTTATACGTGTTAGTCTAGCTAAGAAGGTTATACGACGACGGTTGTATCGAAACTAAATCTTCTAGAATAACCTTTCTTTCGGGAAAGGGGAGACGTAGGAGACCTTTTTTGCTCCGAACTTTTATAACACACCGCTGTGTCATTCACAAACAATCACACACAGAGCACACTGCGCAACCGGTTTCAGTCACTACTGACCAGTCTCACTTCCGCACAAGTCGCACTCAGAATATCAAGCACCGGTATCTAACCTTATCCGGTTAGGAACCGAAAAAGAGTGAAAAACAGCGAGTGTTTATTCACCCCCTCTAAACACACACCGATCCTAACAGTCTGACGTGTTTTCTTGTAACGAAAACTTATTGTGTGTGCTTTTTCTAGTCCTCTATTTTTATTTGTTTCTCTTTTATGGGCTTGTGATCTATATAAGCTAATAATACTTGATTGATATTATATCTAGAGTAATATAATGTTTCAGTTTCATGATTGTGATGATTGCAATCAACATCACTGCATTGGAACTTACAAAAATTCTTGCTTTTCATTGCTGTAAGGTTTCTTACATTAGAATTCATGATACATCATACAGTACAAGAACCCAAAAAAAATGAGAAAAAAAAAAAAAAACATTGCAATATGAAGTACCGAAGCCCGACCAGCGATCCTACGACAAAATTTAAATTCCGATGTCATGTGGAACACGGATTCGGGAATCCGTGTTCCGGCCGATTCCACATTTAGTATGACAACATTATTTCCTTGTGACACTGAGCACTAACACTTATTCAAGGGTGAAATCCTTTGTTGACCGATGGTGGCCCGCCCCTTTTGCAACTAGGGGCTAGAAGAACTTCTGAGTTAGGCCAAATTCCCTATAAGCACGTGCCGGCGACGAGCACGAGCCGGCTACGAGTCATTTGTCGTGGAATTTTAAACCCGACAAATAATGAACGATTAAATTAATATGGGACGTAGATGAAATCGAAATCCAAATTCGTACTTTTCCAAACGAGTCATTTGTCTTCCACGAATTATAATTTAATTTAATTCTCTCTTTAAATTTACTTTATTTTAATTTATTAGATTTTTTCTTTTCTTTTTTGAATTTTTCCTCCTTTTTGGTTTTTTGAATTTATTAGTTTTTTTCTTATTCTTGTTTTTTTCGAATATTTTTCCTTTCTTTAATGTTTACTATAATATTTTTAATATATTTTCATTCTCTCTTTCTTTTTTCATTTGATTTAATTAATTATTTATAGATTTTATTTTTATTACTTATTTATTTTTTTATTTACTTTATTAATAATTTTCTCTTTTTTTATGAATTTTTTACTCTATTTTTCCATTTTTTAATGTTTAATTTATGATTTTATAAGTCTGGTCAAATGTCGACACGTGTCAACTTCCATCCAAATTAATGATTATTTAAATGCGGGGACCAATTTCGTTCAAATTCGATTGACTAAATTGGTTTTCCGAAACATCTGAAACTAAATTGGTCTGAAGGATAAACATTAGATATCATGAACATTGGGTACCATTTTAGGTTTTTGGCTTTCCCTTAATGGGACAATTTTTACTGAACAATGACCTCGGTGAAGTCGGTTTTTGGAGCTATTTCACAGGAAAGCGAAAAACTAAAAAATATAATACAATGACTTCGTGGAAACAGCTATGAAAAATTAGGGATTTTTTAAGTAAATAGCCCTTGAGCTGGTCATCTTTTAAAAATAGCACCCAAAATCGGACTTTACCTTTGTACCCTTACTAACTCTGCTCTAAAGACTATTTTACCCTTATTTAATGTCAATCAACAACCTCAACAACACTTAACGATAAAATTAATTAAAGGGTTTACATGTTACACTGTAGCGAATATGAAACATCAGACCCGTTATAGAAGAGTGGGGTAAAAGTAAAAAAAAGCAACCACTTTCACTTCCAGTAAAAAAAGCAAGCGTGTCTCCCGCCCCTGCACTGCAAATCGTCTCCACTTTCACTTCCAGTAAAAGAACAAGAACAAGCGTGTGCTCTCCCGCCCCTGCACTGCAAATCGTCGTCTTCTCTGCAAATCGACTCATTCGACAATGGCATTCAACGGGAACGTGGAGGTATGTGTTCTACTCTTCGTCTTCTTCAATTTAACGCGAGAGGGGATCTGGGAACGACCCATCGAACCCTAATTTGGTGCGGACCCGTGCTTGCAAGCATAGGACAGAGCTTTGGTAGCATAGGACCTGTGCTTGCAAGCATAGGACCCGTGCTTGCAAGCATAGGACATGGGTCACGCGCGCGCAAGTTCGGGGGACCCGCGCGTTATAAGCAGGGGACCCGCGCGCTATGCCCAGGGGACCCGCGCGCTATGCCCAGGGGACCCGCGCTTATACGCAGGGACCCGCTCTTATACGCACGGTTCCCCTGCTTAAACGCTCGGGTCCTCTTACCTTAACGGGCGGGTCCTGTGCCACTGCGCGTGCGCAAGCGGGGGACCTGCGCGTTATAAGAAGGGGACTCGCGCTTATACGCATGGTTCCCCTGCTTAAATGCACGGGTCCTCTTACCTTAACGGGCGGGTCCTGTGCCACTGCGCGTGCGAAAGTTCGGGGGACCCGCGCGTTATAAGCAGGGGACCCGCGCGCTATGACCAGGGGACCCGCGCTTATACGCAGGGGACCCTTGCTGGGACCGCGCCGATGCGCAGGGGTCTCATGCGCGTCCGTGCTTGAATCTCAGCATATGCGATGCGGTCCCCTGCGCATCTATGCATAAGGGTTTTCTGTTTTAATTATTTCATACCACGTAATTTAGCTAAAATGTGTTTTACGCATAAATTAGGTTGTGATGCAGAAGCAGTTCGACACAGTGGACGAAGTTCCCCGTTTGAGTGTAAAAATGAGCTCGTTATACGCGGATGCCAGCGAGCTGATAAGACAGTGTCTGAACCACCACGAGTGGGAGATTTTTAGGAACGAGAGTCCGTTCGGCCGCCTTGTTATGGCTGAGCCTGATTTTAACCTCTCGGGACAGTTGGTGTGGTACCTCATGCAGAACAGACGATGCTGCACAACCGGGAAGAGCTGTGGATGATTTTTGGCAGAAAACCACTCCGATTTTCAAAGTCGGATTATTGCCTAATCACCGGGCTGAAGTTCGCAGCCGAGCTACCGCCGGTAAACGACGGCTCACAATTCACCGCAAGACATTTTGGCAACAGCTCAAAAGTCCGCATGTCGGACGTCAAGCGTGTGTTGGAGGAGTTGTCTGACGACGAGGACGATGTCGACTTCGAGAAGCTGAAGTTGGCGGACGTGTACTTCGCCACCGCCGTGTTGATGCCTCGACCGTCGAAGAAGGACACCGTCGTCAGTACGACGGTCCTTAGTCTCGTCGAAGATCGATTTGCATTCTCCCAGTACCCTTGGGGCACCGTGGCTTTCCGTGAGGTGATACGAAGTGTTAAGGTAAATCTACGGGAGAGGCCACGGGACTGGCTGATCAGTGGGTTCGTACAACCACTTCAGGTGAATTATAACTAAGCTTCTTGCATACCATGTTTTGAGGGACGTTTGTAAGATTTTTTGCGTTATTTGTATTCAGATACTAGCATACGAGTGCATGCCGGGGGTTGCAGACCAGTTTGCGGTTCGCAAGGAAGAAGATTTCACGCCACGCATGCTCAGGTGGGCGACGAAGAATTGGGGTCGCAAAGCATGCCCGACTCTTAGGACGGTAGCAGATGCCGTCAACCGCGATTTTGTACGAGGGTTGTTAGTGCCGTCAGCGGAAGAGTTGGAGGCGGCGTACTTTAGGGACATCGTTTTCGACGTTGGGGCGGCACACGACATATTCGACCGTGTGACGGGCCTACTCACGCGGGAGTGGAGGTTAGGTGTTCCCCTGTCCACCTCGATCGTGGCGACGACAATCATTTAGCGATCGTACCTGTTGAAGATTTTCCCACACCTGTGGAGGTGGTTGAGGCGGGAGACGTTGGTGCTTCGTCGAGTGCCCGAGGAGTTCGAAGAAGAGGCAAAGCGCCTATAGATGTTGTTGATCTAAGTGATGAGGATTCTGGCTCAGATAGAAATGAGAAGTGGAGCAAGAAGTACCTCGGGCGATGGGACTTCTCCGGGCGTGAGCTGATTCATGAGCACGATCGCGTGCTCATTGACATGTACCTTCAAGCGGCAAGATTTAGGTAAATGTTTACTTTCGATGTCAATCTCAGTTATCGTACCTAAACACGTAATAATTTTTCTTTTTATGCAGTGATAACGTTTGGTCGTCTGACATGTGCGACGTGGATGCCCAAGGCTTCTACATGCTGCTCTTCCATGATATGCTCAAGTCCAATTGTCTTGACGCATATCTAGATTGCTTGAGGCGAATCTATGCGGACAATGCCAATTATCCTCGCGGCTTCGTCTTTCCAAGTTACGTGCAAGACGAGCACTTTAGGAAGGCGCAGAAGTTGAATAGGAAGGCGAAAGTCGGGGTGGATGATATGGAGAGCTTCGTGAATGGATTGTCGAGAAGCAGTCGGAGCTGGTTGGAGCGTCTCACGGAGGATGAATTGCTACGATGCAAGTACATCATCTCTCCTGTTTGCGCACGGGCCCACTGGGCAGTGCTTATTTTTGACGCGTCAACGCAAACCTTCGTCCTTCACGATTCATTGGGCGCGCATGGTGTGCAGTTCGCCGGGAGAGTTCGTAAGTAGCTGAAATCCGTTTGTCTATCATTTTTATTTATTTAGTGACATGTTCGGTGTTTGCTATATGTTGCAGGCGGAGTTTCTTTCCGCATATTGGCGTTTCAAGTTCGACATCGTGACGAAGCCGAAGTTGAATAATAAAATGAATCGCCAGCAGAAGGCTGACAGCTTGGATTGCGGGGTTCATGCGGCGTTGACGGTGGAGATGATTATGGTTGACACGCCCGAGTTTGATGAATATCAACGGCAGATTGATATTTCAGCGTATCGAGCCACTATGGCTGCACGGATATTGCGTGACCCGCATAGCTGTACGAATTGATTTGTTTGGGGTAGTTTGGAAGTGTTAATTGTAAGTGGCTTTGTAGGTTTAATGGACTTGGTGTAGTTTGTAGGTTTATGGAACTAAAAGTTTTTGATATTATTGAATGAATTGATTCTCTGTATGAAACGAAAGTACGTGATGGGTGATTTGACTTGTTACTGACGAAATTATTTTGACCAAATACTCAGCAATATGCGCGGGTGATTTGATTCTCTGTATGAATAATTGATTCTCTGTATGAAACGAAACGTGATGGGTGATTTGACTTGTTACTGAGGAAAATATTTTGACCAAATAATCAGTAATTGTTCAATTATTGGTACGACTAAAGAGAAACCCTAAATTGGACAGCGACCCGTTCATATACATACCTATACGGGACGCGTCCCATCAGCGCCAACGCAATAAGCACGGGTCCCTGAGAATGTTTTGGTCCCCTGATTTTACGTGCATTTCCCATGATTTTAAGTTATGGTCCCTTTAGCACGTTACCCACCATATGACTTGATAAACCTTTAAAATAATGCACGACCATTTTTTGGTACAGAAAGCATACATTCCACAGTCGTACGATCACTTTCGGTGATAATCATGACGATCACCAGCATTGTTTTTCAAGTCGATGGTAAGTGGGTAATTCGCGAGGACAATACGTCGAACTGGGTTCCGGATCCAACTTGCCGTTGGCAATCAATCTTGGTCGATGAGGGTCATGCACGTTAGTGGATCTCACTAACGAGATATTGAATGCATTGTCGTTACGCAACGACAATACCAAACTACGGATAAGCTACATGCCTTGCATAGACTACAATTATGTGCGCCCCATCTACATCGAGAACGATTACGGCGTACGTGCGTACGTTGGAGGTGGTTGCCCACGATCAAGACCACCTCTTCACGTGGAACTTGAATTAGCCATCATTGCGTCACCGCCACATCAACCTCATGATAATGATTTCTCTGGTTTCGACGTCGGCCTTATAGCGCATTGCGATACAAACGCCGAAATCCAACCATTTGAGGGTTTTCCCAGCACATCTTACAACCCTCCTTACCAAAGTAATGAAAGCAGTGGCTATGTAGGCGATTACTCCGGAATGTGCGGCCAAGGATATGATAATGAGAACGAGCAAGTCGGACGGGACGACGAAAATGAGAACGAGGAAGGTGCCTTAATGCATGATGATGATGATGACGCACATGATGACGATTTTGACGTCGATGTGCACGACGACGCAACTGATGTGGCCGACGATGGTACCTATTCGTTTACGGATGGTTCGACCCTATATGTTGGACAAGAATTCCGTAGCAAGAAAGAATTGAAGGACGAAATCACTAAAATCGCTGTCGCTGCATGCTTCGAACTCCAAGTGGATAGGTCAAACAAAAACCCTGTACGTAGTGAAATGTGCGAAGGAGAACTGCGAATGGCGCATACGAGGTGCACAGGATAAGGACTCCCCCTTTTTCTCAATCCGAAAGTACGTCAACACGCACACGTGCGGCGTGTCTCATCGATGCCGTAGACATCGCCAGGGAAGTTCGTCGCTCGTATCGAGCACGTTGTTGGAAAATTTCAGGGCTCCTAAAGACATCCCCGCTCCCAGTTCCATACAGTCGATGATGCAGAGCAGGGGAGTAGAAGTTTCATACTACAAGGCTTGGAGAGGAAAACAAATTGCGACCGACGAACTAGTTGGTAACAGGGACGCTTGCTACGGTTTACTGTCGTCTTACTTAGATGCGGTGAGGCAAGCCAACGAGGGCAGTATCACTGATTGGGAGATGGACGAAGACAATCGGTTCAAGTACATGTTCTTGGCATACGGAGCATGCGTCAGCGGCTTTACGTTCATGAGGAAAGTCGTTCTATCGACGCCACTTTTTGAAGGGGAAGTATAAGGGACTCATGATGATTGCCACTGCGCAAGACGGCGATTTCCATCAATATCCTTTAGCATGGGGTATTGCCGACGGGTCGGAGGGAACCGACCCATGGACGTGGTTTCTCTCGAGATTAAGACGTTTTGTTGCGGATGGCGACGATCTCGTAATAATTTCCGATCGGAACCCTGGAATCAAGAATGCAGTTCCGGCCATTTTCCCAAACGCGTTTCATAGTTTCTGTGCGTGGCACCTTCAACAAAACGTGAAGACGAGAATGAAGAAGAAAGGTGCTTGTCCAATCTTTTGGCGTGCCGCTACTGCCTACACGAAGAGCGAGTCCGACCGTCATTTTAGGCAGCTTGACGGAAAATATGCGGACGTGCAGAGGTATCTTAACGAAGTCCCAAAGGAAACGTGGACGCGAGCATATTGCCCTAGATCAAGATACAACATAATGACGACCAACGGATCGGATTCTATAAATGCAGCTCTACGTAAGGACAGAGAGCTTCCAATTATTGGACTGTTGGCTCGATTCAGCGACTAACATCATCATGGTTCAGTAAGCATCGGCGCTCTGCGGAAGCTTCAATCGCCTCGAACATGACTAGGTTTACGCCGAAGTAGAGTCGATCATACGAGAGAATTTCACCGAGTCGCAAAATTTCATGTGTCGGAAGTCGGGCATCTAACATATAACGTATACGGGCAGCATGTGAACGAAGGTGGTCGATTTGGGGCTGCGCACATGCACGTGCATGATGTTTGACATCGATCGTATCCCATGTCCACATGCGGTTGCAGCTTGTGGTTCTGCCCAAGTGCCGGTATATTCATTAGTGCACGATTATTATACCTTGGAGTTCTGGAAACTGGCATACGAAGGTACTATACGCCCGGTAACGGACCGCATTGAAAGTAGTATGGACATGTTGCCGCCTCGTGTTGGTTCACAACGTGGACGACCCCAGAAAAATAGGTTTCCTTCGACGGGTGAATTTGGTAGGAGATAACGTTGTAATATGTAGTTTTCGTATTCAGAGTGGCTTATACGTCGCCATTTGTGTTATGTTATGTAAGGTTGTGTTAGGCGAGCTTTTGCGTGAATATGGAAGTAGAAAACCCTTATGCACAAATGCGCAGGGGACCGCATCGCATATGCAGAGAATCCCGCACGGACGCGCATGAGACCCCTGCGCATGAATGTGGTTCCCGCCGGGTCCCCTGTCTTCAACGTTTGGGTCCCGTGAAAAAATCGCGCTGGTCCCATGTTCCTTGCGCACAGGGAGGGGCGCGTTACTCCCATCGGACCCAAACGTTAAAGGGAGGGGACCTGCCGATTAGCACATGGTACCCCAAATCATTAGGGTTGGTCACGTTCGCTTACTAAGTTGGTCCAATAATTGTTCAATTATTGATGAAAAGTGACATGTAGCAGTGCTTCATTTATTGGTGAAGTGACATGTCAGAGCAGTGTCATTATACAGTTCATCAGAGACAGATGACTTGACATTTGATTCCCGATTCCACTTTTTGTCCCCGGCGAAAATCTAATATTATTAAATTCGTTAATAAGATAATATTGTCCACTGCGAAAATCTAATATTATTAAATTCGTTAATAAGATAGTCATTAATAAAAAATAAAAAAATTCGTTAGTATGGGTTATATTTTTTATATGAATTATATTTATTTATAAGATTAAAATCGTATTTTTTATTCAAGAGGGGGTGTGAATAGTAGCCCCCTTTAGAAAATTACGGTACGAATATGGAAATAGAAAACCTTATGCACAGATGCGCAGGGGTCCGCATCGCATATGCAGCGAAGCGCGCACGGATTCGCATGAGACCCCGGCGCATCTTTGCGGTTCCCGCCGGGTCCCCTTCCCATAACGTGAAGGTCCCATGATATTAAGGTTTGGGTCCCGTGATAGTAATGCGGGGTCCCATGAGTCTTGCGCGCAGGGAGGGGCGCGTTACGAGCATGGGACTCAAACCTTAAAGGCAGGGGACCTTCCGATTACCACACGGTACCCGCACATTAGGGTTAGTGATGTTCGCTTATTGAGTGGGACCAATAATTGCTCAATTATAGTCAAAACTGACATGTCAGAGCAGTGTCCCTATTTATTCGTCAAAAGTGACATGTCAGAGCAGTGTTACTATACAGTATGTACAGGACAGATGACTTGACATTTTATTCCCGATTTGCTTGTAATGTTGTGAAAATCTAATATATTATTAAATTCGTTAGTAAGATAAAAATTAATAAAAAATTAAGTGTGCGTAAAAAAAAATAATTTAAATAACCACTCGATTAACAATATCTAACTCCAAGTTTAGAAAAAAGAAAATATATTTTACAACATGTATTTCGAGTCGTACGATCATTGACGTGAATCTAGTAAGAGAGCACACCGATAAAACATACTCATGTTTGTGATTTATGTATGCTGTAACAATCTTATAAAGTGAACGTAATTCTTTTGATTACCTCCATTTTTTTGTTCTGTGCTATTTTATGATGACTTTATATTGTAGTCTACGATAAACAAAGTATAAATACGCTCAATTAATCGCTTACTTCCATGAATTAACATTGCAAAAATCGCACATGAACATAGGGAATCCATATTTTTTGAACAGCGGACCCACTCTTCAAAACAGGGGACCCGCGATGATTGCATAGTCCCCACACTGAGATGTCCGGGTCAGTCGTGGTCCCGTCAAAATTGTCCGCATGTCATTGCCGGGGCCCGACTGGTCCCTTCGAAATGTCGCTTGATTTAAGCAGAAGACCCGCTCGTAAAGGTCACGGGACCTGTGCGTTATAAGCATGGGACCAGCGCTTGTATTCAGGGGACCCGCTAAGGGAGCGTTAATAGATAACACGGAAAACTTAATATGAAAAAAGTTAAGTTATGTCAAATCACTGCCATTCGCGTTATTTTTATGTCAGCTCACACATCACTCTCACTGACAAAATCACCTCTCACAATTTCTAAACCCTAAATTGATATCAAACACACGTAAAGCAGATGACTTCTATCAAACAACTAAAATTAAAATTAAACAGAGATCACAAACAACACATAGAACATTTATTCAACAACAGAAGAAAACTAGAAAGATTTCAAATCACTTAAAATTCAGTTCTTTTTATTTTTACGTCAAATCACACATCAGTCTCACTGACAAAAAGTTGCAAAAAAAAACACAGAGAAACTCAATCGTTCACAATTCTAAACCCTAAATTCATATCCACCAAACGATATGCACAAATCAAACAAGTAAAATTAAAATTCAAGGGAGAAATTCAACAACACATGAAATAGTTCGTGAACATCGCAAATTTTAATTAAAAAAAAAAGGTATACTAAAAAGTGTCCCAATCATTATTGAAAATAGAAGATGCGAGGTATTTTCTAAACTCCTGCATATGAGTTTGATTGAGGCGGGAGACGTCGTCCTTCTTCATCATAAGCGACATTGCCGCCCGCAACATCGCCACGCCATCTTCTCCCCTGAAAATCATATCGAAAAAGACACTTATTTTTAAACACGACGACAAAGTAATAAAACGCATCATTCATGAAAACTTACTGATTTTGTTTCCTGAAGTCGCGACACCACCTAGCCGGCCAGCTCTTGCCCTTGTTAGGCATGCGTGTTATCAGTTTCAGTTCCTTGAAAATAGCCGGGATTACGATCCGAAGTTTGTTGATGTCGTCGGCGATAAAGCGCAGCTCGAAGCCAGGAGGCGCATCGGAGTCGTAAATCGTATACTCCTTTCCCCGCACATCAACAACGAACAACACCCATCGGCCTGACGTACGCATGGGGATGGCAACTTTGGTCGCTAGATTCCACGACCTGCATTTCCAATCTTCGTCCCCCCCCTCGCGAACGGGAGCAATTTCTTGAAGCCTTTCCCACACGGCTTCCCGACAAAATTTAGCACCCCTCGCTCGTCGACGAGCGTCTTAAACTTATGGGGCATGTACGCGACTTTGCTCGCAACCGATTTGCTAAATTTCTGCATGCGTTCGATCCCAGCGAGGCATTCATCGACATGCTGCAATAAAAGCAAACCCGTTTTCAACACATTCAAGTAAGGTGACGAAAGGTATTTGGTAAATTTATATACGTACCATCTCATCGAGTTTAATACCCTCAGTCGCAAGGTTCAGGAGCCATGTAGGGTCGTGTTGTCCTAGGATCCCTTCGACTTTCATGCCGGTAATCTGCAAAGCCGTTTTTAGCTGACTTTCGACTTTTGGCCACAAGTGTTGGGCCTTGAACGATATGCCGCTCGAACGCCGAAAGCTTTGGAGGTTTGACTGTATTCGTCGAGGGGAAATCGGTGAACGGCGTCGTGGTGTACCAAGATGGCTTCTTCATCCGCTCAGGGGTCTGTTCTGTGACGACGCCTTTTCCTTTGTCGGTCGCTTGGACAGAAACCGAAGCCTCGGCGTGCGTCTCCAACTGAGGGACGTCCTGTAGCAGCTCGGCGTGCGTCTCGAACTGAGCGTGGTCCTCTGGATGCTCGTCCATGGTCTCCAACTGATCAGCGTGGTCCTCTTGAGCCTCTATGTCCGTCGCTGCCTCGTGAACCCCGAGACCATAAGCGCCCCTCCACGACGATGGGTCGACCACCTCGGGCGGTCTCTCTTCATCGGACCGAGCCGGTGCGACATATCCAGCGTAACGATTTTGCGCCCATTCAGACGGACTGTGACCGTCCCATGCCTCCTGGCTCGGAATATAGCCATCCGGTCCCATGTACGATGTGTTCCTCCATCTCTCATCGTAATCTATACAAGAAATTCGAAAAATAACTATAAATTATTTTTCAGTCCTCTAAGTATAAAAACTGACCAAGCTCTCGTCGGGCGGTGTAGCGTGCAATCCACACCAAACTCGGGCTGTGAAGCGTGCGATCCACTAGCAAACTCGTTTGGATCGACATCTACATCGTAAATAGTAACTGTTGAGTAATCTGCGCAACTAATTAAAAAATTAAGTATAAATAAATAACTTACTATAACGAGCTTCGGTAGGCGGAGTGCGAGACCCGTGATAAAATCTGCTCGCCAAACCCTGAACCGAGTTCCCCAACTCCCTGAGGCTGTCGGCCCACGATCGCATTTCCGTCCAATGTTCCTCGTACGCATCCCACCTTCTCTCGTTCGTCGACCACCGTCGACCCTCTTCTTCTTGAAACTGATGCAATTGCGTGCCAAGTTGGTCGAATCGCCCAAACAAGTTGGTGAAGTTTTGGTCCATACGACTTTGCCATTCATCGAAGCGTGGACCCGAGACGAAACCCTGACCACTTGATCGTGGGGTCTCCGGTGTTGCATGAAAGGCGTGCTCGTGCGGAGGTTCGGGGTTGCCGTGCGGATGTTCGGGGATTTGGCCGTGATGCAACATTATATCGGTGTCGGGTCGCTCACTGCTCTCGATCTGGGCGATGGTCTCAGGCACCAAATTCTGCCGGCTAGAACCCTCACCGCGATGGCGGTGGCCGCGGGAGCACCTAACCTCCACTCCATGCAGGAGTAGAAAGGTCACACGATCGAATAGGTCGTGTGCCGGCCCAACGTCGAAGACGCTGTCCCTATAGTACGCCGCCTCCAGCTCGTCCGCTGACGGCACTATTAACCCTGCTAGTACATGGAACTTGCCAGCGGCCTCTGCGATGCTCTTCTGTTTCGGGCAATTCTTGCGACCCCAATCCTTCGTCCGCCACCTGCACATGCGTGGCGTGAAATCTTCTTCTTTGCGCAACGCATAGGTGTCTCCAATGCCCGAGATGCACTCATAAGCTAGTATCTGAATACAAATAACACAATAAATATTAGCAATTACTTATATGTAAAAACAAGGTATGCAAAGAAGCTTAATAATAAATCACCTGAAGTGGCTGAACGAACCCACTTATCAGCCACTCCCGTGGGTTCTCCCGTAGATTTTTCCTCACAGCGCGCATGACCTCCTTGAAAGCCTCGCTGCCCCAAGGATACTCTGAGAAAGCAAACCGGTCTTCAGCGAGGTGAAGGACCCAGGAAGACACGACGGTGTCCTTCTTGGACCTTCGAGGCAGCAACACCGCGGTGGCGAAGTAGACATCCGCCAACTTGAGCTTCTCTTCGTCCGCACGTTCCTCGTCGCCAGACATCGCCTCCAACGCCTGCTTGACGTTCGACAGGCGAATTGTTGAACTAGCGCCAAAATGCCTCCTCGTGAATGCTTCGACGCGGTCCACCGCCGGTATCGCGGCTGCGAACTTGAGGCCGGTGATTAGGCAATACTCCGATTTTAAAAATCGAAGTGGTTTTTTGCCAACAACCATCCACAGCTCTTCGCGGGTGTGCAGCGCCGTCTGCCTTTGGATAAGGTACCACAGCAACTGTGGCGACCCTACTTCCTAATTAGAATAATTGGCGGATTTCCGCAACGAAAGTCGCGGAAAGCCCATATTTCAAAAACTTTTCTTAAAATAAATATTTATACAAATAAAACATCCTAACAATCCCTCCACATGTCGTCATCCATGTACAGCCTTGCCCTCAAAAGCCCGTGGAGTACCGCCGTCAGCTTGCCTTCCGAAGTTACTGAATATTTAGACTGGATGTTTGAATTTTTATTTTTATTTTTTTTTTGGATGGTCTTACTCGCAAGATGGGTATGTCTCCTCTCAGGAAATTGAGGCTTGCGATTTTTCCTAGGGAAATCAGATACGACTTCTTATTTTAAAATTCTATCTGTTAAATTACGATTTGGATTGATACTCAGGCGGCTATCATAAATAATGAAGTATTTTCCAATATTTTATTAACTCTGGTTGGACTTCCACGTCACTATACTAGGAAAAGCAAGAAATAATTCTACCTTAGTCTCGTAGTTAGTGTGTGCAAATAAATTGCACGGCCGGAATTTACTAACATAGGAACGCTATGCTGTAGATATTCATAGCAGCACCAATCATTATGGTGGGATGGATTTCCGTTTCCTCGAGGTTTAAGTTGAACATAATTTTTAGCACAGTCCCCCTCCTTTCCGCATCGAAAGCACTGAAGGTAGGGTTTTAGTCATGGGCCATAACAGATGCTCCTATGGAATTGCCCACATTGTCGGCATCGAGGAATAAAACTTTGAGCTCGAGTGGAGAGGTTAATTCCCCACATATTTGGCCTTGCTTGCAAATTAGGATCCTTGAAAAGTCGACTCTTTTTGTTAACTGCTTGCTCTAATTGTTCATTCGCTTTTCTTTTCCCTATAATCATCGCACGTTTATAGTGCTGGGTTTACGAGGTTCGGATGAACTTGAAGAGTTGACAAGCTTATAGATCAGATCCTTAAGCTCACTAACTTGATCCTTAAATTCACTATTCTAATCCGTTTGATCTTGGATCAGTTCTGTAAGGTGTAGGAGCACTGAGTCATGTTCATTCACATGAAACTCAGGTGCAACCCCACGACTCGACTCGCCAATAAATTCTCTATTTCCGCTAGTCATTCTACATCCAGTCAAGCAAGTATGCACGTTACTGTAAACACATAATCACATCAATCATAAAACTCATGGGCAAGGCTGATCCTCCAATCTTTTGAGCGGCTGTACATGGACAGTCTACAGAACCTATAACCTAAGCTCTGATACCACCTGTGGCGACCCTACTTCCTAATTAGAATAATTGGCGGATTTCCGCAACGAAAGTCGCGGAAAGCCCATATTTCAAAAACTTTTCTTAAAATAAATATTTATACAAATAAAACATCCTAACAATCCCTCCACAGGTCGTCATCCATGTACAGCCTTGCCCTCAAAAGCCCGTGGAGTACCGCCGTCAGCTTGCCTTAGTCGAGACGTTTCGCAACGCCCGACCTATCGTACCTACAACACACAACATAAGGAATGAGCCACCGAGGCTCAGTAAGCAGAAATCATGCATGTATGCACGTGACACTCCCCCGCAACGGCAATCCGCGCCGATGCATATAACACTCGCAAAGGCAATCCGCGCCGATGCATATAACACTCGCAAAGGCAATCCGCGCCGATGCATATAACACTCGCAAAGGCGATCCGCACCAATGCTCCTAGTACTCATACTAGTATCACTCAGGGCCCTCGGCGAACTTACTATGCACCATAAGAGCTCAATATCCTCAACAGGACTGTGACAGTGACCCACGCTGGGTAGCCTACGCTAGGTTTCCCTAGGTCGCACCCTCCCAGGTCGTCCCCTCTGCCATACGGTAGCCTACGCTGGTAGCCCACGCTAGGATTCCCCCTAGGTCGCTCCTTCCAGGTCGCTCCTTCCGCAAACAGGGCAGTTGTCTACGCCAGTTAGCCTACGCTAGCATAGCTAGGTCGCTCCTTCCTGGGTCGCTCCTCCTGCTTCATCATAATAACCAACGTCGTACGCCGTATATGGTGCCATAGAAGTCGCCCGTGACTCAACTGTGAGTCGACACACCGGCCTATATCGGCGGGTCCTCGTCACATACAAGCGACATATTATTATGCACACTCAGTCCCACGACCCTCCCTCATGAGTTCGTGCGTGCACGTGAATATGCATATGCAAGTAAATGTAACATAAACTTACCACATTAAAATACTTCAATCAATTCACAAATTTATGAAACCACGTAGGCACGTAATCATCAATTTAGGCACGTAAAACAAGTTGTGTATCGTAGTTGGATTTCTACTTACTTGTCATCCGTCGATTACCCGTTAATAGCTCAGCAATGTTCCTAACCTCGACCTTAGGCACAAAATCATCACATCAGTATATCATCTAAATTACTTGAATATCTACGTTACTGAATTTCCTAAGTATCGTATTATTATATATTTAATACTATATTTGAAAGATCATTGCTTGAAACTACATTCGAAAAGTAACCATTTGAAAAGAGTTCGCTAAGTCAAATTAACCCGTAAAACATTAAGCTAGGCCGAAGGTTTTAAATCCAAAATAACCTTTAAATTATAAAATATAGGTTGACCCGAAAATATTAGTAAACATAAGAAAATACTTTATTTTAAAACTTATTTGGGACGAAAATAAATTTACTTAAAATGATTGGGTCTGAAATAGGGCAAAAGTCCAAAAATTAAAACTGTCAGTCAACGCACACAAAAATTTGTCAAAGCCCAATTTAAATCGCCCAAAACACACTTGGTCAACGCGCGAAAATCGAGTCAACACCCGATTTCACGAATCGCCCGATTCCGCGTTAAAATCTCTGGTCAACCCGCGAAAGTAAGGTAAACGCCCGATTTCGTGAGACTTTCGGCGATTTCGCAAATCGATCAATCAGACCCGCGAAACCCGATTTAAAGCCCGCGAAAGCCCGACTCTTCTCACAGGAATCACCCCGTGATTTGGAATCGGCCCGCGAAACTTAAAATCGGCCCGAGTCATCTCTCACAGTCCGCGAATCGCTTCAGCCCGCGAAACCCGACTTCTGGCCCGCGAAACCCATTTTTACACACTACGAAAATCAATTTTGGCCCGCGAAACTCTTTTCGCGACCCGTAACTCCAAATCGGCCAATTCTATCTCTTGAAAATTATTTTCGCCTTCAAAAGTTCAACACAGGCCCGCGATTTATAAATCGCCCGACTACTGTTCCATCGAAACTCAATTTCATGCTAAAAACCCTAATTTTTCCAGAAATTCAACAAGTTCTTCATCGAATAAACACATCAATTAAATCATACAGTCCAAGAACTCATATATTGAGTTCAAAATCACGTAATATCACATAGCAACATGTCACGAAATTTATGACATAAAACTTAAAACTTTGAATTCAATTGGCCTTCCAATCGAATTCTAACTATTTTGAGGAAAATCGTACGGGTAGTAGGGGTTTAAAACCACCTACCTATCCTCCGAGCTTAATTCGGATTAAATTCCTAGGTTGAAATCAACTTGGTCTTGTTTGAATTTTACTTCCCTTCGTCTCTGCTTGTTTCGGCCCCTTAACAAAATTTTGTCAAACCATGAAGTATATTAAATACATAAATCAGTGGGAGCCTTATACGCTAGCGAAGGTCTTACCTCCTTGGCTTATTGTTGGAATTAATTCCTAAGTGAAAACTTGATTTGAGTTGGCCAAAGTCCTCCTTTGTGTTCGATCGATTTTATTCCTCTCTCTCTTCTCCTTAGTCTTCGTTGGTTGTGAGGGTTTTTGTTTGTTACAATTACAGATGAGGGCTTTTATTTATTAGGTGGTCAAATTATGATAAGTTTATAACGTGGCTTTCCTTTAAGAAATTGTCATGTCTATCTCAAATCATTTGGGTTTTGGAATAATTTGTTTTGGGCCATGCTAAGCATTTATTTTGGGCCAATATTTAAATATACTTTGGGCTTCTAATAATTTTAGGACCTTAATAATTTATTTCTCTCTGATCCAAATAAATATTATTTTCGACTTAATCCCGAAAAATAGGTTTCGTCCGAATTTCCTTGTTCATAAATATTTCTTAGGAATTTTATTCCTAATATTCTTCCCTAATTGTCTTGAAATTTCCTATCGTAATCCCACTTTAAATTTTGCGGGTATTACAGCAACTGAATCGAGAGGTTAAAGTCCGGCTCGGCCATGACAAGGCGGCCGAACGGACTGTGGGCATAATATAGGGCCAACTCCTCATCGTTAAGGCACTGTCTTATCAGCTGGCTGGCCTCGCCGTATAGCGAGGTCACTGTAGGACGACAATCAGGAACTTCTGTGCCCAACTGCGTCTTCATCACAACCTAATTTATACGTAAAACACAGTTTAGCCAATTACTTGGTATATGAATATTGAAAATCGAAAACCCTTATGCACATATGGCCAGGGGACCGCATCGTATATGCTGACAGTCAAGCACGGATGCGACTGAGACCCCTGCGCATGAGCAGGGGACCTGTGCGTATCTTCACGGGATCTGTGTCTACTTTCACGGGACCTTTGCGTATATTCACGGGACCCGCCCATAAGATGATGGACTAGGCAAGGGTCCCCTGGATATAAGCGCGGGTCCCTTGATTATACGTGCGGGTCCCCTGACCGTAGCGCGCGGGTCCCGTGTTGTTCTTCACAGGCGCAAGGTCACGAGACCCACGCGCTGCAACCAGGGAATCCGCTCGTTATAACCAGGGTACCACGCTTATACGCAGTGGACCCGTGCTGGGGCCATCATTTTATGGGCGGGTCCCGTGAAAACGGGCCTGTTCAGTTCAATTCTAAGCACGGTCCTATGCTTATCAGCATGGGTCCGCACCGAATTAGGGTTTGCTGCGTTAATTTGAAGAAGACGCAGAGTAGAGAAAATACCTTCTCGGTGTTCGCGTTGATTGCCATTGTCGATTTACGCTCTAGGACTGGGTTTTACTTGCAGAGAATAGTTGGACTTGCAGAGAAACGATTTGCAGGGCGTTTTGTGTGCAGGAGAAAACGATTGAAGTGAATTGAAAGTTAAAGTGGTGGTTCTGAAATGCTTTTTAACTTTTACTGTTCCATCACGGGTCAGTTACTTGCAGTTAAACCTGAAAACCCTTTAATGTAATACCCCTTTATGTTGATTACATAACTAACCTAATTAAATTAAATTAAATACCATAGCACTATCTATATTTTTTAACGGAACTAAATATTACATTATAAAACATAGTTAATTTAAAATACAGTACTAATTATATTGTCAAGGTCACGTACATCAATAATAATAGCATATCTTGATTGATAAAATTATTAAATAATTTATTCTACCCTTCTCGCCCTTCTCCACCAACCGGAGCTTGGTCGACATCCTTCTGCACAGCGTTGTTTCGGACAACCTCGATCCAACCTGGGCCTTGGATCACTTCGCTCTCAGCCTCGTCGTCGTCGTTTCGGACAGCCTCGGGTGCTTGTCCTTCGATAACTTCGCTCATAACATCGTCGTCGTCGACCTCGAGAGCATCATCGTCGCCGTTTAGGAATCTGTCGATCTCGGCCACGATCCACGCCCTCCTTTGGGAGAGGTCGACACCGAGGTCGGCCTCCAGACTGCGGCGGACGGCGGCGGCCGTGGTAGTCCAGGGGTCCGAGTGACGGACGATTTCGTGGAGGCGGGCGACGATTTGGGCGTCCGTCACCATTCTTCCTGTTTTGTTTCTGGGATTATTTTTTAAAAATGTTAGATGCTGTGTGTTTGATAAATCCAAGCCTTATATAGCTTGCAAAACGCCGTAAGAGCTTCCCAAAACCATAACATATAACGCGGGACCAAGCTCTAGTACAGGGGACCCAAGCTCTAGTGCGCGGGACCCAAGCTCTTGTGCACGGGACCCAAGCTCTACTGCATGAAGCATGCGCGGGTCCCCTGTGTTTACGCGCAGGTACCCTGCATTTATGCGCGGGTCCCATGATCTAATGGGCCTGCCCTAATGTGCGGGGACAATGCACTGATGCGCGGGGCCCGTGAATTTATGGGCGGGTCCCGTGAATTTATGTGCGGGTCCCGTGATTTACTCGCCGCACTAATGTGCGGGACTCCTGCTTTAATGTGGGGTCCCACGTTGTAACGCGCGGAACGCGCGGGTGGCCTGCTCTGCTTTCAAGCAGGGTCCCCGGATCAACTGGAAGTAAAAACAATGAACATGTTCGGCCTTCCAAACCGGAATTTCCGAAGCTTTGAGAACCCATTGGAAGGGTTTAGGACTGAGAGTTACAGATTTAGATGGTTATATTCAAAATACGACCCGAAAAAATACTTACACTGAAGCGTGAGGTTCGAATCTTTCGTTCGCCGAGGACTTTTCAGTTTCCTTCGACTGTGAAGAAGCGCGATATGAGGTCGGGGAATTTATCTTAAGGACGAGGACGAAGAAGAAGAATAATTCGATGAGGTGGAGTGGAATGAATGCTTTCTGCTGCAAAATGGACGTGCAGCTTTTAATTCATTTCAGGCGTTGTATTTTATTTTTGTTTTTCTTTTTTTTTATTAATAATAAGGGATTACGAAAAGATGATTAAGTGTTAATTAAAAGAGTGCTATTGACCAAAAAAAAAAGTCAAGAGTGCTATTTTTTAAACTTGACCGCGTCAAAGGCCATTTTTTAAAAAGACCCAAAAATTAGCTTTATTAGGCAGCATCATAGTAACTACATACGCAAAAGGTCAAAAAACCCAAGACTTTTTTATTACACAAGTGGACGACACCGAGGCCGAAGAAACACAAAAAGCTCTTCTCTACTGATAAGAGCGACAGAATAGTCGAATAGCTTGAAAGCAGCAGCAAACAAATCTTGAACTTGATTAGAAATGGCCACAGCATATGCAGCATTTACTTCTCTTATGCATCTCATTGAGGATCTCCGCGAACACCCAAACCCTCCCATTAAGCTCGACGAGGATCACTTTGATTCTCTCAGCTCAAACATCTCTTTCTTCCAAAGCTTCCTCGAAAAACATCACGACACAATCGATCACCGATTGGAGATTCAGATGGCTGATGCAGCACATGCTGCAGAGGACCTAATTGATGCCCACATAGCCGATCGAATCAAAGATCACAACAAATTCAATCGAAGCCTTCAAAAATTGATCGAAGGCTTAAACCTTCTCGAGAAAGAGGTGATGAAGATGAGTTGGACGACTGAGCAAAGTCAACGCAATCGTTCTATGCCTCTCGCGTCAGCGCAATCGCATTCGGCACCTTCCATTTCCTCGGACGCCAAGCTCGGCGTTTGGTTCAAAGGCATAATAACAAAAATCACAGACAATCTCACTCGAGAAAACAATCAACCCAGGGGACATCTCGGATCATCACAACCGTCCCTTTCTGCTACTACTGGTGAGGAAGTCGCGGTTGGCATTGAAAGCACAACACTCAAAATCGTGGACAAGCTCACCTCAATGCCCAAGTCTGAAACTCAGTTATTCTCAATAACAGGTATGGGCGGAATCGGTAAGACAACACTTGCTCGTAAGATTTACAATCATCCATATGTTCGGGCTTACTTTGATGCGTTTGCTTGGGCTACGATATCGAAAGACTACGATACGCGTACGAGTCTCGTGGAGTTAATTGGTTGTTTGAATAAGGAGGGCGAAAAGGAAAGTCTGAGTGAAAAGAGTGAATCTGAACTGAGTGTTCTATTGCACAAGTCTTTGTTTGGTAGAAGGTATTTAGTTATAGTGGACGATGTTTGGGACGTCGAGGCATGGGAGGAAATAAAACGCTACTTTCCGAGCAGCAAAGGCAGTGGAATAGTGATAACAACTAGGGAAGCTTCTGTTGCTTCGATGGGCACGCATTGTTTTCCTATGAACTTCTTAGACGAGCTTAACAGTTGGGATTTATTTCGCGAGAAAGTATTTGGGAAAGAAAGTTGTCCGCTAGAACTAGAGGATATTGGAAGAGGTATAGCAAAAAAATGCGCAGGGCTTCCTCTATCGATCGCAGTAGTCGGAGGCCACCTAGCAAAGTCTCCTCGAACAAAAAAGTATTGGGAATATGTTGTGGAAAATTTAAGTTCGGTTGTCAATTCTGAAAATGATGAGTATTGCCTCAAAATTTTATCCTTGAGCTATAATCACTTACCTGTACATTTGAAACCTTGTTTTATGTACATGGGAATATTTCCTGAAGACAGTGAGATTCAAGTTTCTCTACTTACAAAATTATGGGTGGCGGAAGGATTTCTGAAACCAATAAGCGGCAAGAGCCAGGAGGATACTGCAAAGGATTATATTGACGATCTTATTGGTAGAAATCTCATTTTAGCTTCTCGATTGTCTGTTCTAGGAGACATAATAAGTTGCAGGATCCATGATCTTTTGAGGGATTTATGCTTAAAAGAAGCTTCGAATAAGAACTTCTTCTGCAACGTACTTAAGCGGTGGCCCGGCATTATGAAAGAATCGAGCAACGAACGTCGGATAGTTGTTCAGCAGAGCTCAAAGGCGATCGACTATATCTATGGTATTGGTGGTGTCCTTAAATCTCCGAAAGTCCTTCGTACCCTGATAATCGATGGTATGTTACCTTCAAAAGTTTGTTATAAGACGTTACGAGTGTTGTGTTCGGTCGAGGGGTCCCTGGGAATCGAGCAGAAGACCTTGGAAAAAGATGTTCCTACCCTAAGTAACTTACGGTTCCTAGGGAGTGTGCGGATACCACTCGTCGGATTTCCTTCATTTGTTTCACTCTGGAACCTACAATCATTAATTATAGGATGTGGCGGTACAGTTAAAGCCCCGCCCGAAATCTGGAAAATGACCCAACTTAGGCATATTAATATATCGAGTATCAGTCTTCCCGATCCCCCAGTCGAAAGCAATCATATCTTGATGAAGCTGCAATCGGCTGCGAGTGTACTAAACTTCAGTTTTAGTGAAGATTCCGTCAGAAGAATTCCCGATATCCGTGAATTAGAGCTGATATATGAAGTTGTAGAGCTATTATTAAAGGAACACACTCTTGACAACATTGATCGACTTGAAAAGCTTGAATCACTTCAATACTTTATTTCCGGTTTGCGACCCAGGATGACAATAAGTCATAAGCTGGAAAATATTACATTCCCGCATTCACTTAAGAAGCTGAATGTTGATAAGCTTGGCTTGGAAGATGTGACGACTAAGATAGGCTCCTTACCAAGACTCGAAGAACTTCGGCTGCGTCGGTGCTGGGGATGTCAGTGGAATCTCGTTGAAGGAAAATTTATCAGTTTAAAATGCTTGACGCTCTATTTCTGTATTGACCTCGAACGTTTTACTGCAGATGTCAGTCATTTTCCTAGCCTTGAAATCCTCGTCCTACAGGTAATGCCTGGATTGAAGGAGATATCTTCAGATATTGGAGACATAGCGTCACTCAGATCAATTGAATTGAACGAGTGTCCCAACTCAGCTGTTGAATCCGCTGAAGAAATAGCACAAGCACAGCTCGAAATGGGGAATGAAGTGCTGCAAATAGTGCTGTCTTAGATATCCGATCCGCTTTTTCTTCCGAGAACGCTGGTAATTTTCGAGTATTTGATTTTCCTGGTTCGAGGAAGTTTTGGTGCGACCAAGATTTTCGGAGATTGAAGACTGCACATGTAATTTAGGAAATATATTATTCTATGTAAGTTCAATCAAGCAACGGCTATATAAAGCCAAGCTACAAAACAACAATTACATACTGTAAATGTAATACGCTTGAGAATATGTTTTGAGAATATCTCTCCTACACACTGCTCCACGACATGTAATAATGTACGAATTTTTGTTGCAGATGATAATACAAACTTAAATCAATTATCATACATCTTGAAAAACTTAACAGAAAAAATATTGCGGCTAGCAATTGGAGTTTGTAACAATTTCAAGTGAAAACGAAGAATTTTATTGTGTTAATGTTGGGACATCGACATTGGCAATGGCGGGAACATTCTAGTCAACATTTGTTGGCCGATGATGTCTCCTTTAGTGTTCTGCAGGACTTGGATAAGAGTTGGAATGAGTCTATAACGTGGGAAATGCGTGCGGATAAGGAGCTAATAAGCTTATTAAATATAGGATGTTTGGAGCTCAAGTCAAGACTGAGTCAATTGAGCTGAGCCAAACTAACTCCCAACGGTCACAATCATCTTAGTAGACGTTGTGAAAGTTAGTGGGCTGTACCAACTCGTTATCCGAAGAAATTATTATAAAATCATGTGCCACACGAAACGATAAGATTTGCACAGATTAGAACTCTACCATGTGATACACTCATTCAATATATAAACGATAATCAAAGGTTATCTGAAGAAATTGTTATAAAACCATAGGAAGGCATAACATCTTTCTCATGTAATAATAGTAAATGAAAACTGCCGTAGACGAAATTGTAATATGATCACTAAAAGCATTTTACGATGCAGTGGCGTTTACTGAAACTCTTCACTTTCCCCAGTTCTTTGCCGTAATATACATTTGCTCCCATAATTGATTACTGCATTGAACGAATATTAATTCTAAACATGTACTTATTACAGTTTGGCTCAAAACTCACCAAGTCACATGTACGAGGAGTTGTATACGAACAAGTACTAAATCAAGATTCCTAGGATTAATCAAAGAATATCCCATAAATAACAGATTAATTGGATCGTGGTGGGTATATGCCGTAATAGACAACCTATAAATAGTACGAACACATTACCCCACAAATTTCACTCCTCGAAATTTTGTAATTACCGTCCAAATTAAACGATTATAACATCCTTAAACTTTCCATCACCCCCCAAATCTGCCCACGACCCTCTCTTTCACACGACGATCAAAATCCACCGACGACCTTCATCTAATCGCAAGAGAGAGTCGGCGTTCTTGAAAGCAATGGGGCTCAAAGCCTTATTCAACAGAAAGAATAAGAAGACGGCGGCGTCGGCGAACCCTAACGGCGGGGAAGACCACCTGTCCTCTCGCCGCATCACCCCATTGCCGTCAAGATCGACGTCCTTCACCGCCCGCGCGAGGATCGAGGAAGAGCTCGAGCAAGTCTTCAAGAAATTCGACGTCAACGGCGACGGCAAGATCTCCGCCCAGGAACTGGGCTCCATCATGGGAAGCTTGGGCCACGAATTCGACGCCGAGGAGATTCAGAAGATGATCGTCGAGGTGGATTCCGACGGCGACGGCTGCATAAATTTGCAGGAATTCGTGGAGCTAAACACCATGGACGTGGGCTACGACGAGGAGTTGATGGGCTTGAGGGATGCGTTTGAGGTCTACGACGTGGATAAGAACGGTTCAATCTCCGCCGAGGAGCTTTACAGCGTGATGAAGAGCCTCGGTGAAGAGTGTACGTTGGCCGAGTGTGCTAAGATGATTAGTGGGGTCGATGCCGATGGTAATGGAGCCACCATCAGTTTCGATGAGTTTAAGGTTATGATGACGAAGGGGTCGAGGCACGATGGTTTGGAGATGAAGATTTGATTTTTATTTTTGTTTCTTTTATTGGAAACGATGTGTTTTATGTTGATTCGTTCTTTTGATTAAAGATATACGATTGATTCCTTAGGATTTTATATGTCGAAAACATGGAGATTACCCATTCTTTTTTTATATGCTCATCATATGTATATACACTGAAAACACAGAGCATGATAATGGAAGATGAAGCGTTCATGAAAACAGAGCATTGATAAGTTAAGTTCCTCTTCATATCCTCATATAACAAAAAGATACATACAAAGGGCGAGGGAACAGAGCAGATATGAGGTATATACAGACAGGAAAAACAGAGCAAGAGAGCAGCAACATAGATCGATGAAAAAGAAACTAATTTTTTTTTTTAAATCTAATTTCCTACAGAGATACGCCTCTCTGATGAACCCAAAGGAGATCTTGACCGTTGATTCCGGCGAGCGTAATCTGGTGGTTTCGCCGGCATAGCCTCAGGTTTCTGGAGCGTGGAGAAATCGATCTCTTCCATTTCTTGCTTTACTTTCCTAACTTGGCTGTGAATTCCAACAACTCCTTTGTACTGATCTTTGTTACCATCACGGCTGTTCTTGATGAACGTGGGATTTTGCTCCATGTTGTAAAGATAATTTCGACAGAGAAGGAAACGATAAGAATACACCTAACGAAAAGTTCACAGCTCGTAATAAGAGAAGTTGAGAAGAAACAATCAGAAGAGATTGACTTTATATAATGATTCATGCATGGGATTTTTTTATTTTTTATTTCCAGAAAATGCCCTTTTACTTGTCGAATTGGAATACGAAGCTTCCGATAATCTGTTTACCCTCATTTATTGTGATGGATATTTACTCATCGTGGCATTCTTTGGTCGTCAACGAATCTAATGTTTATCTAGAGAGGGCGTTGACCGTTGACACGGTCATAGTTAGCCATATTTGAGTTGAATTGAACTCGTCGCACGCACACGCAGAGGATATCCCTGGAAATTCCTGAGATTCCGAGGGTGAAACGGGGAAATAGCTTACTCGTGACGTAAGATTGCGCCGCGGATGACGTGGCTCTAGAACGAGGTAGTTTCATAACACGTAATGACGTGATAATGGCTTAACTGCCGCCCACGTTTTGTCCGACAATATGACGTCATTGAATAATTGGGCCTGCACATAATCTTACTGGGCCTATAAATGGGCCGATGAGAGGCACAATATACAGTCCAATTGATGTATATAATGCAAGGCAAAATATATTATAATTTGGAGGTTGAGCTCCGATCACTACTTGACGCAAGACTTTCTAGTGATGTGATGATGAAAAAGTATTGTTCCTACCTTAAAACCCTCCAAAACCCTAAATTTCAGCTGCAATTTTGCCGAATCAACAGCCATTCTTTCAAAAATCCGAAGCTCGACAACCCGGCGGTTCAGTATGTCCTGAGCGAAGTTCGAGAAGCTCGGAGGCAGCTCAGTGATGATGGTTCATCCTCGCAGAGTGGGGAAGTTTCCAATAATAGTCAGATATCACATCCTTGGCGGGAATGGGTGAATTTGATGGAAACTCTTTTGAAAAGCGGCTACTTTGATGGGATTGGAAACCCTTTTCTGAACAATGGTGAGCTGGGTAGTAAAGATGCCAATTTGATTAGAACTGCTTGCTTGAATTTCGCTCGCGACCATTATCAGCTAATGAGGTATGACTTTAGTCCTTAGATCCATTGCGATTCTTCTTAGGGTGTTCTTTTTGGCTTATTTATATAGAAGCAATGTGCGATATTAGAGTTAATCAGCTCACAAGGCATGCCAAGAATGATAAGTTCGTTGAGTTATGACTTCTATTTCCATATGCTAGATACTTGTCACATAATGACATCAAGGTGATAGCGGGATGTGGATGTCCTAGCACGGACAGGAAGGTGGTCAACTCTGGAAAACGCTTACGAGCCCATGTAGGAATCGACGAGGGAAATGTACGTTGAATTAGTGTACTTCTCTCAGGAAAAGGTCATGTCTAGAGTACTGTGTGTGTTTTTTGAAATTATTTAAATTATGCTATCCTTTTTAGTAGGTTTGCAGCTCCTGCATTTTGAGAGGCGACTGCGATAGAGCGTACGTGAAGGCACATGAAGATGAAGGAGGTAGAACTGTTGACGTTATGCGGATTTTATTGACTTATGGTCTCGATCCAATTGTCGGTTCAGTCGAAAACAAGCCTTGCATAAACAGAAGGGTTAAGGAATCTGTACGGTCTTTGTTGAATGAAATGGTGAATACTCATATTGAGAGGGAAGCTCATAAACCTTCAAGACACAATATCTCCGAGTTTAGTTCTTCAGCTGAAGGCGATGAAATCGGCCAACAAAGGAACGCTCCAACGAAGCGAGGTGGATGGATCTGCCCCAAGTAAGATACAGACGTAGATGATAGTATGATCATTTATATTTTGCAGCGTTATAAAAAATTCGTGAGAAACGTTTTTGGTTTTTTTTCATTAGATGCGATTTCCACAATTTCTCCCGTAGCATGAGGTGTTTGCGCTGTGATACCTTGTTTGTAGAACGTGTGAAGAGGCTATCAGAGGAACTTGAACACCTTCCTCTGAAGAAGGGAGACTGGATATGCGAAAAGTAATTTGTTTAACGTCATTTTTTTTTGTTAATCCAAATTGTCAGCTTCTTCTCTATACACTTTGAGATAAAACCCTTCGCAGTTGCAAATTTCTGAACTTTGCGAGAAACACGAGGTGTTTGCAATGCAAGGAGAAGCCTCCAAAGAGGCACCTTAATCCTGGAGAATGGGAATGTGATTCGTAAGCATTACAAACACAGCTTCACATCTTTGGATAACTGAGTTTTTACAGATGCCTTGTAGTGACATCTTTACAAATATCTGTAGGTGTAATTACCTCAACTTCCGAAGAAATATGGTGTGCTTAAAATGCGATCACAAGAGACCTATCGCATCAATGACTTCAAATATGGCATCTCAAACATTCGACAATAATGTGAAAGGTCATCAGACGCATGCTTGGTTTGGACAAACGAATCATAGTACACACGCTGTTGATGATTCCTTAAAATTCGTCGAGGATTCGAGTCAAGATTATGCAAGCTCGACCTCGAGACGTAATGGCTTCATGGATTTCCCCGTCGTTGGTGGTAAGAGTAAACTGTCGCAGGATGTTGAACAGCGAGTGAAATGGAAAATGGAAATGGGAATATGAGTAAAAGAGATGATGATCATGGAAGATATGAGCTGCCTTCGAAATCTGATAGTGGAAGTGGATTTGATGCTGCTGATTCAGATGATGAGATGTCTGAATGGTTTAGAGGCAGAAAGAAATCATGATTAGAGAAGTTTTTTAGATACCAATGTATTTGTGTGAAATTATCTTTGTAGGTTTGCAGCGAATCTTTGGTTATACGTAAAATATATGGGACTGAAATGATTAAACATGAAACATATGGGAGTAAATAACAATTTCGCATTTGTTAATTATTTAATTGAGATTTGAGGATGACTTTGCCACGTGCTATGTGACGAGTCTACGTTGTCCGCTGGTAACTGAGAGTTGAGACTTAATGATGTACGAGCTGAAGACTACTACATAAATATTAGATAATATCTCTCTCTATTCTCTCTCTTGCTCGATCGATTGAACCCCCGAAAGGATCGACGAGGAGGATGGGTTCGGAAGAATCTTCAAAAGTTGTTGGTGAGCTTCAATTTATGAATTTCATCTATTGATCGCGCCCAAATTCAGTGACTAGGGTTTCTGCTTAAAGTTCTGTCAATCAAAATTTAGAGCTCGACGATGAATGCTTACTTATGTACCATTGTTCAAAGGATTCTTTTTTATCCTTTCTGTGTGTATTTTAATTTTTATTTTTTTTCTATTTTTCATTTCGTCGTCTCTCTGGATGATCTGCTGTCCTTTTATCTTTTGTTAAATTTGAGGTGCAGTTATAGATTTGTACCTGTTAAAATGGATTTTTGATTCGTAGAGATTGGGAATAATCTAGGGAAAGATACAGCTGATTGGTTTGCTCTGTTGAATACTATTTAAGGAGAGCTTCTACGTTCCCAGAATATAGTTTAATACTTAAATATTGATGCTTTCTTTCTCTACTAAGTTCATTCTATTTTAATACTGATATCATACTACGGTGTTGAAATTTTTACCATGAGAAGCTATTAACTTGTTTCTGATGAGCTCAATCAATCTGCTCCAATTGCTTTCTGCAATTACAAGTTACAACAATGGTGGTATGTTATTCTTGTTTCCTGGTTTGGACTAGTAAAATGGCTGTCTGTAATATAAAATCAAGCTGATGAACGGTGATGAGTGCCGTTAATTATTTTTCTGTTCTTGTCAATCCAATTAATCACACATGCATCACTCCATTTTTTCTGTATGGCGTAAATCCACTATAAAATTGCTCCACTTCAGTTCCCAGAAACTTCAGATTATTGGAAGAGCTTGAGAGAGGAGAAAAGGGGATCGGCGATGGAACGGTGAGCTATGGAATGGATGATGCTGATGACGTATACATGCAGTCATGGACTGGAACCATCATCGGTCCTCCAAATGTTAGTTTCTCCATTTCCATTCTCTCTTTTTTCTTCGCATATATTTGTTATCATCATTTGATTCTCCATAGACTGTATTCATCTGATGACCACAAATGACCATTATGTCTTCAATTCATCATGTTAAACATCCTCTCTAACTGTGAAAAGCTGCTGCTCAACAGACCGTACACGAAGGGCGTATATACCAACTAAAGCTATTTTGCGGTAATGACTACCCAGAAAATCCACCGAG
This sequence comes from Craterostigma plantagineum, assembly GCA_027422505.1. NCBI lineage: Eukaryota > Viridiplantae > Streptophyta > Magnoliopsida > Lamiales > Linderniaceae > Craterostigma > Craterostigma plantagineum. The sequence continues at coordinate 950,507 of JAPQWV010000005.1, forward strand.
CGTGAGGTTTCAGTCACGAATCAATATGACCTGCGTAAATCCCGACACTGGCGTGGTAAGGATTATTACTCGCCTCATACATACATAACTATTTACACGGTTATAGAGTTTATACCTTTTCAAAAGGTCGAGAAAAACCTCCTCCCTATGCTCTCTGATTGGAAGCGCGAGTACACAATGGAGGACATATTGGTGCAGCTGAAGAAGGAAATGATGTCTCCACAAAATAGGAGATTGGGCCAGCCTCATGATGGTATGTTGCTATCATCTGCTATATTTTCTACACCAATCAATGAATAAGAATGGTCCACTGTTAACTCATAATCTTACTACATATATCTTTCTATTATGTAATCATTTCTTTGTATTAGCACGTTTTCACATTGCTTTACAGGTAATGAAGATGGAAGGGGGGAGCAAAAGGGGATAGTACTCAAATGTTGCGTTATGTGATTCTCATCTTCTCTTACATGAGAAAAGAGTTGTATTGTTCAATTGATCTTCATGTGGTATGTTATGAGAGTAGTTTGCTTGTAACCTATTTATGCATAAAATAAAATTGTTTCCGTCCAAGTAAGAGTTTTCAACTGTATTTTGGTTTTGAATCTCTTTGCTTTTAAGCAATTTTCTCCAGTTTCTTTCTCCCAAGTTTAAGCCTCTTTGGTTTGATTTCCACTTTCCAGTGGTGAGAACTTTCCACGCCAAAAGGGAAATAAAGCCTTAACATGAAAAGAAGAATAATAAAAATGCTGAGCAGAAATCGTAATTATCCAAAAGAAAAAGGCATAAACTTAGCTGTCAGCATTTCAACTGATCTCTTGTTTCGCAGTTGGCAAGAAAGAAAAGAAAGCCAAAGCTAAAAGTTGTTGATGCGTGTAAGTAGTGATCGTCTATTCTTTAAAGCTTGCCAATAATATATAACCGACCTGTGTTAATAACCAAAAAAAAGTTATTAGTGGGCAAAAATAAGGAACATAACAATATTAATAACCATAATTTTCTTACGCACGAACATGCGATAACATCTGTTGAATAATCGTGAAATCTATTATATCATCTGAACATAATCACTAAATAAAGATTATAACAAACCAACAATTTATGTATTACATTTATCATTGTTAAGGCAGAGTGATATTCCCATCATTTGGAGCAAATTGTATGACCGTAAAAGGAGACGCCTTATATAGTTATGACCACAAGGGACAACAACATATATGCCTTTCCTACCAAGTGAAATATAATTAGGTACAGTTATATAAAATATTATGCAGTCACCTTAGCATCTACATGTGACATTAAATTATGGTTCATGTGAAAGTGTGAGCGCACCCTCCATTAACTACTTTGTTCTCCGCACTACAATACAATAGAATACTTGCAATACGATACAACACATGCAAGAAAAGAAAAGCTTCAATTAAAATTTCCTCGATTACATCAAGAGAGTTATTCAAAGGTTGTCGTTCTTGCACATTAAGGAATACACTAAATCTTGTCTCATGCGTTCTATAAATATGCCCCAAAATTAAATTCTGTTGCCCAAATATTAATTTTGAGTTAAGGCCACATAATTCATTCACAGGGGGTTTCGGATCCTCTTTCGATTATATAGCAGAAGAAAACGTCATCTGTAAGCGAAGAAATATTCTCGTTTCCTTTACCGCAAATTGAGTGCCAGTGTTATTATTTTCTTTTAAGCTTGTGTATATATTATATATAATTCAAGAATTGGTGATTTTACATTATTAAATTTCATCAGAAAAATGGAGAATCAAGACGACGAGAGAACTCCGCTGCAAAAGCATGTATCGTTCTTCGACAGAAATAAGGATGGGATCATATACCCATCAGAAACTTATCAGGGTTAGTTTTCCTTTCTTTCTTTTTTTCTTGTTTACTTTTAAAAAGATCGTATATTTTGAACTTTTTGTATTGAGAGTATTATTTAATTCTTTCCAGGGTTTCGAGCGATTGGCTGTGGAGTACTGTTATCATCTGCGGCAGCTGCCTTCATTAATATTGGTCTTAGTGGCAAAACCAGACCGGTAATGAAAAACCCTACCATCTGAATTATGTGATTTGATCTTAAGTTTGATTATATTATATCAATCGTTTTTAATATGTAATGTAATAAATACGCGTGTGTGTGTGTGTGTGTTTGGTAATATATTTGATAATCCTGGGTTATTATTTTCTGCTAATACGATGATGACATTTTTTTTTTCTCAATAAATTGCAGAATAAGTCTTTTTCACTATCCTTTCCGATTGAACTGAAGAACATTAATTTGGCCAAGCATACAAGTGATTCTGGTATATACGACAAAGAAGGAAGGTATGTAATAATCGATATATATTATAATATAATACATCTCCCATCAACTACTCGATATATGTCTACATATTATATTTTGATATGACAAAACAATCTTCTATAACAAACAGGTTTCTTCCAAACAAATTCGAGGAAATATTTAGTAAGCACGCACGTACTCACCCAACTGCCTTAACATCCGACGAGTTGAAAGAATTCTTGAAAGCTAACAGAGAGCCCAAAGATTATGCTGGATGGTAATAAATGCATTTGCAAAGTTTTATTCATTGGTCACATTCATTAAAAAATAGGACGAGATATTAAATATATAATTTGTTGTCTATATATGAAGGGTTGCTGGTTTTTCCGAGTGGAAGATATTATACGTTCTTTGCAAGGACGAAAAGGGTTTATTACACAAAGACACTATCAGGGCCGTGTTCGATGGAAGCTTGTTCGAGAAAATGGAGAAAGAACACGCATTGAAGAAGCGCAAGTAATAATAATTAATAAGTATAAAGCTACTATATGTAGCCCCAGACATGAATGAATACCTTTATAGAAATAAAGAATTTGATGACGATAAAGAAGTCAAATAAATATAGTTTCAAGTTGTGTTTATCTACCTTTGTTTTGCTGCAGCTTAACCTGTTGATTGTTTTGATGAATTGAAGATCGATGTACAAAATATTACCGCTTTGCTGTTCGATTGCTTATCAAATTTGGTATTGTATCATTGTAAATGTTTATAATAGGCATATATAACATACATAGAAGCTAAATACGAAGGTTGGTGTTGTAATGAATGGATGAATTTTGTGAAATAGTTTAGTTTTCTCATGAATGGTCAGTATAATTGTGTTGAAGGGCTTTCTGTAGTGACCCATTTCAATATAACTCGGTTTTTATATGCTTTGTTTTGCAAATTCAATGCTTCTTTTATTTTGCTAAATAAAGATTTTCAATTCTTATATGATCAGAATAAGTTAATGAAGGGGCAGGTAGAGAGAAGAGACGAGACGGCTTCCTTGTTTTCTGGGTTAAAATAAATAAATAGGTAGATTTCCTAGTTTTATAGTTTTGATTGGATCGATGTCTAGGAAAAGGGCCAGCCGAAGACCCATAGATAGATATGCCCTAAGCCATCTTTAATTCTTTCGACAAGTTGGATAACGCTTATATATTAACTTGGGAAGACATAGATTATTAAAAGGGTTAATTATAATCCAGGCCCAAAAATGTTTTAAAATAGGGTTCCGAACCTGTCAGAAAAAAAAATTAGTTTATTTTTAAGGACCCGATTTCTGCAGCACCGCTTCACTGTTCCTCAGTACCACTTCATTGTTATGCAGTACCACTTCATTGTTCTGCAGTACCACTTCATTTGTTCTGTAGTACCACATCATTTTTCTGCAGTAACCATGAAGCGGTACTGCAGAACAATGAAGTGGTACTCTAGAACAATGAAGTCGTACTGCGGAATAATGAAGTGGTACTGCAGAAATCGGGTCCTTAAAACTAACTTTTTTTTCTGACAGGGCCTGAAACCAAATTTTAAACAGTAACGAGGCTTGAAACGAAATTTCCCCTTATTAAAACCACAAGCGGGGACAACTACATTTATTGTTTTTTATTAGTAATAACTAATAACCATCACAAAAATGATGCAACATCGATCGCATTGTGGCCTATTATTATTATTATTATAACATTGGTAGCCTTTTTTAGCTTAGGTTTTGAGATGGTGAGCTTCAATGTCTTTGGTGCACTTGATGAAAAAAGAGACTATAGAGACAGGATCTTCAACGTCCTCGTTCATCTTCTCGTACTCTAAAGCCCATGTAATAAAATTCCTTTCGTTGATCGTCTCCACTCGAAGCTCCAAGGCGAAGCTCTTGTACCACTGCAGAACATCTCCTTCGATCACTTTAAACCTTATCAACTTCTTCTCTTCGTCTATAGCTTCTATGATCTCCTTCGCAGTCTGCTCTTTACCATCTGCAGCGCAGTTATTATTACAGTAATAACCTATGGCAAAAAGACTACCAGCAGCTTTTGTCTAGCCAAGAACCACATGTAAATTACTGAAATAAAATATGTACGTACGTAACGTAAGTACCATGAGTGTACTTCCAAAAGATGACAGAGCCGACATGTCCGAGGTCTCCATCGTGATGATCGCAAGACTGTACTATGGATGGACATATGTTAGAAACATGGTGTGGGGTGTGTCTGTATAGGTCAAAGAACACATCTCCTTCTGTTTTTACTTCAACCTGCAATGATAATTTTCCCAGTAAACCCATAATTAATTTACTCAAGAAATAATATCTCTATGTAGCCAGAGAACAAAAGATTAGGTCTTATTTATAGACGAGGAGGAATGGCCATGGTTGAGAGGAGAGTAAGTTTACATAGATGTTAATGTGTGGATGGCAATTGAGGAAAGTCAGATTGAAGAACCAAATGGTTCATTTAGGTTATTGTTTAGTTGGCATTTTAATTTGAGAATCGATATCATCCATTGAACATGGTTGCTCGCCTGACAAATAATAATGAACTCAATTCAATCCTGTATCGGATAAGATAATTAAATGACGACGTCGAGTGTCTTCGTTCTTTCCCCAGGTCATTCTTCATTTAAATTTTGTACAGAAGGTCGTTGGAAGCTTTTGGAATTTTTTCATTAATACTATCATTAATGTCTGGTGTCCAAATTATTGAATAACTTAATGAACTTACAAGAACATCCTTTGTCAACAACAAATATGTCCCAGTAACGAATCCTGCCCAGATTCACGGGCCGATTAGTTTGGGCCATAAACATAAATAAGCCCGTACCAAAAGTTTGCTGGAGCCCGATTAGATTCTCGTGAAATGAAAATTTCAAAGGGAAAAGTAAAGTATATCTTATCCGCGTTAGCTTACCGAAAATTGACTTTTAACAACCAACAAATATATATATATATATATATATATATTCTATCTAAGTGTTAGAATTGTTCTTCTTTCCGAATCTGGTAAGGAAATTCAACTGCATATTATTATTATTATTATTATTATATTACACGCTGCTTGCTTGAGCTGTAATTCCGCTCCAGAACTGCTAACATCAGGTAAGCCTTCGTAAGTCGACCTTTTGTATTTCAAAGAGTGGATATCATCGATAACGAAAGGAACTTGCTTTCAACTTTTTCCTTCGTCAACCTTGATTTTATCTAATTATTAAATTGATGGTGTATGAAAATAGAGGCTTCGAGTTGCATTTAATAATATAATATATATGAAAGCAATTGACAATTGAATTTTTCGTCATTTGACAATGATCATGGCGACAAATTTCCGTACTAGTAAAATCATTGCATGTCTCATTCGTTCATAACACCTTGATAAAAAGAACGCCTAATATATCAAGTGAATTATTGAGCCATTAATGATATATATGTTGACAAAATCATATACCTAAGCTAAGTGCCTTGAAAAAGTCCTAGTCAAATCTCAGCTGATAGTTATGCTTGAAGTTAAACCCTATAATTTAATTAACCTATTTCTGTAAGATAAAACGACTCTCAAATTAAATAGAAAAAAAAAAGAATAAGAAGAAGTAAGAACGTTTACTTTTACGTTATCCTTATGCATGGCAGCTCATGCGAACGCGTCTGAAGCAGCAGCCAATAGTGACCGTAACACATACACATTTTCACACATCATTCGTCATTACTATAAATTCACTTGCATGGAACCACAACTTTTCCATCACCATTCACCAACTTACTCATATCTTCATCTTCATTCTCTCCTAATCTCATAAAACCCTAAAATTAAACATGGCGAAAAACAACTACGTTATTACGATCTTCGCCTTACTATCAGTATCGCTTCTACTACTCATCTCCAGTACCGAAGCACAGCTATCGACCTCGTTCTACGCCCAAACGTGCCCTAACGCAGCCACGATAGTGCGCACGGCAATAAGGCGCGCGGTGTCGGCCGAGCGCCGAATGGCCGCTTCATTAATACGCCTACACTTCCACGACTGCTTCGTACAAGGCTGCGATGGCTCGATACTGCTCGACCAAACGCCGACCATTCAGAGCGAGAAGCTCGCCTTTCCCAACATCAACTCCGCCAGGGGATTCGACGCCGTAGAAGCCGCCAAGCGCGACCTCGAACGAGCGTGTCCCGGGATCGTTTCTTGCGCTGACATACTCACTTTAGCCGCCCGCGATTCCTCCGTCGCCGTAAGATAATTTTTTTATTATTATTATTCTTTGTTTTTTCTCGTATATGTTAAAACAAGCGCCTTTTTTCCTGCATGGATTGATAGATGTAGTAATGGTTAATTTTTTTATGATGTATTGTTTAGGTTGGTGGGCCGTCGTGGGATGTGAAGCTTGGGAGAAGGGACTCGACGACGGCGAATTTGAACCAAGCAAATACGGATCTTCCGAGCCCGTTCTCCGACGTCAACACGCTCATCTCCGCGTTTGCTAAGAAAGGGCTCAACACTCGGGACATGGTCGCCCTGTCTGGTAAGAAGAATATGACCAATTATTATTACTGTGAAGTTTTGTCACCAAGCCTAATATATAGGCAGATGAATTGAGAGTGCTGACTGCATAATATTGAATGTGGTTCCATCCTAAAACACAATTGGTGATAGATGGAGTTGGCCCTTAGACCGAGATTTATTCAATGAGGACAACAACCACTTTATAATCTCGACGGTTACATTACATCTGTCTGGCTCAAACAGAAAACCAATTGGTATTGGGAGGAGTAGTTTGTTCTGTCTACACGTTGACTAGGGTTTTGCTTTTAATATTCCAATGAGTGACAGGCGAACCTTAGTAACAATTTTACGATTCGTTACTTTTTTTAATGTAGGAGCGCACACGATAGGTCAGGCGCAGTGTTTCTTGTTCAGGTCGCGCGTGTACAGCAACGGGACGGATATCGACACGGGATTTGCGTCGACGAGGAGGAGGACGTGCCCTCAGACGGGCGGAGATAGCAACTTGGCGCCGCTCGATTTAGTGACGCCAAACTCATTGGACAACAATTATTACAGAAACTTGGTGCAGAGGAGGGGACTTCTTCAGTCTGATCAAGTGCTCTTCAGCGGAGGGGCGACCGATAGTATTGTGTCGGAGTATAGTAATAATCCTCGAGCTTTTGCTGCTGATTTCGCGAGTGCTATGGTGAAGATGGGAGATATCGAGCCGCTTTTGGGTTCCAATGGGATCATTAGGAGGACTTGTGGTGCTATTAATTGATTCTTTTTTTTTTTTTTTTATGGGGAGAAATAATGGAGAAATAAAGAGGAAACATGTGCAGTTTGCTGTTGTTGAATCTTATAGTGTGTGTCTCTGTGTGTTCTAGTTTCAGAAGTGAAGTGATTCGTTTTTTACCTTGTTCAACTGAAAAACCGCACTTACCGAACACATTACATCATAGGTGTACGAAAGTTGAGATTTCATCAGCAGAAATGGGTTAAATGCAATGTTGCAAAACTCGCTAGGCGCTAGTCGGGCGCTCGGCAGGGGCCTAGCGCCTAGGCGGCCTAGGCGGGGAGTAGGCGGTTTTTAGGCGGAAATTAGGCGGTATACCTATTTTTCATTTAATTTTATTCTGTATATCATTTACATTATATGATGAGGCTAAAATTTAATTTCATGATGAATGGACCAAATTTAGCCCATTAAGAATAAAACTCAAATTGTGCAGTGATTGACTGGTCAAACTCTTCTTGATCTGTTGATACAGACCCATCACAAGACGGTGTTAATTCTTGTCAAATTACGCAGTTTTAGTGGAACCCATCGATCCTGAGCTAGATCCCCACACTTCACATGCCAAATCATAAACATCGACGAGTTACAGGCAACAAATATGCTTGAATCAGTGCATAAATGATTCTTCACAGGCGTTAATTTGTACCTTGATTACGGGCACTTGACCACCGAAGGAGACTTACTGCCCACGACGACGGGCAGAGGTGGGTTGAGGCTGGGCTGAGGCTGCGACGGGCTGTGGCTGGGCTGAGGTAGGACGGCGAAGTGTGGATGTGGCAAAGGGATGCAGGCGACGAGGGGAGGTGCACGGAGGCTGCGGCGAAGGAATGATGATTATTCTATGTTGGACAGTGACGATGAAGAGGGGAGCTACGACGGGCTGATTGATCTAGGTTAGATTGGGATTTCTTTTTTTTTTGTTTTAATATAAACGAATTTTAATATTTTTTAATGTACCGAGTAATCGGCAATTAAGCGGACTACTCGGCGATTACTCGGCCTAGGCGCCGAGTAGGCGTTTTCGACGCCTAAATGGGCCGATTTGGTGAAACTCGCCTCGGCCATGGCCGCCGAGCGCCTAGGCGGCGAGTACTCGGCCGCCTAGGCCGAGTTTTGCAACAATGGTTAAATGTCTAAGAAAATGATGACAAGAATCACACACTGTCACATGACAACACTTTGATCTTCAAAAAGTTAAGATTTACAACGAAGTCACGGACTAATCATAATCATTACAAACACTACAATCCTACGTCGGAAATCGACCGTACAGGCTACAACTAAAGTACTCCAACCACTAACTCATCACGCAAAGACAAGAAAAGAAATTTTGGTAAGAGATAAACGATCTTCGACTCAAGCTCCAACAGTTGTCCCCGCCGACTGGGCCTTCACCTTCGGCGGCCTACCTCGGCCTCTCTTCTCCCCGGTCGGCGGAGGAGCCTTCTCGGCTGTTGGCTTCGGAGGCCTCCCGCGTTTCTTACCCGTTACAGTACTCTCCTCCACACCTTCGTGGCTCTTCGGCGGCCTGCCACGTGGCCTCGGAGGAGCGGCGGCGGCGGCGGGAGCAGCTGGGTCTTTAGGCTTAGGGGGTCTCCCGCGGCCGCGTCTAGGCGGCGCGTCTGGGCCGGGGATGACGTAGTTGTTCTTGACAAAGTGTAGCTGGCCGGCGGCTTTCATGCGATTGAGGTGGTGGGCTAAGACGGTGTTGTGATCTGAAGGGAGATTATTGCCATAAGTGGCCTCGATTTGCTTTGTGATTGCAGATTTGTTCGAGCCGTTTGGGTCATTGAGCGCTTTGATGGAGTCGATGATCATCTAAAAGCATAATTAATTAACTATCAAGATTATAATCAATTTTCTACAGCTAAAAGACTGTGTGGTTGTACCTCGGGGAAATTCGGAGCCTGTTGTTCACCACCTTCTTCAGCTACACCTCCTTCACTCGCCATGTTACTACACTAATTTACTTTATCTATTTTTCAACAGCAAAAGACAAATTAGAATTTCAGGGTAAAAAATGGGTCTTCTGTCAAGAAAATTTTGGGTGGTGGGCGATGAAATTTGTGTGAGAGATGTGAAGGGTTTTTTAAAGGGGTGGGAGTGCAGTGCAGCAGATCATTACAATTAGCTGGATCGAGGAAGGAAAACAAAATTTAATTAATAATTAAAAGAAAAAAAGAATGAGAGAGAGGGTTCCATTTCGGCGATCAAATCGTACGGCTGGGGTTGTTTATCTTTCGTTAGATCCAACGCTATATGATTTTTAGGATTTTCTCACTTGGATCGCAGACGTGGCTGATATATCACGTGGCTTTGAAAGTGAGATGGGGTAAATTATCCACTGTACTGTAGTCCACTGTTGTGTTCGTTTCGTCTGAACACAGTTTGAGAATGCAGTTCCATCTTACTTAGGTGAGGGTGAGTTGTAGACGATTATAAACACGCAAGGAAAAGGAATCATGTTTGTTGCCTTTCAGTTTCTCAATTAATTCAGAAATATACCATCTTTTACCAACAATGCGGTAAAGAAACCCGAGAAAAAACCCGATAAAACAATACCCGAATTACACAAGGCCGGGACTTTCGAAAGGGTTATTACTAATACTCTGTGGATGATGTGGGCCAGACGGAAAAGATTCGAAGCCCGTTTCACCAAACGGGTTGGTCGACGATCCATGCTGTGGCTGAGGATGCGGGTAAACGGGTCGAAACGGTTCAAACGGGTTGCTTTGATGGGCCGATATATCAGCAGCCATTTGGACCGTGGGCGGACTTGGAACGATGTTAGTAGTAGCTGCGAACCGGTCGGCAGTTTCAAACGGATTCGGGGCGGACGACCCATATATCGGCTGCTGCTGCGATGCTCTAAATGTGCTTTCTTCGTATAAACTGTCGAGGCTCAGAGACTCCAATCCCCCGGCCTGAAATGTCGTTTCAAAGTTTTACGTTTGGCGATTGTTACTCAACTGTCGGAAAGTTTCTTGGTCCAAGAATGTTTTCAACAGCTTCGAAATAAATGGACATACCAATCGACTTTCTTGAACGGTTGATAAGTTGGCGGTCGGGGCGGTAACGAGGGCAAGTTCCCAACCCGTCGGGTCAAAAACTGTTGGCTGGGAGGCACTTGAATCGCCTGAAATGAGTAAATTACATTTATACCCTTCGAAATACGTAGTAAATACTTATCAAGAACTCAAACGTTCATAGCAATAGTAGTGTAGTAAAGGAGGCCGCCCTTACCGTGAGGAACTATGGCCAAGGCCAAAGCATTGCGTTCCTTAATAGAAGATGCTTCTTCTTCACTCCCAGTACTCACATTCAAACCCTGGATTAATCCGACCCCACAAAAAGAGAGAATTAGAAAAAGTGAAACAATTAGAAAATAAAATCATTAGTAATACCAAGAGATCATCAGTGTCCAAGAGAGGAGGAGGAGGAGGGGGAGGAATAGGTTGTTGAGAAAAAGGTGTTTCCTGGGCAATTTCAGCGTGTGGTGGCAGTGGTATGTGTTCGTCGGGCAGCTCTTTTGGCTCCTCATGAGCTGGAGAAACTTCCTCTTCCTTGTAAGTCAGCATCAACCTTTCGGGATATTCCTGCTCCATTCAAATCGAGTATTACTTACTCATCTGATAGCAATTAAAGAGCAGAAAAAAAAAAGCGAATCGAGCCTTCCAAATAGAAATACAAACCAGGGCCACGCTCGGAACTGAAACCATCCTTGGAGCTTCGCTGATGTACTCTTCCATCGTCACGAGGAAGGTTTGTGGAGGCTGGAAAACAAGAAAATGGCAGCAGAGTTTCTGAATTATCATCTGGGCTTGGCAACGAGAGACTTAATATTTCATGAAGGCTTTGGAATTTAAGGCACGACATTGTTAATGAATCATACTGCGATTTTGAACATAAAATGCCACATAACCTTCTTACCTCTCTCAGAACAGGGAATTGAAAATTTCTAGCTAGTGCGAGTCCTTTACAAGATTCATAGAATTCAGAGAGGCTAAGAGCCTGTGGTAAGAGCGCCAGAATGTTATATGTGAGAGGAAAAAATGAAAATTGTCGGTATTTGAGTTCTCTGGATAACAAAACAAACCTGCTGTCCGGCCCTTCTATATATATCTAGTGATTTCATGGCCTCGTGTCTGGGCATCTCGAAAAACTTCATACCAAAAACAGATAGCATTGGTGATATATATATATATATATAGATAGATAGATAAATATATACATATATATATATATATAGAGAGAGAGAGAGAGAGGGAGGGAGGGAGAGAGGGAGCGGGAGCGGGAGGGGGGGAGGGAGGGGCGAGAGCGAGAGCGAGCGAGCGAGCGAGCGAGAGAGAGAGAGAGAGGGAGGGAGGATTGAAAGTAAACTTATCCACAAATTGACATTGCAAAAATAGCAGCAGAGCACTCACCTTGTCAACAAGATTGATAATGCCATCATTTATGGCGCAGTATATTTTGAAGCTCTCTTTGAGCACCTGAGAACCACAAATACTCGTTGAAAGAAGCCATCTGTTAAAAAATGTAAGGTCTATGCGAACGGGGGATCAAGGTAGAGAAATACATACCAAGGCAAGGGCAAATTGGATTATGTAATTGCTCGCAGCTGCTCCTTCAGGCTTCAAAATCAATAATTAGATAGAAAAGTTATTACAAACTTTTCGTTGAAAGAATATAAAAAACTTAGTCTTATCCATCGTTATTTCATCAACAGTTCCAATGCGTAACATTATAATCTCAAAATGATCATGGAAAAAGTTTGACGGAGACAAAGGTTAGGAGATTACCCGACAACCGATAAGGCGATAGAGTAGCTGTTGCAGAGCAGGCAAGTGCTCCAAAAGCTCTTCACTGTCCAAGTCTCTATTTCTACTATATCCCTAACAACATCAGCAAATTATACTTCAAACTTACAAGCCATTAAAAAAAAAAAATAATAGAACTACTTCTGAATACAAAATTTTGACTAAAAACACCTTCTCTTGGCCCTGTGCAGGTCTTGGTAGATGCTCGGCTTCAATATCATACTTCAGCATCCTATAACATTCTATTCGTTCTTCCAAGAAAAGACCATATGTTCTCACCCAGGCAGAGCAATCCCAAGCTAACAGATAATCAAATATATACAAAATCCCCATTAAGACCCGTTTTCAACTATCTTTATACTTTTTTTCCACTAAACTATAAATATTACAAGCTTAAAAACGGGTCAGTGTCGGATGTGATGAGAGGCGATGATTGAGCATAGAACAAAAAAAGCAACGATGACTCACCAATGGGGCTCGAATCATCCTTGAAATTGGATATTTGGAGAACACGTCCTTTGTGTTGGAAATTTAGAAGTTCCTCCTTGAAAGTTGGATCACCTTCCCTTAGTGCTTTGTGAATAACTATCAACGTTTTCAGTGCAACCTGTTGAAAATGGATAAAGAAAATAACTATGACATAGCATACGAAAAGGATATGAACCGCAAGATCAAATTTCAAAGCACAAACGACTAACAAATCACGGTTTTTGACAACTTCTAAAAGCAATTTTCAATTGAAGATACTCTCTAACGATGAACCATACCGTCCAGTTATGAGTCTTTGCCAATCGCCTGGTAAGTGCATGCAAGCAGTATGCAACATCAGCCCGAGGCCGAAGTGCTGATGTGGCAGCCAAAATTTCTGCAAAAAATATCAAAACACTAACACCATTATCTCAAGCATCCTCATTTTTCTCATCAAACATTGACAAAAGCCGTAGGGAGTCAAAACGGAATAGTATATTTTATCTCAAACTCTGAAACGACATGATTGATCCATCCACAGTCACTGTGAATAAGTCCTATAAAGTTTCATAATTCATCAGGAAAAAGTAACGGATAAATTTCCATTAGACCACACATTCTCCATGATTACATCGAAAAAAACCCAGCTCCAAGTATCTTGATCTATCCCCACCTACAAGATCAAAGGATATGGAAAATGAAATACAAAAATATAATAAAAACTCACTTCTGAGGTGTCTCTCTTTGGGTGGACACTCCACGTGATTTGTAGCCTTCACGATCGCCACATCTAAATCCTATTTTTAGACATTTCACAAGAAAAAAATACATCAAATCAAACCACGTAACCAGAAAATCACAGAGAATCAAACTAAAAATCCACGAACAAATGAGTCGCTTTCGCTCTAATCTTTCTTACTCCATCTCAAGTGTCTTGCATAATCACAGCACAAAACCCGCAACAAGATCAGATCATCACAATTAATAACCCCACAGCAAAACACTAAATGTCAATAATAAAATAAAAAGAAAAGGCAACAAAAAGCAAACCTTGAAATCAGAATTAACATGAGCTAGTCCAACTTTGGTTTGATCCTTGAGAGCGCCGTATGCTTTTCTCCATGACTGAAGCGTTCCCATTTTGCTTTCCTCGTTCAGATCAGCCTATCTTGTTTCTTCTATAGTCGGCTATCAGAACGAGCTACTCTGTACTCCAATTGACTCCTTTATACTAAATTGTCATCTTTTACGAATAAAATATTGGAAATAAACAATAGTTATTGGTCCTCCTCCGTATAAAATCTAATAGAAAAATGAATCCTTTGTTATTCTTAAACTTAATTTATTATAGAAAATAGCAGGGCATTTACGTTTCAGACCCCATTTAAATTTCAAGTAGAATTCAGATTCCTGTCAGAAAATTCATAGTTTTAAGGACCCAGTTTTTTAAAAAACACTTCATGGTTGCCCAATATCACTTCATGGGTATGTGGTAACACTTCATAGGTCTATGGTAACACTTCATGGATCTGTGGTAGCACATGAGTCATTTTCTCTAAATAAAACTTAAATTGGGGTCCTTATAATGAAATTTACATGGATTTTTATCTCTAATTGAAAATATGAATTGGGGCTGACTCGTAATTTGCACTAGGAAATATGAATATGGGAAGGAAACTAAGTAAAGAAAGGAATAATAAGGCATGATGGCCATGTGTTTGATTGTTAGGCTTTATCTAGAATTACTATGATTGCAAAAAAATGTGATTTGATAGCATGTGAGTTTTCCTTTTTCTCTTTTCTTTGTTACGAGAATCCCATTGCTACAACAAATGTCAAGAATGAGGTATGCTAAAAAGCTGTGCTTCTATTTTTTTCTTGAAGTTACATAATTTTATACCCATTCTTGAATTTTTTAGGTAGAGACACTATTATTTGTTCAACCATTATATCAAAACATCAGTTGTGGGTAGTTGTAGCTTGCAGCTAATAATAAAATTATAAAAGTAAGTAAATAATATAAATCACCACACAAAATGACGGGGAAAAACGAAACTGATCTTTGGGTCGAGGCGAAATCACAATAATGCCCTTTTTATTCTGGGAAAATTGTCGGCGCTTTTATATTGAACTGAACGCAATACAATACAACATTTCAGGCGATACCTATCGTACGTTAAATAATCACTTGGGTTTAGGCAATGGCGTATCAGCAAACCTCCAAGAGATCTTAATGAGCGCTTCGCCTTGGTTCATCCCCGCCACTCCATCGATAGGAACTGCTTCGCAAATCTCCTTCAAATCCTCTTCCGTAAGCACAACTTTAACAGATCCTATGTTGTCTTCAAGATTCTTCTTCTTCGTCGTCCCTGAAAAAAGGAAAACAATCGATGATTGTACTCATCGCACGAAACTAATGTTCGTGCGCTAAAGATCCAATCTTCTTACCTGGAATTGGAACAACGTCGTGCCCTTGGTGATGAACCCATGCAAGAGCAAGCTGAGCTGGCGAACACTTGTGCTTCTTATTCGCTAGCTCTTCTAATCGGAAATAGATCGACTTGTTCTTTTCCCAGCTGTCCCCCGTGAATCTCGGGTGATTTTGCTGATCAATGATCGTGCATTTTAGTCAAAAAGTTAAACAGGTGT
Organism: Craterostigma plantagineum; assembly: GCA_027422505.1. Lineage (NCBI taxonomy): Eukaryota > Viridiplantae > Streptophyta > Magnoliopsida > Lamiales > Linderniaceae > Craterostigma > Craterostigma plantagineum. The sequence continues at coordinate 966,051 of JAPQWV010000005.1, forward strand.
TATTTCGATGTGCGATTTTAATGAAGTTATGTACGTACCAATTGACTCTCGGCAGGTATGTCCTCGACCACTTTCTTACCACCAAAAAGGCCACGGCCCACGGGACTGTAAGCAACTATTCCAATGCCCAATTCTCTGCCAACATTTCAAACAGAATGACAAACAAATTCAACGTCGAAAATGCTCGCTTTGATTAAAAAACAGAAACCTGCAAAGAGGAATAATGTCCTTTTCGATGTCGCGGGTCCAAAGGGAATACTCCATCTGCAGCGCGGTGATGGGATGGATTGCGTGGGCCCGCCTTATGGTGTCGCAGCTAGCTTCGGACAGACCGATGTACTTAATCTTACCTTCTTCGACTAATTTTTTGAGCTCTGTCATCTGCAAAACGATCAGAACACATCAAAGGATAAGATACAGACAGAGTTTGTCCAAGGCAAGTGATATTACCGTATCTTCGATGGGTACATTCGTGTCGATTCTGTGAATGTAATAAAGATCGATGTAGTCCACTTGAAGGCGCTTCAGGCTGGCTTCACAGCACGAACGAGCGTACTCGGGGGTGCCTTTGATTACAATCCCCGAGCTTGTGAACGAATGAAAACCGAATTTCGTAGCTAGTTGTACCTTTTCGCGGGGAAGTTGCTTCAGAGCCTGTAAATTGTTAAGCAAAGGTAAAAGGTTCATCATATACATATGGTTATGTTAAGAAGCTTATAAGAGCTGTGAAGAACATATCTAAAAGATTCATAGTATACACCTCTCCGACCAAGTATTCATTCGAATGGTTAGCACCGTAAACATCGGCTGTGTCGAAGAATGTAATGCCTTGATTGAATGCCTCTTTGAGCAATGCTATTCCATCTTCTTTAGAAACGGGGGCATTGTACATTCCTGTTAATCCCATGCAACCATAGCCCAGTTTTGAAACCTAAATTAAGACCAATGCTTTGTAAGGAAATGGGAGAATTAAATCCCTACATCAAAATTCGAGTAAATTGAATCAAATCTAAACATTTGTCAGAGACAGTAAAAGATGGATCGATCGATGCCACAGCAATCATCATACAAGAACAAACCCGCAAACGCTAGTGTTAATCTTAATTGAAGGAACAAAAACCAAATCCATCGATGTATCAATAAAAGAATATTACTACTTTTTAAGTTTCACTCACCTCAAGTCCTTGGCTTCCTAGCTTCACCCTCGGCATTGAACCTTGACCCTCCATTGATCAAATGACTAGACGAAAACCAAGAGTTATTCAGCAGTCAAGAAAAAAGCTGAGGTTGGACGGACTTGTACGCTCAGCCAAGCCAACTACTCGCCAGAAACTGAACTGTAGTGTAAAGTTGTGTAGTAGGTGAGTGAAAATTAGTACCTATTTCAAAGGAATAATTTATCTACGATAAATTCGCAATTAAAGTGGTCGTGCCGGAGTGGTTATCGGGCATGACTAGAAATCATGTGGGCTCTGCCCGCGCAGGTTCGAATCCTGCCGACCACGTTACCATTTTTTTTTGTCATTTTCTTTTGATTGAATTATATAATATACGCTACAATTCTTTCTTGGAATACTAGAGATATTATTCTTGGTTTAGAGGTTTATATTTAGAGAAGCTTTAAATAAGTAAGGATTTATATAAAATAAATTAATGGGTTTAAATAAAATGTGTGTTTGTTAGTGGGGTTTAAATAAACACATGTGAGGAGGGTGTTTATCTAAACCTGTCTGCATGGGTTTAGAGTGGTTTATATAAACACATGGTTTAGATAAATCTGCCAACCAAACATTGTTATCATAAATCCAACTTTAAAATACTTAAACCCTCTAACCAAACTAGCACTTACTACTATTGGATCATCGGAGAGCAAACAAACTGATGTTGACGCATATTTACATTACATCGCTTTGTGTTTTCTTAACAAACTCAAGCAGCAAGACAAGCAAACATAAAAAAACACTCGCAATCCTCCCTGCAGCTTCTCTGATAATGGGGGGACTTCAAGTTGAAAATTCTAAGACACGGAAGGCTTATCTGCAAAATTGATGTGGATTATACTAGTAGTAGAGTTCTTGATTCACAAGCGGCAACGTAGATCCCCTCCTTTGTTTCCATTGTCATAGAACGTAGTAAAAGATCCATCGTATAGCCAATCGCTAAACGCCCCGTGATCATCATAGAACGTTTGGTCCGAAGGATTATTGTAGCTTTTAGTGTAGTTGTTACATGATGATCCATCAGTTGTTGACTGAAAGCTTTGCGCCATGTCCCAGAACATGCTCTGTAGCTCCTCAATGCTGTAACTCTTTTCCTGTATATTATTGTCAAGAAAAAATGAATGAGCTCCCACTTTGTTAGTGTATCATGGGAAAAGATTCTTTAATGTAAATTAGGAAGTTGCTTAATTGTAGAATCGCTACCTTGATTGATGTGATCAATCAAGACCTACTATAGCTTAGGGACTTGTCTATATAAGACGTATCTTGTATCGATAATAACATACACAAAAGAGAGGTTTTGGTATGTTGTCTTTATGTCACACTTGAATTAAAGGTTGAACCTTTATATAATATTGGTGTAATATATACCTCTTTCCTTGCATCTTCCACAAGAGACATCATCTCTTGGACGAACTCGGAAAATCCCTGCAAGAACATTAATCGCTATCAATCCCCACTTTTCATTTCTTTATCACACACACACATACTTACCGCAACTTCATCATCTTCATCGAAGCAGTTGAACAGCCCTGTATCATACATCATCCTCTTTGTCTTGTCTGAAAGCACTGCAAGTAACATAATGTTTTCCATTGAGACGATATATTAAGTTCTAGAAGGTGGAAAAGGAACATGTATTTCCAATTTGTTACAGGGGAAAAAGAAAAGCCCACCCGAATATGCTTCTTGAATCTGTTGAAACTTGTTCTTCGCCTCGCCGAGTAGTAAGGTTGTCCTACTCCATCTATCAGGATGCCATTGCTGAATTAAGACAAAGAAAACTGTAAATCAAGCTTAAAGAATAAAAGAAAATAGAGTGTCTAAACATGGATAGAATAGAAGTAATGAAACAGATGAGAGATAGATAGGTAGATCTATCTATGCATATACCATGGCTAGCTTACGATAGGCCCTTCTGATGTCTGCATCAGAAGAGTTCGTACCAACGCCGAGAACACTGTAATACGAATTATAGTTATCGCACTCCATCTCCATAACCAAAGCTGCTGCTACAGTTTTTACATAGAAGATGGCTTCATGAAAATGCTTGCTTGTTTGTACATAGATATAAGAGAATGGTTGAGCAATTGAACCTTGGACCAGTCATACTTACGTTAGTGTAAATATCTAAACACAGTTCCTTTGGAGTCTCCCATTTGCTATGTCTCGAAGGTTCTAGCAAGTGATAGTTTATGCAGTGTGATGTGTGTGTCTCAGTCTTGGTCAGACGTTTGCAATTTTATATGTGGAGTTCAGATTCTTTTTTGCTGTAATGTAACTATTTGTTACTGTTCAACGATATTTTTTTTTTTTTTTTTTCAAACGTTAGCTTGCCATTACTAAAAAACAAGTACAACGGGCTGAAAAGCCCACAAAGCCCTCTGGTCATATTACAAATGCCAGAGGGAAATACACCTCATCAAGAGGACAGAAAACTCCTACCAGAGGAGACACAAACACCTCATAAAGAGGACAGACCACTCCTACAAGAGGAGACAAAATTCCCACGGGGAAACAAAAGCTGAACGGAAACTCTCCAAAACTAAGATAAGAAGAACTGAAAAACAAGTCAAAATCAAGCTTAAAACTCCATATCAATGGCTATTAAACTCAAAGATGAAATATTGATCATTTTCCTCCATCTTCATTTTGAAAAACATGTCTTCTTCAGAAAGAACCTCCGCAAAGGAGGACGGCGAGTGGAGGCGGAGAAGCGACGGCGGAGGCAAAGGCAGTGGTGCTGATGAGGCAGAAACAACGGAGGCGGGAGGCTGTGCGGCTGTTTGAGAAGGCGGGGCAGGTGGGGCGATGGATGAGGCGTAGGCGGTGGAGGCGGCGGCATCAAGCAGAGGCGGAGACAGCGGTGGCGGAGCGGCGGCGAGCCGAGACGGCAACAACGGTGGCGGAGGCGGCCGCGAGCGGAGATGGAAACGGTGGAGGGTGTCGAGCCGAGGTGGATACAAAGCATTTTTTTTATTATTATAATCTTTTTTTAAAACAAAACAGAAAAAAAGAAGATAAGAATGAAAGAAGATAATGAAAGAGAATGAAAGCTCCCCCACCTCCAATGGAGGTGGAGGAGGTGGTAGCGGCTAGATGGAGGTGGCGGCTGGGATGAACGATGGTTTTTTTCTGTTTTGGTGGGGAGGGTTTCAGTAGTACTGTTCAACGATATTAACGGTAACAAAATCCGCGAAAACATTGTTAAAATAGGAGTACTTGTTTTTCGAGCGAAATTACGTCGTTACCCTTTTCCGGGTCAGCGGTCGCCGGCTCAATCCAATCAAAGCAACCTCGTCATCGTCGTCTATTTCTTTCTACCTCAAAAAATTCGTCCTTTCAGACAAATTTTCTACCTCGCGCGAAACGATGTCCAAACAAACGCCGGCGTTCATAGTCGTGATTCTATCCTCCCTTGTCGTGCGAAGCCTATGCCGTAGACTCCACGTCATCGATTTCCGATCAGCTGATATGTACCCACAATCCTTCACCTGGGACCCCAAATCCGACCACTTCATCGCCGCCTCCCTCCGCCAACGTCAGCTCGTTTCCGTCTCCGACGCCGGCGTGGTCTCCACACTCCTCACCGACGCCTCGCTCCCTCCCAACACCTCCTTCCTGGGCCTATCAATCGACCCTCGCCGCCGCGTCCGTCGCATCCTCGCCGTCGTGAGACGCCCCGATCCTCCCGTCTCCGCCGTCGCAGCCTACGATCTCAACACCCACGAAAGGCTGTTCCTCGCGCCGCTTCCCCCTGAGGCCAGAGCGAACGACGTGGCGGCGGACTACGAGGGGAACGCCTACGTCACGGACTCAGCTAACGACGTCGTTTACAAGCTCGACGAGAACGGAAAGTTTCGATTTTGTCCGATTCCAAGCTGCTCAAGTCCGATTCCGACAAGGATCGTGGGCTGAGCGGCGTGGCTTACAGTTCAAAAGGTTATCTTCTGATCATCCAATCCAATACAGGTAAATCAGGCCAAGCTTCTTCCTTTTCTACTTTTGCTGAGAAAACCTCATGACATTCATTCATCTGATACATTACTAGACAAACAAATTCAGACACGATTCATTGTAAGATTCTTGATATATAAATACATCAGGCAAACTCTTCAGAGTCGACGCTGAAGATGGAACCACGAGGCGGGTCCTCCTTAACAAGGATTTACCAGCAGCTGAAGGAATTGCCGTTCGAAGCCACGACGTACTCTTAGTAGTGTCTTGCTATAAGCTGCACTTCGTAAAGAGCGACGATAGCTGGAGCGAGGGCGTGGTATTTGACGAAACTGCCCTCGAAGAGGAGAGGCAGGCCAGCGACGTGGCCGTTGGGGCTGAGGATAGAGTGTATGTGTTGTATGGACATGCCGACGAGGGCATGGCTGGGAATTCGCACAGAGACGAGTTCGCTTTAGTTGAGGTTGTGTCTGAGAAGGAGAGCAAAGATGATAATGTGTGGGTGTTTGTTTTGGTTGGCTTGGGCTTGGCTTATTTCTTGTTTTGGAGGTTTCAGATGAGACAGCTTGTGCAGAATATGGACAAGAAAACTGCTTGAAATTCTTACCATTAGTTAGTTTGTCTCCTTTTCTATTTTCCTTTTCCCACTTGATATGGATTTTTTTTGTGATGGAATTATTCCATATACATGTAGTGTTCATATTACGGTGAGAAGATCTAACCTTTGAAGATATGATTTCAGAAGCAAGAACTACCAGAGAGAGAAAGAATTGCTACGATTAAATCACAAAGTACATTAAATCTCTTGGAAACTGATGTGCTGTTCTTACAGCACTTACATCAGATGAACAAATCGGTCTCTAACACTCGTGAATCAAAAGAAAGAAACAGACAGGTCAACAGAACAAGCTTTGCAACGGGCAATCAAGAATCAAGTAAATAAATACAGATATAGAAAGGCATGAGTTTTTTCATTATTATTCTCATGCCTTATCTTCTCTCTTTTCTTCACACCCTAAAATTCGTGTAAGATGTGTCGTCAGACGAGGATTAGGAAAAAAAAAAAAGAATCCACGGCGCAATAGATACGATAGGAACTTCTCTTGCATCTTACGAAACCTTTTAATCAAACCAGCTGTACCTTCCGAAGATGCTCCAACAATGAATTGGCCTTTCTTTTAGCCCTATCAGTTCCATTTCTTGCGAGCTCAGACAAAGGTATAACTGCGCCAAGTCTACTCAAACACGCAAGATTCTCAAGATCCCTTTTGCACAATGAAACTAAAATAGCGCATGAGTTCTCCTTATTACGAGGCAAACCCGTTCGCAAGAGATCAACCAAGACTGGGATGGTATTAGCATTAACAATAGCCACCTTTGCCTCATGGTGGCTTGCGAGTACTGAGAGTATCGTCAGCGCTTCGTCTATCATAGTACTGTTAGACTCAGTAAGCATCTGTAATAACGCTGGTATGATCCCTGCCCTAACAGCCCTTCCTTTATTTCCTTGATATATACACAAGTTGAACAGAGCAGTTGCAGCATCTTTCTTGCCTCTCGAGCTCCCATTTCTCAACAAATCGACCAAAGCTGGTATTGCACCCGAAGCACCAATTATTATCTTATTTTCGTCAGCAAGAGAGAGGCTAAATAGGGTTGCAGCTGAGTTTTCTTTAGCCTCCATGCTTCCACATCTGAGGACTTGAACAATCGAAGGAACAGCATTTGCTAGCATTATAAGTCCTTTGTTGTTTTCATATATGGACATGTTTAGGACCGAAGTTACAGCGTTGTCTTGGATGTGACGATCCTCGGATGAGAGGAGGCTGACTAGGATAGGTATGGCCCCAGCTTCTGCTAACAAGATTCTATTATCGGTGCTTCTCTTGGATAATGAACGAATTTCAGTCACGGCAGCTCTGCGTTCTTCGACAGATCTGCTCGAGAGCTTACGAACGAGCGACTCAATCGCTGCTATGTCTTCGGTTACGTCGCGAAACGACCCGTCTCTTTTTTTAATCTTACCGTTGATTAAGGACGTCGGCTGTTCGACGTTGTGCTTCGAACACCACTGTGAGATCAGACTCCTTAGGATGTAGTTTGGAGTTAGGGTTAGGTGCTGAAGCTTTTGCTGTGTTTTTGGGCACGTTGTGTTGCCACAGTCGATCCATCTCTGTATGTAAGATCTCTCGTATGTCTGAAAAAATTCATCAGAAAAATAAGAATCCTAGTATAGTACTACAACGTTAAATAAGAATCCATTTACATAAATATGAAAACTCAAATGTTAAAACCTCACCTGCCCCGTCGCCACAATAACTGGATCTCTCATAAGTTCGAGCGAAATCGGGCAAAGGAAGTCGACAGGAATCAAAGGAGAGTCGGACTTTTTGTTCTCCTCTGTGGTTTTACAAGAAGTGTCAGAATCCTTACAAGCGCTGATCTCCGTTGAGTTTTCCGATATTATTTCGTTCAGACCAAACTCGTTTGAAGCACGGTGAGCAGCTTTTGGGCTAACCTCATGATCTACATTGCCGATACTTTCTATGTGTAGACTTCCAAGTGACTTACTAATCGCCTGAAATGGATCGATCTCTTTGTCCAAAGGCTGAGACAGAGCCCTGTGCAAGAAGCTAGAATTTGGGGAAAAATCATATTTTTCAGTGGCACGTCTCAGCTGTGTCCTGACTAACTCCACCTGGCAATGTCATAATGTTATTACACTGAAGATCGCCCATTTAGAACAAACAGAAAAGAAATGGCTTAATGCTAACCTGTTCTCGAACTTCTTCTGACGTCTCAAACTCTTCATAAGGCAAGCTAGCCAATGCTTTCTCGAGCCTCCACGTCACACATTGAAATTGGAAGAGTAATTTCCTTGTTGCATTATCCTTGGGATAGGACAGAAGTAAGAATCATCAGATGAAGGATAAACTAAAGTTTCAGCAAGATAGTATCCCCAGTTTTTGAAAACAAAATGGCCCCAAAACAACAATTGGATTAGATTCATAAACGGATCAATATCACATTGCCACATATGCAAAGTCTAGGTCACGGAGTCAACGTTATTGGACCCTAGTCAACGTCCAGATAAACACAGAAGCTTGATTGCTCTGTAAGAACAATCAAACCCGCTTCAATTCACCTCCCAATAACACAAATGCACCATGAATATCAGCCTGAAAGATCAAAACTAATAATTCTACAAAATCAGCAACTTACAGATGAAATCGCCAAACCCTCGCGGTTGTTAGCCGCGACGAGAAGCTTCTTCGCAGCTTGAAGAGCCACAATTAGATCAGAAACGTAACATCCCACGTCGACTCGATTCACCGCAGTCCTCTCACAGTCCATCATTTCCTCGAACAAATGTGCCAAGAGCGAGATTTTTCGAGCCAAATCGGCACAGTCTTTCTTGAAGCAACCGGAGAATCCGGCCGAAGAGAGCCGACCCACGTCTCCAATCAAACTGAGGACAGATTCGGCGGAGGCCTCTTCCGACGCCGTCGTGTCTCCGCCGGACATTGTGGTGGAATTTTGGCAGGAGCTTGTTTTTGGGATTCGAGGAAACTTGTTGCTTCTAATACAGCCACAATCAATGAGCTTGGAATTATTAGGACGAGCGTTGAGGTTAACAGTTGGCAAATAGCCCTTTTTTAATTATTAATATTTTATTTCCTGTTATATGGAATAAATAAATATATATTGCGCGATAAACGGTGCTGAACTGAAATAGAATTAGCTGTCATGATGCCTGGGGTGTATTCCATATTTATTTTATTTGTAGATTCTTTTCGTTTATAAGGAACTAAATGCTATGGACAACAATGTTTGAAAATTGTTGCTACCATACCTATTGATGTAAATTAGTTATTACAACATTTTCTTAATTACATAGTATGTAGTTGATATGTTATTTATTATGTTCTAATGCGCACTTCAATTACTGTCTTAATCAAGTTTGAACTGCAGTTAACCTTATATTTTGAGTAAAACTAATCTTTTTGGTCCACGTACGTTATCTCGAATACACAAGGGCATGGAGATCATGATATTCAAATGAAATGAAAATTGGATTGTGTAGGTGATAAAACAATAGAATAAAGTTGGAAGACAGAATATCATGAATGTATAACAGACTTTCATCACATTTGCGTGTGAAGGGCGGGTCAATCATTGAGTTGATTATTGTCTAAATTTTTATTTAGGTACCGTTTTCTGTTCATTTTTTTAAATTAGTACAAAATGATGAGGTGACAGAGTCAATAGCACTGCTCTACGGTGGACTTCTTGCATAGAAGATATTCATGACAGCTTGTTAAAGAGGGAAAGGGAGAAGAAAAGAAAAGGTTAACTCAACTCAATCATTCATTTGTTTCATAATATAATTAAAGCAACTCTTAAAAGAATTATCAAAAAGAGTAACGACTAAGTCATAGTTTTCATATTGAAAATCTTGGCATTTGTAGCCTTAGGACATCCTTAGTAGACGCGCATTTCAATGTATTTTGATGAGAATGATTCAACGTTCGATGCCCCATTTCTTCGTGTCTTGCAAGTTGAATATGTGACAACTCTCTCGTTTATTTCCAATCACAAATTGCATCCAAATTGATTTGTGGGGCATCGACTGTTCTTACAATGCATGTGTCCACCTCACCCTCGTTTCTAATAGGAACAATCATCTTATCCACCACTTATATTCCATTTATTTATTCACTTAGTTGTATAAATTTTAAATACAATATTACTACTAACGTAGACTTGAGAAATATTTTTACGAATTCCACCCCCATCTACGACATACACATAGATATCCGATTTCATGCTTAATATATATATACTTTTGATAAGTTAAGATAATACTTTGATTTTATACCTTAAAAACATTTAATTAGTCGTTATTTATAAAAATATCATTGCACATTCTAAGATTTACGGGTATATTTCATATTTGGCATTAGTTCGATAATAATAGCAGTAAGCGAGATATTTTACTAATGTTTCTATTTTTTTTTAGCTAATGCATTTAATTTATTTTGATAATTAAAGAGAAGCTAGGCAACTTGGAGACAAAAGGAAAGTCACGAAAGCTTATTATAGATATAAATCCGCACGCAATACGAGGCTATCCAAGTCAAATATTTGAATGCTTTTTGAAGCTATCTCACGTGAGAGAGGCGACTTAGTCGGATGCTACATGGATGAATTTGAAGGAAGAAAAGGTCCAATCAACTATTTTCATCTCTGATTGAAATCTTGAATATAAATATTCAAATATGCGAAAAGATATGGAGGCTTTTCCTATAAAGAGCCTCGAGCGAATACAAAGAGGAGATAGCTTGGCGCAGCGAATAAAAGAAAGAGAGCCGAGCGCTGCGAATTATTTCGGCTGCGAGGAGAAGACTTTTGACGGCGAAGAAGACTAGAGAAAGCTAAGAGCGATCCCGAGGGTCTCCAAGGCGTTTCTCCGTCATTCACACGACGGAAGACGCCGCGGCGACGCGTGACGACTCGAGCATCGTGAGGGGCGAATTCTATACTTTTATTATCTCGTTTTCAACAATGTTTAATTCATTGTTGATTTCGTTTATTCCCATGTTAGCTTAATTTTTTTTGTGATTTAGACCATGTTAGGTCGGATTATGACTACGTATTAATGCAATTATTATTTTATTTAATTATATGATTTGAGTTATGTATTCTTTGTTTGTGCTTCATATGCGTACGTATGATTGGCCTCCATGCGTATGATTATTGATTGGTTTATGAGACGGACTAAGTGATTAGACCGATTAGAACAAAACATTGAATACCACTACGTAAAACCGACCAGAGATGGAATTCGGTTTCATATGTGTGGTTTCCGAGACCTTAGGCGCCGAAAGCGTCTAAACTCGGGGAATTTCACGAAGATCGAATGCACGTATAGGAACTACAGTCATATAGACATATAGTTGATTGGTTCTCTATTTACGTAGGGTTGCTAGTTACGTGAATAACGGGTAGCACGTATGTTAGGAAATTCCACCTTGACTTGATTCATGTTGATTAGATAGATGATATTGCATGAAGACGTAGGAATATTTCGTGCCGAGCATGTGTCTTAATCACGTCGTCGTTTACTGTTCTATCCTCATCTGTTTAATTTGGGATTATTTTATTATTTGCATCTTTTATTTCTTTTAATCAAATCATTAAAACTAAAAAAATCCCCTTAGTCTAAATTAGAATTAGAAATATTATCTTGGAATTAATCGAGCTGTCTTCGTGGATCGATACTCGGACTTCGTCCGTTTTATACTACTTGGACGACCTAGTACACTTGCTAGTATTTGAGCGTGTCAAGTTTTTGGCGCCGTTGCCGGGGACAGCGGTATATTAGTTCTAGGAGTTATTCTAAGTTTTAGTTTAGACGTTTTAGTTATTTTTATATTTTTATTATTATCATCATTATTCTTATTATTATTACTATTTTTTTTTTTATTTTTTTTTTTTCTACTTTGATACTCTCATCTTTCTGGTTTGTTTTTGTAGGATAAGGGATGCAGCGATACTCGCAATATTCTCCCGAGACCTATGCGACATGCGATGATGAACTGGAGTGCGACTTTTGCGGATGCCGACATCTCACTAGTGAATGCAAGTATAATCGTTACGAGCCTCCACGATTGTGGTATGATGGACGAGGGGAGAATTGCTACTCTTACACTGGCGACTATTCACCTTCTCCCTCGCATGATTACTTTACTCCACCTCAAAAAGAAAAGGCCGCTTGGGAGATAGCGCTCGAGAAGATGGCAGGGTCGTACGAGCAACCATTAATTCAGAAATATGCCCAACAACAGATTGATCCGCCCCAAAAAGAAAAAGCTGATTGGGAGATAGCGCTCGAAAAGATGGCAGTGATACAAGAAGACAGTAGTCGTACATCTACTTCTACAAGTTTTCAGAGTCTAAAAATGGAGTTGGAGAATCTGACGGCCCAATTTGAAAAGCTAAAAAATGCCGTGTCTGAACACGAAGAAGAAGTACCCTCGAGCCACATTGAGTCAAATACAGAAGAGCACATAGAAGCCATTCCATTGAATTGTGAAATAACTCAAGAACCGGTGTTGGAACCAAGTGAAGCTAACGATGAGATCGAGTTAGAAAAAACCGATCAACCCGCAGAGGCTACTGTAGATTTCGTTCCAGCAGAGCCGAGTCTCCCAGAAGTTCTTGAGGATACTTTGTTTACCATGGAGTTGGAGGATCGCCAAGAAACTAGTGAGGATGAAAGCAAGAATTTCGCAGTACATAATGTCGTGGAAAAGAGAAAGATGGAGCCCGAGACTTTCGATCCGATTCTACGCTTGGTTATGAAGTCAACATATCATTCAAATAGCACATTCACGGAAGAATTCATTAAAGCATCGATGATCGTTGATTTCACCATTATTTGGGAGCCGAAAGTCAACCCATGGAGAGAGTTTAAAGATTGCGACCATGCAAAGCTGTATCAGAATAAACACAAGCACATGGTCTGAAAGTCAGGCCCATCAATATTAATGGGCTCTATGGCCCATTTATCAAGCGTGTAGAAGCCCAGCACAAATAACACCATATATTTCTATTGTCTTCCTCAAAACAGGCGTTGCATTTGCATGAAACGATGCAACCACTACACTATACATTCCATAGCTCCAAAATTACCTGCAAACCAAGCAAATTTCATCAAATAAATACATAAATAATAAAGTTCTAGTTATGGGATTGGGTCGGGTCGGGCCTCGAGGGGTAGACAAACACATCAAAGCCTCCATTAAACAAACCTTTTGCAACAATATCTCTCCATCACTTGATGAATTTCAAAGGTCTCATCATAACATTGTCCTCATGATCCAAAATCTGCAAGCAACAACCACAGCACTTATGCACGTAACAACTTGAAAGAGGACAAAAAAAAATGACCATAACGAGCATTCAAGGAAAAAAAAAGAAAACTTCTCTTACATGGCAATGGTAGACATAGCCCGGCTCAGAAGTCGGGTCGAACGGGTACGACCCGTTAGAATGGACGTAAGCAAACCTCACGAGAATCCGGGTCAAGTACCCCGGCATCATCTTATACACGTTCTTCCACCCCTTCTCGTGCTCGGGCACTTCGACTCTCCTGCCCCGGGCGTAGTTTTCGATATTGCACTTCTCCGCGTCGTTCTCTTTTTTCATGCACTCTTTGAACTCGTCTAAATTCACGAGCTCGACTTGCTCCAGCGTTGCCAGCAATCCCAAGTGGATGTGCAGTGGATGGTTATCTTCCGTTAGGTTGATCACGTTCCACACCTCGGTGGTCCCCGCCTTTGGCGTCTCCGTCGCCGGCTCTTCGTAGGATTTCCCGTTGATGTATAGGTGCGTCGGCTCGTCGGTGGCGCTTGTGTACTCGTACATAGCAATGTACCTGTTTATTTTTTTTCAAACGAATAAGAAGTTTTAATCTCTGCATATGAAATAATTAGGGCCCAAGAGCTCAGATGCACCGTCTGGTTATATTCGACAAGAGAAAACAAGAAAACAGCCCGAAAGACACAAGAGTCAAAGCCTGAGCAAGAAGAACTAAACAACACCATACTACAAATCAGACTAATACTCCATAAAAATGGCTATTAAACGCAGTATACATGTTAATAAGTCCGATTTTATGTTGATGGGTAAGATCACAAAGCATACCTTGTTTTAGTCGCATCTTTCGAATCGGGGGCCACGTAATCGACCAGACGCCTCGGGATCCTCGAATTATCGACCACTTCCCCACGGCTTCCCTCGATAACAAATTTCATCACCGAGCCATTCGACTCGTCGACTTCGTCCCCGCTAGGGTAAGGATAAGGCGCATTGTTGCGAAGCACCGCCGAATCCGTTTTCGACCTCGAAAAGTCGACAATCACGTCGGCGATCTCCGACGGGGCTAACAAGAACTCGCTAACCCCAACGGGCAGAAAATTATACGAAGAATCGGACCCCACGTGCACGAATCCCAACCCACTGTCGAAATAAAACCTAAAAAACCTCGCGTTGCTAGCGTTAATGATTCGAAACCTATACTTCCTCCTCTTAACGACCATGTAGGGCCAAGCCTTCCCATTCACGACTATCGCGTCTCCAAAGTACTCGGGCTGCCACTGAGGATGTACGCTCGGGTTATTCCCCGTCGAGTTCATGTAAATCGACCCATCGACCAAGAAACTTCGGTCGAACACCACTAATGGCCGGTCGAACTCGTCAGTCTCGGGAAACCCTAGTTTCGACTCGAGGCTAGGGTTTCGTACTAGGTAAGTCCCGACTAGGCCCGCCAGGAGGTTGACTCTGGTCAACCCCATGGCGTGGTCGTGGTACCATAACGTCCCGGGATGCTGAAAGTTGTTGTAGTGATACTTTCGATTCTTCCACGTGGGCCCAGTCTGTTGGAATTTTCTGGTGAACCACGAAGTCGAGTGTCCGTCGCTGTTCGGAGGGTTTATTCCGCCGTGGAGGTGCACCACCGTAGGGACGCCTCCTTTTTCAGGGTTGGCGGTCGGGATTGTTGGGTCCCACGGTAGGATGTGTTTGTCGGGGAGGTGATTGGTCCACGTAATTAGGGTTTTGGTTCCTTGTAGGGTTTCTATTGTGGGGCCCGGGACGGTGGAGGTCTTCTTGGACCTGCCGTATGCGAAGACTGGCGTCGGAGGTAGGTCCCTGTGGAATTTCTGAGTATAGGAGAAATTTTAGGTTATTGAAAAATATTTAGATTGCATGCATGCGAAATTTCATACGCAGACACCACTTATAATCGAATCATCATATCATATTGAAGCTATTGATGTATGAAATGGTTATTAGTGATGCTGACATGTAATCCAATTTTGGGGTAATAAAGTATTGATCTTATGTAAGAATGATTAGCTATGTTAATGCGTTTTCTTGGCGAGGACTTTTGGACAGCTATCCTCGCTTGTCTCTTAGTGGTAGTGGGGAACAACTTCGGTTCACAAATTCAAAAGAAATATAAGAAAAACTTTCGTAATCTACTCACTGAAGAAGCTATTTTGAACAATAATGCAACTGGTTTAGAAAACAATCTTTTTAATTTCAAAAGAGAAAAAGGACTTTCCGCAATGGCCCAAGTCTGTCTTGGAAAGGAATATTTCGAGAAAAGCTAACTCATTTTGTCCGAAGAAACTAACGGTCCAAAGGTAGAAGGAAAGGTCTCTCTTATCTCGAAAGAAGTCTTAATAATTACAAGAAATTACTGATTTATCACAGTAACAATCTATTGTTATTGTTATTTTTCTGAGAAAATGATATATCTTTTAATTAATGCAATTGTCCACGCAATAATAAGAACAAAAGTTGAAGAAAAAAAATATCAGAACGAGATGGTGAGAAATAAAAAAGCAAAGGAGAGGAGCGAAGGTGAAGACGACTGGCAGAAGACATACACATAAGTATAGAAATGGAAAAGAAGTAAAATAATAAAGGAAAAAGAGAAATAAGAGCATATATACCCATTTCTTGTGAAACATGCCTATTTGAAGTGACTTGGGAACATTATGAACGCCATCGACAGTATCATAGCCTTTGATTCGTGGCATATCTGGAACTTCATCTACGAACTTGTGCAACTGAGATGTCTTTAGCAATCCATTGCTTGCCCATGCAAAATCTGTCAGTAGTCCCACGAAAATCAACCAAGTAATAAAATATTCAAGTAATATTTCCATTAATTCTCCTTTTTGAGATATAGGCTTGGAGAAGACGACTGAGTTAAGAGCGAAAGCAAGAAGACTCTATGTAAGGGCTTTAAATGACAGAGGTTCACATGTAGAAGAAGAGGCTAAGGAAGAAAACAAGAAAGTTGGGACTGTATTAATAATATCTGTCTTCTCTCTGATGGTTGACGAGTAGATTCTTTCGTCTACCTTAGCATTTTTTGGAATATTAATATTTAATGATAGGTTAGTACGGGTGAAAAGTATGAGGCCACCATGAGTGAGAGGATATATAAAAAAAAATACAGATTTTATCTGCGTCACTTGTCTGGCTATTTCTCACCTTTTTATTTAATTCAAAGATATTTTTGCCTTCCTCTAAAGGTGTTTAAAAACCACACGCATATTATGGTTTCGATATCTAAAATATAAATCTGTGTGTGATATAATTCCGATTCACTTCTCATTGGCTTTTATCTTCTCTAATCTGATTGACCAGAAATATATTACGAAGTTTGACTAGAAACGTACATTCTTGTTCATATGCTTATAATTGATGCTAGGAATATCAAGAACAAATCGAGACATTATGAACCAAATATCTCATTTAACCATATCCACCGATTTCAAAAACTATCAAGACTGATTGCAGAGAACTCATCCATGTCCGTACATACAACACATACATCCCTGCAAGAATCAGACCAAGACCTTCACCTTCTTCCCAACTCAAACTCTCCTCCATAAGAAAAAAAAAAACGCTAGACCAATATCACCGATCCCCGAAAAAAGAATCGCCCGCCGATCCATTGCATACAAACTCGAACGCCGTTTCATTTCACCTACATGTGTTCGACTGTGAATTCCAATCGTCGAGAAACTTTTTCATACTCCCCTCGAATTTCCCGACCCTATTCCCAGGCCTAACAACATTAACGTCCCCCCACTGAGAGCAAGGGTCCATTAACCAACCCTTACGACCCGAGCACCAAGCGCCAGGCGTGGCTCGGCTGCTACTGCTCCTCTTCAGAACTTCCCTGTCTATCACGTCAAGGACGGGATCGTCTTTTTGGAACTGTCGGGCGAAGGCTGCCCCGCTTTGTGCTATGTCTTCATAGTCCGAGGAAGTGAGGAGATGGGGTTCCATTTTAGGAGGGTTGTCCCAGACGAAGTACCTCAAGTCTGCGTTTACTGTCTTGTTCATGAATTCTTGGGAGTTGCAGACCAAGGATTGGAAGTAGACTTCTTGCGGAAGGACGACGTTTGTGGCGTACATCAGCATTGTTCTTGGAAGGTTGTCCCATCCAAAGATGCAAAATTCGAGGAATGATCTGCTTAGGAAGACCCATGGGGAACCTGGAAAAAACGTTTATTTCGAGGGGCGAGTGACGATTTAAGTTACTTGGCAAGAATCTAATCATATATTGTCTCATAAGCTGACGAGAAAAAAGCAAAAAATGATACCTGTGAAAACCTTGAAGGAGTCGGGCATGGGACGTTTTTCAGTAGCATGGAAAATTTGGGTCCTCCTAGCTAAGTAAATGCCAGGATCTACTACGATGGGTCGAATCCTTTGACTCCTGTGAGAAGATTACGAAGAGAGATTTTAAGAGAATGTTGTGGGATTTTTGAAGTTTTTACGGATTTTATAAGTAGTAAGGGATTGCCTCACTCTTTCCATCCAAGATCACTGGTGTGATCGATGAAGTTTAAGTCCCTTCTTACTGACGAGAAGACATGAGACAAGTCTGAGAAGCAACAGAAGGAAATGTAAAAGCGAATGAGAACAGCACAAATAGATTATAACGGTGATTTGCTATAAAACTGAAAACTTTTGGGAAGATAATCATGAAACTGATGCTAAGCACTCCGACTTGACTTGCAATTCAGAGTTATGGCTAAAATTCCAACTCTTCAAATTTCATTGAATACAAGAAAGATGGAGAACAGATCAACAGCATTTAAGACTTGTTTAGAATTGGCTTACGTCAACGAGAATCAGGGACCTAAAAGAATATTGATAATATCAAGAACAATAGCAAGTATATCTACTAGAATCACTCGACGAAATAATACGTCAGCTAGACAAAGCTCGCTGCCTCAACGTAATGTGACCAATCACAAATCACAAACAAGACACACTAGAAAAATGTCCAAGCAAGAATATCCAAGCATTACCATCTTGCGTAACCAACGGATAATCCGTAGCGCTCAACGTCACAAACCAATCCCAGCCCACATCGACCTTCAACAAAATCGCCGCACCTCTCAAAACTGCGGCAATATTTGTGGACCCCATGTAAGTATTTGGATCTGGTTTGCCGATCACGTCGACATTCTCGAACGCCCTAATAGCAGGAACTGTCTTAACCATCGCCCCTAATTTAAATCTCTCGTCATCGCCGCCATCATAAGATATATGCAATAAATACCTATTCCTCGGATGATAAACAGCTAACAATAACCGAAATATTCGATCAACATCGCCTTTCCCTCCAAAGATATAGTAAGCAAAAGACGGGGGATGATTGGGCCCGTGATGAATTGTTGAAGCAAAGCGCTTGTGAGGTGGGAAAGCATAGTAATACGACGAACTAAAACCAGAAATGAATACAATGAATGTGATTAAAGCACCAGAAAACAGGGTAAATAGCCATTTTTTATCCGCTCCCATTTAGATCTTGGCAAAACGAGACGCAAATCGATTGTGTAGATCAATCAATAATGAGGGGGAAAAACACCCTTAGCACACTGCATAATTTTAAAGTAAGGCCGTAAATGCAAAACTCAGGTGCTATGCAAGCATTCAAGTAAAGGGGATAACAGGGAGCTGCTGATTACAAAATATCGCAAAAATGTAAATGAGATTACAGAGATGTTCCCCAAAGTCTTGGATAATAAACACGGATCGAAAAATGCTTTTGCTTTTTCAGCTTTATATCTTGTTTCCAACTTCCGATTTGAAATCTGTTCCGAGATTAGGGTTTGATGGAAGCTAGATTTAGGTGGTGGAAGGAGAAAATAAGACGTGAACTTTGAACAGAGGACGGTGAATGAATGAGAATTGAATGAAATGATGAATCGCTTTTTTCTTTTTCTTTGTTCTTTTTTTTTAAAAATTTTTTTTCTTCTTTTACATTTTTCAGTTGCATTTGAGCTTTGTTGATTTACGCCTCGATTTAGTCTTTCATTATATCCGATGATTAATAATAGTAAGTGTTTTGCTTTGCTTCTTGTTGAATACAAATGTTTCCTTGTAAAATTATGAACCACACTCTCTTGAACGGGCGTGTGCTACACGATTAAGGTTTTTGCTCACTACTGTCGGTGGCGTTGAAACTCACGCGCTGGTGATGGACGTAAACGTATAACGTGAAACAACGTCGTTTCGAGTCTTCGATTGCTGTAATTCACTTTTCGCAAATATTTTCTTACATTGGAATATCAATATTTCATTATTTTATGACCAAAACAACTATATCGTTCTTGTTTTTTGACACTTTTTTTTTATTTCGTAAGTTTAATTTCGTGCCTTGGATTATAGACATGATCAAGGATTTTAATCTACGGTGGTTACTCTGTCACATGCAACTATAAGGATTATTTTAAATTAAATATAACGTATAGCGAGTATCAAACCCCTTGGGCAAGTTGTCTAAATCTTATAGAAAACATAACCATTATAATTACTTGCAACTCTTTATCAGATAAGAGATGACTTACTACATAATCAATGACAGCCCATATATATGCGACTTTAATTAAATCAAGATCGGTTTACGACAGTCGACAAGGGTCGAATAAATGTTCTGCCAAGATTCTCTCCTGTCCTGACAATTATTTAATCACTAATTTATTAAAGATAATCTCATTACCTCTCAACATGCATTAGTATATCTATATTGAGATCTACATTATGCGGAGTCAAAGGTTCAAAAAATAATCACATAATATTATTTTTTATTGTGATCACTTGCTATGTGGATTTAGGTGTATGTATTCAGGACTTTAGAAAAAATAGAAACAAAAATGTAGCTTAGAGGATTCAAAGTTCAAACCCACCGCAATGATTTGTCGAACATTAACTATAAGGACTATCGCCACCAGGTTAAACAACATTATCTGAACTAAACTACATAATAGTTACTTATGGACTTTTTGGCCGAGGGGTCAATGGCCCCCCAAGCCCCAACGTAGGTTCGTCCCTGCTTACAACCTCAGTAAGTCTATTTAATGTTTTAATTGCTTCCGCACAGGGACGGACGCAGGGGGGCTCGTGGGGGCTATTGACCCCCCGAGCTGTCGGATTTTGCCATGGTTGAGCCCCGAGCTGCCGGATTTTGCTTGGTTTCGCCATGGTTGAGCCCCCCGACCATAAGATCCATAGAGGGTTTCGATTGACCCGAACTCCCTTGATTTTTCATTTTTCTGATTTTTCTGTTCTTAGGTGAGAGTGAGACCTTTTCCTAGGTGACGGGACGAAGAAGATGACGAGGTGGCAAAATAGGGAAAAACTATTTTAATTAGGTTTAATGATATTGGGCTTGGGTATATATTAATGGTAATACATTTATTTAATAGAGATAGCCCAACACAATTTTAATTTATATTAAATACAAAGTATCTATAATCATATCAAAATATATGCTTTTAAATTAAATATTACATGGTAAATTTATACTATATTCGTTAAATATTGGCCAAGAAAACATGTTTGACATCTGTAATTACTTATAGGTATTTTTTTTATAAAAATTGGGCATGTGACGCCCGAGGCCGATGGGACGGGATGTTACAGGTGGTATCAGAGCACAACTTCTCGCAGTACGATGTGGTTCGAGGACGAACGATGCGGAAGATGGTGGGCATGTGACGCCCGGGGCCGATGGGACGGGATGTTACAGGAGACATTTAATTTAAGCGAATAAAGCGGTTTTTGCACGCACGACTACGTACAGCTTTTTAAAATCAATCCTACTAACAGTTAAACGGTTCCCTGATTCCTCACCTCAAACAGCCCATAGGCGACAAAGAAAAGAAGAGGGGTGGGAGAGATTGTATCGCCCGCGACCGTGCCTCGATAATGCAACGTATCCGTATCGCATCGACGTTCGCATCCGCGATGGCGAACCATGGTTGAGCCCCCTGACCATAACATCCTGCGTCCATCTCTGCTTCCGCATGCTCTTGTGAGAGAGGGTTTTCGCAATTTTTTGGTGTTTATTATGGCAGCAAAACATTTCCACCTTTATTTCTTGATTTTTTGGTCAAGCTCAAGCCTTTTATATACCATGTTCTCTCCACCACGAGCAAGGATTGCGAAACTATTCTGAAACTAAATGAAATTAAGGGAAAATTATAAAAATGGGTCACTAAGTATGCCAATTTTCGATTTTGGATCACTATGTTTGCCATTTACAAAACTAGGTCACTAAGTATGTATATATTAACAAAATTGGGTCACTGACCTCTTTTTTCTTATTATATACATACTTAGTGACCCAAATTTGTAATTATATATATACTTAGTGACTCAATTTTGTTACTATATACATACTTAGTGACCTAGTTTTGTAACTGGCAAACATAGTGACCTAAAATAAGAAAATTGTATACTTAGTGACCCATTTTTATAATTTTTCCATGAAATTATTACCGTCTCACTTTATTTTCCAATGAAATCATACAACTCAACGATAACGACATTCTTTTTTTTTCTTACATACTATCATCGTCCTACGCAACAACCATATTAGCCAACTTATTCAAATTAAACGGTCGAATCCTATCGATCCCGCCCGCCCACATCGTCTTAGATATAAGCTTGTTCGTATGTTCCGAAGGATGAAAAAAATCCCAAAACAAATATTCGTCGGGATTCTTACACATCGTGTAGCCTTCTTTCCCACATTGCAGTTCACCCCCTAAAGCTCCATATCCACAGCATGCACTCGACACGTCAGCATATCCTACGCCATAATATGAACGATCATAAACAATTTTTTCACACAACGAAAGGAAAGGAAGTTAAAAACTTACGATAGTGTTTAGGGTTTTCTCGAAAAATCTTAATGGCCATGTAAACATCGGCGTAGACCCCAACTGCGCCGGGGTACTTCAAGGGCAATGACTTGACTATATTTTCCAAGCCCATGTTATAATTCTTGACCATTTTATTCATTTTGCCAAAGCATTTTGTCGAAGGAGCGCCTAGCAAAACCCTAGCGGGCACGCAGCCAACTGGGCCTAAACCGAAAAGGGTGAATTTTCGCGCGCCGAGTTTGTAAACTTCGTGTAAGTAGTATTCGACTTGCGTGAGCATGGTTCGAACGTAAGCTTCTGGAGTTTGGGGGTGAGGGTTGAACGGGTATAATAAAAAATAGTTGAAGATATCGTTCGAGCCCGATTCTAGGAAGAAGAGGGAGGATTTGATTAGGGTTTTGGGGATATGGTTTTGGGATGCTAGGTTTTGAAATTGCTGGACTTGGTCTTGGATTGGAGTTACTAACTGCAACAAAAGATGCCATGAGTTAGTGAAATATGTATTAGTGATAAAGGAAGGGATTTTTATCTATTTAAATTTGTCTTACGGAATCATTGTTTGTTGACTGTAAAACTCCACTTCCAGCGCTGGCAAAGTTGATGCCATTTGAGGGAATAGACTTTAAAGTTCCATTCGTAATTGCAAGCTGTATCTCCTGGTATGGCTTTTGCATAGGGATCCCAAGAAACTCAGCTGCGGTTAAATTACGCAGTTAATGCTCATATACATCCCTCTCTCTTTATACAAATATAGACGAAATTTCAGTTACGCTATTAATGTCACTCGAAATATTAATAATATAATACATACAGATAAAGTCAGGTACAGTTCTTCCATTGGTGAACCTTCCAGTGGGATGGTGAAAGAAGGAAGATCCATAGGGTGGAAAATCAGCCTGGGCAGTGCAGTTTACGTTGTAATGATTATTACCAGCGTCGAAAAGTGAATCGCCAAACACGAAGATGCCTTCTTCGACCTTTGACGACGACCGTTTTGCATTGCAGGCCAAAAAAATCAAGTGGAGCGAAGAAGCAATAACGAGAATGATGGAATAGTGTAATCTGCTTGACCTCTCCATTTTTTAAGATAATGAAATTTATCAAAGCAGAGTGAGATAAAAGGTATAGATATTGACGAGAGATTTATACGAATATTGGGGGGAAAAGGAGATAGCAGACAAAAGATCGAAACGAACTATAGTTGAAGAAGGCATGCCAAGGAGAGAGGCATCATTCTGCGTCAGCGTTGGTTCACATTTAAAACTGCATCTTTTGTACTTACTCGTCTTCCTTCACTACTTTTTTTTTTCCCGTTTTAATTTTGTTGTTGCATTAACTATCATCGTCAGTTATATGAAAAGGCAAAGTCGTCTTTCTTTATGGTTTCATTGCGAGCGATAGAAAGAGAGTCGTCAGTAGAAGACATACATAAAAGAAGTATAGTAGTTGCATATAATACAAAATAAAAAAACATGTTAGTTTTGGAAAAGATGTCTGCTAAAGATACAAATGTAATTCCTGAGCATGAAGAAGACAATGCCAGAAACCAAATTATTTTCGACATGGGAACAGTTAGGATCAAGAACAAATCATTTAAAGACCTTTTTCTCCTAGGAAGCAGATTCCTTGGCGATCTTCTCAGCCTTGGCAATAACCTCGTCGATTCCTCCAACCATGTAGAATGATTGTTCGGGAAAATCATCGTATTTTCCATCCAAGACTCCCTTCAGTGAATAACAATAATAATGAATCATAAGGGACGAAACATAATATAGCAGACGTTGATGAAAATAGAGAGGGTGTTTGTTACCTGGAAACTGTTGATGCTCTCCTTCAAGTCGACGTACTTTCCAGGGGCACCCGTGAAGACTTCAGCCACGTGGAAAGGCTGGCTCAAGAATCGCTGAATCTTACGAGCACGAGCAACGGTCAACTTATCATCTTCGCTAAGCTCATCCATTCCCAAAATGGCGATGATGTCCTGAAGATTCTTATAGTTCTGAAGAACTTTTTGGACACCACGTGCAGTATTGTAGTGCTCCTCTCCCAAGATATGGGGCGACAGCATACGAGACGTCGAGTCCAGTGGATCAACAGCGGGATAAATACCGAGCTCAGAAATCTTGTAAAACAACACAATCATCAATAGTGATAACATATATTTTTTCTCAATCTCTCAAGATAACAGCATTGCAAATTGTGGTAATAAAGCTTGAATGATGGGAATTAAAAATTGGGGGTAACACGATCATTCTTTACATACTACAAGGATGTGCTTGCAAATACCTGTCGAGATAACACAGTAGTGGCGTCCAAGTGAGCAAAAGTGGTAGCAGGGGCAGGATCGGTCAAATCATCAGCTGGGACATAAATGGCTTGGACAGAAGTAATCGAACCTTTCTTAGTCGTAGTAATACGCTCTTGAAGGCCTCCAAGATCAGTAGCCAAAGTTGGTTGGTACCCCACAGCAGATGGAATACGACCGAGCAGAGCAGACACTTCCGAGTTAGCCTAAAATTGAACAGAAAATATAAATGTATATTAGCAGGCGAGCATTCTTGTCAGTAACCAGTTTTTTGACGTGAGAATGATAATACGAATATTTACTTGTGTAAAACGGAAAATGTTGTCAATGAAGAGAAGCACGTCTTGTCCTTCTGCATCACGGAAGTGTTCAGCAACAGTCAAACCAGTGAGACCAACGCGGGCACGAGCGCCCGGGGGCTCGTTCATTTGACCGTAGACAAGTGCACATTTACTTTCAGCCTGATAATAATAAGCATAAGGCGAGTAAGAAGAAGATATGGCCAATCCCATCCCACTTCAGTTTAACAGCTAAGTGAGGGTGATGCTAACCTGCTTATCACCTAGCTTAATCACGCCACTTTCAATCATTTCTCTGTACAAGTCATTACCCTCACGAGTGCGCTCCCCAACGCCAGCAAACACGGAGAAACCTCCATGAGCTTTGGCGACATTGTTAATCAGTTCCATAATGAGGACTGTCTTCCCTACACCAGCACCACCAAACAATCCAATCTTTCCTCCTCTCTGGTATGGTGCAAGAAGGTCCACAACCTGGGATTGAAGAAAAAACATTGGTATGTATGAATCATATGGAAAAATGAACGAGCATTGTCAATGTGGTTAAAAATGGAGGTTTGATGCGCCAAAGCTGCCAACTTGTATCACGAAAGATACCTTGATGCCAGTGACGAGAATCTGTTGTTCTGTTGCTTGCTCCACAAAGGCTGGAGCTTCACGGTGGATTGGTAAAAAGTGCTCGGTATCTGCATAATAATCAATTTTATTAGAAAATGGCAGCCCAAAGGATGGCTAGAAAAATTGTTTTAAACTGAATAAAGTTCAACTTCACTCACTGAGATCTCCTTTCTCGTCAATAGGCTCTCCAATAACGTTGATTATGCGGCCTAAAGTGGCTCTACCAACGGGAACCTGAGATAGAGCATGAAAAGAACTATCAAGAAAATAAAACAATACTAAAGGTACGATCACAATATATCGAATTCAAAAGAAACTGCTTCATAGAAATCAGAGATTGAAATCAAAAGAAACTGCTTCATAGGCATATCAATTAAAGCATATATGATCAATTGAAAAGAGAAAATAAGATAATAATTGAGCAACGACTCACAGTAATGGGCGAACCAGTGTTCAGAACTCTCTGTCCCCGAACCAATCCTTCGGTCCCATCCATAGCAATGCATCTCACAACATTCTCACCCAAGTGCTGAGCCACCTCAAGCACCAACCTAATCTGATTATCGAGAACCTCCAACGCGGTCAAAATCGGAGGCAAACCCTCGTCAAACCTCACGTCCACGACCGCGCCGATGACCTGGCACACCTTTCCCACCGCACCTTTACCAGTAAACTCATCGGCGATCTTTCCACCGGCTACGGCGCCTGGAGATTTGGTCGGAGGCGGTGGCGACGGCGTATTCGCGGCAGCTGAGGAGGTCGCGTAGTGAGCTGCCACGCGGTGGAGGAAATGGCCTGCCGGCCGCGGAGCTGCTTTGGGCACGGGAGATCCATGGCGGAGCGCTGCGGAGGAACGCAGAATCGAGGCAAAGAGCCTCCGTGACGCCATGAGCTCGATGGAGATTCGCTGTGTTCTTCGGATAGAGCCTAAGGCTTGCTTGCTTTGTGATGTGAAATGACGTTTGAGCTACTCTGTGATGTGCTGTGAAATCCGTTATTTCGGGTATTTATTTACTGTTTTTTCCTTTATTTATATTTAATTTTGGTCCCTTCAACGTTTTTTACCGGGTATTGTGGGTTGAGATTTACTGTTATTCATTTATCTTTAACGGTTTTACCGGGTATTGTGGGTTGAGATTGGTTATCGGAGAAGATGGCGATGAGATTGCTTTGAAGTTGTTAATTGACCTAAATCATGGGCTTGTCAGAAATTATTATTAAATTTTCGACAGTTTCTAAACATTTTATTAACAATTTAAAACCCAACTAATCCAAGAAAATAATCATGTAATTTATGTAAGGTGAATCTACATAAAAATACTCATTTATATAAAAATAATTTACAAGTCAGTACCTATGTCAGAATTTTTTTTATATAAGTACCCGTTTGACTTTGTGTACCATTTTTTCAGTCTTGACGTACCTTTTTATACGTGTATGACGTACCACGTCACGCGTTTATATGGTACCTATATCGTTTCTATACTCATCTTAATGTGTTATATGTACCATTTCTCATTGTATTATATACCACAATATGTTTCTCTATGGTACCTAAATATGTTACATGACGTACCTTGCAGCGGGACGGGTACCATTGTGCAAAAAATTTATCCTAATAATTACCTACATATAAAAAAATACTGATACGGTACCTGATTTGCAACATTTTATATAATTAGGTACTTTTGTTATAAATTACCCATCTAACTGAAATAAAGACCAGAAGATCACATCATATAAGTTGTCTTCTTAGATTCAACAAGTACACGATCTATACAGAATGTTGTAATACAGCAAGCACCATACGGTACATTCGTATTATTTAGTTTCAAGACAATTTTCTTGCGAAACCCAAATTTAATTGTGGTATTAGCCCCACCCCATCCCATCCATCGAATAAACAACATAAAAAAACAAAAAAAAAAAATTGGAACTACTTAAATCTATCTTTGGTGTATATATATTGAACCACACACCATATTGGGTATTGTCGGTATTCTATTCTATCTTCACCCACGCTCCACGGCATCAAACATTAGATTGAAATGTTCGATCCATTTCAATAATATTGTTTGTTATATATTGTTGTTCTTGACTCGTTTTTTGCACGTCGATATAGTTTGCGGGCGTTTTCGATCTTGAAGACAAATTACGTGAGTCGTCCAACGCCCGAAAATATGCGTAAGGCCGCCAACCTAGTTAAATAAAAAAACATACGAATATTTCTCAATATTAGAATTGCGATCTTTGGCCTTCAATAAAATCTAGTTAAAAAAGTTCACCTTCTGAGTGGTATGGAGGAGGAAAAAACTGAAGATAACAAAATGTAGCAACCACAAAACCTGAGATTGAATTCAACATGGTGAGAAAATAGATACATATATATAACAAAGTCGAAAATTATTTCGCGGGGACTATTTACCTAAAATACCCCCCGCAAACACGTCTTGCCAGTGATGCCAATAGTCGTCCACGCGAGAAATTGCGACGAGGCACGCAGATAAAATGGGAAGAAAAACGATGCATAGTTTCGCAACGTGTCCCCTTCGATCGAAACACTTTATCTTTCCCGAGAGGTATAACGATAAAAACCCTAGACCCGCAAATGACCCTGAGGAAAAAAAAAGAGAAATTTTTTACTACATGGGGTGTTTTTTTTTTTTTTAAGGTTGAAGTTGTGCTATTTTTACAAGAATTCGTTTTACTTACATGAAGTATGGCCGCTAGGAAAGCTCTTGTGCCCTTCTTTTATCTCACTATCATTACCGTGACAAACAACGTCCCCCCAAACATCGTATTGCTATCAAATGAAGAACTGGAATTTAGGAAAATTTTATATGATTAACGAAAAAGATGAGCTTCATATATACTTCTATTCCGTCGGGAAAGCATCGCCAGAAAAAATTTGGCCTCGGTCGGCCAACTGCATCCTTTATTGCATCAGTGAGTACTCCAGTTATAAGCACAGCAAAAAGAATTCCTGTGAAAGTCCACTAATTAATATATATATATATATATATATATATATATATGAGCTTCATAAATAACTCTTGAGTTTCAGGAAAATGAGTTAGAAATTGATAGTTAGATTAACCTAGTATACTATGGTGCAGATCATAGACATCTTTCCTTCGAATATAGTAGAGAAGGAAGATGGCAATGGGAAGGAAAACTGCATACAACTAATAAGCAAGAAAAAATATAGATTAGTTAATTATCGATTATTACGGGATAAGAAAAAGAATACTAAGACTCACGGGAACTGTCCAAATAGGGACGGTGTTGTCCTTCATCGGGTATTTGAGATCGGCCATCATTTCTTCTCCGACGAAACGATAGAATGGGCTAATAATATTTAGACCGATTTCTATGATTCCAAGAAGAATAAGTATTAACCAGTCGTGTTTGTGAGTTCTTGCTAATATTCCTCCGTGAGATTTGATTGTGTGTCTGCATTCGAACTCGGTTTCGCAGCTAATAGGCTTATCCTTATCCAATACATGCATATACATTAGAACAAAAACGAACAAGGTTGGGATTTCCCAATTTTCGATTCGCAGGTTGTAATAAATGATAGTTCAAGTAAATACGCATAGAACAAAATAAACAGAATTACCTGAAAAGTGTTCGTCATGTTTGGAGAAAGGAAATCTCAAACTTACTTGAAGAATGGGTTCTTTAATTTCCCAGGAAAATAGTTCTTATCCACATGATTTCCTGTTTTTGATAATAAATTCATACGTTATAAGCCCCTCGGCCCATGCAATAATAGATTACAGCAAATGACGTAATAGAGAAAAGAATAAAAGAAAAAGAAATCGTTTGTAGCAAACAAAACAAAGACTTTTAAATGGAAAACTGAATCATACCTCTCCTACGTACGTATTTTGTCTGGCGTTAAAACAATGTCGTCGATAGCTATGCGAGAAAATAGAGGACGATATAGCCCATGACGACGATGGATGTTTTGTTTGTCTCTCTCTGTGGAAATTCTCTGCAGATATATATAATGGCGTACCGAAGTTTTAGTAGCATCATTGGTAAGGCAGAGAATTATTATCTCGACTATCATTATTAATTAAAATTCCTTATTGTAATTTATAAATGAAACCTCATTGTATTGTAGGCTTTAGAGCATATAAAGGGGACGTAGGTTTTCAGTTCTTCGTGGGCTTTATGTTGGTTTTGGGCTTGAAGTAGGCCCAATTATCTTTGTTCATTTTGGATTAGGGGTGTTCATCGGTCGGTTCGGTTTTTGCAAATTTCGGTTCGGTTCGGTTTTCGGTTTTACGTATGCTTAATCCGATATCCGAACCGTTTTAATTTGGTTTGGTTCGATTTTTTATAATTCGGTTCGGTTATTTTCGGTTAGGAATTTAATATCAACAAAAAATATATTATGAGCTGAAAATACATACCAATTTATGGTTATTAAAAATCAAAGAAGATTTGTGGAACATGACATGTAGCAAAATAATTCAAAGGTCCGAAACAACAACATGAAAATGTAACAAAATCTAACCAAAATATAAAAACATTCATCTGAAGATACTATAAATTATTTGGGAGAAAAATAGTATTTGATTGGTGAGGAAAACATTCACCTAAAAATGGAAAAAAGTATACCATGAAATTATATTTACTGTGCTGTTTACGTTATGAGAGAAAAACAAATTATTTTGATATTTTTTATTTTTAATGTAGTATGATAATTTCAGTTCGGTTTTTTCGGTTTTTCCGGTTTTACGTATGCTTAATCCGATATCCGAACCATTTTAATTTGGTTTTCGGTTCGGTTTTTTACAATTCGGTTCGGTTTTTTTCGGTTCCGGTCTTTTCGGTTCGGTCGGTTTTTTCGTTTTTTCGATTAATTTGAACATCTCCTAATTTTGGTTGGTCGCGCGCCGACACGCAGAGAAAATGTGTACATTTTGATTTTATCATTTTCTTTGGCGAAATTTGGCGAAATACGAGGAGAGCTCCACGACTCTCGAAATAGATAAATAGTAATAACATCCAAATCTGAAATCCAAGTCAAATCTGCAAAACTTGCCAACAATGGCCAAGATGTTATCCCAATCCAACTTCAATCATACGGCGAACGTCGCCGTCGCTGCTCTTCGTTGCCATAACCTCCCACGCGCCGCTGCGTCTCGCCGGCTGGCGGTCAACGTCAGGGCTTTTTCGGACGAATCCGTAGCCGCCGATGCCGAGAAGCTGACGAACAAGCCGCCGGTGTGCACCGCAGACGAGCTTCATTACGTCGCCGTCGGAGACTGGAAGCTTGCTCTGTGGCGATACAATCCTTCGCCGCGGGTACTTTTTGTGCAACGTTGCTTTCTGAGCTGAATGGTTCGCGATTATTTCAGTTACCTGAAGCTTGAATTTTCTTTTGCAAAAGCTTTATAGTTTTACGTTTTTGTTATTGCATAAATTCTTGCTGATTTTGTAAATTCAAAGCAGGCTCCATCTAGAAACCATCCCCTGTTGCTGTTGTCGGGAATGGGAACAAATGCAATTGGATATGATCTTGCTCCTGGGGTAGTTTGCTTATTCCCATTCTATAAATTACAAACAATATTCAATTTTTTTTTCTTTCTGTTTTTGGTTTTTCCAAAAAACAACTTCTTTCGTCGTTTGTTCAACATAATGTTGAATAACAATGTAATATATGGATATGCATACAATATAATGCTTGCTTGCTTGTTGCAGTCATCATTTGCCCGACATATGTGCGGCGAAGGATTCGATACATGGATTCTTGAAGTTCGAGGGGCAGGGCTGAGCATAAGAGGGTCTGATCTTGAGGGCGTTGAGGAGTCTGCTCGTGAGAGATCTGACGAGATGGAAGCTGCTTTGGATAATGGGACCAACGGTGCTATCGTCTCTACTTACAACCAATCACCGCTGGTAATTCTGTTTAACTTTGGTTGATGAAGAGATTGGCGATTACTTCTATGTGTCTGATAAAAAAAAAGTTTCCAAGCTCTGTTTCATTTCTCCTCCACTCTTATCTTCAGGGGAGAATCCTAACAACTTTAGAGGATTTTCAGAAGCAGTTGGACTTGATTATCAACTATGACTGGGATTTTGATCACTACTTGGAACAGGACATTCCTGCTGTGGTGAGGTGACATTTCTTTGTTGTATCAATATGCGGTTTAGATTTTTATCTTTGTCTTTCACCCAATTTTTCGGTTTTATGCATGTATCTTAGTGAATGGTTGATATTTGTAGTCTGTGTTTGATCTTATATGCTGACTTTGTAGGTCAAGTACATACAAGAGCAGAGCAAACCCAAGGATGGCCGCTTACTAGCAATTGGTCATTCTATGGGAGGTATCTTGCTTTACGCCATGCTATCACGATATAGTAAGTCACCATCTATCTTTTTTCTTTTTGTAAGGGTTGATGTGTTTGATGTTGGTCTATTCTATCACGAACATCTTCTGTCCACATTCTTACACAAGTTTTTTGGTATTTCTAAATATTATAAGGTTCCGAGGGAACAGATCATGGATTCGCCGCAGTTGTGACGCTGGGGTCATCCATCGACTACACAACTTCAAAATCGTCACTCAAACTGCTCGTACCCCTTGTAAGTTTTCAAAATCTTATCACAGCATTGTGGACCACTTGTTTGATTCGGACAAATCGATGAGCGAAGCATACATTTGTCTCCTTCAGGCTGATCCTGCCCAGGCTCTAAATGTGCCCGTTGTTCCTTTAGGGGCATTACTGACCGCAGCTTATCCTCTTTCCTCACGCCCGCCTTACGTTTTGGCATGGGTGAAAGATCTTATTACAGCTGATGATATGATGCACCCCGAACTATTAAAGAAGCTTGTTTTCAACAATTTTTGTGAGTCGAAACTTTTCACTCCTTTTATTTTTGTGGCCTTTGTCCTTGAAAAATACCGAATCCATGTAAAGGTGGGATCTTTCTTGGTCTTAATCCCAGAATAGCCTTTCAGCCATCACGCATTTCGTCATGCAGGCAATATTTCTGGAAAATTAATACTGCAGTTAACGTCTGTTTTTCGAGATGGGGGATTACGAGACAGAAGCGGGACATTTCTGTACAAGGACCATCTTCATAAAATCGACGTCCCTGTCTTGGCTCTTGCAGGAGATAGAGACTCGATATGCCCGCCAGAAGCTGTATACGGTTAGTTAGTTAGTTATACTTATTCATCAAACGAATCTCTCCAAAGTCTCACTAATTTGATTTCTGTTGTGATCATAATTGTGGAGCAGAAACAGCAAAGCTCATCCCCGAGCACTTGGTGACGTACAGAGTGTTCGGAGAGCTTAGTGGTCCACATTATGCTCACTATGACTTGGTTGGCTCACGAATGGTACGTTTTCTGCATTTATACGCAAGATTGCGTATGAAATTCGATAGGTGTTAATGGGCATTTTCGTTCGAATCTTATTAGGCTGCAAAACAAGTCTACCCATGTATAATTGAATTTCTAAGCAAGTACGACTCGGCTGATTAAAGGGCATCGATCATCTTCGAATTTCAAGAATCTGTTATTATACCTCACGACGTTGCTTCACATTTGCGCATGGCTGTTTTTCCGGTGAGCATTCTAATGCATAGTTGTTCGTTACCATGGTTTATTTATGTAAAAATAACATCTCATATTTTTCACCGTCATACATAGGACCGTCGTCGACTTCTCAACGCCCACAAATTTACGCACCAAGACCCACAATACACGTTGTTTATTCAATTTCCTTGTAAAATTTGGTTCTCTAATGTAATTACGGAAAAAGTACTAGTTGTTTTGGAGTGTTTTTCCAGCGCAAATAAGGAATCCTGTAATCTTTGACATCTCGAAATTATATTACAGACAGAAATTATCCTTTCATCTTCGAGATCAAGAAATTTATATATATATCAGAAGTTTTAAAACCCGTTGGTTATCTGACAATTATTAAACTAGGCCTTGGTGGGGTGCGCCAGGCCCACGCTGTAGTGCAACGCGTGGGCGACGCGCGAAGGCCCAAGTAGCAAGCTACCTTAATGGGCCTTCACCCTAAAAAAATTAATTTAATATCATGTGGGCCGATGGCCCACGTATCAGATATTAAACTGATAAGAACAGATACTACACTTGATCTTAGCCAAAAGGCCGAGAAAGGTATGCTTCATCTCACTGTCGAAGCCCTAATTTATAGCCTTGCTCTTTCTCCGCCCTCACTCTACTCAATCGATGTGGGATATTATATAACAGAGCAGCAAATTTAATGCATTGACTGACTCAACTCTCAATTCATATATGGGTCCACTCACAGTAAAGGAATTGTTTTTGCATAGCCAAATTTTCCATCTCACGGGCCAAACGCGGCGCAAGAAAAGTCCAAGTCAATCCATGGAATGGAAGGAAGACTGGAATTATAGACGATGTTGCTAAAAGTTGGAAGCAAGAACCACCCATTTGAGCTCCTCCAAAGACATGCTTCCTCATCAGATCTTACACGCACTAGTAGCGGTAATAATAACAATCCTCTCCTCGCTGGCGACGAAAGGGTGGTCTTCTTCGAATGCAGACCAATACGAGGTTTGTGGTTCGCCGAAAAGCTGCGGCTATGGTCCGAACATAAGCTACCCTTTCTACATCTCAGGCGTGCAAGAATCTTACTGTGGGTACCCTGGATTTGCCCTCAATTGCAGCCAAGAAGGCCGTCCGATGATCAATATTTCTGGGAATGATTTTTTGGTGGGAGCTATTGATTACAGCAACAACTCCATTATAGTGTTCGATGCGTATTCTTTATCGTCAGTTTCTGAGGTTTACAGCTGCCGAAAACTCCTTCAGAACGCCACGATTCCAGCCTCTCCTTTCACTTACGCTGGCAGTAACTTTACAAGACTCCATCTTTTCTCCAACTGTTCGTCCCTGTCTGAGAAAATCGACCTCGTTTCTTACACGGTTCCGTGCAATTGTTCTGGCGAATATAACAATT
Organism: Craterostigma plantagineum; assembly: GCA_027422505.1. NCBI lineage: Eukaryota > Viridiplantae > Streptophyta > Magnoliopsida > Lamiales > Linderniaceae > Craterostigma > Craterostigma plantagineum. The sequence continues at coordinate 1,000,198 of JAPQWV010000005.1, forward strand.
CTTCTATGCCTCAAACACAATCTATGGCCGACGGGGCCATCGTCGCCATGTATGGTACGGATGATAATTTGAAGGAAGCGCAAGACAAGTGTGGAATGCGTGGGGTTAGAGTAGTACAGCGCTTGGGAAACTTTTCATCGAAAACTGGAAATTTTAATGCTACAGAAACTCTTGGAGAGACGTTGAGAAGTGGGATTGAGCTCAGGTGGATTGAGAATGACTGCAGCCGTTGTGTTACCAGCGGCGGAAGATGCGGATTTGATTCTTCTTCTTCCAGTTTTAGATGTACAAGTAAGTATAATGTCGATATTGTTGTATAAGTTTCTGGGCAGAGTTAAGTTTCAAGATGTCTTTAATCTTCTTGTTTCTGGGCAGGAAGAAGCAGGACAGTAAGACTCACATTGGTTATAAGTAAGTATGCAATAAGATTGAGAATCAAGACGTTATCTTTCTGGTTTTTTCTGCTGATTGCAGTTGATTGAGAGTCTTGTTTGAAAAGAAATGCGATGCTGTTTTGTGTTTGACAAACAATTTAACGTGGTTCGGATCTTTGATTAAGTCCTACATCCACGGTGAATTTGTGTAATCACTAATCGACACGAGTCTGAATACAGATCAAGAAGATGATTATGATCAATCTTCTGAAGAACAAGAAAGCTAAATGAAAGATGAGATGATAATTGAATTTCTCAGTGAGTATTGAATGACCCGCAAAATCCCTTCTTATATTTGAACTTGGCGCCAACCTTCATCTTCGTTGGTTCAACTGAAATCGTCACTGTGCTCGGCAACTTTATTAGTGACTTGCTATTAGAAACGTCACTGGCCTCAGCAATTTTATTAGTAAGCTGTCAACTTTAAAAGTGGCTCGAGCTGTTTGCTTTAGGATCAGTGTTCTTCAGTCATACAACACACGACTGATCCTCAGTGTGTTCTTGATCCTATAGGCTCTTGATTTGATAGCCCCCCGCAAGATGGATGGTACAAGTTAATGACAGACATCTTGAGCAATAGATCCCGCAGGAGAGGAGCTGGTAAAGGTTTGGTAAATACATCAGCTAGTTGAAGAGCTGATCGAACTGGTAAGAGTTTGATTGCACCATTTGCCACATGGTGGCGAATGAAGTGACAATCAATCTCTATATGCTTGGAGCGCTCATGGAATTTGGGGTTCGCAGCCAACTTCAAAGCAGACTGATTATCACAGAAAATAACTGGTTTCTGCTGGACTGGTATGTGGAGTTCTTCCAGCAAATGTCTGATCCAAAGTGTTTCAGCTACTACTGCTGCAAGAGCTCTGTATTCTGCCTCGGTAGATGACCTCGAGACTGTTGCTTGCTTTTTCGCTTTCCAGGTTACTAAAGCATTTCCTATAAATGTGCAATAACCGGTCACAGATTTGCGTGTGTCCTTGCAAGTGGCCCAATCAGCATCTGAGAATGCTTTCAGATCAAAAGACTGCTCTGAATTCAGGAGTATACCCTGTCCTGGCGAGTTCTTTAAGTATCTAAGCACGTGATGGGCAGCAGCTAGGTGTGCTGTTCTGGGCAGAGCCATATATTGGCTAAGTTTATTCACAGCAAATGTGATGTCAGGCCTTGTGAAGGTTAGGTAAATGAGTCTCCCAACTAGCCTCCTATACTGAAAGGATCTGCCAAAAGTTCACCATCTGTCTCTGTAATGGTTTGGCTGGGACTCATGGGGGTTGCCGAAGGCTTGGAGTTGAGGTAACCAGTATCTTGAAGGATCTGCAACGTGTATTGTTTTTGTGATAGGTAAATGCCTTTCTCACTTCTTGCCACTTCCACTCCAAGGAAGTATTTCAAGTCACCGAGGTCTTTAATCTTGAAGCAGTTCTTTAAAAAGACTTTTGTCTCTTGTATGGTCTTGTCTGAAGGTCCGGCTAGTATGATGTCGTCCACATAGACTAGCAGCACAACCAAATCACTTCCTTTCCCTTTTAAGAACAGAGTATGGTCGGACTGCGTTTGAATGAATCCAAATTCCTTCACAGCACTAGTAAACTTTTGATTCCATTGACGTGATGCTTGCTTGAGACCATATATGGATTTAAGTAGCTTACACACCATTCTATCCTTCCCTGTTTTCTGATATGCTGTATAAAACCCCTGTGGAAGCTCCATATACACTTCTTCCGTGAGCTCTCCATTAAGAAAAGCGTTGTTAACATCCAATTGACTTAAGCTCCATCCAAGTTTGGCGGCTAGACACAAGACTATTCTGATGGTGCTGGGCTTTGCAACGGGAGCGAAGGTGTCTATGTAGTCCACCCCCTCCCGTTGATTATACCCCTTGGCAACTAATCTTGCCTTATACTTTTCCACTTGGCCAAGAGAGTTGTGCTTTACCCTATAAACCCATCGGCTTCCTATGGCCTTTTTATCCTTTGGGAGTTTGATGATGGTCCAGGTAGCATTGTCCTCCAAAGCTTTTAATTCCTCCTGCATTGCCTCCATCCAAACAGTGGAGGAAGCTGCCTGTGAGAAGGTTCTTGGTTCTTGAGTCATAGAGACAGTGTTGATTAAAGTCTGATATTCCCTGGTGAAATTGTGGTCTGTGACCACTTCTGAAATGGGGTATAGAATGTTCTTTGCTACCAGATTATTACACTGATAATCTCCCAGGTATGAAGGCTTCTTGGACTGTCTGCCTGACCTGGTATGTGTGCCCACAGTAGCTTGTTCATTAGCCACATTTCCCTGATGGGGTAGTTCTGCATCTTCACTGTAATCATCCTCTGTTTCTGAGGCACTTTGGGTGTCCTGGCTCAGACCCATTGTTTCTGTGATCTGATCTTCCTCCAACAGTGTCTCATTTGGTGGATGCTGTGAGTGCTGTGACTTCTCTTGATGAAAGGGCTGGAGAGACCTGGGCAGTACCAATTCTGAAAATGGATCTGTCCCTGGTGATGGAGAAGTTGGCTGCTCTTTCAGAGGAAAAATGTTCTCCAGAAACTTCACATCCCGAGAGATAAAGACCTTCCTTGTCTTGAGATCCATCACCTTATATCCTTTGACACCTGTTGGATACCCCAGAAAGATGCACTCCACTGCTCTAGCATCAAATTTCTTTCTTGCACCTGCAAGGGTAGAGCAAAAGCAAAGACAGCCAAATGCTCGAAGTACATGATAGTTAAATGGTCTCTGATATAGAAGGTCATAAGGACTTTTGCCACCTAAACCTATTGAGGGTGTTCTGTTTATTAAAAAGGTTGCAGTTAGAGTACATTCTGCCCAGAAACTTATTGGCAAACCTGATTGGAAAAATAATGCTCGTGCTACATTTAGTAAGTGTTGGTGCTTCCTTTCCACAACTGCATTTTGTTGTGGTGTTTCTACACATGATAGATGGTGCAAAATACCTTTTGTTTTGAACAGTTCAGGCATAGAAAATTCTCGGGCATTATCTGATCTGATTGTTCTAACTCTGCACCCAAACTGTGTTTCTACAAAGGTTAAAATTGAGGCAGAATTGTTTGAACCTCAGACTTATGCCTCATCATAAATAGCCATGTGAATCTCGAGAAATCATCAACTATGGTTGTAAAGTACTGATATCCTAAGTTAGAGGGCACATGAAACGGACCCCATACATCACAATGTATGAGATCAAATGGAGAACAAACTGATCTGCTATGGTTTGGAAAAACAGCCCTCTTTTGTTTGGCCAATGGACAGATTTTGCAATAAGTATCTAAAGTTTCAGCATTATGTCTTAAGGATGGTTTTAACAGGTCCAAAACCTTATGAGAGGGATGTCCTAACCTACTATGCCAAACATCTACTGACACTTTATTTAACAGAAAAGACATATCATGCATATCAGATTGCCTTGGATCAAAAACAGTTCTGATGATATAAAGTCCTGCTTCTTGGTTACCCTTGCAATCACCCTCTGTGAAAGGTCCTGTATCAAGAAGCCATTAGTTTCAAAGATAACTTTACAAGGTTGATTATTGATCAAAGAGCTGACAGAGATCAAGTTATAATGAAACTGTGGCACAAATAACACCTCTGTGAGTGTGATGCACTGGTTCAGTTTAAAAGACCCAGCCTGATTGACCTCTATAACAGAGTTATCTGGGAGAATTATCTTGGATTTGGTAATTTCATGCAAGTCATATAACAGATCCTTATTCCCTGAGACATGCATTGTTGCCCCAGAATCCAACAACCAAATACTGCAATGATTAAGTTCAGGTTTCTTAAGGGACAAACAAATACCTGTCCTTTTACCTGTTTGTTGACATTGCCCCATGTCCTCCTGTGTTTGTATGGTAGTTGATTGGCTGATCAGTGATTGTAGACTCTGCAATTGAAGTGGTGTTAGCTGCAGTTGAATGATTGGATTGCTGACTACTGCTCCTTGATTCCTTCCTACTGAGCTTGGCTGTGCCAGTTCCACTGCTGTCTGATTTACTTTGGCTGGTTTAAACTTCAGATTCTGCCTAAATCCTGGTGGATATCCGTGAAGCTGATAACAGCTGTCTATGGTATGTCCCCTCTTGTTGCAATGAGTGCAGGTTGGCCTGAAGGAATCCCTTTTCTGTCCAAAGCTTCCTTTCTTCCCAAACTCCTGATCATTCTTGGCTGTCTGCCCAAAGTATCCCTTCTTGCCGAGTTCTTGATCATTCCTGGTAGCTAACATAGCCATGTTACCAATCTGATCATCACCTCCTCTGACAGATCCAATCATCATTGACCTCTGCTTCTCTTCTTGCGCCACCAATGAGAAAACCTTATTAATCGAAGGCAGAGGATCCATAGTGAGGATCTGCCCCCTGAGCTGAGAGTATGAATCATTGAGCCCCATGAGGAAAACCATCACATATTCCTCATCCATCTGAGTCTTCATCAGCTTCATTCCTCCACAGATACATTGGCACGTCGGCAGATAATTAGCCAATTCTTCCCACAGAGACTTCAGCCTGGTATAATAGACTGACACAGTGCTGCTACCCTGAGTCAAATTGACCAATTCACGCTTTAATTGGAAGACTCGCGGCTTATTTGTTTGCCCAATCTTTCCTGTAGATCAATCCATACGTCCCTTGCCAACGAGCTGTAAAGGATGCTGGCAGATATTTCTTTGGAAACAGCATTCAAGATCCATGAGATTACAACGTTATTGTTCCTCTTCCAAGCTGCCACTTTATCCAGTTCTGTCGCATCTGGTGGTTTGAGATCTCCATTGACGAAACCCTCTTTGTTTCTTCCAATTAGAGCAATCATCATAGCTCTAGACCAAGTAGCGTAATTGTCGCCATTTAGCTGTTCGTGGACTAGATTCTGCCCTGAAGTATCATTCATATTCAAAAATACGGATCATTCACCTGTGCAGTCATCTGAGTTGATGATGTAACTGTTTCCATGACCAATTTCTCTGATGAATTCAATCTGACGCAAATTGATCAATCTTAGAATCGCAGCTGATACAGAAAGCGCTCTGATACCATGAAAAGAAATGCGATGCTGTTTTGTGTTTGACAAACAATTTAACGTGGTTCGGATCTTTGATTAAGTCCTACATCCACGGTGAATTTGTGTAATCACTAATCGACACGAGTCTGAATACAGATCAAGAAGATGATTATGATCAATCTTCTGAAGAACAAGAAAGCTAAATGAAAGATGAGATGATAATTGAATTTCTCAGTGAGTATTGAATGACCCGCAAAATCCCTTCTTATATTTGAACTTGGCGCCAACCTTCATCTTCGTTGGTTCAACTGAAATCGTCACTGTGCTCGGCAACTTTATTAGTGACTTGCTATTAGAAACGTCACTGGCCTCAGCAATTTTATTAGTAAGCTGTCAACTTTAAAAGTGGCTCGAGCTGTTTGCTTTAGGATCAGTGTTCTTCAGTCATACAACACACGACTGATCCTCAGTGTGTTCTTGATCCTATAGGCTCTTGATTTGATATTGTTTACTCATTCCCATAGGTCTTGCAGCTGCAGCAATGGGTGTATTCATTTTCATATTTCTAATCCTCTTCATAACTCGAAGAAAGAACAAAAGGAATCGCCTTGCCCTGAAAAACAAGAATGACATGGAACTCTTCTTGAAAAAGAACGGCGGCGGCGTAGCCCCAAAGAGATACAGATACTCACAGCTAAAGAAAATGACAAACAAATTCAAAGACAGCCTAGGAAAAGGAGGATACGGCACCGTCTACAAAGGGACATCAAACGACGGCCGTTTCGTGGCTGTCAAAGTCTTGGACGGAACGAAAGGGAACGGAGAAGAGTTCTTGAACGAAGTCGCCTGCATCAGCCGTACATCCCACGTCAACATCGTCTCCCTTTTAGGGTTCTGCCTCGAAGGCTCGAAGCGAGCCCTAGTGTACGAATACATGCCCAACGGCTCTCTAGACAAGTTCTTACACGACCCATCTTCTTCTTCGACGGAAGCGTTGACCTGGGAAAAGATGCGAGACATTGCTTTGGGTATCGCAAGAGGGCTCGAATATCTTCACCAAGGCTGTAGCATACGAATCTTGCACTTCGACATAAAGCCCCACAACGTACTCCTCGACGGCGACCTCCGTCCTAAGATTTCCGACTTTGGGCTCGCCAAGCTTTGCCCGGAGAGAGCCAGCCACGTGTCCATGTCTGGGATGAGGGGGACGGTGGGCTACATAGCGCCCGAGGTTTTCTCGAGGAACTTCGGCGCGGTTTCTTACAAGTCTGACGTCTACAGCTACGGTATGATGGTGCTGGAGATGGTCGGAGAGAGGGCCGGCAAAGGCCGTCGCGGGGAGGGGGGAAGCGGCGGTGCGACGAGCAGCGCGGCGTACTTTCCGAACTGGATTTACAGGAACCTCGAGGCGGATTTCGACGGCGGCGGTGATGGGGAGATTTTGGAGGACGATGATTCGAGTGTTGTGAAGAGGAAGCTGACGATCGTAGGGCTGTGGTGCATACAGAATGATCCCAAGGAGAGGCCGTCGATGGCTAAGGTTGTGGAGATGTTAGAAGGCGACGCTGAGTCGTTGACAGTGCCGCCGAAGCCTTACTTGTCTTCGCCGGCCAGGGAAGTGCGTAAAGAAGCACCAGTTTCTTCTTCGTCGGCGGTTTCTAGCGACTTCTACGGCGGCAACTGAGATTATATTGGGATCTGTTTGGATGAGGAAATTAACAATTTTTTAAAGATAAAAGTGTAAAATAATGTTTTTTCGATGTTTTGAGTTCTGACAACGGTTTATTATGTAATATATACCTCTAATGAACAATGCTAAGATAATAAGACGATCCTCAACTTAAATTTGGATCTTTGACCTAATGGTTGTTAGTCTTGGCTTAAGAAATTTGGCATAGGATAGGATTTGATTTCTTCTTTTACATTATAACTTTATTCTATTCCCCGTTTTTACGCTTTGTTGTGTGGCTGTCCAAAATTTACAAGTCCCAATACCAAAAAAGAGCATGGTACATTAGGAACTTTAGATTACCACTTTGTAATAATTCCCACCGATGGTGTTTGTACATATATAGTAAAAATACTTCTTGGTAATATATCCTTTAAAAATATACGAAACGACTAAAAACAAATGAAATATGTGTTCTCATCGTTAAATCATAATCACGGAACTCGCAGTTATTTATTACAACTAGTAAAAGGTTGAATGGAAAGCTCAAGCTCAATAGGTGCAAAAGAATGATAGACAGAAAGAATAAACTTCGAAAACTGCAAAAGCCCATCACTTTATTCAACTCTTCCGTGTCTGTGTCTCAGGTTACGAGATACGGACATCAAACATGATAGACAGCCTTTTCTATTTGTCTTAGATTGTCTTAAGTAATGATTAAGTATGTGCTTTAGTTGAGATTAAAGAATGATATGCAGTGCGTCATTATTAAAGTTGTTAATGGACAAATAGGAAAAAAGGGCTTTGCTTTTGACTCGAGACTCAAAAGCTTGTGTTTGTATTTATTCAAATTAATTAGTTTGTTTGTTGCTATTCGATTCCTCTTGCAAGCTCAGTTATTTCTTACTAGTAATTAGCTAAGTAAAATATATTATTACTTATACATAACGTTAAATTGCAGAACTCAGATAGCCTTCTCGTCGTTCGTGGTCCACTCACCAGCAGCTCTTCAACGGTCCCTTTTTTTATTGGTTTTAACTTTTACCATACAATCACAGCGTTCATCCATTTTACATTAATTTGCACGCTCCATAATATTTATGAAACAACCTACATTAATAAATATTAGAATATATATCAACAACATCTATATATTCCTGTACTTCTCACGTATCACAATAATTATATATTCTTTTTCTATCCATGAGCAATTGATTTACATTTTCCAAGATTAAGCCTAATGCAGTTGCACGTTGTCCCTAATCATTAAAGCCCAAGTAAAATCTCATTTATTTATTTGTTTAACAAATATGATTTTCACAACTTTATATCGTATTTAATCCCTATTTTCTAGCACCTCCATTCATATCTCTCTCTCTCTCTCTCTCTCTCCACAACCCTCCTCACACAGTACAGCACAAACAGACAATGCCGTCACTAATAACCACGCTCTTCTTCATCCTCTTGCTCCGCCACAGCGCCGCCGCCGTCACCGCCCCTGAAACCGCTTCGCTGCTCGCCTTCAAGTCCTCAGCGGACCCACGCAACGCTAGCCTCGCCTCGTGGAAGCCCGACACCGACCCGTGCGGTTCGGACCGATGGCTCGGCGTGACGTGTCTCCGCGGCCGCGTGATACGCCTGGTGCTCGAGAACCTTAATCTCAACGGAAAACTGCAGCCGCCGGACTCGCTCGCTTCGCTCACGCACCTAAGGGTCCTCAGCTTGAAGAACAACAACCTCAACGGTGAAATCCCAGATTTAGGCAGCCTCAAGGCTCTAAAGCTGCTGTTTCTCTCTCACAACAACTTTTCCGGCGGATTTCCGAGCTCCGTTCTCGCCTTGCCAAGGGTCTACCGCCTCGATCTGTCGTACAACAGCTTCGGCGGAAGTATCCCGCCGGGTATCAACGCGTTGTCCCATTTGCTCACGCTGAGGTTGGAGGGAAACGGGTTTACGGGTCAGATTTTAGGTCTGAACTTACCCAGCCTTCAAGAGTTCAATGTTTCGGGCAACGGGCTTACGGGTCGGGTTCCAGCGTCTCTCTCTGGTTTCCCAGCGTCCGCTTTTGGGGGCAACCCCGGCCTGTGCGGAGCTCCGTTGAGCCAATGTGGGTCCGAAGTAGGCTCGGGCTCGGAAAATCCAGCCCGACCCGGCGCCGGTGGCGCCACGGCGGCGCCGGCTGGGTCCACTGTGTCCTCGTCCGAGACCAAACCGCCGCTAATCAAATCAGGAGGTGGTAGGAAGAGCGCTCGCAAGAAATTTAGTACGGTGGCGATTGTTGCGATTATCGTAGGGGACGTCCTCGTTTTGGCCTTAGTCACAGTTCTTTTGTACTGCTACTTCTGCAAGAACCATAACTCTGACAAAAAGGCAGAGAATCCCAAGTGGAGAAGATCGTCTACTCCTCGAGCCCATATCGGACCACCAACGCCGGCGGGTCGGATAGGGGCAAAATGGTCTTTTTCGACGACGGTGAGAGGAGGTTTGAACTAGAGGATCTCTTGAGGGCTTCGGCTGAAATGCTGGGTAAAGGTGGTTTCGGAACGGCGTACAAGGCTGTCTTGGACGATGGGAACATAGTTGCAGTGAAAAGGTTGAAAGAGTTGAATCTGAATAGCAGCGGCGGTAAGAAAGAGTTCGAGGAGAGGATGGAGATTTTAGGGAGAGTGAAGCACATGAATCTTGTATCCCTGAAGGCTTATTACTTCGCTAGAGATGAGAAGTTGATGGTGTGCGAGTATATGCCTAATGGCAACTTGTTTTGGTTACTTCATGGTAAGTTTTTTTGCCTTTCTTCTTTCTGTTTTTCCCAACTGTGACTTCTGTCATGATGCTTATTCCACATTAGTTTAGTTGAGTTGAGAAAAAAAGATAATATATTTCTACTCAAGTGGCCATCTTTGAGATGACGCTGGGGAAACAATCTTGCATGTTATCACGTGTCATTACCTAACATGTCTTGCCCCATATTTAGCTCTAAGTTATGCTATGTGGATATCTGATGAGATTTTTGTAGAAATCTGGCTAGATATTTCCAATTAATATTAGGAGAGGAATCACCAGAACATGAGGTCTTTTGCTCCAATTTACTAGTCTTTATATTACATATATGTGGACATCCTTATGTTGTCTAGTTTTGTTTTTGTCGCCCCATACATTAACATTCTATCTTCTTGCACCATTTTGTTTGTCATCACCTACAGTGGGACATGGACATGAATACTACTTAACACAATGTACTGTCCCGATCACTTTGTTCCTGCTCATTCTTACGCCAGCTATAATGCTATAAGCTACATCAAACTATGTTTCCCTTTCGATTGCTTCTACTTCAGGAAATAGAGGGCCGGGAAGAACGCCCCTCGACTGGACCACACGCCTGAGAATCGCCATAGGCACGGCTCGAGGCCTTTCCTTCTTACACAGCTCATGCAAAGCCCTGAAACTCATCCATGGCAACATAAAGTCAACAAACGTCCTCATAGACAAGTCGGGCAATCCCACTCTGTCAGACTACGGCCTTTCTATCTTCACCACACATTCCTCAGCCTCAAAATCCAACGGCTACCGCGCGCCAGAAGCAGCCCTCGACCCCAAGAAGCTGACCCAGAAATCAGACGTATACTCATTTGGAGTCCTTCTGCTTGAAATTCTAACGGGGAAATGCCCTGCGGTTATTGACCAAAATGCCCCTGGGTCGGGCTACAGTGGCGTGGTTGACCTGCCGAGGTGGGTTCAGTCGGTGGTTAGGGAGGAGTGGACCGCCGAGGTGTTCGACCTTGAGCTCATGAGGTATAAGGACATCGAAGAGGAGATGGTTGGCTTGCTTCAGATAGGCATGGCTTGCACTCAGTCTTCGCCCGATCAGAGGCCTAAGATGAGCCATGTGGTGAAGATGATCGAAGATCTTCGAGGAGTCGAAGGTGGCGGTTCGCCTTCGAATGAGAATCTTGGCTCGGTTTCTGATTCGCCCGGGTTTCTGAGGGCACTTGCAGGGCTAGTGAGTGAATTTTTCTTTTTTTTTTTTTGGCTTGGGCTTTGTTAGTGTTAGTGTTTTTAAGGTTGGAGATAGTTGTTCTTGCATGGTGGTGTTCTTTAGTAGTTCTTGTTATGAGACATTTTTTTTATTCTGCTTGTTGTCAATGGTAACATGATTAGTCTTCATATTGGTCTCTCGTTTCTCAATCGTTTGTAGGATTGAATGAAATGATATTGGATTAATAATAGCTGATATTATTGTTTGTAAAAGTGGCATGATTACTGAAAAAGGACTGTTTGAGATAAATCATGAAAATGTAGTGGGTTAGTTTTGAATTGCAAAACATTGGAGGACCAGAAACGAATACAGTTTCCATCCCTCCAAAAACTGCACGGCGATGTGTGGGGCCCACCTTAATACCAGTCAACCCAGGCGCATCTTGTTTCTCTAAGGCCCATGAAATGAAACCGCTATTTAGAGAGAGAGATTGTTAGAAATGGGCTTACGCCTAGACCGAATATAATACAATGCTCTATCTATGTTAGATTAGATAACTTTTTCTTTTGAATAATATTATTAGGACAAGTAGTTTTCTTTATATCGTCATTCGTGTAGTGTAGATGAATGGTGAATGACTAGACCTCAACCATCGTGTTCTTTTAAGAAACTTTTGTTGTCTATTGTTTCTTAATCGATATACTGTGTCCCATCCCATGGTTTATATATTAGTAGGCTTGAAAAAGGAATATATATTATATATTCGACGGTGGATCAAGAAATCTATCTTTTTATAGAAATGGATGGGATTAGTGTACGCGTGGACTGGTTTATATTTGGTGTAATTTAATATACTTCTATATATATGCGTAAATCGCAAGTGAGACAGATTATCTAACATAGATGACATAATCATTCACATGCATAGACAGCATTTAAGTCATTTTCTTCAGTTAGGTTTAGGTAATTCCTTGTATCTTGTGCTTGGACATGATTGATTCGTTTCTTGTATTCAAGTAATGGACCAAGCATTTTGATGAGACGTGACTAATATTCCATTTCTATATAAAATGCTCGTACACTATAGTCGTCATTGAGTTACTTGCAAGTGGTGACTTCCAGCTCGTATAAAACGTGTTATGGGATTCACTGTTGTATAAATTAATTCACTAATTGTACAGAGGTTCATTAATACATCTCTTAATTTAATTGTAATCTAATTTACCTTAGCGTACTTCCCTAACAAAAGCTTTTATTTCTTTAATGGTGAACATTCTAGACCAAATCTAGGGTTAGGTTCTCTATTATGTATAGTTAGTAGTTAAATTATTGAATGCGTAAACATATTTTAGATTGAGGTCTCTCACTTCACATGATTAAAGCTAACACTAATAGACTTTTCATGTTTTATATATAATATTAAAATGGAAGTTGTAGGGATTTTTTCAGACCCAATTCCAGCCCAAACCCAACCCGGTATAAGCTTGTGGGGTTCCTCTCTAAAACCAATTGGCAATAGAGGGAGTGAACCCACAAGCTTATAAACCCATCAATTTCTTTTGATCTAATCGGTGTGGGAGTCTTGAGATTGTACCCAACAATCCTCCCCTCAAACTCTAGACCACACACCGGGCCTCCCCTTCGACGATTATCTGCCCCAAGCGCTTCTCCGCAATCACTGCACCCAAGCGCTTCTCCCCGCAGATTCACCAATCGTCCTCAAAGGGGCCGGGGACACACTACCCACACCGTACCCGGGCTAGAATTTTTTTTTTTTTTTCGTCTGCAGGCACCCTCACGCCTTCGTCCACGCTCACCGCACCATGTAGGGATTTTTTCAGACTCAATTCCAGCCCAAACCCAGGCCCCTATAAGCTTGTGGGGTTTCTCTCTAAAACCAATTGGCAATAGAGGGAGTGAACCCACAAGCTTATAAACCCACTTATTTTCTTTTTAAACTTTCGATGTGGGATACAGTTTGTAAACCCAACAAACCTCCCCTCAAACTCAAGACCACACAACGGGCCTCCCTTTTTACGATTATCTGCACCAAGCGCTTCCTCGCAATCACTGCACAAGCGCTTTTTTCCACCGCAGATTCACCAATCGTCTTACAAGGGCCGGGGACACACTACCCACACCGTATCCGGGCTAGAATTTCTCCATCTGAAGGCACCCTCACGTGTTCGCTCCACGCTCACCGCACCATGTAGGGATTTTTTCAGACCCAATTCCAGCCCAAACCCAACCCGGTATAAGCTTGTGGGGTTCCTCTCTAAAACCAATTGGCAATAGAGGGAGTGAACCCACAAGCTTATAAACCCATCAATTTTTTTTGATCTAATCGGTGTGGGAGTCTTGAGATTGTACCCGTTTGTACCCAACAGAAGTAGGTATATGCCATTTGGAATACGTGAAGATCAGTCACATCCACATAGTTTGGATACTTAAATACGCATTAAACGAATCTTAGAAAGGAGATTGCATCTTGAAAACGAAGTCATTAGCTCAATAAACTCTTCATCTTTTGCTTTGTACATCTTTCTTTGGATCCTTTTCCGAAGATAATGGACGTACAAAGTGAGCAAAGATGATTAGAAAGTTAGTGGAGGGCTTTTATTTAAGATTGAAATGAATTAAATATAAAATAAAATATGAAAAATAGACGTTCATATAGCTATAAACTTTTAGAAGTGACGACGATCGAATTACATATAACATACATGATGATAAGATATGTCGGGAGATAAACCTATGTTTAAGCCTATGCGAGGAGCTCTCATTGGCTTAATTGCCTTGATAAACACATCTTGGTGGGCCATGTTAAAGATTTGGGCGATCTTAAAACGATAATTTATTAGGGCATCACTTCAATCAATAGGGAAGAAATAATGATTAATACCTCTAAAAAGGATATTATATCAGGTGGTGGATGATGATAGCATTTAAGGGAATTAATTCCAATTATTAATTATTGACTTTGGTTGATTAATCACGAAGCTTGAGTATAAATATCTTATTTAAATTAAAGCCCTCTTTTATAATCACTATTAAACTGTTTGATACCGTGAATCCAAGGGTAACGAAACCTTTGTCCTCCACTGTCCTCATTAATCCATCTATTATTATGAAACTTGGAATAAGTAATATGTGCTTATATGTAACTAATAATTTTTTTTATGTACATTAAAAAAGGTATGTGGGTACTTTTAATACATTGTCTGAAAAATGAGAGCCAAACATGTCGTGCAGAAATCACGTGAGTTCTCTCTAGAAAAATGGGTTAAGCATGTGCTTATCTCCTTTAATTTGTACTTTATCTAACCTTAACAACGTTTGCAGCCATCCACGTTGTCTTGCCCTTGGACATGCTTCTTTATTATAAGAACATGGAAGTTCTAAAACCCTAATTTTGAACTACATATATTATATGCTATATAGGTTAGGTAAAGCTGGTTCGAAACTGGTTTGAAACTAGAAAGAAGAGAGGAGATGAGACAAATGTGGGGTCATGCTTCGAGTTTTAGCAAAGACTATTCGTCGCACTTTAACGACTAAAGCTAAGTTTAACGTGTTAATGTACACATCTGTAACAATCAAAATTATAATATATGGCAAAGATCGACAAGTTTTGTGATTAAATAATCTCACTCTCTCTCTCATTATTCCCAATGCATCAAGTGGCGAACTCTAGCAAAATTGCGCCGAGTTCTTAACCACATAACACAAAAATATACGTTTTTCAACGTCAATCACGCAAACATTCGAAATTAAGTGACGTGGGGTCACTGTCTAAGATTGTAATTAACAACATGTAATAATGTTAGATAAACAAATGTATAATAGTTGTACGAATAACATCATTGCTTAATACGGGTCTCTCTCTCTCTTTCTCTCTCTCTCTCTCTCTCTCTCTCATAAGTTCGCATTTTGATGAACGACCGATCATTCACGTACATACATTTGGAGTGAAAAATTATGAACGTTAAAAGTCAGAAACCAGCCAATAAAAACTACATATTAATACACACATTTGAATCAGTTCATATAAGTACGACCTGCATGTCACTTGGGGAAGAAACTTGTCAACTTCTTAATGGTCATATAAGCTGCAATGATCGGCATCAAATTTGAGCTAAAAGCATTCCCCAATGCACAATGTTGAAGACGTTAAAGAGGAAAGAAATCAAAGTGCTAAATCAGTTGATCTCAGATTAGGGAAGTTCATCATTGATCGGGACCAAATCTCAGCCATTGACAAGATAAGGCAGAAATCAATACCTACCAAATCAGGATTGAACCTATATATGGCAACAAGATCAAGTGAGCATCAATTACAGAAGGAAATGAGCCAAAATCAAGAAGAAGATATGGACTTAGCTGAAATTAGGGATAACGGCTATAATGCCAATTCTGTAACTAGTTCATATCCGTTCATAGCCTATATAATAGGCCAATCTTGTACCTAAACAGTATGCAATAGAAACAAGTTACAATTCATTCATATAAGAATTTCATCATGGTATCAGAGCAGTTGATATAATCACGCTCAGAATATCTAAAGCCTATTATGGCCGAGAAACACAGAAACCCAGACCAAACCTATCGACTAACAACGTCATTGTTGAATGGCAAAAACTATCACCCTTGGACCCGAGCAGTGACCTTTTCTTTGAAGGCGAAGGGCAAATTCGGGCATGTCACAGGCAACACGCCAAGGCCAACGCCAGCGGCCAATAGCGACAAAGTCACAGACAAGGATCCGAAGGCAGCATCCGATTCCGATGAGTGGGAAGTCGACGATGCCCTTGTTATCTCCTACCTCTTAAATTCAATGGAGCCTGCAATAAGCGAGCTATTCGTTTATGAAAACACAGCTAAAGAAATGTGGGAGGCAATTCAACGAACATTTGGTAAGCAAAATAATCTAGCCTACATTTTCCAATTGAAACAGGAAATTACCCAGATGAGACAAGGAAATCGCTCTCTCACTGAGTATTACGCTGCTATGAAAGCAAAATGGGATGAACTCGACGTATACATACCGATGACCACAGACGCTGCTAAGCTAACCGAACTCAAGGAACAAGAGCGTACCTTTCAATTCCTAGCCAATCTCGACCCCAGTTTCGAACAAGCACGAAGCCAGGTTCTACTCGCCTCAACGCTCCCATCGTTAGACACCATCGTAGCCACCTTGGGACAGGAGGAGTCACGGCGAAATGCCATGAACCCCATCAACCGCCCGGCGACAGAGTATCATGCCTTAATCTCAAATAATCCGAACCCTAATTTTCAAAGCGAGGCGAAAAAAGCAGCAAAGTGCGACAATTGCAAGAAGGAGGGACATGAACGGAGTGAGTGTTGGTTCCTCTACCCTCACCTTCGACCCAACCGACCGAGCAATGGCAGAGGAAGAGGCAACGGTGGGAAAGGGCGAGGAAGAGGCCATGAGATAAGGGAAGGCACAAAAAGGGGCTTTGCGGCTGTGGAGAGAGAAGAAACTATGGAGGGTTTGAAATGGGCTAAAAGTGGGCCTAGTAATAAAAATGCCAATTGGACCGGTCAAGAAGCTGAACGCATTAGCGGCCCTGAAGTAGTACCACGGCCCAACAGTCGTCTTGGACCTGATCAGGCAAATTTTCAGACTTTCTGACCCGATCAGGTAAACACAGCTCAGGTACGTCGATCCAAATTAAAAATTATGCAATTTTCAATACAGTTTACAATGATGAATGGGTAGTTGACTCGGGAGCAACTGATCATATGACCAACAACAAAAATAATATTTCTAATCTAAAACCTTGTTATCCTCAAAAGAAAGTCACAGTGGCAAACGGAAATAAAATCCCAATCAACGGAATAGGGATTTCCGAGCTATTCTCAAAAAAATTAACCAACGTTTTATATATTCCAAATTTAACTACAAATCTCTTGTCTGTTGATAAATTAATCAAAGACCTAAATTGTAATATTACCTTCTCACAAGATAAAGTAATATTTCAGGACCCAATATCTCTGAAGACGATTGGTGAAGGACGCCAAGAAAATGGACTATACATAGTCAAGAAATCTAATAAAGCGCTCCAAATCTCTAACGATGATAGCCAACTTCTGCACAAAAGATTCGGACATCCTTCTGATAGAGTTCTAAATAAAATTTTTCCGTTTAAATTTTTTGATTCGAATAATTGTGAAACATGTAAACTTGCTAAGCAAACCAGGTTGCCTTTTCCCACATCTTTTAATAAAACTGAAGGAATTTTTGATTTAATTCATTCTGACGTTTGGGGTCCTGCTCCTGTCGAATCTTATAATTATTTTAAATATTTTGTTACATTTATTGATGATTTTAGCAAAACAACATGGTTATACTTACTTAAACAAAAATCTGAAGTTTTTAATTGCTTTCAAGAATTCCTTAATCTAGTTGAAAATCAATACAACGCCAAAATTAAAATCTTTCGATCTGATAATGGCACTGAATACATTAATCGAAATTTCTCTGAGCTTTTTTCAAAAAAAGGAATTCTACATCAAACCACATGTATCAATACACCAGAACAAAATGGTGTATCTGAAAGAAAAAATCGACACTTGCTTGAAATAACAAGAGCACTTTTATTTCAAAACAACGTACCAAAATTTTTTTGGTCAGATGCAATACTCACTGCCACTTATTTGATTAATCGGCTACCAACCCCATTACTAAATAATAAAAGCCCTATATCCGTCCTTCAAAATAAAGAAATAAACTCAGACCATCTTCGCATATTCGGATGCAAATGCTTTGTACACATTCCGAGAAAGGATAAATTAGACCAGAACTCAATAAAAGCTATATTCTTGGGATATTCTTCCACAAAAAAGGGTTATAAATGCTACGACCCTATACATAAAAAATTATATATATCTCGAGATGTTGTTTTTATGGAAAATGAACCATATTTCTCCAAGAATCCAAGTTGTGAACGCCAAATACTAGATAATATACCACTACCCGAAGTAACACCATTGAGTCAAGAAAATAACTTGCATGCAATCAATGAACTAACCCCACAATCAAATGAAGACGAAACTAAAACACCAGAACCCCCTTTAGGGGGAGATATGGATGAACCACAAATAATTCGAAGATCCACAAGACAAACTAGACCACCTTCACATCTAAGGGATTTTATAACAAATCAAGTATCATATCCGATACAAAACTATATATCTTATAACAAAATCTCACCACAATACTTAACTTACCTTAGTAAAATATCAGAAGAACGAGAACCGTTCAATTTTCAAGAAGCCAAAACTCAACCCACTTGGCAAAAGGCTATGACAGAAGAATTAGAGGCTTTAGAGAAAAATCATACGTGGGACATCGTTCAACTACCAAAAGATAAAAAACCAGTTGGGTGCAAATGGGTATATAAAATTAAATATAATAGCGATGGATCTGTGGAACGATATAAAGCTAGACTGGTGGCTAAAGGTTTTACGCAAACCTATGGAATCGATTACAAAGAAACATTTGCACCAGTAGCAAAGATGAACACGGTCAGAATCCTTCTTTCTATAGCAGTAAACTCTAATTGGAAACTAACTCATATGGATGTAAAAAATGCATTCCTACAAGGTGACCTAGAGGAAGAAATATACATGAAATTACCGCCAGGTCACGAACTCGAAACTAATCCAAAACTAGTATGCAACTTAAACAAGTCCATTTACGGACTTAAACAGTCACCGAGGGCTTGGTACGCAAAATTAAGTCATGCACTAACCAAATACAATTTCTGCAAAAGTACGGCAGATTCATCCTTATTTATTAAAAGACAAAATCAAAACATAACCATAATTCTAGTATATGTAGACGACATTATAATTACAGGAAATAATTATGAAGAAATTAAAAGGGTGAAAAATTATCTTAAACAACAATTTGATATTAAAGATTTAGGACCACTCAAATATTTTTTAGGGATCGAAATAGCGCATTCCAAAAAGGGACTATTCCTTTCTCAAAGAAAATATACACTAGATCTTCTCAAAGAAACTGGAAAACTTGCATCAAAACCATCAATGACACCTATGGATATTAACAAAAAACTTAATCACGAAGACGGGCAACCAGAAAAAGATATAGAAGGATTCCAGCGTCTGGTTGGGAAACTTATATACCTCACTGTCACTCGGCCTGACATATCATATGCTGTTAGTGTTGTCAGTCAATTCATGCAGGCTCCTAGGTCAACACATTTGGAAGCAATCGATCGAATCCTAAGATACTTGAAGAGAACACCAGGCCGAGGGATCTGGATGAAGAAGCATTTTTCATTAGAAATATCGGGATATGCTGATGCAGACTGGGCAGGCAGCTTTGACCGCAGATCGACAACCGCTACTGCATGTTCGTAGGAGGGAACCTCGTTACCTGGAGAAGCAAAAAACAGGGTATAGTAGCCAAATCAAGTGCTGAAGCAGAGTATCGAGCCATGGCATCAGCATCGTGCGAGCTTGTTTGGATCAAACAAATATTACAGACTTGCATATCAACCATCAAAGACCGATGCAACTATTCTATGATAACCAGGCTGCACGACACATTGCCATGAATCCAGTCTTCCACGAGCGAACAAAACACATCGAAGTTGATTGTCACTTCATCAGACAGAAGGTTCAGGAAGGGACAATAGAAACTCCATTTGTCAGGAGCGAAAGGCAATTGGCAGACATATTCACTAAAGCACTTGATTACCCTAGTGTCGAGAATATTTCTAGCAAGTTGGGCCTCATCAATTTATTCGAGTCCAACTTGAGGGGGAGTGTTGAAGACGTTAAAGAGGAAAGAAATCAAAGTGCTAAATCAGTTGATCTCAGATTAGGGAAGTTCATCATTGATCGGGACCAAATCTCAGCCATTGACAAGATAAGGCAGAAATCAATACCTACCAAATCAGGATCGAACCTATATATGGCAACAAGATCAAGTGAGCATCAATTACAGAAGGAAATGAGCCAAAATCAAGAAGAAGATATGGACTTAGCTGAAATTAGGGATAACGGCTATAATGCCAATTCTGTAACTAGTTCATATCCGTTCATAGCCTATATAATAGGCCAATCTTGTACCTAAACAGTATGCAATAGAAACAAGTTACAATTCATTCATATAAGAATTTCATCACACAACTTTGATAGTATAAAGCACTCATGTTTATATATGTATATATACTATATATTTTTGTGCGTGGATATTGTCTGACACAAGTATGTTTATTTCACATTAAAATGGGCATTGTCCTATGATTCCCATTTTCTCAGTGGAGGAGTGTGTCCTTATCATTTTGGGGAACACGTTATTCTCCTCCTAGCTAGGGCACAGTAATTTTAAAAGACACTGTTTGAATCCCGATATAGAGACAACATTGTTTCGTTCTTATCCAAGTACATGTGCCCCTTCATAATCACAAGCATATTATTAATTCAAATAGGGTTGGTGCTTGTATAATTTTTTTTTCCACCTTAGATGTCCTGTACAGAAACATTGGTTTTCAGGTAAAACATGGGAAAATGATTACGCTTTCTTTCTTTCTTAGGTTTAGCTTTCACCAAGTGAAAAAAGGAACTAGCTAGGTGAGAACCCATACCATACGATATATATAACAACATTTGACAGTTCAACTATATCCTCATTAAAGCAGTAGAAATTGACTCTTTTACCCCTCGCTCGAAGTGGCTCTTTTACCTCTCATTACTCATACTGTAGAGTAAATCAATTATGTTTCTTGATCATAAGACAAGTACAATCCTATTGGGTCCCTAATTTTGATTCTTCCACTTAATTTAATTACCCACGATGTTCTTGGGATGTCCGCAACCCTCTCTATCTCTCTCCGCAAATATATGCTTACACACACACACACACACACACATATATATATATATATGTACATAAAAAATGCACTGTAAACTCTTTAAGAACTTGTATATATACCCCTTCACACATGCAATAACACTTCTGCCTCGAACTCTCAGTTCAGTTCAAACCCTCCAATTTCACAAACAAAGACATCCTTAATTTCAGAAAAATGGCAGAAGTAGAATATCAAAGCAAGGCATGCAACATCAAGCTCTTCGGCTTCAATGTCACCGAACCTAATACTCATCAAATTCAAGAACAAGAGCAGAATCATCAAACGACGACGGCAATTTTGTCTAACAACACCAATAGCAACGAAACCTCGGACGGTCGGAAGTACGAGTGTCAGTACTGCAGCCGTGATTTCGCCAACTCACAAGCCCTCGGCGGCCATCAAAACGCCCACAAAAAGGAGCGGCAGCAGCTAAAGAGAGCACAGATGCAAGCCAGTCGAAACGCCGCCGTCGTTTCGTACATGCGCGGCGGCGGTTACAGCAATAATCATCACAACCCCATGTCCTCGGCCTTCGCCGCGCCTCCACACCTCCTTTCTCCAGGAGGCGCGTGGGTCGCTCCTCCTGGGACGCCGACGTGGGTCTGTGTCCAGCGCCCGACTCCTTTCGTACACGCGCCGGCGCGCGGGTGGGCGGTTGCGGGGGATTTGGGGGGTGGGGCTGTCGTCGTGGGAGGGCCGGTGAAGGCCCACGGTGGGAAATTAGAGGGCGGCGCTGTGATTAACGGGCCGAGTTTGAGTAGGTTTTCGAAGGGTTGTGACGACGGCGGCGGCGGCGGCATGGACGATGGTTTTGGGCTTGATTTGCATCTCAGCTTGGCTCCGGCCGCTCCGTGATTATTTTATTTTGTTTTTGTATTATTTTGATATAAATTATTAACTAGTGATGGCTTGTCAGTTGTCACGAATTGATGTATGTTTGTATATATTATTTAAGATTTTTATTATATTTTATCATTGAATGTAGTTTCAATTTCTGGAAGAGAAAGCTACTTAATTAGGTACGCTTCATTAATTTTACATGTAATTTTTTTTTTTTGAAAACAAACTAAATCTTGGGCCAACGTGTGCTTATAATTTATATACCTCAAAATTTATGAAAACATTTAAATTAAAATCATTAAATTAAAAACC
This sequence comes from Craterostigma plantagineum, assembly GCA_027422505.1. Classification (NCBI taxonomy): domain Eukaryota; kingdom Viridiplantae; phylum Streptophyta; class Magnoliopsida; order Lamiales; family Linderniaceae; genus Craterostigma; species Craterostigma plantagineum. Next base: position 1,022,347 of record JAPQWV010000005.1, read on the forward strand.
TATTTAGCGTTATACCAGACTATGACCAATGTATATAATATGCGTCACCATATATCCTATTCGATGTTATGTTTTCGATGATATCCAGCTTGATGTGGTTCTGTAGTTAGTGACATTAATAGTTAATATTTCTTGAAGTTTCTTGAATATTTTTTACATAAATAATGAAAGTGGTTAGTTTTAGTAGCGCTTTTTTGGGTCAAATCAAGGCGAACCAGATTACAAAGAGACAAGAAATCCATGTGTTTGTGAGGAGGAAAGGTAACATTGATTGGAGTATTTAAATTCAAGAAATCCTTAACTAAAATCCCATTTTTTGCTCATCTGTATGGCATTTGGATCTTGGCTAACACTCACACTTCAAGTAAAAAAATTAATCAAATAATTGTAATATATGATACATAAGTTTATGAACACAGCTAGCACAATCATATATAGTTTTGACAAACTACAACACTTTGGCAAATAAAGCTTATTCTTCTTACCAACTCCAATGTGGCTTTATTGCATGCAGAAAGAAATGTGGACACAAGAAAACTAACGTACTATCCGATGAACTTTCACTAGAATAAAGACTTAGAAAGTAAAGTGTAGTTCACTTCAACTCAAGATTGAGAAGAAGTACATACTAGCTATAATAATTATTCAGGGCCCCTTTCTATATTATCCTTTTTTCCTACATTGATGCATTAAATTGATGGAAAATCCCACTAATCAAAATCGGTGGAAACAAAAGAAGCCCCAACAAGACATTGTGGGGCGGTACTAAAATAAGCCATTGTTGTTGGTTTCTTTGTACAATTTTAGAAGTTAAAGGCCGAAGGGGCCATCTTTCGAACATTAGTTTAGAGAACTGAAGCGAAGTGAAGGTAATGATACACGTGTCTTTGTCCGGGCCAAACACTAATGATGAATAATCATTTATGGGTATTTTACGTTTGATTGTTACGGAATTAATTAAACCTTGTAAATAGTGGATGGGGATCATATTCATAACTAGGATCTTAAGAAGATTCTATGAAATTTAAGTGCGCACTCATGAATGATGATAGCCCTTCACATTATATATGGGGTCAACTAATTATTTAATTTGTTTTGATCCTCGCTAATCTGAGACCTTTCTTTTCTTGTATTAAATGCTACTTGGATTTGTGAGACAACGTTGAAGTAGGGACCCAATGTTAGAACTTAAACAAGGAATATAGTTGCCCATATAGTTAATAATCAGTTCGCTCTTGGCCCATGATCAACATTATCACTAATGGTCCGTACAAATCTCATTCGTGTGTTGAGGAGAGGAGAGGACCCCTACTTTGATTATATCTTTCTTATTAGGTCCTTAGATTTCCATCTCGATTATAATTTTCTTGTCACGTGTGCTATTCGTATATTCAATTTTATACACGAAAATTAAAACAATATGCTCCAACTTTAAACATTTGGGTAGGGGTCAATGATGTATGGATATATATACCCTCATATGAAGCATAAATCATACAAAAATAAAATGAAAGAGGAGAAACGTTACATTTTCTTGCAGGAACAAAACCGTGTCTTAAAATGAAAGAAGAACGATTACACAAACAGTAAAACTAAAAGAAGCAAATTTTCATTGCATTACAATCACATGGCCAACATTGGATTTGAATGAGAATAGTTATCTTGCGTCTTTTGCCTTCTCATCTCTTCATAAAATCTCTGAATGAACTTCTCAGCTCTCTCATCCACAGAGCAGCATTCATCTTCACAGCTCGAAACATAATAATGCTCGTTATTACACAACGGATCAGTTTCCATATTCAAACACTTGGATAAAGACTGAAACAATTCAGGGTATAACAGTTTCTTAAAGCTGGCTATAAATCTGCTTATTTTATGGGACTTTCGATGAAATCTCATCAAAGGAGTGTTTGAAGGAGAGAACTCATACTCCTTCACATAGTAATAGTAACTATTTGCGTCCCCCCTCGGCGAATGCTTCAGCTTCTTGAGAGAGATTGCCGTATTTGGGACGACTAAAGGTTTCTTGAGCTTTGCTAAAAGGAAGGAGATTCTTTTTAGCGTGAGGGTTTTGTTCTTCTTGGGCATTTTCATTTTCTTACTGGAGAATGTTCCCTGAGATTCTCTGTAGTTATATTAAGTGTCGCAGGTTCTGATGTTTTTTTTTCTTGGATCGTGTGTGTGTGTGTGTTTGTGAGAATTTCTTGGGATCATTTTATTGTTGCGAAAAGGTGTTTTGCAAGAGAATAATTAACGTGTAAAGTGTAAGAGAGCCAACGAAGCACGGCGAGTAACCGTTATCACGCAACCTTGTCTGAAATTCAAATCTGAGATCGATGGCCATTCATTCAAATCTAGGACAAAGAAAATATATATATGGAATGGAGAGATGGAGATTATTATTTTTATTTTTATGTCATAAAGTGATGGATGGACTCTACATTTACATAATGGGCCACTTTCTATTACAACAATCTTAAAAGTCCATATAATATATGTAAGAGATGCCATCCAAAGGAATAACTTTTTTTTTTTTTGGATAACAAGAAAGAGATTGAATAATAACTTGGGAGTTGATGTTCAAATTAATTGAGCCTTTACTTGAATTAAAAGGATTAAAGTAGTTTGGTCACGAAAATACCAAACCCAATTTATTAGGCTTTACACTGATTGGATTGGATTGGATCTAAAGCCATGTTGAGACAGTGAAGCAGATGGGAAGGGTAGTATAGTAGTAAGTACAATGATTAAGTTCCAAGTTAAAAGAGGGCCCTCTCAATCATTTATCACATTTTTCCTCTTAAAGCTCTTTGTTTCATTAATTCATCCAACTCTTCCCTTCTCTGATTTAAATAACTAAATAAATAAGACAATCCAAAGGAATTGAATTTCGAGCCATGCACTGTTAATTTCAAGAAGGATAAAGACATACCAAATGGGACCTCCAAATTTGAAAAGGAAAAGAGAAAAAGGAAGTTGAATTATTATGTTTTATCAATAAGAAATATTGAATAAATGCAAGCGGTTCTTCGGGCACGTTGGACTTTTCAAATATGACGTCCAAAATTTCTGATTTTTCATTTCACTAGAGTGTATTTGGGATGTAACTCCAAATTCAACACCTTCACTTCAAAAAAGTGTTCAAAAAAGGAGACTACAAAAAAAGGAAGAAGAAATAGAAGAAATTGTCAGCTGTACATAAACAGTAATAATATGATAATAACAACTTAATAAGAGGATTATTTCATCTTCTTCTTCTTAGACTTTTTACTGCAGAAAAACGAGCCAATTCCCAACAAGCTCGCCATACCTTTCGCAATATAACACGGATTAATGTTCAAAACTGGGCTGATAATCCCAACTCCATTGCTATTATTTCTATATGATCTGTTATTGCTGCTGCTCATGCTCTTCCTCAACGAAGGCCTTTTCGACCCAATATTATCGCTATGATTTGGACAATAAGTATACTGATAATAACTATCCATGGTAGAACTCACTCGACAGTTAACGGGCCCTTCTTTCAAGGAATGCTGCTTCTTGATGGGTTTACCCGGCAATGAATACGGTTTCGGGTTCGGGGCAGAACCCGTCGAGTTGCTTCTTTTCAAGAAATTCAGCGTTCGTAATAATCCGAAATTATTATTACTGTTAGCGTTATTACCAGAGTTTGCACTTGTGCTTCTTCTGAACTGCCAGAAATGCTTTGCGATTGGCTTCTGTTCATCGGATAGAAACTCTATCAAACGCTTCTTCTTCGGGTCTTCCTTGGCGTATTCGGGTCGGACCTCTTTCGGGCCGTGATGGCCCGTTTCTGCGGTTTCTTCTGACCCGTGGGTCTGCGGAGGTTTGAGGGCTTTCTTGATCTGAACGGGCAAGATTCTGCCATTGGAGAAGAGCTCGTCAGCTGATGAGATTTGATCGTAGCTGAAGAATCTCTGGTCAACGCAGAAGTCAAAATCGATCGTGGGATTATTATTATTATTATTTTGATCCAAAATCAGCGATTCTTCGATGGGTTCTTTGAGATCGTGTGAGAATGAGATTCTTGGACTTATTACGGATGGCTCGAGCTTTCCGACGAACATATGACATCAACTGCCATTCTAAGATGTGTAAGAACGAAAGAGATGATTTTCGGTTTATATATAGTAAAGATTCAACAACGAAGAGGCGCTTCGTTCGAGGAAAGATTTAATACAGAGTCAAAAAAGAGAGGTAAAGAGAGAGATATATATATAATTGTGTCTTGTTTGTGGGATTGTTAAAAGAACAAGCTTTCGCTTCTTTTAATAATGGTTTGTAGGAAAAGTAGGCCTCAAGTGTTTCACTATGGAGTAGCACACAAGGGTAGAAATTTGTGTCTTTGTGTCGATAAATAAAGAAAGGAGATGAAAGCGATTGAATTTCGAAGCACCGAAAGGCTAATGAGGAAGTAGTGTTCAAAACTATTGTAGCTGACGAAACATCTAACAAATAATATAAGCTAAAGGTAATATAATGTAATAAGAGAAAAACATGCCACGAGAGTGAGTGAGATGACAAAGGAGAACAAAGCTATTTTGTTACCTAGCTGATTTATTCTTATCATAATCTCAGCATTGTCATGTTACTTTGACCCCTCTTGTTTCTGCGATTGTTGTTCGGACCCCTCCACGTTTTGACAATGTCGACCGATGAATGATCTAATAGTTAAGGAATCTCATTTTCTGACAATTAAAGGTTCCATATTTTAAGGTCTAATTATGAGTAACATTAGAAGTAGATGCAGCACTTGTTGGGTAGAGTGTATATCATTTAATTAGTGCCAACATCAAGATTCTATTCATGTAGGAAACTCGCTATATCATCGGAGAATCTGTATAAAAGAATCTCAAGCTCCACGTGGAATTATTATATATGTTATGAAAAAGATTGAAGTTTGAATCAATTAAATAATATGATATTCACCTGGGCTAGAAATTTGTTACACATATAAAAGTGGGCCTAAAATTTACTTGTTTTATCATTCAATGGGCTCAAACTATACATTCAAAAAAGACCGTGTAGTTGAAGAGACTATAACGAGTGAATGCTTGATGAACTGAAAGATTTGGGATTAGAATAACAAAAACAAACATGTAAAGAAGGCGAGGGACAATCACTGACGAGTTCAATTCTCCATTGAAGCTCTTTCTTCATAGATTTGCATCTAACGTTACTAATTATATAGAGTTGTCCAAAAAGCTAGCAAGGCCAACTTGTTCGAAGGAGCATCACTTAACCTTGTACTTGTTCGCAGTAACTTCAGTCAACGATAACGATAAGCCTGGATACAATGTCTGCGATTGAAAAAAAAAAAGGTCGTTAATTGAATTGAAGATCAAGGAATTACGAAATTGAAAGATTAAAAAAATAAAAAGAAGTAAAATATATGCTTACGTCCAACACTTTTTGCACAGTCCTAGGTTTTTTCTTCGGCCTACGAGGTGGCTTGAGACCCAATATCGTCATGAAATCCTCTTCAATCTCTTTCTTCGATAATGTAAGGGACAGTTTTGCCCTTTTCTTGTTATCGCTGCCGCCGCCGCAATCAACCACAGCAGATTTCCCCGCCGCCGACCTCTTTTTATTCCCAGCGGCGGCGCTGCTAGTTCCGACGACACCACATTCATTATACCTCACGGAAGCCCTTCTGCTTCTCAATTTCCACGGCGGAACGCTCGCCTGTTCGGAAGAAACCGCCGCAGAACCCCTCCAACACGGCGGCGGATGCGTTGGGAGAGCCGACGCTTCGCCTTCTTCAAACCCACCTCTAAAAATCGCGTCTTTCATATGTTTCGTCCGGCCACCACCGTCTACGGCGGCGGAATCGCTACCTCCGCAGAACCCACTCTCAAGAAACCTCGTCGGAGCTCTTCTTGTTCTCAAGTCCCTCGATTGGGAAGCCACGGACGCCGCCGTCACGTCCTCCCTGTGCTGCGGATGATGAGGTGGTGGGATGACGGCACTGCGTAGGTGATCGGAGCTCGGAGCCCCGTCGGCGGCGGCGGCGGCGTGGGGATTAACGAGCAAGCGAAACCTCTGATCCCCCAAACGGAATCCAGTGATTCTGAAATTGGGTGCTTTCGATCCATCTTTCGTCGCCATTGCCGTTGAATTAAAGCCTTTTCACAATAATATCGGAGGAGACTCTAAAGGGGTTTTATTGTTGTTGAATGTCGTGGTGAGGTAATGAGAAATATATGCTGTTTGATGTTATATATAGCAGCAGAGATACGATCGTATAATGTGCACAAACTGTTTGTTCATATATTTATTTAAATTTTAAATTATTCGTTTAATAATCATTTGTAAAATAATATGTTTCTCCCCCAGAGTATAATTTTAAGGCGGACCTACATAATTCATGATTTTAAATTGTCACTCTTCGAGAAGACATATTATTAATACACATTATTTATAAGTCGAATGACATTACAAACAAATGAATAAAGAATTAAATTTATTTTCTCAACTTCACAATCCCAAGCCCAAAAATAACTATAGAGAGAACGAAGACAGCTCAATCAAACTAGGTTCGACCTAAAAAATAAAAACACTAAAAGCATCTATGAACCGAAAAAACCCATTCATCCATTACTATCATAATCGCGAGAAAATGTCGGAAAAATTGAACATCTTTTCATCTAGAAGTTCGAAAGCAGTGTCCAAAAGAGATTCATCGTCATTCCATGTAGGAAAAAAATTGTTCGTTTTACGATCAATAAGCAAAAACGCATCATCCTCAGCAAACCCTACGTTGCCACAACCATCACTTTCGTGACGACTTTCCTTTTGCTGATTGTCCTCGTTGCTGTTGATTATAACCTCAGATGCCTTCGATTTTGAGCTGATATCCTCGGACTGTATGAGACCAGTTAGTCTTTCCACCGTAGCCTTGAAATTAGATGGCTCTGTGTAATAAACCTTTGGCGGGTTCATGTATATAATCACCGGGTCGGGCCTTTTCGAGCTAGGGTTTTCTCCTTTCGGGCTTTGAGAATCAACCCAAAAAGAGGGTTTTTGCATAGCGTTGTTGGGATCTTTGTGGGTCCTTCGTCGTGATGAAGAAGATGATGGCAGCTGCGAATATGTGAGCTTGTTCTTATTCATTCTTGCTTGACAATAGTGAGTTAGGTCACTATACTTTAACACTCAAGTATCGTGCAAGAAAATGAAAAATGGGGAGTTCGACCGTACTCTCGAGGCTTTCGTTATTTAAGATATATATATTGTGAGTGTGAGTCACTGATATGTTGTCTATGATTGGTATATGTTTTGTAAACGTGTGAGATTATTATATTAAAGGGTTAGTTTGTGCTGTTATAGAAAGAGACATAATCCAAGATATAAGTTCGGAGAACCACTCTATCCTTCGATTTTTAAGGGTAGGTTTATCTATTTGAATGCTACGGTTTTAAGAATTTATCTCTCCTTTTAATTGACAACCTTTTCACGTTATATATAATAATGGATTTCTTTGCTATAAATAATACTAAAGCCTTGATTTAGTATCTCGATCCTAAATAGAAGACTGCCAAACAAAGCCAAAGGTTTGGGGTTTCAGCCCTTGTACGTAGGATTAGGACCTGGGAGCCGTTCAATATACCATGAATAACTTTTAGTTTATTTTTTTTGTTGGAAAATATGGACTTAATTAATGTTTTCTCAACACTTGCAACATCAAAAAATAAAATAATTAATAATAAAAGAGAAAATCTTACATAAATCCGTGTCATCGTTCAAACTGATACATGGGCCGAGCTAACTGTAATAGGCCCCTTAGCTGTAATTAGTTGGACCTATTTAGTAATTAGTACATGTCCACCCCCAATTGAATTTATCTTTTCCTTTTTTTTTCCTTTATTTTTGACATTTTGTCCACGACTCGACATATCAAATGGTAGCACGTGCAAATTTTACTATTTTTCCTCAAATAATTGAAATTAGGTAAAAAGATATGCACGTTAGGGGGAGTAATGTATGATTCGCAATTTAGTTGATCCATATACTTATTCGAAATTATTTTTCAACAAATAGATGAAATCAAGGTACAATCAATCACAGCTGTAGAACGTACAATACAAGCCGTAGAATCTAATGTACATACATCGTACAATCTCCAACTATGAACGGCCATTAACTCTTGGGAGCAAATCCATGTTCACACCTCGATATTTTACACGTTCATGAGATTGTAATTTTCACCAGACAATTTGTAAGATACCTCCAAAAGATCTACTTATTTGTACGAACGTGACAAATCTATCGTTTATTAAATATGGGTGGGACGATATTTTTATCTTTTATTTATTAATACAGCTTTGTAAAAGTCGTTTTTACTGAATTTGACCTTACGTGTCTTTGATGTGATATCGAGAAAATTATCATCTCAATATCAACGGTATGTGACGTTTCCTTCGTGTATAAATTGCCTTCGAGCCCCTTCTTTGATGAAGTTCGTCTTCTAACCTAAAGACAATTTTATATGATTTCCCTGCTCACATAAGCTCTCTTCTCTGTTTCCTCTTTTTTAATTTTTGTATTTATTCGTCCTTTTCATTTTTCCATTTTGTTTGAAGTTTTTGCAAGTGTTTCCTTAAAGAAGGAGGGCTTCGACTGCTCTTTACAGTAAATATTTCAGGTAACTAAAGCTTGTCCCTTTTCCTTTGTTGTCGTAGATCCATGGACTCGAGCCATATATTTCAGATCCAAAAGGTGAAAATAAAATATAAATATCTAAAAAATCTTTAGTGGCTTCAAAGTAGCCAAGCTGTGATTTTCCTATGAACGCTCTTGCCTCTTTTATAATACCAAGTCTCTTAAATTTTGAGTTTTTCCTATATATGGCTTTTACCACTCGATTTCTTGGCTCCACGATCAGATCTACGTTGTTCTTAATTTTTATTTAATTATATAACCATATCTTCTTCATATTCATATCTTCTTCAAGCGAGCAGAGTATTAACAATATAATAATCGTATTTTATTTCAAAATAATATCAGCCGGCTATTGCCCGGATCTTAAAACAAAAGCAAGCAGACATCTGAAATTAATTTTTTTTTTCTTTCTTGAAAATTGCAGGATCCAAATAAAAAACTCGAAGAAAAAATAAAAAAAAAATATTAGAGATGAATCACTGTGCTATTCAGCAGAGGAGGGAGGCTCTTGTGTGCCCAAAGCCACGCAGACGCCCACCCATGGGATGGCATGTTAGGTAAATTCAGTTTCTTCATAAGCCCTTTTCTGTCTTTTCGCCGATGGTTTAATAATATATCATTTTTCTTTATTACAGCCATCACCAAGAGATCTGTGATGCTAAAGCTGGAAACGAGTTATTGGACATCATCCTCTCAAAGGTTTGTTCTCTTTGTTCCTTTCCCCTCTTTCATTTATCAAAGTAATATTATTCGTGGTTTCTATTTTGTCCTAATTTATGTAGTAACAAGGAAATTAAGTACATATGGTCTTAGTCAAGAAATTATGCATGTCTATACATGTTAAGAAGAAATCTGACATTTTTATTATTGTAGGGTTGTGATTCTTGCGCGGATCAAATCCCTCCCTCGCCCCCATTTTTTTCGGGTTCGCCGCCGAGTAGAGCATCTAACCCTCTAATTCAAGACGTTCTTTTCGCCGATGAAAAATTCAACCCAATTTTACAACGAAAAATACCTAATTTCCACCCCGAATCTCCTCACAAAAACAATCACAACCGTGCAAATTTTGGTAGTATTATTCCCTCAGTTAGGATCGAGGGCTTCGAATGCCTCGATAGGGACAGAAGGAATCGTAGTATCCCTACAACGGCTTAGAAGAAAAAGACAGAAACTTACGTCGATCAAATTGGTCATTTTGTCTAATAGCGTATGTACAGTGAGGATCATCTTTTGTTTGTTGGTTAAAGTTGTAAATAAAATGTGTAATTTAGTTTAGGGCAGGCCAAAGCCCTTAGCGCAATATGAGGGTTGGCATTGTAATAATTCGAGCATTTTGAGGAGATGGGTCATTGTAAAAATAAATCATGTACATAGTCAGCAGTGAGTAAGCCCTTTTTGTAGTATTATTGGACGTTTTGTATATAAAGATGACATATGCACTTATATTTTATGATAATTAATTAATTCAATTAGATGTCGTGTACTCAATTTCTATCGCAATGTGAAGATGTCGTATGTCTTGTCCCTTGTCTGGTATTTTGACCTCGTCAACCTTTCTCTATCTTCCTTCCCCGTAAGAAAGTTATACTTTATTATCTATACTCTTATATTAATGCTTTACAAAAGTTAAAAATCGCTCAATTTGGTGCATCAATCGGCCAATCAGAATTTTTCTCAAATTAATAATTAACATAAAATAAAAAATACCAACTACCTTGTATTTGTCAAATTTACCCTTTTATTTTTATATATTTGGGTAGTGGCCCATGTCTTCTTTCGTCATTAAATGGTTTTAATTTATTTTATCCAAATTTCTAAAATTATATGCCGTTAAAGCATTGCCCTACTAATTTATATGGTGGTTTGGTGGATGAGGAAATTATATGGGCGACCAATTAGTTGGGCCTATGGATTAGTTTATTGGGCCCATTTAATTACATGAGCATGGTTTTTTTTATTCATCGACGTTTGAAGTTTGACCACGTCTACGTCTAACAATATCTAATTACAATTATCAGATTCATTAAATGTGTTAACCACCAATTAGTCAAAATTAATTATTGCAAATAACTTGTGAAAATATTTAAATAACATATCTCATCGAGTCAATCCAATGACTCCACAGTGTTTGGACTTTGGATGAAAACCACTCGTCGACCGCCAACAGTTCTACTCCAATGTTATTATTTCATTGTTTCTATCAAAGTTTTGGTGGTGCGGTCAAACATTAATTCTTAAATAATTTAATGAAGTTGTTATCTACGTCTAATTTGTCATTTGTCGCGTATATAAGGCACTATTGGATGAAGTATAGATTATTATTATATTTGGAAAAAATGAGATAAAACCACTCATTTACATATGAGATCCATCTTTACTTTTTAAAATTTGATGACCTAATGCATGACGCATTTTCTCTTCAGACATTAAATATATATATTTGGCAAGCTTTAGAGTTCACATCTTTATACCTCCAAGTTCCTAAGAAGAAAAAAACAATTAATACTCGTCTTAAATATTTATATATGGCGTATTGGTTGGGTGACGAAGTGGCCACCACCATTTATAGAGCATTTCAGATCAAGTGTCGAAGTTTCAATAAAAAATATCTACATTTATATATTTATATAGTTATTGGAAATATTATAATTCAAATCTATGTGCCCATTCGGCAGTTTTTTAACCAAAACATGTCCAGGATTGTGCTCGACACACGCCAGTATTATAATATTCGTTTTAATAGAATATTTAAATACCTAAACTATCGCCACCTCGTGTGAAAGGCATCTAGCTAGGATCGTATAAATTGTACTACTCCGATGCATGTTCTAACTTAATAGTTGTACGAACCTAGGAGTTATGCAATAACATGGTAAAAATATCAATATATGCTAGGAAATTAGTTGAGTTTAAATAATATTAAAAAGATACACAAAAGGAAACAAAAAAAATTGATGAATACGATGCAAAATAGAGTCAAATTTAAGGGGTTTTGTCGAACTTGAATATAACGAGATTATAAACTGAGTTGGGCTATATATATTACTACATCGAAGTAAAACAAAACTCATTCACGCCATAGCAGAACCTCGCAAGATAGACTACATGTAAATGAAATAAATACCATCATTACAGTTCTTCTAGAAGATACACATAGATCTCTATATACTACGTATTCTGCCCAAGCCCTTGGGCTAGACATACCAAGTCGTCATTCTCATGTACGAAAATCAAAATCTACATTGGACCTCCTTGTTATAAAATTCCAAAGTATCTTTGCGAATTGAAAATGTAATTTACCTCGATGCATTAAGTATCGGAATCAACTTGACCTGTTTAACGATTAAAATATTTAAACTCGCTCAATATATATATGCCACCACTATTTCATTAAGAGTGATCATATAACTCTCTCTCTCTCTCTCTCTCGCCATTACATTACAAATAAGCTATGAGTTGCTGTGGTTGCAGAGCTCTTCGAAAAGGATGCAGTGAGGATTGTACTCTCAGACCATGTCTTGAGTGGATCAAATCTCCTCAAGCTCAAGCAAACGCAACTGTCTTTTTAGCCAAGTTCTACGGCCGGGCCGGGCTCATCAACCTCATTGATGCGGGCCCATCTCATCTCCGTAAAGGTAACTATGGTTAATTCTTGTGTGTATCGACGATAACTCTTATTCGCCATATCTTTCGAGCTCTTTCGAATTACATAGTTCTTTAAATTTTAGGGTTTTCTCTTAAAGCAAAATTGTCTTATCTTTTTTGGGTAGAAATTTTCAAGTCACTATTGTACGAAGCTTGCGGGCGAATAATCGATCCAATATTTGGTTCGGTCGGGCTTATTACCATGGGCAAGTGGGCCCGTTGCCAGGCTGCAGTGAAAGCCGTGTTAGAAGGCGAATCCATTATTTTTAACTCCTCAAACTCCTATCGAATCGCTGGAGATATCCGCCACGTCAACAAGGAGAAGATTTCGGACCGACCCGTTAGGACCCGATCACGGGTCAGGCGATCCGATGCCAACAAACGGGTCATAGACGGTTACGACTCACTGATGGCTGATGAAGACGACCATGATAATCATAAGTTCACTATAACTGGATGGAACTGTATGGGCGGGGAACTGGAGAGAGCGGTGAGCCACGGTGGTTCGACCGATGATCAAGGGCTCGAACCGCGCTGGGCCTTGGTCAAACCCGAGGATGATGTTGAGCTTGAGTTGACTTTGGGATTTAATTCCGTGATCGATCTTTCTGATAGCGAATGATTTTTACTAATTATTTATGTTTTTCATCGTTTTCTCAATTTACTTTTTCTCTGTATTGCAGATATTGTAGAGCTTATACTCTAGCTAGATTATAATCTTTTTGAAGTCCTTTTTTCCCTGTGTTTTACGTGCTTACTCTCAGCGTGATGTCACGTTTGTTGTTGATCTAGGGTTTTGCGGATCGTAGTACCTTTTTTACATTTTTCATAAACGAATGGGAGATCATATATAATAATTTAAAATATAGACATGATTAGAATATCATTGAATAAACATATAACTTTATTTTCAGATTGTACCCCGATTTCATTTAAATAATTATACGTCTACGCCTCGATGAGAGTAGCAGTACCAAATATTGACTTGGCTTGTGCTAGCCACACGCCAACAATAGATTATTCGTTATAGTTATTAAATTACTATTTTCCCAACTAAACCTTTTTTTCATAACAAGGACTCCATTTATAACAAAGTGTTGAAAGCTATGAGTTTTATATATACTGCTTTGGAAGGATTGGACCTATATACCAAATCGTTAGCAGATAGTTGTTAGAATCTGATGCTTAAATAATACGACAATATATATGATTTTGCAACCATCTTATATATAAATCGACAAAAAAATAGAACATTTTATTTTAAAAAATATTTTTAGTTGCTAAACTCTATTTTTTATGATGCGATAATTTAAAACCTGCAATCAATGGTCGGACTCTGAAGCTGTTAACGAAATATGTTTCGGCCTCGAAAGAGAAAACATAAAAACCGGAAAATTGTTCTGTTCATTTGATCAAACTGTCTTTTGTAGAGGCCCATAAGCCCGAGACCTCATTAGTTGAGTATAAGTTCATTTCAAATTCTATATGAGTGTCCAATCTTCATAATAGTTCGACAATAAATTGCAATATAAAACAAAGGCATGTTAAGAAGACATGAAAGTCCAAATACCACACGTGTAAATAAAATCAAGGGACCTTTACAATTCAGCCCCACATAGCAAGTTTCGTTTGGATTCAGCCCCTGTCAGAAAAAGCAATTAGTTTTAAGGACCCGATTTTTCATACCACTTCATCGGTCTGTGGTACCACTTCTTTGTTCTGTAGTACCACTTCTTTGTTCCGCAGTACCACATAATTGCTCTGCAATACCACTTCTTTTGTTCTGCAGTACCACTTCATTTTTACTGCAGAACAATTAAGTGTTATTGCAGAGCAATTATGTGGTACTGCATAACAAAGAAGTGGTACTAAAGAACAAAGAAGTGGTACCACAGACCGATTAAGTGGTATGAAAAATCGGGTCCTTAAAACTAATTACTTTTTCTGACAGGGGCTGAATCCAAACGAAACTTGCTTATGTGGGGCTGAAACGAAATTAACTCTAAAATCAACGCAATAATACATCGTATGGACTGCATAAGACACTAACAAAATTAACAAGTCATGTCAGAACACAAATTGGGCAATCACTTTATACAAGACGAAAAAAGGAAATGAAACGGAGTACCATTTTTAATTACAATCAAACCCCCCAACGACCATGTAATCACAATCAAACCCCCGAAATGAGTCAGAACTTTCTCTTTTGGCCCAAACACCCCCTCTTCCTCTTCTTCTTCCATGAAACAAACGCAAAGGCATCGTTTTCATCGACATTTCGCTCGCCGTTTAAGTCCCCAAATCTCACGACGTCGTTTCTCCCAACCTCCGCCGATGCCTCAGCTTCAAGAACCGACGACGGAGAATACTCATGCTTACGAATATCTTCGCCGTCGCCGGAAACGTCCATAACTCCGTGAATTGCCATCATCTTTAGAGCAAACTCCTTCTTCTTGTTATTGTAAGCCCTCTCAGCTTCTTCAGCCGTCGAAAACGTGCCAAGCCAAACACGCTTCTTCTTTAAAGGGTCTCCGATTTCAGCTGAGTACTTTCCCCATCTCCTCCTCCGCACGCCGACGATTCCAGTTTTCTCCGCCGACCCCTTGACAGCTTTACTGGGGCTTCTCCGGCGGCGATCATGCTGATGGGTTCTTCGTATGATGATTTCGTGGACTTTCTTCTTGGGATTATTGAGAACTTCTCTAGGGTTTGATTTTGAAGGAGATTCTTCTTCGCCGGCCGACGATGAGTCGTCGGTGGCGTCTGGGTCGGAGTAAAAGACACGGATTTTCTGAGTTGTGGGTTCGAATTTTGCTTCCATGGTTTTGGCGATCTTTCGAATATAAATTTGGATTTTGAATATCTTTTTCGGCAGTAGTTTTGGTGGTGCAGATCTTCGGACAAAAAGATGTTAGGCGGTGTAATCGTATTTTTATTTTCTTATTATTTTATAATGTTATTTATTGTTTTTTCAAGATAATTACAGTTAGACTCCTCTACTACTGCGTATTACATTTAGACACCTGTGCTTATACTAATTTCTAGAATTTGACTATCGTACCACGGAATATGCGTACAGTACGACCCAAATTATTTTACGTTATATAGATTGAATGATATTTGCCTTTGTATTATTTTACATTTGCATGAAAACGAAATATACCCACTTAAGATGGATAAAGATTGGCTCTACAGTTCATTAATGTATTAGAGAAAACCAAACCAAAATTGAGATGAGATGTGGAGTATAAAATTTAAATAACAATAATTTTTTTTAACTAAATTGCCGTATCTGTAAAAATAAAGATACGATTGAACAGCACGGAGTCCGAGAGCAAGAGAAAATGGAATACGCCAATGGCATATAAATTTATGTTACGGAATAATTTAATAAGAGAGAGCTTAAGGGGGTGTTTGTTTTGGGGTGATCCTCCAAAACATCACCGTAATCCTCTCGTCGCTTTATCATCACTATGTTTGTTTAGCCTAGGTGATGAGTCATCACCGTAATGACAGATCACGTAGGTGATGAAAATGGGGTGATATTCTACCTTTTGGATCACCCCAAAAAGCTAGGTGATCTTACATCACCGTGATGGTGTGATCTTTCAAATTTGTATTTGGACGACATTACCCCTTATATTAGCATTTATACCTAATATATCATATTCATATTTTAAATTATATAATTCGATATTTAAATCTTAAAAATATATTTAATAAGAAATAATTATATTGAATAACTATACGAAAAACTTATTATTAATTCTTTAAAAATTAAACTCGATATTAAAATAGTATTCATTATTATGTAAATATCATCCACATAATTTATGTAATATTCGTAGGGTTAAATATGACATTTATGCAATATCACCCCACGCATCATCGTGACTAGACAAACACAATATTCTAATATCACATTGATATGCAAAATGAAATATCACCCCAAAACAAACACAGTAATGATATATCACCTTGATCCACATCATGATGATATTCACATTACCGTGATGTGAGTATCACGGTGATGTTGGATCACTGGAAACAAACACCCCCTAAAAGTAATGGTGCGGCAATGAATGCTAAATACTGACGTAATAGATGGAAACAAAAATAACATTTTTCCTGAAAGCTCGAGCTAGACAAAAAATAAACAAAATATTTACTGTCCATAATAAAGAAAAAGATTTAAAAAAAATGGTAGACATCGAATCGAATCATGATTTATTTAAAAACAATGGGCTCATGGACGAAAATGGGCCGATACACTAATTTTATGAATTGGGCTGAACTCTGATTTAATTACATGTTGGTACCGTCCGATCCATTGAATGACTTCACATGGTTACGTTTCGTCTTTTTCTGAGGACCAATGGACCACAACTTTTTCTTTTTATTTTTCGTTCATGAACAAAATCACGATAATTATATCGTAAGCAACGTTTTTTTCCCCTTGGGATAAGACCCCAATCTCAAAATATTTTCTTGTGCATGTGATTTCATGCCCCTATTAGATATATATGCGTGCTAAAGTGCCTGGTGAACTCACCACAAAACTTTGGGTCCTAATCAAAATCTCATAGACATACATACATTCGTATATTTCGTTGTCACCTAAATTTAATACTTTTCTTCTATACTGAAACTGGGTCCAGTCTACACAAGTCACCCAATGACATGATGGATAATTTGTCAAGTTTTATATTAATTTATTAATGATACATACATTGAATATGGATGGCTATGGCTTCAATAGAACAAAGAAGAATAATAAAGAAAGAAATCCAAGTAAAAATACGAGGCAACGACCCGAATCGAACATTTAGGAAGACGTAGCTTTCATTCCCTTCTTACATTACCCATGATTTGAACCACCACTTCACTTCTTAGCTTACACGTGCATGGTGTATATCACTAGTAACTAAGCATCGAATAGTGATTACTATCAAATATCCCAAATAATAAATCTCAATAAAAAATTATATATACGGGAAAAAATAAAAAATTATATATCGGTAATTAAAAAACATGGAAGAGAGCGATAAAATATTGATTTATAAGTACCATTTAACACAATAAGTATTAGACAAAAAAAAAACCCTTTTGTACGGCTCTATTAGCACGAGAAAACCAAAAGGACACTTCAAATAGTCCTCCTCCCATTTCTAAGAGAGGGGAGGAGCCACCTTATTACATCACGATATCAATATAAATAAAAATAAAGCAAAACTTATAGTTGCTCAAAATTTGATAACTTAATAATATAAGCTCGAAAACTTTCAAGGGCACGGTATATCGAGAGGCGTCGCGGCGCTCCTCAAGCCATCGTCGTCGTCGTCGTTAATCCAAGACAGCACTTCATTACAAGGCTCGGGCAGCTCAAAATCAAAATCCGGCAACGGAATATTCTGATCGGGCGCTTCGCCGCCGATCAGTAAATCATCGACCCCACAGAAGAAATCGTCGCCAAACGTTCCCAAACTCTCATCCATGGCAATCGAATCGATCGCGAAATCCAAATCGAAATCGTCTCCAAGCTGCTGCTGCTGCTGCAAGGGTTCCTCGTCCACGTCCTCCTTGACGGGATTATCTGTATTCCCACCGACCAGAGAGGCCAGAGATTTGGAACGGCCTAATACTGACGACGGAGATTCGCGTACGGGATCGATCGAGCACACGCTAGAACCTTCCGATTCGCACGGAGGGACGTTATTTCCTCGATTCGGGTCCTCGTAAGAAAGCGCGTTGGCCTTTCGAATCGCTTCGAACTCCATGCGTTTCTTCTCGTAGGCCTGAGATGCTTCCTCGGGTGTTCTGTAAGTGCCCAACCATTCACGTTTACGTAGGAAAGGATTGTTGATCTCTGCGGCCCATTTGCCCCACGGTCGCCTCCTAACTCCGCGGAGCTTTTCGAAAGCAGGGCAGTTGGGCTTGCCCGTCCCCCTCGAAGGCGGGCAGCATTGTTTCCCTTCTGATTTCGAGCTTTCTTCAACAGGGGGTTTAAACCCTTCTATCTTGTCCGGGAAAGAAACTAAACATTCGAAGGATTTGACCTTATTTCTGGGGATAATTCGTTCGTCGTCGGAGGAATCGGTAGCATATGGATCGTGGACGACGAATTTAAATCTCCTCATGGGCTTAGGGGGTTGAAGCTTGAACCTTATCTTTCGGATTGTAGTTTCTTGATTGGGCTTTTGAGGTTGCCTCATCTTTTCCAATCTTTTCTTCTTTATCTTTGAATCGTTGAAAAACCCCTCAAAATCGAACATGATATAAACACTCACTCACTCACTCCAGACACAGATTGGCTTCTCGCCGGAAACAGATAAAATAAATATAATAACGATCGCAGGAAGTTAGTTAATTCAGGAAAAAGGACCTCTTCGTATGTGATAAGACCCAAAGCACTCGACCCCAGAACAAGTCCTGGAAAACAAAAAAGGAACACACAAGAATTAAAATTAACAAAAATCAATGGTTAAGACAACCTAGTAAAACCCTTCAAGATAGCCCAGAAAAGAGCGAATCTTCAAAAGGGTTTTTTCGAAATCGATTAATAAAATTCAATTGATACCTTTTGGGCCTCAAACGCATCGAAACGGTTGTGAAGAAGGGTTTAATTCTCTGCTGGGTTTCACAGCAGAGTGATGTTTGCAAGGATAAGGAGATGGGTAAAAAATTCTGAAACACGAAGGAAGCAGCAAAGAGACCACCAAGATTAAAGCTTTTCGACATATAATTAAAAGTTTCGCCTTCCTTCAATCGAATACGCGGCGATTTCCCACGAAAAACAGAGGATTTTTTTCAGATAAAAGGGTGGAAATCAAGACAAGGTCGATCTGTTTCTTTCCGTCTGTATATATAGATAGAAGCACGATTAAGTATATGTGTATGTATAGTATCAGTAAACACTCTGAGGGAGTGTGGAGAAAAAATGGATTTATGAGATTAGATGCAACTGACGAGATATTTCAGTGGTGAGGTGTGTGTAGAAAGAACAGGACAGAATGGGGGGTTTATGGGATTGTCGAGGAAATTCATATAATTATATTATTTTTCTGTAATAATTATTCTAGGTAACAAAATGGTGTCAATCATATACCAATTCCACTCCACACACTGAAATAGCCTAAGCTCCCTCTCATGATGCGAGTAATCGGTTGACACACACACACTCAAAAAAAAAAAAGCAAAAGAATTAAAATTTATTTAAAAATTGAAACTTTAAATTAAAACAGGACCATTGCTTTATTAATTCGAATGTCAAAGAAAACATCAAGATAATTAATGCCCAAATCAATGATTAATTGTAGGGTATGGTTTACTTAAGTATAACGTTTAATTATGCCTCCAGATTTCATGCAATCCTTGTATAATGTTGATAACTAAGATATGTTGATTAAGAGACATAAATCGCCAAGATACTTCTTATCATTTATTCACGAATGTTGTCCTGGATGGTTTTCAGAGAAAAGAATAGTTTCAAATCCAATTATAATTACTTTACTAGTAAATAAGTACATTCTATGCCCGTCCAATATTTAAACATAAATATTGTATTTTATATTTTAATTTATTATAAAATTAAATTATAACTTTTATTATGTATAAGAAAATTGATTTGAGGATAATTGTAATATTTATCAATATCATGGGTAAACTTGTAATTATTATTAACACACCAAATTAATTATTATTAACACACCAAAGTAATTATTATTTACCGAATTTACCGAAATTTAAATAATAATTATAAAAAAATCGATAATAATTAAATTAATATGTATATTAATATAATTATAATTTTATTTTCAATATTAATATAATAAAATATATTTTAATTTTAAAATTTCGGTAATTCGGTATACCGAATTTACCGAAATTCAAAATCTGTACCGAACCGAAATTACCGAATACCGAATTTTTTTTTTTAAGAACCGAATACCGAACCGAATTTTTTTGTTCGGTTCGGTTTTGTACCGAAATTTCGGTATTTCGGTTTTTTTCGGTCGGTATACCGAATAACGAACACCCCTAGTTACTCTAAGCTCTCCCACTTAATAAAATAGAAAGATATTAAATCGTAGATTCTTAAATATTATGACATAAACTCGAGACTTTGGGGCTTGTTATATAAAAAAAATCTTTTGATACTGTTATGCCCATTCTATTTGCAGCTTGTATGACGAAGTGTGGCAGGCACCATGATTTATTATATATACTAGTATGATTTAAATAATAACGTAATGCCGCCTAGGATATTAGTAATAATATAGGAG
This sequence comes from Craterostigma plantagineum, assembly GCA_027422505.1. Lineage (NCBI taxonomy): Eukaryota > Viridiplantae > Streptophyta > Magnoliopsida > Lamiales > Linderniaceae > Craterostigma > Craterostigma plantagineum. The sequence continues at coordinate 1,042,956 of JAPQWV010000005.1, forward strand.
ATTAAATTATTTGTAACCCGGAACCCACAAGCGTGACCCCCCAAGTGACTGGCATTTGGGCCCCACAAACTCCCGCCAGAATTAATGACTTTGGCCCAAGAAAATTCGGGCACGTAATACTATTGGAAAGCCTAAAGTCAATGCCAACTTATATTTTAATTGAATGTTTGATGTTTAATATCTAGGGCAATAGATAGCGAGATATTTTTATATTTATGTCTACCGTGGCAGTTCTAGTAGTGATTCGTTATTCTCCTACAATCGCATCTTCGAAAAAAAGAAAGAATTTGAATCATAGACTTTTTATCGTTGGCCATCTGATTTCCTTTTTTCCTATGAAACAAAACCTATAGATTTTATTGTCACACCAAATTAATAAAATATATAAATGCTTCAAAGGGGCATATATATATATATTGAGATAAAAGGGCTTGAAATATGTCAACTAATAAAATATATCAATGGCAATGCTCAAGTTTAGCTTCGTTATTCACTCTGTAACGGGCCAGTTATGAATCTTCGACATTTAATGGGCTTGAAAAATTGGACCAAATTAAACTGAGTGTAGAAACGGCAATGATCTCTCTCTCTCTCTCTCTCTCTCTCTCTCTCTCTCTCTCTCTCTCTCTCTCTCTCTCTCTCTCAATTAGAGTTTATGTCTTACCACGAAGGGTTAGCAGACTTGGCGTCATGGCATTGATTATTTGAGCTGTGGTCCTAAGTTAATATAATAAGCTATAAGTTCTTTTCTCTGTTAGGTTTTGTTTATTAAGTGAGAAAGTGAAGTTTCAACTTTTTTTTTCCTCTTGCACGTTTTCGACATATGTTATGAGACCGTTGGAGTTGAAGTGTGAAGATCAATTTCTCGCAATATATTAACTATCTTCTTTTTGTATTGTTATGTTAAATTTCCGTGATAATCTGTTTAGGGGAGGGACTCAATCTCTGGGGATCACATAAGTGTGATGGAGAAGAAAGTGACTAACTTGCGCTTATTCAAATGCTCTCGTAAAACTATTCAAGAAACTTCAACTTCTATGTAAATGCTTGAAATAAGTTTCTTGTTGATTTAATTGGAGGAATATTAACTACGTTTGGTTTGATTAGGTATTAAAATTACATAAATGGCTTAATCACGACAGTATGAACGAATGAATATAGGGTAACCTCTAGACGTTGTCTTATGGTCCGACCCACTTGACTTTAAGACAGACAAATTGAGTAGAGAAGAATGCTCTTTTCTTTCATATACGATGTTTCTATGAAGTTTCCCATTAATTGACTTACGTAGCCAATTGGATACCGGCTGACATCGTATGCCCACTTTTTCTATCCACTTCATGTCCCATTTAATCACAGCCATCGAATTTTTAATCTAGGGACTAGCAGATTTTGTCACTATTTTTAAATCATTTTAATTCCACAATTCACCAAATCATAAAATCACTATTATTTTATGTGCTGTATATGATAAAAACATATAAACATCACCAATTTATTCGTTATGTTATGATGATCAAATGATATCCATATCTTATATTTTTCTGTATCAGTAAGAATCATTAATTTTTAATTTGATATTTTGGGATATAGAGTGGGATACAAAAAGTGGGACAGATGATTTCAGCCGATTGGATACTTACAATGATAAAAGTTATATGTGCGATGCTTACCTCTCTCTCTCTCTCTCTCTCTCTCTCTCTCTCTCGTGGTAATGAATAATGAATATAATTTTAGACGAATTGGGATAGATACCGGTAATAATTACGGCTTGGCCGTATGCACATTATATTCAATTAATCCGATTAGTGGTTTTATAATGACCCACATCATGTATTTCTGACGCAATATCACCACCATGCTTAATTTTTTAATAGGACCGCTTGAAATTTCTCATGAGACGTTAACGAAAAATACAAAATAAATAAATAATTAACTGACCGCGTCACACGCCAAAGAGACTTCATTAAGAAGAAAAATCCCCACACGCTCTCATCACATAAAATGAGAAACGGTCTAATATAAACTGCTCATCTATACTATATACTAGTAAACAGTGCACAGTCTACACCTGTACAACCAACATTTTTTTCATGGCATAATAAACACACATAGCAAACAGCATCATCATCAGAAGCCCAAATTTTATTACCCCAACGAAAATAAACACAAAAGCAAAATCACCACCAAGTAAAGCTAAGAGCACATGGGAGACTGTGAAGCAGTAACCTTAGTCCCAACAGCAGCAGAAGGTAGAAGCCACACCCTTACCCTCCTGAGCTAATTCACCGGCGCTTCAAACATCACCGCCGTCCGACACAGCCGGCGCAGGTGGTACTGTTGGCCCGCTCCGACCACTCCACCCATCGGCCCCGTACACCACCTGCCGTCCAACTGAATCGTCGTACAATACCTGGTGTTGGTACCGCTAGGCATGCCGCCCAGTGGCAATGGGCTGTGTCACTTCAAGCCTGAGCCTCTGTAGAGCCTGAATATGCTTTTGAATCGGATCTAAACCCATTGACCCGTCGTCAAAGTGTTGACCGGCAATTGAATCTCCGATTTCGACCCTCTGATGCAAAGGGGGAGGTGGGTTTGGGGGAGGTGGGTTTACGTTTGCCCTCTCTAAATCGAACAGAAAATCGACGTTCGAAGGAGGAGGCGGAGCCACATCCGCCGACGACGGAGGTGGCGCGCTGACGATTGGCCCGGAAATCAACGCGTCGACGAACCTCTCCTTCTCCGACCTACCATCGCCGGACCCAAAACTACGCGCTTTACGAACCCAGGCTCTGATTCTTAGCGGGGAAAACGAAAATTTGCAGCCTCGCCGGCTTATTCCAGCTCCTTAACAGCCTCTCCTACTACATTCAATCAAGACACCAAACAACTCATCCTTAAACCCTCTAAGCCATTAAACTGTAAAAAGATTCAGTACAGTACTGTAATAGCAGAAGCAAAGTCCTAAGATAAAGCCCAGAGAGTTAAGGAGCTTCAGGCAAGAAATCCGCTGCACAACTTTCATACGAAATCAATAACCCTAATAACTCAACTTCCCAAAAGAATCAACATGTAATAGTTGATATATTTTAAGGCCTAGGCAACGCCGCGGCCATGATGGGAGATGGGATCAACGACTCACCAGCGCTGGTGGCGGTAGACGGCGACATCGCCCTGGGCGCCGGCACGGACATAGGCATCGAGGTGGCCGATGTTGTCCTGATGCGGAGCGGTCTGACCAACGTCAACACAACGATCGACGTCATCTTATAGGTAGATACACATGTATAAAGTTCACAAACAGAACCTGCAATAAAATAACGCAAGCAATAACACTAAGGACATAAAAAATAACTAATTCCACAACTAAAAGCATACAGCAAGAACGTACAGCTCGGATACCTACCTCTACTGCTGGGACTACCTCTGGCTTCATATCGGATATCGGTGGCCAGGAGTTTTTCTGCGTTGACCCTTGGCAGAAGCATCCACTCAAGTCCCATTTCTTTCCTCACAAACATTGAATCTCTTTCTCAGTTAGATGCAAAAGCCCAATGACATCAACACCGATTGAAATCAGCCGAGCGAGGGAGGTAGAATGGCGAAACCTAATCGACGGAGAAAAGAAAATCAAAGGTCAGCAAAAAGAACGAAAATCAAAGACAGAGTTACCCTAACAGTGGCAGCACACGGGAGAAAAAACATGAAACGTTACGACACGCAACAGGGAGGATAAAGGTACGTCAAATAGTGAAGGAAACCCCAATCACACGCCGTTAGGATTTGTTTCCCATTTCGAAATCGGAAAATTCCTCGCCTACAATTGTTTTTGTTGCTTGCATTCTTCTTCTTCCTCGGCAATCTTTGATTTTATGCGAAGATTGGCAGGCGGTGTTCAGTTTTTTTTTCCCATTGAAACTGTGTGTGTGTGCGATGATATCTGCGATGATACTAACTGCCATCGTGTGTTTTGAATAAAAGTTTTAATTTTTTTATTTCTTTATGATGGTTTAGATTGCTCCAACCAAACGAACAGCTCTGATTTCAATTAAATGACAGACCAAATTAGATTCAACGACGGTTTTTATCCACCCCAGAGCGTTTATATATAGTCTATACTAGAATCACGTCTCACGAGCAGCTGAGAACCCCTTTACGCTAAGTAGACATCGATAGCCTTCGATTTGAGGGTACTCGCTGCAAATTAATTATATTATTAGAATGAATGTGAAGGAGGGGTCGTTACAAATTTTTTGAACATCGTCTGTGAATTCGAGATTAAGGGAACTTCACCTTAAAAGGTAAGTGAAATTACGATTCTGAAACTCTTGTGGAGATATTCCTTCTTCTTTTGAGTACCTAAACCACCAAAAGGTCAATCAAGCTTATGATAAAGTCGTTTCGAACAAAATGCTGGAAAATTTCAGTAGAGATCATACATACTTCCACGTCGGGGAATTTTCGCAGAAGCGTGAGATTCCATTCATTGCTGAGAATGTGTCGATATGGACCCGCACCTCTTTTGTGCTGTTAGAATCATGTCCTGCTATAGACAATTCATGCTGTTATTACACAAGGAAGCTTTTATTACCGAAAACGTGTGCAGAAAATGTAGCTCAACTAGTGAAAATTTTACCCGTCTTATGCAAAGCTTCCATGGCATAACCACTTGGATAGTTTTCGTACGAGGCGATGAATGTCAAGACAGTGCATCCTAGACTAAACAAAGTGAAGTCAGTACAAGTGGAAAAATGCTTCAGCAAATATGCAATAAGAAAGTTATTGATCTAACCTCATTAAGAACGAACCAAGCATAGCAACATAGAGATATTTCCATATGCTCTTTTTTCTGTTGTTGTAGCTGAAAATAATTGAGGAGATCAACCATAACATCAAATAGAAACATCAGAAAAATGATGTAGAAATGCATGCATACTTGGGAAATTCACAAATCATGGAAAAAGAAAGATAATCTCAGGAATAGTATAAGTTTTCACCATTTTCATAGTCCTAGATAGAAAAAACCGAAAAACATAGATGAAATTTCGTGACACATAATTAATATAATTCATCATTTTTCTTCGTAAAAAAAAAAATACTGTTGAGTATCTTTGGAAGATGCATACATTCTGCTAGCAGCAACTGCAGCTGATAATTGAACATCGAAGAGAACTAATAATGAATCGAAGTTCCTGCAATAGGAATCAAACGGTTAAAATACAATTCTGAAACGAAAGTTCCCACAAAGTAAATCCACTCAAAACTGACAACTTTACCTTGTGAGGAAGCTTGGAGTAAAGCAAAACAAACGAAAAAACAGGGATTACGTAGAAAAGGACTCTTCTGTCAAGTAGAATTCCCAACTGAAACGAAAAAAATCACACGAAGTTAGATCTCGAAAACTAACAAATCGTGGAACAAAGAAATATGCAATGCTCATAAAAAATAGACTAAATTCATGTGATGATATCCACATGTAGCATAAACGAATCATTGTATGTTTGATCTACTTCTATTGGTATAAGCTAATTTCTGAACAGCAAAACTTGAGAATATGTCCCATCGCAACATTTAACATCATATATATATATATAATATATATACATATATATATTATATATATTATACTAACCAAAAAGAGAGGATATGCTGCCAATAGAGAGCGAGGAAGGGCTGATGTGAAGTACCAATGGAGGGGTGGTCTAAAGTAAAAGAACATTAAGGACAAAGAAACGAGCGAGGGACACACATATATACGCTCTAATGACGTCACTACACATAACGGTCAATTAACACTAGAAGAAAACTGCATTCTCGTAATTTCTATTCCAAGCTGAAAGATAACTATAAGTGACAAAGGATACACCCCATTCAGAACTTCGATTCAAAACTGAGTTGAACCAAAACACATCAAGTTCAGGCCAAAGCCACTTCCGCCAGAAGAATGAATCAATGAATACCGTCAGACCTGTAATAAGTGATATATACATCAAACGTGACACACCTCTGATTGTCTAAATGGAGACGACAAATAAATAGTAGGTAACAAACCTATGCTGAGTAATGACATTATCAAGCAGGACATAACTGCTTTGGGCAATGTAATTGACCTAGACTGAATTAATTAAGTCGTATTAGGCAGCACAAGGAAATAGGCGGTGTGAGGCATGCAAAAAATTTCAAGACAGTGTGCAGCTTACCAGCAATAACTGAAGGCCCAGTGGTGAAATAAGTAGCAAGAAGTCACATCTGAAGATGATAGTCGCGAAAATCTATCCATTGAAACCAAGATTCGTCAGTTATTACAGTGACAAAGACGACAAAGATAAGCCATTGCTATTAAGCCTACCAAGCAATTTAAGGCAGCGTAATAGCTCTGCTTAAACCAGAACCCATAAGCTAAGTTAACTGCAAACAGAAAGAACATAAGCGATATGAGAGATGTCAATCTTAAACACAAAAAGGACAAGTTTACTAAGCCACTATAGAAAAATCAAACTTATATCACAAAGCAGAAATCCATAGTTGGAGAGAAAAATGTTAAAGCAATCGTGTAAAGAAATTTGAAATGTAAGGGCAATGTCATGGCAGAACTATTTTAAAAATAACAATATATTACAAGAATGGAACCAGCGAACATACCTAAGGCAAATGCCAATATGTTAGGAAGTGGCCTTGTGCAATAGAACAGCATGTGAAATTGAAGTGCGGTCAATATAACATAAAAAGCTTCAACTTGTGATCCGAAAATTCTCCTGATCTGCTTAGTATTTGGATAACAATACAGTGTTAGCTTACAGAACGTTATTTTGTCTCACTTTATATATTGAGCGATAGCAAAAGTGTTTTATTGAATAAAATACAGCACTGTCCCCGATTGATTGGTGAAAACACTTATTTTACCAACAAACCTAATTTGAAGGTAAAAAAATGGACATATTTATCATTGGTTAGAAGTTTAGAACACTATATCAACCTAATTCTGAAGAAGAATAAAGATGAAAAGTTCATACCTTGATACGGAAAAACCGCAATGACAACAACACAAGGCATCCTAACACCATACGGACTGCAAGAACCAATTAACAAGCATCCTAAGATCCATGAGGAGCAATTCAAACAGCTCCATATATCAGAAAAATGGAATAGCAGCCCATATTCAAAGTATATTTAGTCGACAAACTACAAAAACTTGTATTATGGACAGGATCCATCAATGAATGTGCAAACAGCTGACTTTGCAGGAAATAAAAGGAATGTCTAGCCTGAGGTGATTTCCAGCGACAGATATGATCTTTGGTAAACTAAATAAATAAATTTCCAAGACAAAGATGCACCTGCATAAAGACTATAGATCTTTGATAAATGTACAATGCTGGCTGCTGCTACAAAGGGAGAAGACAGAAACGATACAACTAAGGCACCTGTAAAAAAAATAAACTTTTCCTGAGACGCCGTGACCTCGGCGTGGAAAATTGGAAACAAATAATATGATTTGATATGACCAAACTCATCTAAATAGATCAGAAATGGCAAATTTAAAGTACATTTTAAGGTATGAAGTGATAGAAGGACATATGGTTTTCTAGTGATCAACTAGAAAACAAAAAAGGAAACTTGGGAAGAGAGACTTACCAATGAACGTACGAGGAACAACTCCAGGAAATTCCAAGTGGTCGTACTGCATCAGTCGACAATGATAAATCATAAATAATCAAAAACCTCAAAATTTGATATATAAGCCGTCACCTTCGTAATGTTATGTCTGTGATACAGTATGTCGTGCATCGCCTGACAGAACAAGGGACAATAGTTCAAGGTTATCGAGCTACTTTCTTTCTCCAGTTTCATAAGGCCCGTAAAACAGTTCACATATAATCAATGAAAACCCATAATCATAAACGAATATTTTCTCAAACCAAAAAACCTGAACATTGAAGCTTTCTTCAACTTTCGTGTAAGTGCCATCAAGACATAGAACGCAGCAATTGAGACCAGCAAGAGATCATAACCTGAAGTGAAAATCATCAGCTCATGAACTAATCGAGCAAACAAAGTCGAAATTTATGAAAATCAGATCAGGGGTATGTTGTCGTGATACCATAAGCTTGTATGAATTTGGACTTGCGATCCATTGTTCAGAGACAGGGTTGGAGAGAAAAATATAGACAGAGCTGCTGCTATGTTGTCTTATAAAAGAAAATATTGCACCTCAACCCTTTGCAAGTAATGTTATTGCATGACGATCCTTAAAGGATAGGGCTGTTAAAAATCGACCCGACCCGCCAACCCGACACGAACCGCACCTGAAAATAGCAGGTTCGGGTTAGCATTTTTGACCTGTTTACGTAAATGGGTAAACCCGAACTCAACCCACTTATTAAGTGGGTAAGGTTAGGATTCGGATTTTCTACCCGAAATCAACCCGAAATCAACCCGAAATCAACCCGGAATCAACTCATTTAACCCGAATAATATATATTATTAAATTATTATTAATATAAATAAAATAAAAGGATTAACCCTAATTCTTTATCTACTCTTACGCACACACATGATGTTTTTAGAAAAAAATTGCATTAGTTCTCCTTTTGTTTGTTTAATTTGGATTATAATTCTGCCAATTTTGTTGTTTTTTTTTTTTTTTTATAATTTTAAACGGGTTGGCGGGTTGGCGGGTTGGTTGGGTTAGGGTTAAAGCAGGTTGGGTTTGGGTTTGATTTTTCGACCTGTTTACAGGTCAGGGTTGAGAGTTTCAACCCGTTTATTAAATGGGTTGAACCCGAAGGTGACCCAACCCGACCTGTTTAGCACCCCTATTAAAGGAGATGAAAATTGAGAAAATCAGAAAGTAGAAGATGAAAACAAAAATAATTAATTAACAAGGTTGAAAAACGAAATTGCAGAATATTCTCCAGGGCTTGCGAAGATCTCTTGGTATAAATAAAGCCCTCGATTCTCGCACTCAGCAGCTAATCAAAGTGAAAAATCAATCACAGCGAAGTGTAAAGAGACGCGAGAGATGGAGCAGACCTTTATTATGATTAAGCCTGATGGTGTTCAACGAGGCCTGGTAAATATGCCACACAATTTCCCTTCGTCTTTGTTTGGTTCGATGCTCTTACTTACAATGATAAAAGTTATATGTGCGATGCTTACCTCTCTCTCTCTCTCTCTCTCTCTCGTGGTAATGAATAATGAATATAATTTTAGACGAATTGGGATAGATACCGGTAATAATTACGGCTTGGCCGTATGCACATTATATTCAATTAATCCGATTAGTGGTTTTATAATGACCCACATCATGTATTTCTGACGCAATATCACCACCATGCTTAATTTTTTAATAGGACCGCTTGAAATTTCTCATGAGACGTTAACGAAAAATACAAAATAAATAAATAATTAACTGACCGCGTCACACGCCAAAGAGACTTCATTAAGAAGAAAAATCCCACACGCTCTCATCACATAAATGAGAAACGGTCTAATATAAACTGCTCATCTATACTATATACTAGTAAACAGTGCACAGTCTACACCTGTGCAACCAACATTTTTTTCATGGCATAATAAACACACATAGCAAACAGCATCATCATCAGAAGCCCAAATTTTATTACCCCAACGAAAATAAACACAAAAGCAAAATCACCACCAAGTAAAGCTAAGAGCACATGGGAGACTGTGAAGCAGTAACCTTAGTCCCAACAGCAGCAGAAGGTAGAAGCCACACCCTTACCCTCCTGAGCTAATTCACCGGCGCTTCAAACATCACCGCCGTCCGACACAGCCGGCGCAGGTGGTACTGTTGGCCCGCTCCGACCACTCCACCCATCGGCCCCGTACACCACCTGCCGTCCAACTGAATCGTCGTACAATACCTGGTGTTGGTACCGCTAGGCATGCCGCCCAGTGGCAATGGGCTGTGTCACTTCAAGCCTGAGCCTCTGTAGAGCCTGAATATGCTTTTGAATCGGATCTAAACCCATTGACCCGTCGTCAAAGTGTTGACCGGCAATTGAATCTCCGATTTCGACCCTCTGATGCAAAGGGGGGGTGGGTTTTGGGGGAGGTGGGTTTACGTTTGCCCTCTCTAAATCGAACAGCAAATCGACGTTCGAAGGAGGAGGCGGAGCCACATCCGCCGACGACGGAGGTGGCGCGCTGACGATTGGCCCGGAAATCAACGCGTCGACGAACCTCTCCTTCTCCGACCTACCATCGCCGGACCCAAACTACGCGCTTTACGAACCCAGGCTCTATACTATATATAAACGCTCTGGGGTGGATAAAAACCGTCGTTGAATCTAATTTGGTCTGTCATTTAATTGAAATCAGAGCTGTTCGTTTGGTTGGAGCAATCTAAACCATCATAAAGAAATAAAAAAATTAAAACTTTTATTCAAACACACGATGGCAGTTAGTATCATCGCAGATATCATCGCACACACACACAGTTTCAATGGAATAAGCCGGTAATAAATTTTCGTTTTCCCCGCTAAGAATCAGAGCCTGGGTTCGTAAAGCGCGTAGTTTTGGGTCCGGCGATGGTAGGTCGGAGAAGGAGAGGTTCGTCGACGCGTTGATTTCCGGGCCAATCGTCAGCGCGCCACCTCCGTCGTCGGCGGATGTGGCTCCGCCTCCTCCTTCGAACGTCGATTTGCTGTTCGATTTAGAGAGGGCAAACGTAAACCCACCTCCCCCAAACCCACCTCCCCCTTTGCATCAGAGGGTCGAAATCGGAGATTCAATTGCCGGTCAACACTTTGACGACGGGTCAATGGGTTTAGATCCGATTCAAAAGCATATTCAGGCTCTACAGAGGCTCAGGCTTGAAGTGACACAGCCCATTGCCACTGGGCGGCATGCCTAGCGGTACCAACACCAGGTATTGTACGACGATTCAGTTGGACGGCAGGTGGTGTACGGGGCCGATGGGTGGAGTGGTCGGAGCGGGCCAACAGTACCACCTGCGCCGGCTGTGTCGGACGGCGGTGATGTTTGAAGCGCCGGTGAATTAGCTCAGGAGGGTAAGGGTGTGGCTTCTACCTTCTGCTGCTGTTGGGACTAAGGTTACTGCTTCACAGTCTCCCATGTGCTCTTAGCTTTACTTGGTGGTGATTTTGCTTTTGTGTTTATTTTCGTTGGGGTAATAAAATTTGGGCTTCTGATGATGATGCTGTTTGCTATGTGTGTTTATTATGCCATGAAAAAAATGTTGGTTGCACAGGTGTAGACTGTGCACTGTTTACTAGTTTATATAATTATCTCATATACTAATGTTATTTGCATGTATATCTTTTCATCTTCTTCATCGTCATCAAATAAGGCACAAACGAGCAAGTATCGCTTGTCTCCTAGTTATTTTAACAAATAAATTAAACAAATGGGAAAAAAGCTCGATGCTTTGCTCGGAAAAGGCTTCAAAACATCGAAGTTCAAAGCCACTGTTAACTTAGCCGTTTCGAGGCTTTCAGTCCTCAAGAACCAGCGTCAAGCACGCTGCTCAATTGCAAAGTCCGATGTTGTCGAGTTTCTCAACGTTCACAATCAAGAAAGAGCCTTATTAAGAGTACGATCGATGTTTTGTGGGCCTTGATTATTGATTTATTCAGATAATCTTTTTCGTTGATTTATATAGACATAAAATAACACGCATAGGTTGAGCAAGTGATAAAGGAGCAGAACATACTTGATGCGTTTGATCTGATAGAAGGATATTGCCATCTGTTGATAGAGAGGGTCAACCTTCTTGAACATGAAAAGTTAGTTTTTCTTTTTTTTTTTTGTTTTCATCTTCTTGAACATGAAAAGTTAGTTCTTCGTTATTACAAAATACAACTGAGTGAAAAAGGCTGTTTCTTTGACTGATAACTTCTTGTAATAATTAGGGTTTGTCCCGATGAACTAAAAGAAGCTGTGTCTACTATGATCTATGCCTCCACGAGGTGCGGAGATTTCCCAGAACTTCAAGAGATTCGAACCATCTTCGCCGCTCGTTTTGGGAAAGAATTCGCAGATCGGGCCGTCGAGCTTCGCAATAACTGCGGCGTAAACCCTAAGGTGGCAATAAATTTTGTCATCCAGCATATAATTTCATGTGATATATATAATTAATTTGAGAGAATTCTTACGTTGTTGTTATTTTCTGGTAATATTAATTTGTATATGAAGATGATACAGAAGCTCTCCACTAGGATGCCAAGCTTGGAGAACAAGATGACAGTTCTCAAGCAGATAGCATCAGACAACAGCATTGATCTCCCAATAACAACGGTCATGAGCGAATCTGAGAATAAGATTGTAAGATTTTCAACTTGTCTTGGCTGGGTTCTTCCTGAATATGCTTCATTTACTCCTTTTTTTGGTTTTTTATATTCAGGAAAATCCTACCTTGCCCTCGATAGCTACTTCGAAGGCGAACAAGCCAATGCGCAAAGACGAAATCGAAGAAGAAGAGGAAACAAATAACATCTCATCATCAGATTCGGTGAAATTAAGGAGAAAATACAAAGATGTGGCTGACGCAGCTCAGGCGGCTTTTGAGTCCGCTGCGTACGCTGCCCGGGCTGCTCGGGCAGCCGTCGAGCTGTCGAGGTCAGAGTCTCGAGATCCCGACGACGATGGAAATAATGGCTCTTCATCGATTTCGAGAATTGACGATGAGCGAAAAAGTCGCAAAGTTGAGACTGGTGAAGAAGCGAAGTTCGATAGAGATGGGATTATTAAGAGGACGGTTTCGAGCTCGAGTAGTTCTGAGGAAGACGGAGATTACGGCATGCGTGAAAATAGCGAACATTCGAATATCGAGAAAAAATGAAGTTGTTTTCGACGAAAAGCGACGGCGAGAAAAATGGTGTTGGACACTCTTTTCCTTTGAGATCTGCAAATGTGGTTGAGCCTTTGAACCTCAATAGAAGGCCCATCTCTGTTCGAACCAGATGGACGACAAAAGCTCGATGATGATAATATTATCAACATATGCATATGTTTGTGTAAGAGATTGTTTACTTACTATCTATATGTTGAGTTTTTTTGTGGCTTGAAGCATTTTGTGTTTTCACATCATATATTTCCATTAAGTGCGAATTGATATGTAATGCATCATAAGAGGATGTCTTCTTTATTTTCTTTCTCGAGATATAAATGGAGATGCAGAAGAATCTCTTCGAAGTTGAAGGCACAGACGCATGCATACGATGAATTTGAAGACAAAGGCTATGCATTTTTTGCAGACAGAGTCGATTCAATGGCGCCGTTATTTCTCGTTAGGAAGACCGAAAAGTTCTCACGAATTTGCGAATTTAGGATCTTTTATACAACGTTTTACTTGGGACGCGCTAACCATAAAAACTCAAAGCTTGAAGCCTCGACTTAAACTCCTCGATCGCAAGAAAAGCACGAGCTGCTTGCGTAGTCGTCAAGATTCTCCTCAGCCGTAGCAATGTCTGGAATCTCAGAAGATCGGCCTGCAAAAAAAAAATTAACAATAAATAAAATCTAACGATACGCTTATTAAACAACGAAGCGAGCGTAGCGAAAGACGCTAAAATTATTTACCTGATGAAGGAATTTTCGATTGTCGCAAGTTTGCTCATTGCGACGGCCATCACGCTCATGTAATCCTCGACGTTATTACTGTGATGAACGCTAAGTACGTTCGACGAGAGAGTGTGGACGAGCGTTTGCTGCAGCGCTTCCATTCCTTGCGACAAGGCGTCTTCGGCTTGTTTGGACGATTGTTGAAGATCGCATATCCCCGCCAGCTGTTGCTCCGTCATTGGCTCGACTTGATTTCCCAACACCTTCGAAAAAAAAACACGGATTCGATTTAAGAAAAGAGGCGAAAGGCGCAAAAGAGAAAAACGAAAAAAAAAAGGCGTTTGTTACCTTTAGAATCTCGGACGGGCGAAACCCTCCCAACCACATCAGACAGCGTTCGACAGGCGTTTTCCACATCCCAGAGAGGATGTGAAAGACGTCTGATTTCAAACCCGAGCTTTTGATTTGGAAAAGGTTGTCGTAGTGCGAAATCAGCGAGTCGACGATGAGCTGAAGTTCGGCCTCGGGCGAATGAGAGCTTAGGGCCGATCTGAGATCGTTCGCTAGGCGTCGGTTTTCGTCGAGCCAATGGGAGTAGTCCGCGTCGAAAGCTAGAGAATCTGTCGAATATTGTCGTTCGATTGCGAAAAAATAAAAAAAGAAGAAAAAGCGCAGAACGTCTAGGGATTGTTGATCGAAGATAATCACCGTTTCGTTTCGCGGCTGATGGAATAATGATAATCCCTCGAAAATCCAGGCGGGACGGCGGTGATGCTCTGTTTTCTTGATTTCGAAATGTCTTTCTCGAGCTGACGGAGTTTTACGGTGCTCTTCTCTAGCTGCTGAACGTACGCCTGAGCGAAAAAAAAAAGGATTTGCTTTTCGCTCGGCGAAAGGCGTAATACTTAGAATGTTAATACCTTCTTTCTCATTCGACTTTTCCTCGCAGCTTCGCGGTTTTGCGCTAGCCTGCGAAGAGCCTGAAAGCAGAGGAAAAGGTTTTCAATATCCGAGACGCAGCGCAAATGTACTAACAACGGAGCAAATATTAGCGTAATGATAACCTTTTGTTCTTCGTCTCTAGCCTTGGAATTATCTGCTGCTGCTCCGCCGGGACGTTCTTGGTGGCTTACGACGAACTAAAAACGCGATCGAACGAAAGTACGTAAGAATTTGGTCGGTTTTCACGCACTTTTAGTCCCATGGATTCGATGTTTAGCTGAAAAAAGCAGAGAACTTAAGGACCTGATTTTTATCATCTGTATCTGGTGAATTATCAGTACGTTGGCTTTGAGATGGAACGACCACATTATTACAGTTTTCCCAGTAGTTCTCAATGTGTGAAATACCGAAATTACCCACGCAAACTCCTCCATCATCTCCCATGGTTGTCGTTTCCTTCTGAAGCATCATGAACTGCCCTGTACTATCTGATGAACAACCCAACTCACCTGAACCAAGATTCTGTAAAGAAAAAAACAGCATTTTAAAACGACAATCGAACAGATACACACACATATATGTATATATATTGACAGAGGTGTAGAAAAACTTGCATTAGTAAGCCCACCGAAATGCAAGTTATGGGACAAAACTGAGACATTGCTTGTCTTGATGCCGCCATTGTACGCTGAGCCTAGCACAGAAGTGTTTGAGATACAGATTATATTATCCAACAGAGGTTGTAATAACACAAAGACAGAGAAGATGGTATGAGAGAAATAAGCTTACGTCTGCTCAAATCGACAGTTTCTTGGTGATGAAATCCGTTCACAGCAGCAGATTGGTCAAGCTCCTTAAACTCACAAGCAACACTTGTCTCGTTATTTCTCAGACCTCCATCATCATCCCTTGTTTTATTACACAAGAACAGCATAGCGCAGCTTGGTAAAAGAAAAAGCAACATAAAAAAGAAAAGAGAAAAAAGGGAAGTAAAGCAACTTCTTGAAGAAACCTGAAGTAAAAGGGTGGCTGAGAATGGCAATATAAATCAGAGTTAGCAGCTGCTCTAAAGGTCTGCATATTAATTTACCCGTACTCTTACGTCCATCCACAGTCCATTTTGCTTTTACTTCTTCGTTTCTTTCGGATGGTAATAATGATTTCCACGCAGCAAAAGCAAGGACTGAATATAGTACGAGGCTACGAGCCAAACTGAAGTAGAATCTCTAGTGAAAAAGCAGACAAAAAAACAAGAAGAAAAAAAAAGGTTGGTTTTTTTTTAGCAGCAGATTGCGTATCGCAGTGGAGTATTTTGCTTCTATTCAGCTAAGTAACGCCTGAGAAAATGCAATATTTGTATATTATTGCAGTCTGATCCTTTGTCCTTTTGGGCATTCTCGTCTCCCAACGAAGGTACAGATAGATGATTCTCAGCATCACAATTGATCCACGATCGCGGTGAAGCGCGTGGATTTTAGTTCCCAGCTGGCACGTGTGCTTAGATTTTGAAAGCTCTCTTCGCACGTGATGTGCTTTTCAAAGAAATACGTAACGATCGTTGCAAAATTTTTTTTGATATCTATAATAATGTTGGGGTTGGGGGAGATATTAATTAATTCCCAAGAGTAGTTCAATAAATGTTTGGTGGAGATTGAATTATTTTGATTTTGGAAAGAGACTCTGAGTCAACGGACAACCTTGATTCTGTGTCGTTGCTTTCTTATATTTATGGGGTTTTACATTCAGGCCTTCTCATAAGTTTCATTTAGGTTTCAGGTCCATGTCAGAAATTCAAGTTTTAAGGACCCGATTTCTGCAGAACCATTTCATTGTTCTGCAATACCACTTCATTGTTATGCAGTACCAATTCATGTTCTGCAGTACCACTTTATTATTTTTCCGCACCACTTCATTGTTCTGAAATAACACAAAACGATCATCTGATACGAGTTCATATCCACTTATAACACTTGCGTACATTTAGGTCTTTATCTCTAAAATTTATAAATTGGGTCCTTTAAACAACAATTTTTTTATTGTATCTGAAAACTATTTTAAAACCTTTTTTGGGGGCCTGAAACGTAATTTGCACTATATTTATTGGCTCTTCTCTTGATTGCATTTTGTACCATCTCCATACTCCATATTCAATTACCACCACCCTAAGTTAATATTCCCTCTCTCCAATCATGATATAATGAAGTTTGGAATCGTATGTTAATGTTGGAATTAATAAAAGAGTGAAGATATAATGAGCACAAAATAAGAAAAATAGATAAATGAGAGAGTTGTCAATGTCATGCCATTAAAAGTTAGGATCAAATTTAAGTCTGGTAGGAGAACTAATTAAATGAACGGTATCATTATGGGCCTCACACATCTGCTACAGCAGATTTTTGTCATATTAATTAATGCAATCGCAAACGACGTCTGCGTATTAATTTGGTCTTTTTATAATATACAGAGATAATCTTCCACCATGACTATGATAATAAACTTGCATTTTTCTTAACGGGCCACGATCGAAGTAAATGAATTTTTTTCTTTTATCTTTTTACGGTACGATATATATAGGCACATACATACATATAACGATGTGAGTCAATGAATATGTGTCATGTGGGAGATATAAATTATAAACTGTAATACTTGGTCTCCTACATGGCCATCAATATAGATAAGAAAAATAATAATTCACGGGTTACACCTATGGGCCACAAAATTGTATTTGTAATATATGTTTTTTTTTTCTTTTGAGAGTTTGAGTTTATTATTGTAAATCCAAATTTTCGGAAAAATACACTACTCGATCGACACAAATACAGATAGAACAACATTAAAGAACATTCTTGATAATCCCTTACGTTAGAAGGGACGCAAATAAAATAATGATAGAGGACCATATGTGAAACTATTGGAAAAATTCTATAATAATTGAGATATTGTGTTAAGCCCTACAGCCCCCAACTCATAAAAATTTATTTACCTTTTCATGCAATGAAATTGAAAGACATTATAATGTATTTATTCATACATGGTAGCAGAGACCATCCATGATCTATAGAGTACTGTACATAAATTAAATCCCATCAATAAACCGGCTAATGCTCAACTTAGAAAATGGGCCATATATAAATAAAAAGACACAGCCTTGGACTGTTCCAAAAGGGCTATCTAACTTAGAAGAATATACGTTGAATTATAATATATTACACCGAATTGAAATTACACGTTGAGCAAAAACCGAGGGGAAACGAATTTATCTGGAATTTTATTGTGAAGAGGGGATATAAGATTTCCGGCTATATTATCGCCACGAACGAGCGTTTCTCTCTTCAGGCCAAGTGTGAAAGTTGTTTAGTTTTTATGCAGAATAGATAGATAGCATAAAGAGAATCGCCAAGAACTAAAAATGGCAACTCAGTTCAATTCATTGCAACAGTTCCTCAAACCATGTCTTAGAAAACCTATTGCCCCGCCGCGTTCGACGGCCCAGTTCGTTTTATCCCAAAATAATTCTTCTGCCATCAATAAAAATGGAGTCAAGCTCTCAACTTCAAGGTAATCTAACTTTTTATGTCCTATCGATGTATGTTGGGTTTGAAATCTTTATTTTGATTTTTTTGTACTTTTATTTTTGTGTGGCTAGGTTGAGTAAGAAAGTTTCTGCTTTGATTTCAGAAGAGAAAGCCGCGGAATCAAGTGGTTCAGGGACTGATACTTTCAAACTTACTTATTTGGAGGTGGAGATTTAGTTATTTTTATACCTTTGTTTCTATGAATTTCGTTTTTTTTCCATCCTCAGAACAATAATATGTATGATCAAAGAGGAAGTCCACCTTTGGAATATATATGAAAAACTTCAAGTTTTAACACAATGTCATGCAATTTTTGAGCACATGTGCTGTTCCATTTCATTTTTGGGTGATTTTTCTTTTTGCGTTTCTTCGAATAGGGGAATAGTTGGTTGTGGGAAGTCGAAGGTGTGAAACTATTGGTTGATCCAGTTTTGGTTGGGAACTTGGACTTTGGAATACGTTGGCTTTACGATGCTGCCAAGAAATTCTTGAAAACTTCACGGTATCGATTTTCTTTTCATTTCATTCGAAAGAATGCTTCTTTTTTCTTGCGTAATTAGATTAGTAAAACGTTTACCTCGAATATCTGCGTAGATTGATGATCTTCCTGAGATAGATTGCCTGCTAATTACTCAAAGCCTTGATGATCATTGCCACTTGAATACATTGAAGCCCTTTTCTCAGAAGTTTCCAATATCAGAGTTATTGCAACTCCTAACGCTAAGAAGCTCTTGGATCCATTGTTCAACAACGTAAGCTTTTTATTTCAAAAAAAAAAACAACGTAAGCTTTTTCTGTAGTTCAAGTAGTCCATAGAAGTTGAGTGAGAGACATAAGAGTTCTTTCTTGTAAGAAAAAACATTCCCAATATTGAATTATCTTTAGGTGACATATCTAGAACCTGGTCAAAGCTCGGAGGTCGAAACTTCTCACGGTTCTTCGGTTACAATCCGTGCAACTACAGGGCCAGTTTTAGGTCCTCCATGGCAACGCCCCGAGAATGGGTAAAAATAAATAATTTTTTTTTTCTCTGTTCTTAGAATTGTTCGACTAATCTAATATCATGTCATGTACATAGGTATGTGGTCACATCTCCTAAGAGCAACTTGTCGCTATATTACGAACCCCATTGCGTATACGAAGAGAAGCTGCTACAAGAAGAACGCGCTGACATCATCATCACGCCTGTAATAAAGCAGCTTCTGCCCAGTTTCAAGCTCGTTTCTGGGCAAGAAGATGCAGTTAGGCTTGCCAAGCTATTGAAGGCCAGGTACGTGATGTTCGTATATTCTTACGAATTGCTCTTCACCAATCCATCCTTTGTGCATATATTTTGATGTATTTCCTCGAAATTAGGTTCGTGGTTCCGATGAAAAATGGCGATCTTGATAGTAAAGGCATCCTTTCTGGCATTATTAAAACTGAAGGAACTGTCGAATCGTTTAAGGTATGTTTTTTCTCTTGTTCACGTTTCTCCAACACATGATCGTATCCATGTCTAACTTTAGATATTTGAATAGTATAATTGATCTTATTATTTTACAATGAAGGAGCTTTTGTCTAAGGAAATACCAAATGCAACAGTATTAGAGCCTTCACCAGGAGAACCATTGGAGATCTCACCATAGTCAGCTTCTGCCTTGACGTTCTTGTGATATTTCTGTATGTTACGGACAGCATAGTGTTGATAATGTATAAAATTTACTAAAAAAGTTTATTTTATTTTCTTGAATAATATACAATAGACATCATCGTACATAATAGGCACACAGTGTTCGTTAAGGGCTGTGAACTACAACACATCAAGCTTTGGCATTTTATGTTCAATCATTGTCAACAATTCGTTGTTGGCATATTCTCGCCCACTAATTATTCTTGTCGGAATGATGGAATGAATCTCGTTCACAGAGTCTTGGGATGGTTCTATTCTAATACTAGTTCTTCTCATATATAAGAAAAACGATCAAGAATCATAATTTGATATTGCATAAAAATCCCGTAATAAAAAAATGGCTAATCATCATCCGCTCAATTCCTTGCAACGTTGTTTCTTAAAACCAATCCCACCACCATCGCTTTTTGCTTCACCAGCCCAAGACATCATATTTTTTCGTCTCCCCACAGCAAAGCTGCTCTCTAGTTCAAGGCAAGTAACTAATTCCGTCGACCTCTATTATCTATTCATCCAAGATCTTTCTTATTTTCACACGGTTATTTATGTATGTCCCTAAATATAGGTTGTGTAAGAAAGTCGTGTCTGCTTCGGTTCTAGAAACATCCGTGGAGTCAAGTGATCATGATTCATTCAAACTAACTTACTATGAAGTGAATAGCTGGTTATGGGAAGTTGGAGGTGTGAAGATACTTGTTGATCCTCTCTTTGCTGGTAACCTCGACTTTGGAAGACCTTGGCTGTATGATGGTTCCAAGAAATTCTTGAAAAACTTCAAGGTACTATAAACAATTGCATAACTAGACTATAAGATCACTAGGTTATGTTATATACATACGTAAATATAACTCGTCAAATTCTTGTGCAGATTGATGATATCCCTGAGATCGACTGCATACTGATCACCAATCGCCTCGACGATCATTGCCACTTGAAAACACTGAAGTCTCTTTCTCAAAAGATGCCAAATATTAGAGTTATTGCAACTCCTAATGCCAAGAAACTCTTGGATCCATTGTTCAGCAATGTAAGTAATTTTCGCACACAACGTGCGCATTTCTGCATAGAACAATCATATCAATAGACTAGTTATAAACACTGTTGTAATAAGAAAACATCCTTCAGTTCAATCAGATTATTTCAGTTCTCGCAATAATTCTTAACGAAATCTTTACAGGTGACATACTTAGAACCAGGCCAGTGCGCTGAGATTAAGACGACGACAGCTAAAGACTCTTCCATAGGAGTTCGCTCTACTGCTGGACCAATCTTCGGCCCTCCATGGCAAAAGCCCGAGAATGCGTAAATATATATATTACATATAATACATGTTCATAAATCTAAGTTCTTGAATAGTAGTTCTATACTATGTAATATATCCTCATGAGCTGATATACATATTATGTCTGAAAAAATGATGAAATGTAGCTATCTTGTGACATCTCCTAAAGGCCACTTGAGGCTATACTACGAACCCCATTGCATATACGACGAGAGCCACGTAAGAGAAGAACGTGCTGACATCATCATCACGCCTGTCATAAAGCAGATTGTCTCTAATTACAAGTTCGTTCGTGGGCAAGAAGACGCCGTTCGCCTCGCCAAACTGTTGAATGCTAGGTATGAACTATGAAATAAAATGGATGAATGAATCAATCAATACGATGGCTTCTCTTGTTTTTTCATATCGAAGCATTTAAGGTATCAATAAAATGGATGTATGAACTATGAAATAAAATTAATGAAATATATATACATTCCTTATTCGCCTTTAATTCTTTGTTTATATTACAGGTTCGTCGTTCCAATGAATAATGGCGATCTTGATAGCAAAGGCCTTCTTTCTCGCGTGATCAGAGCTGAAGGAACCGTTCAATCATTTAAGGTATGATAGTGTATTAATCATCCGTACTTCAGATCATCTGTTTCTTATAGGAACATTATTTTAAGCATTTTTGTGATTAATAAAAATAATAATGCAGGAGCTTTTATTACAAGAGATACCAAATGCCAAAGTACTAGAGCCTACGCCAGGAGTGCCATTAGAAATCTCTTTCTCACTATCTTCAAACATTTCATGATATTATGTGTAGGAAGAAATGCCATGTCAGGTTTGACTTTGTTTGAATCAAAGTACACTGTACTTGCAATAACTCAAATCTCAAGGCATTAATTAGCCCATTACTCGCGTTTGGTGACTGCAAAAAGGCATTGGCCCAACTTCCACTTGAAGAGCCAATCCCAACTACCAAGTGTGTGTTTGTGTGTGTGATGCCTTGTTAAAATCTTTATAAATTGGGCATGTATTTGAACTTATCGTAGAAGAGTATTATTTCTTTCAAGTCAAATTATTTACAAGTTAATTAGGATTGTTGTATCAAAGCCATATCTATCAAAAGGAAATTAGGTTGGGAAAAGCCAAACTAATTAAATTAGATATAGATGGTATCAACGTCTTTGTTACCTAGAAGATAATGTAAACAAAGGACGGAATATACTTGACCAATAGCAATTATCCATCTTATACATTTTTCTATGTATATATATATTAAAAAGCATACCCCTTAAACCTAATCCATGCATATGCCAACAGAATATTCTTTAAAGAAGGACCCATATGCCATTTTCTCCTCGTGATAGAATATCACTATTTTGTATTTTATTTCAATAAATAAATTTCCGTCCTTTTCTACATCGATTTGCATCACATTATATCTGTCTATATCAAATCCGCGATAGTAGTAACAAAATTTTAAAATATAATTAAAAATTACAGAAAAAGTCCTCTCCTCATTATCATCATCTCATTTTCATCATCTCTATACTTCCCTTTCTTTCCACACAATGCAAAAAAAAAAAAAAAAAAAATTAGTAGGCCGGTGAGGCGGTGGTTGTATGCGTCGACGATGACGTGGCCGGCGAATGCGACCGAACATTTTCCTCACTATTATTATTGCCCGTGTTAGACGTCGATGATGAAATGACATTTTTCTCTTTATTATTAGGACTATGTTTTGATGTTTCTTGAGAAGGCGGCGGCAGTTTGGGAGGTGCGTAGATCCCATTGGCCGATGCTTCGCCGGAGTTCGCCGTGGACGCCGACACCTTGGCGGTGTATTCCGGCGGGACCCATATGCCGCCGACCACCACGAACTGAGGAGTTTGTAGGTTGTGGTTGCTTTGAGTCGAAGGGCTTGGCCTTCTAGTGTGCAATCGATATTTCTGCAATAAATTTCGGGGAAAAAAAAAGATTTCATTTATTTATTTATTCATCGCATTTGAAAAGAAAAACACGACTAGTCCAACATGTAGATCTTGTTCCTTGATATGGCCTAAAGACTCGGAATAAAGGTAATAGCTTGTAAGAAGCCATATGAAGCTTCTTCTGACAAAAGACTTGAACAATTCAAAGTAATCTTATTACGTTCACTCTCTCGCATTTTATTACAACATATGATCCCATTTATTATGATTACATTTAATACTAACCTGTAAATGACTCTTGACTTCGTCATTTGTGAGGCCATCGACCTTCATCAACTCCCTAATCTGTTTTGGTGTAGCAACTGCAGAAGAAAAAATACATAAATTATTAAAATTAGCAGGAAACCAAAACGAGTTGAAGAAATAAAGGTACAAACTAATCTAATTGACTTATCTATTGCATACCATGTGAACCACCTAACTGATGAAGAGCTTGCAAGAATCTCTTATGGAGCTCAGGCGACTGATCGAGCGGATCGAGTAATAAAATAAAACGAATATCGACAACTATCCTACGCTCAACAGGCAAGTGTACCTATCGAAAATAGCATAGAAATGGCAAGTATTCGAGTATCGAACCCAAAGGAACTATATACTTCAGAAAACCGTCGTTTAAATATCCTAGTAAATATTTTTGGTTGTTGAGACGGTAAATAACAATAATTGAAAATACATTGAGTAAAATGGTATGGAGAAGAAACCCTGATGGAAACAAACATATTTGAGCTTCGAATCCCCCTAGCTCGACCAAAACATATATCAAGTAGACGTAAGCAACGCTATTATTAGACCGTGGAGATTCCTACAACATGCGTACGGATTCATACGACTGACGAAACTGCGCCTTATCATACGAGACTCGCAAACAACTAATCAACGCATTACGTAGCCGGGCAAGCTTCCCTAACTACCTAACCGAGGATCGCATTAAAATCACGATGAATCCCGCTATTAGATTTGACTCTAATCCGGCGGGGTAGTTCAACCTATCTCTAGCGATGAGTTTATTCCGCTCGTTTACGAGTGGTCTAATCGTTCGCCCCTCTCTCTCGAGCGTAGCGTACGATTTCCCAACTACGTTAACTTAATCACATAGACATGATCGAGTTAACTAGACAATTTCAATCACATAGACATAATCAAATCATATACTTCATAAACGAGTCATAATAATAACAAAACATCAAATACATGTAAACATACGATCGATGGCACTAGGGTTCATCTCATCTCAAATACACAATATTTAGCTACTCATAGTGATCACAGCAAAACACGTAATTAACATCGAAGATATCATAAATGCTTCCCTGAATTCGGCTTCGAAGTTAATCCCGTCCTTCACTGAGTATTTCTATCGAGCACGTGGTGAGCGAACTAAATATGTGTATGGGAGGTGTTCTTGGGTTTTAATGAGGCAACGTGTTTGTACATATATGAGCTTAGTTGTGTACCTTTTTACCTCACGTTCCTCTTCTCCCTCTCTTCTCTTTACAATGGCCCTTTATATAGACGTTCATCTCCATCACTGTTTTTTGCTCTTTTCTTCAACGTAAGTTCCAAGGAGTTGCCAAAATCAGATTTCTTGTCTCCCATGCTTAAAAGTATCCTCCAAAGTCGTAATTGTAGCCCAAAATTCAGATTTCTAGCCTCCAAGTCGGATTTCTTGTCCCTAGTTTCGTTTCCAAGAAGATAAGATAAGTTAAGGATCATTTTCTTGTATGTGCTTGACTTTTAACATGGCCACATGGACGTTCACGGCCTAGTGTATGCATCCTCACGGCCGTGACAATGTTAAACCTGAAGAAAAACACGTCTCTGCCCATGTTCACGGCTTGGAGGCTTCACGTTCACGGCCGTGACAAGTTCGGGCTTAAAAATCGACTTTCTGCCCACATTCACGGCCTCTAGCACCTCCTTTCACGGCCATGACTGGTCCTTCACGGCTTGGTTGGTTCAGGTTCACGGCCGTGACATCATCGAGCAAGAAAATGGCATTCTGGTAGCATTCACGGCCTCCTGCATAACAGTCACGGCCGTGACTCTTTTTCTGCAAAACAACAGCAAGTTCAAAAATTCATATCTTTCGATCTACACATCGGATTTAAAATCCCTTTGGACAGAATCAAGATTTACGAGTCCTCTATCTATGGTTAAAATTTCAGGTCCATCGGACATCGTTTACCCTGTGATCATTGAGATAAACTTAACTGTCGCAAAACTGCCGTAAAACGTTTGATTGTGTTGTGAAACCATATTATAGTGCACAAATAATCAAAACGACTTAACTTGTCATGTAAACGACTTAAATATAACAAATATAAACGTAAGAAAATACGTTTATCAAATATCCCCACACTTAAGCGTTTGCTTGTCCTCAAGCAATGCAAATGGCATGTAAAAGGATAGAATCATGCAACGTATCAATCAAGAACAAAATCACGTAGGAGATAATGCAAGTAAAGTCGGAAAGCATATTCGAAATCAATGACTAACCACACAACTTCCTAGGAATACCTATCAAGATCCGCACCTCACAGAGATTCACTCAAATCACTAAGTGTATGGGTTAAGATGTCGGTGATATCTCTCGGGTCATGCACTAATCTAATCCCTACCATAAGCTTGCAAGGAATTCGTAAATCTACCACTTTCAAAGTTCAAGCGTGAATCGGAAGGTCTTTACCGGTTATAAAAGGGCTCAACTGACTATATTGGAGAAAAATTTTCCATCGAAAATATCAAAGTGGTCATGTCGGTGTCGTGCCATTGTTCGATAGCGCACAGGGTGCATCGTGAATAGCTCTTGCCGACTTGGATTTTTTTTTTTTTAACCTTGGCTAAGCCCCTCTTCTCTCATTTTTTTTTTAGCACGAGAGATTATCAAAGGAAGGGTTCTTAACATCTTTTCCACGTATCTAAGCTCCTTTTCTCGTGTCATTAAGCTCCTCTTCTCTCAGTCCCTTTGCGGGTGAAAGATTATCGATGGAGGAGTTCTTAACGACAGATTATTTAAAGGAGATTTTTTTTTTTTTTTTAACAACGGCCGGGCTACGCTTTTCGACATTGGCACTCAACCTTCACTTTCTCTATTAATCGGGTAAGATGTATCTGAAAGCTTCTCAGGTCAACGATTTATAGTTCAGGCACAAAGTGGCTAACTACGGGGTCAGTCGTGGTTGGATACTTTGGCTATGGACTGAATTCTTAATGCCTTCCTCATTTTCACACAATCACACTTTAAGTAGTTTCAAAACGTAACACACAAGCAAGTTCTGAAGAGAAATAAACTAAGCATGATTCACACAACCAAAGAAATGAGCAAAAAGCTCGTAGGCTAAAAAAAATCTCACAAAAATCGGGTTGTGTACGAATCTCTCAAGTATCGCCAAGTTCATCATGTAAGAGAGAAATAGACTACGCATATGTATCCTAATTACTCACAAAATTCCAAACATAAAGTTGTTCCTTCATGATACGAAACATGATTTTCGAAAAAAATTAATGCCAAATTTTCGAAAAAATTTCTACCAAAAATTACGACATGCACGCATATAACATGTTCGCCTAAATTTCACAGCCCCCTCCCCACACTTAAGATTTACGTTGTCCTCAACGTAACAATCATGTAACACATGGAAGCGGAAATAAATAGATAAGCGAACTTCCCTGAATAGTTCGACGTGCATGCTTTGTATGGCTCCTCCCCACACTTGAGATTTAGAATTCCCTGCGATCATCGAAATACAGAAACATAAAAACTAAAAAAAATGCGTATAGGAAAATAAAGGAAAAGCATAAGATAGACTTGGGGTGCCTCCCAAATAGCGCTTTCTTTAATGTCTTTTAGCTAGACATCGTCTATTGATGTTATGACCACCGGGCTACTTAAGCTCCAAACATGGCGGTCCCTCGAATGAGCGCCTCTCTTTATCATGCTCCTTACTTCCCTTAACAGCCATGTCATTCTTCTTAGTGACTTGCAACGTACAGAACTTGCCGCCAACCATGTCCTTTGTTCGGCCAGTTGGGTATGGAATCTCCGGTTCACACGCCTTGACAGGAAGCTTACTCGCAATTTCTTGTTGCTCGCTGAGTTGCTCATCCTCTACATAAACTTCATCCATTTCGACCTTCTCTACCACTTCCTTTACTTGCTCTTCTTCGTGAATCTCTTTTAGGTCCTTGGTGGCATTCCTCTTTGCAGCTTTCTTCATGGCGCTTAGCTTGGACATGTATTCTCCGAATGGATCTTTGGTATTCCCCGTGTTAAAGCTGCCGGGAAGGGAATTTTTGGTTGGTATGGCCTCACGAAGGGTTGAGAGATCTCCTCGTCGCTTGAAATGGTACGGCAATTCTCCTTTGGATTTTTCTCCATATTGCGTTCTAATGATCTGGGAGGGCGTTGTTGAAGAGTCTCAGCTATCTGCCCGACTTGTTTCTCTAATGCTCTCAATGAGGACTCGGTATTTTGTAGTCGGGCTTCTTGACTATCCAAGCGATAATCGAGCTTATCCATCAACTTGGCAACCTTGTCTGCAAGCTTATCCATCCGGCACTCAGGAGCATTCTCATAATTTCCACCTTGGAACCAATGTGCTCGTTGAAAATTTTCGAAGGCCATGTTTGGATGAACTTGGGGGACAAAATTTCTCAGACCTTGGTAGTATCCTACATAATCCACCTGCTCCATCGAAATAGTGGACGGACATTGAGTTGCGTCATGGCTTCCCCCGCAAATAGTGCATAGAGGGATATATGTAGGGTATGGACGAGGAGGCATGAAAGCTGTGGGGATCATCGGGCATGCTGCAACTGTACAGTGTTGACGACTGACTGCGTTGTAAGATGCAGTAAGGCTGCATTCATTAAGGTCTGCATTTGAAGGCCGTTTGCTGTAATTTGTTGTTGTAGGACGTCGAACTTAGCATTGAACGCGGTTGTGTCGGTGACGTCATACATTTCTGGCAATTACTTTGCCTCCGATTTACCTAGAATAAGAGGAAAAAAAAATACTCATAAATAATACTAAAAATAATAATAATCACACACAATAATAATAACAACAATAATAATAATATAGCTAGAATAATAAACTAAAGTTTCCTAAATATCAATAGTTCCCCGGCAACGGCGCCAAAAACTTGATCGAGCGGATCGAGTAATAAAATAAAACGAATATCGACAACTATCCTACGCTCAACAGGCAAGTGTACCTATCGAAAATAGCATAGAAATGGCAAGTATTCGAGTATCGAACCCAAAGGAACTATATACTTCAGAAAACCGTCGTTTAAATATCCTAGTAAATATTTTTGGTTTGTTGAGACGGTAAATAACAATAATTGAAAATACATTGAGTAAAATGGTATGGAGAAGAAAACCCTGATGGAAACAAACATATTTGAGCTTCGAATCCCCCTAGCTCGACCAAAACATATATCAAGTAGACGTAAGCAACGCTATTATTAGACCGTGGAGATTCCTACAACATGCGTACGGATTCATACGACTGACGAAACTGCGCCTTATCATACGAGACTCGCAAACAACTAATCAACGCATTACGTAGCCGGGCAAGCTTCCCTAACTACCTAACCGAGGATCGCATTAAAATCACGATGAATCCCGCTATTAGATTTGACTCTAATCCGGCGGGGTAGTTCAACCTATCTCTAGCGATGAGTTTATTCCGCTCGTTTACGAGTGGTCTAATCGTTCGCCCCTCTCTCGAGCGTAGCGTACGATTTCCCAACTACGTTAACTTAATCACATAGACATGATCGAGTTAACTAGACAATTTCAATCACATAGACATAATCAAAATCATATACTTCATAAACGAGTCATAATAATAACAAAACATCAAATACATGTAAACATACGATCGATGGCACTAGGGTTCATCTCATCTCAAATACACAATATTTAGCTACTCATAGTGATCACAGCAAAACACGTAATTAACATCGAAGATATCATAAATGCTTCCCTGAATTCGGCTTCGAAGTTAATCCCGTCCTTCACTGAGTATTTCTATCGAGCACGTGGTGAGCGAACTAAATATGTGTATGGGAGGTGTTCTTGGGTTTTAATGAGGCAACGTGTTTGTACATATATGAGCTTAGTTGTGTACCTTTTTACCTCACGTTCCTCTTCTCCCTCTCTTCTCTTTACAATGGCCCTTTATATAGACGTTCATCTCCATCACTGTTTTTTGCTCTTTTCTTCAACGTAAGTTCCAAGGAGTTGCCAAAATCAGATTTCTTGTCTCCCATGCTTAAAAGTATCCTCCAAAGTCGTAATTGTAGCCCAAAATTCAGATTTCTAGCCTCCAAAGTCGGATTTCTTGTCCCTAGTTTCGTTTCCAAGAAGATAAGATAAGTTAAGGATCATTTTCTTGTATGTGCTTGACTTTTAACATGGCCACATGGACGTTCACGGCCTAGTGTATGCATCCTCACGGCCGTGACAATGTTAAACCTGAAGAAAAACGTCTCTGCCCATGTTCACGGCTTGGAGGCTTCACGTTCACGGCCGTGACAAGTTCGGGCTTAAAAATCGACTTTCTGCCCACATTCACGGCCTCTAGCACCTCCTTTCACGGCCATGACTGGTCCTTCACGGCTTGGTTGGTTCAGGTTCACGGCCGTGACATCATCGAGCAAGAAAATGGCATTCTGGTAGCATTCACGGCCTCCTGCATAACAGTCACGGCCGTGACTCTTTTTCTGCAAAACAACAGCAAGTTCAAAAATTCATATCTTTCGATCTACACATCGGATTTAAAATCCCTTTGGACAGAATCAAGATTTACGAGTCCTCTATCTATGGTTAAAATTTCAGGTCCATCGGACATCGTTTACCCTGTGATCATTGAGATAAACTTAACTGTCGCAAAACTGCCGTAAAACGTTTGATTGTGTTGTGAAACCATATTATAGTGCACAAATAATCAAAACGACTTAACTTGTCATGTAAACGACTTAAATATAACAAATATAAACGTAAGAAAATACGTTTATCAGCGACCAACACCTTCTAGTCTTTCTCTGGGACTGATCGTCTTTAGCTTCTTTCTTGCTACGGCCACCAATTGCGCCGCCGTATCCTCCGTGGAACTGGTGGTTGCTGGCGGCGGCGGCGGCGGCGGACTATTAATCGTTGCGACGTGATTTATAGCAGCATTCTCTTTCTTGAATGGATGAAAAGCGCCCGTTCCATTTAGTCTCGTCGTCACCTCCACAACGGGCACTTTTCTAGGCGAAGGAACCTAATAAGAAAAAATATATATTTTAATCCAAATTAAGACAACTTCATCAATGCAAAAGCGGCCCAAAGGGTTGGTTGGCTTTTATTTAAAGAGAAATATAAACATGTGAAAAAGTTACCTCTTTGGTGGGTGGATCTAGGGTTTGGTTCCATAGCTGCGCAGATCTAAGCCAATCTGATTTCTTGGAATGCTTATCAACACCACCATTAATGCTTGTACTCTTCGAATTATCTTCAACAGCTTCGTCTTTCCTAAGCTTCTTCGATTCTTGAACTTCGTCGTCATCGGAGGCGTTATGATCGGACGAATTAGGCCTTTTAATAGGAATAAACTCTTCCAAAACTGGGACGACATCATCGGTAGATGTCTGCTCTGAGTTGCACTCACTTTGTCTTTGATGTAATAATAAATCGTATTCACTTGTCCCAGCAGCTGGTAATTGTTGCTTGCATGCCTCTATCGCTGTAAAATAAAAAATAATAAATTCCAGAAATAAAAATCAAACCCTACCATAAATAAAATACAACACAAAACGAATATTTCGCGTATATACATGCTTACCTTGTGTGACAAGCTCTAGACAAAGAGGAAGTTCACGTTCGAAAACTTGAATCTTGCGCTGCTCTTCTTCAAGGGCTCGGACATAATCTTGGCACCTTTGCATATTGTCTGATATAATCATAACCTTCTAAGCAATCTATCGCAAATAATGTGTACTGTAGTTTAATTCTCTTGTACAGAGAAAAAGGAAGGAAGATGGTGTTGCTGTTGCTCCTCTATATATGTAATTGGACCAGACGAGGGGAGGATTTTAAATGGGAAAAGATAGCATTTATTTTTTTATTATTTACTGTAAAATCAGAATAAAAGGGATCTAGGTAGAATCATCTATTGGAAATGGAATAAACCTCTCTCTATGACCGTACGCAAGAAATAGTCGTTTACAAAGTAAAGTAATGCTATGGATGGTAATTACGCATAATAAATGCCTTCAAATGAAAAAATATAGTATATGAATATATGTGGAGTGGAGGGTCAAAGTCGGTCCGTCGCGTACAAACGAATCTTCCTTGTGAGAGAGAGAGAGAGAGAGAGATGAATATTCGATGGGCGATTCCACGTTGTGGGCTGGCATTATTAATGACAACGCCACGATATATTATTGTGTTGATAAGTACAAAGAACACGCCTTGTAATTTTGCTATTTGGTCCTCAATGTTCAGGTAATTAAACAAATGTTGGGTTGGTGTGTGAAACAGAACATAGAGATATATACGTAGAAGAATCTTTCAATGATCTCTTCTTTCACTTAATGGACCCTTTGGCCATTGCTGGCCTCGAAGAGCCAAGCTATTGTTATAACTAATCGTTGACCGACACGTACACCGAGGGGTCGGTTTAAATTTTTATCTTCAAGACTCGAATATTCCCTTTTACGCATTTCTTAGTTTTTCCATTCATTAAATTTCCTCGCCAACCATTAACTATTCTAATTACATTATTTAATTATGCATATAAGTCTTCTCCATTTTTCAAGGGCTATTCAGAACAATATGAACGCGCCCCTTTCCATTTATGTGAACGGTTGTCCGCTAAGGTTCCATTAAATATATATCATGTTATATTGTTCCTTGTTTAATCATATGCACAATTACAAATACCGTATTTCGAGGCAAAGCATGGTTGCGCACAAATTTAGCATATTCACAGATTGACTTATGATATGATATTGCAAAATACTATATTTCGTTTGTCATGTCATGCGTCATTCCAAATTATTGGGCTCCAGAATTGTCCAATATTCAGCCGAAATTATTGGGCTTTGTTAGATCAATTTATATGTAATCCTAATTTCTCCATTTATTTGAGACATATAATCGGACTGGGCGTTACTTATGTTGAAAACATCATGCAGTTGGACTAAATCCTTTTATAATCTCTACGTTCGGAGCTAAAAAAACGAATTTAAGGGCGTATTGTTTATTGGATTTTTTTTAGTATTGTCTTTTATTAAATGGAAGAAAGAAAGGAAGGAAAAAAAGTATAATGTCTAAAAGATTAGAGACATGAAGACATATTATCGTCGTATTTCGATGACAGCCCATGCAGTATTACTTTATATTATTAGTTTTCATCAGTGCTTGTTATAGAAGTAATAATCCCATGCTGCGACATATTAACTTTAGACTATATTCGAATTCAATATGATAAGCCTGCCATAATTAAGATAAAAATAAATACTGTTAGAGATGACAGAAAACTATATAGATGTCGAGCACTAAAGAGGCAACAATAACATCAATCACGATGCCCTCACGTGTGGTGTGGCCCGACCTATATTTAATTTCAATGTGAATTTAATAATTTTCAAATAGAGGCATCATTGGCACATTAATCATCAAACTATGACCTTACAGAAAATTCAAAGTGGGATTTACGAACACGAGGCAAAAGCTAGCTAGTTGCTGGTAATAAAGTGATGAAAACCCTAAATTAATCGGTCACTTGCCTTGGTTATGGGGCAATTTGTAGTGACAATACTTGAAACTTGAGATTAAACTAGCTTTTAGTTAGTGTGACTCTGTACTAGCGATTACCATTTATTTATTTTATTTTATTGGGGTTTGTTCTTTCTACAGCTTATTTTGAGGGAATATTTGGCACTGCTATTCATAGTTCACGTGGGGCTTTGACTGTTATTTTGTAATTTCTTTTCTGGTTCGCAACTGAATTTGTAATCAAAATTAATGAAAACTATCAAGGGCTTGTCGAATGTGTGAAGTAGAATCCATAGTCGATTTGCCAATTAGATATAAGATGTGTAGATAAAAGATTAGACATTGCATAATATTATATATATGCTTGGAAAATACAGTGGGTCCAAATATGAAAGGTGTGTATGGCTGATTAGGGGGCATTGCACGCCTTTGATGCCCCGTAGTTCGCTGTTTACACGACCAATAGTAATTAAGACCATATCACATTTTCCTATACATGTATTTAATAATAGAAAAGTTATTATAATATCAACATATTATAACCAAGCAAGCACACTATATATACCACACATTATTGGCATTCAAGTCATCACACTTCGATTCAAGCATCCCTCAAAGCCATTTTCACGAGTTTTCTCATTCTCTCTTCTTTCCTCACTAAGCAAGAACCTTTTTATTTATTTGTAAGAGCTTTCTTTGGAAGAAGAAAAATATGAAGCTGAGCAGTAGCCCAAAGAGAAGAAATTCAATTGGAGGAGCTTTAAGGCAACAAAAGGCAAGGCTATACATCATAAGACGATGTGTTGTCATGCTTCTTTGCTACCACGATTAGCTAGTTTAGAGCTCATGGATTTATTTAATTTAATTTTGGTATGTGTATAGAGTGTTGGTGGTAGGAGAAGCTTGACAGTTTTGTAATGGTTATTTTTGCCTTAAAATGGCTTTTTCCCTTTATGCTCGGATTAATGAAAGCTCTTGGAAGTTGTGATTCTTAAGACGAACCCAAACCTTAAACAGTTGTGATTTTTTTTTGTCGAATTATAACAGACTCGTTATAAATCAGTTGCATATGTTTAACCACTGAGATAAAAACAAATATATATTATATCTATAAAAAGATTAGATTTTGTTTTAAGTCGCATTCTCTATTAATTAATTTAGAGTCAAGTTGCATGCTCTCCAAATAAGCAAACAGGCGATGCAATGCAAATTAAACTGTAGTCAAACTACTAAATCTCGACTTGTGGGCCTGATAATGTGACAATGAATAATTTATGATAGATACGTACTAAATTATTATTTATTTCGCAGTGAAACGCGTAGTTATTCAATAATGTTGCCCATTATCTACTATTATGCAAGGCAAGAAAATAAAGAACATATTGATACATGAGAAGAGAGCGTAAGAATACGACGAGAACAATAATGGGGGACATAGATTGTGATATATCTATATATTTTGGTGTCGGCCAATAGAACCGTAAACATATATATATATGATAACAATAATAGAAATTAAATATTACAACAAATAATGGCATAGGAATAATAATAAGTGTAGAGAAAATGAGCAAAAGAGTCCAAAGCTCACAAACCCCACCCACCCGACATAGTGTTGATGGGTCAAAGCAGCAGCTTTATCAATCCATCCGCAACGTGCAAACTTAACCCCACCATTTACATTTCTCTCATTTGTTATTATTTGATTCACTCTTCTTTTAACCATTTTACATTTTTATTTTGAGTTTTGAAACTCATATATTTAATTTCTCTCCGATATTGGATTTTGTGGCCATGCACACGTAGACAGAGTCCAACTAAAGATAGATAGATATTCTTCTTACAATGTGCAAAGCTCATGGAGAAGGTTGAATTCAAATGTACTTCCAAGTTGGGCATTATTTCGTTGTCAGAATAATAATTTTCAAGAATCGAAATTTCAAGCGTGTGAAAAAAAGGCCCACGTGTCTCCCCCTCGTGCGCATTCCAGCGAACAATTCAAAGAAGAAAACAGAGCAACCCTCGTGATCAGATTCATCATTCATCCACTACTACTCTCCACTTCTGATTTTCTTTCGTGTTTCAATCATTAAACTAAACAATTATTGGTATTTCTCCGCGCAGATAGGCCCTGTTTTTGCTGTCCTTAATTATTTTCATGTAAGAAAGACGCAATCTTGATGATCTGTGATGGTCGTTATCAGTTTTATGAACTTTTACTTTAGCTCATTTCTTCAATTGGGGAACGTTTTCTTGGTTCAGACAAAGATGGGTTTTTTTTACTGATTTCGATAACATCGTTCTGAAAACCTCAAAAGGAAAACAGACAAAAGGACGACAAAATGATCCATCTAATGCTCTCAGATTTTTGTAGATACAGAAAGAAGCCCGACGATATACCACAAGCAGCAGCGAAAATCGAACTCAAAACGTTTCAAGATCGAAGAATCTCAGCGGTCTTGCCTTTTAACGCTCCCACCCCAAGCAATGTAGCTATCCTGAGACTCGAACTCCTATACGTTTATTTTTTTAAACTTAATAACAGAGATCATCGTTTTCAACGGAAAACTGCAAAGACAATTCGAAAAATCGATACTCACGAGTTGGCTCAGACGAAAATCGGGGGGCGTGTCCATTTCTATGTTCGCTGGGTCAGTCGCCATGTTCTGACACTCTAACAAGTCCCTCTTCAAATCCTCCGGCCCTAAAGAAGCATAATCAGAAAGACGAGGCTTGTTATTATTACCATTATCGTTATTACGACCATCTTCGTCATCAAGCCCTCGACCATTCCCGTCCCTCTCAGGCGACTGGCTTTGTAGAAGCTCGTCGCAGAGAGATAGCCCTTCGACCAACTGCTGTGAGCTGAGCAAAAACTGCGATTCATCTTCCCACCACTGAGCCTCATTAGGGTTGTTATGAGTTTCCGTAATAACATGGTCATCATCTCCATGAGTTTGCAACTTTTGATCATCTTTCCCCTCCTCCATGTCATCATCAATGTTGTCCTGACGCTAAAATCACAGCCAAGAAAAACAAGCGTAAAGAACAGATTTTTCAGAGGAGTATGATCAATTTACACTCACCGATGCACTCGCTCGCACTATAGGAATCTCGGGAGTATTCTCAAGCTTGTAATTAGACATCCTCGAATCAGCCCGAGGAGGCTCGGGAGTGACCACGTCGACCTTGGGGGTCGTAATAA
This sequence comes from Craterostigma plantagineum, assembly GCA_027422505.1. Lineage (NCBI taxonomy): Eukaryota > Viridiplantae > Streptophyta > Magnoliopsida > Lamiales > Linderniaceae > Craterostigma > Craterostigma plantagineum. The sequence goes on from JAPQWV010000005.1 coordinate 1,078,936, forward strand.
TATCGACGTTTTCTTCGGTTTTTTCGCCGCCGGCCTTATTCTGCAGCTGCTGCTGCTGGTAAAACACCTTGGAAACGACGTACTCTCCTTCCCTTTCGTCCTCGGCGGTGCCCAAGTGATACTGATGCATGACCCAGTTTGTCTTCTCAGCTTTCCCGCCCTTGGCGGGGCCCACGTAAAGGACCATGATCTTCTTACATCCCTTCTGCGACCCGTCTACGAAGACGGGTTTGGTCCGACCCGTCTTGTGCCACCTCACGTCCCCCGCCGACTCGTCGCCGTGTATCTTGCGCCTCTTCCTCGTGCCCGTGCTGTACGCTTTTATGGCTCGGTGGAAGAAGTGCGATACGCTTCCATCTTGCTTTACGCCTGGAAAATTCTTTCGCAACTGAGATGACCGAAAAATGAACAGAAAGAAAAAGAAAAAAGAGATTCTAACTAACGTGAGTACCAGGTAGATTTTGAGGGTGCGTGTAGCAAATGCCATCTTCTTCTTCGACGGTTGGGATGAACTCGTCTATGAAGGGATGGGGTTTCGAATCCTCGACGCCGACTTTAGTGAGCAAGTGCCATATGATTTCTTGATCGGTTGGGTCGAATTTGACACCTCGCGGTAGGCCTGGCCATTCGTGAGCAACCTAAGTCAAGAAAATATCCATGATCGTAAGGCTGTGATGAATTATCAACAAAGGGACTGAAGAAAAAAGGGACGAAGGGATATATTATGTACATCGCTGTTATCGATGACGTATTGGCACTTAGGGCAAGACTTTGTGGGATTGCTTTTCCAGTTTACTTTCTCGGGATCAAATGAGCCTGAAGCAGTTCTTATTTTCGTAGCTATTCTGCTGGGGTCAACCAGCCATGATCGCCTGCGATTTTCGCAACAAAGAAGAAGCGATTACTATGAATAAATACAATTGTTGGTTTTAGTTCATCGTAGATGTTAGAAAATGTTGATATTACATTTCGACATTGGAAGACAGACCCTTATTCTGATCAAGAAATTAGAGACAATGATGTCAACCAGCCAACATTTTAAGAACAAGTCATCCAACTAAAAAGGAACACTTCACTGCAGTTGGTTTAGTCACAGATTAAGCTCCACAAGTAATAATCCTTACAGCCAACACAACGCAAGGCTCAGAAAATACCTCTAAAAATCAAGACTTTTGAAAGAAAAAGGAAAAAGAAAAAGAAAAAGAAAGAAAGAAAAAAAAAAAGTAGCTAAAATTCTACCGCAATAAACCTCAGTTGAAGAATCTGGGATCCAAGCATGACGTCCACAATCATTTACACATTTAACACACTGTGTAAAGTACTAAAAATAGAATATTTGTCCATATCATTCAATCTACCAAAAAACCCACATCAACGAAGAACAATAAGCCAAAAAAAAAACATCTTGAAATCATAGAGAAGTCGAAGATCTAAAGCTGATGATTACAAGGAAAAGAAAAAGATTAGAGCGAGTACCCAGCCATGGTTGAGAGTAACCAACCAAGCTTCGTTCCCTTTTTTTCTCAAATAGTACAATTTTTTCAAAATATTCGGCTTTTTGGGTTGGGTTGCAGTGGCATGTCCGTCCCCTGTCTTGAGCGAGCCTCGATTCCAAAAAAAGTGAACTTTTTTTCTCTTTATATTTATTTCCTTTTCTCAATATAATAATTTCCCGCTGATTACTTTCCATTCCATCTTATTGATTTTCCTTTTTACAGACAGAGAGAGAGAGAGAGAGAGAGAGAGAGAGAGAGAGAGAGAAGGATTGATTATTATTCACTGTGAACCTGTCGATTCAATTGCTGGCACTGCGTCAATCGCCCGTTACTATTACAAAATTATTCTTTTTTTATAATTATTTTCATACATAAAAAATGAATAAAACTGCTTACAATAAGTTACTAATTTGCATTTCAACACAAGATCTTAACATTAAATGTAGATCTTGGATTCGACGATTCTTAGATCGATCCTCTAATTTATATATATGTCGGAGATGCTTCAAATAGTCAAAGGTTTTTCTATATGTGCATCACAAAACATATCATAATTCATTTCACTCATCATCGATTGATACAATACAAACAAATGCCAACCCATCAAAATTGAAAAGGAAAAAAAAGAGAGAATAAATTCGACGTAGCAAAGCAAATCAATACCACGACTACTCAAACGAAACTAGTCACGTCGAAAGAGAGCAACCATAGCGCGTAAAACCTAGCCTAGACCGAGCCACATCGAACTCAAAAGTATACCCTTGCTGCATCAAATTCCCAATAACCGAAAACCCGCTAACCGACCCGACCCGCTGCAAAGCCAAGCACATTACGCCCTCGGCCACATCTATGAAATAATTGCTCGCCGGCGGCGAAAAAATCGAGCCGCCGTTGAGCTTGAAGCTCAGCCTAGGCAAGCCAGCTAGGGACCCACCGCTTGACCCATTCAGGCATAGGTCGAACCCTCGCCATGGCTCGGTCAATCTAGGTAGCTTGACCAGCGAATCGAACCTAGCCAAGATCATATTATAAGCCGGGTCGGGTAAGAACGTTAGGGTCGTGCCCGAGTCCAAAACGGTCCCACCATTGCCCGATCCGTCAACGGCCCATGTCGAGGGGTTGATTTGTAATTTCAGGCCGTTTATGAATACGCCGGCGATTCCTATGTAGTAGAAGGTTGGGGAGCGGCGGTTGAGAAGTAGCGGCGTGTATCTGAATTTACCGTTTCTTACGTAATCGCCGCCGGCGCCACCCATTGTTAGGTAGCTCGTCGGCGGCGGAGAGAGGGTGTAGTCCATTAGACAGTATGAGAACTTGTGTCCGAAAGCCCGGCCCAATTGGGATGGGAGTGAAATGGGCCCGCGGCCCAGTCCTAAGACGCCGTCGAAGCCGCGGCCCGAAACGCTCGGCCCGGAATTTGAGAAGCCGCAGCCGAAGGAGAGGTGGTCGAAGCTAATCAGCCCTCGGCGGCGGCGGCTGGTGGCAGCCGAGACGTCGAACGTCGCCGTTTCGCGTGCGAACAGCCCGCGAGTGACTGACCCGTCGGCGTACTTGTACTCGTAGGGGCAAGAAGAGTGGAGGCGCGTGTGGCTGCAGCTAGACGCGTTCTTGGGACGCGCTGGAACCAGTTTGCAATTGGGGTCGTAGCAGTGGTAGGGGCGGAATGTGGAGGAGGCGCGTGGAACGTAGGCGGGGGAGCTGCGACGGCGCGTAGGGGAACAGGAGATCCAAATGAGGTCGCTTCCGGTGTCTGCGACCAGGCGAAGGCGGCGGGGTGGGGTGCCTAGGTGGAGGGTTACCGAGTACTGACCGGTGCCGGAGGCGGCGAGGGACGTGACGGGGAGTTTGGGGTGGCTGCGGATGGCGGAGATGCGTCGGAGGTCGGCGGCGAGTGCGAGGTTGGGCGGTGGTTGTGGGGTTTCGCGGCGTAGGGGTAGTTTGAGGTATTGCGGCGGTGCAGCGGCGGAGGCGGCGAGGAAGAGAGTCGTTAATGTTAAGAAGGTAAGTGACGATAGGGTGTGAGATGGGTAGCAGCGCATTGTTAGTGGATTGTGATTGGACGACATACGACTTTGATTTTTGAAGTAAATGCAAGTGAGAGTTTCGAGTGTGTTCTGTAATGAATGTTGTCGCGAGTTTTCAGTATTTTTAAGACATGTGCAAGTGCATGTGAAATAAGATTCCAACAAGATTTGTTTTTTTTTTTTTTTTTACATTTTTACGTTTAGCGTTTGATTTTGGTCGAAATATTATCATTCTTCGATGAGTTGTAACTTCCTATTTAGTCTTTATGTCCGCCTCGAAGCGAGTTATTTTTTTTCACGCAGGCGCAGAACTAAGGATAGAATAGGAACTTTGAGTTAAATTTGCATACTAATTGGTCGCTTATATAATGGGCTATTAACATGAGTTTGGGTTTGTGCTGTTTAACTGAGCTAACAATACTAGTGATCCATTCCCCTTTTTATAATTGAATTTTGACAATTATTTAGAAAATTTCTATTCAATTTATGATAGTAATAGAACAAAGTTTTGATATTTAAAGTTGAGCAACTTGGTTTGCTCAATAAAGCTTCCTATATATTTTCTTGATGAAGAGAAATAGAACCCAATTGTAGTAACTAGGAGCATTACTTTAGAGAAAATACACATAGAAAACAAGAAAGAAAGGGAAGAGAGAACATGTCTTAAAGCTTCATGGGTCCTTGCTATTTTTCTGGTGTGGTCTTCGATGATATTATGCATATGGTCGCATGGAGTCAAAGAAAACATTGGCTAATGATGGCATTAAATGAATATATAAAGCGATTTAAATATCGAGTCATTTAATAATTGTCCTACTTACACCGCCTACGCCTTAGGTTTAGACTTTGGGAAGATGCCTAAGATACAAACTTCATTTTCGTACGCTCTATCTATCCATCTCACGAGTCAAGCCTTTCCACGCCGATTGTATCTATCTACCTCCACAATTAATTATGTCGCATTAAAAATTTTAATTTAAGAAGTGCGATTCTGTAGCTAATATTTCCGTGTTGATTTGCAAATTATATCCTCTCAAGTGCCATCGACCCTTGTCATGCACGCCATGCAACAATAATATACCAATGAAACTAACTACATGCTCTCACTTCATGCGACAAATATATTATTACCTTGTAATATAATTAGAATACGAAAAAGTAATCAAGAAGCTGCGGTGTGTCTCGTAGAAGGATAATTTGCAAGTTTTACCCTATATTTACTGCAATTTGATACCATGCACACTCACCATCACAAATATCAACATCATAGGCCATGGTGTAATAACTCCACCCATAAAGAAGTCATGCTTTCGAACAATTTGGCCACGTTCCAAAGTTGCCCTACAATCAACCCGCGAAATATATAGCTCTCTCTCTCTCTCTCTCTCTCTCTCTCTCTCTCTCTCTCTCTCTCTCTCTCTCTCTCTCTCACCGTCATCTTCCACGCTTCTTTTCTATATAACAATTTCTTCAAGGTTAGAAAGAGACCATTAGGTATCGAACCATAAAAGTAACTAGCTTGCTTGACATTTGCGAAAGGCAGGAACATGTTACCTTCACCCAACTATAGCGAAAGTAGCCCTTTTGATTTCTTGATCAAAAGGTCGTCGCCATCCACTAATAATAATTTCCCCTACGATCAAAACCCTAATTCCACACAAGACGATCAAGACCCTCATCCATTGCTCTTCAACTTCTCATCTTATTCGCTGTTCTTCGACGAACATGAGCTTCCCTTGAATCAAATCCTCTCCCAAACCCCACCAACCTCAGAAAGCCCTAGTGTGGCAATTCCAAGCAATATAAATCAGATCATCGTCGATGAACAGTCGAAGAGAATGGATATCTTTGAGTCTTCAAATTTGAGGAGGTGGGATCAAAAGATGGAAGTGAGCAATCTAAACCCTAATAAAGCAACGACTAATGTGAGGAGAAGGAATCTTGGTGCAGTTCCACGTCGAACAAAGGGGAAAAAGGATCGACACAGCAAGATTTGCACAGCTCAAGGGGTTAGGGACCGAAGAATGAGACTATCTCTCCAAGCTGCGCGTAAGTTCTTCGATCTCCAAGACTTGTTGGGATACGATAAAGCTAGCAAAACTATCGAGTGGCTTTTCAGCCATTCGAAGAAGGCCATCAACGAGCTAGCTAAGGATCATCCCCAAGCAAGACTTCTCATGTCGGTCAGCACCGAAGGGAAGAGTGAGTCTTTTCTGTCTGAATGTGAAGTTGGTTCGGGAATCGAGTTGGGTCCAAACAGTGATGCGAAAGATATAGTTTCAACTTCGGCTGATTTATCAATAATGGATTGCAATATTAGTTCTCAAGAAGAGAGGAAAAGGTTGCAGAAGAGTGTCGTGGGCAAACCTAATCATATTAAGGAATCTAGAGAGAAGGCTAGGGCAAGGGCAAGATGTCGAACACAGCAGAAAAAGATGATCATCGATGGCACTGATGATAAGGTCTCTTCTGATCACCAAGGGTTGAAAGAAAACCCTAGTGCAGAGTTCAAATTATCTAACCCTAATGAAAGTTACCTTGAGCCTAGAATAGGATCTTCCTCGAACAGCTTATTACTCGAAAACGCTCAACATCAAGAAACAATGACTAATCTTCTCCATGAAAGGGATATTCCTCAGTACTGTGCTGTACTTCGATCGTTCGAACGCGACGTAGGAACAATTGAGAACCTGCTTGGCATTACGAGCTCATCATCATCATCCTTTGCCATCAATGATAGTTCCCAAAGTTCTGGCGCTTTCCCTTCAAGCTACTCCTCCGATCTAAGCAACCCTTTCATGGGGTTTATGGGGAGTTGGCCGGACATGTTCAACAACGATGTTCAGAAAATGAACAACTTTCAATATGCAGGGATTACTTGGGAAGATAACCCTAACTCGATATACGCAGCAAGCCCAGATCAGATGTGATTCCTCAGATGGTTCCTTCATTCCCAATGAAGTGTTAGAAGATCTGCTGCTGGTCTATGTTTTCTCATGAGGTATGTGCAAATTATTGATCTATAGATCCTTTTTCATGCGTATCATTTAGGGTGTGAAATAATTGCTATTCAACTGTACCACCTTTAATATATGGACTCAATAATCTACTTGCTATGATTGAACGACGGCGTATAACTTCAATTTCTAGCTACCGATCATATTGGTAGTTGTTGTTTTACAGTTTCTAATTTGAAATGATTTTTTCTCCATGCTATACGAATTACAATATTGTCCTGTTTAATGATCTCGTCTTTCTTTTTTCTTGAAGTGGGGTTCGCAATATTATGTAACGGAACGCAAAAAATTAACATAATCGATTTGAAGGTTCTTTTCGTAATGTAGACTAAAACCCTAATATACAAACTCATTCGATGAACATTCGCATTCATGCTTATGATGATACACAAGCAATTCTGGGTTTCACATCGATCAACAATCTTCTCTCTAGGATTATTTTCTGCATCAATGCTGATGTTACTACCGATAGGCGTTCGAAGTCGACGATTATAATGATATCATAATTCATATAAGGTAACAATCTCCATTCATAAACAATGTAACTTATGTTAGCTTAGCCTAGAGTTTTTGCGGCGCGTATGGACAAAATGTAAATATCAGTTATTTTCTCTTATCGTGTCTGTAGTAAATGTGAATGAGCACAAGAAATAGGAATAAATAAACGGTGAGAAAGAAATAAAGAGAGACAAAAAAAAAACAAGTAAAGAGGGGTAATAATAATAGTTCATGAAAAATGTATAGGGACAAATTGTTAAAATAGAACAGTTCAAGGGCAAATCCAAAATTAAGTACAAAACCAAAAAGCGGCGCGAAGCATTTCTCCATATTTGACGGCCTGAGTTGCAAATCACACGTTCTTCCTTCATCTTCTTCCACCCTCCATTCTTTCTCCACAGTTCTATGCGGCTAACTCTGTAACTGTAACACAACAATTAATGGCGTTGTGTGCTTCTCTAATCTCCACGGTACACAAAACCTCTTACCTTCAAGACTTTCATCGACTGAAAACTACCGAGCAAAGAAGAAGAAATCACAAAAGGCGCGGGGGTTTAACTCTGATTATTGTCGCAAATAGTGAGAGCTCAGATACTAAAGCGACGAAGCTTGTAACTTTCCTGGGTAAAGGTGGCTCTGGGAAAACTACAGCTTCTGTTTTTGCAGCCCAGGTATGTGATTGCCTGTAATAAAGAAACGGCATTACATTGGAAAATCGGCTGCTCATAGGTATGATTTATTTTCCTAATTTTTCTCAGCATTATGCTATGTTGGGGCTTAAGACATGTTTGGTGGTGCAATCTCAAGATCCCACATCTGAATATCTTCTCTGCTGTAAGATTGGACCTTCCCCTGTTTCATGCGGCGACAATTTATCTGCTGTTAGGCTTGAGACAACAAAAGTATGTTTCTCATATTCTTTTTCGTTTATAACAGAGTCTTATATCGATTTGAGGTTACATGTAATCTCTTCCGTTGTCTGGGATTTCGCTTCTTTTGCGCAGATGATTCTTGAACCTCTTAAGAGGCTAAAGCAGGCCGATGCACGATTAAATATGACCCAAGGTGTTCTTGAAGGGGTAGGTACGTGAATTCGATGATATCATTGTTTTACGATCTAACTTCTGTGAACTTAAAATCATCATCAGCTTTGTCTGAGATTTGCATTAGTTATTGACTTTAACATAGTCCCTCTTCCACTTTTTTGGTAGATTGTGGGTGAAGAGCTCGGCGTACTCCCTGGCATGGATTCGATTTTCTCCATTTTGGAACTCGAACGAATTACAAGACTATTCAATGCCATCGCACCAACGAACAATGAGAAGGGCAAATTCGACGTCGTCGTTTATGATGGTATTAGCACTGAAGAAACAATTCGCCTCATCGGTGCTACAAGTAAAGCAAGGTTTGTGCTATAGACATAGATAGATAGCCTTTACATGATTTAATTTGTATTAAATGCTTATGGTGATTTTTTTTCATAGACTGTACTTGAAATATTTGAGGAGCCTAGCAGAAAAAACAGATCTTGGGAGAGTAGCGGGACCCTCTCTCTTGAGGCTCGCCGGCGACTCGATAAATTTAAGTGGGACCAATCTAAATGGTAAGATGAGTTCAGAAATATGGGATTATCTCGAAAACACTTTAGAGGTAATGAAATCAACACAATTATTTTCAGACAGCGAAGCGATTCTCGAACGGTCTATAATTCAATTTTTCTTAATAATACAGAAAGGATCTTCCGTGTTTAGAGATCCTCAAAGATTCGGTTGCTATCTCGTGATGGATCCAAACAAAGCCTTATCCACGAACGCAGCACTACGCTATTGGGGTTGCGCGATTCAATCTGGGACAGAAATATCGGGAGCTTTCGCTATTTCTAGTACGGAGGAAATAACAGAAAATTTTCAGACAAAGTTTTCCCCATTGCCATGTGCTTCTATTCCTTGTATTGAGTTTGAAGATAATCCGAAATGGAGCGAAATTTTTGCGTCCCATCATAGCAAAGATGCCCGCAACCTACTCTCGGGAAGTTCGATCAAGAACGTAACGCCTTCGGTGCAGTTCGATCTTTCTGATAAAACTGTGAGGCTGTTCATGCCAGGTTTCGACAAATCAGAGATCAAACTTTACCAGGTTTTCTTTCTTTCTTTTTTTCTTGTCGTTTCAGGGTTTATATATCGACGAAATGCCTATCGTCGGGAAATCGTTAGTAGGATTTTATTGGAAAATCACAGTTTAGAGGCGGGTCGGAATTGTTGATCGAAGCAGGCGATCAGAGGAGAGTGATTCTTTTGCCTCCGCAAGTTCAGGGAAAAGTCGGAGGCGCTAAGTTTGTCGATCGAAGCCTCGTCATTACGATGCGCTAAACGTAAGTTATTACACATTGTTTCGATTCAAGCAAAGGTTGTTCTTGTTCTGTCTTAGATGTTGTAACTAAAAAAAAAAATAGCAAATAAATTATCATTTTTACATTGGCTCAGCTCATGTACTGAAAAATAAGAGGAGAGATAAATGTGATAAGATTTTCAAATTACTTGCCGGATTAATAGCGATATCTCGTGGGAACTTATTATTTGTCATTTTCACGAAACGTTTTGTTTAATCTCGACTTGTCATGTAATTGTAATACACATGGCAGCAAAGTAAACTTACGTTGAAATTTCAGAAGAATAATACATAATGTAAGACAATTCTTGGCATCGAAGAGATCATTGATAATAACGAGCAACTCTTTAATTAAATAAAATACCCTTCTGATAATGGAAGTGTAAGAGATTGCATTAAGGTGTATCATGTATGCATATCGTTTCAAAATATTATAAACTGATAAATCACAATGGTCATTATCAAGATTGATTTCAACGAATCAAGTATCTTCAAAATAATAAACTTCCCAGATCAATAACCGCTGAAATTAAATTAAAAGATAAACGTCAGTTTTTTTAGTTACATGCGAAGCAATAAACTAATCATCATTAGTTCAACTAATCCCAGGGGCCAATGAAAACATAAATTAGCAAACATGTAAGAACAAAAAAGGATCTGATTCCACAAGAAGGAACACAAGAAATAGGACGATGGTTATTATAATCACTAAATATAATTTTTTAACTCGGTTGAAGAACGGCATAGATAGTATCTTTATTTGATCAGATCATCGGCACATATGTAGTAACGAAAACTCCTATAAATACCACATGTAAGAACAAAGAAGGATACACCATTATCAATCCTAACACTAACTAAGAAACAGACATAAAGTTCAACAACAAATGGAGTTCACTTGCAAGGATTTCAAAGTCGGTAAATGTGAAGGCGAAAAGCTCGTCGACAGCGAAACAATGCCTTTGGTACTAAACCCTCCGTCGATCGAAAAGAACGACGTGGGCCATTTGCTATCTTCCCTGAAAGAAAACAAAGATTGGTTCGAGCAGATGATCGTAAAGAACAGCGCAGTTCTCCTCAGAGGGTTCGACGTGAAAACCGCCGAAGAGTTCAATGAGATCGTCGAGATTTGCGGATGGGAAGACATACGCTACGTGGGTCCCGCCCCTCGGACCCACGTGCACAAGAGGGTTTGGACGGCCAACGAAGGCCCATTGTCTCAGTTCATATACTACCACCATGAGATGGTCTTGGTAATAATAATAAAGATGAATAATATGTAGTTCTTCTTATTACATATTGAATGGTTTTATTTTTTTCAGATTGGATTTACGACGTGGGTTTTTTTTTTTTTGCGCAGATTAAGGAATTTCCGAAGAAGGTGATTCTCTTCTGCGACGTACCTCCGCCAGAAGGGGGTGAAACGCCTTTCGTGCCTAGTTTTCGAGTAACTGAGCGCATGTTAGAAGAATTCCCGGAAATCGTCGAAGATTTGGACAAGAAAGGGCTGAGGTACACCTTTACGGCTCTGAGCGATAACAACACTACTTCCATGAGGGGCCGAGGCTGGCAACAGGCGTTTGGGACATCAGACCGTGATGAAGCCGAGAGAAGGTAATAACTCTATTATATATTTTAACTCAATGTCTTCTCCTACATAAAATTTCAGTATGCTACAAAAGAAGTCTTCTATATATGTAATATAAACCGAAGGGCTAAGGCGCTTGGAATGGAGGTGGAATGGCTAGAGAACGATTCGATAAGAACGATTCTCGGGCCAAGATCTCTGACTAGGGTTTTCGAGGGAAGAAAGGGAAGGAGAATGTGGTTTAATACATTGGTGGGAATGCATGGAAAAGAGCTGAGCTCTGCTACCGTGGCTGATGGAAGTGAGATACCTGAAAATGTGGTGAAGAGATGCGAAGAGATTATCGAAGAAGAGAGCATACAGTTCAAGTGGCAAAAGGGAGACGTTTTGTTTCTCGATAACTACGCTTTGCTTCATGGACGAAGGCCTTCGCTTCCGCCCAGAAGGGTTTTGGTTGCTACGTGCAAGTAGTATATCGAGGCCCTTACTTATTGGTGAAGAAAATATATTACACAAGAGAATAATCAAGAATTAATGTATACATGTAATAAGATACAAGAGATTGAAAGAATGAAGTCGTGTTCTACCACGGACTTAACTTTTATGCGATCTTGTAATTAATGAATAGTCTTGGATGATGATGAATTTGAGATCGTTTTCATGTAATAAGAGTTTATTTTCTGTGTGAAATACATCGTCGGCCGGCATGCAGCGTAGAAATCAGCTCGCAAGATAATGACATTTTTTCTTGTCGTTGATAAGATTGGCTACCAACGGAACTTAAAATATTTGGGAAATATTGGTCCTAAGATCACATCGGACTCTTAGAAAGACTTCGTATGTGCAATAAAATGGGCTATATTCCGCATTGCTATCGTTGGTGACAATTTCAATTTCCTTCTCCAATAGAACATATCTATATATATTAAATGATATTAAACCCGTATACTTTCAGAGGATCAACTACATGCATGATCATACCATACCATGGACTAAATTAAAAGTATGGAGAACTAAAAAAAAAAAAAACAGAATAATGTCTATAATAAAATCCATTATTTAAAAAGCAAAGAAGTCAAGAAAGTCTATAACATCCGTCGCACGCATCACCTACGCTAATATTATTACCCAAAGCCACATAGTAATAGAAATCCACGGCAATCAAAAGCAAGTCCTAAAATCCAATCTCCATCTCGCTCCACACGATTTACCTTAAACATGATAATGATAATCATACATAGCCAATGCGAGACACTTTCTTTGCATATTACACTACTACACGCTGATAATACTCTCACCTTAAGAACGATTCTGACCACCACGGCCCCTATTACCACCATAACCATACCCACCATCATTATTATAACCTCTTCCACGGTAGGACCCACGAAACCTACCACCACCACCACCACCACCACGGTGGTAGCCACGGCCTCCACGTCCACCACGGTGCCTAGAAAATTCTCCAAAAGTCTGCATTCACAGGGCAAATTTTCAGTGGGGGTCAAAAATCATCATGAATCGAGAATCAAAAGAGAAGGTAAGGTTCGGGCATATATTACCTCTGTGTCCAGCTTCATCTGTTCTGAATATCTTGTTCTCCCATGATTGGGGTCATTGTTCAAGGCGTTGCAAGAGAGGGAATCGAAGAAGTCATCCTTGTTATAACTAGCCTGCAAAAGGGAAAGACGACGTAAGCGTAGTGCTAACGAGTTTTTATATTAGGTTAGAAGATGATGATGATGATGACTGATGAACAAAGCATCCACCTTGGTTTCAGTATTTTGCTGCTCGGTGTCATCTTCAAACTGCGATTCATCTTCATTGCTTTCGGTTCCGTTTCCTTCTTTATCCTCGGATTGAGATTTTTTCCCTAAATCACCCCATATTTCATCCTTGTTGAACTTCTCGTTCATCGCTAAGAAGTCGAAGTCTTCAGTGAATTTAGCCACGGGGCGTGAAACCTACAGGATAACAAGTAACATTCTAACTAGTAGAAGAAAATTGACGACTCTCTTGACAATTCTTTTTAATCGCATTAAATCGTGTACAGGAAATCTTACCAAATACCCTCTTCCACCACGGCCTCTGTAGTTGTTCCTCATGTGATAACCTCCCCCATTAGGCTAAAACAACAGCATAAATATAGTATCCACTTCAAAATCACAATCCTCCAATCAACAAACTACTCACATATAAAGAAACGAGTATGTATTATAACCTTATGTGCGCGAGCAGTAGGAGGCGTAGGCAATAAAGGTGGCTGCTTTTCTGTTGCAACTGGAGCAGACGGTCCTGGCGACTGCTTAGGAGACACTTGAACTTGAACAACCTCAGCATCTTTGTGTGCTGTCTGTAAAGGCTGGGAAGATGCAGAAATAGTAGCCATCCCAGATTGGAGAAGCTGCCCTGGTGTAATCAGTGAAGGCATCGTAGTTTCTGTACTAGATGCCCCGATAAGAGATGTTATAGGCTGAGATGTCGGATGCTGAGGTAAGGACGCTGAGCTGGGCAGCAAGCTAGATTTGCTAGTAAATGAAGGCAGTAGAGTTCCAGCATTTGCAGGAGCCGAAGAAGAGAGAGGAGCCAAAGAAGGAAAGATAGAGACTGGCGCCACTGTAGAAAGAGAAGACGGAGGAGCCAAGGTCTGTCGTTGATTGATCATTGTCCCCGAGGAGAACGACCCTGGGTGGAGCAAAGGGGGCACGTTCAAGGACAGAGTAGAAGCAGGCAAAGTTGAGTTCACGCCAGAATAACTTGTGCTGTCCAAAACTGGCGAAGGTTGGTGGTAGTCTTTCGAACTAGAAGCAGGCAAGCCTTGCGATGCAGTGGCAACAGAAGACGAACTAAAGTCAGAAAACTGCATCTGTCGCATCGGAGGAGGAGCAGACAAGCCATGAGGCGGTGGAAGCAAGGTTGTCTGAGGCATGACATTAGGCGGGGCATAATATCCCTGCCAGTACATAGGCGGCAGACCTACGCCCGCGCCAGTTGGATTAGGTGGAGATGGGCCCCACGAGTTTGTGTTGGGTTGATAAAAAGGAAGGCCACCACTTTGGAAAGTAGGCCCAGGGAATCCCGTCTGGGCAGAGTGTGTAGAAACTTGATTTCCCAATGTCCCGCTAGGAGCTGAAAGTGAGTTAATTGCAGGGAGTGCTGGGCGAGGATAGTGAGACTGCAATGAAAACTAAGAAGGGTTAGCTTCGGTTTTTCTGGGAGGTAATGTTTGTACCTATTATCACTTGCCTGTATTATTGCAGGATCATTGTTAATGGGAGGGGTGCTCTGAACTGGTGCAGAAGCTTTTACCTGTAAATCCTGTTAGACATAGAAGCCAGAATTGAAGTTTGAGCTAACAGATAATAATATGGAACAAAAGTTCAAAGAGAAGCTAAGAACTCTTCATGTGAGAAAAACAATTAAAACAAGTACGAATGCTTTTATCCGTACTTTCCATGAATCGTGTAGATCATTCCCACCCTACTCAAGTAAGGAAAAGTGGCAAAGAAACAAGAATTTGTGACGTTAAAGGTGTTACAATTCAAATCCAACGAGATGCCATAATCTGTTCTCTTTAAGAGATCGATCCCTAATCATATTGTGCACGTGATAGATACTAACTCATAAGCTTCCTCAACGGCCAAGTGTAAGGATAACTTCCTTTACGTAATGACCGTTAGGTTTACCTTATCAACCATAAAAGGCAAAAATATTGGAAGAGTGATAAAATCGTGCAGGTACCTTGATATCACTTCCCCTAAAAAGTATATATTCGTAGATTTTGTCGCTTGGAGGAACTTGCGGACCATCCTTTTTCCTTCCTTCAGTTCCGAAGGATCTCACTGCAACATTAATCAACAACAATCAGGACACTAAAGAAGAAGAAATATAATGCAAGAAAGGGACATCCAGAATATACAATGCTCTCTTCTAGTTAAAAGGTACCAAACATAATGCCCAAATAAGTCAACGGCACACGACTATGCATGTTATACGTTGTTTAGACAAGAAAAACTACCATAAAAGCTGCACAAGATAAGGTTACAGAACGAAAGGGAAATTAATGAAATATAATACTCTCTTCTAGTAAAGAAGTACTAGAAATAACGCACAAATAAGTCAATGGCGCCCGAATATGCATGCAAAACATTGTTTAGACGATAAAAACTACCATATAAGCTGCCCAAGATAAGACAATAACACGTACGTACGATGCAATTGCATCACAAATGTCAGTTTAACGTAACTTAATTCACATACCAAATCATCCAATAAAGTCTACACTAAAATCTAGACTTGAGCAATCTATCAAGTCAGAAACTCCCTAGTAATCAACACTCAACAGAAGACACCAAAAACTCAAGCTTTTCCACTCAGAAAAATAACAAGATCAACCACAAACAAGCTCTAGCTCAATTACAATCCATTTCCCATACAGAAGACACAGCGGCAATCACAATTGCCAAAAGGCCAAAAGAAAAATCAATTAAGTTTTTAAAACGCAATCAGAGAAACCCTACAAGCATAAAGCACCGATAGCAATCTAGAAATCTCCATCCAAAATAAAATCCAAAAACCAAACATCAAACATGGATGGAAAGATTAATAGAATTCGAAATCAATAATTGAGAATTGTCCAAATCGCGTCATAGCGCCATTCATACCGTTCCTCAAGCCGATGCTAGACTCTTCAGTGTTGATGTTGTATAGAACTCCTTCGTATCGGATCTCGCTCTTCGATGTTAAACTTATCAAACTCCCGACGTACGAATCCGCGGATGCTCCGCCGCTCGCGGCCGTCGAACTCTCCATCGCCATAAGAACCTCTTAGACAACGTTTATATCAAATCTCTTCCCTAAAGATGAAGGTTCTCTTTATTTTCTAGTGTGGAGAGACTCAAGTGCAAGGGCTTTTTTTCAGTTTCAGATTTGTAAGAGAGTGCTTCGGTGTGTTTTGCGTGTGACGATGATAGGGATTGCCTTGTATAAATAATATAACTCACTTTTTAATCTTTTTCGAACAACAGTAGTAATTATTTACAAAACCAATAAATTACAGCACCATCTTTTATTGATATAAATAACCTTTTATTTTTCAAGTTCATTTGCCATAAAACTTATCCAAACTATGATGACAGCTCGGTATCGACTCTCATATGTTAAATTGAGAATGCCAAATAATAATCCAGAAATATCAATAATTAATACATAATTTATTAACAACCAAAAAAAAGGAGGAGGCACGGGGTTTACTTCTCTTACCTTTTCTTTTTTTTTTTTCGTTTCTCAAGGAGGCCCAAATGTTAATTAAGAAGAAAAAAGTGTATCTAAAATCAAGAAACAATATGTAATTAATGAATGGTATAAAAGCCCAAAAGCATTACTATTTGTACAAATTCCAGCCCATTAAACATCTCAACATATTTTGATACTAAAATATCTACCAAAATAGATAGATTACGCATAATCTGAATTGAATCATTATTGGGAAACAAATGATGACAAGTGGGCATTCAAATTCGGATTAGATGATAGCTCATGGAAAAAGGTGTAACAATAATTCACTTATCATCGTCACTGTCCCGGGAAAAAAAGCGGTTTTCGTGTATTATGAATATTCGTTGTCCATACTATTACAAGCCAAAATATTACGCCATTCATTGCATATATGATTTCCTCAAGCGAAAAAGGAAGACACTTGTCCTAATAACTAAATTGAGATATACTTGTAGATTAGTACACGTAATTATTTCTTAAATTATTGGTTATCATCATACCAATCACTCAGATATATCACTTTTTTAGATTAATTATCTGTTTGTTTTCATATGACAAACTATCATGTTTGATTATTTGAATTCACTCATTGACGCAATTTTCTTGCACCTCCACTTTAAATTAGGTGTCTAGTAAGAATAGTAGAAGAATTAGTACACAACGCCAAAATTAATTAATTTGCCAGAAAAAATCAATGAGAAGTCACGATAATTAGCCTAGGAAGCAATATCTGTTGAAACTAGGCTTTAATGAAGCAAGCCTAACCCTATTTTATAAGGTGGAGAAGTGGAAAACCTCAAAGTTTAGGTGTATGAGATGCAAATTTGATCTGCTAAATATTTTACATATCCGACGATGATGCATTTTTAGCATAAAAACAAATTAAAATAGTCCATAATTATGTATGGCTTGGTAAATTTTTGGGACGTTGCTCGCTACAAACTCGTAAGATTTAATCTTAACAGGAGTATTTTCTCTTATAAACATTTATGAATAAGTGACTTGAGATCAAGACAAGCCATACATATATTTGTTTATACACTGGGATGATTTATAAATATTTATTAATATAGTCACCGTGTGATATTGGCAACCAATGACACAATGAATACACTACATTTTCCGATAATCGTTTTTAATTTTCTTGTGGGGCCTCATGAGGCATCGGCAAGCCACCTACCTCTAACATCATCGTTTTTAATTTTCTTGCAAAATTATATAATTTCTGTTAGGTGAGCTTGCACCGTCCAAGCAACATGTGGTGTTGAATATTCAAAGGAAAAAAATCGGCTAGCATGCTAACAAGGAAGCTTATTCTTCACGTGGGTTGGCAATGAGAATTGTCAAAAGGGGCCGTATTTTCTTTTCTCATATTCACATTGAATATGTTAGAAGTGATCGCCTATAAATAGGCTTCATAGGAAGCAGTACAAAATCGCCTTAGAGCCTCAGGCCACATAAAATATCACCACAACATCGTCAGCGAGGGTTTATTCCTCGGTCACCTTTTTTCTCCGATATTTCTTTGTAGCTTTGATTCTCCGTTGTTGGAATAGCTGCTTTTATATCACGTCAGAGTACGTGTCTGTAATATCTCCACATAATAAAGAAGTTCTACCCTCCGGCCCGTGGACGTAGGTCATTCTGACCGAACCACGTAAATCTCGTGTCACTGTCCAAATTTATTTTTCGTCTCGTTTATTTATTATTGTCATTTTTCGGGCAAAATAATTATCGGGGATTTCCGCATATCCTAACAAATTGGTATCAGAGCCAACCCGATTTATTTTTTAGCCACCATGACGATAACAAAAATGTCAATTGAAAAGTTCGACAGAAATGTCAACTTTGCAATGTGGAGTCTCAAGATGGAGGCCATACTCATTCAAGACGGTTGCGAGGTGGCGCTTGAAGGCGCAAAGAAGAAACCAACCGAAATGAAGGACGATCAGTTTAATGAATTGGACAAGAAAGCCAGATCGGCTATTATATTAAATCTCTCTTACGAGGTTTTACAAGAAGTTGCCACGGAGACGACGGCCATGGGTATGTGGGATGCGTTAAAAGCTATCTACATGAAGAAGACTAAGGAGAATCGGCTTTATTTAAAGCAGAAGCTATACAGTATGAAAATGACGGAAGGTACTTCTATTCTCTCGCATCCGATAAATTCGATTCTATCATTATTGATTTGGCGAACGTAGAAGTAAAGTGACGGACGAAGATCAGGCCATAATATTGTTGTGTTCCCTTCCTCGTCTTTAAACATTTTCGTGACACTATAATATATGGAAAAGATATGATATCGTATTCTAGTGTCAAATCTGCGTTGCAATCGAAAGAGCAGATAGACAGGGATATTACGGGAGAAACAAGTGGTAGCCAGACAGAAGGCCTGTTTGCACGGGGAAGACCAGAACGTAGAGAAGCTGAAAGTAGCAGATCTAAAGAAAGGTCAAAATCCAGGTACAGAAATAAAGTCTGTAATTTTTGCAAGAAAAAGGGTCACATCAAAGCTGATTGTTTTAAATTGAAAAATAAGGAGAAAAATAATCAGCAATTTAATAAACCCGCCGAAGCTAGTTTAGCAGCTGATGAGAGCGATGGAACTATTTTTGTAGCAACTGCAAATATTGTTAGGTCTTATAATGAGTGGATCTTGGATTCGGGTTGTTCTTACCACATAAGTCGGAGTCGGGATTGTTTTTCCACATATGAAAATTTTGATGGTGGATATGTCTTAATGGGAAATGATGCTCCGTGTAAAGTTGTTGGTAAAGGCACAGTTAGGATCAAGATGTTTGACGGAATCATCCGAACGCTCACAGAAGTTAGACACGTTCCAGATATGAAGAGAAATCTTGTCTCTTTAGGCACACTTGAATCTCAAGGGTGCAGGTTCTCAGGTGAAGGTGGAGTTTTGAAGATTGCCAGAGGTGCCCTTGTCGTGATGAAAGCTTGCAGGTCTGGAAATTTATATATTTTGCAGGGAACTACAGTTACAGGTTCCGCTGCAGTTTCGACATCCCCGGAGGTTGATACCACAAGATTATGGCATATGCGACTTGGACACATGGGAGAAAAAGGCTTGACGATTTTAAGCAAGCGGGGCCTACTTTGCGGTCAAAGTACTGGTAAGATGGACTTTTGCGAACACTGTATTTTTGGGAAGCAGAAACGAGTCAGCTTCAATTCGCCAGCTGTCCACAGGACGAGAGGTACTTTGGACTATATTCATTCTGATGTATGGGGTCCTTCTCGTGTTCCGTCCAAAGGTGGTGCAAGATATATGTTGACTTTCATCGATGATTTTTCAAGGAAAGTCTGGGTCTATTTTCTTAAACAGAAAAGTGATGTTTTCCTAACGTAAGCTTTGATTGAAAAGCAGACAGGAAAACATATCAAGCGGTTGCGGACAGATAATGGCTTAGAATTTTGTGGAAGCGAGTTCAACGAATTTTGCAAGAATGAAGGTATTGCTCGACATCACACTGTTAGAATGACGCCTCAACAAAATGGTGTTGCCGAGCGCATGAACCGGACGCTTTTAGAGAGAGCTCGATGTATGATCTCCAACGCTGGGTTGACAAATGATTTTTGGGCTGAAGCTATCGCCGCAGCATGTTATATTGTCAACCGCTCACCGTGTTCACCGATCAATTTCAAGACTCCTGAGGAAGTATGGTCAGGTACTCCTGCTGATTACTCCAACTTAAGAATATTTGGGTGCCCAGCTTATATGCACGTAAACGAGGGAAAGTTAGAGCCTAGAGCTAAAAAGTGTATTTTTCTCGGTTACGCTTCAGGGGTGAAAGGATATAGATTATATAATCCTGATCCCAAGTCACCCAAATTTATAATTAGCAGAGATGTTACATTTGACGAGTCTTCTATGTTACATCTTTCAAAAGAGTCTACTAATTCTTCTAATCAAGAGAAGAAGGATAGTGTACACAGCGAGGTGGAGCTCGAGATCAACAAAGATCCTTCAGATGACCCTGCTACGAGTTCAACAGATCAAGAGGATGAGCCAGATCCTGATTCAGATCTCGTTGAAGATGAAAGAACCGAGCAGGAATATTCTATAGCCAGAGATAGACAGAGACGGGAGATTCGACTACCACAGCGGTACGTGAATTTAGTTTCGTATGCTTTATCAGTGGCGCAAGAAACAGGTGGAGGCGGCGAACCTTCTACCTATTCGGAAGCAATTAGCGATGTTAATTTTGATAAGTGGCTGGTAGCGATGAATGAAGAAATGGAGTCTCTGCACAAGAATGGTACTTGGATTCTTGTGTCGCCGCCAAAGAAAAAAAATAGTCGGATGTAAGTGGGTCTTCAAGAAGAAAGAAGGTTTATCTGGTTCGAACGATGCAAGGTATAAGGCACGATTAGTCGCGAAAGGCTATAGTCAGGTACAAGGTGTAGATTTTAATGACGTATTCTCACCTGTCGTTAGACATAGCTCTATTCGTGTAATACTTGCATTCGTTGCCATGTATGATTTGGAGTTAGAACAGCTTGACGTCAAGACGGCGTTCTTACATGGCGATTTAGATGAACAGATTTATATGAAGCAACTGAAGGCTTCATAGTTGAAGGCAAGGAAGACCAAGTTTGTCTACTGAAGAAATCCTTATACGGATTAAAGCAGTCTCCAAGACAGTGGTATAAACGGTTTGATTCTTTCATGTTGGGTCATGGTTTCTCCAGGAGCAAGTATGATAGTTGTGTTTACTTCCGGAAGTTAAATGAAAGTTCGTTCATTTATCTGTTGTTATATGTTGATGATATGCTCATTGCGGCTAAGAATCTTGCAGAACTTCACCAGTTGAAGGCCTTATTAAATGGTGAATTTGAAATGAAGGATTTAGGAGCAGCTAAGAAGATTCTTGGTATGGAGATTAGACGTGATAGAGGAGTTGGTAAGTTATACCTGACCCAGGAAAGTTACCTCAGAAAGGTTTTGGAGAGATTTGGCATGAACGATGCCAAACCAGTCAGCACTCCTCTTGCTAGCCATTTTAGGCTAAGCGCTGCTCAGTCACCATCATCTGAAGAGGAAGAAGCGTACATGGCACGAGTTCCTTACTCTAGTGCAGTCGGCATTATTGTTTATGCAATGGCTCTTCCAGTTTCAAAGTTCAAACAGTTTGGACTTGATTGGTGTTTTAAAATGGTGAACTAGCCCATCGGGGCTATGGACGGAGGGAGACAGAGATAGTGACTAAAGGTGTTACTAATTAAGGTGGAGTAATTTTTTCGGAATCAAGCTCAAGGTGGAGATTTGTTAGGTGAGCTTGCACCGTCCAAGCAACATGTGGTGTTGAATATTCAAAGGAAAAAATCGGCTAGCATGCTAACAAGGAAGCTTATTCTTCACGTGGGTTGGCAATGAGAATTGTCAAAAGGGGCCGTATTTTCTTTTCTCATATTCACATTGAATATGTTAGAAGTGATCGCCTATAAATAGGCTTCATAGGAAGCAGTACAAAATCGCCTTAGAGCCTCAGGCCACATAAAATATCACCACAATATCGTCAGCGAGGGTTTATTCCTCGGTCACCTTTTTTCTCCGATATTTCTTTGTAGCTTTGATTCTCCGTTGTTGGAATAGCTGCTTTTATATCACGTCAGAGTACGTGTCTGTAATATCTCCACATAATAAAGAAGTTCTACCCTCCGGCCCGTGGACGTAGGTCATTCTGACCGAACCACGTAAATCTCGTGTCACTGTCCAAATTTATTTTTCGTCTCGTTTATTATTATTGTCATTTTTCGGGCAAAATAATTATCGGCGATTTCCGCATATCCTAACACTTTCATAATCACATACATTGTATATATTTATATTCATATGAACTACAATTACGCTGCCGTGAAGAGCACCAACAGATCAAAATTAACATACGAAAATTTTTTAAATAAGAAAACGTCGCCCGCTATAGCGATTTTCCCTTGGAAAATCTATGGGCAATTACGACGAAGCACGTAAAACTGACATCCAGGAGTTGAGGTGGCACAACATTTAATCATGCAGTTGGAAATTAAAGACTTTTGACTGCGACAAATAATCAAAATGTTGTCACATCATTTCACTACGTTCGCAGCCTCACAACCTCATCTGATTTTCGTCGATATTAATATAATAATTCGATCCGAACTAATTCACTAATAATTTGTCTCTTTAATAAATTATTAACCTGATGATTATCTCACAGCTACCAACTATTCTGGCAAGTATTCCCCAAATAGAGTCTTATTCCACCATGAACACACATATGTGCGTGAAATAGTGTTAGGCACCCATTGGATATTCGTACTATATATGCACACACAAGCTACGACTTTATATATTAATGATTTTCTCATCAACCCAACGACCCAAAAACCAAAAATTCATCGTAACATCATGTTCTTGGACATCATCCCTGTCTGAATTTTTTCCCCGCGAAAGTTCTCATTTTTTCCAATCCCATTTCCATGATTTTGAATTCTCTATCTGGGCACCTTTTGCAAGGGATGATAGTATATTCCGCGTATATATTTTGTTTGTTATGAAGATGGGACCTTTTCAGTCTCAAGAAATCTCCATTCTTTCTTTTTTTTGGTAGCTTTGTAAGTGTTTGAATGTTTCTTCGGACATTTGCGCGTGTCCAAAAATAAGTCCCAAATGCTGCGTTTGTTAAAGTCAAACCACATGAAAGTGAGAGAGAGTGCTACGACACATCTAAGAAGAGAAAAATTATACAGATCCCAAGTCAATGATTTTAAGGTCTTGTGGTGCAATGTATCATTTGTACAAAATCAATTGACCTGAATACTATTCCTCATACATATCTCAGAAACCCATTCTCTCCTCTTTCGTGTATGTATGTAATAAGCACACACGTTCTTACCCATATGTGTTATTGCCACGTAATTTCGTGTCTCAGCCTCAAGGCGCATGTTCTTCTTAGCTCAAAGATCGGATCTTTATGAGATGCAAAAGTGGAATCTTTGATGGTCCAATGATTTCGTTCTTCTTAATCTTTTGCTGGGCACTGTCTTTTTTGGTGTATGATCATCACCATACAGACAGAAAGACACTAGCTACAAGCTAAAGTTCTTACTCTTAATCCCATAGAACATATGCCTAGTTAAATAACCTTCTGACAACTGAGTTTTTTTTTTTTCCTTTCGAGTCATTGGGCTTTGAGCAGTTTCTTGGTATTGGTTTGTCTGTTTTACGAATGACCCTTTTTTTAATTAGGTTGTTGGGGCCTGGGGGTGCTTATGAGCTTTTTCTTGGTATTTGGTAAACAAAAACAAGTACCTTCCCTCTGATACCTGCGACTTATTTCAAGAAGAGACAAGATTCTTTAAACCTCAAGACTCAGATAGAATGAGAAGTGAGAGAAAGAAGAGGCTGCTACACATAGCTAAGATCTCCTCATTCAAATGTGGGAAGGCACAGTTCAAAGAGGACCATTCTCAGATCGGCGGGCCGGGCTTTTCAAGGGTGGTTCACTGCAACGAACCGGCCGGTCTAGAGTCTAACCTGAAGAGCTACGACACCAACTACGTTCGGACAACGAAGTACACCGCCGCTACTTTCTTGCCCAAGTCTCTGTTTGAGCAGTTCAGGCGAGTTGCCAACTTCTACTTCCTCGTGACTGGGATTCTCTCCTTCACCTCTCTCGCCCCTTACTCCGCCGTCAGCGCAATCGTTCCCCTTATCATAGTCATCGGCGCCACCATGGTTAAGGAAGGTATTGAAGATTGGAGAAGGAAACAACAGGTTTATTTATGTTTCTTTTCCTTTTTTTCTTTTATTTCCTTTTTGAGAGTGCTTTGCTGTTTTTTTCCTTCGTGTGCTATGGATAAGTACTTACAATGATTGCCCTCGGTGTAAGAATAATATAACGATAAGAAAGAAGCCACTTTTAACTGCTTGCTTTCTATGGTCGGCCGAATTATGTCTTTTGTTCTATAAAGCACGAAACTTTCACTGTTCCCTGATAATCCAATTGTTGGTTGAGATTGATTTCTTGCCGAGTAGATGGCAGAAAGCAAAATCATGTCTAATCTTTTGACAGAGATTGCTGTTAAGAATCTAAGCATCTTAGCTGTATTATTGACCGTTGATCTTCTTCTATGAAGTTCTGATGATGATGGTAATAAGTTTTTCAGGACATTGAGGTTAACAACAGAAAGGTGAAGGTACACCAAGGCGGGGGAAACTTCGAAGAAACCGAATGGAAAAACCTCAGAGTAGGCGACGTAGTCAAAGTCGTAAAAGACGAGTTCTTCCCTGCAGATTTACTGCTGCTTTCGTCGAGCTACGAAGACGACGTATGCTACGTCGAGACAATGAACCTCGACGGAGAAACTAACCTAAAGCTCAAGCAAGCCTTAGAAGCAACTTCTTCCCTGAACGAAGAACTCGACCTCAAAGATTTCAGGGCGGTCGTCAAATGCGAAGATCCCAACGCAAATCTCTACAGCTTCGTAGGTTCCATGGAGTTTCATGACAAGCAATTTCCCCTCTCCCCACAGCAGCTTCTCCTAAGAGACTCTAAGCTTCGAAACACAGATTACGTATACGGAGCTGTGATCTTCACTGGGCACGACACGAAGGTGATTCAGAACTCGACCGAGCCTCCTTCGAAGAGAAGCAAAATCGAACGAAAGATGGATTACATCGTTTACTTCCTCTTCATCGTCCTCTTCGCCATGGCTTTCGCGGGCTCTGTTTATTTCGGGGTTACGACGAAGAGGGACTTGGACTTAGGGCACGAAAGGTGGTACCTTAAGCCCGAGAGTTCGAAAATCTTCTTCGATCCTAAGAGGGCCCCGGCGGCTGCTGTGTATCACTTTCTTACAGCAATGCTTCTCTACAGCTACTTAATCCCTATATCTCTGTACGTCTCGATAGAGATAGTGAAAGTACTTCAGAGCATATTTATAAACCAAGACGTGAATATGTACTACGAAGAAGCTGACAAGCCCGCCCGGGCGAGGACTTCGAATCTCAACGAGGAATTGGGACAGGTGGAAACTATACTCTCAGACAAGACTGGGACTTTGACTTGCAATTCGATGGAGTTCATCAAGTGTTCGATCGCTGGGGCTAATTATGGTCACGGTGTTACTGAGGTGGAAAGGGCTATGGCAAGGAGGAATGTTAATCCGTTAATGGTGATGAAAGGAAAAGACGAGGCTGATCAGAAGACTGAGGAAAGTCCTCCAACGAATTCGGCGGTTAAAGGCTTTAACTTCGACGACGAGAGGATTATGGGCGGGAATTGGGTCAACGAGCAAAATGCGGGCTTTGTTCAGAGATTCTTTCGTTTGCTGGCCATTTGCCACACGGCGATTCCCGACGTTGATGAAAGCAGTGGGAAAGTGACTTACGAAGCTGAATCGCCCGATGAGTCTGCGTTTGTCGTTGCTGCTCGAGAAATAGGATTCGAATTCTTTCAAAGGACTCAGACAAGCGTTTCCGTAAGAGAACTGAACCCAGTCTCGGGAAAAAGAATCGAAAGGTTAGAATTTGAGAAAATACGCTCTTACTACGGTTCGCCAGAATCTTGACTTCGTTCTGTTGCAGGACATATCAGCTGCTGAACATCATAGAATTCAACAGTACGAGGAAAAGGATGTCAGTGATAGTAAGAGACGAAGAAGGGAAGCTGCTATTGCTGAGCAAAGGTGCTGATAGGTTGGTTGCTGTTTTTTTTTAACAGTTGAAGCAGTTTGTGCTAATTACTATAGTTATATACTTTTTATTACATTCGCTCGATTATTTGCAGCATCATGTTTGAGAGGCTTGGTAAGAACGGAAGGGACTACGAAGAAGAAACGAAAGCGCACGTCCACGAATATGCTGACGCAGGCCTGAGGACTTTGATTCTCGCCTACAGAGAACTCGGCGAGGAAGAGTATAAAGCGTTCAACGAGAAATTTACGGAGGCGAAAAACTCGGTGAGCGCCGACCGTGAAACGCTGATCGACAACGCCACTGAAGAGATAGAGAAAGATTTGATACTCTTAGGTGCAACAGCGGTCGAAGACAAGCTCCAACAAGGGGTGAGTTGTATATGTAATAAAAAAAAATTGTCGTTCGTATTTTCTTGGGGTGATTTGCTGATTATATACGCTTGTCCTTTTAGGTTCCCGAGTGTATCGACAAGCTTGCTCAAGCGGGAATAAAGATATGGGTTTTGACGGGGGATAAGATGGAAACTGCGATCAATATCGGGTACGTAGAAATTATATGTTAATGTGCGAAGGAAAACGAAATTCTGATCGTAGGAAAATCGATTTTTTTTTGGCAGCTACGCGTGTAGCCTGCTCAGACAAGGTATGAAGCAGATTTTGATTTCCTTAGAGACGCCTGAGATCAAAGCTTTGGAGAAGATTGGAGATAAAGATGCAGTCGCAAAGGTAAAAAATTTCGATTTCATAAATAAATTCAGTTTATACCTCGTGTGATTTCGATTTTTATTTTCGCTAGGCTTCGAAGCAAAGCGTCATCGAGCAGATAAACGAAGGAATAATTCAGGTCGCTCGGTCGACCTCCGAAGCATCTGCCTTAATCATCGACGGGAAATCTCTTGTGTATGCGCTCGAAGATGATGTCAAGAAATCGTTCCTCAAACTCTCTCTGAGCTGTGCGTCGGTTATATGCTGTCGTTCGTCTCCTAAGCAGAAGGCATTGGTATTTCCCCTTTTTCCCGCGCTTTTTAATTTTTTCCGAACGTAAATCTTTGCATCTCTTAACATAAAAAATATGCGATGAGAAAAGGTGACTCGGCTCGTCAAAGAAGGGATGGAGAGGACGACCCTCGCAATAGGCGACGGAGCTAACGACGTAGGAATGCTTCAAGAAGCTGACATCGGAATTGGAATAAGCGGCGTCGAAGGAATGCAGGTAAAAATAAATATATATAACGAACTTCGCAAAAATCATTATAGCAAGACGAGGAAAGTTCTCAAATCTTACACATTCATTTCTTAGGCCGTAATGTCTAGCGACGTGGCGATCGCTCAGTTCAGATACTTAGAGCGCTTGCTCTTAGTCCACGGACATTGGTGCTACAGAAGAATCTCATCGATGGTAATAAAATTCTCCGGCCCAAAGAAAAATATTTTGCGCAAACAATCTCCGATCATGTTCTTAATCATTCTCCTCCACAGATCTGCTATTTCTTCTACAAGAACATAACTTTCGGCTTCACATTATTCTTATACGAAGCCTACGCTTCCTTCTCCGGCCAACCTGCGTACAACGACTGGTTCTTATCCCTCTACAACGTATTCTTCACCTCATTGCCCGTCATCGCCATGGGCGTTTTCGACCAAGACGTCTCCGCCCGACTCTGCCTCAAGGTATTGAGAAAATTTATTACAGCGTTGGTCGAGCAAAAAATCACAAATTTTCGATTTATTCGTTACGCCTCAGTTTCCGCTGCTATACCAAGAAGGCATACAGAACTTGCTATTCAGCTGGCGCCGAATCATAGGGTGGATGCTAAACGGAGTGGCGAGCGCTGCAATAATCTTCTTCTTCTGCGTTAGGGCCCTAAACCCGCAAAACTTCGATAAGAAGGGGCGAATTGCCGATTTCCAAATATTCGGGGCGACGATGTACACGTGCGTCGTGTGGGTCGTGAATTGCCAGATGGCGCTTGCGATCAGCTACTTCACGCTCGTGCAGCACTTGTTCATATGGGGGGGAATAGCGCTGTGGTACCTCTTTTTGTTGGCCTACGGCGCGCTGCCTCCGAAATATTCCAACACGGCGTACGAGGTTTTCGTCGAGTCGCTTGCGCCGACGCCTTCTTTCTACGTTGTTACCGCGTTTGTGGTCGTGTCTGCGCTCGCGCCGTATTTTTCTTACAAGGCGGTGCAGATGAGGTTCTTTCCCATGTTTCATGGGATGATACAGTGGATAAGGCACGAGGGGAGGACCGAAGATCCCGAGTATTGCGATATGGTTAGGCAGAGATCGATTAGGCCGACCACCGTAGGTTATACTGCTCGCTCTTTGGCGAGGACGAATCCTTTGGAGCTAAATAGGAGGTGAATAATCGACTCGAAAGATTTTAGGCGCTGTTTGGTTCGTGAACTTTGACGATGGGGAAAAAGGGATGAATTTTCAAATCTTTCTCGTCGCGCCGCTCGGATTTGTACGTTGATCGTTTTGGTAAAAAAAACAAGGTTGTCTGAAAGTGTATAGAGAAAGAATAGGGTTATTTTTAGCTGGGAAAAAAGGTGTGGTGTGTGTACAGAACTATGATCTGTAATAATCATTGGTCGGCTTGTATCGTAAATTTCGACGGTAGCGCTTTGCGTACGCTTTTCGTTTCGAGGCGCAGAGCCGAGGGAACGCCAGGCGAAAGTCGTTACATAAACATCGTATTATATACTTCACAACCCAGCCAATGTTGCAAGAGTTCGTTGAATCATGTACATCAGAGAATAACCGCAAAAAAAAAAAAAGATCCCGTCTAATAATTCTTACATCACCAACGCAAATCGAAGACACGGCTGGGGGAGATATTAATTAAGACACGGCCAATCCAAGATAATCCACGGCGGCGGATTTTCCCAAAATGCGCGCAAACTCGTTGAAACTTATCACGCCATCTCCGTTCGTGTCTGCCTCTTGCATGGTCTCGCTGAGTTCTTGATAGGTCAAAGGATGTCCCATCTTAGCCATCTGACCCGCCAGCTCAGCGGCGGTTATGTAGCCGTTTCCATCCTTGTCGAAGGTTAGAAATACCTCCATGAGCTGATCTTGGTTGACGAGTATCTGCTCGTTGATGTCGGGCATAATTGCCTTGGCTAGCTCGTCGAACTCTATCGAGCCATTGCCGTTTTCGTCGATCTTGGCGAGCATTGTGTGTATCTGATCGCCGTTGGGCTTTAAGCCTATCGAACGGAGGAGAGCGGCTAGCTCGAGGTGGGTGAGGCTACCGTCGCGGTCCATGTCGAAACGGTCGAAGATTTGTTTCAGTTGGTCGAGCCGATCGGATTGGACCATAGCCATCATGGTGAGGGAAGAAAAAAAAAGGAGTTTTTTTTTTTTTTAAAGGTTGTAATGACAGGGAAGGGTGATGTTTGGTGTTTTGTGGGGTTGTGGTTTGGTTTTGAGATTACGGTGCAATGGAAGGGAAAGAGAGATTATGTTTTTGTGATTGTTGTTGAAAATTTGAAATGATACTCTACGAAGAGAGAACATTCATTATATTAATTTGAAGGAGATGATAAACGTCCTAATGAATAATTATTAGAAAAAGGGTGCTAAAAAGTGAGAAAATTTGAGGATGATAAGTTTAAAAAATTATGACTTTATTCTCGAATTGCTTCAATTTTAAACTTATTATCGTAAAATAACAACCTTAATTAATGCGTTTCAAATTGCTTCAATTTTGAAACTGTAAATGCATCACTGTCTTGGAACATACTTGGTAATCAGATGTTCGCGACTGCTGTAACTATCTTGAATAGAAGAACCAGTGGCAATGGGGAAATCTCCATCGTCGTTGAAACGGACCATCTTCTGAAAAACCCTAATATGCGTCGAAGGCGTGGAGTCGTAAGCATCGCTTTCTCCGAGCCCTATCACATTCGTCAAATCCGCACGACCCATGCTGTCGAAAGCTCTCACAATCTGACATCATATTACCGTACGCTATTATTATTTACCGACGCAAAAAATGAGACCATTCGCAATATCTATAATCGTTCTTAATTTACCTGCCCCATCGTCGGGCGCTTTGCAGCTGCATGGCGCACGCAAGCCATCGCAGCTTCGATCATACGAAACATTTCGCCTTCGTTATAGTTCCCTTGTAGCTTTGGATCGGCTAAAGTTTCGAATTCGTGCGATTCGAGCGCAGTACTTAGCAGAGGCCGAGCCTAAAAAAGTCGAATTCAGAATGTAAGTATATATATTTTCAGTCGACTTCTTTTGTGTGTGTGCGTGTGTGTTTTATGTGCTTACCCACTCGACTAAGTTCTCGTCGACGCCTAAGCGTTCCGATCTAATTACAGGCTTACGGCCGGTGATTAACTCCAAAAGAACGACTCCAAAAGAATATACGTCGGACTTTTCCGTCAACTTGCCTGTCAAAGCGTACTCTGGCGCCATATATCTAAAAATATCGGAACCATATAAGGTTTAGGCTGTGTAATAAAACGTCGTCTATTTTTAGGGTAAAGTAATTTACCCGAAGGTTCCCATTACACGAGTCGTGACATGAGTGTTTGCGTCCTTATCCGATTTCGCGAGCCCGAAATCCGCGACCTGAAAAAAATAATCAAAATCTGTTTATGTATGTCCCGAAAAAAATAAAAAGGCGATTTAAGAACCAAGCGAGCGAACGCACCCGAGCTTCGAAGTTTTCGTCTAAGAGAATGTTCGAAGTCTTGATGTCTCGATGGATAATACGAGGATGACCTAAAAAATAATAAACGGCGTTAGCGAAAGTCGACGCGCATGTTCTTTCGAAGAAGGCGAAAGCAATCTTACAATCTTCATGAAGGTACGCTATTCCTCGGGCGGAGCCAATCGCAATCTTCACACGCATATCCCAGCTCAGAACGGGCCGACATTCACCTTTAAGATCATCGTTAACGATTTAACTTATCCTAAAAAACGAAAGCTGACTAAACAAAACATAGGACAAACAAACATACCGTGAAGGTGGGCGTAGAGGTTGTCGTTTGGGACGTATTCGTAGACGAGTATCCTTCCATCCTCGTTTAGGCAATAACCTACTAAAGAAACCAAATGTCGGTGATGTATGCGGCTTATGATTTCGACTTCCGCCCTAAACTCTCGCTCTCCTTGTCCCCCACCGACCAGTAACTGCTTGACGGCCACTTCTTTGCCGTCCGAAAGAGTTCCTTTGTAAACGTTTCCAAAGCCGCCTTTTCCGATGATATTGCTCGAAGAAAATCCGTTGGTTGCTTCGAGCAGCTCAGCGTAAGTGAGCCATGATTTCGAGTTTTGCAAGTCGCCGCCGTCGCTCGAGTTGCTTCTGTTGTAAGAAGTTGAGGTTTGCGCCTTTCTCGAGCCAGAATCTGTCACTAAACGCACAAATTACGCAGTTTTTAAGACTTGCGCGCTGTTTTCCCCGTCAAAAATTCAGATAAGTGAGATAAAGAGCTTACCTTGCGCCGAAGAAGAGACGACAGTAGTGGGCAGAATACTAGCGTTAGGACCGGGCGGTTTTTTCCTTCTCCTCCTCCTCCGCAAATAGCACGCCGATGCGCCGAGAATTCCGAGCAATATCACCACGACCACAAAAGCGATTGCTATTGCGCCTCCGACGCCGTTTTCTCCTTTATTACCAGGGTTTGTATTCGCAGGCGGCTGAATATCGGCGTCCTCAGTCGTATTATGACCATCTGATGGAAGTGGAGCCAAATGCTGTAAAGGAGTAGTAATGGTATGGTGGGAAGGCGGTGGGACGCCTAAGGGAAGAGGTGGCGGCGGCGGTGGTGGTGGAGATGATGGCAAAGGAGGAGGATTATTATTATACTGTGGCGGAGGAGGAAGAGATGGGGCGGGAATAGAGGGAGGGTTAGGGGGCGGCGGCAAAAGTGGTGGCGATGGTTGCGAAATTTGGGGCGATGGTGGTGGAGGGGCATCAGAAAGTGGGCTGGGTGGTGGTGGACGGGCGTTTGAAGGGGGCCTATGAGGCGGCGGTGATGTGAGAAAATTTGGAGGGCTTGGTGATGGTGGTGAATGGACGTTAGAAGAGGGACTAGGTGGTGATGGTGGTGGGTCGTTTGAAGGGTGGCTAGGAGGTGGTGGTGGTGGTGGTGAAGGGTGGTCATTTGAAGGGCGACTAGGAGGAGGAGGTGGTGGTGAAGGGTGGTCGTTTCTAGGAGGTGGTGGTGGTGTGGCGTTTGATGGTGCGCTAGGTGGAGGTGGAGGTGGTGATTTCATGGGTGGTTGAGGAATTACTGGCAAATTTTCTGGTGGCTGGGTGGTTGCCGGTGGAGGAGGCGGCGACTTAATGGGTGGTCGGGGTATCAGCAAGGGCGGATTTTCCGGCGGTAGTGTGGTTGGTGGTGGCGGAGAGGGAGGCGATTCCATGGGTGGTCGAGGCGGCACGGGCGGTGATTCCATGGGTGGCCGAGGAAGCACGGGCGAATTCTCAGGTGGCACTGTGGTTGGTGGTAGTGGTGGCGGCGGCGGTGATTCCATGGGTGGTCGAGGAAGCACGGGCAAATTTTCCGGTGGCAGCGGTGGTGGTGGTGGTGGAGGCGATTCCATGGGTGGTCGAGGTGGCACAGGTAAAATTTCCGGTGGCAGTGTGGCTGGTGGTGTAGGTGGAGGTGGCACGGGCAAATTTTCTGATGGAAGTGGTGGTGGTGGAGGCGGCGGTGATTCCATATGTGGCCGAGGAAGCACGGGCAAATTTTCCGGTGGCAGTGCTGTTGTTGGCGGCGGTGGAGGCAGAGGAGATTCCGTGGATGGTCGAGGCGGCACGGGCAAATTTTCCGGCGGAAACGGGGGCGATGGTGGTGGTTCTTGAATGTCGGGTGGCTGAGGTGGCGGTGGAGGCGTCTCAGAAGGGGACGGTAGCAGGGGAGAGTTACTCGGCGGTGGTGATTGAGAAACTATAGGCGGCAACGGTGGTGGAGAAGTGGCCGGAGGAGGAGGTGATACTGACGGTGGAGATGCCGCTGTAGGTGGCGTAACAACAAGCTTTTCCGGCGGTGGTACACCGACGACGGGCTTCTCCGGCGGTGGTGCAGTAAAAACAGGCTTTTCAGGCGGTGGTGCATCGACAGAAGGATTCTTCGGCGGTGGTGCACTGATGACTGGCTGCTCTTCAAGCGGCGGTGGAGTGGCAGATGGCTTTTCCGGCGGCAAAAGCGGTGGTGAAGTCTGACTTTCCGGCGGTGGTGGTGGCGTCTGATTTTCCGGTTGTGGTGGTGGTGAAGTCTGACCTTCCGGCGGTGGTGCTGAAGTCTGACTTTCCGGCGGTGGTGGTGGTGAAGTTTGACTTTCCAGCTGTGGTGGTGGTGGTGGTGAAATCTGACGTTCCGGTGGTGGTGGTGGTGGCGAAGTCTGACTTCCGGCGGCGGTGGTGGTGGTGGTGAAATCTGACTTTCTGGCGGTGGTGGTGGCGGTGAAGTGGAAATAGAAGAGTTGGGCGATAGAGCATCAGAGGACATCTGATCTCATAAGCTGACCGACTTAAAACAATCTGAAACCAATAAAGCAAACCATCACTATATAACCTACTGTCGAAACCAGCGGTAGCTCGGAACGCAAAGCTTCAATCTTTCACTTCCTAAAAAAATCAAAATCCCAAATTATCCAAACAAAATCCACTCCAAAGAATCAAAATCTCAAGCGTCAAATGCCGTCCATATATCACACCTTCTAAACGTCCAAAACATCAGACAAATTTGGGTCGACTCTCAGTGTACGATCGCAATTAATAGTTCGACGATGTCATAAAGAAGGGGCCGCCACTGATCATACACACGTTACCCACTGATCTTCAATTTCAATACAAGATCGTCCAAACCCTTTTTTCTTTTCCGATCTTAAAACTATTACAACGGAGGTAACGGCGCTGTAATAATAATCATTCCAAGCTATATCATATGTATGATCTGGTTGGTAATCTGGTCACAAGTAAAATATAGAAAATGATTGCTTAACCTCAAATCTTTGAGGCGCTACAGATTCTCACTTCTTTTCGGGGGTGATAGGTAATATGTTTGTGACCAGTTCTTCCGTTACTTTCGCGGCTAAACATAAATATTATTAATTTTAAAATATCCAGGGACTAATGTGCAAAATACACAAAACTGATAGCACTAGTATAGTCTAAGAAAGATTCCAAGTCTTTTTCTGCAAACAAAGCTGAAGTGAAGTGGTATATGCATCAGAGAACTAAGATCGATCTAAGCTTGTTTCTTTGCAACCCTGCAATAATAAATGTTGAAAAGAATAAGATGTGATCAATCTTTTGCTGAAAGTAACTGTAATTTAAAATATGAAAAAGCACCTGAAACAGTAAATTCCCAGGGCCTCGGTAATTTCATGAACGACGGAAGTCGCAAATTGTAGATAGAGCGCCGCTGAAAAATAATACATAATCGATACGAAGCGCAGCATTTTAATCGATAAGCAGACAAAAAAATTTCCCATTCGAAAGCGTGGATACCTGTGAACGCTACGTAGCCGAGAAGAACCCAAAATTCGTCAACGAATGGAGCCCTATCGACATTATATAATATCATATAGCATAAGTTTTCACCCACGCAGAATGCGTGCGAAGTTTGTGTAAAATAAAAATCGATTGGCGTCGCCTACCCGTCATCATTTAGCCTCGCGCTAAGAGCATTTGCGATGGCGAGGGGAAGGTAAGTCAAAGACTGCAAAAATTAACAACAAAAAAAAATATCGGTCGTGAATGAAGTGTGTATTTCTCAATAGTCGTTGTCTCCATGAGAATTAAGACTTTCATAATATTTCGTATTTTATCGCATTACTCATCGATATAGTTTGCACCACGGACTTACAAGGCACATGTTCGTCTTCAAGCCCTTAGGTTCCTCGCATAGGTGCGCGAGAATCATTCTCCCCTGCAAAAAAAAAATAAAAGAAGAAAATCGTCGCTTTAACAGAAAATTAAGGCGCAAGTCGAAATTTATAATATAGACGAAAAATATCTTACCACGAGGAATCCAAAGGCAAGGCCGCTGGCCAATATGGTCAAGTGAGGGTAGCTTTTGATTATATCGTTTGGAGATAAGTAATCCCTGAGGCGAAATTTTTACTCAATATCGAATCGCACGTCTTATTACCAAAAAAAAAGGCGTAAATGAAGACATACCATAGAAGAACGCAGGCCACTAGCGTCACAAACGGATAGAGCTGTTAAATTAAAAAAAAAAAATTGAGCTGCGTTTGTGAAGAAAGAAAAAAATTGGGAATGTATTTTGTGTAGCAAGCAATAGTTACATACCATTGCTAGAGCTAGTGACATGCTTCCCTTTCTTCCCTGAACGACTTTGTAGACATTGCGTACACTGTACGACGAATGGCTCGAGTTTATTACCAATACGCAAGAAAGAAAAAGAATTGCATTGTTTAATAAATACTCTATATATATACTCACTTGAATGATACGGTCGGCACGACGCCAAATATTATCGTAAAATACAGCGCAGCTTTGTACATTGTGATCTCTGTAAACGAAGGAATTGCGAGAGTAAATTTCATCAAAACTATACCATCGTTTTACCAGAAAATGAACCTTCCTTCATTCAGTAATAAACATGCAAATACTGCTAAGCAAATACGAACTAGCAACGCTTTTCTGCCATTTTCTTAGATACGATGCTTACGATTTAATATAGGAAGCCAATTAAGAAACGGCACGCACGTTCCAAATGGCTGAGCCCACCACTGAGCTCCTGCAAAGAAGATACATTGTCTTTGCTGTAACACTCCCAGAAAAAAACGCAAAAAAAATAAAATTAAGTCAAAAAGATACACCAACGAAGTAGAATTATTACCAACGAAGGCGGTGAGGAAATGAACGGTGGATATCAAAATAAGGCCTTCCGTGGGCCCGTTAATAACGGGGAGGATTAGAGTATTCGTGAAAAAGCTGACGAAACGACGAAAAAGCTATCATCATATTAGGCAAAAGACATGAAGTACGGAAAGTCGAAGTTGCTAATGAAGTTAACGCTTAACTGTTCCCAAGTAGCGCAGTAGAAAGTAACCGCTGATATAACCCAATACCAAAACGTAGTCGGCCCACACATAGCAGTGCTTCCAAAGGATAATGCCTCAAACTAGAAGATTTTGAACATTAGATAATCATTGAGAAATTTTATAAAATATATATGTGGGAGAAGGAACATACTGCGCACGCAAGAGCATCGCATCCTGGAAGTTTACGGCAAAGTGAAGATTGGTTAAGATCAATGTAGGATGAATAGAATCTGTGTAAGAAAGAAAAAGATGAGAAGAAAGTCCACCGTGATCGAATAGTTCTCCCAATGGACTAGAGGAATTAGTCCTTCTTGCTTGTTTTCCGTCGACCGCATCAAAAGTCTAGAGTGAAATTTTCGATCATTAAGAGACTACAAGAAACTCAAAAGGGCATATAAACTCGAAAGTGACGATTCAACGCAAAGTAGAAAAAAAAAAACCAAGCTTACTTGATATAAGAAAAGCATCAATCCATGAGCAATATGAACCCATCTAGGAGGGGGTGAATCTAATTGAGGCGAATATATCTACAAAAAGAAAGGTCTTCAGAGTTAAATTTCGGTTAAAAGAATCTAAAATGAATAGGAGAACAGAAAATAGTAGAAAAGGAAATTACTTACATATCCAAGCAGTGAAGATGTAATCAAACACATGAATCCCATTAGAGTAATCTGAGAGCAGAGTGGAAACAGAGCTCACGAGCAAAATAATTTGCTGGCAATTTTTGAAATACGAATCGATATAGCGTATTATATGATAAAAGATTGCTTACCATGTTGGGTCTGAATCCAATCCATGCAAGAAAAAAGAAAAGAAGCAAACAGTTAACGAAAATACAGAAAAAACCGAAAAGAAAGATACTTCAACTCCAAGCACCCAAATTTCAACCCTATTCAGGCGCATAAATCATCAAGCAAGGAACATCCTTGAATAGTATAAAGAGCGATCAACAAACAAACAAACTTAGTACCACAAATATAAGGACAAAAGGGCCATAGAAAACTCACGCCATCCAAAGAGGAAAGAACTGAACAAAGCGAGTCCAAAAAGGTTGCAGCACATATTTGGCCAAATAGGAGTTGTCGACGCCACTGTATTTGTATCTACGCAAAGCCGCTACACCATGAGCTCCTATGTATCCCATTCTTCTTTTCTTCTGTAAGAGAACGAAGCTGCACTGCACAATAGTTCCAAAATTATGATCTATATTTAAATTGTGGGTCGCCGAAAAAAGGAAAAATCTTGAACCTAGATATATATATGGTCTGGAGATGGACGTGTGGACACACACGCGTCGCGCGTACGTGTCCCCGGGTAATTAATGAGGAAAAATATTCTCCTTCTATGCTGAAAAGATGGTTTCTTCAAGCTCTTCTTATCTATTTCTTACCTTTTGTTGGTGATTTGAAGACGGCGAAGAGCAGATGGGAAACTAGCGAGCGAAGGGGGTATATGAGGCCATCTCCAACCGAAAACTTATTCTCAAACCCAAAATACAGTAATTGTCACGTCAAATAGTAATTCATCTCCAACCATCAAACTCATTCTCAAACTCAAAAGAATATTCTTGGAATATTCTCTTACACACCAACTTTTATAACTTTTTAATCATATCCATATAATTTACAACTTCACATATTAGAACCAAGACAAATAAAAATATTATTTAAGCATTCATATTTATTTAGTTATTTATATTTTACAATTATTATTATTATTCAAGTATTATATAAATATAAACACTTATATAGATATTATACATAAGAAAAATTAAAAGATTTTGCAGAAGAAATAATTATTAATGCAATTGGGGTCAATTTATAAGAGTTGAAAAGTTATAAGTGTGTAAACAGTGAAAACGCATAAATGCGTTTTTAGGAGAGAGAATTTCATCTGAACTCATTTTACGTATGCTTTTTAGTATCGGTTGGACCATTATTCCTTATATGCGTTCTAGTTTGCCGTTCGATTGGAGTTGGCCTGAGAGTCGATTAACAGCTTTGAAAATCAGATTACAACTGAAAAAGAACACCTTTTTATCTGGAATGTCGTGAAAGACGTTCCCATTTCCTAACATGGACGCGTGTAAGAAACTTACAAGCATGTCTTTTATTGATTCTTTTAAATTTACATGGACAAGAAAAAGACTTGGCACTTGATCACTGGCCCTAGCAACTATTGAAGTGCGATATGCCAATATTCCAGCATTTATTCCAGCAAAATACATGCTCTGATTTCTAACATAAATATACATGTATTTCTACTGGAAACAAACAAGCTTATTATTGCATCTCACAATATAATTTTCATCAAATCACATATCTGCAGACTGGTACTCGAACTTCTACTAGTCTTCGTGTTCATTTTCATCCTCAGAATCTGCAAATGTCAAAGAAGAAAGAAACTTATAAATCCATATAAGAAGATCAAATTCAGAAAATTCTCGATATATTTCACCATTGCAAAAATCCCATTTTTTTTACCAGATCTAACGTCTTCACTGACTTTGCCTTTTAGCTTGGATTTGCTTCATATGAGCATTCTGTACATCAGCACCCACCAGTAGACATGAAGGACGAGCAGTGAGACGAGAAGGAAATTGAATATGTAGTAATAAATCAGCCCGTCGACTCTGTGTTCTTCTTTATCCAATGTCTGGACAACTTCATAGCTGCACATTTGCAATAGAAAAGGCGACGTTTCTACAACTTAACTTCGCAGAAGATAAATGCATAAGAAAAAAGGCACCGTAAACAGAAAAAACAAACCTTGTGCTCCAAAGAATCCAAAATGGATAATATATGAGACGAAGAAGCACCCAAGAAAGCACGAAAAGAACGAACGATAAGCTAGCAAACGCTTCCTTTCCGCTATATTTCGACATTTTCCCCACTTCAAGAAATACATCGCTGGCGTCGTGAAGTGCTACGACAATCGAACCCACTCGAGCAAATCTGCCTCAGAAAAAAAAAGCTACATCATTACGAAAAAAGACATTGGAATTGAATCTCAAGTCAGCCATACGTTCGAAGATGATAATAGCACATCAAAAGCTCACCTCTTTTAAAAAACACACCTGAAAACGTAAGAGAGCACAATGAGGATAAGAGTTGCGACGTGATGGCCCATTGAAACTCCAAAATCCGAGCGCCTTGTTTCCCAAAACATAAGAGCAAATATGGAGTACGTATAAAACCCGCCAGTATACATATAAAGCCCCTTTAATTTCAGCCTGGAATATAAGCGCCTAAAGTAAGCCAAGAAGCCAAAAAATTTATGCCGTAAACTGCAAAAAACCTCTACAAGAAACCCCACATTTCAATTCGAAGACTAGCACTACCTGAACACGAAAGCTGATTACACGAAATAGAATACAAACTTTGGCAGGAAATGAATCATAGTGAGATCGATAAAAACGTACTTGTATGCTTGATTAGGCCATGACTGTTCTCCAGGTCCTACCCAGAAGTAAATGGTCTTAGTGAACCATGGCTCTTTGTATGTGACTGCAAGTGCTAAAATCTCTGCAGAGAGATAGTAAATGCATTTCCACGCCGACTCCTTAAACTTTTGTATCTTCTTTATCCTCTCCGCTGCATCGTTTTCAGACGCTTGAACTGCTTTCCCGAATATAAACCGTCTCCCAATTTTCTGCAATATGTAGATATCCAGCTGCAGTTGAGTAGAAAAGCTCAGAAAAAAATGCTTACATTGAAATTACAAAAGATTCCCAATACAAAAATCCCATAAAAAAAAAATAAAATTGAAGTTTCTAATCAACTACTCATTCCATCTTTTCTCACTACCCAAACACGATCTTCCAATTTCCTCGTATGCCTTATTTTTAGTTTTCGAACAATTAGTTGAACCCACTTGATCAAGAAAGAAATGGTCCTAACAAAGCTCGAAGCTTTAATAGTTTAACTCGTTGTGAGTGCTCATACTATGCAACAAACACAGACCAATCACCAAACATAAATATTCTTAGTTTAAAAAGATACAGGGACTAATGTGCAAAATACACAACTGATTGCTACCACTAGTAGAAGTCTAAGAAAGATTCCAAGTCTTCTTCTGCAAACAAAGCTGAAGTGGTATACGCATCAGAGAACTAAAGATCGATCTTAAGCTTCTTTCTTTGTGACCCTGCAATAATAAATGTTAGAACGAATAAGCTGTGATCAATCTATTGCTGGAACCAACTGTAATTTACTATATTGAAAAGCACCTGAAACAGTAAATTCCCAGGGCCTCCGTAATTTCGTGAACGACGGACGTCGCAAAGTGTAGATAGAGCGATGCTGAAAGATATAAATAATCGATATGAAGCGCATCATTTTAATCGATAAGCAGACGAAAAATTTCCCGTTCGAAAGCGCGTATACCTGTGAACGCTACGTAGCCGAGAAGAACCCAAAATTCGTCAACAAACGGAACCCTGTCGACATATATAATATCATATAAGGGCAAGTTTTTATTCTCACGTAAAATGCGTGCAAAGTGCGTGTACGTGTGCGTCAAATAAAATCTATTGGCATCGCATACCCATCATCATTTAGCTTAGCGGTAAGAGCGTTTGCGATGGCGAGGGGAAGATAAATCAAAGACTGCGAATATTAACAACAAAAGAAACATCACTCATGAATGAAGAGTCGTATATTTCGTATTTTATCGCATTACTCATCGATATAATTTGCAATACGGACTTACAAGGCACATGTTTGTCTTCAAGCCCTTAGGTTCCTCGCATAGGTGCGCGAGAATCATTCTCCCCTGCAAAATAATAATAAAAAAAAGAAAGTTCGTCGCGTCAACAAAAAAATTTAGGCGCAAGTCTAAATTTATAATAAAGACGAAAAATATCTTACCACGAGGAATCCAAAGGCAAGGCCGCTGGCCAATACGGTCAAGTGAGGGTAGCTTTTTGTTGACCTTTTTGGTCCATACATGTTAGAGAGTTTTGATGAACGATGTAATTGTAGTGACATTAGGTCTATAAAATAAGCAATTCGATTTGGGACAAATAAAATGTCTAAGTTCATGTAATATTCGTCCATGCATTGTTTATAAGCTATAAATCGATTAAGTGTTGAATATTTGAATTACGTGTGATTCTGTGATGAATTGATGGAACTAGGTGATCGCATGTTATAGACAGTCCATGAGATAGGATATATCGTTCTGTGTTATATATGGAAATAATGCATGAGATATCCTACTGAGCTATATATGGAAAATATGCTGTTTATATATGGAAAGTGATATATCTGTTTGAAATCCGTTATTCCTGGACGAAAATCATATGTACGAACCTTGCATGCCCTTAACTGAATTAAATGTGAAATATTGAATTGATATCTTTCCCTATGCTGATTGGATATATTTTTGGAAAGATCTGATTTGATTGACCTTGTGGATAAGTTGCTCTTATATGGTATGTGATATAACGGGTGTGATCTCTGATATAAGGAAAGTCGAGTCATGATGTGATAAATCTATTTAAGTAAGCTCTGATCTGATTTGCATGCTAAACATGGTAAAAATATTGATCTAATACTATGAGCTGTACATGGAAAACGTGCTTATGTGATGCTATCTCATGTGCTATGTTTGGAAAGTTAGTCTTGATTGATTTATACCAGAAACAGATAGCAGGGAATCACTTATGGAAAGTTCTGATATGGTAAATATATGCGAAGTGATTAAATATGCATGAGAACGAAATTGAGTCTTTATGTGGAATATATTCATGCTTAAATGAGCTCTTATATGGAAAATAATCATGCTTTAATGTGCTTATGACCGTTGTGATGATTTGTTAAAAAGCATGATTTATATGGTATGAATGACTCGAAAATTGCATGGAAACTATGCTTGATTTGGTAATTATTATATGATATGATTTTCCATGTGAAGTGTTGATTGAAAAGGATTATATATGAGCTACACTTCAGAATTTCGAGGTACTTAGAATTTGTGATTATAAGCCTACGAGAAATTCTTGAGCAGAAACAGTCAGAGAGATTCCTGAGCTTCTATTTGCGATAGCTTTCTGCCACAGTGAGCTTTAACTTGCGATTCCATCACTGCACGAGTGATTCATCCGATATTCCATCATCCCCTGCCATATATTCTGTCTTCGGACGTGAGCAATACCAAGGAGGCAAGGTCGACGTTTACGCACACGTGAAGGGAAGGACAAGTCCGGGGGCCCTTCGGTAGCGAGCTGTGTCTGTCGGGATCAAGGAGATTCCGAGGAACGAAACTCGGCGTATGGTAACCTAGTAGTGGCTAGTGTTCGACTTGTTTCGGTTGTGTATTGGGCTAACCAATCAGTTTTGTATCCAGCTACGGTGCATTATAGTGATTGGTTAAACTCTTGGGAAGTAAATCCCAAGGAGAGGAGTAAACCCCAGTTGGGGATATAACCTCTATAAAAATCCTGTCTCGCATTTACTTTTCAGTTATTTCTTTATCGCTGTGAGACAGACCCGACGCACATCCGACGTTACTAGGATATATCAGGCATAATCGTCACAAACATCAGTAGGCATACCTAAGTCACCACACTTAGCATTTGTGAAAAGAAGCATAAATTTTTATAAGCCTAATTCACCCCCCTCTTAGGCACATTTATATCTTCATTTGGTATCAGAGCGGGTTACTCAAACGACGGGCCTAACAAGCCTGAGTTAAAGATCTAATGGCTTTTTCGAGTTTTGATGTTTTTGCAGAGGGACAATCCCATTCCAGGCCACCACTCTTCGACGGGACAAACTACGCCATATGGAAAAATCGCATGAAGGAATTCTTGATCGCTACAGACTACGACCTGTGGGATATCATCGCGACAGGACCTTACATTCCCAAAAACGAAGATGGAACTCCAAAGAAAGGCCCTGATTACAATATACCAGACAAGCGTGGAATATCCTTGAATGCCAAAGCTAAGAACATGATCGCCTGCGCGCTTACAAGAGAAGAATACAATCGTGTGAGTTCATGTGAATCTGCCAAGGATATGTGGGACATGCTTCAAGTCACACATGAGGGAACCACTCGAGTTGTACAAGAAAGAATAGCCCTCCTGACTCACCAATACGAGCTGTTCAAAATGGAGGACAACGAGACGATAAGCCACATGTACGCAAGATTCATGAACATCATCAACCAAATGTTCTCGTTGGGAAAGAAAATACCGGACGGTGAGAAAGTGCGAAAAATACTGAGATCTCTTCCAAGAGAATGGAATCCCAAAGTAACAGCCATCTACGAAGCTAAGGATC
Organism: Craterostigma plantagineum; assembly: GCA_027422505.1. Classification (NCBI taxonomy): domain Eukaryota; kingdom Viridiplantae; phylum Streptophyta; class Magnoliopsida; order Lamiales; family Linderniaceae; genus Craterostigma; species Craterostigma plantagineum. Next base: position 1,122,260 of record JAPQWV010000005.1, read on the forward strand.
TGGATGAGTTATCTGTCTCGGAGCTGATCGGATCACTAACCACGTACGAGATGACTCAGATCTCCATGGAAGAAAAACCACAAGTCAGGAATACCATTGCTTTCAACGCTGAACAGAAGGAATCTGATTCTGACGACGAAGAGACTGAGGAAGACATGCTGGAGCAGATCGCCATGCTGACCAGAAAATTTGAAAAGTTTCGGCTGAGAGGAAAGTTCAAAGGAAACTCCAAGTTCCAACCCAGGAACAAGGGAATATCATCATCCGGGAACAATGTGCAGAAATGCTTCAAGTGCAACAAGCCAGGCCACTTCGCCTCAAACTGCCCGATGGAAAATAGTGACAAAAAGATGAAGAAGCAGAAAGCCATGGTCACTAACTGGGAAGAGGCCAGAAGTGAAGAAGAGGAAGATCTCGCCTACATGGCCGATGATGATGATCAGGTATCAAATTCATCCACTATTAAGAAAATATTATTTCTGAATGAATTATATGCTAGGCAAGATGAATCTCATGATAACGCTTCCTCAGTCCCTGAAGTAGATGAAAAGGAAGAGATGTTTGAAATAATTCAAAACGCAGAAAGAAGGATTAAGTCGCTCAACTCACAAGTAAAGAGTCTAATTAGGCAACGAGATGACGTAGCTAGAGAGAAGCACCAAACAGATCTAGAAAATGAGCGCCTAAGAGCCGAGCTAGAAACTCTTAAGAAAGAGAAAGCCTTGTGTAATTGCGATAAGCTTAGGACGAAAGAAAAGATATCTAGAGACATGTCTGTTCTTAAGGAATTCCTAGAAGAAAAATCTCGTACTGATAATAAGTTTCTTGAAGGACAACAAAATCTTGAAATGTTACTTAGTATTCCTAGAAATGTAGGAAAATCAGGGATAGGATATTCCATGACACATAAGCATGTTACACCACCTACTGTTAGAAAACCTAAGTGTTTCTCATGCGGCCGTTACGGTCATTATGCTAACCATTGTTTTCTGAAGAGAGCTGATAAAGCTAGATATGTCTGGAGGCCCAAGAAGGTTCCTAACACTGACCAGTCAGTGTTCAAGAGATCACAGTCTGTGACACATGATATATCACGTGTGAACAGGAGTTATTTTGCTACTAACCATTTAGGACCCAATCAAAGTTGGGCACCTCAGAAAACAAATGATTCATGCAGGTACAAAGAAGAAAATCCAGCAAGAAGAACAAGTGGTACCTCGACAGTGGGTGTTCCCACCATATGACAGGTGATATCAGTAAGTTTGTGTCGGTGAAAGCCTATGATGGAGGATATGTCTCCTACGCCGACAACACAAAAGCTAAGATTATTGGGGTTGGAACTGTTGGTAACACTTTACATACTACTATAGATGACGTATGGTTAGTTAAGAATCTAGAACATAATCTCATTAGCATTAGTCAATTATGTGATAAGGGTCATACGGTAACCTTTGAAAATGATAAGTGTGTTGTTAGAAACAATGATAAGGTACTGTTTAGTGCATCTAGGGATAGAAATATTTATTGCATAACTCTTGATGATATCACTGACCAGAACGTCAAGTGCTTAGCAGTTACACAGGATAACAACTGGTTATGGCATAGACGCTTAGGACATGCCAACATGGAATTACTGTCTCACATCACAAGCAATGCACTGGTACGAGGTGTTCCTGACATAAAGTTCGTCAAGGACAAAACATGCAAGGAATGCCAAATGGGCAAGCAGACCAAGACATCGTTCAAGGCAAAGAATGTGATATCCACATTCAGACCTCTGGAACTGCTGCATCTCGACCTTTTTGGTCCTGTTCAGATGATGTCTCTGCGAGGTAAAAGATATGCCTTTGTCATCGTTGATGATTATTCCAGGTATACTTGGGTGATATTTCTTGCACATAAGAATGAGGCACTAGATAACTTTGCATCGCTAGTAAAGAGACTTGAGAATGAAAAAGAAACGAACTTATGTAGGATACGCAGTGATAACGGACTGGAATTTGATAGTAAATCATTTGCATCATTCTGTGATCAGTATGGATATAGTCATAACTTCTCTGCCCCCATAACTCCCCAACAGAATGGCGTAGTTGAACGTAAGAATAGGGTATTACAGGAAATGGCTAGATCTATGTTACATGAGTATGATATTCCTAAACAGTTCTGGGCGGAAGCCGTTAGTACAGCTTGTTATGTGTCAAATCGCGTATTCCTTAGGCCAATGTTAAAGAAGACTTCCTATGAAATCTGGCATGGTAGAACTCCAAATATAGGTTACTTTCGTGTGTTTGGATGTAAATGTTTTATCTTGAACGATAGAGATAAGAGAGGAAAATTTGACTCTAAGGTTGATGAAGGGATATTCCTTGGTTACAGTCTTCACTCTAAGGCATATCGCGTTTATAATAAAAGAAAGCTGACTGTTAAGGAATCCATACATGTTACCTTTGATGAGATACCTAACGCAGATGCTACTGATGAGGAAGGTATAGATTTGCCTTGTGCAGGATTACAGGATACTAAAGACAGTGAGGAAGATATTCCCAAAGACGAAAATGTTGAGACACTGGAACCAGAAGCTGATGAGCTGCAACCTAGAAAATGGAAGCATGCTTCCAGTCATCCAACAGATCAAGTAATAGGAAACATCAGATCTGGAATCAAAACTCGAGCAACAACACGAAATCAAGATACGGAGGAATCTCATGATGTACTGCTCTCGATGATGGAACCAAAGACAGTCCATGAAGCTTTGGATGATATATCCTGGGTCTCTGCCATGGAAGATGAGTTATCTCAATTCGAAAAGAGTCAAGTGTGGACACTCGTAGAGAGACCAGATGAGAAATCCATTATAGGAACCAAATGGGTCTTCCGCAACAAACTCGACGAACATGGTAATGTCACAAGGAACAAAGCGAGGTTAGTTGCAAAAGGTTATTCCCAGGAGGAAGGTATTGATTTCGATGAAACCTTTGCACCGGTAGCTAGACTAGAGTCTATACGTGTCTTACTTGCATATGCATGTTTTAAACGTTTTAAACTTTTTCAAATGGACGTAAAAAGTGCATTTTTAAATGGTTTTATAAATGAGGAGGTTTATGTAGAACAACCACCGGGCTTTGCTAGGGAAGATTTTCCAAATCATGTTTTCAAATTAAATAAAGCATTATATGGTTTAAAGCAGGCTCCTAGGGCATGGTATGAAAGACTAAGTAAGTTTCTAATTGACATAGGATTTTCGACTGGAACTATTGATAACACGCTGTTTTTAAGTATGAAGGTGATCACATGATACCAGTGTTTAAAAAAGCGGTGTGTCGCGCGCGTCGTCGCGCGCAATCGCGCAAATTTTCATGAAAACGCGTCGACGCGTAGAAAAAATAGCGGTCCTATTTTTTTTTATTTTTTTATTTTTACAAAGCTAGAAAAATAAATAAATAATATAAAAATACACTTTACATGAGTTCTTTCCCAAAGTGACATAAGCAGTGGTGGGTTGGCATTCTTGCCCTTCAAAACAGCTCCTCCAAGCTGGAACGATGGTAGACGGCTGAACAATGATCCGGATCTACTCCAAATTGCTGAAACGATGACAACGGCGGAATCGGACCAGCTGGGTCTTCGACTGCAAGTTCGCGGCGGCTGCAAATGTTTGGGGTCGTCTGGAATTTTTCAGTAAGGAGCTCAATTGCAATCATGATGGGGAAGGAGGAGAGCTTGGCGAGGACGATGCTGGTGTAACTGGGGAGAGAGAGGTGTCGTCGTATCTTATCTTTCTTCTAATTTAATATTATAGGATTTAGAGAGGTGTCGTTGTATCTTATGTCTTCTAATTTAATATTATAGGTTTTATATAATTTAACTACTCCGTTCCATATTAGAAAAATTACATAATTATTTTTCATACTTTCATGTGAAATGGATTAATTTTTTTCCAAAATCATCGGTTGTGATGTGATGGGACATAGAGTATTAAAGTGTAGTTCAATTATTAGATCATAAACTAAAAGGTATATAATGAGAATATTAACGAACTTAATTTTTTTATTATAAGTGGCTTGCCTAAAATACTCACGCAATGCGCTACGCTATTTACGTTAAGCGCTACCGGTACCAAAACGCTACACCTTGCGCTTTACGCCTTTTAAAACATTGCATGATACTGGTCCAAATTTACGTTGATGATATCATATTTGGAAGTACTAATATCCTTCTCTGCGAGGAATTTTCTAAGTCTATGCAGAAGGAATTTGAGATGAGCTTAATGGGTGAGCTGAACTACTTCCTCGGGTTGCAAATAAAGCAGCTTGACAATGGAACCTTCGTATCCCAGACGAAATACAGCAGGGAATTGCTGACTAAATTCGGGATGAGTGATTCCAAAGCGATTTCCACCCCTATGCATCAGACCACCAAAATAGACATTGATGAATCAGGTACATCGGTTGATCAAACACAATATCGAGGTATGATCGGAAGCCTTCTTTACTTAACTGCTAGTCGCCCTGATATCATGTTTGCTGTTGGTATGTGTTCGAGATATCAGCCTGACCCTAGGGAATCTCACTTGACCGCAGTCAAGCGGATACTTAGATATATCAAGGGTACTGTCGATTTTGGTCTGTGGTATTCTTATACGGATGACTTCCCATTAATGGGATATTCCGACGCCGACTATGCCGGCTGTAGGGAAGATAGGAAAAGTACCAGTGGAACTTGCCAATTACTTGGGAATTCCTTGGTAACTTGGTCTAGTAGAAAGCAAAATGCTGTCGCCCTCTCCACAACCGAAGCTGAATATATGGCCTTAGGAAATTGTTGTCAACAAGTTCTTTGGATGAAACAAACCCTTAGTGATTTCGGGTTAAGTTATGACAAAATTCCTATTCTGTGTGATAGCACTAGTGCCATTAGTATTACTAAGAATCCCGTGCATCATTCTCGTACTAAGCATATTGAGGTTAAACATCATTTTATACGAGACCATGTTCAGAAGGGGAATATCAGTATGGAATTCGTAGGAACAAATGATCAGCTCGCTGATATCTTCACTAAACCCCTAATAGAAGCAAGATTCTGCGACATCCGTTATCGATTGGGAATCATCGAGCTAAATAAGGTTAGTAAACCTGCCTAATTCTCTCATTTACTCTAGGTTATCCTATTTTAGATAGAGATTCGTATATCTTAAGATGCCCATTCAGCCCTTGGAATAATTCCGTGGATCTTATAGATATTTTCCTCAAATGTGATCTTCATATTTTAGGAAGAAATTCGTAGTTATCCCATTCCGAAACAATTCTTCAATTATCTAGATTATTTTTAGGAATGTCGAATTTTCTGGATCTATTCTTAGAATATGATTAACTATTTTAGGAAGACATTCGTAGATCTCTTTTTAGCCGCTAAGTTTTGGGTTCTTCTTTTCCAGCCCTTATAAATCTTTTCTTTATTTATGAGATCCCATCAATTCACTCCGAGATCCCTGGCGCACTGATTGACAGATTTCACTTTCCTTTTGAAATTTAAAATTCGGTTTGAAAACATATCTTCTTAATTCCATTTACGCCGAGTTTATCCTATCTCATTTTGAAAAACTATGTCTCTTGGATAAATGCCGATTTCTAGATCACTCGATACTTCTTCCTCCCTAACCTCAGAATTCGAAGTTCACAGTTTCTTCTCTTGAAAATCATCTAAGTTATACTCCAGCTTTTAAGAGTTCCGATAAGATCACAGGGAGCTGAACAAATCTGCGATATCTGCCAGATCTAATAGTGATTCCAGCCTGAGAACGTTTTTTGATAAGTCATTACTTCCTTCATTCACATTCTTCTTAGTTATTTCGCGCTAAATTATCCCTTTTTGATGCTGAAGGGGGAGAAGTTTGAGTAATTAATGATATAATGCGCCTAAGAACTGTCTCAGATATTGTGTGCTGACTGAATTTCGTGCGATATTCCTTTTATGCGCCTACGGTATATCTTGATGATATTATGTGCTGACTGAATTTGCATGAAAATTTTTATGCGCATATGATATATCCTAGTGTTTATATGTGCTAACTGAATTTGCATGAAAATATCTGCACAAACGCATGGGGAGCATAATAGTATCTGAATTCTGACTTTCGCCTATATGATATCTATCTATGCTCTAAGTGGAACTTTAAATGTATACTCTGGACATTTGGAATAACCTCATTTAGACTTGGTAAAATTTCTGAACTTCACTAGTATGTTTGCTCTGATGCTTAAATGCTTACATGGAATATCTGCATAAATGATATGGAATATGTGCACTCACGAATGGAATAGCTGCACTTTCGATATATCTGTGATGCTCTTATACGATGCTTGATATTATGCTCCGATCTTATGATATATCTTTGATGTATTTACACTGCAATGCGTGATATTTTACTCGGATACAGTGATGCTCTGATACTTATCTGTGCCTATTAACGTTTGTGAGATTTCTTGATAAGTGTTAAGTGCCTGCTGCGATGATTATGTGATTGCTTGAATCATGCTTGAAGATGCGCACTTAGGCAGGGGGAGCACACTCACGGGTAAATCTCAAAGTTTTGCACTCATGATATAACGTTGAAAATCACATGATATATCTGCACTTAGACAGGGGGAGCAAAATCTATATAAGATATATCTTTGCATGTCGTAGAGATAACTGCACATAGGCAGGGGGAGCAAATAGGTATCACATGTGATTAGGAAATATCGTATGCTCTGCTTTGTGATTATGGAACACTTAGACATACGCGCTAGGACCTGCGTGATCGAATATGCTTACTTGCTTCCGTGCTGCATCAATTACATGTCATCATCAAAAAGGGGGAGAATGTTGACCTTTTTGGTCCATACATGTTAGAGAGTTTTGATGAACGATGTAATTGTAGTGACATTAGGTCTATAAAATAAGCAATTCGATTTGGGACAAATAAAATGTCTAAGTTCATGTAATATTCGTCCATGCATTGTTTATAAGCTATAAATCGATTAAGTGTTGAATATTTGAATTACGTGTGATTCTGTGATGAATTGATGGAACTAGGTGATCGCATGTTATAGACAGTCCATGAGATAGGATATATCGTTCTGTGTTATATATGGAAATAATGCATGAGATATCCTACTGAGCTATATATGGAAAATATGCTGTTTATATATGGAAAGTGATATATCTGTTTGAAATCCGTTATTCCTGGACGAAAATCATATGTACGAACCTTGCATGCCCTTAACTGAATTAAATGTGAAATATTGAATTGATATCTTTCCCTATGCTGATTGGATATTATATTTTTGGAAAGATCTGATTTGATTGACCTTGTGGATAAGTTGCTCTTATATGGTATGTGATATAACGGGTGTGATCTCTGATATAAGGAAAGTCGAGTCATGATGTGATAAATCTATTTAAGTAAGCTCTGATCTGATTTGCATGCTAAACATGGTAAAAATATTGATCTAATACTATGAGCTGTACATGGAAAACGTGCTTATGTGATGCTATCTCATGTGCTATGTTTGGAAAGTTAGTCTTGATTGATTTATACCAGAAACAGATAGCAGGGAATCACTTATGGAAAGTTCTGATATGGTAAATATATGCGAAGTGATTAAATATGCATGAGAACGAAATTGAGTCTTTATGTGGAATATATTCATGCTTAAATGAGCTCTTATATGGAAAATAATCATGCTTTAATGTGCTTATGACCGTTGTGATGATTTGTTAAAAAGCATGATTTATATGGTATGAATGACTCGAAAATTGCATGGAAACTATGCTTGATTTGGTAATTATTATATGATATGATTTTCCATGTGAAGTGTTGATTGAAAAGGATTATATATGAGCTACACTTCAGAATTTCGAGGTACTTAGAATTTGTGATTATAAGCCTACGAGAAATTCTTGAGCAGAAACAGTCAGAGAGATTCCTGAGCTTCTATTTGCGATAGCTTTCTGCCACAGTGAGCTTTAACTTGCGATTCCATCACTGCACGAGTGATTCATCCGATATTCCATCATCCCCTGCCATATATTCTGTCTTCGGACGTGAGCAATACCAAGGAGGCAAGGTCGACGTTTACGCACACGTGAAGGGAAGGACAAGTCCGGGGGCCCTTCGGTAGCGAGCTGTGTCTGTCGGGATCAAGGAGATTCCGAGGAACGAAACTCGGCGTGTGGTAACCTAGTAGTGGCTAGTGTTCGACTTGTTTCGGTTGTGTATTGGACTAACCAATCAGTTTTGTATCCAGCTACGGTGCATTATAGTGATTGGTTAAACTCTTGGGAAGTAAATCCCAAGGAGAGGAGTAAACCCCAGTTGGGGATATAACCTCTATAAAAATCCTGTCTCGCATTTACTTTTCAGTTATTTCTTTATCGCTGTGAGACAGACCCGACGCACATCCGACGTTACTAGGATATATCAGGCATAATCGTCACAAACATCAGTAGGCATACCTAAGTCACCACACTTAGCATTTGTGAAAAGAAGCATAAATTTTTATAAGCCTAATTCACCCCCCTCTTAGGCACATTTATATCTTCACTTTTGATTATTTCGTTTGGAGATAAGTAATCCCTGAGGCGAAATTTTTACTCAATATCGAAGCGCGCGTCTTATTACAAAAAAAAAGGCGTAAAATGAAGACGTACGTACCATAGAAGAACGCTGGCCACTAGCGTCACAGACGGATAGAGCTGTTAAATTAAAAATAAAAAATAAAATTGAGCAGCGTTTGTGAAGAAAGAAAACATTGGGAATGTATTGTAACATCCCGTCCCATACCGGGTGTTACTGTAGCATCGGTCCCTAGCGGAACCCGTGGGGTTGGGCCCACCACACTCCGACTGATAGTCTGACCCCACTGTATCACCACTTAACCTTCCAGCGTGCTTTGTCCTCACTCACACGCACCCTGGGCAAACTTCCCAGGGGGTCACCCATCCTAAGATTGCTTCAAGTCAAGCATGCTTAACTTCGAAGTTCTTTCGAATGGACTCCCGAAAAGGTAGGTCGACCTTGGTGATATGAGTAGTACTATTATTTCTCTTATACGATTCTTAGTCTGACACGCCCATACATTGTCAGTCTCAGGATCTCCTCTCATTCGAGTGTCGGATCGGTTCGTTCATGTACCCCTTCGCCTAGAAGCCTGCAAGGAGCCGCTCCTTGTCCGTGCACCTCTCTAGCACCGGCGATCACTCCCCGCCCTCATCGGCCCCGGGCGTCACATGCCCACCAGCTTCCGTCTGGTTCGTCCCCGAACTAGCACCGTACTGCGAGAAGTTGTGCTCTGATACCACCTGTAACATCCCGTCTCATACCGGGTGTTACTGTAGCATCGGTCCCTAGCGGGACCCGTGGGGTTGGACCCACCACACTCCGACTGATAGTCTGACCCACTGCATCACCACTTAACCTTCCAGCGTGCTTTGTCCTCACTCACACGCACCCTGAGCAAACTTCCCAGGGGGTCACCCATCCTAAGATTGCTTCAAGTCATGCACGCTTAACTTCGAAGTTCTTTCGGATGGACTCCCGAAAAAGTAGGTCGACCATGGTGATATGAGTAATACTATTATTTCTCTTATACGATTCTTAGCCTGACCCGCCCATACATTGTCAGTCTCAGGATCTCCTCTCATTCAGGTGTCGGATCGGTTCGTTCATGTACCCCTTCGCCTAGAAGCCTGCCAGGAGCCGCTCCGACACCCGAATGAGAGGAGATCATGAGACTGACAATGTATGGGCGTGTCATGTATTTTGTGTATCAAGCAATATTTATATACCATTGCCAGAGCCAGTGACATGCTTCCCTTTCTTCCCTGAACGACTTTGTAGACATTGCGTACCCTGTACGACGAACGGCTCGAGTTTATTACCAATACGCAAGAAAGAAAAAAAAATTGTGTTGTTTAATAAATACTCTACATATATACTCACTTGAATGATACAGTCGGCCCGACGCCAAATAGAATCGTAAAAAACAGTGCAGCTTTGTACATTGTGATCTCTGTGACCGAAGGAATTGTGAGAGTAAAATCATCAAAACTAGATCATCGTGTTACCAACAAATGGACCTTCAATCAGTAATAAACATGCAAATACGAACTAGCAACACTGTTCTGCCATTTTATTAGATACGACGCTTACGATTTAATATAGGAAGCCACTTAAGAAACGGTACGCACGTTCCAAATGGCTGAGCCCACCAATGAGCTCCTGCAAAGAAGATACATTGTCTTTGCTGTAACATTCCCAGAAAAAACGCAAAAAAAAAAAAACGAAGTCAAAAAGATTCACTAACGAAGTAGAGTTATTACCAACGAAGGCAGTGAGGAAATGAAAGATGGACAACAAAATTGAGCCTTCCGTGGGCCCGTTAATAACGGGGAGGATGAGGGTATTCGTGAAAAAGCTGATCAACAGACGAAAATGTTATCATCATATTAGGCGAAAGATATGAACTATGAAAAGGCGAACTTGCTCATGAAGTTAACGCTTAACTGTTCCCAAGTAGTGCAGTAGAAAGTAACCGCTAATATAACCCAATACCAAAACGTAGTCGGCCCACACATAGTAGTGCTTCCAAAGGATAATGCCTCAAACTAGAAGATTTTGAACATTAGATAATCCTTTTAAGAAATGTTATAAAATATATATATGTGGGAGAAGGAACATACTGCGCACGCAAGAGCATCGCATCCTGGGATTTACGGCAAAGTGAGGATTGGTTAAGATCAATGTAGGTTGAATAGAATCGTGTAATAAAGAAAAACATGAGAAGAAAGTCCACCGTGATCGAATAGTTCTCCCAATGGACTAGAGGAATTAGTCCTTCTTGCTTGTTTTCCGTCGATCGCATCAAAAGTCTAGAGTGAAATTTTCGATCATTATAGACTACAACAAACTGAGAAGGGCTTATAATTCAACGCAAAGTAGAAAAAACCGTAGCTTACTTGATATAAGAAAAGCATCAATCCATGAGCAATATGAACCCAACTAGGAGGGGGTGAATCTAATTGAGGCGAATATATCTGCAAAAAGAAAGGTTTTCAGAGTTAAATTTCGGTTAAAAGAATTTAACATGAATTGTAGAACAGAAGAGAGTAGAAAAAGTAATCACTTACATATCCAAGCAGTGAAGATATAATCAAACACATTAATCCCATTAGAGTAATCTGAGAGGAGAGTGGTAATTTTTGAAATACGAATCGACATATATGATAAAAGATCGCTTACCATGTTGGGTCTGAATCCAATCCATGCAAGAAAAAAAAAGGAAGCAAACAGTTAACGAAAATACAGAAAAAAACCGAAAAGAAAGAGATTTCAACTCCAAGCACCCAAATTTCAACCCTATTTAGGCGCATAACTCATCAAGCAAGGAACATCCTTGAATAGTATAAAGAGCGATCAACAAACAAACAAACAAACTTAGTACCACAAATATGAAGGACAAAAGGGCCATAGTAAACTCACGCCATCCAAAGAGGGAAGAAATGAACAAAGCGAGTCCAAAAAGGTTGCAGAACATATTTCGCCATGTTGATCGAGGACCGCCGTTAGACTCGTATTTGGATGTGCTTTCAGTGTATGTGACCCTCGTGAATTGATTCGATCGATTCGCAGCTCAATCAATCGAAAACTCTGAAGAAACGCACACACACGACACAGATATTTAACGTGGTTCGGCCGAGAATTGGCCTACGTCCACGGACCAAATGAGAGCTCCTTTGCATTAGCACCAAACACGAACGTTACAGCCCTACACACGCTTTACAACTTTCATGTTTACACTCTTCTCTAATTCTAACCCTAGATAAAGATATGAGCTCTCGAAGATGCTCAGTCGAACTGCTAAAACTGATATATATAGCTGAAGATCTTAAATGTCGAATCACACCATCCGTTGATCTTGATCTGATCGGACGCTCCTCATAAAGCCACGTTGCCAGTGCTTTCCTGCGTGAACCAAGCAAGAGTTGCATGACAACTCTATAAGTGAAATTACACTTTCAACCGAAGCCGTCCGATCTTCATCCAATGGCCGAGATTCATTATCCGCGTCACACAGCATCGTCTAATCTCTGCCGTTGATCCAATTCGCGCGCGATCCATCGGCCGTGATTCAATCTACAGGCTTTGAATATAATCCGTCCGATCTGCGCGCCAGCCATCCAACGGTAGCTGTACCTCGTGACCATTTTCAGCTCTTCTTCTCCATTTCAGACTTCAGCTCGACCCAGCTCTTTCTCCGGCGGCTTACGGCAATCTCCGGCGAGTTTTCCGGCTCGCCACCCCAACAAACTCCACCTCGAGACGGCAAACTCGCAGTCTGCACTCCTGGAATTTTCATGGCAGCCCAAACTCGCCCGCTACAGCCGCCCAAATTCCGCCAAAAAACCAGCCCTGTCAAATTCTGCTACAACAGAATTTTCCTGTCGACTTTCATCCACTGGTTCGACCCCAGCCTCCGCATCTATTCCACCCCCGAGCTCACCCGTTCTTGTGGCCTGAGAATGCTCTCCATCCGAGGTAGAATCGCCTCCACCTCAAGCCTGAACCGCTCGCAATCGAGCTCCAAACATCGCACCTTGGAGCAGTTTGACAGAAAACTGCTCCAACCAAGGGTATTGCCCGCCCTTGCTCCACCTCAAGACGAGGTCACCGTGGCTTCCCTCGACCACCAATCGAGCCACTACATTGCCTACTTCGTGTAGGACCGGTTGCCTCCGCCGGACAACCCACCGAGACACGAAAATCGAGCCTCCAAACCCGGCCGAAAACCAGCTTGCCTGTCACCGGCGATGATCCGTACTCCCGCAGTTCTCGCGTTGCTCCGGCCGTTCTCCAGCCCTCCCGTCCACACGAGGTTCCTCCTAAGCTCTAGGTCCAACCTCGTGTCACCTAGGATCCCCGCAACACCTCTCCCGAACCGCAATTCGCCCCGGATCGTCACCGATTCACCCGACAGCTTTCCCGCAAGCTCTTCCCGTGTTTCCGCCGTGGTTTCACCCTCCGATGCCCTTCCCGTGGCGGCCTGCGACACCTCCACCTGCATCCGAGCCCCCTCAAGCCTCTTCCCAACCGAAATGAGCTTGAGCCGCAGCTTCGATAGGTCAAATCAGCGAGACCTATCGAAAATCCCCAAAACGAGCCTCTTACGGTCACTCCCGGGAAAACAGCTCCGTTCTCCACGCTCACCGCACCATTTGTTGATCGAGGACCGCCGTTAGACTCGTATTTGGATGTGCTTTCAGTGTATGTGACCCTCGTGAATTGATTCGATCGATTCGCAGCTCAATCAATCGAAAACTCTGAAGAAACGCACACACACGACACAGATATTTAACGTGGTTCGGCCGAGAATTGGCCTACGTCCACGGACCAAATGAGAGCTCCTTTGCATTAGCACCAAACACGAACGTTACAGCCCTACACACGCTTTACAACTTTCATGTTTACACTCTTCTCTAATTCTAACCCTAGAGAAAGATATGAGCTCTCGAAGATGCTCAGTCGAACTGCTAAAACTGATATATATAGCTGAAGATCTTAAATGTCGAATCACACCATCCGTTGATCTTGATCTGATCGGACGCTCCTCATAAAGCCACGTTGCCAGTGCTTTCCTGCGTGAACCAAGCAAGAGTTGCATGACAACTCTATAAGTGAAATTACACTTTCAACCGAAGCCGTCCGATCTTCATCCAATGGCCGAGATTCATTATCCGCGTCACACAGCATCGTCTAATCTCTGCCGTTGATCCAATTCGCGCGCGATCCATCGGCCGTGATTCAATCTACAGGCTTTGAATATAATCCGTCCGATCTGCGCGCCAGCCATCCAACGGTAGCTGTACCTCGTGACCATTTTCAGCTCTTCTTCTCCATTTCAGACTTCAGCTCGACCCAGCTCTTTCTCCGGCGGCTTACGGCAATCTCCGGCGAGTTTTCCGGCTCGCCACCCCAACAAATGTTGATCTATGACCGCCGATCGACTCGGAATTGACCTGCGTTTACGTGTGTATGCTTCGATCTAACTCAATCGAGCAATCGCAGCTCGATCGAACGAAAAACAGCAAGCAAAACAGAGAAAAACGCAGACAGGATTTTACGTGGTTCGGCGATCTTCGCCTACGTCCACGGACCAACAGAGCTTTCTATTCACTTGATCACCAACACGAGTTTTACAGTACTCCAAGTCTACTATAAAACCCTAGTTATCAACTCTCTCTAATTCTCACTCTAGAGAAAGTTACAAGCTCTCGAAGATGCCCCGTCGAACTCTGTTTTCTGGTATTTATAGCAGATAACTTCAGCTTGTTTCCTGCTGCCTGCTTCAACGGACTGTACATACTGCAGCCCCGATTGTACCTCACGCTCCACTTATAAAATCGCTATCAGTCACAGCGATTATCATCTCAGCCCTTGGATCTTAACTCCCGCGTGATCCATCGGCTCCCATTTAATGCATGATATTCAAATACTGGCCCTTAGATACAGCGCCAATGATCCGATGGCTGAGAATAAGTCTGGCAGCTAAACATAATTTCTGAAGTAATTCCAATCTGCTCAGTTTGTGATCGCTCAGGCAACTTTCCGGCGACCTCCCGACCTACTCCGGCGAGTTCTTGGCTCGTAACTCCCAACAAACTCCACCTCGAGCCTAGAGCTCGCGATCCATGCCCGAGCTCCACCATAATAGCTCAAACACGCAAGCTATACGCAGCTCAAATCTTACCAGAAACCAGCTTTTAACCTTTTTGAACTTCAGGAATTTTTTCAGATTTCAAGCGTAATTCCTCGACAGCTTCCAATCGAAGCTCCACCTCGATTCGTAGCTCCGCTCTGTTGGTCATCAAGCTCCTTAGGAGCTTCGTGCCTCGAAAGAGACCTTGTCGATCCCAAGCGAGATTGAAATCTCCCACTTGGAACCAACTCGGGCTTTCGAGTTCTCCATCTTCGCTTTCCCCGAAGATTCTGCATTACCGACTTCAAGATCCTCCTTCCAGGCCAACTTACAGCATTCCCTAGCTTCCCTCTTGGCCTCCATCGAGCTTGAAGCCTCAGCACTCTGCAAATCGGCAGCAATAGTTTCTGCCAAACTTTCTGCTTTTCTAGCAGAATTTTCGCCTTCCATGGCACGTGTAGTTCCTTCGATCCTAGCCACCTGAGTCCGTTTCCCGACCCACCTCCGGCTAGCCATGCGCTGAAACTTGTCCTCTTTCACAGGCGCAACCTCAGCAGCTCGCCACACATCGGTTTCAGCCGCAGCAGTTTCTGCTTTTTCAGCAGAAACGCGAGATTTCGTCGAACTTTCCTCATCCGTTTCGACCTCCATATCCGAGCTTTCATCCACCTCAGAGCTAGACCTCTCTTGTGGCCTGATAGTACTCGCAATACCAGGTGAAATCTCCTCCACCTCGAGCTCAGAATCGTCGCAGTTCGAGCTCACTTTCGCTGCATTCATCACAGCAGTTTCTGTCGGAACTGCTCCAACCAAGGGTTTTGCACGGCCTCGCTTTACCCCAAGACGAGGTTTCTGTGGTCTCCCTTGCACCACATTCAAGGCTCTACATTTCCTAGTTTCCATACGTCCAGTTGTCATCACCTGACAACTCTCCAAGACATATAAACCATGCCTTCGAAGTCCACACAAAATCAGCCGACTCTGTTTCAAGACTTCAATTCTGCCACCGGCAGTTTTCGTGGTATATCCTCTCCTATCCAAGGCTCCGATCGAGATGATGTTTCTCATCATCTCTGGCACGAACCTAACATCCTTGAGAATCCTTACACCACCCGTTTTGAGCCTCAAATACACAGAACCGCAGCCCAAAACCTGACAGGTTTTCCCATCAGCTAGCTTCACCGTTCCTTGCTTCGTTCCTTGGAATTCTCGCAGCCATTCCTTCTTGCAAGTGACGTGAAAGCTACACCCCGAGTCAAGGATCCATTCCTTGCTCGCCTTGTGCTCAGACACACTCAACGCCTCAGCGAAATCGCAGCCAACAACAGCATCTGAAACACAAACAACATCAGAAGACGCTTCTGAAATTTCAGCAACGTTAGAGCCTTTCGTTGCTGCGTTCTCAACCTCAAGACAAAGATCTCCCGCAGTTTCTCGATCTGCAGCCAATCCTCGACATGTACTTGAGGTTCCAGCTCCACCGCTTGACCTAACCACAGCCTCAGCCACCTCAACATCATCGCAAACCGCAGCCGTTCGAACATCGCCTCCGAACTTCGTCTTTTGCTTTCGATGCGGACATAACCTCCGAATGTGACCTTCCTCGTGGCAATGGTAACACCTCAGAGGCCTCCTGAGCTTCCTATCTGCAGCCTTCTTTGAATCACATCGGTTCCTACTCAACCAATTCTTCCTCACACACATCAACTCCTTCGACGAACTCGAAATCGACTCGGTTCTATCATCGAGCAGCTGTGAGATCTTCGAAGGAACACTCCTCGATTCCTTAGGCTCATCCAAGTAAAGCTCATCCAATCGCCTCCAAATTTCGTCAGCCGTGGACTGCTCCAACACATTTTTCAGAACATCGTCGCCTAGACTCAAAATCAACAAGCTTCGAGCCTTCGTTCGGACGATTTCCTTCTTCGTTGCACTTGACGCAGGTAGCAACTCCTCCTCAAGGCCGTACTCAACCAGACGAGCCTTCATCTTCAATTTCCAGGCATCGAAATCCTTCGATCCATTGAAGATATCCAATTCCAGTCGCATCGCTGCCATACCTCTGAAGATCGCCTCGATCCACGCTCACCGCACCAATTGTTGATCTATGACCGCCGATCGACTCGGAATTGACCTGCGTTTACGTGTGTATGCTTCGATCTAACTCAATCGAGCAATCGCAGCTCGATCGAACGAAAAACAGCAAGCAAAACAGAGAAAAACGCAGACAGGATTTTACGTGGTTCGGCGATCTTCGCCTACGTCCACGGACCAACAGAGCTTTCTATTCACTTGATCACCAACACGAGTTTTACAGTACTCCAAGTCTACTATAAAACCCTAGTTATCAACTCTCTCTAATTCTCACTCTAGAGAAAGTTACAAGCTCTCGAAGATGCCCCGTCGAACTCTGTTTTCTGGTATTTATAGCAGATAACTTCAGCTTGTTTCCTGCTGCCTGCTTCAACGGACTGTACATACTGCAGCCCCGATTGTACCTCACGCTCCACTTATAAAATCGCTATCAGTCACAGCGATTATCATCTCAGCCCTTGGATCTTAACTCCCGCGTGATCCATCGGCTCCCATTTAATGCATGATATTCAAATACTGGCCCTTAGATACAGCGCCAATGATCCGATGGCTGAGAATAAGTCTGGCAGCTAAACATAATTTCTGAAGTAATTCCAATCTGCTCAGTTTGTGATCGCTCAGGCAACTTTCCGGCGACCTCCCGACCTACTCCGGCGAGTTCTTGGCTCGTAACTCCCAACAAACACCATGCGATCCTATGTATCCCATTCTTCTTTCTTCTGTAAGAGAACGAAGCTGCACTGCACAATAGTTACAAGATTATAATCTATATTGAAATAGGTCGCCGAGAAAAAAAAAAGGAAAAATCCTGAACTTTGATATATATGGAGATGGACGTGTGGACACACACGCGTCGCGCGTACGTGCCCCCGAGTGATTAATGAGGAAAAAGATTGCCCTTTTATGCTGAAAAGATGGGGCTTCTTCAAGCTCTTATATTTTCCTTACCTTTGGTGATTTGAAGACGGCGAAGAGCAGATGGGAAACTAGCGAAGGTGGTATATGAGAGTCGATTAACAGCTTTCTTTGAAAATCAAAATACAATTGGAAAAGAACACATCTTTTTATCTAGAATGTCGTGAAAGACGTTCCATTTCCTAGCATGGACGCGTGTAAGAAACTTAGAGGCATGTCTTTTATTTGATTCTTTTAAATTTACATAGACAAGAAAAAGACTTGGCATTTGATCACTGGCCCTAGCAGCTATTGAAGTGGCATTTGCCAATATTCGAGCATTTATTCTAGCAAATCACTACGTACATGCTCTGATTTCTAACATAAATACATGTATTTCTGCTCCATGTTTTAGTGGAAACAAACAAGCTTGTTATTACATCTCACAATATAATTTCATCAAATCACATCTCTGCAGACTGGTTGGTACTCGAACTTCTAGTCTTCGTGTTCATTTTCATCCTCAGAATCTGCAATGTCAAAGAAGGGAAGTAACTTATAAATCCATATAAGAAGATCAAAATCAGAAAATTCGCCATATGTATCACCATCGCAAAATTCCTTTTTTTTTTTACCAGATCTAACGTCTTCGCTGACTTTGCCTTTCGCTTGGATTTGCTTCATGAGCATTCTGTACATCAGCACCCACCAATAGACATGAAGGACGAGCAGTGAGAAGAGAAGGAAATTGAATATGTAGTAATAAATCGGCCCATCGACTCTGTGTTCTTCTTTATCCAATGTCTGAACAACTTCGTAGCTACACATATCGCAGTAGAAAAAGGAGGCTTTTTGCATAACTTTACTTCGCAGAAAACAAACTCTACACACTCACTAGGAAAAAAGGCACCATAAAAGGGTTAAAACAAACAAACCTTGTGCTCCAAAGAATCCAAAACGGATAATATATGAGGCGAAGTAGCACCCAAGAAAGCACGAAAAGAACGAACGATAAGCTAGCAAACGCTTCCTTTCCGCTATACTTCGACATTTTCCCTACTTCAAGAAACACATCGCTGGCGTCGTGAAGTGCTAGGACAATCGAACCCACTCGAGCAAATCTGCCTCAGGAAATAAAAACTAATTAATTACGAAAAGGGTTGTTTGAACATCAAGCCAGTCATACGTAGAATAGCCCATCAAAAGCTCACCTCTTTTAAAAAACACACCTGAATACGTAAGACAACAAAATGAGGATAAGAGTTGCGACGTGATGACCCATTGAAACTCCAAAGTCTGAGCGTCTTGTTTCCCAAAACATGAGAGCAAATATGGAGTATGTATAGAACCCGCCAGTATACATATAAAGGCCCTTCAGTTTCAGCCTGGGGGATATAAATGCCTAAGTAAGCAAAGAAGCCAAAAACTGTACGACATAGATAGATTGCAAAAACTACAAGAAACCCCACATTTCAAGACAATGAGTAGGACTATTTGAATACCAAAGATGATCATACGAAATTAGAATACAAACTTTGGCAGGTAAAGAATCGTAGACGAGTCCACAATTTCATGAAGTGAGATCGATGAACTTACTTGTATGCTTGATTAGGCCACGCCTGTTCTCCAGGTCCTACCCAGAAGTAAATGGTCTTAGTGAACCATGGCTCTTTGTATGTGACTGCAAGTGCTAAAATCTCTGCAGAGAGATAGTAAATGCATTTCCACGCCGACTCCTTAAACTTTTGTATCTTCTTTTTCCTCTCCGCTGCATCGTTTTCAGACGCTTGAACTGTTTTCCCGAATATAAGTCGTCTCCCAATTTTCTGCAATAAGTAGATATCCAGCTGCAGTTGAGTAGAAAAGCTCAAAAGAAAAATGTTTACATTGAAATTACAATAGATTCCCACTACAAGTAATCCCATCAAAAATTGAAGTTTCTAATCAGCTACTCATTCCATCTTTTTTCACTCCCAAACACGATCTTCCAATTTCCTCGTATGCCTTATTTTTCTTTTTCGAACAATTAGTTGAACCCACTTGATCAAGAAATAAATAGTCCTAACAAATCTCAAAGCTTTAATAGTTTAACTCGTTGTGAGTGCTCATGCTATGCAACAAACACAGACCAAACAGATTGAAAACACAGAACTAGCGTAAAAGATTACCTCAAACACCAATCTGTCAAGAAGGAACCGAACTGTAGGAAAAAATACGGCGAACGCCGGGAGCACGACAAAATCATCGTACTGTGGAAAGGATTCTTGCTCCAAATTAATCTTATGAACAAATTCAGCGAAGCCCATCTCTAATCTTTCAAGAATTAACTCAAAATCAGTTCTTTTCTGCCCTTTTTACTCTTTTTTTTTTATGTGGGCAATATAGAAAAAACATAAGCAGAAGTACAATCGGATATGATATCTAGGAAATAGAACGAAACATCGAGAAAATCGCGCGTTTTAGATTCTCCATGGAAGTGCTCTATTTTCTTGTTCGGTGTAATAAAGATTGGATCCTATTGCTAATGATTTTCTGATGTCCCTTTTTCTTCCTTGGCTCTGTTTCGGGTCTTCGGCGAGTTAATTTCCCTCTAAATCATTTATTATTACACTAATCCACTTCCAATAATTCCGGTGATTAAGACATTATTTATTTGAGGCTGAAATACGGTTAACTTTCTATATTCTGCGATAAAAATTTAAGGGGAAATCCAATTGGTACCATGTGTTTTAAGCTTTTTCAGCGGGTGCCCAAGTTATTTTCAATTTCGGTAGGTACCCTGTACTTAAGACTTTTCCAACTGGTACACAAAGTATTTTTCAATTTCAAATGGTACTCATGTGTTAAGGCTTTTCCAACTAGTATCCAAAGTGTTTCAAGGTAGATATCCCTACCGTGATTTTAAAAAGCTACAAATATGACCAAAAACGAATTTTTAGGTGTAAACCTTGTTAATTGCTAATGGAATTCTAGAAATGAGTAAAAACGGTTCCGACACCTAAAAATCATATTTGTAGCTTTTTAAGATAACGACGTTGTATGTTAGGGGTATATACCTTAAAAAACACATTGGACGCCAATTGGGAAAGCTTTTAAACACAGGGGTACCAATTGGAATTGAAAAACACTTTGGGTATCAATTGAAAAAGTCTTAAACACAAGGGTACCTACCAGAATGAAAATAACTTTGGACACCAGCTGAAAAAGCATAAAACACATGGCTACAAGTGGAATTCCAGAAATTTAATCTTTGAAGTTTTGTGCATCACATCATCACATGTGTCATTGCGTGGACATCCACGTAGCTTCGGACTCATAAATAACATTGCAAGTCTCTGTCCCAACGTGGCAATGGCTTACGTTGTTCCACGTAAATTTGATATATCTCTTACATTATTGATGGAACACTTCAAAATGTCAAGATCTTACCTTACTAGCAATTCCAAGATGCCATAACTAAATCAACAACTATCGACCAATGAAAAAACCACACTCGAGCGAGCATATCAACATGTTCAACCAAAAAAAATCCCAGCTAACATAAGATATATTTTCCCAATCACAAAAATAAAAAAGTTCGAAGAATTATTGTTCATCGGTTCCCATTCATAGACCAAGATAGGTCAATTCCATGGCCGAGCCATGAAAAAAAATAATTGAAGAAGTGACAAGATATTAAAACGTGAAATAAGTAAAAGCAAAGGGTCCCATGTTTTTCGTCGTTAAACGAAAAAAAAAAAAAAAAAAACTTGGTATATATAACACTTTAAGGGCCGGACATTTTTATGGAGGATGTAAGGGTTAATAATATAAACAAAGAACTGCACGAAGGGTGTAGGGAAAAAGCAAGACTTTGCCCGTCGATTGTACCGTTATATATCCATTCTTGTGCTAATCATCGACGTGATATGAATGAGATATCTTTAGAACAAGGGCGGATTTGTTGTTCTTAGTTGTATTATTTCGATGCTAATCTTTTCTCCCAGCTAGCGCGCATAAGATTTATTTGTTCCTCCTTGACTGTTAGGATCGGTTTACGCGTTTAGAGGGGGGGGTGAATAAACGCTTGTCTCTTTTTCGATTTGTCTTTCCAATGACAGGTACTCAATCAGTGACCGGTCAGTAAAAGTGCGGAATGTAATACTGACCGGTTGAAACTGATGTGTGATGAGTAAATGTGTGTGCGTGTGTATGTATGAGACCGGTTTGTTTCTGGAAGTTCGGAGTTAAAATCTCCTACGTCTCCCCTTCTTCCTCGCAAGGAAGGTTCACTAGATCTTCAGTTATACACTCTTGTACAACCTACCCAGCTGAAACACAGCTCAAATCTAGCGAATCCCTAGGCAGTTGTTTACAACAATCCACCTACTTCAACAGCTTTTTACAGTCCGTCGGAGATAGTCACTATAGGCTTAAATCTAAGAAAAAAATATCTTTGGACTTCACTCTAATTTTTGTGCTCTCACCACAGCTCGTTGAACAGCTCAAACTTCGTCTTTTTAGGATGAGATCTCAAGATCGTAGAAATGTTGTAGTTCAGTGAAGTAGTCTCTTTTCTTCTAGTCTCTCTCCTTTTATGCTTGAAGTTTGAAATTCAAACCGTTGTGAGATAGGCTCTTCACTCTGATCGGTGCATTAATTGACTTTCCAAAAATGGGTCTGTCCGGTCTAAGCTGCAGTCTATCCTGTCACTAGCTTTATTCCTTATTTGCGTTAGTTGACCTTGTCTAAATACTGGACTTGCAGCATTGCATTGAATGTCTGAATTTTCCTTTCTGTTTCAGCATGCACTTATCTCGATTGTCCAATCTGTCATTTGTCCGATATTGCATACTGTCGTACTTTTCTGAATCCATTTCACAGGACCGGTATCTTCAATCGGTATTGGTTTTAGTCTCTCATGCTTGCCCAGACTGGTTACTTACATATACCGCTTTTAGTCCTTAGCATAGACGATACTTTAGATATCCGGTTTTCTCATTATTAATCAGTTGCGTCAATTCACCAAAACCGATAGTCCGAATGTCTGAATTCGTGTTGCTAACAATTTCCCCCTTTTTGGTGATTGACAAAACTAGTCAGCAGAAAACCAGTTTTTATTCATATCAAAAGAGATTGATACAGACAACACTTTAGTTGTACCCCTTGCTCTTGAAGATCCGCTCTATCTCCTTCCTCTTGTTATCATCCTTGTATGCGTCTTCCTTTATGTCATGTAGTCTCCGAACGTCCGCCAGCTGTTCCTTTGTTAGATTGCAGGCCAGATGCCGTAAACTACTGCCATCATACTGGACTTCAACTGGACCAGTTTCGCTGACTGGTACAGCCGCAGTCTGGCTCTGTAAGACTGCATCTGGGATGAGTGCAGCTTCGATTGCAGCTCGTTTTGGATCCTTGGTTTTGACATAAAGTTTGGAGATAAACCTTTGAGGCTCAGATGAGCTAGAGCTGGGCGGTTGCTGCTGTTTTCTGCTGTCGCTTGCCGTACTTTCCCCCTTTTTGGCAATAACCGGGGTGATTAGCCTAGTCAAAGCCGTCAGTTGCTCTTTGATAACCTCCAGATCTGTACAAACATCCGAGCGGAGACCGATGATATCTTCCTTGAGCGCCTGAAACTGCTCATTATTGTGCTGTCGATCACTGTTGACAGTCTTGCTCAGAACGGAGATTGAGCGATAAGTCTGCTTGATCAAGGAGACTTCTCTCGGTGAGCTGATGATATCGACCGGTATGGATACACGATTTGGAGGTCCCGTTGGTTGCGACTGTGGAGGGATGACAGACTGAGTGTGTTCCGGTAATGCAGCGACGGAGACAACAACAGATTCAGTCTGAATGGCAGAGACAGGGATGCCATGCTCCGTCGATGTGCGGACTTCGAAAGCAGTTTCTTGCTCAGGTCGAACCTCGACCGGTTGAGGTTCTGCCAAAGTAGCTGAGAGATCCTGAATGTTGTCTGGAGAAGTGGGAGAGGAAGAAGATCCAGCTTCACCAGCAAAGGTGATAAGTAGAGGCAAGGGAGGTAGTGACTGTGCCTGAGAAAATCCACTGGCTGAGATTTGAATCGGTAGAGATAATGGTAGAGACAGCCAAGGGAACGATGGAGTAGGTTGCCGAAAAAGCAAGCATTCCTCAGAGACCGGTTCTGGTGAGGAATGAAGAACTGGACTTTGTACCGGTTGAGATGTATGCACAGGTGGAACAGAGGATGAAGGCGCGGGTGCGACGATCAAGGCCGTTGTCATGAGAGAGTCGTCCTGCGGCTGATCAAAAGAGGCAGAGATTGATCCAAATGCCACAGCCGATGCACCGGCAGAGGATGCCACATCAGGCTGAAGTTTTGCCCTAACAGCAGCATGGTAGATCTGCATACCCTGCAGTTCTGCCTCCAGCCTGGATAGGATTTGGATCTCATGCACTGCATCTCTTCCTTCAGGCTGAAGGTTATCTCGGCGCTGCTCAATATAGCCCGTCAGGTGCTTCATTTCAAGACTGACCCGGTATAGCTCTCGCGCGTCCAATAGGCGCCTGATGGATGCAATTCCCAGAGTCTTTATGAGCTTCCCTTCAGTCTGTCTGGCCTGTTTGAGTCGGTCAGAGAGACCTTTGGACTTCCAGATCTTCTCACTGTATGGAGTAAACCGGAA
The DNA here is from genome assembly GCA_027422505.1 of Craterostigma plantagineum. Lineage (NCBI taxonomy): Eukaryota > Viridiplantae > Streptophyta > Magnoliopsida > Lamiales > Linderniaceae > Craterostigma > Craterostigma plantagineum. The sequence goes on from JAPQWV010000005.1 coordinate 1,146,630, forward strand.
GTCGACCCATTCGTCATAGGCGCGCAGATCGTCTGCAATCGTCTCAACAATTTCTTCTCGAATGAGAGTCCAGGCAGTCTCATCAATCGATTCGTGTCCTTGAGGGACCGCAACAGCTTTGCCCTTTCCTTTGTCAGTCGAAATACCTCGGACCGGTTCTTGAATCCTCACCCCACTCTGTGGTGGCGCAGTCCTGGTCACGAACCAGTTGTCTCCGAGAATGGAGTGACAGTGATGGTTGGTGTTATTGTAGAAACCGACTGGACAAGTTGTGTAGTTGTTGTCGGTTTTCTTGACGGGACTGACCCGGTAGAGGGCTTCTTGGTAGACGTCATGGTCCTTTTCTTGGTGAGTACCTTCCGAAGCGGCTGAGTATCTTCAGAGGAGGAGGAAGACTCCAAGACCAGTTTCTTCTTGGAGGGTTTTGATGAGACTTGCTTGTCATCAGTCTTCTTCTTTTTGATCGGCGAGGGTTTTGGACGAGGGTCAGTCTTTGATGTTCCCAGAGAGTGGTCAACAGCAGACTTCTTAGTTGGCTTTAGAGTGGACAGATCGTCAGTGGCTTTTCTCTTAGCCGGCTTCTTAGTGAGCGAGGCTGTGCTCACCATCTGATGAATGGTTTCATCAGAGATGTAGTTTACAAACCCAATCCCTTCAGCAGGCCCAACATCTGCAACCTTGCGCTTGAGGAGGAAGGACAGTTGAGGCGCAAAGTTCTTGATTTGCCTATCACGAACTGGCAGTATTCCTTTGAGGACGGAGAAAATTACAGAAGACCAGTTGATCTTCATCCCAGTCAGAATAGCCACCATGGCCTGAACTTTATCGCTTGTGAGCATATCGAAGGATCCTGCCTTCCCCAAGATGGATTTTGCAACAATATCGTGAAGCAGTCGATACTCTGGTTTAAGAATCACTCGTTTATCCGAGTCTTTAAACGTTCCCCCTGTCAAAGACATCGTTGTCTTGAGACGTTCCTTAACGCCATCAGGTACGCTGATAACAGTGTCACCGGTGGTTGGTAGATGGAACAGCTTTGCAAAGTATTCTTCAGTTATGTCAAACTGATGTCCGTTGATCATACACTGGAAGCGGTCTCCGACGATGAGTACTGTGTTGAAGAACTGATGCAGAGCCTCTGGGTAAAATTCTGTAGTGCAGTCGAAGAAGCTTTGAAGGCCGGTTTGAATTAGGGCTTCGAATATAGGAACAAATTCCTTGTGTGCAGTCTCTTTGCAGCTAGCAAAGTAGATTTGAAGCGCCGTCCTTGTAAACTCTTTGTGTGCTGGGGCCATTTGTTCGAAGAATTGGATAGGGTTTCTGTAAGGAGGTTTAAGAGATTTTGGGAAGAAGATGACGAATCGGTTGGAGAGAGAAGAATAATGATGGAATGTTTAATTTGAGTATGGGTACGAAATTTATTTAGCGGGAGAAGGCGTGTATTTGCATTAAATGCATAGGACGTCTTGTCGCTTAGCGTTCCTCTCTCATAGACTGCCCTACGTTCCTGCAGTGTTGTCAGATTTCCTGCGAAAGTGTTATGATAAAATGTGTGCAATTGATGACGTATATTTAATAAAAACGATTTCGGTCAGTCACTGATCTCGGCAGTTTCCGGTATCAATACCGTTTGGTAAAGGTGTACAGGTTTCGAAGAGAGTGTCCCGGTAAAAAAAATCCTGGTTTTAAAAGAGAGTATCCCGGTATTAATACTCCGGTATATAAAAAAAATGTATATACGTATATGAATATATATAGGTGACGAGAATCAGTTTTGGACGAAACTGATGGAATAAAAAGTTTTGATCAGTAGGAAGGAATTGACTGATAAAGAATAGATGGTTTGATACGATCATCACTTTGCACCATTTGGTGTAGGGTCGAGGTCACCAGTTATACCAATTAATTTGATATAACAAGGTTCCCCCTGACTCTATGCTTAGGTATTTAGGGTAAATCCAATAAACCTAAAGCATTTCGGAAGAAAAGGAACTTAGCTTCTGGTAGTGGCTTGGTTAGGATGTCGGCGACTTGCAGATCGGTTGAGATGTGTTCCAGCCGTACATTTTTCTTCAGCACATGATCTCGTATGAAGTGATGTCTTATTTCGATGTGTTTTGTCCGAGAGTGGAATACCGGATTCTGTGTGATTGCGATTGCGCTCGTATTGTCACAGAAGATAGGTGTGTCGGTTTCTTGTATTCCATAATCTTCCAGTTGGTGCTGTATCCAAAGAATCTGTGAACAACAGCTTCCAGCAGCCAGATATTCTGCCTCAGCTGTGGATGTGGCTATAGATGTTTGTTTCTTGCTGAACCAAGAAATAAGTCGGTCGCCAAGAAACTGGCATGTCCCACTAGTACTGCGTCGATCAATCTTGCAGCCTGCATAGTCAGCATCTGTGTATCCATGCAGTGATAGACTTGAGTCTTTGGGATACCATAGACCAACATTTACAGTCCCCTTGAGGTACTTCGGGATGCGCTTTGCCGCAGAGAAGTGGCTTTCTTTTGGATCAGACTGGAACCGAGCGCACAAACAGACACTATACATAATGTCCGGTCTGCTAGCAGTAAGATATAGCAGTGATCCGATCAGCCCCCTATATTTAGTAACTTCAATTGATACTCCAGTTTCATCTTTGTCTAGTTTGATTGATGAACTCATAGGCGTTGTAGCTTGTGAGCAGTTCTCCATACCGAACTTCTTGAGCAGTTCCCTTGTATATTTAGCTTGATTTATGAATATCCCCTGCTCCGTTTGTCTTACTTGAAGTCCCAAAAAGAATGTGAGTTCACCCATCATACTCATCTCAAACTGATCCTGCATCATTCTAGAGAATCGCTTGCATAACTTAGGATCAGTTGACCCAAAGATAATGTCATCGACGTAGATCTGAACGATCAATAGATGCTCTCCTTTAGTGAATCTGAATAGTGTTTTATCAACACTTCCAATTGTGAACTTATGATCAGTTAGAAACTTTGATAGCGTTTCATACCACGCTCTTGGGGCTTGTTTTAGTCCATAGAGAGCCTTCTTTAAACGGTAGACATGGTTCGGGTACTCATGGTTTTCGAAACCGGGTGGTTGAGCAACGTATACTTCCTCAGAAATTGTACCATTCAGAAATGCACTCTTGACATCCATTTGATATACTTTGAAGTCCTTATAAGCTGCATATGCCAAGAAAATCCGTATGGCTTCCAGTCTTGCTACCGGTGCAAATGTCTCATCATAGTCTATTCCTTCTTCTTGTCTGTACCCTTGAGCAACCAGCCTTGCCTTATTTCTGGTGACAAGTCCATCTTCATTTAGCTTGTTCTTGAAAACCCATTTCGTACCGATTACAGTTTGCGTTGGCTTTGGAACAAGAGTCCAGACTTGATTTCGCTCGAACTGGTTTAGTTCTTCCTGCATGGCTTCTATCCAGTTGTCATCCTTGAGAGCTTCATCAACCTTTGTTGGTTGAATTTGTGAAATGAGCGCATGACTAAATAGATTGGGGTTCGTCTGTCGCCTTGTTTTCATGGGTGCAGCAGGATCTCCTATGATCAATTGCTGAGGATGATTCAACTTTGTGCGGTTCCATTTGATGCGTTCCCCCTCAATTGATTCCTCTGGTGTTTCTTGAGTCTCTGTGTGAGTTTCACCTTCTGATCCAGCTTCGTTATCGGCAGTGTTTGGACTGATTGTTTCCACAGGCTCCATCTGTATCTCAGTGGTCGTATTTTGAGTGCTGGTTTCTTCTACAATAGGTATTTCTGTCAGCTCCAATACTGGTTGATGTCTTTCTTCATCACTTTCATCTTCAAGATGGGATCTTTCCAGTTGGTTGCTCAAACGATTGATATTACTGGGAGTATGGTTATCAGTTTCTGACTCTTCAAAGACTACGTGTGCTGATTCCTCAATAGATAGAGTCTTAGTGTTGAAAACCCGGTAAGCTTTGCTGACTGAAGAGTACCCAAGGAATATTCCCTTTTCGGCCCTTGTATCAAATGCTGAGAGTTGATTCTTTCCATTATTGTGGATGAAACATTTGCTTCCAAAGGTCTTGAAGTAACTGATTGTGGGAACGTTTCCGGTCCATACTTCATATGGTGTTTTGCCCTATTTCTTGCAAATCATGGACCGGTTCTGTGTATAGCATGCAGTGTTGATGGCTTCTGCCCAGAATTTATGAGAGATGTCCGCATCAGCTAACATTGTCCTGGCTGCTTCCTTGAGAGTTCTGTTCCTCCTTTCAGCAACTCCATTCTGCTGGGGTGTCCTAGCAGCAGACAACTCATGGCGTATACCATGGTCCTCAAGAAAATTGGTTATCGTTATGTTCACAAACTCAGTACCCCGGTCACTGCGGACCCGGTTTATGTTATCATTTTGTTCATTCTCTATTCTTCTGAAAAGCTTTATTAAGTTGACTGGTGTTTGGTCCTTGGATTTTAAAAATACAACCCAGGTGTACCTGGAGAAATCATCTACGACTACTAGTGTGTATCTAGCACCACCAAGACTGACTACTGGTATTGGTCCAAATAAATCCATGTGAAGTAAGTCTAGACACCGGTTTGACTCTATACTTCCTTTATTCTTAAAAGTTGACCTAATTTGTTTACCTAACTGACACGCTGTGCAGTGTTTATCTTTTGAAAACCTTAGATTGGGTAGACCTCTAACCAGATTGTTATCCCTAAGGACTGATATGGTCTTAAAGTTTAGATGACTGAGACGTTTATGCCACAGCCAACTTTTGGAGTTATGAGCTATTAGACAGGTCTGGGTAGAAACTGATTGATCTCCCCAGTGGACCCTATATGTACCCCCAACCCTATGCCCAGTTATCAGTATGCGTTTCTCTTTGTCCTTGACAAAGCATTTATCTTTTTCAAACGATATTAGGTAGTTATTCCTACATAGTTGACTTACACTTATTAGGTTGTAATGGAGATTCTGTACTAAGTGTACATCTCTTAGGGTAAGGTTTCTGTGAGTAATCACCCCCTTCCCTATTGTTTTACCTTTACCGTTATCTCCGAAGGTGATTGTCGGTCCGGTATGTGCCCTAAGCTCCTTTAGTAGTCTTCCATTTCCAGTCATGTGCTGACAGCATCCACTGTCCAGGTACCATACTGATCGGTTCAGCTCCTCAATGTATTCCTGAAAAAAAATATATATATATATATATATACATACATTGGTACCCAGTTTCACTTGGGTCCAGTATAGATTAGATTCTTAGGAACCCAGATCTGAAAGACTCTAACAGTCCGACCAGTTTGAGGGTCTATAAGATATTTGATGTTTCTATTCCTAGTCATTCCATATTTAGATGTATTGTGCTGTCTAGCCCGGTTTCTATACTCATATTCATACCTCCTATTCCCCCTATGCTCATGCCCGCTTGATATAGATCTGTTTTGTAAAGGCACTGTTTTTGGTAATCTTCTATTATGTTGAGCTTCTCTCTCTATCGTAACTGGGGAGCTAGGTATGTTACTGGTGTTGTTACCTTTCGAAGAGCTGGCTGAAGTAAACCTAATCCAGCCAGTATTCTTTTCTCTTGCTGTCGGTTCGCTCGATCCGGTTTCACTAAAACCTAGTCCAGTTTTGTCATTGCAAACCCTCAGACTACTCTGGATATTCTCTACTGTTTTCTTGGACTGACTCCAAGTCTTTACGATCGCATTAAGCTTATCGTTTTCAGTCCTCAACTGCATTATTTCATTTCTAAGTTCTCTAACTTCCTCATTCAGCACCTTCGTTTGACTAGAATCACTTTCAGTTTGTTCGACTGAAGTAATTTTCCCTTTTTGTTTAATCCTAGCGGAAAGTTTCTGATATTCTTCAGCCATTTCTTGAAGAGCCTGAAGAAGCTCTTCCTTAGTAAAATCATCCGGTACAGAATCACATACCTCATTGTTGATCGTATTTGCCATGAGACATTCATGAGATTCCTAATCACTTTCGGTATCTGACTCATCGCTGTTTGATTCTTCGGAGTCAGAGTCGTCCCATGTTTTTCCACTCTTGGCCACCAAAGCCTTTTGATACTTCTTTGACTTGGTACCAGTTTTCTCCTTCTCTTTCTTTGAAACTCGACAATCGATTGCAAAATGTCCTTTCCTGCCACATTTAAAACACGAGACATCAGTTCTTTCTGTTTTATTCTTTATGAAATTATTACCTTCAGAACTGTTGCTTCGATTTTTCTTCATGAACTTTCCGAATCTCTTTACGAAAAGTGCCATGACTTCATCAGTCAGTTCTTCTGATGTCTTCGAGGTTGAAGTTTCTGGTGCTACGAGAGCCTTGACAGGTTGTTCTGTGACTGACTCTTCCATTCTCGTTTGTAGCTCGAACTCATAAGCCTTGAGATCAGCAAATAGATCGTGAACTTGTATCTTGCTGAGATCCTTTGATTCTCTCATAGCCATGGTCTTAACGTCTCATTCACGGGGAAGTGCCTTCATGATTTTGATGGCTACATCTCGGTTCTCTAGCGTTCTTCCAAGAGCCGTGAGATCATTGATGATGTTCATGAACCGGCTCTCGAAGTCAGCCATTGATTCTCCCGGCTTCATCTTCACGCTGTCGTACTTTTGTATGGCAACAATGAGCTTGTTTTCCCGTGTAGACTCGTTTCCTTCGCAGATTTGACATAGTTTTGTCCAGACCTCCTTTGCTGTTTTGCATAGCATCACCTGTCTGAATGTTCCGGTGTCCAGTGTTTTGAACAGAATGTCCTTGGCAACATTATCTAGATTCATTAGTTTCTTCTCTGCCTCTGTCCATTCACTTTTTACCTTTACAATCATTTGTGGCTGTGCGGTGTCTTGCGTATGCAGTGGATTGATCTTTTCTAACTTTGGAGGTCCATCTGTAATGACATCCCACATATCTTCGTTCTGGGCAGCTAGATGGGTCATCATGCGAACTTTCCATTCCATGAAGTTTTCACGGGAGAACATCGGCAGCTTGCTTGATGTATTCATCTTTATCAGTTTGATGATTGAGTAAAACCCTCTCTGATACCACTTGTTAGGATCGGTTTACGCGTTTAGAGGGGGGGTGAATAAACGCTTGTCTCTTTTTCGATTTGTCTTTCCAATGACAGGTACTCAATCAGTGACCGGTCAGTAAAAGTGCGGAATGTAATACTGACCGGTTGAAACTGATGTGTGATGAGTAAATGTGTGTGCGTGTGTATGTATGAGACCGGTTTGTTTCTGGAAGTTCGGAGTTAAAATCTCCTACGTCTCCCCTTCTTCCTCGCAAGGAAGGTTCACTAGATCTTCAGTTATACACTCTTGTACAACCTACCCAGCTGAAACACAGCTCAAATCTAGCGAATCCCTAGGCAGTTGTTTACAACAATCCACCTACTTCAACAGCTTTTTACAGTCCGTCGGAGATAGTCACTATAGGCTTAAATCTAAGAAAAAAATATCTTTGGACTTCACTCTAATTTTTGTGCTCTCACCACAGCTCGTTGAACAGCTCAAACTTCGTCTTTTTAGGATGAGATCTCAAGATCGTAGAAATGTTGTAGTTCAGTGAAGTAGTCTCTTTTCTTCTAGTCTCTCTCCTTTTATGCTTGAAGTTTGAAATTCAAACCGTTGTGAGATAGGCTCTTCACTCTGATCGGTGCATTAATTGACTTTCCAAAAATGGGTCTGTCCGGTCTAAGCTGCAGTCTATCCTGTCACTAGCTTTATTCCTTATTTGCGTTAGTTGACCTTGTCTAAATACTGGACTTGCAGCATTGCATTGAATGTCTGAATTTTCCTTTCTGTTTCAGCATGCACTTATCTCGATTGTCCAATCTGTCATTTGTCCGATATTGCATACTGTCGTACTTTTCTGAATCCATTTCACAGGACCGGTATCTTCAATCGGTATTGGTTTTAGTCTCTCATGCTTGCCCAGACTGGTTACTTACATATACCGCTTTTAGTCCTTAGCATAGACGATACTTTAGATATCCGGTTTTCTCATTATTAATCAGTTGCGTCAATTCACCAAAACCGATAGTCCGAATGTCTGAATTCGTGTTGCTAACATTGACAGATAAAAACTGTGAGAACGCATGGTATTGGTCTATTCTGTCAACCTTTTACATTATTGATGAAAGAAACAGCCATTGTTGAACAAAAAGGAGCTAGAGACAAAAGATTAGAGTTAAGCATGATCCTCTTTCACTTCTTCTGTGGACAACGATAGCAGTCAATTAAAGAAGCTAACACATGAGTGGTTTTGGTGCGAAAACGACTACATAACCGTCAAATTGGAGGGTAAGGGTTTCATTTTTCGTGGAATAGAACTCTTCCCTATTAACAATAAAATAAAATAAATATGTATAGCCAAAAAAAGTACAGTTGGATTCACTGCATTAAACACATGAAAGGCTGTGCACGGTGTGGTCTCTCTTAGCTTAGTTTTGATGACAAGACAGTGAATTAAAGGGTTCTCTTCATAAATAAATAAGAATAAGAGACCAATTCTTGTGTGTGTATTTGAAAAATCAATCGTTATTTTTTGTAGTCTAGTCGCTCTCTCTCTCTCTCTCTCTCTCTCTCGCTGTGTATGTGTGTGTTTGTGTGTATATATATATCCACACTTTAGAAAGCAGGATTAAATTTACTGATTCAAACAGGTGTGTGAGTGAGCGAATGAGTGAATATAAATATAATATTTGTTTTCGCATATGTGTCTGAGGTTTTATGAGGTATTATTAGCAACAACCAAGGAACCTCTTTTTTAAATAAAATGCCTTAAAAGAACATGTTTTTATGAGAGAGCTGATGAATTATTATATGTTGAGAGTTTCACCTGTAAAAGTGCCTCCTGGTAATGAATAAGCCAGAGAAATTTCTTTGTTGCAGAGACAGCTAAGTATTTGGTACTACTCTCTATGTCATGATATATACATATATGCATCTAGCAATAAACAAGAAGGGCTTTTATCAATTGAGTGACACTTTGTTGTAAGTAAAATAGGAGCATTATTGTGGCGAATTTCTTTGATCAATTTGTCCTCATTTTACTAGATTATCTGTGGTGCAAAAATATGAATTATTACAAGGCCTTTGAAGAAGACGATGAAGGTTGTAGCAGCAACGAATCGGGTTGGACGAGGTACATAGTTTCGCCCGAGCCCCAAAAAGATCGAATAACCTTTGATGAATATTTCGAAGATCACAGCATCGCAGAACGACGACGTTATTACCAGAAAAACGTGGAAGAAGAAGGGTTGGATACCGATGATTCGATGGCTTCTGATGCAACTTCTGATCCAAGTTATGTTCAAGCAATAAGAACAATAGGCGAAACTAATAAACGGTGCCAGAAAATAAAAGAGGAGAGGAAGAAGATCGATAATAAGTGCGATGATCGACTGAAGAAAAAGTTAGAAAAAAGACAATAAAGCAAAAAGCCGTGGAAGAGATAAACAAAAGATGACAACATATGAGACAATGTGAGTTTTGTACCATAAGTTTGTTTTCGTTCTTCATTGTTGATCATGCGACATAGGTGTATTAGATGAAATAATAATTTCGAGTGATGTCTTGTAGTGAATAATAATGCTCTTCATGCCAGTGGAGCACTAAGCGTATGGGAAGCTATATGTAAAGTAACCTTATGACATATAAACCCAAAAAACCCTCGACAATCATATCAAGAAAAAGGTGTCCAATCCTAAATAAATTCTCTGAAGTATGCTATGCACATTAAATCGGGTGTTGACATATTATTGTGGCCAGGCGATGAGATCGAATAGAGTAATTGTGCCACTTTTACATAATTATTTATTATAGGTTGCTCCAATAATAATTAACATCCCACGATGAGTTTGTTGCAAGCAAATAATTCAATTTCTTGCAACGATCGACGATGTTATATAATCATATATTTAATGATCACACGCTTAATGCATCCATAATGGCAGAACGCTGTTCGCCTCGTTTGCCGATCCTCCAACAACGTTGTTTCCTCCGAGCGAGCTTTGCCTGTTAAAAGAATGATTTTTTTTTTATTACACCGAAAAATCAATCCTTTATCTTCAATAATAGTTGATGATGAACGCAAAAATAAATAATACAAGTTAGGGAAAGTTTACCGTGTTTGATCAGCTACGTTCAATGGCTCGAAGAACCCTTCGGGCCGGGCTGGCCCGACGTTATACTGTTGATTAGGTTCGGCCATTGCAATGTTTCCTTCGAGCTGCATCGATAAATTAATTACAATATAAGTATATAGGACTCATGCCATAGATCGGTACTGTGTAGTAGTATTATTAGTACCTTGTTCTTCAAAGTTCTATAAACTTCCATCAGATTATTTTCCTGGAAAATATTTTCAAGCCACAACGAACAAGCATATGGATTAGTTTTTCGCTATTGTGAAAATGCGACGATAAAATAAGGTTAATTTTCACGGTGGCTGAGAATCGATAGAACCTTTTGTTGGAGTTCAGAAAGCTGATCATACAAGCGTTGCGCCTACAACATATTGAAATCATATACCTCTTTAGCATTTATATTATTAATGAATCAAGACATGAATGTGATCGATTAGGTCTCTTCATAAATCTTTTTCTCATTGCACTGATCACTTACATATTGTGTTTGTGTAGCTAATTTTATCTGATAGGTTATTACAAGAAAAATGTTGGAGAAAGTCCACAATTGCATACCTTTTTCGATCTTATCTGCTTCAACGACGTATCTAGTGTAGTTTCAAGCTGATCAAGCTCTTTCAAGTTCAACTGCCCCAATTCTTCCCCCAGATAATGCCTTTAGTTTGAGAGAGAGAGAGAGAGAGAGAGAGAGAGAGAGAGAGAGAGAGAGAGAGAGAGAGAGAGAGAGTTTTAATTATTACAATAAAGCACACTGCACATATGAGGTAAATCTTCTGAGGTTGCATATATATTTATACCTCTGAGATCGTTGAAGAACTTCAACCCTTTCCTTAAGCTTAACATAATCTTGATAATTCTGCTGCTTAGTTACAATGTATTCGAAATCAATCGAATGGATTAGATGAAATATCGAATTAATTATTAATATAAAAGTAACACCATTGTAGATCTATCTCATGACCATTCACACAGTAAACAACCTGTTCGTCGTTTGGAGATTGTCGTTCTTCGAGTGAAGAAGCATAGCTGCTTCTATGGTATCTCTCAAGTGTCTTTGCCATGCTAGTTAAGGAAGATGAGATGTGCAAGAGAATATTAAATACATAAATGATTCTTGAGAAAAGAAGGAGAAAACTTGCACAAAAAGACAAATAAAGTATATGAGAAATGTACTCTACGAAAATACATGCCGCAGATGACTGACAAAATTGAATACTTTACATTGCTCATCAGTTGCAAAGTAAAAGTAGGTCGAACATTAACATCAAAATCATTAGGAGATTTGAAGGATTTGTTAGGATTAATGCCAAGGGAAAGTAAAGTTATTGTTTATATTTTAAAGAAATATTTAACATTGTAACTGAAACCCTAATATCTCAGATCGATCAAATATGACTTCCAACATGTATTATATAAAAAAAAAGTCACCTTGACCGACTTAGATTTCATCAAAAAGACAGAAAAGAAAGAAAAATTCTCACTCTCTTTGGTTACTGCAAGCAAACGGTTAGAGGAAGACACGGAAATAATTGAATCACAGTGTTAAAATGAAAATGGATCCTTAAACAATTGATATAGAAAAACCAAGAAACCCCAATAGCGAAGAAAAAAAGAAACCCTACTTCAGATCTTAACCAAGAAGAAAACAGAAGGAAAAAAAAAAAGAACGAGGCCAATAACAAGAAAATATACCTAGAACTGCTGCAGAACTCATAGAGTTTTCCCTTGTTAGAAAATATGATGAGAGCAACCTCGGCATCGCACAACACAGAAAGTTCATAGGCTTTCTTAAGCAGACCATTTCTTCTCTTTGCAAACGTCACTTGCCTATTTATCTTGTTCTCAATCCTCTTCAACTGCACCTTTCCTCTCCCCATATTCAACAGAAGCCAAATATGTATATATATAAATTTTTTATATGTTATCTCTAGTCCCAAGATTCCTTTTTATATAACACTGTTTATCGCGAGCTCTCTTTTCTTATCGCTTCGCTAGTACACATTTATGGGACTTGTAATGAGTACTGTTCTATCTTTAATTTTTGTGTGTTAGGTCAGTTTTCTTCTTCAGCTTTTATTTTATATTTTCTAGGGTAGGAAGTATCGGTAACGTCTAGTGTGGGTCAGGGTCTTAGGTTTTGCTTTGGCCAGATGTGTGTAATACTGAATTTATGTTTGTTTCTTGCATGTATTTATGTATATGTTCTTTTATGTACTTATGTTCAATGTGCATGTGTATTGTGGATGTAAAAGCCTGGACAGTTGTGTGATGTTCTTGCCATAAACGTAACTTCTTTTCCTTCTTTTGTTTAAAGCTACATCATAACAATAAATCTTTTCTAGCTTTGGATGGAAAGTGATTATTATCTTAGCCGTATTATATATTTTTAATATTGATGGTGTGCATCTAATGTAATTAAATAAGTTTGGTTGTCACGTACGTACAAGATTTTTTTTAAAACAAAAGTTATATAATATGTGCGATGTTCATATATAATTAACTACATGTATGTGTATATAGAATACGTGACGTAGCTAAAATTGCATTTTGCTCGGGGGACAAACACACAAACAAGATGATCCACACCGATAATTGTTTGTCGAGTTTTTGCAACATTACTTTGTCTATTTATTTATTGTTATTCTTATTATTTAATGTCGATGTGAATTCTCGTACGCTCGAATAAAGTGTGTCGAAACTGGGAAACTGAGTATGAAACCACTCCTCTGAACAGCCTCAGTTTGTAACATATAAAGTACTAAACGTGTCTATTTCTCCTTGGCTGCTTCATACTATGTTTAATGTCTTTTTTCTACTTTCAAATTTTCGAAATACTTTTCAATATTTGATGCTAGTTATGCTTTTGTAGTTCCAACACTAACTAAAAAATTAAATGGAAGAGATATAATTAGAACTCAATAACATGACTGCACCTTCAAATTTATTATATAAAGAAATAAAAAATACATATATAGTAGTCAAATCATATAACTTGACACCATTAATAAACTTTTTTTCATAAAAATAATGCAAGTGTTTAAAATATTCGCTCTGTCCCCTCCTTTCTTTTCCAATTTCACAAAGATTTCCATTTTACTACAATGAGGAAGATTGAATGCATATATATACCTTTTCGTATACATCTTAAACATTTCCTTGGTTTTTTAATATCTTGCATAGACAATAAAGATGTATGTCCTAGCGATATTAAAAATATAGGTCCTCTATTTTATGGGCTGCCACACAAATGCTATAATGCGCTCCGTTAATTAACCTAGGTTGGAGAATTAAGATATTATATGATCATAAAATCTCAATATACAAAATAGCATGAATGTGTTATTTAATCATCGCACCAGATTAATAGCAGCGAATCAAATGTCCGGCGTGAAGGATTTTTATATGTTATTTTAAAGGATGTCAATAAAATCTAACATCGATGTCGTTGTAGTATAGTGGTGAGTATTCCCGCCTGTCACGCGGGTGACCCGGGTTCGATCCCCGGCAACGGCGATCATTTTTAATTTTTTAAAATCTTTTTCTTCTTTCATGTGTTGGCAGTTGGTTACTAAGCCCAACAGCCCAAAATGGCGTACAAGAAAAGATCGAAACTTTCTTCTTACCTCGTTTCAATATATTTTTTTTTACCGTAGAGACTTCTTACATTATTAGTCCATCCTCGTCTTCCCCGAATAAAGAATCGAAGACGAAAGCAAATGCTAAGATCCCTTAAATTCCTCAAACCTCACACAAACCTCATCCAATCCAAAACCTTAGCAACTACCTCAGCAAACTCCATAACCTCAATAAACCAATCCCACCTCACAAGAGTCTGCACAATCCTCTACCAGCAGCAAAACGCCCCAAACACGAAGCTCCACGCCTCACTCGCCGGCGCTCAGTTCCACCTCACGCGCGAGTTTTTTCTGCAAGTCTGCAACAATTTCCCATATTCATGGCGGCCCATCTACAGATTCCACCTCTATTCCCTGACCCGACCCGATTTCACCCACTGCCCGACCACCTTCAACAAGATCCTCGACACCGTCGGAAAATCTCGAAACATAGACCTTTTCTGGGATTTGTGCGGAGATATCGGAAAGTTAGGGCTGGCCAACGTTAAGACATGCGTCATCGCTCTGAGGACGTTGGCCGACGCCAGGGAATTGAAGAAATGCGTTGGGTTTTTCCAGTTGATGAGTGCGCTCGGCTACGATTTTGTTAAAGTTGAGACCTTTAACAAGGTTGTTGAGTTTCTTTGCAAGAACAAGCTGGTGAATGAGGCCAACTACGTCGTATTGAAGCTGAAAGACTCCATGGAACCCAATTCGACGACTTATAAGTGGTTGGTGTACGGTTTCTGCGACGTGGGTGATCTGATCGAAGCTTCGAAAGTGTGGAATTTGATGGTTAACGATGGGCTCGAGCCTGAGATCGATATGGCTGATATTATGCTTGAGGCATTGTTCAAGAAAAACATGTTCGACGAAGGGCTGAAGCTCTTTCAATCCTCGAGGGCGAAGAGGTTCGATGATTTGGGAATTTCGACGTATCGAATCGTTATAAAGTGGCTGTGCAAGAGGGGTAAAATCAGCGAGAGTTACGTATTTTTCGAAGAAATGAAAGTGAAGGGACTAAAACCCGACAGTGTGATAACGGGTTCGATCGTCTACGCCCTTTTGAGTCGAGGAAGGACCAACGAAGCTTACAAAGTTTATCAAGAAATCGAAAACCCAGATATAATTATCTATCATTCGACGATTAAGGGGCTTTTGAGGCTTAAAAGAGCGAGCGAAGCTACGCAGGTGTTTAGGGACATGATTGACAGAGGCTGCGAGCCTACGATGCATACGTATGTAATGCTTTTGCAGGGGCATTTGGGGAAAAGAGGGAGGAAAGGAGACGACCCTTTGATTAATTTCGACACTATTTTCCTCGGCGGGTTGGTTAAGGTGGGAAAATCGTACGAAGCGTTGAAGTACGTTGAGAGGGTTATGGACAGAGGTTTAGTGGTTCCTAGGTTTGATTACAATAAGTTCTTACACTACTTTTCGAACGAAGGCGTTCTTATGTTTGAGGTCATGGCTGGTAAGTTGAGAGAAGTTGGTTCTTTTGATTTGGCTGATATTTTCCAACGGTATGGAGAGAAAATGGCGACTAGAGATCGAAGGAGAGACAGGGAGATCGAAAAGACAAGAGAAACTGAAGCATCAGTGACTAATTCTTGACAATTTTCGGTTCTTACATGCGATGTAAAGCATAACTTAGCATTAGGAGACTACATGTAATTGATCGACTTTGTTCGCTAGTGATGTAAAGACGATTCGATAAGAAGAAAACAAGAAAATTATGCTAATGCTATACCATTGTGCAGGCTGCTAAGGTATTGGTAAGAATCTCTTCGTTCAACGATCGACCTATAAAGACGATCTTGCTTATTCGAATCTCCTCAACTTTCCAATGCCGAGTTGGTACAATCTCATATACTTCCTTCACAGCCTGCAATAGGATGACAGTTACAAAATGAGTAGACACTGTTGTAATAAAAGCTAACAACAGATTGCAATACATAGTCCAAGGCATATTTGAAACCTAGCAAATGTCGTATATAATTTAGCAAGAACTCGTCGAATTTAACTTGATCTTAGAGCAAACGTTTTCTCTTGCTTTTTTTCATTTTCTAGAAATTTTAATAGGTTACATACCTGAAGGGTATGCAACTGATCGGAGTTCATGACGCTGACAATGCCTTTGCATCTGTAGACATCCATACTGTATTTCTTATCCCAAAGGATCTCCTCAATCCAAATCCTAAACTACATAGCACAAATACGACAAAATTTAAACTAAGTAATCGAGAAAGGCAGTTAGTCGAGTAATCCATAGCAAGGTACCTTTTCAAGGTTAATTTTCTTGGGCTCAGAAATGCAAAATGTCCTTATACCACTGTCATGCAGGTCTCTGGTCGATAGAGATTCATTCTCTCTTAGAAGCGTTTCCAAGTGAGTTCCATGCTGAAGCAAATATATCATAAATTATTTTCTTTTTAACGGAACTTACGAGCATGGAAGATTTACAATACGATAAAAAAAAAAAAGAGGCTAACAGTTGTTGCATCGTATGCCCGACAATTCAGTATTGTCGAAAAGTCAACTTGGCAGCGAACGGTGCGAACTATACGTGCAAGAGAATTTATGTCACGGATGTCCCTCTCCAGGTCTTTTATTACCAATTCGGAGTCATCAGAAGACACTAAGTCAATCTTGTTCAGTATCACCACATCCTAAGGGAAAGAAAGATTTTATCAATCACTAACAAAGAAGACAGTTGAAAAAAACGAAAAAATCAAAAAACAAAAAACAACAAAATGAGATGGTTACGGCAAACACAATCTGGTTGTACGCTTCTGGAAATGAAGACGTTTCACGGTTCGACTTGAGCTGATAGCGGAGGTTTTTAGCATCCACGACCTGGGGTGGAGCGTGAAGAACGCTCAATGGAATATGCAATGTGAATGATAGAAAAAGGCAAGTCAAATTTAGTTTAGCTTTGTAAGAACCTAAGCGAAGATATACTCACGGTGATAATCGAATCAAGCCTCACATCTGATTCGAGCTGATCATCCAACCAAAGAACGGATGCTAGAGGAGCAGGGTTTGCTAGCCCAGTCGTCTCTAGTAATATATGGTCAAGCCTGCTCCAAAGTAGAAGTCATTTACAATATTTTACAATATTCTCAAGCAATTTCATGTTAACCCTCACTTCTCTAACATAACAAAAGCCAAATAGAAAATGGATTGCTTGATCGCAAAGCCTCATGAAATGAAAGCTATGCATCTTAGAAAGGCAGACAGTGAAGAATCTGAAATATGTAGACATAAACGAACTCAAACCTTTCTTTTCTCTGCACTAGTTGCTCAAGTGCCTGAACCAAACTATGCTTTACAGTGCAACAAATACACCCATTTGCGAGCTCAACCCACTCTTCCACGAGCGCTCCACCTTCGCCTTCGTTGATCATCGCTCTCTCCACGCCTATTTCTTCTCCAAATTCGTTTAATATCACTGCTATTCTCTTCCCATGTTGGCCGTTCAATATATGATTCACCAACTACATAGCATATAAATGCAATAGCTCGTAATTTTTCAATACGTTTCCAAGAAAATTATCGAAGCTATTGAAAATGTTCCCAGAGAAACGAAATTGTCAAAAACATTGATCAAAACGGAAACTTTAACCACCGCATAAGCTTAAAACTTCGAAAAGAAAATGGAAAGTGAGTTCAATCAGCTAACTTCCGTAACAATCCACCCACCGTAGACTTGCCAGCGCCGAGGTAGCCAGTTATGACTGTGACGCCTACGGCTGGAGCTTCTGCTTTAATCATGTCAGTCCGTTGAACATTCAAGCTGGACGGTCCTGATCGAGCGTCCGATTCATCGACGTCGTCGACCGGAATTGCCAACGGCGGCTCTTCGTCGTCGTCTGGGTCCATTTGCGGGTCGAATCGGGTACTATTTGTGGCTAAATAATAGCTGAAATGGGGAGAAGGGTACTCTAATTGGGTTTTATGAGGTTAAAATGTGATATCGAAATTCGAATTGCTGCTGAATAGGGGTGGTTCGTACGGTATACCATACCAAAACTGTGATACCGTATACCGTATCGAAATTTCGGTATCGAAAAAAATCATACCAATACCATACCAAAATTCCGGTATACCTTAAATTTTGATACGGTATCATACCGAAATTTCGGTATGGAATCGGTATCATGCCTTCTATACTATTCACATGGAGGGTTTTTTACCATGCCTGTCTCGTAACTCGGTAATTCGTTGTTTTCGAATTTTTAGTCAATTCAAACTCCTTAGCCCCAATAATCTTAAATAATTTACATATTTTTGTCAGTCTCCTTAGTAAGACAAAGAACTTACATAACCACAAAATACAACTTTATATACAGATTAATTAAAACGAAATGACTATTTTATCCATTTTATATTTTTTTGAAATAATATAATATATGTAGGTGTGTATATATATATATATATATATACATATAAAATATTAAAAATTTTAGTATTTCGGTATTTCGGTATAATCGATATACCTAATTTTTAAAATTTTCATACCATTACCGTACCGAAAATTTTCGGTACGGTATCATACCTTACCAAAAACTTCGGTATAACAAAATTTTCGATATTTTCGGTACGTTTCGATACGATAAGGACGGTATTTCGGTATATTTTCCCACCCCTACTGCTGAATGTATTTGTTATTGCTGGGGGGTTTATAGTTAATTATTCCCAGGAAAATCAGATAGTTCTCAAATGAAATGATATATAGGACATTGGAAAAAAAAATGATATAGGGCAAGTGTTTTTCCTACCTTATTTTATTATTATAATGTTACAAAATAGATATATTCGCACGTGCGGGTTTTTTTTCGGGTCAACTTGGGCGGATCCTTATTCACACTATAAACCCGCGACGAGGATTTCCCCCAATTTTCATCGATTTCCTCCACCGCCGAATAGTTGATTGATCAATTTCTTTCAAGTTCTCTGCGTCGTACGCAAATTTGATAAGCCTTCGATTCAATTCTGTTTATTCTCTTCAAATCGACCCTCTTTTCTGGCCGATTCGTGATTCGCGAAAAACTGCAGGTTTACGATTTTAAAATTTTCGATCTGTAGATATTTGGTCCAATTGATTGTCGTATCTCTTCTGATTTCTGTCTATGTAGCTGTTTCTGTGTTTTCCCTCTGTTAATTGGTTGTTTAGTTATAAAATTAATTTGGGGATCTATGAAATTAGGGTTTGTGTATTCCTAATAATTGATTGCACTTGTGCCCGTATGTTGCTAAGTAGGTAGAGGGTTTTTGTTCAACTGCTTCGGAATTGAAATCTACTGTCTCTTTAGCGGTTATTTTCGATGAATTGTACAATCTAGGGTTATGATTTTCGCTTTTCTATTTTATATATCATATCCTGTCGCTTACAGGAGATGGGAATCAAACGTATTCATGAAGAAGAAACCTTTGTAGAAATCTCTCCTGAGAATCTGAAACGGCATCATCATGGAGACAAACATACTTCATCGCCATTGCATGTTCCTTCACATGTGACTGAACTGATAGTTACTCCTCCTGGTAATTTATTTTACAATCAAGAAGTTATCTTATCTGCATCTCGGGGACTGGTCTTATTGAGAACAGTTTGACGAACGGTGAATTAGAGCTGGAGTAACTGTGACTCTTTCATTTTCTGTCTCGATCGAATCTTGCTAGCCATTCTCTCAGTTTATTGCTTATCATTTGTATTTTCAGGTCAAGTGAAAAACAACTCTAGTGAGGTGCAGTTTATATACGACAACGCATGTGGCACGTTTATTGCCGATAAAGAATTGGAATCTAGCTTACCGATATCGGCTGTCACAAGCACTAGCAGCGAGGAAGATGCTGGAAACGGATATACTTCTTTTTGGCATGGTAATACTGATCTCACCGCGCCAAGTCGTAGTATTGAGCACTCTAAGGATTCATACAGATATTTGCTGGACCATTCTCCTATAAAAGAAATTCCCCTTGGACCGGACCATCAAGCTGAAATTCCACCATGGGACCCAAATTCCCGTGCAAAGTATTTTTCAGCTTCCCAACACTTTCCTGGCGACAACACGGATCACAAACTTATGGGAACTTGTATTTTAAAACCATCTTACTCAAATGAGTTGATCATAGACGGGCTAAGAGTTGGACGTGCAAGAGCAGATTGTGCCTGTTTCGACGTGGGATCCATGAGATGTGCTCAGCAACATATCACAGAAGCTAGAGAAAAGTTACGAGAGAACATTGGGGAGAAGGCATATGCTGAGTTAGGGTTCTACGATATGGGTGAAATAACCGCACGCAAGTGGACAACTGATGAAGAACAACTCTTTCATGAGATTATTTTCTCAAATCCACCCTCTCTTGGCAGAAAATTTTGGAGGCATCTCAGATTTGCTTTCCCAAACCGTTCCATGATGGAACTCGTGAGTTACTATTTCAATGTCTTTATGCTTCGTAGGCGGGCTATACAGAACAGATCGTACTTGTTGGAGATAGACAGTGATGACGATGAAGAGCATAAAGGTGATGATGGAGATCTGTATGAGAAAGATAGTGATAACGACGATGAAGATGATCAAAGACTATTGCATGATGGGCTTTGTTGTACAGTTAAAGGCGACGAAGAAGAAGACTCCACTATCGAGTCTCTCGATGATCAGGATTTGGATTCGAGTTGGGTTGATGACTTTTGGCCCGAGCCCGATAATTCCAGCCCGGGCCTTAACGTCGACAAGAAAACGAATTAGGAAATTATCATAAACAAGGTGGAGAATTTGCGTTATGATAACTTCATTTTTGTCTCCCAACTCAATTGTTCCTTTTTTTTATGTGGTGTAGAATTTGAAGTGTGTAGTTTGGGAAGGAAATCGAGAAAAGAAAGCCAAAACTCGACTTTCTTACATGTTTACTGATGTATGAATGTTGTCTGGTATTTATTAAGATTCCATGGGTATCTTCTTGCCTCGACTTCACAACCATCAAAGCTCATTGCTAAGACTTGAGGGACTCGTTATTTGTAATCTTGAATTGTTGAAAAGATGAAGTAATATGATAAAAATTTATGTTTTATTCTTTTTATGATAATATTAATATTCTCAAGATGTCCTTCTCCATATGCCAGATATGAAGCAAAATAATTTAAATGCTAAAGATGGGTTGGATCTCAAATTGATAACTAAAGATATTCAAAGATTGTAAAGCTAAAATCAATTTACTTTTATGAAAGTACGTTTTATGTCAAGTGAATCGTGGCTTCAAAACACTTCCTAGATGAAAATGATTCGTGCCCTTGAAAAGGATGTCGAATAATAATAAAAAGTATGTAGCAATTTTTGTTAATTATTGTTATTGCAAGTCATGTTGAGAATGTTATAAGATAATGATTTTACCTCTTCTTTGATTTGAATTGCAATACTCAAATTTCATATATACTTAAGCAGAAGTCTGAATTCGTAATAAATGATAATTGTAATATGATTCTTTATCTCATAGCCAACAATAACATCCAAATTCTCTGTAAATTGAACTTGATCGGAGGGTAAAATGCTAGGTTGAAAGTTTAGATTTGCTTCAAATTGATTCAATATTAATGGCACTTTACTAAAAAATAATAAAAATTAAACCACACGACGACCACGACTTCATCACGACCTTAGACTAGAGACCAAAGCAAAGGATTTTATGATGAGAAAATTAAATTACAAATATTCATCTCTCCACAGAGGGGCAACTCGGTAACTTCACAGCACATTAACATCAGATCCGAAACCTTTCATATACTCCGACGTTTGAGCGGACTTACATAACTTCGATGAGTTATAAATTCCTAACTGTCATAATATATGGAATTTTCCTCCCATTACCCATATGCCAACAAATAAGAAAACACTAACAAAAAAAGATGAAAATATAGAGAAATATAGGGAAGAAAGAGTCTCTTGGTTTTCTTTATTAAGTATGAGCGTATTTTTCGTCGTAGGCTGTGGCTAGTTCAAGTCCTCCCCATGACTATCGACACGTCTCGTAGGAAGTTTGATCTTTTCCACGTTTGATTCTTCAGAATCTGAAATATTAATATCGTTGGCTGTGTCATTTATACACATCCCCTTTATCATCATTATTACTTTTTCTGTCTTCTATGTAATAAGGAGATTTTCGCAAAGTTAGAACTCAAGGAAAAAAGGCTCATTCTTTGCTTGTGGGTCTGATCTTTTTTCACTTCGCTTCGCTTCCATTGAAACTGTCACACCTGAATCAGTTCAAAGGTACGAACTTTATGAAATATCTGTGTACTTCGTAGTTCTCAAGTTCTTCTTTAGCTTTAGTAGTACTTCTGAACGTTAGCTTGTCTGAATCTTTTTCCCAGTTCCTCTGTTTCTTGAACTGTTAGATGATGACGTTGGATCAACATTAAGTTGCATTCTAGCACTTCAATTTAGTTGCTCGATCTTAGGTTTTTCAGTTGACTGAAGTTTTATTCGTCGTTCTTTGATTGTTCTTGAACTTCAATTGCAGAAATGGACGAAGATCAACAGCTTTTGTTTGTCTGCAAATTCTGCAGCAAGAGATTTCGATGTGGGAAGTCGTTAGGCGGTCACATAAGGTCTCATGGCGCAGCAAATTCATCTGAATCTAATGAAAAACTCGAATTTTGTCCAAAGAATACCTTCAGAGATCCTAAAACCGCGGAATTTAGTTATGTCCTGAGAAAGAATCATCGAAGGACATGGAAGACTGAAGATTCGAATTCGATGCTCTGCAATCAATGTGGTAAAGTTTTTCAATCTCTAAAAGCATTGTCTGGGCACATGGCTACTCACTCAGACAAGGATAAGAACCCTAAGGAACACGACGACGATTCTTGGACCAGCGATAACGATAAGAAAGTTTTCGATAGTCGATCCGAGACTGTAATAAGATCATCATCATCATCATCATCAAGCAAGAGGTTAAAGATAGTTAATTATGGTTCTTCTTCATCTGTTTCTGAGACTTGCGTCGAAGAAGAAAAGGAGCAGTTAGCCAATTTGTTGATGATTTTATGTCAGGACAAAGACGAAGCTGAAGGAAGGATCGAAGAGATCAAAGATAGTGACGTGAAGGATACAGAAACTTGTGATTCTGGGTATTTCTTGCATGAGTACGGTGAAGAAGAATATGAGGTTTCATCGAATGGATTCGAATCGTCGAACAGAAGCAAAAGGGACCATCATCATCAGTATCACAATGCTGCTATAGCTTCGTACTTTGCTGGGATCGATTCGAGGAAGAAGACGCAGAAGAATAAGAGAATAATTACAAGCAGCGAATATAATAATAATAATAATAATAATAATAATAATAATAATAATAATAATCCCAGCGAATTATACGAATGCTTCAGCTGTAAGAAGAAGTTCGAGTCTCACCAAGCCCTTGGAGGGCATAGACCTTGTAATAAAAGGACCATTAACGACGCATTGAATTACAGAGAGAACAAATTAGATGAAGGCAAGAAGAAGAAGAAGAAGAAGAATGAAGAACATGTATGTCCGTACTGTGATAGGGCTTTCAAGAATGGTCAGGCCTTAGGTGGTCATAAGAGGGCTCATTTTCTCGTCCATGGAAAGAAAAAAACTAGTAATTCGAAGCTTGAACTGTTTGATCTTAATCTCCCTGCTTGCGAAGAAGAAGAAGAAAAACACTGTAATGAAGCTGCTGAAAATGGTTAGCGTTTATTACACTCTTGAAGGTGATATATAACAATATATGGGGCTTCAGTTTGGTTTTTATCAGACCTACGGTCGGTGGTTGTCGTTATCATTCACAAACAAAATCATCAGTCTTTGAAAATAAAATAAATCTATTTATATACGTCCTTATTACTTATTACGGTTTTTTCCACGTACTACTAATCCAACGAATTAGCGCAAATGTCTTCTCACCTAACCTATTTTTAGGGTTTATGATCCCTACCATTCCTTATCTTTAAATAGAAAAAAGAAAAGAAAAAGTTGAGTATATAGAGTGTTTCAATGCTTCGGTTTGCTGTACAAAATTGTTCAAATAATAATTCGTGGATGTAAAATAGGGAGAATTTGGTAAATTTACTATCCAAGTCGCTGAATGCATCATAAAGTAAGTTGGGCTTCTTTTCTAACACAGAAGTGGGCCCAAGGAAAAATGGCCCATCATACATTAATGGCAATTTTAATATTATTCGGAGTAACATAATAAGGCGCATCTTAACGGAAGCAACTTAATTTTATTCGGAGGTTTGAGTCGACATTCCTCCACTACCAATTACAAAACAACAATGCTTATGATATGATCGATTAATTAATGATGTATTATTACATGCACAGGTAATAAATATGGAAGAAAGATTACAATCCTTACCTTAATTATATAGCTCTTTTCAAATATGTGTACGTGGACAACTAATGTAATTCAAAAGGACTAAATTAAAAAATATGCCTCCCTCACCAACATCCCCAACTGCGTAACAAATCTGTGAACAGGGAAAATGGAGATATCATAAGGTGTGGTGAAAGAAATCGTCTATCTCTCAAGGAGATATGAAAGAAAGATGATCGAGTGTGATGTGGACTAAAATAGATGGGCCCGAGAAATTAATAAATAAAGGCCCAGTAGGCCCATTTTATTGGGCCTGAGAGGACCTCCGACAGACTGGGGGAACTAACAACAGGAGCTGAAGGAACTAGGGACCTGAGGAACTACCTGACAGACGAACAAAGCTTCCCTGATACGCCACCAGTAAAAAGATCTTGTAGAAAGGGGGATCCAATGAAAAATGCCACGTGTCTGATGGAGAGAGGGCGGCACCCCTGCAAAAGCTGCGACCACTGTTCACTATAGAAAGCTATCTGCAAACTGTCAAAGGCTCTCTGACAGACGGCCTGTCATCCTGAGCATCACACGGTCCCAGAAGGTCTTATCACTAGGGATCTCGAGAGGGACCTCCAGGCAATATCCAAGAGCTAGGACGTACCTTCATGTAATACCCAAGAGCCTTTTCTCCTATAAAAAGGGGACTTCGTCATTTTCACCATTCATTCTCCTTCCAACGCTTCTTAACACTTATAATATTCTCTCTCTACATTTTTTACGTCCCAGTAGCTATTTTATTAGGTGTTCTTGATATAAAGAAGAGAAAGTGAGCTGCTTGAGTGTATAATCTTCAAAGTATAGTGAAAACAGTTCCCGAGCGCCCGTGGACGTAGGATCTACAAAGATCCGAACCACGTAACCCTTGTGTTATTTCGTTACGTCCCCTGCACGTCCCCAACATCCCAAACACATTCAAACAGATCCCCCACGTTCCAAACACATTCAAACAGGTCCCCCTGCATTCCAAACACGTTCGAACAGGTCCCCCACGTTCCAAACACGTTCGAACAGGTCCCCCACGTTCCAAACACATTCAAACAGGCCCCCTGCATTCCAAACACGTTCGAACAGGTCCCCCAGCGTCCCAAACACATCTCAACATGTCCCAGACAGGTCCCCAATGTCCCAAACAGGTCCCCAAACACGTACTGACTTCCCCAATACGTCCCAATACCACAAACACGTCCCCCACAAGTCCCAAACACGTCCCCTTCAGTCTCTCTTTCAATAAGCACCTTACGCACATAGCTTTATCGACTCCCCGGCTATATAAATTCCTTTACCCACACACTTATAAATTTCGTTGATTGGGTTTGCCCCATATCAGAGTGAAATCTAGAAACTGCTATAAGAACTGTTTTTGCTTCAAAAGAATAATTATTTCATCAACTTTTTGAGAGACATGATTAAAGCTGTTGGCATGTTGTTGTCTTGGATCAAAGGCTTCAAACAAGCAAAGGGAGGAAAAAAAAAGGTGAGTCTTTTACTCTCCTCCTTGTACGTTGTTACCCCTCTCTTTAAAGCTTTTAATACCAAGGCTGCACGTCAGTGTTTATTATTTTGTTTATTACCAAACTCCTAGAAATATAAAAATAAAGCGTAATACGAACAAGTTTTAGTGCTTCACATGATAAGATAAGATCCTGAAGGAAATTTGAATACATTCAGATAAAACTTCTCGGCACTATCAAATGCTTTACAAGGCCAATGATAAAAACCCTTTGAATATCGACAAAGCCCTCTTAGATATGTAGTATATATATATCATATCTAGTGTTCATATATAGCTATTGATGGATATGATCTCTGCTATATGTATATATTTAAGATATATGTAAATACCGCCTAACCTTATTTCAATCAAATTTTCTGATCTGGGGTGACACGATATCACCAAGAAGCCCCTCATCGACATGAGAAGGAGGAAGAGGAGGAGGTTGTTGTTGGATTATTGAATTTGAATCTCCTTGAACATTCTCGACTTTTTCAATATGATTTTCTTGAAGCCTTAATGATGACGTCGTCCTTGGTTGAGAGTTTGTAAAACTTCTTGCAAAGACAGATTCATGGCGAGGAATGAAAAACCCTGCTTCAGTTCTTGGAAATCCAACTGATGATGAGAGGTGATTATGCTGTCCTTCGTAAGTTGTGATCACAAGGGATGGATCCTCAGATGATCTTTCCACCCTTTTCTTCACCATGCATTTACTGTTTGTACAGCGGTAATAACTCCTGCGGTAATAGGTAATAATGAATGAATCATCATCAGCTTTTTAAGTAAAGCTAGGCTAGCAGCCTAAGTATTAATGTAACAATAATTCACCAGTTAGTGATTATATTATTGCGATCTTACCTTGGGAATGGACTGTTCTTGACAGCCTTTTGACCATATTTTCTCCAGCGATAACCATCCTCAAGATGATCGATTTCGCTTTTTGTCACAAAAGCAAATCGTTGCTGTCGAATGCGCTTTTGGCCCTTCTTCTTAGCATTGCTCCTGGTAATAAAAAAAAAACAAAAAAAAAAAACAAAAGAAGGAGAATGACCCTCAAGGGTTTTCCTTATATGTGGAGTAAAAATCGATATTTTTAAACTTGAACCGTAAATGCAAATAAATGCTTTTTTTTTCTTACATTAGCAAAAACACACACAAAATCGCTATGTTAACTTGAAACGTAAATGCTACTAAAATGCCTTTTTCTTTCTTGTCAAGTTTCTCAGTAAGGTTGCTCTTTCTCATGACATTATTGATGAAGTGAGAGCTTCAGATTACCATAATAAGATGCACTAATCTTTACTTTTCACTCTCCAATTCCGCACCACATCTAACGTAATTATAATAAAATGTCGCATGACATATAAAAAATATCATAATCCATGTAATGGAAAAAGCAAAGAAAAAGCCCCATTTATAGCACGAGGTTTCCCCGCCGCAATAACGGCTGCACTTGATCCCAGAAAAAAAAAAGAAGAAAAATAATAACAATTATATTTTTTTTTCCTAAAAAAACGAGTGTATTATTTTTAATTATCGACAAAAAAGGGAAAAATTGGAAAACCCCTCATTTTGAGGATATCCCAATAATACCCTCCTTCCATTGTTCCGAACCTTTTTCCTCTCCGATTCACCGTCGGTTGTACGGACTCTCTTTCCCTTTAATTACCTTTTTACCCCCAAAAACTGCATGCAATACACTCTCGCTGTGCTACTACTAACAGCTATATCAAGCTTACAACTCACGCTGTGTCTGACGGCGGCGGATTGACGGAGTCTGATGCCTGGGCCGTCGACGAAGAGGCTCCTCCGCCATCAGCCGCCGTAGATTTCTCGGAAAGAGGCGGCTCCTCCGACGAGCTCGACCCCGCCGCTAATACAGCCAAGGTATTGGGCTCGATCGGATCCAAATCAGGTGGAATATTCCATTCAAAATCGCTCAGTAGCTCCGAGTAAGACGACAAATTTCCGGCGTGCCACATGGAATCGCTCTCACGATCATCATCGCCGTCCATTAGCAGCGCCACAAGGATCGTCCGATCAGAGAAGATCGGACGGTTGAGGGAGCAGCTCGGAGAAAGGCAGCTAGGGTTTTGAGAAGAGAGGGGGGAAAATGAGAGTTAACGCGTATTGGTTTGTATAGAGAGAAAAAAAGCTATTGCTTTGCTTGTTGTCGCGTCAATGAACAGAAAAGAAAGGCGAAGATAAGTTTTTAATTAAAATAATTAAAATAAAAAATAGGACGAAGAGATAGTGAGGGGTCAACCTTTTAAATAGTAAAGGGGACGAAGTTGCATTGTAATGTTAATTGAGATATAGAAGATTTTTTTTCTTTCTTCTCTTTTTTTTTCTTAGTTTCTGTAAATTTTAAATTAATGATCCCGGAACCCTGGACGTAAAAATTTGCAAATTCCGATAGATCTTTAAACTTATTTATCGTATGATGAGATAAATAAATCTTAGGAAAAAGACTTGTATTAGAGATTGATTTTTAATAAAACATAATGTTAAAGCTCAGTTAAACTAAAAGACTTGTGATGTGATGATAAATAAACTCGGTCCATATTCATAAATGCATGTGATGATATAAATAAATACCCATGTTGTTGTTAATTAGTATATTTAGTTAATGCGAATGGGGTTTATAAGAGTTGTAATTACTTACTTAATAATAGTGAAACTTAATCAACACAACATATATGTGTCCCACCAATATAACTATTGATGTTGATACCCTAACAAAAGATGGGCTTCATTAAGATGATCGTTCATGTATTATGTATCATTTAGGATAGGACCAATGCCTTTGAAAAGTAGATAGATATACGTATAGATGATTACGAAGAAATCTAAAAATATCATCATTGAAATAAAAATACCGAACATAATTAAATATAAAGGAAAAGGGAAAGGAAGTATACATTAATTCAATTTTTCTTAGATATATATAAAAGTGGAATACACCAAAATTTTTGGGAGATCTGTTAAGCAATGGAGATGCTTCCACTAAATCAAAAAGGAGAGGTTCACAGTGTTGCTCATTTAATAGATTTACTTAATCTCCGGAATATTGCCACAATAATCGTAAGAAATGAAATTCAAATACGACATGATCGAATTAATAATAACAAACAAATAAAAATGACACCTTAAAAACAATTTGACGGTCGTATCACATTAAAGGCTAAGTCGTCTGTTGTGAAGCGATAATTGTCCTTGATGAGAGCAATCGAACCGTGGTGCTAACTGCTGTGCGGTTTAAAGATTAGAGTTGCACCTTCAGCTTTTGGCACAGCGGTAGGCTCTTGGTCCTAATATTGATAATGTCATTTGAAATAAAAACAATTCGATGGTCTTATCTCAAACTAACAAACAAGGAAGAAAATCCATGGAACATCGTCTCTCATTTACAATTATTTATCTTCTATTTATATATATATATATATATAGTGGGACACACTAAACTGCTTCGCCTGTGACGAGATACGCATCACACCATAGATATTATGTGGGTTTTCGTTGACATAAATCACACGAGCAATCTCCAAAGTTCAAAGCTTTATTACATTAGTTCAACTTTTTCACTATTCCACAACACAACACATATATAAATATTTTAACAAAAAGTGGTAATTATTAGCATTGATTGAAGTTACTGAAATGGATATATGTTTTGATTTATTTAACAACAACCAGATTGTAAAGAACCTAACCTTCAGCCGACAAGGTTGATAAGTATCATTCATTGTAATTAAGTGCCTTTAATTACTCCTTAATAATGGTTAAGCATAAGTAAAACGTCACATTCCCACTATCCCTCATAAGTGGTGGAAGGATTAAGTAGGTTTAAAATGAAAGAAAGTAAATACTCCCTATGTACCAAATGTTTATGGACATTTGGGAGTTGGCACGAGAATTAAGAAACTGAATATTTTAATAATATAGTACAATTAAAAGATAAAAAAGTGTATATTTTGGCATGTCTTTTAAGAATATTTAATATTATTATGTTGATTGTTTGTGATAGCTTTTTTGCTAAATAAAGAAATGTACAAAAGATGTGGGATGCCCGATTTAGTAAAATGTATAAAATGGTTTGGGACGGAGGTAGTACAAAAAAAAGAAATTCTATATCATAATTCATATATGAAAATGGTGGGCCACCAAATATAATAAAGGCCCAGCCCATATTAACACAAGCATAATGAACAAACTAATCAACCGCCTATTTCTTCAAGAAATCACCGGCCATCTTCACATATTCACCATACCCTCCGCCGCCGGAATGCTTCTCACCAGATTCATGAGCACCACTGCCGGCCGCCGGAACTCCAACCTTCTCTCCACCGTGGGTATCTGATCCGGCACCGGCGCCGGCGATGGGGTGTGAAGCGTTGTTGTAATTCCTCAGATACTCCTCAGCCTTCTCAACGTATTTCCCAATACCTTTCTCGTTCTCGAGCTTTCCGTATTCCTGGGCGGCGTCTAGGAGGTCGGCGGTGGCGTTCGCCAGCTGGGCCTTGTCGTACTTCTCCGGCTCGTGGCGGAGATGGGCCTGCGCCGCCTCAGCCACCACCTTGGCGCTGTGGATGACGTCGGAGCTTGATCGGTGCTTGTTGAAATCGTCGTCGATGCTCTCGGCGGCGCCGATTTTGTCTCCTTGTTGCTGCTGCTGATGCTGTGGCTGTGGCTTCTCTTGGTGGTTATCGCTCAGCTTCGATAGGTTGGATAAGAAATCCATGTCGATTTTCTCGGGTGGAAAATCTAATCAAATATCGATGAAATTAGTGCAAGTTATGAAGAAAAGAGTACACGGCGAACGAGAAGATAAATAGTGAAAAAAGTAAAGGTTGATCGGTGACAAGGAGAAGAATGCGGATCAAATGTTCTGAAGAGATCAAATTGAGTTCGAACAAGTGTTCGGTAAGTACACCCAATACGGCGACGTTTTAGCGCACAATTCCATGAAAGTCAATCTAGTCCGTCCACCGATTCCATATCCAACGCTCCATAATGAAACAAATAAACCAAATAAAAAAAGCCCCATATGTCCTCGCATTATGATATTATACAAATACAACAAAGAGCAAATTATGCCAGCCAACACTGTAACAAAATTTACAAACAAAACAATCATCTCAGCCCAACAAAAATATATATAAATTTTCTTTTATCACATCCATAGTGATTAAATGAAAGCCAATTCTTCAAGCACATCGCCGCTCTTCGCACCGATAAACAACTGCTCGCCGGACAAGTCGAGCATTAGAAAAATTTCTTCCTCCCCTCAGGCGAAGAAAGAGAGAGATTTATGTATCTATCTATCCATCTTCTTCTTCTATGGCATCTGCTCTTCTTTGAATCGCAAAAAAGCAGTTCTATTTCCCGCCATAGGCCCATTAACCACCGTGTCGTTTGTTCCCAGCCGTGAAGCAGAAACGTTGCTGTACACGTTGTGGCTGCTGTTTTTAGCTGCGGGCACTTCGTGGTTGTGCTTCCCCTCGTAAGTCGTTATTACAGCCTTGGGATCGCTCGCAGCTCTTTCTATGTGCTTCCTTACATTGCATCCTTGGCTCGTACACTTATAGTAGCTTCTGCAATAAAAAATAGAGGAATCTTCTGCCTATATTGTCTCAAGCAAAAGGGCTCGAGAAAATAATATCGTTACCTAGGGTAAGGGTTTCCTTTAACGACCTTCTGCCCGTACTTTCGCCACCTATAACCGTCGTCCAAGAGATCGACTTCGCTAGTCGCCTGAACGATGATCCTAGGTTCAGTAACTGTACGGTGGTGCGATGATGATCCTTGCTCTGAGTTCTGAACCTCGACGTTCCTGGTAAATATTCCAAGGCTTAATACTTGAGGAAACTAACAAAAACTAACAACATACTATCATTTAACTGAACTCTTCACCTTCTTTTGGCTTTAGCTTCATCTTCGTCTTCGTCTTCATCGTCGCTTTCGCTCGTCTGTTCTTGAATCTGACCTTCAGATTCAGATCCACCGTCCCTCGAACGTTTTCCATGAGGTGGATGATTGTGCTGCCCTTTGTATATGATCTCAGTTATGTGACCTTCGAGGGATCTCTCGACTTTCTTCTTCACGGGGCAGTTAGGGCTCGTGCACTTGTAATAACTCCGCGGAAATTCGCTACCTTTCACTTGTTTCTGACCGTACTTTCGCCAGCTGTATCCATCGTCGGCTGGTTTGTCGACGCCGTGGGGCAACGAAGGCTTCTGATCGGATTGAGGAAGAGGAGGAATCTGCTGTTGCTGAGGTGCAGACATGGCAGATGGGAAGTGATGCATCGGCATGAAATTCGATGGGTACTGAGGTTGCATTTGCTGAACCTGGGATATGATTTGCTGGTTCGAATCTCCGAATGGAGCCTGATTTTCGACCAAACACAGGCGGCAAAGATGATTAATCGAAAAAGCTAAAGCCCAAAAATCAACCAAAAATACGGCGAGCATCACAAGCGCAGCTTCGATACGTATTTAGACCATTAAGATATGAACAGAGTTAACTGGCAATTGATTTCAATTCAGCTCGCACCAGTTGGACGTATGAACAGATGGGCAGCTATCGCAAAAGGGGGGAATAAGACAAATTGAGGGAAAAAGGACGGCAAAATTACGCACCTGAGGAGAATCGAGCAAGGTGGCAGGACTCAGCCCAGGCGAAATCGCGAATACGCCTCCGAGCTGCTGCGGCGGAGGAGGCGCGTAAGACACCGCCAGCGCCGATGGCCTGTATGTCTGGAAACGAAACTCCGACGTGGCGCCGGCGAGGAGTTGGGAGAACGAACGGCCGTCGGTAGAATCGAGGAAGCTCGAAAGAGAGGTCATTCGATCGGAGCTTGGGAAGAGGCCGGCGAGCCCCTCGTTTGAAGTGGCGCGCGGCGGGATGGAGATCGACGGCTGTGATGGCGGTGGTGGTGCGTTCTCAGCCATTGGATGTTATGACTCGAATTGGTTTGACTTTTGCTGAGGGGTTTGAGTTTGAGGTTTTTATTTTGTGTATACGTAAATTTTTTTTAATGTCTCTGCGTATTGATGTAAGGGCCGTAGACTTTTGTTTTTGAGCTTTTGTTAACAAGTCAGTCAGTCTTCGATTGTGCTTATAGCAAATTGATCATTGATGTGAAATATTGATTATTATGAACTTAAAATAATATTTAAGGATAACGTGTACGTACGTATGATGCTAATGTCTACGACGGTTGAGTTGAGACGGCAATTAACTTAACTGGATAGCTGTAATAATGTAATATATATTTAATTTTATTATGACTCCGAGATTCACATATGGCATTAATTTAATACGTAGATATCACAATTATAACATCCAATTTACTTGTTGTTAATCACCACAAGGTTGACATTATTTAAGCTAATTGTTTTACATTTCGCTACTGCAAAGCACGTAATCTCTCCCTAAGTTAAAAAATGAGTCAACTCACTAAAATTAATAAAATCATTTGCTCATGAACCCAAGACAAAATAGCTTATAATATCATTGATATTCTTTATTCCCAACGTACGTTTTGGAAAGAAAAAAAAAGAAAGAGAACCATTTTTTGTATATCAGCATAATATGTAAGAAGCTCGTCGTGATCTCTATGTCGTCGATCTCATTGCAGCAACGTGGCAGTAAATGAAACACCGAGGTGAAGGAAGATGTGAACATGATTGATGTAATAATCGAATTACATAAATCCAAAAATGCAGTCAAGAACGTTCTATATTAAAATTTGGTTGCATTTGCTTTTTTTTTTTTTTTTTTTGATTGTGTTCCGTAATGGTCCGGCTTTAAAGAATCTTGCAGTGGAATATTTAGGAATATTTTTTCTGATTGAATCATTTGAGTAATTAAATGGAGAGTTAAACGAGAAATATGATGCAGAATCCTAACGAAGCATATCCCACACCGATTGGAACATCAAGATGAGAGGTCAGCAGCTAAGTATAAATAGAGAGGGCTGGGCAACGTATTACTCACTTACCTGGACGGGGTCAATGGGTGATCAATAAGGCCCGTGGCCTAGGCTGGCGGCGTCCATTGCACTTTGCGATGTGCGCCAGCCTAAGGTCGGCCCAAGTGGTCGAGCCTACGTCATAATTTGTGGTAGAGGGGGCCTGCGTTCGCGCGGCCCCTACCCAAGTTTGTAGTCCAAAATTTTTTTTTAGTAAAATATTTAATTCATAATAAAATAAATGAAGAACTATGTACTTGTAAACAAATATAGTATTTCTGTGCACTTGTGTAACAAAAAAAAAAGTAAACTAGAATTTGGTAGGTATATGTGAGGTTAGGAAAGGTATAATAAAAAAATTAATAGTTTTAATAAGACTAAAAATACTGGTATGAGGTTATGGATGGTTAGTAAGTCTTTTTTATTTTTTAAACTAGATTAGATTTAGATAAGTCTTTCTTATTTTTTTTAAATAGATTTAGAAAAAATTTAATTGGTTAATTGAAACAGACCACGGTTTATCCTATCCTATCCCTACCCCTTCACGTAAGATGATAGAATAGATAATTAATAGTCTGTCTTAGTTTTCTAATGGGGAACTAATGCCTTTTATTATACCAATGAGTGTCTAGTGAGGGCTCTATCCTTGAATCTTATTTTCCTTGGGCTAATAAGTACTTTAAAAGGATTCAATTCTTCTATTATATAAAAGTAACATGTGAATAAAGAACAGAAGAAGATTTAAACGACATTAGATGATCTTCTTCTTCTGAAAGAATGACTTCAAATGCACGAACTGCAGGCCCGTTACTGAGAGAGAGATGGCGAGCGAGAGAAAGCCCAGCCACGCCATCTTCGAGTTTGTCGATCTGTTCAGTTTCCTCATCTCAAATTCCCTGGCATATAATTAATTATTACAACTTCCGAATAATATCATAAAGTAGGTGCCTAAGTACTATACCTACCTACTGCTTAGATACATCATTTCATGGTGGATGGAATGCACTGTATCCACCATCTTCTTCAGTTCTACCTCCATCGACTGTTCCATCCATACAAGAGATCATTTATCCGCAGTTAACATCGAACCCTTAAACGAGAGAGAGAGAGAGAGAGAGAGAGAGAGAGAGAGAGAGAGATTTATTATTACTTCGATGGAACCTTTCTTGGCAACATTGGTCCATTCTTTGGCGGCAACGCCAGAATTCCAGTCGAAGTCAACGGTGATGGTGGTCGAGGGTTTGTGATCAGCAGCAAAAAAGCACGCCGTGTAATCGCCGGACTCCGTCGATTGAAAGGAGAAATGCCCTTCGCTCACATTTTCAGAGTAGTGATTGCTAACCCCATGTGCAGATGTTACCTTCATTCATACAAAAAGCTCGATCCTTTAGTAGATACAAACATACATTATGGAAATAAAAAACAACAGTTCTTTAATCAGGTTTGCGAGGATTTAAGCAAAGTTGGAAACTTTTGCAAATTTCTCAAACATTAAAGAACAAGAACACAAGCCCATAAGAGTTGAGACAAGAAGAATGATAAAAACAGTCTCTTTAGAAAAGAAATAGTATCATTACCCTAACTGATATCTTGTGAGAATCGGGCAAAGGGCGTTGTTCCTCGTTAGGCTTTACTATGTGGTAATTCCCCACAGTCATTGAACTGATGGCCATGTCCTGCGATATACATTTGAAGTGCCCAGACTCCAAATCAAACCGAATCGACCCGACCCGACTGGTTAGCAGCACTAACACCGAAATTAATACGAATAAGAAATTGATTTTCTCATGTGCCTGAATTTTCATCTTCACGGTGACGGTAATCAAAATTAAGACTGAAAAAAAAGTTGTTGTCTTTATCCTTTCTTTCCTCTGGGTAAATCAATTGTGACTGGACTTTTGGAGTTCGGACAAAGTATTCAGGATGATGTAAATAATATATTATTTTCGTGTTTTTCTTTTTTTTTTGGTAATGAAATTTAGATTTTAGGGTTTACTTCTTTATTGACAAGGAAAAAATATGTTACGGTGTATAATCGTCGTAATAAATAGAACCATTACCCAATAATATAGACACACGTTGGACTCTCCCTTTCTTGATTGGTTGAAATAATATGTATATATATATATATATCTGTACGATTTTAATTTAATTTAACTCGTAACGTTACGCCGATAAACATTTGCTAATTAAACTCCTCGTTTTTATTCCAACTATGATAACGCAATCATTAAAGATACAAAGAAAAAGAAAGAGCTCGGACGAAACATAAACATAAGTAAAACTACGATGTTAGAAACTCGAAACCAAAGAAGAGAAAAGAAATCCCATAATATAATTCGATCCCAACACTAAGCTTCAATTCTGCAAACTAATAGGGCAAAAAATATGATAAGAAGAGTTCGACCGAGGGTCCTTTGTCTTGCATCAATATCGTCCACGCTAGAGATGAGCGTATAATTACAAAATGACGACGAACAAAAGCATATCATATCACGGGAAAAATCGACTATAATAGAATGATAAAGAAATTCATATAGATTTCGCATCGATTTGAAAGGGATGCAATACGAAAACGACTTTTATTATCAAGCACGCAGGACGACGACGACGTCCTCATGTTGTCATTATTACAGCAAACAACAAGAAAAACGCTCGATCGAAAAGGAGCGTTTATATTATTATTACATGAGTTTCCCAACCGTAATTAAAAAGCAGGGAACTAAAACATGGAGAACTGAATAAACTGAGTACTGCATTTCCTTATAGGAAGCACAGGGCACTCAATCAATTCCTTCCCAGAAGCATCAGCGCACAGATAAACCCTAGAAATCTGCACAGTTCTATTCTTGTCTGCGTTGCACTCCACCGCAGCATCAAAACCCGTCCCTCCTTTTATAGCCTTTCTTTATATCATCCACGTCGTACAACGTCCCATTGCTCGGTTTAATCCCTGAGCACAACTAAAACAAGTAATTATGGAGTACATAAACCCTAATAATAATCATTTATATTTGGATGCGATTAGTTCACCTGCGTCCTGTAATATCTGAAGGAGGTTGACCTTGTCCTTAAGATTGAGTCAGGCTTGAAAGTACGAGTGCTGGTCGAGCACCTACTCCTAGCAAGTCCCATGTTTCTTCCACTCTCATGACCAATACCTCGTACCCTTGGGAATTCGGGCAAGTCAACGCCGGCCAGTTGACTTCTAACCTCCCCACTAGATCAACCACCTCTTATTCAAACTAACAAGAAACTTTAGCAGCTTTTTCCCCAACATCGCTGCCCAAGTTGTGAGGCCGGCCATGAATGGTGAAGTTGCTCGGCGGCTTTACTGAATTGCAGCAGCTCACTTTTGTGTTGCAATAAGAGCCTGGTCACTAATTTAAAAAAAAAAAAAACTACATATGATATGCATGCAAGACAATGCGTGTATTTAAGGGAACTGTTACTATTTAATTTGAATGAAATTTTTTGTATGATTAGACCATCTCCAACCGATAAACGCATTCTCAAACTCAAACGCATTCTCAAACTCAAAATGCAGTAATTCTTCTCCAACCGATCAACTCATTCTCAAACTCAATAGACTGTTTTGTAATATTCACTTCTACACCAAATTTTACAAATTTCAATACTACTCACATATTTTACAACTTTACAAATTAGATTACTAAATATTAATATTTGTTTTCCTCTCCCACTTGGAACGAGATTATTTTCTCGGTGGTTGATCTCTATAATCTAATATATATGTCCAGATAGCTTTGGTCTTTAACATCTATGATTTAAATTTAATCGAACCTAATATATATATATATATATATATATATACATACATAAGATCTTCCTATACAGCCATATAACCATTTTATATTACAACTTCGTGTCACAACTCACAAGGCTTCTTCATGGTTAGCCTAGACCGTAGACTTCGTCCCTCCAAATCCACCACCGACAACAAAAAAGAGAGGAGGAAAAATTCTGAAATTATATAGAAGCAAGTGGGGGCAGGTAGAATGGCATGTTAAGTCTAATCAAAGAAAGACTTTGGTCTTCGCGCAGTGAATTCAGAGAACATATATTACACGAAAGTACATAACTTTTTCTGACAACTGTTGCTGACATGATATGAAGATCAGTGAATTCGTCCCTTTTTTACTAAAATAAATTATTTTAGGGTTCTTTTGTAATGGTTGAAAAGTTTTGCGATGGATCTTTATGCAAACGCATACATGCGTTTTTAACCGACAAAAAACTGAAAAATCCCATTTTGGGTTTGCGTTATGGTATCGATTGGACTGCTTTTCTGATATGCGTTCCTGTTTGCGCACCGGTTGGAGATGCTCTTAGATCGGTTGGAGATGCTCTTAGTGTATAGCTCACCTTCTGTACGAAGTAAAAGAAATCATAGCCCCTGGGAAATGCATATGCGAGAGAGGCATTGCACCACAAGCAAATTGCGGCCGCCAAGATAAACCATTTGTTGTTTCTTCTCTCCATTTTATTTGATTGATATATTTAAGCGGTGTGACATTATATTATAATTCGTTTGCATGTGATAATATATCATGGGATGCTTCCGTATTTATAGGCTAAACCTTGAGATTAGCTAGCGTGCGCCCATGCAGGGAATCCCTTGTAAAAAAGATCAATTTACTGTCTGTTATATATTGTGGTTGTAATTATATTCGTATTTTTTTGTCGCTCTTACATTTGTTTTTTGTTAATTCGTGTCATGAGCGTATGGTTCTCATCTCGTTCGTGGCTTCTTGATAATTCAAAACGTGACGAAAACTGTATATGTGGATTTAATTTTTACGGTGGATGGACTCTAGATATTTGTATATTATTATTAGCACTATAATACATGTGTCTGTGGTCCTATCTTAACAAGACAGAGAATATCATGTCTTTTTTTTTATTATTATTTTTTGATATAATGTATTCTTCCATATGAAATATGATAGGGGAAATTATAAAAATGGGTCACTAACTATGCCAATTTTCGATTTTGGGTCACTATGTTTGGCAGTTACAAAACTAGGTCACTAAGTATGTATATAGTAGGAAAATTGGGTCACTGACCTCTTATATAATACTTAGTGACCCAAATTTGTAACTATATACATATTTAGTAACCTAGTTTTGTTACTATATACATACTTAGTGATCTAGTTTTGTAACTAGTGACCCAATTTTGTTACTATGTACATACTTCTAGTTTTGTAACCGGCAAACATAGTGAGCCAAAATAAAAAAAATGGTATGCTTAGCGACCATTTTTATAATTTTGCCAATATCATATGATGGACCGATTAGCGGACGTAACGGCCCAAAGTTTGGCCCATTTTTGGCATTAAATTGGACTTGCGAATTATAGCCAAAATACCTTAAAGCCGACGAATTATTATTTCTTTTCTATTTTTGTATTGAATTTCTACTTTTTCTTGC
Source organism: Craterostigma plantagineum (assembly GCA_027422505.1). NCBI lineage: Eukaryota > Viridiplantae > Streptophyta > Magnoliopsida > Lamiales > Linderniaceae > Craterostigma > Craterostigma plantagineum. The sequence continues at coordinate 1,185,704 of JAPQWV010000005.1, forward strand.
CACCGATTTCACATTCCTCCCAAGTTGCATTACCTGGGTTTCTTCGTCTTTCAGGGTTTTTTTTTTCTGGTTGATTTCTAGTTATTTGACATTTTTTTGGTTTCCGGGTACGTTAATTTTCCTCAATTTCTTTTTTTTTTTTCCGTTGTAATATTTTTAAGTGCTTTTGTTCGTTATGGATTGTTACTTTGTGTTCTCTGCCCCACTGAATCTTCCAGAACGATAAAGAGTTGTATTTGGTCTTCCACTTTACAAAAAAGTGCCTTAATAAAATTGTATATATTGCTAAAGATCGAGTTTTTTTTTCTCCTCTTCGTTTTAGGCGTTAGGTTAATTTTGTGTCTTGTTTAACTGAGCCTCTCTTTTCCCTGTTAAATTGTGATTCAGTTAAGTGATTTGACTTTTTCGGTGGTTTAATTTGATTTCGATGGGTCAAATCCAATGTGTCAACCTTTTAAATTTAGAAGAATTATACTTTTTCTAGATGAAGATTGTATTTTGATTTTTGACCATCTCCCCGAGTATTGTAAAGCTAGCAATTAAGAAGATTTTAGCAATTTATATCAGTTTTCCTTTGTATAAATCTAGAAACTGACCATGCGTCTTCATATTTCTCTGCCATTCTAGGAAGCAAAACAAAGTCATTCATGGGTGATCATACCGTGGTTGATGTGAACGAGCTGTTAAAGACGGAGGCGTCTGAATCTAATAACGGGCCCACGTGTAAAGACCCGAAGATCGTTGGTTCCTCATCATCTTCAACTTCAGTGGAAAATGAGAAAGTACCCATTGAAGTGGCTAAAGATGATCAAGATGAACAAGCACCACTCATAGGGAATGGTGAGTGTAGGATATGCCAGGAGGAAGATTCTCTCAAGAATTTGGAAAGTCCTTGTGATTGTAATGGAAGTCTTAAGGTATATTCATTTGAAGAATTTTTAGTTGGTGATGTCTTATTACAAATATAAGATGTTCAATCATGTATTAGGAGCTATAGTTGAATATCTTACTTAACGACATTTCGTGGTTTGTGTGCAGTATGCTCACAGAAAATGTGTCCAGCACTGGTGCGACGAGAAGGGAGACATCATTTGTGAGATCTGCCATAAGGTATGTGATTACCATTGTCTGAAAATTCCTCTGCATCCAAAAATGGCCGTGGAGTTCGATAGGTGTAATAGTTAAGTTCCTTAACTGATTTGTCTTTGAATAGTTCTGTGGTGTTGTGATAGTTTATTGCCTGCCTATGATGTCTGAGTGAAGGCCTATCAATTTCTAAGGATTTCATCAACTAATTGGGGCCTATGATGCCTATCCTTTTCAGGGATTTGATTTGGTCAGGTGATTTATTACGTATTTTCTGATGTTACATTCTTATTCTTCTCTTGAAGCCATATCAGCCTGGCTATACTGCTCGCCCACGTCCTCCTCCTGACGAGAATAGCATTCATATGGGGTAAGGTTTTGACCTTAGCTTTCTCATATTACAACTATAGTTTGTCCAAATTCTGATGTGACTTTTGCTTTTAATTGTTTTGTTCCATTACAGAGGAATATGGCAGGTCTCAGGGACACCAGTGGATATGAACGATCGTCGGCTGAGAGCCATTGCTGAGGCTGAACGTCAGTTGTTTGAAGGCGAATATGATGATTTTCACGGTACCCACAATGATGGAGCTGCCTTCTTCCGCTCAGCTGCTCTCGTCGTAAGTCAAATCCTTCACATCATGATTTGGTGAACTTGAATGATCAGCCGAAAGATAAAAAATTGTGTTATTTAGCAAAAATAAATTGCATATGTTTGGATGGTTGCAGTTAATTGCCCTTCTGCTACTGAAGCACGCTCTTTCCCTAACCGATGGAGACAGCAGCGACGATGGAGACGATGCCTACACTTTCTTTTCAGTAAGTTGTTCAAACAAAATAATAAAAAAAAAACGCATCTCTTCATCTCAATTCTTATGTAGTAATCACTAAGCCGACATGTATTCCCAGCTTTTCTTGCTTCGAGTCGTTGGCTTCCTCTTACCTTGCTACATCATGATATGGGCAATTAGCATCCTCCAACGCCGAAGACAGAGACAGGTGAAAACAAATTCTTTCCCCAAGATTCGATGGCCTTATTCCAAGAAACAAAAAAAAAAGATCAAACTATTCAGAAATCGATTTACTCGTGCCTCGTTTTCTAACCAACCCGTGATTCTAACAGGAAGCTGCAGCTTTAGCAGCAGCACGCCTCGCGATCCTCGTACAAGCTGCGCATAGGAGAGGCCTTCGCATGGCTGCTGAACCCAGCGCCTCGCAAGAAATCGTCTCTACTGTTGAGAACGTTTGATCGGTAAGAAAGCTTGTGACTCAACCGTCTAAGCTTAGTCTGTTGTTGTCGTGTATATGAACGAAGCTACTGTGCAACAGATTTGTATAATAATGGCGTCACTATGCTCAATGTCGAATTGGAACTTAGAATACGAATCGGGTCTTTTTTTATTACACTAACATTGGATTCTTCTGAGACGAAAACATGGCCAGTCTTTGTTGGAAGATGCTAAGCTTCTTGGAGGCATTTTTCCCAACATATATTCATCCTGCATTTGGAATAATATTCTCCAACAGCAGCCTTTGGTTTTTCATTTGCTTCTGATTTATACATGAAAAAAGGCAGACACTTTGTGAATCTGAAACTCCTCAGTTGATTCGCGGACCCTCATTTTGCTTTTAAAAACTTAAAAAACTCCCTTTTGGAGAAAGAAGAGAATTTTTTCCTTAGGACAGACAATAGAAAGGATTATATTATTATTACAGCCAACCTCAGACCAATTCAATCTGTTTACTCTGTAAGTTCCATCGACATTCCCATATAATGGCGCTCTTCTTTCTGACAAGTAGAGCGTTTGTCGTATTCATTTGCATAGGCTTAATAGCTTCAGTTCAACAGCCTATAATGTCAGCCAACATCCGCCGGCGTTTGCTTCAAAAGTTGGGGACAAATGATCAGAGTAAGAAGCCATCGTCATCCTCTTCAGAAGGCAAGAAATGGTATGCTTCGAGCCAACGTAGTGCTCCGAGGGGATCAGATCCTATTCATAACAAGGCCCTAAATGGATAGATATTGATAATATGGTCTCTCTCTCTCTCTCTCTCTCTCTCTCTCTCTCTCTCTCTCTCTCTCTCTCTCTCTATCTCTCTCTCTCTCTCTCTCTGAAGAGAGGTGACAAGTGGGGGAGATGTATAAATCCTTGGAAGTTGCTTGAGTTTTTAGTACGTAGCTTGTCGATGTAAGGACATGCGATCAATCCTTGTCTTCCTCTTGTTAGTTGTTCGCTAAAGACGTTTTTAAGCTTATCATTTACCATGGAGATTTGCATGTGTAATCGAATTACGATGGTGCAATAAGCTAGTTATTTACTTAGGGTTCATTATATTAGTTTAACATGCATTTTACTTGCGTAGTTAATCTTGTCAATTCGAGATGAGAAATTCTCTTTCTCATCAAATAGTCGAATCATAATCATTTTTTTAATAATCTAAGGGAAGCTTTAAATAAATAGCCACATTTTGTACAGTACAGAAATGATTGAAAAAAGAACTTATTCTCGCAAGTATTCCTCCATATCTGTGAACCACTCTTTTCACTACTACATAAAGATTATTAGAGTATAATATATTTCCTAATGCATGCTTTAGAATCAATGGAAAAGAATATGTTCCTTCATGGAAACGATATGGAACCAGTCTATCGTCTAAAATTTATGATAAATCCAACTCAATAGTTGGGCCGTTTTTATCAAACAACGGGCCTTAAAATTAGATATTTCTCTAACTTATATTTATGATAATATATATCATAAACATTACAAGCATGAAATTTAAACCGACGAACGCGAGTTAATAAATGAGAAAAATAATTATTGTGGTTATTATTTTGTAAGTCGGGTCATGTGTGAACTCAAAAACCAGTTGTAATTAGTACGATCTTGAATAAAAAAGTATATTATGTTATAGCATTATTTGTGTTTAATGTTTCTTCTAGTTGGGGTAATGTTGACTACCACTAATGATTAATATGATCAGCTGGCCATTCATTTTATTATTTCAACCATCACCTCAACTCTTACCAATAATTGTCCCCCGTTTTATAATTCCGTGTCTTTACATTACATCATTTGACCGAGTAATTGGCAGAGAATTTTAATACTATATATTATATACATTTTTAAGAAAAAATTATCATATTCTGATTCTACTCGATATTAAACCGCCCCATATTTGGCCGACTTGAAGTAGGTCAAGGCTAATTTCCAAATTTCGCCGAAAAGACAATTATGATATGAACTGATTATTTATACCTCTTCGAATCAATTATCCGATAAAGATGATTTCTGAAAAATAAGTTAGATTTGATGCCTTCACGACAGACATTCTTACAGCACGATTATGTTCCTTCACCTAAATGAATAAAACTCTCGCGCGTGCTTACGATAAGGACAACAAATTGTTAATGACATTCACATCGTCCTAATCCACTTATGCATGAATTTGATTCTTCAAATCATTATCGAGTCATTTCAAACTTTTATTTATGCTTTAATCACGCGAAGGCTCAAATAATCAAACCGTATTTGCCTGCAATTAGTTTTACTATTTTCGATGGTTTAATTTCAATCTAAATAGTGAGGAGTTTGCAATACCGGTAAGGTTTTTGCATTTTATTGAACATATTAAGATGGAATGAGTTCATTAGTCACTTTACAATGATGTTTAGATGCATGCCAAGCCATCCTATTGATTATTAATCTAACCTTTTTTATCCTTAATAAAAACTAAATTAGCGGCAAAGCAATCAAGATCAACTATAAAATATTTAACTAACATATATTCTATTGCGCATATTTCGTTTTAGGTAATGCGTAAATGAAATTCAATCTCATGACACCTATCAACCCACTTTGATTAAATCTATTTTTAAATTTTTGCTTCAAGACTAATTAAACATATTAGAGTATGGTTATTAGTCGCGCTACGTGTCTGGTCAGACTATGATCATTATACAATTGAACAAAAGATTATTATTGTATTCTTTTATTTATCATCCCGAGACAAAGAAAAAAGTTGGATTATTTTAATATTTAGCAAATCTATGGTCTTTCCATATATGGAAATGTATGATCGGGTTAAGCGTATAATAGTATTTTACTATTAGTCACTTGTAATAAAAATAAAATATATCGTATAAACTTTAAGCAGTTTGTTGGATATGTTATGGTTAGTTAAGAGATGCAGTATTTTAGGTTGTCTTTTTAAATACATTTATCACCACTTTGTTTTAAATCATACAACTCATCAAATCTGCATTCATAAATAATTAATAAAATATAAAGATTATACTATGTGTTAGTGCAGTGGTCAAGTTAATCTTAAAAAAACATCAAAATTCAAGAGATGAACTCTCATGAGCTTCAATTATCCACAAAATAAGTGGTGGACGTTATTACATGAAATTATAAAACCCCTCATTTGTCCACTTTGTACCACGCAATCTACCTCAACAAACTCTCCAAGTAAAATTAAATAGAAAAATCATACAAGTTAAATTACTCTTAATCAAATCTTAAAAGAGAAAAATCATTACCTTCGTCAAATTTATAGAAACCCTTTTCTTCAAGAAACACACACACACACACACACATTAACAATGGAGTTAGATTTAAACCCAACTTCTAATACTTCACAGACCAAAAGCACAAACGACAACACTAGCGATGAATCAAACGAAACCCCACCACACAAATCTCACAACTCTTTATCTTTCACCCACCACGGCGGCCGCCGCCGCCCCGCGCCTGAGGAGAACGCGGCGGCGATTTACAGAGAGTGCCTCAAGAACCATGCAGCTGCCATAGGCGGCCACGCCGTTGACGGCTGCGGCGAGTTTATGCCGCCGCACCCAACTTCTGTCGACTCCACTTCGCTGAAATGCGCCGCCTGTGGATGCCACCGGAATTTCCACCGCCGCGAGCCACGTTCACCCGCCGGGCTCGCCGCGATTACCCCGCCGTTTATCGATTTCCGCATCCCTCCTCCGGTCAATAGCTTCTCTCTGTCGCCTTCTCCGCCGCCGAAGACGGAGGAGAAAGTGACATCGGCGCTGAAACTGTGAGTAGACTAAAGATTTAATCTTTATGAATTGGGAAGTTGACTGTACTCGACTCTTTACATTTCTAGAGAATTTCTTTTTTCCAATTATTGCCACCGACAAGCCGCACAATTTCTTTTATCATCAGGTTTAGAGCTCCGACGACGCCGACGGCGGACCACGGTACCACCACCGCCGGCCAAGGCGGCAGAAAGAGGTTTAGAACGAAATTCACCGCAGAGCAGAAGGAAAAAATGCTTAATTTCGCGGAAAAAATGGGGTGGAAACTGCAAAAATGGGACGAAGAGAAAGTAAGAGATTTCTGCAGTGAGATAGGAATCACTAGAGCTGTGCTCAAAGTGTGGATGCACAATAACAAGAACACATTCGCCAAGAATGGTAATAATGCTAAAGATACGATCTTGACGATGAACGGTGATCAAAACGACGATGATCGTAATGGTAATGACGACACGGGCTTTGTTCATCATCATCCTCAGAGCAATGGAAACGATGGAAGAGATATTTAGAGGGTATTATGTGAAGATAGGAACGGTGGTAATCTTCGTTATTGTAATACGAATGATGGGTCTTGAATCTTGAGTAGCTCATATACTATTTCTTCTTTCTTTTTGCTTTTTCTTTCCATGTTGTATTTACTCTTCAATGCTGTATGGTTAACAATACTTTCAGTTTTCTGATAGTTGTAATGGAGGAGAGTCTTCAAATTCAGACATATGATGTTCTTCCTATATCTTTCAGGTGGTATTTGTTTATGCTGATCCAGCATCACGGACACCGTGATGTGGATCAAGGTGATATATCATCATTATGTTTGTTTTGGGGTGGTATTTCATTTCGCATATCAAGGTGATATTGGAATATTATGTTTGATTAATTACGGTGATGTGCGGGGTGATATTCCATAAATAACATATTTAACCCTACGTATATCATATAGGTAATGTGAATTAATATGTTTATGTTGAGATGATATTTTACGTAACAATGATCAATGTTTTAGTATCGAGTTTAGATTTTTTAAAGCATTTATAAGTCTACTATATAATTATCAATATTATTTTATATTTTTAATCATTAAATATGTTTTTAAAATTTAAAATAGTTAGTTATATAATTTAAAATATCAATAAGGGTATATAAGAAATAAATGTTAAAATACCATGTGTAATATTGTCCAAATAAAAAATCCAAATATCACCATCACCGTAATATTGGATCAACTAGCTTTTTTGGGGTGATCCAAAAGTTGGAATTCCCACTTTGATCACATAGGTGATGACTCCATCACCTACGAAAAACAAACACAGTGGTGAGGAGGTGATGTGAGGTGATGGTTTGGAGCATCACCTCAAAACAAGCACCCCTCACATAATATATTACCGTCTGAAAGTTATTTATAGTAAGTTTGGATTAGTAAGGTCAACCTTCTATATTATAAGCTCCGATTTTGGATTAGATGCGACTTGCATAATAAATGCTTATGACTACAGTTAAGAGTTCATCCCATATCTTGTTCAAACTTGGCGTGTTGTGCCTTTGAATTAATTGCTAAAAAACACTAACACTTTCTTTAATCTTTTACTACAAACTGTTGCGAAATGGACAGCGTAACAAAATTGGAAATGACTATGAGGATAAATGGAACACGGGAATTTACGTGGAAAACCCCTTTTTAACTTGGGATAAAAAACCACGGGCGAGGTAGAAATTTATTATTGGGGTAAAAACAGGGGTTACAACCTCTCAATCTATAAAGGAGAAAACACACACTATCTCTCTTTATAGTCGGAGCAAATACCGAACAAACCCTCTATTTTTCTCTATTTCTTTCCTCTCTCTATTAGGCTTTTATTTGGTTTTTTTGGTGTTTTTGGTGTGAGATTACAATGAGATTAAGAGCCTATTTATAGGCTAAAACCTAAGCTACATGACAATATTAAACATGTCATTGCTTAGGTCATACTTATTATAATATTAATATAATAATAGTATTATTAAGACTAGTTGAGATGGGTTGGTTCACCAACCCACTCAACATACTTTTCTATCAATCTCCCACTTGAAGATTTGATTGATTCCCGATCAGATCTTCAAACCATTCTTCTAGCTCGCCTTTGCATGTTAGTTATGCTCGGTCAATCCACAGGAGGAACGACACCACATAAACTTGTCCACAGGAATTGCTTTGGTCATGTAGTCTGCCAGATTATCTGCAGTGTGAACTTTTTGCATGTCCACAGTCCCCACTTCCACTTGTTCACGAACAAAGTGGTATTGGACCCGGATGTGTTTGGTTCTTGAATGATATGCTGGATTCCTTGCAAGATGCAACGCACTCTGGCTATCACAATAGAGAACAATATTCTCCTGTTTGTGGCCGAGTTCTTCCAGCAACATCTTCAACCATATTGCCTCTTTACTGGCTTGCGTAGCTGCGACATATTCTGCTTCCGTTGTTGACGTTACAACAATGGACTGCAGTTTTGAAACCCAGCTTACAGCACCGCCAGCAAGATTAAACACATATCCGGTTGTGGATCTGCTTTTATCAAGTTCACCTGCATAATCTGCATCAACAAAACCATGGACAGTAAAATCTGTACCTCCGTAACATAAGGCAAGATCAGAGGTTCCCTTGATGTATCTGAGAATCCTCTTAACAGCACTCCAGTGCTCCCGGCCAGGGTTGGACATGTATCGGCTAACAACTCCCACTGCATGGGCAATGTCTGGTCGGGTACAGACATTGCGAACATTAGACTTCCTACCGCCGATGCATATGGCAGTCGAGACATCTCTATCCTCTCATCTTCATCAGTAGGACACATCTCGGAGGATAGCTTGAAATTAGTAGCAAGAGGAGTAGATATTGGCTTACTGTCTTGCATGTTGAACCTTCGCAGAATTTTCTTCAAATAATTCTTTTGGGAAAGCCAAATCTTCCGCTTGCTTCTGTCTCGAGATATTTGCACGCCAAGGATTTTGTTTGCCGGGCCCAAGTCCTTCATTTCGAATTCACTTGCCAGTTGAGTCTTTAAGTCGGCGATACGACCTTTGTTAGGTCCTGCTACCAGTATATCGTCGACGTACAACAGCAACATGATGAAATCGTCATCGCCAAATCTCTTGAAATACGCACAAGGATCTGCATATAGCCTGTTGTAGCCAAGACTCATTATGAAGGAGTCAAATCTCTTATACCAGCATCGAGGTGCTTGTTTGAGCTCGTAAAGAGATTTGATCAATTTGCAAACTAAATCTTCTTTTCCTTGTTCCTCGAAACCTTCTAGTTGAAGCATATATATTTCTTCATCCAGGTCACCATGGAGAAAGGCCGTTTTAACGTCTAACTGCTCAAGATGCAAGTCGAATGTAGCACACATTGACAAGACCACCCTGACTGTTGTAAGTCGAACCACCGGTGAGAAAATTTCGTTGAAGTCAAGCCCTTCTTTCTGAGCATATCCCTTTACAACCAGTCTAGCACTGTAGCGCTCTACCTGGTCATCACCATTCCGCTTGATTTTGTACACCCATTTGTTGCCAATGGGTTTCCTTCCTTGCGGTAATGGCACCAACTCCCATGTCTTATTTTTATAGAGAGCTTCCATTTCCTCTTGCATCGCTGAAATCCACAGACTCGCATCTGAATTATTCAGTGCTTCTTGGAAAGTGGTTGGCTCTCCATCCTCCGTTAGAAAACAGTATGCAAGATTGCTCTCTATCTCATAATCTGAGTGCCAACTTGGCGGCCTACGCTCGCGTGATGACCGCCAGAGATCCGGTACTTCAGATTCGACTGGGTTGAGCTCTTCGTGCGCCGGTTCAGCTTCAGAAGAATTATATTGCTCCAATTTTCTTTTCACCGGTGCAGTCTTTGTCACGCCTTTTGGACTGCTATCATTTTTGACTTGCTCTTGATCACCATCCTCCAAGAAGATAACATCTCTGCTGATAATCACTTTGTGATCAGTGAGATCCCACAAGCGATACCCCTTTACTCCATCAGCATACCCCAAGAATAGGCATTTCCTGGACTTTGGATCCAACTTTGTTGTTTCTTGGTTGTGGTACATCGCGTACGTTGAACTTCCAAATATATGGAGGTTTGAATAATCTGCAGGTGCACCAGTCCACATTTCCATCGGTGTTCGCATCTCTATAGCAGTAGATGGAGCCCGATTCACCACATAACAGGCAGTACAGACCGCTTCTGCCCAGAACTTCTTTTCCAGGCCTGCAGTTCTCAACATTGCCCTCGTTCTTTCCAACAGGGTTCTATTCAACCGCTCTGCCACTCCGTTCTGTTGTGGAGTGTAAGCCGTGGTGAACTGCCTTCTGATGCCCGCGTCTTTGCAGAATTCAGTGAATTCTTTGCCAGTATATTCTCCTCCATTATCTGACCGGAGACACTTGATTTTTCTGCCGGTTTCAAGTTCAACTCGCGCCTTGTATGTTTTGAAAATAGGAAACACTTCGTCCTTCTTCTTGATTGGGTACACCCAGCATCTCCTGGAGTAGTCGTCTATGAATGATACGAAGTAGCTAGCTCCTCCCAGGGACGCAACCGGTGCTTGCCATACATCAGAGTGGATCAATTCTAGAATTTCTTTGCTTCTAGAATTTGAAGTGGAGAACTTCAGGCGATGCTGCTTGCTCACAATACAATGCTCGCAGAATGGGAGCGTCACCGTCGTGAGACCAGGAAGTAGATTCTTTTGCGCAAGAATTTTCATGCCTTGTTCAGACATATGACCAAGTTTCTTGTGCCAAGTCATCGTAGACTTTTCATTTGAACTTGTCGTGGCAACGGATGCTTGCCCTTCTTGCAGAGTCTCTCCCTTTAGCATGTATAGATTTGCAGCTATCTTTTCTCCCTTCATCACCACTAGCGCTCCTTTGGAAACCTTCATGATCTTGTTTTCCAATTCAATTTTGAAACCTAGATCATCAAGTTGCCCCACGAACAAAAGATTTTTCTTCAAGCCCTCCACATGTCGCACAACATGGATGGTACGCACAGTGCCGTCGTACATCTTTATTTGAATCGTACCCACCCCGACAATCTTCAGCGATTGGTCATTGCAGCTGTAGACATACCCTCCAAAGGTTGGCTCGTATTGGTGAAACCATTCCCTTCGAGAGGTCATGTGAAAAGTAGATGCAGAGTCCATGAGCCACACGTCATTTTCAGCGATAGTGGTTGCGGCTTCACACACCAAGGCAATTCCATCGTCGGTAGTGTTGGCGACATTTCCTTGGGCATTGGGATTCTTGTTTAGAGCCCAACAATCTTTCTTCAGATGACCTTTCTTGCCACAGTGGTAACATTTTATCGCCTTCTTAATTTTAGTAACAAGGCTTTGCCGTTTTTGACTCCCACTTGGACCAGACTCTCCGGGTCTTGTCCGTTTTCGGCTCATGTTTGGACCACGTGCTCCTGATCTTGCCCTCGTCACTGCCAATGCTTCTGCCTGTTGGGATATTATCAACTTGTCTTCTTTGTTATTGCGCCGACTTTCTTCTTCGAGAACCGCAGCTGCAATATTGTCGAACATAAGTTTTCCCGCAGCTTGGTTGTTGCTCAGATTGATGACAAGTTGATCGTAGGAGTCTGGCAGGCTTTGTAGTAGAAGCTCGGCACGTTCACTTGGCTCTATTTTGTAGTCCAAGTCTTTAAGTTGAGAGAACAGAGTATTCAACTTATTGATGTGCTCGGTCACTGAAGAAGATTCTTCCATCGTAGATGGTATAATTTTCTTTTCAGGAAAATTCGGCTGTGGAGTGACTTGACTTGATACAACTTCTCAAGATGGTCCCAAATTTCTTTCGCACTGGTTTTCTCTTCGACGCTTGATAATATATCATCTGCTAATGTCAGATGAATATTGGCGATGACTCTCCCGTCTATCTTCCTCCATTTGGCATCACTAACAATAGTTGTTGGTCTGCCAGTGAGCGCCTCCAGACAATTTTCTTTGAGTAAAATTGCCTTTATCCTCATTTTCCACAGTGAGTAGTTTCTCCCGTTGAATTTCTCAATTTCATTTTTAGCTGCCATTTTTCCCACGTCGCTATCGTCGGAGAAATTCGACAGTCCAGCCAAATAGTACTGATCAGATAATTTGCAGAAAGGGTAGCGACCAGCTTTCAAGACAAAATTACCCTTCTAAGTAAATTCCCAGATGAGATCTGGTGGGGTCACTATGTGTCCCGCTTGGCACCAGCCACCTAGACAGAACTTACTTACACAGTCTATTACCACGACTTGCCAAAAACTCTTCCGTAACGATAAACCTTTTCGATATCCTTTCTGATGTGGAAGATCAGACAAAGCTGCAACCACAGAGCATAATTGGAATATCAATCAGGGCTGGCTCTGATACCACTTGTTGCGAAATGGACAGCGTAACAAAATTGGAAATGACTATGAGGATAAATGGAACACGGGAATTTACGTGGAAAATCCCTTTTTAACTTGGGGTAAAAAACCACGGGCGAGGTAGAAATTTATTACTGGGGTAAAAACAGGGGTTACAACCTCTCAATCTATAAAGGAGAAAACACACACTATCTCTCTTTATAGTCGGAGCAAATACCGAACAAACCCTCTATTTTTCTCTATTTCTTTCCTCTCTCTATTAGGCTTTTATTTGGTTTTTTTGGTGTTTTTGGTGTGAGATTACAATGAGATTAAGAGCCTATTTATAGGCTAAAACCTAAGCTACATGACAATATTAAACATGTCATTGCTTAGGTCATACTTATTATAATATTAATATAATAATAGTATTATTAAGACTAGTTGAGATGGGTTGGTTCACCAACCCACTCAACATACTTTTCTATCACAAACAACATATCGCTAGCTAAGTCATGTGCCATCTATAACAATGACGATCTCAAATTCAATTACATGATTAATCTATAACTTTACATCATTAATTATTTGTCCACATGGCTTAAGGGTGGATTTAATGTCACATGTAGTGCTAACTGCTAGGTAGAACTTCAACAATTATCATGAAATTCATTACAATTTTTCCATTTTTGTAAATAAACGATTCCGTAACGGGCTTTAGGAGAAAGCCCAATTACTTGAGTTATTCAAATACGGCCCAATTGAGAAAATTAGGGCTCGCGACAGAACAGCTATACACCTCTTTCGTTACTGAAGAATTCAACTTTTTGCATTGAAATCGCAACGGATCGAGGATGGTGCAACGGTTAACCTATAGATCGCGGCATAGTTATGCCACTAAATCAAATCAGCACCGAATCGTTAAAACCCCAGGTGGAGATTTGTACGTGTGTGTGTGTTTGCTGCGTGAAACCTTCGTTTTTTTCTTAATTGGTTGGTGCGTGGTGTGAAATAGGGGGGAAGCTTGTGTATCAGACTACCAAGAAGAGGGCGAGTGGACCGAAATGTCCTGTCACCGGCAATAGAATTCAAGGGGTGAGTTTATGTTTTAACCGTTTTCTGGAATTATGTCCCCCTTCCTTTCTTTTTTTCCCCCAATTTGGGTGTTTGATTAGATGTGTTTGGGTGAATCCAGTAGGTTTGCTTACTTTTATGTTATCTGTAGAAATGATGCGATTGAATGTTCATGATTTGTTTTCTCTTCATTTTCTGTTTGCTTGTAAAATGTTTGATGAATGTTTGGTAGTGTAAGTGGAGAGTTGGGATTAAAGTTGACAGCTTTCGTGCTCTTTTCCTGTACTTTTATCTGAGAGTAATGGCAAGGCTTCATAAAGAATCCGACAGCAAAAAACCTTACAGCAGTCTTCATGCATTTGAAGTATTTTCTTGATAAGGTTCCACAATGCCATGTGTTCTTCATTATTGGGTTGTGAGCTTCATGTTTGTGCAGATTCCACACTTGAGACCAGCTGAATACAATAGATCGAGGTTATCGAGAAACCGAAGAACAGTGAATCGTGCTTATGGTGGGGTGTTGTCTGGTGGTTCTGTTAGGGAGAGGTTTGTTCTTTTTACCATCAGTATATCAATGTGAATTACCCATTTTGTGATTATAGATCATTCACATTCTTTTTTTTGGCGATGTCGAAGGATCGTTAGAGCTTTCTTGGTGGAGGAGCAGAAGATTGTGAAGAAGGTTCTGAAGATACAAAAAGCAAAGGAAAAACTCGCTTTTAAGAGCTAGATTATTATCTTCTGAGGATTGGATGTATCTGCCTTTTAATGTTTGGATGCTACTTGCTTGATTATGAGACATTATTCCCTTCAAACTTGTCGAAAAAACTTGTACTACGATCTATGTGTGTAAGGCAATGGAACCCAAAGTTGTTTTCTTGGAATTAATTGCAGTTTTCTTTTACATTTTCTTTTGTCTGTCATCATTACATTACATTTTACGGGCAAATGAGGGATAAAAGTTCGCTCAACTCCACCCCTATAGTTAAAATTGAATTGAAAATAGAAGAAAACCCTCTTTTTTTCCCTAGTAATCATCATTCATCATCATCATCCCTCTCTCTTCTTGGTAATAAGAAAATGGGGACAGTGTTCTTCTATCATGGGATCCACCTGATAAATTCCCATTTTCACTACAAACTTCTCGAGTCTTGACAAGTGAAGAATAAAACATTAAAAAAAAAGCTAAAACAGCGTTAGTTTACAGTAGTTTGGACTACTCAAGAAAGACCGAGGACTCCAGGGATTTAGTGACTGCTAAAAGCTTCGAGCTTGCAGTTCCTTGAATCAGCAATCGGCTAAAAAACGATTGATTTCGTCCAAATTCTACTTAGATTAGGACTCAATTCGAACTCATTTCTTCATCATCATCATCGTCATTCTACTCTCCCTAACCGACGTTTTCAGCACCACTCATGGCCATCAAGCTCAGCTCAGTAGACAGCAGAACGAGGACATTAATGCCCATCCTCATAACCGCCGCCCTTTGCTGTTTCTTCTACTCCCTCGGATCATGGCAAGGAAACGGATTCGGAAAATCCAACCCGACCCATATCCCCTTCATGGGCTCAAACTGCGATTCACCGAAGCTCACCGTCGAATCACACCACCACAGCCGAGAATCTCAAATCTCCACAGGTTATTACAAGCCTTGCCCTCCCAAGTACGCCGACCACACGCCTTGCCAGGACAGGCGGCGGGCCATGCGCCTGTCCAGGGAGAACATGTTCTACCGCGAAAGGCACTGCCCCGCCGAGAAACAGAAGCTACGCTGCCTCATCCCAGCGCCAAATGGCTACGTGGCGCCCTTTCGCTGGCCTACGAGCCGCGATTACGTGCCCTACGCCAACGCCCCTTACAAGAGCTTGACGGTGGAGAAGGCGATTCAGAATTGGGTCCAATACGAGGGCGATGTGTTTAGGTTTCCCGGCGGAGGAACGCAGTTTCCTCAGGGAGCTGATAAGTACATCGATCAGCTTTCTTCTGTCGTGCCCATTGGGAATGGTACCGTTAGGACAGCCTTGGACACTGGTTGTGGAGTACGTGCGATGTTCAAAGATCTTTCTTTTTATCCTATTGTGGAATTCTTGGACGGTTTTCTTTATTTACTGACGTTATTGTACTGCTACTTTAGGTTGCTAGTTTGGGTGCTTATCTTTGGGATAGAGACGTTATAACTATGTCATTTGCACCGAGGGATTCGCACGAAGCCCAGGTTCAATTCGCCCTCGAAAGAGGTGTGCCCGCGGTGATTGGCGTTCTTGGGACGATTCAAATGCCATATCCTTCTCGGGCCTTCGACATGGCTCACTGTTCTCGGTGTTTGATACCTTGGGGGGCGAATGGTTGGGCGTTGAATTACGTTATGAATAACAGAGATTACTGAGTTTATGTATACCTTGTTTGATTTGTCGATCGTTTTGTCTCTGTTTCAGATGGAATGTACATGAAGGAAGTTGACCGTGTGCTTAGGCCTGGCGGATATTGGGTCCTTTCGGGCCCGCCCATAAATTGGAAATCGAATTTCAAGGCGTGGAAGCGAACTGAGGAAGAACTCGAAGAAGAGCAGAGGAGGATCGAAGAAATTGCTGAGCTCCTTTGCTGGGAAAAGATGTCTGAAATAGGCGAAATCGCTGTATGGAGAAAGAGAGCAAACTCAGATTCTTGCCGTGCTTTGCGAGAGAAATCAGGCGCAGCGTTCTGCGAATCGAACGATCCTGATGATGTCTGGTTTGTTCTGATTGCCGAGCGCATAAAAAAGTAATGTTTTTTAATATATTCGTCGGATATATGTCTAATTCTAACCTTATCAGGTACAAGAAAATGGAAGGGTGCATTGCCAGCACCCCTTATAATAGCGCAAAGGTCAACATTTCTGATCTTAATCCTTTTCCCGAGAGGATTTACGCCATTCCCCCGAGAATCGCCGGGGGCTCAGTGCCTGGAGTTTCAGTCGAGGCATACTTAGAGGACAATAAGCTGTGGAAAAAGCGCGTAAATGCATATAAGAAAACAAACCAGCTTATTAATAGCGGAAGGTACAGAAACATCATGGACATGAACGCTGGCTTAGGAGGTTTTGCTGCTGCGATTCAATCCAATCGTTTGTGGGTTATGAACGTTGTGCCCACGGCGGGCGAAAAGAATACGCTCGGCGTCGTTTATGAGCGAGGGCTTATTGGAATTTATCACGACTGGTATGGAAAAAGCTTCTTCTTTTATCCGTTTTTGGGTTCTTCTGAAATTCTTGAATCTTGATATTGTTCGCCCCTAATCGCTAAAAGATTGTGCTTTGAGCCTTTATCCTGAAAAAAACGCCTAAAGACAACATCGTTGATTTCCCATTTTTTATAAGGTGTGAAGCGTTTTCGACGTATCCAAGAACGTACGACCTCATCCATGCCGATCATGTATTCACCTTATACAAGGATAAGTGAGTGACTATTTCGTGCCTCGGGTTTTTATCGATTTGTAAGAGAACTACAGAACGTTGTCTATGCAAAATGGGTGTTAATTTTTTTTCTCTTCTCCAAAAACAGGTGCGACTTCGAAGACATTTTGCTAGAAATGGACAGAATTTTGAGACCAGAAGGTGCAGTTATATTCCGCGACAGCGTCGACGTGCTCGAAAAGGTGAGGAAGATCATCAATGCCATGCGATGGAATTCGAAGATGATGGATAACGAAGATGGCCCTTTGATTCCCGAGAAAGTGCTATTCGCGGTTAAGCTTTACTGGGTCGGGAATTCCACTTCTGCGCGAAGATAACAAGCAGAAAAAAAAAATGGAATTCCTTACAATTTCATGCTTGATTAGTTGAGATTGTAGTGTTTCCATGCTGTGTAATAACACACATTATCAGTTTCGATGCAAACCCTTTTCTTTCATACAATACAAGGCTGTAAATTGCAAGAAAAAAGGCCACAATTTAATGTTTCCCACACACACACACACTATTGTGCATATAAGCATATGTATAATCAGAATAACTGATCGGGGGACCTAATTGCACTTCATGAATGCTTGCTTTATCTTCATCCACAAAGAACGAACGCCACCCAGGCTGAACCCACCCGAAGATGTTCGATTATTCTCCCCGCCACTTTTTGGCTTTGAGAAAGTGATCTTATTCGACGCCTTCGCGTTTTCCCTGCGTAGTTTTTCCAGCCCGAGCGTGTAGAAAGGAGAAGATGGCAGGCCATTCGACGCACGAATTGCGCGGTTGAGCTGTTTAGTTATTGCTTGGAGCTCGTAAGAGTCGAGCAGATCGCTATTTCGTTTGTCCTCGAGACCCAATTTTCGGACTGGTCTATGTTCCATCATTCCCACTTTAGAACACAACACTATCAGAGGAACACATAAGGTGAAATTCTGTATTGATTGTGTATGTATATTTCTTGATGATTACGTTTTAGTTTGTACCTTGTAATAATCGAGGAATTAGCTAAAGGCTTGCATAGATTCTGACGCTGTGATGGATGGCTTTTGTTCGCAATATCATATTTCATCATTCATGGTCACAACACAAACATGTAAATATTGTGAACTGTAATCTGAAAATAACATGTTTCAAGAATATTATGTTCTTACACCACCACGAGAGAGGCAAATGTATCTGGGATGAAATAAAAATACATATCTTCGAGATTCGATAACGTTTTTACATTGCCACGCAGCAGAAGGTAAAAAAAAAAAAAAGATAGAACGTCGAAATTTTTTTCCATCATCAAGCGAGGTACCTGTATAGCTTTCGGTCTGCGTTATCTCTCTCCAAGAAATCTCTCTCAATGAGCGATTCGATCCTTTTCTTGATCTCCCCGGGATTTGCGAGAAACCTAGACTGCAGTTGCTTTGTGACCTCAGCTATGACGTTATTGTGATCCAACACTTTCCTAGATTTCATGATCCTTACGATCGCTGCCTCGATCTGAGGTTTTCTGTCCTCTTCGACCCTCTGTCTAGTTTCTTGTTTCTCGGGCTCAGATTCCTTCTGCGCCACCACGGTTCCAATCTTCACCTTACGAAGTTTGCTCGTAAACTTGTCGTTCACAGAAAATACGTCGTCTTCTCCTATATCTTTGCTCATGGGCTCCTTTCGAAGGACGTTCTTACCCTTCACGCAAGCTAGGGATTGGAGGCACCTCTTCAGATCGGGGGAAGGGATCTCAGTCGACTGCTCGATCTCCTTGTAGTTCAGAGAATCTGCATTGTTGAACAGCATCAGCACACACATTTGGTAAGTCGAAACATTAAGCTCGTATTTCTGGGCATTCCCGAAAGTTGCTCTCAGATCAGCCGTGCCCATGTTTGTTTGCCACGACAGTCTTCGACCAGTGTGGGTCCCGAGGTAGTACGACTTGAATTTCTCGCACAGCGCCGATAGTTCAGAAGGCAAGTTGCAAGTGATGCTAGATTGAGTTGGCCATGAGCCAGTAGTTAAAACCTGGACGACTAAAGTGGGGCCCTGTCCTAACTCAGAACCGTGAGCTGCGTAGAATCCCTGCATTGTGTCCTGAGAAGTTTTCATGTCGGTGAACATCCCTTCCAATTTCGAAGTAAATTGGTACCCACATTCCGTTTTCAACTTAACGATGAGGCTT
Organism: Craterostigma plantagineum; assembly: GCA_027422505.1. NCBI lineage: Eukaryota > Viridiplantae > Streptophyta > Magnoliopsida > Lamiales > Linderniaceae > Craterostigma > Craterostigma plantagineum. The sequence goes on from JAPQWV010000005.1 coordinate 1,204,896, forward strand.
CTCTCGGCGTCATCAGATATTGTTTTCCCAGATAGGAGTCGCTTTGCAAGATGTTGTTTGTAGTATTTCTCAAACACGTCTTTCTCCTGTAGGTATCTGAACAAGATCATTACCTTATCGAGGATCACCTCGATGTCTTCTTCTTTCACTCCTTTGAGTCCCTTGCGCAGTTTGTCATCCACGAACAATGAGATATATTCTGGAGAACGAGGATTCAAGTTGATAAAGTATTCGAAAGAAGAATTCAAGGCATTTTGGAAGGTCTTATCGTTGTTGAACGCCTCGCTTATGATCTTATCATACTTATCCCTTTTCTCGAGGAGGGCTTCAACAAACTCCACTGGATTTTTTGATTTCTCAGAATCAGTAACGAGTTGTTTGCCTGTTTCTCTGACGTGTGACGTCATTACGTCTCTGATAGTCGATAGACCGTTTGAAACACGGCGGAATAAGCTATACATACGTCCCAAGTCTTCAAACTTGTCATCCATAAGCATCTTGACCAAGCCCGAATTTTCCATGTGAACCAACCTAAGCATGTGGTTTTCTATCATCTCTTTTTCCACTACATTAGTTATCTTCGATTCACTCTTCGCATCCAAGTAATGTGATACCCTCTCTATTTCTTCATTCAAACGTCTTTCAGCTTTCTTCAGGTAGTCCCCACAATCGCTGCACTCGATGAATTCTTGGGATTCCGCTCTGTAAAAATCAGCTGAAACATCAAGAAATGGTTTCTCAAAATCTTCTTGATAGACTGAAGCTCCAAGATCCATCAACATTTTGATTATGTTTCTCATCAATCCTCGGTTGATAACTTCACCGGTTCGCTCTCTCAGTATCAATTCAAGAAGTGTGTTCTGAAGCCTGGTACGTATTTTGTCAGAGTGGATTACATTGTCCCTCCAGAGATTCAACCCGAGCTCGTGAACAGGAGTTTTATGGGTGCTAGGAATGAATGTTCTGTCCATGTACATCAATATATCACGGATCATCTGCAAAGCTTTATTATGATCGTTCCATTTTGTATTAAGCTCCTCTAGAAATGACCCACCGAGTGCAGCATCTATACACTTGGACATAGTTTGAAGATGGAATGTCATAGTTGCCACAAGACCTGAATAAAGCCTTTCCCCGAATTTATGCAATACCATGTTGTACGCATTTCTGAATTCATAAGAAGACATCAAATCAGGAAAACAAAAGGTTAGTAAATTAAGGGCCATGCTTGTACAACAGAGGAGCCAAAATGTTAACTCATGGAAATTTAACAAGACATAATACATAGCATCCAAAAGTATATCTTTGTCAAAAATAAAGGTAAAAAAAGAAAATCAAATTACATAGCATCAGTAAATGGTAAGATGGTAGAATCTCAACCAAGCATCCAAAAGTATATCTTTGTCAAAAATAAAGGTAAGTCTTACAAGCATTTAATACCTATCAATATTTTCCTTAGGAAAAAATGTCTAGTAACAAGATACGAAATAATCTGTCCATGCACCAAACATACATTTACTGTTCTACCATTTCCCGTTACACAGTCAATGCATTCCACTCTTTTATTCAAAACAAATGCCTCATTTCACCGATAAAAAAAAAGACCAAGACAACCAATCTGGTCCATCCACGGTTCTCTTTGGAAAAGGGGAAAGGGAACTAAATGAGCTAATAGAAGTCTAAGGATGCAAAACATATGAAGAACCATCTCACTTTGTCCTAATTAGGCTTCAATAGATCAAATTCAGACAAATTGCCAACAACTAAAAAATAGCTCAGCTGCCTGTTAATTTCGTAAATGAATCACCTACGGAAGAAAGAAGCAATCGTTTCCAATTCAGCATATTTCTACCGAGAAAAGACACCATATGAAACAAAAAAAAAAAAAAAATCTAAATCCCATAATGACGAGCATCGACCTGTATAATTCCTCAAAACTGAGGCCACTTGAGTTGTGATTGTAAATCTCATGAATGGCATGCTCAAGAATCTTCCACGTCTTGTCAGCGTACTTAGGATCCACCACAACCTTGTGCTTAAAGGCTTCAATCTGGAAATTCCTCTTTTTCTGCCCACTATTCATCTTCAGCAAATTGAAAGTCCCACGAACCACCAATCGAAAAAAACAGACGCTCTAGTCGATCGATTAGGAATCTCCTCTCCTCTTAACAATCTGATTTGACGCAATAATGCAATCGAAACGGATAAAAATGAAATGGAGTTGGATACGAAATCGAGTTGTACCTTGTGCTGTTCGGCAAGTTTTCCCTTTGCTTTGATTGGGTTTGGAATTTTATGACGTGTTTGGTTTGCTTTCGATCGGAAGTAACATATTTGATAAATATTTTTACAAAATAATATAATTAACAAATCAGAGTGGCGCAGCTGAAGCGTGGTGGGCCCATAACCCACAGGTCACAGGATCGAAACCTGTCTCTGATATTAAAAAAAAATAATTTTTTTATTTTTGACCAAATTGGATCAAATATTGAAGGTTTGGGTTTTTAGTTGGGCCAGACAGAAATTGAGGTTCGGCTTTCAACTCGGAGGTATTTAAAGCGGCTTCAAATTCGATTTCTCCAAAGCCCTAACTAAAACTTCCAAGACGAGGAGAAGCAGCTGAAGGCAGTCGATCATCGCTTAGAAGATGGTTCACGTGTCAGTTTACAGAAACTGTGAGCTTTTTTTTTTTTGGTTTTGTTCTTAATGTGTTTCTATGTCGTGTTGTTTGGTTTTAAGCAAGAAACTGTGAGCGTCCGATTTGTTTTATGTTACTTGGATTGATATGTAGTGGCATTTCGTTTTGTGCGGGGTTTCCGTAGATTGTCGGTCAGCTATCGTTAATGCTAGCTAGTAGATTGTGAATCTTATCCTAAAAATTTTGTCACTTTGATCGCAGATTCGTCGTCTTGCCAGTATTTTTTTGTTAATCCTTAATAGTGATGATGTGCAGTTCATCAAGTGCTGAAAGCTTTTATTGATCTGCAGTGAAAAATTGGATAATTGAGGCACATTTGTTTATTAAAATGCAAATGATTTCCAGTTTTATATGGCATTGCTTGAGCCCCGTACTGTAACCTTAATATTCCGTCGCTGTCTTTGCTTAACCGAATTAGTCAGACACCTTCCGTAAGAAAGAATTGAAGCTATCCAATTCAAAATCACGTAGAAACCTCAATTTTTTGTTTCCTTGCTTAAAGATGGGAAGACATTCAAGAAACCGCGTCGTCCTTACGAGAAGGAGCGTTTGGATGCCGAGCTTAAGCTAGTCGGAGAGTATGGTCTGAGAGCCAAGCGTGAGCTTTGGAGGGTTCAATACGCTCTGAGCCGTATTAGAAATGCTGCAAGAAATCTCCTAACCCTCGAAGAAAAGGATCCACACCGTATCTTCGAAGGCGAAGCCATCTTAAGGAGGATGAACAGATACGGGCTTTTGGACGAGAGCCAAAACAAGCTTGATTACGTATTGGCCCTGACAGTCGAAAACTTCCTCGAGCGCCGCCTTCAGACGCTAGTGTTTAAGTCTGGCATGGCTAAGTCCATTCACCACGCTAGAGTTCTCATCAGGCAAAGGCATATCAGGTATCTTGTACTCATTTTCAACTTGACATTAATGGTATGATGATTGCAAATTCTATCCATTTAGTCCGCTTCTATAAAATTTTGCAACAACATATGCCTATTTTAATGAAAACCCTTACAGAGTTGGGTTATATGTATCTCCATAGACTGCTTAGCCATTGTTCAATGATCTAGGGTTGGGAGGCAAGTGGTGAACGTGCCATCTTTTACGGTTAGAGTTGATTCCCAAAAGCATATCGACTTTTCTCTCACAAGTCCCTTCGGCGGTGGTCGGCCTGGTAGAGTTAAGCGAAGGAATCAAAAGGCTGCTGCCAAGAAAGCGGGCGGTGGAGATGAGGAAGAAGAATAGTGCCTTGCTTGTGGATAAGAAAATGGTGTGCCTTGCTTAGTTCCGTGTCCTAAAAAAGATATATCTCTTTGTTCTTTCATCGACTGTCATCTCTTGCTTTTGGATGTCTATTAGGTTGCGTTTGGATTGATGTATTTGAATTGAAATCCGTGATTTGAAATTATGAATTCTGAAATCCAAATTTTAAATCCAAATCCACCGTTTGGCAAACGTTAGGATTTCGAAAATCCGAATTTCAAAATGTCCTCGAGCTCTCGAGCCGGCTTGAGCCATCGGTCATCGAGCTCGAGCAGGCTCATCGAGTTCGCGAGCCGACTTGACTCATCGGTCGTCGAGTTCGCAAGCCGGCTCGACTCATCGGTCGTCGAGCTCGAGCGGGCTCGTCGAGCTCGCGAGGACTCATGTCGTCGAGCTCGTCGGCCGACTCGACTCGTCGTTCGTCGAGCTCGCGGGTCGGCTCGACTCATCGTTTATCAATAATAATAATAATAATAATAATAATAATAATTTAAGAAAATAATCACGGCAAGATTTGGTATTTCGAAAACGGACCGTTTCCGATCGAATTTCAAATCCATCAAAATACAAGCGCTCGGATTCTCCTCGGATTTGGATGAAATCGAAATCCAAATCCGAGCGGTTGCCAAACGGGTTATTTGAATGAAATTCGGATTTCAAATCGAAATCCCCCAATCCAAACGTAGCATTAAACTTTTTGTGTTGAAACTTCGATCTTATTATCTCTGTCTACTTTAGTATCTGCTGCCTTTGTGATTGTGAAGAACTTTCCTGCTGTATTTTCTATGAAAATAAATCCTCTAGCATATACTTAATTCTCTTGTTTAAAGTCCAATAATTACGAGGAAATTTACCTTTAATTTCAAATTTCCATTTTTATGTTCGGGCTTGGACGAAATAGTAATCTATTGCCATGAACAAAATTGGAATTTCAAATTCAAATCTCGGAATTGAGACGCTATTTAATGTTGAGTGAATGTACATGTTCATTCGAATTGGATTTTTATCGAGTTTGATGGCGAACCGATGACCCGATTTGAATGGAAATTTGACTTCCATTCCATCAATTATTAATCAATCTTTTCTTCCATTTTAGGCATGGAAAAAGGGAGAAAAAAAAATAATATGAGCGTCTCCTTTTTCATTAAGAAGCAACCTCGAAAAGTTGAAACATTGTACGATGTGATAGAATCATATTATTAAGCTTCTTTTACTTCGGTGATTGATGATCACTAATTACGTTCGATGTCTTAGTTTCTGTGGCCATGTGAGGAGGTTCGAATCTTACTTTAGGATATACATACATAACGTGTTCGGCTTATTACGAGAAAATAATTATTTCATTTGACAAGTGATGAGATAGATAGCTAGAATATAAAAATGCAAGCATATTTGATGCACGACGATGGTTTAACGTGTCATATTTCACGTGTAAGTGCGTAGAACTGATCAATCTTATTTAGAAATCTAACACGTGAACTGTTTTTTCGAGAATATATGGTCGTGAAACTTGGCGTGACATAATCTCTATGAAGCCTTAATAAATAATCATGAATAGACATCTAGTTTGGCATTTTATTTATTTTAAGATGGTGAAAACAAAAAAGATTGAATTATTGGGGCATCAACATCAAATCTCACGTACGCTTCCTCCAATCCTTCAAGTTCTATAAAATTCTTCGTAATTTGGTTCAATGTCATTTTCATCATTTCTTTTGGTTAGCACATTGAGCACTGAAGGTTAATACTTAATTTCGCCATTCTTCAGTTTTCTTTTGTTTTTTTCTGTGATTCAAGCAAAGGAGTATCATGCCTACGATTATATAGAGCCAAATCCTCTATTGGACTTGCATGGAAAATAAGAAATATCGTCGATAAGACATTAGAAAAAGAAAGGAGTAGAAGATAAATAGGGTCAAGAAGTGACATTTTAAAAGGACAGATCGAGAAAATAATAATATTATTACAATAAAGAAAAAGACGACCACCCAATAATGCAATAGAAATTGGGCAGTTGTAGAGGCACCATGACAAGAAACAGCAGCTTCGTGGGGCCATCAATGGAAACTAATTAGAGAGATCAGAGGCTTTTTCGTGGGGAATTTATATCTTGTAAATAACATATTTGTGTGGATTATATATTTGATAATAATAAAAAAAGAAAACTTTGATGATATGGAATAGAAAGGAGGCTGAGCACGATGCTTGTTGGTGGTTCAGCTAACACAAACAATGCCCTTCGTTTATTGGACCCCTTAGCCCAAATTTCTGCTCAAATACTCTCCTTTCCATTTCAACTTTTTAATTTAACCCCATATAATATATATATATATATATATATATATATATATAAAAGATGATGTTCTTTTACTAAAAAAAAATGCTTTGCAACCTTCCATCAAAACCCTAACCTTTCTTTTTACTGTTCATGTCTATTCCATCAAAGATCGAGATTACTGTCGGCACTTCATATATAACTTGTAATCAAAGTTAAATGGTACACAAAATATAAGGTAACACCACTTTTCCTTTTTCTTTTTAAATATGTAGAACGTATATATATATATATATATATATATATATATATTATATGTAATATGTTATCCACGACACATCATAAAAGACAATATTCCAGCTTATCTCTCTCTCATCTGGTCTGTGTGTTGATGATCAAACTGAACTGAGAGTTCTGGTAATAAGAGAAAGGAAGAATAATATTATTACTACTATTGTGGTGTGCGTGCCATAAATGGCTTTCTTCCATGGCAGCCATGATTTCATGCTCCAAACTCACTGCGAAGATGAGAGCAACCATCCTTCAACATCTGCGCTTCTCCATCAATCTTTCCATAACAACCCTCATCATGAGTTTCTAGGTTTCTTCTTTTTTCTTTTTTTCATATAGATGTCTGAATTGTCTAGTCGATATAATTATCCTATTACATAATACGGTAGTTTAAACTCCTCGCGTTCTTGGAATCGCATTAGCATCCATTGCTTCGTCGTCGTCGCACATGGTCAAGCAGCAAAGACCACAGTTCATCATCTCAGACATGTTCCACAACGCCGCCTTGGACCAAGCTGAGACGAACCACGTCATCGCCGACGACGAGCTCTCCGACGATGGATCTCAGCTCGGCGGCGAGAAGAAGAGGAGGCTCAACGTTGACCAAGTCAGAGCATTGGAGAAGAGCTTTGAGCTCGGAAACAAGCTCGAGCCAGAGAGAAAGATGCAGCTAAGCCGTGCGCTTGGGTTGCAGCCGAGGCAGATAGCCATATGGTTTCAGAACAGGCGAGCGAGGTGGAAAACTAAGCAGTTGGAGAAAGATTACGATGTCTTGAAGAGACAGTTCGATGCTGTTAAAGCTGAGAACGAGGCGCTTCATGCGGAAAGTCAAAGGCTTCACTCTGAGGTACTACACTGTAATAATAATATATCACACACACTCACACCATGTATATATTTATATATATATATATATATATATATATATTTATTTATAGATATTGGCACTGAAAACGAGGGAGCCAAAGGAGTCAATCAATCTGAACAAGGAGACAGAAGGATCGTGCAGTAACAGGAGTGAGAGCAGTTCAGACGTCATCAGATTCGATATTTCGAGGACGACGACGACGACGGCAGCAAATAATAATAAAGATCAGCATCCAATCGGTCCACCCTTATTATTTCCGTCTTTATTGATCAGAGAGCAACCTAATGATAACAACAATGGAGGAGAGCAACAAATCTTGTTAAGGATCACAGACCAAGATCAATATCATGGTCGCCGTTGTCTTCATCATCATCACCACGCTGTGAAGGAAGAAAGCAGCTCATCCTTGATGTGTAATAATATGCTTTGTTCAGCAGGCGTGGATGATCAAAGTGGGCTTTGGCCATGGATAGACCGTCCACATCATTATAATTAAATCAAAACCCAATCGAATCGCATATCAAATCCACTGCATCAGTATTTTTTTAATATATAAAGTATATATAGATATGTTTTGATACATAAAGTTGGCGTACCATTTTATTTTGTTTTTGAGTGGGTGTTGGTGATTTGTAATGCATAGCTTGATTTCTCCATGGCTATGCTTATCTCTTGGGTGCGTTGTTACACTGAAATTATGTTGTAATATGAGTGATTTTTCAGATCATGTAGAGTTTCCTCCCTTCTTCCATTATTGAAACTTCCGAACTCTTTTAACTATACAGAGGCCAAGGAGGTAGCTAGGGTTTGTTGACTGTAAATCATTACACCCATTACGATAATAATAATGCCGGCAATATAACTGTCAAGATTGTTGTATGTAAAAGGCAAGGCAATGAGAGCTCACATTCATATATAAATCACCGTACAATAAGAATACAACATCTACTCAACCTCTCATCTAATACCCCAATTGTTGATAGTTGGAAAAATCGATTTCGTTTAAGCGTACACAGCACAGAACATTCTCCGGCAACTCCTCGGCTCTATTTCCCTGTCGAAGGATCAAAAGGTTCAATCGATTTATCCCAACGTGTTTTAAAAAACCCTAAAATAGAAACACTCGCCTGAATCGTAAGTCCAAAATCCAAGACACAAAGCTTCAATCTGTCCAAGAATGTCTCGAACCCTTTCCTCGAAATGTAGCTGAATCTATGCATGTCCAAATCTATCTCAAAATAATTTTCGCCCTGCAAAAATAGGGACGTATAAAGAACCTATTGATCAAAAGAACAGCGGGTATATATTATCTTACATTTTGGAAAAGCGTAATATTATTTATTACCAAGTAAAAATCGTGCTGAGGGCGTGAGAGGACGGGCTTTTCGTTATAAGCGTGCATGAGCTTTCTCTCGGGCCCACTCATAGGAAGGTCGTCGACATTTACCACACGCCCGAGAATCTTTAACCTTTCCCTGAAGGGTATGGACGTGTCTGTTCGAAATCCTTTTACTCTTTCTATTTCGTCGTCAATTAATTTCTGCACTTGGAAACACAGCATTGTTGAAATAATAAACTTGATTTGGGCTTTGATAATTATAAGTGGGTTTAGCATTTGGGCTTAGGAGTATTACAAGCCCAATATCTAGAAGGTTACGGAAAATCTAGAGAAATCCATAGAACCTTATAGAACCTAGATATTATTATGGAGTATTCTAGAAAGGTGATGTGTTGGCTTAATCTTAAGGGGGTAGAAACTAGTATAAATAGGGGTGATGTATTAGCATTTTGTATCAAGCAAGTAAAAATCAAATCAAGTGTTGTAATATAAAGCCTCTTCCTCTAAACACTATCCTTCGATATCAAGTTCCTCCCTTCCGATATAAACCCCAATTTCCAACAAAGTGGTATCAGAGCTAGAAGATCCTAAGGCGATGGCGAGCGGCATGGTTCCCTTCCAAGTTCCGACACTCAACAAGAGCAACTACGACAATTGGAGTATAAAGATGAGGGCGCTCCTCGGATCACAAGACGTATGGGATATCGTGGAGAAAGGCTTTGTCGAGCCGAAGAACGAAGAAACCCAATCTCAAACTCAAAAGGATAGTTTGAGAGAATTGAGAAAGAGGGACAAGAAAGCTCTCTTTCTGATCTATCAAGGATTGGACGATGATGCTTTCGAGAAGATTTCGGAAGCGAAGACCGCCAAGGAAGCATGGGAAAAGCTTCAGACTTCGTATAAAGGAGCGGATCCAGTAAAGAAGGTACGTCTTCAAACTTTGAGAGCCGAGTTTGAGGCATTGCATATGAACCATGATGAAGTTGTGTCGGACTACTTTTCGAGGGTATTAGCAGTAACTAATCAACTAAAAAGGAATGGTGAGAAAATTGATGATGTTAGAATCATGAAAAAAATTCTTCGTTCGCTACACCCGAAGTTTGAGCACATCGTAGCCATCATAGAAGAAACTAAGGATCTAGAAAAAATGACGATGGAGCAACTATTGGGCTCATTGCAAGCTCATGAAGAGAAGAAAAGGAAGAAGGAAGGGATAGTAGAACAACTACTTAAGTTGCAAGTTGATTCTGCAAAAGAAAGGGAAAATGAGGAAAAATATCAAGGACGAGGCTACAGGCAAGGATATATAGGAGAACGAGGCGGAGGCCATGGACATAAATACGGACGAGGTTGGAGGCCCAACGACGAAGACAAAAATAATCATCAAGGAGATGATTATCGAACAAGAGGACACTGGAGAGGTAACTCAAAACCAAGGTATGACAAATCACATATTAAGTGCTATAATTGTCAGAAATTCGGACATTATGCTTCCGAGTGTCAAGCCCCTAGAATCAATAAAGTCGAAGAGAGGGCTAACTACATTGAAGAGAAAAATCAAGAGGAAGAAATTCTACTACTAGCCCATAAGGATATTGAGATCGGCGAATGCAATAAGTGGTACCTAGACACCGGTGGGAGCAGTTGCATGAGTGGAAACAGAAGCATGTCCATGGAGTTTAATGAGTTAGTGAGTGACGATATTTATTTTGGAGAAGAGCAAAACATCCCAGTGGAAGGTAACAATAACATAGAGGTGATGTTCAGCAATGAAGAAGAATTCGAAGAAAATAGCATGGAGAAACCAACGACAGAGAAGACAAGAGAAGAGGTCAATACCCTACTAGGATTACTCCCTGCGGGATCTGGAGAAGGCGAAAACTCAATTGAGGGAGTCTCACACTTCAAGAGCCAACAAGAAATTCCCAAGGTAACTGAAAATCGAAATAATCAAACTCTCATTTGTCTCTTTGCAGATGGTGGTCCGATGAGGTTTCAAGACGCTAAGGACGAGAAAGACATCATGGATGAGAATATCAAAGTTATAAAGAAAATTGATATGCGGGAGTTAACAATAATTCAAGAGGGGCATAAAGGTGAAGTTGAAAGAAATAAGACAAGATTGATGTCTGCAGGCTACAGTAAAGAAGCAGATATCGGCTATGACGAGAATAATGAGAGAATACAACAAATGGATATTAAATCTTCCCTCCTGGATGGAGCCCTCGAGAAAGATACGTACACGGAGTATGAAGTGACAAAAGAGAATAATAAGATTCTGAAGTTGAAGAATGCGCTTGGATTGGAAAAGGCACCAAGAGCTTGGAACTCAGGAATCAACAGGTACCCCCGAAAGAGAAACAAGGTAAATGAGTTGGAAATGCAACAAAAGGAGCCAATCAAGATTTTCTGGGGTGACAGGTCGGCAATAACATTAGCTAAGAATCCAATCAGCCATGACCGAAGAGAGCGCATTACACGGAAGGAAGTGAAGCTGGAATACGTGAAGTCTAAGGATCAAGTACCCGATATTTTCACCAAGCCATCGAAGAAGGGACACCCTCGACTATGAAGTTTGCTCGTAATACCAAATCAAGTTTAAGGGGGGGTGTTGAAATAATAAACTTGATTTGGGCTTTGATAATTATAAGTGGGTTTAGCATTTGGGCTTAGGAGTATTACAAGCCCAATATCTAGAAGGTTACGGAAAATCTAGAGAAATCCATAGAACCTTATAGAACCTAGATATTATTATGGAGTATTCTAGAAAGGTGATGTGTTGGCTTAATCTTAAGGGGGTAGAAACTAGTATAAATAGGGGTGATGTATTAGCATTTTGTATCAAGCAAGTAAAAATCAAATCAAGTGTTGTAATATAAAGCCTCTTCCTCTAAACACTATCCTTCGATATCAAGTTCCTCCCTTCCGATATAAACCCCAATTTCCAACAAGCATATGTATATATAGATCACCCTGAAAAGCATGTGAAAGTACAGTTGTATTTAAAGTTATATAATCAGCTCACTCTAATGTTTTCTTGGAAGTGGGCGGGAATGTCCCTGGCGAAGCTTTCTGAAAGCTTGAAATAGATGGCAAAGCTTATTCCTTCACCATCCGTTTCGCCTTGGAAAATCGTCGCTGGATATAAAGGAATCTGCAGAAATATAGGAAATTGATGTAAATACATACATATTTAGTGATGCTAAGTCTTACATAGATTGGGGAGTTACCTGAACATTTACAACAAGAATCGGTGGAAGCTTCCCTGAAGAACTAATGCAAGGAAGCTCCACCAACCGAGCAATGTGATTGATTTTCTTCTGAGATAAAAATACATCCAAACCAAAAGGATAATATGCCGCACAGTTTGCAGCCAACTCCTTCTTCTTGTCCCTGGGAAAAAAAACATTGCGACAAGAAAATTGAGGCGAAAGACTATGGAAGATGGTTTTTTTTTTTTATCTGAATATATACTTTATTTCTACCTGAAATAATTTAAACCTCGAACCCTAAAAGTTCCTGGCTCGATTTCTGACCAAGTATCAGGCACTTTCTTCCCCAAGGGACAACGAGGTACTTGAGAACCCGCTGGAGGTCTTATTATGATAGTCTTTGATGAAACTGAAATTGGATAATATTATGTCTGAACTCTGTTTATTACAGTGGTTTTCTGAGAAATTATATGTGTACTCACCTAATGACGAAGGGTGATGTCCTTCCTTCCACTTGAATGGGACTTTAGGAGTAGCTTTCTTCTTCGTATCTGCTGTAGTAGAGGTGAAAGACTTTTTCTTCTCTATAGATGGAACAGTCGAAGCTAAGCAGGGCAAACAGTTGCTAGGCGTAATCCCACAATTATCCAACAAGCCTTCGTTTCTAACATTATCTTCGCCAGACGAGCATGAGATTTCGTCAGCAAAAACAGCTTTAGAATCAGAAACAGCTGCTCCACTGATTGAATTTCGCGCTGAGTTGCAAGCAGATGAGTTCTGCGAAGCGTTTGAAGCGCCATGTTCGAAGTTGGAAGCGTAATGAATGTCTGTGGCAAGAAACAAGATTATTACTAAGCACAAATTCTTGACAAGAAACGAGTACTGTAAGGATTTGAGGAGCAAGATTTTAAGCGTATGCATCACCGTCAGGAATACTATGGAAATCTTCGTCGCTATAATCTGATTCCATGAAAGCGTTAGACTCGAACCACGCTTCTTCAGCACTTCCTGAAATTCCCAAGACAGAGGATCGAAAAAGTTGGCTATAACCATAGAAGATCAAAACCAAACATAAAAAAAAATCTGTTCCTTAGACGAAATTCAAGCAACTTGAGTACAGCTAAAACTCAAGTAAAGGTTATAGTTCGAACTCAATCTCCATTACAAATCGAACAAGGTCTCAAAGGTTAAGCTTAATCATTCTTCAAACAAACTACAAACGTTAGTCCTCGCAGCTATCCTAGACTCGTAACAGCCCTATTCTCAATCCTAAAGAGAAGAAAATCACGTTTAAGACATGCCCAGAAAGAACGCTTGTCAAGGCCACTATACAAATGTCAGACTTTCCCAATTCATAGAGAAACATACTCTCAGAAACTGATCACAAAGACAATCATAGCACCAGCTAAATCGCATATATGCCGTCAGAAAAAAAACAGAGGCTTGAGATTGATGCAATCACCTTGAAAGGTGGGATTAATGAAAGGGCGATCGACGGCCAAAGGTTGAATCTTTAGGTCGTCCGACGATCGATCGAAAGAGACCCTTCTCTTCAAACTTATCTTGGGTCTACTTTTGCGGCGGCGGCGGACGTTGCCGTCTTTCCTCGGTTTCCTCGAACCATACTTACGTCCCCCCACGCAGTTCGCCTGCCGAGAAACGCACGCGCCCATCTGATAAACGTGTGCAGCTACCAACACCTTCGGAGAAAGAGAGAGAGGTTGATGATAAATAACGATCGAAGGAGAAGGACGAAAAGGGCGAGAATCAGAGTGCGGGAAAATTATTATTTTTGGACGAACTCAGAGAAAGCGACATAGTGAATTGTGGTCATACACTCATATCTCTATCCTAAAATATCAACCACAATATGCAAAGTTTTGTTAGATAAGGTAACGCCAAGAACGATATAAATAAAATAAAAATAAATAAAACAAATAGCTTGTCGATAGAGATTAGATATACATTTCCTTAATTTCCACTCTATATAACCTATATATCATGAGGTAGATATTTACGAGAATTTAATGGCGGGATTAAATAAATATAAGATGATTCGAGGATGAATAGACTATTCTACCTTGATTAAAATATATGTAATATAGAACGATAGTGACGTGGCGAAAGACTATAGGGTCACACGTGTATGGTGTGGGACTTTTTGCAGCTTCATACGTGTGGTGGTGAAGACTTTATTTACGGGGGAGTTTGAAGTTGGAACTCTTACGGGGGAGTATAATTTGAGTTGGAGATTATTTGTCTTTTTCTTGTATTTATTTCTATCTCGATTCTCGATACTTGTAAGGAGTTGACACGTGTGATGGTTTGAATTAAATTACGTCTCGCCTAACAATCAGTGGAGTTGTTCGAAATCATTGAATCATTGTTAATTCAACAACCAAAGAGGTAGGCCAACCATGGAATAATTCAAGAAATAAACATTGAGCATCATTAATTATAATTACATCATTTTTATTAATTTATTGACAAAATAGGCGTGCTGATAAATATATCATTTTTTATTATTTTAATATTTTTCCAATCCAAAGCATATACCACTTCCACACATGAGGTACCTGGTACATAATATAGAATCATAGATAGAAACGAGGATAAGATGCAAGAAAGAAGAAACTGATATCATAAACGAATAGCCATCTACTTGAACTATAATTTATGTTGTTTGTTTATAATACAATTAATATATTTGGCAATATACCCAAAATAAAACGGTGCAATTTTTCTTTTTATTTTATTTTTTTAATAGATAAAGATCTTTGTGGGCATGCATCTAAGGTGGTAATAAAAAGTGCATGGTAATGCACAAAGTAAAAACCTTTATTGCCTAGTAGGAAAGCTGTTAGTATAAAGCAAAAGTGATCCTTTCTCAATATAATAATGTTCGAAAATGCATAATAACACACAGTTTATATATTACTCTCCATATATAATATGCTCCATATATATCTCCATCACTCCCATTTAAAAATAGAAACTTCTTACACACACACACACAGAGAGAGAGAGAGAGAGAGAGAGAGAGAGAGAGAGAGAGAGAGAGAGAGAGAGAGAGAGAGATGAGGATCATCAACAATAGCAGTATAAGCCACCTACTGATGGTGGTTTCGAGGTTTCTGCTACTGATTGGAATTGTAGGGTTCTTAACTGTAGTGTCTCCAGAAAATGATGAAAGAAAAACGAAGGATGATATAAAATCAAATGTGGTTCTTAATAATCGTCACTATCTTCATCAGGGAAGGGTTCAAAGGACTGTTTTTTCCAAGATTCATCTCAACTACGTCAGCAAAAGAAGAGTGCCTAATGGACCTGACCCCATTCACAACAGGTAACTAACTATATAACTAAAATGTGTTTTCAAGTACTATAAAGTCAGAAAATTATTTAATTTGCTGGTAAAAATTGAATCTTGAAGTTACTATTAGGGTTTGCATGATTATTCCAACAAGGTCATGACAAAGTTCTGATGAGTCATCTTACCAATTAATACATGTCACTACAAAACATTTCAGAATTATCGACAGCACAATCCGTGGTAAAACAGTGGAAAAGAAGCCTCTCGACGGATGAGGCGTCAATAACTTCCGTCGAGTTTTCCCTCGTCGAAAATGAAAACGCCGTCGAGGAGACCGTCGATAAAACAGGTCAACGGAAAAATGGTGACTACTCCGTCGATAATTGTCGACGCTACTCGACGGATTAATCGATGTTAAATTTCCACGGACCAATAGTTGATATTCCGTCGATTATTTTCGAGCAACCCTCTCTCCGCCAGGTAGCCAACTATATCCTTCCACGGATGATTGGTTGATATGCCGTCGAGACAATCATATTCAATTGCAATTTATTTATTTTACACTTTTCTTTTTATATTTGTATTCCATGAATTTTATTCTTTTAAATATTTATTTAAAAAATATGGAACTAAATAAAAAAATAAGAATAGAGAAAATAATATTTCGTAATATTGAAATTCATAATAATATTCACACTGATTTTAACAAATAAAATAAAAACTACTCTAATATGCCCGAGCTATCGAGATTTGGCGAGAACGTTGAAGGAGCAGGAAACGAAGAAATGGAAAAGACGAATTGACCAGCCGACGAAGCCTGTCCTAATCCCAAGTTCAGCAATGACGTAAAAGATCGAATGGGAGCGTAACCAGAAAATTTGTTTGGAGGATAAAATTGAGGAACGACAGGCGAAGGTCCAACCTCGCTACCTCCACCAGTAACTACAGCTTGTATGCGCACCATCTGCTCTCGAAGCGCTTCCACATCCCGTTTCATTGCACAACATTGCTCTTTAAGATTCTTGTTTTCAGTCTTCAAAACCGACATCTCTCTCTGAGTAACAGAATCTGCATTATAATACATAACAATAATCATAGATATTACTTTCACACCACTAAAATAGTAAACCGTTCTATCAACGCACTAATAGAGAAACCTAATACTTCTTTTGAGAGAGAGCGAGAAAGGATTAGAATTAGAATCACAATCTTTTCTTTGATAAACAAACCTGCCGCATATAATATAGTCTCTTTATGCAAGGGTATAGCAAATGTTATCAGAAATTTCAGAACTGTCAACGAAAACGAACTACGTACCGATTTGACAGTCTGGCGAATATCAATAGCATGATTCCTGGACTGTTATCCGGCAACCACAATGAAAAAAGACCCAAAATGCACCGTAAGAAAGAGTCAAAGGTGGATCTAAAAGTGAAGAAACATGAAAAAAAAAATACCTGATTGATCTCTTGAACATTCTTATCTGCAATGGAATACAGCATTGTATATTTTCTCAGGTCAAAGACTTTGTATATTCTAGAGGAAGACCGAACAAATCAGTAGAACCCTTGAGCTCCCATGAGAATAAATCACCCAAATTCAAAAGGTAAAAACGCTAAAATCATCAAAGGTTCACCTATCATTAGCAGAATGAGTAAGAACCTTTCCATTAACATCATCAAACTCCACAAACCCAGGAAACTTAAGAGATTCCCCCAAAAAGAGTGGAAAAAACCAGCATCGGGTTGTACCCTTTTGATGTACCTAAAAGTAGCATCGAATTGTAATAACTATGCGTATAAAAGAAACAAAAGTAAACAGACACAATAAGTAAATGCCAGATGAAAACCATACTCAATTCGGGTAGATCTGTGCATTTTAATGAACTGAAATCATCTGAAGCATAAACCGATCCAACCTAATCGAATGACACAGGTAAAGAAAGCTAAGAGAGAATCCTTAGTACCGTGGATCGGAGTTGCGGGTGGCTCGATCCCACTCTTAAATTTCAGTTTCTCTTTGCTCTGCTTCGATTGGGTTTTCCATTTGTATGATAACGACGAGAGGGGTTAATCGACCTTAAATGAAAATTTAAAAAGCCCGCTTTAACTCTTTATTTTCATTATAACATTAACACCCGCTTATTCCGAATTTTATTCTTTTTGACGGTTATTCCGACGCAAACCGTGATCGACGACATTTTCATCGAACCTCCGAGGAAATTATTATTGGATATGTTTCCACGGTTTATTCCGTCGAGAACCTGTTGATAAATTGCTCAACAGTATTTCCGTTGAATATGTCGTCGAAAATAGTGAGCGACTAATATTTGGTCGATCCCACCGTGGATATTTTATTTTTCTTTTGTAGTGTGTTAGAAATAAATAAAAAAGAAAAAGGCAGGAAAGATCACAGTGCTGCTTTATGCTTTGTTGAACAGATTTGTTTACTAAAGCCAAACTCAAAAACCTTTATTTAGCTTCTTTTCTTAAGACACTTTCGAACTTTTCTCTTTTGAGTTTGCTTTTTAGTTTTTAGCAATGTGCATTTACTGCATGTGCATGCTAAGCCCTTCAGGTTTTTTTATGAGGTGGACAAAGTAAAAAACCTATGGCTATAGGTTTTTATCGTTGGGAGGGGTGATAGGTCTTTTGTTGGGTTTAATATATTAAACCTAGGTTTTTTGCTTTATGCGTAAGCTTTTTCTTTTTTAATTACTTTTTTTCCTTTTTATCATCATTTATTAATATTTATATATTAATATATATTTATTTTTAACTAAAAGAATTTTATTGTGTTCAAAATTTTTATTTATTTTTTATTCAAAAGTAAAATTTTATTATGTAATAGAAAAAATAAAAAAATATATTTTTTAATTTTTTTTCTTAAATTTAACAAATTAAATAATATGAAATACAATTATTTTAATAATTTTAAAAAATTGGATAAATATAATTGACAAATTAAATAAAATTAAATGAAATTGAGGTGGGTCCCCAAAAAACCTCCTTTTTGGGTTTATGGTTCGGGAGGAGTTTTATTTTAGAGGTAGTGGTTTTTTACTTTGAGGTGGCATTGATTTTGCACGCAAAAAACCTGATTTTTGGATATATGCATTGAGGAAGGCCTAAGTAGAATGAATGACTGAATGAGAACTTGATTGCTTTAGTTGTAAAAAAAAAAATTGGAAGATATCATATATCGTCGAGAAAAAAAAATTACTAATCGCGAATATTTTTTATTGGAGAAAATAATGAAGATCGGGAAGCTCGCGTCGCTCACCAGGTCAAGCTTAGCATCACAGAGAAGCAACGAAGCGAACGAATTCGCTTACGCCATCGACGAGCTCGTCGAGATTAACGCATGGAAATGAGACGAGTTAAATTCAGATTTGTTTAATTAAAAATTGTTGTTAATCAACTCTAGTCAAGCTTAATAATATCATATTCGTGTTTTCTATAATTATATATAGGCCAAATTATAATTTTAGGTCACTAACTATACATATTTTCGTTTTTGGGTCACTATGTTCTATAATTGAAAAAGTAGGTCACTAACTTTGTATGTCAAAACAAATTTAGGTCACCCTATCAATTTCGAGTCACTAAGTATACATATTTTCAATTTTAGATCACTAAGTATATAATTGTTTTCATTCTTGGGTCACTTTGTTTAACATAGTGACATACTTAGTGACCTAAAATTGAAAATGTGTATACTTAGTGACCCAAAATTGATAGGGTGACCTAAATTTGTTTTGACATACAAAGTTATTGACCTACTTTTTCAATTATGGAACATAGTGACCCAAAAGCGAAAACATGTATACTTAGTGACCTAAAAATATAATTTTCCCTTATATATATGAATATTTGGTATAAGTTGCTTGATTTGCTCTTGGTCTTTGCGTATTTACATCAATTTTATGCAACTAAGAACCATTTTGCCATAATTAATATTTTAAGAAGTATTCATTGATCATTTAATTAAGTATTAGGGCGGTTTTGTCAGCTCTTCTTTCCTAGGCATGATCTATTTTCCTTTGTTGTATTCACGTTTAACTATTGGCAAGCACTATCACTGATACATTTCAAACAATAAAAGAAAAAAAAAAGACGAAAAATATATAGTCAACTATTTTATTTATTACCAAATTTCCTCGTTTCAATCGGAGACCAAAGAATTCTGACCTCAATGAGGAATTAAAAACTATGTCCTCAGTCCTAAATGAAAACTTCCCTATATAATCTGAAGAAATTAATTTGCATTTATGGTCATTTAATAACCCCCAAATTTAGATGATGATTTTTTTTTCGGTAAAGCTAGAAGATAAATTTTATTTTACACAAACGTGGAAGACTAGGAGGGTCATTACATACATCGATCACGACTCATTCCCAAGCTAATATTCGTACGAAATACGACATATAGTAAATTAGAATAAAAACTCAATTAATAATTAAAAAGACAGATTCAGCACAACGTGCCCATAGCGATCGTTCTCAAGAATTTACCACGTCCGATAATCTAATTTTATAATTATATTGGTCAACTATAAAACCATCGACCAATTCGCCTATAAATACACACAACGCCACCGAGCATTATCACAACAAACAAATAGCCATCGAAGCAAAACTAGCAAGAATTTTATTTTAAAACTCCACTAATTTTCTTCAAGAAGATGGCTATGTTTGTGAATTATTGCATGGCTTTTGTCCTAATTATTGCATCATCGTCGATTGTTGCTGCTCATGACCACGTGTCTCCTGCGCCAGCACCATCGACTGCTTTTGCTTCCTCTCCATCAATGGTGTTGGGACTCTTGGCAGTTTTCGTTACTTTCTTGGGAGTGATTGCGAAAAAGAATTGATTTTTATTTCATATTTCATATTTATGTCTGCTTACTGTTTTGTATTGCATGTTGGATTTTATTAAGATAAATGGGCTTTGGGCCCAAATGGGTATTAACCCATTAAATAAAATCCGTTTTGGTTTTTATTAAATTGGGAAGCCATCGAATGTCGAAACGAGAAATCGTTGAAAGATTACGAATCTATGTTTCACGGGGAATCTAACGAATATTAATACACTCAAAACCGATATCGGGTGAATGAGAAATTAATTTTCGAAGTTGGCCCAATAATCATTAAAATGGTTGGTAGTGTTTAAGTGGGGAATCAAGTGTCCCACATTGGTTAGACACTAAGAAAATCTTCACTATATATATAGAAACCCATGTGGGTTTATTCAAAAGGGCTTGCCATGTGTATAGCTTAAATGGGCTTGTGGGCTTAAGTGGGTTTAAGTGGGCTTGAGAAACTTGGGTGAGTTTTGGCCCAAATAACAGCCCGGTGCGAGTCGGTGCCTCGCACCGACGAGCACCGAGCACCGAGCCCGTGCCCGAGGCCGAGCCGAGCCGTGCCGTGCCAAAGTGCGCAATGGGCGCTTTGAGGCGCGCACTTTGCACTTCGCACGACGCATCGGAGCGAGGAGCATTGAGGAGCTTATTTAAATTTTTCCTCCGGTGGGCGGCGACGGTGACGGTGCCGGTGACATGGCAGTCGAGGTGAGGATGATTGGGTAGCCCAGATGTGATGGCTTGATCCATTTGATCAATTGGGCTGAAGTGGGTTGTTGGGCTAATTCGGCCCAACTCAAGGTAGTGTCGGTCGGCCCAACTAGAGGCGTCGGTAGCCGCCTCGGGCCGTCGGTCGGAGAATCGGGCCGCCGCCGGTGGGACACGCCTGAGATTCGGGCTGTCGGCCCGAGAATCGGGCCTGTCGCGGGCCGGTAAATAAACCGACAGTCCAATAGTTGCAAAATGTTGCAATATAGTCCCTGGAAAATTACAGAAGCAGCCTAGCAAGTTCTCGAATTTGCGGAGAGGTCCCTGCGGGAAAAAGTCTATAAATAGACCCCAAATGAGTTGGAAATTTCATTCACTTCAACCCACACAAATTACATCATTCACTCCCAACTCCCTAAAATCCCGAAGCAAGAAATAACTCGGTTTCGAGTACAATTCGCCAGAAATTCTAGTCGTTGTGCTGCGATTATGAATTAAGAAAAAGGTCGTTGTATCTTGGGGACGATCGCTGCTAACCGAAAGCACTGGTATCGGGGCGATTTCGTCTTACGGACAGTGTGTCCAACACACGCCTCGACTACGTTAACTGTTATGGATAGTCTTCATCAACTTCAGGCGTATTTATTCTTCATGTTGTGTATAATAGTTATCACATATGCCCTCATCATTATCTGGGTATTGGCGAACTGCACCTGCGTTTGAAGAACACTCCATCTTTCGACTATCTACTGCCGAAGTTTATCTATTGCCAAAACTGTCTGCCGCCGACCAGACGCAACCACAGAAACAACAATCGTAAGACGAAATTTATTGTTCGTGATTTGATCGATGGCAACCAACGCAGCAACGATCCCTACCGGCAACCATGTCGAACGTCCTGCCAAATTCAACGGGACGGAGTTCAAACGCTGGCAACAAAAGATGATGTTCTATCTCACTACTCTCCACCTCGTCCGTTTTCTGAAAGAAACTGCCCCTTCGGTGACTGAAGTCGCTCCACCAGCTGAGGGTGAAAACCCTAACGACGCAGCTTACGCTGCCCGTGTCGCTCAATCTGAGCAAGAAAGGGCTGCGTTAGACGCATGGAATCATAATGATTTCATGTGCCGCAATTATATTCTGAATGCCCTCGACGACTCCCTATACAACGTCTATGCAGTGGCTACGACTGCGAAAGAGTTGTGGGATTCGTTGGACAAGAAATATAAGACCGACGATGCCGGACTGAAAAAATTCATCGTCGGCAAATTCCTGGATTATAAGATGACCGACTCTAAGCCGGTGCTGGACCAAGTCCGTGATCTGCAGCTGATTATTCACGATATTCATGCTGAAAATATGCAGATCAGCGAAACCTTCCAGGTAGCTGCGATTATCGAAAAGTTGCCGCCTCTGTGGAAGGATTTCAAGAATTACCTCAAGCACAAACGAAAGGAGATGGGGCTTGAGGACCTGATTGTGCGGCTTCGGATCGAGGAAGATAACCGAAAGAGCGAAGCCAAGAACAAGAGGGGCGGTATGGAGGCGGGAGCCAACTTGGCCGAGCCGAGCTATGGAAACAAGCGCAAAAGGCCAGGTCCGCCGCAAAAGAAGCAAGACCAGAATTCGAAAAGAATTAAGGGCAACTGTTATAACTGCGATAAACCAGGGCATATGGCCAAGGATTGTCGTAAAAAGAAGAGAGTTAATAATACTCGGGCGCATCTCACTGAAGAGAAGCAGCCGGCGAAAGACATGTCGGAGCTAGACTTGACTGCCGTCGTGTACGAGGCAAACGTCGTGGAAAATCCGAACTACTGGTACATCGACAGCGGAGCAACGCGCCACATCTGCTCCGACAAAGAAATGTTCTCCACTTACACGCCTATTTCGGGTAGGACGCTCTATATGGGGAACGCGGCGACGTCCAACATCGTAGGATTGGGACGGGTGGTGTTGAAAATGACTTCAGGCAAGGAAGTGACGCTTGTGGACGTGCTGCATGTCCCAGACATCCGCAAGAATTTGGTGTCCGGCGCTCTGCTTAGTAACGCTGGATTTAGACAAGTGTTTGAAGCTGGAAAATATGTACTGACCAAGAATGGTCATTTTATTGGCAAAGGTTACCTCGAGAAGGGCCTTTTTAAGTTATCTGTAATGCCTGTAAAACGCGATATTAAGATCGCTGATAATAATAAAGCCAGTTCTTCTTACTTGGTTGAGTTGTCTAATTTATGGCATGGTAGATTAGGACACGTGAGTTTAAACAAACTGAAAAAGTTAATAAGTTTAAACTTACTTCCACAAATGGAAATTGATTCACAACACAAGTGTGAAATCTGTGTAGAAGCAAAAATGGCCAAGGCACCATTTTTATCTGTCGAAAGAAATAGTTCACCATTAGAATTGATCCATACTGATATATGTGATCTGAAATTCGTGCAAACTAGAGGTGGAAAGAAATACTTTATAACATTTATCGACGATTGCACGAAGTACTGTCCGTGTATCTTTTAAGTGGTAAAGACGAAGCTCTTGATACCTTCAAAAGATATAAGAATGAAGTTGAGAATCAACTTAACTCTAAGATCAAAATAATAAGAAGTGACAGAGGAGGAGAATACGTGGCACCGTTTGTGGAATTTTGCCAAGAACATGGTATTATTCATCAGACGACGGCGCCATATTCACCTCAATCAAATGGCGTTGCTGAACGAAAAAATAGAACTCTCAAGGAGATGATGAATGCGATGCTAATCAGTTCAGGGTTACCTCAGAATTTGTGGGGGGAAGCCATATTGTCATCAAATCGCATTCTAAATATGTTGCCACACAAGAAACGGGATAAAACACCGTACGAATTGTGGAAAGGTAGACAACCTTCCTATGGATATCTTAAAGTGTGGGGGTGTCTAGCAAAGGTCGAAGTACCTAAACCAAAACAGGTCAAGATAGGACCGAAAACGGTTGATTGTATTTTCATTGGATATGCAGAAAATAGTAATGCGTACAGATTTCTAGTGCATAAGTCCGAAATTCCAGACATGAATTCTGGGATGATTATTGAATCGAGAAATGCTGTTTTCTTTGAGAACATCTTTCCAACGAAGGAAAGAAATGAAATAAGTTGTAAAAGAAATTATGAAGCCGTTAAAGGTTCTCCTCCAGAAGTTGAGGAACCACGGCAAAGTAAGCGTAAAAAGGTGGCCAAATTATTTGGGCCTGACTTCCTAACATACATGTTAGACGATGAACCTAGGACAGTGCAAGAAGCTCTGTCGACTCCAGAAGCTCCATTCTGGAAAGAAGCTGTAAACAGCGAAATTGAGTCCATAATGCAGAACCACACTTGGGAGTTGGTAGATCTCCCAAAAGGGTGTAAACCTTTAGGATGCAAGTGGGTCCTTAAAAGGAAATATAAAACCGATGGATCAATTGAAAAATATAAGGCTCGTTTAGTAGCCAAGGGATATTCTCAAAAGGAAGGATATGATTTCTTCGATACATATTCACCTGTAACGAGAATTACGTCAATACGGGTCCTATTTGCTATTGCAGCATTGCATGATCTCGATGTACATCAAATGGATGTAAAAACGGCATTCCTAAATGGAGACCTTGAAGAAGAAATATACATGGATCAGCCTGAAGGGTTTGTAATACCTGGACAGGAAAACAAAGTGTGCCGACTCGTGAAGTCGCTTTACGGGCTTAAACAAGCACCGAAACAGTGGCACCAAAAATTCGATATGACTATGTTATCGAATGGATTCAAAATCAATGAGTGTGACAAATGTGTTTACATTAAGGGCACACCCAATGAATTCGTGATTGTCTGTCTTTATGTAGACGACATGTTAATCACGGGAAGCAATCAGAAAATGATTGTAAACACGAAAACTATGTTGAAAAATCATTTCGATATGAAGGATATGGGTTTGGCAAAAGTCATACTAGGGATAAACGTCTTTAAGGCGTCCGAAGGAATTGTGTTGACACAATCTCATTATGTTGAGAACGTGTTAAAGAAATTTAATGCCTTCGATGATCCTCCGGCTAAGACTCCTGTAGATATAAATCTACATTTGGCTAAAAACAGAGGAGAACCCATATCACAACATGAATATGCTCGAGTGATTGGCAGTCTAATGTATTTATCGAACTGCACTAGACCTGATATAGCATATTCAATAAGTAAACTCAGCAGGTTTACGAGTAATCCTGGGAGTAATCATTGGATAGCCTTGAGAAGGGTGCTGAGATATCTGAAGCACACTATTAATCATGGCATACTCTATACGAGGTATCCAGCAGTTCTTGAAGGATACTGCGATGCTAACTGGATATCTGACAGCAAAGACTCCAAATCCACGAGTGGTTATGTATTTACCATCGGTGGTGGAGCAATCTCTTGGAAATCCTCAAAACAAACGTGCATAGCTCGATCTACGATGGAATCGGAGTTTATTGCACTAGACAAAGCCGGTGAAGAAGCAGAATGGCTTCGGAATTTTTTGGAGGACATTCCTTGTTGGAATAAGCCTGTACCGCCTATTATGATACATTGCGACAGTATGGCCGCAATTGGTAGGGCACAGAATAGTATGTATAACGGAAAGTCTCGACACATTCGTCGAAGACATAATACCGTACGACAACTGATCTCTAGTGGAATAATCTCTATTGACTATGTGAAGTCTAAAGAGAACATAGCAGATCCTTTGACGAAAGGCATTGCTAGAGATCAGCACTATAACGCAGTAAGGGGAATGGGGCTTAAAAACCACACATCCAAGAACAAGCTCGGTGGTAACTCAACCATGATGAGTGGAGATCCCACAAACTTGGTTCAATGAGACAACTAAGCTGAGTGTAGTTCAGTAGCTTACTTGGAATTTTTCTAAGAAGCTCATTCTCATAAGCTGCCCAAGTAATTACCGATGTCGTGTGGTAAAGGGTAAGCAATTTTGCTTTTAATGATGGCTATACCTGTTGGTGGAGTATTTCGGGATACTCTAGGATTAAGTCCTAATAGTCGATCACCTATATAAGTGAGAAGTGGGGCCGCTTCAATGCAACACTTATGAATCCAAGATATGGTCCAAGGCTGAAATGGACACAACGTGAGAATCGAAAGAAATAAGATTCGTCACTGTGTGTACGCTGTTGTTTTAATTTACACAAAAGCTGTCAGTTCAAGACATCATGTTCACTGAACAGCGAGTAAATTCTATTGCGTTTCACTATGGAAGGTTCAAAGCCACAAGCTACCTATCCCGATGCAGTGACGAGTTGTCGAGTTTTTCTTGCGAGAGTCAGCATGCATAGCATTTGCATTAATTTCCATTCATGTGGGGGATTGTTGGATTTTATTAAGATAAATGGGCTTTGGGCCCAAATGGGTATTAACCCATTAAATAAAATCCGTTTTGGTTTTTATTAAATTGGGAAGCCATCGAATGTCGAAACGAGAAATCGTTGAAAGATTACGAATCTATGTTTCACGGGGAATCTAACGAATATTAATACACTCAAAACCGATATCGGGTGAATGAGAAATTAATTTTCGAAGTTGGCCCAATAATCATTAAAATGGTTGGTAGTGTTTAAGTGGGGAATCAAGTGTCCCACATTGGTTAGACACTAAGAAAATCTTCACTATATATATAGAAACCCATGTGGGTTTATTCAAAAGGGCTTGCCATGTGTATAGCTTAAATGGGCTTGTGGGCTTAAGTGGGTTTAAGTGGGCTTGAGAAACTTGGGTGAGTTTTGGCCCAAATAACAGCCCGGTGCGAGTCGGTGCCTCGCACCGACGAGCACCGAGCACCGAGCACCGAGCCCGTGCCCGAGCCCGAGCCCGTGCCCGTGGCCGAGGCCGAGCCGAGCCGAGCCGTGCCGTGCCAAAGTGCGCAATGGGCGCTTTGAGGCGCGCACTTTGCACTTCGCACGACGCATCGGAGCGAGGAGCATTGAGGAGCTTATTTAAATTTTTCCTCCGGTGGGCGGCGACGGTGACGGTGCCGGTGACATGGCAGTCGAGGTGAGGATGATTGGGTAGCCCAGATGTGATGGCTTGATCCATTTGATCAATTGGGCTGAAGTGGGTTGTTGGGCTAATTCGGCCCAACTCAAGGTAGTGTCGGTCGGCCCAACTAGAGGCGTCGGTAGCCGCCTCGGGCCGTCGGTCGGAGAATCGGGCCGCCGCCGGTGGGACACGCCTGAGATTCGGGCTGTCGGCCCGAGAATCGGGCCTGTCGCGGGCCGGTAAATAAACCGACAGTCCAATAGTTGCAAAATGTTGCAATATAGTCCCTGGAAAATTACAGAAGCAGCCTAGCAAGTTCTCGAATTTGCGGAGAGGTCCCTGCGGGAAAAAGTCTATAAATAGACCCCAAATGAGTTGGAAATTTCATTCACTTCAACCCACACAAATTACATCATTCACTCCCAACTCCCTAAAATCCCGAAGCAAGAAATAACTCGGTTTCGAGTACAATTCGCCAGAAATTCTAGTCGTTGTGCTGCGATTATGAATTAAGAAAAAGGTCGTTGTATCTTGGGGACGATCGCTGCTAACCGAAAGCACTGGTATCGGGGCGATTTCGTCTTACGGACAGTGTGTCCAACACACGCCTCGACTACGTTAACTGTTATGGATAGTCTTCATCAACTTCAGGCGTATTTATTCTTCATGTTGTGTATAATAGTTATCACATATGCCCTCATCATTATCTGGGTATTGGCGAACTGCACCTGCGTTTGAAGAACACTCCATCGTTCGACTATCTACTGCCGAAGTTTATCTATTGCCAAAACTGTCTGCCGCCGACCAGACGCAACCACAGAAACAACATTGCATGAGGTGTGTGTGTTTTTATGTTTTACAGTTGAATGTTTTCTTCTTGTGTTATCCATTTATTCCATCTGATGAACTTATTTTGGAGCTATATTTTTATTCGAATTTTATGGGGATAAACTAATGTTTTTGTGATTGGTGACGGCGATTATTCTTTTCGAGGGTTCTCTACAAAAAAGAGTCTTCAAGCATATGTAGTTGCAGATTATTGTACCCTACTCAATATTCAGTTATCAGATATGTTGAAAGAACATCTATTCTATTTTATTAAGGCTCAGCACTCTAATTAAACTGCTTTAATTTGGACTTAATTTGGTCTGTAATAATACTTAATTAAAGGGAATTATTACTTAAAATAACCACCCACTAACGTTCGACATCTATTCTTATCTATAATCTTTCTATTTTATTAAGAGCCTTCACCTTATAGAAATCGTCGATTAGCAATTTGGTGAGTCAATTTGTGAGTTAATTATAATACAAAAATAAAACAACTCAAACCACGTTGTAAGAACGCCACATCACGTTCTATGTTTTTTCGATGGTGAGCAAGCTAGAGTAAAATAAATTAATGTTGCTTACTTTTTAATTAAATTTAAAATTAAAATTAAAACAAAAACCACCCACTTATTTTCAGGCACACACATAGGGTGTGCAAAATAAACTAGTTTATATAAAGCTAGCATGACCCCTTTATGGAAGACTACTATTTTTCCTAACACTCTATCTATGCGTGGTGTTTAAAATATAATATATAATATTTTTTATTTTAAAATTTATTTTTGAGTTAATGTTGAATTGAAAATATTTAAAGAATAATACAAAAATTAATTTATGAGGACATAATCTGAATAAATAAAAAATGAAGGCTTAATTTGTAATTATATAGAGGATAAAATTGTAATTAGATGATAAAATTGACACACCAAGGTAGTTACCCTAATGCCAAGAGCTTAATAAATAGATATACCAAAACAGATAGATAGCTTATTTTTCAGTTTTTCGGAGTCCCCTGCTTTTAATTTTCAGAACCTAATATTTTCTCATAAAATTCATTATGAAAATGCCCTTAAATTGAATATCATTGACTAAAAAGTTCCTCATAAAATTACAAAAATACCCTTAAACTCAAGATATCAACTAAAAAACGGCCAACAGAGATGCAATATTTGGAAAAAAAAAAGGGGAATTCCGCTTGTTACCCCCGTGTTTTATGCTTTTTCAGCTCGTGCTCAAAGTTATTTTCAATTCCAATAGGTACCCCTGTGTTTAAGACTTTTCCAACTGGTACCAAAGTATTTTTCAATTCCAGACTGTACCCCTGTGTTTAAGGCTTTTCCAACTGGTATCCAAAGTGCTTCCAAGGTAGATACCCCTAACTTATAACGTCGTAATTTTAAATGACCAAAAACGAGATTTTTTAGGCGTAAGCCTTGTTAATTGCTAATAGAATTCTAAAAATGACTAATAACGGTTCCGACACCTAAAAATCACATTTGTGGCTGTCTAAAATCACGACGTTATATGTTAGGGTATCGATCTTGAAAACACATTGGACGCCAATTGGAAAAGCCTTAAACACAGGGGAACCAATTGGAATTGAAAAATACTTTGGGTACCAGTTGGAGAAGTCTTAAACACAGGGATACCTACCGGAATTGAAAATAACTTTGGGCACCAGCTGAAAAAGCCTAAAACACAGGGGTACCAAGTGGAATTCCAAAAAAAAAAAAACATTCTGCAGTTGCAACAAAGAAACAGCAAATATAAAGTTTTATTTTTTACCATAGGTCAAGTCCGTAAAACTCAGCATCACATCAAAAGGTGAAGTAACTTAGGACAGCATTGTGAAAATGAAACTGGAAAGCAATAAAGAGACACAACCTCGACTCGACTCTCTCAAAAGCCTAACAACACTCAAACAACTACGTCGATACGATCGAACTCAATGAGAGACAAGTTGTTGCTTTCGTCCACAGAGAAACTCTCCGCTTCGCCAACTTCGACTCTGCCACTTCTGTCCACTGCGAGCCTCATCGATCCTTTGAACATGTCGATCCTTGCGTTCGTGAGAACGAGGGTGTTTCCGTCTTTTGCCTTATCCACTGAAGAATGAAAACAAATAGGATGTCCCTTTTATTCACTGTTTCTTTCTCATACATTTTTCAATTCATGACATCAGTCGACCCAAAAGGAGGCGGAGAAGGCAACCATTTACAACCATGTCACTTGATAGTTGATACAGATGATGAAAATTGTTGTGCAAATGATGAAATTTCATAATAAAAGGCTAACCTTGATCGTTTCTTGCCGAAAAAATAATCATCCCAGTCTCATCTCCCACCAAGCATTCAGAAAATCGGCTTTGAGTGCGACCTCTTTGAGTTACTGTCTTGGCATTGATAACTTTGACGGTTAGATTAAGCCCTGTATCGTATGGGCGCAGCTCGTTGACCTTTTTGAATTCCTTCGTCGGCTCAGCCATTGATTTTACGGTGTTCTTCTTTCCAAAATGTATGCCCTTCTCCAACTCTCTGAAAAGCCATAGAAACAGACAAACACATGAAAAACTCAAAGGGAGAAAGATTTAAAGATTGAAACCTTCTCAACAAAGATGCAACAGAGAAGTAATGAATGGTCCTAAAAAAGGATCATATTGCTCAGATGTATACCACACTAGCACACACACACACACGTGTATTTTTCAACATGATTCCCCATCTGTAAGCATAGATCAAATGTTAATCTCAACAAGCAGATCAATTTAGTAGCACCTCACATCAGCACATCAAAGATTAGTGCTTTTTCCAAACAAAAGAGGTAAATAAATCAGACAAAATATCCAACAACATCGAATTCTTTCAACCGACCATCAGATCCAATTATCCCCATTCATGCAGATCGAGAAATCAATCTAAAGAAACAATAAATAAATAAATAGAGCAAATCAAAGAAATCAATTGGATCTTAAGAGTAAATCGATTCCAGAAACATAATTCGGCAGTAAGAGGGACCTTAAATTTCGTCCTGATGAAGGATTTAAGAACAAGATGCGTGGAGATCCAAGAGACCCTAAGTCCGTACAAATGAAGGTCGCCTCCGTAAATAAAAACAAGAATTGTGCCTTTGAACAGTACTACTAAACAAACTCTGAAATACTTCTATTGAGCCCTCATAAGATAGCTAAATTCACATCGATACCAATACCTATCAAATATTCATGATAGGCCCAAATCTTTTATTCCCCTATGTACTCGAGATTACGTCAAATAGTTTGATTGGAGACTAAGACAAGTAATTTTTGAATTAACCTTTATGAAAATCTGAGATTGCAGAATAAATATGATGGATGGGCATTTTCGTTTTGTCGTCCATGGAGCATAATTATGTTAAATCACGTTACATCAATCAAATATTTTCTATGACTACATACATGTTTCTGGACGAGCAAACAAGAGAAGATAACAACGTTATTTATTTACAACCAACCGTCAAAGTAATTTACTTTTTATCTTTGCAAAATTAGAAATATTCCACTCTCCACATTGTTGTAAAGGTGGATTACGATATGACTATGAGTAACCATTGACTGTGAATATCGTTTCAACTTTCAATGAGATTCAGGTTGTCTTCAAAGTGAAAATGCCTCGTTATAATTATAAAAGAAAAGAAAAAAAATCACATACTTTGGTCAAAATAAAGTTGGCCATTTTCTTGACAAATGAAACAATTAATTAAAATGAGGTCACTGTACTGTATGTAGTCCATTAAAATTTTCCAAAATTTCTGACTCCGCCGGACAAGTGTCAATGAAATCAAGACAACATAAATAACTCCCTTTTTCATGAAAAATATCTTGTTATTCAACAATGAAATGTGGTATATAGTATAATGAACAAAAACTAACTGATTTTCTCCAATCATTGATGCAGACCATCGTCCTTGTTCATAATACAACTCTCCCTAATAGATAGGGATGCCTTTGAATTAAAATATCAGTACAGATATTAATGTTTTCAACAAAAGGGCAAGCATAATTTTCACCCAAAGAGAATAATCATTAAACAATGTTTCTCTTTTCACTAATATTCCCACATCCCACGCTGAACATTCCATAATCCATCCACTATAATATAAAAGAAATAATATGTTTAGATATAGATAGGATTTTGTAAACCTAGAGTCAAGTGCCACATTAAATCTTATTTTCCAAATTAATTTATTTTAAATTTGTCTTTCCTTTTTCTGTTTCTTGGAAGATGTCAGTCACATTTCACAGGTGAGAAGAATATTTTCTCCATTATTATGTAATAGAAAATCCAAAAAACCAACCCCTTCGACCCTTTTCCTTACAACAAATCCTATATAAATAGCATGCTTCCATTCCTCTTTCAACCCTCATCCATCTCTTCTTTATTTCATCCTCATCCATAGCTCTTAGCTCTCTTTCTTAGCTATGGCTTTTTCGAGAGACGATGCTCGTACTGTCGTTGGTATTATAGGTCAGTTACTACTTCCATTTTATTACATTAAAACCCTACTTTTGAAAGTGTTATATATTCTTCATTTATTCACGACTGAAAAAACTATCTTAACATCTGTTTTTTTTGTCTTCTTTTCCCAATATGTTCCTTTGCTCCTTCCCCAGGAAACATCATCGCACTCATTCTCTTTCTCTCCCCAGTGTAAGCCTTCAGTTAACACCCTTCTTTCTCTCTTTACACATCTTCCTATTCTGAAAAAATGAACAGCATATGAAATTGCTTCGCAGGCCGACGTTTTGCCGCATATGGAAGAACAGATCGGTGGAGCAGTACTCGCCGGTGCCGTACCTGGCGACGTTCATAAACTGCGGCCTATGGGTTCTGTACGGACTGCCCATCGTCCACCCTAACAGCACCCTCGTATGGACCATCAACGGCGCCGGCTTTGCCATAGAGATCGCCTATCTCTCCCTCTTTCTCATCTTCTCCGCCCCCAAGAACAGGCTGAGGCTGGTGGCGGCGGCGGCGGCAGAGTGCCTTTTCCTGGCGGCGTTGGCCATTTTGGTCCTCACTTTGGCCCACACTACGAAGATGAGGTCCAACGTCGTCGGAAGTGTTTGCATGGCTGGTAATATCGTCATGTACGCCGCCCCATTGTCTGTCATGGTATTATTATACCTTTTTTATTTTCAGAGAAGGGTCCATCAAAGGATTTTTATGTTATTTTTTTGTAGTAATTTAATTTAATTTTGCAGAAGCTGGTGATTACTACAAAGAGTGTTGAATACATGCCATTCTTTCTTTCTCTGTTTTCCTTCCTCAACGGAGTGTGTTGGACAGCTTATGGTCTCATTCGCTTCGACCCTTTCATTGTGGTAAGTGGGAAATTGTATTTTTCTTTCTTTGCTTTTTGTAAATATATAGGAAGGAAATCTATGTAATTATCGTTTATTTATTATTAAATTTATTTGCAGGCACCTAATGGCATGGGTAGTCTACTTGGGCTGGCTCAGTTACTATTATACGCAACGTTCTATAAAAACACTAAACGGATAATGGCCGAGAGAAAACTTAATGGCGAATTGGGCCTCACAGAAAAACGGGGGCCCAATTAGGAGTGAAGAGGTGGTCAGACCAATGCTATTTTGGCCCAACACCGAACCTTTTTTTATATTTAATAATATAATTTCAAGTAATCATCGTATCTTGAGACCTTACATTTGAGTTGACTAATTGAGCTTTATTATACTACTTGTTTAGTTGTTTGACGTTTTATAGTCTTTCATAGTCTTTCCGGTTTAGGCCCAACACCGAACTTTTTTTTTATATGGATATGTAATCGGTAAATAATTAATGTTTACTCTACGTATTAATTAGGGGTTGTAAATAGAAAAAAAAAGGGATGCCAGTAGAATTACCACTTTAAATAACACACCAAAATTAAAGTTACACTATTACACTATAAAGACTGTAGTAACTATCAAAATTAAGACAATTTGAGTACAAACTAACCCCAAAAAATTTGAAATTTTACGGTCCTAAGTTTCCATCATTTTTTCGCAATTTGCTAAAATTGTAACAGTCTCAAATTGCTACAATTTTAACCGTCCTTAAAATACCACCCCTCAAATATACATAACTAAAAAGAAAAACTAAACCTTTAAAACAATTAGTTCAAAACTTGAGGAGTTACCTAAAGTATATAAGAAAAAAAAATGCCGAACTAAACAAAAACACACATTTACAGCTTTACGAATCTCTCTCTCTCTCTCTCTCTCTCTACCGTATAATAGAAAAAGGAAAAAAGAAAATAAAATTCTAAAGAGCCAGCCTCTTTTGTTCACAGTTCATTGCCGGAGCTTTCGCCGGAAATTGCCCCGACGTCACTCACCACCAGCCTAACGACACCATTTCCCGAAGGCGACGAAGACCTCGACAGCTCGACGCACTCGAGGAGGTCGGCGTCGCAGGCAATCAAAACCCACTCGTGGTCGTCGTCGAGGTACTTGACGTCGAACGCCTCCATATCCAACCTAAACCTCTTCGCCACCTCTTCCCTCAGCTTCTTCTCAACGCCCAAACCCATCCCCAAACGAAACCTTATGATGTCCCCTCCGTACGCAGCTTTTACCGTTATTACGTTGTCATCCCTTATTCGGGATTTGTCCCAGAAACTCCGTCTTCCCTTTCCTTTGGTGCAGCTCTGTTCTGTAACTACATGCTCTTCTTGCGGGCATAGGTTTCTTAAATCCTGAGATTTTTGCTCGAGCCGTCCAAAACCATTCTGTATCGATGATTTTGTAATTTCTCCAGTTTGTTGGGCGACGATAGGCGAGACTAACTGATCGATCTGAGGACTTCCTTGGCAAGAGCCATGAGAAGTGTGAGTCTCAGTGCTTTCTTCCCTCGAGTTGATTTTCTCTGCTTGTTTATCGCCTTCGCGGGCTTGGGCTTTCTCATCTTGTTTGCGGGCTTTGCTCGGGCCGTTCGAATTTGAGGCGGCCCGAGGAATCAAGCCGACCGGGCCGGGAATTGGGTTGGCCAGGGTGAACGTTTCCTCTCCGCCGTGCACTGATTCCATCACTCGCTTCAGCTTCGAAATGGAGCGGTTGACCTTGTTTATCGTCCGGGATGGCCAACGCGAAATCCCATGCTGGCGGCATATACGCTTCATCGTCGTAGGGCAAACTGCAAAAAAAAAAAAAAACGCACGTCATTTAAATAAGTCGATATAGAAAAAAAAAAAAAAAAAACGCTTCAAATCTCACCGCCGAGACTCTTGGCAGCATCTTTAAGACTCCCTGCAAAGTACTGCTGCAGAACTTCCAAGCTGATGGTCTTCTCCGCCTTCCCACGCCTCCTCTCGCCCTTCTTACACGGATCCTTTTTTATTACAGCGTTTCCTTTTACATCATTAGCAATCGATTCACCGTTCAAGTCGTTTCTCGGAGGCAAGCCAAAAATCTGCTTCTCCTCCCCCAAAGAAGCCCTAACGACCTCGATCGACCTCAAAACCTCGTCGAGCCCCCTACCCGAAGCAACCCTCAAGCTCCCAATATGCTCCCTAACCATCCCGAAAATCGAATCCAACAACTTATGCTGCTCCTCAAACCCCACCGTTTCGACGGGCAAGAAAATTTCCAAAACGTATTCGTCTTCGCCGGTGAATTCGCTCCTCAGACAGACCGCAAAGCTTCCCCTCAGAGCGAACATACGAGCGTAGTGCACCAAAGGGTACTCAGTCTTGCAAAACTCCGTTATGTCTTGGCAGAAAGAGGCGCCACGGGAGGCAAACGCATGGCCGCAGACGCCCTGACCCTTCTGAAGGTGGTGCTCGGCGCATGCGTCGCGGAAGCCCCACATGTGGGCGTCGACGACGTAGAACGCCACGTCGGTGGTCGACATGCAGACTCTGTCCCTGCAGCTTCCGTCGAAGCTGCTGCACGTCTTGGCGAGCCCGCCCCCGTTGGCCAGGACCGTCCCGTGCATGCACGGGACCCACGTCTGGGCTAGGGGTAGGGCGTGGGTCTCGCACACCACCATTATTATTTCTAGTATCTCGGCCAGGGCGTTCTGGCGAGCTTGGTTGCATATCTGCAATTTGTTAACAATTCATAGCGAGTTACTTTTCCTTTTTCGGTAGTATCTATGATCGGAGATTGTTTAGGAAGCCAAGATTCATCTGTAAGATGTAACAACGGTCGGGATTTACCTGCGTGCTTTGGTGATCTAATATCTCCGAACTTTTCAGGTTCACCGCCTGCAAAGACGATTGGAAGGAACATATGTGATGAACTTGTCGTAACAAGAAAACACGGTATATGACTTGCGACATATAGTCAAGCGATCATACCTCAAGCGCCTTGCATACTTTATCAACCTCGGGAGCGTAATTGATCTTCTGAGACGTCATGATGAGCTCGATAACGCCGACGCAAGACTGGGCCGAAGGCTCAAACACCGGCAAGGCTAAGGTCCCCCTAACTTTGTAGTGCAAAGCATGATTCAGGCGTGGGAACTCTTCGCTCGAATAGTACTGAACGTTAGGCGTCCACTCGGGCAGCTTCTGCCTGAACACACGCCCGGGCAGTCCTAGGTTTCCATCGCTGCTGTCTCCGTCTATTGAGAACATATATATCTGAGAGACGAGTCTGTATTGAGGGAGACCATTGCTGTTTGGATCGAGGACAAAAGGCTGGCCCGAGGTGGTGAGCATTTGCCTACCGTTGTGTTTGATGGGCGCCCAAACTTGAGCTAGGACATGCTGTTCGGTTAGCTCCTTGAAGTGTCGAAGAGCTTGAGTCATTCTTTCTTTTATCAAATAGTATCCTTCTCTGTTGTCTTTTGGGATCAGAGATGCGAGTGTCGGCGAAGGTAGCTGCTTCTTGTTTTCGTCGGGGTTTAGTCCATTGTCGTCCTCCACATTCTGATCATGGGCTTCTGCGTGTAAATGTAAACACGAAATTTTTTCGAGGGAAAATGAAATAGCTTTAATTTGACAAATCAACAGCAGAAACCAACATTTTTGGCTTAATCTATCCCAACTTCAAAGGTAGACGACTCAGATTCGATTCACATGAATGAAAGACTGTTTGACTCTATGCATTAGCCAGAGATGAAATTCTAACACAATCCATTAAAATTCATACTTCAAGCTCTTTCAAATCGATTGGATTCATCGACGAACATACTTCTTCGACTCCAATACACGAAGAAAAATTAAATTCGTCGAGTCAACTCGACCAGCTGAAACAGGGAAATTTGTTGAAAGAAATTACGTTAAAATAGCGAGAGAGGACGAACCGGCGCAAGAGAGCATTCTAGAGCAATCAGGAAGTCGGAAAACGCCAGCGCCGCCTACAAATCCGCCGTGGTTTCCGTCGTCGGGAAAAGCCCATAGCGGCGAAAACGGCTGCTGCTGCTGATGATTTTCAGAAATCGACAGCAGAAACGGCGACTCATCAATCTGATCGAACTGCCATGAATCGGCGAGATCGAGATCCATATCCATCAGAATCCCGTTCGCGTTCGCCTCTTCTTCAGGCTCCGAAGTCATTTTCGTCTATAAACGGATCAAATAGTAAATAACAGGAAAAAAAAGGAACAAAAGTTCAAAGGATTCTCGGAATATCAGCTGTTCTTCTCTTAGTTTGATTCTCTCTCTTAGAAAGGGACCGCAAAGGCGAAAGCTGACAATGAGCTGATGGGTGGAGGAGAGAGAAACAAATGGCGGCTGACGATATGGTGAAATGGTGGCGACCTTTTCCCAGATCCATATTTTTTTTTTATTTTCCGTAAGAAAATGTTATAAATTTTTGTAGGAATCTCAAGTTTACAGGTAGTTTCCCCGCTCTTTCTTCCTTCTATTTTATTTTAGGATCATTGTTAATATAAATGGGATTGGTTTAAAGATTTTAAATTCGACTAGAAATTCGTTTGCTAAACAAATATAATTAGTGTTGCTTCATGCATAATGACAATGATCGTTGAAGATGAAGTAGGTCGCCTTTTACATTGTAATAATCTACAGCTGGAATTCAAAGAAAATAAATAAATAAAATCGAAAGCGACAATACATCGATGTCAATTTTTTTCCCAATTGCGATAAGATCAACTTGAATCTTATAATTTGGGAAAAAACAGCAAAACATCATATTCGATATGTCGAGCATCGTATGCTTTGACATATATTTCCTTATGTCATCATATTTTCTTTTAAAGCAATCGTTTGAAATTTCTTGAGTTTAGGAGATCACAATCGTTGATTTCAGTTTATTCAAACAATATAGATGTGAAATAGGTCGGTTTCTAATTAATATTGAAAACCTAAACCTATGGAGGGAGGAAAAGAGTATCTTTATCTTGGAGGTGTAGTATAGAAGAATCAAAGAATCTTGTGATGTTCTTCAACTTGCCCTCCAACGACTAAGGGATGCCATTATTTTATTATCATATATCATTTATTTAAAAGCTACGATTGAAGAAGTCTCTAGACTACTTTTTAAATGACAATTGGAAAATGATTTTTGGGATCTTGATGTGGATCATTACATTAATTTATACATTACAGGTTAGGGATCTTTATACATAAATACCCATTTGAACAAAAACTTGTAATTTAGTATCCTGTCAGCATTTTTTATAGTAGAATAAATTTTTTGCACATATGTACTTGATCCGCAGCAGGTGCCCCATATAACACATTTAGGTACCCTATAGCAACGTAAGTGGTACGTAATACGTTGAGAAAATGGTACGTCATATATATGATACCGTATAAACGCGTGACGTGGTACACAATACACACAAAAAGGTACGGCAAGACTGAAAAAATTGGTACATCAGTAAAAGGAGTACTATCTGTAAAAATTTCTAACATAGATACTGATTTGGAAATTTTTTACTTAATTGGGTATTTATCTATAGATGTCACTAAATGTTACTCTTTAATTGCACTTCGATAGTTGAAAAAATTCAAATAATTGATGGTCAGAAAGTCAAAGCACTCATGTCCAACTCCAAGAAGGGTTCACTTTGATGGGCCTAACAAATCTAAGTTGGCCCAATAAATAGTCAACGTTCTATATAACAATTACAACTAGGGCTGAAAACGAGCCGAGCTACTCGCGAGCCGCTCGCGAGCAGCTTGGTCAAAGCTCGGCTCGAGCTCGGTCAACGTCGAGCTCGAGCCGAGCTCGAGCCTCAACACTACACAATCGAGCCGAGCTCGAGCTTTTTGTATGTGGGCTCGATAGCTCGTCGAGCTTATCGAGCCCAATTTTTTATATTTTTTTAATATTTATATATATATTTTATTATTATTATAATTAAATATAATTTATTATATATATATATATATATTTTTTGACGAACCGAGCTTTTCGAGCCGAGCTCGAGCAGCTTGATGGTTTATCGAGCCGAGCTCGCGCCTCGAATTTTCGATATGGTTCTCATGTTAATTCATATGTTTACTATTATATATCTTATTTCCTACGGAAAAGTTTTATTTAAGATGTTAGTGTGCCTATTTGGTTGGAATAATAGATTAATAGCGTGTTTAAGGTTGAGAACGTTAAGTCAAAATAATGGAAAATGTGTGATATTATTTCACAAGCGTATTGATTATCCCAACGGGCATATGTCGGGAATACGAGGGTACGGTCTAACCATAGTTCAATCCGAGGTATCATATCGAATAACTCCAGGTTTCTTTTTTGTTCACTACGATAATTCATAAAAAAATCATGACTAAAATACAAAAAATAAAATAAAACGTAACGTAATGTGAATTCTAGTTGACGAACAAACCCAAGATAAGAATTGCACTGCTATTGATTCAACCATTTGTCGCGTCGTCTCATTTTGGGAAGAAAATATACTAAAAACAAAAACACATCTATTTCATTACCTCATATCGGTATTCTGTTATGTAGAGAACGAATACGTAGTACAGCAAAACTACGTATACGATTCGCCGCGGGTATACCAAGAAGTTAGAATCAGACAAATACGAAGAGCGGTGGCAAAAGGTTCTTACAAGCGAATACTTACAACGCAAACTAAGACACGCAATTGAACTCATCGTTAGAATCATCACTGATGAGTTGTGAACACGCCACATGAGGAAGAAGAAAAGGCTGTAATAATAGAAGCAGCTTTCTGATAATACGAGAGATTATTTCTGCCGTATGTTGTCCTCTGGCGAGGATGGCTACAATTTCTGGCTTTGTTGTAGTGGAAAAAGACATGGCTTTTCATTCATCTATAAGTATACGTACGTAGATTTCCATCGAGCTTATACGCTTTTTAATCATCAAGAAAGGGTATTATTTCTAATATCATCAAAGCGTGTGTGAGTATCGAAAAATGGACTGCTATTATAGCCACTCGAAAACGTTTCCAGAAAAATATGACAGCAGCCATATAGAGGAGACTAAAGTTGTAATAAAAAGGCGAAGAAGATCACCTTCTGTGTCGATGATAAGCTACGGTGACGAACAGCAGAAGACGGCAATGTTGAACCTTGATCAAGGTGCTTCTAATGCAATTTATAGTACAGCTACAAACCCTAATAAGACTGCCGTGAAAAGGAGGAGTTCGAAATTTAGAGGCGTTAGCAGGTATTTCCTTTTCCTAGCTATTCTCCTTTTTCATAGTGTTGAAAGTTGCTCATGTAATGTGATCATACACCCTATTTTCAGACATAGATGGACAGGACGCTATGAAGCTCATCTATGGGATAAAGGGTCTTGGAATGTGACACAGAAAAAGAAAGGAAAGCAAGGTACGTACTATGATGTAATAAATTGAATCGATACAAATGCATCATAGTAATAAAATAAACTGTTATTTAACTGCTTTTGTGCTTCTTGGCTTTGCAATCCCATCTGATGATCATGGGCTGGCTGCCTTCTTGACAAGGAGCAGTTTATCTTGGTGAGTTTTTCTTGCCACGAAAATCCCAAAAAGATACTGAAAGTAGTCATTTGCTTGATCAACTCACATATGTGAATAGATTTCTTCTTACAAGTGACAAGTGATTTTTCAGGAGCATACGATGTCGAAGAATCAGCTGCTAGAGCCTATGACTTAGCTGCAATTAAGTACTGGGGAACATCGACTTACACCAATTTCCCGGTATAATAATAATTCTCAAATCATATTTTCACTTCACAGCAGATGAACCATATTACAAGTTCTTCTTAACCCATTCATTCATTCATTCATTCATTTTTCTGCAGATATCAGACTATGAAAAGGAGATCGAAATCTTGCAAAACATGTCCAAGGATGAGTACTTAGCCTATCTGAGAAGGTGATGAGTCATTCGTATCGATATTATTACTCATCGCTTTCGAAGTCTAAAGCAGAACGTTTTTTCTTGATGCAGACGAAGCAGTGGCTTCGCAAGAGGCGTATCGAAGTATCGAGGCGTCGCTAGCAGGTAAGTTCATCGCCTTAAGATCTTACGCTTTTACCGTCCCTCTCATTGCATTGCGCCTTTTCTCGTCGTCTGAATAACTTAGGCATCACCAAAACGGAAGGTGGGAGGCGAGAATAGGCCACGTTTTCGGAAACAAATACCTCTACCTCGGTACTTACGGTCTGTATAAATATCTTCTTTATTACGCAGCGCAAAATACTTTATATCTCCTCTAGGGTTTTAATTCCCGCGCTTTTTCTTTGATTTTCTAACAAAGGCACGCAAGAAGAAGCGGCGAAAGCGTACGACATTGCCGCGATAGAGTATAAAGGGATGAACGCAGTCACTAACTTCGACATGAGGACTTACGTCAGCTGGTCGAAGCCCATCGACAATCCCGAGAATTGGAAGAGCCCTACGATTTTCCCGAGGCATGAAATTGTCAAGACGAAAATGCCCTTGAGCCCGTGTAGGAAAGAAACGCCTTCTCCCACTGCTTTAGGGCTTCTGCTTCGGTCCTCGATGTTTAGAGAACTGATGGAGAAGACGACGAACGAAGAGAACGAACGGAAAGAAGTCGGAGATGAGAAAGGCGTCGAGAACGAAGACGATTATTTGGCCTCGTACGACCAAACCGAGACGTTTTTTCGGGATTTCCTTACGTACAACGAGTGAACACAAGAGTTACTACCGCGAGC
Source organism: Craterostigma plantagineum (assembly GCA_027422505.1). Classification (NCBI taxonomy): domain Eukaryota; kingdom Viridiplantae; phylum Streptophyta; class Magnoliopsida; order Lamiales; family Linderniaceae; genus Craterostigma; species Craterostigma plantagineum. The sequence goes on from JAPQWV010000005.1 coordinate 1,246,676, forward strand.
TTCATTTTTTTCGAAGAGGAAAACTAAGATGATCCAATTAAATAACAACAAAATTAGTAGTAAAATTATTACTCCTTCCCATGTTTTGCTTCGCCGGTCCAATAATTTTTCGTAGCGAGGAGTATTTTCTCGGGATTGAACGGCCCTTCCTCGTGGTCCAAAATGCGGCTCCGCCACCTCATCCCGTCCGTTATCGCCTTCACCTTCAACAAAACTTCCACCGTGTCTCGGAATATAACCGTCCCCTCGGGCCGCAATATCCTATCCATCTCCAGCAAAATGTACGTAATATCGCACCTTCAAACAATTCGATTAATCCCATATCAATCCTCGGACGACAAAGAAAAACAATTTCGTCGCAATTTTTTTTAAAAAAAATTACCAACGCCTACCTATCTTGATACATGCCGAAGACGCCGCCCGCGTGGATGAGGTCGTAGGTCCTCGGGTAGGTCGAAAACGCCTCGCACCAATCGTTGTACGTCCCGATAAAACCGCGCTCGTATATAACGCCTAACTTGTCGGGATTCGAGTCGGCGGGGACCACGTTCATGACCCACACGGGATATTTCGTCAGCGCGGCCGCGAATCCTCCGAGGTTCGCGTTCATGTCCATCACGTTTCGGTAAGTCCCCTGAGAAATTTGGCCCACTATTCGCCTGTAATGATCGATCCTCGTCCTCCACACTTCGTTGTCCTCTCGAAACTTCTTCGGCGTGAGGCCCGGGATCGAGCCCGTGGTTATCCTCGGGGGGACCGCAAAGGCCCGTTCGGGCCATTTCTTCAGCGGCCCGCCGCCCGCGACTTCGTCTTCGCCGCTTACTTCTGGCAAGGGCGTGATGCAAGCTTCCATATCCTTGTACCTTTATAATCATAGTCCGAGAACGCAGTAAAAAGATCGAATTTTTTTTTTCCGAGTCGAATACAATAACTAATCGAGTGCGTTCTTACCAGGCAGAGTCTGCATTTCCCGTCTTGCAAATGTGGTAGGCCGCTCGGTTCTTCTGGCACTCGACGTGGTTGATGGGTTTCTGCCAAACGGCGAAATCGCCCTTCTCGGCGACTTTTTTCCAGCAAAGGCGCTTCGCTACGTCTTCGATTGAATCTTGTTCTTTCTTCAGGTCTTCCTCTGTTCTCTCCCACCCTTTCCAGTACTTCTTGTAACGGATCGGCGGGCCCGATAGGACCCAGTACCCGCCGGGTCGGAGGATTCGATCCACTTCGATCAGGTACAGCCCGTCTGCCCAAGATTAAAAAAAGACCCCGTAAAAATCGACTCTGTTTTAGAGATGGGTAACGATTTTTCTTTATTTTGTTTGTTACGCACCGTAATCGAACCATGGGATCAAGCAACGAGAGCAATGAGCCATGTCGAAAGCCCGGGCTGGATAAGGAAGCCTCTGCGAACCCATAACGCCGATCATCGCGGGCACGCCCCGCTCCAGGGCGAACCAAACCTGGGCCTCGTGGGTATCCCTCGGAGCGAAAGACATTGCTATTACGTCCCTCTTTAGCAAATAAGCCCCGAAACTAGCCACCTTTAAGCAATTTATTTATGTATAAGGGTTATTTTTTTTTCTCGCGGTTGCAATTTCAGAACACCCAACTTAGGGAGTTGGCAATTTTAAGCGTTAAATTTCAAAATCTTAGCAGTCCAACTGAATGCCATATCAACTCTGATGTATGACATGGTGCCCAGTTGGCGCTTGTTCCCTTGAATTGATTCGATTTTGAAAACTAACATACCATAATTGACAAGAATCATCCCTAATAACTCAAAAAAGGAGTCTTCTATTTTTTTTAAAACTTTTCAGTCACTTCATTACACCCAACAAATTAGACAATTTCTTACCCCGCAGCCAGTGTCGACGGCGGTCCGAATAGTCCCATCAGTAAGTGGAATAAGAGCGCTCATTTCGTCAATGTAAGCATCGGCGCCGCGTGGAAACATGGTACCGCCGCCGGGAAACCGAAACCTGTCTCCCTCGACCCGAACCCAATTCTGACCCGACTTTTCCACGCTGAGCTCCTTGTGTGGAATATTGGCGTACCAAGCGTCGTCTCTGCTCTGAGGCCATTTGAACGGCGCCTTGTAGTTGGGCGGCGGAGGAATCAGACACCTAAGCAGCTCCTCCTTGGCAGGGCAGTGCCTCTCCCTATACTTTAGCATTTCGCGGTCGAACTTCCGACCCCTCGCCGGCTCCTGGCAAGGCGTGTACTCGCCGTAGGACAAGTCGCAGGGGCTGAAAGTCTCGGCGTGGGACTCGTTGACGGCGAGGTGGTGGTGGCTTTCGAAGTCGAGGGGTTCGAAGGATGGTTGGGCCGAGGTGGGCTTGGGCTTTGCGGCGGCGGCGGCGGCTTTGGTGCAGTCGAGCTTTGAGGAGTAGGGTTCGGTCTGCGACGGCGGCGGCGGGCGGGTGGAGGCTTGCCATGAGCCGATTGCGTAGGAGAGGAGGCATAGTCCGATGACGACGGATATGTAGGTGAGGCGTCGTCGTTTCAGTTCTTGGTGGTGGGGCTTTGGAGATCCATCTTTTCCCATTTTGAGAAAAAGACCTGCGAAATTTTACAGATGCTGAGGAGGATGTAATGGAAGTGTTAGAAATGTTGTCTGTGGTGATTTAGAAGAAAGAAAACAGAGCAGATGGTAAGCGCTGTAGATGGAAAAAAAGGTACCACCTTTATGTTCTACAACGGCTACTCAGTATCTGCAAAAATAGACCAGACAGTAAATACTCTTCAGCTCAGCCCAGGAAGAAAACAAGGCAGGGAAAATAAATAGACAATGCATTTGACAGACTCTTTTATTTATGTCATGGCTGTACAAAGAGTGAGACTTTTCTTTCTTGTTCTTTTTTTTTCTTACAGCGTTGTGTGGTGATGTTTATTAGCTCTCAAAATATTCTTCGCAAGCACGTGCTCGCACGCAGGAAAGAGAAAGAATCCTGCAATGACACAACAACTATGCATTACCTCTCTGCTTTTCTTTTCTTTATTCTTATTTTTCTTTTTCCTCACTTTTGTCTGGCAAAGTTTGCGAAAGGAGGACATAATTAGGAACACATTGTCCCATAACTTCATAAAGTTAAAGATTACGTGAAAAATGATGACAGGGGTAAAAGAAAAAGAAGATAATGTTAAAACACAGAGAAGAAAAAAAAGCAGAAGAGTGACGACTGACGAATGGAAGGAAGAATGCGTTAGGATAAGGAGTGAAATATATTTTAGGGATATTATCGACGAGAAGTTGCCGACATTATGAGGCTGAATTATCTCCGCCATCATTTAAAATATTTTCTTACACCACTGATTTCGGGTCTGTGTCTGTTTTTTCCAAGATTAGATATATTAAATTGATATTGTCGCCGGTCAAAAGCTCTCTCCTTTGGAATCACTGTTGTGACTGAGATCATTAGTATATTTTGCGGCGAGGAAGTATAGAAGATCTTGGAGAGATTTGCGCTAAAGAGTTGACTTTTATTTCACTATCATCGATTCAATTAAATAATGGACTGGGCTGTATATATATTGGGCTTTTCTAAGATTAATGGGCCTAAATTGGGCCTGCAAACAATTTAACTTGAGCCCAATGGTTTTAAATAAGAAAAAAATATAACACCAAGAAATCAAGAACAGTAACAGCAGTGGGGAGCTTACTTCAGGACTTCAGGTGGCAGATTAACAGCAGCTTCGCTTGAAAAATTGGAATCTCCTTTGCTTTGGAAAATGTGGAACAGCAAAGGAAATGGTCTGATCGAAATGACTTCGATGATGATTCGTACTTTTGCTTCAAAGTCTCGAAGCCGTGCCGTGAATTTGAGGAAGATAAACCCTAGAGTTCCATATCAAGAAGCCGCCACGATTGCTGAGGGCTTGTACGGGGTAATCAAGAGCCAAGGTCCACTCACCGTTTCTAATACATGGAATCACGCAAAGGTATGTCTGTCTTCTGTTGCTTATTTTGGTTCTACCTTTGTAATTGTGCCCAGGTTTTTACATGGTAGTCAAGTTTAAGCTTTTGGTACTAATGAGATTTATTAGCTCCGTGAAAAATGAACTTTTGAAATTTATCTGCAAAGTGCTCAACTATGGTCTATGAAGTCTCTTCTGTTGATCCTAGCATGGAAAATTATGCTGGGGATTAGTCCTTCGGCATTAGAAACCAACAAGAACATGGAGAGATAGTGAAGAAGCTCTTAACATGATTTAGGTGAGGCTGAAGGATTAATTGTCACGTTGCTAACCCTCTTTCTGGACTCCAATATAATGACTATCAATGTAGGAGACTAGTTTTGATGTTGGCTAAGTTGTTTATTTGTCTTGCGTTTGATTCTAATCATTACAAATTTCTGCTCATCACGAGTTTGTCAAATGTATTTTCTACACTAAGATTGCGTCCAGTTAGTTCTACTCCTTCATTAAATCAGCCCAAGTAGATAGTGAAAAGAGAGTAGAATGTATTATATTCTCAGAGCTTCATGTATTTTTCCATGTAGCATGCATTCATTATCTAACTTGCTTCAGTTTTTAAGAAGTCCTTTGCACCATACCATGTTTTCTCACTGAATTACATTGCCTGCTTTGGAAGAACAAGCATAATGTACTGGTTCTTGCATGGATTAAGAACGATATACAAGAATGGTTAGTATGTTAGAACCTAAAAATAAATAAGTAAAGTTGCAACAAGCTGGTTTTGTTCTTGGATTTTCCAGGATGCTGGGGTTAGCGGATTGAACAGCAAAACGCATATGAAGCTATTGCTCAAATGGATGATGGGCAGAGGTATGCTGAAGCAATTCTGCAACCAAGTTGGGTCGAACAAGAAATTTTACGTTACAACACTCCCTGAAGATCCTCAATCGAGCCAAGCAAGCTTACTCACTGAAAGGGAAGAGAAATATTCGAAATCGAATAAGAAGAAAGGTGGACGATAATGGTTTCTTCTCTTCTAATGAATGAACTTTGATTTCATGGCCCAAACTTGTTTGTGTTCCTCTTGTTCTGCTCGGTTATTTTAAGGGAAAAGTGGACTGACTTTATGTACTAATGTTCTTAACAATCAATTGAGCTTCCCTTGATAAAGTTGCTTCTTTTGTTTATTATTCAAAATATTTTTCATCACCTCGCTATCTTTGCACCCTACCTTATAAAATTAAATTAACGACGCATTTCGTCGCTGTCAAAACATTTATTTATTTATTTGTGTTTGTAGGATTAGTAGTGACATTTGCTTCAATTATAAGCTATGGGGCCAAAAAGTATTGTGCTTTTGTTATGCATCAATCGATTGCTTTTATTACAAAAAGAAAGGTCAATGGCACAAATTGTGGGAGAAAAGGAAAGGTCCCCTTTTAAGAAATTTTAACTCGTTTCTATTTTTAATAAAATGTTTTATCAATGTAATAACCGTTTTTTTACCGTTGGTCGTGCCCCCCCAAGAGACCCAAATTACCACATTAAACTACTTGCTAGAAAAAAAACCAGTAAGTCTTTAATTACCACACATATACGTACTACGTACACAATACATACATACATATTAGACTACATAAACAAAAAACTACATTAAGAAAACAAAAGCGTCAACAATAGAGAAAGAGATACATATCCACACACAAAAGCTCTCTCCCTCTCTCTCTCTCTCTCTCTCTCAAGAAAACAAACATGCAGAGACAATCACTTGGCTCGCCATCATCAAAGCTTCACTTATCTTCAGATTCGCTCGACCAAAAGCATTCAATTCTTCCTTCCACATCATCTTCTAACTCGTCAGTCAACGGTTCTTCTGATGAAGCTGATGGTTTGAAGAAGAAGAAGAAGAGGAAGAGTATTGGGGCAAAGGAAAGACATTCCGAAAGCTACATTCACATCATCCCAGTGCTTACTCTTATGTGTTTCCTCATTCTTTACATGTCCTCCCACGACCCTTCTCAAAATGGTATCCTATCATATATATGTGATTATGTAATTAGATTTCATATGTTGTTGAATCAGTTTCTCTTATTTATTTTTCTTGTTTTTTTTTTTTTTTACAGAAATGGCTGGCTTTGGAGGCGTCGCCAAGACTCTTCCTGCAGGTAATTAATTAAAAAATGATTTATTTAATTGTTGGAAATCGATACAAGAAAAGTATATATATAAAAGTACTATCAAGTAAGGAACGATTCCCTTCTTAAATATTTATCTAATTATTTTATTCATTTTCCAGCTGTAGAGGACAAAGTTGCTGGACTGCAAAGCATAGTGAAGATAAAGAGAAACGATATAATGGCAATTCGAAGCTTGGAAAACTCAAAGCACAGGAAATTCGGACATTTGTAGATTAAAATTAGTGTAATGATTAACGATAAACCAACTGCCATATCTTTTTTACTCTCAATTTTTAATTAAGTTTTTTTAGTTTGTTATTCATCCTCCATTGTACCTAATCAATCAATTTATAGGCTTAAAAACAGTTTTATTGCCTGTGACGGGCACTTGTCATTTAATATGTTCTTGCAAGCTCTTGAACTGCATACACCTTGCGAAACTACAATATGGGTTTTGTCCGAATTGGTAGAATTGAAAAATAAATGAAAGTAATAAATAGATTTTTTTATAGGTAATTGGGCAAAGTGGGGTGTTCATTGATAAATGGAATACAGCTGGAATAGGACCGTTGATGACCTAACCTCTTGCAAATATATTATCCATTCAATTTCATATTTATTGACAGTAATAATTTTTTATTTTAAACAAATTTGTTTTGCAAATCACACGAAGAGCCATCTCAGAGAGAAAAGAAAAGAGATCAATGTCGTCATTACCAAGAGTGCGACTTCATCCAAGAACCACAGCAAGTTCAATCAACATCCTAATGAATGGGCACAGTTCACATCTATTACTATTATAAAAGCCAGAATATGGCCAGTTTCTAGAGTGGGTTGCCGGTCACTTCATTACTGATGAGTGATGATTGATTGTGTAAGAAACTTATATCTTCCGGTCGCATGGATTTAGCTCTAGGAGGTGGGAGCATGTGTACCACTGAGTGTATATGTATAGTACATATATGACACGTTATCTATCGTATGTATTTGTAAGATGATAAAATTGTACATCGATCAAAGAAAAATATCATAACTATGTCACTTTAACTGCATTACATGTATGCAATATTCACTTTCAATTCAGCTCTAAACATACAGGTGTTGCTCTGTCATAGATATATATGCATACAAAAATAATATAATTGTAATTGTACTACTGTAAATAGATAATATGTGATTGTACCTTGTGTATATATTATATAATAAAATATCTGCCTTGCTCTTAGTAGAATATTAGAAGCATTTATAAGTTATAAATAACACACGCAATCATCATTGCTACAGAGGCATCCTTCAACTTTCTATTTAGGGTTGGACCTTACATTTTTCTGGTTCCTCACATCAACAACGCAGGTGCACCATTCCACTCACTCATCTTTAACAATCGTGAATTGTATATTGTGAATCGGTTTAGAATCGGAATATATGAAGTCACATAATAATGTCAAAGACAGGTATTTTGCACATAACCTTGTGTTGATTGGTATCTGAAAGAAATTGTGGGATGTCGCAATTTACATTGTAATTCATTACTTTCAGTTTGTGAGGATTATGAGATGAAGTTTCTCTGACGTGATTCAAGTATCTGTATCTGTGATCTGGTCCTGGTGCTCAAGATAACTAACCGCTGAAAGAGTGTAGCCTCCTGGAGTGATGATTCTTCGTTGCCCAACCTCGGGGAAACGAAATATGGGATGATTGTTAAAAAAGGTGCATAAATATATATATATAATATATATATATATATTTTACATTTTTCGATTTGTATCAGTTGCAAAGCATCGATGCGCAGCAGGTAATTTCCCTCGGTAAATAGGTTGATAAGATAGGTGGATGATGACAGCAACTCAAAGTTTAGTCGAGTAAAGATACATCAGAATTGATTTTGGCAACGTATGAAATTTGCTAGCTTGTCCTTTGTGATGCTTGTAGACGTGAATGTGCATACTTAACATCATCTTATGTTCATTCCCCAAGTTTTGTGCTTTAGCAGCCCCATGGAGATGGACAGCTCGTTATGGAACATATGTTGTGGAGGCGTGTAGAAAAATATTATGAAAATCGTTTGTTTATTTTCCAAATTATTAGGTTGAATGACTATTGAAAGTAGGAAACTTTTAACTGTACAATACTACTAACATTGTATTGTGAGATTAATATTGGTCAAGCCCATGGAATAAATGTTGCATGATTTTTTTTCTAAGTAAGCTTTTTTCTAGGAAATTATATTTGACAATGAATAGTTACTGTCACGGTGATTGTATTTGATCGCGAATTAACCTTTTCGTTTTTTGAATTAACGTTGCAGGATTTACAATTCCGGCACTCAAATATCAATTCTGACCAGTGCTTAGTGTCAGTGATATGCACAGATACAAAACGATGTCATCTCATTCCCTTTAAGTTACGAGACTTGTTTACTTCACAATCATTTAAAGAATCTGTGCTTTAAATACCGAATATCCACACACTTCACAATCATCTAACGAATCTCTGCTTATACACCTTTTACCTATATAGACTTGATAGATAGAATGGTACGGGATCATAAAAGAAGATATGATTCGCTTGAAGAAAGACGAAAAAGAAAAACGAACGGCGGAATGAGAGAAGTAAAGGATATATTAATCTATAACTCCAATCTTAATCGGTTAAGGTTCATAGTTGAAGAACCTCATGTTCTTCCTATTGTGCCTAACTGTAAGTTTTGCGATGCTAGAAGCTTCTACTTTGAAGCGCCTGGATTATGCGAGACTAAAATGCCACCTGACCTGGTATATCTGTACTTGAATGATGGTATTTATACGTTTCGAGTGCAGGGTCAGCTCTACCATTTTTTTGGATCCATTAATAATAGCGACTAATGGAATCCCTAAGAATCTTCAGTTGTATTTTTACGTTACTGACCATGAAATCTAGAATCCTATGTTAGCTAATTCTAATTTGCGTTGTTGGAAAATTAGTTAATGTTTTGCAATCTAACCCTTACGTTGAATTCTTCAAACTCAGTAATTTTCCTGAGTTAAGTGAATATAAACTTGCTTGACAACAGTGATCCTACAACAGATGAACGTGTCTTCAACAGGCCAGTCTCAAGTTGTTGGAGTATGGCTTGAATCGGACGGGGTGGATCAAAATGCAAGCCCTCACATACAAGTATATCCAAAGGATCATCCGACCCCATTTATTAAACATTATTATGGTTGTTATGACCCGCTACAATATCTTCTTATTTTCCTAGCTGCAAAGCGGGATGACATCAGAAAATAGAACGATTAAATCGACAAAATAAACGAGGATCATTAAACGGACTACAATGAAGTGAAGTTATTCCGAGCGTAGAATTAGGCCGAGGTGTTGAAGATATTCTAGCGAGTGAACATCAAGGTATCTTCAATTGGCGTTTATAGGTCGTTAAACTTTATGGTATATTTTGATTAACAAGTTCATAATGTGATTTGTTTTATACGCTGTACCGGGAAGACCGTTGGAGACAATTGTGTCGTGTCGTGAATATTCTTGTTATAGGTTGCATGTAAGAAAAGAGACTTTTCGTATTTGTTACATGTTGATAGACTTCTACAACCATATGTAATAGACGTGTACAGTAAAATCGGGACTCTTAAAGGCTACAATTTTATAGAAACGAAGAAATGCAAAATCGGTTACAGAAAGAGGTGTATCAAGCTTTGTTACGCAGTGTGGCTCAAGGTTGTCAGGAGGGTTCTGAAGTTGGCAAGCGTATAATCTTACCGACTTCATTCATCGTATTAGTTTATTACTACACCTATCCCACTTAATACTTTCCAAAAAATTAGTGGCACGTAGATTAAGAAACCGGATTTTTTTAATATTATAGTACACTTTTAAGGAATGGAGAGAGAAAACTAATTAGTGGGCACATAATTTAAGAAGCCTTTTTTAAATGTAAATGGTGTAAATTAGTTTAATTATCGGAATAATTTTTTACCAAAAGTAGAAATGAGAAGAATTATGTGGGATGCCCGAAATAGAAAGATAGGAAGAAATATGTGGGACGGAGGAAGTACTATATAGCTGATCACAAATAAATGTGTATAAACTTATGTTTTGTTGTATACTAGAATACATTTTCCCATCTCCGGGCTATGGTCACACCAATTCCGCGCAACGCGCGGTTTCACTTTCTAGTATAATATAATTAACCAATCTCACATTATTCATCTCCAATTTCAAATACACATTCTATAACAAGGTAGTAAAGTACTATATCTTTACCATCGCATCATCTAATAATGTAAGAGAATCATAGAACCAAACCTTGAACTGCCCCCCCACTCTTCCCAGAACCCTTCTCATCAGATTGATCAAACTTTTTAGGAGAATCATCGGCAAGATGAACTTGAGCAAAGTCATCCACCATTTTCCTCCTCTGTTCATCTTCGACGCTTACGACTTTCTCCTTAGCCTTCTGACCCACCTCACCAGCCGCTCGGGCAACCTTGTTAAAAGCGCCTGCCACCCAAGTTGTCCCTGTAAGAACATAACGGTTCTTCATAATGGCTGAGCCTGCGTTGCTAGCGGTTTGTTCAGCTGCTGCGAATGCAGATTTTGCCTTCTCCGAAACATGGAGCTTTTCGTTCACTTCGCGAACTTTGTCGTTCACTATCGAAGTCCCTATGCTTATTTTCTCGGAAAGTCCAATCTTTTTGTCGATGGAAGCTACTTTAGCGCTCGCAGTTGAGGTTAGCTGGTGCTTTTCGTCAAGGGATTTGGCTTTGTTCAATGCGTCTTTGCCTAGGATGAAGCCCTTCGCAAGCATGCTTGAGACTACATCTTCTGCTTTCTGGAGAGCTGATTCGTTAACAGCTTCTATCTTCTTATCAGATGCCTGCAGAAATGGACGTTTCTCAGACTATAGCTCAATTATGCCAACCTTGTCTTGTCAGGAGAGATGTATGCAAAGCATAATTCATTACAGCCCATATACTACTTGAGCCGAAGCTGTAATAATTTCTGAATAAGAAGTTCTTAGTTGAATAATAATACCTGTGGAGGAGGTGCAGAAGCAGAAGGAGGTAGCTTATAATCGGGGTCGAGATCAATGTTCACTGTCATGTCTACGATAGTTGCTCCCTAATATAAGGCAAAGTATGAAACATCTCAACTGCTTACAACGATAGACTTCGAATGGGAAGTTGAAACTGTAAGGGGGAGAGAGAGTTAACCGAAAGAAGCATTGCAGTTTCTGCTCCTTGGACATCCTTGAAGGTCACAAATGCAATTTGGGATCTTTCAGTATCACTATATATGAATGAATGCAAGGCATTTAGGGACAATATGAGCAGTAACTAGATGTTACTAAATGAAGGGGAAAAAGAGTAGACATAGTTAGTTGAAGTAACCTTTGCATCTCGACATATTCGATATCACCAGAAAATGAGAAGAACTCTTTGACATCTTGCTCTGACGCCCCGAGCGAGAGATTGCTGACCTTGACAGTCGTCGGCTGTGAAAAATCCTGATATAAGATTTAAAATGCTGTATAGGATGGTGTTTAGCCGAGTTCTAACGCAAAGTTTTCTCATTATGATATTATTAAAATGCCCAAATAATCGAATACCAAGGTGAAGTAGACATTTTCGCGACAAACTAAATCAACAGATGCCAGGATTAGTATTTACTATCTCATTGGCATATTCAAGTAATTGCAATGTAGAATGGTGCAAAGTGAAGATAGAATTAAATGATTGCCCCATTTAGGCAAACCCTTAATCCACACAAACTCACAGAAGCATACTGTTTTATTATGCAGCAACCCATAAAAGAAGAAGACTAACAGAATCAGATCAATAGAATCTAAAACCCAGAATCATAGCTTGCAATCACCAAAAACTTAAGCCAAAAGACGCAGATTTGAAATATAATCGCAGCTGGGATAAGCCCAGAGAAAAAACCATTTGTTTAAACAATTGAAACAACCAACAAAAAACGAACCCAAAATAAACAGAAAGTGAAGATCACGGCTCGGATAAACCCAAAACCAAACTTTTAACAAAACAGAAACAATCGACCAAACAAGGAAATCGCAAGACGAAGGTGAGCATTATCACCACAACTGCTGCAACTACAGAAACAATCAACTAAACTAAGGAAATCGCAATACGTGCAGTATACTTACCGACATTGAAGTTGCTTAAATTTTTTTTAACGAAAATGGAAAATGAGGAGGAGGAAACTTAAGAGAGGACCGAGAGAGTTGACGAGAGGCAATTTAATACTAAGGTAGAATTTGCAGTAAATTAAAATGGAGAAAAAGTTATATATAACAAATAAAAAATATCTATAATTTATTACGTTTACTAGGGAACAAGCCACACACGTTTTCTTGCATCTAAGGTTAGATCTGAATGATTCTGTAGATTTCATTCTTCTATTTATTTTTCACTGTTTTATTCTTTAGCCCATCGACGAACAAGTTAGAGTTTTTATAAATTAGGGTAAAGTACGTTATACCCCCTTGTGTATATACTAAAATGCACCATTCTACCTCATGGTTTTTTTATTACGTGAAACCTCCTTATGGTTTTCAAAACTAAGCACCGAACCCCTCAGTCAACCTTTTTTGCCTTGTTTGCTTCGCACGCGCTGTTGATGCAAATAGAATAGGTTTTGATAAAAAAAATTTAAATTAACATGACCGAAATACCCTTCAAGTCATCTCCCTCCCAAAATCTTCCATTGCATGTCACCATCGACATCAAAAATCACAAGAATAGTTGAAGAAAAAATGGCAGAGTTCAAAATCAAAATTGCATCTTACATAGCTGCCATCAGAAATCAAAATCAGAACTTCAAATTGCAACACATCAGGAAAGAAAGTTCACGGCATGAGTGCATTCTTAGAATTTGGCCAAATAACGATCAAAAAGGGAAATTAATTGGCGACCACGCCGTCCCAAACAGCCCAACACCGCCATGTCTGTAGCAACCTCGTCGAGCCGCTCGACCCAACCCTATGCAGCAGCACCACCACACCACCTCGTTCGCAGCCCTCTTGACCCAACCCAAAGCCACTCCGCGGCTCGGTCGGCCCCCTGCCTAAACTGCCCTACGCTCCAGATTTGACTCGAGGCCTCTCATTGTGCCCCTCGCCGCCCCTTCGCAGACCCAAACCACTGATTATAACCTCTCCATTTGCCACCGCAACCTTGTGACCCTTTGCAGCCCTACACCCCAGATCTGATCCGAGAGGCCTCTCAAAGTGCCCATCACCTCCAGTCGCAGTGCCGCCAACTACCTCGCCACCTCTTGGCAACCACGAACCCCACCAGATCTATGGCATCTCGACCACCACTAAGTCCCCCTAAATCCACCGCCTCCTGCGCAACAGCCGCTCGCCGCTCCTTCACAGCTCTGCACTCCAAGTCTGACCCATTAGGCCTCTCACAGTGCACATCCCAACAGCCGCGCTTGCCTCATATTTGTTGACTTTGTAGAGGTCCTAGCTGATTCTTACAGGAGACTCGAATTTCATCCCAACGATCGAAAGATCTGCGTATTACATGGAACAATGTGCGATCTTCAGGTCCTTGCCCGATCCTAAATTGTTTAGGAGGTGTCTTAAATTGGCCACAGAGCACACCATCGATGTGCATTCTAAGGTTGTGCCCTCAGCTTGGATGATGAAATATGAGAGAAGAGAGGATGAATTGTTTGGCCTGTCAGCTATGGATTGCAGTGGCTGGAATTTGGAATGTCCCAAGAATTCATTAATCGCTGGTTATAACCCAGAATGCTCTAACGATGGATGGTGTCAAAATAGAAAAAGGGTATAAAGGGAATTCTTTGGAATATTTGACCGGGAGATGAAAGCTGACCGAGGAGGGGAGAGTGTGCATTATTAAATAAATCACAAGGGTATTTTATGCTATTTACAAACCACGGGGGGTTTGGTGCTTAATTTTTAAACCTCAGGTAGGTTATATGCAATTTAGCCTATAAATTATATGCAAATTGCCAATCCTTGTTGCAGTTGATTTTACCTACTATTTAGAAAAACATGTTACAATGCATATATTTAAAGACCATGGAATGAATCAACGTTGAGAAGAACACGCAATTCTCCATATAACAACAATGTCTTCAAAATCACTTGCTGCTGATCATAAGCAGAAAAAAGAACAAGTAAAGATTCAATCTTTCTGTGTAAGAACCACATCCATCATAAGAGATAATGGGTAAGAAAAAGAAAGATCAAGATATAGAATCGGGCCCACAAGATCCGGGCCGGGCCTTAGCTTCCGGAATATTCCAAATCAACACCCTCGTCGCAACTTTTCGACGAATCGTCAACTCCCTCGGCACCTTCAAGGACACTCCTCAGCTCCGCGAAAAGCTGTTAGTTTTCCTCTTATCGATTCATCGTCTTTCTATGATGATAGTATTTTGCGTCCTTAGGTATACGATCGTAGTATGAAACTCTTTCAACGTCGAGCGATGGTTTTCAGGCGCGAAACTCGGCTTCGCATTGGGAAGCTGGTGAGAGAAACTTCAGCTAAATTTAAGCAAGTTAGTGAAGAAGCTGAAGTCAGTGTGAGTTTTCTTCACTTCAAGAACTCTAACGTATTCATTCAGTTCTTATTACATCCTTAATGTCTTTTTCTTTTTTTCTTTTTTTCCTTTTTCTTTTCGGGCTGCAGGCGAACAGAAAGGTTATTACGGATGCTAAGCTTGCGAAGGACTTTCAAGCAGCTTTAAAGGAGTTTCAAAAGGCTGAAAAGATTGCAGCTCAGAGAGAAATAACTTATGCTCCTTTCGTCCAGCCATCATCAGATATTGCGCCGAGGTTAGTGAAGAATGTTGTAATCGACTTCTATAGCGAATGCTTTTCTCAGTTTATTCGATCTTTCTTCAGCTTTACGACGACTGGCGAGAGTTCTACAGATAAGAGTGTAGCAGATTCCCTAAGGTACTGCGAAATGGGAACGTTTAGCTGATGAAAAAAAAAAAAAAAACAGATGATCATTGATCGTTCAATGTGCAGCATACAAGAGGCTGTAATAGAGGATAGAGAGAGGGAAATAGAAGACATACATAAGCAAATCGTCGAAATCAAAGGGATCTTCGAAGACCTCTCTGTGCTCCTTCACGACAGTAGATTTACGATAGGTAATAATAATAGCTATATATCTTCGTTTCTTTGAAGCCATGACTGACTAAAAGAGTGCTTTTTGCCCCTTAAAAGACGACATTGGCTACCAAATAGGCAATGCTCCCGTCGGTGGTGTAGCTGTTAAGGCACGGAGATCGAAGAAATCCCTGGTAAGAGATTTGATTTAGCTGTCTCTCTGATTCGTTTCTTTACAGTGAGAATTAACATGGGATTGAGTTTTCTTCTTTCAGATTTGCTTGCTGCTCGTTATTTTCGCCGTAGTGCTCGTGGTGATCGTAATAGTTCTTGCCGTTCGATCAAAGTAGAGACTTGTGAAGATTGTAAAAAGTCAACAACAGAATTCTTGACAAGTTCATTTCTTCAGACATTATAGACTTCCTTTCATTTGTTGTGTTGGTTTTGTTATGTAATTCATATGGATCGTGAAAATGTGTCTAGTATGGTGTTATCAAGGATGAGTGTGTAGTTTTATGAAATCATATTAACTCTGGTAAAAAGAACATTAATCTCTCCGAAGAAAAAGGAGAGAAAGAAAAGGATGTCATTTTCCATGATTGAACATCATTTTCGTGTATGCCGCGTGGCCTCGTAGTTTTCTAGAGAATCAATCAAGCGATTCATGTTAAGGAAAGTCAAAGGAGAAGTATTTTTTCTCTGTCTTCATCTTCGTCTTCAACCTCTCCGTAATTGCAGCGCAGTTAACGCTCTTAATACTACTGGGCTCAGCTGAAGTTGGATAATCGTTCTGCGTATCCCTATCCAGATCGTTCAAAATCGCCCAAAGATTTGATTTTTCAGAGCCCCAAATATTCGATTTTTCCAGCTGCTTACTAGCTGATCAAAGAACCAAATATTCTGGAATTTTTTTCACCCATTTTTCAACCGTACATATAAACATTTGAGGACATGAGCTTCCAAGACATAGAAGCGGGTCGTCGGGTCGGGTTTGGGTTTGCCAACGGTAAGCAGGATCCGACCCAGGCCGTGGCTTCTGGTATTTTTCAGATCAACACGGCCGTGGCAACGTTCCAGCGATTAGTCAACGCCCTTGGAACCCCTAAGGACACTCCTCAGCTCCGTGAGAAGCTGTAAGTTATTAGTTCCCAAGAAAAAGATTACCCTTTAGATTATCATTTCAAGTTCAAGTCTGAGTTATGCATTCTTAACACTTCATCTGATGCAATGAATCACGGCCAGTGTTTTAGGCCCTTAAGCTGTCAATTGATCTACTGGTTTTTCTGATCTCTTCTGCATTTTACTGAAGCAGATATTGAGTTATTACATATTAATGGAAGGATGATGTTTGTAGGCACAAAACACGGTTACATATTGGGCAGTTGGTGAAGGATACATCGGCTAAGCTCAAGCGAGCTAGCGATACAGATCAACGCATTGAAGGCGGCGTATGTTCACTTTTAGGACCATGAAATGAAAATGGTTTATATATCTTCAGTCATTGGTTTGCTGAGAATTTTGCTCATATTAATGCAGGCAAGCAAGAAGGTTTCTGATGCCAAGCTTGCGAAAGATTTCGAAGCAGTTCTCAAGGAGTTTCAGAAGGCCCAGCGCCTTGCAGCTGAGAGGGAGACTGCGTATACTCCTAATGTTCAGCAATCACTTATCCCATCAAGGTGAACGTGAACCGTCTTCAGATTTAATGATCTGCTAAAAGTATTCATTTTTCCTTTTTCATAAGTCACTGCAAAATAATCCCTTCTTCTACTAACGAATGAGACAAAACTAGCATTTATCTCAGATTCTTATGTGCTTTTCAGCTACGCAAATCCAAGTGCTGAGGCTGATGAAAGAGCAGAATACAAGGGTCAAGAACAGCAAGCTCTTATGGAATCCAAAAGGTATGTAATGCTTCTGATTGTCCAAGAATATGCTTCTGTAAATGTCTTTCTTGCCCACGATTATACAAGTATCAAGCAGCAACCAACAATGATTTATCTCTTCATTTTGGGTGGTTTTCGCAGGCAAGAAATTTTGCTTTTGGACAACGAGATATCTTACAACGAGGCCATAATTGAGGAAAGAGATCAGGGAATAGAAGAGATACAGAAACAGATCGGAGAAGTCAATGAAATGTTCAAAGACCTCGCCGTACTAATCCATGATCAAGGAATTACGATAGGTGATTTTCTTCGCCCTCATTTTTTCTTGATAGAAAGAATCAATGGTTTAAAAAAATCACTGACGTACAAGTCTCTTCTCCCTTTTTTCCCAGATGATATAGGTTCCAATATTGAAGGCTCACACGCTGCAACAACTCAAGGAAAATCAGATTTAGTCAAAGCAGCTAAGAAGCAGAGGTCTAATTCATCTCTGGTAAGATTTATAAGCATAATATTCCGTTGAGAAAGATCTTTTCTTTGCTCTTGTTAAGGATCTATTAGTTAAGTATGTACAAGTATTGGTCTGAAATATTAGGTACAAGATCATTAAGGACTAGAATGCAAATATGTAAAATACAATAGGGTATATAAGGTGTAATCTGATTGTAATCGAGGTACAACAGTGATAATATAATTCTTATTTCTTCAAAATCTCTAGATCCTGAAATTGACATGGTATCAGAGCTTGACTGCGTAAGGAATTGAAATCGCTCTTTGATCAGCGAGGAGATGTCTGATCTTGAGAAATCAGATAACGAAAAGGAAGAGGATTATAACTTCAAATCAGAAAATCAAGTTCAGAAGGTATCGGCCATGGATTTCAATAATCCTTTGTTTCTACATCCATCTGATACGCCAAATCTTGATTTGGTAACGGAAGTCTTGAAAGGTAGTGAGAATTATAAGGTATGGAGCCGCGAGGTTATAATTGCGCTTGAAGCGAAAAACAAAATAGGATTTATCGATGGATCTTGTAAGCAATCAGAGACTGATGTGGTGTTGAATCAGCAATGGAAACGATGTATTGCGCTTGTACGATCGTGGATTCATAGATCGCTATCAAGAGAGCTGGTACAAGGGGTAATCTACTGTGAATCAGCTCAAGATATATGGAAAGATTTGAAAGAGCGATTTGATAAGATTAATGGTGCAAGGTTGTTTTCACTATATAGAGAAATTAATACAGTTGCTCAAGGAACAACCTCAGTGACAGAATATTATTCAAGATTAAGACATTTATGGGATGAGTATGATAGTCTTATACCATCCCCTGCTGCGATGGTTTCAAAAGAATATGTTGAGTTTTGTGATCAACTCAAGATGATGCAGTTTCTAATGGGATTGCACGAGGGATACAGCCAGATGAGGTCTCAAATCCTGATGATGTCTCCTTTACCATCACACAGACAAGTTTACTCGATGGTTTGCAATGAAGAAATTCAGAGAAATATTAATACTCAAGAGAACAAACAAGAATTATCATCCATAGCCTTACAGACTAGTGCAAATCAAGTGAAGCATTGGAACTTACAAGGGGGTAGAGGCACAATATGGTGTGATCATTGCAATATAGGAGGTCATGTCAAAGAAAATTGCTTCAAAATTTATGGTTATCCTCAAGGCAGTAACAGAGGTGGAAGGAGAGGAGCAAGAGCTCGAGGAGTATTTAGGGGCAGACCATTCAATCAAGGGCAAGGTCGAACTATAGGACAGTGGCAGCAGAATGGTCAAAGTCGGGCTGTGGGACAGTGGATGCAAAACCCTGTTAAAGCCAATTCAACCAATACAATCCCACAACCAGGCCAGACAGCTAATGAGAGTGGCGGCTATGATGCTCCAATACAGCCTCAATTCACCTCTGAACAATATCAGCAGATCCTAGCTATTCTTGGCTCAACACAAGGGCGTGGAGCTTCTTCACAGGTGCACGGTCCTTCTCTGGCAGGAGCTTTCTCAAACCAGGCAGGTAAAAGCTCAGGTATGAATTCTTCACATTCTTCAATCTTTGATAAGTGGATAATTGATACCGGTGCAAATTGCCATATGATTTCTAATGAGTGCCTATTTGATGAAGAATCTATGTTTGATAGATCAGATATGCATGTAAAGTTGCCAAATGGAGAACTTTTATTAGCTACAAAAACTGGAAATGTGACTTTGTTCAATGATCTGAAATTAACTGATGTTTTATTGGTGCCTGACTTCAAGCATAACTTGTTATCTGTATCAAAACTTTCTCATGATGCTAATGTTTGCGTAGTATTTTACCCTCATTTCTGCCTAATCCAGGAGATTTGGACTGGCAAGATAAGGGCGATTGGTAAAAGATCAAATGGACTATATTACCTTGATCAAGTGGTTGATAGTTATGCTAGTAAAGATAGTGAGTGTGAGACTGTTGCTTGTAACAATGATATTCTTCAAATTGTAGCAAATAAAGCAGGCTGTAATAAAATTGAACTATGGCATAAAAGATTTGGACATATGTCTTTCAGTAGGTTTGATTTCTTGCCTAGTTTAAATCTGAAAATTGTAAAAGATCATATGTATTGCTCTGTATGCCCTTTAGCAAAGCAGAGCAGAACCAAATTTCCTATAAGAACTAGTGTAACTACTTCCATTATGGAACTAGTACACATGGACGTGTGGGGACCTTATAGAAAGCCAACCTACAAAGGTGAAAGGTACTTTCTAACAATAGTTGATGACTTTTCTCGAGCCACATGGGCCTTTCTCATGGTAAGTAAATCTGAGGCGTATGATGTTTTACAAAAATTTTTGGCCTATGTTAAAAATCAGTTTGAAAAAAGGGTCAAGACTATTAGGACAGATAATGGCATGGAGTTTATGAATGCAAATTGTAGAAAGCTGCTAGATTCATTAGGTATAGTCCACCAAAGCTCTTGTTCCTACACCCCCCAACAAAATGGGGTGGTTGAGAGGAAGCATAGGCACATCCTTGATGTAGCTAGAGCTTTGAAGTTTCAATCAAATGTACCAGCTAAGTTTTGGGGAGAATGTATCAAGACAGCTGTATACTTGATTAACAGGACTCCAACTCCATTACTCAAAGGTAAAACTCCTTTTTATGTATTATTTGGTAAAGAACCAAGCTTCCAACATCTGAGGGTGTTTGGTTGCTTGTGCTATGTCAAGATCCTGCCTTCAATTGATAAATTTAGGGTCAGATCTAGACCTTGTATACTAATGGGATATGCGGTTGATCAAAAGGCTTATAGATTGCTTGATCTTGAGACAAGTGCCTTTGTTATCTCGAGGGATGTGATATTCTGTGAGGATAGGTTCCCATTTAGACAGAAACAGAATGCTGCACCTAATCTGAAAATTAAGAGAGATGATATGTTTATTTTTGATGAATCTCTGTTTGAGGATGTAATGAATAATGTTAATATAAATGAAAGAACAGAAGGTGCTATTATGAATGAACATGATGACGATGTTGTGGTTTCTGATAGAGTTGAGAATTCAGAAACAGCAGATATTAATTTAGAACCTGATTACTTATCTGATTCGGTGAATGATCAGCAAATAGATAGCAGTCAACCAGTGAGGAAGTCAAGTAGAACCAGTAAACCACCTAGCTGGTTAAAAGACTTTGTCTCACCCTTTTATCATGAGTCTAATCAAGCTTGCAAGTATCCTTTGTCTTCTTGTATACAATATAACAGGATAAGCTCAAAATATGCATCATTCCTTGCTGCCCTAGCTGCTGAGGAAATTCCAAAGAACTTCGATGAAGCTGTTGCATCTGAAAAGTGGAAACATGCTATGGAGGTAGAAATTGCAGCCCTTGAACTAAATCAAACGTGGAAGGTAGTTGATTTACCTACAGGTAAACACCCTATTGGATGTAGATGGGTTTACTCCATCAAATATAAATCTGACGGCTCAATAGAAAGGTACAAAGCACGTTTAGTAGCTAAAGGCTATAGTCAAATAGAAGGAATAGACTATAATGACACGTTTGCTCCTGTTGCTAAACATGTAACTATTAGATTAATTATGTCTCTTGCGGCTGTTTATGATTGGCCATTATTGCAAATGGATGTCACTAATGCATTTTTGCAGGGAGAATTACTTGAAGAGGTCTATATGTGTTTGCCCCCAGGTTTAGAATCACATGGTTCAAGTAATCATATTCGAGTGTGTAAGCTTGATAAGCCATTATATGGCTTAAAACAAGCACCACGGCAATGGAACCATAAGTTCACATTAGCCATGGGCACATTTGGATTTGTGCAATCAAAGAATGACTATTATTTGTTTGTCAAATCAAGGGGGAGTAGTGTAGTAATTCTATTAGTATACGTTGATGACATTGTGATAACTGGTAATGATAGTGTTATGATTACTGAAACTAAGGATTATTTGAATACAACTTTTTATATGAAAGATCTTGGTGTACTAAAATATTTTCTTGGTATTGAAGTAGCTAGATCAAAAAATGGCATTGTTTTTAATCAAAGGAAGTATGTCTTGGAACTGTTACGAGAAACAGGGATGTTGGGATCTAAACCCTTGAGTATTCCATTTGAGCAGAATTTCAGATTTGTGCCTAAAATGGAGAACGCTGCTTCTGATCCTCATGTTGATTACTGCATAAATTGTTCTCATCTTGTTTGTGCGAATGAGCAGGGTAAGCATTCTGTTTCTGAGAAACATAAAGCAAGTCATACTGATAATCTAGCAGGGAATACATGTGGTATTAGGCTGGTACAAAGTTGTGCAAACACAACAGATGTTGTGGATATTAGGTTGTTTCAAAGAATTGTTGGTAAGCTTATCTACCTATGTCTCACTAGGCCAGACATCTCTTATGCCGTACATGTTTTATCACAGCATATGCATAATCCAAGTAAGGTACATTTTAAAGCTTTATATAGAGTTCTTAGATATCTGAAAGGGAAACCGGGACTTGGTTTATTGTTTGATGCTAATAGTGAAGTGTGTTTAAAGGCTTTTTGTGATGCAGATTGGGCATCATGTCCAATGACCCGAAGATCTGTAACAGGTTATATGGTATTTTTTGGGAACTCTTTGATTTCGTGGAAAACAAAGAAACAGAACACCGTGGCGAAAAGTTCAGCTGAGGCCGAATACCGGGCTTTGGCAATGGTTACATCAGAAGTGATTTGGCTGATCAATGTAATGTCTGATGTTGGTATTCGAAGAACAGAACCTGTGATCATATACACCGACAGCAAGTCTGCAATGCAGATAGCAGCGAATCCAGTTTATCACGAGAGAACGAAACATATTGGAGTCGATTGTCACTTTATTAGAGACAAGATACAAGAAGGCATAATCGAGACAAAGCATATACCATCAAAGGAGCAGCCAGCTGATCTCTTAACTAAGGCCTTGGGAAGAGAATCTTTTTCATACTTACTATCCAAGTTTGGTGTTATAGATTTATATGAACACCAAACTTGAGGGGGAGTGTTAAGGATCTATTAGTTAAGTATGTACAAGTATTGGTCTGAAATATTAGGTACAAGATCATTAAGGACTAGAATGCAAATATGTAAAATACAATAGGGTATATAAGGTGTAATCTGATTGTAATCGAGGTACAACAGTGATAATATAATTCTTATTTCTTCAAAATCTCTAGATCCTGAAATTGACAGCTCTTTAGTGAGATTCCTGCAATATCGAGTGACGTTCACGTTCTTTTTTCTAACGTACCTTTTGCAGATTTGTTTGCTGCTCGTGATATTTGGACTCGTAATTCTCATAATAATCATAGTCCTTATTACCTGATCGATCATGGCTTTGCTTGGCAAGCGTTGTGTAAATATATATAAACTTCACTTCTTGTTGGTTCTTCTTTTCAAGTACCAACCATGCATGGCTTTTTTTTCCCTTCAAATAATGGTGTGAGAAATTGTGATGTATTTCTGTGATGAAACGTCTCTCTATGGATGTAACTGCATTCGTCTAGCAATCTTTCCATCGAAATAGTTCATCACAATGAACAGAAAGCCATTCAAACGCTATCATGTTTAAAATCAAGAGGTAAAATTAAAAGGTAATTGGCCCAATTTTTCAGAAAACAAAGATTCATAGTTTGGGGAATGAGAACTACTATTCGTCGTTGAAATAATGGGAACTTAAAAATGTTCATTTTTTTTGGGAGGTCAATGTCATCTTTTCCTTTTTATGGGGCTAAATCTGAAAAGTTTCATTTTAAAAGGAGCGAAGGTGTGATATTTACCCTTTTATTCACTTGTTTACCTTCAATAATTTAAATTCTGGTGATAATCAACGTACGCAACAAGCTTCGGTGGCGTATTTATTCGCATTAGGGTTTGCTTAGGCGCCACCTTTTTCCCCAAATCGTCCTCGTGCTTGTTCTTCTTGCGATGGGAAAGAAATCGAAAAATCCTCACACCACCGATAAGCAAAACGAGGCCGATACTTTACCCTCGGATTCTAAGACCTTAATTGTTGAAGAGCCCCCAGAAAATTCTCTGTTTTCGGCCTCCAACCCTTTCCGTAGGAAGCCCGAGGAGAAAATTCAGCTCGATTCAGGGTTAGGGGTGTCTAAAAAGGACGGTAATTTAGGTGAATCAAAGCTGCACAAGAGGAAGGATGAAGAGAAGACGCAAAGTTCCAATCTTTATGTTGAGGATATTCAGAAGTTGAAGAGTGCTGGTGATTTGAAGAACGGAGAAAAGAATGACAATGTTGGCGAGGGATCTCTTTCGAAAGAGATTGATACGTTAGGAAGTACTGCTGATGAGAGAAATAAGAAAAAGAATAAGAGGAAGAGAGACGAGCTGGAGGCGGAGTATGAGGCGAGGAAACACGGCGTTAGTGTCACCGAGGAGAAAAAAGAGGTTGCCGTTGTTGGAGAGAAGAGGAAAACAATGGATAATGTTGAGGATATGACGGTGGAGAAGGAAGAATTTGATGATGAGAGCAAGTTGTTGAGGACTGTTTTTGTTGGGAATTTGCCGCTTAAGTTGAAGAAGAAAGAGCTGGCGAAGGAGTTTGGGAAGTTTGGCGAGGTGGAATCCGTGAGAATAAGATCTATTCCTATCATTGATGTGAGTTTCGTTTTGTTAGTCGTCCTTCTCAGCTTCTCTGTTTTACGGCTGCTGTGTTGTTTTTCTTAGTTCAGATGCTTAGATGTTGATTCAGTGATGGACATTAAAGGTGGTTGTTTTCTATTGCAGAGCAAGATGCCGAGGAAGGGTGCTGTAATCAAGAAAAAGATAAATGAGAACGGGGACAGGTATGGAGGCTGAGGTTTCTATTTTTTGGTTACTTTCATGCTTTGATGAATAAGAAGCTTCTTAAATATGCTGAGTTTTAAGGGACGGCACTGTTCCTTCTTTTTTTCCTAATGATATGTGCTTGTCTATTGGAAATCCGTGATTTCATTTGAACGAATTATCTGTTGTCATTGATGGTGGTATGGGCTATGCCCTGATGATTCCGTTGCATGAAAAACATTATAACTCTTGTTACTGCTTCTCAATGTCAGTGTTCATGCGTACATCGTTTTCAAAACGGAGGAGTCTGCTCAGGCATCATTGGCACATAATATGGCCGTGGTATGTTTCTTTTTCGTATATTTTTCAAATTTATAGGAAATGACTTGTATGTCACCATAATCTACATGTCCAGGTCAGTGGAAACCATATCCGTGTTGATAGGGCATGCCCTCCTCGTAAGAAACTGAAGGGAGATGATTCTCCTTTGTACGACACTAAAAGGACGGTTTTTGTAGGAAACCTTCCATTCGATGTGAAGGTAAAGACTTATGCTGACTTCATTGTGACTTCTTTCATGTCTCTTTTGTTCTTCGTCACTAATTTCGTAATTTTGATTTGACCTAAAATCTTCCGTTCAGGACGAAGAGATCTATAAGCTATTCTGTGGAATAAAAAACATTGAAACTAGTGTTGAAGCTGTTCGTGTTATCAGAGATTCTGGATCAAGTTTGGGGAAGGGCATTGCCTATGTCCTATTCAAAACCACGGTATGGATATCTTTTATCTGCATTCCTCTTCCTCAGTATGTAAAATGTTTTAGCTGTTAGAACTATACTAATCATCTGTTTCTCCATATGGTGTTTATTACAGGAAGCTGTGAACCAAGTTCTCAATAAACGCAACTTGACCCTTCGAGACCGCGAACTCAGGCTAAGCCGTGCAAAGCCCGACGCTACTCCTTCGAAAAGGAAAAGCCCTTCAACTCCACGAGATTCTAAGAACGACCACAGTTCTGCTAAAAGAATGTCTTTTGGTCCAAGAACGCCAGACAGCAGCAGCAAAACGTCAAAATCGCCGTCGAACATGTCTTACCAGGGCTTGCGGGCTAGCAAATTTGGCCAACAGAAGAAGTTTAATACAAGAAATCCTTCATCGTCCTCCAACTCAAAACCCGAACCTGTCAAGGAATCGAAGACTAGGGCGTTCAAGAGACCAGCAGTTGCTGCTAGAAAAGAGAAAGCTTTACGAGCTGCTAACAAGGCTGCTACTACGCCTGTAGCTGGGAAGAAGAGAAAGATGAGTCATCGAACGCCTGGAAAATCGGGCGAGAAGAAGAAAGCAACGAAGTTCAGGTAAGGATTTGGTGTGGACTACGAGGGCGTGCTATGCGTTTTATTCGAGCAAGAAATCGAGGTTTTTTTTCTAGACAACTTTCGCATGTTTTTTCTTTCTTGATGTGGTAGTTATGAAGAGGAAAAGAAATGGAATTTGCATCTTATTTATGTATTATAAACTTTGGTTATTAGCGTCCGAGTAACGTTTCTGTAAGAAACAGCGTTGCCGCTGACTGAAAATCGTGGAATTTAATTAGATGAATGCATTCATAATCGTCAGAGAATTGACTTTAGTTTATGGTTGACCCAACTGGCCGTTCGAGTTATAAACAGTAAATGTCCGCTAATTTCGTCACATAATATTAATTTATTTACGGAAATTACGTTTAAATCGATTCAAAATCCTAGAGAAACCCTTTCCATACATTCTTTTTCGTTGACTGCGATATTTTCAGGTGCTCCATCTACGCTTGGGTTTACAGTAGGAAAGAATCATTGCATGTGTCATCATTCAACCACTGAATCTTCCTACACAGTTCGCAGGTAAGTCCATATTTCCATTATATTTCGCCTTGGTTGAGGATTCTGTAAAAAAAAAAGAGCAATTTTTCCTAGAGGGTCTGCGCAAAATAGGGGAAGAAAGACTAGGCTAGAAACAGCTCAAATCTAGCTGAGCGAGGAAATCGGAAACTGAAGAACTTTTTCCTTTTTCTGCTGTGGTGATAATTGTCGTTGTGAAAGGAGGTGTTAGAGTAATTATTACGGTGATCTCGTCGGAACCCTAGATTCGAGCCAATCACCGCCGAGGAAGACGCCGAGCATGGAGCAAAATCAAGCCCCTCTGACCAAGTCAAACGATCCGTTAGGTCTCAACAAGATCAGCAAGAACATCAAGAAAAGCCCTTTACACCAACAACCCAATTTCCCACCAAGTCAACAACCTCAGCCCCATGTCTACAATGTAAACAAGACCGATTTTCGAAGCATAGTACAGCAATTGACGAGCTCCCCTCTTCGCGAGCCTCTGCCTAGACCACCTCAAAACAACCCTAAGCCGCCGAACAATCGGCTACAGCGTGTTAGACCTCCCCCTTTAGCCCATACGAGTCGACCCCATCCACCTTTACACCCTCAAAGACCCGTCCCTTCACAGCCTCAGCCGTTCAATAATGTTCAGTATTCGAATCATATGGTAAGGCCTCCTTTCGATCCACAGGTATTGACACCTAACTTGGTTTTCCCGCCAACTCCAAATGATGTTTACTCGAAGAGTAATGAGTCGCCTGTGTCAGCTTACATGCGTTACCTTCAAAGCTCGGTTATGGATTCTAATTCTCAACAAGGGAGGCAGCTTCTACCTTCTCGGCCTCAAGTTCAAGCTCAGCCTTATTATCCTCTAACTCAATCTCAGTTAGTTCCTAACCATGATTCTCGGCAAATCTCTGACCCAGTGGTTAATGCACCACCAGCCCTTATGCCTCCATCGCCTCGTTTGAGGGGTCCAACGCAGGTTATTAATCTTGTCTCGCCTGGGCCTAATATTCCACCGCCTTTATTACAGTCTCCGAGTTCTCAGTTTCTCTTGCCTTCGCCGGGGGGATTCTTTGGCTTGCTGTCTCCGCGTTCGCCTTATCCCTTACTTTCGCCTGGGTATCAGAATTTGCCACCGCCGATTTCGCCGAGCTTTATGTTTTCACCTATTGGGCAGGCGGGCATTTTGGGACCACCTCCTTCGCCTGGGTTTGGATTTCCTCTGTCTCCTTCGGGATTTTTCCCTTTATCAAGTCCGAGATGGAGGAGTTGACAATACCACTTTATAGTAAAAGCTCGAAGTCATTACAAGTGCTGCTCCTACAAAGGTTTGTTTGTTTGTCTGTTTAGAAAGTTCTGTTTAGGTTAATCTCTTTTCTGTAATCTGTTTGTAAGCTGTGGATAACATTTACTTCGAACGGTGTAGTGATTGTCGATTATTTGGTTTCGATTGAGAGTCCCATGATGTTCTAAATCGAAACTGTTCAAAACAAACAGTATCTCATTGACTGCTATTTTCATGTATCTTTCTCCACCATTGCTGTACTGTTTGCCTTGCTTGTGTGGGTTGGGTTGAAGGAAAACTAACGTAGCTTCGTTGAAGGCTTTTCTTTTGTGGTGGCTTAGTTGCTTGTCTACTTCATTTCATGCACTATGATCCCTTCATAAGTGTCGGCTTGGAGATTAGACTGAAAGAGGAAGAAAGTTCACATTTTTCTTGTTCCTATCCAATTAAGGGCTGCTTTCAAACGAATACCCTTTTCTCTTTTTCTTCTTTTTTTGTTTTAAGAAAAAAGTGCACTATTACTAGTAATTTATTGCAACTATCTAGTATTGCCAATTTTCATCCAGTTAAAGTCCCATTAAGAGTGACTTCTCCTTAACACTAGCTAGGGTTTTATTCTAACACGCCACACCAATCTCAATTCAACCTCTCTTTAATGATAATGATAAAGACTCTCTTATGTCTAAATGTAGAGAAGTTCAAAATTTCAAGGGAAATATTCAAATCTCCTTGTGGTGGTTTGGTACCAAATTGAAGCATCATGACAGTTGCAATGGCTTATCTACTATTTACTAAAGGTTGTAATAACATCATGCATCTTCAGATACATTAATCAACTATGTCTTCATACCTAATGGATTCATATGTCGAATAGCTTTCTCATCTCTGATGGATGGATGGATGAATGGCCAAATGACCACATCAGCAATTAGTTCTAAAGTATTTTTATTCATTAAGATCCATTGTATATAAATCAGTAAATGCGCTTAAGTACCATCATGTGTCGAATAATGGTATATTTTAGGACCCTTTTAGAAAATTCATAGTTGTAAGGACCCGATTTCTGCAGAAACACTTAAGGGTTTTGCTGTATCACTTCTCTGTTCAACAGTACCACTTCATGGGTCTACAGTGTCACTTCACTGTTCACCAGTACCACTTCATGGGTCTACAGTACCACTTCACTGTTCACCAGACCACTTCGTACCACTTTACTGCCAATACCACTTCATGTACACTGTATAACACTTGCGAAAATTTAGGTCCTTATCTCTAAATTTCATAAAAATCGGATCCTGAAAACTATAAATTTTCTAATATGAGTCTGAAACCTAATTTAAAATATCTGTTGGGCCTGACTCGTAATTTGCACTATATTATATAGTGGTAGTTGGAAAATGGCCTAAGGTGACCAAAAGCTAGATTTAAT
The DNA here is from genome assembly GCA_027422505.1 of Craterostigma plantagineum. Lineage (NCBI taxonomy): Eukaryota > Viridiplantae > Streptophyta > Magnoliopsida > Lamiales > Linderniaceae > Craterostigma > Craterostigma plantagineum. The sequence goes on from JAPQWV010000005.1 coordinate 1,275,640, forward strand.
ATAGAATACTGTTAGGTGAGCTTGCTTGTCGGTGTCGACATTCAAATGACAGCCATCAAAAGAATAGTACCTCACATGTGCGTTGAATAGTCAGAGCCAACCTTTTCTCTTCTTCTTTGTTGGCTGCGGAATGCAACTTCACGTGGGCTGTAAAGGCATGCGGCTGTTTTATTTTTCCTCTGTACACATTGGAGCAAATGCCTATAAATAGGCTTATTTCGACGAAGAGAAGATTGCCTCAGAGCCTCAGGCCACAGAAAAATACCACCACATCGTCAGCGAGGGTTTATTCCTCGGTCACCTTTTCTCCGATTATTTTCTGTAGCCTACTCCTAATATTGTTGTAGTGCTTTTGTATCACGTCAGTGTACGTGTCTGTAATATCTCCACATAATAAAGAAGTTCTACCCTCCGGCCCGTGGACGTAGGTCATTCTGACCGAACCACGTAAATCTCGTGTCACTGTCCAAATTTATTTTCGTCTATTTTATTTATTATCGTCATTTTTCGGGCAAAATAATTATCGGGGATTTGCGCATATCCTAACAAATTGGTATCAGAGCCAACCCGATTTATTTTTTAGCCACCATGACGATAACAAAAATGTCAATTGAAAAGTTCGACAGAAATGTCAACTTTGCGATGTGGAGTCTCAAGATGGAGGCCATACTCATTCAAGACGGTTGCGAGGTGGCGCTTGAAGGCGCAAAGAAGAAACCAACCGAAATGAAGGACGATCAATTTAATGAATTGGACAAGAAAGCCAGATCGGCTATTATATTAAATCTCTCTTACGAGGTTTTACAAGAAGTTGCCACGGAGACGACAGCCATGGGTATGTGGGATGCGCTAAAAGCTATCTACATGAAGAAGACTAAGGAGAATCGGCTTTATTTAAAGCAGAAGCTTTACAGTATGAAAATGACGGAAGGTACTTCTATTCTTTCGCATCTCGATAAATTTGATTCTATCATTATTGATTTGGCGAACGTAGAAGTCAAAGTGACGGATGAAGATCAGGCCATAATATTGTTGTGTTCCCTTCCCTCGTCTTTAAAGCATTTTCGTGACACTATAATATATGGAAAAGATACGATATCGTATTCTAGTGTCAAATCTGCGTTGCAATCGAAAGAGCAGATAGATAGGGATATTACGGGAGAAACAAGTTGTAGCCAAGCAGAAGGCCTGTTTGTACGGGGAAGACCAGATCGTAGAGACGCTGAAAGCAGCAGATCTAAAGAAAGATCGAAATCCAGGTACAGAAATAAAGTCTGTAATTTTTGCAAGAAAAAGGGTCACATCAAAACTGATTGTTTTAAATTAAAAAATAAGGAGAAAAATAATCATCAATATAATAAACCCGCCGAAGCTAGTTTAGCTGCTGATGAGAGCGATGGAACGATTTTTGTAGCAACTGCAAATATTGTTAGGTCTGATAATGAGTGGATCTTAGATTCGGGTTGTTCTTACCACATAAGTCGGAGTCGAGATTGTTTTTCCACATATGAAAATTTTGATGGTGGATATGTCTTAATGGGAAATGATGCTCCGTGTAAAGTTGTTGGTAAAGGCACAGTTAGGATCAAGATGTTCGACGGAATCATCCGAACGCTCACAGAAGTCAGACATGTTCCAGATATGAAGAGAAATCTTGTCTCTTTAGGCACACTTGAATCTCAAGGGTGCAGGTTCTCAGGTGAAGGTGGAGTTTTGAAAATTGCCAGAGGTGCCCTTGTCGTGATGAAAGCTTGTAGGTCTGGAAATTTGTATATTTTGCAGGGAACTACTGTTACAGGTTCCGCTGCAGTTTCGACATCCCCGGAGGTTGATACCACGAGATTATGGCATATGCGGCTTGGACACATGGGAGAAAAAGGCTTGACGATTTTAAGCAAGCGGGGCCTACTTTGCGGTCAAAGTACTGGTAAGATGGACTTTTGCGAACACTGTATTTTTGGGAAGCAGAAACGAGTCAGCTTCAATTCGCCAGCTGTCCACAGGACGAAAGGTACTTTGGACTATATTCATTCTGATGTATGGGGTCCTTCTCGTGTTCCGTCCAAAGGTGGTGCAAGATACATGTTGACTTTCATTGATGATTTTTCAAGGAAAGTCTGGGTCTATTTTTTAAACAGAAAAGTGATGTTTTCCTAACATTTAAACAATGGAAAGCTTTGATTGAAAAGCAGACAGGAAAACAGATCAAGAGGTTGCGGACAGATAATGGCTTGGAATTTTGCGGAAGCGAGTTCAATGAGTTCTGCAAAAATGAAGGAATTGCTCGACATCACACTGTTCGAATGACGCCTCAACAAAACGGTGTTGCCGAGCGCATGAATCGAACGCTTTTAGAGAGAGCTCGATGTATGATCTCCAATGCTGGGTTGACAAATGATTTTTGGGCTGAAGCTATCGCCGCAGCATGTTATATTGTCAACCGCTCACCGTGTTCACCGATCAATTTCAAGGCTCCTGAGGAAGTTTGGTCAGGTACTCCTGCTGATTACTCAAACTTAAGAATATTTGGGTGCCCAGCTTATATGCACGTAAACGAGGGAAAGTTAGAGCCTAGAGCTAAAAAGTGTATTTTCCTCGGTTACGCTTCAGGGGTGAAAGGATATAGACTATATAATCCTGATCCCAAGTCACCCAAATTCATAATTAGCAGAGATGTTACATTTGACGAGTCTTCTATGTTACATCCTTCGAAAGAGTCTACTGATTTTTCTAATCAAGAAAAGAAGGATAGTGTACACAGAGAGGTGGAGCTCGAGATCAACAAAGATCCTTCAGATGATCCTGCTACGAGTTCAACAGATCAAGAGGATGAGCCAGAACCTGATGCAGATCCTGTTGAAGATGACAGCATCGAGCAGGAATATTCTATAGCCAGAGATAGGGAGAGACGGGAGATTCGACTACCACAGCGGTACGTAAATTTAGTTTCGTACGCTCTATCAGTGGCGCAAGAAACAGGTGGAGGCGACGAACCTTCTACCTATTCGGAGGCAATTAGCGATGATAATTCTGATAAGTGGCTGGTAGCGATGAATGAAGAAATGGAGTCTCTGCACAAGAATGGTACTTGGATTCTTGTGCCGCTGCCGAAGAAAAAGAAGATAGTCGGATGTAAGTGGGTCTTCAAGAAGAAAGAAGGTTTATCTGGTTCTGACGATGCAAGGTATAAGGCACGACTAGTCGCGAAAGGCTATAGTCAGGTACAAGGTGTTGATTTTAATGATGTGTTCTCACCTGTCGTTAGATAGCTCTATTCGTGTATTACTTGCATTCGTTGCCATGTATGATTTGGAGTTAGAACAGCTTGACGTCAAGACAGCGTTCTTACATGGTGATTTAGATGAACAGATTTATATGAAGCAACCTGAGGGCTTCATAGTTGAAAGCAAGGAAGACCAAGTTTGTCTACTGAAGAAATCCTCATACGGATTAAAGCAGTCTCCAAGACAGTGGTACAAACGGTTTGATTCTTTCATGTTGGGTCATGGTTTCTCCAGGAGCAAGTATGATAGTTGTGTTTACTTCCGGAAGTTAAATGACAGTTCGTTCATTTACCTATTGTTATATGTTGATGACATGCTCATTGCGGCTAAGAATCTTGCAGAAATTCACCAGTTGAAGGCCTTATTGAATGGTGAATTTGAGATGAAAGATTTGGGAGCAGCTAAGAAGATTCTTGGTATGGAGATTAGACGTGATAGAGGAACTGGTAAGTTACACCTGACCCATGAAAGTTACCTCATAAAGGTTTTGGAGAGATTTTGCATGAGCGATGCCAAACCAGTCAGCACTCCTCTTGCTAGCCATTTTAGGCTATGCGCTGCTCATTCACCATCATCAGAAATGGTGAACTAGCCCGCGGGGGCTATGGACAGAGGGAGACAGAGATAGTGACTAAAGGTGTTACTAATTAAGGTGGAGTAATTTTTCGGAATCAAGCTCAAGGTGGAGATTTGTTAGGTGAGCTTGCTTGTCGGTGTCGACATTCAAATGACAGCCATCAAAAGAATAGTACCTCACATGTGCGTTGAATAGTCAGAGCCAACCTTTTCTCTTCTTCTTTGTTGGCTGCGGAATGCAACTTCACGTGGGCTGTAAAGGCATGCGGCTGTTTTATTTTTCCTCTGTACACATTGGAGCAAATGCCTATAAATAGGCTTATTTCGACGAAGAGAAGATTGCCTCAGAGCCTCAGGCCACAGAAAAATACCACCACATCGTCAGCGAGGGTTTATTCCTCGGTCACCTTTTCTCCGATTATTTTCTGTAGCCTACTCCTAATATTGTTGTAGTGCTTTTGTATCACGTCAGTGTACGTGTCTGTAATATCTCCACATAATAAAGAAGTTCTACCCTCCGGCCCGTGGACGTAGGTCATTCTGACCGAACCACGTAAATCTCGTGTCACTGTCCAAATTTATTTTCGTCTATTTTATTTATTATCGTCATTTTTCGGGCAAAATAATTATCTGGGATTTGCGCATATCCTAACAAATACAAATCTCTTTTCTGCCTCTATAAATGCTGCCAAGTTCCAAGAACTAATTTCACATATAGACACTACTAAATTTCGATGGGTTTATTATTAGCTCTCAGAAAGCAATTTTCCATAGTCGTCGTCGTGATATTCGCTTCTTCGAATCTGTGCTATGGAGACGCCGCGACTTATATATCCTCTAGAGCAACTTATTATGGGAGCCCTGAATGCTTAGGCAATCCAAGTAATGAACCAAACTGATCTTTTGTTTGATTACATATTAATATTAATCAATCATTTAAAAATCTTAAAAAATATAAAACATTTTCAGCTGGGGCTTGTGGGTTCGGCGAGTACGGTCAAACGGTCAACGACGGTCAGGTGACCGGAGTTTCGAAGCTTTACCGTAATGGAACTGGATGTGGTGCATGCTACCAGGCAATAATATATATATATATACATATATTTATCATAAAATATCATAAGTAAACTAATATAATAAATAATATAATTTATAGGTAAGGTGCAAGATCCCAGCAGCATGCAACGAAGAAGGAATGAAGGTGTTTGTAACCGATTACGGAGAAGGGGATCGCAACACTGACTTCATCCTAAGCGCACGAGCTTACGCCAGCCTGGCACTTCCCAACATGGCGGCCGAGCTCTTGGCCTATGGAGTGGTCGACGTTGAGTTTCGAAGGGTGCCGTGCAAATATAGCAGCAGCTACAACAACAACTTAATGTTAAAAGTCCACGAAAAAAGCAGCTACCTGCTGGGCTACTTGGCTATAGTCGCAGTGTACCAAGGCGGGGGGCTATATGATATTACGGGCGTCGATGTGTGGGTGGTATGCAATAATAATAATAATAATAATAATAATAATAATAATAATAATAATAATAATAATAATAACAATGTAATTACATGTTTACGTATAAAAAAATTAGAAACTATTTGTTTGTGTTATTGGATAGGAGGATTCCAAGCAATGGAGGTGTATGAGGAAAGTGTACGGCGCGGTTTGGGACATGGAGAACCCTCCGAGGGGGTATGCTTTAAGCCTTAGGTTTCAGGCCACGGCTGTAATAACGGGCGAGGTGAAGCTCGTCCAAGTCGTCAATGCGATACCTAGCGATTGGAAATCGGGAGTTGCATATGATACTTCTATTCAACTCAATTAATATGTTAATATATACATGTATGTGTATTATGGACTTGTAACATATCAGTTTGCAACTATAGTAAGTACCCTTGTGCTTGTTTCTGCTTTGCAATAATGATGTCAAGAATAATCTTTTTGTATGTTTTGAGTTTGAGTTTCAGTGTACTAATTGATGTAAAAAGCAAAGGCTTTGGTTTTCCGAGCATTCAAAATCATAATAACGCAATGTTGTGTAGTGCAGTGTACACAAATTACAAGTTTACAACAAGTAACTACTACTGGCCTTGTCTCTGCAGCAGCTTTTTTTTATTTAGAACAGTCTAAAGGCATGGAGCGAAAAACTCGTGCGTAAGAGCTTCATGAGCGCTAATCCTACACCGAGGATTGACCGTCAGGCATTTGTCCAAAAGATCGAATAAAGACTTTGGTACGGCCTTCAGGAAATCTGACCTTCGCGTGTTTATAGCACACCAGTCTCGAAGTTTGATGGGCGGCAAGTATTTCGGGTCAAAAAGTTCCTGTTGTTGAAGTATCCAGTCATAGTTCAAAATTCAAAACCAGAAAACGAGATGAGATTTATAAATGTCTTGTGAGTGACAGATTACCTACCATAGGGAACGATGATTCTTGGTTGTGCAGCTTAGCCACTTCCCAAAGATCTTCGCTACCTCTCAATCTGGCAATCTCTTTTAAGTTCCTGTGTGAGCATAAACATATATGATTACTGTGTGGGTAATTAATATATGAAGAATGAAATTTGTGAATGAGGATTTTCATGTTTTGTCCTTACTGATCAGTGTCACCAGCGAAAGGCGTTCGCCCGATGGTGAGGTATAATAAGGTCACCCCAGCAGACCATATGTCTACCTTAGGGCCTTGGTGAAGTGATCTCAATAATACCTGCATGCAATAACAATTTGCTGTTATATTCGTATAAAATTAATGATCAACCTCTCTCCAATGACACATCGTCTTAAGACGAGAAAAATCTCAACTTCCAATTCTAGATTACGGAAGTCAATGGCACAGTTCTAAAATGGAATCACTAGAAATGGAACTCAGTAATTTAGACTAGTCTATTTCTTTACAATTCAGGATTTTAAGTGACGTTTCTTTTTTCTTTTTACCTCTGGAGCTTTAAAACCTTTAGTTCCCATGCATGGACCTTCTCGTCTTTGCTTTTTGCCATCACCTATTTCAAGTAAATTTCAAGCCCATGTGTCTCTTGTAGTTATAAAAACTCGAGGAAGAAAGGGAATAAGCGCATAGCATTTACGGTTTTGTGACCCCGCACCAGCAATAGCACTTCCATCTGCATGAAGTGGCATTGGAGTTACGTAAGAAAACGAGGTGTATGCATCTCCACGAGGTGCTTCAACTCGCTTCCGCTTAGATGTGGTGGCACTTACACGTACTTGCTCATGATTAACCCCATGCAATGCTTCTTTGGCCAGACTAAGCAACTCTTTCCTACCTTGGTTTGGTAAGGGTTCTCTGAAAAATCCACCTGACTGAGTTTTAGTGCTTTCCTTTGCCGATGTTACACCAGAGCCTTCAACGCCTTGGCTTTTAGTGATGTCCTTGCTGCTACTTTTTATTAAAACATTTGACTTGCCAGTCTTTTTTGGCAAAGCTCCAGTTGGTAAAAGGGGTTTCAAGACTTTTTCTGTATACTTCTTATGGCCCGTTGCTGGTAATTTCATCGTTGTGTATTTCCTACTTCTCTCCGATGATTTGGGATGCGGAATAGGAATGTGATCATACTTCTGCATGGGATCGGTTTGAGCACTACCTGAAAATGATAAGAAATGATCCACTTAACCAAACATGGAAGATGATAGAAATGGATCCACTTAGAGGAACATGACTCCTCAAATTATATGATGAAAACTTTGAGGCTCATTTGTACCAGGTTTTGAAATTGCATTTATTAAGAACAAGAACTCACCAGCAGTCATGTATTTCTTGCGGTAATCCTGCACAATAGTATTGAGAAAAACACCAAAAAACACCTTGGGTTAAGATTGAAAGGATAATGTAGGCTAAAAAAAGTTCTACGACTTTACAGGCGGGTTCCAGTATGACTAACCAAAGCAAGATTGAAATCAATCAGATAACCTTTATTGGTCTTGCGAGAGTAAAGAAAATTCCCAGGTTTAACATCTCTGTGAACAATACCCTGTACACATATAAGACCATTTGTTTGATAATTCTCTGTTAGAGAAGATCCAACTTGACATAGTGAAACTTGCATCTCCAAATACTCATACCTGATCGTGTAAGTTTGCAAGGGCTTGGAACATACAGTATCCATACCACTGTAGTTGAAAAATATTTATTTCTCTCTTCAAAACCTTGGAAGTCAAAAAATACAATGGTAAATCAGGAACCATAGATAATCCTGAATATGATATGCTGCTGAAGAAAGAGTTCAACATGATTCGAAGTACCTCGGGCCTATCATGATCTACATGCTCCAACACAAGATAGTCACAATTTCCATGCTTAAATGAACCTTCATACTTGATTACAAAGTTTTTCCCCCTGCCATTAAGTGAAGTAACAGTGAGTACTGCATACTAGATGTACCAAAAAACTAAACTCGGATTTACGATATAATATACCCCAATTGTTCGAGCATTTTCAACTCATTCTGCACATGGCTTCGATTAGCAGTGGCATGAGGACCTGGAAAACAGATGGGGCAGTATAAAAATTCATGCCCAATGTTATGTTTTCTGTGAAGTCAGAGAAGAATGTTTTTACCGTGTTTTCATAACAAAGCATAATGAATCATACAAACAAATCTTTCAGAAACGGCCAATAATATAGGATTACAATCAACAAATCACTAGTTCTTTATGCGGTCAGTGTTATTTACTAGTTAACAAACAGGGCAAGCATTTACTGAGGCTACAACCCACTATACAGAGGAATCATGATTATGCTGAATACATGTAAACCGCACGTGAACTAAATGAGAAAAGAGTTAACTAACATTTGATGGCAAACGTAACTCCATCAGTTTTTCTCTTTACCCTGTAAACAGTACCGTAACCACCTGCACAAGCACAAGTGGATATGAACTAACTCCATTATCACTGTGACACATAACTTCCCAACAGATACATGAATCGTAATTGGCAACACACCTGAACCCTCTTTTTCCTCTATATCAAAGCATACAAAATCAGGATAATATTTCTTAGTGCCATCATTCTACAAAAGAGGAAAGTTGCTTTCAGGCTTTAGATATTAGTATTTATGATATAAAAGTTAACGTATTATGTAATGGCAGATGTAAATATTTACACTGTTGGCGATAGTAGGCTTCTCCGTTTTCGCAATCTGTGTTTCCATATGTCGTTTAGAATTCACATTCTGGATGCCTTTTATTTGTTGGTTAACTTGAAGCAGTTTCTTGTCACTCTTCACTTTTTGTGACACCGGATGAGGAAGGCCTTTGTTGTTGGCCATGGTTGAGCCTATTTCCTCCATCACAATTACTTCATCATTGTGGGGAAGGGAAGAACCCTCAAACTGAGTTAGAATCCTTCCCTGAATCTGAAAGTGACATGCTCTTTCTGTGTCGACTGGAGTAAGGTTTAAATCTAGATCTCCAACAAAATTTTTCTCATGGTTATCCAGCGGTGATTCTTCTGTCAGAGTGGCATTTATTTGTTGATTCTCCAAGTGACTTTTGCTTCTAAAGAAATCAAACGCATATACTTCTGCTCGTGAATCTCTCATCGGTTCATCTATTTCTAACTTAACTGAGTCACAAATATCTCTAGTAACTATATGATTTATGCCATCAGATTCTTCAGCTTTGCCGAGTTCCGAAGTCCTCCGTTGATGGGCACACTCTTTCGTTTCTTCTTCTTGTATCGTCTCCAGAGGATATGGAAATTTATCATCAGATTGATGTCTTGTTCCATGTAAGTAGTCTGATGCCTCCCTTAAACAACCAACTTGCAGCTCTTTACTTCTCTGACAAAATTTCCGTGTCATACAAAACGTTTGTCCTGAACTGGGAGTAAACTCGGACATAATAGGTGCGAGCATTTGCTTCTCCAGTTCTAGAAAACCACATTCATACAGACTTGATGGTCCGGAGACACTTGGTAGCATTTCCAAATCCTGCCAGATTTTGGGCTTCAATGTCGAAAGAGAATAAAGATACAGTTCAAAGTGCAGCATGCGTGAATAATAGACCAATTCAGTTTTATAAAAATATGCAGCAATCCGTTGAAGATGCAAAGGAATGGTAATTATCCAAGGTAGAACATGGCAGAATATGAACAACTAATTTTGGGTGGAACAGAGCCCGCCCATTTACATCATACTCGTGAAATTGCTTCAATTCAAGATAGCAGCGAATTCAGAAAACAAAGCAGTCAGACTTTGATACTACAATTCAACACTGAGTTGGGCAGATTAATATCGCACCAAAACCTATACGACAACGAATATGAAGAGTGCAAATTGCTTGAGAACATACCTTCGGAACTCCACCAGGCACGCTCATGACCATCTGGTTTCCGTTCTCTTCTTCTGTCCATCAAAGAGTACGGAAAACAAGTTGCATAAACCAGAAACTCGACGTGTTTAACACAAACTAACATTAACACTGCAAATAAATCGCGCAACATTTTACCATTTAAATCAAGCATAAAACGCCTCTTCATCAAACTCGGATCAGAACAACCAGCCATACCAGAAGTCAGTCTCTTCCTCTTCCTGCTGTACGTCACCACAACACTACTTCGAACCCAAACGACTCGCAAAAACCTTCGCTCCAAATTCAAAGACGCCCTCGCCGCCGAAATTTCCGCGAATACAGCTACGTCAGCCCAAGATTTCGCAACTGAACTGAGGAATTGTCGGAGATACGAACCCGCGGGAAAAAGGGATGATATATCGGCGAACCGAAGAGGACGACCGCGACTGCTCAAAACTCCGTGAGTGTTCCAAGCGCCGGAATAGACACTGCTCACAGTCGCGACGGCGTGTTCAGCTTTCGCCGGTGGAACCTTCTTAGGCATTCAGATCTGAGCTGAAATCATCGGAGTCCTCTCTGTGTGTGCGCGCGTGTGAAGAGGCGGGAAGATGAATATTCACAACCTTCCTTCCTTTAATAAATAAGCGCTGGATAATTTGGCCACTCGACTAATTCGTAAATTAGAGAATATCATCATTGTTTTGCATTTAAACCCTTGACGTTTTCCTTTTAGATCAATTGGGTCTTCCATCTTTTCGTTTACAAAAACTAGCCAACCAACACGGTCCTACAAATTTTCTTTTATCACGATTTGATCCTACAACTTCTCTTTTCAGTTCGATTACATCTTTACTTGTCCGATACAAATACAACACATAAATAACCATAAAAAACAACTTCAAACTGCAATAACAGATGGAAGTTTCAGACAATGCTGCCAAGAGGATTTCCACTCTGCTAGTACGAAGCTCGTCTTCCCCGACAACCTCGTAAGGTTTCCGAACGACTCATTCTTCTTTTTTTCGTATTAAAGAGCATTTTGCACAAGGAGTTGCGATTCGATCAACGAGCCTTGAATCGATCGTTGGTTTCTAAAGCAAGGTTGGATACTTGGCATCAAGAAAATCTCTCAAAGTCTTTGCAGCTTTGTGGCCACCCATCAGTAGCGCAAGCTTATCAATTGGAAGTAGGGCAAGTTCAGACAAGCTATTACAACCATCCATTATTGACCTGTAATTAGAATCTGTAACACCTGGTAACCTTCTCAGGAATTCGACCGCCGACGTATTGTAATTTTCGGCTCTGCCAATCATAAACAAATAATTTTTTTTTCAAAAAAAGAACTCTATATGTATTAATTGCAATAGAGAAGGATCCGTAGTAAAAATCTCACCTAACATCGTTTTCGATAACACCATCCTCTGAAGGGACGCCAACTCTGATAGCCTTAGCCTCGTCTGGTTCGTCTTGATTTGCTTTTAGTGCAGCGAAAATTTCAGCTGTAGCGTGCAGGCTTCGGGACCACACAATACGAAGACGAGGAAAATGGAGAACTAAAAGTGACAGTTTGGATATGATGTTGTTTGGCGTTACATCGTCGCTAATTTCACTTGCAGACTGCATAGACAAAGCAAAGGCCCTTGTGTTAGAAGAAAGAAAAATCGAAATGTCGCCAACTTGTAATAATAGTAGAATGAATGAGTACCTGAAATGAAAAGCTTTTATCTTGCGAAAATTCGATGAGGAGGACAGGGATTCGGTAATAACGGGACATCATTTCCACCTGGATAAATAATCTCCCAGAAGAGAAGCTGCCAAAAAGATCTTGTATGCTCTTGCGTTCAACGCATATCAGCGGGGATAGTATGTAATCGCCAACTTCAAGAGTCACTGGGATGATACGTAGCCCTTTTTGGTGGAGAACATTAGGAAGGCTGCTCATGAACTCCCTCATGTCGACGATGACCTGGCGAAGTGGATAATACGTCAATGAAGTGAAATTCGACAAAATTTTAATTCCAGCTAATGGATCATCACCGACCTGCATTTCCTTTTCTGCTTCTTTTTTTCCACCGGCTTTTCTGGTAAGCAAATTCTGCGCATTGATTGCTTGAGGCTCATGAGAAGAACTAGCTTCTAGAAGTTGCTCGTCCTGATTTTAAAGAATTATGAATGTCAATGAACAAATCTGTTGAGAAGAAACAAAATTACGATACCGATAAATTACAGCTGGTGAAAAAAAAAAAAACCCAACACCGACGCAACTGATATCATTAATGCTCCAAATAAAGGCTAAATGACCGGCGATGAATGAATAAAATGAAATGTTACACACCTGACTGACTGGGATCGTCATTAGAGATTTCTGCCTGATCAGTGACTCAAATGCTCCATTTTCCCGGCGTATACTAGCTTCAAACTTACGGACCTCAGTGGAATCTTCGTAAAATAAGAAATACACTTTCAATTTCGCAGAGGGATTTTCGGATTTATAAACTTCGATCTCCCTGACAAAAGCCATGTCAGGGTGATATAAAATTATGGTGGAGGGACGTAAGTCATCGAGTACGATCTCTTCACTATCCAGGGCATGGAAATGCAATGGAGGGAGCTGATCATTGTTTTCAAGTCCAACATCATGCTCGGGATTCCCAGATTCAATGCTGGTTTTGGGATCCGAATCAGTTTTGCCAATCTTGGATTTTTTCTTTCGATTCCCACTCGTCTTTCCTTTAGTAAGGTCACCACTATTCCCTTCTCCAGCATCTAACTTCCTGTTAGCTTCTTTGCTAATTTCATGTGCTGCGGCTAGCAGCGCGTCATTTTCAAGCTTGCTAATGCTGCTAACTTCGGTTTTTTGTACAGAAACAGTGGGAATGAGACCATCAAGAATCCCAAAACCTTTAGGTGACTTCTTTGGTTTCTTTTTGTTATGTTTAGGTAATGTGTGCAACTCGACTTTACTAAGCAAATACTTCTCCCATTCCTCTCGCATGACCTTCATGAAAAGCAGATAATTTTATTATTACTTCAGGAAAACCAAGGGTTTCAAGTTCGCTATAACCTGAGCCCTTGAATCTATGGGGATTTTAACAACTTAAAGAGAAGGGTCTTAAAAACCTGATGCTGGCCTTTGATGATGGAATCTTGGAGCTTCATACAAGAGCTTTCGTCCTTGCATGCAATGAGAACTATTCCACCTTGATCTCTTCCAACAATTAGATGTTCCCCTTCAATCGCTTGCTTCTGTCTTTCCACTTGAATTTCACCAAGAATCTCCTGAAATAGAGGCAATATATTATCCATAGCTGCACAATATCAATAATGCTCAATAAATTGAAATGAAGTCACTCACTCACATGCAAGACCTTCCACTTAGGTGGTTCTTCCAATATTTCCTCCAACACTAGCCCAGTTTCACTGCTTGCAGAAGTATCTACCCCAGTGAGACAAATGAAATGGTAAAGTGAAATTTTGTAAATCTAATAAAGATTAAACACAATCAAAACCATATCCATACACATGCCAGATGCAGCTTATAATCATGACTGCCATTCATACCAGATAAAAGCTTCAATTCTACAAAGACTATGATTCAAAGGCAGCGTCGGGCTAAACATAAGATAATAAAAAGGAAGACTTACCGTCTTTTTTCTGGTTTCCTAATTTTCTCTTTTTGGTGGATACAATTTTACCTGGAACATCTGATTTATCCACTTCTGTCCTACCAAACCGATAAACCCGCTTTTTTGCATACTCGAATATTTTATAACTAGACTCAGCAAAAATCCAAACAGATCGAAAACTTTCAGATGCTCTCAGAGAGTCCAGATACTTCAGGTAAGTCACTGCATCATACCTGCTACACCCCAAAGAGAATCAACTATGCAATGAGGACTAGAAGCAAAGGAATCCTCAAGTGTGCAACTATTATATATCAGATTGACATGAATGACACTATCACGGAAAACAAAAAAGGATTAATAGCATAATGTTATTTAACACAGTACCTTGCTAGATAATCCAACAACTTGCGCATTGTCTTCAAATCTGAAACAAGCTGTTTTGTTCTCTTCCCTAGCGTGTGCCATATTGGATCCAACTGTCGCCTGACAATCTCATCAAAGGACTTGAACAGGGCATTTTCTACGGTAAGATCTTCCACATCAACCTTGTTTGTCTTCCTCATCTCCTTCAGACACGCATCCATTACCTCGATCACTGCCTTCTGAATCTTAATCATGTATGATGACATTGGCACCCTAATGTCGATCACCTCTGGGGGCACTCTTTCAAGATCCTCCGAGACATACACATGAAACCTAGGCCAGAGGTGCAGCCTCCTCAGGTAAAGACACTTCAATATCCGCTCTGCCTTGGCAAAACCTGACACCATAGCTTGCGGCCTGTCAGTAAACGCCCACACATACAAAGGCGACGAATCGTTCCTATTAAGACCACTGGCATAACTCCGTAAAAGCCTAACAATGAAAGCCTCCGTGGAAGTCTCGGACAGCGAATGAGCATTAAGTATAATCAGTCCAGCAAGAGAACCAATCGGAAATCTCCGAGTGAGCAAATCCACGATTAAAATCCTAGTCGTGATTAGAAACACCCCGCCCGAAGTGTACAGAGATAAACGGTGCTGCACGGTAAGCTCGGAGGTGATCGAACTGGTGACACCGGCGCAGTGAACCGATAAATATGAGGACGACGATGACGTCGCATTGAGGATGAGCACGGTGCCCTTCGAAGCGTCGTGGTGGTGCTGGATTAGCGATGAGAGTAGCTTATTAAGACCGAGGCCGGACGAGAGAACCACGAGGCCACCGCCGGCTTCGGCGATGAGGTCGCCGATGATGTGCTGATGGAACGAAAGCATTGCTTATAATTTAGCCCTTTCTTATTTAATTTCGTTTTGAGGTAGGAAAAACCATCCGCCTGAATATGAACTACGGCGCGCCGGTGGGGGCGGGAAGGTTAACTTGGCGGTGGTTTAGCTTTTATATTCTATTTGGGCCAAGAACACCTTAAATGGGCCCAATCGATCACCACAAAAAATAACAAAGCCCAATTCAGGCCCAAATACTTTAATATAAAAATTTGCACTTGTCTCAAAATATTAATATCAAAATCTATTCAAAGTTAACATTTCTATATGTTAGAACTGCTCAAAGAGGTTGATTAAAGCTGAGATATGACCATCATCTTCTTCAACCCTATGTTGCAACATCCTCAACCTCCGAGTTGAAAACGAAGCTCGGAAATGTCGTGGTTATATCCCTTGAGCAACACAAAGGAAAGTTATCATATCAACAAATTTTGCGTACCATCGAATATTTACTCAACGCCTGCGACTTACGCGAGGAAATGGAAAAGAAATGCATGAAGAACATCTAATGTATGTGTAAATTACCTGAGATAAGGAAGTGTCATTATTTTCATCAACGACGGGTTTCGAGCAACAAAGTTGTGCCATTCGGACTTGTCGATTTTTCCATCTTGGTCGGCATCTGCTTCTTGAAAAGTCTGTCAGAAGGCTCAACGGTCACATACTCAACATTCGTACATAGTATAAACCTGACAAGCTTCTCAAACTTTTACGTTATCTATCTTCTTGTCGAAGATAGGTAAGCAAGCTTAGAATGATCCATTATTAATCTGTCTCTAAAACTTATCTTAATGTTCGGAGATTTATTCATTTGAAGTTCACCTTGTCGAGTATTATCTCAATAGTCTCATCAGCCAACTTCATCTCCGACTCACAAAGAAGTGCTACCAACATTTGCTTAACCTGCAAAAATGATATTTCATGAAGGAACAAGATGATTATACATCTCTGTATAAGAGATGGATACTGTTCGATGTTATACCAACACTTCGTCGCCTTGTCAGTATTTTCTACGCAATCGTTCTCGGTGGAAAGATAAGAAATGGACCAAATTTACCTCTTGTCGCTCGATATATCCAGTTCCATCCATATCATACAGCTTGAAAGAAACTTCAGGTTGCAAATTGCATGTGTCAGAACAATATAATCGACTACGCAAAAGAAAGGGCCAAGTATAAAAAACTATTTTATCAGGAATTTTCATTCTCACAATCAATTTTATCTTCTTGTGGGGCATTTGGGTGGAAAACATAGAGTGATCGAACAAAATCGCCAAAATCAATGACTCCCTTTTGCTTCACGTCAAAGAGATGGAAAATCTGCAAGAAAGATGACAATATCAGAAGCGCAAACCACATGGTTTCTAGCATAAAATGGGGGAAGAACAACATTTTCAAACATTTCAAGGCCATATAAGTTTTCCGTCGGAATAGCATTAAACAAGCTCTTATCGAAACCAAGCCCACCGTAACGAATCACCACATGTTTAATAGAATAGGCGATGACAAAGGAACTCAAATCAAGTCAGAGAGTTATATTTGTAAAAACCACTGTGGAGACTGGAGAACCATACCCGATTTGCAAAAAGATTCTCCTTTTTTTTGTTCTTGAACAAGGCCAACTGTAGTTCTTCCTGCATAATAGAGGGCACATACAAAGTTATGATTAAGGTATGTGCATTCATCCCTGAGGAAAACCTCAAGCTGTTATTGTTAGCATAGAATGGACAATGCACTCTATCTCTGCTACGAGTAACAATAACTTTGAAACTAATGAGAAAAATGTTGTAAAAGCCAAAGACAAGAAGCCAAAGTTTACGTAGAATCACTTGTGCATTATGTATACCATCAGTATTTTAAGCGATACTTCGGAAATGAATTTATTGCAGAGGAAATATATCGCCAGTGTTAAATGGCACCATTTCTTGAGTGCAGAAAAAGTATATTTTTTCTTTTTCTTTTTATGCCACATCCTACACAGTCTTCTTAGTTTTGTCTCATCTAAGTTGCATTTAACATACGAGCAAGCTAAGACAACTAGTCTTATAACAGAACTGAAAGTAACAGAAGATAGCATCACCTTATTTATCAGCCCGTCGTCGATTACGGAACTGCTAATGCTCTTAAACAGCTCAAAGAGCGCTTCAACCTCACTCACACTAACTGCAATATTATGGGGAACCAGAAGATTTTTGGGGTGAAATTGGGAAAAGGAAAAAAAAGATTAACAAACAACTCAATCAGATACTTTTTTTAGAGAATAAAGTGCTTCATCGAAACTGCTATTACATAAATGAGAGAAACTAAACGTTCTTTGTGACAAGTGGCGAGTAGTTAGCTATTACATAAATGCGAGAAGTGCAACCAACTTACAAGCAGTTTGAGAAGCAAGCAGAACGGGATCTTCATGCCCAGGAAATTGCTTTTTCGAAGTGGAATGGAAACAGCCCATTTACTGAGGGAAGAGCCTCCCTTGGTGTGCTTGTGCCTAGTGCTCAGGATTCACTACAGCGTATAATCAACATCAGAATGCAAATATCAGAAAATGAATCAAACACCAAAGTGGGAAACAACCAATACTCAACACCTCAATGGCCACAAACATGTCAACAGATTGATGAAACAAGATAAGTAAGAGCTATTTGATGGTGCAATCATGGAAGGGTCTAGGCTGGGATTCTGATTTTTGTACGTAGTTCTAGAAAGAAAACACGTGGAGCTCATATTATCCATCTAACTAGGTGAAAGTCCACGTTTGCCGCAGAATTAAGGCTAACCAATTGCATAAAGTAAACAAACGAAAACCTAAACCTTTGTTCCAACAAAAAAGGACGACTCTTCACAAGGACTATTCTCACGACACCAAAACCAGAAAACACAAATGTTCAATAACTTGACAAGCGAACGTATAAATGGGGAGTTCATCTGCTACACCTACAGAAGAACAACAATGATTCACAACTGCAAAGGAACAACCTGGTATTACAAATTAAATGACAATTAAGACGATGATCGACAAACACTGCGGAGATACACGAAGCTTCCTTGAGGTAGTTATCCTACTTGCAAAAAATTTCAGATGCAAGCAATTTCAAGGGCATGGGAAATAAAATTACGATACAGTTTTCGAAATAAATAGTTTACTTTTTAATTAACAAATATTTTCGACAATAGACAAGTCATGTTTTCCCTCCCAAGGGAATTAAATTGCAAGGCGTGATTTAGAATATTACTCTTTTACAAGAAGGAATATCCCAAACGTTATGCCTATTCCCTATGTTTAGTTGAGTATCTTAAATCAATGCTTCTTCTCGTATGGTTGATGGCTATTTATATTTTAATCATGTGGCCACTAAGAAAGATATTAAAGAACAGCTTCTTTATTCGGTAATTAAAATCGATAGAATTAATTAGATGTCAATTAGCAATAATTTGTTCTCTCTTTGAGCACATGGCATGGTATTATTGACCAGACAAACGCCGCCCGCCTCACTTTTTCTGACCATCTTATTATTAAGCAATTGGAACTTCAAAATAAATATCGGACTACTCTTACATATTGACCCATACCATGTTTACTTTTCATTTTGCATGGACGCAATATTTTCAACTTTAATTTCATTTTTTTTACTTGGCCTGTCCCTTGACTTTTAATTACTAAAATACCCACCTTCCCCTTAAATCATCAAGTTATACAAATAACCCCTACGTTATTTATTCTCCGATCAATTGACAAATATTCATGATGTAGGAAAACACAAAATTTTTTCTTTTAAAAAAACGTGTACCAATATTTCGCCAAATAATACTCCATAACCATTCAAGACAGGCGAAGAAAACGCCAATCATCATAAGGGGAAATCAGAGAGTTAGCCTTGATAAGGATGGAAAAATACAAGAGTCGAGTAAAAGCGGCTTACGACCGGAGAGTAAGGCCTCGGCAATTCCAGGTGGGAGACTTAATCTTGAGGAGAGCCGATGTACTTAAGCCGCTAAGAAAGATAGACTCGACATGGGAGGGTCCTTATAAGGTGGCCCGCGTTTTGGAGGCGGCGCATACGAGTTGGAGGATGAAGATGGGCGCAGAATACCCCGCCCTTGGAACATCTCAAAACTCAAGAAGTATTACGCTTAGTGAAGGGTTGGGAGGTTGTATATAAATCAAACAGGAAGGTGTACTCTTTTTCCTTCGCCAAGGTTTTATCCCGAGGGGGTTTTACTTGGCAAGGTTTTAACGAGGCACCATCCGTTGAATGAAATGGTTTTTCAGAAACTCATGTCTTGATGGCCCCTCCCCCAAAATGGAGGATCACGAATCCTGTCTACAGCCTACCCTGTATTCCCCAATGGCCCAGACGTGGCCGCGCAGATTGCGCATCTATAGCCCAGACGTGGCTGGCCCAGATGCGGCCGTGCAGATTGCACACTTATAAGCCCAGATGTGGCTGGCCCAGACGTGGCCGCGCAGATTGCGCACCTATAAGCCCAGATGTGGCTGGCCCAGACGTGGCCGCGCAGATTGCGCACCTATAAGCCCAGATGTGGCTGGCCCAGACGTGGCCGCGCAGATTGCGCACCTATAGCCCAGACGTGGCTGGCCCAGATGCGGCCGTGCAGATTGCACACTTATAGCCCAGATGTGGCTGGCCCAGACGTGGCCGCGCAGATTGCGCACCTATAAGCCCAGATGTGGCTGGCCCAGACGTGGCCGCGCAGATTGCGCACCTATAGCCCAGACGTGGCTGGCCCAGATGCGGCCGTGCAGATTGCACACTTATAGCCCAGATGTGGCTGGCCCAGACGCGGCCGCGCGGATTGCGCACCTATAGCCCAAACGTGGCTGGCCCAGACGTGGCCGCGTTGATTGCGCACCTATAGCCCAGACGTGGCTGGCCCAGATGCGGCCGTGCAGATTGCACACTTATAAGCCCAGATGTGGCTGGCCCAGACGTGGCCGCGCAGATTGCGCATCTATAGCCCAGACGTGGCTGGCCCAGATGCGGCCGTGCAGATTGCACACTTATAAGCCCAGATGTGGCTGGCCCAGACGTGGCCGCGCAGATTGCGCACCTCTAGCCCGGACGTAGCTGGCCCAGACGCGGCCTTATCGATGCATACTAATGAGCACTAGATGCAACTATGCAGGTGACTCCCATGCAGGGGGCGTCCTATCCCCAGGTCGCCGTGGGCCCATGCTCGGCGAACTTGAACAAGGCTACTAGTGAAGAGCCTTGTTGACTCCCAGGATCAGCCAAAGTCGACCTTGAAGAGGAGACAGGCTCGCCGATATCTAACGGATCTGGCAAAAAAGTTGTACGAGGCCAACGCTGGAGGCACCATTGAATCCCCCAGGTACACGTTTTTGCTTGTTAACATTTCTCTGAAGAGGAATTTCAAGACGAGCGTAACCCGACGGAATAATAGTCGGGGAAAGCAAGGCTAGTAAGTCAAAAGGAACGCTCTGGGTGTACTTCGAATACGCTGACGGACATCAGCGTCATTCGAAGTAGGGGGAGTAGAGAGTGGTAGTAATGCAGGACCTCAGCGAAAAGGGCCCAAAATATTTAATTTTGTATGCGATCAAGTTGGGAGGCAGACGAGAAAGGAAGAAAAACACGCCACAACATCAAGCATACAAAAGCAACAGAGTGTTCAAAATAGGAAAACAGCAAAATGAGTCCGAAAAAAGAAAAAACGACATTAATTGTTCAAAAGCGAGAAATAGATTAATGAGCTAGGGGGGTGGAGCGCTGGAACCGGTCGCGGAGTCGAGGACCTCGGAAGCAGTAGACAGCTCATCCAGCTTGGAGAGCTGGCCTAGAAGGACCTCAGGTGAAACCTCCAGCAAAGTAGGAGAGCAATGGGGGACCCCAACAGACCAGAAGTCCGGATTTGGGACTGCCTCTGGATTTCCCTTAAACGCCGGAGGGGCACTCAGAGCATCCATCGCCGCATCTAGCGTCAAGGTGGACTCGCGACCAGCAGTGAAACCTCCCAGGAAGTAATGTTGCATGAACGGCGCAAAGTCCATCAGGGAAAGGGTGTCACGCAGATAGCCCTCATGCCAACTCTGGCTCAGCTGGGCCAGGAACTTCATACCGAGAGGGGAGCCAATGAGATGCTTCTGACAGAGCTGGACACCTTCCAGCTTTCCCGAGAAGTGACTACTCTCAACCTTAGCAGCGAAAGCCTGCTCCAACTCAACCCTCAAGGTTTTCTCCCTTTCAGCTAGCAGTTCGTTGACCCTCAGCTCGATTTGGGCCTGCTGCGCATCAATGAGCTGATGCAGATGGGTCGTAAGCTCGGTCTCCTTAGCAGCAAGAGCAGCTGCACCTTCCACCTCCAATTGACGCGACTTCTCCAAAGCTAAGTCTTTCACTCGAACCTCGCACTCGTTCTTTTCTTTTTCAAGTTCTTTTTCCAGCTGGGCGATCTTTGAGTCCCGCTCCTCGATGATTTCGAGCATGTGGCTCTCAGAAGAGGCGGGGCCACCGGGTGTTAAACCCCGATGAGAGATCGCGGACAAGAGAGCAGGCAGCAGAAAGGATAGCTGAGACAACCAAGCCCGAATTAACAAAGTACCGAGAAATAAACCAACGAAAGGAGGCCAAAGAGGAGAATTACCTCGGCCCAATGATGGACAGCAAGCTCAGCAACAGAAGCATCAGACCGACGACGGAGCACTTTTTGTTGTTCAGGAGGCACGATGGCTTGGAGGAACTTCATCTGTTCCTCAGGACTCAACGAATCGTAATTGTCGGGCAGGTCCAGCACCATCTTCCCATCAGCCCCCTGATCGATGCCCCACTCAGAGCCGTGGTGAACAAAAGGAGCGAACTCAGAAGTGTCAGGAGAGGGAGGAGTCGTCTCCACACGTAGCCTCTTTCCCTTTGCCACGGCAACCATTTTCTTTTTCTTCTTGGGAGGCGCCGGCGAGGCACCTTTCTTGCTCACATCATCCTCTGAGTCAGATAGCACCACATGAGGAGAGGAAGATCCACAGGAGGTTTCTCTTTCGCTTCCGAAGCTGGCGGGTCAGTCCCATCAGGACCTGCCGAGGGGTGAGGCGCAACGGGAACTTCGGATTCTTCTTGTTTCACAGGAAGCATACGAAACGCATCTCTCCAAGAGAACGACATATCTGCAAAAAGACATGCTAAGTCAGAGAGGAAAATCTAAAAAGGAGGTCAGTAAGCAGGAGGAAAACCTGCTTACCCTTGGGATCGAAGGGTAGAGACTTTGGGGAGAGGTTGAAGTGATGGAGAAGGCCGGGATAGGTTACCAACTCAACCATGTTAAACTTCTGTGCAGGGGCCCTAAGGTTCAGAAGGTTAAGAGCCGCCTCATTCTCCTCGGAGCATTCAGGCTGGACCCCTCGCAGCCTCTGAGGCACTTGGTGAACCCAATGGCGGTGAGGAAAGTCCCAGCTACCCTCTGTGGGGGCTACGAAGAAGTAAAAAGGGTGCCACTCCTTATCTTTGTGAGTGCCCCTGCTGAGGAAATGAACGAGACCGCGCGGATTCGCGCACAGATAGAAAAAGGGGGGAGCAGATTTAAGCTGAAACTGAGAAAGGACAAGTCCCATAGAAGGTCTCCCCCCTGCAGCAGTAACCAAGACGTAAAAAGCCGCCAACTGACGTATCGAAGAGGGACTGAACTGATTTAAAGGTATGCGAAAAGCCTGCGAGACGGCAGCGAAGAAGGGATGGATCGGAAAGCGTAAGCCGGCCCTTATCTGGCTCTCCCAGAAGGCAAGGGCCGGCGAAGGCGGGAAGTTGGCTCGCTGATTAGGATTCGGGACAGAGATGTGGAAGCCAGGGCTGTGGAAACCTTCTGGAACGAGCTTCCCTAAACGCTGGTAGGTTGACTTAGATGGGCCGAACATCTTCCAATCGTCCACCCTCGCGCTGTCTCCGGCAGCACTTCGTGAACGGGTCTGACGAGAGATGGGCGAATCGGGGGCTGGCTGCGCTGGTGTCGGTGCGACTGAAGATGTGTCGGCGGGAGTGTGAGAGGAAGAAGGCTGGGGAAGATCCGGCGCCGCCGCATCTAGTGATGGGGCCTTTCGCTTTGACCCCCTCTGGGCGGCAACGCCAAGCGCGGCGGAGGATGCAGAGACGCCCGGCGATGACGAGCGAGCACTTTCTGTGGCGGAAGTATCGGACATATCTTCGACGCGCAAAGGAGGAAATGGTGGAGACTGAGGCCGAATTGACTTGGAAAAGGTAAATAAGGGCAGAGTAGAGCAAGATAATACCTGGGAAAGTCGCGGGTAGAGAAGAAATCGGAACGTCGGCGAGTCTGAGCACTGTGCAATTCGAAAGGAGGCGATGACGAAAACCCTAATGTGTCGAGTGGGATTCCTTTTGTTTTTGTTAAGTATGGAAGACAATTTTGAAAAGGGGGGAAAAAACGAAGAGAGACCGCCTCGAGGGATTCAAAAAGCAGAAATGACGGGTTTGGACACGTGTCGCCAGACGAATGGTGCCGCCCCCTGTTAAAAGCACAGAACCTGTCCCATCGGCATAAATGCGACACAGACTGACTAAAGAGTCCAGGGGCACCGCAGAAGAGGAATGCTCTTTCAAGTGTACTCTGAACCGTAATACCTGACGTATTACACCTCAGAGTAGGGGGACTGGATGATAGGGGTAACTTTCAGTACAGCATTCCTCCTTACACGGCCACCTGAAGATAGCTACTTTTCGGATATAGGGTCAGATGGGTAGTACACCTGGGGACCTGCAACCCTGTACGGAAAAGGTAAGGTGGGTCCTGACAGCGAAGCAACTCGAGCGGGAAAGGTTGGATAAGGTCGACCAGGGGACACGTGGCGATCTGGGAGTGGTCGACATTGTGAACAGTAAGGAGGCGCGCCAGTCTGACAACAGTACGGCCGCAGGTGCTGTCTCTCCTAGGTTGTACCAGATGTCGCTGTCAAGTGGTCCCGGGAGCGTGCCAGCTAGGAAAGCAAAGGGAATTTGGGTATATGGGAACAGAAACAGACGAGATAAGAGAGATTCAACACATTACACAAAACACTTAGACATTTTCACTGTGTTCATCTTCTTCGTCTTCATCATACACAAAAGCACTGTAATGAGCGAAGTAAGGTGGAGTGTGTAAATCCCGACTGTCAATAGTGAACACTATTTCCGGCGGCCCGTGGATGTAGGACACCTGTCCGAACCACGTAAAATCCTTGTCTTTTGCGTTTTCCTTCTTCTTTAACATTAAAATCAAACCCTAAAACACATCAACAAATCACGGCCCGGTCCGTTTCACCCATCACCGTTTTTTCCGAACCAAATATCGTTGATCGGGGTCATACCCGCATCACTAATATAGCACAAAATGTATTAAAACAAAACCAAACCACCAAGCAAATTACCTCTGGCAGCTATTGCAAAATGGTCCTTGAACAACATAATCTTTACGGTATCGTTTCTCGCTTGCGATCGATCACAACGACTCGGGGCTCATCGAAGGCCTGATCCTCGACGGCATCTGCTGCATTCTGCCTCCAAATTTGGGCGTAATCGACATTTTATCCAAAGAGCAATCGAAATCATCATCTTCGTCGCTGTCTTCTTCATGGCTTCCACGGTGTGGAATGTCGATGCCATTCATCTCATCACAATCCTCGACGATATCTTCATCATCGCTAGTGCAGTACTCATCGTCGTCGTCGTCGTAAGTACTTCTCACCATTGACCAGTATATGTAACTTGGACGGATATATCTGATAAAAGATGCAAGAAGATTTTACTAAATAAATGGAGATGACACGTAATTTGGAAATGCGAGCAGGCGAGGTTAATTAAATAAATAACCTGTCGCATTTCCTTAACAAGCATGGATCAAAAGGGAAGAACATGTCAAGTGCACCAAATGCCTGTAAATGGTCGGATTCCTGAATATCGTTGTGTCTGAAGTCTTGGAGACCAATAAATAAGCGATTTGCCTTTGATAATCGGAGAAACTCGTCGACTATTGAGCGCAGGCAAACCTGTGGAACAAAATATAGTAAGACACGATAGAGCTGAATAAAAGTCAAATAGAAAAAAATCCCGACATATTACTCTTTCTTTTCTTTTTTACAGAAAAGAACTGACGAACTGATTCATGACACTGTAAGCTTTACATACCTGCAGCGGTTTCAATGGATGCCCGAGAACGGTCTCGATGGGCATGCCGAGTAGCTGTGACTTAATTTTGGGCACATCGAGCATTTGTCTCATGCGAAAGCAAAGAACATACATGATGGCCTGCATCACAGCTAAAGCTATTGAGCCCATAGAACTTTATGAAGTGAAAGGAAAAAAGCATTTTTTGCAGTGAAGTAGCAGAAAGGAGGATTTAACATTTGACAAAACCAAATGACAAAAGAATATGGATTATATAAACTATATCAACATTAGGGCAGTCAGTAGAGACAAGTCTGTAGTAAGACTACACCTGACATCCAGCATAAAAAACTTTATGGGCTTTCGGATTTGTTTTGCCGCTCTGCTCAAGATTCTGGCAGTAAAGGAAACACCAATTCACGACCCTGAAGCATCATGTCAAAAGGAATCAAAACCAAGCAACAAAATGTGATATATATTAATCTTGAAATCTTTCTCTCAGGAAGGATAGATGCACACAGACCTTTCAAGCATTGATGCTACGAGTGAGGCCGAAACAAATTTTGCCCGAGCCAAATAACTAGCAAGATAGGCAACAGCGCTCAATCTGTGATATAAACAAAGAACTTCAGTGCGAGAATGATTCATGACATGCTAATATAAACAAAAATTTGCAACAAAATGTAAAGTTCGATCATTTTTTAGACTAAGACGACGGCTTTTTAGCATGCAGAAGTGACTTTTGGTAACTGACTTGAGAGAAGATCGGCTACAAGAATATCCTCGATTAAACAAGAACTACCCCTAATATTTGATAATTCCTGGAAAAAAACAGATAGTTACCTCCATTCAGCATTTGGGCTGCTCATAAAGACATCTACAAGTAAATTGGCAAACATCTCTCCGCATTGTTCAGGATCCAGAGAGCAAGAGTAAAACAGGACAAACTACAAAGCAAGAACAACACATTAGAGAAGAAAAACAGACCAAATGTTGCAATGGATGTGAGTGCAAAACATCAAAAGCCAAGAGAAAAAAGTAGCAGACTCAAAACTGAAGGAGGCACCAGAAACTTAGAAGGCTTTCAAGAAATTACCTGCGCAAATTTTGATTTGTATGCGGTCAAAATTGTTCTTCGAAATGAACTGAGGAGGGTTTCGAACACCTGAAGCATCATCGAGGTACACTATCAAAATACTGAGACTGACGCATCAGCACAGTAAATAATGATAAACCAATTTACCTGCGTCAAACGATTCGACTCATGACAGCTTTTGATGTGTTCCAAAGTAAGCACCATCAGGCTATCTAACTTTTCGGCAACTTTATTTCCACTAAAGAATCTTTGTATTAAACCATCCCTTGTAAGCTGCAGAGTGCAGACACAAACATCAACTTATTTAAAATGGCACATCAAACATGCAAAACATTGGTGTTCTGACGTGCGCTATGTCCATGGTACTAGAATCTACCACTTTTGCGCATTTCAATAAACATTAATCATAGAATTGAAAATTACATATCAACATACGGAACGTAGATAACGTCTTACTTTGCAACGCTAAAAGGATAATGACTACCTGTGTCGAATCTTCCTCAATTTGATCAACTTGCCCCTCAAAATCTTCCAGTTCCATATCAAAGATGCCTTTCTGAAAATCCTCATCCATAATATCATCCCATGCTATTTCCACCTGTGATCAAAGCGAAAACCAATTTTAGCATCATGGAGGCCATCAAAATGCAACACCACCAATTTTGGCACTAACTCACATCTAGTTCCACCAGCCGATCCACAATAGCAACAAGCATCGTGCGACCAAGCAGTTTGCCCATCACACCACATTCCAGTCTCAACATATTCTCTACATATATCACCTGATATTGGAGCTGCAATAGAACTATCATAAGATGGAGAAGATCAAAGTAAAATAACATTATTACAACTATTCTTGCATGGTGCAGTTTTAGTTCATTATCTGAATTTAGTACGGCCTACAACTATATGCAGTCAACAACGCATAACATGACAGGTATATGTACATAAATCATGTCTTACAGGTTTGTCAGAGTATATATTGGGCATCCTGGTCCTGACTATATTCTGTAATCTCTGAGGTGAAAGAGGAACCAAATTGCTGATGTCTTCCAAAGTCGAATGAATACGATCAAGAACTTGCTTCTTCTTAGTCAGACTCACGAATGGTGGTTGCTTCTGCATATCCACACGCTGAGAGCCAGAATATTTCGATGAGGGTGGCATGAAATTGACAACAAGCATCTCCAAACATAAATCAAGAAATTCTCCATTTGAAGAAGCCTAAATCAAGAATGGGAAGGAAGACAACAAAATGAGTATCCATTTGATTAAAAATGCCAGCAATAAGAACAGATGCAACCACTAAAGCATACCAATAACACGAGCAACTCAACCAATGCATCCATCACATCAGTACCGTAATCCCACAGGCACATGCCAAGTATCTGAGAGTGAAAGCTTGTCAAGATAATATTTTATGTACGCCATACTGTATAGCTGAGCACATGTATAGGAACTCACAGAAGATAGAATTTTCTGATGGTGCTTAATGTCGATACAAGAAATGGCTCCAGTAAGAGCCTTCAGACACGTCTGCAAGGTATTCGTAGTTAAACAACAAAATCATCAACAGTCACAGCACATAGATGAACAGACTGTGGTTAGTAGCAATCATTAACTAAGAAATGGGAATTTACCACAATAAGGGCAACATCCTCTGCCTCTAGATGCTCTTTACGGTGCATCACCCCAGCAAGTTGTTCATAAAAGTCAGAATCACCCTGTAATAATTACACGGAAAGAGAGAACTTATTAGTTTCAAACAATCATTTTTCACATACATTATTAATTAACCGTGAAACGCGCAACTTATCGCATAATCGTATTTGAGAGGAAGACTTGCTGTCAAGTTATACCTTACAAATCAACAGTGCAAAGGAAATGCATCTACTACAACGGTGAGTTATTTCTTATCGGTCCAATATTAGAAAAACAAAAGGAACAATTTTACGCACAAAGTAGACTAAACCAAGAGCTGACGATTCTAGTATTTCAGTACTACTTTAAAACCACAATGGTTCTAACTTGTTCCAAAAAAGCATCACTTCAATACAATTGACTGGTAACTTATCGCGGCAAATAATAAGGCAGCAAGAAGCCCTAGCTTTTTATGGTAAGCGACGGTAGGATTTGGGAAGAATAAAGGCATGGCCCAATTTTTTATTTTCATATACCTGCTTTTTGGCTTCAAGCGCTGATCTGACATGATAATCCAACTCAGAGTCGGAGAAATTTGGCTCATCCATATCAGGTAATCCCATTCCCATCTCTATCCAGCGACGGTATCAGAGAGGTGTCAGGGGGTCGACCGAGATTGATATTTTTCTTTTCAGAAGACTCGGTGGAGGAAGAAGATTAGAGAAGAGCCCTAAATTGACATCTTAGTGGGCTGAATATTTATTGGGCTGTATTTTAAAAATATTATTAACTATTACATAGGCCCAATTAAATTACTAAAATCTATTAATATTCGAAATTTCAATAATTCGAGAATCAGCTTTAAATCGATATGTCATCAATCTGTTTGTGTTGGGGGTGATGTTTCACTTTATGTATCAATGTGGATAATGACATGTTGTGTTTCATTGTGTTTGTTTAATTACGATGATTTGTGGGGTGATATTGCGTTAATGTCATATTTAACCCTACATAAATATCTAGGTAAAAATGGATTAATATGTTTATTTTTTGGATAATGCTTTACACAATGGTGATTAATGTTTTGATATTTAGTTTAGATATTTTTAAAATTTAATTATAAATCTTTTATGTAATTATTCAATATTATTGTTTTTATTTTTAATTATGAATTACTTTTTTAAGATTTAAAAGTTTATTATTATAATTTCAAAAATGTAATTTAAAATATGAATAAGGATATAGAAGGGAGAAAGGTTAAATATAAGGAGTAATATTGTTCAAATAAAAGTTAGAAAGATCACCCCTTAAACGTGATTCAGAATCACATAGATTTTTTGGGGTGATCCAAAACATGTAATATCATCTCATTTTCATCACCTATTTGGATTTAGAAAATAAGATATGAAAATAATTTATTTATGGTGTATCAACACTTAAATCCAAAATAAAAACTTAGCAGTTCAATGTTAGAAAATTTTTTTATATAGGTACCTAATTGAATAAATTTGTTATACATAACTATCGTTTGAAAATTCACAAATATGTTATGTGATATCTTTGTGAGCATAATGTGCCTCAAACCAAAATATATTTCTCTATGGTACCTAAATTTCTAATATGATGTAACTTCAACTAAACGGTTACATATTGTACAAAATTTTATTTTATTAGTGACCTACCCATAAAAAAGTGCTAAGAGGGACTGATTTGGTTTTGTTATATTGTTAGGTACTTTAATAATGCAAACTTCCCTTTATTTAATTCGAAAATAGTTAGATATTCCGACAACAAAAATAAATGTTTTTTTATATATATATAGCAAATGCCAAAGCGAAGGGGAGCTAAAAATATGGACTTTGCAGAACAAGCCCTACATTTATTCGGAGAGGACTCCGACGACGAGCAGCAAAACCCTAGTGGCAATAATTACTCCAACGAAGAAGAGGATAACGACGATAACGATCAGCAGCAGCGTCGCTCATCGTCGTCTTCTTCTTCGCCGTCATCATCCTCATCGTCATCATCGTCTTCCGATGGAGGTAACAACAACTCGTCTTCGTCGTCTTCTGCTGCTTCTTCATCTTCGAATCAGAGTGTCGAGAAGCAGGAGAAAGAAGATGACTACGCTGATGGTAAGATCGGCGGCGGTGAAGTTAGGTCTTATAATTTGAATGACGATTACAATTACAGCGACGGAGGACGGGGTGGTGGTGCTTATGATTTGGAGGAGAGTAATTACAATGGTGGAAGTCGTTATGGTTATGATAATGGGGTGGAAGAAGTTGAGGAGGAGGAGGATGATGATGATGATAAGGATCTGTTTGGGTCTGATAATGAGGATTATGTTAAAACCGCTAGTAAAAGCCCTTTCCCCGTGCCAGGTGTGGTATCTGTTCTTGCTTATTTTCTTGTATTTTTAATTTGTAACTTGGTCTGCGTTGTTTGTTTCTGGTTCTTGTAGGCACCAATTAGTTAGTGTCAATGTGCCCTCTGTTTTTTGAGTCTGTCAATATGTTTATGAAACTATGCAGTAGAATCAGTACTTTAGTATTTCATGATGTGCAAGTGCATAGCAGCACCTCTCCGCACCACCAGTGAGAGATTGATTCATTATTGATATCAGGGTTGGATCATTCTTTTCTGAATAGGCACCGGTTGAATATTATATGAATTAACATTTACAAACATATAAAATGGTGATCTTTTGGTTTCTATATAATTATTCATCCTTTAACGTAATTTTTGCATTTTCAGTTTTGCCACCTATACGCAATACAAATAACAACATGCGAGGAGGTTTTGGGCATGGCCGTTGGCAAAATGATAGGGGTGCTGGCATTCTTCCACGACCTGGGCCCTATCCCCAAAGGGGGAACTATGGTTATGGCAGAGGGGGCTTTAATGGTCCTCGTGATGAACGTTTTGTGTCTGAGTTGAAATTCTTAAAGAGCGAGGAAACATTATCGAGAAAATGCATCACTTTCCAAGAGGTCGTTTTCTTGTTTTCCTTTCTTGACATTGCCAAAACTATGCAAAATTAGAACACCACCTAGCAATTGTTTTAACATGAATTAAGGCTTTTGAACCTTTGTCTTGTGTGTTTCTCCATATTATCTATGTTCTTTCATCATGTGTTGGTTGTTGGCCTGAAGCTGGCCAATCCCGAAACGGAAATAAATTTGGAAATAACGATTACGTTTCTTCATGGCTACATACCTGCTTTTTGAACTGTCATGAATGTTTGTTATGTCACTTAATAAAGTTTCATTTTGTCGTTTAAACTAGCCATGTGAACTTGCTTGCTATAGTCGCGTGGAAGGCGGAGAAGTATTTTTTGACGACCGCAGTTTGGTAAGCTCTTTTTGTTCTCTTTAAGTCTGCATCCTGGATAATTAATATCCGCTGATCTTAAAAAATTCTGAACATTATTAGAGGCTGTTTAAGCGGCTTATCACTGAAGATATTGGAACGGACCTAAATGATGGTTTTGATACGTTCATTGCAAAGAAAGGTAACCCATGTTAGAACATTTAGTACATTGGCTTCTTTTTTTTTTTTTCCGAATATATTGCCTTCCCCTGTCGCATATTTTTCCTTTGAATCTTCACTAAATTGTTTATCGCCGATGGTCAATTGCTCAATTCACACCAGATTTGGGCTCTGAAGGCTTTGGTGACCTCCTTGCTAGCATTCGAAATAAAAATATACCTCTCCAGAACATGCACTTTGTGGTAAGGTTATACAGCACTTATTTTATGTACTTATTCCCGACCCGATGTTATTCTGATTTTCTTGTTTCCATTGCAGACATACCGTAACAACCTTAACAAGGTAACACGTTTTTTCTGTCAGCTCGGCTTTCCTGCCTTTCTTTTGTTTTGATTAAATGTTTAGCTGCAAGACTACCTTGCAAGTTCTTGTACGGGGCTGTAATTGTGGACCAGCGAAGTAATTATGCTTTGGCCTTTTCCATATTGAACTCCTTTTTTATTTCTCTTTTTGTTTCCACTGATGGCCAAATTCCTCCGCGACCTGGTATTTGAAAATTGGCTAATTAAAGGTATCCACGAGCTAATTCATTCAACTGGCTGTTTCCCAGAACTTCGATGCTTTTCATATTAGTCACTGATTTGCTGTGTTATGCCGTATAGTTTTAGTAACCGTTGCTTATTTCTCCTATAGATTCTGGCTACTGCTTATATTAGGCACGAGCCATGGGAAATGGGGGTGCATAAAAGAAATGGTGTAATCTATCTTGATGTGCATAAATTGCCTGAAAGGCCCCAGAGTGAGTTGGATCGTCGAAGGTAGGAAAATAGATTGCCTGAAAGTCCCCATGTGATAGTAGCTGTTTTCCGTATCTATACAAGTGGTGTCTTGGCTTACCAGGCTGGGGCGCACACTGATTGTTCTTTCAAAACATTTCAAGCTATCGACTTTGTTTCTGTTAACCTTTTTTATCATCCCAAACCTTTTTAACTTCCGTTTCCGCAAATAGATGCTACTGGGGTTACTGTTTTGAGACATTGGCCACAGAGGATCCAAGAAGAAATGACGGAGAAGCGATACATCATGTTGATGCCAATGTTGAGTTTTGTTCTGTGATTAAAACAAAATTGGGAGCTCACCGAATACTAATGGGTGCTGAAATGGACTGCTGTGATTCAACAGATGAGGGTAGGAGGTTTTATGTGGAGCTAAAAACATCTCGTGAGGTTTGTCATATATGTAATTCACTTCTTATCCCCTTGTTTAACACCCCACATGAAGTGTAACTTCATCTCATTCGTCGTGCTTATACAGCTAGACTATCATACTGAGGAAAGATTTGAGAGAGAAAAGTTACTCAAATTTTGGGTAACGTGCATCGTTAAATATTATTTGACATCTTTCCTGTTTCTGCTGCTTGCTTTTGATACTACCACTTGTATTGCAGATTCAATCATTTCTAGCTGGGGTGCCTTATATTGTTATTGGGTTCAGGTACTGCCAGTTTTATTTTCAATAAATTACGTGTAAGGTTGTAAATATGTTATCATCTATCGTTTTCCTTAACCGAATGGGCTGCCCTTGTTTTACTGCAGGGATGATAGTGGCCGACTTGTACGCACAGAAAGACTAAGAACGAAAGATATAACACACAGAGTTAAGATGAAAAACTATTGGCAGGTAACGTTGGATTGGTATTATATATGTAAATTCCCATAATATCCCCCTAATCAAATACCTTTCTTGGGTGTGTTTCTATTTTCTATTGCAGGGAGGCGTGTGCCTGGCTTTTGCAGACGAGGTTCTGTGTTGGCTCTACGGAACAGTTAAAGAGAGTAAGGGACCATACCACCGTATGTATACCTTTTAAGACAAGATAGATGTAAGTCATTTGTGGAACTTCTTGTGTTTTGTATTGCAGATGAGGACTATATACTACAGTTTGCTCCTCCTTTTACACGGTTGGAGCTTCTCCAAGCTCATTCATGCCCAGATTCAATCACCAACCACGTTGCTCAGCTATAGAGGGTATTTGTCATGTTCCCTGATTTTGAATTATTTTCAAGTTTATATATCTTACATTTGGCCTTGTTATGTGTAAGAAGATATAATCAGCTCCAATATTTCATGCTTCCCAGCTTTAGTCGTCGCTCTTTAAAAAGAAATTGAAGAGATTTTTGTATTAGATAGACCAACCACATGATCCATATTAAGATTGAGCATTTATTTTACCGTAAAACCTGTCTCAGAGGTTGGCAATTATTTGCTTTGTTGTTACGTAAGTTATTACATTTTTTTTAGATAAACGAACGTTATTACATGAGATGGCCTATAATGTGGATGAGGCATTCATACTTCATTTATCCTTTGAGCGCTTTCCTCTTCTATTAGTAGTAGGTAAAGGCAGTATGAGGACACGCACAGTAATTAAAAGACAAAAATTAGCAAGGAAATTAGGTAATAATCAAATCACCATCGCACGACATAAAGATGAAATTACGTATCCATAAGATTTGCTGATCATAGGATAATAAGCACGCCTACTTTTTATTTATTTATTTTTCTTATTATTAATATTATTAAAAAAATGTGACAAAATCTCTACTATCGTATGTATTGTGTGTTTCTTTATAATAGTACTACTACTACTTGTACATTCAGATGCGTGTGCTATAAAATATAAATATATTTATTATAAAATTAGAGTTAGAACAATACTTAAGTAAAAATAGTAATTAAATATAGTACATGCCTTCTTTTTATCATATTATTAAATCAAAGAGAATAATAATTAACTAAAAATAGTAGTGCCTTCTTTTTATCATATTATTAAATCAAAGAGAATAATAATTAACTAAAAATAGTAGTGGATAGTCTTTTATGTGTTGAATTTAATTTATATTATTACTATTTTATTATTGAGAAATTTTACACGCGAAATCAATTGGATTT
The DNA here is from genome assembly GCA_027422505.1 of Craterostigma plantagineum. Lineage (NCBI taxonomy): Eukaryota > Viridiplantae > Streptophyta > Magnoliopsida > Lamiales > Linderniaceae > Craterostigma > Craterostigma plantagineum. The sequence goes on from JAPQWV010000005.1 coordinate 1,310,000, forward strand.
GAATGGTTAGTATCCAACGCTGAGCATCGACGGTGCAAATAAACTACAATATACGTACGACCTTTCACTTGATTGAATCGTGTCATTTATCTGATGACGCTGATAAGTTAGTTCCAAAATGCGACTGCTAATTGTCTGCATTTATTTTAATTATATTAACAGTATTTTGATGGAATAATCTACACCCCATATTTTCCAATTGCATTCTGACTCACGAATCCAAATATCTAATGAACTATAAATATCAATACATGAATATAAATTATACATAAATCGTTAGTTCTTGGATAAACCAAGTCGAACTACTACCAAACAAGATCAACAATTGATAGATCTGCAAAACTATATAATGCGTACTAATGAATATTCATATTCTTTTATCAAAATGCGAAGCAAAAATGACCACATATTCATATAGCAAGACGAGGACATCATATAATTAATATGATTGAAACTGTATTATTTTTTTTCTCACTATTTACGATAGTTATATATGAAACTAGTGGTGCGTATGATGCTTGGGTGAACTGTCACGTAGAGGTGGGTGATAGGAGAAGAAGAGAAGAAGGCAATTGAAGTGAATAATAGGACTATTCGAACATTTAATTAAAATACTAGCTCAAAGCTCTTGGACGATAATGACTTTCGTATATTCGAGAATTTATTGCATAATCATGATTTTCCACTTTCCATGTAATATATATATGTACTTTACGAAATATGAGTAAAAAGTTAGGCTTTTTACATGACACAAAAATGAACTACACACTTTTGTTTGATATCACCATATCCCAAAGTCGGACAAAACATATTAAATACTTTGAGTTTGCATCTTTAATGTGTAGCCTTGGTTTGGCTATGTGTGTCTACCACATTCGATTCTTGAATCTCAGCCGTTCGTTTACTCTCCTTGGGATCTATATATACCCTTCAAATCGTTACAAAATTCATGCATTTATCTATTCCATTATTAACTTGAAATCGAGAGGGAAGGAAAAAAAATACAGTTCTTATATATATCTACTTCAATATGGCATCGTCTTTAGAAGTGTCAAAGGAGGTATATCCATCAAACTCCCATTATCTGAATCTTTATAATATATTTCCCCATCATGTATATATACATACATATATATTTTAGATACTCTCTCTTTAGTGCAAAGAAGGCAACTCCATGTAAATATTATTTTTATTACAGGCTAATTTGAAGGGTAATGAACATGAAGACGGCGATGAGGGCTATACATGTGACGGAAGTGTAGATTTTTATGGACAACCTGCAAATAGAGAGCGCACTGGAAAATGGGTTGCTGGGGTTATCATCCTTCGTAAGTAAATAAGAAAAATAATCAATAGTATAAGATGTTATTATACAAATAGTCACTTAACCATACATATATTACATTATCGTCGTAAAAAGAGAAAATTGTTTTTCTAAGGCAACCAAGTGTGTCCGCGATGGACTTGCGTCTTGCGGAGCATGAAAAAGGTTCTACTAAATCTATGCATAAATAGTTAACTTATTATATTCGAAAAGGATTATGTATGTGCATGATGTATGTGTTTAGAATCTAGTGGAGTTAACAACAATGGCAAGAAGTAAAAGCCATACTCGTAATAAAAACAACATGAATGGAGGATAACGAAGCCACTTGTTATAATCTAACTTGTCCATCAGAATTTAATAAAGTTCGTCGGTACAATCAACGAGGTTCACTTATTGCTTAAACGGTAGAGAAATGACAAATGAGGTTTATACCGGACAACTTCGTGTAATAAATACGTCATGTGTAATATATAGTGGCTCTCATCGTCCCATGTTCTGTCGCTCTCGCTATATATAGATTTAAAAAAAAAAAAACCAACATTGAACTTATTACTATTTTATTAGTAGAGTGAATATCAATCTCCCCAATCATAATAACTTCAGTTTTTTGTGTGTTTATATTATTGCAGTAAATCAAGGGTTGGCCACGCTGGCATTTTTCGGCGTGGGAGTAAACTTGGTTCTCTTTCTTACAAGAGTCCTTCAGCAGAACAACGCCGAGGCGGCGAACAGCGTAAGCAAATGGACGGGGACGGTCTACATATTCTCCCTCGTCGGCGCTTTCCTCAGCGACTCTTATTGGGGACGCTTCAAAACTTGCGCCGTCTTTCAAGCCATTTTCGTCGCCGTAAGTACAAAAATAAAAATATCGCGCCGACTAATTAAAAGAAAAAAAAAGCGAACACTATCATGGTCCGATTTTATCCTATAATTGCAGGGTTTGGCTCTGTCTACCCTGACGACGCAAACTTTCCTGCTAAAGCCGAGGGGGTGCGGAGGGGACGAGACGAGCCCGTGTGGGCCCCACTCGAGCTGGGAAGTCGGCCTATTCTACGTTTCGATATACATGATTGCTCTGGGGAATGGAGGGTATCAGCCGAACATTGCGACTTTTGGGGCCGATCAGTTTGACGTGGAGAATCTCGAGGAGGGCCGTTCGAAGGTCGCATTCTTCAGCTACTTCTACCTATCTTTGAACCTCGGCTCGCTATTTTCGAACACCGTGTTGGGGTACTTCGAGGACGAGGGGATGTGGGCTTTAGGGTTTTGGGGTTCGACCGCTTCGGCGTTTTTCGCAATGGTTCTCTTCCTCGGAGGTACCAAGTGGTACCGTCACTTCAAGCCCACTGGGAACCCATTATCGAGGTTTTCCCAGGTCATCGTCGCCGCAGCGAAGAAGTGTAGGGTCGAGACGTCGCAAGGCGGTGGAAATTTATTCGATGGTCGAGGAAATGACGAGTCGAACAATGGCTCGAGAAAGATTATGCATACCCTAGGGTTCAAGTAAGTCATGATCTCTCTCTCTCTCACACACACACACCTCTCCCTCTATCTCACTCTGGCGGGTACTCAACCATGGCAAAGAAGATTAGTGTTTAGAGTTTGGGATTTAGGGCTCTAATCCAGAGGCTTCTATTCCTCGTAGCTGTCGGTACTAAGGGGTTCTGGCTGATTGGAGGGTCAACGGACCCTCCAAGCCCTAGCGTAGGTTCGCCTAGCTAGTTTGTATTTGTGTAACTAAGCATTTGCTCATATATCACGTCGGCAGATTCTTGGACAGGGCGGCTATGATCACACCGCAAGACTCCGACCACCTCAAGCCGAAATCCCACGACCCTTGGAGACTGTGCCCCATCTCGCAAGTCGAGGAGGTCAAATGCATACTGAGGCTAATCCCCATATGGCTATGCACTGTAACGTACTCGGTCGTCTTCGCCCAGATGGCGTCCCTCTTCGTAGAGCAGGGTGACGCCATGAAAACCGACGTCGGGAATTTCAAGATTCCCGCAGCGGCCATGTCGGCCTTCGACATACTGAGCGTGGCATTCTTCATATTCCTATACCGAAGAGTCATAGGCCCAATTGCCCGCAAGTTGAGGAAGAACGAACCGCAAGGGCTCACGGAGCTCGAACGCATGGGACTAGGGCTAGCCATCGCGGTCCTAGCCATGGTCGCGTCGGGCCTAGTCGAAGTATATAGGCTCGAGCATGCGGTCAAGGACTGCAGCAGCAGTCACTGCCACGGTTCGAGCTCGCTGAGCGTTTTCTGGCAGGTGCCTCAGTACTGTCTGATCGGTGCTTCCGAGGTTTTCATGTACGTGGGCCAGCTCGAGTTCTTCAATGCGCAGGCGCCCGAGGGGCTCAAGAGCTTTGGGAGCGCTATGTGCATGACTTCGATATCGTTGGGAAATTACGTCAGTAGCCTTTTGGTGTCGATAGTGATGAAGGTGTCGACGGAGGACGAAAGTCCGGGGTGGATTCCCGGGAATTTGAACGAGGGGCGTTTGGACAGGTTTTATTTTATGCTGGCGGGTTTGACCGCCGTTGACATGGTGGTGTATGTATTGTGTGCTATGGGGTATAGAAGCATTAGGGTTCATGGCAAGGATGATAATGAGGATAGGGATTGTTGTAAAGTGTAAAGATTTTCCCTTTTTCTTTTTCATTACAATTCAGCTGAACAAGTCTCCAATCCATGGATAGGTGTTTTATTACCCAACACTGATAAATGATAATCATCCCAACCAAACTGATTTTTGTATGATTTTGATTATTTGTGTGGTGCTTTCTGCTATTTTTTATTGTTTGGGAGTGTAGAAGTAATTAAGCGAATGTTTTAAGCGAAATTGCAAAATATTGAGCTACGCTGAGATTCGATTTTTCATTTTTATTAATAAAATTAATATCTCATCGGAGCACGATTCAGAGAGCAAGTCAGTCGTGAACGGCGCGGCAGGTGAAGAACAAAAGAGTTGCACCACCAAATTGATCTCACGGATCGAAGATCGACTCGAGCTGAAATCGAAGATTTGGCATCGCGATGCCCGTGGCAGCTTCGGCGATTTACTTTCTGAATCTGCGAGGCGATGTTCTTATGAATCGCCTGTACCGCGATGATGTTGGTTGGGTAATTGGAGTTTCTAACAGAGTTGCTTATTTTCTACGCGGTGCTAAGTTTTGAAGGAGAAAACCTTTGCACTTGCATTTAAGATTCAATCAAATAAGATTCGCCTTCTCTTTTTCAATTTTATGGCCATGTTAAGTTTCATATGATTATTAACTAGAGGGAACATGGTGGATGCTTTCCGCACGCATATAAATGCAGACGAAGGAGCTTGGAACTTGTCCTGTTCGACAGATTGGTGGATGCTTCTTTTTCTACATGAGAATTAGCAATATTTACATTGTTGGTTTTGTTCCTCCCGGTGGTGAATTCGAACCGATGAAGTAAGTTCATTTTCTAAACTTTAACGAATCCCGTCTCAATGTGCTAGTACTCCATTACCAAACACTACTTTGAAACGTATAATAGGTATCAATCTTCCATTTCGTGTCTTGCTACGATCAAGGAATTGGGTCGGTCTCGTATGGAAGTGAACGTCAAGGTTTTTCCTCTTAAGCTTATCTTATATATAGTGTTGGTACCAAGTGATATTGACATACTAGCTGCTCATTATATGTCAAGAGCGTATTTGGGGCAAAAATGTTTGCTCTGGGCGTGGTTGCAAAGATTCCCGTCCCTAAGCAAACAGCAAAAACAAGCTTTCAGGTCACTTCTGGGCGGGCCAAGTACAATCCCGCTCTTGATTGTTTGGTGTGGAAGTAAGTTCGCGAGCATTATTACAGTGGCCTACAACATTTGCTTTTGTTCAGCTGCGTGGTTGTGTTTTACACTAACATTGATCTGCTATTCTCAGGATAAGGAAATTCCCCGGACAAACTGAACCGACGTTGATCGCCGAAATAGAACTGATATCTACCGCATTCAAATGGAATTTCAGGTACAAGAAATGATGATTAGTTCTTATCTATCGCCATACCTAACGATGATTGCTTTTCTTCACATATTTCTTCATATCCATCGTCTTACAAAACAAATAAAAACCATCAATTTTGCAGGTTCCTATGTTTACAGCATCGGGGCTATGACCTATGAGTTCGTTTCCTCAAGCCTCAAGGTAACAAACAGTATCATACATCGTTCAGCTTTATTCTTCATTTGCGTTGTTTTGGTAAAACTTGATATTATCGATCATAGGTTTGGGAGAAAAGTGGTTACAACACCGTTGAATGGGTTCTGATACATCACAAAAGCTGGTTCATACGAAATTAGGTTCTAGAAAGAAAGTCGACACCTCAGTAAGATATACTCTGCTGGGCTTTTGATGCTCTTTCTACGCATATTTCCTATTGCAATAATTGCTTGCAGTATAGTGTAGAGTTGCTGCTTACAAGGTGAGCTCGTACATCATTTTTTATATTTGATTCGTAAGATATAACCACTTCCATGTATTTTTGTAGATCTTTCTTGTGAAGACGTTTTAATTATATATGTGTTATTGTTGAGAAATATGAGTCAAAACCATGACGTATAAATGCATGAAAGGATCGAATTATAGCAGGGATGAGAAATGGTCGGATTAAGCTCGTTGCTTAATGATGTAGGAATAGTCGCATGCTGATGATAGAAGCGCTTCAGCGATTTATTGTCTATTTCTCTTGTGAAGAAGTCGTTGGTGATAAAATCAACTTAGTAAGTGGGACTCTTGAAGTATTGCTGTCCAATTGACGATTCTATGAGTAACACTGTTACGGAAGTTAGAGGATTAGTTGCTGACGTCATCCAACGGCTATAATATGTGAAGCTCATAAGCAGATATGTTCTTTATCAGTTATGAAGTAGCAGTATTCGAGCGATAATATCTTTCGATAAAGTGAGAGTTAGGGTTTGCTGCAAACTAAAGAATTGGTGAGAAAGATATATTCTTGTAATCCCAATTTAGGGTTTGGAATAAAAAGCTTTGGTTGGTCTGTGGAGTAGGTCAAAAGTTGAGACCGAACCGCGTTATATCGATTCTTTGTTCTTCACTTTCTTTCTCAGAAATTCGATTCGATCTCATTCAAGATCGAAGTTCTTGATCCAATTCACACTCACACAATAGTGGATTGCGAATCTTGGGCGGCCGATTTCCCAACGGTTATCATTAGGGTAGCACAGTAAAGAATAAAGGACGACACGAGTTCGATCAAACGTGGTATTTTTCACCTTGATAGTTCGTAATTACATACCTATAGTATTAGATTAAGACACAGACAACAAGGTTGATGATTACGAGGCAATTACAGTTTTCCAAAGTTGAAGGCATGCAATTATTGCCGCATTATTAATCATTTCGATTATTATCCGGCAAATTGCGTTGGGGTGATCGTTTATTTTCTATGCTGATAATAAATAAAGAAATACGCATCATTTGAATGAAGAGATGCCTTTTTTCGAAAAGAACACTCAAACGTTCCAAAAATCAAGAATCTAACATCAAGACAAACGCAATGCTTCTTGCCTGACATTTTCTCCCAAGCCCACACGCCACCATATATGCTCACCTCTCCCCAACACATCCTCTCCTAGAAAGAAGAGAAATTAGCAATCATCATCACTATGCAGAAAACCTCAAAAGGGTTCTTCACACGGCTCACGGCGGCGGCTGCACTGGCGGTGGTGCTTCTGGCGGCGACCACCACTGTCACGGCGGCGGCGGCGGCGGCGCAGGTCGATTGCCTCACTCCACTGTTTGTCTGCCTCAACTACCTCAACTCGACGAATCCATCTAAAGATTGCTGTAATGCCATCGAAGCTGTGATCAACGATAGTCAAGAAGTGGCTTGTTTGTGTAATTACTACAATAATCCAGGCGAGCTTGGCCCTGTTAACATCACTCAGGCGCTTATGTTGCCCAAGTACTGCGGTTTCAACGTTGATCCAGCGAGTATGTGCAAAGGTAATAAATAATACGACGTTATATTACATCATTAACAATTTATATTTACATAGGTCGATAGGCAGTAAATTTGAAGCTTTTGATGAATCATTTTTATTCCTTTTTATTATTTGCAGCCATGGCTCCAGGAGGTTCATCCGTGCCTCCTCCAGGTAATAATTATAACATATTTCACATGTTTCTTTTAATTGATTAATAACGATTTCCATAACACACACACACGAGCGTGTACTAGGTGCATGTAAGAATATTAAATCTTGTAATATTCATTGGAATCAGCGGCTCCAGGTAATAACGATGGCAGTGCAGCTGGTAAGGTTTCGTGGATGGGTACTTCGGCCTTGTTAATGGTCTTGGTTCTCACGGCTTTATTAAATATAAATAATTAATGAAGGGCTACGACGAATTAGAATCATCGACGATACGTTGCGATCGATACAATTCATGATGATGATGATGATTGTTATTATTTCAACATTAATTTATGTATTTCTTTCTATTACGCTTGATGTGATGTGAATTGGAGCTTTTGTTTTGTATATATATATGCTATGTTGGGACGCCTTTTTAGGAGTAACAAATTATAAAAACGTGCGTGCCATTTGCTGTTTGTTATTGTTAAATAACAATTTTGTTTTGGGAAAGAATCATTGTTGTGTTACTATTAAGAAATTGGACAAAAAACCGTCGTTCCAAAATATGCGAATTTTTAATTTAAACGCGAGGGCGAAGATAAGCTTTCAATAATTCATTTTTCCACAAAATGCAAATCTTAATCCCATCGTTGGACACACTTCACATTTCACAACACAAATCCCCTTTTTCTTTTACGAAAAGAGAGTAGCCACAAATTCCATGTAAATTTAAAAAAAAAGAAAGAAAGAACAAAAATAAGAAAAGCTAAAGAAGAAGCAGCTCTCTCTAATCACGAGAATCAAACTGAACAAAGATCTAAACTTTATTACGAATTTTATCCGCTCTAACCAAAGGATTAGCCTTCTCAATCTCATCCCTACCGACGCCCTTGAAGTCAAAACCACAGCCGTGCTCCGCCGCGTACCTGTGGGCCCCACAGAAAGTGCCGCCGCACCTGCAATCGAATCCCAGCAGACCCACCTTCTTCTTACAGCTCAAGCACCTGTTCTTCGCCGGCGCCGGCGCCGGCGCCGCCGCGGTACTCGATTCCCCCTCCGCCGCCTCCTTCTCAGCTGAAACCACCTGCGCTTTCTCCGCCGCGTCTTCCTCGGGACTCCGTTCGGGCGGCAACGGCGGCGCGACCTTCTCCAGCGCCGATTTAGCCGAGACGGTGCTTTCTCGCCGGAACAAGACTTCCCTGTAGCACTTGGAGCACATGCCCTTCGTCGATGGGTTGCCGAAGAAGCCGCAGCCGCCGACGCACAGCGTCGGCTCCGACGGCTGATAGCCGGCGGTGTTGTTCTCTCTTGAGTCCATACTTACGATCCGTTTTTCTGTGTACTTTCTTTGCTAACCTAACCTAATCTAATATAGGACGGTGTAATAAGACGCACAAGTTATTTATAGAGAGGGGAGAAATTATTTCGTCCTTTTCCAATTTCCATCCACTCGTGGTATGAAATGACGCTTTAAACCCTTACGGATCGACCGTTGCAGTTCATGGAGCATGCAGCGAAGGGGAGGGTAAAAGGGGGATTTAAGGCCAAGTTCGGAGACCGACTTGCTTCTTAGTTCTTACGCCAACTTGGCTGTCAATAATCAAATTGTAATAATTGCACATCTTTAAACATAAAAGATCGCCATTGATAACTCAAAGTTGACGTAAGCCCGAGTCCACGCGAAGGTTCCATTATATGACGTAAATAACCTCGAGAGAGATTTACAAGGGGGGGGGGGGGGGGGGGGGGGGGGGGGAAGGAGAGAGTTGTCATTTCAAGAATTACCTAACGTTTAAGAAGACCACAGCTTGTGATTTTCTTCCCCGAAATCACAAGTCATTTACTTGCGAAGCTGCGTAGATGCGATAAGCTGCGACGCACATTGTAATGTTTCCGATCACCGTTAGAGCTGCTTGAATAGCCACCAAGACCTAACATCATTCATGAAACTTATCATCATCAAGAATCGATCAAAGCTTACAAACCAAGCCCACAACTACACATTGGATTAGATTATCCATAAGAACTTTGTGATCAAGCGGGCAATATATATATATATATATATATATATATATATATACAGAGAGAGAGAGAGAGAGGTTATACTGACCTCAAGGGACTCTGCGTTGTAAAAGAAATGCCATGTACAGGCGCAGAATGCTCCACCAAGCAAAGGTACCTTATGAACGAAATGTGGAGATATGAAAGCCAAACTCAAATAAGATATTATTCTCTTACAGTTGACTGGTTTTAGGATGTAAAGACTCAAATATAACGCAGGTAAGAGATAAGAGTAGAGACAAAGCTCACCATTCCCCAAGAAAGACCTTTCCAAGATGAATAACCAGATTTCTCACCGTATTGCCAAACCAATGCCATCGCAGTAGCCCTGAAAAAACATATTCGATAGATGAAGTAACAAATTGATTCTATTCTAACACCGAGAAAATGGACTGCTGATTACTACTCTCTAGCAATTGGAATCTTTACTCTGTGGTATATGATGATTTTTACCATTCAACGACGCTGGAAACGTGAACGGCCCAAGTGGGCAACGACAGAGCATTAGAAGGTTCTTCCATGGCGCGAGCGGCTCCGGCGAGGGACACAAAGGTAATTCCACACACACCCATCAGAATAATCGCTGATTTCGAGCTACGCAAATGAAGGGTGTGAACTACAGGTGGGTTTTGGGCCGTGGGGAAACTTCTTTTGGCCGAAGATACGCAAAACCCAGGCGGAGATTTTTTAGGATTAACGGAAAAGATCGGTTTTTGGAGGCGAAGACAGTCTATGATCCCCATTTTGACTGGAAAAATGAGACTGAGGCCAGGCGAGCAGATAGAGAGTACTACAATTGATGAAAGAAAAGGAATTGGGGTATCTACGTAAATTAGATTAACCATAAGGACTAAGATGAAAAATCTCAATTCTTACCAAAAAGAAATAACCAAATTGCATACAAGCATCAAACATGTTCATGTAAAAAATTGACAGGAGTAATCTCAAGAACAACCAACCAAGCTACATACATATGAATCCAATCTGCTGTGATTCTAGCTTAAGCAATAAAGTCGGAAAAAGAAACCTATCGTAGCAGCACTCGCCCATCTATCTTCAAGTTCTCGAGCCTCATCTTCGCATAGAACGCAACGATCGCCGCAGAGATCACAGCAACGAAAAAAAGGCCGAACCCATTGGGAACAATGCGAGGAGCAGATAATCCATGATGGCTGTTCTGCGAAACGTCTGCTAAGGCTTTTACGATGATGCCACTGCAATATTGAGACGCAGAGAAAAAGGCGTAAGAATCTCAGAGCTATAGCGGAACATATACTTCCAATCAGCGAAAGAGAAGAGAGATTTTACGTATAGAGCGAAAGTATAATTTCTGGGACCATTCCCACCAATGTACCCAGCAAGTAAGGGGCGTACTCCACATCAGTGGCGACGGCGCAGTAGTTGTATAATATGTAAGGAAAAGGTGAGAGCCTAATGAGTGCTACTGCTCGAAATTGATTGAAGAAGCTTCCTTCGCCAGCTAGTCTTATTACAGAAGCTCTCTTAGGATATCTGCCTAGCCACTCCTATTATCATGGCAAGCAAAGAATCTGACGTTTAGTACCTTAAAATACAGTGAAGAATATGGACGAAAAAGGGTTATTTCGTACTTGGATTTTGCGATGGAAGAGCGAGCCAGTGAAGTATGGAAGAGAGACGCCGATGATTACTGCTCCGTAGATGAGAAAGAAGCCATAGAAGTATCCAAAGGTCATCCCTGCTATCCACATTGAAGGGGAAGAAGGTATCAATAGGGAAGGAAATAGCGCCATGGAAGAGAAGAGTAGGAGAGCGAGCGTAGTTCCGTCGAATGTTTCTCTTATCCAGTTTATCATTGGAATCACTCCCTACATGAAAAAAAAGAAGAAGATTAAAGCATGCAAAACTCTCAATTTGTGGGACATTATTGGATCACTCGCAGGAAAGAGGGTTCATTTTTTCTCAAGCTAGAATGTCTTATGAACCCTAATTTTCGGTGGGGATTGATGACAGAAAGAATCAATAGCAGAGAATGGAAACCAACCTCCTCCATGATTAAGGGTCCGACCCATTTGAGAAACACAAAGCCCAACAATCCACAGAGCAATCCCAACGATGTCATCTTAACCCACCAGCGAAAGCTGCCGTAAGAAGAAGAAGACGTCGGCCCTCCGTGATCGTCGTCAGAAACGCCGGCGCCGCTGCTACCTCCGCCGCCCTCAAGTTTCACGTAATCGCCGCATCGCACCACCTCCTCCTCATCCCCATTACCACCACTACGACTCATTATAAGCTCTAATAATCAAGAAAAGGTGCTTAATAAACTTTCTTTCTTTTGTTTTTCTTATCTGCAACACCCACCCAAATCCCGAGAAAAAGAAAAACTTAGAATTTGGGTGCTCCTCTTCCTCTCAATGTCGATTGAGGCGAGTTAGGTGCTGATGGAATGTAACGTAGCCGTTTACGATATATTGTCTTCCCTTTTAATCCACGCAATAATCATGAGTGAATTATCATCCCAGTTATGTTGTAAGAGCGAAGGAGAGACAACGGCGGAGACGATTCGTTGTTGTGAAGAAACGTATATTCTGTTTACGTTCAGTCGACAGCGATATAACAGATCATTAATTAGGGAATAATAGTTGAATAATATCATACGTTGCGAAAAAACATTGTTACTGTATTTAATTATAGAAATCATTTTTTTCTCCAATTTACTGATCCAAATAACCGGCCTACAATTAGGGCCGTTTTGTCTACATGATAAGCCCACATAATATATAGAATGCTAAAAAATATAGTGTTCGGTTTTGTAATTGTGTCCGATATTAACTTTTCAGCCCGAGACTTTTAGAGTATAAGCCCGTAACTAATGATGTTTGGAGGAAGAGCAGATGGCTTGATGCCTTCCGAGATTCCTGAGAAGAAGAGGAAGATTGCGATGGATAAATAAAATATTGAAATAAGGATAATTAGGTCAAAGACAAGCGGGATTAGCTAATGGGACCTCTTAGCTAATGGGACCATGGATGGATTTAATTAATACCCCATAGGAGGTATTAAAGGGGATTTAATTAAAACTCACCTTTAAATAAAGATGCTAACCAAACACCACTTTAATTTATCCAAACCCCCCCTAATCACCCTTTGTACCCCCAACCAAATACACTCTTACGGTATGAGAAAATGAAACTACCAAGTATTATAAGCAAGAGAGAAACGTTAGGACAAAATAAAAACGAAAATTAGAAAAATAAACAGAATTATTAAATTTGAACGCTGTTAACGTGTATGTTCTTCCTATGACTCGTCGTCGATTGGGATTATACCTTCTGAAGCCGGGGTGGTCCCGAAATGGATGTAACACACTAAGTTGTAAATTGGATGTTGGATAAAATGTTAGGGTAACACTCGATCTAACACTCAACTGCACAGCGGAATATATCGATTACTTAGTGGCGAAAACTGATGAACACGAGATGTAAATTTTGTGCAGCAAGTCAGGAAAGTTGCTGCGTGCGTCAAGGCAAAATTCCACTACTAAGATGGATTACAAAATAACTATCCAAGGATAGTACAAATCAAGCCTAGACAAAACTATGAATCGAACGATTCTGCAAACCTACAAAGTCCTAAGACTTTTACAAAAGAAACACTAGGCTAAAAAGACAACTCTCGTGATAGCTCGCTCAAAGTTTGCTCGTAATCTCTTGTCTATGCATCGTCCTACCCCAAACGGTAAAATGAAGTCGCTTTATATATGTCTTCGACTTGAGCAAGACTTCACAACGTCCCATAACCTCCACTAACGTCCACTAGCGTCCTTTTAGTGACTTAGTCCGTTAGTGACCGTTATTGGATAAGCTCAAACGACTTGGTCTTCAATCAAGCTTCCTTACTCCTATTTTTAGTAAGCTCCTTTCTCGTTTTAGCTCATAATTCTCCACGCTTAATCCACACGGTTTGAACCATTCCAATCCTTATCTAAGTCCTGCGCAGCACTAAGAAAAGCCACGAACCCGAGTTAATAGCGTTTTGGGCATAAAAGATAAAACTGAAGTTGGATTCATTCTCAGACAACAAATGTTGTCTAGAATGTTGCCCCAACATTGTCAACGTTGATGTCTAAACATTAACACCTTCGTTATTAAAAAAAGATTGTATCAATTAGGAGTTTTCATATTATTTGTGGTGATATCTATTTACAAAGAATCCTAGATTATACGTTCGTCTTTATTCGAAAAGCCACGAGAAGCTGGCCGACGGCAAACTCTAAACCTATGTCCTTACCTCGGTGTCGGTTTTCTCGTTAGCGTTGAAACCAATATATGCAAACAATACAATAATATGCCACTTCGTCCGATTACTACACCAAAAATCTCATATAAATAACCAAAGATGGCTTCCTCAAAATTTCAGAACGAAATCGTAGAAAGAAAAAATGGCCACTTATAACAATGTAATAACGACGACTACAATTGCATGCATGCTGGCGTCTCTCTTATTACATTATGCATCAGCCAACAATTCAATAAACTCGCCCCAAACCTACATCATCCACTTAACCCTCCCCGAAACCCCAATTTCAGGCGCAAAAGAACTCGAAAAATGGCACGCTTCGTTCCTCCCCAAATCCTCCACCGCCGACGCCGACGGCTCGACGAACGACTTTTCCCGCCTAATCCACTCCTACCGCCACGTCTTCCACGGCTTCGCCGCGAACCTCACGCCCGAAGAAGTCGAACAAATGTCGAAAAACCCCTCCTTCGTCTCCGCCGCCCCTCAGAAGACCTATTCCCTCCACACGACCCACTCCCCGGGCTTCCTGGGGCTCCACCGCGGAGTCGGGTCGTGGGTCGGGTCGAACTACGGGGAGGGCCAAATCATCGGCGTCCTAGACACCGGCGTGGCGGCAGACAACCACCCTTCCTTCTCCGGCGAAGACATGCCACCGCCGCCGGCCAAGTGGAAGGGCAAGTGCGAGCTCGCCGGCGCTTGCAACAACAAGCTCATAGGCGCTCGGAACTTTGTCTCGAACGCGACGGGCCCGCCCGCTGACGCCGAGGGGCACGGGACCCACACGGCGAGCACGGCCGCGGGGAACTTCGTGGCGAACGCGAGCGCCTTAGGGCAGGCGAGCGGGACGGCCTCGGGAATCGCCCCGCGGGCCCACGTGGCAGTCTACAAAGTGTGCGGAGAGAGCGAATGCCTCGAGGCCGACATACTCGCGGCCATGGACGCCGCCATCGAGGACGGCGTCGACGTTCTCTCCCTCTCGTTAGGAGGTCAGTCGTACCCCTTTTACGAGGACGGTATAGCGATTGGTGCCTTCAGCGCGATGGAGAAGGGCATTTTTGTCAGTTGCTCTGCGGGCAACGGCGGGCCGTCCCACTTCACTACCTCCAACGAGGCGCCGTGGATACTCACCGTGGGCGCTAGCTCGACCGACCGAGTCCTCAAAACGACCACCTTACTTGGCGATTCCGAATCATACGACGGGCAAACCCTAAACCAATCGTTCCTCGACGCCGAGGTCGTCGTTCCCTTAGTATATCCCGGGATTATGGGAGGGGACGAAAACGCAACATTGTGCGTGCCCGGCTCCTTGGACAAGATCAACGTGTCGGGCGCCGGGGTTTTGTGCGAGAGGGGCGGAGACATAGGTCGAGTCCAAAAGGGGCAGACAGTGAGAGACGCCGGCGGCGCGGCCATGATCTTAATGAACGAAGAGATCGACGCCTACACCACTCTGGCGGACGCCCACGTGCTACCAGCGTCGCACGTGAGCTACGCGGACGGAGTGAAGATAAAAGAGTACATAATAAATTCCGCGCAGTCCTCCTCCCCCGGGGGTGCTGCAATAGTCTTCAGGGGGACGAAGATCGGCGACAGGACGGCTCCCGCCGTGGCGTCGTTTTCGTCCCGAGGCCCGAGCCAGGCGAGCCCCGGGATTCTAAAGCCCGACGTCATCGGGCCGGGGGCGAGCATCCTTGCCGCGTGGCCCGTCTCGATCGACAACAACGCCGACGAGAAGGCGTCGTTCAACGTAATATCTGGGACGTCGATGTCTTGCCCTCACTTGAGCGGCGTGGCTGCGCTTATTAAGAGCGCGCACCCAGACTGGTCGCCGGCCATGGTCAAGTCCGCGATCATGACCACGGCTAGCCAGACGAACCTCAAGAACGAGCCCATCGTGGACCAAACCCGCGGGCCGGCCGACTACTTTGCGATCGGGGCGGGCCACGTGAACCCGTCGGGCGCGCTCGACCCGGGCCTCGTGTACGACATCTCGGCCAACGATTACATTTCGTACCTGTGCTTTCTATACACCGAGGATCAAGTCGCTACGATAGTGAACCGTAAAATCGACTGCCACGGGCCGGTTTATACGGGCCTGCCCGAGGCCCAACTGAACTACCCGTCGTTCGCGGTGGAGCTTGGGTACACGGATTACATATATTCGAGGACGGCGACGAACGTAGGGGAAGCGCAAGAGAGATATAGCGCCGTGGTGGAGGAAATTAAAGGCGTAAACGTTACGGTGGATCCTATGGTGCTCGATTTTAGCGAAAAGAATGAAAAGCTGACGTATAAGGTCTACTTTAGTAGGACTGAGTTTACTACCAATGGGTCGTACGTGCAAGGGTCCATTGCTTGGGTTTCTCCGACGCATTACGTCAGAATTCCGGTGACTGTGAAGCTTGTGCTCTGAGGAGGAGGAGGAGGAAATGAATGTGAGTCAGTCAACATTTGGAACAATAAAAAGAATTAAATACGTCAAATGATGTTGGATTGTCTGACTTCGTGTACCTGAGTTTTATGATTTTTTTCTCATGTGATGCTGTCTAGTTGAATTGTAGTAAACTTTTTGGACTTATTATTACATGATCTCTAGCTTGTAAAATTAGTCAAGATCTTGAGACATAGAAGGTCAAGGAGATGGTGGTAATTATATAATCAAAGAATATTTCCCCATGCTTAGCTTATAACATAATTCCCGCAATAGTCACCAGCCACCTCTATAAAAGCCCTGGCTCGGCGAATCCACCACCCTGAAAACAAAAAAAAAGCTTGTTTTTATTCTGAGATTAAAATAAACACAATTAAGATATGTTGCCAAGAAGTCCTTTTCATCTCAGAGAGCACTAGAAGGACAACGAGCTACGGCGACCGTTTCATAACATCTCGTTCATCTTCCAATTAATTTCGATCTTGGCCCTATCAACTGTAATATATTCAAGTACAAGAATGAGAGGAGGAGTAGATTGGATTCTCTTACAACGTTTTGCTTCGACGATGATAGTCTGTTTACGGTGCCTTCGAGTCGTCCAGCTCAGCCACCAAGGGTAGTCCGGAAGACTCCTTACAAGGTGGGATTTTATCATTTATTTTTCCTGTATTTATTTCTGAGTTATGGATCTGGCATTTATGTGCAAAGTTTTTTGGTTGATGGTTTGATTCTTGTATAGGATCTTACAAACCCTTGTTTACATGCATTCTATTAAATATGCCAGCTATGGCCTTCATATTTATGATTGCGTTTAAGTTGTTCAGAATGTGGGGTGTTTTTACGGATTTTTCTCGCGCGAAATGTGTTTCTTTCTTGTATATCTTCAACGTTCACTTTTCCGCTCATCGTTGATCGAAACAACGTGTTTTATCTGGCCCTAAACCCTTAACTGTTATTGGATTAATATCTCATCTGTTAAGTTTTGGAAGCTCTTGGTTTGCGAGGCGATTTCGAACAACGTACTCGCGATAGGGCTGGGGAACTCCGTTTACCTATGGCACGCTTCTACCGGCGAGGTTTTTTTTTTCCTTTCTTATGTCTAAGTTCCATCCGATTTCGTATATATATTCTTGCGCTCCGCTCAAATAAAATGATCGAATTGGCGTAAATAATTTGGGCATGAAGGAGGTTCGACTCTGCGATTTGGGAGTCGACGACAGCGTATGCTCCGTCGTCTGGGCGCACGATGGGACACATCTTGCCGTCGGGACTAACACGGGCAAACTCCAACTCCAAGTATGTCAGAAATGCCCCTCACATATATGTTGTCGTTTCTTCGTCTTAATTATTTGCTCTACATTGGAGCGGACATCAGTTAGCGCAAATGCTCGTATAATCATACTGCCTGGGAATAGAGCAGTAGACGCGCTATAATCTCGAATATTGCGTAACGTTTTTTTAATGAAATTTACGTTTAATTTTATGAGTTATGGGACGCCTCTAGCTGCCAGAGAATAAGAACCATGGATGGCCATAGTTCCCGAGTGGGTTCTCTTGCGTGGAGTATTACTTCGCTCTTATCTTCGGGAAGCAAAGATAAGCGAGCATACTCCACCGCGACGCCCGAGCTCGAGAACTCTACGTGAGCAAGCTGAGCGCACATGAATCCGAGGTAACATTTCAAAAACCCTACTAATTTGCGCTTTTCGTTCGATTTTTACCGAAAAATCTGCGTCGACTTCTCTAGGTTTGTGTTAGGACCCGAGAGGGTTAGATTGGGCTCACGAGATTGGGCTTGGCCCACTCGCTTATCAATTATCATATCATACGTTTAGTAAGGGTCTTGAGCCCATTTAGTTATAATTAGGTATATATAAGTTGTAATGGCATTCTATTTTGGGTTAAGCAAAAAACAGTATTTCTAATCCTTCAGCTCGTCTCTCGTCTCTCGTCTCCCTTCGATCTAGCTTCATCTCTCTCAATCTCTCTATCTCCTCAAATCTCAGTTCTTCTCCTTCTCTATAAGTTCTTCCCTATCAATCTCTCTCTAATTCTCTATCTTTTCCCTTCGATCTAACATTCTCGGATATAAACAGTTTGCATCTAAACTGTTTGATAAAATACCCGTAAGAAACTGCGCGAATTTGGCCGGGATCTTACAACGTGGTATCAGAGCTATCGATTCTCGGATATTACTTCAAATATGGCAGATTATTCGTACAATCACGAAGCTACGATGGCCTCGTGCCGGAATATACAAAACACCTTACAGTTAATACTTCGCGAACTCGAGAGCAGGAACATGAACGAACAGTTCTCGACGTCTTCGAAGCCTGAGGTTGATTCACTGTTCATTGGAAATAATTTGTTGGCTAATGATGAGGTTATAGTCTTCACTGATGACGCTATGGAATCTGATGTGCAAGATGATGACTCTTCGGACTTGGGTGAGATGGAATCCGTCTTGGTTGGGAATGATTCGCTTTTGTTGGGTGAGAATGATTCGGTCGTGTTGGTTGATGAATCTCTGTTGTTTGAGGTTGAATCGGTGTCGGTTGACGAGGATTCATCATTGTTCGTCGACAAGGAATCTACAACGTCGATGTTGGCAGATGAGGTACCAATATTGGGTAAAGATAACATTGTTGATGTTATATGTGATGAATCGTTGTTAGTTGATGATTGCGTGATGGTGGCAAGGTTAGCACATGTTAGCTTGCCTAATTATTATGAGGAGAAATTGATATTACTTGGTGATTCGTTGATATTGTTTGATGAGTATGTGTTAGCTAGCAATGGATTGGCATTGGTTGTGGATGCGCTGTTCGGATGGGTAATAACTGTAGTAGACCGATGGCGTGAATATATCAAGCAACTGCACATTGGGAAGGACCTTGATGTACCTTTTGATCGAGGACGTTGGCGTATCGTCGAAGAACTGGGGCTTGTTGGGATATTATTCAAGGGTGGCCGCAGTGATTGTTTACAAGGAGGGGAAGAGGTTAATGGAAGCTCCTTCAAGCACTTATGTCAGGGCATTAGAGGAGTAGAGGTTTGTTATGAGAGGATGAAACTATTGCATGGAGGAATCTTCTATATGATGTGTGGCTCTAAACTTGCTCCAGGTGAATTTCTGTTCATACTCGAGAGTACGTGTTTTCCTTTCGATCGTGGAAAAGTTGCAGTAGCACTCGGGCTATGGAAATCGGACAAGGCAGCTGTGAATGTCCGTGAGCTAGCAAGAAGATATCGGCCTTTTGATCGTGGCAGACATGCGACAGCTGCAGCAATGCGATGGATGTGGTTTCCTCTCGGCTTAATCCTCACTACATCGGAAGTTTGCTCGTACATCCTCGAGGACGAGGATGTCTTCGACGGCGGGGTAATGTTAGGACCCGAGAGGGTTAGATTGGGCTCACGAGATTGGGCTTGGCCCACTCGCTTATCAATTATCATATCATACGTTTAGTAAGGGTCTTGAGCCCATTTAGTTATAATTAGGTATATATAAGTTGTAATGGCATTCTATTTTGGTTAAGCAAAAAAACAGTATTTCTAATCCTTCAGCTCGTCTCTCGTCTCTCGTCTCCCTTCGATCTAGCTTCATCTCTCTCAATCTCTCTATCTCCTCAAATCTCAGTTCTTCTCCTTCTCTATAAGTTCTTCCCTATCAATCTCTCTCTAATTCTCTATCTTTTCCCTTCGATCTAACATTCTCGGATATAAACAGTTTGCATCTAAACTGTTTGATAAAATACCCGTAAGAAACTGCGCGAATTTGGCCGGGATCTTACAGTTTGTGGGCTCAAATGGTCTCATGACGGGCGCAAACTAGCGTCGGGAGGCAACGACAATCTGGTGAGCGAGCGTCTATCCTAATAGAAATAATAAACCCATGCAATGGTCGAATCTCAACGATAATATTTTTTTTCTTCTTTTCTTTTGCGCAGCTTTGTGTGTGGAGCAAACATTCGACGCATCCAGCGCTAAGATTCAGCGAAACACACGGCCTCCGTAAAAGCCACCGCATGGTCGCCCCACCTCGAGGGCCTCCTTTCAAGGTCAACTCTCACCTGAGCTGCGCAAATAGTGGAAGTGAGATTTGTAGCCTTGGGTGGTCGAAAAATGTGCATCGTGAGCACGCACGGCGGGTCACAGAAGGAAATTGTAGTGTGGAAATACCCGACGATGTCGAAGGTTCGTTGTGCCTTTTGTACCTCCGCTTTGTTTTTTCGTTCGTTCATCTTAGGATGTTAGCTGATGATTCGAGCTTTTTCATTTTTTGGCGCAATGAGCAGTTTGCGACTCTCACGGGCCATACGTCTAGGGTAATCCACCTAGCCGTCTCGCCGGATGGAAAGGTAATAATACAAGGAGAAGCGCAATTTGGTCTTCTTAGTATTATTATTATTATTATTATTATTATTATTATTATTATTATTATTATTATTATTATTATTATTTTCTTTGAAACCTTATTGGGCGAGATATTATTTTTCGGCGTTATTGCAGAATATCGTAACTGGAGCGGGGGACGAAAGTCTGAGATTCTGGAGCGTCTTTCCTCCACCCGCTAAATCTCGCGTGAGTAATAAGATACATCTTGATGATCGATCGCGCTCCAATTCTGCAGAACAAAGAACTATTCGGAACTTCAAATTTTGCGAGAACGCACATAACGATGATCTTCTTATCTTCGTACGATCACCATTGATCGAGATCTGAGTTTCGCGCAACGAATGGCGATTCGTTTTGTTCCTCTGAGTTTCGCAACTGTACAAAGTGCGGCTCATTAACTTCCTCCATGGACAGATGTTGTAGAGATGAGGCTTATATACAACAGAAATCTTATAGTTTCGGAAATCATTTAATGCCAGTTTTGTATACAGAACAAACACATTTTTCCCGGAATTAATATGCTAGTTGTAATAATCTGACTTCCACAGAAAGATTAGGTGAAAGAATCTTTTCATTAAGAAGCAGATTTCAGGTAAATCCAATCTTATATTCATCTTTCCATGACACTCAGAATAAGAGAGAACATTTCAATCAGTTACAGTTTTTTTTTTATTTTTTTATCTTCTGATATACTGAGAACTATCTGACTTACAGACATCTTAATTGGGTCTCTTCTATTTTACGCTTCGACAGCTTTCTTGGAATAAAATCTTCTGTACTTCGAATCTACTTCGGTGAGGTAGTAAGTGCCTGGAGCCAAGAGGCTCGTGTCTTGACTCGTCACAAAGTCTTTGCCTCCATACCTACGCTCCATTATCTTCATCGTTTCGACGAATTTCTCAGGCGGAAACTGCGAAAAAAATGAAGGAAGAATTTTGTTATTGGTAATGGTACGATCTTACAGCGAAGAACAAAGATTCGAAGCTGCGTTTTGTATTAAATAATTACCTCATGCCTTGTCTTCAGCTTCTCAGAAACATTCATTACAGCTGCAATATTCGACAGGCTAAAAGGATGCTGTCCCTCGTTAAGGCGCAGAGAGAACATTGTGGCTGATAGACCACTGCCGTACGAAAAAAGTACAACTCTCTGCCCAGCCTTGAGCAACAACGAAGAAAAAGAACGAGGAAAGTGAGGAAGGAATCCCATAATATAATCAAGACACCAAGATTCACTAACTAGTGTATATCCAACGAAAAAAGAAATACGGATTTTTCAGAAGTTTACCAGAGAATTGAATTTATTGTGGACGAGGGAAACGAAAGCAGCGTAAAGGGAAGCTGTGTACATGTTTCCGATTTGCTTTGGGATCAGAGTTGATGGAACCACCTTTGCGTTATAAAATGGCTTTGAGACTTCTTGGGAAGCCTAATATCGATTCAAAATTATAACGTGAATGCTTTGCCTGATATCGATCACACTGATTATGAACTGAATATCCGATTAGAAAAGAAAGGAATTTTATGGATTAAAGTGGGTTTGATCGAAGGGTTACCTTCTCAAGATCACGGCTTTGGTAGCTTTCATCACTTGTCAATGATGCAAATGGAGCCAGCTTTTCTCTTGCAGCATCATCAATGGAGCTGAGAATATGAAACCAGAAATTTAGAATTGATCGCTGTTCGACACTTGAAAACGATGACGAGAATATGATAAGACGACACTTGCCTTGCGCTCGTCAGAAAGTCATTGTATAAGAGCCTGGCGAAGCTTTTCTGCACAAGCTGCAAGAAAATAAGATAGACAGCAAACAACAGCTTTAAAAGTCGCCCTTTTTCATCAACTGAAAGATTCAGAAAAGATTCCCGACCTTGTTATATGGAGAATGAAACACGAAATAATCAGCATCAGAGACGGAGAACTTCTTTCCCTCTAGCTTTTCAAATCTATCATATACTTAAAACCTTTTACCACCCACGTTCGATTCAATAAACTACTAAAATCAAATCTCATTTCCAAGGGGAAAAAAGGTTTACCTGCGAGAGAGTCCTTGGTAACAAGAATCGAGTGCCATGAGGTAGCAGGTCTGAGAAAGCTTCCCATCAACAACCTTCAAGAAACAACCTTAACCATATAAGAAGCCAACATAATCTACGAAGTTCTTATTTTAACAGAAAAAAAACCCGAAGAAAATGAGTAACGTACAGGATATTCGCTGGCGAGATCTGGTTTGTAGAAATCGTAAGCATGAGCCATGTGACTAGCCCTGAGTTTGCTTTCGAAAACGATAGGAGCATTAGGACCTATTAGCATTGCTACTGCTCCCGCCCCGCCAGTTGGCCTAGCTGGCCCCTCGGCATAGACCTATTGAACAATGAACTATTACTGCTCTTTCCTGTAAGAGTTTTCACTTCATGCGTGGAGAGAGAGAGAGAGAGAGAGAGAGAGAGAGAGAGAGAGAGAGAGAGGTGAAATGTCATACCGCACTATCTGTACAAACCACAAGGCCATATCGACCATCCCAAGAGCTGCTTTCGACCCAATTCACACAGTTAAGTAGTGCAGCAGTACCTCCATAGCATGCATTGGTTGAGTCAACTCCTTCTATGTCGGTATTTCCACATTTCTAGTTAACAGAAGGGGGGTAATAAAGATCAATCTGCAGATTATTTGGCATGCGTACAATCATACGTAAAACAGAGATAAACATGAAATAGCACAAAAGTACCTCGAAAATTGGCATCAAGAACGTTTTAATAGACTTGCTTTTATCAAGTACGGTTTCACTTCCAACTTCCAAGCGACCAATCTGTTTAGGCTCGACCCCGTAATTCTCAAGGAGAGATGCAACAACTGTCATGCTGGAGATAGATAAAGACTCGGGTCATCTTATTGTATATTTAGTGAGTCGTTGATAACTTGTAAGGTAAAACATCAACAAGCATCCAAGTGATCTTTGAGAGCTTAGAGCATGTGCAGAATAAAGACAGAATTAACTATGATTTCGGAGTCAAATAACTAGGGTCAGACAACAGCAATTCATTCCAAGAATCTCTCGTATGAGGACAGTTTCATCCTGCTGACAACCAAAAGGATTAACAACAGACTATGACAGAACCACTTCCCATTTTCCATGGATTTTCTTGAGAACAAATTATCAGAACTGGAATATTAAGCGATGTTCATACCTCATTGAAATGACATCTTCGACCTCCGTACAAAAGCCCATGCAATCTTGGCCAAGCCCAATAGTATATTTCCCTTTGCTTGCTCCATCGTGTGCCTCCAAAACTTCCTGCAAATGCACACAACAAAATTTGAGATAACATTTCCCTTCATTCGTCAGCAACCATGTATAGTGAAACCTGAATGGAAATAAGAACGATGCTTAAGGTACATAACAAAATGATTCATAAGGAAAATCGATCCGTAATTTCATCAAACACAGACCATAAAAATCATAAGGTTGTTCACAACACAGCTAAAAACACCAAAACAACAACACAAGAAAGAGCAGAAGTACGATCAAATAACCAAACGGTTCATGAAAAGAACGCCCCTTCCGAATATTTTTCAATAAAACAAGATTAAATAAAGAGAAATCAGCTGACCTGCTGAATACAAGTGGGCGGGAAGTAGATTTGCATTGCAAGAATTCCCACGTTCTTGGGTTGTGAAGCCATTCTGCCGTTCTCCTTGTTTTTCTTTCTATAACAAAAGAAAGTGCAAAAGATGAGTTCTTTCTCTTCTCCAAAAAAAAAATCAGTAAATAGTAAGAAATCCAAGAAATTCGCAAGGAAACAGAAAGAGTGTGTGATGCAATTGAACGGCTGGCTAGTGATGCTACACACACTTCAGCGTGGTAGTTGGGTTGTGCTATTTATAGTAAATATATTTATAATTGTAATTAATATTATTTATTCTGTATTCCAAAATTTGGCTTGAAAAAGATTAGAAAAGAAAAAAAAACGAACATGAAAACGAAACTCTACAGGCTAACAGTTATTCATCTTGAACTTCGTATCATCTTACCATATTTTAATCGCTAATATAAATTCACCTTATATAGTACAATATATTAAATCACCTTGAACTTTGACAAATTGGAACTTTACGGTTAGGTTAAACTGAATCATAGGTCACGATTAATCGAACTGTTGTTGATTGGGGTTTCGGTTCAAATATTTTTTTTTAGAGTAGTACAATTATGAAAACGAAAAGCAATCAAAATTTTGATATCCGTTTCCTCATCGTCTTTGTCGAAATGATAGAATGTGAATATTTTTATGCAATTGAAATAAATTACTACGAATATTAAGGTCTGTACTGATCATCTCGTGAACTTCATAAGTCAATCAAAATCGTTACATTTAAAAATTAATCAGCCATAAAGAAAAAGAAAAAAAAAAAACATAGAAAGTGTTTAGGTGTACATCTTAGAAGGAGATACCTTTTTTACATCCTAAAAACAATCGATATTACATATAGAATTTGGTTAAGTTCGTTTCACGATATAGAACAAATAATTCAACAAACCTTCTCCCTGCTTTCTTTGTTGCCAACTACAACTAAAATTTGTCCTGCGTAAAAAACATAAATCATCTCATAATAGGTTTTATCTATTTCAATAAGTATCATCTCATATTACTCGGTCTTCTCTTCTATAAAGAATGTGTTAAGCCGAAGTATGCCAAAGACACTTAAATATAGGGTCTGTCTATCCATTATTATTACAACTCAGAATATTCTCATTTATGTGTGTTTGTGTGTATATATATTGATATGGGGCTATCCCAATCAAAGAATTTATATGTGGGGTTTAGAAGATTTATATAGCCGGAGAATGAATTATCACAAAGTTGGAGGGCGTGCGTAAGGTGCTTGTGTGTAAGGGATGTGAAGGGACGTGTTTGGAAGGTATTGGGACGTGCGGGGACCTGATTGGGACCTGGGACGTGTCTGGGATGTGTTTGGTACGTTGGGGGACGTGATGTGACCTGTTTGGAACGTGGGACGTGTATGGGACGTTGGGGGACCTGTTTGGGACGTGTTGGGACCTCGGGGATGTGTTGGGGACGTCATGGATATTTTGAGGTCTGTATTGGTCCGCGGACGGTGCGGACCTAATTGTGCTTCGTGGAGCATAATAAAGACGTAAAAAGAGAGAACAAGAGATTACGTGGTTCGGATTCATTTGAATCCTACGTCCACGGACCGCACTCAACACTTTTCATTATCACTTTTGAATATACACACTCAATCCTCTCTTTTCTCTCTCTTGAATACATGAAGGTGGAAGAACTGTAAATATTCTAAGTGTTTTTCGTGGTGAGAGTGTTAGAATGAGAAATGTGTGTGAAAATGACGAAGTGTTGGCTTTTATAGGTGCTTCTGGTTATTGCCTGGAGGTACGTCCCTGGATTTCTGGTGATACGACCCCCTGGGACAATGTGATGCACAGTGCGACAGGCCGTCTGTCAGGGACAGCCTTTGACAGCTTTCATGCAGCTTTTTGCAGTCCTGTCAGAAGCAGCTTTTTCTCACCTCTTACCTGTCTTTTCACCTGGGAGCGTACTGAGGAAGCTTTCTTCTTCTTGGAGTCGTCAACTACCTATCGGAGGTCCCTGAAGGTCCCTATCTCTATTATTTATCAATATTTAAATATTAAATATTCTCCCATGGGCCTAACGGGCCTTTTCTAACATTTTCAGGCCCATCTAGTTTTAGTCCGTATCAACTACTCCCCTACTCTAATTTGTTTTTTGGGACAAAAAGTAAATTAGAGTAAAATAGTAAGATGGGCCTTACCTCCCTATTAGGGACCTACCGTAATTACCTCTTTTAGGGACGTATCTTTAAAGGTCTGGTTAGTGCCTTGGTCCCTTTGAGGCAGGTATGACGAGTTCCTGGCGTGCTTTGTTGATGTGGAGGAACTACTTCGTTGGTTCTCCCAGTTTGATCGTCTACCGCAGCTCCTATGTTCCCAGAAATTCCTGCAATGTTTCAGGGGAGCTCAAGAAGTTCCCGTCACAGCCCCTGCCTCTGGTGTCAGAAGGAAAATAACTTCATCCAAAAAGGTTAGAAGGAAAACCAAAAAAGAAATTCCTTCATTCTTCCCAGGAGGTAAAGTGCTGAGCCTCTTCCGAGACCTATAGGGACCTCAACGGACGAGTCTCCCTCTTCTGTGGACCAGTTGAATCGAGGCAGCTTGACATCTTGGGACGTGCATGGCACGGACCTGGCACGGACTTGGAAGGGACCTGGAGCGAACCTGAAAAGGACTTGACACAGACCTGGACACTCTAAATGTTAGGTTATTACCTACTTCCGCGGAAGAAGTTGACTTTATGCCACCCGGAGGTCATGTAGATCGGAATCCAAAGTAGTGGCGACACAAAGTTGGTGTGGGACACGGGACGTGCGCGGCATTGAGTGAGCTGATGTCAAACCCTTGTACTTCCGTGATTTCTTCGAAGGAGATCCTTGAGCTTCCGAGACTCATAACTTCTGGATTCCTGCTGCGGACAAACACGTAGGGGTCTTGGCCCATGCTGACATTTATGATCTCCCCGAAGCCACCTCTAGTCCCTCAGGAAGGCCTGCCCTTCGATTGTTGTTTTTTTTTTTTTGGGACGCAACGAACCTCTTTTTACTTCTGTCTTTCTTGTTTTCGGACATCATAGGACCTGCAATGTTTTACGGGGGCTTAACTCCCCTATGTTCACTTGTCTCTATCGGGGGCTTTTTCTCTGTGCTATGTACGCTTCGTATGTTGTATCTGCCGTCTTTGGGATCTGGAAGGGACCTGGCAGGGTCCTGATGGTGGAGCTCCTCTTCGAGATTTGCACTTTGAAGGAGATCCCCAAGTTCTACTGCACGTTCCTCCTAGCTCCTGGGACATCCTACTTGTATAGACCTCCCCTTTTTCATCATGGTGATAACCTGTAAAAATACTTCGTCATTCCTTTCGAGACATAATGGTGTGGGGAGCTTAATTCCCCATGTTCGCATGTTTCCTCGGAGTTTCCGTTCTCCTGTATTTCATGTTTTTGTGCTTTGCATTTTTTAGGGACCTGATGGATGTTCCTGGGAACATCATTATCGTGGCATGGTTATAGCGCCAGCTCGCTTAGATGCATGGTTATAGCGACAGCTCGCTTAGTAATTCGTAAGCCAAGTACGAATTCACGCCTGGGTTGCAATGACCGTCGTCATTGTCCTCAGGTGTCATTTGCGCTAGGCTCTCTATGTCCTTAGCGATTTCAGTATTTGTGTAGACACTTAGGTCTATAAAATATGGGGATCCCCTCATTGATTTACCCTGGTTATAGCGCCAGCTTCGCTTTGGTACCATTCACGTCGCAGGCTTACTGAGAGCCTTTGATGTCCTGTACACCGCAGCCCGTCAGCGGCGGCATCTTGTACACCCTTATGGGCATCATTCACATCGCAGATGGATTATCTTTGACGTCCTGTACACCGCAGGTCCGTCGACCTTTGGCATCATCACACCGCAGATATATCATCTTTGGCGTCCTGTACACCGCAGGTCCGTCGACCTTTGGCATCGATATATTATACGGTGCACCGTTTATATAATAATATATTTATATTCCGACAAGGCGGTATTTCCTTAGGGACATCAATAGTTTACCCTGGTTATAGCGCCAGCTTCGCTTAAATGCGTGGTTATAGTGCCCGCTCGCTTA
The DNA here is from genome assembly GCA_027422505.1 of Craterostigma plantagineum. Lineage (NCBI taxonomy): Eukaryota > Viridiplantae > Streptophyta > Magnoliopsida > Lamiales > Linderniaceae > Craterostigma > Craterostigma plantagineum. Next base: position 1,338,337 of record JAPQWV010000005.1, read on the forward strand.
CATGCGTGGTTATAGCGCCCGCTCGCTTAAGTGCGTGGGTATAGCGCCCGCTTGCTTAAATACGTGGTTATAGCGACCGCTCGCTTACATGCATGGTTATAGCGCCGGCTCGCTTAAACGCGTGGTTATAGCGCCAGCTCGCTTAATATCCGGGCTCCTCGTGGGAGGCCTGGAATTTGAAGTAATGGCGAAATGGAGCTCCTTTCTTTTCGGTTAATGGTGAGGTCCCTGGCTCCAGATCTCCGGAGGTTCGGACCTTTGACTGCTCAAGTGTACAATTTTGAGCTCTGCTGGAAAATGGAATTCCCCTGTCCTGGAGCTCCTGTTATGATAGGGATGTGAGCCTTAAATGGAGCTGGCCCTTATCTAGAGGAGGTGGGGGTTGTCTGCCTTTGATCGGCACAGATCCCCCAGACTCCTTGACCTTGGTTGATGCCACGGTCAAGGAACTTCCTCAGTTGTCCTACTAGGGAGGGCACTTCAATTTCATCCTTCAAATAATAGCAGTCGTTAGTATGATGCATGTATTTATTATGATATCGATGATATAAATGAGAATAAGGTTTAGAGGGCCCTGGCATTCCGGCTAAGAGCCTTAACAACGCGAGATGTCTCCCGTGGATCTTTAAGCGTTGTCGCGGAATTAGCTTCTAGGTTTCAAATGTGGTAACTAGGCTCCTCAGACCAGCGTGGAGCTGGGTTTGTAGGTCCCTGGAGATTCAGGTCTGCGCGCCAGCGCGGAGCTGGGCTCTCATCTCCCACGGATCTTCGTATGCCAGAGCGGAGTTGTTCCTTAGGTCCCCTGGACCTTCACGTGTCAGTGCGGATCTCGTCATGGAGATCTCAAACACATAGATCGTATCTTCATTTCGAGCACGGAGTTGGTCCTCATAAATCTCCAGTCGTTCTCCACAAAGGAGTTGAGCTTTACGGATCAACGTGGAGCTTGGCTCTTAGATCCCGAATATAAGAGCTCGGGTCTTCATGGAGCTGGGCTTTTTAAGCCTTCCGCCGGAGCGGAGCTGGACTTTAGGTCCTGGGAATTTATGCCAGCGCGGAGCCGAGGCTTTACTTCGATCACTCCAGCGTGTGTCTTCCTAGCTCGCTTAAAATCTTCTCCACTGGGACCTCCCACTATAATGAGCATAGGGGTCCTAAGTGGTGGTGGAGCTCTTTTGTTTGGAGGTGGTGGAGATGATCTTCCCTCCTTCGGGGGAGCTACGGATTGTGCTCTGGAATCTAGAACGGGACCTCGAACAAACTCCTTTAACGCAACTGTGTGGATGTCCTTCAAATGATAGAAATTGTCAGTAACATATTTATTTTGATAACAGTAACATATAATAGAGAATGAGATTTTAGAAGGTCCTGAAGTTCCGGCGAAGAGCCTTATCAACGCGGAATGTCTTCTGTGGATCTTCATGTGCCCGCATGGAACTGGGCTTTTATCTCCCACTGATCCTCAAGCGTCGGCGCGGAGCTAACTTCTAGGTCCACGGACCTTCGTAAGCCCATGCGGAGTTGGGCGGTCCCGAAGGTAGAGCTCCGGGTCTTCTTGTCAGTGCGGAGCTGAGCTTTTAGGTCCCGAAGGTGGGAGCTTCGGGTCTTCGCCCTTTTCTCCACTCGTCAAGGTGGTGCAGACGGCCTTCCGTTCTCAGGAGCTTCGGTTGTGCCTTGGCAGCTCCTGCGGGTTATGGGTCCAAATTCTTCGTCAGAGAGGGTCTTCTTCCCTCAGTTTTTGCATCTTTCGTCTCGTCCCCGCAGAAATAAGGAGAAGAAAAAAGAAATAAAAAATGTTAAGCACAGCTTCGCACAATATAGGCAAACACTCACGCCTTCAACTCTGAATTTCCCACAGACGGCGCCATTTGATATGGGGCTATCCCAATCAAAGAATTTATATGTGGGGTTTAGAAGATTTATATAACCGGAGAATGAATTATCACAAAGTTGGAGGGCGTGCGTAAGGTGCTTGTGTGTAAGGGATGTGAAAGGGACGTGTTTGGAAGGTATTGGGACGTATGGGGACCTGATTGGGACCTGGGACGTGTCTGGGATGTGTTTGGTACGTTGGGGGACGTGATGGGACCTGTTTGGAACGTGGGACGTGTATGGGACGTTGGGGGACCTGTTTGGGACGTGTTGGGACCTCGGGGATGTGTTGGGGACGTCATGGATATTTTGAGGTCTGTATTGGTCCGCGGACGATGCGGACCTAATTGTGCTTCGTGGAGCATAATAAAGACGTAAAAAGAGAGAACAAGAGATTACGTGGTTCGGATTCATTTGAATCCTACGTCCACGGACCGCACTCAACACTTTTCATTATCACTTTTGAATATACACACTCAATCCTCTCTTTTCTCTCTTGAATACATGAAGGTGGAAGAACTGTAAATATTCTAAGTGTTTTTCGTGGAAAGAGTGTTAGAATGAGAAATGTCTATGAAAATGACGAAGTGTTGGCTTTTATAGGTGCTTCTGGTTATTGCCTGGAGGTACGTCCCTGGATTTCTGGTGATACGACCCCCTGGGACAATGTGATGCACAGTGCGACAGGCCGTCTGTCAGGGACAGCCTTTGACAGCTTTCATGCAGCTTTTTGCAGTCCTGTCAGAAGCAGCTTTTTCTCACCTCTTACCTGTCTTTTCACCTGGGAGCGTACTGAGGAAGCTTTCTTCTTCTTGGAGTCGTCAACTACCTATCGGAGGTCCCTGAAGGTCCCTATCTCTATTATTTATCAATATTTAAATATTAAATATTCTCCCATGGGCCTAACGGGCCTTTTCTAACATTTTCAGGCCCATCTAGTTTTAGTCCTTATCATATATATATATATATACTAGTTTTTTGCCCGTGCGATGCACGGGTGTAAATAAATTAATAACTAATTATACTTCGGAAAGTAGTTATTATATATTGTTTCAAGTCATAAAACAACTAAAATTTCCAAACATGGTTTTAAATTTGCAACATTTTTCTAAAGAGTAACAACAAAAAATGAGGTTAGCAACGACAGATTACTAATGGCCCCGACTTGGTAGGTTAGCAACGACAGATTACTATTACGCCTAGGAGTCTATTTTCCTACAAACAAGGATCAATTTAAGGTATTCATCTTATATATCACTAAACACACTCCCAACTAATGATTATGATCACTGAATCAACCATCAACCAAAGGAAGCTATATAAAATGAATGGAGATTAGCATGGAGCATTAGCATCATATATACAAAAGAACCCACACAACTTCACAGCATCGAGTAAACAGATATAAAGTAATGGCAAGTCAGAATGCTTCTCAACTGATACAGGCTGGCGAAAATAGGAAAATCAATGAGTGAAAGCATATAGAAACATGTGTAGTGATTGAATGGTTTTCGACTTCCTAGGTTTTTACATAGAAACTCTCACGTGGCATAAAATAAAGATCACAGAACAATACATCTCGGAATCAAAATTATCATAGAAACAGGGCAAGCAAAAGTTTCGATTACAAACCGGTCTGATTGCAGGATGTTTATTTTCTAGCGTAAAAATCCAAACCTGCAACTTACAAAGCGCTGCACAAACAGAAAAATGAAATCAAATTAAGATGCAGGAATTAGATAAATATATAATGATCCCCCAACTCAACAGTTTATTCTTACAAACCTTATCTCCTCAACGAATCCTAATTCATGACTGCGCAAACCCTTTGCGAGGCCATCTTTAGCGTAGGGATGTACGGGGCCAACAATCGGCGCCCACAAATGCTGTGTCGGATCAATTTTTTTTTCCTAAGCATCGTGTCTTCATCTAAAGGCTCAACTCAACGTATTGGGGGAATGAATGTAGGCGATAGCTTTCACTCTTGAGGACAAAGAACGAAAAACATGCGGCAGTTTTCAATATTTGAGAACGTCCGACATTTTCCATTCTTGATTGAAGAGATCGTGGGTTAAAATATTTTTAATATAATCTATGAATTTTTATCATAATATGATTATCTATCCCCTCTAAGCTAACGTGGTATTTCAATTTTCAATATAAAATGAGGACACGTACGTGGTTGGTTTATTAGTAATAAAAATTCATATTTCTAAAAAAAGTAAAAATTAAGAGGACGCGTGGCGCATCATGGGGAGACATACATTTCCTTGTATATATAAGATATATATATATATATATATTAATAGCGTGTGTTTGTTAAGTATGCGTCAAGTCCTCTTCCCTTGGGATCGAGTAAAATCTATCGATAGATTAGCCAAAACAAAGCTCATGATATAATATTCTAACACAAAGACAAGAAAAAAAAGAGCAAGCAAACCTTCAAAGCACAGTTACTTATTACTACTACAAAAGAAAGTCAAACAAAAGAAGTCAATACCCGAACCACCACTCACTCTTGTTAACCATACTAAGGCCCGGCCCGACCCGGCCCAGCCTTAACATCTTAACAAGGTTGAGCCTTGGTGCGCTCTTGACTCCCTAACATTGAATCAATCATCCCTCTTAATTAATAACACCCCATTAACTTAACCAAAAACAGAAAAAGAAACAAAAAACAAACCAAACCTAACCAGCCGCCTCCTCCTCCTCCTCAGCAGCACCACCTTTCTGACCAGCGGGCTCGGGCTCGGGCCCCTCGCCCACCGCCGCCGCCCCATTTCCAAGAACGGCCCCAATCTGCTGCGCAATTCCGCACAAGTGGTTGTTCGTCGCCGTGACGATGGATAGGTTCAGCTTTGCATTGGGGACGGTGCTCGCCAGGACCTGAAGCCCAACAGTTAGCAGACAGCCCATTAAGGTGGTTGTTGTCTCCTCATTATCATCATTGCATTGTTCGACGCTTCGCTGCTCCATGGAATGAGGGACGACGACGAACCCTAATGGAAGTAAAGGAACGCAAGAAGGATCCTCGCCGTTGATCACCAACTGCACTGCGTCGACGTCCATGGTGGAGTACACCACCATGCTCCCCGACTCGTCCGAGCAGCTCTCTTGCAGTATCAGCTCCACGCTTTGAGACGAGTTGCTAGCCACCTAACAACACATGCAAAATGATATTAATTATATATCCCATATTGCTTGTAATAATGCTTTCGATTTGTCTTATAGCAGTGAGTAATGGCGCGATTTTTTGGGTTTAGGATTTAGGATTCAGCATTTTGTCTCGTTAATAATAGCGAGGTTTTTTTATACTTACGTTGATTCGAAGAAGGGAGATGCAGTTGCCAGGATGGGAGCCGTTGGCTATGTGGGCGATTTCGTGCAGCGAGTTACCGTTGGAGAGAACTTCGACCTGCGAGGAAAGTTCGCCGAACGATTGCAATAAGAATGAAAACATATTCGAGAGATTATTTGATTTAGTAAAAAGCGTTACAATTAAGGGGGTACAATTATATAAGTACTTGCCTGAGCTCGGCGGCGTTCGTCTCTCAAGAAATCGAAGACTAGGGTGTGCTTGTAAGGGAGCCAAGTGGTGCACACGGCGGTTAGGACCAAGCCGTTGGGCTGCCCGGGCTCGACCGTCTTCCTCGTTGTGATCCTGACCGTGTCCTCGGCCGACTCGGAGAGGGCGGTCCACGACTGCCCCAAGGATGAGCTTATGTTTACGCAGAATGTTCGTATCATCCTCTGAGACAAGTTCATCAGGTTTCGTCGAGCTTCGGGGGATTGGATCACTGTCGTTATTACACACGCACACATAGATCGAAGATCGCATAATTATTCTTTTTGTGAAAAAAAAAAGCGATTCGAGATGTTCTTTTTCTATTTATACCTCCGATGTCTGAAATGTTCCTGGCCATGAGGCTGGCGAGGCGCTCGCACTGCCTCTGAAGGACGGCGAGCCAACGTTTTGCGCCGAAAGCCGCTCCGCTGCTAACGAGCTGATTGAAGACTTGGTGGATTGGACCGTCTTCGACTTCTTCGTGCTCGACCCAAGTTACCTAAAAAAAATAATTTAATCGCCGGGCGCAAAAAAAAAAAAAAAGAAAAAAGTCAACTTCGGCGAAGAACGCAAAAGTCTGATTAACGGTTTATTACGTACTCTTGAGTATCCATTGGGCATGTCCTGGATGATACAGCCTGAAGGGCATCTTTTGTAATAGGGAAAGAGATTTTCGGCATAGCTGTTTTGAATATTGTTACTGTTGTTGTTGTTGTTGAGCGGAAAGTCGACGATTATCCAATTTCCTTCTTCGGGGATGTGCTGGCAATAGCGTAGAAAGTGCGTCTCCCTCGTGGGGACAAGAGGAGAAAGAAACTGAAGCTCGGCGTACATCTGCACAGACCACAATGAGGTCAAGTTAGAAATAATATGTTGAAGATGAATAAATCAGTTAAATAGAATGTCGAAAACTTGCCAGATAAAGAGATCCGTTAGGGTTTCCCGAAATTCCCGAGTGAACGACTTGAAGCGCTCTCGCCCTTGAGATTATCGAAGGGAACAGCTCCATCCATTTGTTCTGAAGAAGGGCAAAAAACGATCAAAGATAACGTTCAGATGATTGCGTCGAGTATTTCTTTGCAAGAGATTAGGATATACTTACGGCGTCCATGAAGGCGTCGACCAAGGTGATGCTGTTCATTATAACCACAGAGGTGTCTCTAGTGGCTTCTGTCCTAACACCATCGCGCCTCTGCGCCTGATCACTTCCACCACTATTATTCCAAGAAAACGCTCTTGCATATTCTTCGAGGTTGAGCACCTCTTTATTACCACTATTATTATCAGACCGATCTTTAGTCCAAAGAGGTTCCTCGCATTCGCACATCTGCTTGAGTTCGTTGGCGGCTGAAGCTGCAAACTCCATTGCCTGAGGCTTCTCTTCCTCCGCGATGAGCGCAAAGTGGGGAATATTCTCGGGCACGAAATTAGGTAAGGAAATGATGTGATCATGATCTTGTTGGTCATTAGGGCAACCGTTCATATGATCGTATTTGCCCATCGTAAAAGCAGCAGAGTTCACGTCGAGTTGATCGATTGAGTTGGGAGAGATGATCAGAGGCGTTAGCGATCCCATCATGGGCTGCATTGGTCGGCCGGTGCATTGAGACACGAGGCAGCATACTCTATCGAACTGTAATTGAAGATTTTTGGAGATGATCGTAATGCTTTCAGACATAGAAAATCGGTGCCTTCGTAAGAGCGAAAAGAGTGAGCGAAAAATATTTACCTCCTCTTTTAGACGAACATTTTCGACGCGAAGTTGCTGCTCGTCGTATCCCATCTCACCCAACATGGCCTGACCTCCGCAGCTAGGGCACATTATGTTTCTCAGTGCAGATTGCAAACGGTAGTTTTCGTTCTTTAAGCCCTCATTTTCTGCCCTTAGGATTGCATTATCTTGCCTATCTTGTTGTGCCTGCATATTATTACATAGCATAGTATCAAAAACTTTCACACTGCAAGAACTGAAACAATCAGAATATTATGACTTAATTGAAAGTTAGTTACATCGCCTCTCCATATGCTTTGAAACGTTAATCACCATCGTACTGAGTAAGGTTTGTTTAAATATCAGAGCACAAGTTCAGCTATTTTCTATCAAGGCCGTCTTTTTCTTTTTGCAGTTTTTTGTGTTACTTCTAACACATATTAATTTCATTTCTGACTTTAGTTCTTTCGTACGCAGACAGACATTCTACTTTCTTGCAAGTTTGTTATGTCAAATTAATGCAAGCCCGAAACACATAATAAAGAAAGATCCCTCCTTTCGTACGCAGATATTCAAGTAATTTCAAACCCTAAACCCTTGTGCATTTAATTTAAAGTCCCTTGTAAACAGATAGATGGGGAGGATATACATAGCTAGGCTCAAATTGCTCACTGTATGAGCTTTTCTTCGATAGTATTGTAGGGACTGCGGTGTATACACGTATTAAATGCTAATTGCAGGTAGGCCAAGTGAAAGGTAAATGACATCGATGGTTCTAACAAAGCTGTCACTCTACTGTGTGTGAGTAGTTGGGGTTCGTAGCGTTGGCAATAAATTACTACAAGTCCAACCAAAGCCTTTCAGGGCTTTCTTTCGTTTTTGACCTTTTTATTAATGCATGCAGTTAATGTAATAAGGCCCTCATGCCATGAAAAATCGTGCTCACTACAGCACTATACTGATCTGCTGCACACATACTTGAGCTCACAAACACAGCTGTATTTTACCTTAGGGTTTCACCATGATAATGAAAATATCACCCCATTTTCTCTCTATGTCTTGAAAATTTTTCATTTACCTTTGATGACAATTAAAGGCGTACGTACCTTCATTTGGGTGCGACGGTTTTGGAACCAAAACTTGACTTGCCTTGGTTTAAGGCCAAGATCTTGGCTTAGTTTGAGGCGTTGCTTGTCGTCTGGGTGAGGACATTCCTTGAAAAACCTGCTCCATTACATATAATATTGTTGTCCTATTATAATGATAATATGACATTGAAAAAATACGCAAAAGATATCATTTTAGGACATTAGAGATACTATTATTAGATATTACTTCTAAATTCGAAAATACTTAATGGTCATATCCTCATTCCAAATAAAAGTGATTAATTCATCTACAATTATTATGTATAGTATAGGAGCATATATTATTATAAACGCACGTACGCTTCCATTTCTTGAATCTGCCGAGCTGTGTGGCGATGGTAGCGTTTTTTCTTGGTCTGCGCCGCCGACTGTTGTTGCTGATCATGCATCATATCGCCGCCGCCTTCTTGCTCGTTGCCTGAAAGTCCTCCTATGAACTCCATTTGCTGTTCGCTCATGGAATTATTACCACTTTCCATCATCTTCTCTTTGCTACTGCTCATCCCAACTTCTTCCTTCTACAGAAGAAAAAAAAATTACTCAAGAAATGATCTACCTTTTTGAACAACCTGATTTCTCACAAGCATGGCACATGCAAGTTTGGTTAACATTAACATTTCTTACAGGAGAGAGAGAGATAGAGAGAGAGAGAGGGACTTTATAACGATCGACTTACAGGGATGACGGGCGAAAACATGTTGAAAGAGTTGAGGTTAGACATGAAATTGAAATTGGGATTCTGAATGGAGAGTTGGTAGAGAGAATTATCATCTCCAGCGCCTCCTATTGAGGACAGAACTTGGCAGTCTCCGTACATCGTTTTTTTGTTTATTGCAAAAAGTTTCTCTCTGTAAATTAAAAGATTCTTGTTGATGCAGCTAGCTGTTCTTAGCTCTCGAAAGGACCTGCAATGAAACAACGATCACTTCATATCAGCTCAACAATGGATCACAAGGAAATCAATAAAGGGGAAAATCAAAGATAAAATGTTTGTGTGTTTTCATAAATGCGTTATGGGCTTCATGAACAACAGAGAAATCTTCACCTTTTGTGATCAAAAGAGATGGAGGAAGCTAGCTATATTGATAACTGCTAAGAGTCCTCCATGTAAGTAAACAATAAGAATCCACCATTGACTGAAGATGAGAACCAAGAAATAGGGTTTTACGAAGGTAGAAAAACAAAGATGTCAGTAAATATTTACTACCCTTGTCGGTTCGTGCCTTTTAAGTCTCATTCAACCTCCTCTGTCATTTCTCTCTTTTAACATAATAATATCTACAAACTCTTCTTTCACCTTGCGTTCCTATTCACCTAATAACCAGAAACCAAAGCGCGCTTCTCTCTCTGCAATGAATAATCGTAGTTGGCTTTGGGAATTTCGATTTTAAAAATCTCTCTCTCTCTCTCTCTCTCTCTCTCCCATGCACGACAAAATACAATGAATACACACGCAAAGGATAGGTTTAAGGTGGTAAATGCGAGCTTTAACTGCGTTTTTACTACCAAGAGGAAGAGAAACCGATGAAACGCCGATTGGTCTTGAAGTAACGTGGGACGTACACGTGGCGAAATCACGTTCGGCGATGGAGGCGTAACGCTAAGACTAAGCACCCTACAAAAAGTCAAAACCCTTATTAATTTCTGCTTTGAGTTGAAACGCTTTTAGCATATATTCATTCCCAAGATTGATAGATAGATCGATAGCTTGTCTTGCGTATTATATTATACTCCTGTGTTTTTGTCTATTAGTAATATTGCAACCATGTTGATGAGATTATTTAGAAAGCAAAATTTTCATATATGTAAAATATGGTTTGATATACTTCAAAATCTTGTGCACACGCGTATATTTGTTTATGCCATCTATAAGATACTACACATATTATATAATGGTGACGTCTCATATATCAAATCATTTAATGCGTATAAGAATCGATCCAAATCAAATAGAAATGCCGGACATTATGAGCAATAAACATTGAAAAAACGATTCTTGAAGTCCCATCATGTCCTAAATCGAAATTAAAATAAGAGGAGCAATCAATCAATTCGTCTCCATGGATAATATCATCTCCACCTCAAGACTAGGAATTGCATTACCTTTCAATCTTTTAATCCTCACCTCCATGGATCCCATGAATACAAATATTACATGAAAATATGAAATTTCTTCATATTTTCAACTGTCAATCACTCAAATTCAAGAAGCACAAGAATCATTGAATCGAGCCCATCATTACTTGGACCTTCCAAGACATAGGCACACTTACTTGACTAAAATCTTTTTCTTTAAAAAGCACGAATATATCATATAGACAAGAAAAGGGAAAAGAGAGAGAAAGAGAAGGTAATATAGTGAACTCAAACCAAAGCTTGCTTCTCTTCATCTTCTTCTTCTTCGCCATCCCCTGTTTCAGCAGACTTAGGCTGAGCAACCTTTCTTGTTGAATCACTCACAATAGCTCTATTCGATGGTTTGTTGTCAGGGATGACAAGCTTCAGTACGATTCCCATGGCTATGAGAAGCAAGCCCGACCCATGTTGTTCGGTCAGCGGCTTTGTGAAGAGTAGGTAAGATAGCAGTAGAGTTACAGCCTTTCTTGCAGTTGTTATCTGTGTGTGATAATTTACAAAAAAAAGAATGACGAAACCTTTCGATCGAAGAATCTTGAATATTGCCTTGTAAGAGAAAAGGAACTCAACAACGTTTTACCATTGCTGTGGTTGCTGCGCCGAAAATGGCGATGAGAGACAGAACTGAGACTTGTCCAATGAAGGTAGCCATGGCTTCGAACACTAACACCCCGTAAACATATGGATGCTGCAAAGAGATGCAACTAAAAGCTCAATGCATATCTATCCAATGATTTAGGAGATAAAGGGCAGATATAGGATGTAATAATAACCTCAGAGCAAGAATTCCACGCCCTAAACAGCTCGCCTGTCAGAATCATTGGCGGCAAAAGGAAAGGCAGGCCAACCACCGTCGAACAAAACAGCATCTCCATCTTTACAAGAAAAAATGAAATCTTTATATTCTATGAAAGCAACGAATAAAGTCTTCCTTTTGATTTTTTTTTTTTTCAACTCATTTCTATCTAATCGATTTTTCGATTTTTTTCTGGCTTGGCTAGGTGGGATAGCCGAGCCATTCCCCTTTCTTTATGCAGGCATAGTTAGGAAAAGCAGAGAAAGTACCTGAGTAGTTTCGGGATTCATTGTAAAGATTGCTTCTTGCAAGTTTCCCAGGAAAGAATCCATGACAAGTGCGCCAACGATCATCACTACGCCGATGACGTTGAAGTTTGGCGAAGTATTTGCGTCGGCTAAGGTGAAGAGAATCAATCCAATGACTAAAAGTACGGCAGATATGTATTCGTGGATGGGATATTTCCTTCTTAATCCAGGAATAAATGCCCCCATTACCATGACGGGCAGCACCTGAATTTGCGATAAGAAAATGAGAAAAAGCTCTGTTTTACGGCGTATGTGCAAATAGATGAATGAATGAATACCTTTGTGGACTTGAACATTATCTGAGCAGGGTAATTGAGGTAAGCTAAAGAGCCCTTTGTTAGTCCATGAGAGCCCATGAGCACGGCTGAGAGCTTGACGTATGTCTTCCATGGATTCACCATTTGCTTTGTGGTGAATCCCTGTAAGTATATCAGAACCAAGTATACAAAGCCTTGGACGAAGGTGAAATACCATCCGTAGCTGCCAGGCAAAAAGTCAATCATTAATAAGAAATTAATTCTCTCTCGAACATTAAGACGAACAGAAGCAGAGCAGACCTGAACTGTAGCCGATTGTACACATATTCCTGCGAACAAGAAATAATCATTCAATGGCTATGGAATCAATTGTTTAACGGCCGAGCTTATATGGGAAGTGTTCAAGTATACAACCCACAAAAGAACAGAGCAAGAAAGGTTTTCAATGTTAGAAAACCAAAGCCTTCGCATAAATTGAATTCTATGAACAGTATCTGACGGAACTCTGACCACTTCAAAATCAAATCTTTGCCAAAAACTAAAGAAGAAAAAACAAAAAGACGATAAAAACAAGAAATCCTAGACATAATAAGCGGCATACCTCACATATTCCATTGACCAGATAGCCAAAGAAAAACCCAGAAGAACATATCAAGAACTGCTGCCACGTGGGCCTATTTGTCAAAGATATCCCAAACAGAGACCTTGATTGATCTCCCTTTTTCATCTCAACTCTTCTTTCTTCTTTCTATATCCTCTCGGATATCAAACCAAAGAACCGAAATAAAGGAAGCTGGGCTTCGTTCTTTAGCTTTGCATGAGGTTTTTTAGCTGCTTAAAGAGCACAAAAGAGGGAGAAGTTACCAATCAACAGCCTGATAATGAAAAAAGGGCTGTTCTTGAACACACAAGAAAAGTATAAGAGCTCAAGCACATATGACTGGCTCGCTCGCTTTGTCTTTATTGTAACGTGTCGCTGAGTTTTTGGCCTTTGACGGAAGATTTTTTAAGAAAAAAAAAAGAACGACGAGTGTGACAGAAGCAAACAAGGATGGGTTACTCTGATAATATTACAACACTGTGTGTGGTGTGTTTGTTGGGGAACTACAAAGTCAAGTCCTATGACTTCGTAGTTTTATTTGTTGTGCATAGATAGGCTCGTAAACATTTCGCTAAGCAAAGTTTGGCTTTCATTAAATGAAAACTGAAAAGAGACGAAAGGAATCAAGAGAAAAGGTTGACGATGAAGGCGTGTTCGGAATTAATTGAAGAGATATTTGACTTTATAAAAAATAGATATTAATAAATACGTAAATAATTACTTAATAATGGGCCACCTCTCAAGGCCCGCTTTGGTTACTAAAGTGAGAACGGCCCAATTATAAGCCCAATGTGCTATTGCTATATAATTGTAAGGCCAAGGGTTGAGAAAGTGGTATTATTCCTACGACTGTTGAGTACGAAGTATCGAAGATGAAGAAAGCCGATTCCGAAGTCTCACCAGCTCCGAGCAAAATTAGCTTCGATGACGATGAAAATCTGTCTTCGTCTGAAAACGTACCGTCTCTTCTTCCTCTATTCGTTATTTCTATGTGTTCGTTACTTTAGGAATTTGGTGTTTGAACTTTAGGAATCCGAAATAGACGTGTTATTCTAGGTATTTATTGGGATGAGTGTGTTTGAAGTTTCGAGTTTTTAGAATGAAACATAATTCAATTTGGTAATGTGTGTTTTTTTTTTCTAGTTTTATTGTTGAGTTGAGTGGAAACAGGACCGAGCTCGATCATCATTCATGTTTTACTGCTATTCTGATCTTATAAACAGAAACACGTATCTGGAAGTTTCCGAATTTTTAGTTGAAGAGCTGGTCTTTTTTTTTAAAAAAAATGTTTCTTTTATTACTATAAGCAGGAGGATGAAATGGAGCTGGAGGCAGAGCTTGCTGAAGCGACATTTGAGGAGTTGCATAGAGCGAGGAGTGATGGGTCGGATTCTTTTTTTCGTAGTAAGATGAGTTCTCAAAAGATAACAAGTCGAGCCAATAAAAACAGGTTTTTTTATTTTATTTTATGGGGATTCTGCAAATTATGTTTGTTCATTGATTTGCTAATTTTCATTATCCTTTTTCTTAATTCATCTGTGTAGGCCGGGCGAGTTAAGTAGCAAGAAACCTGTCGGCAGGTTCAGGGAGGTTATTCAAGTTCCAAAGAAGGTAGGGCTGTTTTCATTCTGTACTTAGAAGAAAAGTTTTTTTGGACAATGGAATGTGGAATTCTACTTGTTCGGGCCACTCCATTAGTGATCAACGTTTAAAGTACGACGCAACTGCCCGCTGCTTATTTTTCACAACTGGGTAATGTTGCCTAACTTTTGAACTTCTCAGGTTGCACGTGACCCGCGATTTGAGTCATTATGTGGCGACTTTGATGAGGAAGGGTAAGCTTCTTTCTTCGACCAGCTCTAATTCGTATGGACGACTTACATTAAATCTTTGCTTGGCTCTCTCTAGTCCATGGAGGTTGCCTGCTATATGGTTCATCTTGTTTTACGTATCCATTTAATACTCACTATGACTTGTGGTATGGTATGCTCATACTCGCTGCGGCTGTTTCTTACAATAAAACTGCTCTTACCTTGCAGTTTCAAGAAGAGATACAGCTTTCTTTACGAGGAGACACTGCCCGCCGAGAAACAAGAACTGAAGAAAAAGATGAAGAAAACAAAAGACCCCGAAATCGCCAGACAACTAAAGGACCAAATCAATCGAATCGACAGGGAGCTCAAGTCTGCAGCGCCAAAACGTACTGAGAAGGACATCTTGGCCGAGCACAAGAAGAAGGAAAGAGAAGCTGCAAAGAAAGGGAAGAAGCCTTATTATCTCAAGAAATCAGAGATTCGAAAACAGAAGCTTATCGAAAAGTACAATGAGCTCAAAGAGTCGGGCAAGCTCGAGTCTTTTATGGAGAAGAAGAGGAAGAGAAATGCTGCCAAGGACCACAAATACATGCCATATCGACGACCCACCGATGTTGATCCATGAGATCAGTAGTATATTATATAGTTTAGTTAGCTTATGTTATCCCAAATTCTTGCTTAAAATTGAGTTGTATTTGTTTAATGTTAAATGATATTTAATCCATATTCAAGGTTTTTACATATTGCAATGGTATCCAATCTCTGCTGAAAAGAAAATCTTAAATGTCAAAATTGGGATTCGTGGTTAAAACCGTATAAAATCAAATTCGCATCCCCATTCATTAGCTTTCTCACCAACCACCTGCGTAGCTCTTCAGTCTCGTGGTCAAAAGCCAGTGATATTGCAGCTTAGTACTCTTAATTCTCAAGGAAGACGATGTCAGCTATCTCTTCTCTGAACTTCTATCACCTCCCAATACGATGCACGCCGGCACAGAGACGGCGGCGCGACAAGTCAAGAACAGTAACATCGATGGCTGTTTCAGACCCACTCGTCCTTCGTATAGCTGAAACCCTCGAAGATTCTATCGTTTCAACCGCCAATTCAGCGCCGTTACAGAAGCTAAGGGACCTTTCGTCACAAACCCTACTCACAACGCCGTGGCCCACGAGGAAAGACGAGTCCTTTCGATTCACGGACACTTCTTTCATCAGGAATGCGAATATTCAGCCCAGTAATCCTCTAAAGACGCAACCTTTGGATTCGTTGGCAGTTTCTGGTGAGACCCTTTTGCCTGGCTTGGTTTTCGTAGATGGTTTCTTGGTTGATTCCTTGTCGAAATTCGACGAATTGCCCGAAGGGGCTTTTGTGGGCTCTCTATCTGAAATCAATTCTGATGATCTGATGACTAAGGTGATGAACTCTATATCTGATTTTGAGGCTGAGGCAAATAAGGATCTGTTTTGGTCTTTAAATGGCGTGGGTGCTAACGATGTCACGGTGATATACGTGCCCGAGGGGTGTAAAGTCGAAAAGAGTCTGAGCTTAAGGTTCATCTCCATGAGTGGGACTGATAAAGAGTCGAAGACGCTGCAAATTTCGAATCCAAGGGTTCTGTTATTGGTGGAGAACGGCGGAGAAATAAGTATAGTCGAGGAGTACATCAGTAGTGCAGATGAGAAGTGTTATTGGACGAACTCTGTCATCGAAGTTATCGTCGGGAAAGAAGCAACTGTTCGCCATTCTTACGTACAGAAGCAGTCCTTAGGAGCTGCCCACGTTAAGTGGACTTCTGTTCGTCAGGTTTGTCTACATGGCATTCATCGATCGGTTTGAGCAGTTATTCATATTAGGGTTCTTAATTCCAATCCTTGCTCGATATGTAGGAATCGAAAAGCACCTATGAGCTCACAGAAGTAAGCACGGGCGGGAGATTGAGCAGACACAACCTCCATATACAGCAGCTCGGGCCTGAAACTATGACAGATTTGTCAACCTTTCACCTATCGATGGATGATCAGTTGCAAGATTTACATAGCAAACTTGTCTTGGACCATCCTCGTGGCGTCTCTAGGCAGATTCACAAGAGCATAGTAGCACATTCTCAGGGGCAGGCTGTTTTCGATGGGAACGTTCAAGTAAATAGGTAAGAAACGATCGAGACCATTACACAATGTCTTTCTTTGTTACAGCTTTTTCGTTCTCCCAGAAAGATCGATTTTTTCTGTGCAGGGAAGCTCAGCAAACTGATGCTGGGCAGCTAACGAGGAGCCTCCTTTTGGAGCCACGTGCGACTGTGAACGTAAAACCTAATCTCCAAATTATAGCAGACGATGTAAAGTGTTCTCACGGTGCTGCGATAAGCGATTTGGAGGAAGATCAGCTGTTCTACTTCAGGGCAAGAGGGATCGACGCTGAGACTGCTAGAAAAGCGCTTATTTTTTCGTTCGCTGCTGAGGTTGTAGAGAGATTTCGTGATGATTGGGTTCGTAAGAAGGTCGAGGGCGTCCTGAGAAAGTTGCTCGATCCTTCGACGTCCTAATAAACAACTTTGATCATTGTCTTGTAATAAGTACATCGTTATTTTTTTTCCAACTTTGTATGCTGAGGGTTGTATAAGAGAAACCCATGAGAGGTATTTCATATGTATTCCTTTCTATGGTTGAAAGTATCAAAGTTACAACTTGAAAATATGGAAATTGGACGATTTCATCATAATGTCATGAGAGATATCGTTTTCTTGTGTGGTATATCTCTTGGAAATAATCGAGCAAATGGATCTACTGCATCGTTTGACGTTTGTACTTTCGATGTTTTCAGAAGAGAGAATACAGTACAACTCCTCTCTATATAATAACAATATACCAAATCACCTGCAAAACCCATAGTACTGCTAGTCATCTCCATGGGTATTATTTCTTCATATGATTCGCATATTCATCTAATATCGACGACATGGATTCTTCTTCTCCCGGCCATCTTCTTCCATCTTCTTCCGCCAACTCACTGTACGGACGGCGGCGATTTTCCCAGTCCGCCACCACAAGAGGAGCCACGACCACCGAAGTACTTGAGATTCTACCTCATAACGACGGCGATGCTAATCTTGTGCATATACCTGAGACACTGCGTATGCAGCAGGCAAAGAAACGCCTACGACCCACAAGAAACGGGCCAGGGGCCCTCCGCCGCCGCCTCCGCCGGAGCTCCGGCAAGAAAACTCGCCGCCGACGTCGTGGATTCGTTTCCCAAGGTGGTGTTTGACCGCGAATCCTCCATGCCTAATAATTCCGGCGACTGTCATATATGCTTGGAAGAATTCGAACAAGGCGAGGAGATACTGATGCTCCCCATTTGCAGGCATTCTTACCACAAAGAATGTGTTTCGAAGTGGATGTCTTTGCGAGATTCCAGGTGCCCAGATTGCAGACATGATTATTGTCTAGAGAAGATTGTTTAAGATTATGTAGTTATTATAATAAAGGGTCTCCTCGTCAATAAACAACCCTTTTATACTCTGAAACTTTAAGCTAAAGCCATGGCTAAGCTATATAGCCAACCTTCGAAAGCCTCTGAAATAACTAAACGACGGGCGAACTTGAAATTCACGAAGCAGAAGCTTTTGTCGGAAAAGATTGAGTTACGTACGGCTCAGTCGAAGTCTTTGAAGAGTTACGAGGAAGGTTCCTAATATGACGAAAGACCTTCTAATCACCTACCTATAAACAATAATTCGTGATGAAATTGTATTTTATGGGCTGGTGTGACGGTCTTTCCTAAAGACCGCTTTTTGTTTGATGTAATTAGTATCAGTATCATTTATCCAATCCAACAAATATTTATTTTGAATAAGATTGTTATTATTACATCTCTCTTTTGCTTGTCTGGCTGGACGTAAAATTTACATCACTAACGAGTAAAGCACGTGAAAGGTCTTCTTCATAAACTCTTAAAGTGTTGTCTAAAATATTAGTGTGGACTGTGGATATCAGTCGTGGTGCGTATGCCATGACGTACATCATAGATATATAAGTATTTGAGTTGATGATGATGATGTATATATACACCTTTGTGGAATATGGAATAAAAAAATGTATGTTTATGACACTGATTAATATAGAAAATGAGTGTATTGCCGAACACTTTGACGTTGAATTGGTACTGACTGATACAGGATCCATCGGTCATTAAAGTTAAGTTTTGTCCTTTATCAAATTTGTCAACACCATGAGAAAACTATCCTTTAACAGTTTTAAAATTATTTCAGATTTTTTAGGAAGTCGTCGAAGTTATTTGTTCCTGTTCTGTAGCTATTTGTCAGCAGCTATAGGAGTTAGAGTTGAGACGACTACATAATAACCGAAAATTGAAAATTTTCGAAAGAGCTATCTAATATATATATATATATATATGTATGCGTATACGTTACAATTACATATCGTTGATATGAAAAATCATTACAAGTCATGGCATTTTTCCATTACGAGCCTTCTATGTACTATAGA
This sequence comes from Craterostigma plantagineum, assembly GCA_027422505.1. Taxonomy (NCBI): domain Eukaryota; kingdom Viridiplantae; phylum Streptophyta; class Magnoliopsida; order Lamiales; family Linderniaceae; genus Craterostigma; species Craterostigma plantagineum. Next base: position 1,357,051 of record JAPQWV010000005.1, read on the forward strand.
GATTAACAACATAAAGATTAAATTATGAAGAGCATTTACAGCATTGAGAGGGGGACATTCCCCGCGATCGCTTTAATCTTGATATGAAATGAATGTTATATATATCCATATATATATTATATATTTGATCTCATGGCATGGCATGCAACGCATCATGACATTAATAAAATCGTATTAATTTTTTGAATACAAAATATTCACTCCATATGTGGTATTTGGCAAACCGAAAGGTCATTCTATGCTCTAACTCGACGATTTGACGAAATCTAAATATTAAATGAAAAAAATTGAAATGAACAAAAACCCTAATTAACCTACCTACACAACAAAGATCTTTAATTCATAATAATACATTCAGCCGGCTTCGAAGCAGCCGGCTATATATACTATACACATACGTCTTCATTAATCTCTGCAACAAAAACATATATATATACACACTACACAATTGCATCTACATTCACTATACTCAAAATTACATTTTTATTTCATTTATTGACCCCGAAAAATAAAATATGAGGCAGGCAGGTGCATACTCTAAGCTGATATCATCAGGCAAAACGCCACCTCATTCTCTTCCCTTGGCAAGAATCAAGAAAATAATGAAGAATTCGAGCGACGAAGTGAAGATGATCTCTGGCGAGGCGCCGATAGTTTTCTCCAAGGCTTGCGAGCTCTTCATAGAAGATCTAACGAGGCGAGCATGGCTGATTACTCTTCGAGGGAAGAGAAGAACGCTTCAGAAAGAAGACGTGGCTTCTGCGATTATTACCACAGATGTTTTCGATTTTCTTGTTGGGATTGTGAATGAGCATTCTGAGAATGGCGGTGAGGATAACATATCTTCCATTGTCAACACCGTGTGATGTCAGTTGAGATATGTTTACTTTTATAACTTAAGGTGAATTATATTGTTTGAACTTTGAGGTAATCTTCATTGATTAACTGATCTTTTTACATTTCACATCAGACCTCTCTCTCTCTCTCTCTCTCTCTCTCTCTCTCTCTCTCTCTCTCTCTCTCTCTCTCTCTCTCTCTCTCTCTTGTTGGGCCGACCGTAGTCGAATATGACCCATTTAATTTGGCTCAAAGCAATGTAAAAAATAAATATAAAAGCAAAATTGAAAATTGGTGGATGTCTACGATCATTTCTAATATACTCATAATTAATACTCAAGTGATTTTTGGTTGATGAGATTGTTCATGTGACATTTAGTTAACGGAACATACACAAACGTGCAATTTTATGTACTCATGACAATCCTATGATGAAGATGCATGCTACTTGGATCAAGGAAATTTCCAAGGTCAACAAATTTCGGTAATTCGTAATACAAATTGTCGTTATTATTAACTTTATTACTTTTCCGTGGGGACGATTATTTAAAGAAATTAAGCGTATAAATATAGAATATATATACGTCTGCGCAATGATCGTCTTTTTAAAAATTGAAGGTGGGTTAGTTGAGAAATGACGCCCTTAAGCCCTAACAAACCTTTTGAATTAAAAAATATTGCCTATTATTGCTTGGTCAATGGTGGCTTTGATTTTATATATATACATACTCTTAGCAGCCATATATATACATATATATTTATATATACTAGTATGTTCTGCACACTCAAATGCGTGTGCAATAATATAAAATATCATGTTAATTTTAACTAAAAATAGAGGGATAAGATAGTAATTAAGTAAGAGTAGTGGGTGGTATAACCATTTTATTTTTTATTATTTACTTTAAATAGAGTATATTATTATTTTATTACTATTAATAAAAAAACTACAGACCAAATCAATTTTGATTTGACAGTTTGTATCCCCCTCTCTCCCCCTCTCCCCAATTATATAATAGTATAGATACCGTGGTTTAAATAATATGTTGTTTTGCATATTTATTTAAAAGAAAATGTCTAGGAAGAAGTACAGTTCGATTTTAGAAGTTAATGAGACATGGCAAATTGGTAAGTAAAATAATATATCACTAAATCCGTGAATTGTCCCAAATTCGAAAAAATGAGGTTCATATTTGATTTTATGTGTTAGCCTGAATATTTTTTGTTGGAAGAAAAAATTATTTCACATATCGTAGAACACCACCCCTACGTCTTTTAATTTCAAAAAACACACGTTGAATTACCAAGCAATGTAGACATGCCAGCATTAGGTAGGATTAACACTTGTTTAGTATTTTCCAACATAGAGACGACCAAAACGAGTAAAATTCAAGTCAAATTTTCAAGGCGTTACATTTATCAAAAAGCAAGCCCTCGAAGTTGATATAAATATATGCTTGCATTTCACATCTGTCAAAATACGCTGTCCTCTTCTTTCATAAGAAAAACTCTCTCTCTCTCTCTCTCTCTCTCTCTCTCTCTCTGAAAAGGAAAGACCCTAACATAGAAAAGTCGTTGCGTTTCATCAGCCTTGGAGTTGAAGTTAAAGGAGATATGACGACGAAGGGAATCATTGAAGTTACTGTATTGGATGCTAAGGGCCTCAAGAACTCAGATTTCTTCGGTAATAAAATCATTTTCTTCTTCCATGGTAACTAAACTTGAATTCTTATTATTACCATATATAAGACCCACTGAAGAAATTGTACATGCTTTCATGGAGGCAGGTAAAGCAGATCCATACTTGGTAATTCAATACGGAAGCGAGGAGCAGAAAAGCAGCGTCTGTAAACGACGTCGTAAAGCTTCTAACAATTCTCGCATCTACTGCTGTATCTGCCTAGGATGTGAGTTTATTTTATTAATCCTATTATTGTCAAAATTAAATTTCTTTGTTTAAAATAAACGATGATTGAAAAAATTTGCAGCGCAAACCATAAACGCTGAGTGGAACGAAAAGTTCAAATTCAAAGTGGAGTATTCATCAGAAGATGAGCAGAGAAAGCACAAGCTTTCCATCAAGGTTATGGACCAAGACACATTCAGGCATTCTAAAGAAGACAACCTCGGACAAGCCACGTAAGCAAACAAAGCACTTTAACGTATATTTTTCCATTTCGGCCTCGGAAGATTTGACATATTTGAATTCCGCCCCTTGAAATTTTGCAGGATCTACTTGAAGGACTTGTTTGAAGAAGGAGCTGAGAAGGGTAATTCGGAGATTGGCACGCAAAAGTATAGAATTGTTTGGGGGGATAAGTCTTACCATGGGGAAATTAAAGTTGGAGTTACGTTTACTACAACAACCGTAAGTTGTTATTAAAAGTAAATTAATGAATTAAATGCGTTGAAACTGCGAATTTTTATTTGTTCCATTAACTGGGTTAATCTAACTGTCAATTGCAGAACGTTGACCGCCATGTTTAAGAGTTAAGACCGTTGGAAGCTACCTTGGGGTTTTTTTTTTTTTTTCTTTTTTCATTTTCCTTGTTCCTTTTTCCTATGTTGTCTTGTCTGCAAGTGTGCTTTGTATGATTATTTGCCTAACCTCGGCGGCTCAAATGAAAACATATCCGTGTGTAATTGAAATAATTTGATTGTTCTTTTATTTTTAAATATTAAAATGAGTAACAACTTAAATAAAAAAAATTACCAAATTATGAAATGAAAGATACGAGATCTTGAAGACAGAAGGACAATGCAAGGAGAAATAAATAAATAAATGAATGAATAAAGAAATAAATAAAACCAGACAAAAAAATGATAAAGAAAAAGCACCCAAAGTAAACACACTTTCTTCGACAAAGCTTATTTTATTGTCCCCATAGCTGAATTCCCGAATATAAAACGCCGTCTGTAACAATCAGCTGCCATGAGCTCTGTATTTTCAAGAAATTCAGGTCGTTTGCTCAATAATCTCATCAAACGCTCAACGAATTCGCCTGTTATTCTTCACCGAACCCTTATCAATTCTCCGTCAAGAACACTGCTTTCTCAGGGAGTAGCAGTTTTGAATGATTCTCGCGGTATCGTTGATTCAAGGAAGCCTTTTTTCTTGGGAAAATATTACTCGGTGGATAGCAAATCGAATCAGCCTCAATCGGTCCATGATTTCACCGTTAAGGTATTACACCTCCAAGTTCCAACCTTCCCTAATTGTTTCTTCTTTTTTCTTTTTATCAGATAAGATGGTTTTTGTAATGAATAAGTGTCCGATGGATTGTCTATGCTGTTGTTTGAGCGCAGGACGCAAAAGGCAATGATGTTGATCTTAGCTCTTACAATGGAAAAGTCCTTTTGATCGTCAACGTTGCATCAAAGTGGTGGGTTGTGTAATGTTTTCATTTAACAGCTGCTAATCGTCTCTTTCGCTGTGAATGATATTTGACTTAATTGATCTTGATTTTGTTGATGGAAGTTTTTGGTCATCGAGCTAATTTTGCTGCTATTTACATTTCCCTTACTGTTGATTCTTGGCTTGAGAGATGAATCATATCACTATCCAAGTGTTTATTTGTTTGATCTCTTATTCGATAATCTCTTGCTTCAGTGGCCTCTCGAACTCGAACTACCCCGACCTGACAAAGTTATACGAAAAATACAAGGATAAAGGTCCTTAACTTGTTCCCATGCCCTTTTTATTACCTAGATGATCATCATCCCCACCAAGCTTTATTTATTTTTATTTTTTGACGCTCGTAGGTTTGGAAATATTGGCGTTTCCTTGTAACCAATTCGGCTCACAAGAGCCTGGAACCAATGAAGAGATTCAAGAATTCGCCTGTACTCGCTTCAAGGCCGAGTTTCCCATATTCGACAAGGTATACAAAAGGGGGAGGGAGAGGGAAAAAAAACTGAACTTTTCCTCCATGAATCGAAGAAAATTTCTCTAACAACTCATTCGATTTACTATTTCAGATCGAAGTGAATGGCGAGGACGCTGCTCCCTTATACAAGTACATGAAATCAGTTAAAGGCGGGATTCTCGGGGACGACATAAAGTGGAATTTTGCCAAGTTTCTCGTCGACAAAGAGGGTCGAATTGTTGATCGTTATGCTCCTACTACATCTCCTCTTAGCATAGAGGTACTTATGTATATATAAATCATCTCCAAAAAATAAAACACACACACACACACAATAGATGTTGGGCATGCTGAGAAACTAACTATACGCTCTCTCTATCAATGCAGAAGGATATTAAGAAGCTGTTGGGGGCAGCAGCATAAAATGCAACCGTGGTTTATTATACCATGCTTACTATTACCACACATACAATAATACTTTTTGTTACTTTTGAATAAACAGTTATCTCAGTTCGTTATTTCGCGAGAGATATTTGATGTTTTTATATGTTTCAAGCTTTGTTTCGGGATTAGTGTGTAATAATTTGATTAGCAGGTGGTTTAGTCTCGTAATAAAAGAGAGTTATATCAAGAAAACATGGAACGCTCATACGTAACGTAACAATGTCTATCACCAGAAGTAGTATCTAACAATGTCCTTTGATACGATGAATCTGCATAAATGTCGTTTTACAACCTTAAAAAAGAAAAGCCGACTCGTTCGTAACATGATTGCAACACCTGAGAAAAAAGCTCACTTACCTCCCCTCAAACCATTAATTTATAGAAAAGATAATTATACTGTATTACTATCCTTGTTGATATTTAAACTTGTGTCGGTATGACTTGTTGTGAATAGGTACGTCAAACTACCAAAAATATAAGTTTAGAAGCAAGAATTAACAAAAAAAAAATGGAACTACTCAACTGTAAATATTACACTTCCTTCAAGGATGTCTATATCCTCTGCCAAATTGTGTGCCAAATCGGGCCTAAAAAATATATTTTTTCGACCAATTATTCCGATCTTCTGAAAATGGCTGTTTCATGGTTCAGTTTTCATATAATTTTGACCTTGTTGAAATATATAATACCTTTAGCAGGTGCTGGTAGACAAAATAAATAATTTTTTTTCTATATTTTTAAAAATCACGTCAAGAGAGTCCCATTGTTACCACTATATACAAAATTCGCTATTGAACTAAAATTAGGTGTTGAGGAGTACTCCATTGAACTCCCAATAGCATAGTAGTCGTATTCCAACGGATTTCTTATGACCAGACATCAACAGCCTAATGCATGTTTTGCACGTTAAAAACACACATATTGTATATATACCTAGAGCAAGCTCTATAGCAAACTCATATTTTAGTTTTTTTTAAAAAAAAGGCAGTGTAATAATAATATCATGGTAACTGTAATGGATTCCAAGAGTTTATTAAATCGATTGAAACCTTACCTAATGGTCATGTTCGTGCCTCTCGCCTCTGCGGGCCTCGCCATGATCACGAAATCTGCGCTGGACGAAGGAATGAGCCATTTCACGTTCTCGGCCTATCGCAGCATTATCGGCGCTTCAGTAGTTGCGCCTTTCGCCTTTTTCTTAGAAAGGTACCTCTTGCGCTAATATATTCTTTCAAAAAAAGCTCTTGCATGAAGCTGATGAAAGATCGGATTTGTTACGTTTTTTTTCTTGCAGGAAAACGAGGCCAAGTATGACATTCTCGGTTATGTGGAAGGTCATATTGCTAGGATTACTAGAGTAAGTAATTTCAAGAATGTATCGTAAAGATTCAAACTTTTTCCGCAGAGGCACTCTACAAGCCCCAATTGGGCTCTAATCTCACGAAATAGGGTGTTTTTATGACATGGTCTTCGTCTTATTTTCATATATTTTCTACGACAGGCCCGTTATTGATCAGAACTTGTACTACGGCGCGATGGGATACACATCAGCTACATTTACGACGGCAATGTGCAACGTTCTCCCCGCCATCACATTCTTACTAGCTTGGATATTGAGGTAATAATCGAACAGTAACAACCCTCATCTCTTATGACTTGAAAAATCAATGAAAACGCGAGTATCTAAGGCAGTTTACCATTTGTTATTGCCAGGCTTGAGAAAGTCGATATCAGAAAAGTACACAGCCAAGCTAAGGTTTTGGGAACGTTGGTCACATTTTGCGGAGCGATGATCATGACCCTCGTACACGGGCCCACGATCGCACTGCCTTGGACCAAAGATAGTAATACGTATAATAATAACAAAGCGTACGACGACGACGATGCATACGACGAAGATCAAGTCAAGGGAGCACTCATGATCGCCGGCGGCTGTTTTTCTTGGTCGGCCTTTTACATTCTCCAGGTTTATATAATACATATCGAATAAGGATTTTCGACGACGCTTATAATCGTGGGCTATGCATAAAAAACAATATATATATATATATATACATATATTCGCTCGTATTTTGTAGGCGATCACATTGAAGTCTTACCCAGCGGTGCTTTCGCTGATGGCACTAGTTTGCATTGCTGGGGCTGTGCAAGGGACGTTGCTGACCCTCGTCGTCAAGTGGGGGAACTTCTCTATTTGGGCTATTGAGTGGGATCGAAGGCTCTTATCTTACGTATACGGAGTACGTAATAAAAGGCCATAACTTCGTTTATATGTGTGTGTACTTGGGTAGAAGGGCTAAGGCGTAAACTTTATGTTCTTTTTTTTCTTTTCTTTCGTGGTGTTTGTAGGGAGTGATATGCTCGGGCGTTTCTTACTGCTTTTCTGGGGCGGTGATGAAGGAGAAGGGACCAGTTTTCGTCACGTCTTTCAGTCCTCTCAATATGGTCACCGTTGCGGTGATTAGCTCCTTTGTTTTGTCAGAGCAACTACCCGTCGGAAAGTGAGCTATTGTTTTATTTTGTTTCCTATAAATCTAGTAACTATACATTGATATCAGAAAGAAGAAGAGGAAATTTTTCACAGGGTGATAGGAGCTCTAGTGATTGTTGTTGGGTTGTATTTGGTCATATGGGGAAAGTCAAAGGATCATACGATAGGGCAGCAGCAGCAGCAGACTAAAGACCAGCAGCAAGAGGAATCAATTTCGACTGCTGTTTAAGGATTACAGAAGAATGGTGGTGTATGGTGATAATGGTCTTAACTTTCTTTTTACGTCACTCAACTGTTTATATTTAACCCCAAATAGGAATAATAAAACTACGGTTATATCTTACATTGGTATGTAATCCTAGTATATACGAGGAATCAAAGCAAGGTTACTCACCCTTATTTATGTTATATATCTATACGTATATGTATATGGCCTATTCCCAAAAGAGGCTATCCCACCAACTATCCAAGCTATGTATTACCATGCAACGAAAGTACTAATTAAAAGGTGGCTTGCCTTAACAATGTCGACCAATACGTGTGAAGAGAGGCGTCTTTCCTTCGAACTGCAGCGTAATCCACACACAACGTACGCCTCGCATCGTTTCGAAGTCGAGCCGTTAGCTAACTAAGATCCGTTACAAAGTTCAATCTCTCCCAGCGGCGATTTTTTCGTTCGCCCACCAATCAGACGATCCATTTCTTGGCTCATCAGCTACGACTCCATCTATGTTGTCAAAGATGAACTCTTTGGCCGATCCAAGAGTAAATGTCCTGCCCCTTTGGTGCTTCCTTTCGGTCTCCGCTGTGTCGCTGGAAGTTTCTCCTTCAAAAAAGATTGGCTTTTCTTCCTTCACTAGTCCATTAGCCTCGGGCTTGGGCGAAGAGGACAAAGTGGTCTCCTTCTCCGCACACCTTATGACCTCATCAGTCATATCAAACGAAACTCTGCGTTCGCACGCCATCTCATCATCTACTAAACCAATGGAATCTCTACCGGGACCCACATCCGAATTCTGACGATCCAGGGGACGACCGGGGGTAACCGACCCGGAATCCCGACCCGACCCGCCAAACTCACGGCGGACGATCCTATCGAGGTCCAAAAACAGCTTAGGAGCATCGCCCGTTCTGAACTGTAGAAAGAAGGGGTGGACCCCAGCGGCCAAGTCACGGTCAAGAAAGGGAGACGAAGTGCCCGAGCCAGAGATGCCCGAGCTCGGGGAAATCAGGTGGCTCACCGGGCTGCCCGGCTGGAACTGATAGGACTGAAACTCGTTCTGAGACATTGGGCATAGGTTGGGCATGGGCTCGAGGAGGCGGGCAAAGGGCACCTCGGGGGAGGAAGGCGTGGCGGTCAAGTGGGCAGACTCGGGCGGGGGAGTGTAAGGAGCCGTCGAGGGCTCGGTGGTGAAGGAAGAGAAGACGGGCGGGGAGACTAGCTGAGTCTCGTGGGCGTAAGGGCCAGTGGCGAAGATGGAGTTTGGCCCGCCGGGGGAATACATGTTTGCGTGGACTGATAGGGATAGTATGTTGGTGGGGGATTGGGTGGCTGAGGGTGGTTCCGATGGAAGGAAGGATGCTGGGGAAGAAGGAGGGGCGACGAAGGGGACGTCCGTGGAAGGTGATTGGAGAGGAAGCTGAGCTTCATTTGTTTCGGTGGTTGAAGATTCGACGGCGTGGCCTATTCTTTTTGTCTTGTATGTTCCAAAGCACCAGTAATCTCCCCAGCAGCTTCCCCACCTTCGTTTCTGCAGAGAAAGAAATAACAGCTAGGAATTACAAGCCAATAGAGTGCAATAAATTATAGGTTACCAAAATTGCAGTTACAGAGCAGTAGCAATTGAACTTGAAGCTATGGATATTGACCAGAAAAACACCTACTCAATCATCAGATCTCCGAATATAGAAACTTTTCCATACAACAGAACGGAAACGAACAAGATGTCACAATAGGCATGAATCGCTCCAAAAACTCGCCAAAAACAACGATACTAACGAGGATTAAACTCCAAAAAAAAAGGAAAAAGTTGATAAAACAATCACCGAAGCTTGAGGAGCGCGATTCTCAGTAGAAGCGATCAGGGTAGCCGCGGCGTTGATCGTCTCCAACGCGTCCGTACCTCTTCTCATCTTCTTGTCTTTCTTTCTTGATGGAAACGATTGGAGAAGTGAAGTACCGATGAGCTCAGCTCAATCACATGATACGTTCTAAGCTCTACGCAACAGAGGAATCGAGATTCGAGAGGAAGAGAAGGAGAAAAGGATTTCGTCTGTGTTGCGCGTACAGATCAAACAGTTGAATTGTGTGCTTTTGTGCGACTCTGTGTGTGTCGTGGAGGTCAAACACGGCAAAGATTAAATGTCGAGGAAGTGATGATTAGAGCATCTCCAACGGGTACTTTATTTTTGTGTAAAACACAAAAATAGAGTACTATTCTACTCCAATGGGACTTTATATTTAACACAAATATTGTGTTGATCAGTAGAGAAACTCTAGATCTAGAGTACGCACAATTTTTAACACAAAAATAGAGTTTTAATTCTATTTATTATATTTATTTAATAATACATATTTTATTATATTTAAATATTTGATACACTATTATAATAATAAAATTAAAAATAATATAATTTATTTAATATAATAAAATTAAAATTAAATAATATGCTAATTTTATCATTTATTTAATTTTTAAATATTAATAATTAAAATATATTGACTTTTTAATTTTATATAATAAAGTTTAATAAGTCAATTATGATAGTAATATATAGAAATTTGATTTTTAGTGTAAAAATAGAGTTAATGTATTGGAGTGAAAACTAGTGTAAAAATAGAGTTTGTGGGTTGGAGTAAAAGCACTATATCAACTTTATTATTGTGTAATATTACCTGTATTTTTATGCGTTGCGTTGGAGATGCTCTTAGTTTGATTATTTATAGAGAAAGAAAGAGTCAGCTTTGAAATTTATTGCTATTGCGTTATTTTAAGTTTTATCTTCTTGCTAATTATTACTTAATAAGTAATAAAACATGCTTCCCCCCCCAAAAAAATAATAAATAAAACATGCATTGGAAATCGAATGAAGAAAAAGCCTTTGGTGGAAATCGATGAATGTGCGCACGTGTGGTCATCCACTTACGTCGTGTAAAAGCCAACCGCGTGGGGCCCACGTCGAAAAGTCTCCTTTTTATATTTAATTATTTTGTCATTGGAGAAATTTTATCGTGTACTGTACCCCATCCAAGACTATTTTACCACGTAACAATGGATTAAGTATAATTTTTCCTAAAACATTCTTTACATCGTAGTAAGTCAAATCTAATTCATAATTTAAAGAATCGAATTCGAAGTATAGTTAAATTAAAATTAAGCAACTTGCAGGGGCGCGTACGACCAAGAAGTCTTTATAGTTTATCTTTTAGAACGAACATTTTTCCTTGTACAGTTGTAGCAATGCTTTTTGTTCCAATAGCTTTTATTCCAAAAGTGTCGAGAAAGATCCTACTTTTCAACTAAGTTGGGCTACTTGAGATTTTCCACCGAGAGATATTTGTTGCCTTCTCAAGTTTCTTATATATCTCATATAATTGATAAACTATTCAATAAGCTGCAGATCATAAGCAACCCCAAGAATAATGAGAAAAAGGCCCAGCCCGATATTAAACATTTATGTTTAAAAACAATATACTATTTCCATAAATTCTTCAAAATCCTTGCAATAACAAACCAATCGCAGACAAGACCGACTTCAAAAGAAAGAACAATCAATAAGAGGAGATAAGTTTTTTTCTGTTTTCAATTGCTGAGTAGAGACTCAACTGCTTCGAAGAAGAGTGGAGCCATTTCTGGGCTCGGAGTTTTCAAAGCGCACTTGAGGCCTGGGACGCCCACGGTCGTCGTAAACTCTATCAAGAGAGGTATGCCTCGAGGAACCTTAGCAGAGAGGTAAAGCACATCTTGATTTGCATGCTTTCGCTTGGCTATGAAGAACATGTTATGCCCATTCAGTTTGTCCAAGGTTGCTTCGATGCTGTTAATTACTATGGCTGGGAAGTCCCTCGAAACTTCGTTCGAGTCGGGCAAAGATCTCCATGTCTGTACGATCAACAGTATCGACGCGATGATATTTCACAATCTTGATTAGTTTATTGAGAAATAATTCGAATGGCACATATACCTCGAGAAAGGCGTTTCGCTCCATTCTTCCATCCTCGGTGAATAATACGTTCATCGGGATTTTGTCGTTGAAGTACCAAACGGGCTGCTGATTGTTCTTCACGGCGACCTGTAGAAGCGAACTGGGAGGGCCGGGAGAAATGTTTTGGAATAAAACCATTGGCAGGAGAGTGCTTGCTGATGTCCCAGGTTGAAGTATGGGAACCTAGTAAACTTAAAAGTTTTGAGAAAAAAAAAGCATAAATGGAATATTCGTCGCACGTAATAAAAAGAACTGATAATTTCACCTGGAGTGCTCCGCTAGCTGCAAGGCCAAACGTGTTCTTGTTGAACTGAATCATAAACCCGTCTAAGGGAACCTGAGTGTTGTTCTCGAACAACATGTTGTAGAATACTTGGCCGTCTCTTCTCAGTAACTGTGCGCTTATCTGTAAGCCTTGGCCAGTCGAGGCTGGCAACAGAACCGGCAATGGAGGTCTGCAATTATTGACTTCACATTTAGTTCCCTCCTAGTCACTAACAAGCAAAAGATGAACAAAAGGCAAATACTAGAATCTAACATATCTGCAACTCAGGGAAGGGCTGTTTAGTAGTTAATGAATAGTAGTGAAAAGTAATAAAAATTTACCCAGCGGGCGTTGGAGGCTGATCAGTGAGGGCTAGGGCACTGTTAGTATTGTCCAGGCCAAGGTCGAGCAGGTCAGGGACTGGTGGTGGAGCGGCAGGCTGAAGGTTAGTCGTGGTGGGCGGTGGTGGTGATGAGCCTGACTCAGCTATACGAGCTGATGACTCAGAGTTCCCACCTTCAGTACCATCAGGATAATCCTCTTCCTCTGTTTTCTGAACAGTCTTCACACGAGTGACGAAAGTTTCGGGGGGTTTGTGGTAGACAGAGGACAATGTGGCGATGTTGGCGAGCAGTTCATCGAGAAGAGAAGGCTCAAGTTGGTTTGAGTCGTCGCTAATGACAGGCTTTTCCGCCAGTACAACATCCTTTGCAGCCTGAAGGATTAGGATATATTAGTTGATTTTTGCAGATAGAGATTTTGTAGTATGGTTCGAAGCAAAAAATTACTGCGTACCTCGGGATCAGTTGAAAGAAGGCGCCAATATATGTATGCACGGTCTCTGAGATCGGGGTTGTCGGTCTCCACAGTTGCATTATTGAGGACAACCTAAAATTTTAAATTTCACACATTAAAAATGAATATATTGATTTCCAGGAACATCTCTAAAGGACTGAACATGAAGAAAAGATAGAGCTCAAAATACCAAAAAACTTCAAGGCTATCCACAAATCAGGGGACACAAGATTCTGTGTAAGCATACCTGAATCATCTGTTGTGGACCTTCAGTTGGCTTCTTAAGAAAAAGTTTAACAGTAGCCGTCAACAACTGCAATTGAACTTGTGGAGGTTCCTCAGAAAAAGTCTCCAGAAAGCTCTCCAACAGCTCATCAGCATTATCAATTCTTTCAGCATACTCACCAATGATCCAGATCATGGAAGCCTGTCAAAAATCAAGAATTTCCGTGAAAACACCAAGAAACAGATGAGCTAAAGCAAGTAAAAAAGGATCATGCCCTTCAAATTACCTTGGCCTCAGGTTCATCCAATGTGTCCAAGCTCTCACACAGAGTTGCGATTATGGATTCATATCTAAAGTGTATGAAATATGTAAGTCGACAAGAACAATAAATAAATGACCTCGTAATTTCATCATAAGCGACAAAAGGGGAAAAACAAAAGCACTTACGTGTTGGGATATCTTCTGAATATATCCTTGATCACTATGATAGCTTCTTGGACAACGTAATTGACTTTAATCTTAATCAACTCAAGTAAGACACTGATACACCGTTCAGCAGCCCTCTCTAACTTAATGGCACATCGTCCAATAGCACGGACAGCTTTCCTGACAAAATCCACATCAACTTCTGTAGCATACTCTTTGAACTCCAATAAAACCTGAGATAGCAGAAGAGGAAAGATTAATGAAATTGACCAAATGATAATGGTCCAATCTACTACAATTCACAATATGCCAACCTGGTCAATGTTCCTATCAGAAGCAAGTTTGATCATGATTTCTAGCTTTTCCATCTTCACATAAATTGGATCGTTATATTTGCAGAAGAACACCTAGAGAAAATCAGCACAAACATGTAAATATTTGATTTCCTCTAAGTTACAAATTCCAAAAAGAAAATGTGTTAGCTACCTTAATTTCATGAGCAAGAACAGTGGGACGCTTTTGCACGATGAGGTTTATATTTCGTAAAGCAACATACTGAATTTCTGGTTCTGCAGAAAGCAATGTCACGAGAGGAGGAGCCAATTTCTTGCAAAGGTTCCTGACTACATCCGTGCTGGTAATCAGTTCCATTTGCAAGAGAATCATCTGGATTTAGCTCCAACAAGAATGGTTTTACAAGAAAAGAAAAAAGTTAGTTTCCAATATTGGTAAGTTAGCCCTAGAGACTTCTAACAGAAAAGGAATCAAGAGGAACAGAAAAAGACAACCAATTTTGAAAAGTTATCATATGATAAAAACGCCAAAAGATGAAAATTTTCTCTAAGTGAACCTTGACAGCTGAAAGGACAACAGCACAATTTGCATGCTGTAACCGAGGCGTAACACGTTCAACTATGTTTTCTGCCTCGCGAGCATCAGCTGTTTTGTATCTTGAAAGAGCATCCAAAATGAAAACCTGACCCCACCTGATTATAAAACATAGATCCGTGTCAATCAAACGAAACTAAAGAGAAGATCTAATTTGAAATAAACGCAGCACACAATTATTGAATATTGAAGTCAAAACAACGCCAACTAAGCACTTACGTGAGATGCTTCTCATGAGATGATATATGGTCAACAACTAGAACTATCATCCTATAGTTAAGATTCATTGTCTAATGTAATTTCATATAACAAAACCCAATATGGAAAACCCAGTAAGAGGAAGGCAAGAGTTGCAGCAACATTTTCCCATTCTATGCAATGGTAATGCAAAACATGCTCTAACTGTCTCAAATATAAGCTAATCCAAACAAGTCATATTTATTGGCGTACTCTGTGCATTCATTGAGAGCAGTAAGAAGCTTTGACAACGTGTGACTGGTAATCTCAAATATGGGTCTGCTGCTACTCTCTTGAATCTCAGCGAGTGCAGCAACAGCATTTGCAACTACCATTGGATTGTTGTCAGATATTAAATCCTTGAGAGCATCTAGGAAACCTCTGTCCTCCACTAATTCAGCATTAATGTCATAGAGTTTAGCAACACATACAGCAGCTGTCTTGCGGACGTATGGATCATCATCCTGAAAAAGAAACAGATAGTAACTGATAAGCTGGAAATGTTAATTAAGTTCTGATCAGAAAAAAATAGTTCGAAATATCTGTTGGCCGATTAGAAGCAAATACAAGAATAGGTGATTTACCTTGAGACAGCGCTGCAAGGGATCACATAAGTACTCAGTTATCTTATCAACGCGGATGCATCCCATTGTCCTTACAGCCAAAGCACGGATCAAGGGATTTGGATCTTGTGAATCCTGAAAAATACATATGGAATTCCATCCTTGGTCATGATTATCAAGACGACATAGCATAACCAATCATATCAAGTGGGTAAAGGGTATTTTACCTTCACGAATGTATTAACAGCGAGAATAGCAAGATCAGGCTGGCTCTTCGCATAGTTAATAAGATACAAATATACAAGCTTCTTTAGCTCCAAATTTTCCGTTTGCATACAATTCACAACATCGGTAAACAGTGAGGACACGTCCTTCCCCACTGTCATTGCTGCAATCACCTTCTTCACTGCATCTTTTCTCTTATCCTGCACCAAATGTAGTTTAAAATCACGCAACGAATATCAACACAAAAAATAGCCTTTTAAATTAGAGTATAAAACATAAAAGATCGAAGTATAAAACATGTAAAAGATCAAACAGATCTAAGTCCTAATTCTCTTGCAAACAAGAAAGCAGATATAGACAGATTGAAATAAAATCTTCTCCAGACCTCAATAGTTTCCTGATCAATCCCAGCGGAATTCTAATTCAAACAGCCATAGATCACGCAATAAAAATTGACATGCAACTAATAAGTAATAACCAGGATCTTGTGAAGTATGCTTTAAATAAAAACATGAGAAACTTCGCCTCTATAAATCACCAACGACCAGAAAGCCCTAAAATAATCAGAAGCCAGGCGAAAAAATGGCAGATCTATAAAATAATCATTTTGAAACGCCAAATCAAATCTCCGATCCACACAAACCTAATTCCAGGAAGCATGAGCTTCGAAAAGGCTAAGCAAACAGAAAACGACCTAAAAATGCAATTATAATCATCATATTCATTTATTCAGTCGAAAACAGACCTTGTACTGGGAATTGAGCTCTTCTTTGAGCTCAGGGATTTCGCCCTTTTTAGTCGTGGAGAAATACTTCGAATCGTGTCCGCTCATCTCTCTTTCCTCTTAGATCAGCAGATGGGCTATGTTCTCACAGGAAGCTACAGAAATGGCGAGATGACTGAAACAAAGGCAAAGCGTAGAAATTTTGATGAGATGCGAACGACGGGTCAGGATGGACCGGGTCGACCCGTCTGACCAAATATCAATTTTTTATTAAAATGATAATTTTTGTAAAAAAAGAAAATACGAAATTATTAAAGTCTCGGGCAAAAACAGTTGCAGCTGATAACCCTTCATCTTACTACGATCATCAGTCAACAGCCATCGCCATCTCTGCTATGCTCTGTTCTATCTCGCGCGCTCAATCGTCACTCTCAATCTGAGCAAAGATCGTATGATAAATCGAAGCCAACATCTAACATGTCGGCGTCCACCACTACCAAGTTGAAGCTTCAAGCTCAGCTTGTGAAACCCAAACGACGCCGCTCCAAAGAAACAACCATCACCACCTCCGCCGCGCCGTCGCCTTCTCCCTCAGCCTACGCTACTTCTCAGGGAGGTGCGACCGACGGATATGTTCAAGAGCACTCCTCTGTCTCGTCGTTCAGTAAATTCAACACCGCGCTCACGGCGGGCTTGTTAAATCCAATGTCCCCACCGCCGCCGCCGGAGGTCGACCTAAAGACACGATCGAGTCCGACGCTTTTCGAAATGATGTCCAATGACGCCTCGAATGGGGATTTCGGGGATTTTTTAGCTCAAAGCCAGCTAAGATCAGATCTCGCCACCGCCATGAACGGTGTCGTTTCGCCCCAATACGACCGCCAGGCGCCAACGATCCAATCCTTCGATTGTTTCAAACGGGGTTTTTCCGCCCCAGAACCACCAGCCGTCGAATCAGTCCACGGCCCTTGTTCCATATCCAAACGGCGTCATTTCTTCCCATAGTGAGAGAAGATCCGATCGCTTCGCAGAGCTCGCGTTAAATGCTACCAGTCAACCTCAGAAACACCAAACATCAGAATTTCTGGTGAGCCATCGTGGAGAAGCTAAGCAGGTATTGATCCAACGGCGTTTGAGTGAGATTTTGGCTGTAAAGACGATCCCAGGAAGCAGCTTTAATGACTCAGACTCAAGTGATTTGAAGCTGACGCTGAGTTCTAAGGATGGTGTGACCGTCGACATTAGTGTTCATAAGCAAATTCTCGTGGCTTGCAGTAGGTTTTTCAAATCGGAGTTGAGCGAAAAGGAATCTTCAGGGACTCGGACCATGGAGATTGAGATCGAATACTGCGATGATATGGAGGTTTATGTGGAGATGCTGAGGTTGATGTATTGTAAGGATCTGAGGAGGAGGCTGATGAAGGAAGATGTAGATCGAGTCCTTGGTATCTTGAAGGTAAAACTGGATTATAACGTTTTGCTCTAAGATTATGACTAGATTGATTCCTTGGACGAAATGCTCGACAATTTGATGTATGTGCAACATGTTCTAACAACTTGATTCTTCGAATAGGCCGTAGTCGATTAAGATGGAATGTAGAAGGAATCTAACTACTTACATAATATGATGTCTGTTCACTACTGGATTGCTGCTGTACTAACAGCTACATGCTGAAATTAAATCATGGAACAATCCTTTTCAGACATGAATCTCTGTTTCTTGGATACAAGTGAAAGTCGGGGAAAAGATAAAAGATTCGAGGACCTTCGTAAAACAATCAGTATCATGATGTTGCGTTTATTGCTTCAGTAGTTGGAATACTTTTTACGCATATCTTGCTACTGACTTCAATTTTTAATGCCTGATTAGATTTCTGCTGCAATTGGATTCGATGCCTGCATATTATCTTGCTTAGAGTACTTAGAAGCTGCTCCATGGTCAGAAGACGAGGAAGTATCTTCATTACTATCGCAGCTACAGCTCGAAGGGATCGAAGCAGAGGAAGTTCTAAGGAGAATTTCTCACGAATCCACCACAGATTTAAACAGAGGAAGAAGCCATAACGAAGAAATGCTCCTCAAACTGCTACAAGCAGTTCTCGAAGGTAAGGACGAAAAGGCTCGAAGAGAAATGAAAGCCCTTGTCGCCAAAATGCTGCGTGAAAGCTCTTCACAGAACGACCTGAGAAAAGAATCTTTATACATCGCCTGCAACGATTGCTTAAAATCGCTTCGCCTCCATTTTCTATCAGCAGCAGCAGCGAATGGTGAGAGCTCTCAAAAAGCAGAGCAGATAGTGAGACAAGCTGATAACTTGCACTGGCTATTAGATATACTAATAGACCGGCAAATTGCTGAGGACTTTCTTACCACTTGGGCTTCTCTCTCCGAACTATCAAAGGCACACTGTAAAGTGCCCGTTAGGCACAGGTTCGAAATAAGCAGAATCACAGCTCGGTTTTTCGCAGCAATAGGAAAGAGGCAGATGCTGGCTTCTAAAGAGGCAAGGTGCATGCTTTTAGAAACATGGCTTGTTCCATTTTATGAAGATTTCGCATGGATGAAGAGGGCTTCAAATGGACTCGATAGGAATCTAATCGAAGAGGGCCTTAGCAACACGGTATTAACTTTGCCACTGAATCTGCAGCAGGAAATTTTCATGTCGTGGTTCGATAGGTATTTGAATTCTGGCGAAGATTGTCCGAATATTCAGAGGGGATTCGAACTTTGGTGGAGAAGGGCGTTCTTGAAACGTAATGACGAAGCTGATGGTAAGAACCTGATGAGGATTGTGAGATTGGATTGAACGTCGAAGCTTTGAACTGGGCTTGATCCGTTCGGTGTTGTCAATTGGTTTTTTGCTTGTATATGAATTCTATCAAATGAAACTTCAATACGATACGAAGATGATTTATAACACCTCAACTCAACCCTTGTGCTTTTCCAGCCAACCTAAGTAACGGGTAACAAAATCAAGAACAGAAGAAAACAAAAAAGAGTAACTTTTTTCTTTATGGGATTCTGAAATGAAGCGGCTAATGGTCATCCATAAGCTTACAAAGAGAACGCCGATGAAATTGGCAGTAATAAAATCACTCACTTGCAGTTGCAGGTTCTCGACTATTATCTAATTGGAAAATTAAAATTAGAATATTCCCTCTTATCTCTAAATCGTCACAACACCAGGTTCAAAGTTTTCGGCCATTATATTCCCATGTGATTATCATTTCATTCAATTGAACCTTCAGGCTTATTGAAAATTGGATCAAACTTAATTACTTAGTAATAGCTGGAAGACGGAGAGACACGACAGCATATCAAATCGGCTGGGATACTTACTACTAACAAAATAAATTAAAATTAAAATGGAGAACCTACAAAAAAAGATAAAAAAAAAAAAAAGATTTTTATATAGATTCTTTGAATGGACGTACCGTAATTTTGCGACACCTCATTTCTTCATGCATATTCTTGATGGGGCCTCACCACAGTATAGTGACACCTCATTATTTCCAGTAGCTTCGATACGTATTACTTAGACACATGCCATCACAGCATTCGGCCAACTCTTTTTCCCCATTGAATCGCCCATATAAACGAAACCAGCCTTTCTTACATTCACTTCGTTTTTGCACACTTGAATCGTAGTTGATAAGATTCTCTCTCACACACACAGACAAGAAGCTTTTGTGAAGAACACACCAGGAAGTTGAGGAGACATGGAAGATCATCACAAGGAAGAAGAGAAAAAGGAAGAGTCTTTCATCGAGAAGATCACTGGAAAGATCAGCGCCCACGATTCGTCCTCTTCTTCGTCATCATCAGAATCCGACGATGACAAGAAGGAGAAGAAGAAGGAAAAGAAGAAGAAGAAGGACAAGTCGAACCGTCTCTTTGTAAGAGACAAGCCTCTTCACCAAGTCCTCGGAGGTGGCACTGGTAAGCTTTAAACTAAAGAAAAAATGGGGAAAAAAGAGAATAACACGTGAGAAGGATGAAGATTAGCTAGCAGACATTTCCCAGATGGAAATTTTCCATTGTTATTTACTAGCCTTCATAAAGATTGGATCTTTTTTATCGCTATGCTGATAAGATTAGGCTGAAGATGATTGATTATATCGCAATTTTTGGATCCTTTTATTATATCTTGATGGCTTTATCAAGAATTTTTTCTTTTATGGCATTCGTTCTTTCTGATATTAGTTTATTTCCATTTGGATATCGGGAAGCGGTAATATTAGATCGTGTTAGAACAAGTTGAACAAGAAATTGACAAGCTTTTCGATTAAATCTCATCTTTTCATATAATTTAAGGCCGAATCCTAACGATCTGTAACCATCATCAGCTGCAGATGTGTTCTTGTGGAAGGACTGGAAAACTGCAGCCACAATTTTAATCGGCGCTACAGCCATATGGCTTCTTTTCGAAGTCTTCGAATACCATTTGCTCCCTCTGATCTGTTACTCTTTGATCGGCGGCTACACCATCTTCTTCGTGTGGGCAGTTGCAACTGCGTTTTTCACCAAGTAATAAGCTTTGGCCCCTTCTCTTCTTACTAAGGCGTTTACTATGATGCTCTCTGTAATTTTCAGACATGCTTATTCAAACACTTGTGCTTTTCCTTACAGATCTCCCCCGCCGATCCCTGAATTAACTCTCCCCGAAGACTCGGTGCTCAGAGCTGCCTCTGTTTTGAGGGTCGAGTTCAATAAGGGGATTGAGTTCTTGAGGGACGTTGCTTTCGAAAGGGATGTAAAGAAGTTCATCGGAGTAAGTGATTGAATTTCTTGACAACTGTGTGCGTGTGTTCTTCAAGAAAGAAGCTTAAGCTCAAACCACAAATGAATTCATCAAACAGGTGGTTGCTGCTCTATGGATCTTGGCCCTCGTTGGCAAAGCCTGCACTCTTCCTACGCTTATATTCGCAGGTGACGCGCGAATTTTCTCGGCACTTTTTGCCATGGTTTTTTCGCCGGCGGCTATCTTCTTACGACTTGATTCTTCTTTTTCTGAAAAATAGGGACGGTGTTGCTTTTTACGGTGCCCGTGCTTTACGAGAAATACGACCACAAAGTGGATGCTTTGGCTGAGAAGACGATGTATGAGGTGAAGAAACAGTACGCAGTTTTTGATGAGAAGGTAGTGAGGAAAATACCAAAAGGGCCTTTGGAGAAGATCACTAATGCCAAGAAGGAATGAGCTCTACGCCTCTTTTATGTATGTAGAGAGATCCATCGCCTATTGTGAAATCTTCTATAGTATATCATGTACTATTACGAAGTCTATGTTTATCTTATGCTTTTCTTTCGGTTTGATATGCAGATGTTTCTGGATATCATTGTGTGTTGGTCTAATGTTGAAATAAGATTTGGATTTATGAGTTCATTCTCGCATTCTCAAAAAAAAAATATTATCAGGAGAACAAATAAGGCTTTTCTAGAGGTAAATGACATGACAAGGCAACAGCAGAGAGTCGTTATTGATCAGCCGTAATGTTAGATTCATTTCTCATCTTTTTTTTCTTGAAAGCGAATATTATTTCGATTCATAGACAATTGGGACACGTTAGAGGATTTACATAGTCACGCTAGCCTTAACTAGCCGTTCCATTAGGACTTTGGTAGTTATATGTATTATTAAATTTACACAGAAAAAAATATAAATTCATGCTAAAAACATGTGAAGCGACCTTATAATATTGTATATAGGACACACAATGCTAGTGATAAGATAATTGTATCTTTTTTTCAGAATTAGATGGAGAAGCGAAGAGAGGAGATGATATGGAACTGTGGTAGTTCGTTGTACGATGCTCAAGAACTGATTTCACTCGCAGACATGATTGAGAAACACATGACGACGATGTCTCCTTCATCACCTTCGTTTTCTGATCTCAGCTCATCAAACTTAGTTCAAGAAATAAATACTTCGACGAAGAAGTCGAAGAAGAAGAAGGTAAACGAGATTGTTAGGAGCAAACTTAGGTGCTTTTTCTCCAATTCAATCATTTGAATGAAATGCGTGTGTATGTGATCCACCCCTCTACGTCATATTTAATAATGACGTGAGAGGAATAATAATAAAGGAAAATGTTTTACTAGCTCGTATGTTCAGTTGTTCACGTACGTCGTCATATTCGTGTGAAGTTGTTATGGGACGATCGTGTAAGACTTTGATTACTCTCGTAACTTCTCAGAATACTATCGTGAGACAGATGGAAAAGCTGTTGTTTCTTCGGTTGCGTCTGGTCGGCGGCAATATAATGAAATGGTTTCTTGTGACTCTTCGATCGGCTCAGATGAACGCTTCTAGAATGAAAGGAGTTAAAAATCCTTCCGAGAGTCTTCAAATGCAGGTACAATTCGCGAGTACCCAGATGATGATGAGGGCATAGGTGATAACTATTATACACAACATGAAGAATAAATAGGCCTAGAGTTGATGAAGACTATCCATGACCTTAGACGTAGTCGAGGCGTGTGTTGGACACACTGTCCGTAAAACGAAATCGCCCCGATATTCTGTGCTTTCGGTTATCAGCGATCGTCCCCAAGATACAACGACATTTTCTTAACTCGTAATCGCAGCACAACGACTAGAGTTTTACGACGAATCGTACTCGAAACTTGAGTTTTTCTTGCTTCGGGATTTTAGGGAGTTGGGAGTGAATGATGTAATTTGTGTGAGTTGAAATGAATCTTTTTTTTTTTTCAATTCATGAGGGGTCTATTTATAGATTTTCTCACGCAGGGGCTTAATTGCAATTTCAAGAACTTTCTGGACTGCTTATGTAATTTTTCAGGGATCTAAACGCAATATTTCAAACTAGTTGGACTGTCGGTTTATATACTGGCCCGATTCTCGGGCCGACAGCCCGAATCTCAGCATGTCCCACCGGCAGCGGCCCGGTTCTCTAACCTGACCCACCAGCGGCTCGACCGACACCTCTTGTTGGGCCGAATCAGCTCAACAGCCCACTGAGGCCCAGACGATCCAATGGATCGCGCCACCTCATCTGGATTGCTCAATCATCTTCACCTCGACTGCCATGTCACCGGCATCGTCGCCGTCGCCACCCATCGGAGGAAAAATTTAAATAATATAACATCTGCTCTATTTTAACCCAAAATCAAAACGCAAAGTCCAATTTGAAATAAATGAAATCAGCCCAGCCCATTTGATCATTCTAGTACTTTGTTTTAATACATATCCAATTGCCATACGTAAAGAGAAAAAAAAATAATTAAAGAGAAGAGATGGGCGATAGTGAACGAGACGGAGAAGAAGAAACAAGGAACAACCAGTAATTGATCTTTAGAGCTTGCAACCGTCCCTGCTCGATTTAAGGTTTAGAAAGGTACGATGTTTCCTAATCTCACTCTCAATTCCATCAAGATCATGCTAGGGTTCCTTTTCTTTGACAAACTATTCCGTGCGCAGCCTCTGTAATTTATGTCTTTGACTTAGCTACGGTTCTCAGATCCTGATAAAACTTATTTCTGTGGAAAGCCAACTCTCTTGTCTATTCACAGCCGTTAGAATGGGTTAAATCGGATCATTCTTCAATTTTCTATGGATTTTTAAGTTGACAGCGAAAACAGGACAATTTCTGTTCGCGCAGTCGCTGATTTTAGCGAATTTGAACTAGCTACAGTACCCCAAATCTTGCTAAACTTGTTTATGTGGAAAGATGACTTTCTCAGCTGTTTACAGCCTCTGGAATCACCTCGATCCGATACTTGTGCGAATTGTTATGAATTTTTGAAGTTTCTGCCGCAAAACAGAAATTTTCTGGTGAATTATCAAAGGATTTCGAAATATTCAACATTTACTGGTTCAGCTGCTCTTCATACAGATTACAGCTTCAAACAAATGTTCTTGTAGCAGTTTCAGCGCTCTTTTTGATGCCGGATTTCGTGTTTATGCTATAGTTTTTAAGAACCTCGCTTATTAACGATGAATTGATCTCTTGAGCTTGTGATATCAAATGCTAGATGGAGGGACATCGAGACGGGACTTGAGGGCAGCCGAGGAGGCCGAAAAGAGTTAGGCATATGCGGTGAGTGGGTAATACGGGGACCCCTTCCCTCACGGGACGTGTGTACCTCGTCGAGTCTTTTTATTTCGTCGTCTTATGACATCTTTTTACGTCATCGTCCTATGAATTGTTGTGATATCGTGGGGATTTGCGATAGTGAGCCTTGTTGGCTATAGGATTTATATGTTTGGGGTGGTCGAAGAGTTTTGGGACATATATGCTGCTCTGAGTTGTGTTGACGGTAACACGGAGCATCACGTGGTGTGATGGCGTGTTACTATTTTATGTCTTGGTCTTACTAATAGGGGGCCTTATCGGCTATAGATCGTGCAGTCTTGTCGAGGTTGATGAGTAGTTGGTTGTATGTGTGATTTTGTGAATTGAGTCAGGACTTTACGGAGATACGCGACGTGATGGCACGTCAGTGTTCGATATTGGTGAGTTGATTTGTGAGTTTACGGATGGTGATATTGTTTTGGTCTTGTTTGTTGCATACACTTGGTACCAAGTTCTAAGTAGCCCGAATGGCCACGTTCGGGTGAGTGCGGAGTGGCAAATCGAGTAAGTAGCCCGTGGCTTGGCACACCCGGGTGAGTGAGGCCCAGCGATTGCACCCTTCCAGTGCCATGTGTTGATTTGATATTGATTATCGTTGAAGGGTGGTCGCTGGGGAGATTTTGGCCAACGTCACCGTGTATGTGTGGGACATGCATGTTATAGTTGTTGATATGTCAGTTTTGAGTCCACGGTCTAGAGTACGGTGACGGACTCGGACAGAGCTCAGTTCGAGGGAGGAGCTGGCCACCCACGCGTCGTTTATGTGATTACGTGGATTTGATGACGTATTTGATACGTCTTGTGATAGTCAGTGGTCGTTTTTGGTCTCGTATGAATGGTGGAAAATGTTCTTTTGTAAATGGAGTGGTCTATATATTTGAATTGTTATGATTTCATAGTAAAGGGCGCACCTTCCGTGAGGGATAAAGTGTGTCCGTATTATTTTCTCACTGAGCTTTGCTCACCCCATATATATGTATACATATATATATATATGTAGGCTTAATTATTTTTTGGTCCTGTAAGTTAGGGGGGTGGCGTTATAGGGACCGTTATCTTAGGTGGTGCGTTATAGGGACACTAACTTTCGAAAAAATGGCAATTTAGGGACAATATACGCTCCGACCCGGTATTTAGACCCAAATCCGCTGACGTGGAACCCGATCGGTGCCGCGTGTGCGTATACGATTTAGCGACGGAGTTTAGCGACGGAAAAACCGTCGCTAAAGGTGGAGAAAATAATAAAAAAAAATTAATAAATCAGTTCCGTCGCAAAACAGCTCAGCGACGGAAAATCGGTCGCTAAAAAATTAAAACAGCTTCTCCAATCGATCCGTTGCCGCCGTCAGAATCCAAGGTCGTCGCCGCCCCAGACTCGTGGGCCGGCGTTTCTAGGGTCGCACCCAAGGTTCGACAGTGACTGCGGCTCGGGGACAATCGAGTGCGACAGCAATTTGGTGGTGGGTTTGGCTCGACGACGGCTCCTTCTCGGCGACGGCTTGTCGACTGCTTCTCGACGGCAGCGGTGGAAGTCGCGGCGGTGGACGGCCGCGGCTGCTTCTCGGAGACAGCTTCTCGACGGCGGCGGCTTCTCGGAGGCGGATCTGGCAGCGAGAAGGCGGTTGCGATGGCTGAGCTGTTTCTAATTTTTTTTTTTATTTCTGTTCCCTTTAGCGACGGATGTGCCGTCGCTAAATCCGTCGCTGGACTGTTTAGCGACCGATCGGTTTCCACGTCAGCGGATTTGGGTCTAAATACCGGGTCGGAGCGTATATTGTCCCTAAATTGCCATTTTTTCGAAAGTTAGTGTCCCTATAACGCACCACCTAAGATAACGGTCCCTATAACGCCACCCCCCCTAACTTACAGGACCAAAAAAATAATTAAGCCTATATATGTATATTTCTTTCTAGGTTGTTGTCTTTGCTTGGAGGTTTGCCATTCTCGTCCGTCACTTCTGCTACTGATTCCTACTTGGTATTCCACCTTTCTTTCACATCGATAAATCCATTGGCAGAGTGTCTTTTATGTGGATATTGTGTATAAATTCTTTCGCTTGTCGAGGTTTTGAATTATTTTGTACAATGTGAAATAGCATTAGATATTTCATCGAGTTTTAATTACGACTTCTGTCGTGTGACTTATTTCGCGAAGTATGAGTGGATATCGAGCCTTGCGTTTATTGAGAAACGCGGCGACTGTCGCGCCTTGGACGCGGGTCGGGGCGTGACAGTTTTGGTGGTATCAGAGCCTTGTGTGCATTCCTTACCTTTTCTTTCTTTGGTATTGCCAATGGATCCATTCAGTTTCTATCATTTTCATTCATAGTCGTTATGGCACCTCCAATTCTTTTTATGACGAGTCTAGGAACACGTCTTTTGTGGTCCTTCGAGCTATGTTTCTTGATCTTTCCCTTGATACATCGATGACATATTATTTGTGGTTTTACGATTCCTATCGAGCAAGCACAAGTTCAGATATGAGTTGATCAGTTAATGAAATCATAGCAATATCAGATGTATTAAGATTACGTTCGTATACATGGAGTTCCACCACATACGATGGGTCGATTTTTTTTTACTTTACCTTGAGGTTTATGTGTTGTTCGTTTGTCGTCGAGAGTTCGGGATGTCCCTTAACGCAAAAGATGTATTACCATTATTTAGAATATTGATTCTCAATCCAGATACATAATCTGGAGGGTTGAATATTAGGGATGTACATGTTATTTATAATTCTTCATTAGCCTGAGAGCTACGACATTCGATGGTATGAGATGCGCTATTATAGCGGATGTAGGTCGAATTGAAGTCCTAGAGACATTAGATACCTTGGTGATCGACGATATTGTGTGAATTGCAATGGAACGTGTGGACTAGGATGTGCATCGACGGATGTAGAAGCGTAAAGCGACATCGTCTGAGATTATTCGTTGGCTAATCTTGGTAGAGAATTTTGTTATCATCCCCATTAGTTCGACATTGTTCTTATCATTTTTTTTTTTTTTTTTGCCTTTGAAACCTCACATATTGGCTTCAATATTTGTTCCATTAGGCCAAGCTCTCCTTGAGGATCGCTCGATCTATCTTATCATTGATCTAAGTTCTTATCGATTCGGTATGGTCTTGCTACAAGTCCACCTAATCTTGTTTATCCCTTACTACTTATCTTAGTGATTAATACCCCGCATAGGAATGTATTGATCGAGACTCGATGTTTAAGAGTTGTCATATTTTCCTTAAGAATTCTGTTGTAGTAGCCGACTTGATACCTTTATGGTCGATAGATCTCGATGCCATCCTTGGCATGGGATCGTTTATTTCATCGTCATGCCATCCTTTATTAAGCCTTTTTGCTTTCCGTATGTCGGGATTCCAGAATTGATTTTTGAAGAACGCCAATAGGTATCACTTGATATCATTTCTATACTCTAATCTCATAGCAGGATGTGAGGCATTCTTAAGCTTCAACCGTACACATTTCTCATGATGCGATGAAGATAAACGGCATTTCCCGTTCTAAAATTATTCCTTCACGTATTTTCGAAGATCTACCTAGACAACCATATGCGCATCGACTTTGTCATTGATATGCTATCTGAGATTCACCCTTGTACCGACACCTCCATACTGGATGACTCCAGTCAACTTAACGAGTCCAAGGCGCAACTGGGAGATCTATCAGATTAAGAATTCATTTGGCCTATTACAATTATGTGCATTGCTCATGCGATGTTCGTCATGAGAAAATTGAGCCACTTCGTCTATATCTCGACTACTATCAGTGGAATAAGATGGTAATCAAAAGAGATATTCTCTTCCTTTGATTGATGATTTGTTCGATCGATTCCAAGGAGCAACGTTTATTCTCAAAATTTGATTTGTTATCTAAACATTTGCGAATTCTGATATCCCTAATTCTACTTTTCGAAACTCGTATGTGCATTTGGAATTCTATATTATGTCCCTTTGACTCAAAATGCTCTACCAGCCTTTACGAATCCCACGACTCGAATTTTTCTACCATATTTCGGTAAGTTGGTAATTGTCTTTATCGATGATAGATCTGACGATCAACATGTTAATCATCTTAGAATTGTACAGGATATTTTTCGACGAGATTGTCTTTTGCGAAATTTTGAAACGTGAACTTTGCTTCGTGAACTCAACTTTCTAGGTGAACGCCGTAGCCGATGAACTTAATATGAGTCTTCCACCTCGCTTGCTACGATCCAATTTTCTGATCTTCCTCTATTGGAACAAATTATAGGCTTTCGTATATCGCCCATCATAGGGAATCATGTGAAGCTTTACTCAATGAATTTGAAGTTAGACCTACCTTTTCGAGCAGATTAGAGAAAAGAAGTTGCACGATGATCATCGATAACTTGTTGCAAAGGAAAAACAACTAGCGACATCAAGATTTGAAAAGACGTGATCTTATCTTACCTTCCGTAATCGTGTTTGCGTAACGTTCGACCTATATCTTCGTAGAAATATTCTCAGGAAAATTCATTCTTCACCCTATGTGATGCTTCTCGATGGCACGGAGAGATATACACCTTTCTTTTGCGGTGAAGTCGACATCAAATAATAGAAGACGAAAGCTAGAATTCAACGAAGGAGCGTAATTTTCCTAAAGATTCCTCTTAGAAGAGCGTGTTACGAATTTGCATCATGGAAAGCTCTGTCCTAGGTATATCACTTCGTTTACCATCACAGGATCTGCCATGTCGCGTATAGATTGGATATACTATTGAAGCTATCACAAATCTATTGTGTTCTTTTCAATTCATGCTCTGGCAATACGAGCTTGATCTTTCGTGTATACTCAAATATTCTTCACTTGATTTAAGGATAATACCTATGCGTAAGTCCAACGAATTCACATCTTCGATCGGCAAGAGAAGAAGGTTCATAGCATCTTCATCCCGATGGTGAAAGTGTTTACAAGCGACAAAGTCGGAAGAAACGTGGGAAGCGGAGGCATTGACACATGGTCATTGTTTACATTAAATCAATCCCTTAGGTACGGTTACGTTTCGTGGACGAAACTTTTTGAAGGGGGAGATATCTTATAACATCTGCTCTATTTTAACCCAAAATCAAAACGCAAAGTCCAATTTGAAATAAATGAAATCAGCCCAGCCCATTTGATCATTCTAGTACTTTGTTTTAATACATATCCAATTGCCATACGTAAAGAGAAAAAAAATAATTAAAGAGAAGAGATGGGCGATAGTGAACGAGACGGAGAAGAAGAAACAAGGAACAACCAGTAATTGATCTTTAGAGCTTGCAACCGTCCCTGCTCGATTTAAGGTTTAGAAAGGTACGATGTTTCCTAATCTCACTCTCAATTCCATCAAGATCATGCTAGGGTTCCTTTTCTTTGACAAACTATTCCGTGCGCAGCCTCTGTAATTTATGTCTTTGACTTAGCTACGGTTCTCAGATCCTGATAAAACTTATTTCTGTGGAAAGCCAACTCTCTTGTCTATTCACAGCCGTTAGAATGGGTTAAATCGGATCATTCTTCAATTTTCTATGAATTTTTAAGTTGACAGCGAAAACAGGACAATTTCTGTTCGCGCAGTCGCTGATTTTAGCGAATTTGAACTAGCTACAGTACCCCAAATCTTGCTAAACTTGTTTATGTGGAAAGATGACTTTCTCAGCTGTTTACAGCCTCTGGAATCACCTCGATCCGATACTTGTGCGAATTGTTATGAATTTTTGAAGTTTCTGCCGCAAAACAGAAATTTTCTGGTGAATTATCAAAGGATTTCGAAATATTCAACATTTACTGGTTCAGCTGCTCTTCATACAGATTACAGCTTCAAACAAATGTTCTTGTAGCAGTTTCAGCGCTCTTTTTGATGCCGGATTTCGTGTTTATGCTATAGTTTTTAAGAACCTCGCTTATTAACGATGAATTGATCTCTTGAGCTTGTGATATCAAATGCTAGATGGAGGGACATCGAGACGGGACTTGAGGGCAGCCGAGGAGGCCGAAAAGAGTTAGGCATATGCGGTGAGTGGGTAATACGGGGACCCCTTCCCTCACGGGACGTGTGTACCTCGTCGAGTCTTTTTATTTCGTCGTCTTATGACATCTTTTTACGTCATCGTCCTATGAATTGTTGTGATATCGTGGGGATTTGCGATAGTGAGCCTTGTTGGCTATAGGATTTATATGTTTGGGGTGGTCGAAGAGTTTTGGGACATATATGCTGCTCTGAGTTGTGTTGACGGTAACACGGAGCATCACGTGGTGTGATGGCGTGTTACTATTTTATGTCTTGGTCTTACTAATAGGGGGCCTTATCGGCTATAGATCGTGCAGTCTTGTCGAGGTTGATGAGTAGTTGGTTGTATGTGTGATTTTGTGAATTGAGTCAGGACTTTACGGAGATACGCGACGTGATGGCACGTCAGTGTTCGATATTGGTGAGTTGATTTGTGAGTTTACGGATGGTGATATTGTTTTGGTCTTGTTTGTTGCATACACTTGGTACCAAGTTCTAAGTAGCCCGAATGGCCACGTTCGGGTGAGTGCGGAGTGGCAAATCGAGTAAGTAGCCCGTGGCTTGGCACACCCGGGTGAGTGAGGCCCAGCGATTGCACCCTTCCAGTGCCATGTGTTGATTTGATATTGATTATCGTTGAAGGGTGGTCGCTGGGGAGATTTTGGCCAACGTCACCGTGTATGTGTGGGACATGCATGTTATAGTTGTTGATATGTCAGTTTTGAGTCCACGGTCTAGAGTACGGTGACGGACTCGGACAGAGCTCAGTTCGAGGGAGGAGCTGGCCACCCACGCGTCGTTTATGTGATTACGTGGATTTGATGACGTATTTGATACGTCTTGTGATAGTCAGTGGTCGTTTTTGGTCTCGTATGAATGGTGGAAAATGTTCTTTTGTAAATGGAGTGGTCTATATATTTGAATTGTTATGATTTCATAGTAAAGGCGCACCTTCCGTGAGGGATAAAGTGTGTCCGTATTATTTTCTCACTGAGCTTTGCTCACCCCATATATATGTATACATATATATATATATGTATATTTCTTTCTAGGTTGTTGTCTTTCTTGGAGGTTTGCCATTCTCGTCCGTCACTTCTGCTACTGATTCCTACTTGGTATTCCACCTTTCTTTCACATCGATAAATCCATTGGCAGAGTGTCTTTTATGTGGATATTGTGTATAAATTCTTTCGCTTGTCGAGGTTTTGAATTATTTTGTACAATGTGAAATAGCATTAGATATTTCATCGAGTTTTAATTACGACTTCTGTCGTGTGACTTATTTCGCGAAGTATGAGTGGATATCGAGCCTTGCGTTTATTGAGAAACGCGGCGACTGTCGCGCCTTGGACGCGGGTCGGGGCGTGACAAATAAGCTCCTCGCTCCGATGCGTCGTGCGAAGTGCAAAGTGCGCGCCTCAAAGCACCCATTGCGCATTTGGCACGGCACGACTCGGCCACGGGCACGGGCTCGGGCTCGGTGCTCGGTGCTCGTCGGTGCGAGGCACCGACTCGCACCCGGGCTATTATTTGGGCCAAAACTCACCCAAGTTTTTCAAACCCACTTAAACCACTTAAGCCCACAAGCCCATTTAAGCCATACACATGGCAAGCCCTTTTGAATAAACCCACATGGGTTTCTATATATATAGTGAAGATTTTCTTAGTGTCTAACCAATGTGGGACACTTGATTCCCCACTTAAACACTACCAACCATTTTAATGATTATTGGGCCAACTTCGAAAATTAATTTCTCATTCACCCGATATCGGTTTTGAGCATATTAATATTCGTTAGAATCCCCGTGAAACATAGATTCGTAATCTTTCAACGATTTCTCGTTTCGACATTCGATGGCTTCTCGATTTAATTAAATTCGAAATTGAATTTATTAATGGGCTTATTACACATATTTGGCCCAATTGGCCCAAATGCTCAAAAACCCAACAAAAGCTCCCGAGCCTTAACTGTTCTTGTTACGACCTATTGTGAACGTGGCGATAGAAGATAGAAGAAAGAGAGAGACGAAGTAGAAGAATGATTTAATAACTTTTTCCTGTACCAAGATGTTATGAATGTGGTTGGATTTATGGTTGGTATGGTGATGATCGGATGTTGTATGTTAATAACAGTTGTGAATATTACTGTTTTTTGGTAATTTATTGTGAAGCATTGAGAAATGGAAGGTTGAGAATTAGAAGAAGGTAGGTTGGATTAAGAGGAGGAAGATATTTGATTGAGGAAGAAGATGAGAGCAGAATCGATGGAGAAGAAGAGCATGAAGATAGAGATTAAGGTTTAATTTCTTTCACAATCCTTCATAATGCGTATTACATGGTTTTAATAGCAAATAGCATAAATGGGCTTTGAACATCCTCCCCACACAAACTTATCGAAAAAAATAACATTCAGCCCAAATGACTTGTTAGCATCAGCCCACACCTTCTTTAACCAGCTCATTCTGTATTTTACTTCCTTTGACCATTTTACCCCTAACATTCATCACTTCCAATTTACCTTCTAGATAGCCTTCGTATGGGGTCATGACACAAGATCATCTCTTAGTCCAGTATTTATATTAACATAAGCTATAACTAACATCGACCACTAACATGGACCACTAACAACCACTTACCAACCCCATTGTGACTAACTAACATGGCTAAAGACTAGGACACGAAAACAAAGTACTAGTACAACTATTGACTAATTCCAAACTATAACTGCCACGTACGTAACATTCCTTCCCCCTAAAAAAGCTCCTTGTCC
Organism: Craterostigma plantagineum; assembly: GCA_027422505.1. Classification (NCBI taxonomy): domain Eukaryota; kingdom Viridiplantae; phylum Streptophyta; class Magnoliopsida; order Lamiales; family Linderniaceae; genus Craterostigma; species Craterostigma plantagineum. Next base: position 1,390,138 of record JAPQWV010000005.1, read on the forward strand.
TCAAGGAGAAATTCTGGAAATCTGGAATTCAGCTGATCATAATCTTCCCAGGTTGCATCTGAGGGAGAATGTCCTTGCCAATGAATTAAGACTTCCTTACGACGTCGTCGGATCCGTTTGTCTAATACTGCTTGGGGCCATATGAAATGTTCCAGCCTCCACTTGAGATGTTCAAGCGACAATGAAAGCAAGGTTGGAGGTATTCCTCCGTCAACAATTTCATACGGCGTCTTCCCAGTGGTGCTATGAACACTAGTGTTGTAACAACACTAGTGTTGAACCTCAGTGGTGCTATGAACACTAATGTCTCCACCTTTGTACAGCTTGAACCAGTGCCAACATTTCTTTTTCATATGTAGATAAAAATAGGTTGTTACCTTGCAGGGATTTACTGAAGAAAGCAATCGGACGGCCTTCCTGGCTAATCCACCGCCAATTCCCGACCCAGACGCATCGCATTCAATGATAAAAGTCTTTGAAAATTTTGGTAGTGCAAGTACCGGGGCTGTGGTCATTGCATGCTTCAGGTTCTCGAACGCTTCATTCGACTTGGAGTCCCAATAATTATTTTTCTTAAGCAGATTATTGAGAGGGGCAGCTATCTTGCCGTAATTCTTTATAAACTTGCGGTAGTAACCTGTCTATCCCAGAAATCCCCTCAACGCCTTTACTGTTTGGGGCTTGGGCCATTCGAGCATGGCTGAAATTTTCTCCGGGTCCACCGCTAATCCCTGATTGCTGATTAAATGACCGAGATACGTGATGCTTTCTTGACAAAAGCTGCACTTTTCCCTCTTAACAAAAAATTGGTGAGTTCTGAAGATATAAAATACCACGTTCATATGAGTTAGATGCACCCCATTGTCTTGCCATAGATGAGAATATCGTCAAAGAATACGAGGAAAAACTTACGGAGATATTCTTTGAATACCGAATTCATTGATGATTGAAAAGTTGAAGGCACATTTGTTAAGCCAAAGGGCATAACGAGGTATTCATAATGACCTTGATGGGTTCGGAATGCTGTCTTCTCAACATCATCGGGATGCATTCGGATCTGATGATACCCTGCCCGTAAGTCAAGTGTAAAGTAAGCAGCTCCGTGAAGCTCATCGATCATTGTGGCATGGCAAACTTGTCCTTCATTGTCAGTTGATTTAAAGCTCGGTAATTTACACACATACGCCATGAGCTATCTTGTTTTCTTACTAACAAGACCGGAGATGAGTACGGACTAGTGCTGGGGCGTATAACTCCCGATTTAAGCAATTCCGCTACTATTCGCTCGATTTCGTTAGTCTGGTAGTGTGGGTATCGATGCTCATACACCCATACCTGAGTCGACATACGAATACATTAAATGCAGAATACGGCACAAACATAATATACTGCCAAAATCACGAAAGAAACTTACCAAAAGACCAATAGTGCAGCCTTGCGCGCCTGGCCTTTTGTGCCGTGCGGTGTTTTCTCCTCGGGGGAGTTTCCTCCTTGGTTGAGGTTCTCCCCTTCGAAGGAGTTTTTACTCCCCTTCGTGGGAGTTTTTCTCCTCCCCTTGTGGGAGTATTTTCCTCCCTTCGTGGAGGTCCCCTTCGGGGTTATTTCCCCCTTTTGGAACTTTGAGAACGGATATTGTGCTTTCACATGTCATTTACGCAATAGAAATAGTCAATTATGTTGTAACAATTTGGTTATTGCTCTATTGTATCTTTGCATCCATTTGGATTTATGAATGAAATCCTTTCTTCTCAAAAAACACAAGTAAGAAACGACATATCAAACAAAACTTGAACTATACACACTTCCAACAAAAACGCGGATTCAAAAACACTCAAAAAGAACCGAAAAGACGTCTTTCATAACTAACCTTTCCGTGCAATTTTTGTGCTGTTTAACGTACACGCCGAAGAAAAGGAGATTTCATCGTCAGAATTCAGAGCTCAACAATCTTGGGACGCTTTTTATTATTCTTCTTCCTCACGGCCTGATTTGAAGAAGCTCTTGCGAACCCCTAAACCGTTGGCCCAATTTATCGTCCTTTTTTTGTTTGCGTATTTTGTTACTACAATGGCCTTCACAAATTCATTTGATCCATCAAAAAAGCAAACCAGTGGATTCCATTTAAGACATCTAATCCAATATACTTATTACAAGATTCCTATCTTGTACGAGGCACTCCACCTATTTACGATGATAAAAGGATTTCCCAATGAATTAATCTGCAGTAGCTAGTCATTTCACCAAAAATTTTATTTACCCTTGATTTAGAGAAAAATGGTGATATTGATGTACAACAAGTGCGATCAAGTGAAATCTTGCAGATTTGTTGCACTTTGCCCAATATTTTTCAAAAGATTTAGTTGATCGAACACTTCGAGATTTGAATAGATATCATCATGGGGAATAATTACGTATGCCACTTTTTTTTACTTCAAGTGGTGTTTTTTCTGTTGAATGTTTCCAATAATGTTTTTAATGAGCCAACAATTGAAACATCCAAATATTTATATACTCTTTTACCTTCACTAGATTTTTACCCGACTAGAATTTTCCTAGTAAGATTTAACGACACATTTAAAAGTTTGGGCACCACGTAAAATATTTCAGGTACTTATGCCGCTAATGAATATTTAAGTAGATACTCTCAATGAGGGGTTTCATAAGTCTTCGAAATAAAGACATATCTAGTCAAGCTAATGATCTTTCAAGCGTTTCGAGCTACACACTTCCCAACAAAAACACCGATTCAAGAACACTCAAAAAGAACCGCAAAGATGCTTTTCGTAACTAACCTTTCCGTACAATGTTTGTGCAGTTTATATCAAAGCTTGAAGAAGTGAAAGATGACATTGAAGCACACACAACTGATGAAGATTGCGGGAAATTCAAATGAAAGTCGCGTTAGCAGTGTGAATAGGAGAAGGCGTGATTCTCATAATGAAGACGTTCCATTCACTTATTAACTTGACGGTGGCAACGACGTTTTATTTAGAAAGAGTGAAGAATCGTTACAACTAATTCAAATGGAATGCGCGCCATCTACTGTTATATAAAAATACTATTGTACACCTTCTTCTTCGATGTATCACTCTCTAATTCTCTGATCAATCAATAAAGAAGTACTCTCCCACCGTGGATGTAGGATTCAATCAATGAATCTGAACCACGTTACATCTCTGCGTACAAACAAGTGTTTGATTCTTCGTTTTTATATGGTATCAGGCATAATGTTCGCTGGGTTTGTATTAAATTATAGATGAGTCTTAAAATAGCCATTGATACCAACATTTTTGAATCATGGGAAGAGATGGAAATGAACTGGTTTCTATTCACAGCCGTTAGATAAAAATATTCTTCATGCGGATGATGTTAAAATGGCCAATATACAATAACTACAGATAGAGGATATTAGTACGATGCGTATCTTGTTTCTCATTGTTCCTTCTGTTGATTGTCGAGACTTGATAGTGATGGTACTATTTTCTCATCACTTCTGACAGGGACAACTTTTCCAACTAATGCAATGGCTGGAAAACACAACGCCACATTTTATTCGTTGCATAAAACCCAACAACTTCCAAGGTCCTGGTAGTTACAATCAAGGCCTGGTACTACAGCAGTTACGATGTTGTGGAGTCCTCGAAGTTGTAAGAATTTCTAGATCAGGATTTCCTGCAAGGACGACTCATCAGAAGTTTGCAAGAAGGTAAATAACCTTGTGATGAACTTGAACTTTTTTTTTCTCCTTTCCGTTGATCTGCAATAAGATTCTCCTATCACGTATGGTTTTCTTCTCTTGGAGCATGTTGCATCCCAAGATCCTCTCAGTGTTCCAGTGGGAATTCTTCATCAGTTCAATATCCTGCCAGAGATGTATCAAGTTGGATACACTAAGCTGTTTTTCCGAGCTGGGCAGGTAAAAAACGTCTGCAGCAGTAGGAAAGTCGTTGGTCTGAGTACGAACTGAAGATGAAATCCATGGAAGAAGTTTGGCAAATGCAAATGAGGCCATTACAGTCGAGCCTTTCCATCGCCAAAAAAAAAAAGCCTTGCCATGGACGAGTCCCACAGAAACTCAGACGCTTCTGTCAACAGTAGTAACGATGATGAGAGGGGATCGAGCGCTGACACGATAACTAGCAATAACTTTAGGGGCGGGAGATCGAATAGCAGTAGCGCTGGCGTGAGTGCATAAGCCGATTGGCCGAAGAATTTGAGCAGAGGAGCCAAGTTTTCCGAGATGATGCGAAGTTCTTGGTCGAGGTGAAATCGGGCCACGAGTATGACGAAAATATATACAAGAATTGATTTTCTTTTTTTTTTCTTTCGTACTACTACATGCAAAAAAAAGAGAGTAATTGTTGCACTTGTAATTTACACATGTTTACACGTCTATTAAACTTAACATTTGATGTCGAACATATATATTCATATAAAATAAGTGCAAGCATTGGGCCATCTTTTTTTAAATTTCCGTGCCAGGTTTATATAGAATAGAGAGTAGATAAATATTACCTCCGTCCCAAACGATTATGGTCATTTGGAGTATGACACGGTTTTTAAGAAATTGAATATTTTAATAATATAATAAAATTAAAAGGTGAAAAAGTGTATATTTTGACACGTCTTTTAAAAATATTTAATAGTATTTTATTGATTGTTTGTGGTAGTTTTTTGTTATAAAAGGAAATGTCCAAAATGGTTTGGGACGCCCGATATAGTAAAATGTCCAAAACGGTTTGGGACGGAGGGATCATAAAAAGTACTTTAAACCATAAATGGGAGTCCCAAAATTTTCGGGCTCTGTGCAACGGATGTCCAAATCTTGCATTCAAGGCTGGATTTGAGCCTGTGCATGATCTTCTCTTTATGTAGAACTCGGATATAGTTAGAACTCAATCTCTGAAATTTCCACATACAGCTGAGAATCATACTACAAAATGGCATAATACCATTATTATTATTATTTATTAAGGGTATTGATCTAAAATTTGGTGGGGCCTAATTTATGAAAACGATTGAAGGCAATATTTTTGAAAAATAACCGTGCACGAGGAACCACACGATATTTATAAGAGCAAAATGCCAAGGTGAATAAGTGGGCCATGGCCCAATAAGAGAAGGATTAGGCCCACTCGATCAAGGAGAACTGAATTGAATCCACCGGGAGAAAATCGCGATCAAGGTCACAGTCGCGATCAAGCCATAGTCATTCACATTCACCACGTCGCACTCGATCAAGGTCAGCATCATGTGCTGAATCAACCAGGAGAAAATCGCGATCCATGCTTGATTAGTTGCCTGCAAATTTCGAAGGTATGGATGCCGTCATTTTCGCAATTGTTTCGCCTGTTCGGTTATCCCTTTCTCGATTTTTTGCTTTCTGCGTGGTATCGATTGCAATTGTTGATCTGGAAATCTTCTCTTGATTTGTTCGAATTATGATGTTGAAGCTGTTCTAATTGTCTGCGTATATTAATTGAGTTGATGAGTTGAATTATCCGACGTTGATAGATAGAAAATTTCATCATTCAAATACGCAGATGGATGGTCTGGGCAGACTTCCTCGGGATACTCTGAGAAACATTATGTCCCGCATTCCATGCATTGATGTGCTACGTCTAAGTGTTCTTTCCACGAACTGAGGGACGTGTACGAGTCTCTTGATCAAATTAGTTTCGACCTGTATGCTTTGACAAATCCACACCTACGTGAAACTCAATTGAGATTTATTTGTATGGTGACCGCCGGGAAAGGCTGGATAAGTCGTCCGGTCAAACCAGGCTGGAAAGAGCTGAAGAAGATGAAGAATTGCTGAAGTTATGTCGCGATAAGCAGCAGCCGTCGGATCTGTTTGGCGCGTGATCGGAGGGTAAAGATTAAAAGATGCGAGATTGAATGTAGAGCGTTAGATGGCGCGCGAAATCAATCTGTGGCTCAGATTGAAGGAAGCAAGTTGATGGTGATTGTGAATCTCAGCCGCAAGATCAGAATCGGATGGACCATGATGAAAGTGCAAATTCACTTATAAAGTCGCATGTTTCTCTTGCTGTGTCACACGTTTAAGCAAGTGCTACGTGGCACCTTCAGCTACGTTGGACCATGATTAAACCCTGTTCTTTTTGCGTTTTAACAGCGACAAATTGCGATTATAGCGTAATTGCGCGATTTTCTACTTTTCACATTATGCCCAGGCGTAAGAAATATTTCAAAAGGATACCTCGCTTTTCGGTACTGAGGACAAAACGAGCTATTTTTCGCTTTTCAAATATTTGGTGCATCTACGTGGATCGAACTGCGCCGCCACCTCATTCGACCGGCGAATATGGAGTTTCTCCCTCAAGTGTTCCATGGCGAAATTGACTTCTTCGAACGACTACTTCAGCCACAGCGGCGGAGCAGAGCACGGCTCCAAAATCTATTATTTGCAGGCGGATGTACCCATATATGGATGTATTCCGTCTAAGTCTTTGTTCACACGAACTAATGGATGTGTGCGGGCTTCTTAACCGGCTTAGCTTCGATGTGGAAGCACTGCCAAACCCACATCTACCAGAAACTCGAGAAAGATTTACGGATATGGTGATATTTGCAATGAGAGAGAGACAAAGCGATATTAATTCATTTAATATCACTTTCGGGTACTACGGCGAGGATCAGAACGGTCGCTTACATGGATGGAAAACTAGGGCCATCGAATTGAGGGCGTCACGGTTGCATGTCAACTTTCGTTGATGGGAGATTTGGATTAATTTCATGTGTGGGCATTTTGTTGAATCAATTTGTGGTGTGAATACAAACATTTTCTTATTTTGGTCGTTATGTTGAATCATTTTGTGTGGGCATGATGTTGAACATGTTGAAGATTGAATTTATTATATTTGCTTTTAATATTTTCTGAAAAACATCGAAACATATATGAAATACATATTGTTGAGTGAGGGTGAAAAGATAAAACATGAATCCATATTATGTTTGACTGTAATACATATTGTTCTAATTTGGTGCACAACATAACTTATATATTTTATTTAATGACGTTGTTTTCTCTTTTTTATTTCTTGTTGTGCATTTCAATAATTCACGGGAGGATTGTATAATATTTGATCAAAATTAAATCTTTTGAAACTAAACGACTGTTGAAATTCCAACACCGGTAGATTCGCTTTTCGTCCTAGATTGGTGAGTTGTGTCGCAATCGGGTTGAATTGATCTTCATTGTCTAAACGTACCAAAATCGAGAAAGATAAACACGTAAATTAGTGGATTTAACGATGTTCGACTTGGGGTTCAATCAAGCCTACGTTCTCGAGTCAAAACTATCGTTTTATTTCGAACTAATAGCATAGATTACAATCGGCAACTCCCTCCTCTCTCTCTCTCTCTCTCTCTCTCTCTCGACAAACAACAAGTCCCCGTGCCCAGTATATAGACGATAAAAAGCCCAGAACAATCCTAGATGATCAATTAGGAAACAACTCAAGCTCCGCGACCTCGGATATGACTTCCACGACCATAGAGGTTTCGGAATTCTTGATCCTACAACTCTTGGGACTGAGCCTAGGGTTTTTCAGGGCTGCCCCATCGGCTTGGGCCCAAATTTTCAGCGCTATAAATAAAACGATGTTTTTCTTTTTATGAAAGATGAATAAAGGATCCCGAAAAAAATGAATAGAAGGATGATGATGATTGAATGTTTACGGAAACTTATCATCATCCTACATGAAATGAGAGTACGAAAATGACATGAGGTCTAGGACGCATTGGCACGGATGCCTTTGCGATTTAGGGCACGTGCATGGTATGCATGAGTTTCACTTAATGAGCTTTATAAGCTCATTCCGCGTATTTATGTGTTGTAGGTTCACAAGGTCGCGGTACGTGATCACTTTGAGGGCGAGGCCTAAAGCTTCCGGTGGACTTTTGAGGTGGCATTGTGTACATGGATGCGACCGAAATGTGGCGGGCCGATAGATTATTTTTTATACGCATGCGCACTCACATATGTATTTATGTCCTAGGATATTTTGTAATGTACAAAATGACTTCCTTTATATAAAAGAAAAAATTTTGTATGCATTCTTGCATGATTTATACTTTTATTTCAATAGCACTAACATAAAATTTAGGAGTAAGTGGTAGAAGGCGGGGCGCCACATATGACACTTTATGTATCAACGAAAACAGTTTCTTGTAATAAATAGCAGAAAAAAGGTGTCGAATACCTCTTCTTTTAACGGTTTTGCAGGGATATTTTGGTCAGATCAAATTTTAGGTCTTTTACTCTGAAGTTTCTCCGAATAGGTCCTTAAACTATATTTATTCTCACAATGGTCTGAATACAAAAGTTAAAATTTGATGGCCCGAACTCCAAAGCTCCCAATTCTATACTCATTAAGAAAAGAAATATAGATAGGATCATCAATCATCATGAGAATTGAGAACTGTCAATAACCCCTTGGCCTAGTGGTTGAGGGGGAGGCCTCAAAGGTCATGTGGCTAGGAGGTCAAGGGATCGAATCCCACCTCTCGCATTTTCTTTGAGAAGTTCCCTTGGGCCTAAGGTCCATGACTATCGTTGTTGGGTGGGTTTGGGACGTATCCATCTGACCTCGGGGATTAGTCCCACCTCTGGAGTGTGTGGCGGTAAGTCCATAGCCGGACTGTGTGGGGATACCTCGGGAAAAAAAAAATTGAGAACTATCGCTTGAATTAATATAAAAAATATAAAAATATTATTATTAAATTTACTAATTAAATTAAAACCGATTGATTTGAGTCTAGGGTTTTTTGTTAGAAGCTAAAGCTCGGTGCTCGGCTCAGATCAGCTAACTGCAATGTGCAAACATCAAAGACAAAGAAAAGAACATATGAATATCCATCGCCGAATATCACATTAAGAGGTTGAGGCATCAGCTGTTAGAAAGAGGAAAACTCGTGAGCTGTTATACAATCATGGATAAGTCCATTTTGGTACTCGAAGAAGGTACGACTTGCACTGCGTGGGATTACAGTGGCCATAGATTGGCAGCTGGCTTAGATGATGGCACAGTGGTTATTTATGATGCAACTGATCCAGCTTCGTCTACCTTCACCTGTACTTCTAAATTCAAGGTAAATATGGCGTTTTACTGATTTATTTCGTAGGCATTTATTCTTTATCTGCCTTTGTAGCGTGCGTGTGTATAGTTGCGTCAAATTTGAGGTCTATGATTGTAAAGGTTGGATGGGATGTTGAGGGGCAGGCATGTTGAAGTTTCTTACTGATGTCGCTGTTTGGAGAGTGGCTTTTGTTCTTTTTTTGTTCGTTTGTTGAGTCAAGGTTGGAATTGGATTTTTTTTCGGGAGGAGAGTCTTATCAGTATAAAAGAACTTCGTTCAAAATGTTACAGTATTGAACCTAATTCAGGTTTCCCAATTTGAAAAAAAGTAAAGTATAGAGCAAGTGGCTCCAAATTCAATCCCAATTTTCTTCTAGAGTTGTGAATTTGGATTACCCAGCTTGGTATTAAGTTTTTTGCAGCAGTTCTCGTTGAGTTGAGAGCATTTCCAATCTCAAATTGTGCTCTGCTCACTATTGATGTTAAAAGGGTTTTTTATTTACATTAACATATAGGAAAACCCCTTTTCTCTCTTAAATCTCTCTCGCCTCTCTCTACAGAAAAGAAAAAAACCTTGATATCCTTTATCCCCTCCTCCATTAATGGAGGTAGGGGAGCTCACTTTATTTTCTTTTTATTTTCCTTTTCTGTCTTTTTCAATTTTTGGCTTGCGTTTCTTCCTTTCTTGCTTTGCTTCCCACCGTTTTGTCGCCTCCAACCATCAGTCTGCTCTCCATGTCAAATCCACACCCGCCATCACCACTAGTCTCCTGATCTAGGAGCTCCAAGTCTCCCTATTTGGGAGTTATTTTCTCCTCTCGTAGGAGTTTTCCTCTCCATTTTTTGGAGTGTTCCTTCCGAAGAGTACAAGAACGTGAAGCCGACGCCTAAAGAAAGTGAAAAGTATTGTAGATCTGGCTTAATAGCCACTTGTGTAATAGGTTCTTTAGCTCTTTGGGTTGAACCGTTGAAGTTTGGGTTTCTTGTATTCTTTCGGCTTTTTATTTTGCTTTTTGTTGGTTGTTGTTGCTCAGATTTGAGCCTTTTTTTCTCTTCCGGGTTTCGATGTCACCGGAGAGACCTCTTTGGGCTATTTAGCCTCTGTAAATTTGTTTTGATATGAGAACTACCGTTTCGGAAACAAAAGGGTTTTTTTAATTGTGAACGGCAGGTCAAAGGAAGCAGCACCTCGAAAATTGTTTGGTGTCCGCCAGAATATGGTGATGCGGTTGCTTGTGTAACTGATGATGGGGAATTATCTATATGGGAGGAGGTCCTAGAACTAGAAAGTATGCTTTTGATTATATACTATTTTCATTTTCTGAGGTGCTGGTAATGGGAATTGCCTTAATGTACAGGGGAAAGGAGAATTTTCGTCTATATTTATTTTAATCATTTTGTGAATGGAGAAACTTTTTGTACTAGTTAATGCAAATATAGCAATTTACCATACTGCAATATATTTTTATTATGCATTATGTTTTTGTAATCAATTTTACCAAACCTGTACCTGTCCCCTGGTTTGGTCTACAGAGTTGGATTTTCCTTTTGACGTACTGAACTTCTCGGAGAGCCATATAATGTTGTCTGATCTTTTATGTTATAGATACTGATGGAAATCACTGGAAGCTGTGTAAACTGTTTGAAAGAAGCTCAAGTCGGGTTTTAGATATTCAGTTTGGATGCGGTCAAGGATGTCTCAAACTGGTGAGGATGTCTCAATGAGCATAAATATATTTTTATGGTACACATAGTAATTACATTCCTTTTGTTTGAATTTTCTTTTCTTTTTCATATAGGCAGCTGTGTACACTGATGGTCAGGCAAAGATATATGAGCTACTGGATACACTTGTACTGGAGAGGTGGCAACTTCAGGTGTGCTTTTTTCGTTCCTCAATAATTTCTAATATCAGCTATTAGACACACTCTAGGGATAGTTGACATATTTTTTATGTGGTATTTATATGTTGGGATGACGTTACGTTTGATAATAAATTACACTTTGTGTAGTGCCTCTGGTCGTACTCTTAAATGATGCTGATCTTTGAATATGCCGTGCTGTAACTCTGCATTGCTTTCTGTTCATGATGGTACTCGAAAAGATTTTGATCGTTATATATGACGGAATCATGGTTAGCCATAATGTCTTTCACAGTAAATAATATCATCCTTCTAGAGCAGATATTATCTTAGTTCTATACATCTGTTTTTTTCTTTACCAGCAGTCCAATTTATTTTTTTTTTTGTTTTTGAGACTTTATATTCATCTTAAAGTCACCCGCTCTGTAGGCCGAGTTCCAAAACATCATTGGTTTGGCATCGAGATCGTCAAGTACTTCGTGCCTCTCTGCTTCAGTTTCTTGGAATCCTCAGAGAATTGATGTTCGTCAATCGAGTTTTGTGTTGGGTTTTAACTCAAATACACCGGACATGAACTCTGCAAAGGTACATTATTTGTGCAAAGTGATTTTATATTTTCAGATGAGAGGAAACATAAAATAACAAGTTTGTGAGGGAATTATTGTTCTTTTTAGAACCATGATGGGGAATTTTTAAGATTTTAGTAATCATATTACTTTTCCTTCCGATTTTTTCTTTTCTGAGATGAACATCAATGTGCTGATTACACTGTATATGTCAAACAGGTTTGGGAGTTTGATCAGGATCATCAAAGGTGGCTTCCCGTGGCAGAACTTTCTTTACCAGAAGATAAGGATGATCCTGTTTGTGCTGTTTCTTGGGCATCAAACATAGGAAGGTAAACTTGATCTCTCACTCCCTCTATCTCTCTCCCCTCTCTCTCTCTCTCGCACCCATACGCAGAGGATGATGTATCTAAATTTGAGCTTATGCTATCAAAAGTGTTGCGAACTGAATAAATTAGGATGATTAAGAAAAAGCTCAAAGGAACTGAGATGGTTTTGTTTGGTGGTCACAGCTATATCTATCACTTTTACCTCGTGTAGAAGTGAAGGGCGACTTCTTAGCGAATCTCTGAATTTTTAAGGTGAATTGTTCTATTTTTTTTCTTTCTTCTCCTTATGCAGACCATATGAACTGATAGCAGTTGCTACTCAAAAGGGCATTTCAATATGGCACCTTGGATCAAGCCCCGATTCTGATGGCAGACTCTCAGTGAATAGAGTTTCATTGCTCTCTGGTCACAATAGTGAGGTAACATAACACCATCCAAAGATTTGGCCTTAATTATAGTGGCACTGCAATTTCTGAAACTTTTCGGAGATTTTTTTTTCTTAGTGGAGATCTTTGGCTTTTACAGGTTTGGCAAATGGAATGGGACATGAGCGGAATGACTTTGGCTACTACAGGCGGCGACGGTGTTGTAAGGCTTTGGCAATCAGACTTGAATGGTGTTTGGCGCGAACAAGCTACTTTGGCTCCCTCAACTTAGGTCATCTCTATTGCATGCCTCAGTTTATCTAGGGGATTACTATTTACCGCCCCCTTTTTACTTGTTACCGCCCCCTAAAGGGCTGAAAAAAGACGATTTTGCCCTTATGCTATTTAAATTAATTTAAAAAGAGAAAATTATATAAAAAAAGAAAAAACGGCCTATTTTCACGACTGGTAAGCCAAATTAACGTAAAACATTGTTTGAATTTCAGCTCGACCGAAAGAAAAAAAAAAAAAAAAAAAAATTTTGACCGAAATATATTTTCGGTTGCTACAGTACCGACCGAAAATTGATTTCGGTCAGTACTGTAACGACCGAAATTTGATTTCGGTCATTACTGTATGGACCGAAATCAAGATTCGGTTCTTACAGTAGTGACCGAAATCAGATTTCGGTCAATACTGTATGGACCGAAATCAATTTTCGGTCGTCACTGTAACGACCGAAAATTGATTTCGGTCGAATTTTTTTTTTTATTTTGATTATTTATTGATATTATTTATTTGGATTATTTATTTGTATATTTTGCTTTGGATTATTTATTTGTGTTATTTATTTGTATATTTTGCTTTGGATTATTTATTTGTATTATTTATTTGTATATTTTATTTGGATTATTTATTTTTATTATTTATTTGGATTATTTATCTGTATATTTTATTTGGATTATTTATTTGTATTATTTATTTGGATTATTTATTTATATTATTTATTTGTGTGTCATTCGAGTACTTTTATTTGGATTATTTATTTTTATTATTTATTTGAATTATTTATTTGTATATTTTTATTCGAAACGGAATAAATATGCGAAAAAATATTGAAAACATATATAAAATCCGTCCGATACAATAAAAGATAAAAAAACAATAGCAACAGCGTCAAGGGGCCTGGCGCCACCGGTCGTTGATGTCATTCAGCCTGTCTCGGTACTCGTCCGTACGCGTCGTATCACCACGAAGCATACTGGCTAGCATGTCCGAAGTCAAGCTGTACATCGTACTGTACCACTGCACATAGCAATAATACGTACGATTACACATATAAATATATAAAAAATCGACATAAGATTTAATTACGTACGTAGTCGGCGTGGCTGCGCGGGGGTATGCATGCCGATGAGGAGACCGGCTCCGTCGAAAGCAGGCGAGGATGAGAATGCATCTCATACCAGTCCATGTACCCTCTAACGGTTTCACCAAGGTATTGCGCGGTGGCACGCTTGAGGTACGAGAGGTTGAGGATGGAGGCGTACGGGAATAATCTCCAGGCATGTTCTGCTGCATCGACAGAATGATGCACCTTATACCTCGTCGGGTCTGCTGGCATGACCGCCTTCCGTGGCGGATTCATCGGCGGCGGGATGACCTGCACGTACCCCAACTGGCGCAACACTCTCGAGGGCGAGTAGGGCTCAACGATGTCGCGATATATAACCCATCCCATGAAAATCGTCCTCAGCTGCTGCGACATTGGATCGGGACCGTACGGCAGCCAAGCAACCTGAAAACATTTTAGAAATTGTATATCATCCCACGAAAGTATAGACTTAAATTGTTAAGATACCTCGCTTGCAGACATGACATCTATCTGACGGCGGATAGCAATCAAGCGGTGGACCGTCCGCTCTGGAGGACATACAGACCACATGCGTGATCGTGCATCGCCAGGCTCAACATGATGGGGGAGACGTTGTGGGCGGAAGCATGGGAAGTACTCGTAGATCCACGCCTGCAGTAACGAGAGGCACCCAGCTAATCCCCTCGCATCCGCCCTGCTTGCTATGCCAAGCCGGCGATAAAGGTAAGCGAGAACGGCCGAACCCCACGAGTAACCACTGGCAGAGGGCAACGACCGGTAGAACTCGTGCATGATGTCCGGCTTCACCCGGCTCCCGCTACCGTCGACGAACAGCGTCGACCCCAGCAGAATCCACAACCAAGCGATGGCCTGCAACCCCGCCGGCCGCCTCTCCAACATCTGCTGCATCACGTCGTTAATCATAAGCCCACCGCCTCTCCAAGCCCCCTTGAGCGCGTATGCGGAGATGCCCATAATCTCCATCGCCGCCATCTTCTGGTCGGCGGCGTCTGGTGTCCCCGATACCGTCGTCCCGTCGATCGAGATACGCAGGATCTGCTCGACGTCGTGGAGCATGATCGTCATCTCCCCCCACGGCATGTGGAAGGTGTTCGTGTCTGGATGCCAGCGCTCCACAAAAGCGCTGAGCAGAGGCTGGTCCAACTGACCCATCATAGCATCCGTGAGGTGCGCAAGCCCCGTGCCATCGATCTGGCTCTGCGTCTCCGGCGGGAACTTGGAGTACCAATCCTTCAGCTTCCCAAGCACTAAAGCCCGCTGTTCGCACTTCAGCAGGGGTCTCTCCTCACCCGTCCAGATGCGGGGCGCGATGTGCCCCAGATAACTACGGAGCACCTCGTCATCATATGGACCACCGGGCTGTGGCCCCTGCACCCTCCACGAATCGTCATCCGTGACCCTGGAGCGCTTGCTCCCTAATTCATTTTTCACGAATAACGCAAAAATAAATTTAATTTCTTTTACGTATTTTAAGACACGACATCGCATGCCAGTTTATAGAGGAGAATGGAATTACCTGAGGAGGCCGGTGGCAGATCGTCGCCGGATGACTTAAACGATGCTCCATCATCCGGCACACCATGATCCGCATGCGGATCGTAATCCGCATATACGGACTGCGAAGCAGCTGCTCGCTTTCGCCTCTCCTCCAACGGGGGGGGGGGGGGGGTCTACTGCTTCCTCCGGGTAGGGTCTTTCCACCCACGGTCTGTAATTAAAATTTTTTTAAAAAAAAAAATTAATGACCGAAAATTAATTTCGGTCAGTACTGGTACCGACCGAAAATTAATTTCGGTCAGTACTGGTACCGACCGAAATTTAATTTCGGTCAGTACTGGTACCGACCGAAAATTAATTTCGGTTAGTACTGGTACCGACCGAAATCACATTTCGGTCAGTACAGTGCCGACCGAAACATGATTTCGGTCAGCACTGTACCGACCGAAACATAATTTCGGTCGGTACCAGTACTGACCGAAACATGATTTCGGTCAGTACCAGTAGTGACCGAAATTAATTTTCGGTCATTACAGTGCTGATCGAAATTATGTTTCGGTCAGTACTGGTACCGATCGAAATTTGATTTCGGTCAATTTTTTTTTTTATTTTTTTTTTCGCCGAACGGAAATACAGTTTAATTGAGACGAAATTCGAACGATGTTTTACGTTAATTTGGCTTACCTGTCGTGAAAAAAAGCCCTTTCCCTTTCCTAGTCCTTGTCGGCGATCCATTGCGATTTTAGTTTTTTTTTTGTCTGATTTGGATATGCGATTTGAAAAGTGTTGTCTGGACAAGCTTTAAATAGATATTTTTCTTTTTTTATTATAATTTTCTCTTTTTAAATTAATTTAAATAGCATAAGGGCAAAATCGTCTTTTTTCAGCCCTTTAGGGGGCGGTAACAAGTAAAAAGGGGCGGTGAATAGCAATCCAGTTTATCTAAAGACATGAATTTAGTTGGTGTCTGAAAAATGTAATTCTATTTATCATGACCCTCCAAAAGTTCTTCAACTGTTAACCTTTTTTGGATTTCGTTGGCTAGCTTACTTCCTCTGCGTCTTGTCTACTTATGTCAAGATCTCGGACTTTGTAATGAAACCTAGCGAAACGAATTTACTCCTTTATCCCTAGGCATCATCATCGTAAAAGACTGTATTATACATCAAATAGAAATAAAATGAATTCTCTAGAAACTGTGACCACGCGAGAGAAATACAATGAAAAAATCACAAGTCAATTATAGGTGGGATTTGGATAATACAGTTCTTGGCACAGAGAAGACTGTGTTGTGTGGTTAATGATTAGCTTGGTATGCCTACAAAACTAACTAATAAATACGTCCAAAATATATAAATGCTCGTGAGCAAGGGCATTACTTGTTCCACTATTAGAATAATGTAAAATCAGGGCTCTGCTGTATAAATTAGGGCTGGGGAAATATATCGAAATACCGATATACCGTCCTTATCGTATCGAAACGTACCGAAAATATCAAAAATTTTGGTATACCGAAGTTTTTGGTAAGGTATGATAGCGTACCGAAAATTTTCGGTATGGTAATGGTATAAAAAATTTAAAAATTAGGTATACCGATTATACCGAAATAACGAAATACTAAAATTTTTAATATTTTATATATAATATATATATATACACACACCTACATATATTATATTATTTCAAAAAATATAAAATGGATAAAAATATTATAAGGACCTTCATAAATTTATTTAGCCCATAAATTATTAACTATACCCAAATTATTGAGGCCCACCATATTTCACTAATTTTATTAAATAGCCGTTTCGTTTTAATTAATCTATATATAAAGTTATATTTTGTGGTTATGTAAAGTTCTTTGTCTTACTAAGGAGACCGACTAAAATATGTAAATTATTTAAGGTTATTTTATGAATTAAAAATCTTTTTATTTTGGAAAATTTGGTATTAATAATCCATCTTATTGGGGGCATAAGGAGTTTGACATTGACTAAAAATTCGAAAACAACGAATTAACGAGTTACGAGACGCATGGTAAAAAACCCTCCGTGTGAATGGTATAGAAGGTATGATATCGATACCATACCGATATTTCGGTATGATATCATATCGAAATTTAAGATATACCGAAATTTTGGTATGATATTGGTATGATTTTTTTAGATATCGAAATTTCGGTACGGTATACGGTATCACAGTTTTGGTACGGTATACCGTATCGAACCACTCCTAGTATAAATACATACATTCGATATTCCAACATTTCACAACTTATATAGAAAGAAGAAAAAACAAGGAAATCAATGGAGAAGCCAAAAGTCTGTGTAACTGGTGGTTCAAGTCACTTGGGCTCTTGGCTGATCAAAAAACTACTAGCGAGAGGATACGCTGTTCATGCGACTCTCAGAGATCCTCGTGAGTGTTGTATTAACGAACAGAAGTGATTATTTGACAATGGAAAGCAAAAAGTAATCTTTGATGTTTTTTCTTTTGGTAATTTTTTCAGGCGATGAATCGAAAACTGGCCCTTTAAAATCGCTACCCAACGCAGAGAGCAACTTGAAGCTGTTCAAAGCAGACATCTACAGCCCCGAAGAATTCCAAGAAGCCATAGAAGGCTGTCAATACGTTATGCACCTGGCGACTGCATTTCTCCACGCGCCGAGCTCTAAGGTTGGCGAGCTTTAATATCATCTCTTATATTTACAGTTCGAGGAAGCTTAATCTTCTCTAATTTCCAAGCAGTACAAAGATACGACAGAAGCAGCAGTAGCTAGCGTAAGAATCATCGCCGATTCTTGCCTTAAGTCAAAGACAGTTCGACGCCTGGTCTACACTTCTACGATCATGGCAGTTTCTCCATTGATCGAAAATGGCTATGGATATAAATCCCAGATGGACGAATCTTGTTGGACTCCCTTCAATAACTCGTTCACTTACAGCGACGATTATACGCTGGTAATCAATCATTATAAATATACTATGACGATATTCTTCAATATTTGCATAAACTTGATCAAACTTCTCTTACATGACAAAGGACTATGTCAAGTCGAAGACATCATCGGACAGAGAGGTACTCAGCTATAACGATCATCATCATAATCAGCAGCTCGAAGTAGTGAGCTTGGTTTGTGGGCTCGTGGGAGGAGAGACTATCGTTTCGAACCCGCCGGCGAGCTTAAAGGTTATACTTTCTCAGCTAACGAGCTTTGAATTCGGCGTGCGAGCGTTGAGGTTCATGCAAGAACTGTTGGGCTCGATCCCTTTGGTCCATATCGACGATGTCTCTGAAGCTCATGTCTTTTGCATTGAGAAGAAGGGTTCGTTGAAAGGTAGGTTCTTGTGTGCTGTTGAGAGCAGTTCGATGGAGGAAATCGCAGAGTATTATGAGAGGATTAGCCCCGAGGCTCAGATCCCTGAAGAGTTAAGATATATATGCTTTTCATCTAGTCAATTTTTTGAGTTTAATGAAAGAAGAGACTTGTAATAATTTTGGTTAAATAGGTACAAGATTGGACCAGATGGAAGGTGCAAGTGTGACCTGTCTAAGCTGAGAAAAGAGGGATTTGAATACAAGTATGGCGTCGGAGAATTACTCGAAGATGCATTCAAATGCGGAAAAAGATTGGGGCTTATCGATCAAAGCAATGGGTCTTAATGGATATTACTTTTTCTTGATGTTGAAAATTGAAATATTTTATCGTATGATGTTAAAGGCGAAACAACCTCCTTGCGTTCACTCTCTTTGTTGTTGCAAGGATTTTTCTTGAAAGGCTCTCAACACTTCAGTTTTCCGAAATTGTTTAAACGAACTCAACTCATAACGACGAAAGATATTCAATTGGGCCGACCCGAAAACTTGAATCAAGTAGCTCGAAAGATAGAACACAATAATCAATAATTACTCCATTATCAGATTATTTCAATTTTAAAACTCATCTTTGAATGGCAACCTATCTTTAAATGGCAACCTTATTCTCTCAACTCACTTCTATGTGAATTAAGCTTAACCAATGATACATGTAATAAAAAACAGTCATTTTAAGTGGGACCCAAGAAACTCCCAAGCCACAGCTTAGCCACGCATCCTCCTCCAAAGCCTTACGCTACAAATTGTCTTCATTCGTAAAACTAAGGACCCATCCGTTTAAAAACACAGCCACAAAAACCACAGACAAAAAGACCAAACATTTCGCACCTCACAACAGTACAAACCCAAAAATTTCCCACCAAAATCCCATAAGAAACAACGCAAGCACAAGTTGGTCATCAATCAAGAAAATCTTATCTCCTTCCTATCTATCTCCCTCCACTCTTACAATGGGCTGTGCTTCTTCTAAACGGATCGAAGCCACGGCGGTCCTCGACGTTTACAGACCAGCTCCGTCGAGCTTTGCCCTCTTCGATATCAACTCCGTCCAAGAACCATGGCTGAAGCAAGACGGGTCGGGTCAGGTCCAAGAAGAGGATAATACGGGTCGACCCAATAAGCTAATACTCGATAAGCTCAACTCCATAGACGAAGCTCCTCGAAGTTGGGACGAAGTCAGCAAAGAGTTGGAGGACTTGAAGCCTAAGCTAAGGGACGCCGTTTCACTTCCCGCGCCGACTGATCAGAACCCTAAAAGAGATAGCCCAGATGGAGCCAATCAGAAGCTGCCACGTAAGAACGCCTCCTTCCACACTTTAGAGGAGCTCGAGTCTAAAGTATCCAGCCATAAGAAGAAGAAGAACGAAGGCGGCGGCGGCGGCAGAGCTCTTCCGCCGGCGCTCACTGGTTCCAAGTCATTCGGCGGAGAATCGAAGGCTGGCTCAAACGTCTCAAAGTCAAACGTAAGATATGAAGAGGAAGTTATCTTATTATCATGATATCAATCAATATACAGTATAATTTTGACTGTATTGTGTTTCTATTTGCAGGCGGGCGATGTTCCCAAGTCACTCAAGGACAACATCTTCATAATCAGAGACCGCGAAGAGAGGAACAAAGACGGGAAAACCCAAAGCTTAGTCCGATACAATCCCTTGAACGATTTCCCGGAAATATGCCCGCCGAACGGCTCCGACTCGGTGGTGCTCTACTCAACCTCCCTCGGCGGAGTCCGTCGAACCTACGACGACTGCAATAGAGTCAAGCAGCTCCTCGAGATCCACCAGGTGGTGTACGACGAGCGCGACGTGTCTTTAGACTCTGGGTTTCTGACCGAGCTGAGAGACCTGCTGGCGGCAGCGGA
This sequence comes from Craterostigma plantagineum, assembly GCA_027422505.1. Lineage (NCBI taxonomy): Eukaryota > Viridiplantae > Streptophyta > Magnoliopsida > Lamiales > Linderniaceae > Craterostigma > Craterostigma plantagineum. The sequence continues at coordinate 1,410,494 of JAPQWV010000005.1, forward strand.
GGTCGCCGAGAACGTCGCCGTCGTCCCTAGGGTTTTCGTCAAGGGACGGTACATAGGCGGCGTCGAAGAGATCGTAGGGCTTAATGAGAGGGGGGTTCTGAGCCGAATCTTGAACTGGGCTCGAGTGGAGAGAGGGGTGGGTCGGCTGGGGTGCGGCGGGTGCGGCGGCGCGAGGTTTGTACCGTGTCTGAAGTGCGGCGGGAGTTGTAAGGTGGTGGTCGGAGAGAGTAAGGAGAGGTGCGGCGAGTGTAATGAGAATGGCTTGGTTCAGTGTCCTCTTTGTGCTTGAATCTTATGCTGTTATGATATACTCCATAAGATAGTGTTCGCTTATAATGGCATATATGGTTTTCTTGGTTGTGTTGGCTAAACTAAGGAACTTTGCGTGGTCGATGCTTTTTTTTTCTTTTTTTGGTTACCCACCCGTTTCCGAGTCGACTAATCTGGTTCGCCCCGCGTCGCATACCTGGTAATGGCAGTTGAGGCTTCCAAAGGGGGTGCTGCATACACAAGGATTAGAACCCGAGACCTTGCTTAAGCGATACCAAGCCGTTTACCACTTGGACCAACCCCCGTTGTTTGGTCAATGCTTTGTATTGTATGGAAAGAGAACCTTTTCACATATTTTGCATTTGGGCAAACTTTATATAAGACTATTACAACAGAACGATAGATTATTTCGAGCAACTGCCAATTTGCCACACAGACTGAATTGGGCCATCAAATTTGCGAACTAGTAATTGGACTTTTCGGATAGGCTCATATGAAGCCCAATACTTGCAATGTTCGTCCTCGCGAGCTTTCTTGCCGCGAGGGGACGAGTCTCGGCAAAGCCTACCAACAAATATTTAACTTATTGAGATTGGAAAGGAAGAACGAGGAAATGGATCCGAAAATCACAGAAGTATCTCAAGTGTTCGAGCGCTTCAAAGCTGCCTTTGTCCGTAAGGATTATGATGTCTGTACTCAGCTCCTATCGCAGCTCAAGGTACGATTTCTCTATATTTTTCACGTAGTTCCTTTTTCCCTTTCGTTTGTTACTTCACTAATTTCGATGTGTTGTTGGGTAGGCAAATCTGTTGTGATCTAGGTGTATAAGCGAGGTTTGATAATCTTGCTTTTTGATTTTGGTGGTTTATGATTTCTATTGAGATGAGCGTTTACTTGGAACTATGAGCTGAATTTACTTCTTATCGTTGCCTTTCCTACTCTCTGTTACTCCTTAAATCAAAGTATATCATTCCATTCCAAATATTCTTTTTCGGGAATTCCGAATTCCTAGATCTTATAGTTGTTCAAGTATTGGGCACATCTGTATATCCTTCCTGCTACATGGATACAGTGACTTCTTACTTTTGCGCACGCTATATATTCATGCATCCAGGAAATGATTTGACATTCTTTTCACTAATGCAGAGCTACTTTGTAATGTATTTGTGTGCCAGGTTTCACTAACGGGGTTCAAAAGTCTGCCTCCACTGTTTCAACAAACACCTAATGCAGTTCATGAATTGACTCTAGCAAGTAATATGGGGTTCTCATTCACTTTTGTATCTTCTGGGATGTTTTAGTGCTTTCCTTTTTTCCGAATATATTGTTTTTCCTGCTGAAATTCCTATTATTATCTACAATTTTCAGGGGACATATATGAGCATGCAGTTGTTTTGAGCGTTAAGGTTGAGGACCAGGATGCATTTGAGAGGGACTTCTTCCAATTGAAGCCGTACTATACAGATGCTCGGTAATTTGTTGCTTCAAAGATGTTGAGGCTTTGAAAAGTTTTAACTTTTGTGCTTCCTTTTCTTTTAGCAACAATGTTTATTCAATGTAGGCTCTTGTGCTGTTTGTGTGAGAGTTATCTTAATCTGCAACTTTGCATATAAGGAAACATTTCTGATTCTCTTCCATGTTATTTCTCCAGCGGGTTTATTCCACCGTCTCCCCAGGAGTATATCATTTTAGGTCTCAACCTTCTGAGACTCCTCGTTCAAAATAGAATCGCTGAGTTCCACACTGAGTTGGAGCTTCTTTCCCCTGATGCTCTAGAGAGTTCCTGCATCAAGCATGCTGTTGAACTCGAACAGTCTTTCATGGAAGGAGCTTATAATCGTGTTTTGAGTGCTAGGCAGACTGTTCCACATGACACATACGTCTACTTCATGGATTTGCTTGCCAAGACTGTGAGGTTGTGGTCTTCGTCTAACTTCATGTCACATGATCATAGTAATTTGCTAGTTAAACTGATTATATCTCATGTGGTAACTGATCAACCTTAGGAGATAGTTTAATTCTTGCTGTTGACACTTGAATTGTTTGCAGGGATGAGATTGCAGGATGTAGCGAAAAGGCTTACGACTCCCTCACTCTGAAAGACGCACAGCAGATTCTGCTGTTTTCCTCCGAAAAGGACTTGCTTAAGTACATCGAGGAGGTAAAAAACACTCACCTGCTTTGTTTACTTTTCTTACGCTTCTCATTCTCCACCACAAAATCTAAAATTTGTAAATTTCGAAATCGAAACGCACATACCGATAGTATTGGGATTCAGACAATTAAGAAACGTATCTTCGTGGTAATAATCGAAAATTGCAGGAACAACCCGAGTGGGAGATAAAAAAGGGATCGTTGTTCTTCCGAAGGGCCAATGAGTCGGCACCTTGCAAGGAGATTCCTTCTGTGCAGCTGATCAATCAGACGCTTAGCTACGCAAGGGAATTGGAACGCATCGTTTGATCCACTTTCGTATGTTTCTGCGATATTGGCATCTCATTGTCTGCTCTTGTGATTTCTCGAGGATCTTGCTTTGCATTGGTGAACCAAAATTGTTTGTTACTACTACGAGTGATTAGTGATTACCTTTGGGGCAAAGTCCTTATACATCTTGGACGTATGCCTTGCAAATGTCGCTTGTAATAACATACGAAGCTAACCGATCAAATTGCGCAGAGTTTGCTCATAAGACTATTTTTATTGATGACCTTCGCAACGGGTTATGATAATAAAATATTATTTTCTCTCTTCTCCATATCTACAACCTACAACACAACCTAAATAATTTTCATCTTTATCAACAACCCAACACAACTTGTAATATTTATATTTTATACTCCCTCTGTCCCTGTATCTTTTGGACATTTGGGATTGAGTTCGGTTTTTAAGAAATATAATATTTTAATAGTATAGTGGAAGAAAAGTGTATGGTGTGGCACGTCTTTTAAGAATATTTAATGTTATTATATTAATTGTGTGTGATAGTTTTTTACTAAATATGGAAATGTATAAAAGATAGTGGGACGCCCGATTTGGTAAAATGTACAAAAGTTACTGGGACGGAGGGAGTAATTATTTTTAGTAGTGTTTGAATGTTTGAAAAATAGATTACATTGTATGATATAAAATTTAGATAGTTTGGTCATTGGAGAAAAAAAATAATGTGAATTATGATAAAGCATAAAATGTAACAGAGAAATAGATAATTTGAAATTGTGATTCAAAATGTATCAGTATTAGTATCTATTTGTAGAGAAAAAATATCATATATTTTGGTAAAAATATAAAAACAAAATTTTAACAGATAATTAAATGTATCAAAAAATACATAAAAATAACATATATAACAGTTTATGGAAAACTGTGCACAACTTGATTGTGGAAAATAATTTATTTTCGTCATTTCTCCCTTATTTTAGTCACGACCGGTCGTTGATAAATATAGTTTAACAAATACGGGGTAAATCTAGATAACTAATAAGTACGAGGATCAAAATGCAAATCCTTGTTAATCTCTGTGAGTTGAGTGCTACACCTACACGCAATATATACTTTCTTACTAAATTAATATGGTGGCTTCTCGGGGACTCACCCTCATTCAGCTCGAATCGTGGAACGAGATCGATCGCGGGTTAGCAAGGGCGATTTCGGTAACTTTCGCAAGATGTAGAATCAAATCCCGACGCTTGTGTTTGTCTAAAGATCTTACTCCGTATTTTTTTGTCGGGGGAAACTGATTTGAACCATTGGTGTTTACATGCTTTAACAGCTGTGGATTTCGCGTTGAAGGATTTAGAAGAGTAACTGTTGAAGAAATGGCAGTGTAATTCTTCTCCTGATTTTTATGAAAAAATGACGGGTTTCTCTTATTTGATCACCTAGTGCATGATTGTAGCTTACTTTCAGTGTTGCTTCTGCTCCCGGAAAAGTTCTGATGACCGGTGGATACCTTATTTTGGAGAGGCCTAATGCTGGGATTGTTCTGAGTACAAATGCGAGATTTTATGCTATCGTTAAACCTCTTTATGACGAGCTTAAATCAGATAGTTGGGCATGGGTATGTGTGCTTCATTACTGTGTGTTGATAATTCTCTCCACACTTTTTTTCTTCTTTTTCTTTGCAATATAGATGGTGAATTTGTCGATTTTCTGCACGTGGTATCCTTTTTTTTGTCTTGTGGCAGTGACAATATCCAAAGTTACTACATTTCCTAATTTTTATGGTATGTGATTATGTCCTGAACCAATTTCTTCAATTGAATTTCAGGGATGGACAGACATAAAACTGACGTCTCCTCAGATGGGAAGAGAAACCATGTACAAATTGTCCATGAAGAACTTGCAGCCTCATTGTGTATCTTCAAGGTAGTCGTCGTACTGCAATTCCATTAACATGAATGGTATAAGCCTCAATATGAAGATTTGTCTATGAAGTCAAGAATATTGCTACTTGGTTTTCTATTGCTTACATTAATTATTCATTTATTTTGCTTGCTCGTTGGAAGCTCCTTTTGCGTATTAGTTTTTTGGCATTGAAATTTCTTCATCTTACCAACTTCAGTGACTTAAGGAACCCGTTTGTAGAACATGCATTGCAATATTCCATTGCAGCAGCATATGCGACACTTTGTAAAAGCAAGGAGGAGTTACGGAAAATTCTGTTGCTTGGTAATGCCTGATTCAAGAACCGTCTTGTCCACCTCTCACACTTTAAAGTGTTTTGTGAAGATCTCATGTCTCCTCTGGACTAATATGCAGGTCTTGATATTACTATCTTAGGCTGCAATGAGTTCTATTCATATAGGAAGCAGGTAATGCATTCTGCAAATTGCTTTGCATATACACTGCACTGCAACGGGGAACTTGCATTCTCCAGAATATGTTTACGTACATGTTTAAATTATCAATAAGATGCTTTTGTTAAGAAAGTTGAAAGTTCTATGAGCTTCATCTCCCTTATTGTATCCGGACAGCATTGATGGTGGGAAAAGAAGGCATATGCTTTTGTTTAAAGTTGCTTTCATTTGACCCGTTTGTTGCCCAAAAATCCTTCAGAACACAATACAACAACTTTCGAGTACTAATTCACTGCATTTCCTATCATATTATATGAGAAGTCCAGCTGAATTATTGTTTGTGTAGATTGAAGCACGAGGCCTACAGTTGACTCCAGAATCTTTAGCTTCTCTCCCACCCTTCACTTCGATCACCCTTAACGCAGAAGAATCGGGCAATCAAAGCAGCAAACCCGAAGTTGCCAAAACTGGGTTAGGCTCTTCAGCGGCAATGACAACTGCAGTTGTTGCTGGTTTACTTCATTACTTTGGAGTCGTCAATCTCCCATTAGATGATTCTAGCATTCATATGCCTGGGGATAATATATTTAAGGATCTTGATGTTGTTCACATTATCGCCCAAACCGCACATTGTATAGCACAGGGTAAGGTTGGTAGTGGCTTTGATGTGAGTTCCGCTGTTTATGGAAGTCATCGGTACGTCAGATTTTCACCAGAAGTTCTATCTTCTGCTCAGGTATTATTCTTGTCTTCTTATATTCCAACATAAAATTGTATTGGTTGTTGATTGAGTACTATGTATTATTAAATCTTGAAAATCAGGATACTGCTCATGGGATGTCAGTTGTGGAGGTGATAGGTGAGATATTAAAAGCCAATTGGGATCACGAAAGGACGAAATTTTCATTGCCTCCAATGATGACATTGGTGAGTTTCCGCAACTTTAATTCTATATCAAGCTCTGTCTCTTGCACTTTCTACATTCTTAACACTTTGTCTAATTGTGATTTTAAATTCTATATATATTGGATGAAGTTTAATGCCTCTTTGTTAAACTTTGATGGACCAATTAAATTGTGCTTGAAGTTACTTGGAGAACCTGGAGCTGGTGGATCATCGACACCGTCAATGGTTGGTGCAGTCAAAAAGTGGCAAAGGTCCGATCCTGAAAACTCTTCAAAGACATGGAAGAAACTGTCAGAAACAAATTCTGCTCTTGAAATGCACCTCAGCACCCTAAGCAAATTGGCAGAAGTAAATTATGATGCTTATAAAAGTGTTATAGACTACTGCAGCAAGCTTACATCAGAAAAGGTAATTTCTTCCGATGGGTGTCTTAAATTGATAATAGTCATGACATTCCTTGTTTACCATCGTTGAAGGCCTCCTTGTGAATTGGTGTTTAAGGTGGATTAGTCTAAATCTTTTCTCCAACAGTGGACAGGAATTGGCGAACCCAACCAAATAGAGGCTGAGGTTGTCAAAGCATTATTAGGGGCTAGAGATGCAATGCTTGAGATAAGGTCGAACATGCGCAAGATGGGCCAAGCTGCTGGGATACCCGTAAGTTCTGATCTATTTTAACCAATTCTGATTCTCTCCTCGGCTCATTCTACCATCTAAGTAAGACATTTACCATGCTTAAGTTCTCCTATGGTCCAAATGCACTTCTATAATTCTTTCGCCATAAAGGGTTGAACTTTGAAAGACATATGTGTGTGTGTGTGTGCATATTCTAATGAGGTGAGGTCATAAACTGTGGATTGTTGACGTCTTAGGAATTAAAAGGAACCTCTTTGATTCCATAAAAAGAGCGATCTTCTGATAGTTTGAGTTCTTTTTGCAGATAGAGCCTGAATCACAAACACAGCTCGTAGACGCCACGATGAACACTGAAGGAGCTCTATTAGCTGGTGTCCCAGGCGCAGGTGGATTTGATGCTGTTTTTGCTGTTACATTGGGAGAGTCGAGTGACAATGTCTCCAAGGTTTGGAGTTCGCTCAACGTTCTTGCATTGCTTGTAAGAGAGGATCCTCGTGGGGTCCGCTTAGAGAGGAACGACCCGCGAGAAGCAGTGAATATCACCGCAGGCGTTTCTTCAATCCGTATTACTGAGTGAAAATCTGCTGTTACTGAGTTTCCTTAAGATGATGGTGACCGGAAAGAATGAAATTGTTTGTTGTATGAGATACAGTACAATAATCTCGTTTGAGGATCTTTAACAGTGTATTTCTGTAATAAAGAGCATGCGCAACAGATTCAGACCCAAAATAGGCTTTGGCAAGACTGGTTTCAAGTTGGAAAGAGGAGGGGAAGAAAAAAAGAGAATTTGAGTAATCGATTATAATTGAGATTAGTTTATAATTTGATACTGAATTTGGAATAACTTTTATTGTAAGGGGCCAAAACAAAAAGTTCACAAACCGAAACCACCGACCTTAATATGCTTCTTAATTAATTACGGTGGGAGTGAGAGAGAGCAAAGGTCGGCCAGTTTTCATCAACCATGATTTGTCGATCGTCGAACAATGGCAGAATCAAAGGCAAAAAAGGGATAGCGACGGTAAGCCTAGGGGGACTTTCAAGTTATCTTTTGGAATCCAAAGGCGCTTCCGCTGACCGTTACCGTCGGCGCGCAATTCCGGCCGAGACCAGGATCGCCGTGACTTTGATCGGGACTCTGAATTGCCGCGATTATGATAATCCAAATTACGAGGAGGATCATAAGTCTCGTGAAATTGCTCGTTTGGATAAATTAGCCGCGAGAGAGCGAGAAGTCGAGCTTGCCGCCATTAGGGAGCAGCATTTGGGGTCGAAAGCAACTTAAAAAAAAGCTTCATCAAGCCTAGCGAAATGTCTAGGGTTTCCTTCGGCTTGAAGGACACGGAGGAAGGTTGCCGATAACGTTGCTGATATCGAGGGTTTTAGCACGAAGAGGTACAATTGTTTGGTTGCGCTGATGTAGTTGGGCGAGGTATTGACATACCTAACGTGGCCCACCTGATAAATTATGAGATGCCTTGTAGTATCGAAGCTTACACTCATCGTATAGGTAGGGCGGGCCGGGCTGGGAAGAGGGGCGTGGCTACAACTTTTTTGACTTTTGATGGACCCAAAGTCTTCTATGACTTGAAGCAGATGGTGACTCAAAGCAACAGCGCTGTTCCCCATGAGCTGGCTAGTCACGAAGCTTCTAAGTTCAAGCCCAAGCTACCAAGGCGTAATGGTACTGTTTATGCTCATTGATCGACGATTTTTTCTGTCTTGATGTGGAGTGTGTTATTTGGTTCTGATCTGATGGTTTTGTTCTGGTATATGTCCTTTCTCAGTATTGCTTCAAGTTTACTAACTATGATTGTGCTTGCTCACTGACTAGCTAGCCACTGTTTGTGTTGGTGCATTGAACGCTTTATTCCTTATGTTACTTATTTTGGCTACCAATTTGGTGAATAGAAAACACAAATGAATTTAAATCATGACAGTTAATCAATGGTAGATGTGTATAACGGCATAGAAGAAATCACAAGAGATGCAATGCTTGAGATAAGGTCGAACATGCGCAAGATGGGTCAAGCTTTTGCAAGAAACCGCAAGGTATCATTTTAATTTTACGTCGATAGAAAAATTGCAGTTCTTGGGTTACAATTGCGATTATTTTTTCATTTGAGACCAAGTTTGAAATATGTTCATTTTTAAGGGACCAAAAGTAAAGAAGAGCTACAAACCGACCTTTTTAAAAGAGGCTGAGAATCTCATGGAGGGCGGCAGGGATGAATGGAATGGAAGGGGTGGAGAGGAAGACGGCGTAAGGGAAGTGGGCCTTACAAAATAATAATTGGGCCACTATGATACATTTATTTCTTGTTATGTTCAGTACTGAATGCTTATTTTATTTTAGTTTTCTAATTCCAAATGTAGTTGGGCTTTTTTCTAACTGGTTTGTGCTTTTTTCCATTGGCGGAGAAATTGTTTGGTCTAGGCTAATTTATATTGGACCATCAGCTGGTTTGTGATTTATATTCGTTGGGCCGGGGCTTGAAAAGGGCTTCATATTGATTAGGCTTACTTTGGGTTGGGCCGGCAGTTGTTCTACGCTTTATTTTGTTTGGCCCAACAACTCGCGAGTTTGGGCTTCGGGCCAACAGTTGGTTTGGGCTTTACTGGATTGGAACGAAGCCCAGTTTGGGCTTATTTTTAATTGGGTCGACAATTCGTTGGGCTTAATTTGAATTGGATCTAGACCATGTTTGGGCTTTATTTAGGCTATGTCAAGACCTTATTTGGGCGTTTTTGGGCCAACAACTGTTTGGGCTTTTTATTTGGGTTCTCCGAGACCTAATTTGGGCTTTATATTTGTTGGCAAAGTTTGTTGGGCTTTGTTTTGGTTGGGCCGACACTTTGGTCTTTATTTGGTTTCGGTCTGTTCCTAGTGTTGGCTGTATTTTATTTGGGCCGATAGTTAGTTTGGGCTTTTGTCGATTGGGCCGATCTTTGTATGGGCTTTATTTGTATTCGGCCGAGAGTTTACTTAAGCTTTTTGTATTGGGTTGCTCCGAGACCAGGTTTGGGCTTATTTGGTTGAGCTTTTTTGAATTGGGTCGGTTTTATTCATTTCGAGAGCCCATCTACCAGGCAGTTTTGTTCGTGCAATACAACTGAATCTGAGCGGTATAAAAACTTACAGGTATATATTTTTCTGTTCTCCTCCACGAATGAACTCACAACACAACGCATTCTTTTTCCGTTGATTCGACAAAGGAAAAAGGTTCAGAAGATTTACAAACTCGAAATCAATATTATAACAAGCTACAAATATCACACACACTCACACACACAATTCGACAGCAAAATCAAGCTCTAGCCGCCGGATTACCATGGCGTTGGTTCTTGAAGTAGCTTAGCAGTTGCTGAGCCTAACAGAAAAGAAATTGACTTCAAGAATCAGACTTTCTATCTACACAACCAAAGTGCTAGTTTCCTAAAATAACCCGCCCGTTTTAGGGTTCTTATTGAAAAACGAAGAAAGATTCACAACAAGCCATCTCATGCGCAAATAGTAAAGAAGTGCTCACTTACCAGGTTAAATTTGAAGGTTCCGTATAAATATCATTAGTAATAGTAAAGAAGAATAGGCTAGCCACTATGTGAGCTGAGTTGAATTCTAGTTTTCCATGTCAGAACTCTTCCAAGTTTCGTCCTTATTTAAACTATAGATATAATCTTTGAGGCTTGAAAACCGATTCATGAGGAGGAGGAGGAGGAGGAGAGAGAGAGAGAGAGAGAGAGAGAGAGAGAGAGAGAGAGAGAGTCACCTTTTCTCGCGCTCTGGGCGTACCCGACTGTGACAAAGCCACCAATGGCGGCACAGCACCTTCTTGGAGGACCATATTGCAAAACCGATTGCTGTTCGTACAAAGCTGTAACAAAGCAGCGGCGGCGTTTTCCTTGCCTCTCCCCGAGCCAAGCTCAACTACTTCAACGAGGACAGGTATTCCATTCTCTTGTCCAATAGCCGTTCTTCCCTCGGTAATAGTCGAGAGGTTCGACAAAACAGCCACGGCTTTATCGACCATCCCAAAAGCGGGGTCCATAAGATCCACGAGGTGCTTCACAGCACCAGCTTGGATAATCCGAGCCTTGTTCTCATGATTGATCGAAAGGTTAAACAGAGCCGTGGCTGCATCTTTCTTACCTCGAGGGGTTCCATTTCCCAGCAAATCAACCAACGGCTTGATGGCCCCTGATCTCCCAATGTTCACCTTGTTTTCTTCGATAACAGAGAGACTAAACAGAGTCGCAGCTGAGTTCTCTTTAGCTTCGAAGCTGCCAGTCTGAAGGACGTGTATCAACGGTTCTATTGCTCCCGCATTAGCAATCGCAGTCTTGTTGTTGTCATTGATAGATAAGTTCAGAAGTGCAGTGACGGCGTTTTCTTGCACCGTGAGGTCGGGCGAACGGAGCAAATTGACCAGTAAACTGATCACCCCACAATTTGCAATGATAATGCGATTGTCCATGTTGTGCTTGGCCAGTAAACGGATATCACTTGTGGCACTTCTCTGCGCTTCCACGGATTCGCTCTTGAGGTCCTCGACCAGCTTTTTAACCTGCGCTTCAACTTCTAAGAGATCTGGCCTCATCTCCATAGCTGGAGAAGCGACTACTCTAGGGATGAGCCTATCAGATGGCCTTCGCCAGAATAATTGCCCGCGAGCCCTAGTTTCTAGTCTAGTTGGGAAGTCGTTTTCCCTTCGTGTAGAGGCCAAAGTGTTAGGAGCTTGTGGCTCCATAGGGAGCTCCCCCGAAGCATCACTTCCATAAGTATCACCATTCTGCATCGCTTCATTATCATCAATTCCTAGAGATGCGTTAGAATTAGATACGGTGCTTGACACTGAATTGGCACGATTGTGACCAGGTGATGACCGTTCATCAACTGCAGAAGTAGTACTGTTTCTAGACGGTGAGAAGAGGCTCTGACCGCCAGATATCAAATTTCTCTCTCCTGAATGATCTGACCTGGCCTCAGAATGCCTCGGGGATACTCTCTCAATGTCTGAAACATTTCCATTGTAAGAACCATCTGGTAATGAATCTCGCGAAGGTAAACGAGGATGGGACGGGGATGTTCCTTGTCTACCTGCAGTTGAAGACCTCATCGGTGAACCAAAAGAGCGACCAGGCGTGCCTGAAATATCGAGCCTTCCAATACCAACAGAGCCTGCGTTAGCAAGTAGCGAAGACGGCTCATTCCAGACTGGAGATTTAGTTGGGTCGGGTAGCTTAATGTTGTTCAATTCACACCAACTTGCGATTAAAGCCTTGACAGTGTAGTTAGGTATGAGATTTGTGTGGGCTAAAGTTTGCCTCGTCTTTGGGCAGACATTCAGTCCGAGATCAATCCAGTCCCGTATGAAAGCTCGCTCGTAAGTTTGTCCAGATGCAACAATCACGGGATCGGTCATGAGCTCAAGCGAAAGCGGGCAGCAAAAGTCGGCAGGTATCTGGACAGGATTACAGGCTTGCGACTGTTTCATCAAAACAAGGAGTTCATGCATGTGTGTGACTAGGCTGATTATTTGATCAATGTACTCGACTTCACTGTTCTTTTCGGCTTGTTCGGCGCTTTCTTTCAGTTTCTCAAGAGCCACAGCCTCTATTAGGAGTTCCTGATTTGATTTCAAGCTCAACTTGTCAGCAACTTCGGCCAAGCTCTCTGAGCTAGCTCCTGAGCCCTCTACATGATTTTTAATAGCTTTTGAGATTATTGGAGACGTTTGCTCAAATTCGATGCTCTTCATCTTCTGTACGTAAAGCTGCAGAAAGTACAAAATATGTTGCGAAGTTCAAACATGCCAAATCTTCCATCCCTGGACAAGCCTAAGTGAGTTTCTAATACAGATGCATAAATGAGCAAGAATCAAACCTCAACAGCGGAAGCACTGAGTTCAGCAGGTGTCCTTCGATCCAAAGATTTAAGCTCCTCAAAGATTTCAAAACTATGGGCCAAAATCTTCTCAACAAGTGATTCAACTTGTAAAACCTACACATACATAATAAAAAGAAGTAAGAGATAAAGGACATCATCTACCACAAGTCAAATTCTAGAGTGACATAAAAATATCATATAATATCTGAAGGAAAAATCAGTTGCTCAGTGCTTACCCTGCATTTATTTGTACAAAAGAAAGAAACAAGGAATGACAAATGACTATATTACTTACAAAATAAACTTTGCTCATCAATGGTTGCCAATTTTCAAAGATCTCTATCAATTCATCAATAGATCGGCGAAGCCCAGCAAATGCTTTCTGAAGCATTTCATCTGAATCAATCTCAACATCCACGATGGCATCAAGAACTGGTATTAGTAAATTTAGAATCTCCTCAATCTTATGATAATATTTCTGTGTGAGTTCACACTTTATTTCTTCAGCAGATGACAACTGGAGAAGACTTGCAATGCTTTTGAGCAATGATATCTCCATTTAGGCTACATGAAAATAAAAAACCATCTTAAAGTTATATACAAGAATAATCGTCTATTTGTCCTAGCGTGTCTTGCAGTGATTTATAATCACCATAACTAAAATAAAGCTGTTACCAAGTAACAAGAATCATCATTTTAATAAAGCAACTAACCACCAGTTGCTTAGCTCGCATAGTTTCCAATAATGCAGATATGCATTCATCTTTTAAAGAAAAAACGTGAATGGAATGTTTTACGGATGTTCAATAGTACTGAAAATAATCATAAGACAAGTAGATTAACTTCGGAACAACAAAGTCAACAAACGAACGTTTCCTTTGAAGTCGTTACAAAAAACAATGCAATGCTCAGCTATGTCCGAATATTATTTCCAGGTCCAGTCAACGGAATTAACGTAATTAATAAAGCCATTTATCTATCAAAAGTAGCATAACTATTGCCAGTGAAGACAATGCGTCTACAAATTATCGAAATCCTATAAATTCACAAATATTTTCTTCCTTGATTGGAAAACGTGCCACATGTGGATTAACAAATTATCCGACCAAATGAACATGCTAGCGTCCAGGATTATCTCAATTAAAAAGTATCCAAACCCAAAATAATTCAATGGAGCTCAAGATCTGCGACAGAATCAGTAACAATGGTTGAAAAAATAGGAATTGGCCAAAGAACTAATATGTTAAACCAAAAAAAGTAACAGAACTAAATGCAATTTTACCCAGTCGGTGGAATCAGCAGATTGATCAAGTAAATTTCCAAGCCTGCGCCTCCTGCAACAACTGATCCAGATAAACAGACGACACTTATCCACTAAAGGTTGCCGAGTTTCCAAATCTTCATATGAATCAAAATTTCGTATAAGAAAGATACGATATACGAACTGAAATGCAACAAATAATTCCCCAAAACAGTCGGCGGAGAAAACTTAAAGAGAACAATCAATTCTCTGAGGAATTCTTCAACGAGTACAAAAATAAATACGAAGAGAATTTTAGGGTTTGGCCGAGTAATTTTAGGCTGAAGACGACGACGACGACAACTTGGCTGGATCTGTCGTGGCTTTATAGACTCCGGTTTGTTTTCTTCAAATGCGTCCGGTTTTATATTACCTGCTACCGGACAAACCCGTCGTTTTTTTCCACTCTTTTTTATTTCTAGCACTTCCTTTGGATGACAAAAAGTTACAAGAGACTAATTCAACAATTCTAGTGTAATAACGACCTACTGTCATGTCCAATTTTGACTTTGACATTTTCATTTTATGTGGTTGTTGAGATGAAATGAAATAAAAAATGGTTGTCAATCACTTGTTATTCAATAGACCATTTTGTAATGAAAACGCGTCGAATTATTTTGGAAAAACATAGACAGACCTCGTCAAAAGAAGGCAATGAATTGAAAATCTTGTGACCAACATGTCACATAAATAATCACTAGAATTTCAAGAACCATCCATTCATTCATCATATGTTCGAGCATAAAACCAAACAAAAATTGAATATAGTGTTTCCCTTTATGAAACAAGTATGAAGTCATGACCTAATATAATGAAAACCCTATTTATGAAAATAAACACCAGCAAGATTATTATTCCCGGCAAAATCTTGAATCAATCGGAGTCATCGAACGTTATCTTTGTGGCTTTAGGAGCATTGGCTTCGATTTCTCTAAAATGGGCACCGTATAACTTCGATTCCTGCACAACCCCACAAGTAGCGTAAGCCAAACGAGGAACAACGTACAATGTAAGAACGTCGACTTGCGCAACGAAAATTTCAAATCGCCTATGGACCGAATCTGAACGAGCGGTAAAATTTAAGACTGAAGATGTATTTTCCCCCGTTAGAAGCTAAAAAACTTGCGTCTATCTATCATTATACCTTTTTCTTGACATGAGTCCCAAACTTGAGCAAGTCTTCGGGGACGACCTGCTTAGCTTCCCTGAGAACATTTATCAGCTCCCCAGCAAGTCCCTGCAAATATTTTGGATTCTTACACTAAAAAGGGGCTCGAATTTTGTACGAATCCATAGTTTCATAACACAGAAGAGAGACGAACCTTATTTTCCTTTGTAAAGAAAGTGTGGGCCACTCCTTTCTTGCCAGCTCTACCAGTACGGCCAATACGGTGCACGTAATCTTCGGTTGTGAGAGGAAAACTATAATTTATTACCACTTCGACGTCGGGAATGTCCAATCCTCGGGCAGCAACATCAGTTGCTATCTATGAAATCAAAGGCAAATCTTATACATATTGTACGTATAAAGTTCCGAAAACTTAGGGCGCGATTCAAAAGGATATCTAAAAGGAGATTTCATAACGTATACCAGTAAAGGACATGTTCCCTCCTTAAACAATGACAATGCCTGATTTCTTGCAGTTTGTGCTTTGTCACCGCTGATAGAAACTGCTTTCCAGCCCCTGATATTATATAATACCAACAACAGATATATGCAATCGAAGCCACAACTTCATATTTTTGGGATCTACTGACTAACCGTGTTCATTACAGGCAATAATTAAAACGGTAACTCAAATTCCAGAATACTACCTTCTTTGGAGCATATTCTCCACTCTGGATGCTTCTTTCTTGTATAGGACAAAAACAAGTACTCTATTCCTGCCAAAGGTTCTTACTCTAGTTAGAACAAGTTCAATATGATACAAAACAAATGATAAAAACTTAAAACACTAGAGAAAAGGTTTCTTCATTTGTAGGCAAAGGTTTAATTTATTGCGGTAGTCGTACATACTTTCTAGATTGGTGGTATTTTTCCAGCAACTTCTGCAGCCTGTCATCACGAGCACGTTCGTCCAAAACCTAAAAGTTTAAGCATTCAAAACATCATTGATACAAATGGAAATTCTTGGAGAAAAATCATCAAAAGCCCAACATACCTCCACGATTTGCATGACATCATGGTTGGCAGCTAAATCTTCTGATCCTACAACCACCTGAAACATATCTAAGCTCCTTAACAATAACATCAACATTTTAAACGGTTTAAAGAAGACAGGTACAAAAAGAAAAAGCAACTCTCGCATGCAAATATTCACCTTAACAGGGCATGGATCCATGAATTCTTGGGCTAACTGATGTACAGCTGTAGGCCATGTTGCACTAAACATTACCATTTGTCGAACTGCACATATACGACACGTGTTTATTGAATAAAACTCAGGAAATAATTATGTGGATGGAAATGTAACTAAATGAGCAGGAATCAAACCAAATTTCTACCATTGCATGTTTGACTTAATATTGCTCGAACTTCAGGCTCAAATCCCATATCAAGCATTCGATCAGCTTCATCCAGAACCTACAAGAACAGTTAGCATAACGAAACATAGATGTAAGAAGGTGAAAAGGATAATGTTACCTAGGGTTGTAATCACAGCTCAGGCAGCAGTACAAGCAAATACAAAGATAAAGAAGGTATTGATATTGCGTTGAGAACTTACCACAAAGGAAACCTCCTTTAGGTTCAACACCTCCATCTCAATCAAGTCCTTCAAGCGACCAGGGGTCCCAATAACGATGTCCTGCGTAAAAAAATGGTAAAGATTTTACAGTGGAATAACATTACATAATCCGTAACAAACAGAACTATACTTAAAGGTTTGTAACTCAAGCGTTTAGAAAAGGAGCATAAAATTCTTACTACAACCTAATTTAAATTCATACGATATCACAAGAAAATCCCTTACCACGCCAGATTTGACAGAAGAGATCTGTGGCCCTTTAGAGGTTCCTCCAAATATACAAACTGATCGCACCCCACAGGGTTTCCCAGCCTCACAGAGAACATCGGATATCTGATACAATCATGTATCATCGTCAGTTTCAATCCAAAATAGTTTCGAATTGCAAGAACATGCTATCAAAAGTATGCACTACAAAAAATCTGCAAAGGAATCAAAGGGATACATCAACAAAGCCGTGGAATGAACAAAAAAACATACTTGTTGAGCCAGCTCCCTTGTAGGCGAAAGAACAAGGCAAAGTGGCTTCTTGTTTTTAACAACTCCCTCACTCTTTCGTTTGCCTAGCACATGCACAGTAGCAGGAATCCCAAAGGCAAGTGTTTTACCTGATCAACCAAGCAATAAACTTAAATAATGAATAAGCACATTAGCAACCAAATTGCAACATATTAAGGACATACCAGACCCAGTAGCTGCGATTCCAATAAAATCACGGCCGTCAAGCAGAAACGGCCAGGAATGCGATTGTATAGGCGATGGTCTATCAAATGTTTTACAGCACTCCAATACTTTACTTGGAAGATTCGACTCAGAAAAGGTACTCAAAGCTTTATATTTCGAGTCATTCACGTCTCTTCCAGACACAACCACACCACTGCTTTCTCTAATCTGTTCAGCAACATTGGCTCCCTCATCTTTGCCGTTTGTCTTATTTTGTTCTTCGACCGACCCATTACTCATCGTAACCTCGCCTTTCTTCAGTCCCTTGGATTTTTTCTTCTCTTTTTCCGAATCGTGGACAGACCCGTTTCTTAAATTCTCGTCTCCATTCTCTCCATCGCCCTTTTTCTTCTTCTTCTTCTTCTTCTGAGAAACTTCATCAACACCGTCGCTCAAGGTCTCACCTTTAGTCTCTTCCTTCCTATGTTTCTTCTTCTTTTTTACGGAAATCTCCGGCGAAGAATTCACAATCTCTTCCTTCTCGCATTCACAAATCAACTCAGCACCAGCTGCAGCTTCCAGCTTTCTTTTTTGCTTGCTTTTGAGCTTCTTCTTAAGCATGCCATCGCCGTTTTCCATTTGTTTCTAGTGACTCTATGCCTATTTTAGATCCTTTCGTCTGCCCCGACCAAATTCGGCCAACGTCGGCGCGCCCCAAAAACCCTAATGTGAGTTTGAGGGTATGGCGTCTGGCGGGTGTTCGAGGCAAATCGTAGAGCGAGGGTTTTTTGTTAGAAGCCAAAATTACATCCAAGTCCTTACACTTTTCCTTTTTTATTTTTATTTTAACGAACCCAATGAGTTCAGTTCAACTTCAAACCCATGACAGATTTCACGGAAAGAAAGACTTGCCTCGACACATGAAACAAAGAGCTCTGTTTTCTAGCGTCAGCATTTCGCATCAGCTTGTTAGAAATCTCTCGACAAATCCCCACAGATGGAACTCACTTCCAAACCCCAAGCTCAGAATCACACACCCAACTCTTCTTCTCATAGAGTCCTGCAATTCCATGTCCCAGGCAAAGCAGATTCATGCCAACATGACACGAACTGGCCTATTCTTCCACCTATTCCCTGTCAGCAGACTCTTGTCTTTCATTTCCTTGGACAAAAATGGAGACTTTGGTTATGCAAAGACATTATTTGGTCAGATTCTCGAACCCAATGTGTATATTTGGAATGCTATGATCAGAGGTTGTGCTAAAAATTCATTTTTCGACATGGGTTTTGCTTACTTCGTTAGAATGGTTAGAGAGTGTGTGGAGATGGATAACAGAAGCTATGTTTTCGCATTGAAGGCATGTGGGGGTTTGGAGGATTTTAGAGTGGGAGAATCTGTGTATTGTATGGCTTATAAAGTCGGATTTTACGAGGATGTGATCGTTAGGAACGGTTTGATCCATTTCTATTCTGAGGCGAAGAAACTAGAATATGCAAGAAGTGTATTCAACGAGACTGAGCCTAAAGATGTGGTTTCTTGGACTAGCATGATTGACGGGTTTGTGAGGAATGATATGGTGGACGACGGCTTAAAACTGTTCGATGAAATGTGTGAATGTGGTGTTGAGCTTAATGAGGTTACCATGGTCTCAGTTCTCTCTGCATGTGCACGGAAGGGCGATTTGAGCGTCGGGGAGAGGATTTTCTATTTCGCAGAGACGAGAGGAATTGAGTTTACTCTGAATATGAAGAATGCAATGCTTGACATGTACATAAAGTGTGGAAGGTTAGACATAGCTAAACGGACTTTTGAGAATATGGAAGTAAAGGATGTCTTTACGTGGACTACTATGATAAATGGATTTTCCAAGAACGGAGAGGTCGAATTGGCTCGTAAGCTCTTCGACGAAATGCCTAGAAGGAATGTGGTTTCTTGGAACGCAATGATAGGAGGTTATGCACAGAATAGCAAACCGAAAGAATCGTTGGAACTCTTTCATGTAATGGAGGGACAAGGCTTGAAGCCTATGGAAAGCACTCTTGTCTCTGTTCTATCTGCTTGCGCTCAATCAGGTTATATGGAAATAGGGCAGCGTATCCTCGATTCCTACGTTAAACAGCAAAAGATTCCTCTTACTACAATATTAGGCAATGCTTTCATCGACATGTTTGCCAAGTGTGGGAATATCCATGCAGCTATAGAGATCTTTCACGCTATGAAAAGCAAAGATTTGGTCTCATACAACTCGATGATAGTGGCTTATGCATCACATGGCGAAGCAGATGAAGCCCTAAATCTCTTCAAAAATTTTGAAAAAGAGGGATTTAAGCCCGACGAAATCACATTCGTAGGCGTTCTCTCTGCTTGTGCACACGGCGGGCTAGTAAAGGAAGGCTGGGATTATTTCAAAAGAATGGAGCTATACGGTTTAAAACCAGCCAAGGAGCACTATTCTTGCATGGTTGACTTATTGGGCAGAGTCGGGCTACTGCAAAACGCTTACGAGTTGATTGAATCGATGCCCATGGAACCTGACGAAGCTATTTGGGGGGCTTTTCTTAACGGCTGTAAAATGCATGGCAATGTAGAGTTGGGCAAAATCGCTGCAGAAAAGATCATATCTTTGGACCCAAATGACAGTGGCACGTACGTTCTTTTAGCTAACCTATGTGCAGATAAAAGGAAATTGGCAGACGTTAGATTGGCCAGAAGTATGATGAGAGACAAGGGAGTTAAGAAGAATCCAGGCTCAAGCTCGATCGAAGTTGAGGGTCGTTTTCACGAATTTTTAGTGGGAGACGAGTCCCATATCGAGTCTCCAGCCATATACAAAGCGTTGGGAGAAATTTTGTATTTTACAAAGTCAGGCGATTGCTCGATGGATTATTGGCAGTTCGACGCTGTTCTATGACATGGGAAAAAACTTAAAGGGGTCAATGTAAGAATTCTGAGATCAACGTAAGAACGATCGATCACATACAATTTCGAACTATGTACAGTGACAAAAAGATGAAATCTTTGTTCGCCTATCGGCTTATCTACTGAAGCCCCGATAGAATTCTGGCGAACACAATCTGCACGGGGATGCAAGCTTTCCCCGATTCAGCCTTTCCTCCGACGAAAAAATCTATAGCAACATTCTTGGGCATAGTCGTAGCATTTTGCACGCGAGCATCTTCTTCATTGGCACTTTTCTTGGAATTTGGGCGAGAAACAGAGCTTCCCATGTAGCACACAGGCGTCCTTCTAGAAGTCTTCCATGAGAGCTGATGAAAGGTAGCTTTCTTTCCCGTGTTAGCCAGGCTGCTCTTATTACAGGGAACTAGAGCTTCTGAGCTTAGTTCTGTGACTGGTATGGGATATCCTAATATGGCTTTGTCGTAGGATTCGCAGGTCAGGCATATGAAGGGAACATCGTTCTCAGCCTGGGAATCAGCTGCTTTGATCGTCAGGTGAACGTCTACTAACGTATTAGCTTGTGATATATTGCCGTCCATCTCATATAGTCGTCTCTGCAAATGTGATAATGAGGCTCCTTCTTCTCCTTCTTCCATGGAATGGAAATCTTTTGTGGGCTTTTCTCTTACATGAACAAATAGCTCACTACATCTACGATTGAGAACCTATTTGTAGAGATACGAGGGACGAAACACCTTTTCCCTTTTGTCTTTTTCAAATCTCAACGGCTAAAGATTAAAGATAACAAAGCAGTACAACGTTGTCCAACGGCGATTAGCTGCCTGTCTGCTTTTTCAGGGAACGTGCATGTTATCGTACGATTTCCGTACAGCGAATTGCCTATTTTGTCTGCCTATATGAGCTAAAAAAGACAGTATATTGAAAAGTAAATGGTGTGATTTTTATTCTGAATTGCTATTCACCGCCCCTTTTTCCTAGTCACCGCCCCCTAAAGGGCTGAAAAAAGACAAAATTGCCCTTTTGAATTAAATTTTTATTTAAAGTCCTTTTCCAGACAACAATTTTCATATAGCAATTAAACATTCAAATCAGACTCAAACAAAACAAAAAAAACCGTTCAAATCGCAATCAAACATTCAAATCAGACTCAAACAAAACAAAACAAATTAACGTAAAATTCGTTCGTACGAATGTGAATTATCGAACTTGATTCGATCACGCGCGAAAAAAGTCCCGACCGAATAACAATCTCGTCTTTTCGGGTCGGACCGAAAAATAATTTCGGCCACATCAAGGTAGGACCGAAACAGTATTTCGGTCGTACCTTGAAGAGGCCGAAAAAACATTTCGGCCGTGATGGTCCCGACCGAAATTGTGTTTCGGTCGTGACTGTTCCGACCGAAATCCTGTTTCTCTTCGGCTATGTATATATATATTTTTTTCGATTATTTAATTAGATTATTTAATTAGATTATTTAATTGGATTATTTAATTAAATTATTTAATTGGATTATTTAATTAGATTATTTAATTGGATTATTTTGTATTATTTAATTCGATTATTTATTGGATTATTTAATTAGATTATTAATTGGATTATTTAATTAGATTATTAATTGGATTATTTAATTAGATTATTTAATTGGATTATTTAATTGGATTATTTAATTAGATTATTTAATTGGATTATTTAATTAGATTATTTAATTGGATTATTTAATTGGATTATTTTGTATTATTGATTATTTAATTGGATTATTTAATTAGATTATTAATTGGATTATTTAATTAGATTATTAATTGGATTATTTAATTCGATTTTTTAATTTGATTATTTAATTAGATTATTAATTGGATTATTTAATTAGATTATTAATTGGATTATTTAATTATATTATTTAATTGGATTATTTAATTAGATTATTTAATTAGATTATTTAATTGGATTATTTAATTAGATTATTTAATTGTTATTATTTTGTATAATTAATTTTTTTTATAATTATTTTGTAATATTACGGGTCCTAAAAGACTCAACCCGGCCGGGTCCGGGTCGGATCTCGGGTCCAGACAACCCCGGCCCGATCCCCGACCCGAAACCCGTCCCGGTTATTTTTTCGTTATATATTTATATATATGTCATAATTGTTAATAAAAAGCTATGTAGTCCAATGGATAAGTACTTTCTTTATCAAGTAGAGGTCATGGGTTCAATCCCTAAATACTACTATATATGTTGTGTTTTTATAAATTACAATAAAAAATAAAAAAAAAACGAAAAAGTGAAATTAATGGTGGGCCGAACTGAAATTTCGGTCGGGCCTGTGCGGCCCGAATTGGAATTTCGGTCGGGCCTGTGCGGGCCGAACTTGAATTTCGGTCGTTCGGCCCGCACAGGCCCGACAATTTCAGTTCGGCCCGTGCACAGCCCGGTCGAAAATTTCGTTCGAATTTCCTTATCGATCGATCGTTCGAATTTATTTGTGTATGTATTTTCGATATTTCATACCAGAATTATATATTTAGTTAGTTTTTTCTTTTTAAATTGATTTAAATATCATAAGGACAAAAACGTCTTTTTTCAGCCCTTTAGGGGGCGGTGACTAGTAAAAAGGGGACGGTAAATAGTAACTCCCTTTTTAATTAGCTGCATGCACAGAAAAGTTTGCACCAAAAAGTAACCATCTGTCAACAAGAAAATTCAAAACTCCAGCCATGGCCTAATCATTTTCTTCATGCAAACATACTTGATCATTACAGAGAGCATACTGCACTCTCTTACATGTATATGTGGATTGGCTTTTTGTATACTCAATAAGATAACTCGACACACCTTTACATGAAAATTTTAATTTTTTTTCATCATCTTGAATTTTTCATGGAGGAATACCACAGTTTCTTCTGGCAGATTAGTATCTTCTCCTTCGTTGCAGCGTCGCCTTGCTCCGTGTTCTCTTTACGACATGTCCATCTCATTCCTTGGGCAAGCGTAGATATAGCTTCGACAAAGTAGTTGGATTCTCGGATGAGCGCGTAACCGTTTGGTCTTAGGATCCGATCCATTTCGAGCAAGACGTACTTCATGTCGCACCTAATCAATCGATCACCAGAAAAAAAAAATTAGAATAGTTATGGATTCGTCAATCCATTTCGAGCAAGACGTACTTTAAAAGATTTATGATCTTTTCTTTTTTGGCGACCAAGGTCAGAAATAGTCTGCAAATCACGCTAATCAGATTCCAAAACACAAATACAGGTCTATGTGTTATAAACTCACTCAAGGAAAAACCTTTGATCTGACTTGTAACATTTTGCTTCGATAATTTCTCGCATTACCTGTGACTTTCGGCGGTGAAGAGCGAATCCACATGGAGAAGATCATACGTCCGTGGATAAGTCGAGAACGCCTCACACCTGAAAAACGATTCAAAAAATCAATCAACATAATACAACCTCAAAAAAAAGTCAAACATATTAATTAACCACCAAAACGAGAAAATTTACCAGTCGTGATAAGTCCCTATGAGCCCACGATCGTAAACAACCGCCAACGTGTTCGGCGAATACGACGAAACGACGTTCATAACCCACAAAGGATCGTCGACCAACGCCGAGGCAAAACCTCCATACACAGTATTCATATCCATCACGTTCCTTATCTCATCTTTTCCCAGGCCGGGCAACAACCTCTTGTAATAACTCACTCTCTTTTTCCACTTGCTATTATCGCTTTTGAACGCGCCTTCGCTTCCGCCGCGCACGTCGCGAATGCGCTCGGGCGCACTGTTTAGCCTCTCGGGCCATTTAGGAAGCGTTTCGAGCGCAAACTTTTTGTGCCAACTGTCGGGAGAAACGACGCACGGGCGGATGGGAGTGTACCAAGCAGAATCGGGCTCGGTCCCGTCGTCGCACTTCGGAGGGTAATAGTCGGGAGCTTCGAGCTTTTTGTAGCATTCTTCGTCGGACAACTTTTGCCACACGGCGATGTCGGCCTTCTTCGCGTACATTTTGAAGCACATTGAGGTGAGCAATTCTTGGAGTTTTTCGTAGTTCGACCTCTGTTCTTCGATGGTCGTGTTCCATCCCTTCCATCGACGCTCGTAGTTCACGGGCGGGCCCGAAAGTACCCAGAAACCGCCGGGCCGAATAATGCGGTGTACTTCCAAGAGATAAACTCCGCCTAAAAATAAGGTTGTTAAAGAGTAATGGTTAGCTGGCAAGAATGAGAAGCACTTCAAGGTAATGTTTTTTTTTTAAATTGCTTACCGAACTCTGTCCATGGAATAAGGCACCTCGAACAATGGGCCATGTCGAACGAGTTCGAAGGGAAAGGAAGTCTTTGGGTCGAGATTATCCCGAGAATCGCGGGAATTCCACGCTCGAGGGCAAACTGAACTTGAGCTTGATGATTGTCTCTTGGAGCCAAAGACATCGTTAGAATCCCACGATCTAGCAAGTCTCCTCCCCAGCTAGCAACCTAAATATAAACCCAACGAAAATATAACACATCAAATTCTTATAGACATACGCAAAGTAGAACATGAACTGAGACTTACCCCGCAACCCGTATCAATGGCAGTTCTTACGGTCCCGTCCTTCATTTCTGGGATCAAATCTTGCATCAGATCGACGTATATGCCGACTCCATTAGGAAACATAGTGCCGCCGCCTGGGAATAAGAATTTCTCGCCTTCTTTCTTTAGCCAATGTTGATCCGATTTTTGCTTGTTTATCCAATCGTAAGGCACGTTTCTGAGCAGATAAACATATAAGATCTAAGATGCATGAAATTAATCATTAATCAGAAGATTTGAGCTTCTTTGATCTCTACCTATACCAACATTCATCTCTACTCTTTGGCCATCTAATAGGAGGCTTGTACCCATCAGGCGGAGGAACTAAGCATTCTTCCCTTTCGAAGGCTGCGGGGCAATGTCGTTCAAGAAACGCTAGCCTGTGGCGGCTAAATTTCTTCCACCTCTGTTTATAAAACATAGCAAAAATTCAAATTTTTTGCACATTGTGAAAAAGAAAGCTTATAGACCCAAAACAATCGAAAGTTCCAGGTAGCTTATTTACCTTAGGATCAGTACAAGGGGTGTAGTCTTGAAGATTTGGGCTACATTCTTGAAAAGTAACAGCTTTAACTTGTGAATTCCCTGAAGATTTCTCCACCATCTTATTGATGTCTTGAGATGGAAATCTATCCCTCTCTGAGAAAAAGATCCCTCCGAGGTAGAAGGAGAGCCCACAAAGTGCGGCAACTGTTATAAGCAGAGGAACTGTCCGAGAAGTTCTCTCAGCTAAGATCCCTCCCTCCTTCTGTTTCATGATTTTGCTAATTTTTATCTACAATCTGCGAATGGAATAGCTTTGGAGTGTTATCATGGATTCTTTGAAATTAACTGTTTTTTACGTGAAGTAGAGCAAATTAACTATGAAAATCAAGTTTTGCAGCAAAAGATAGTTGAGGAAAAAAGGGAAAGAGGAAAGTTACAAAGGGAAAAAGAGAACAAATAAAGTAGATGCAACAAACACAGTGAGAAAAACATGATCACTGTACCAATCAAGCGGTCAAGATAAGCAATTATGAAGGGACTTTAAGGCCTGGGGAAAAAAAATCTACAACATATGACAGCAACAGATACTTGTAATGATATTATCCTGGCTCTTCCTTTATTAAATTCACATGAAATTGGGCTCACCAACGCCGTTCATGGGTTTCACAGTCCACATAATGACTTTCACCAATCACCACTATAGTCAGCAGAGATTGAAGGAAAAAGAAACATGTTTCACCTAACACTCTGACCATGCAAAAAGAGACCAAAAATTGGTAATAATAGAAAAATAGAAACAAAAGCTACGACATAAATTAAAATAATCTGCCCACAGAAACTCAAAGAAAAAAGGAGAAACGGAAAAGGAAAAGCTAACCCCTTTCAGATTCAATCCTCACTAGATGCTATGAGGCCCAGCGATAAACTTTTGCTTCAGAGAGCTACCTGAGATTTAAGGGGATCGTCGTTTTGTGAATCAGCTCAACTTTCCAAAGCAATCAACTAATATACGACATACGAAACAAAACAGAAGAAATCAACGACCCACAAATCAAGATAAAAGAACTCGTGCGATTGATTCTATTAAAAACTCAAAACAACAATGAATCATAAGATCAGACATCAAGCTCGCCGAAGACGAAAAGGTCACCCTTATTCGATCATAACATCATAAGCATACTACACGTGTCCGTACATAATTCATCGAAAGGGATGAAAGAAAACAAAAATCAAGCTCATAGAACCATCCCCACTCCCCAGTTTCAGATTCCCGCCCTATATCATGCATATACACAGAGATATACACAAAGGCAATCACTTAATTATTCTCGCGATGAAATAATTGAAGGGGATGAATGCTCAACCTCAACCTCGTCACGCAGATTGCACAATCTCACATACACATAGAAGTACGTGCGTGTCCGTGTGGGTGTTTCTGAGATTGGAAAGAGTGGCAGTGTGTCTTTTATCATGCCGTGTTCTTTGCTAGCTGTCTTTTATTCGCGGTTTATTTATTATTTTTCTTTTTCTAAGGTTCTTATCACGTTCATGTTGATTGGTTCTCTATTTATATCTTTCTATACAGTGTTTTTGTGCCTCTTTGAAATTAATACTAGGCGCGTGCCTGTCACTCACTACTTGTGACCCCGTCGGCATAAATTCCAACGTAGTAAAAGTTGACGTGAAAGTTTTTGCATTTATACAGTTGTTAACGTTAATTTGAAGAATTATTGTACTGCCGTTACCATATATAGTGATGATCGGAAACGAAATTTAGATTTTGGAATAGTTAAGTTATATAGTTATCTAAAATATAAGACGATGCTATAAAAACATAATATCTAGAATACCAGAAATAACTGTTTACCTCGGTCACGTTGTTCCATTTGCCATGTCATCACCTCGATCTTGCTCCGACCCATAGAAAAGGGTCGGGTTGTAGAAAA
The DNA here is from genome assembly GCA_027422505.1 of Craterostigma plantagineum. NCBI lineage: Eukaryota > Viridiplantae > Streptophyta > Magnoliopsida > Lamiales > Linderniaceae > Craterostigma > Craterostigma plantagineum. The sequence continues at coordinate 1,437,625 of JAPQWV010000005.1, forward strand.
GGGGCCCACACCATTAACATAGGGAGAAGGAAAACAAATCGCTCTTCTTAAAAATATAAGTTAAACGTCTGTCGCTTATTATCAATAACTAGATTCCCCACACTCAATTTTTTAATTATATTAAAAATTTTGAAAAATGGATGTTCAACCTTCATGAAATTATGATCAACTGTGTGAACGTCATCGGCGGTGGCGCTCTGATGAAACTATTAAATGAAGTTGCAGACTCTATTATTTATTTATTACCGAAGATTCCTTCATCTATATAACAAAACAACTCTTTCAATTCATCCTCCCCACGACGAGAACCGTTGAAGTCATTATTAATCAAGATCACCATCACAATCACCACCACCATTCACTATGCATTCTTATGTTGACATTACGTTCTATTAATATAGTATACATCTATTAACGTGTATATCTAAATTTCTAAAATCGTTAAGATTTGGGTTTAGTAATCTTTTAAGATAGTTATTTATATCGTGCCGTCAGGTTCTTAAGCCCAGGCCCAAACAAAAGCCCAAACGAAAGCCCATTTTGAGATTGTCGCCCGTCTATTTATACCAAAACCCGATTGTCTAAGCCTTCGCAGATTAGGGTTTCGGCTACTCAGTTTTCTTTTCTTCTTCCTTCCACGGCGTGGCTATTTTACTTGGACAAAAACTTCGTCTTTTTGTTTTAATCCTTTATGTTTTGCTTGTGTTACTTGCACTGTATTAGAGGCTTCTCCGAACAATGGAGAAACGTCTGATATTTGAGTGCAGAAATCGAAAGCTGAGCTTCGAATCAGCGGCGGCCAGACAACCGTTGAGATGGATCCACAGATGAGCTTGCCTGTTTATCTTTCAATGGCGCTCGTCTACTAATTCCATCTCACATTCTGTAATTTTACGGTTTCAATATTTTATAGCTCCGTAAAATTGGATCAAAGTGTTTTGGGACAAGAACACAGCACACTCTGATGTGGGTCGTTAATGGTGTCTTTTACTGGTTTCTTGTTTAAATAACATCCAACTAGTTGGGGTTTGGAGAATAATATATTCAAAAAGGTCTCTTTATCATTAGATGGCGTAGAGAATTCTTAAGGAATGATATGAACGGTGGAGCTTTAGTGCTCGTTTGGTTGATAGGTTTATATTTACGATGGTTTATTTAAGTAATGGTTTATATAAAACAAATTAATGGCTATAAATAAAATGCGTGGTTAGTGGGTTTAAATAAACACATGTGAGGAGGTGTGTTTATTTAAACCCGTCTATATGGGTTTAGAGTGGTTTTATATAAATCAATAGTTTAGATAAACTAACGAACCAAACAGACTAACATGCTTTAAATCCAAGTTTAAAATTACTAAACCCCTCAACCAAACAAGCACTTAATTAATTTGGGGCAATTGATAAAGAGCATGATGTAAAAAGACACCCAAATCTTTCAGCAATGCTGCCACAAAACTAGTTAGGAGTTGCGTAACTAATGATGGATGAAGAACTGTTTCCCTTATTCCTCCGTGAATTGCGAGCAAGTTCGATGGTATTTTGATATTAGTTCGGTAAATTTGTATGAAGACTGAGAATAAGAAAGAAGACGTTCAATTATCTATTCTCTTTTACTCTTTCATTAAGAGGGAGGACCTTGGTTAAACTGCTTTTATTTAGACTTAATTTGGTATGTATAAATACTTAATTAAAAGAAATTACTTAAAATAATCACTCACTAACATCACTAACAGCAGTTAAAAAGCTCAATTCAACAAAAATTATTAAATATATTTTTTTTGCACACGGACATACTAGTATTGATTATTGATATTGAAGAATCAGATTGATTATCGCTTAATTGAAAGAAACCAAAAGTTATGAAGTGGATGGGCTCAAAACCTTAAAATTAGAAAATATTGAAATAAATACGGAGCCTTTAGTGTGAACAGCCCACATAGCAGGCCCGCCCCGCCCCGCTTGACCCGATCCACAAACGCGAACAATCAGAGCAGATAATATATACCCTGTTGCAGGACAGCACTTGGCAATGCTAGAAGAATAGACCCTTCGTTTTCATTTGTACCTATCAACCACCTATTTAATTTACAGAAACAAGGAGAAGATGATGACGACGACGATGCTTTCAATATTACAGACAAGAACAAGCGATGCAAGAATGGTCCCATGATATCATAGTCTGAAGGAGGGCAGCAGTTTATCCACTGGAGGAACAGCTTAGGACCACTGATCTTTGACATCTTTCAATGCAGAAACTCCCCAAGAACTACCCATTAATCATCTCATTTGGACCTCAAATCCGATCCTTTTTTTTGCAGATGAGCCCTTCTATGATGTTTGGTTGATCTGATATGAACTGAGCTGGTAAAGTTGCGATCTTTTCTGCTGTTTATGGTCCTGGGATTGTACAACTATCAAGGACCATGAACACCATCAATCCTATATAAGCCTTTCGAAATTAATTTTCCCGGAGAACTGTGGTCCATTCGGTGCAATCCAAAAAGGGGGACTCGGACGCAAATTTCTCGATGATTAGCCTAAGCAGAGTGGAAGAAATGTCTTGGGAAGCCATCATTCATCTTGATTGAACAAAAGGATACCTTGAGACGTAATACTCTCCGACCCGTGTGGGCCCACTCCTAGCCAATATACCTTCGAGATCTCCGATGATTCTAGCGAGCCATATTTCTAAGTTCCTCTGAATTTCTTTGAAGTTATTTCGGATGGAGTCCATATGCCTTTTCGTGGCTAGTTTCGCCTGGTCTTCAACTTCGCTGCCATGCCAGCTCTTACCTGTCTCGGCTTGTAATGCCACGAGCTTCTGATTAGTTTCAGACGCTCGTTGCTGTAGTCTGAAAGCTTCTAGCAAGAACTCTGTTTGCCTCTGTGTTCGAAACTCAGAGCTTAGGGTAGAATCACATGGATCGCTGGCTTGCTTTGAGGGAGGAGACAGAGGACAGAGAAAAAGAAAGCTTTTTGTCAATTAAGAAACAGTTTGATGTTAACATAAGATTGAAGGATGAAGATGTTGTGTACTGTACCATTCTTCTACATATGTCGTCGATTTTTTCAGCTAAGGATTGGTATCTCTTGGCCTGTTTTCGCAGCTGGGAAGGCATTTTCGACAGGTCGTCTTTCCCAATTATTTCCAAGTTCTGCAGTTCTTGCTCGAGAACTCTTAATTTAGACGAAATCCCGGCGGAGTTGCCATCAACCTTCCATGGAGACTCCCTTCTGAGATAAGAAAAAAAAACAGAGATATAAAAACCTTAGAATAACAGTTTTCATACTTGTTGTTTCATCATAAAGGAAACCTATAACTTTTTACCTAGTAACGAAATTCTTCGACTGGTAATGTGATTCAAGAGCTTCATATTGCTTATCCTGCATTTTTTTTTTCCAGAATCCAAACTTAAGACCCGTAATCAAAATTCTAATCTTGAATGAATATACGACACAAGCTCTTCTGACCAAGAATCCAAGGTAGTATAGTGCTAGAGGGGAAAGTTCATAAAAACATGGACATTATTAACACACACAAAGAGACAGACAGAGGTGATCTTTCAGAGCTTCACCTGCCATAGACTAGTTTTCTCAGACCAAAACTTCGAATCAACAGCAGAAGCAGAGTGACTCAAGAAGCTCGAAGCACCAAACCCTCTACTACTATTATCCCCACCACCACCGCCGCCATTATCATCACTTTCACCGTACATCACAGACCTAATCTCCTCATCATCGACGACGCCTTGCTCGGAAACTGAAACGCCACTCTTCCCATACCCAAAACCCATCTCGGAACCGTAAGCTTCCTCGCCGTTCCTACTCAGAAAGCTCAACATCTCATCCTTCTCACTGATCTCCCTCCTCAAACCCTCAATGTTAGCCTTCAAATCGGCCTCAACGCCTTCGAGCTCTTCGATTTTACCCTTCAGGTAAGCTATTTCCTCGCCGCCATCTTCGATCTGCTGCAATAGCCTCTTCTCCTCTTGCTGCCAGGCGTGCCTATGGCTGGCGTAGATCTCTACGACCCTCGCATTCGCCTTTGAGTCCTCTTTTCTACGGTAGTGAAGCTGATTCAGCTCGTCCTCGGCCTGCATTAGCTTGAAGGCGAGGGCTTTGTTCTGTCTGCGAAGGGTTGAGAGGAGGGTTAGGGTGTTCTTGGGTAATAGCCCGAGGAACAGCGTGAAACTGAGACCCAAGTAGGAGGTGAAAAGCTTCTTAAAAGGGCCGTGCTCGTCGCTGTCGTCGTCCTTTTGGTGCGCTTGTTGTGAGTTTTCTTTGCCGTGCTGTTCTTGGGCAGCCATTGTTGCGCAATTAAAGCTGTCTGATATTGGGAGGTGTGTTGTGTTTGTGTGGTCTTTGTGTTGTGTGTGAGTGATAAAGTGCTTCGCTTTATGAATGATTTGAGGAGGGTAGTTGGTGTTTTTACGAGAGAGAGAGAGAGAAGAAATAGGTTTTCTGTACTTTGTGGTGTTTACAACAGTGTACTCTTTTTTGGCATTTACCTCTGAGAAAAGTTCATAAAGCTATTCTTTTTATCTTTTTATCACCGTGGAATCTTATTTTAGGAAAAGAGTAACTTCATATCAATCTATAGCATGTTTGATAGTATTATAGACATATTTATATGACGCATTTTAAAGCTTGTTTATTTCGTGTAATTTTTTCTTGTGTGGGGTTAGTTAGGCTGCCCGAGTATCAATGTTTTTTCAAGTGAAAGAATGTAGAAAGTGAAGAATAATGTAGATTTAAGCATAACACCCATTACCATGACAAATTTTTTATTACTAGATTAAAAATAACTGAATGGCCAATGAGCCCTCAGTCCTACTGGCTGAGGGGGAGGTGCTTAGGGTCATGTTGGGAGAGGTCCTGGGTTCGAATCTCATCCCTGTGACATTTCCCTAAGCCTGCCCACATGGGCCCAGATATGTGCGATTGACCTGGTCGACCTGTTTAGCAGGTAGTGGGTCGGCCCCGGGGTTTACCATCGGCTTTACCCGGTTACCAAAAAAAAAAAAAAAAAAAAAAATAACTGAATGTCAAACAACTTCTTTTCTTAATGACCACTATTATATCGAATTTAGATCAGAAACGAGGGATTGATGATTCAACATCAACGGTCAGTATCTGGCCTGCCATTAATGAAGATGCAGTTTAGATTCCTCCTTCTCATGCAGAAAACAGAAAGTAGTTCATGTTTTTAATATAAAATTTATTATTTGGCAGATCTTATAAAACCCGCATGATTATAACTTTTTAGATCAACAGTTGACTTTCCAATAATTGTTTTAATTTCTTTTCCCCTAACAATCATTATAAATACATTCATATAGGCTGCGTTTAGTTGGGCATATAAGGCAAGATTAAGCCCACTTTATCTAATCTAATATTGTTCAGTTTAAAAATCGACTACTGGATAAAGCCCGAGAAAATAGTAAGGCCTGGTATTATAAACTGACAGGTGTAAGATAACTTATACGACGAAAAAGGCCATGATTATTTGTCCAACCTATTATATTAATTGTAAAAGCACAAAATGACCAAAACACTCTCATTCTTCCAAATTATAAAATCGTTGTTATTTCGTATAATTTATGTGATAAAATTAAATAAACAACACCAATTTATTTATTTTTTTATGCTGACTAAAATGATATGCATATCTTATATTTTTCAATGTTAATAAAAATAGATATTTTGTAAACTACGAATTGATACAATAAGGTCATTTTTGTACTTTAACAAAGAAGAAGATTGTAACTACTTTTTGTCAAACTTACAAAGTAAACGAGATCTGCCACAAATCCTAAGATAATAATCTTGGTATAAAATTATCCATCGTTTTCTCAAGTGGACAACTAAACGCAGCCATAGTGAATACAACAAAATAACATACATGAGTCGGGCCAGTCTGGCCCGTTTTAAAGCCCAGCCCGATAAAAGATGTCCGTAGTTTCAAGCAACATTTTGAGCCCAATAAAATTTTGCAACGGCCCAAAAGATTTCAACGGACTCTTTTCACGATGTCCAATTCGGTTCTGCAGAATGTATGATATACGTATAATCAGAGCAAAGGTTAAAAACCGTAGTGTTATTTTTAATAGTGCTGTTATAAAACTAGATAACTTTTTCAACCTGTTACAAAACCCGGTTTCAGAACTTTGGCGAGGAGTACGCGTCGTTTTATGCATTTGGTAAAAAATCTGGTATGGGCTTTTGATATAAGTTATTTATCTAAAAGTCCATTTCTGAGAAGCAACTTTTAATCACTTTTTGAAATTACTTCCTGCCTGTCCACTTTTTCAAAAGTCCATTTTCACCAAACACTACTGATGTGGACTCAACTAAGACGGGCTGGAAAAAAGCAAATAAAGGAAGGCCCAACAAGGCCCATAAAGAAGGAGGCCCATAGTGAAGTATCTGCCTGGGGGGAAGGACCTGCAAGGACCTGACGGGCACAAGTTTTGACCGGACAAAGGGAGAAGGACTATTGTGTATAAAAGTGCAGGAACGATGGAAAGAAAGAAAGACAGCTGCAGCAACGCGTGTCGCTTTGTCACAGGAAGATATTACTGAGCAAATCACTGTAATTATCGCAGAAGTCATTCCAGCAATCAGTCATCTTTCCTAAGCACCCTAGGTGGTACGTCCCCCCAGAACTCCTGGAACCTGGCAGCAAACAAACGGCGGGGAGCTGATATAAAAAGAGGACTTGGCCATATTTTCGAAGATCATCATCTCTTTACAAAAGCATTCATATAGTATTCTCTCTTTAGATATCTTAAACGTGTTCTCCACATTTTAGGAGTGAAGGTGAGGATTATATGAGTGTGTAACGTATTGCTACTCAGTGAAAGACAGTTCCCAGCGCCCCGTGGACGTAGAATCCGATAGGATTCGAACCACGTAAACCCCTGTGTTCTCTCTGTTTACGTCCCAGTATCAATATCACCTCGCATACCTAGCAAACAGCATAACAATCAATCTACCGCTAATTAAGTATCCAGAGCCCCCACACTTAAAAATATCGTTGATTGGGTTTGCCCCATATCAACTACCAAAAAAGAAGTTTACATCTAAAAATTAACATCTCAAAAACGTTCATTTACGAGAAGCACTTATGATTCAAAAGTGGAACCAAACAAGCCCTAGATTTTAAGATTGGCTCTTCGTCTCATCATCTTGGTCAGGCCCTGATTCAGGAGTGAATCCATCCCACGCAGGCAACGTTGTGAAATTCACTAGGCGCTACGCTCGGAGGGGGCCTACCGCCTAGGCGGTCTAGGCGGGGCCTAGGCGGTTTCTAGGTGGAATTAGTCGGTATATCGATTTTTATTATTATTTTTCTAATATTATAAATTTTTTATATATGTTAGTTTATATAATTTAGTTTAACATTTAATTTTTAACTTATTTTATTTTAGTTTTAAAAGGTATCATACTCCAATGTCATTTTATTATTAGTAAAACTCAATGTAATTAACTACTAATTATTTAGCTCACACTATTCTCTTATATATTAGAAAAAAATCCTATGATGGAATCTAATACACGCCAAGACAATACCTAATACTTATCACTTCTTCACAAACCACTGAGCCAGCCGATTACTTAATTTTTTTTCACATCTATACTCTTATATTAATTATCAGGGTCAGGGCCTTTTAAAAACTGCCAATTAGGTATATCAATTAGCCAATCAAAATTTGATAAGTGTCATGTCTTTTATTTATCAATTAATTACTTAATTAAGATGACGTTTAATTATTGGGCCTCACAGTGGTGTAATATTGGGCCGATCAAATCAGGCCCGCTATGAGGTCCTTTAGTCATTTTATGCCTTGACATTGACTTGACATGCGTGCACAGGGATATTGTTGTCTTTTTCATCGACGATAGATTTGGAAAAATAAGCCCAAAGAGGGAGACGATAGAGCGAAACCGTCACGAGGCCCAAAATCCAGATCGACGTTGATCGTTTCGAATAGCTGAATTGCTCCGGCAATAATCACTGATCAGCTGACGTTCCTTTGATTTTCGAGGTTTGCTAGGGTATTATTATGATTGTTGTTTTTTGTAATTGTTTTTCAGTTAGTGGTAGGTTGTCGCTGGTTTTCCATCTAGATTTTACTGGTTTGGATGATCGTAATTTTTTCCTTTTTTTTTTCTTGACGTGGTTGGCGATATGTTGTTTTAAGTTTTCTGTGTTGTGGTATTTGGCTTTGGAAGGATGCGTCCACCCAGGGTCGTCGCGCTCACAAACCCTATCCTCACCGTGGGAGAGTATCATCTCTGTTGAACTGACAAAGCCCAACCTCCCTTGCTCGCTGCTCTTCCCAATTCCATGGTAAAGCCTAAAATTATTGTGTCAACCGTGCTCTTCCGCTAGTAAACCGGCCTCTGTAAACTGTGTAAACCTTGCCCGCTGTTCTTCCGCTAGTAAACTGTGCTGTAAACCGTGCTCTGTAAGCCTAATATTGCTGCTGTTTTGCCTTTTCTTTTTTCTTTTTTAATTTCGGTAATTTCGGTTTTTGTCGGTAATTACCGAAAAAATTTCGGTAAAAACCGAATACCGAACCAGTTATTTCGGTTCAGTATTCGGTTAGGGCATTTCTAGTACCGAAATTTTGGTTCGGTTCGGTACGGTATGTACCGAACGAACAGCCCTACGCGTTAAGAGGTCAGTTCTTTATGTGATATAATTTGTCCCACACCGGTTGTCTCATTGAAATTGTTGGTGAAGTCTCTCTATACAAAGAGATACATCCAACATTGAACACATTCATCGAACTAGCCAAAAGCCATCTTAATTTAAGAGGCTTGTGCTGCGATGGTTCTTTAGTCTAAATTTTTTAGTATTAAAATAATATTTAATATTTTAATAATCAGTAGTTGGCGAAGTGATTTTTTTAATCGTCCTGCTAGGCAGATTATTCGCCCTATTAGGCGGGTTAATCGCCCGATTAGGCGGGTTAATCGCTCCTTCAATTAGTCGGAGCCGATTATGTGTTCGCCACGGTAGGTGGCCGATCAGCGCCTAGTCGGCCGCCTAGGTCGAGTTTTACAACAATGCTCGCAGGTAAGCAAATCCATGGAAAATAAGTTTCGTGATTTAGGTAAGGATAGATTGACTTTTTTTAGTCCAATTTCAGCTCATAAACAAATTTTCGAAGACTTGGGTTTTCGTGGCATTTGATTATTTTTGTGCATGTTTAGTTGGAAATTTCGATTTTCTGCTAGGAGAAGTTGCAATTTATGTCGCTGTAGCGTGAATTCGTTCCTCTATGGTTTTATTACATGCGTCTACTTTCTTATGGCTAATTGGTTCAGGCGTTCGCAAGGTAGAAGAAAAAAGAAGTTACATTGGAAAATGAAAATATACGGTTTGCAGCTTAGAGTTCCACCTCAGCATAAGAAACAGCCGACCAAACCATTGCTTCCAAAAGCTTCTGCATTTAATGAGGAAGATGACGATGATGTCGAAAGAGAAATATTGAGGCAAGCCTATAAAAGCAAAACACACAAAGATCTGAGTCCCTTTTCTCGCATTGTAGAAACATACATTTTCACATAGGCTTTCGGTGGTGAACTTCATTGCTGTTCTGTTAAGTTTGTGGATAATAGGAAATTCTGGCACATTGAATTGTTTTTTTTTCATGTGATTCGTAATAGGTTGAGGAACAGTATAAGAAAGCTCTTGAAGAAGACCCATCAGTGTTCGATTACGATGGAGTATACGACGAGATGAAGGAAAAACAAGTTCGTCCCAAGCAACAAGATCATCAGGAGAGGAAGGTACCATATGAAGCTGTCTCTTCTTTTGTTGCATTGCATTTTGGTTCAATATCTTCTAGCTCATGGCCTGCCTTAACTTCTCCAACGCAGCCTCGATACATTGAAGCGTTAATCAATAAAGCAAAGCAACGAGAAAGAGAACACGAAATAATCTACGAGAGGAAACTTGCCAAAGAGAGAAGCCAAGATGAACATCTCTACGCAGATAAAGGTAAGTACGTAACGAGCGCTTACAAGAAGAAACTTGCCGAGCAAGCAAAGTGGTTGGAGGAAGAGCGACTTCGTGAACTCAAAGAAGAGAGCGAAGATGTAAGTGAAGCTCGATTCAATTTTTTCCGTAGTATCATAAGATATGGGATGCAAAAATGTTTTGCCTTGTTACTGTGTTAGCCTATCGTTTCTATGATTTGAGTGCTCATTGTTCTGTTATCTTCCCAGGTCACCAAGAAGAAAGACATCACAGACTTCTACTTCAACCTTCCCAAAAACGTAGCTTTTGGAGCCTCTGGAGAGACGAGCTCAAAGAAATCTGAGACTGAAAAAGAAAACGCAGTGAGGCATTCGCCAGAAAAAGCAGCTTCCCAAGCAACTGAACAACGTGCTAGTCAAGAGCCATCTATGCCAATCGAATCGAATAAAGAAGTGTCTGAGATTAATGATCTCTACCCAAAGCATGAGCCCGAAGCAGCAAAACCCGAGCCTACCAATGAGGCTCCTTTGCAAGATCGAGTCGAAGAAAAGCCATTAGCTAGCGAGCAGCCCAAAGCTGATCATCACAAAAGGAGTGTGGATTCAGTTGCTGCAGCAAAGGAACGGTTTTTGGCTCGAAAGAAGGCGAAGAAGGAACAAATCTGATATTCTTATATAGAAAAGTAAGCTGTGGTGGCTTGGCTGTGTGTTACTTTTATAGAGAATGCGCAATCTTTGATGTATCTATTGCGTCATTTGCTACTGGGTGCTCTGTTTTCCATTTTCTTGATGTAATAAATTCGATCCTAAAGGGGAAATTTCTTCCATTACTCATTACTGTGTTGACTGGTGAGAACTTTGAAAAAAACCTCAGCTTGGAGTATAACCTTCGTGATTTAATTGAAATTTAAAATATTGCAAATAATTTGTTTTTGACAGTTGACAGTTGCGTAATATATTATAGTAGCAAGTTTGTTTGTTATATTTATTATTTTCCACCATCAGAATATTTGAAAATTAATAATGCAGCATTTATATTCAATGGTATAGTAAATACAAAAAGAAAAACATTCACGAGTATGGCCCAGTTTGGCCCGTTATAAGGCCCTAGCCCGACAAAAGATATCCGTAGTTTCAAGCAACAATTTGAGCCCAATAAAATTCTGCAACGGCCCAAAGGATTCAACGGACTCTTCACGATATCCAAATTCGGTCTGCAGAATGTATGACATATGATCACAGCAAAGGTTAAAAGCCGTAGAGAATTCGATCGACGCAACACCGATAGGAAATTCTCGCTAGATTCTTACCGAAGGAAGAAGTATAGAGAATGGCGTCCGAGCAGTCTATTATGACGGTGATACGCGCCGCGCGTCCGACGTTTCGTAATCGCCACGATAAAGCCGCCTTTGCCGTGCACGCGGCCTTCGCAGCTGCCGGCTACGTCCTCCACGCCACCGGCCTCCCCGCCTTCGACGATGAAGCTCTGTCTACTTCGTACACTGGTAAAAATAAAAGTACAATTGAGCTGAAAGCTGATATAATTTGGTGACCATATGATTTAGTGAAGGTCGATTGTATATGTGTGATGGCTGATGATCAGTTAAACTGTAAAGAGGTTGGGTTCTGTCGTGAGTTGCGACGGCCAAATCGATTTGGGTGTTTGGTGAAACTTTCAATTAAGGCTTATTGAGCAAGACAAATAATATATTTCTTTTATTAAATTTTCTTTTTCCTGATAAAACTAGCTTGCAGTCCTGTAGCCTTCACGCTTAACAGACGTAGTAATTGAACTACAAAATTTGCCCAAGTTTTTTTTTTTTTTTTTTTCGTTTAGTTGCTCAATTTTCTGATCGTTATCTGATATAATTCGGTTTCTTGGTGTGTTTTTTTATAGACGAGGTAGGTATTGACAACTGGAACGAGGCAGAGGATAGCTACGCATTCGTTTATTCGAAAAACGACAATAAAGGACCTCAGAAGGTTCTGGTGAAGTCTCTTGTCCTGAATGACAAATTGGTTACGGATGTTTTAAAGGAAGGCAATGAGAGCCTGCTCCATCTTGAACTTGAGTGAGCTGAATGATCCATTATGTTGTGAGTGTTTCCTTGTACTTTCTGTTTGTTAGTGATTGGAGTTTCTCTTTTATTACAGTGTCAATGAGTACGCGGAGGACAATGGAGGATCTAACTATGCTGTGCAATTCAAGAATTTGGGGAAACTTGCTGATAAAATTAACAAGGAAATATTGGATAAGATGGATCCTATTTCTGCTGCTGTCTCCTCAGGCCAGAATCCAAGGTATTTTTTTAAGTTGTTTAAATACGTGTATATGAGCATGAACGATTATATGCAATTGGTTAGCCAATCGAAAGGTATATCTGTTAGAAATGGTGGCTGTCTGGCTATATTCAATTACATTTTGCAGTTATACTTTCCGAAAAACTTGTACGATTTTGCAGTTCTGGGACAAGCCTAAGGGATTCTCGAGCTAGGCCTGGTGTAGAAGGTTTTTTTACCGAGGATCCTTATGCTTCACCTACAGCGTAATGTATTTATTAAAAAAGTTTTTCCGAACATTTGGGACAAATTTAAGTTTTGAATAATAAAAAACAAAACAAAAATAATCATCGTAGCATCTGATATTTAAATCTCCGCTGATAAGTTCCAACAAGTTCTTTTATGTGAGATTACCTCAATTCTTAAAGTTATCCCCTTTTTTCTAAGCAGAGGTTTTCTTCCTCGAATACCGGCCTATGGAGGCAGCGACCTCGTACCAGGGCCTGCTGCAGGAATGTATCCTTCAAGGTATATTATTACCCATCTCTAAATATCTTTTCTTCGTGCAAAATCAATCCTTAGACTTGGTATTAATTTTCACAATCATCTTAAGAAATATATTTTCTAAATCGTTTCCATCTATGGGCTGCTAATTGTGTGTCAAATCAAACCATTTCAGGGGTGATTTTGGAGGTGGTAGCATGCTTGTAGGTCAGTCAATGATAATTCCATCCTATCATATATTGATCGAATATTATATCTTTTATGTTATCAAATTAATCGATCCAATTTATACGAGTCGACAGGCCCAAACGACCCTAGGTTCTTCGGAGGTGAACCTCGTCAGCCTGGCTTTCCCGGCGGCGGTTCGCCGTGAGTTCCCTTTGATAAATTTATAGAAGAATAACCTTTGAGATATGTTTTGAGTTAATTCAAAACCCTTATTTTGATGCAGGGCTGTGCCTCCCGGCGCTCGGTTTGACCCGTTTGGCCCGCCCGGAGTTCCCGGGTTTGAACCGAACCGTTTTACCAGGTGTACTTTTGCGGGTTTTATTTTGTCATTTTAGTGGAATTGTGATATATGTTTATATCGATATTTTGTACCATTGATTTAAAATTTTGTACAGAGGCCCACGGAGGCCGCCCGGCCAACATCCAGACTTAGAGCAGTTTCCTGGCGGCGGCGATTTTATATGAGTAGGAGGAGCAACTGATAATATATAAATAAATAATAAATAATGTTCTATGTAATATTAACGTTACTGTTATATTCCCCTTGTTTTTCTTCATTACGCAATGCACTTTTATGGATTCCATTTACTATAAAGATAGTGTGTCCAAAGCATTAGATGTATAGTGAGCTCGGATGCTCCTAAGGAAAAATGAAAAAATGAACAAAAACAAATACTCCGTCCGTCCCGCTAACTTTATCACATTTTTCCATTTCGGGTGTCCCACTAACTTTATCACATTTCCTTTTTGGGTAAAAAATTATCACAAACAATCAATATAATAATATAAAATATTCTTAAAAGACGTGTCAAAATATACACTTTTTTACCTTTTCATTATACTATATTATTATAATAATGTCACCTTAATATCCGTGCCCACCAAGAAATGTGATAAAAATCATGCGACGGAGGGAGTATGAAAAAGCAAGAACCCAGAATAAATCGACATATGATAAGGAAAAACATTGTAATGATCTGCGTCTTTAATTATCCACTTTTGGTCGTCTCCTCTCGTCCCTACCGAGGGAAAGCCGAGTCTTTATTTATTTATTTTTAAATTTCATCGGCTGGGTGGATAACACTCATCCTTTTCATTATTTATTGTTACTGCAAATTGGGCTGTAGAGCACAAAGCGATGGCTGATCATACGAATGGGCATGAGATCAGTGAAGAATGTCTCGACGTCCTAACTAAAACTGGAGAGAAAACTGGTGTGGCTAAGCCCAGGTTGACCTCTCTTTTCTTGAACTTTTTTTGAGTAATTGCAGTACACGTTCCTCAATCTTTCTCAGTAGTATCCCCAGCTAGATTGAATGTCCAAGGTTTCTGGGTCAGACTGTTCTTACCATATTTATTGGTGACTTATATTGTAAGGGGCAGAACATGATTACTTAATACGGCTTGTCGCGGATATGGTGTTGTTTTCGTACTTTGTGTTATACAAGGGGCGCACTAGATTCTCATGATTTGATATGGTTTCTTGTGTTTTTCTTTTTTCTGTCATTTCCACTTGATTTGGACGGAGGGAGATGGATCTTCAATACACCCCTTCGATTTTCCTTATAGAGAACACTATTACCTTTCATTATTTATGTTCTTTGGCGGGGAATGACCTGTTCTTGCAACAAGATTTCATCCCTTTTTGCAATGCCTTAGCGCAAGTAACGACGTTAAAGAAGTGAAAGAATTCGTCATATGGATGCTTCATCACTTTGATTTATGGGATGTTTGATTTATTGTTGTAGGGGGGATGTTCACCGAGATGGGGATTACCATCGAGCAGTCCATGTATGGATATATGCAGAGAGCACGAATGAGCTTCTTCTCCAAAAACGTGCTGATTGCAAAGATTCATGGCCTGGTCTGTGGGACATATCTAGTGCTGGTCACATATCAGCTGGAGATTCATCTCTAGTAACAGCAAGGTGTAGCTCGGTTTTTTTTCTTCCTAGATTTGCTTCATTTTTTAAAATCATTTTAAACTATTCTTCAAACTATTAGCTATTTTATGTAAATCTCCCCGAGTATATGTCTGATCCTATTTTTTTTTTCTCCTGCAGGAGAGAGCTACAAGAAGAGCTTGGTTTAACACTTCCAAAGGATGCCTTCGAATTGCTGTTTGTGTTTTTGCAAGAGTGGTCAGTACTGAAACACGTCATATGGACGAGTTTTGACTTAATTTATAAATATTCTAATCATTACGTGTAGCATCAGCTACATTTTTTCAGTACTGGGCTAATTTTCTGGTAAATAGTTTTCTAGACGAGTTTTGATTTGTCGAATGTTTTACATTTGTAGTGTCATAAATGATGGCAAGTTCATCAACAATGAATTCAATGATGTGTATCTCGTCACCACTGCACATCCAATACCTTTGGAGGCCTTCACTCTTCAGGTTTTCAGTTTCTTGTTTAAGCTCAACCGATAAAATGATTATTCCACATAGAGTTCTAACTATTATAACTTCTTATGCAGTAGAGTAATTTTTGTTTCTAACCAATTTCACAGCATTGAATTTGCATAACAGTCTTAACAAAGTGCTTTGTAATGTTTCTGTTGTTCAAAGGAATCTGAAGTTTCGGCAGTTAAATACATCCATTTGGATGAGTATAGATCCTTGCTTGCAAATGAAGATCCTCAGTACGTTGACTATGATGTCGAGGGTCGATATGGTCAGCTCTTTGAAATTATATCGAAACGGTATGCATCAAATACGTTTCGATGCTTTCTAGAATCCTAGATTAGACTTATCTCCTTTAATCACAGTGCAATAGTGCGACTGTCGTGCATTAAGTACTGATCTCTTTAGGTACAACCAAAATTCCGACGCCCGTGCTCGACATCTGCAAAAACAGCTGAATCGATATGCTCGTGTTTCCCTTAAAGCAGAGGTTTTTAGTGATGCATTTTTTTTTCTCGGCTTATTTTTGTTCTTTATATTGGCACCCAAACGATAAAATAACAGAATCAAATTTTTTTTTCGTTAACTGACATACAGATTTCTCAATGCGTTAATTTATGGCTGAATCCTTCGATTTTGTCTATTTTGCATTACAGTTAAATGGCCTATCCAATGCGGATAAGGAAGCTCTGAAGTTGATTGTTAAAGCTGCGAGAATAATGGATCAAATTTTCTTCCAACAGGTACTAGACGTATTTGTGTTATTACTACTATCTGTAAACTTATTTGTATTATTTAAGATGAGAAATTGTTTTTTCTTTTCTTTCTTTAATTCTGTAAAGCAGGTATGGTACTGCAATCCATCGTTAAGAGATTGGCTAGAGAAGCATGCTGAAAAATCTCAGTTGGACAAATTAAAATGGATGTATTATCTTGTCAACAAAAGTCCATGGTTAGATTGTGCATTGTAGTACTGCGTTTTCAGTAAATGTCTTCTTTTTAATACGTATTTTACCTCTTCTAAGTTTCCTGTCATCTCTTTTCCGTGTAAGGTCCTCTTTGGACGAGAATGAGCCATTTTTAACAACCGTAGACTCAGCTTTGAAGCTGCTTGCTGAGGCCGCAAAGCCAGTGAGTGGATGGAAAGGAATTGAATACAAAACAGCATTTCCTTTGGTGAAACCAGCGGGTGCAAATTTTTATCCACCCGATATGGACAAAATGGTAATTCTTGGCATGTGTAGTGTATAATATTGAATTAAGTTCTCCATGATTAGCATCTTCCATGTGCATCTTTTCTCCTCTCTTTGTGCTGGCTGTTTTTGGTGTAATAAGGTTTGGGTCTTTATAGGAATTTGAGCTATGGGCAAATAGTCTAGCTGGTGAACAGAAGAAAGAAGCAATGGGGTTTTTCACTGTCATCAAAAGGGAAAGTGAAAGAATCTTGGATGAATCGGTCTCAAGTGGCAAGAAGGTTACTCATGATCTCTATGTTGTCCCTTACTCGGAAGAGTACAAAACTTTTCTTACGAAAGCTTCTGGTTTGCTACACCAAGCTGGAGATTTGACAAGCATTCCCAGGTAAAGTTGGCTTTTATAAAGAAAATAACTCAGTTGATTACAAGGAAGTCGGGTTGATACATTAGTCTTTCATGTTGCAGTTTGAAGAAGTTCTTGCACAGCAAGGCTGAAGCATTCTTATCAAATGATTATTATGAGTCAGATATTAGCTGGATGGAATTGGTTAGTTCAACTCTTAAAATTCATCGTAACTGGTTTCATTCGCTGCCCATCGAGTAAATATTTAAAATTATTGTGTCGATGATTGTGAGTCTGCATCATTTGATTTTTTTTGGTGCTGTTGTGATGCCATTTAAGGATTCAAAACTGGATATCACCATTGGCCCATACGAGACATACGAAGATACAATTTTCGGATACAAGGTATTTTTTCCATTTTTTTTCAATACGAGCGCATGCAAAGACACCAACCCTGTAAAAATTTATGTGCCTCTGTCCTCTCGCCAAAAACTATGGAGCTGCTCCATAACTATTTACTGCCATTTTTTTTAAATGGTACTTGCCTTCTTTCACAATTTGCTTGTAGGCCACTTTCGAGGCATTCATTGGAGTCCTAGATGATGAGGCAACAGCTCAAATCAAACTATTTGGCGACAATTTAGAGGTGACCTATATCATCCCACCATTCTGTTTCCTCGTGTTAATTAACCTTAAAAAGGAGCTCTTAATAGGTTTTAGAGAAGAATCTTCCAATGGCTGAGGCTTACAAGTCAGAAAGCGTAACAGCTGCTCCAATTCGAGTCGTGCAGCTTATTTATAATGCTGGGGTAAATTTTCATCTCTTAACAACATCATGGAGCTTAATACATCTCTTACTTTCTCTGGCAATGGCTGATGCAATTTCATCGCAGGACGTAAAGGGCCCACAAACAGTTGCGTTCAATCTTCCAAATGACGAGCGGATTGTAAAAGATAGAGGAACCTCTATGGTCATGCTCAAGAATGTTTCCGAAGCAAAGTACGTTATCCTTCTTTTACGTATATATCTTTGGTATTATAACTGTTAAGGGACTTACCCAAGTCCCAAAGCAGCATAAAGATCTATCTTGGGATTCATAACTGTTATGGTATAATGATCCAGTCTGCTTTTCCAGGTTTGAGCTTATTCTCCAGCCCATAGCCCACGTATGCATCACAAAGGAACAGAGGAAACACGTTGACTTTGACTCGTTCTTCACTCATACGATTTGTCACGAGTGTTGTCATGGGATCGGGCCCCACTCAATCACACTACCCGACGGGCGAAAGTCCACCGTGAGATTGGTGCGTTTTCGCTGTTACTCAATTTATGGACAATTTTCTTTGGACGGCTTTTATGTGCTGGAGCGATCCCTTTACTGTGACAACTAAAACGAACTGTCCTTTACGACGCAGGAATTGCAAGAAGTTCATTCAGCTCTAGAGGAGGCTAAAGCTGATATCGTAGGTCTTTGGGCCTTACGATTTCTTATGAAAAAGGTAGCGAAATGATGCCTGAACTTGATTTTTTTTTCTTCTCATATGTCTTTACTGTTTATAACTTTAAAACGCATGAATACGCATTTGCTCTGTTTTTCTCACATAGTTTTGTGAACTATGCAGGATTTACTACCAAAGACGTTGATCAACTCTATGTATGTTTCCTTTCTTGCGGGTTGCTTTCGCTCTGTGCGTTTTGGACTAGAGGAAGCTCATGGGTAACTCTCTCACTCTCTCTCTCTCTCTCTCTCACACACACATATGTCTTGTTTGAAATCAAGTTGCTTTTAAAATAATCTTAGGAAAGGGCAAGCATTGCAGTTCAACTACTTACTTGAACAAGGCGCATTTATCTTATGCGACGACGGGACATTCGCCGTCGAATTTGATAAGGTATATATGTATATAATCTGGTTTGGGAGATAATTTCCCGGGTTATTTTTGTTGGGCCGAATAAAGCTGTTACCCTTCGATTCATTTTTTCGTTTCGTATTATATCTGAGAAAAGGTCGAAGATGCAGTGGAGAAGTTAAGCAGGGAAATCCTTACGATACAAGGAAGAGGTGACAAAGAAGCTGCTAAGGCTCTTCTCTCCAAATACTCCGTAATGACACCACCACTCAAATCTGCTCTGCTACAATGTGTCGAGGTGAGCTCAAATTACAACTATATATAACTATAGTGATTAGTAAATAAATTGCTTATATATATATATATATATATATATATATATATATAAAACTTGAATTTCACATTTCGAACAGGTTCCTGTGGATATATTGCCTGATTTCCCCATTGCAAACGAGATTCTGAACTGAATGCATTCACTACCTTGAGTGCTTTGCTTGAACTATTGCGTGCGAATATAATAAAGGAAGCATCTTTTCCTTATTCTGTCTGTTATTTGATCGCTGATTGTTAACTTTTTTTTAGTAAATGTGCGTTATCATTTGTCACTGCTCCCATTGAATATCTGTCATCTTTTATATAGAGTTTATTGGAGACTACTCTGTTATTGCAATTTCATAGATTTTCATGTTAGAACTTTACATTTCCCTCCTTCGGCCCTTTCCTTGTAGCCATAATGAGAATCTTTGGCTTTCATGTTTTTAAAGCATAAAATTCATTCGACAAAGCTATTAGAAAAAAAAAAAAAGTAAAACTATATGCAAGTAGTTTAGAGATTTTATTTATCGAAGCCCCATAGGATTCCTTTTTCCTTTTTCGACTCATTTCTATTGAAGAGATTTTCTCATTGGTGTAGTTTATAATTGAGATTAAATTCTAAGAACAGCCTACTTTCATACAATATGTTGAAACCCCGCCAAGTTCGCTAACCACCCAGCAACGCTTGTGTGTGTATGTGTAATTGTGTATGTGTGTAGAAAAATCTCATCTTTAAAAAAATGTCGAGTCTTGGTTCTCTCTTAATGAATAAGTAATTGAAATCCACTCCCCAATAATAATCTTAACTTTTATTCTAGATTGTAAATTGTAATATCATAATAATTTAAATTGATTAAAATCTCACCCAGAGAAAAAGTTTTGTTTTCTTTACCTACTAAAGATTAGCGTAATCACTATCACACAATCATGTAATTAAGAACATTAGACATGATCGTCGTCTGTTCTATCAATCAGTCGCCGAACTAAACTCCCCACAGAAAGGAACAGTAGCGTACATAAACACATCTTCCACGTATAACAGCCCAGAAAAAATACTTCTCCGAAAAAAATACGATATTTTCCCTTAAATTATCATCCAATAATGGGTAGCCGCGACTCTCAGAAGTGGATGATACTCATAGCCACGGTATGGCTACAGGCCTTCACCGGCACAAACTTCGACTTCGCCGCCTACTCGCCGGAGATGAAGACGGTGCTGGGCGTTTCTCAGGTTCAGCTCAGCTACTTAGCCGCCGCATCGGACATGGGAAAGGCGGTGGGCTGGTCCGCCGGCGTGGCGTTGAAGTCGAACATCCCTTTGCCGGCGGTGGCGATCGCGGCGGCGGGCATGGGCTTTGTTGGGTACGGCTTGCAGTGGCTTGTCATGAAGCAGGCGATTGCAGTCCCTTTTTTCTTGGTTAGTTTGTTGATCGATTTTCTATCAAAACCCCTTTACTAATATTGATTGAAGATCGAAGCTTTTGTGCGATAGTCTCTCTAATCGATTAAAAGAAAGCTTCAATTTTTTAATTGCTTCAGGTACTTGTGCTCTGTTTACTATCAGGAATAAGCATATGTTGGTTCAACACAGTTTGCTTCATCCTCTGCATAAAGAACTTCCCTACATCGAATCGCCCGCTCGCCCTTTCCCTTACGATAAGCTTCAACGGCTTAAGCGCAGCCTTATACAACCTCGCCGTAAACTCATTCAACCCTTCGTCGACGTCGACCTATCTCCTTTTCAACGCATCGATCCCCTTAATCGCAACATTCGTAGCCCTAATTCCCATTCTTCGCCAGCAAGAATCAGACCACTCTGCTGACCTGTCGAGCCCAAGGGATCAATCAATGTTCGTCGTTTTGAGCTTATGGGCCGTAATCACTGGCCTTTATCTTCTCTTGCTCCACCCTTCGGATCATGGCACGGGCTCTGCTCCATTTCTGTTTACGGGCGCTGTTTGTTTGCTGATTATTCCTTTAGGAATTCCCGGGATTTTCTACGCTAGGGAATGGTTCGATGGGTTCAATTGGGCTGAGTGGTCCTCCCTTGATCAAGAACTAGGTAAAGATCTTCTGATCCATGAAACGGGCGGGTCGAATGGGGTGACCCGTGAAGGGACTGTGAAAGAAGATGAAAAGGGATGCTTTTCGTGGGGTTTTTGCAGGCCCGTGATTGAGAAAGATCGACTGAGTACGATAGGCGAAGAGCATGGAGCTTGTCTGCTCGTCAAAAGATTGGATTTTTGGCTGTACTTTATCGTTTACTTCTGTGGAGGGACGATTGGCTTGGCGTACAGCAACAATCTCGGGCAGATAGCCCAATCTCTCGGGCACCATTCGCTCAACCCTAAGCTCATAACGATATACTCGTCATTTTCGTTCTTCGGTCGCCTCCTCTCCTCTGCCCCCGACTTTCTGACAAAGTGAGCATAGTAAAAAAGCTAATTCAAAATCGAATCTTGGAAGCAAATAACTATATATTTATTTTCTCGGCAGGAAAGTGTATTTTCCAAGAACGGGGTGGCTAGCCGTGGCTCTCTTAGGCACGCCCACGGCCTTCTTCTTGCTGGCTGCATTAGGGACCGATGGGTTAGCCCTCGAAGGAGGAACGGCCATGATCGGGCTCAGCTCGGGCTTCATAATAGCAGCCGCCGTTTCGATAACCTCCGAACTATTCGGGTGCGAAAGCTTCGGCGTGAACCACAACATTCTCATCACGAATATTCCGATCGGCTCGCTTTTCTATGGCTTTTTAGCTGCGATCGTCTACGACTCGAACGCATGTCCCACTAAAGCTGGGCTCATGGCCGACTCCATCGTATGCATGGGAAAGAAGTGCTATCTCTTGACCTTCGTATGGTGGGGCTGCATTTCCGTGCTAGGGTTTCTGTGCAGTTTGCTGCTGTTCTTGCGTACTAATCGAGCCTACGTTAGGTTCGAAAGTCGCCGTAGATGGGCGCTATTCTAACAACGTTGTACTGTGTATTAGAAAATCATGTAAGAAAAACAACACCGAAAAAATTAAGGGTAGATACAGTAAGTCTCATTCTTGATACAAAGGAAGAGCCTTTCGTAAGCCAAGGCCATCTTCGTTGCGGCGAACATGGACGACGCATATTTACGACAAGCCTTTCCCCTCTCCGCCAACTTTTCACGGCCTTCGCCGACGGCCAATTCCAAAGCCTCCTTCAACGACTCGACGTTGGGCGAAAACATAAAGCCAAAGCTATCGTCGACCAAAACAGTCCCCTTGATGCTCGGAAACCTCGAAGCCATCACTGGCTTTCCGCTCATCATCGCCTCCATGAGCGTAAGGTCGAGCCCCTGCGGCCTAAGAGTGGGGTTCACAAACACGTCGATCGCGTTGTAAAAAGCCCGAAGCTCCAACGGGCTCATCGAGCCCAAAACTATAACCCGCGGGCCCAATTCCCTGTACCGGCTCTCCCAAGGGCCCGACCCGGCCACCACCAAGTAGACTCCGTCGAGCCCTAGCTTGGAGAAGGCCTCGTAAAGGAGGGGATGGCCCTTGTCCTTTACGAGCCTGCCCGCGACTCCTAATACTAGGCTGGCGTTCTCGGGAATTCCAATCTCGGCCCGAAAGGAAAGCCCGAGGCCTGAATCGTGGACGAAGTCGTCCTCGTTTACACCGTTGACGATGACGTGGACCCGTCCCCTCGGGATTTGGTAGACGTCCCTAAGCATTTCCCCGCAGCTGTCGCTTATGGCGACGTGGTGGGTTAGTCGGAGAAGAACCGTATCTCGGCCAGGACCTTGTGGACCATCCCTTGGAGGCTGTGGTTGAACGATGGAGCCATGGGCTCGCCGGGCGGTCTGGTCAGGTCCTGGTAGATGCTCGACTGTAGGCTCTCTAAGGCTATGCCGTGCCAGGAAACGGCTAGGTTAGGGGACCCGCGGGCTAGCCAGTGGGGTAGGGCCACGCTCTCGGAGTGGACCGCGTCGAACGGCTCGCGGCGGTTCTCCTCCTCGAAATGCTCCCACGCCTTGTTGTACCTCCACCTGTATTATTATTTTTAGAGCAAAGTGCGTCGCGTTTAATGAAATTACATGTATAAGATATGAATAAATAAGAAAGAAATCAGCATATACCTTAGGGAACATATTGGAAATAAATTATATAAGATTAAAAAAGGACTGGTCATGCAACAACCTGTCGGGATCGCCTTCGTGGCGGTGGACCACCGGAGAATTCGGCTCCGGCGACTGCTCCGGCGAGGCGGCCGGCGCCGGAGAGGTGTATACGTGGACGCGGTGGCCGCGTCGGGCGAGGGCGGTGTGGAGTGTGTGGGCGTGGCGTTCCATGCCGCCCGGGGCGGCGGTGGTGGGCCATTTTCGGGAGAAGACAGCGATTTTGAGGGAGGTTGGTGGAGGGTTTTCGCCGGAGAATTTCAGGCGGTTCCATGGGAACTGGGCTAGGCGGAGGTCGCCGGAGAATGGGCCGTCGCCGGCGGCGGTGGAGGAGGAGGAAGGGTGGTGGTTGTTGGTGCATGTTGAGGGGGTGGTGTGGAGGAGGAGCAAGGCTGGGATTGTGAAGAGGACTATGAAGAAGAGTGTGACGGCGAGCTTTGAGTGGAGGCTGCTGATTAACGGCGGTGGTTTCTTGGCCGCTTTGTTGTTCGCGGCGGCGGCCATCTTTTTGTTTAGGCTTTGTAATGGAGAAGGTGTGCTGTTATTAAAAGTGTGTGTTCGTGATGGAGAGTTGCTTTTGGGTTTTTGTTTTTATTCAGCGACTTATTGTTTTCGTAGCCGAGTTGGAAAAAGGTAGTGGGGATATGTTTAGGCAACGCGTGAATTATTATTATTATTATTATTATTGGGATTATTTTGTTGTTTTTTGACATGAAGATTTTTTCATTGTGAATTCTACGTTATTTGGGACGAAGAACGTGAGAGACGTTCGCAAGGGTTCACATCCTTTGTCAAGCACGTTTTCTGTCGGTAGTGAAGTAGTAACTCTTAACATATCGTGGACGAGCGTTTTATACGTGCAAAAACTAGGTGAAACATGAACTTAAAAATTATTTTCAGTTTCTCTTCAAGTAAATATTTGAAAACAAAATTGATTGGAAGATCTAGATATTTATGTTATTCATTTATTTTCTCAATTAAATTCTCGAAGCTAGTTCAATAAAGCACAAGTAAAAAGGTCATGCATTGTATCTTCTTGTGCAGAGAATGTCTTGTATCTATACTATTATATAGTTGGGGAGAGGGGATACAAACTGCCAAATCAAAATTGATTTGGTCTGTAGTTTTTAATTAATAAAATAATAATATATTCTATTTAAAGTAAATAATAAAAAATAAAATATACATAAATAACCACCCACTACTCTCAGTTAATTACTATGTTACCCCTCTATTTTTAGTTAAAATTAACATGATTTATTTTTATATTATTGCACACGCATTTGAGTGTGCAGAACATACTAGTAATAATAATCATCATGGTTTAGGTGCGGATCCATTTACCAAACAATTCCATTGAATATTTAATAAATTTGACGGATTGGTCAAACAATTTATTTTTATTATCATTAAAAATTACGAAAAAGTCAACGGGTAAAAAGTTAGGCTAATGTCGACGCGAATGGATGCGCAGACGTGACAGACCAATTTGACTCCGCGTCCTATTTTGACTTTTTTAGAGGTCATTACTCTGATTTGTTTCTATCTAATCAAAGTTCTTCCTTTTTCTATACGATTAAGAAAAATAAAGCCCAAAATACTTAGTGAAAGTTGGGCCAACAACAGTCCATTTATGGATAACAGAAAAAGATTATTAACCCAAACGATAGATAAGGACTCGTTTTGCCCCATTGGCACTAAAGCTCTACACTCTCTCACAGCAAGCGATGTCAATACAGTCGCTCCCTTTCCATTGCCGACCCGTTTTCACCCAACAGAACCCGACCCGAATCAAGTGCGTTGGAAAGCTCGATTCCAAGTCGGGCGGAACGTCCACGTCATTCCTTTGGCCTCCGTCGGACTGTGCCCGCTATTTCCGCATGCTTTCAGTTTCTTCGGCTCTAGCACTGGGCCTGGGGATTGCCTCTCTTTGGTCCTTTCCCAGACCCGTTTCGGCCCGGATGTTACCCGCCACACAGCTAGCTCAAGGTTGAGAAGAGCACTTTGATGAGTGTACTGTTTACTTTCTGGTTTGTTTTTCTGATTTTCGTTTGCGTACCATTGTTTCTTGATGGTATTGGTGAGATTGCTTTCTTTTCTGTTGATTTTGGGGTCGATTGGTATTCGAGTTTCTATATAGAATTCGAATTTTCCGGCTGCATTTTGATTGTGATCGTTGTTGGATTATACAAGTATGTGTATGATGTATGTTGTTCTAATTCTTCATCGTAGTTTATGGGAAAAACTAGTTGAAGCGTGCCTCTTCTTATACAGAAATCGATGATGTGGAAAAATTGGTGGAGACGGAGGATATTGAAGAGGAAGATGAAGATATGAAGGCTGCATTTGAACAATATAAATCCAAAACATACGCATTGAGCGTCCCTCTACGAGTTGTTGGTTTGGAAGGTTCAGTGCCTCCTGTAAGGATCAAGGTGTGTTCTAAACTTTGACTAAATTTACTTATTAAAACCTGCAGATCTTTTCTAAACTCCTTGACTTGCAGGAATTCTTGCGATCCCAAGGGAAGAGAGTGCGTTTCAAATCAGAGTTTCGTCGAAGTCTTAAAGACATTTTCAATGAACTTTCAAATCCATTCCGCAAAGGGAAAATCAACCCAAAATCAGCCGTCGCTGCTGATCTTGTCACAATTGGGGATTCCTGGCTGAATTTTGCAATTGGAAGAGGGTTAATTGAGCCTGTGGAAGGAGCGGGAAACCAAGAATGGTTTCAAAGTTTGAATGAAAAATGGAAGGTGAAAAGTAGTCAACTTAAAGCTCGTATCTTTTTATGCTTTCTAGCGAACTCCAAATTTATCAAGAATGGGTTGTTTCCTGCTTGACGTTATCTCAGGTCTATTTGCGCAGAAGTGCTGATGGAAATTTAGATTCTCAAGGCAAAATATGGGCGGTTCCATATCGATGGGGGAGCATGGTGATAGCCTATAATCAAAGAGAATTTCAAAAGCATAACTTACCTCCCATAGCGGTAATATTTCTTTTCTTCAGCCCAGTATCTATCCAGCTTTTATACTGCATCACTGTTTTTCTGTATTCAAATACTATCTCTCTAGTTTTTTTTATGTGTTTGCCATTTCGAATCGCTTTTGTTTTTTGATAAAAATAAATTCGTCGGGCAGGACTGGTCAGACTTATGGCGTCCTGAACTATCGGGGAAGATTTCAATGGTCGACTCACCCAGGGAGATTATCGGATTAGTGTTGAAGTACATGGGAGCTTCATACAACACACACGACCTTGAATCTCAAGTAAATGGAGGGAAACACGAGGCACTTAAGCAGCTCCAATCGCTTTATCAGCAGGCAAGCAAAATCATAAAACTACTAGAAATTGTTCTACAAGTCGTAATTATTGATCTTAAATTACACAGGTTCGACTCTTTGATAGTCAGCATTATCTTAAAGCCTTCAAAGCAGGAGACGTATGGGTAGCAGTTGGATGGAGTAGCGATGTTATCCCTGCTGCAAAAACAATGTCCAAAATTGCTGTGATTGTGCCCAAGTCTGGTGCTAGTTTATGGGCAGATTTCTGGGTATGCATTTTCTGAATCTATTGCATCTAATCACTATAAAGTAAAATCAATCTTTCATTCTTAAACCAATCCCCATGGAATTTAGGGACTGAAATCAAGAAAACTTAATGCTTTTTGATATGCAGGCAATACCAAATGCTTCTAGGATTGATACAGACAAACTCGGTGGAAGAACAAGAGGACCATCACCTCTGATTCACCAGTGGATAGACTTCTGTTTTCAACCACAGAGAATTTCGCCTTTCGAAGAAGGGATAATTCCAGGCGCTTCACCGATCTCTCTCAACACGCCGTCTTCAAGTCAAGTGCCTGAAAAACCTCGCAAGGGTAGGCCCAAACTTGAGACAAATCTCGTTTGCAATAGACCGCCAGCTGATATTTTGTCTAAGTGCGAGTTTTTGGAGCCATTGTCAGAAAATGCTATGTTAGATTATCAGTGGTTGATAAGTAATGTACAGAAGCCTGAACCTAGCATTGTTGAAAGAGTGAGGCTAGTTGTCTCTTCTTTGAGCTCAAGGTTTACATCGAAAGTTGAGACTAAGGTTGCTTGAATGGTCTGTGCTAGCCAGAGGTGTGAATCTAAATTATCTAGTGACCATTTTATTGGCTTATGTAATAACTTTGAGAAGGTATTTGTATCTTTCTTACATGAAGACTGAAATGGCAGTTTCCTTGGTTATACATCACAGAAAAGCAACAACTAACAATTACCAGCCAAAACATCCCCATTTACTTCTTCATGAAAAAGAACGTGTATGCCCGCATCTCTATCCCCCGAAGAGTGCAAACTTATCACCATTATTCACGCCTCACGAGCAGCATTCATCTAAAGATAGGAGTTCAATTGTGTTAAAATGTCTAAAAGGTGAGAAACCCATGTGACAAAGCAATGAAAAACGATACTGTAATATACAACGGGTAACAACGACAAAAGTATTCATAAACGTAGCTCGATACAAGGAATATGGCTTTAGAGGCAAAATGGTAGATCTCCCAAAAAATCTTAAATCAGACAACGCAGATATGCACGTTGAACCAGCATAAAAAGAAACTATATCAGACAAGAAATCCACATTGTTTCTAAAAGAAGACGATTTATTGTAATACTTCTACACACAGAGCAGCAGCTATCATATAACGTCAGCACTTACCTCATTAAAGGCCATTCATCAAGCAGAAACACCCCCACAACTAGCAGTGCGCCAAAATTCACCTCAGTAATCAAAATCACTAGGATCTCCCGTGTATTCCGCAATTTGCTCGAGCTTGACATTGAGCAACTCATGCGTATCAGCGTTTCGAACAACTCCCGTCTCTTTTTCCGAATCACGCTCCACCAGATTCCCATAAACCCCCTTATGGCTGCCAAATAGGACAAGCACCGGCCCACCACGCTTGGGCAGTGCAGTTTCTAACCAGTCTTGATCCACCCCTTGTACAAGCTCACAATTCTCATCCATAGATACGTCACACATCCCGGGACCCACAACATCCACCACCACCCCCTTTTTCAAATGTAGCCTTCCTCCCTTCAATTCTTCACTCACAATCCTAACCCTGATATTGTTCCTCAACCAATTCACACGGTTTCTAGCTTGCTTATCATCTTCGTGCACCCTCTTCTTAACCTCCTTCTTATCCTTTTCCTTCAGATCTTTATCGCCACCACGACGGCTCTCCACATCCCTCAATTCTTTCAATTTCCTCAAACACCTACTTTCCTCCTCAGAGCCCATCTCAGCGACGTCACTTAGATGTACTTTCAGCCTCTGATCGCTCCTCGAAATCCTGAGAACCAGAACTTCGCCTTCACTCCTCTCCTCCGTGATCTTTCCTTTGGTCCCAATCTCCTTCCCCCTCACAATCCTCACTTCTTTACCAACCCATGAACTTCTCTTTCTTTTACTCTTCTTATTCTCATCGACACCGTCCCTTTTCCCAAAATCCTCGCCACCAACATCGATCTTACTATTATCCATCCCCGCCTCTCCAAAAAATCCCAGCCCTCCTCTCCCCACCCTCTTGGTAAGTTCGTGAACCTTCACATCCTCCTTGGCATTTCTCCCTACACCACGACCTTCCTTCCATCCATAACCTGACAACAACGCCAAGCCAAAACCCTCCACAGGCACATCTCTAAACTCATCCATAATATCTTCTGGGACATCTGGCAAATTACGTAAATCTTCTTTCAACTTCCTCAACTCCATGTCGGCTAGTTTCTCCTTTTCGCCCCTAGCCCGAAGATTGAGACCAAACCCCATAGAATCATCCGTTTTGGGGTTTTGGGATTCCGTATCAATCTCGAATTGTAGGGTTGATTCCGAAGGATTCGATTCGAGAGCGAGGCTGGCGAGGTTCTTGAGCTTCTTGTTAAGAGTCAGTCGGTCGGGTAATGGGGCTATAGGCTCAGGCTTGCGTTCGAGCGATTGCGGTGGCTGGGATGAATTGAATTCACTGACGTAGGTTTTGGTGGTGGCCTGAGGTCGATCATCGTCGGCGAAGGTCGTCGAATTCTTGACCGTTTTGGACTTCGATTTAGGCTTTGAAGGGATAGAGAAAGAGAAGCTCATATTGGTACTTTTTGACTTCAACAATGGAGGATTAGACTGAACAGAGGGAAGAAAAAAAACTTGCGCTAATCAATCCTCCCTTCCAAGCAAGACGACGAATTAAACGTTGCAAATTTACAAATTGATCCTCAATTATACTCAATTCGTAAAACTATCCCTCCTTCCAAAGTACATTAATTTATCACCTAGTTTTTAATTTCTGCTCCTAGTGCTAGTTTGATAATACCTACCTTTATATTTAGAATATTTATATAAACATTAATTTCGTATATGATAAACCCACATTTTAAAATTCTTAAACCCAAGTACCAAACTCATGTCGAATTCCTTACCAAAAAAAAACATGAGAAAAAAAAAAAATCAATGGGATTTCATTTTCAAGCCACAAATCCAATCAACACTACTTCTCCAAGACCTACCAACACCACCATTCAACTCCTTACCATAATCAGCAACCTTGACATAATAATTCCTCCAATCATCAATGACCAACTTCATATCATGGATCTTATTCTTAATCCCAACACAGCAATTCGCATGCATCGTTACGACCAAGTCGAGATCTTTCCCGGGCTCGCAGAACCCCCCAAAGTAAGCCGTGTCCAAGAACCTAATCGCCAGCCCAATCTCAGACACGAAAGGTTCGAACTTTATCAGGTTTATGACGCCTTGGTCGTGCTTTCCCGGGAAACGATCCTTACCCTTATACCAATAGTCGTAGAAATCGATCGTCCTACTGTTAGACCTAACGTACATGAAGCCCGCGTTGGGAAGGTTGCGCACGTCGGTCGAGTTGTACTTGTAGAGATCGCAAGCTATTTGAAAGTCGCCGTCTTCGATGAATCTTGGAAATGGGTCCCTAAACCACATTATGTCGGCGTCCTGAGGAAAAAACACAGAAAATGCGTTAAGGGAAGGGCGCACTGAATGGGAATTATATTATTTGGAAAGATATGATTTTGATTTGACCGTGAAAATGAAATTGTATCCCAATTCGAGGACGGTTTTGAGGAACTCGACCCTCCTCCAAATCATCTTGACGTATTCTTCGCCTCCGTAAAAGGCGTGTTTTGAGAAGTCGACGCCTTTGGTGGTCAGTGCGAAGCAGTGGGAGTGTACGTTAAGGCAATGGGCGTACGCCTTTTTGTCGAGGGCAACGACGACCAAATGTTGGAGAAGGCGCTGTGTTTCGTTCCCTACGTCGAAGCTCTTGAGGAAGAGGTCGAAGATGGAGTTGGGTTCCATCCACGGCGAGTTTAGCGTAGTTATGATCACTGTATTCTTGTGATCTTTCATCGATGCTTCGGCCAGCGTTTTCTCCAGGATTTGGGTACTCTCGTCTTTTGCCTGAACGAAGAACAAATCGTTTAGGAAAAAGAAATAGTCGTTTTTTTTGTTATGATTTCGTTAGGAGAATAAGAGCAAAACTTACCGAAGCTCGTGGATGTGATGGGCTTGGAGAGGAAGACCTGCGAGAGAGTTGGGTAAGAAGAAAATTGGATTGATCCAAGACAAGGCACGTCGTTAGGATCGCCAGGACGAATGGGAACGTTGCCTTCAAAATTGCATATTTACGATTTAGTTGGCTATGACCAAGAAAACTGTAGTTAGGCTTATTCATCTTCTCTCTGTGATAGCTTTTACGATGGAGCGTTCGTCTTCGGAGAGGATGCGTTATTTATAGCGATAAGATGTAATAACGTAACGCATATAAAAAACGAGTTTCACGATTCTACAGAAACAAATCCTTTTTTACGATCACCTTTAAACAAATATGCAATGCATCAGATCCATTCCGAAGCAATATAATGATTTTCTAACCTCGTCATTTTCCTCATTCTCATCAACGGCAAACAGGAAGTATCATAGAAGATTGTAAAATGAAAAAGTGATGCAACTAACTGACTCATTAGAAATAACTCAAACGACTTCTAACCTCATCATCTTAGAGTGCCTTCTTCTTTAGGTCGTTGTATTTCTTTCCCTTCAGAACTTCAACTCTTTCAAACACTTCCTCAAACAAAAATCTTCCTCCGCGGAGCCAACTGTCACTTCTTGCCAAACCCAAGCTTGATCTTCCCTTTAATCTTCTTATCCTTATCAACACAGACAATGTTGAGAAACTTTGATCTAATGTGAGAAAAAGAACAAGTAGACAACGAACTGGAATTCAACAGCTTTGTCTTTCAAGGATAATAATGTTGGCTTATATAGCCATACAAAATAACCAAAGTTGGGGAAAAAACACAACTAAGTGTCCCTAAAGAATAGGACTATATCCTAACAACAGTGAAACTCCTTCAGGCATCAATCCTATTGTTCTCCATTTTCACCGCTTCCCCTGAAAATCCCAGCCCTCCTCTTCCAAACTTCTTCTTGATTTCGTGAACCTTCACATCCTCCTTGGCATTTCTACCTATACCACGACCTTCCTTCCATCCATAACCAGACAACAACGCCAGACCGAAACCCTCAACGGGTACGTCTTCAAAATCGTTCAGTCCAAGATCATCGGGCAGATTATCTAGCTCTTCTTTCAGTTTCCTCAGCTCGAAATCGGCTAGTTTCTCCTTTTCACCCCGGCCACTGAGATACCTGCCGAACCCAATCGAATCGTCGGTTGCCAGGTTTAAAGAATCGAATTGTAGGCTCGATTCCAAGGGATTTGATTGGAGAGGGAGACTGGTGAGGCTCCTGCGGTTCGTGCTTGGAGCCCATCTGTCGGGCAACGGCGCTATGGGCTTAGGGTTGCGCGGTTTTGGTGCGTCGGATGGGCTGAATTCAGTGACGTATGTCTTGGCGGCGGCCGGTGGTTGGTGATCGTCGTCGGAGAAGATTGCCGGAGATTTATTGGCGTTGGAATTGGAATCGGCTTGTGAACGGAGTGAGAGAGAAGCTCATCGTTAGTAGGATCAAATCAGTTCTTCAGTAGATGACAAGCAAGGCTGAGCTTATTAAATTTATAGAAGAAAATGAAAATCCTTTTTCGAATTTAGGGAGTGGAGTATAGTGATTTTCCAATATTGGGCCCGTATATGGGCCGAGTAGTTATTAACACTGCTTATATTTAACATATGGGCTTTATATAGTTTGAAAGAAAACTGGGCTGATATTGGGCTTAGAATCTAGTCTCTTCGGCTTCGTAACATCCATTAAAAAAAAGTGGCATTATATGAGAATGAAAGATAAGGTAGATTACCTTATAAATTGTATTAACTTATTTTAATCAAATGACATGCACGAAGTGTCTATATATGCTGCGTGTTTTAATTTTAATTTTAATTTTTTTCAATAGAGTTGCGTGCGTGTTACATAGAGAGAAACGCAAGTTGTGCAACTATCGTGCATGAAAAAGGTTAGGCAAAGCAAAAGCCACTAAAAGCCAAATAGCAACGTCTTTTTTACAATAATAAAGCTGAGATTGGAGAGACTTTATATGTAATATACTTTTTTTTTGTGATATGGAATATAAAGTCGGACGTGACGATCTCTGAATAATTTGGTTGTAAGAGATTGAAACTTTTCGTGGTCGGTTTGCTTTTGTCTGAAATCTGATACATCCTCTTGTACCCATGATAGCTCAATATTCTATAATTGCAAAATAGCCCCACATTTTGTTTTAATTACATCTACACCGACTTAATCGTTATCTTTCTCCGCTAAGCTCAATTTTCAATCCCTAACTCGGAACAAAGTCTTATCACTGATTGATTATGATAGGGCATATTAGGTTAAATCATGATTACTATATAATACAATTGCATCGATGAGATGACTAAGTTAAACTACAAAATATTTGTGGAACGTGATTATTGGTACCGAGTCATTTCATAGAGAAACAGAAGGGATATAGATAATAGATATTAAACCATGCATGATAAAGACGGTTTTCTTGATGTTGAAATGCATATTATGATATTGCGATCATTAATTAAACAGTTGCATGATATTTCAAGGTGTCCAAGAAAAACCAAGGTTCTACTAAATTAACAAAGTTCTGCAATTACCAGTTTATATGGACGTGGCTGCAAATTACACGACGAAAGTACATTCTAATATGATGCAATGATTCCTCTCTTTTTCCTTTATTTTACCTCAACTTTGAACACAAAAGCTACTTTGGCTTCTTCAACCTTTGATTTTTGTCATTATATAATCATCAGATCCCTCATTCATGTTACTTCCCCTTCTCTCTCTCTCTCTCTCTCAGCCTTCATAGCTAAGTAATCAATACCAAGAAAAAAAATGGAAAACAAGAATAATATCCACATGAAGAGAAGCCCATCCGAGCTAGCACTTGAAATGTTCATCGCCTCAGATTCAGACCACAAAACTTCCATCTTTGGGAGGTTCAACGTTCACTCCGAACTGGTCAGTTTTGTACTTTGTCATAAGAGTATTGGGAAAGATGCAATTTTTACTATTAATTTAATCCAATTACACGAATCTTACAACTAATTCTTGGTTTCAATCAAGGGCCCTATTGAAGGGGTGACAAATCCCATTGAATTCGAGGAAGATTCACTTTGGTCGTCCAAGAATATATTTTCCGACCAACATCATAAAGCCCCCCTGCCTGTCAACTCTCTCTCATCAGTCTACGGTAATAAATAACCAAATCTCAACAGAGTATATGTTTTCTAATTTTTCATCCATACACATTCATAATAATCCTTGTTTTCCGACAGTCGACAGCCCTTTATCGGTAAACAACTCCTCGAAAGTCGGCGATTCTTCCCACGAGCTTTTATCCGATGAAGAAGACGACGACCAAGAAGACATCGAAGCCGGCCCTTGCGAACAGAGCACAAATCCCCCCGACGTAAAGCGCATGAGAAGGTATAAATTGTTCGATTGAATTGAAGCGCCGAAAAATGTCTGTAGATAACTCTTTTCGGGAATTTTTTATTTTTTATTTTCCGTTCGTAGGATGAAATCGAATAGGGACTCCGCCCGACGGTCGAGGCAGAGAAAGCAAGCTCACTTATCCGACCTTCAGCAACAGGTTTCTATCTATCTAAGTCAACGCATCGAACAATGATACTTTGCGTTTCAACTGTCGTACTGAAATCTGCATACCAAACGCAGCCTTAGTACTCAGTCGTTCGACCTTCGAAATAATAACCCTAATTTTCGGCGTTTTTTTAAGGTCGAACAGCTACAAGGAGAGAGCGCATCACTATTCAAGCAGTTAGCGCTCGCCACACAGCAGTTCAAAGACGCAACGACGAACAATCGAGTCCTTAGGTCAGACGTTGAAGCGCTTAGGGCAAAGGTAAAGCTAGCCGAGGACTTGGTGGCTCGCGGCTCGTTGACGACGAGCTTGAACCACCTTCTCCAAAACTACTTGAACACGGCCCACGACTGCATCGATAGGACTAACCTCGACGTTTTGGACCATAACATAGTCCCTGCCATGATACCTTCTCAGCTCAGTGGGTCGACTGATCGCAGTCTCGGGCCCAAGCCCGATCCCGAGCCTAAGCCCGAGCTTTTCAATAGCATCGTATCAAGCAGCGGAGGGCTCGATACGGAGATTTGGAGCTGGGAATCTCTCATTGATTCGCCGTTGTCGAAGTGAATTGTAGTAATAAAGTGGCCTTCTTTTTTTTCCTTACAGTGTTTGTTTTTTCTCTGGCTTGTGTGTCTGCTATGAATGCGTAATCAAGACGTTGGCAAGAATTAAGGAAAAGTCTGTCTAAATCTACCCTTTTTTTTTCCCTCGTCGAGCTTAGAAATTCAGTTCCTCGCCGTCGCCTTCGTCTGGGAATGTGACGCACTTGAAGACTTTACATCTCGAACATAGGACGCTTCCAACCTGCGAATAAGGCGCATTTTCGGAACGTTTAAGGATTTGATTGAGCTTTGATCGGTTGGAAAAACACGAACTACTTACGGCTTTACAAGTGGGACAACGTCGATAAATTCGATTATTATCTCCTCTGACGTTTGTCTTTTGTCCTTCGCATAACTCACATAGCAGCCAGCCTCTACCATTGCAAGATTCGCACATAATCCCGGGCTCATTCTTCCCGAAAATGAGAAAAAAAAACGACAAATCATAACTCATTTGAAGGGGTCGAACATGCCACAAAAGCTATAGCCTGTAATTTGCAAAGAAAGTATGATAGAATGAAATCAAAACCTGAACTTCTTGATGAATGGGTAGGCAAGATCTCTTTGTTGTGGTGGTAGTTCGCCTTCTGTTGAAGTTAAGATTCAAAGTACTTATCATCGCCATATTCATAGGAAACGCCATAGCTCAGATGTTTTCTGGAAAAAAAACATGAAGTCAAGACATTGTGGTATAGCAAGAACTGTGCTGCATTTCTGATGCATTCTTGGCCACTCATTTTGAGGATCATGTCCTTATGAACTTTCCACTCAATACCAAGGGTATTATGGTATTTTACAAAATCTGGTCAATAAGAATAATACAATCCCACTTCATAAATAACTGCTTTAAATGTATGCTTCCACAATTGCAATGGAACTTTACAAGATGGTCTCATAAGTCATAACAACACTCAATTGCATCGCTGCACATTATCACGGTATTGGCTCAATGTGGATGAGATTTTCGCAAGGCAGTCGATTAGCTGATCAGCCTGTTTTCTCACCGTTTCGGTTTGGGCAGCTTCGGAGTTTCTCAGTTCACACAGTTTAAAGTCTACATCTTCGGCTAATTTACCTTCCAATAAGGCATTGATCTGCAGGGCATTCTCTGTTAGTATTGTCACCAATTGTTG
Organism: Craterostigma plantagineum; assembly: GCA_027422505.1. Taxonomy (NCBI): domain Eukaryota; kingdom Viridiplantae; phylum Streptophyta; class Magnoliopsida; order Lamiales; family Linderniaceae; genus Craterostigma; species Craterostigma plantagineum. Next base: position 1,473,755 of record JAPQWV010000005.1, read on the forward strand.
CTCTTTCTTCTCTGTTTCATCACATTCTTCACTCGGGCCGTTGACTATTTCTTTGGCGGCATTCATCGCCTTGTTTTCATTTGCAGTACAAGATTCTTCCTTCTTTATGTTTGTGGAGGTGAAGTATCCCCAAGGTTTGACTCTACGTTTTTCACGTTTCATTCTTGGCCTTTGCTTCTTCGGACCTGCACCATAAGGAAATAAATCAGGCTTGGTGGAAAAGAGAGAGACAATAGATTGCGAAGCTGCAATTTTATAGAGTTCTATAACAGGAATATGACAGAGGAAATCCTAATCACTTTGAAGACTCTTTTTCTTTATCTCAATGCAACCAAATATACGTTTTCCCCGCACCGAGAGCCTAACTCTAAACGGAGCCACAAAGTTGAACATAGATTAATCGCTTTTATGCCTCATTAGAAAATAAATCGAAACATGGAAGATTGGCAAGGTATCAGTTAGATATTATGCCAAAGAGACACGAGATTGATCAATGACAATCATATAACATTAACGCGTAGTCCATGCATGCTGCTGACTAGAGACGACACGGTTCATTACGCATTCATGCTTTGATCTACATTGAGGAAAGAATTCTTCCTTTCAGATGCTAGATAGGGTTTATCAGACCAGAGAAAGTGCTACAGATCAAACAAGAGCATCCATCCAATATAATCTCTCTTTCTATCAAGTAAATGTATGTCAATGCTCAACTGCGCCCCAAGAAAACCGAAAAACACATGTATCTATCTATGTAAAGCACTCACTGCATCGACATAAGGTACATTAACAACACTGCTTCACACAACCAACTTCGAATCTTTCCAAGTTAAACAAACACCACGCATTAGATATGTGTACTCCCAATGCTAAATTTAGGTGATTCACTAATTCGGAGCCAAAATGCTCTCACACATTGGTCTCAAAAGAAGACAGTCACTTGCAAGTGAACATAAGTAGGAACGACTTACCAGCCACAAGGGATAATTTGTTGAACAGATCCATGGCATCATGGTCATCCGTACCCATAACCTTTTGTTCTCCCACTTCCTCTTCAACCACATCACCATCATACTTCTTTTTCTTCTTCGCCGTCGTCTTCTTATTCCCCTTTTCATCATCATCTCCACCACCACCACCACCGCCGCCGCCGTTAACACACTTATCGACGGCCGTGAACAGCTCCAATGGAAACGACCCATTTTCTCCCAAAGGCCCATTTTCGTCGCTACTAATCCTTCCGTACTCGCCGAGAAGCGCGTCCCATCTACGCTTACACTGGTTCAAGTTCCTGCCGACGCCGAGCGCGTTGCAGTTCTCCACGATCTGCTGCCATCTCTGGAAAGAGGGTAGCGCTGGGCCCCATTCCGCGTCGACGGCGTAGATTTCGTTGACGAGAGTTAGAGATTCCTCCACCGTCCAGTCCGGCGCTGCCCTCGACCGCGTGCGGTGCGATCCTTGCTGTACCTCCATTCCTATTCAATTACTTATTTACTCTTTCTTCAGCTGCTTCGTGAGCTGGGCTGGGCGTCGGCAGCCGTCGAGCCGAGTAGGCAAGTTGATATGTTCTTTTTCAAAGGACTAAATAGAAATACGAAATAAGTCGAGGGGCGTCCATTGAAAACTTAAATTTTCGGCCTCTCTCTTTCTTTTTACTGAATCGATAGTATTGCCACCAAATCAACAGTGGAGCAAACAACAATGAACCGAAAGTTCGGCGGCGGGAAGCAGCCGACTGGGACGCCGTCGTTGGCGTGGTCGTGCGTTGTCGTGGTGGCATCGCTCCTCGCCGGCGCTTCCATCGTACACAACATTTACAAGCCCGATCTGGTAGGATTTATGTAGTTTAATTCACACCGCCGTATTGTCGGTTACATGTTCGACGAAATGTCCTAATGAGTTATTTGAAGCTTACGTTCCTTACCTTCAAAACAATAAAACGCAGACACTCCCAGCCGTTGAAAGCGTCGAAGCGCATGAGGAGCAAAAGTAGAGAAAAGCTGTGAAATCCTTCGCTTTGTGACAAAGATTGAGCATAATTCTTACGTTTCATATGAAGTTGGAAACATGAATTTTGTCTTTCTTTATAATTATATATTGAATAATTTGAGTTGTTTGAATAATTTGTCTAGATCGAAATTAATGATTTAAAGTTCGAAATCGAACTAAACATTGATACACTAAATACCCATTAATATTTTGCATGTTTTCCCCTAATTAGTTTATTTTTAAAAATAAAAATAAATTCGGGTATTTTACTTCTAGGTACTGCTACCAAACATAACCGCAGTTGGCCCCCAAAACCGAAACACACGACACAAATCGTTGCTTCAGATCCATAAAACACGCACACACACAGTGCAGTTCTTGACTGCTCGACTCGAATCAACCTGATTGGCAAATCGGATTGTATATATGAAACCGATTAATGGTTTTCATCTTTTGATTTGGATAAATATTTAGCATTATTCGTTTGCTCTCCAGCTTATTTCATTCTTTTCCCAAAACCATCCGCGGGGTTATTAGGGTTTCCGATCCATTCAGTTTTATGGTTGTGTAGATTGGGATTGGATGGAGAAGAATAAGAACCGTAGTGATCTGCTCGCCGCTGGCCGTAAAAAGGTAATTTTCAAGATGTTCTATTTATTTTTTTATTCATTGGTTTGGAATTTTTGCAACATAAGTTGGCGGATTATTTGATATGTGAGGAAGAAGATGTGAATTTTTGTGTCATGTTTTATGGTAAAAAACGTTAGATTGTATGCCCGTAAGGTGTTTATTAGTTAAGGAATATGTGCAAATTAGTTGTAAAGTATGGCTTCACGGAGAATTTAAATTTGACCTGCGTTGCCTTTTACAGCTGCAACAGTTCAGGCAAAAAAATAATAAAGGAAACAGTGGTAAGTCTGCGGGCGGCAGCAAGCCAGAACGAAATACAACTACTGATGTTGTGGATGAAGTAGCAGAAACGTCAGTAAGTGTTACTGAGGGAGAAATATCTAAAGGTACCGTTGCTTCTTCCGAGTCATACTCTAGAGCTGACTCTGGGGCGAGTGATTCTGCTGCTGCGAATATTGAACTTTCGGAAAAGGATGGTACTTCTGGAACATCATCACTTGAAGCAAAGACTCAAAGTATTGGTGATGACAGGGTTGCACAAGAAGGAGATACTCTTTCTTTGCATCCTAAAAGTTTAGAAGACAATATGCCACGTAGCTCAGAACAATCAGGTATCAGCTATAATATTGCAGATGTGAGCAGTTCATCTTTGCAAACTGACCTAGCGCCCCAAACAGAAAGAACACGAGTTGATGAGAAGGTACCAGATGTAGGTTTTTGCCACAACCCTCAACAATAATTAATGTTTGATATGTTTGCTTTCCTGTTTCTGTTAGATTTGAAATTAATTTAAGATTTTTATGGGTAGAGGCAATGCAGGATGTTGGCAGTTCCAGTGATTCTCCAACTGATAAGGCCGGGATAATGATTCATGTAGTTGATGGTGATCTCTCGGCAAATGAACTTTATGAGCCTGTCAGAGACCACAAACCAACGCTCTCGGGGAATGCTGTGGAAGAAGAGGTAGTGCCTCTGACAATACTCAGCCAGAATGACGATGATTCACCCTTAGAGTTCACGGAAGATTCTTCTGAGTCCAATGTCGATAATATTGAAAATTCTATAGGATCTAAGCACGTCAATTTGTATTCTGGATTAGATGGAAGTTTAATCAAACTCTCCAAGCTTGCAGATATTTTACGATTCCTTGATGAAGACGAATTGAGGTACTTGTTCCTGTCAAGAGAACCAGTACATCAGAACACTGGATCAGACCAGAAGAACGATCACGACCCTGTTGATAATGTCGTTTTTGAGAGGGTCATTGAGCAGTTATATGTCACGAGCCTTCTAAAAGATGCATATCATCTGCAAATTTCTGAAGGTCAAGAGTTGATTGATGAAACAATTGCGACAAATGCCTTACTATTGGAAGCTCGAGAAAATAATGATTTTCTTTCTGAAGAAAATGTACGAGTTAAGTCTGAACTCGAAAAGGTTTTGTCTGAGAGGGATGGACTCCAGAACCAGCTCTACATTTCAAAGGTCGAGGTTGAGGAATTTGCTGCTAAAGTTGATAAATTGCAGAATAAACTTGAAATGACTCAGAGGGATCTATCGAGAGTATCAACGGAGCTGGTTGACACAAAAAATATAGTGGAAGCTTTGCAGGCTGAGGATGAACATTTAAATGGGAGCCTGAAACTGATGTCCGAAACAAAAAAGATGCTTTTGGATGAAAATCAGAAAGTTTTGCTTGAGAATGAGAAATTGACAGGGGAACTGGCTACGTGCAAAGCTTCTTTGGAGAGCATTCAAAAGGAGATGGTCGATGTTACTGACAATTTAAGTCTGCTGAATGACGACAGGAGGCGTCTTCAAGAGGAAAATGATTCTTTAGTTTCTGAGAATGGCAAGATCCTTGTTGATATTGCAGAGTTCAGGAGTAGAGTGGCAGCTCTTGAAGCAGAAAACAAACATGCTGAGGAAATGATCATTTCTATGTCAGAAGAGAGAAAGATGCGCGAAGATGAAAAAGAATTGTTAATCCGTCAAACCGAGCAATTTTCAAAAGAATTGATGGAGGGCAATGGTTTGCTTGCTTCTCTTCGAAAGGAAGTCTCCAACTTAAATGAGTGCCTCATATCTGTTACAGATAAGAGCATCAAGCTTGAAGAAGAAAATAAAAGCATCTCTGTCAACTTCGACAAACAATCCGAGAAGTTGTTTGAGAATGAGATTCTGGGAGCTGTTCTAGAAGCAGAGTTCAGAAAGAATGTACATGAATTGACAAAAGCAGCACTTCACATCGACAATCTTATTTGCGAAAATGAGATCCTTAAGGCTGAGTTAGCAGCCCCAAAGTCGAAAACAGAAGAATTTCATGAAAAGCAACCACAATGTCTCTCCGAGGAAGTTGTGAATAAAGGTTTTGAAAGAGATATTATATTGCAGAGGTCCAAATTTGACCCACACTTTGTGGGTGAAGCCAAATTGGATGTCGATGTCGATTCATCTGGGTTTATTTCACTGAGGAGGAACTTGAACGCTGCTGGAATTTTGTTGCAAAAGCTTGAGAAGGCAACTGAAGTCATGCACCTGCATTCAATGTCCTTGAATGGGTCAAATGATACAGTTGTTTCATCTGGAGTATCAAGATTGATTCAGGCTTTTGAGTCAAAAAACCAAGCTGATGACCATGATTCATTGCAGCTCACGTCACCCGAAGATGAAACAACTGAAGATCCACACGCAATGGCCACTATGGTACTGCAGAATTTTGGGGAGTTGCTCAAGGATTTAATTCTGGATGCTGAAAATGCCAGTGAAATGTATAAAAAGGAACTTCATGGTAAACAACTTGCTGATGCAGCCATATTAGAGCTTAGAACTGACTTTGATGATTTGAGAAAGTACACCGATGAGGTGGAAGAAGCAAGCATGGTGCTTATGGTCCTATATGAGGCTGTAAGGGGGCATACTACTGATGTTCATGGTAAAGAGAGCGACCTTCATGTTTTACGTGATGCCCTGCAGAAGCAAGAAACTGTTATGAAGTCAACGAACAACAAACAAGCGGAGAAACTGAAGCTCTTTGAAGCAAAAATTACTGAGTTGCAGTGCCACTTAGATGGGGTACACAGAGGTCATGATGAGATGTTTGCTTCCATCACAGATCAGTTACATAGTCTTGAGACAGAGGTGGCTGAAAGAGAGTCTGATCTTGTTGCTAATTGGAATTCTGATGTGGCTCGGGTTCTTCATATAGCTGCCGAGCTGGATAACACTGTCCAAACTGTTTACACTGGTTATGAAGGCGGTATTAAGAAAAAACTTGATTTTGTTGCCTGTGTTTCTGATTCCATCTCTGGCGCAACCAAATTGATCAGGGATCTGCATGGACAGCTTCATGCCGCATGTAAAAACCATCAAGAAGCATCAGATGCCTATAATGGTTTATATGATGAGTTTGGTGATCTGAAATCTAAGTACGAGACTGCTTTAAGTGTGTTGTCTAGATTATACACTGAAACCACTGATATTACTAACCAGATATCTGGCTATGATGAAGCCAAGGATGTCGAGGTGGGTGATAAGGTTCACGATCTGCTAAATCCAGATGTTTTCAGCCCCATCTTCGGACAGCTAAGGAATTCACTACGTGAGCGTGTGCAGCTGGAGTCTATGAACGGCCAATTGACTTCACAACTAATTAACAGAGCAACAAAGATTGCTGAACTGGAAAGTAGTTGTCTGATGCCAGATACCGTGGTTAACTTGACTAGACATATTCAGCAGTCTCTAAGGCTGGAAGGGATAGGGATCGATGCAGATCCACATGCTTCACAGCTAGAGTCTCTTATCAATTTACTTGTCCAAAAATATGACGAATCTCAGCAGGATTTGAGCTTATCAACATCTCTGAAAATGCAACTAGGTCAATTACAGGAGGAAGTGGAACACTTGAGCTTTGTTTTCATCCAAATGGAAAATGAAAATCTCGTTTTGAAGCATAGTCTGAAGAATGCGCGAGACGATGTAGCTGCTCTTGGTTCTCAATTTCAAGGAAAAGCTGCTGAACTGGATCAGTCGGAGCAAAGAGTGTCGTCCCTTAGAGAGAAGCTAAGTATTGCGGTTACGAAGGGGAAAGGCCTCATCTCACAGCGTGACAGTTTGAAGCAATCTTTAGCCGAGGTGTCCAAAGAACTTGAGAAATGCTCTCAGGATTTGCTTTTTAAAGATTCAAGGCTTCACGAGCTTGAAGAAAAATTAAAAGTCTACTCTGAGGCTGGCGAGCGCATGGAAGCTTTGGAGTCTGAGCTGTCATATATCCGTAACTCGGCAACTGCACTAAGAGAAGCATTTCTTCTTAAAGATTCAGTCTTGCAGAGGATAGAAGAAATCTTGGAAGATCTCGAATTACCGGAAGACTTCCACTCGAGGGACATGATTGAAAAGATTGATTGGCTGGCGAAATCAGTCATACGGAACTCTGGGCCTCTTGAAAATTGGGATCAGAGAAGCTCGTTTAGTGGAGGCGCGTTGGACCCTGCGGGTCCCAATGGGTCGAGAGATGATAAGCAGCCTAATGCAAACTCTGACGACGAGTTAAGAAGGAGATTTGAGGATCTCGAAAACAAATTTTATCAGTTGGCTGAGCAGAATGAGATGCTTGAACAATCGTTGCTGGAGAGGAACAACCTTGTCCAGCGATTGGAGGAAAGTTTGGGCAGGTTAGATATGCCCTCACAATTCCGTTCCATGGAGCCTGAAGATAAGATTCAGTGGTTGGAAAGCGCCTTATCAGGTGCTAAAAATCTGTGTGGTTCTCTCCAGGACAAGGTTGACTCCTTAGAGGCTTCATGTGAAACCCTTAATGGCAACATTGAAGTTTCGCATAGGAAAATATCTGAACTTGAAGTGGCCTTACAGCATACCTGTGCAGAGAAAGAATTCCTGACTAGAAACATGGAAATTCTGAGCCGTGATGAGGAAGAAACTTCAATTAAAATGATCGACTTAAGTGTCACAGCTGAATATCTTCGAAGTGAAATAAATTCCTTGCAGGAACACAAGCTTGATCTTGAAGAGGTTATCCATAATACTGATTCTGTGGTTGGATCACTTCAGGAATTCGTTAAAGACACACTTCAGGATTCTAGTACAGAAATTTTGGGAGGCCAAGAAAGTCTTAAACGTTTTGAAGAAATGCTGAGGACGCTTGTAGAGAGATATAAAGTACTATTAGCAGAGAAGCCTGTTGGTATTGATTCCACTGACGTCAGTATTGCTGACAGAGATCCATTTTCTCAAATTTCTAGTGTAACTCTGGAGCATGATCTGTCAGAACTGAGCAAAAAGCTGGAAGATTCTGCCAGTGAGATCAAGTTCTTGAAGGAGGAGAAGGATCAACTGATGATCAGCAAACAATCTTTGTTACATGATGTTGAGAGTTTGGGAGTGAAAAAGAACGAACTGCAGGAACTGCTTAATCAGGAGGAACAGAAGTCAGCTTCTCTGAGAGAGAAGTTAAATCTCGCGGTCAGGAAAGGCAAATCATTAGTTCAGCAACGAGATGGCATGAAGCAAGTTATCGAAGAGCTGAATGCCGAGGTTGTGCGCCTCAAATCCGAAATTACCAATATGGAAAAAGTTGTTTCTGAGTACGAAGGGCGATTCACGGCCTTGATAGTTACCCAAGAAAAAATGCAAACTCTGGAACATGAAAATGGTCATCTTAGGGATCGGCTGGAAGAAACTGAGAACCGTTTGCATGAAAAAGAAGGTAGCTGGAGAAATATTTTAAATGCTCTCGGTGATATTGGTGTTGGTGTCCCGAGTAATTCTATAAACCCAGTTGAGCAGCTAAAAAAGATCGGAAAGCAGTTGCATGATCTGCAGACTGGTATGGATTCTGCACAACAGGAATCAATAAAATCAAGACGAGCTGCGAACTTGCTGCTTGAAGAACTGAACGAGGTTCAAGAAAGAAATGATGGGCTTCAAGAAGAACTAGCCAAAGCCGCGGAAGAACTTTCGTTACTATCCAGTGAAAAGGATTTAGCTGAAAGCACAAAAAATGAAGCTCTTGCAAATGTTGAAAAGCTGTCCTATGTTCACTCTGAGGAGAAAAGAAGGCTTTCATCTGAAATAGCAGCATTAACATCTGGCGTGGAGCAAATGAAGGAGAAACTGTCTACCATTGAAAGAGAAGTTGGTAATGTTCTTTCTGATGATTTGGAAGTTCTGCGTAAGGTGGAGATGGTAATGAGATCATACTTGGAACGAGGTCGTGCTGCTGATCTTGCTGATCCATTTTTTTATGACCAGTCAAGAATGTTCACGAACAAGGTAGTGATTATTTGGTTTGTTTTTTTTCATTCCTTGATTTCATCATAATTCCAGATCTCACGTTTCCCATTATTGCCCTTTTATTTTTCAAAGGTTTAAGTCATAAAGCAGTTGTCTCCTTTCAACATTTTGTTGGCTTGGAAGCACCTATTAGTTACCTGTGATCCCTTTTTTTAACACCGTGAACATTCTTACTCAGTTGTAAGACGTTTGACCTTATGTTTTTATGCCAACTGCAGGTTTCTAACTCCGAAATTTCTCCCCTCCGGGATGTACTTGGGAATCATTCCAATTTGTTACATAAGGAAGCTTCCCATTTGTCTGAAGTTGTGAGGAATATCTTCAAACAATGTACTTCGATTGTAGAGTCATATGAGTCAATGAAGCATGATTTGGAGAAGCTGGAATCACTCGAGAAAGAGAAAGAGTCAGAATTACATATCTTACGGCAGAATATCTCCTTACTTTGTTACACCTACAATAGTGTAATTTCAGAAATAAAAAACTTCAAGGATCATGGATCTCGAAATGCTTTAGCGTCTAGAACATCCACGGAAGAACAAGTTAGTTTAATCGGCGACACTCAGATCTTCACCGAGGAAGAAATCAGGTGCATTAGTGACGAACTTTTGTTCGCTGTGAAAGATCTCTTGAAGACGCAAAGCGAGCTCGTTGAAGTTAGCGAGAAGGAAATGAAGATTTCCTTGTTAAATCTGCAAAAAGAGCTTCAAGAAAAGGATATCCAAAGAGAAAAAATGTCAATGGAGCTTGTTAATCAGGTTAAGGAAGCTGAAAATACTGCAAAAAGATATTTGCAGGACTTTCAACAAACGAAGACAGAGCTACAAGATTTACGGGAACAAGCGAATGTAAAAGACGGGGAGTGTAAGATGTTGGAAAAGAAAATCAAAGAGCTACAATATCATGAAACAACTTCATTAGATTTGCAACAGAAAGTTAGCTCTCTGACGGATGAGCTTGCCGCAAAAGAGCAAGGTTACATGTGTTGCCACACTAGCTCCATTAATTTAAATGCAATTGACTTATTTTGTCCCTTAAAGTATTTATTCTTATTGCATTTCAGAAAATGAGGCGCTGATGCAAGCACTTGAAGAAGAAGAAGTTCAAATGGAAGACCTTTCAAACAAGATTAGAGCGCTGGAAAATGAGCTGCAGCAGAAGAGCAGAGATTTGGAGAACCTCGATGCTTCTCGAGCTAAGGCGCTGAAGAAGCTTTCTGTCACTGTGGGCAAATTTGACGAACTTCATCACTTCTCAGAAAATCTGTTGGCCGAGGTTGAGAAGCTTCAGTCCCAACTGCAGGAGCGTGACAGTGAAATTTCTTTTCTCAGGCAAGAGGTTACGAGGTGCACCAATGATGCCCTAGCTGTTACCCAAACGGCCAAGAAGAGGAGTTCTGATGAACTTCAAGAATTCTTCGTATGGTTAGATTCCTTGTTACGTCCAGGAAAAGCACTCGATGCTGAAACGGACAGCGTGCAAACTGAGCCTATAGGTGTATACAAAGCGAGATTGCAGAAGCAGATTGCAGATGTTTTCACTGAACTATATAATCTGCGGATGGTGGCCCAGAATAGTGAGATGCTGCTGCAGCAAGAGAAATGCAAAGTGGAAGACTTGACGCTTAAAGAAGAACGTCTTAAGAACTCATTGCGTGAAAAGGATTATCAAATAGTGATGCTTGAAGGCGCTGTGGATTCTGGAAAACCTACAACTTCCAGTTCAGAGATCGTTGAAGTGGAGCCTACGGTATGTTTACTTTTTAGTTGAGTCCGTTGACTGACTGATTAACTTCATTAAGTGGTAAATATTTCTGACACCAAATAACCTTCATTTCTGTCTTAGTTCATGCTGTCAGCTTTCAATTTTGCAGTTGAAAGCCTCATGAACTGATTTTTCCTTGTCTATTGGCAGACAAATAAATGGGCCTCTGGTGGATCCAACATTGCATCACAAGTTCGCAGTCTGCGCAAAACAAATAACGATCAAGTTGCTATTGCAATAGATACAGATCACAGTGGCGACAGACTAGAGGATGATGACGATGATAAAGGTAATTTCCCTAACATCCTATGATTTCTATGATTCTTGGTTTGTTATCGTACTTCAAGTACCTCTTACCTCCTTTTTGGCACTTCAGCTCATGGTTTCAAGTCACTCACTTCGTCAAAGATCATCCCTCGATTTACAAGGCCAGTATCAGACATAGTTGATGGGCTTTGGTAAGTACCATGCATGTTTGCTTAGTCATCATTCTTTTATTTACCTTACCATACCAAAAATTCATTTCCATTTAACGAAAACTTCAGGATGTCCTGTGATCGAGCACTCATGCGACAACCTACTCTACGGCTTGGCGTTATTTTGTATTGGGCTGTTTTGCACGCTCTCCTTGCAACTTTTATTGTGTGATTAAAGACAACTGGTAAGTTTCTTTTAACCTCTGCAATCCTCCACCCTTCACGGGGTCCGAGTTACTGTGCCATCCCTTTTTTCTCATTATTTTGAGCCAGCTTATACGAAGCATCGATGCTGATTGTTCTAGTTTTTTTTCCCTTCTTGCTACAGGTTTTGGCAACGTAGCTTCAATACCCTTTCTCGGATGCTTATTACAAAGCACTCTTATTCCATCCATAGTTTGAGTTAAATCATTTGGTCTATTATTTTAATTATTTTGGAACCGTGAAATGGCTGTGGTTTCTTCCTATTTACGACGATCCACACTATGCTCGGTTCGTCCCGTAAACAATAAGGCGCAGACTAATACCGAACTGGTATATGAATATACTTATTTTGGTAGTTCGTTTGAGGTTGTTTCTTGTAAAGACGAAGTAAAAATACAGCAGTCATATTTCTTCCAATCCCCATACTGATTTTTAGGTTACTCAATATTGTTTGGTTCTGCTGGTAAGATCGGTTTTTTGTTGCTCTTTTCTACCGCATACACACAAATATTGGTCATTTGTTGACGTTTGAGGAGAAATGTGTCTCATGAACTAAGCTTTCTTTTGATCCAAGAAATTCAAAATGATTACGTAGTGTGACATATGTTACATCTACATGATCGAGAGAGATGAAGTCTTTAGTTGTCAAATGATAAAATAAAGTTTTCAAATGGATAATCTAAAGGACTAATCGTCTTTCGGTCAAGACAAATGAAAAATATCTTGGGGCAAGAAAGTCATTACACTGACGTATTATATATACGATGGTTTCAACAATCGCTGAAGATGCTAGGGCTTTTACATCAGAAACTTTAATCGAAAGGTTTGAGGCGTATTTCTCTTGATCTCAGCCTCGTCGAGTCAAAAGTTGTGCTCTTGGACATCTTAGTTTTTTTGCAATCGCCAGTATTGTTTGTCAACTTCTTTTTTGGTTCCGTTGTCTGATCTTCACGTGTAAAAATTTTACTCCTTTTCTCTCGATCTACTTTGAAGATTAGCTTGTAACTGGTTTCGCGTTGTCCGCTTGGATTTTCAGGTAGAGGGAAGTCAATTGAAGATGGCTAAGGTTTACATCGGAAATCTTGACCCGCGTGTCACGGAACGCGAACTCGAGGACGAATTTCGTGTCTTTGGGGTTATCAGAAGGTAAAAGATGTGGCTACTTACATTATTTTTTATCATTTTTTACACCTTTTTTCACGAACTTTCACTGTTTAAGGGATATATAGATCTGTTTATTGCGCTTAGAGCGAACATTTGTCCTAATGTAGATCTGGACATTTGCAGTTATTGATTTAACTATTATGTGACAGTCTCAACGAAGTTATTTGTGTGGTTCTTGTTTAACAAAACGCGAGTTTGTATGTTAAAGGATTCATTTTCGTTGGATTGAGAACAATTCATTCAGTTGTTATTCTGTTGCAGGCAGTAACTTGAGCTTGCGTCAAAATATCTGATTTAAATATAATTCTGCAGTGTGTGGGTTGCCAGAAGGCCACCTGGTTATGCTTTCATTGATTTTGAAGATCGACGTGATGCACTTGATGCAATCAAGGAACTTGATGGTGAGTTTGGCTTTCATGTTGTCTTTTATACTGCTGACATTTGACCAGCTTTTTTATTATTGGTTCACTCGATTATTTAGAAGTTTATTATCTTCATTCCTATGAAATCTCCACTTGTTACCTTGCCTGTGTCGAGCACGTCAAAGTCACCATATGTACATGATTCATGAAACTGATTTCCTTTTACAGCTCCATGAACTTCTTTTATTCTCTTCTTAATATGCCAACCTCTTGTTGTGGAGCAGGTAAGAATGGATGGAGAGTTGAGATGTCACACAACTCCAGAGGTGGTGGTGGGGGTGGAGGCGGAGGCCGTGGACGTTCTGGTTCTGATTCAAAATGCTATGAATGTGGTGAGCCTGGTCACTTCGCCCGTGAATGCCGATCAAAGGGAGGCTCTGGCAGACGCAGAAGTCGTAGCCCAGCGAGATATCGTCGGAGCCCAAGTTATGGTCGAAGGTACGAGTGAGATGTAGAATTTACCTATTGTTGTATGGTGGAGTTTTAAGGGGACATTTAATGGTTATTTTTAATCAAATCGATACCAAATTAACATGTTTCAATTATGTGGAAACAGGAGTTATAGCCCTCGTGATCGTTCCCCTCGTCGTCGTAGTGTTTCACCCAAGGGTCGCAGCAGCCGCTCGCCGTATCGTGGACGAGAGGAGGTGCCCTATGCCAATGGGTATATATCTATTTTCTCAAGTCACAAAGTTTCTTGGATGTCTACAGTTATATACCTCATCGAATGTCCCTTATGTATGCTACAAACCGCTGCAGAGTTTAGCTTCTCTGACCAAGTGAACTTGTTGCAGTAGCCAAATTAGTATTAAGTGTAGGTGTAGTAAACCTATTTCCGAAAATATGTATTCACTTTTCTCTGCATATGCAGGAATGGAGGCAGGGACAGGCGCAGAAGCAGGAGCAGGAGCTGATTGTTGCCCAACAATAGTTGCGTTGGGTCTATGCTGTGCTTAATTTTCCGTCTTGTGTTTACTGTGGTTGGACTTGTTACAACTGTGTAAGTGGGGTGTCGCTTCTGCTTCAACTCGTTGATGGTTGTCGTATCAGTAGTAAGTTTGTTAAGTGATACTTTTTCGTTATCCCGTTTTCATCTATGAACCTTGACGTCTTTATTCGTATCGTATTTGATGTGATACTTCCAGCTATGTTGTAGTACTAAAATTCTTGTGATTTGTTTTTTTTTTTTTGTGTTGAGGTGCACTCGTGCTTCTGCCTCACTGCATCTGCACTCGTGCTACTGCATTATTCTGCATCTGCAATGGTTTCGACCTTCGCAGCCCTGCTACTACTTGTTTTGATTGAATATCTGCATTCGACGATTCGCCTCTCCACAAAATTGTTGTTGGTATATGATTAGATTTTAAGGCTGATGAGCGACTTCGATATGCTTCTTCTTGGTGCTGCTTCTTTTGGTTGCCTCTTCTCACTAGTTATGACTGCTTTGCTTGGTTAGTATAATGCCTCTTCTCAGTCAGGTACTTAATTAAATTTATCTCAATTGAAGTCGTTATCTGACTTATCACTTTATACAGTAAGTTCTTCATATATATATATATGTGTGTGTGTGTGTGTGTGTGTGTGTGTGGGTGGGTGGGTGGGTGGGTGCGTGTGCGTGTGTGTGTGTGTGTGTGTCTTCACTTTTTAGAAGGAGCAATGCGATCTCTATTTCTTTTCTTGTGAAATTTCAAAGTAGAACCTTGCATTTGGACCTCCATCCTCATCACTCCTTTTTTCAAAATCTAGTCCGAAGTATTTTTCTTATTTGCAAAGAATTGTTCGGGTTTTTCATCTAAACAGCTTCGGTATAGCCGACAGTCTTCTGCAAATTGTGAGAGGTGAGGTGAATGGTAAAGTGAGAAAGAGAGTGAGATAGAGAGTTTTCTCATGGCAAATAAGAGAAATTGTTTGTCTGGTTGGATCCATTTATTGTAATAATGCTCTCTTTTCTCTTTAGCTGCTTGAATGGATTTAGAATCATGATCATTATTATTACCTTGATTGCTACAATGCTTGAGATAGACCATCATCCATCTCGTGCCATAAAATTCAAGTTCGCATGTGTATTGGGAATTATAACCATATGAGAAGGCGACGGACTATCGATATCGTGAAAAAAGTGCGTTTGCGGACAATTGAGGAACTTAGGAATACGGGTGTTCAAAAGTTGGTAAACCGACCGTACCGAACCGATACCGAAAGTTCGGTACAAACCGAATACCGAAATTTCGGTTCGGTTCGGTATTCGGTATAAAAAAAATTTGAACCGAAATTTTTCGGTAATTTCGGTACGGTAATTCGGTTACCGACCGGTAACCGAATTACCGAAATATATATAATAACATATAATATATAATTACGGAAATATATATATACATAATATTAATATATATATATATATTATATATATATACAATTTAATATAAAAATAAAATAAGAAAAAATAATAAAAATAGGGAAAAATAAGAAAAAAATAATAAAAAATAGGAAAAAATAATTTAAAAATATAAAAATATGAAGAATTATATATCTAATTTCATAAACATTAATTTTTCAATTTTTTTAATTTATTTCGGTTTTTTCGGTTATTTACCGAAATTAACCGAAATTTTTCGGTTATTACCGAACCGAACCGGTTTACTTCGGTTCGGTATTCGGTATGAGATTTTTAAAACCGAAAATTTCGGTTACCGGTTGTTTGGTACGGTACGGTACGGTAATTACCGTTTGAACACCCCTACTTAGGAACGACGATATTGAAAGAGAAGCTGCTAAGTACGGACAGCTATTACAACTGAAAATTCGCAGAATCTCTAACAATTGTCCACAATAATAGCCATCCTTTGCAGTTCCATGAAACTGTCTCAATGCAACTTATTTCAGGTGTACAAAAGAAAAACTAAAGCTTGAACTCTCTCTACTCGACCCGTACAATACAAACGGGCTCAATATTGGGCCCATTTGATATTTCGGGCTTTAACATTACTATTGCCACTTGAAGTCCTCCAATTATAATACTAATATATGATCCATATATAGCAAAATTGCGACGTTTTAGATTCAGGATTAGAATGATTAATTTGTTATTTCCTTTCCCTACTACTCCAAATTTAGGTGATTGCATTCATGTGGGCGGTAAACTCGCAATCACTTCTCTGGAAAATGCACTATGTACCACTTACCAGTGGGCATTGGCTCTATTTACGCAAGTAAGGGTGTAAATTATTATGAATAGATAGTTTTGGGCACATTCGGTAATTATTAATATACGGGCCCATCAGCATAAATATCCTAACGCTCCGAAATCAGCTTTCCTAATTTCTCTTCTTTTTACTGTCCCGCCGCTTGCCGTCGACTGTGATAGCAGCAGCAGCTCTATTTCTCTTCTCTCTGTAATTAAGATATGGGGAAAATTCGCGAGCCTAAAAAGCCCAACGAGCCCGAGGAGGAGAAGAAGGAAGAAGGAAGCGATGAGGTAGAATCAACAGAAGCTTCGGAATCCGAGCCCGAACCCAATTTGGTTCAATCTGCCGAAAAGGATCGCGCCAAGGGACGATTTTCATCCGAAGATGGCTTAGATTCTGAATCTGGCTCAGAATCCGATGGCACAGGCGAGAAATTCAAGCCCGAATCCGTCAGATCGAAGACGGATACCGATCCCGCGCCGCCGTCGAATTCCAAGGCCGTCAAACGGCCGGCGGGAGATGGAAAATTGGCCGAGGCGAAGGACTCCAAGAGGCCGAAGACAAAACCCAAACCTGGGGGTCAGACTTCTGAGAAGAAGCAGAATCGGCTATGGAGCGAGGAGGACGAGATTGTGATATTGAGGGGTCTGATCGATTACGCCGTGAAGAAGAAGGCAGATCCATCGGCGGACATGAACGCATTTCACGAGTTTATTAAGAAGAAGATTCACGTGGACGCAACGAGGGTCCAGGTTCAGGACAAAGTTAGGAAACTGAAGGGCAAGTACGTGAACAACAAAAGCAAGGAAATCGACGGTAAAGGCACGACCTTTGTGAAGCCACACGAGGAAGAGGTTTACGAGCTTTCAAAAAAGATTTGGGGCGAGGAGTCTAATAAAGTTGGTGATGGTGGAAGCTTGTTGTCTCCTAGGAAGGTGGCGAATAGAAAGATCGAATCAGCCAAGGAAGTCGAGGCTGAGAATGGCAAAAATGGAAACATAAAGAGGGTTGTGAATGACAAGGTTGTGGATGCTGAGGCAGCCAAGGTAGTGAAGGCTGAGAAAGACAAACATTTAAAGGTGCTGAAGGCTGAGGTGGGCAAAATAGCTAAAGTGCCGTGGACTGTGGAAGAGAGGGTCATGAGCATCGGTGCTGAGGTGTTTGAAGGTGGAGCTGACGTGGAAGGATCCGACGAATGGAGGAGCTTGATGGTTCGAGAATTCGAGGGTTTCTTGACTCAAATGGAAGTCAAAACAGCACAGGTGAAATTAGTGTTGGATTACCTAAAGGGCCATTGATGGTCTGATCAGCTACTCTGTACTGTGATATATCGTGGTGTTAAGCACACTCTTGTTTAGTTTTTTCTTGGTTTTGTGGCTGTCTCTTTGTTTATGGTGTAAGTACTTTCTGTCTCGGTTTGCCTATGTGATCTTTGCTTATTGCCGTCTTGTAGTACTTAAACTTAACCGTGAGAAATGCCATTTGAAGTGTTTTTAGACCTTCGAACCAACCTATGTTCCAAAGATCAGTAGCACTTTTCCTGGGCATAACAAAATGGCAATGCCAATGCTTTATACATAACGAACCTAACATTTCATCAACTATTGAGAGCCTGGACAAGTTCTGAAGCTACTACTTTGATGGTGGTAATGGAATCATATAACGTTTACCTTTTGCCTCGACTTGCATTCTCGACATCTTGATGAGGATATTCAAAACTTGATTCACTGTATATTCTACAGCAATCTTGGAATACTTTCGAACATCCTCCAAACTCACAACTCAAGCATTGGCGTTTTCATAATTGAAATCAGCGCCGAAGTATTGTGTAATTACAGGTTAGTCCCTCTATTATCAACAATTTTCCATCGTCCCTTAAAACAATAAACAGACACATAGTGAGTGGTAAGTTGCAAGATTTGTGGCGTGAACGGCTCAATAAACATATTGTATAATTTCCCCACGGTATTGTCTTATATCTAATTTTCAGGCCTCAAGAACAGTGAAGTCGTCTTCAGCAGCAAAGATCCCTTGATCCAGCTCTGCAACGGCTAACGATGGATAAGGGGAAAGCGATAGTGTCTTCAGGCCGTAGATGGGCCGTCGATTTCACCGACAATTCAACGTCGCATTCGTCTCGCGATTTTTTGGATCCGCTGGGCTTCAATCGCGCCTCACACGAACAGGTCTCGATTTATTGGGTGTTGGTTTGTGGGGGATTTTTTGTGAGTGCGGTTTGTTTTTTCCTTTATCTTACTTTATTTGATTTTTTTCTCGGATTAGGAGGATTCAGCAGTGAGTAAGCAGAAGAAAGACGCTGAAGCTGCCTGGAAAGCTCAGGTGAGAACCTTTTTATTGAATTATCCGTTATTGCATAGTAAGGGATTGTTTGAACTTCTATTGTGTTTGAAAAGATTGCTTTTTTAGTTTTGTAATTTGGTTTCCATAGGGTTTTGGACAAGAATCAGCATAACACTATTTGGTTTCCTGATCAAATTATCTTGACCATAGTTAGAACTGGAACTGCCTATAGATCCATAGTTAGCTCATGCATAAATTTTCTAAATGTTACTCCCAAGCACAGTCCTTTCTTTTGCATATGTTTACCCTACTTTAACTGCTTTGTCTTTTTGTGACTATTACTGCGATGTCATCCTTTCCTTAATAAGTTGATTATTTTTCATTTGTGTTGGTAGAAAGCATGGGAAGTAGCACAAGCCCCATTTAAGAACTTGCTCATGATGGGATTCATGATGTGGATGGCTGGCAGCACAGTTCACCTCTTTAGCATTGGTATAACAGTTTCAGCACTTATGCAGCCCATTAATGCGCTTCGAGGGGTTGGAAAGGGTAAGCATCTGATAAACTTCATCCTTCATTAGCTCGTCGCCTGGTCCACTTTGTGCTCCGTCTTGTTTCAGTTCCGCATTTTACAGTCTACTTTGTTTAAGCTTTGTTATTTACCATTGCAGTATTTGAACCTTTCAAGGACAACCGAGTGGATCTTCTCACCTCTAAATTAGTATACATCGCCCTTAACTTGGTTGGCTTAGGGCTGGGAATATGGAAGGTCTACTTGTTGCTTTGTAATTTGTCTGCTAATCAATCTGACTCCATTTTCAATCTATTATAGTGAACAAATCTTCAAGAACTTCCATTCTTTATCTGTTTTCGACAGCTCAATACATTAGGCCTTCTTCCAACTCATGTGTCAGATTGGGTCTCATCCATGCCTCCACCCCAGGTTTTTTTCTTGCCCTTACTCTGTCTTTTCTCTTATTACTTGCTTTCTATCTGATATTCACTGTAAAATTAAAGGAGGAACTCTAAACTTTTATGGGTGTTAAAAAATTACCACAGACTGCATAACCGACTGATCATGAGAATAGAATAGATTGAGTGTACGAAAAGATACATTCTACCTTCGATATGTTGAGTTTCGATTGTTAGACATGAATTCTTGGATAGGGGTACTGTGAATTAGTTAACTTAGAGCATTTAGGTGTAAAATTTCCTTTCTTTTGTCGATCGCTTCTACGTATCCATGCCGTAATCTCTATTAACTCGCATTTTCTGATTGTTCTCAAGGAAATCGAGTTTTCTGGTGGTGGCATTCCATTCTACTGAGCCAGCGCTCAAAGATCATGATGAATCCACCATGGTGATAGATGTGTTATTTCTTAAGTTTTATTTTTTCCATTATATATTTGATATAGTTTTGCTTTTATCTTATTGGCCGCCCAAAACATGAAACAGCAAGTCCTGGATAGTGTTGAATATTCTTGAAGATGTTTTTTTTTTATTGTCGAATTCTTTTATTTAAAGAATTGAGTCTTCTGACTTTTCAAAAGAAAATAATCGAAATGATGACTTTGAACCAATCCTCCTAATTGGATTTGTCTCGTCCCAAATTCACATTAAAATATCCAAGGAAAATTAAAGAGACTTATAATGGAATCAAAATGCAATTAACTTAAATTTGTTAGAAAATAGCAAATAATTTATTGGTTTTTTTTCGGAGCCCTAACTTACGAGTCGGTGTCAGCTTACAAATAAAATCCACTTCACTTCTCGCCTCCATTTCTCACTGTGGCTCACCTCTCATCTCCTCTTTCTCACCTATTTATCCAAGGAAATAAAAACAAAAAAAAAAAAAGAACGCCATTATTGAATCACTGGAACAATCTTTTCTCGTTCCATCGAGGCGTTCAACTTATTCAGATCAGCTCTAATTATTGTTCTTGATTATTTCGATTTTTTCCCCGAATACCTTCGACCCTTTCCGATCGATTCATCTGTACATATGATATAATCATCCCAGCTTATGTTTCTTCTTCCCAGCTCAAAAGATCCAACCTTTTCATCAACATGTTGTCAAGAAATTCATCTCACAAAATCCCAAAGC
The DNA here is from genome assembly GCA_027422505.1 of Craterostigma plantagineum. Taxonomy (NCBI): domain Eukaryota; kingdom Viridiplantae; phylum Streptophyta; class Magnoliopsida; order Lamiales; family Linderniaceae; genus Craterostigma; species Craterostigma plantagineum. The sequence goes on from JAPQWV010000005.1 coordinate 1,494,306, forward strand.
CGTGCAAACACCTTGTGGATTACAAGCTGAACCATGGTCAAGAGGGCTACGACAAGATCCGAGATCTTTTGAGCTGCACGCCTTATGGGATGCCGTCGATTCGTAAGAAGAATGAATCATCATCGATGCCCATATGCAGTCTTTGCTCAGGCCAGAAGGGGAGATTCTTTATGTGTTTGATCTGCTCCTCGGTGACTTGTTGCGTCGATCTTGAGCTCAATCACGCCCTTTTGCATAGTGAATCATTTGACGGGCACGAAATTCATGTCGACATGGAAAGGGCTGAGCTTTACTGCACGGCGTGCTCAGATCAGGTGTATGATCCTGATTTTGACAAGGTTGTGGCGTGTGAACAAGTTAAGAAGATACCTCGATGTAAAAAAGGAGATAGAACTATGGGCCGTGGTGATTCGAGGATGGAAAAGAGGCGAAGGTTGGATTTTGAGAGCAATTTGGACTGTAATAGCCTGACAAGAGTTGTCTTGAGGAGGAACAATCACAGATCGAAATCTTGCGGGCTATTGGGATTGAGGGGATTGAACAACCTTGGAAGCACTTGTTTCATGAACTCTGTGCTTCAGGCGATGCTTCACACCCCGCCTTTGAGAGATTATTTCCTCAACGATAAGCACAATCACAAGATCTGCCGAGAGGGATCTTCAGATCTGCTTTGTCTGCCCTGCGATTTGGACGTTATGTTCTCTGCTGTTTACTCGGGGGACCGTACGCCTTATAGCCCCGCTAAGTTTCTTTATAGGTCAGTTTGATCTTTGGGAATCTCATCTGTGTTTCGAAGCAGTATCTCAATGGCTCATTATTGTATGTATGTATGAAAGAGAGATACTAACCTTTGCACAAGTGCTCGATCTTAGAGTGTAGCCCTCCTATAGTTTCCGTGATGTTTTTGCAGTTTTTGGTGATGTTATTTCATTGATCGACCCTGGAGTCGTATTGTCTGCATAGCATAGCAGTTGGCCATTCATTTAACTGAAAATTTAGATTACCCTTTCGTGTGATATGGTGATTTCTTCAAGAATGGATGTGTTTACATGTGATTTTTCTCCGTTGTTCACTCACAGCTGGTGGCAGCACTCGGAGAATTTTGCTAGCTATGAGCAGCAAGATGCACATGAGTTCTTCATTTCGTTGCTCGACAGAATCCACGAGAAACTGGGCAAAGCTGCTGCAGCGATCGAAGGTGAGTGAATAGGTCAGTCAAATGGCCAAGTTAAACAAAAAAAGCAGCGTTTAATTAATCAGAAAACTTCATATAACCTGCTGCATAATTTCATCAAAGGAAATGGAGACTGCCATTGCATTGCCCACAGCAATTTCTCAGGCGTACTAAGATCAGATGTTACTTGCACATCATGTGGGTTCACATCATCCACTTACGACCCGTGCGTAGACATATCCCTCGAACTGAACATGAGAGCAAAAGCCCACGACAGAAGATCAACACTCACGGGCTGCTTAGACCTATTCACCCGCCCCGAAAAGCTCGGCCCAGACCAAAAACTCTATTGCGAAAACTGCTGCGAGAAACAGACAGCCCTGAAGCAGATGTCCCTCAGCAATCTCCCCTCTGTTCTGTGCCTCCACATAAAGAGATTCGAACACTCAACGATTCGAAGAATGTCTAGAAAGATCGACATGCATCTACAGTTCCCTTTCTCCCTGGACGTAAGGCCTTACATGTCGTCGTCAGTCGTGGGAAAAAGGTTCGGGAATAGAATTCTTGAAACAGAGGAGGTGTGCAAAGAGGATGTTTCCACTGAGTTTGAGGTCTTTGCTGTGGTCACTCATTCTGGGATGTTAGAATCTGGGCATTACGTTACTTATCTTCGTAGTTTGAGCAAACAGTGGTACAAATGCGACGATTCTTGGATCACCCAAGTCGATGAAGAGGTGGTTAGGGCTTCGCAGTGTTATTTGATCTTTTATGTTCAGAAACTGCTTTGGCATTTGGGAAGTGAGGATATGAGCTGCCAACAGCCGATAAGGCCTTTGAAGGATCCTTATGTGCCTATCGCGGGATGTTGCTGAAGCCTTCCTATACTGAAGCCTTCCTATATATTTAATTTAGGGAAGGTTAAGTTATAATATCAGATAAGAAACTCAACCATGATTACTGTTGTATGGTAAATTGAGGCTTAGATGGCCTTTGCCAATGGGGTATTTCATCGAAAAGATGCGATTTTTGGACTAAAACAGAGCAGGTTCGGCAGTTATGAATCGTCTTGGCGTTGCCAGTTTATCATCAGTATCTTGCTGAAAACTGAAGCCAAATTCAAGCATATATGAGGTTGAAGTATGTTGTCTCTTGAAATGCGTGGTGGTGGTGGCCACAATTAAGTATCCAAGACAGGTCGTTGTATTGGATAATATTAAATGGAGACAGACGTAAAGGAATTGTATTTGAGTTTATCTTCTCCATATATATATTTATATATACAACCATGGAAAAAATTGAAACAGAAAGAAGCTCGCAGTTTATCTGTTGAACAAAAAAGACTAATAAAACAGAGTTATCAGAGTGAAAATAAGCGTACAAATATGGTTTGAATCTAACCAAAGATAACGTGAATGAAGACCGAGTTTCATGGCACTGAAGTCGAAGGGACAGAGTATGTCTATCTTGAAGAACGTAAACTACCTGAGATATCTCATACCAAACAAGGACTCTGCCACATAGATATATCAGCTATAAGGTTACGAAGCTGATCCATCAAAAGCTTCACGTGCTCGTTCTTCTCTGCTATTTCCTGGGGTTGAAAAAGAAAACATCAAGCATTTGGTCATAGATTTTGGACTTGTTTTGATTTGAAGTAGCAAAGATAAGTGGAAACTTCATCGAACCACTTGCCAATGAGGAAAAAAGATCAAAATCTAGAAGTGGCTACAGCCTCAGCTGAAAACATGTTATGTTTAGGATGGAAAAACGAACTAACACAGCCATGGGCTTCAAGAGAATTCACAGCACATGACTGATGGTGTACCTTTCTCAAGATTGGGACACGCTCTTCAAGCTTCTCCACTTCTGCTTGATCAGCTTGAGTCATTGTACTCCTTGTTGGAACCGCTTCAGCTGCTTTAGCCTATGTGTGCATGAAAACACAACCGAAAATCCAATCACGGATAACAGTGTCAGTGCAAAAGCTACTAAACGGTCCAACGTAGACAGATAAAAGGGTAAAGGTAATAAATTTAATAGCTTCATCTCATAACCCAGTGACCAGTGGGTAATATATGGAGCGAAATCAAGTGTAAAAGCGCACAGCAGAAATTGCACGATCAATGGGACTACATTACCTTCTCTTCATTTGAAATTGCGATGATGACGGATCTGAGGGATGCAATAGACTCCTTGTACCTCAATCTAGCTTCGTCCAAAGCTCCACCGCCGACCTCAAAGCTACCACCGTGAGCGTTATGTCCGTTGCTACTATAGGCGAGTCGCAGTTGCTGGTGAGAAGCCTCAATGAACGACGACGCATCGGACAAAACATCACCGTTGGACGAGTGCTGAACGTTGGAGGAAGTTGTGGACCATAAATTAGGGTTGCAGAGCTCGTTGTCCATGGCGGATAGGATCGCGAATGCCGATTGGATCGTGTTGTGGAGGTTCCTTTGGGCTTCCACCGCCAGATCCTCAACAGTCGCGGTGATGGTGCTACCATCACTATTAACGGCGACGATACTGCCGGCGGCCGAGGGATTTGAACTATCGTCTTCTTCCATGATTTTCTCCTGAATTAAAAGGAAAACAATAATCTACGAAGCACGAACGGCACCCTTCGCGCCCCACAGAGTGATGCTCGTCTGCCCGGCGATGGTGGCTGACGGCTGAGCTGAGCTTAGCTGAGCTGAGACGGCCAATAAAAGGAGCCGTGGAGTTTGTCGATGTTATAATTTGCAATTAGACCCTTCCGTTAAACTGATATATCTAATCCGCCACGTGATTTTTACTAAACGATATGACTTGTGTTTAATATGTTTATTCTGTCGAGCTGGTTCCCAACGCGCACGTTTGTGCTGTAATGAACTTTCATTTGATGACAATTGTAAAGCTGATTATATTTGGTTAGGTGATAAGCATCAAAGAAAATCTCACTTATAGATCATTATAAATGTATTGCAGAAAAAAACAAAAAAACAAAAACTTCACAAGAATACAAGATTATAAATAAACATCACGTTACAGACGTTGCTAAAATGGTAAATTGTTCACAAGCACCACTGACATAGTGTTTACATAAAGAGGGAATGGAAACTGCAAATACTATCTAATGGTAGAACAGTAAAGGTACACCTCGACGGGGACTTGAACGATCATTTTTTCCCATGAAAGCGTTAACTTTCTCGAGCCAATTTCTTCAGGTGCTGCAGTGTCCTTTGCTTGATCCACTGACGATCATATGGCAGATATGCTTGAATCGAGTGATCGTAGCTGCAAAATCAGCACAAACCAATTTTGTGTTTTGTTATACGCAGTTCAACAAGGGAAGAAGAAGATAACAGAGGTAACAATGACGTGTTCATACAGCAATCTAGCGAACTTTCAATCCAGGCAGGAGAAGGCATGGCATCTATACACGAGAGATATAGAGAGAGGGAGAGGGAGATTTACACTAATGCGCTCATATCAGCAAGCCCGTCGACGAAATTATAAAGATCTGAAACATCGTAAGTGATGTTTCTCAAGGCGGGATTTATCTCCTTGAGCTTCCGCTCGTACAGTCCGCATATCCCTTCAGAAAACCAAGAATGCATCAAGAAAAAAGAACAAGGCATCACCGTAATGTCAATCTGCGTAATGTTTGCAAGAGGTACACACATTCATTCCTACGATTTGTAGTTTTCATATGATATATCTATCTGGTTACAGGAACCAAGACTAAAATGCATAGAATCAAATATCAAACAAATTTGCATCATAATATCCACTAATCGAATCAATATATTTCCTTGCTTTCAAGATTCTACCCTATCCAACCACCATTATAGAACTAGATTTAAAAAAAAAAAGAGTGTTAATTTTGATATAACTTAACTACGTTAAACAAGTGGAGTTCATCAAACACACCATCCATAGCCTGAGTGATGGATTCATAGTCCATGAGTCGCTCTGCTCTGAGATGTTTGCATCAGAATGATGGTGTGCCTGTTAGACTGCGATACAAAACAAAATATCTGAGTAATTCCTATGCTCAAACCTATTACTGCATAGTTTACTTCCAATCGACGCAAAGAAACAGAGGACTGATACATCGTGAAGAAGGGGGTTTTTAAGCGAATCAGCTAGTAAAATCCTAAATCCCTAGCTAGATTAAGTATAAAACCACAAAATAAGTATTACCATTCCTGAAGATTGATAATTAAGACCAGCGATTAGCGAAATTAATCTGCGCAATGTGACTCTTCCAATAGTGTTCTTCAGCTGACTTTGATTGCCCTTGGGCGTTGGTCTTTGTACTAGAAAACTGCAACTGACCCCTGAGTTTTAAAATATATCAAAACGACCACGTTTGTTTGGATGATTTGCATTTTACTTCAATTCAACAAGATAAATTTAAAAAATTCAATTCGCCCGATTACACTTTAATAGAAGGGTAATAAAACACTTTCTATAAGATAATCTAATAATAGAAAAAAATTGTCTTCACTTGATGCACTAAAAACAAAATTTAATTTATAGAAATAATAATCGTATAACGAGCTGAAAACCTCATTTGAATGCCGACATTAATATCAATCAATTACAAATTTAATAATAATAACAACGGCTCTTGCCTATCGTTACCCATAGGCTAGGCTTCTTTGTCATTCACCTAAATAAACTAATGTGATGTTTTTTTTATTAAATATCAATGATATGTTGCTGTATTTAGGTGCTAAACTTTGAGTGGATACAAATTTATATTCTGCAAATTGGATTACTATATTATATCGAATTTATACCAATGCACTTCCCTTGTATGTAGGCTTTTAAAATATTCTAGTTAGGTTAAAGCAATGCCAATGGTAAAGTATCAGATCACAAGGATGGATTGGTTATAAAATTGATGAATATACTTTTTCTTTTTTTTGGAAAATGAACTAAATTGATACGAATTCGATGAATGAAGTATTTTCTTATTAAAATATAGTGTATTTATAACAAAAAATTAATATTACCTTTTCTTGTTGATCGCAGCATTTAATGGCCATACGTCGTCTCTCTCTACAAGGCCCACGGATTTAATAGCGCCAGCAAATTTCATGTTTTTCAGCTCATAATCAACAAATCAGGTTTGACCCCCCTCTCTCTCTCTCATACACACAGTAGTCAATGTATATCTCGTCGGCGTCCTTCATTTTTGTGTATGAAAAGATTCATAGTTGTATTTCGATAATCTCTAGATTGTAAGTGAAAAGTTTGGCTATGGAGTTCGATCAAACCAAATGAAAGATTCTATTTGGAGAAGAAAACTCCGTTGCTGTAAAAGAACTCAAGGAGAAAACAAAGTCTCGCTATACATGTCTATATACTCTTGTTTCACTTAAGCTGAAAGACACAAAAACCATTAAAGAATGATAAATACCAAATACACCCTTCGAACTAACTATGAACTAAACGGACTAACTGTAGCTATGTCACACCTTGATCTTCACTTGATTCTACCCAATCTTCATCACATAATCTCATCATCCCCCCCTCAAGCTTGGTTCTATGAACATCAGAGAGACCAAGCTTGACCAGTAACTTGTGAAAATGATCGGCAGTTAGAAGCTTTGTGAAGATATCCGCGGGCTGCTGCAAAGAAGGAATATAATAAGGCTGAATGAAGCCAGCCTTAAATTGCTGACGAACTAGATGGCAGTCAATGTCGAGTGCTTAGTTCGCTCATGAAAAACTGGTTGGACGTGATGTGAATGGCAGATTTGTTGTCACAAGCGAATGAGATAGGAATGGGAACGGGGTGATGTAAATCCTTCAGAATGTAGGAAATCCAAAGCAATTCAGAAACTGTGGTTGCCATGCTGCGGTATTCGGCTTCACAAGAAGATCGAGATACAGTTGATTGCTTCTTTGTTTTCCATGAAATCAACGAGCTTCCTAAGAAGATGCAAAAACCAGTGAGGGAGCGTCGTGTCATAGGACAAGTACCCCAATCTGCATCACAATAGGAGTGCAACTGCTGGTCTGAGTTGCTGGAAAGAAAGATTCCCAAGGACGGACAACCTTTGAGATATCTGAGAATGTGGAGACACGCATTCCAATGAACCATCCTTGGATGTTGGAGGAATTGAGTAAGTTGCTGAGTAGCATGAGAGAGGTCAGGTCTAGTGAAACCCAAATACAGAAGTCTCCCAATCAGGCGCCTATAAGAAGTAGGGTCAGGCAATAGTGGGCTGGTTTCGTCAAATAAGTTCAAACCTTTAGCCAATGGAACAGAGGCTGGCTTGCAACTTAAAAGACCAGTGGCTTGTAAAATGTCCAAGATGTACTTGCGTTGGTTGAGAAAAATGCCTTTGTGAGACCTCGCAATTTCCACACCCAAAAAATACTTCGCATGATGAAGGTCTTTGATGGTAAAGGCATCATCTAAAAATTGTTTTGTCTCCAAGATGAGAGATTCACTTGTGCCTGTCAGAAGGACATCATCAACATATACAAGAAGTATGAGCAAATCAGAACCTGTTGTCTTGACGAATAGGCAGTGATCATGGTGAGATTGAGTGAAGTTAAAAGACTTCAGCTTTTCCGTAAATTCATGGTTCCACTGTCGCGACGCCTGTTTGAGCCCATATAGCGATCTGCGGAGTTTGCACACTTGATTAGAATCTCCCTTTGAATATCCTGGTGGTAACTTCATATAGACATCCTCATTTAGATAGCCATGCAAGAAAGCGTTGTTGATATCTAATTGATGTAGAGGCCATTGTTTGGAGGCAGCCATGGCAAGAACAATCCTCACTGTCACCAACTTAGCAACTGGTGAGAAGCAATCAAAATAATCCTCCCCTGCCACTTGGTTGTAGCCTTTGGCTACTAACCTTGCCTTGTATTTATCCACGGTTCCATCAGGGTTGTACTTAATTTTATAGATCCATCGGCAACCGATTGCTTTCTTGCCCTTAGGCAAGTTGGTAAGTTCCCAAGTCTGATTAGATTCTAGTGCTGCCAACTCAGTTCGCATAGCAACTTGCCACACATCATGTAGCTTAGCTTCCTCATATGAGTGGGGTTCCTGCACAGTAGATACATTTGCAAGAAAAGATACATACGATGGACTTATGTTAGTAGAATGTACGAAGGGGTAGGTGTCGGGCAGTCCAGATGTAGAGATTGCGGGCTGATTGTTTATAGCATTGGCCACTGTAGGTCGTGTGATATAATCTGCCATCCAACCAGGTGGCCTTTTGACTCGATTGCTTGTTCTGATAGCTGGTTGCAGGTGTTCAGTAGTTCCAATTGATGGATGTTCGGTAGTGGCTGTTTCAGGTATGTGAGGTGGCTCAGAATGGGTAGTGGTCGGACTGGTCTGATGGTGATCTGGCGCATGGTAATTATAGTCTGTAGGCAGGCAACAAGATTCTTCTCCAACAGGAAATGGTGTAACACTAGGAGGGCTGCTTTTGGGAACTTGAAGAGCAAAAGGGAATAGGTGCTCCTTAAAGACCACATCTCTAGAGATGGTAATTTTTCTGTCTGTCAAATGGTACAATTTGTATCCTTTTTGACCGGAGGATACCCTAGGAACACGGCTTTGTATGATCTAGGAGAAAACTTGTCATGTGTAGGTCCTGTATTTGTAGCATAGCATAGGCAACCAAAGGTCCTCAAGTGTGATAGAGATGGTGGTTTGGAGTGCAAGACTTCATATGGAGATTTCCATTTCAAGGTGGCAGTGGGTAGTCTATTGATTAGGTAGGTTGATGTGAGGATGGCGTCACCCCAAAACTGCTTAGGGAGTGAGGAGTGAAGCATAAGGGCTCGGGCCATACTGAGTAGATGTTTGTGTTTTCTTTCAACAACTCCATTTTGTTGCGGGGTATATGGACACGATTTTTGATGTTGTATTCCAAATGAGGCAAGTAACTGAGCACAAGCAGCACTAGTAAATTCAGTGCCATTGTCTGAACGAATCGTCTTTATGGCAGTCTTGAACTGGTTTTGAACTAGCAGTATGAAGTTCTGCAGTATATTGCAGACTTGGGTTTTGTATCTCATCAAGAAAGTCCATGTTGATCTGGTAAAGTCATCAACAATAGTGAGGAAGTAATGATGGTTTGAATGTGTGGGGTAGCTGTAAGGTCCCCAAAGGTCAATATGTAACAATTCAAAGGCTGTTGAGGTATTGATCCTGCTCAAAGGAAAGGACAGTCTTTGCTGCTTCGCTAGTGGACATGTTTCACAATCAAGAGGCAAACTGGAATCATCAACATTCAAGACCCGCTTTATCACATTATTTGAGGGGTGTCCAAGTCTCGAGTGCCAGCACACATTCTCAGACAAAGAGTTAGCATTCAACAGGGAGTAATGATCACAATCGAAGGCTACAGCCTTGAATAGTTTTTCAGGTAAAAACAGTTTCAGGGTATGTCTGATCGTCTGAGGATCAAAGGAGTCTTCAGTGAGGAAATAAAGCCCTCTAACTACTTTTCCAACTGCAAGAAATTGTTTACTCTGTAGGTCTTGAAAGAAGCAACAATTGGCTACGAATCCACAGAAGATGTTTGAGGTTTCAGCCAGTTTTCGAACAGATAGCAGGTTGAATTTGAAATCTGGTATATACAGGGTATCTGTCAATACCATTTTGGGATTAAGGACGACATTCCCCCTAGACTTAACAAGCCGTGTTCGACCATCAGGAAGGGTAACTGGTGTATGTTGTTGAACTGGTTGAGGATCATGTAGGATAGAGTAGTCCATACATGTATGATTTGATGCGCCTGTATCCACAATCCACACACTTCGACTCGCAGAGTTAACTAACCCACATTTAAGTGTTAGCATGTTACCTGCAAAGTCACTGCAGTCATTAAGGTGGGCGAAATTGACTGCATTCCGCGTCATATCCTTTCCCTTCATCACCTGATTTAGATCTTTCAGCAACTCATTGATCCTTTGCATGATCATGCCCAAGCTAATATGCCCCTCCTCTGAATCAATTTTCGCAGCCCCTTGATAGTCCAAAAATATCTCACTGCCAGGATTGATCCCATCGTGCGATTCAATGATTTTTGGGCACCTCGTCAATTCAACTTCAAAATTGTATTTCTCTGTCTCTTCGACCTGCATTTCCTGCTCCAACTGCATTTTCGATGTCATCAATTTGTGATTTCTTCGGTGTCAGGGCTACTTCTGTGCAATATCTTCAATCTCTCAATTTCGTGAAAAAAAACCCAACCCACGACTGAGCAATTTTACACAATTGATCGAATTCGAGCTTCGACCTGCTCTGATACCATGAAAAGTTTGGCTATGGAGTTCGATCAAACCAAATGAAAGATTCTATTTGGAGAAGAAAACTCCGTTGCTGTAAAAGAACTCAAGGAGAAAACAAAGTCTCGCTATACATGTCTATATACTCTTGTTTCACTTAAGCTGAAAGACACAAAAACCATTAAAGAATGATAAATACCAAATACACCCTTCGAACTAACTATGAACTAAACGGACTAACTGTAGCTATGTCACACCTTGATCTTCACTTGATTCTACCCAATCTTCATCACATAATCTCATCAGTAAGCCCTTTGGATTTTGGTAATATTTCAGTCAAGATTCATCGGTTGGTTCACTGGGCATGTAATGATCAATTGCCCTCTCAAACCGGTTTCTATGCTTGCTTTGAGTCTCGAAAAGGGCATGGAATTGTGGAAAACGGCGTTGTTTTTTTTTATAGCTCACTGTGCTGTATGCATCTGCTTCTTTGATTTATTGTCTGTGTTTCTGCAATCCCTTTGGTGATTTTTGATGGTTTGTTGAGATTTTTATGCCCGTTGCCATGATGATCGATACTTTGGTTATATGTTGATTATATGCTTTGGAAAATTCTAATACTGTAGCGTTTGTGTGACAAATTTAATGGTGATGTGTTAAGCTCTCATCAAAATTTGACTGAAGACATCTTAGAATTGAGAAGTGGCCGTAGTGTGGATTTTAAAAAAGTATCCGGGTGGCAAAATCTGTAGTTTGAATTTTTGAGCAAGAGGTTCATATTGCATCCATTGCCATCACATTTGATTTTCTTTTTTTTTTGGGTTGAAATATCAATATCTCTTATTGTTGATGCAATTTTGAGGTTATATCTTAATAATTTTCTAATGACTGTTTGCTTGTTTGTTTGTTTCACTTTAGAGATGGGGGTATACCTCAGCACACCTAAGACGGAGAAATTTTCTGAAGACGGCGGAAACGACAGGCTTAGTTTTGGTCTTTCGTCAATGCAGGGATGGCGTGCAACAATGGAAGATGCTGTAAGTAGCCAACCAAAGTTAGTTATGTTCTATTAGTACAGACCGCAATAGAGCATGAGTAATGTTTAGCTCTACGCTTCTGCTGATGTAGAGGAATGAATCTCTACAAGAATGCTTATTGTGTATGTTTGCGAGATTAATGGTGGTGGAATTGAAGTTTATGAGTTTTTTAATAGAAAATGTTATTTTAGGTTGAATATTTCTTCAGCAAATGTTTCCTGTGTGTGTCAGTCGTCAGTTTGAAAATTAGGGTGATGATGAATAGTTCTTTTGTTATATTGTATCTTTGCTAATTTAGGCAAGTTCTAACTATATATACCATTATCTTTTTCTTTCAGCATGCAGCGATTCCCGAACTTGATTCTTCCTCTTCATTTTTTGGTGTTTATGATGGTCATGGAGGTACAATTTTTTGCTTCTAAGTCTGATAGTTTTCAGGTCCAACTCCATCTCTTATGAACTGTATACCCAAATATGTTTCACAACCCTATTGCATTTATTATGGCTACAATGTTTTGTTTATAATTATGTTGTAAGATAGGATATTCGCCTGAATTTCTTCGTTTATGCAGGTAAGGTGGTTGCAAAATTCTGTGCGAAGTATCTTCATCGGCAAGTGCTTAAGCATGAAGCATATTCGGCTGGTGATATAGGGACTTCAGTTCAGAAAGCTTTCTTCAGGTTGTTGGTGAATATCTATTAATTATGTTCCTTAAATAAAACCGTGGATGGTGAATTCTGCAAATAATAATGACTTGCGATTTTATGCCTAAGTTATGCCACAAAGAGGCTTGGTAAATATCAACGTCCATTGTACTATCGTGCACCCACCATTTGATCACTTACTGTGATATGAAGACTCATAAGGCATCCTTGTGTTGTAGTTGAATAAATGGTGCAAAACGTAGTCACACCATTCGTTTAGCTGGTGCTAGTTCTTCTCAGTCTCATGTATTGGAATCTATTTTTTGATATTGCAATGTAGGATGGATGAAATGATGCGGGGTCAAAGAGGCTGGAGAGAGTTGGCCATACTCGGGGATAAAATAAATAAGTTCACTGGTATGATAGAGGGTTTTATATGGTCTCCAAGAAGTGGTGAAAAGAGTGACCAGTTCGACGATTGGGCGTTTGAGGAGGTGCGTAGTTTGATTTATATAATAACCTAAGCCGACGTGATTTTTTTGTGTAGTGATGATTAAATACCTTTTCTGGTGGAGATATGATTCTTCTCCATAATTTCTAAAATTTGTTTAACGACCCTAATATGCAGGGCCCGCACTCTGATTTTGCTGGACCAACTTCTGGTTGTACTGCTTGTGTTGCTATAGTAAGAGGAAACCAACTTGTTGTTGCAAATGCTGGTGATTCTCGCTGTGTGATTTCTAGGAAAGGACAGGTAGCAACTGTCATCCAACCTACGTTTATTTGACTGACTTATTTTCCCAGTACACCATTTTAGAACTCAACTCTGAATTCAGAACTTTGGATTTTGTCAATATATATATTTTTTTTTTATGGACAAAATTCTTTCTTACTCAGGCGTATAACCTCTCAAGGGATCACAAGCCCGATCTTGAGGTAGAAAGAGATAGGATTTTAAAAGCTGGTGGTTTTATTCATGTGGGCCGTGTCAACGGCAGCTTGAATCTTACGAGAGCAATAGGTGCTATTTCTCAAGCTTCTCTGTCTCTAATGCGTTTACGAACCCTTTTTTAGTTTGGCGTATGGTTTGGTTCTTTTATATATTAGCAAATTGCTGACTAGTCTGTTCCCACTGTAGGTGACATGGAATTCAAGCAGAACAAGTTTTTGCCAGCTGAAAAGCAGATTGTTACTGCCAATCCAGATATTAATGTCGTACGTACTTAATTACTTTCTTACGTATTTAAGTCGATGATAAGTCGCTCCTACATTGTGATACCTACAATTATTCTTTTCCCAATTGAATCAAGATAATGGAGCCCGTGCTATGAATTTGGTCTGATGAGCTTATTATAGTGAACAAGTTTCAGATCGAGATTTAAACTAGAGAATTTTTCCCTCATGGCAGTGGAATTTCTCATAATGTTACTAATTACTTATTTTTTCCCCTTGTTATTCAGGTTGAACTTTGTGATGATGACGATTTCCTTGTTCTTGCATGTGATGGCATTTGGTACGGAATCCATACATCGTGTTTGCTTTTATATTAGCCATGTACAAAAAAGTGATTTCACACTTTGTGGTCATTCCTCCATTCATATCATGCTTGCAGCTCAACCCTTTTCAATATACGTTTGGTTTATGTTTTTGTAGGGATTGCATGTCAAGCCAGCAACTCGTAGATTTCATAAAGGAGCAGCTGAAATCCGTAAGTAGTACTTCGTACTGCATGACCTTTTTCTCTGTTTCGAGCATAGCCATGACTTGTGTATTATCACACATTTCCAAGGTCAGAAAACATTGTTAGCTAGAAACATCGCTCCATGTCAAGTTTGAGGGTTGTTTTTTTTGATAGATAAGATAAAATCAACTTGATATATTGATACAAAGTAATGAATTTATTCCATCTAATAACAAATCTTTCCCTACGACAGGAAAGTAAGCTCTCAGCTGTATGCGAAAAAGTCCTCGATCGGTGCCTAGCACCTTCGACAGCTGGCGGCGAGGGCTGTGACAACATGACTATGATATTGGTACAATTCAAGAAACCTAATTCTCCAGACGAGAAATCATCGCCTTCTTCTTCTTCATCAGAAGTTCAAGGTGAGTCTGTACCATCACAGAGTGAATCGCCGTCGTTGTCTTAAAAGATTGAGAAAGGAATTCTCGGGACTTATGGGAACGAAACAAACCTTATCCAGTTTTCGATACTTTTCCGATCCTGTAAATGTTGTAAGTTTGTTTGCAGTTTATGGAGAAAAAGATAAATTGTAGACTTCTTGAATCTTGACTTAATTCCATGTGCCATTATTACCATGTCTTCTGTGTCTTGTTTCCTAGTTCGGGTTTTAACTGTGTGAAGATGATGGGATCTGATGCCAAGTGAAATTGTGTACTTTGACCCATTGGGTTTTCTTACATATAATTGACATATCAAGTGTTGTTATACTATTATATGTCTGATTTATGAATAGAAAGATCGAAATTGTGTCGATTTTTAACATATGTATTTCAATTGATAGAATAATAAAAATGGTTTCTCCCAAGTGATATTTACATGTAGAGATTTTGTACTTAAATCCATTTCAATTCTTTCACAAATCAAGAGTATTATTAGTTCCCACCAAAAGTGGCGACAATCAGATTCAAATTCGCTTCATACCACCGCAAAATGACTAGCAAAATGTTTTACTAATGTTTTGGTAAATAAAATACAAAAAACCACATGCAAATAAAATTTCCTGATCGCAACTATGATTTTAATCTTTTAATTGATGTGGGACGATCTTGAAATAAGATAAAAATTAAGGGACGAAAAGTGAAGTTTGCCGTCACTCGTATGTCGTACACATCGAAATTCAGTAGCCGCACGCGCAGCTGGAGTTTTTTGTTAAATAGGATTAGTTTTGTGTGAAATTAGAAAAAAAGGGATTCTAAGTTTTCTAATTAGAAAAAAGGGATTGGGTGTTTTAAAAAAAAATCGAAGTGTTTGATTATCATTTTGATCCGCTCAACTGAAATTTCATGTCGAAATGAGATATTAATCGATGGGTTCGTGATTCTTACATGTATTAACCCCGAATCTGGGTGAATTTTGGTGTTTTTGAGCCTGAAATCTGCGTTTTCGAACAGAATACGATTTATTCGAATATTTTATTTGAACTATTCGAGTGAATTCGGATAGAAAAATAACACTTATTCGAGTAAAAAAATTCGAATTAAAAATTCGAATAAATATTTTTTAATTCGAGTTTTTTTTTTCTCGAATTGATTAATTCGAATAAATTCGAATTAAAAAATAATTATTCGAATTTTTTATTTACTCGAATAAATGCTACTTAAGTTGGGGTATTTCGGTAACTTTCGGTCCACTCCATTTTGTTTAATAAAAATAGGATCGCTCCTATGTTCCGCGCAGCTCAACCCAAAACCTCTGGTAAATCTCTAGCATAACCGCCGCTCGCAGTCTTGCTTGAGATATGCAGAAGCTAAGATTCTTACAGCCGTTGAGCCGTAGTTTACGAAGAAATGGATTCCTTGATTCCACACGTAGGAGCTTCTCTGCTCTCCCAAGTTATACACAGCCCGAGTATACCATTCAAGAAGAGGCAAGCTTTTCTTCACCTCGCTGTATTTGCATCACATTCTCCCTTTTCGGTTAATATTTGTGATTTTCAATAATTTCGACTATGTTGTTGTTGCTTGACGAAAGATCGGAGTTTGTGCAAAATCCCTTGTCATTACAGGTTTTGGTTGAGGGAAAGGCTAATTCGAGGGCTGCTGTTTTAAACAGACCGTCATCCCTCAATGCTCTTAATGCATCCATGGTATAATATGGTCTCTGGTTTTACGCTCGGGTTTTGAACTCAGCTGATTTGGCTATTTATCATGCTGAGCTTGAGCTTGATAGTTGTTAGTCTATAACCGTTATGGTGTTTTGAATATTACGTGGCGTTGTTATATGTAAACTATCAGACGTATACCTTAGTCGATAAGATGCTCCTAAGGTGATATTCTTTTTATTCTATGTGCTTGGTGGAGGTTTCCGTTTCTGATTCTGAAAGATTGATCCTCTGAAGCTGAGCTTAGTTCAGGATTGATCGGGCTAATATTTTGCTTCCAATATTTTTGTAAATTAGCTCCCCACTATGATAATATTAATAAATTTCTGTCATTGTTTAGACAAGTATTGATGTACCACCTCTGGTTTTGCTTGCGTTTTTGAGTAGGCGGGTCGGTTGAATAGATTATACGAGTCTTGGGAGGAAAATTCAGATATAGGATTTGTCATGCTGAAGGTAACATCCTCGAATTACTTTCCACTTGCACATTTATCGAATCTTCTCTTTATGAAATTTTATTGTCTTTCGTGAAGGGTAATTGCGACAGGGCATTCTGCTCGGGGACTGATGTTGTTGCGTTGTATCAGCTTCTTAATAAAGGTTAGGTTGGTCTCATTGTGGATGAGGCATTTTGATCTCATTGAGTTTGTGAATTTGTTTCGTGTCTTTTGATACGACTTAAATGCACACGATGTCAATGAATAGGCCCTTCTTTCAATCCATAAATATCTCACAGTTTCTGACTGTTGTAACACAGCACCTCAAATTTTGATAAATTAGTTTTACAGTTGTATAGGCGCATGTCCTCATCCATAAGCTCCCTTTTAATGTTATTCTTCTCACATTTTTCTCCTGGAGTTTGGTTGACAAGATTTAATTTGCAGGGTCAATTGATGAGTGCAAAGAATACTTTGGGAGTCTTTACAAGTTTATCTATGTCTTGGGAACATATTTCAAGCCACATGTGAGTCTGCTCTCCTACTTGCAGTTGGTACATTGTTGCTCTTACTGAACCTTTTCAATACATTTATATAGGTGGCGATAATGGATGGTATTGTAATGGGTGCTGGGGCTGGTATTTCACTTCCTGGGATGTTCCGTGTTGTGACCGAAAAAACTGTATGTACCTTTTACCTGAATGTTTCTTCTGACCAAATTGTTTTGAATTCCTGCAGTTTTTCAATGTTTTAGGCTTAATCAGTACTAAACAAAAGAATAGGTTACTGATCATCAGAACCCTTACATATTGCATTTTTCTTGGTCTCAGGTCTTTTCATTTCCTGAAGTTCAATTAGGTTTCCATCCAGATGCTGGGGCTTCATATTTTCTTTCCCGCCTCCCTGGTTATTTAGGTAGCCTTTGCTAAACAGCTTGATATTTTTGTTTCATCACTTCCTACATTATTTTGTATCTATAAGTCAATGAATGTCATTAAACAAGATTAGGATTAGTTAGACAAGTCCTTATGTTTAAGCTTGTTGATAACTTTTTTATCGTGTATTGTGTTTGAATTTTTTGTTGACATTACAAAACTCCACCCAATCATGTCATGATAAGCTCTTTCCTTCCTTTTTTTTAAATTTTTATTGCCAAGAATTACCTTACCTGATGAGTCTTCATAACATATAGTTAGAGGTGAATGATTTGAAAAGGCTTACATCTGCAGGGGAATATTTAGCTCTTACGGGGGATAAGTTAGATGGAGCAGACATGATGGCATGCGGTTTTGCCACGCACTATTCAATGAAGGAAGTTAGTTCTCCGATCACATTTTGAGTCTAATTTCCACTCTAATCTTAGTATATAGAGGCATCCTCATTTATTTACTTTCCTCTGCAGAAACTTCCTTGGATCGAAGAACGTATCGGTAGTTTGATAACTGATGATCGTTCTGTCATCGAGAATTCTCTTGCTCAGTATGGTAGCTTAGTCTATCCAGATCCGAAAAGCGTGCTTCACGAGTGAGTTTCTCTTTCATGATAATTTCACATGTGTTCTCATTTGCTTCATCTAGTTTCTACTTAACAGCCGTGGTCTATCTTTTTCCCTACAATTTTAGGATTGAAACGATCGACTCCATATTCTGCCACGACACGATCGAGGAAATCATCGAGGCTTTGGTAAGCTTGCACATTTTTTGTTTTCAGGGTTTTATAGCATCAGATCGTATCTTTTTTCTTTACAACGAAATCTTTGTAGACTCATCTCAAAATTCATATCTAACTTCTACATAATCACTTGAAGGAAAAGAAAGCAGCTGAAGACTCACAGAACAGTCGTTACAGTACTATGCTCAATAGAATCAAAGAAGCCTCTCCATTGAGCTTGAAAGTGACATTGCAATCGGTACGTCTGTTAAATCTGTCTCTGTAGCAATTCACGAACATCATAACAAGAAGTCGTCGTTTTCTTCTCTTCATCCCGGCATATAGATTCGAGAGGGTAGATTCCAAACTCTTGATAAGTGCCTCGCCAGAGAGTATCAGACATCCCTGAGATTTATATCCAATCAAATCTCCAATGATTTCTCCGAGGTATATATTTCGTTCCATACGATCGCTTAGCTTTGTTATGTTTGAGCTGCATATTCATTACACGCAACATTCTGCAGGGCGTAAGAGCAAGACTAGTCGATAAAGACTTTGCGCCGAAGGTAAGCCGTTCTTTGTTATGACGGTTTTTGTTCGTTAAGATTCGAAGGTTACTATGTTTTATATTCGTGTCTGAAATTTGCAGTGGAATCCGCCGAGTTGGAGGAAGTGAGTGACGACATGGTTGATTTCTTTTCGTCTCCTCTTGGCGAAATCGAGCCCGAGCTGAACTTGCCCGTGAAAATTCGAGAGCCCGACGTGTAATGCTGATTATTACGAAAATAATTGGAAAATTATGTTTCTGCTATGTTAAACATGTCTTGGTCGAATTCTTTTAAAATTGTAAGATTTTTCTCCTTTCCTTTCTTATTTGCAATTTACCTTTTCTTTTTCAAACCAAACTTCATAAATGAGAATGAACTAAAAAGGGCCCGAGACAAACAAACTCAAATGGAGAAAAGGGGGACAAAAAATAGAAGTCTGTATAGAAAGAAATATCGATTGATTTGCATTGCCATGAAAAATAAGTAATGGTTAATGTATCTAAAAAAAAAAGAAATCTAGTAAGGAAATTTGAATATTACACGGCATAAGCAATTTTAACAGACTACATAACCGGCAAAAACATGGCGTAAGTTCAACCTCTTTTAATAAACAAAAGCATAATGTAATCGAACAAGAATGCACCTCCAAAGATGCGCTATTTCTTCGTCTCAGATTGAGAGATGAATTTGGTGACGACGAAGCAATCGGGCGGAGTAATATTAGTGTAATAGTTGTGAATCGTTTCAGTGACTTCAAACCCGAATTTCTTGTAGAACTTTATAGCTTCGTCGTTGTTTGTCTGAACGTGTAAGTAGACCTCTGTTATGTTCTGCTTTGAGCAAAGATCGAGCACGTGGTTCAGAAGCTTCGTACCTGCGTTATGTTATTACAGACTCGTTTAACATATAGGCAAGCCACACGTTATGCAACTCAGGAAATTTGTTGAATGAAAAAACGAAAAGGAAGCAGAAACTACTTACCAACACCTAAGCCACGATATGGGGCTAAAACACCCAATGTCATTATGTAAATGCGTATGGCACCACCGTCCTTCTTCTCAAGGCGGCATGCTATCGATCCAACGCATATGTCACAGTAATATGCTGCAGAAAGTGTTAAACTCATGTTTGATGTGTGTTCGAGATAAAGCAATCACTAATCTATTATTTAGGCATCAATGTCGAAAAAGAATCTGATGTTGCTCCACAGCTACTAAGTCAGCAATGTCAGAATTTCATGGGGCATTCAATCAGTTTTTTTTCTGTTAACCGACTTCTTAACTAAACAGTTGCACCGATTTATCGTTAGAGATCCAAATATGCAGCTCGAAGGACAGAGTGAAGCCTCAAATTTGACATAGTCCAGAAGTTTCTAGATGATGTAAAAAACTGTTGTTAATTTACACGGAAAAAAAAGTATAACAAAGAATGAAACATCTTGACGTCGAAATCACATCTTGACACGAAGAGAAGTTTCAAGAAACTTACTTTCTACCACGATGATTCAGAATCAAGAATGAGAAATATGAAAAAGAAGATTCACCCAACATCAAGCTACTAAAAAATCCATTACACTCATAATCGAGTCAGCCATGTAGGGAGCATTGCAAGAACCACAAGAACAGCACAAGACAGCAAAGAGCCTGGGGCAAAATAAAAAGACCTAATTTGGTAAAATCGCCGGAGGCGAGTGCATCGGCGTAGTACTTGTCGTTGTAGCGAACTGGAAAAAGCGCCGTGTTGAGCTTCTTCAGCTGCATCACGTTCTTATCCCTAACGCCGTCCAGTGAAATCGACGATTCTCTCCCTCCGCTAACCATTTTCCAATCGATTTCTTCAACAAATCAAATTTCTCTTGCTGAATCGTGTCAAAAAAGACCCGAGTATTTATAGGTCGGCGATGAGAATGATGAGAGGAGAAGAGGTTGATGTTAAATGACTTCTTTATCCCTGCCCTTTCTTCTTATTTAGTTCATGGAGAATTTATTCTTTCTCTTAACGATATTTGATGAAGTTTGCAATTGAATAAATGGCAAATTTCGTTTCAGGCCCTGTCAGTTTAAGAATTAGTTTTAAGGACCCGATTTCTGTGGTACCACTTCGTTGTTATTCAGTACCACTTCATGGTTATGCATTATCACTTCATTGTTCTGTAGTAGCACTTCATTTTTTACGGCAGAACAATGGAGCGGTACTGAATACAATGAAGCGGTACTGAATAACAATAAAGTGATACTGCAGAACAACGAAGTGATACAGCAGAAATCGGATCCTTAAAACTAAATTTTATACTGACAGGACCTGAATCCGATTTTAAAACTTAAAGGGGCCTGAATCGTAATTAACTCTTGAATAAAACTCTTAGATTACTTTGTGTCCTTATTACCAACGGAATTAAGTCAACAGTCATAGTTTTAACTTTTACCAATGAGAAAACAATAGTGTTGCAACACTGTTAAAAAAAGTTCAACTCAAATGAGAAAGCAATTGTAATGAAACAGTAAAACATAGAGATTGAGTCATACATCCGAGAAAATGAAAAGACCAAACAAAAAGATTGGCCAAGAATCTAAACAATATCAAATATGAACTGCCGCGAATTGCTACATCCTCTCCCAACACATATGGACTAAAAATAAAGCCCCATCAATGAAAATTTCAAGCAAGAACAAAAGGAGAAGGACGAGAGGGAGGGAGGGAGGGAGAGAGAGAGAGAGAGAGAGAGAGAGAGAGAGATCATTCATATCTCCAAATCATCCAATAAGCTCTGCAACTCCTTGAAACCTTCCGCAGAAATGCTCCGCTCTACTCTACCACGGGGAACTATCAAACTCGGAGGTGGGCCCAACTGAAAACACACGACAACTACAGCTATGTTATCTCCGCTATTTCTCTTCAAAGCTTCGTTGACCAAATCCCGGCTGCACATGGCAGGATCGTTGTGTTCTTGAAGTTTTCGACGAGCAAAGTCAACTGCGTTTTGGCTCCTAAACACGTCCCACAAACCATCACAACCTATGATCAAGAACTCGTCTTCTTCTGTCAGTCTTGTACTCATGAGCTCGGGCTCAGCGCTGAGGGGCCCACCATCTTCGCCTTTCAATCCTTCCATGTGCCAATCTCCTATAGCACGGGCAACATTGAGCTGCCCATTGAGGTAGCCATCATCAACGTATCCTCCACAAGCTTCTATTCGCATCTTCTCTCTCAGGCAGATTGGTTTGTGGTCCCTCGACATTTCTATGGCTTTACCTCGGCGGCAGAGAACAGCTCGACAATCTCCAGCATTTGCCACAACCAAGGAGCTGAACGTGACATAAAGTACCAAGATAGGGAAAATTACCACTAGGGGATAAGGAAAAAAACATATTCTTGATGTTACATAAATACAACCCAAGATAAATCATCATGAGCGAAAACTAGGGTCTTCAGTCTTAACTCTTAAATGATTAGATATTGATACTAATTATCAGAGAAGTTGAAGGAAACCTCACCTGGCAACCACCAAAGCAACTAAAGCAGTGGTGCCAGAGGAGAGATCGGCATCATGAGAGCAAGCTTCAGCAAATGCAGTGTCGGTCTGCAGAAATGCTGCAGCAAGAACACTCTCTATGCCATGTGGGAAATCTTCTTTCTCCGTGACAAACCTTGGTAAATGGTAAGATGCAAAATCAGCAGCATGCTTTCCCCCATGTCCATCAAAAACCTAAAATGAACATAAAACGAGCATCAATCCACGAAATTGGAAATGCTGGAGAATATTGAACATCGCTTTTTCATTTATCGACGGAAACAAAGACATAAAATGGCGAATTTTAGAGACTCACCCCATAAAGAGCAGCCGGCATTTCAGTAGCATGATTCAAATCGTACCCGAAAATCATATTGTCCATGCAGACATAGACATCCTCCATGCTTGACCGAGAACCAATATCTGCCCATGCTCCTGAGCGGAGTAGGGGGGTGAATCCAGAAACACAGCTATCTCTATTGAATCTTGGTTCAATTGGAATATCTGAAGATGAGGACTTCACCTATTAAGGTCCCCGTCAACAACTCAATGAATTCATGGGAAAGGGAGAGAACATACAGATAAAATTTCAAGATAAACAGAAATGATACGTATTCAGATATATAGAGAAATCGCATGCCAGCTGTGTCAATGATTAAGACAAAGAGGATCATGCTACAAAATCACCAAACCAAAAGTCTACTAATTTTGAGACTTTACGGGTGGAAAGGACAACAATATAGCTGATACTAATTTAGTTACGCTCTGTAGCCTTGAGCGGAAAAAAAAAAACTTTCCAGAATCCAGTCAAACGTAAAAGGTTCTTGGTTGTACTAAGCAGAAGCCCAATTCCCACCTAATATACAAAATCAAACATCTGCATAACACGCCGAATCTAACATACACAGAAATCAACCCAAATAGAACAAATTACCAAATATATCGAGCATAAATGAACCAATACTTACCAAAGAAGGGTGTCTTATAAGAGACTTGGAACACGGGTTCGAGTTAACGCCGTTTCTACACGCGCTCCCGCCTCCATTGGGAATCGGCGGACGTCCATGGCCGACGATGTTGGAAATAACGTTACCACCTTCCATCACATGTGCGAACCATCACCGAAACAAAGGTAGAATACGCGAATGTGAAGAGATAGACAATAATTTACCTTCTATCAGCGGGCAGGGAATTTCGATTTGGGAACTAGGGTTTATTGAACAGTAAAGCAGGTGGATCGCTGTAAACAAAATACCAATATATATACAAGTTCGCGTTTTCAAAAAGAAAAGAAAAAAGAAAATTGACTTTTAGAGTTAAAACGTTACATGGGCCTATCGTTGGATGATGCTTTTATCCTAAACGATAAGCACCCTGAACCAACTACAACATACTCCATCCGAACTAAATTTATATGTTTACAATATTATCAAAAGATTAATTTTAAAAAATGATTCCTCTTGCCAAATTATGATTAGAATATCATCATCAATCATCGTCGGAAAATGAGTTCACAAATCACAATAAAATCACAAAACTGAATGTCCAAGCCCAAGAGAAGGCTTGTATGTGAAACAAAGGGGGACAAGAAAAATGACAAAACGAACAATAAAAAACGAGTAGGGCAATTTCGTCTTTTTTAGAGACGTGAGAAAACAAATCATCATCATCGCCTTCTCATCCCACGGCCACGGCCACGAAAACCACCACCACGGCCTCTGCCAGCCATAGCTGCTTCCCCTTGTGCACTCTCAGACTACAACAAATAACAAGAGTATGTTTTCAAGATTGAAAAAGACAACCATCATAATATATACGTCGAATATGGACGACTCAATCATTACATAGAGGCGTAAAGAACAACCACACCATGAAAAATTAGCATTACCTTGGGGTTTTTCACAGTTTCATCGAGGACTCGATCATTACATAGAGGCGTAAAGAAACAACCACACCATGAAAAAGGGTTTTTCACAGTTTCATCGACGACTCGATCATTACATAGAGGCGTAAAGAACAACCACACCATGAAAAATTAGTATTACCTTGGGGTTTTTCACAGTTTCATCGACGCTTAGGACAAGGCAAGCAGCTTCAGTAGCTGCATTTATGGCATTTATCTACGCACGAAAAAGGGCCCAGAGTATTATTATCGCACCGAAGAAGCGTGAAGAATCGTCTAATTTCTCTTTTTACGCATGTAGATAGAATTGGGAAAAGTACCTTCACAACCGCTGGCTCCCAGACAAAGTTGGCAAAAGAATCAGCAATGCCGCCGGTGTTAATATCCACACCATAATTCGCTCCTTCGCCTGTATACATTTTGAAATTCATCAACTTTGGAGCATTGTGAAAATTTTCAGGGCTTAGGTTTTTCTTTTATCGTTAAGGCAAAGGCTTAGTTAAACGTACTTGACAAGAAGAATATAAACTATGTATGTATGAGGCACTATAGGTAGAGAGGGCTAACCAGATGTAAGAGCATGCTTTTGTCTCAGTTTATTCAAGACATCAGTCGCATCAAAACCAGCATTGTCACATAGTTGTCGGGGAATTATCTGCAACAAGCCAAAAGAAAGCAACGATGAGATGCACTTCACGAAATTAAAACAACGTTTCAAAAGCGTAAGCAACTTTGATCATTTCATTTACATAAACGAATCATACCACATTTACGTAGGATACATTTCAGCGACTAAATCAAATAAAATGCATGGTTTGAAAATAATACCTCTAGGGCTTTTGCGTAAGAGTTTATAAACAGCTGAGGTTTGAAAATAATACCTCTAGGGCTTTTGCGTAAGAGTTTATAAACAGCTGAGACTTCCCTGCAATGGTACGTGCATGCTGCCTCAAATACCGACTAATTTCCATCTGCAATGACAAACATCGTCGATCACAACGCATATTAAAAAATAGCACTTGTTGTAACAACAGCAGATATTACTTACATCAATCGCACCCCCTCCTGGAACAACAGTTGAGTTTTTCAGAGCCCTTCTAACAATCATAATAGCATCATGCAAACTTCGCTCAGCCTCCTCAATAAACTGAAATTTTCAATGGTGGGAGTTGGTGTGAAATTTCAAATAAAACCAGAAAACACAACTAATAACATCACACACCTGATCTGCACCGCCGCGAAGAACAATTGTAGCAGTGCGGCCAGAGGGGCATCCACTGAATATGTTAAATCGTTCATTCCCAACTTGCTTCTCTTCAAAGAGCTCGCAAGATCCGAGAACCTTTTTGAAATATGTGTAAACTAAGCATTAAGATAAGAGAAATAAACATGAACCAATTCCATCCATGACTGCATGGCCATGTAACACAACACATAACGGTAATTCATGCGATATTCGCAATATTAATATGAATTTGCAAGTATAAGCAAGAACCTCGTCAATTATGTTGTTCACAGTGGTCTGCACTGTTCCGCCGGTAGCAGCAGCAACCCTCTGCAAATCCTCTTCACTAACACGTCCAGCACAAAAAATATCCCGATCTGCAAAATACTGCAAATCCATAAACAGAAAATGCTATTGAGTATCTTAGGGCACATCTTGAATAAAATGCCTCGGTGATATGAGATCATTCTCTTTTATGATCAGCTGGTTATTAAACAAGTTAATTCCAGATCGTGTCTATATCCTATAGCTTTATCATGTCAACTGAAATAAGTCATGGAATTACATTAGACAATACTTTAATCAACAGTAATTTCTTGATATAATATTAGGTGATTAACAGGTGTGAAGTGCAAAATTAACGAGCCACCTGAGTTGCCAGATCACCGATTGCAAGCCTTGAGAGAATCACTTTGGCTCCACTCTTAACACATTTGTCAAGCTTGTCATAAATGATGTTCCATTCAGCATCAACAATTGATTGATATTGGAGCGGATCTGACAGTCTGTGATTTTGTAAACGCCACCATAAGCGAATGTATACTGCAATAATATAGTTCGGAAGACGTAAAATTTATATACCTAATCTCAGCATTTTCCTTCTCCGATTTTAACTCCAACTCTATGTTCAGCAACAGGATGTTGGGACCAAGAAATTTCTTTGGTTGCTGCTCAAAACCCGCATATGAGAATGTCTTCTTGAAGGCGACCCCATTTACAAGAAACGAATCCCTCATGGTACCACCAGGAACCTAAAAACAGCAAATTACTTAAAAATATCTTATAACATAATAGGCAGTAAGATAAAATATCAAATCCAAAAAGTGGTGGAGGCCTCCCATTATCAGAAACTTAAAAGACATTCTACACTGAAGATATAAAAAATATATATATTTGCTTCAAGGACGACAGGATAAATTCCTACCTTCTTGATACCGATCATGTTCAACCTGTCCTCATTTCCAATGGCTATGACCGCATCCACCACCATGGTTCCGAAAAACTCCTTTTCTCCACCAATGAGTTTTGAAGATAGCGTTGTTTCCGCACATTTTGCCAACAAATTTTTCTTTTCTTCTAAGGATTTACCCTCAATGCTTATAGCTAATTCTTTGATCTTCTCAATTGCCTATCACATTAAGGAAATTCAAAAAAGCTGGAGCTTCATAGTTTAGTCACAAAAAAGTGTCCATGAAGAAATGTTGTTACCAAAGAAGAAGCTGCTCTGTAACTCCTTATCAGGTTCTGAGGATGAACCCCGTCCTCAATAAAAGGCTTTGCTTCCTTTAAAAATTCTCCAGCAAGCAGAACAACTGTGGTAGTCCCATCACCTACCTGAAAGACAGAACAATTGGAACAACTGACGATTCAAGTTTTAACTTGTAAATAACATGGCAAAATTACCTCTGAATCTTGGGACTTGGCAATATCGACAAGGATTTTCGCAGCAGGGTGAACAATATCAAGAAGTTTCATTATGGTAGCACCATCATTGGAGATGGTAGTGTTACCCTTCTCATCATGGATCAACTTGTCCATTCCTCTTGGACCAAGAGTAGTTCGTACAACATCAGCCACAGCCATGCATGCATTTATGTTACTTATCAACTGTGGTTTCCCTTGGGATGTATCAGTCCCTTCTTTGAGAAGTATGATCTGAGGTTGCTGTTGCATTCACAGAAATATAACAAGCATTAGTTAAAATATTAAAAATGGTGAAAGGATATTGTTATTCCAATCATCACATATCCAAATGTACAAAATCAAGCAAGATAAAAAAGATAGTAAAAAACTTTAGGTATGGCAAGTTTCTTCTTGACTAGTAAAAGTGAGTCGAGAGGACCCCTCACGATACCGGATTTTTTCAATTCCAACAACAGAAGGGTCCAACATCTCGATCAACTTCCAACAGAAGATTTTAAGGCTTTCCATAGTGACAACAGAATAGCAAGTCCAGCAGGTGTTAAGTACAAAATGAAGACGTAGAAAATGCAGCAACTCTTCGCAGCTTGCACTAACAAAAAATGACGATCATAAGAGGTACAAAACAGCATACAAAACCCACAAACAGATACAGAACAAGATCCATTACTTACACCCTACGTGACAAAATAACTAATCGACAAGCAAATCACGAGTTTAACAATTTTCACCACATCGGGTTTCCTACCAATCAGCTACATAAAAGAAGAACTGAGAAACAGTACAAAGCTACAGGACAATCCAAACAACCAAAAAGCGAAAAATCGTAAAAAAAAAATAAAACAAAAGTACATCTAAACTAAAATGAACGTTCATATATTCCGTAAGGCAAGGGAAGGATCAATCGAGCTTACCATCATAGTTGCCATATTCAGATTTACGCTTGTTATGCCGAACTGTGTGATTTTAGTTGTTGGAGAGAGCGCGCTCTTCTAGGGTTCCAGCGACTCGGCTCGGGAGGGTTTTGGTTTAAACCATAGGTACTTTCTTTTCTTCACGTAAAAAATTGGGACCATTTATAAATAAAAAATAATTCTGTGTCGAAAGTGTAATTATCCATGTGTCTGTTCTCATCTTGCCTTCAGAACGCCGAAACGCTCGTATCTATCGCAAGAGCCAAGAACTTGTGCTCAGTCCGTCCGCAAAGACATTAGGACGAGCATATCTGATTACGTCTCTATCTATCTGTACTGTTTATCCACCTTCATTTCTTGAACAATCAGAAAAACTAATTCTTCCGCAGTAAAATAGATTACCCGCTGTTCGTTAATCAGTCTATATCTTGGAGCAGTTTTGATAAGACAATCTGATTGGAGAATCGACAGTTCAATTGTTTGTACCTCATCGAAGTTTCGTTGGAACTTTCGAAATTCTGCTATTTTCTTGTTTTAATCGGATATCCCTTTTTCAATTGCTCTCGACTTAGCGATTTCTGATAGCTTCTATTGCTCCCAGTACTTTTGATTCAGCTGTAAGGAGTGTGGGAAAAGGGAGAAAGATGGTTGGAGGTGGTAATAGGAGAGATGAGGGTTCTCTTGGCATGAACAATACCAATGTTTTTGCGGCCTTGGAGAGTTTGAGGAAGAAGAAGAAATCAGATAAGGAGAAGGTTTCTTCGAAAGGGGCTTCGTCGAAAGGTTCGAAATCAAGGGGCGGTGATAAGGGGCGGATGTGGATGACGAGGATGATGACGATTACTATGCCACCACTGCCCCGCCGAAGGCTATATGGGGTGGTTCGGGAGATGAAGTGAAGGGAAAAGACGACGAACATGTGGAGGTAAGTTGACTCGCTAATTGTTGGTTGTGTCTATTGTTTTCAGTTGTGATTGGATTTTGCTGCCTATGATTAGATATTTTTGGCAACAATGTGGCCCATTGACTCACTAGGAGCTAGTTTTTTCTGAGATGGCACGATTGTTGATTTGTTGAATTTATTGGTCTTGTGTGATTCTCTGGTAAAGTAGGACCGAAGACTAGTATTGTTTGAGGAGTGCGTCAAAACGTATCTATTTTATGTCTTGCAACATAAAGCTAGGTAGCTTGTGAAGTAATCATTTGGGACTTCCAAACATTGTTTTTCACCGTTGTCTAACTGAATGCAGCATGAAAGCGAAAGTGAAGATGAACTTCTCGACGATGTTGATGATGATGATGATGAGGTGGAAGAGGAGAATGATCACGAGCTTGAGGTTCAACAGCAACCTGAGCCAGCGATGAAACAGCCCGTGGCAGTTTCAGCAACTGCTAAAGAGACGGAGAGACAACTTTCCAAGAAGGAGAGGCGCAAGAAAGAGCTCGCTGAACTTGATGCAATTTTAGCTGATTTGGGAGTTAATCCTAAAGAGAAGACCGAAGATCAGCCTCCTGGTAATTGTATCTCATCGAAATTTTTCGGGTTTCTATCCATTTTCCTTCATTTTATCTCCCCATCTGGGACTTTTTACACTTTGTAGGAAAACTCAGCTGCTAAGGGGAACAATATTGTTTATATCTTACAGAATAATGTGCCATCCGTCAATATATTGCCATTTTATCTATTCCCTTCGTTTATGTTTTTTCAAAAAATAAAATTTATCTCATCTTTTGTTGCCCACCTGTAGATGCCAGCAAAAACGGCAAAGCTCTTCAAGTCGACGAAGGCGAGGAGAAAAAGGACAATGCTGCTCATGAGTCGAAAAGCTCAAA
The DNA here is from genome assembly GCA_027422505.1 of Craterostigma plantagineum. NCBI lineage: Eukaryota > Viridiplantae > Streptophyta > Magnoliopsida > Lamiales > Linderniaceae > Craterostigma > Craterostigma plantagineum. Next base: position 1,523,984 of record JAPQWV010000005.1, read on the forward strand.
GAAGAAGAAGAAGGATAAGAAAGACGCAAAGGAGACTCAAGAACACCCCGACGCCTCAGAAGCTACCAATGGTGAGGGAAAAGCTGCTGTAACTGACCAAGTTGTTGAAGATACATCATCATCATCCGTTGATGTGAAGGAGAAGCTAAAAAAGATGGCATCTTCTAAGAAAAAGAAATCAAGCAAAGAGATGGATGCCGCCGCTCGAGCAGCAGCCCAAGAAGCTGCTGCAAGAAACGCGAAGCTCGCTGCTGCTAAGAAGAAGGAGAAGAACCATTACAATCAACAGCCCACACGGTAAATCAATAACTAGACCACTTCATGTGAGAATGAATTCGATCGTTCGATTACGGATTTGGAGGTAATCTTGGATTGATTAACTGGTTTGAAGGGATAATTGTTGAATGGAATGCTTTTTTTATTATTATTGAGAACTTGATTTACATTTGGTTACTAGTTTGACTACATGGACCATTTTTGTAATGCTCTGTTTTATTTTTTCCCAAGACTCGACTCGTTTGCTCCTAATGGTGTATGTCTTCCTTTCTCATTGTCTGTTTGTTAGTATTTTCTTGCATCAAATGTGGCCTTTGAGTCGAGTATTTAAACCCATTATTCCCATAATTGGGATTAGTTCGATTTTTTGGAATTTATGATATGGTGTAATGTAAGCTCATAGCTTGGAAGAGTGGGAATACATCAAAAAAGCCTTTGAAACTAAATTACTTTTATTAAATACTATAATAAAGTTGATAGGATTAAAGAACAATATGATAATACGAGGTGATTAAATTCAAGTTCTTAGAAGTTTCTAGGCGATGATAATGAGCTCAAATAGCATCCCAGATCAGTATCTTCGAAACTCGAACCATACCCATTGCCATTCTTCTGTCGCCAATAGTAAAAACAGCTAAGTACAAATAAATACACACACATATATATATGTAAATAAGTATATAATTCACACATGCAATGGCAAATATATATTATGGCATATTATATTTATAACTATATTACCAATAAGCCATAAGGGTCGTCGGAGGACATGTCAAAACCGCCGCCTCCTCCTCCACTAGTAGAGGTGGTGGCGGTGGTGTTGCTTGCCGTTTGGGCCTTTGGCGACTCATCAAGGGAGGCGCCGCCGCCGCCATGGTGGTCGTCGTCGGAGCATAGGGTGGCGCCGGTGAGCAAAAACCTACTGTGACCCATCGCCCACTTATTATCACGAGAATGGTGCCTGCTATCGCAGATACGGCAAGTCACCGCCCTGTGCTCCAAGCAAAATATAAATGCCTTCGTCTCCTTTTCAGTTTCCAACAATATACATACATATATATATATATATATATATATCGTTAATTAGATGATCGCAGACATGCATATATATATATATATATGTGTGTGTGTGTGTGTGTGTGTATATGGTAAGAAAAGAGAAGACGATACCTGGCAAATCTCACACGTCGGAAACTGATTGGCTGCGGGGTAGTGAAACTTGAAGCACTGGTGAGGCGTCGGCGGCGCGTGGTGCTTGGCGTTGCATCTCTCACAGAGCGCAATCTCCTCCGTGTAGCAGAAAACGCTCGCCGCCTTTGCGTGGCAGCCATCGCATTGACTCCTCATCTTCTTCATATTAGTGCGTTTCTCTGATATTATATATTAGGAATTAATAACGTTTAAGACCCATATATATTAAAGATACATGCAGCGCATATATATATATATATATATTTTGTGTACGGGGGCTTATGGGTTATTAACTTATTATGTGAAGCACACTAATTAAGGGCTGATGGCTACTGTGTGGTCACAGTTCAGTATGTGGTCACTCCCTCGTGGATTTTCAGAAATCCGTGAATAAATTATTTGTCGTGTTATGTTTTATTAGGAAGGGATGAATTTTCATAGATTTTAATAACTTATTTCAAAAAGAATTATGACGGGGAGAATATACGCATAGATAGAAGAAATAATAGTGGCATGACGCCACTGATTGCGCATTACTATTAAATCTGTTATACTGTTTGCTTTTTTTGGAATATCAATAGACGCTTAAGCGTTAAGCAAAAAATTTGTGATCCCACGAGCCATATGCTGACGGCGGCAGGTGTTTGTTTGTTTTGTTATGCCTCAGAAAATCGCAAATCTTAATGGATAAAATGAGGAACTTAAGATTTTCGCATTTTATCTTGTTAAAGGGTTTTATTTCAAAGTAACGAGTTCGTTTTAAGGTAAAATATGAAATTATGAGCAAATATTGGATCTAAATTATGAAGAATCGTCGCAATTATATACTGTTGTCGGTGTTTGTTTGGGGTGATCTTCCAAAACATTACCGTGATCCTGTCGTTTACCACTTATCACTGTGCTTGTTTAGTCTAGGTGATGAGATATCACCGGAATGATGGATCACCTAGGTGATGAAAATGGGGTGATATTTCATATTTCAGATCACCCCAAAAAACCTAGGTGATCCAACATCACGGTGATGAGGTGATATATCTAACTTTTAATGGACGAGAATACCCCTCATATTTTAACATTATTACTTTATATGCCATTTGTAAATATAATTACATGATTAACATAATTAAATCTTAAAAATATTTTCTGTTATTTAAAAATATTAAAACTTATATTACAAAAAGTATAAATATAAAATAATGCTTATAAACTAAATGTATATTTTAATATTAATGAGTATCTAGGGTCAAATATGACATTTATACAACGTCACCCTACACATCACAGTGATTAAACAAACAGAATACTTTAATATCGCGTTGATCTGCAAAATGAAACATCACCTTAAAACAAACACACTGATGCCATATTACCTTGATCCATATTCCGGTGATACCCACATCACCTTGATGTACGTATCACCATAATGTTGGATCACCTGAAACAAACACCCCCTTGATGTTTAATGTTTGAAATTATTGAAGTTCATTTTGAGCTATAAATATGAAAATTGTGAACAAATGATGGATCTGAACCAACGGGCTCGGCCCAACCCATTTAGTGGTCATTAAGCCCTTTACAGTTGGGCCTCTATAATATAAAGCCCACAAACATGACTTCATTTTTACACAAGAACATGTGTGATGCCTTGGAATTGATGGGTAATAACGTAATTATCACACAATTAATGCCTTTTTTTTTTCAGAACGTGGAGATGTTCCCCATTAAAGCGCATTGAGTGAGGCTTCTTGTTTCTCATCCAAATTAGATTCCATTATCACTCGAAATTAATTGGATTGTGAAAACAAAAGAAAAACGGAAAAGCAATGGCGACGGCGGAGGGCGGCAACGTCAGCAGAGAGGATAGACGGCGTCGTATCGCGGCGCGGGGATCCGACCGCCTGGCGCTGATCACCGGACGTATCCAGTCACTCCCTTCCGATACACCTCTATCTCCATCCGACGCGCGTCCAGCTGATGGTACTACTACCAGCAGTTTATCGTCTGAATGATTTATGTGGATATATGTCTAATTTGTGCTATATTATTTGGCTATCAAACGAATCCTTGGTTGTTTTAGGAGGTTGATTAAGAAGATTTAGAATATGTCTGACATAGCAATTCCTCTGTTTGATGGTTTTGTTGTTTAGTTAAACTCTGGTTGAAATTGCTGAAATATTTCAAATTAATAGCGAGGGAATGATCTGTGATTCAGTTTTGCTTCTTTTCGATGATTTATTGATTATTTAGCTTTAACATGATGACTACGATGCCTGAACTTTATCCATTATTGTCTGCATAAGGTTGTTCTTTATATGATTCGTTGCTAGACCCTAGTAGTATTTGGCTGATCCGTGTTACGTAGTAATTTCCGTTGCCTCGATCCAAAACTTGCCTCGCTTTTTCCTAGATCATTTCACAAACATGATCAATATTGACTTGTTAATTACACCGTGATATTGCAGATTCCTCTCAAAACATATCCGTCCCATCTACTCCGACATTGCCAGAGGCTAACCAAAACCCTGACCGACAAGACGTTCTTACCAAGAAACCTGAGCCCTCATCACGTAGTCCTGGAAAAGGAAATGACCTTGTGTCTAGAGCAATGGGTTTGCTCGATATCGCAGACTTATCTCAAGTAGCATCATCCGTGCAAAATTCCATTCTGAACACCCAAAACCAACAACAGAACCATCACCAAAATACCCTCACAACCGCGCAGATATCATCCATGGTTTCGGATTCTGAGAATACTCGCCTGATGTGTTCTGTACTAGTTGGTTTGCTCGTAACCTTATCCTCCGCAAACTTCCCGATTCTGGGCTGGAACATCGTGAAGAAGACCTTACTCCTCAGGCCAGTTTTTCTGCTTTTCTTGACCAATATGTCGATCGTTTTCGGGCGACTTACAATGGAAACACGAGGGTCGGGGTTCAAAGAGTGGCTAAAGAGAAGTGTTCCAACGTTTGGTGGAAACGATTTGGTCGAACAGCTGGGAAAAGCTTTTGAGATCGCGTTGCTGTTGCAGAAGATACTCGGAGGATTGTTCATCGACTTCTGCATCTATGCCATAGTTCTTGTCTGTGGGTTGTCAGTTATGAGACTGTTTGGATTGTAGAAGTATCTGCTCTCTATTGTCGTGAGAGATTTTAGAAGAATGATCTGCTGATTTCTGGTTCTTGGTTTCTTAAATCGAAGTCTTTGGTTGTAGCACGGTAATAATTTCATGATATTTAATAAAGAAATTCTGCATAGACAGGACAAAATAACAAGACGAAGATGTAATTAACAAGTCTTTGCTGTATCTGTACATAAGGTTGAGTCAACTCTTCATATATCCACACACGCATCACACCTTCAGTTCAGCAACAGGCCAGCGCACAGAGGCACAAACTGGCCATGAGTGTAAATCTGCCCTAGAAAACGTCTCTGCCTCACAATTGGACCCATTCGTTCCCCAAAACGACAAGTAAGATTCATCGCCTTGGAAAAATTCTTGGCCTCAGACGAATACTCAGCTTCTCTCACAACCACTCGGTTTCTTTTCGAAGCCGTAACAGCACTTGGAATTGGAAGCCTCGAAAAATTGGCAGCTTCATGATAGATCTGTTCCAAGCTATCCAATGGAGTTTCGTCCTGCATTTCTTCTTCTGTTATATGTGCCGTGTTCTGCCTTCTGAATGCTGAAATTACCCTATTAGCCACCTTGGTTAGGCCCGTCGATCTCCATGCCTCTGCAACCAGCGAAAAGGTGCTCTTCTCAGGGCGGACGTTGAACTCCTTCATGAGCAAAAGCACTTCCTCTGCTTTGCGCGGATTTTTAGCTTCGACGTAGCCTCCGATTAGGGTTTCAAACGTCTTTAAATTCGGCGATATTCCACTCTCAATCATATTTTGGAAGACCCTCATAGCAGAATCCATAGAGCCCGAGCTGCACCAGCCGCTGATCACGGTGGTGAAAATCACAACGTTAGGGCTGATTTCGGAGTTTTTCATGGATTTTAGTACCTCTTCGGCTTTCTCGGGTTGCTGGACGCGTACGTAGCCCTTTGCGAGGATGCTATAAGCATGAACGTCTGGTTTGATCCCTGCCTTCACAATATCGTCGAAGATTTCTTGGCATTTGATCATATAACCTGCTGCACTCCAAGCATTCATGATTGTGCTGAAAGTGATCACATCTGGTTTGACTCCAAATTCTTCCATCAATGTCAAAACCTGTTATAGCAAATATGCATCAATACCATTTTTTCTTTAAATCCATGTGAAGTGTGGAGAAGAGAAATATATTCGATGAAAAGCGAAAGAAAATCGTAAGGAATTACCTCATCGACACCATCTCTATCTGACAAATCAAGAAACCCTTTGATCAATGAGTTGAAAACAATGAGATTAGGCCGTAGTTTCAGCTCCTTCATTTTGTACACGAATCTCAAAGCATCCTGAATTCGACCTTCTTTGCAATATCCAGCAATTATGATGCCGTAGGTTCTCTCATTGGGCTGTACGTTTCTCTTTGGCATCTCTGAAAGAACATATTCAGCCTCTTCTGTTTGACCAGTTTGAGCATAAGCAGTCACGATTGTGTTGTAAGTAACAACATCAGGTTGTATCCCCGAGTCTACCATCTTACACACCATATTCCGAGCCTCTTCTATGTTCTTCTTACTACACCAGGTCCGCACAAGAATGTTGTATGTCTTGAGATTAGGTTCTACATTGGATTCCTTCGACATTAGCTCCAAGACCTTCAGACATTCTTCAGGATTTCCAGCAATTCCATATCCTTTGATCAACATATTGAAGGTGCTGGTGGTGGGCTTCATGCCATGTTCCTTCATCTTCGATAAAGTTTTCATGGCTTCTTCCATGTTCCCAGATTCAGCGAATGCATTGAGAGCGGCATTGAAGAACATCGAATCGGGCTTCATTCCGTTGTTTTCCACTTGCGAAACAATTGCGTGTATGTATTCGAAGCGTTTCTGAAAAGTCAAAGAAGCTAAAAGGGTCGTGTATGTCACTAGGGACGGCTTATGACCTCCTTGAATCAGATTGTTGAAAACGGATAGGGCCTCTTGAGGCTTCCCCTTTTCCAGGAGAACGTTCATCAATTTCGTTCTTGAGCACATCATTTTGCAACTCTCTTCGCTCACGCAAGAAGAGCAGGGTTTGGACTTTGGAAAGGTGGGATAGAAATGGATCTTAACTTCACGAGATGTCTCCTACAGTAAAGAGACATTTTCTTTGTAACATTCAACATCGGAGAATTAATTAAGTTTGGAGAAGTAGATTATGAGAACCTTGAGAGGATTATCTTGGATCCATTTATCCTTGACTATTATAGTACTGCTCTGAATTCTTCTGTAAATCCCCGAATTGGTCGTCCCTTTGTCGTACTCATGAAGGTAGCCCATTTTTCTCCTTAGGATATTTTAAGTAATTTCAAATTTCCTGCAATTTATCAATGAACTCAACAGCATCAAACAAGGCCCTCTTCAGTCGCTTGGGGAAATTCAAACCTGCAAGCAATGCCGACGAGCTGATCTAACACGTCTTTGTTCTAATTATCAACCATCAACCTTCAAAATACCCACGAGCAAAACAAATCAAATTTAAAGTAAGATGGTGAATACCACTTAACTTACTGATTCTTAGCCCAAATTCTCATTCAATCAGAGTTATACGTGTCGATTTTCGCATTGAACACAGGATAAAACCATTTTAACGCGATACTCTACCCCATTTTAACGCAAAACTCGAGGAGCCTCTCATGAAAGCAGTCAATCAAAAAAATCGCCCAAGAGATTAAACAAATTAAGGGCAAATTTCAGCTAGGATCATCTAACAGTTACCATTTTAAACAGCAACAAAAATCATCCTAAACATAAATATTAACAGTAACCATCTCCACGCTACATTAATCGAACCCGACGATTACCAATACAGAAAGCTAGAAAACACTCGCGATATTGCTAAAATATAACCTGATTTCGCTATGAAGCTTAGCTGCTGAGCTCATGCAAGTGCCGGTAGGCGGTGCGATACTGCGGCCGGTATAAAAAAAATGGAATAATCTTTTAATTTCGCGACATAAATCTTTGATAAAATATGGTCCACATATTTATTTATCGAAATATAGGGATAAGGCTATCATTGTTCGGCGAATTTGAAATGAAATTATGTAGCCCAAGAAAAGGAATTTGGGCCGATATGGGCTCCAAAAAGTTGTAATAATTTATCTTTTCTGCAACTGATAAATAATTTAAAAGTATTTTATAAATTAAAAATAATTGTTGAAAATATGATCAGCTCATTTCAGTGACCATCTAACAAAACCAGCTCGCCCCAAAATCGAACACTGCTGATATTTCCATAATCTGTTTTTCTCTTGAAAAAGGAAAAAGGAGAAGGAGAGTTGAAGAAGAGTAGAGGGAAACGCGGGGACACTGTGTTGTGTGTTGAATCTCGATTCTTGATGATAATGTTGAAGATATGGAGATGGTACCAAAACTGTTTAGCAACGCACCCGCTAAAGACTCAGATAGTTAGTTCGGGGATCATTTGGGGATGTGGTGATATTGCTGCTCAAGCTGTAACTCAAGCCGCTGCGAGGCGACGGCAGCTTCGAGCAATCGTCGGCGAATCGGTGAGTGTTATTGTTGAATTTTCTCGAATCACCTCATTCTAGAAATTCTTTATGTTTCTTGATCTTGTCGTGATTCTTCTTCGATTTTTATTTATTTGCATTGGATTGCAATGAAGTTCGGTGAAAATTGAAGTGTTGTAGTGTTGAATTGTTATCTTTTTTCATTCTTCCTATCAAAACTAGTTGCTGTGAATATGTTTGATTAGCAATTTTGCTTGCGGTTGAAGATTTATCTTTCTCTCCTTCAGAAGGATGAAGTTGAAGACCTAAAAATCAATTGGAGACGAGTTGCTTCCACGGCCTTGTTTGGGCTTGGATTTGTTGGTCCCGTTGGCCACTTCTGGTTAGTAGTCTTCTGCTGTACCATACTAGTTCTTCTCCATATGAGCAGAAGTTACGAATTGTATTCTTTTTCAATGCTTTGTTTATTACTTTCTGATGGAATGGAATACCCTGGCATTTTCGACCAAGTTGTTGTTGTTTGCATCGTCAAGTTGCTTCTAACCTTCAACGTATTAAATGTATTTAAGGAAATGAATGTTCAATGATGCGTCTTGTCTTTTACGGCCGAGAAAAAATGGTCGTTTCTGGATAAATAATTAAACGAACCGACATTCAGCAAAGTCATAAACATCTTTCTTTGCTCTGACTGAAACATAGATATATTTCTTACTGCAATTGATTAATGTAGGCATTGGGCAGTATAGTCTCTTGTTCAATGAGTACGGATTTTTCTTGGATCCAGAATTAACCTTCAGACGTTCATCTTTTTCAATTTTTATCTTGACTTCCTTGTTTTAAATAAAATTGCATGATATGAATATTGTAAGCCCATATGCAAATATTGTAAGCCTGCTTACTCCAAATTCTTGATTGTTGTTTGTATCTCGATGCAGGTATGAGGGACTTGATCGAATCATCAAATTCAGGTTCAAGTATCAGCCAAACTCCTTTAAATTCGTTGCTTCGAAAGTAGCACTCGACGGCGTAATCTTTGGCCCCTTCGATTTGTTCGTTTTCTTTACCTACATGGGATTTTCAGCTGGCAAAAGCTCTGCCCAGGTTAAGGAAGACGTCAAGAGAGATTTTCTCCCCGCTCTGATATTGGAAGGAGGCATATGGCCTATCGTTCAGGTGGCTAATTTCAGGTTTATCCCTGTGAGATATCAGCTCCTTTACGTCAACTTCTTCTGTCTACTCGATAGTTGCTTTCTTTCATGGATCGAGCAACAGCAAGACGCTCCTTGGAAACAATGGTTCAGAACGTTTTCCCCTGTAAAGGAAAAAAGAGAACAAGGCAAGTAGTGTTTCTGCTAATTGCTTCTGTATGATCTTCAGTTACATTCGTGGGTAAACTCGAGATGGTAAATTCATGAAAAAAAAAATTCGATCATGGTTAGATTTCTAGCATTCTTGATGTAGACATCCTTCATTTGACTGATTGGATTGTTTTCGAGCTCTTCGATGTTTTCATTCGATTCTATGAACCATAAGCCTCTTTACATTGAAAGCTGTAAACAATCTAAATTCCAAGACACCGTAAGCTCCTAAGTAGAACCAAACTTCAGCTGAGTCGATGAAGATGATCTTTATCAGTAAAGATGAATGATGGCTGCCCAGAAAAGGGGACATTACTTGGTAAATTTAGGCTACCAAATACGAATTTCGTAAGTAGTTTCTCTCTTTGTTTAGAAGGCAGTGATTCTCGGTCATTGTTATACTAGTGAGTAGTCATTGCTGAAAATTAGTAAAAAAAAAAAAATAGTTTCATTATTGCTAAAATTACTATAATGAAACGGCATGATTTAAATTTCTTTTTTATTTTTTACCTGGTCAGAGGGTTTACGTTATACGTGGAATAAAATCTGAAAAATCATAACACTATTATCGGAAAAACATGAGATTTAATAAGTTGCCCCATTCTTCAGTTCAGGTTGAGAATAACAAGCAATTTATGAATTTGAGTGCCGTTGGCACCATAAAGCCTGAATTACAGCCGTTCATCGTGACACGTGGTACTATCTTGACCGTCCAAGGGGTACGTACACATTTGGAACCCTCTTATATTCTCCACCCTTCGGCTTTTTATTTTGAATTTTGCCGACCGTTTTATTCATTTTCCATTCTATTCCTCATAAACGAAGAACACACACAAACACAGTAGCGATTGTCACTGATTTTCAATCCAATTGGGATCATTCAGATCGAATAAGATCGTTTCTCGAAGGGCAAGCGCAAGAAACTACATTCGTGCGTTGACTCAATTGGGCGCAGCGTAAAATTGGCAACCTCGGTTTCTGCGGCTTGAACTTCTGGAACGTTTGGCGAGTACTTTAAAGTTTAACTTTTGTTCGTCCATGTGGTTTCTTTTGTTCTAATTTGGATTATTGTGGATATTCGTGGATCTTGGGCTCTAATTTGGATAGTTGGGGATATCTTGGTTCTTGGGTTCGTTCACCCTGGTTTACTGTTCGTTTGTATTGGGTGGGGAATTGAAATGAAACCCATATTCGACATAATTTATTGTCTTTTTGTTACGTTGTATTCACTTCCCTAGATGCAGAATCCATCCTGGGTTGATGTATCACCTGCCTTGCTGTTTAGCATGCGATGAATTGGAGGAAACTAAATTGAAGAAGTTGCTATTGCGTCTGAAGTGTGCGTCTGCCAATTCACCCGTTTTATAAGCAAAAATGGAAGGTGACGGCACAAACTGCAATTCTTCAGAGAGTGCGAAAAATGATCTTCAGAGATCTAAATCTTTACCTGGGTAATACTTTTACAAGATTTATGTTTATGGATGTCCCTAGAGTGTACTGAAGATCTTGTTTGATTGAATTGCTTGGGGCCTTCATAGCTATAAAAAGTTAAAATGCAATGTTGTGTAATCATTGCATCTATAAGTCTTATGAAATTCTATTAGGCAATTCTGTGTCTTCTCTTTCTTCTATCAAAGATAGCATTAAGCACACACCAAAAGCTGGATATCTTAAGAGATATGAAGTTTGTATTTGACATTTTGTATTAGGAGGAGTGGCCCGACAAGGCGTTCCACCAAGGGACAGTGGACTCCAGAAGAGGTCATTCGGAATCTTTTATGCAGTTTACGTTTCTTTTCTTTTTTTTCTGCATTGGTTCCACAATCAGAATTTAATTATCAAGAAAAATCAGACGGGAAAGGTTTCTCTGTCTAATCTGTAGCTGCTTATGTAACTTTCAGGATGAGGTATTAAGAACGGCTGTTCAGCGTTACAATGGGAAAAGCTGGAAAAAGATAGGTAATGAACTTAGAATTAAGCCTTTATTCATTTGGTATCTCTGTCACCTGAGTGTGTTAAATCCTTCATTGGACAGATATTATCCGTATTCCATGTGTTTTAGTGCAATGAAATTTTGACTTACCATTCGACACAGAACGAAATACGTTAAGCACTTACTTTGCATACTATATGCAGCCGAGTGTTATAAAGATCGAACAGATGTTCAGTGCTTACATAGGTGGCAGAAAGTTATCAACCCAGAACTTGTGAAAGGTCCATGGTCGAAAGAGGTTTAGCTATTCTCTTGCTTATTACCGGCGTATCAAATATCCCATATTAGAGTTCGGTTACACGTCTAAATTTTTCTAAAGTTATGATTACCTTGTTATGTGATTAGGAGGATGAAAAAATAACTGAATTGGTTGCTAGATATGGGGCAAAAAAGTGGTCTACCATTGCTCGAGAACTTCATGGACGTATTGGAAAGCAATGTCGTGAAAGGTTAGGCTGCAGGCTTTTCTTTTGAACTACGACTGTGTAACATATGAATCTTCCGTGTTCATATGTTCTTTTCTAATATCTATTTTTTAAGGTGGCACAATCATCTTAAGCCCAACATAAACAGAGAAGCTTGGACTCAAGAAGAGGAGCTGGCGTTGATTCAGGCTCATCAGATCCATGGAAACAAGTGGGCTGAATTAGCAAAAGTCTTCCCTGGGAGGTGAATATCATTTCTTTTCACTTTCTTGGAACACACATTATAGCATAAAATGAAAATATCTCCTAGCTACCATCATCTTGATTACTTTCCATTTCCCCACACGTGCGGCATCAGAACGGACAATGCGATAAAAAATCATTGGAACAGTTCAGTCAAGAAGAAAGTGTCCATGTATTTGACTTTAGGCTTACTTCCACATTTTCAAGGCCTGCCACTTACCGGACAGAAGCACTCGACGGCATCTTCCTCTTCAAAGGCTCAACAAAATAGTCAAGATGACAGCGCTGTAAAAGCTAGCATAGAAGGGGATGAAGTTTCTGAATGTAGCGCAGGTGTGCATCCTCGAATAGGCTGCGGAAAAGAAGAAGAATCAACTGCACTTCCATGTTCTGATGTATATCAACCCGTGCCCAAAGATGTTGAATTTTCGAAAGCAGAGGTTCCACTTGAACTTAATGAGAGATTTTCGGAACATGATATTTCTCTGGATTGGATCTTTGCAGATGATATAGATTGGTCTATTGATCCATCTGATCTACCTGACATGTCTTCACTTGATCTATCTGGACTTTTCATGGAATCTTTAGAGGGCCTCGACGATAACCAAGCAGATGATACTCGTGATCAATTAACTAATTCAAATGCTCAGATGATAGACGACCATGGTGTATACTTTCCATCTGCAAATGCGATAAGCGATGACGGTGGACATTCGGGCACGTTAGTTCAAGGCTCTTCCGAGCTTCAGCTCCCTGGCTATGGAAATTTTGCATCTCAATATTACATGCCTGCCCATTTGCTGGACAATTCATCTACTCAAGCTTACCCATCTGCGTCACAGATTCCTCCTACTGCTGACGGAATTGCACAGGGTGCAAACATGAATACACATTCTGATGGCATTATCTGTACAGAGGAGTCTGAATATCATCCGCGTGGAAACGACGCTCATGAAATAAAATTGCCACCGAAGGTAGTTATGGCTACTGATTTTCAGTGTTTTTCTGCTTTGAAGAAGGACAGAGACACAGTTGAGGAGGACGAACAGAAGGAACTGGGGGCGTTATTGTATGAGTCGCCCCGTTCTCGAAGCATGGACACACCATTCTTTTGCTGTGATCTGTTACAATCTGAAAGTGATATGCATCAAGATTTTAGTCCACTTGGCATCAGGCAACTAATGAGTCATTCTATGACTCCTATCAAACTTTGGGATTCGCCGCCTGGCGATGATAGGTCGACCGATGCTGTCCTAAAAAGCGCGACTAACACCTATCCAGGAACACCTATTCTGAGGAAAAGGAACCGAGATTTGCCATCCCCATTATCAGAGAAGAGGGATGAGAAGAAGCTCGATTCTGCTCTTAGGCAAGAATCATTTTCTTCTAGCCTGGCGAGTGGATTTTCCCGGCTAGAAGTTATTCATGATGAATGTGCAGAAATGAAAAAGGAAGTCGAACTGACATATCCATGCAACAAGGAGAACCTCGAAGTGCCTTCTTCTGATACGAAGTCGATGAACGAACGTGATGAGGGCGGTGATGCTTTGAGCAAGACAACTGTAGAGAATTCGGTTGCACAAAACAGTAATGCAGACGAAAGCATGAAAGCGGAGGTAACGTTTCGTTTTCTTTAACAGCGACTAACTCCTTTTTTGTATTTATAATGTGATTTGATTGAATGACTTTATTCCGTCGCGATAGGAAACAAATGCACCTGCTGCAATTCTCGCTAGAAACGATACCGAGGGCCCACTTTCTTTCTCTCCTGATAATTTGGTAATCAAGGCCAAAAGATCTACTAAGCTAGCTGCTAAAGCTCTTGGAAATAGCTTTGCTAAAAGGATGGGAGCTGCTGCTGTATCTAACTCTGAAGTAGTAGCACCAAGCCTTTCCATAGTCTGTTCTCCTCGGCTGCAAACTTCGACTAGTCACGATGGGAATAATTTGACTCTAACTTCTCCTCTTCAACTTTCGACTCCTTCGAGAGAGAAACCCGAGAATTCTGGAAAGGGCGTAGCTTCCGAAAACAAAAATGAAATGTAAGAAGACAGCTTTTCTATTGGTGTATCGTCCTCAGTATCTCTCTACGTTTTTCCTGTGTTACTTTTTTCTAGAGAGATGATTGCTGTTAACTTTGTGTCTCAGCACATATCCTTCAGAATTCGAATCTCCATGGTCTTGGAGCAGATTCCTTCCTCGTGACCAAGTCGTCGATTCGAACATAGCAATCGAGGTAAAGGCAATCACAAACGTATACACAGACCGCAGTCATATCTTTTGCGTTTCGTAAGTTTTCGTTCTTCTTCTTAATTTGCAGGACATTGGACGCTACTTACTCAGCCCAAGCGATGCGCCGAGCATCGGTGCCATGGAAACAATAATGAAAGGATCAAAACTCACCAACATGGCATTCGACGATGAGAAGGAGAAGAATCTAGCAAAAGAAGTCAATGCTTCGTCGTCGAGATTTGCTGTATAATACTTATACATACTTAGTCCATTTTATTCGGAAAAGCAAACTCCATAACCTCACACTGTTTTTAACCAAGCTTTGTGTTTTCTTCTCTGAACTGATATCATTGCAGAAGATTGGGAGACGCACTCTTGACTTCAGCGAATGTGATTCTCCAAGCAAAAGCTCGCCGAGCCCCTAAGTCGTCGGCACCTTCTTGTAAAATCTTGTAGTATATGGGCTTCTCATTCATTACTTGATTTTTTGAACTCAGTTTTTTCCAAGTCATCATGGGATGTCTGAATGAAAAAAATAAAAATAAAAAATCTTTGATGGGGTTACATATATTTGACCACCATAAATTGTAAATCGAAATCCTTTGGTGGAGTCAAGACAAGTCCCATTTAATTCGTTAGTGTACGCCTCAAGAATATGCAGCCAATTAAAGAGTGTGTTATTACGTTTACGCTAAGTGTGTGGTGGGATTATCAATGTCAACTAACACACACACACACACACACCACAATGTATATCTTTATTAATACAATCATAAAACAATAATTTAGTATTTCCGAGGAAAACTCAAGGAAAAGCCAAGGAGCCAATGACGAGGTCAAACCTGTGAAGCCCACGAGGGTTTTCTTACACATGTTAAGCTACTAGAAAGGTGCCAACATTGCAACCACTGCATGATAGTACACGACAATTAAGCTCCCTTTGTCTTCATTCTCTATTATTTCTGTTCCATTTTCGAATCCTCATAAACCGTAAGTTCTCAATCCATGTATAAATTAGAGAACCTTTGATGGGCTCCTCATATGATGGCTCTTCGTTAACCTCCAGTCTATTCTTTTCTTAAAAAAAGATTAATTTATTTTGAGCCAAAAATCAGTGCTTTTTCACGTTTCTTTCATCTCGTGCTGCGTTTTTCCTGTGCCTTGTCCTATGTATGTATGTACGTATGTTTTTTCACGAGTCCTTTGAGCTTCCATGAAAGCTTAAGGTTATGTGTAACTGAGAGGGGTTGATCGATTATTGTTCTTGCACGATCCCTTTTACCTTTTTGCACTCTTTCTAACATATATCTGCTGGTAAGAAGTATGTATCCTTCCTTGCCTTTGCTGTATGATTAGCTGATCAAATAACTTCACTACAATCTATCGGCAGGGCTCTGATGGGTTATGAATTTCATCACCACTTCTCCCGAATCAAATCAAAGAACGGCGGAATTTGGCTTATTATAGCATTAGTCCTCTCTTCGATTCTGGCGATTCAGTATATCGAACTACCGTATAAAAACAGCGTACTTTCGCTGCTACCTTACGCAACAAAATCCCACGCCAACTCTACCACTCATAGCAGTCGTCCCTCTCCTCCATCTTCGCCCGTCGAAAAACTTCGCCTGGAGAATCGAAGCACAGAAATTATTAGCCCCAAAGCTGATCCTATGATCAGCCCCATCTCTCCTTATTACATTGCCCCGAGCCCTCGAGATCATTTTATACCCATCGACGCAGATGAAATTATTGCATTCGACGGAAGTCCTTTAGCCCCTGCAGTTTCGCCTTTGCTTAGTATGATGAGAGAATCGTCGAATTCGACTATCGATAGTTCCTCATTAGTGAAGAAACTGACGAATAACGACAGTATTAGTACTACAGATCGAGCTAACGCCGGAGAATCTAAGGTCGTTTCATTGTCGGAGATGAACGATATGCTGCGTGAGAGTCAATCCTCCTCAAACTCAAAGGTGAGAGAGATCTTTTTACGCTTGCCTGAAATTATAACTGATCTCATATGCTTCTTTCTTGCCAAAGTGTTATACGTGTTTGTTGCAGAGCCCTCTTTGGCCGACAACTGCTGATCAAGAGCTAAAAGACGCGAGATTTGCGATCGAATACGAAGGCGCGAAACCGAAAAATCCCGGCTTGTACGCTCCCATCTATCGTAATCTTACAAGATTCTTAAGGTAGTAGTAGTAAGTTCGACTGAAGGACTAATTATTTTAGATGAGGCGAAACGCTAACGAGAAAAAAAAAGCGCAGGAGCTACGAACTGATGGAGAAGAAGCTCAAGGTTTACGTATATAGGGACGGAAAAAGGCCCGTTTTTCATAACCTGAGGCTCAGGGGCATATACGCCTCGGAAGGATGGTTCATGAAGCAAATGGAATCGAGCGACCGATTTCTCACTCGAACGCCGGAAAAAGCTCACCTTTTTTACCTTCCTTTCAGCTCTCAGCTATTGGTGGATTATGTGTATGTGAAGGATTCACACAGCTTCGACGACATAAATCGGTTTTTAATGGATTACGTTCGAGGAATCAAGTCGAGGTACGCTTTTTGGAATAGGACCGACGGCTCGGATCATTTCCTCGTCGCGTGCCACGATTGGGTATGTCCGAAGATTACGCTATTTGACGAACGCGTTGGAAATAGTATAATTTTATAATATGATACACTCTGTTCAAGCTTAAGCTTCTAGGTGAAGTGGTCGTTCAGTAGAATGAAGCTTAGTTCAACTTAAAGCTTCTAGGTGAAGTGGTTGTTCACTAGAATGAAGTTTAGGTTGATTTTGGTTCGAGGATTTCGTATAGAGTGAGTTTGGTATGCGCAATTTGATGCGGAAAAGGAAAGGAAAAAATGTAACGGTACGACATACGAAGCGTAACGTACAACGGTTCGATGAATACCATTACGCTTTTCGTTTTCCTTTCCGCATTGAATTACTAAGGTGCGTTTGGTATGCAAAATTCGATGCGGAGAAGAGAAGGAAAAGTCCGGTGGTAGGCAACAAACCATCGTACGTTCCGCTTCGTGTGTAGTACCATTGCGATTTCCTCTTCTTTTCCTCGGCGAATTCAACGTGCCAAACGGAGCCTAAATCAAACGTACGCTCAGGAAAATGAAAAGAAAAGGTGTGAGAGTACAGCGTTCCAACCACAAACTATCAATGTTCGATGCGCTAACTTAATTTTCCGTCGCGGGCCTTCCAAACACGAATTCTGCATAGAAAACACATTCTTAATAATGTTGTCCTTACGCAATGAAAAGCGAACTCTTACATATTTCAGGCTCCGTTCGAGACGCGGCATCTCATGGCGAACGCAATACGAGCCATGTGCAATGCGGACATAAAAGAAGGGTTCCGCCCGGGCAGGGACGCCTCCCTGCCCGAGACCTACATACGCAATCCCGAAAACCCTATGAAAACCATCGGAGGAAGCCCGCCTTCGAAACGCAAGATCCTCGCCTTCTTCGCCGGGCAGATGCACGGGCACGTCCGCCCAGTACTCCTCAAGCACTGGGCGGCGAACAAAAATAAAGATCCTTCCATGAAGATCTTCGGGCGGATGAAGAAGGGAAGCAGAAGCTACCAATGGCACATGAAGAACAGCAGATACTGCATATGCCCTAAGGGATACGAAGTGAACAGCCCGAGGGTGGTCGAGGCCATACTCTACGGATGCGTGCCCGTGATTTTGTCGGACGATTTTGCCCCTCCGTTCTTCGAGGTTCTGAATTGGGAGGCGTTTGCGGTTTTCGTTGAAGAGAGGGACATACCGAAGCTGAAGGAGGTGCTCGATTCGATTCCCGAGGAGAGGTATCGGGCGATGTTTGAGGGCGTGGAGAAGGCGAGGCTGCATTTTGTTTGGCATTTCGGTGGGCCGTCGGAGTTTGATGTTTTCCATATGGTGCTTCATTCCGTTTGGTACAATAGAGTGTTTTCGTGATTATTCCGCGGGCAGAATGCCAGGTATTACATTCTTTGCAGTTTTGGTCGGAGTTTTCTTGTGTTCATTTTTTCGTCTTTGGATGTTAACCGTGTGTATATTTCAATAAAGTGATGATATGCTGTATGTTGTTTTTATATTTATCCATGTTGAATGACCATTTGAAATTTGGATTAAAGACGGAAACTTTTTAACAATTAACAACGGCAAAATTATAAAAATGGGTCGCTAAGTATACCATTTTTTATTTTGGGTCACTATGTTTGCTTGTTACAAAATTAGTACCTAAGTAGTATATAGTAACAAAATTGCGTCGCTAGTTACAAAACTAAATCACTAAGTATGTATATAGTTACAAATTTGGGTCAATGTATATAATAAGAAAAAAGAGGTCAGTGACCCAATTTTGTTACTATATACATACTTAGTGACCTAGTTTTGTAACTGGCAAACATAGTGACCCAAAATAAAAAATTGTCATACTTAGTGACCAATTTTTATAATTTTCCCATTCAACAACTCAAGAAACGACAAGTGATCAAGCGTATGATATCTCCGTATGGAGGTCAAAATCAAATTATGTTCGAATTGACTGGGCTGAGTTTGTTGACTATGTAGTCTTTGTGGATTTGGAAACAAAATTGTGAGGAGGTTAATTAGCTCAAAGCACATATGGCCCAGTCACTATTTGGGCTAAGGACCAAAATATAAGTGGGCTATGGCCCAATAGTACTCAGCAAAGGACTGTTTCGAGGCCCAACAATATTCAGCACCGTGGAAACGACACCGTATGGACCTGCATCTTGCGAAATTATCCTCATGAAATTCCTTCCCCAGCAATGGCACTGACACCAGTCCAGTCAGCCATTACATCTACGAAACGTTAGAAGTTTCATTATTTCGATGATGGGTTCTTTCAAAAGACCTTCGCAGGCCTCAAAAAAGGCAACTTTTCTGATTTCTTTTGTTTCCACTTGCTTTCCTTTTTGAAGTAATTTAGCTTGGAGGCCAAAAGGAACGAGAAACAGCGGTGCTGATTATGGTTGTAAACTGTTGCAGAAACAGGAAAAAGAATGGTTAGGCGTGAGTTTCAAGCCGGAGAATTTCTTACCTGGCCTGATCATTGGCTTCATATTTGGGTTTTTCATGGACTTGACTAAGCTTAGTAGTAAGAACAATCCATCGAGCGGAAAGAAACTTGGTGGCCCGTCACCCGACAAAACTCCGCAGAATTCGAGGCTTGTGTCCTCAAACTCTGATGAGGAGCTGAAAATGGTCCGTTAAATTTACTTTTTTAACTCTTAGAAATCCATTCTCATGATATGATCCGATTCCCTGAACCTTACTGTTGCTATTCTCTGAAAACGGGTTTGATTTTGATTAGTGCTGTTGGAATGTATAGTGAGATAATTTGTTGTATATAACAGTGGGACTGAATTATTGAAGCTTACTACTGCTTAAAGCTCGCAACTTTTCTTGCTTAACTTGCATTTGTATGATGGTAATAAGTCCATTGTTGGGGACTGCTGAACTTACTAGCAGGTTTTAGTGGTGAGGCAAGACTTGAAGATGGGAACTGGAAAAATTGCATCTCAATGTGCCCGTATGTCGAACCCTATTCTAATGTTGTTATTACATTAGGTTAGGCGTTTTATATAATTAGGTCCCTTGTAGTTTACCAATCTGATAAGTCGCTATCATGCAGATGCCGCCACTGGCTTGTATTCAGAACTCATGCAAAGGTATAACTTATAAGTTCTGTCCCATTTGCGTTATAAAACTTATAAGCGTGTTCGTTCATGTGTGAAAGAAGCACAACAAAAATTTTCTTACTGCACTTATTGCATTTTTCTCAAATACAGCCATCGTTCTCTTTTGAGGCAATGGGAGCTTTATGGACAAGCCAAGATAGTTGTTACTTGCAAGAACCAGCAAGAAATGCAAGAAGATGACTTTTTGAGAGTACTCTTTTATTTTCTAACAGTTGCATCAGAAATTTGAATACGATGGTTTGATTTTTATATTAGGAATAAGCTGAAGGATGCAGCAGAGAGCATTGGCCTTCCAACTTATGCTGTTGCTGATGCTGGGCGTACACAGGTCACTTTCTTGGATCATATACATCGGAACTAATACCCATATTTTCATTATTCGTTTCTCTCTCTCTTTTTGTTTTCCTTTAATTCGATGTTATTCATGAAGGTTTCGGCCGGCTCAAGAAGTGTTCTTGCCATCGGGCCAGGTTAACCTCTTTAGCCCTCTATTTATGCTGTTGACGAAGATTTTATGAAAGAGCCTCAAAACTCTTATCTTTATATTCAAGAATCGTTTTGCTTTATGGACTTAAAAAGCTCTCCATGTCTGAACTGAACAGGAAATAAATCAGATGTGGATTCAATAACTGGGAAGCTACGGCTGCTTTGATGTACTTTAATTGGCACCACTCATTCTTTCACACTTCACAGTTGTGTGTACTTTAATTAGCATATTTGAATTCGAACTCTTTCTGTCGTGGGCTTTTTAGATCTCGTCCGAACCTTGTACATGTAGAAATGATATTTGTACTTGTATTCGGTACTAGATGTAATGAAATCCGTAATGATATTCTTTTTCTTGTTTTATGTGAGGTACAACTTTCGATGCATGAAGTCCTAACATCGCGGAGCTTATTTACTAATACTACTACCTCTCCAAAACCCTTCACTACAGATTGGGATTTATATATTAGCCTCCCATCCCAAGAAGAAACATTGAATTAGATTGAGCAATGGCTTCTCGATGCAGATCAATCTCAAAGCCAGCATTCAGCATCCTCAAATCTACAATCACGAAGCCGTCGAGCAAACCCAATATTTCTGTCCAATCGACGCCTTCTCCATCAACAAAATTGTCAAGGTAATAGTCTTCAAAATTAGAATTTTTTTCTTTATCAAGATTGGCCAACCATTCCAACCACGCCTTTATGTTAAGTGGAATTCATGATTTTGATCTCATGGGTCTTAGAGATAATGGCTTCTTATGCTGCGCTCAGCCCTTTTTTTCTTGAACTCGTAGTGCTCGAGAAAATGCCACAATGGGAATTCTCTTGCAAATGCAACCAAAAGTACAATTTTGTGTAGCTACAATGCTTATTTTGTACAAAATTTTCAGGCCAATGCAGCAAGTCCGTGCCCTCCAATCTTTATTACCTCTACACACGGCTTTGTCCTCGGCACGGCTCACTTCTTGTCTAGGCTTGGACACGAGCGGCTGCAGATCGTCGTCCCTGGGTTTGTTATGCCTTGCCAATCCTGGAGTTTGATGAATTTTGTGTAAGAATCATTCTTTGTTAGTTAGCATCTGAGAATGTTTTACTTCGTGAGATAGAAGGTCTTCGTGTGCCGTGGCCAATCAATGGATTTGCTATGTTTTATGTAATTGGTTTCATGGGCTGCTGAACTCACTAAAGAGTGAAGTTTCAAAATTTCGACATCTCGTAGGATCTTTACTGATTTCTACCCTAAAACCAGTTGAGTTTCGGTGCTTGATAAACGACGGATTCTAACATTAAAATTGAACAATGACTTGACCAAACGCCATCACATTAGTCGAAAACCCAACCCTCAATTCCACATTGTCACGGTGACCTTTACATTGATAAGAGTAACAACACTTCCATGCTGAACTATATTCTCCCTACGGTAGGTTGGCAGAAAACCAAGACTACCTTATGCCATTATAACTCAATAGCATGTTTCTTTATTGAGTGATATCTTCGACTTGTGAACTCCTTAAGCCCCAAAATGCCTTGGGTTGCATCTTTTTCTTTGTTGCCGAGAAGTACCAACCCAACTGCTTTCCACATGCCATACACTCAGCGATCGACCATGCATAACTGCAGCCACAGAAGTGTAATAATATAATTTCATTTAGTAGGAATATACATCCTTAATTTAGGTGATATCTTTGTTACCCAGGAAACCAGCTATATTCTTTGGATGGACGACTTGTCACTGCTACGCCATTAGTTCTTTCCAGAGTCATCACCTCATGCACATAACCATGTGGATTTGCATAAGCACCAAGTGGACCATCGCTTGACATTACTGACATATCACTCCTCTTTGCAATTATAGTCTATAAAAGAAACAGAAGTTATCAGCCATGCACGAATACCTGAATGGAACATTCGGACAATATTCACACTACCCCACGAATGAAGACCATATTATGTCTTCTTGTCATTCTCTTATTTGTTGGATGGTTTTCTTTCTTCATTAGCTATATAATAAGATTAAGTGCTACTCGAATACTGCAAGACACTGCATTACCTTACAAGTTTTACAGCGAAGTTTGTCAAAACTTTCAAGCAATTCAATCTCTCTGCGCAACCGATAGGTAGTCCCATCAATGTCTAAAAGCTCTTGCCTTGTTGATTCGGATGTTGGAATTTTACTACCTATGAGAAACGAAAGTAGCTCTGGTTGCATTGAGAGGCTGTCCACATTTGGCACTTTAACGATCTGTTTCCACTTATCTGCAGTTCACAAACAAGAACATTTCACTTATAAAATATATGGTGTAGCTGCAGCATAATCTATCAGGATGGTGATATGACATCCAAAGTTTTTGACAGCGCTGCAGCATATGTATTGAATCAAAAGCATCCACCCATCTCATGTCAATTACAGGTCTCAAGTGGAGTATAATAAAGCACAGATGAGGGAGTGAATTCGACCAATCATAAGCAAAAATAAAAGCAACTTCACCTGCTACCTTCCTAGCAAGGTAAAATGAATCATACATGCAGTAGACCCATCTAGGCCAATAGGCTGTAGAGACATCGTGAACGAGGCTTATCTTTCTTCGTCCTGTCTTATATGCATCCTCGAAAATCGGCTGCCTATCCGACGTTGGACTGTTGAATGAAGACCTTCCATGTTGAGATCCAAAGTGCTTCTCATCATCACTGCTTACTGACTCGGAATACGCATCAGAACTATGATAAGAAATAAGAGCAGATTTATGCAGACTTCTTTCCGCTGGCGAAAGCTCAGTTTCAAAACTTCCCTCTGATATTGTATCCTCATACTCCCTCTCGCATCCACGAAAACTATCCCAAGAACCTTTTAAAGGGGTTACATGCGTTGAATAACAGGCTTTCGAGTTTCTATATCGAGTCAAATTGCTAACAGCTTCCCTCGGCGATCTCAGAGGTACATCTTCCTGAACAATGAGAACGTCTGCGCATACCTATTGGTAATGAAGATCAGCAAGTAGGAGTTATGTGAAGAAAAATGTAATAATCCGAGCAGTCTTCTATAAGACTTACCAATCCTTCTGAATCAATCCAATGGCGCTTTACGCGGAAACGCTGACGTCCACGAGCTACAATATTCATTGAACCATCTTCCAGCCTCCGATGCTGCCGGATCTTTTACAAAATAGGAATAAAAAATTGGCAATTAGGATTATGCTACTCAAATTAGTTATTTCGCATATAAATATGTTGAGCCGTCTACTAATCCATAAAGCACGGATGTTGTGTTTCAGTCTGGGCAGACGGTTCTGGTCGGTCCCACAAGAAATAAATGTGGAGTCAAAAGTATCCATCATGAGTGAAGGGACAAGTTTAAAATTTTGTAAAGAACTTTCTTCATTAAGAAAATCTATATCAACTTCAAACGCATAATTTCATCAAAACAAAACATGCAATGATGCTTAAGTCATCAAAGTTCAATGCCTAAGGAGTTCTGTATATTAATTTCCCAAGCATACCCAATATGTAAAAGTGAATGTAACTGCCCTTTAACATACAATTCAGGAGGAATCAGTAGAAGGGCATCACATCATACCTCAGCAGTGGTACCTGTTTTCGAGAATCTTACCCTGGTACTTCGACTATCTCGAAAAATTCGAATCTACAACATTATTTAGGCAAAATGTCAGTGCGTTCTGATAAAGTTTCCCATGAAACGGACTATAATGGCACACGGTGACATACGACGCCAATGATACTTTCACTATCTTGTCTCATTGCACGATCAATGCCAGCAACAAAACTAGGAGAAACTACTCGAAGTGGAAGTGTTGCATCGGGGAATAAAACAACTCCTGAAAAGAAGTGGAAAAAAAGCTTGTAAATTTCTAATATGCGAACCGATCATGGACCACATTACAGGATACTACGCTGTTTCAGAAAATATAGTCTCAAAGATTCTAGAGACCTAACACCAATAATAGCATCCCTATCGAATAGATTATGACTTTACGATAAACCGAGTACCTTCCATATAGAACAAAGTAAGGGTCACCAGGGAACCACCATCCAAAAATGTCAGCTTACTGTGTGTGTCTTCAACATCTGGTACAGATAAAGCTTGATAATAAGCCATCCACAAGAAATGAAAAATTTGACACAAAAACGAGAAAAAATGGGAGCATTCATGAAAAAAATTGCCCTACCACCAAGATACGAATGCAGCACAACCACTGAAGTATTGTACGGGTGCTCCCCAGGAGAAGAACCACGGCGACTATCCTCACATAAAAAATAAATTGGAAAAAAAAATCCATCAAAAGGAAATAAATAGGAACGGATACTGATAAATAAAAAACAACAGCTACCTTTCGTCATCCGAAGACTCCTCATCGTCCACTTCTTCTACTTGTAATTCTTCCTCGTCGAGCTCAAGTATTTGGGCGATCTGCAAACGCTCACTTTCGGGAATCCAATCATCGCCGTCCATTCGATTTTTGTTCTCCGATTATCCGATTTGATTTTCGTGAGGGTTCTTTGGCCGATCGCAAATTGCAATTACACTACCAACGGAAGTGCGGGAAATTTCTGCTGTGCGCGCGCCTCTCACGGCGTTCAGCGCCAAGGCTACGTGTTTAGCTATTGGGCCGTAAAAGCCCATTACGGTATGAAGTAAGCCCAAAAAGCCCATTTATAAATACAACTACCTTCCCCAACCCAAAACGACGTAGTAGCAGTCTCAGTCAGAGAGACGATGAGTTGCTCAGCTCTATCTCAGTTTCTCCTCGGTTGTTCTCCACGTTCGATTTCAGCATTGTACGCCGCTCTCTCCGTTGCAACTCCATTTCTGTTAACTATAATCTCGTTATCGTGTATATTCGGTGTTTGCTTATCCTTTTAATGATTGGAAAAGCAGGCCGTCGACAGTCCACGTCAGCAAATGCTTGAGTAGAAGCCTTGTAGTGCACCGGGCGCGTCGTCTTGTTAACGTGCGATGCCTGTGCGGCGTTT
Organism: Craterostigma plantagineum; assembly: GCA_027422505.1. Taxonomy (NCBI): domain Eukaryota; kingdom Viridiplantae; phylum Streptophyta; class Magnoliopsida; order Lamiales; family Linderniaceae; genus Craterostigma; species Craterostigma plantagineum. The sequence continues at coordinate 1,549,514 of JAPQWV010000005.1, forward strand.
CGGTTTCTGAAGCGTCGACCACTTCTGAGGCTTCGTCGAGCTCCATAAAGTAAGTCTTAATTGCTCGTCTTTTTTTCGTTGTGATTTCGATTGTTATCGTAATCTCTGTCTCCGTAGTAGTTGTTGCTCTGTTTTTACTCTTATATGTATATATTTATATTTTTGGCTGGCTTCATTTTTTTATATGAAGTATGGATTATGGGTTATGCCTTATCTGGATTCAGGGAATTGAAGCATGGGTTTACCTGATAGAATGTTGTATTAACCTTATATTTCGGCATGTGTTGTCCACCACTGTACATTTTCAGGAAACGAATAGTGTCTGGTGTCCAGCCCACAGGGTCAATACATCTTGGAAATTATCTTGGTGCAATAAAAAATTGGATTGAGTTGCAGGTCTGCAATAATGGCAACATAGTATAGAGATAATTCTTAACATTATAGCATTCTTCAATGATTTGTTGTTGTAAATATACGTCCCCCACTTTCCTTGCAGAATGCTTACGAGACGCTCTTTTTCATTGTGGACCTCCACGCAGTACGGTCTATCCTTATGTTCTATATCATCACTTCCGTTGTTTTTTGTTTAGCAGTTATGCATGCATACTGCCACTCTTCAATTATTGGAAGCTTCAAATGTGTTTGATTATATCCCCTTCTTTGTTCATTTAATATTGTATATTAGCAACTAGAAAACTGTTGTTGTTTCAATCCACATTCTATTATATATTGCATCATGATAATCATGCTTCTTGCAGATTACTCTGCCATATGATGCACAGGAGTTATCGAAAGCTACAAAAGATACTGCAGCACTTTATTTGGCTTGTGGAGTAGATTCTTCCAAGGTCTACAGTATACTGGATTTCTTCTTAAAAAGATGATGTCATCTGCTAATTTTTTTATGACCGAAGGCTAACTAACTCTTTCTTATTTCCACTTCAGGCTTCAGTCTTTGTGCAGTCACATGTCCGTGCTCATGTAGAACTGATGTGGTTGCTGAGTTCGGCCACCCCAATTGGTTGGCTTAATAGAATGATTCAATTTAAAGAGAAGTCACGGAAGGCGGTGAGTGTAATGTTCCCTGAAGGCTATGTCAGTTGCCTTTTATAAGCTAACGAACACCCATTCTTGAGTGATCGGGGTAGGGAAAAAATTAATGGATCTGTCTGAATATAGATAAATGCTGGACGTTAATATGGTGCATTTTGTTTCGTAGCTTTTAAGACATCATATATTCTAATTAAGCACATACGCCATTCTTACAAGGCAGACGCCTCTATATTTTGCATGCAGGGGGATGAAAATGTGGGGGTTGCACTTCTGACGTATCCAGTATTGATGGCTTCAGATATTCTTTTGTATCAGGTAATTCTTTGTTTGTTAAAGACTTAATCGTGACAGATTTTTCTGATAATCTTTTAAGATAGGTAGCTCTCTGAAGTTATACATGCCTTCGGTTTTCCTTGTTTATTGTTCGCGTTGTCATCAACCACAATTTCCTTGCGTAGTCTGATTTTGTTCCAGTTGGTGAGGACCAGAAGCAACACCTTGAGTTGACTAGAGAACTAGCCGAGCGTGTTAACTATTTATATGGAGGAAGGAAGTGGAAGAAGTTAGGAGGGTAAGTCGCTTCACAGTTTCATGCTCTGTATGTGATAAGAAATTCCAATTTTCCTTAACATATGTAACCTTCTGTACCAAGATTTTTTCCTTTTATTCTTTGTATTTCAACTTGGGCATTAGGACAACTAAATCATTTGTTTCATCAACTTATTTTTGGCCAAAGACGAGGTGGTGCGATATTTAAGGTTCGTCTGTGCTGATTTGATGATGCATGTTTAGTTCATCAGAGAGCTTCATCACTTGAATTGTGGTGTGTAGGTCCCAGAACCACTCATTCCACCAACTGGAGCTCGTGTGATGTCCCTCACTGATGGCCTTTCCAAGGTTTGGATCGAATTACAAATTAAACTCTACACCAAATTGGCTAACTGAGATCTATTCTTGTTTTGTAGATGTCGAAGTCAGCACCATCTGATCAATCGCGAATCAATTTGCTCGATTCGAAAGATGTGAGTATGACAAACTCCTATTGGTTTAGAGTTCAGTTGCCCATCAACAGTTGACCTTCCTTAGATCCACAGCGCCACTACTTTCCTCCTTTTTTGGCAGTTGATCGCCAACAAAATAAAGCGTTGCAAGACCGACTCGTTTCCAGGGTTAGTCTGTTTCCTCTGTACATTGAAAATGCGTGCTCGATATTTCTTAATATGTGGTATGTATATTACTCTTCCAGGTTGGAATTTGACAATCCTGAAAGGCCCGAATGCAATAATCTTCTCTCAGTATATCAGCTCATAACAGGCAAGACCAAAGAGGTATGCAGTCCATATCAGAAATATTACTTGTTACTTTGATTAAATCATACCCTGTCGAGTAATCCAACAAAATATTACTTGCTTCTGCATTCGAAATTTCAGCCAAGTTTTTTTTATATTACGCAGGAAGTTGAAGAAGAATGCGGAGATATGAACTGGGGAACATTCAAGCCCGTCCTCACAGATGCATTAGTCGATCATCTTGATCCCATCCAGGTTCTGCTAAGCGGTTCCATATTGTTGCTTACTTAAATTGAAACATGAGAAATAAATTTGATTGGCTTTTTTTTTACAATTAAGTCATCTTTTAAGCCCAAAAATCTCATTCTACTGTATCTACAGGCTCGCTATGCTGAGATTACGTCCGACCCGTCTTACTTGGATAACGTCCTGGCTGAGGGTGCTCGTAAAGCTGCGTCCATAGCTGACGTTACGCTCGGTAACGTTTATCAAGCCATGGGATTTCTTCGGAGATAGGATTCGATTTACGATTGTCACCTAAATTGTTCTCAGCACCTGCAATTTTTTTGCTGATGATTCGCACGACTCCAAGGGTGATACCCATTATTTCATTATTCTTCGTTTCATTTTCTATGGGTTTGTTATATATTCATCATGATTTTGATTATCATTCATACATCCAATGAGAATGATAGAATAAAACAAACCTGTCATATAGATGGGCCTCATGACTGATGTGGGCCTACGTTGCTTTTACTATTTCTGATGAGCTTCGAAATATAATTGTTAATAAATATTTCGGTCATCGTAAAATTGCAAATATTATATCATTTTACTGCATATTGTTATAACACCAAACTTGGTCTTACTTTACACTTTTAGGTTAAAAACCATGTAAAAGTTTCTCAAACTTCCAATGACGCGTCGAAATTTTTTTGACTATAAAGCGTAAAGCAAGCATTGGCCCATCCAATAATGTTGCAGCTCTAGCTTTTCGACTAGTCCATTAATGGCTATGTTTTACTTTTCCAATGATCGATTTGAATGTTAATTCATTTACTCGACAAGTAATTACAAGTTTAATGTGTGGTCCTTTCCAATAATCACTTTTGACTGCTAATGAGGAATAAATTAGTAGTAACATAATTTAACACCCACAACAAACTAGTGCGCCACTGAAAAAAAAATAGAGTTATATAAGCAATTGTTGAGTGTAGATACATTTATTTTGTAAATGTTAGATATCTTGACACACACTAATAGCGATTATATAGAGAATCACTAACTCGACCGTCGTGCTATGGGCTCAAAATCTACTATGCACAGATATATTAATAATAATTTGTTTAGAGTAGCACCAAAAGATTAAGTGTTACTAGATTTTCTTCTAGAAAAACGTGGACCCACTATCCTAAGACTTTTCAATGGATCAGATAATCAGACATTTATTAGTTGGCTAGATCAGTGGAAGCAAACGTGTGTCTCTTGTGACCTCAGTCTTACAGTTTGGCACACTTCCATTAATTATAAAAAAGGGTGAATTCCTTATGAGACCCTTTCATATTTTGAAGTTACTTATCAGTACCTCTGACAAAAAAATCTTCCTTTTCAATACATATCTGCGAAAAAGTTGTGAATTAATACCCCAAACAGTGAACGGACGAAAATACCCTTTTCTGAAATTAAATTGGACATCATACCAACTGTTATTCTAATTATACCAACTGTTATCATTATAACACAAATGATATAATGTACAATTTTGTTGGTATAATTACGTCAACAGTTGGTATAATTTCTACAGTTTCTGGTATAATATCAAAATCAGTTCGCATATCGTCCATTTTCACTGTATAAAATTCAAATAATGTTATTTACTGGTATAATAACTAAAACATGTGGTATAATTTCTACAATTTCTAGTATAATATCAAAATCAGTTGGTATAACATCCAATTTCGCTGTAATTTATGATAACGCTATTTAAATTGGACATCATACCAACTGTTTTGATTATTATACCAACTGTTATTGTAATTATACCAAGTGTTATCATTATTATACAAAATGATATAGTGTACAATTTTGTTGGTATAATTACGACAACAGTTGGTATAATTTCTACAGTTTCTGGTATAATTTCAAAATCAGTTCGCATATCGTTCAATTTCACTGTATAAAATTCAAATAACGTTATTTACTGGTATAATAACCAAAACATGTGGTATAATTTCTACAGTTTCTAGTATAATTTCAAAATCAGTTGGTATAATTATGTCCAATTTCGCTGTAATTTATAATACGCTATTTACTGGTATAATAACGAAAATATATGGTATAATTTCAACATTTTCTGGTACAATGTCTAATTTTGTTGGTATAATAACTATTTTTTGGTATAATTCATGTGAAAATAACTATTCAGCTTTTTTAAATATGTGAGACATGGGTATTTTCGTCCATTTAATGCTGAAAAGGGTTTTTTAGGTACTGAACAGGAATAAATTTTCAAATGGGTACTTATAAGGAAGATATAATTCGAGGGGTATTTAAAAGGAAGTTGAAATGTTGAAAGGGACCGATAAGAAATTAACCCTAAAAAAAAATAACATTACACTCCTATAGCCCCTACTCCTAACCTAAGTCATCCTTCTGCATATCTATGTTATCCTGTCAATGCAATATTATTTTAATTGAAATAGTATTTAGATGGAGTAATTTTGAAAGGGATATTTAATATAGATATTCTCAAAGAAACAGATTTAAATATATCATACAGTAAAGAGGCCCCCTAGTCATTTTCAAAATTGTCGAAAGGCAAAATTAAGTTGACTTTACCTATTTACCTTTTAATATTATTTATTTCATTATCGTAATTTCATGGTGAAACTTCACTTAAACAAACTTTCTCACATAACTCTCTTGTCAGAAAAATATATCACTTAACTCCATAATTTACTGTTTGTACCAATTTCTTCAGTCACGATGTGCCTTTTTATGTTTGTATTGCACACCACAATATGTTGATATAGTGTGCCTAAATGTGTTTGTGGTGTACCTGTGGCGGATACATATCTGGAAAAAAATTAGGTACGCTGTAACAACACATTTAGGTATACTATATCAACGTATTGTGGTACACAATACAAACATAGAAAAGTACAGCGTGACTTAAGAATGTAGTACAAACAGTAAATATGGAGTTAAGTGATATATTTCTCTAACTAGGGAGTAAGTGATAGAAAATTTAGAAATAGGGATTTAAGTGTAAGTGTCACCTTAATTCGGACCCTTTATTATTTTTTAAAAAATGGAGTTTGTTATAATATTATATACTGTACTCTTTCATTTGTTTTTTGACATTATTTATACAGCGGCGTTACAACACCTCGGCCTCATCATAATCCCAGTATCTCACAACCTCCAACGTTGACTGAAGCTCAGAAAACAAGGAGAAAAATCACACCTCCTCGCCATGCATGAACTGACCGTACTACCCTCCGCCGTCGTCCTCCTCCTCCTCACCGCCGCCGTGACCACTCAAGTAACTTCACAGCCCCCCTCAGCCGAACCCACCGCCACCCTGCTCGCCATCAAGCGAGAGCTCAACAACCCAGAAATCCTCCGAGCTTGGAACGCCACTTCACCGCCCTGCACCTGGCCGGAAATCGAGTGCGCCGGCGACGGAAGTGTCGCCGGAATTTCCTTCACGAATTACAACCTCACGGGGAACTTTCCACCTTCCATCTGCAACGTCAAGACCCTGACAGTCCTCAAATTATCTTACAACTATTTCGAGGGAAACTTCCCATCTGCCATCGTCGCCAACTGTTCGAACCTCCGATACCTCGACATGTCGCAGAACATCTTCAACGGGACGATTCCGAGCGGAATCGAGCGCCTTGGTTCGATCGAGCATCTCGATTTAAGCGCCAATAACTTCACCGGCGACATTCCCAAGGAGATTGGGAATCTGAAGCAGCTTAGGGTTTTGCATCTCTACATGAACTTGTTCAATGGGTCTTTGCCTAAGGAAATTGGGCAATTATCGAACCTTGAGGTTTTGGGCTTGGCTTATACCTCGTTCCCGCCATGGAAATTACCCCTCGAGTTTCTGGGGTTGAGGAAACTGAGGTATTTGTGGGCGGCCCAAGCAGGTTTGACCGGCGCCTTACCAAGTAACTTTGAGGGCTTTGAGAGTTTAGAGCATTTAGACTTGAGTCTGAATAGCATAGAGGGTGACATTCCTAGAGGGTTATTCTTACTGAAAAACTTGTCCGAGGTCTACTTGTACAGAAATCGATTTTCAGGTTCTATTCCGGGGGATATAGAGTCTTTAGATCTAGCCCAGGTCGATCTTTCCATGAATAGGTTGAACGGTGTGATTCCTGATAGTTTTGGGAAGCTGAAGAAGTTGGAGACTTTGAATCTTTTCAGCAATCAATTGCACGGCAAAGTGCCCGAAAGCATAGGATTAATCCCTAGCTTGAAGGCATTCAGAGTATTCAAGAACAACTTGAGTGGTTCATTGCCTGCAGAAATGGGAAATCACTCGAAGCTCGAGGCTTTCGAGGTTTCAGATAATCACTTCATCGGAAACTTGCCTGCGAATTTGTGTGCTGGTGGGACATTGTTGGGCGTAGTGGCTTTCAACAACGATCTGACCGGCGAAATTCCCAATTCTCTCGAGAGCTGCAAGACCCTACGAACAGTTCAACTCTACGGTAATAATCTTTCGGGTCACTTGCCATTAGGGCTATGGTCTGTACCAAGCATGTACAGTCTGATGGTTAGTAAGAACTCGTTTTCTGGCGAGCTCCCTAAGAGCGTTTCCTGGAATCTGACGAGGTTGGAAATCAGTAATAATAAGTTTTCGGGCCGAATTCCTCGAGAGATATCATCTTGGTCTAGGTTAGTCGTATTCGAGGCGAGCAACAATTTGTTATCAGGGCCAGTCCCTCAAGAACTTACCAACCTCAGCGAGCTCACGACCTTATTGCTCGATGGAAATTCACTTTCTGGCGAACTTCCTTCTAACATAGTGTCATGGAAATCTCTTACAACCCTCAATCTTTCCAGGAATCAATTAGCTGGCTCCATTCCTCCCACATTGGTTCTTTGCCCGACCTCCTCGACCTAGACTTGTCTCAGAATCAACTGACTGGCGAAATCCCGCCCCAATTAGGCCGCCTAAAGCTCACTTCTCTGAACCTTTCTGCAAATAAATTCACGGGGAAAGTCCCAAATGGATTCGATAACATGGCTTATGGAGACAGTTTCTTGAACAATCCCAGCCTCTGCGCCGAAAACATAAGGCCTAATCTTCCCAGCTGTTACTCAAAGCTCGAACGAAGAAAGAAAATCTCAAAGGGCGTACTAACCGTAGTTGTCCTCCTAACCATGGCTCTCTTCCTCTTGGCCCTTTTCCTCGCCGTGTCTCTGGTTCGAAGCTACAAGAAAAAGAAGCTCAGCCGCGATAATACGACGTGGAAGCTGACATCATTTCAGAGGCTCGATTTCGACGAGGCGAACATCTTGTCGAGCTTGGTAGAAAGCAATTTGGTGGGCAGCGGCGGGTCGGGCAAGGTTTACAGAATACGGGTCGACGGGTCGGGTCGGTGGGTCGCGGTCAAGAAGATTTGGAGCGACACGAAGGTCAACCGAATGCTCGAGAAAGAGTTCTTGGCAGAGATGGAGATGCTTAGCTCTGCTCGCCATTCCAACATAGTGAAGCTTCTGTGCTGCTTTTCGAGCGCCGATTCGAAGCTCCTCGTGTACGAATACATGGAGAATCAAAGTTTGGACAAATGGATACGTAGAAAGGAAAGCAGTTTGGCCGACGATGGGATTTTGTTGGATTGGCCGACGAGGCTGAGGATTGCCTATGGAGCTGCGCGAGGGCTTAGCTACATGCACCACGACTGCACGCCGCCTATCCTTCACAGAGACGTGAAATCGAGCAACATTTTGCTGGATTCGAATTTCAACGCCAAGATTGCAGATTTCGGGCTGGCCAAGTTCTTGATCAAGAAAGACGAGGCCAACACCATGTCTTCCATCGCGGGCTCGTTTGGCTACCTCGCCCTGGTAAATGCCATTCGTTAATGTTGACTAATTCAAATAAGCTTAAGTTTTTATGTGAAATGGTCATTTAAAATGGTATCAGAGCCTAGGCCAAGAGGTAATGGCTACGAATTCCACGTCTAAGGCTAGTTAAGAAAGAAACCAGCCAAAACGTAAGTGATCATTCAACACGAGCACTCACGAGATTTGATTCAAATGTTTGCAGAGTATGCATTTACGACGAAAGTGAACGAGAAAGTGGATACTTACAGCTACGGCGTCGTACTGTTGGAACTACTGACGGGGAAAGAGCCCAACCGTGGGGACGAAAATACGAGCCTCGCCGAATGGGCTTGGAGGCATTACTTAGATGAAAAGCCCATAGCTGACATTCTTGACAAAGAAATCAAAGAAGCTAACTACTTGGAAGAAATGGAGGAAGTATTCAAGCTCGGGCTCATGTGCACTAGCTCGATGCCCACGAGTAGGCCTTCGATGAAGGAAGTTTTGCAGATTCTTAGCAAGTTCGAATCTCTCGAGGGATATGAGAAGGGGAAAGGCGGGAGCAAAGACTACGACGGCATTCCCCTTCTTGGAGATGATAAGTATATTTTGAGTTATAGGTGTAATTTGGAGAAGATGGTTGATGATGATGGTAGTAGTAGTAGTCTGAGAATTGTGTGATACTTTTGCAGCTATCTTCTCAAGCATATGAGTGCTTACTGTGAAATACGACTGTCGTATTGAAATATTATATTATTGCTACTTCCTCTGTTCTACCTGCTTCTACCTATGCACAAAGTAGCAGATTCCAGAAAAACAAACCCAATAAAGAGAAGGAACAAAAGAAAGAAGCCCTTAATTTAAATCAAGGAAAAAAAAAGAGTGACACACAAGCAAAGAATGCACAAAACTGCTTAGCTAAAATGGCTACAATATACTTGGAAGCTGAGAGTCCAACCTCTGCTGAAGCTCTTGGACCTTCATGGACAGCTCGGATTTCTGCTCCTTATAGCTCCGAAGCAAGTAATCCTTCGCCTCGTTTAATTCCTTCAGCTCGGCAACTTCGCTCCTCAGCATCTCAATCTTCTCCACTTTCTCAGATTCAACTTTGGCATATCCATTTCCATTCTGAGTATGATCACTCGTGGGCCCGGGCCATAAAGGAACGGTCGGCGGCTGCCCAACGCAGTGGTCGGCGATGGCTTTCCTCAGCCTCTGAATTTCCCTCTCAGAATCGAACATATCCCTATTCGCAGCGTCGAGCATAGACTGAAGATGGGAAGAATGGAGCTGCTCAGTGTTAAGAGAGGCCTGAAGCTCGGCGAGCTGATGCTGCATTTCGAGGATCATATCGTCTCTCCTCTTCAGCTGCTGTCTAAGCTTTTGGACGACGTCCCTTTTGCTAAAAATGTCTGAGCTTGACTCTGAGAGGCAAGGAGAGTCAGAGCCGTTTGAACGGTGGTGGGCTGGCTCGATGTTGTTGAACTCTAAGGCCGGGACCGTTGCGAGGGGAAGGGCCATCTCGTTTGGCCGCTGAGGTGTTGATTGGGCTCGGCAGTGGGGCCCGACGCTGGTCCACCGGGGAGATTGTAAGAATATGTGAAAAGTTACGAAAGACATTGATCGAGGGCAAGGGATTAGGACCAATAACTTATACCTGCGAAGCCATTGTACTTCCCATCTTCCCCTTGCGCAAATGAAAAGCCATTTGAATGCAGATGGCAGCTCCCTGACTTTTTTGCAGGATTTGATTTTCCATCTTCTGCATTAGACATTGCAATACGCAATTAATATAAATAAAAAAATCCCAGATTATATATATTATATATATATATTTATATATATTTATATATATATGCATCACGGACCCTTTAAGCTCTGGCTCCTATTATTTGCTTGTTTCGCATCAAGTGCCTGCTTAAGCTTATAACCGAGGCGAACGGATAATGTACTAAGAAGAGCACTCCCTGCAATAAGAATCCAGTTCGGGCCCTCGCCTTGAGTATTATTTCTGGGACGCCCAGGCACTACTTCTTTTCTTGGCTTCATAATCCAAGCAAAATAACGAACTTTCGATGCATCCACGAAAAAAATCTACAATAAATTTAGAACATCACAAGTGACTTTCAATTGCTACTCGAAGAACATACTCCATGTATGAATTTTTTTCTGTACAAACATTTAACAGCGTTTCTATCGTGTGGGCCTTTTTCGATAGCTCCAATAGAATAAGTTTCTCAAATCTAGAAAGCTACCTAACACACGCTAACGAAGGAAGCATTAATTGAACTATGCTGATCATTCCCTCATATACATACCATTCTCCAGCGATTCCTACCTCTCATTCCAATACCTAAAGCGTTAATACAACATTCCATCCACATTAAGGTTCATTTCTCGAAGAGGAAAAAAGACCAGTCAATGGCAGGACCACACAAACAGACAACAACACACGCGCCAACGCATCACGAAATGGATTCGAATACAAAGATTCAGCTCCAAAATCGGTAAAATAAAAACCAGTTCAATCAGAATCTTCACAAACAGAAAGAGCTCAAAGAGGAAAGCGAACACAATAAAAGCACCAAACTAAAGCAATAGCTGTAGTTTTCTTACAAAGCGCTGACGTGGAGGGAGCTGCTACGATGTACGAATTCGACGATGAAGAAAATGGAAGTGAGCTGGAAAATGGTAGATGAGATGGGTAGGGCTTACTTTAGAGTCTCTCTCTAAACTTGAGCACTTTCCTTCTGTGGTTTCGGAAGAAGCTGTTGAATTTTTCTTTTTCCTTCTATTACATAAAATTTTATTTGGTGATTGATTGTTTTTTATGTATGTTTGGATAATAAGAAAAAATTTACTTTTTTTAACAAAATTAGTTTGATAATGTTAAAATATTACGATTCTATTATTTTGTAATTTCTTGTATAAGGTAATCTATTTTGTATTTCTGTAGCAAGTGGATAGTTGTTTATTGAAAAAAGAATTGTTTAATTACCTTTTCCGAGTTGGATTTATGTTGCCTTCATGTGACATACACGTCACTAACAGTTAAAAATGTTCTAATAATCCAGAAAACAACAATATAAATTTGCCGATGAACCATTCAATTAAAATATAAAAATTAGAAAAACAACAATATAAATTTGGTCATGTAGGAGGATTTCTAAGATTATGTTATTCCTCAAGTGACACTTTTGTCCAATTTGGGCCGTTATGGACAACTACGTTAATTCACAAGAACCGAGAAAGCGCAATTTAAATTCGAAAGCCCATATTATAATGTCCAGGCCCAGTTAACCAGCCCAATATCATGTATGGTTCGGTTCGTCAAGGTACGAAGAAACCCCTCTTTGACTTTTGGTCAAACTCTGGCCGAAACTGACTTTTTGTTCAACAGATTTACCTAATCCAACCCATAGATAATAAAATAGTCTTAAAACACCAAAGGAAAAGAAAAAAGAAAAAGAAAAGAATTAATGGATAATCGGACGGCCCTGATTCTCCGGCCACTCTGACCTTTCCATAAATCGCAAGGGTTTTGGTTTTTTATTACAATCCACCTTGTTTACAGCTCTTTATCCCTTTCTCTCTCTCTTGCAGCTAACCTAGTGAGAGAAAAGAAAAAAAGATAACAGCTTTTATTGCGATCTCAACTAGCCTACATTTCTCGTTATTTTCCTTGTTTTTTTTTGTCCATTTTCGCGATTCTTGGATCTGTCGTCGGTGTTATTACTTCTGTGGTAATCAGGACGGACCCATCGATAATATATTCTTCACCACTGCAAAACCCAGCTAGCTTTTCACACTCTCAAAGCTTAGATCGAATTTCGAGATATCAGTTTAGAAGTAGAGGGATCGATCTTTCTGCAATTTTCATGGCCTGTTGAAAAAACATACTTTTTTGTTTTTCCTTCCGTCCCGCGCCGCCGTCAGTCTTTTTCCCATTTGGGATTTTTTTTCCTTCAGTTAACAGATCCATCGACCGATTATGGCTCCGAGCACTATACGCAAGGCGATCGGCGCCGTCAAGGACCAAACTAGCATCGGAATCGCCAAAGTCGCGAGCAACATGGCGCCGGAGCTCGAAGTCGCCGTCGTCAAGGCCACCAGCCACGACAACGACCCAGCGTCGGAGAAGTACGTCAGGGAAATCCTCCACCTTACCTCTTCTCCCACGGCTACGTCAGCGCCTGCGTCGTCACCGTGTCAAGGAGGCTCGGAAAAACCCACGATTGGATCGTAGCCCTAAAGTGCTTGATGCTCATCCACCGACTCCTCAACGACGGCGACGCCGTCTTCCAGCAGGAGATCATGTACGCCACTAGGAGAGGTACGAGGTTGCTCAACTTGTCTGATTTTCGCGACGAGGCTCATTCAAATTCGTGGGATCACTCCACCTTCGTGAGGACCTACGCTCTGTACTTAGATCAGAGGCTCGAATTAATGGCTTTCGAGAGGAAAATGGCCGGCGCTGGAGGAGAAATGGTTGAGAGGAATGGTAGCAGAGAGGATAGGTTTAACAGTAGTAGTAACAGTAACTATTGGTCGCCGCCGAGATCTAACCATGGTTACAGCGATTACCGCGAAGGCGAACCCAGCTATGGTATGCCCAGATCAAGATCTTACGGCGACGTAAGAGATTCGAGGGAGAAAAGAAAGAAAAAGCTGTGACCCCTTTGCGAGAATGAGCTTAGAGAGGATATTCGGTAAGATGGCCCATCTTCAGAGGGTTTTCGATCGATTCTTGTCTTGTAGGCCAATGGGTCTTGCCAAGAACGAGCGAATGATCCTCGTCGCTCTTTACCCAATCTTAAAGGAGAGCTCAAAGCTCTACGCCGACGTATGCGAGGTTTTAGCCGTTCTCTTAGACAAGTTCTTCGACATGGAGTATCAAGATTGCGTGAAAGCCTTCGACGCGTATGCCAGCGCTGCTAAGCAGATCGACGAGCTAATTGGGTTCTATAACTGGTGCAAAGATATAGGCGTTGCTAGGTCTTCGGAATATCCCGAGGTTCAAAAGATCGACAACAAAATGCTCGAAACTTTAGAAGAGTTTCTCAAGGATCGGTCCAAGTCTAGGAAGAGCCCGAAATAGAGCCCGAAATCAAGGCACTACCAGCACCCGAGCCCGAACCTCCGGCGACGAATCCCGAACCCGAGCCCGAGCCCGAGCCCGAACTTGAGCCCGAGCCCCTGCAGCAGTGCAGCCGGCTAGCGACTGGTGGGACTTAAGGGACGATGGCTCGGCCATGCTGACGACCAAGGGAACAAGCTGGCCCTGGCTCTGTTCGCCGAGCCGGCGGCTCATAGCAAGGGAGCCAGCGGTTCGTGGGAGGATTTCTCGGGCAAGGCCGACTGGGAGCTCGCCCTGGTGGAGTCAGCCAGCCACCTGTCGAGCCAAAAGCCCGCAATGGGCGGCGGGCTCGACCCGCTTTTGCTGAACGGGATGTACGACCAGGGGACGGTGAACCAGCACCTGACCACGGCTCAGCTGAGCGGCGGAGAGCGCCAGCAGCGTGGCTCTGCCGGGCGGCCGGGCAGGGCTCGGCCCGTGTTGGCCCTACCGGCGCCTGACGGATCGGTTCTACCCGTGGGTCAGGACCCGTTTGCTGCCTCCCTGGCGATTCCGCCGCCTTCTTACGTGCAGATGGCTGATATAGAGAAGAAGCAGCATATGTTGGTGCAAGAGCAGAATATGTGGCCAGCAGTATGCGAGGGAAGGCATGCAAGGGCAGACGAGCTTGGCTAAGATGGCGCCGTATTATGGGCAGCAGCTGATGAACAATGGCGGGTATGGAATGCCTAACGGGTCGGGTTTTCCTCAGCCTGGATACTACCATAATGCGCCCTTCTGATGATCGACGGAAATCAGTGCTTTTCTTTAGTAAACCTTCTTTTTTTCGTTTGGTGAGATATATTGTACGCTTTGCAATTTCTGGTTGTTATAGCTGTGGAATGTGTTTGTGTGGTTGGTTGGTCGTGGGACGTCTATGTATCTTCCTTTTCCCTTGTTGCATTAACTATACTGTAATTTTTCTTGTTAAATCTCTGTTAGGCGCAAACTCATTGAACTTCGATTTATGGCAATTCGTAATCAGCTCTGTAAGAAGATAATCAGATAATGGTCTTTCTCCTCAGTCGCTTGTACGAATTCAACCTCCTAATTGTGAGGAGAAGTGATGGAAATCGAAATCTGCTTCTCAAGGCATCGTGTAAGCAATTAAGATCATCTCAGCAGCTTCTTCTTATTCTTCCTTAGTACCAACGCAGGAGCAGATAGCCCACCTCATATTAGATCAGAGATCAGCAGATCAAGCTCTCGAAACATTCGAATGGGCGTCAGAAATTCCCAACTTTGCTCACACGTCGTCAACCTACCGAGCTTTGATCCACAAGCTGTGCACTTTTCGGCGGTTCGACACCGCCCGAGAACTGCTCGACAAAAATGCCCGAGTCAATCGGTCGGACCCCAGACGACGACGTACTCATCACACTTGTGCGCGGCTACGGTCGCGCTAGAAAGATCAAACAGGCGATTCAAGTGCTCGATTACGTGCCCAAACCCTCTCTGAAGCTGCTGAACACAGTTCTCGACGTTCTTGTAAAGGAGGACATCGACATCGCCAGAGAGTTCTTCAGAAGGAAGATGATGGGCGGCGGTGGGGGTGTGAGGGGAGATGACTACACTTACGCCATTATGATGAAAGGGTTTTGCCTGACGAATAGAATCGGCGATGGCTTCAAGCTTCTTCAGGTGATGAAGACCCACGGCGTCGAAACGAGCACCGTAGCTTACAACACTTTGATCTACGCCCTCTGTAAGAACGGGAAAATCGGTAGGGCCCGCAGCCTAATGCGCGAGATGAAGAAATTCAGCGAAGTGACTTTCAACACGATGGTCTCGGGGTACTGCAACGAGGGAAACACGGTCCAGGCATTGGTGATGTTAGAAAAATGCTTCGATCATGGCTTTCTCCCCGACGTCGTTGCCCTGACAAAAGTTGTCGAAATTCTATGCCAAGGCGGACGTGCAACTGAGGCCGTCGAGTTGTTCGACAGAATCGAGGGAAAGGGAGGGAAAGTCGACGTGGTGGCTTACAACACACTGATCAGAGGATTCGTTAGGGTTGGGAAAGTTCGAACTGCGCATGGATTTCTCAGGCAAATGGAAATGAAGGGGATGCTTGCCAAACGCTGAGACGTACAATATTCTGATCTCGGGATTCTGCGAGTCGAAGATGTTCGATTCTGCCCTCGAATTGTTCGACGAAATGTCGAGGGTTGGCGTTCGAAGGGGTTTTTCGACGTTCGACTGTTTGATTTATGGGCTGTGCTCTGGCGGGAGGCTTCTCGATGGGGTTAAGATCTTCGAGTCGATGCTGGCTGAATGTAAGAAGGAATACGTCGCCCGTGTCAGCCCTTACAACAGCATCCTCTACGGTCTTTACAAGAGCAGTAATTCTTTGGACAAAGCTATTCAGTTCTTGAACTACATGAGAAACTCTTGCCCTCGAGCTGCTGACACGAGCGTGAGGATCGTAAAACTGTGTCGAAAGGGAGACGAAAGCAGCATAAAGGAAGCGAAGAAGGCGTTCGATGAAATGCGCGAGAGAGGGATTATACCGAGTAGAGCTGTCAAAAACGGGCTTGGGCCCGCGGGCCGGCCCGCCCCGCCCCGCCAAAGTGGCGGGGCGGGCTCTGAAATTTTAGGCCCGCCTGGAGGCGGGCCTGGGCGGGTAAGCCCGCGGCGGGTGCGGGCTTGGGCGGGGCGGGGCGGGCTACCCGCGGGTAGCCCGCCGGAATATTAAAAAAAATATATTATTTATTATATATATTACAAATATAATAATAGGTACTTAATAAAATAAATAGATTAATATTAAAAAAGTTATTTAATTAGATATATTTTCCTCATTTCTTATTTTTTCAATTTTTTATATTATTTTTTTCTATTTTTAATTAATTTTTTTTACTTTTTTCTTATTTTTAATAAATTTTTCTTATTTATTTTTTTTTAATAACTGGCGGGCTAAGCCCGCCAGGCCGCTACCCGCCTGCAGGCGGGGCGGGCCTTCATTTCCTAGGCCCGCCATCAGGCGGGCTTACCCGCCCCGCCCCGCCAGTGGCGGGCTTTTGGCGGGTACGGGCCGGCCCGCCCCGCCGGCCCGTTTTGACAGTACTAATACCGAGCGCTGTAGTTTACGCGGGCTTGATTAGCGGGCTGGCCCGAGAAGGCGACGTGAAAGGGGCGGTGGGGCTGACGAATGAGATGATGGGCAGAGGCTATTTCCCGGGCGGGCCGACGATCGATGCTTTGGTTCGTGGTTTTTGCATGCAGGGGAAGATTAGGAGTGCTCTGAGGTTGATGGAGGACTTAAAGGCGAGGGGTTATTTGCCTGATTCTGAAAGCTACGGCCTTTTTTTCGACACGCTTTTAGTTGCAAAGAGACGTATGTGATCGATGAAGCTTTGTCTTTGTTCGTGGAAATGGCGGAAAAAGGGATTATTACATCCGAGTCTTGTTATTGGAATACATTGGTTATGGGCGCTGTGAAGGGTAAAAGTGGAACTGAAGTTTATGAAGAACTACTGTACATGTTGATGGAGGAAGAGAACTGATTATTGTGCATGTAAGGAAATTAACATTTGACCCTTCCAGTTTTGGGAAAATAAAATTTAACCCTAGAAAATAGGACAAATGTATTTTCAGGTCCCGTGTCGGAGGCGGTGTTGTGTAAGATCTCAATCGATTTAATCGGTTTTCTTACACGTCCTCAGCAATCGGAATGTTGACTCATGCACAATTCGACACTACATAGATCACGTACCAAACGCAGTACACAAAATACAGGAAAAAAATTTCAGTTGAACTGACACCGTTTTAGCCCCTCCAAATGAAAGAATATCGAAACTGCTGCTGGTAAAAGAAATTGCAGAAAATTTTCATTCTTTGCTTGAGCTCCACGATCTTTTTCTTTGCAGTATAGGTGGCGATTCACTATAGATGTGATGCTGCTACAATTCATTGGTGCTAAGTGGCAGAGAAAAAATCTCAAAACATGGGCTTTTATCGACATGGTTGAGACCCCCAAATCCAACCGAAGAAAGAAAGATCATAGAAGATAGAGGTTAGAGGAAGAAAATTAGAAAATAAGCAATTCTTTTTCTACTGCATTTACGTAAAACCCTCACGTTATAATATCTGTGAGTTTGTTGCAATATCAATGTGAGTTTGTTGCATAAAGGACAAAATACTATGTCGACATTGCCTGTAAATTCTCCATAACCATGTGATGATGTGGACAAGTAAAATTACTTCTTGTAATTAATTTAAAATAGATAAATAATACTAATAATAATGGGCCAATTTCTTCATCTTCAGAGTGGGCCTACTTCCTCGTCAATTGGGCCAGAATCATCTTCATCCACTCTCGGGTTTTGTTCTGCTAAGGTTGGGAGAGACCTGTTCTCTCTTATATATTATAGATGGTGGTGGATTAGCCGAATCATTTCACTTCTGAAGAAACTCACAATTTTGACAATAAAGCGTCGTACCGTTAATTTATTGATCGAATTGTCTGCGTGAGCCAAATTGGCAAGAATCACGAAGATGGGAAACGGTACGTTAGCTTAATAGCACGCACAGACTCGGACTTGATGGATACCTGTTAATATTCGTTGGTAAATGGTTGATCGAGCATTTTTCTTTTTTCTTTTGGATTGCAGGTGAAAAAGGCCGACCCAGCAAAAAATTCAAGTCATCCAAGGTTTGTGTCACTAATTTCATTTCGTGGTTTCATACGATTTATCTGCGTCTAACATTTGCCAGTTTCTTAATAGGAGGAGAATAGGGCATGGGCTGCCCAAGATGAGTCCCAGTCAAATTTAGATGACGATGATGATATTCGCGATGGTATATAGTTTGATTTTAGTAGGTTTTCGTTCTTGTTTTTTTTTTTTCTTTCCGGAATTGTTTTAGTGGTCGATGCACTTGATTGACGGTATTATATGAATTTATATAAAGGCGAAGGGAAAAAGAGGGATTTTTCTAAGTTGGAACTTAAACCCGATCATGGGAACCGCCCATTGTGGGCTTGTGCTGATGGTCGAATTTTCCTTGAGACGTTCTCTCCATTGTATAAGCAGGCTTATGATTTCCTCATTGCGATTGCTGAACCAGTTTGCAGGTATGTTGTTGGGCTATCTGATTCTACTACGTACGTTGCAATGTGTTTGTTTGAAATTCTGTTTTTGATGGCTATAAAATCTGATTTTATGCTGGATAATATAAAATGTTTATATCCGATTTTATGTAAATAAGCTATTTTTATCACTGATCATCTTTTCCGTATGCCTGATAACCATCTCTATGCTATAATCTCTTTATCAATGTACGTGCAACAGGCCCGAGTCCATGCATGAATACAACTTGACTCCACATTCCTTATATGCCGCGGTGTCTGTGGGCCTTGAAACAGAGACCATCATTTCGGTGCTGAATAAGCTTTCTAAGACCAAACTTCCGAAAGAGATGATTGATTTCATACATAATTCAACTGCTAATTATGGCAAAGTGAAGCTCGTTCTCAAGAAGAATAAGTACTTTGTGGAATCACCATTTCCTGAGGCAAGATATTTGATCCCTGTCAATTTTTATTCTTTTTTCGAAAACTTATTATTTAGTAGATTTTGCTTACCCTCTTTTTCAGGTGCTGAAGAAGCTTCTTAAAGATGAAGTTATTGGACGGGCTAGATTATCATCTGACGTATGCTTTTTTAGATAAATTTTATCAATGATGCTCTAAATTTCTCTTGCGCTTTTGATGTTCTGGAGTCGAAGAATTTACTTTATCATATTTTGCTTTTAACTCCAATCAGGGAAACCATGGAGGCGATGGATTTACAGTGGGTAAGTCTGCAGGAGAAATTGAAGTTGGGCACGATGAGTTGCTAAATGAAGCGGAATTGGCTGCTGCTGCTGAAGAAAAAGAAACTCATGCTTTTGAAATTGACCCTGCTCAGGTATGTTGGTGAGCACCATACATCGATGCTCATCGCCTCCCAGCTTCATGCACTTATCTGCATCCAATATTCTGTAGTCCCTTAGAATATGTCTCCTGTAACACATATTAAGTCTTCTCTCAATTTGGCTGTAACACATGGAAAATGCATATATAATTGGCAGTTTGTATCAACTGCAAAGATGCTTTAGTCACCTGTTTCCTTGCATTGGGCTTTCGTATTAATTAGTCTTGGCGTACTGTACAGGTTGAAAATGTGAAGCAGCGGTGTCTGCCTAATGCCCTTAATTATCCAATGTTGGAAGAATATGACTTTAGAAATGATACGGTGAGTGATTTCATTTCAATTACTTAATATAATAGGATGTAGCATTGCACCCTTCATCTTTAACTATTGGGATTAATCATTATTCTCCTCATGACAGGTTAATCCTGATCTCGAGGTTGAACTGAAGCCCCATGCACAGCCACGTCCTTATCAAGAGAAAAGTCTTAGCAAAATGTTTGGAAATGGTCAGTGTTACAACCTTACCTTGAGCTTACTGAGAGATTCCATATTTGTGACCACTAAGAATGCAGACTTTTAAATAGTTGAAAACGATAAAGTGATCTAAAAGAATTCAAGGTTAAAAGACAACCAATTCTAGGCTTGGTCTTAATTTGGATGGATGATGTGTGTCATCAGTAGATGTTGAATCCTCTGTAATGGTGAACATTGAGCTTTTAGGCTTGGTCTTAATTTTGCATGTCTTTTGACTGATGAAGTTGGCTTGGCTGATTGAATTTTTCGAAGAAATTCATAATAGCTGATTCGTGTCTTTTTTCATTACAGGTAGAGCCAGATCTGGAATAATTGTGCTACCATGTGGTGCTGGAAAGTCTTTAGTTGGTGTTTCTGCAGCATGCAGAATAAGAAAGAGTTGTCTTTGTTTGGCTACAAATGCTGTGTCTGTGGATCAATGGGCTTTCCAATTTAAGTTGTGGTCGACCATTAAGGAGGATCAAATATGTCGATTCACATCCGACAGCAAAGAGAGATTCCGTGGCAACGCTGGTGTAGTGGTGACCACATATAATATGATTGCATTTGGTGGAAAACGTTCTGAAGAAGCCGAAAAGATCATTGAGGAAATAAGAAACAGAGAGTGGGGATTGCTTCTCATGGATGAGGTAATAACTTACTATTTTGGAAGGCTGATCTTTTTATACTTTTTGAGCGTGGAATTTTTTGGATGGCTTAATGATAATATATGCACATTTGTTTTGTCTAACTTTTTAGGTACACGTGGTTCCAGCTCACATGTTCAGAAAAGTCATCAGTCTTACTAAATCCCATTGCAAACTCGGCCTCACTGGTATGAATTCAGCAAATTTATTTAGAAAAAAAGAAATTATGAATTATACCATCCTGCTCACTGTTAAAAAATTGTTGGTTGCAGCAACCCTTGTGAGAGAAGACGAAAGAATCACAGATTTGAACTTCCTAATTGGCCCAAAGTTGTATGAGGCAAATTGGTTGGATTTGGTGAAAGGTGGATTCATCGCAAATGTTCAGTGTGCAGAAGTCTGGTGTCCCATGACAAAGGAGTTCTTCGCTGAGTATCTGAAGAAAGAGAACTCAAAGAAGAAACAGGTACATTTCTTTATCATCTTATCTGTCATGAGCTTTCTAGATCTTTACCGTTCAGTGTGTTTCAAATATATTATTTTTCAAACAGACATCTGACTGTGTCTGAATGTGAATGGTCAATGACATTTTCTGTCATCAATACGGTGCTGGTTTCTCCACATCAACATCTTTGGATTGTTAATTTGATTGTGTTGAGTTGGTATTCAGAAATCGCAGTTGTTTGATTGCTGTGTCTGTCATTTTTTTTTTCTTCAACTCTAAGTTGTCTAATTGTTTCTTTCTTCAGGCTCTTTATGTGATGAACCCTAATAAATTCCGGGCTTGCGAGTTTCTTATACGATTCCACGAACAAGAGAGGGGTGATAAGATCATAGTTTTTGCTGACAACCTCTTTGCATTGACGGAATATGCAATGAAACTCAAAAAACCTATGATATATGGTGCCACCAGGTAGGCTAAATTGGATATTTGTTGTGTTCGGCCATAGTTAATTGAATTTATGCTATTTGAAATTAACTCAACTATTATTATTGTAACTTGCAGCCATCCAGAGAGAACCAAGATTCTTGAAGCATTCAAAACCAATCCGAAGGTTAATACCGTGTTCCTTTCAAAGGTATATCACTCGGTCCAAATTTTTCTTCCTCATATTATGTATGCGTTTATGTGTATCTGCAACTTGTGGTGGATTATTTCATTTCATTTGTCACATTAATGATAATCCACAGGTCGGTGACAACTCCATAGATATTCCTGAGGCAAACGTAATAATTCAAATTTCGTCACATGCTGGTTCAAGGCGTCAAGAGGCTCAACGGCTTGGGCGTATTCTTAGGGCTAAGGTATGTGTTCTCAGTTGGATTGCATATAATTGAAGGTACACTCCCTATTTTCCCTGAGAGCATTCTAACTTTGTCACCGACTTTGCTATGTGACTTGATCAATAGGGGAAACCTCAAGATAGGGTGGTAGGAGGCAAAGAGGAGTACAATGCCTTTTTCTATTCTCTAGTATCCACAGACACCCAGGTATGAAAGTACATAGATACATATGTAGTAGTTTAATTCCATAGTTTCTCTCTTTCTTTCTATCTGTTCAGTTTCATATGTATTGCTGTGGTCAGGAGATGTATTATTCGACCAAAAGACAGCAATTTTTGATTGATCAAGGATACAGCTTTAAGGTCCTTCTCCTTCCTACCTCCTTATCTATTTCTAAAGCTACTTAGTTGCGTACGGTGACCCGTGTAAAAATGCCCTGGAAATGTTTGTGTGTTACTTCGCCCCAAACAATTGTTCTAGTCGTTTGAATGATGTGTGATTTTGGATGGGATTGTAGGTGATCACGAGCTTGCCACCGCCTGATGTACGACCACCGTTGAGTTACGAACGTCTAGATGATCAGTTGGCCCTCCTAACAAAGGTTTCAATTTTCTTTTTTCTTGGTTGTCTTTTTTTTTTCCTGCTCTTTTGATCATTATAATGATGATTGTAAAATAAAATTGGGTTGAAAGGTGCTGAATGCGGGCGACGATGCAGTTGGCTTAGAACAACTAGACGAAGATGCAGATGACATCGCCCTTCAAAAAGCTCGGCGATCTGTTGGCTCCATGAGTGCAATGTCTGGGGCAAGTGGTATGGTCTACATGGAATATAGGTATGATGATGATGATGATAACATATATTTTAGTACCAAAAGCAACATATCTCTATTGATTTATTGATTGATTTGTCCGAATATGTATCTATCTATCATCAGTACTGGGCAGAAGAAACTACATGGGCAATCGAAGAGCAAACCTAAGGATCCCACAAAGAGGCACCACTTGTTTAGGAAGCGCTTTGTCTAATCTAATCACACAATGAATGATATGCTCTGCTTTTGAAGCTCTCTTTCGAGTTTAACTTTCAGAAACCACTAAAGAGTGTTTGATGATGTATAATAATCTTTACCCAACTATCTGACTGATGATTGTTGTTAATACATAAGACGAACGACTGAATATATCGATCATGGATCAGAAGATGAGCGTTGACTAATGTTTATTCATAGCAGAGAGATTTATTACATTTACATTCATCGCTGTATATATAATATATATTTATATGAATTTGAATAGTGAGACGAATGGCTGAAGGCTTTCAAGCGTGCGTTAGAATACAAGTGCGTATCTCTGTCTCGTGTCCCCCCCTACTAATTTATGCAAGTTTCATCATGCACATTTTGATTACAAGGCAATAATCATCAATTAAATGAAATCTTGTAATGTTAGGACGACTATAGAGACCAAGTCTGACCATGATTTATTTTTATTACAATTCATAAGAAGTCAAATATTACAAATATTCTTCCATTCAATGCGAATTCTACATGATTACAATAGGCAATAAGATTGAATGTTTTTAGTCAACTTACCAGCTTAAGCATGGCGAGTGGAGTGTGTTCATTTGGATAAGCTCTACTAATCATCATGTTTTATTACATCGACTAAGTTTAATTTTGACTGCTTGAGGCATAAAGTCAACAATTTGAATAGCATGAGATGAAGTGAAGGAATAGAAATTAATTTAAAACAGGTTTACACTATCCCAACCATCCTTATAATCATGAATTATTACACAAATGAAAAATGCAACCTTAACCTAATCCAAAAGATCTAATGAAGGGACAAATTATTACGAACGATGGTAAGCGCTGCGCTGTTCGGGCACTCCTTCCTCCGCGCGCTTATCTTCGAACCATTTCACGACCCTCTTTCGTGGCAGATTCGTGACGTGTACGATGCTGCTGATCATCGCGTTCTAGATTAGATAAGAAACACAAATAATCAGTTAACATCCCGACTTGGGAAAGTTAAAAAAAAAAGTGCGTTCTTTTATTTGCAAAGAAGAACTTATTACGGTGGGGCGCTTTGTTCGACGGTAGACTTCTTCGAGGGTTTCGACTTGTGCTTTCTTCAGCCTCTTTCTTGCAGACCAACTGCCTTGCATGGCATGGATGGGCAGTTTGACCTCTTTTTCGATCTTTTTTTCTTCCGACTTAGTCTCCAAAGCGTCGGCTTCAGTGGGTTTTTCCAAGATTGTCTCGACGGGTTTTTCGGGCAGAGCGGCGCTCAGCATAACGAGTTTCGGAGGTGGGTCCCGCAAAAGGCTGAGAACGACGGTTCTGTCTAGGCATAGTTCGGCCGCGAGGTTCTTTATCTGCAATAAACGGACGGGAAAATCGTAGGAGATTGATCTACAGCCATGGTGGAACATTTTACGACGCTATTAGATGTTCATAGCTTGAAAAATTCGATTAAGATTCCTAATTAGTTCACTAAACTCCTCAAATTTTTAAAAAAGGGAAAAGAGCACCATATAATAGTAACTTCAGCATGAAGAAAACGTACGCTGGTCTTGCGACGGCCATTTTTCAAGGCGTAGGCGAGTCTCCTAATTTGCCAGTTCTTAAGATTAAGTGGGTGTTCCTCTTCTTCTTCTTCATCATCGTCGTCGTCATGATTATCTTCAACTCCATCCTCGTTTTCGACCAAATCATCACCATCTTCGGCAACTTTTTCTTCACCTTGGGATATGGACTCAAACATCTTTAACAGTTCATCGTCCCCCTCAAGAGCCTCGGCTAATTCTTGCTCGAGTTTCGCCAGCTCCTCCTCGCTGATTTCCTCGTCTCCACCTTCTTCGTCGAACGACGAATCGTCGTTCTTCAAATCCTCTTCCAATTGACGAAAGAGTGCCTCGAATGCATCTTCATCGATATCCCCATCTTCTTCCTCTACCTTCAGCTTCTTCTGCACAGAACACAAAGCAGCAGATGGTATATCATACTCATGCCTTCACTTTCAATCAGAAACTTCATTTTCAATCAAAAACTTCATAATTTCAATCAGAAAACATCTTTTTAATTATATCCTAATCCTAAAGAGGGTTCACATTCGATACCCAGATAGCTGAAAGAACTAAGAAAAACGTAAATTACACTGATACCACCATAACTAAAACAATAGTAAACAGTAATTTCACACAGAAAAAGCATTAACACCTATACAATCGAAAGAAACAGAGGAAGATGGGAAATTAAACTGCCCAAGTAATCAAGCAGCTATATTATCAAATTAAACAACAAAATTATATGTCAGTACGAATACATTCATCAACAAGTAGTCACTACCTTGCTAGATTTCTTGGGATTGACAGAACCTGCTGGGCTCTCACTACGACGGCGAGAAAAGCATAATGTTGTACAGCGAGGCCGATTATGCTGACGTGGCATGAAGCAACTGGTCGGCGCGTTTATACGAATCGATTGTTCTTGGGAGAAGTAGCCGTATTGCAATGGAGAGGAGCAGATAATCGAAGAGCCATTTCGTTCTTCGTCTCTAACGTTTCCTTTCAGCTGCTTTACCTCACTAACATTATCTTTGAATAAGGCATAACTACACAGAAACCCCTTTATTTAGGATTAAAGCAACTTTCTCCCCCTCTATTTTGTTATATTACGAAAAAGGACAGCTTATTAGCAATTATTGTCGTAAACTATTTTTTTACATATGGATAGTTTTTTGTCTCGTTCGAGCTCGACTCAATAAGGGAGGAAAAGGGAACTTCGATTTGAGCTCGAAATCAATTGATCTGCAATGGCGAACAGTTCGATTTCAACGACGAGAGTGGCGCCAGCAAAGGGAAAGTGGAGCAACTTGTCAAAATACGCATCTCGCATATATTTCGTGCTGATTCTTCTTCAGATCCCTCTCTTTAGGTACACTCGGCGCCTTCGGATTCTTCATCTTCATGTCTTATTTATAGTTTTCGTTACTTATGCATTGATCTTAATCAAGCATACTGTTCTCTTGTGGCTTTGATTTTGATTGGGAACCACGTCTTAAGCGCCGGACCGAGCTTTCCGAATTTTGACTCTGTTTGCTCTTGGGATTGATTGATCATTACCTTTTTTCACTGATTCTTTGTGAGCGCTTATGCTAAAAGCTACATGGTTGAATTTCTCCATAACTAGCGTTTCTATGAATACGGAAGGAATTTGTGACTTTTACCTTGGTAGTACTTCCAATTGATCCGTTTGTGCTTTCTTCAGGGTTCAGTGTAGATCAGGAATGTGTACGACGCCTATCCATGTCACCGCCTCACAACTGATCGCTAGCGAGGTTTTCCCCGTCCCAGTGGTGAAGGGCCTACTCTACCCAGGAGCCGTGGTGAATGGGCTCATCACTAACATGACCTTGCCGAGGTGGAACGATTTCTTGAATGCATATAACCTGACCAGCATAAAGGAAGCATCTGCAGTTACCGACCTTCAGCGATTAGAGGTTTGCTTTTACCCTTTCCTCATTGCCTCATTCATCTAAACTGTTGCATACACAGCTAAATATGATTTTGCTTAGAAAGCATTACATAAAAGAACTGAAAAATACAATTTGGATTTGAACAACCTCGATAGGTACTTGCGGGGAGTTATTTCTGTGTGGCGGGTGCATTGATAGGCATCGTAAAACCTGGGAGGATGAGCATGTTCGGGACCCTTTTGGTTATATGGGGACTTGTCAAGGAAGGGATTCTCAATAAGCCGGCTAACACAGATCCATCTAAAGCCGTGTTTGTGTACCCAACTATGTTGCTGGCTCTGCTCTGCGCTTTCATGTCGGTTAAGTACGATCTGAAGAAGATAACGAAAAGTGCGCAGCGCCCAGCCCAACCTGTTGCTAAGCCTCTCAAGAGCTCTTCTAAGTCCAAGCTTAACTGAAGAAAAAACAAAAGGGATGTTCTAAGGCCCTTACTACTCTGCCATGAGCATGTAATGTGTAAGGCCACTGACGATTTCATTTTATTTTGTCAATTTCCAGTTTTATGTCATCAGCTGCAGCTCCGGAAAATTTTGATACGTTTGTTTGGGTCTCCACGATAATATAAACTAGTATTTCTTGCACATCCTACGTGTGTGCAATAAAACAAAGGTAATTCTTGTTAAATAGTTTTAATAAGTAATATACTAAAAATAAAATTTGTTAGTTATTATGAGGTTATGGAAGGTACGTGGTTTAATACATCTTTTTAGTTTTTTTAATAGATGTAGAAAAATTTGATTGGTCAATTGAGACGGTTTATCCAAGCACCTCTTATGATAGAATAGATACATTAGTAATGTAATTTACAACAGGAATTCTAATAGTCTAATACTAATACCAAGAATATCAATAATAATCATGATCATCAGAATTGATTACAATAAACTGGGAGTTATGGGAAGAAAATCAACTGCAAAATAAAAAGGTGTCGAAATACATATTCACTAACGGCTACACAGTCAAACTCGACAAACCCAGAAATCTGAGTCAAACGGGGGAGAGGTTCGTTGTATGTAAACATCGAGCATTAAAATTGTCGTCACAAGTCAGCAATCGACATGCTATTGTCGATTATAAGTATATTCTGCAAGAATATGCTGTTATCGCTGGGTCTCGATTTTAAGTGGCGTTAGTTCGCTCTCTTGCTGCTGACCTCTTGACCTCAAACTCTTTGGGAACCATCTTCGAACACTTTCCGGTAATCTGTAATAACCACCACACACAAAAAAAATTACTACCATTTTGGTCGATATGGACGGAGCTTCTGAAGTTTCGTTTCAATAACAGATGTCAATGGCTGGAGAATTGAACAACTTACAGATCCAATCTTTCGTAAATTGCCCTTCGAACTGAAGAGTTGAGTCCATATGCTATTGAGTTGAAGAGGCCCTTAAAAGATTATGTATAACGGTATTGGTAAAGAGATCAGACACGAGGAGTCTAGGAAGGAAAAAAATAAAGAAAGATTGACAATATCAGGAGACTTATTACCATAAGCGCAGCCATGCCCACATCGAGAACCGAAAGCCAAAATATTTTGTGGCCTGGTTCGACAAAGTCGTGTATTCGGTTAATTGTTCCGAAAAACCATGATCCAATGAGAATAAGTGGATAGTATCCCCATTTATTTAGCGCCTGCCAAATCGATAAAAGAGTAATATGGAGAAATGCAATCTATAATTGTGGAAGCATTGCAGAGCAGAGCTGATTTCTATAGCAAAAACTAAATCTTGCCACAAAATAGAGAATACAATTCTTGCCACAAAATAGAGAATAATACATCTTGCCACAAAATCTGGACAAGTAATATAAGAAAATAGACCTTCATATCCGATCGTGCATCAGGTTGGTACCCTCGATCTGACATACCCACAGCCATCTGGATATAACAGAGTGTGCGTAAGCTATGCAAAGCATGTGTAATAAATCTTGGTTCGGTACAAGGGCGAACAAAGTAGAGGCAAAAAGAGATCAGAGTGATAACATACACGCGCAACATTGTTCAGCATTCGTATGACTTGAAAATATGTGATGCCATTGAATAGAATCGCACCCCACAGAGGAGCGTAAAACGTTACAAAGTGAACCACCTGCGGGAATAGAACTCGTTAAGATCAGACATACGACATCCATGCCTAAGTAAGTGAATAATAATAGCAACCCATTAACATTCAGCTACGCAGGAACAGTTCAACCTTATGTGGTACTTGCCTTTCCTGTACGGCCTGTTTGAGCCCAGCACCATGTGCTCACACGGGTAATATGACCATGACGGTCATTTCCAATAGATCGAATTACTGTCATAACAACAGAAGTTCCTGCAACCATTGCATAAATTGGAAAATTATATAACTCTAAGCGAGAAAGAAACCCCCTTTCTATTCCACAATGAGAACACATACCCCAAACGTACAAATGAAATATTGACTCCAAATCCTCCACATCACTCTTATGCCTAACAACTGTTCTGTGAAGAGTAAAAGCAATTGTTGTCGTCCAAAGGAAAGAAGCCACACTAAAAAAATGTGTCGTATAACCCTGAGCATAACAAAAGAATCCTTTAGAAGGATCCCTGCATCCAACAAAACCATATTAGACCACAAGCTCGGGGAGTCAGATTTGGAATTTTCCATCGTGTAAAGATGGCGGCTCAAAAGTGCTCATACCCAAGGATGCTGAAGAAACTGCAGAGCATGTCCTGCAGCAAAAACGCATAAATTTACATACGGGATGGAGGCTTGTCTTAGAAAAGCAAACAACAAAGCAATCAGAAGATATAATGCAACTAAAAACACACCTAGAGACTAGACAATCAATACTACAGCACAATGAGATTTTTCATCCATTGTAAATGGGGAATTTTGATCCAGCCACTTCGTTCAAATTTCCAACGCTAACTAACTACTAAGCAATCACTGTAATAACTCCTAAAATCAAAATTGAAACCAATAAACCAAGCTAACGCGATCATTAAAGCACAATGTGATGCGGCAAGAGCGCTCACCGAGAGAGCGAGATAAAAAACGAGCTTGAAGAAGAATTTCCTGAGGTCTTTAAATAGCAAGTAGCAGAGGACTATGAATCCCGAGCCGATGAAGGAGAGGCTCGACGCGAAAGTGTTGACGTCAGTTAGGAATTCACGTTCGCTCGCCGTCAAGTTCCCCAAAACCGCCTGCACCGTAGCCATTTTCGATTACCTTTTTACCCAGGTCAAATTTTTCCTCTTAGCAGCTCATCGACTTTGCTTGCCTATCAAAGTTTCACCATCGCAGTGAAAATCGTGGAGTACATTTTGATCTCTGGCGTTCTTACTTTCCTAAAGTCCGACAAACTATATTTAGGTCCCTCTATTTATAATTGATTAAGATTTGGTCCCTTAAACGCGCGATAGCAAAATCACTACGTTTTTTAATGAGCTGATGATGACTTAACTCTTAAGTAATGACCTTCCTTCCACCTTTACCAAAATTAACTTTTCGAGTCTTACTATCTCAATCATTGATATACTCTACTCATCATCATTCATCCACAAACATTGTCCGAACTAGTTGAGATTCCACCACCAACAATTTTATTTATATTCTAGTCTAAATTGCACACTCATATGCAGACTACATAATATATATCATTTATTAAATATTAAGTAACAATTACTAAAAATAGAAGGGTAAAGTGACAATATATAATGCAGGGTGGAGTGTGGTTTCTTATTTTTATTTTATGTTAATTATTAATTTGAGAAAAATTCTGATTGGCCGATTGATACACCGAATTGAGCAGTTTTTAACTCTTGCTGAGCATTAATATAAGGGGGTGTTTGTTTCAGGTAATGCAACATTACGGTGATACGCACATTGCGGTGAAGTGAGTATCACCGGAATGTAGATCAAAGTGATATGTCATCGGTGTGTTTGTTTTAAGGTGATATTTCATTTTTCAGATCAACGTGATATTGGAGTATTCTGTTTGTTTAATCACTTTGATGTGTATGGTGATGTTGTATAAATGTCATCTTTGACTCTATACATATGATTTAAATAATGTGTTAAATTTTTTTAAGGTGATATTTTATGTGATAATCATTAATATATTAAAATTAACATTTAATTTATAACCACTATTTATATTTATACTTTTTTTAAATAAGTTAAAATATTTTTAAATAACTAAAAATATTTTTAAGATTTAATTATGTTAATCATGTAATTAAAATATTTATAATGGCATATAAAGTAATAATGTTAAAATATGAGGGGTATTTTCGTCCATTAAAAAGTTAGATAGATCACCCCATCACCATGATGTTGGATCACCTAGGTTTTTTGGGGTGATCTGAAATATGAAATATCACCCCATTTTCATCACATAGGTGATTCATCATTCCGGTGATAACTTATCACATAGACTAAACAAACACAGTGATAAGTGGTAAACGAGAGGATCATGGTGATGTTTTGGAAGATTACCCCAAAACAAACACCCCCTAAGAGTATAGATATAAATTATCCAGTTGCCGCTAATCATATTATCGTGCTACTACGGGGTACATTATTTTATTTTAATACGGGAGAGATTCCCTCAAGAGGCAGTTTCCTAGGGTGCTTCTTCACTTGCATGCTTCCTATGTGCAACAATGAAAGAAATTTTATTAACGAAATAAAAATTCCTTAAAATTAGGTCCCTTCTTACAACGATGAAATGAGAAATCAAACAACCTCGAAAGACAGTAAAGAAAGACGCATTCACATTGAGCAAAAGATAACAACACATAATACAAACCTTCTACACTATCATATTTATTACAAGACGATTCGCATCAAAGCGAGTAGTTAGTACTTTCATAGACAGGAAGATCCTCAAACAACACATCTCTTCCGTACAACGACGCCATGTGAATATCGAGCTCGAACAAATCCGAGCTCGAATCGCTCTCATCATCTTCATCACAGTCATCCTTGTACTTACACTTACGATCATAATTAGGTGGCAATGGAGGCTTATTTCTCGTATATAATCCCTCGCAATCTTCGCGTTTTCTTACAGTTACAGTACTAATAATACGCCTCGAATAGACTTCGTCCCTCCTTCGATCGACTCTTTTTTCTCCATCATGGAAGAACTCGCCGAGCGAACCAACAACTTTGTACCTCGGCTTTCCATTGAAGAGAGAGTGGATGAAGCTCGTCAGCCTTAATGCGCCCGGCGAAATTGGCTGCTTAAGCTTCTTCTTCATCCCAGCGTAAATCTTCGAACAAGCCCTCGAAGATTTCATCCTCATCGAAGAACCTCCTTCTTCTTCTTCTTCTTCTTCTGATGATGACGATGATGATGATGACGATCTAATTATTATTCCATCTTCCTCGACTGACAAGGAACGGAGCTTATTTATAGGCGGCTGAGATTTTCGACTGAAGATGAGAGGCGAAACGCTGTCCTTGTAATAATAATGGTTGTTGTTGGCCTTAATATTCGACAAACCTTCTTCATCGATGGAACTATATATTTCGTCGAGGACGATGGATGAGAAGGATGGAGTGTTCTTGTGACGTCGGCGGCTGATATTGCTACTTGCTTTGTATAAGTCTTCGTTTCTTGCAAGCTTCTCTATCATGGTATTATTATTATTATGATACATATTTCTCTTGCACTTTCTCTTCTATCTTCTTGCGCTTTTTGGGACGATGGTGTTGGAGATAAAACTTGAGAGGGAGGTGGTTGCTTTGTATGATGGGGGAATAGAGATGATGTGAGAACATGTGTTATATATTAAATGACCAGCCGAAAGAGTAAGTAAATCAATTTTATATTGAGCTATACGTAATTTTATAAAGCTTGATTAAGGACGTGGTTTGTGGTCAATTATTGATTTCAACTTAGAACTTGGTAGTTGGAAATATACATTTTTTTTTTGCGTATACGATGCTTATTATTTCAATTTACAACTAAGTTCGGTTTCAATCAGATGGGAGAGTTGAACATTTGTTGGAAGTCTCTTCTTATTGTGTTTAGGGTTTTAACTTTTTGTTTTGCTTTCCTCATTACAAACTATTGTCGCTTCATGTCACCAAGTAATGAATGTTGTCACGATTAATGTTGGCCAGCACCAACACAACATATTTACGTGGTATGGGCTTGCGATGATTTATTGCAAGCCATGTGGTTTTTGCTTCCTTATACGAAATACAAACGACCGTTGTCATGCACTAGCATGCTATTATGCCTCCTCATCAACTCTTCAATTATAGTTGCTATTTTGTTTTGTTTAAGTAAATAGATTTTGTCTCTTTCAAAGTAGAAACAAACACATGCAATACCAACGAAAAATTGTTCCACAATTAAACTTAACATATATTTTATTTTCCAAAACAATAAAAGAAAAAAATAATATAATAAAAAGCTCAGAGCCTGTTCGTGGGCTTTTGAACAACGTTGATGGAGCTCGAGCTCATTAAAAAAAGCTCGAGCTCGACAGAAATGAGCTCAAGCTCGACAGAAATGAGCTCGAGCTCATTTGTCTCGAGTTCGAGCTGAGCTTTTGTCGAGCCGGCTCGACTCATCTTACACCCTAATACTGACCACCAATCGCCACCACCAATGGTGTATTGGGCCACCAAATAACGTTTCTATTCTCGTTACTATCATTTTTACACTTCAATGGCCCATAGTTATTTAGGGGTAAATTCATAATATTTTAAACCTCAGATGGCAATGCGCAATTTGATCGATCCTATGGCCCTACTGATACTGAAGTGTAATTCCAAATATAACCTTCGCCAAACAGCAATATTTTTCAACAGAGAAGAAAAAACCACTGTAAATGACTCGCACAGATCTCTAAATTGAAGATCTGTTGGTCTAGCGATCAAATTCTCAGCCGAGGACAAAATACGTGCAATGGCGTCAGCCGAATCGCGTCCGTCGAACGACGACGCATCGACGGAGATGGCGAGTCCTCTTCTACTGCCACTCGCCTCGGCTGCTCAGCAACCGTACATCTCGGAACTCCTCTCATTCACTCTCGATCGCCTGCACAAGGTAAATTTTTCCACGCGTTTCGTGCATCACGGGTTTATGAATATTGGACTTGCTAGGTTTTTTGTGTTTCTTAGGTGAATTAATGGAGTTCTTGATTGTTAGTAGAAAGTTAATTGAATTGTTTGTAATTAGCTGCTAATCAATGTTGAGTTTACTGCATGTGCTCGCCTCTGTAAAATATAAAATGCATTCATCTGCCGGGTGTTGTTTGTAAGTATTGATCTGAATGGTTGGGCTATGTGTGCTGACGGTTACTAATTTTTGTTGGTTTCTATGCCTTGTGTTGATTGATATCGTTAGGAAATCAGGTGATTTTACTTACATTGTTAGTAGCTATTAGTAGCTACGAGATCAAGCGATTTGATTTATATTGTTTGTAAATTACTGGACTATTATGTGTTCTGAGTTGGAATTCTGCAATTCCACTTATTTCCTCAATTTGACATGTTATTCTGATGTTTTGTAATGATGTTGAAGGAACCTGAACTGCTGAGAGTCGATGCGGAGAGAATACAACGTCAGATGGCGGAGGTAGCTGTTGGGAACTATCGTGCATTTATTGCTGCAGCTGATGCATTGGTTGAGATAAGGGAGGAGGTTACGTCAATCGATAAGCATCTTGAGGCTTTGGTAATTAATTTGTGGGATTTATGATTTGCGTTATTTGACGTCAAGACTGCATTTTACGTGATATGTTTTAAGTCTACTATTCTAATTAGATTCTAAAACATCTCGTGTAGATAGCTGAAGTTCCAAAACTGACCTCTGGTTGCGCTGAATTTGTTGAGTCAGCGGAACATATTTTGGAGAAAAGAAAGATGAATGAGAAGCTGCTGGAAAATCATAGTACTTTGCTTGACTTGCTTGAAATTCCGCAACTCATGGACACGTATGTCCCAGTCAAAATTGTTTTGTCTTACCAGCTGCTATGATGATATTTGTTCCTCGGTAGCGTCATGGCTACTTACAATTGATTGTATCTCTTATTGCAATAGTTGTGTAAGGAATGGAAATTATGACGAGGCTCTTGACTTGGAAGCATATGTTGCCAAACTTACAACCATGCACCCTAAGTGAGTTTCTTTGTTCAAGTAATGCAGTTTGTCCATTTCTCAATTGATCCTATTGTTTATTGAGGACGCCTGATTTGCTGCCTTTTTTCGCTCCTTCGAACAAGAATTCCTGTGATTCAGGCTCTAGCCACCGAAGTTCAGCATACCACCAAGTCTCTTCTTTCTCAGCTTCTGCAGAAACTAAGATCAAATATTCAGGTACCATGCTCTCAATCGGATTAAAGGTGCTGGTAAGGCAATCTTACTTGAATCTAATGGCTACGATATCATACGAATGAAACAAAATATCTTTCAGTTGCCTGAATGCCTCCGAATCATTGGATATTTACGACGAATAGGAGTTTTCAGCGAGTATGAAATGCGTTTACTGGTAGAGTTCCCTTACTATGATTTACAATGACTGTCTCTGATAACAGTATCCTCTCATGTTTCTGGTGTTTCTGATGAATTATCCTTTCTCTATGTTAAGTTCCTAAGATGCCGCGAAGCCTGGCTTAGCGGGATACTTGAAGACTTAGACCAGAGAAACCCTTATGAATATTTGAAAGGGATGATAAACTGTCACAGAATGCATCTTTTCGATGTTGTAAACCAATACCGAGCTATTTTTGCTGATGACACGTCGGGAAGTGAGGAGAACTATGATGGGGGACTTCTCTTTGACTGGGCGATGCATCAAATTACCCTGCACTTGAAGACTCTCAAAGTAATGCTACCAAAGATAAGCGAAGGCGGGTCTTTGTCCAATATTCTAGATCAATCTATGGTGAGCATTAGTTCGACTTTACCTGTCTATATTCCTATTTTCTGATGTCTCAATCCTGGAAACAATGATGGTGAGCTGACCACACACATGTTAACGAAAGCTGGAAACGGACAGAAAAGAAAAACTTTAGACAAGAGGACGTCTATCTCTCCCCACATATAGTGAAATCCTCATTGCACCCCCATGTTAGAACCAAAAGGATCATGAGCAAGTTGAAGATGGCTGACCTTCACCGACAATCCCAATAAAACAGAACCCTCTGCTAATCAGAAGCTATAAATGCATATCAGTCATAATTTTATTGTGCCACACCAATGGACTTTCTCTTATGTTTGGTTTGCAGTATTGTGCTATGGGCCTCGGATGGGTTGGGTTGGATTTCCGAGGGCTACTTCCCCCACTCTTTGAAGAGTAAGATTCATTCAATGCAACTTCCTTTACAGGGTTTTAGTTATCTTTCTAAATTCCATTGTGGATTGTAATGATCATTTGCGCCACAGAGCGGTGCTTAATCTATTCTCGAAGAATATGAGTACAGCAGTCGAAAACTTTCAGGTAAACTTCAAATATAAACAGTAAGATGTTTGCATGTGCGTGTGTATGCACGCGCCTCTCTTTCATTAGATATTAGATTTCTGTGGTTGTTCTTGACATTTGATGGATCATCCATAATTGAATATAGCCCATCTTTTTCGCTCCCTCAGTTAATTTTGGACTCCCATCGTTGGGTCCCTCTTCCAGCAGTTGGCTTCCCATCCAATAGCTTGGGGGAAGAAACTTCAGAGGATGTTGCACCACCTTCAAACCTCATGGAGCATCCACCTCTTGCAGTTTTTATCAACGGTAGAATGTCTTGTCCGCTACATTGAAACCGAAAGCGCCACAACCCAGAAATCCTCTCTGCCTCATGTTTCTGTCTTGTTCTGACAGGTGTATCGGCTGCAATGAATGAACTCCGTCCTTGTGCTCCGTTAAGTTTAAAACACATGCTTGCCCAGGAATTAATCAAGTGTTTGCGAGTTGTTTCTGACTCCCTTCTGAGATACAACACAACTAGGATGCTAAAAGACAATGAGTCGTCTCTTTTCCTCAAGCTATGCCAAGCATTCATCGAGGTGTGTCTACTTACAAACTCAAATCTCTCTCTCTCTCTCTCTCTCTCTCTCTCTCTCTCTATATATATATATATATATATATATATATATATCTATTGAATACTCAGCTACAACTATTGCTGCTTTTATCAGAATACTAAAGGCTGTGTTGTTATTCCCAACCTTTTTTTCTCAACTATTTGCTGCTCTTTTCTTTGCTTTTGTTTTCTTTTCTCCTAATAATGTGATGGTATAGGTTGCTATTCCACATTGTGCGACATGCTTCGGTCGCTGTTACCAAGGTGGGTCCGATCTAATCGCCAACGCTAAGAGCTCTTTCGATGGAATCAACCGTCTAATCGCATCTTCGCCCTCAAGAGAGCTGCCAAAACCAATTCGCAACGCAAACTCGGCCAACAATATTTCGGAGAACGGCGTGGAAAACGGAGGCGTGCATAAAATCGAAAGAAGTGTGAGCGCCGATTTAGAGCAGAAAGGACCTTCTTCCTCCCTTATTACCAGTCCACACAGCAAGGGTGAGGAAAAACTAGGAAAAAGAAATATTCAGGAGTCACCATTGTGATTGATACAGTAATCTATAATATATGCTTAGTCTAAACTGTTTTGAGGCTCTTACTATTTTGTTTCTTCTTTTCTATAAAATCAAGATTGATATTGTTTGTGTGGTCTGTAACAGAATGTTTTTTGAACTTCGCCGAGGACGATTGTAATGTAACAATGTTTTGTAGAATGGTTAGAAACCCTTCTTTTGTGATCGTTGTTAAAATTTCAAATTTCCATCCAAAAGTTGAATATGTTTCTTAACATTCATCCTAAACCAGCGTAGGAGCATTTCTTGCTGGAGATTAACAAAAGATGTCGAGAAACGGGTTATTATCCACCCTTTAACATACAAGAGGAAAGAAAGATGATCAGCATATATGTACATTTCTCCCACTCTACTGATGATTTGAGCATCGAACTATACAACAAAGAAAGTTCTTGCATAGCCTTTTATCATCAAATTACAGGCCAACGCGAATATACGATTCCGCACCTTTGCAGGAGAATCTGTATCTAGCAGGCAATAACAAAAGATGAAATGCAGAAAATTAAAGAGATGTCAACTTATCATTCAGTTCTTATATTTGAGTAATCGACAGCATATATCAAGACATCAAAAATCAGTGCTCATATATCCCACTGCCCGCCAACCACTGTTGGAAATTTGGAATTGGAATTGGGAAACACACACATTTATATAAGTCAATGTTTTCTGCTGCAATATAATTACCTTTGTTGGCCCCAATCGGCTTTGGTGGTGGTGCTTTGTTATGCCATCCAACGTCTGTGAAAATGGAATGAACACTTTGAGGAGAATCTGTGTTCAACTATTTTATCAGTATATATGACATACAAAATTTGAGCTGTATGTAGCTCGACAAGAGAGATTAGAACAACTCTAAACTAAATCCATCTTCCTCGATATAGTCCAGGGAATGATGTAAAAAAAACTCTATTGATCTGATGAATGAAGGGAGACAACTAGACAAGCCCATGGCCTTGGGGTATAGAAAATTGTTCTTCCTTCCCAATGCATCAAAACCCTCGAAGACTTTGTGTAATCATTTGTTAGAAAAATCAATACCAATAAGAGCCTAAAGTAGCATAAAACATGAAAAGGGACTCACAATGCAGTGGCTTCAACATCCTATCAAGCTACAGCAAGTGGAATTCAACAAATATCATCACAAAGGAGAGAGAGAGAGAGAGAGAGAGAGAGAGAGAGAGAGAGAGAGAGAGAGAGAGAGAGAGAGACTGTGGGGGTGACAGAAAGAGGGTGAGCACGCATAGCTTCAAGCATGTCTACTCAATTCATGCAAGAAAACACCATGTGTGCTCACTCTCTTCTGTCACCACACCCTTACCCCTGTTGTAAAAGATAATCTCTTTACCAGTAATAATATATTACAAACACGCATACATATCATGTAACATCGAAATCTCCATAGCAAAACAAGAGGAAACACCAATCTTCAGCATAGAACAAACCCTAATTATAGCGAAACGAAACCTTTTTTCAAGCCGAGTACTCAAGAGAGAGTGCCCTAAGA
Organism: Craterostigma plantagineum; assembly: GCA_027422505.1. Lineage (NCBI taxonomy): Eukaryota > Viridiplantae > Streptophyta > Magnoliopsida > Lamiales > Linderniaceae > Craterostigma > Craterostigma plantagineum. The sequence continues at coordinate 1,588,020 of JAPQWV010000005.1, forward strand.
CTCGAAACCCTTCAAAACAGTAAAGCAAAAACCTGTAGTACATATCCACCTCTCTGAAACCCTTTGCTGAAAGAGGATAGATACTAATCATACTGTTCTATTACGAAAAAGGGACACTGCTATTGATTTGATGGGTGAGAGTAGTGCGGTTTGTCGCTTTATGTAGGAATTTGTAAAGTCTTTTTAACTAAACGGTGCGAATTTAGGATTATTTATTTATTTATTTATTTTTTTTTTTTGTGGGGCGTTAGCGTGTGATATTATTTTATTCCGTATCTTGAAAGAAGAACAAGGGTAGATATATATGGCTCCTACTCATTTGTACTATCTTGCTTGGCATATAAAATCAATTGTTACTACTTTTAAAAGTAATAAGACATTATATATCGATTTGAAATAAAAATGAGGGTCATTTACATAAAAACTTGCGATTCAGTACCATGTCAGTATTTTCTAATATGTAGGTACCTATTAGAATAAGTTTTTTGCACATACCCGATCCGCCGCATGGTACGCCATATAACACATTTAGGTACCATACAACAACGTATTGTGGTACGTAATACAGTTAAAAAATGGTACGTCACAACATAGTAAGGTACCATATAAAAAACGTATAGGGTACCGCATAAACGCGTGACTGGTACACAATACACACATAAAAGGGTACGCCAAGACTGGGAAACATGGTATCGAGTACTTATGTAAAAATTTCTGACAATGTACTGATTTGTAAATTTTTTATTAAATTGAATATTTTTCTATGATTCACCATAAAAATATTGTTAACTTGGACTTTGGAGAGAGGAAAGAAAATAAAGGGCCATGGTGGGCCTCCATTATAGTAAAGAATATCCTAGATAAACCGCTTGCTCTATTTAAGTATTATTCAATGGTAATGAATTATGTTGCCACGATACTCAAATAGGGTTATATTTCAGTTTTTCCCCCAAAAATATTTCCGTTTCCAGAAATAGTCATCTTATCGATTTGACTGTTGATATGCCTAATCTTTAATTGAAGTTCTAATGGAAACGATGGACAAAACTATAATACAAGTAAACTAATATATGATGATGAAGCCCTAAACCACGTCTACAAGCTTCCTTACATTATGGCCTCAAGTTCAACCACTCTTTTGCTTCTCCGAATGAAGAAAAGTTGAATCTGTCTTTATTTAATAGTTTTTTCTCTTTTCATCTGTACTGTAGCATTATGAAACATTATCCCATAAGCGTGTGCCAATAGAAATCATTACCAGCGACGCTCTTGTCGGAATAGAAAAAGAAACTGGTGTTAGCGTAGCTGCGTAGATTATTTGTTCGCTAATAAACCTTTTTATCGTTTGGGCAATGGTTTTTCTCTTTATTTCGGACGAAAGATTGAAACTTTAGAGTGAAAAGGTACTTGGGTTTCGAATTCAATGGACAGCAATAATTCAACGAGCGGCCGCAAATTCAAGAAAATCTGTGTATTCTGTGGGAGTAATCCTGGTCATAGGAGAGTCTTCAGTGATGCTGCTGTTGACCTGGGAAATGAACTGGTTTGTTCCAATTTTTCAACTGTAATTGATTGATTTGATGAAAAAGATTTAAATGTTTGACCATAACTTAGCTGAAAAGATTCCGGTTTTTTGTGGGCTTGGTCTGATTTTTGTAATTCAGGTGAATAGGAGAATAGACTTGGTTTATGGAGGTGGTAGTGTTGGGCTAATGGGGTTGTTGTCTCAGAGGGTTCTTGATGGTGGATGCCATGTTCTAGGGTAAGCCTTTGGTAAGAAAACAATGCAACAAAAAGAATTACTGTTCATCGTCAGATTCGAGGTGTCCCTCGTAATAAAAGCAGATCCATAAGAGGAATGTGCTGTCACTGATTTATATACTCAGCAGTATCTGAGTTTTCCCAAATGTGGATTACAGTCTCATCATGTACTTCTTTTTTAAACTTAAGTTGGTCTATCTCTTTCAATGCCTTCATTTCATTGCTTCCCATTACTTTAACATGCAGAGTAATCCCAAGAGCTTTGGTTCCCATTGAGGTATGTGATGCGATGCAGCTCTTGATTTTCTTTTTCGACCTTCTGCGTTTAACTTCATGCGGTGGATTCGTCATTGGGTATGAATTCTTGATAGATATCTGGCGGGTCGGTCGGGGAGGTGAGAATAGTCGCCGACATGCACGAGCGTAAAGCAGAAATGGCCCGTGAAGCTGAAGCCTTTATTGCTCTCCCAGGTGAACAGCAAAACTTTTCCTCTTCACAGTTCGAATGCATCGAACTCTTATTTTTCTTGAATTTTAGGAGGATATGGGACCATGGAAGAGCTAATGGAGATGATAACATGGGCTCAGCTGGGAATCCACAAAAAGCCAGTAAGTCACTATTTTAGTTTAGTAGATTTCACCCATTCAACATCATGTGAATAAAGCTGTGATCTTTACTGAACTCTATGTAGGTTGGTTTGCTCAATATCGATGGGTATTATAACCCTTTGCTGGCGTTATTCGACAAAGGCGTGGAAGAAGGCTTCATAAAGCCTACTGCTAGAGACATAGTTATTTCGGCTACTAATGCTAAGGAGCTTTTAACACTAATGGAGGTATACTTTCTTCAATCTTTGGGCATGATTTCGCCTTTTCAAATCTCAATGTTCAGTACTCAGATGGAAAGATTCCTTCACTTATCAACTTTATGATCCGTTTTGCAGCAATTTACAGCTTACGAAGAGCACGTCGCCCCTCACGAGAGCTGGAAAATGGAAGAACTCGGTAACTATCCCACGGAAAGAAAGGAATGATTTTAAATTCTTGTAGGCCTTCTTTCTTCTACTCACTGAATTAACTGTCCCAGGCCAGACACAGATTTGATTTTAATTCTGATTGCCAATGTGTGTTAGAATAAGGCCTTGGCCTCCCTTTGATTTCTCTATCTTCAAAATTCAGACATGGATTCTCTTTCTTGGACTGGACAACCATTTTTACTTGCTTGGCTGTTAATCATTAGTCATCATGCTCAGAAGTTACAACGTAAAACAATCTGAATCCATCACAATCCATCCAAAATGTACAGAAGATCATCGAATCAACAGAAAAAAAACCCAACTTTTCATCAAACGATCAACCAAGTGAAAAAGAAAAGAAAAGGAAATAGAAAAGACCCTCTAAAGTATCGTATGTATATCAGTTTGTTGGATTAAAATATCTAAGCAATCCGGTTTGATAAACACAAAACTTAGTAATTGTATTACTAACATATTTACTGAGTGTGCAGATGAGCTCGGTTCGACAAATAGATATCAAATATGAGCTCAGGGCGAAAAATCGAGTCGGTCAACTGCCGGTCAATACTGGTCAACGCGGTCAACTGTCGGTCAACCCGGTTTCGGTCTGGTCAGACTGGACTGATCCGATTTCGGTCTGGACTGGTCGGTTTCGGACTGGTCGGTCTTGGTCTGGACTGGTTCAGTCAATGACTGGTCAGGTCAATGACTGGATTGACTGGTCAGCTGTGACTGATGTACAGCTGTTTACTGCAGCAACAGAGGTACAGACAGATAAAGCTGACAGCATTGACCAAAGTCAATAAAGGCTCCCAAAGGCTTCCAACGGGTATATTATTAGTCTAACGGCTATTTCAAAGTGAGAAGACCTATAAAAACAACAGTGACGGGCAGAAACAAGCTAAGGATCCTAGAGAAAACCACATACACATTCAAAGAGAGATCCAAGAGAGAAGAACAAGAGCAAAGAGCAAAGAAGAAAATTAAGAGAGTTCTTCCAAGTGTGTGGGTTACAAATGTGAGAGAGCTACAACGTTCAAACCCACACACCTCACTCACATATTAGAGAGTTGAGCTTAAGTAGATTAGTTGAGTGAGAGTCTTAGCACATAGACTATAAACAAGTGTATGTAGTCTTTGCATCGAGACGAAAAAGAATGGTGCCGTCTTAGCTAAGAGACGTAAAATATCAAAGTGGTTGTGAGGTTGCGGCCTACAACGTTTACGGTTGACCTTGCGGGGTGCCGTAAGTTTCCGATGGACTGTAAAAAGCTGTCGAAGTAGGTGGATTGTATTATACGACTGCCTAGGTGATTCACTAGATAAGGCTAAGGGCAGCCGGGTAGGTTGTACAATGAGTGTATAACTGAAGTCTAGTGAACCTTCCTTGCGAGGAAGAAGGGGAGATGTAGGAGAGTTAACTCCGAACTTCCATAACAAATCTCATGTCTCTTTCCTACAAGTCAAAACACACACTCCAAATATTCACACCCAAGGTGTTCGACAAAATGCCTCCATCGTCTCGATACACCAAAACCGGACCAAATCACCCACGTACACAAATCACCATACATAGTTCACAATCAAGCCTAATATATTCCGCACTTGGCCTTGATTGAAGATTGGAAACCGGTTTCACTCTCTAACCGGATGTGAAACCCACCGATGAGCAAAAAAAATGGTGACCGGTGTTATTCACCCCCCCTCTAACACCCGGTCCACGATCCTAACAAGTGGTATCAGAGCGGGTTGTTTCCAATCAAGAACTGCTGATGGTCAATATGGTGAAGATTTCCCACGGAGCTGAAATGAAGACTTAAATGTGGACGGAGAGGTCATGGCGAACACGTAACTTCAAGCAATAAACTGCTTTCTTTGGCTAGGAATCTAGAGACGAGGCATATATCATTGGAAAGCTGAAGAAGTCTAGTTTCCAGCAAAATTTACGGAGCTCAAAAATATTAAGTACGGAGGGAGTTATGGTCGTTTGACTGAAGGTTGCCAGATCAGAAACTGATGCGGAAGTGAAACTGGCAGCTTGCGGCAAGTTCGAAGAAGTTGCATAACTTTGCGCTCGAATGTCCAAAATCCGGTCTGAAAGATGCTCCAGAAACTGGACTCGCAGGCGATCGTATCCATGTAAGATTCACTGCCCAGTTATGTTTCAAAGAGAGAATACCGGAACTTCAAAGAGAGAAACCGGATGGTCAAGACTGGTCGGCTGAAATCTTCTGGCAGAAAGCGACAACTTGGGAAAACCGGAATAACTGTGCGCACAGATATCGAAATTCCAGTCTGCAAACTTCTGAGCAAACTAGACTCATAGACGAACGAAACGGTATAGGACTCGCTGTCCGGTCATGCTCAAACAAAAGCAGGTCATTCAACGAATTTCAGTCTGCCGTCGCGTATCGTCTATTGTAGCAGCTGTACGAGAAATGGAATAACTTTCTGCTGGGATGTCGAAACTCCGGTCTGAAAAATTTGCTACAAACTAGACTCGTAGACGATCGCAATGGTGTAGGATTTGCTATTCGGTCACCACCTGGAGATAAGCAGTTTCGGCCAACTGTCTCAATTCTACGAAAACCGGAATAACTCTCTTTCTGGCAGACAGCGGCAGTCTGGGAAAACAGGCATAACTTTGCGTACAGATATCCAAATTCCGGTCTACAAAGTGTGCAGAAAAATAGACCCGAAGACGAACGCAATGGTATAAATCTTGCTGCTTAGATCTTCCCGGATGAAAGCAGTTTACTCGACGAAGTTCAGCCTTATGTACTGCCTGTGAAACCACCGTTACTGTTATTTAAAGCTGAGTTCATATCGCTATTAGCTTGTTGTGGGTCCCATAGATATCAGACAAACCGGTTAATAAAGATATAATGGGAAAACATCTCAAGACAGTGTCAATACTGGTTTTGCCTCGGTCAGCAAGGTGCAAGCATAATGAAACCGGACTCCTCTTCAGCAAAATCGAGCCAATATTAAGAATGGCGGAACTCTACAGCAGCTTAGGGAGGAGACTGAAAACAACCTTCGGCAAGACCGGACAATCTCTTGACCGAAACGTATGAATTTCAGTTCTGGAATACAATCGCTGAGAAGAATTCAGGCTTCCTCATACCCGATGCAGAAAACCAAGAGCTGTACTTGAATATGTGAATTCGACTTCACTAGAAGTAGCACATCATTGGATCAGAAGAATTAGAAAACGTCAAGAGATAAATATCACTGAAAAGGCAGCAGCTTCTAACAAATTTAGTACATCAATGAAAGGAGGAATCTCGGTTGAGACAGTGTCAGGCTCACCCCTTATCTGATTCTAAGGATCGCTCACAATAGAAAGGATATTACAGGGATTCAAACGATCAGATACCGGTCTAAAATTTTGAAAAAGAACTCTTCTGCAGATGTCGGCTCAGGGACAAAAATAACAGGTCACTAATCTTATTTTCAGATTAGATCTTTAGTTAGTGTCGGTCTACGTGAGCCTGATATCAGAAAGGTCTACTACTAAAATCAGTATGTTCGAGACAAATGGTCAACTGGGTCTTCTTAATCAGTCTTGAAGAACAAAAGGAGAAGCCAGTTTATATCTGACTCAGTGTAGACTTGTTAAGCAAGATATGATTTTAAGCGGAACCGAACTTTCAAAATTGTACAGCTTAAGGTTTGATTGACTTTGGTATTCTTCAACCAGCTTTGATCTGAAATAAGTGCAGGAGTTCATTGGTTGAATGTTTATGATGATGACTTAATGAGCGGTCTTGGAAGAAAGCAAAATTGACTAGCTGACCGGAGTGAACTGTTTCTGAGGGCATCTTATTGACGAATGAACTCCTTCCCAAAAGTCTTTAACCGGACGAATTTCTTGGGAGTGACCGGACTAATTCAACCTACTTCAGCAAGACAGGGCTGATTATTGTGAGACCTCAGACTAATTTCTATGCTGATCAGGTCCTAGCAGTTGCGAAGAATCAGACGATGAATAATCAAGAGGTCAAACTGGGTTTCACTGATTTAGTCGGATTCATCCAATCACTATATGAAGCGATGATCGCTCCATTTGAGCCTATAAAGAAATTAAAGAACACCACTGACCGGCTTTGAATGGTGTCCTTCGGTTTCAGCTCAACAAAGTAGCGACTGATTTCTTCATCAGCTCATTTTTGCGCTAACCATAATTCTCATATGAGATGAAGGGATCTGACCAAACTTCTCCAACTAACCGGAATTTATCAGACTGAAAATCTGAGAGATTGGATTTCTCAATTTACTACTGTCCGGACAGTGTGTGATCTGTGAGCCTGGGTTTCTTTGACCAAGTTTCTGATCTTTGGACTACGGTTAAAGGCTTGACCGTCAATTGGGGTCTACTATGGAAGCTTACTTTTTCACCGAACCAAAGAATCAAAGGTGGAAAGGGGCTGAATCGAATGGAGTTTTCTAAGCCAATGATAATCAACAAATTAAAAGAGATTGTGTGACCGCTTCTCTTTCTGCTAGTAACCGGATTAAGTTTTCGCATCAAGTCAACCAATTATGATGGAAACGACAAAACCAGCTCGCGACTTGCAATCGGTATCATGATCAAGCAGTCAAGCCCAAAAAGTCGTCTCCAGACCGGAAGTCAAGAAATTGAGCAACGACTGGAAAGAGTGGAATATCTTTACGCTCAGATGTCCAAACGCTGATCCGCAAACTCCAGCTGAAACTAGACTTACAGGCGGTCGCAACGACATATTTCTCGCTGCCTAGTTCTATCTAAAGGAAATCAGTTTATACGGTGAAGTTCAGACAGACGTGGCTGGAGTAGTTGCACGGAAAATAGAATATCGTCGCGCTCGATTGTCCGAACTTCAATCCGTCAACTCGCCTGCAAAGTAGACTCGTAGATGATCGCATCTGTGTAAAATTATCTGCTCACTAATGGCTGAGGAAGAGCAGTTCATCCTCCGAAGTACACCCTATTGCGCTGCCCCGGTTTGCAACACTCAATTCATGCTTGCTTTATCTTCTCCCATCTCGCTCATATGTGCCCTCATATTATTGGATTATAATCTCTTGAAGTTTAGATATGTTTAAGGGGGAGCATTATCTATTTTTGATAGGGGGAGAAATACTTTGGCGCTTGCATGCTCCTTTGTGAAATCATATGTCTAAGTGGATCCCTACTTGATAAGTTATGGACTGATTTACTTTCAGTTGGGGCTATTATTGAAATAAATAGGGGGAGAAAAATTCTTTTGATTATCACAAAAAGGGGGAGAAATATGTTAGTAAATGTCCTTATGTGTTCAAGTTTTGTGTTAATCAAAAGGGGGAGATTGTTGGATTAAAATATCTAAGCAATCCGGTTTGATAAACACAAAACTTAGTAATTGTATTACTAACATATTTACTGAGTGTGCAGATGAGCTCGGTTCGACAAATAGATATCAAATATGAGCTCAGGGCGAAAAATCGAGTCGGTCAACTGCCGGTCAATACTGGTCAACGCGGTCAACTGTCGGTCAACCCGGTTTCGGTCTGGTCAGACTGGACTGATCCGGTTTCGGTCTGGACTGGTCGGTTTCGGACTGGTCGGTCTTGGTCTGGACTGGTTCAGTCAATGACTGGTCAGGTCAATGACTGGATTGATGGTCAGCTGTGACTGATGTACAGCTGTTTACTGCAGCAACAGAGGTACAGACAGATAAAGCTGACAGCATTGACCAAAGTCAATAAAGGCTCCCAAAGGCTTCCAACGGGTATATTATTAAGTCTAACGGCTATTTCAAAGTGAGAAGACCTATAAAAACAACAGTGACGGGCAGAAACAAGCTAAGGATCCTAGAGAAAACCACATACACATTCAAAGAGAGATCCAAGAGAGAAGAACAAGAGCAAAGAGCAAAGAAGAAAATTAAGAGAGTTCTTCCAAGTGTGTGGGTTACAAATGTGAGAGAGCTACAACGTTCAAACCCACACACCTCACTCACATATTATAGAGTTGAGCTTAAGTAGATTAGTTGAGTGAGAGTCTTAGCACATAGACTATAAACAAGTGTATGTAGTCTTTGCATCGAGACGAAAAAGAATGGTGCCGTCTTAGCTAAGAGACGTAAAATATCAAAGTGGTTGTGAGGTTGCGGCCTACAACGTTTACGGTTGACCTTGCGTGGTGCCGTAAGTTTCCGATGGACTGTAAAAAGCTGTCGAAGTAGGTGGATTGTATTATACGACTGCCTAGGTGATTCACTAGATAAGGCTAAGGGCAGCCGGGTAGGTTGTACAATGAGTGTATAACTGAAGTCTAGTGAACCTTCCTTGCGAGGAAGAAGGGGAGATGTAGGAGAGTTAACTCCGAACTTCCATAACAAATCTCATGTCTCTTCCTACAAGTCAAAACACACACTCCAAATATTCACACCCAAGGTGTTCGACAAAATGCCTCCATCGTCTCGATACACCAAAACCGGACCAAATCACCCACGTACACAAATCACCATACATAGTTCACAATCAAGCCTAATATATTCCGCACTTGGCCTTGATTGAAGATTGGAAACCGGTTTCACTCTCTAACCGGATGTGAAACCCACGATGAGCAAAAAAAATGGTGACCGGTGTTATTCACCCCCCTCTAACACCCGGTCCACGATCCTAACACAGTTGAAGTACATAAGAAATCCTTTACCTCATCTCCTTCTTCTTCATCATCATCATCTTCAGAAGGTCTTTTTTCACCACCATCCATAAACAGCCTGCGTGTACTTATTCTTGAGCCACCTAAAACTCTTCCTAAAAGACCCTTTGACTTTCCCCTCCACAGAGTAGACTTTATAGCTCGCAACTCTCTTCTTCCTCTGAAACTCAGGATCAACAAACCCCAAGATTTCGAAGACGCCGACCTTTTTCCTCCGCCGAGGTTCCGCGGCGGCTCGGCGTAAGCATTGGAAGTGCTGTATGACCTTAAACCATCGTTATTGAACGTCGAGGGAGGGCCGTAGTACGGCTGAATCTGCATGTTTCCCTCGCTTTAGGACTTTGATCTGTAATCTTCCATTGATTTTCTTGAATGGGTTTCGTGGAGAAAGATCGATTCTTTGACCTGTGAGAGCCTTGAAAGCTTTCGTGGCTGTCTTGTGTGAGGTGAAAAGAAAATAAATCCAACATAAATTATAGGAATGACGCTTCTGCCCCTGATTGTTTTGTTAGTGGGAGTTGGACTGACGATTCTGCCCCTGCTTGTTTGTACTTGAAAAATTAAAGGAACCATTTCCCCCAAAATATCAGATGAGTAGCTTCGTCTCTCTATTGGCCTCAATTGGTCTCTGTAGTTATCGCTCCCCACGCGGGCACAGCATTCACCTTCGCCCCTATTGATTTACCAATATTCGTGCGAACGTACTGAAATTGTTATCTGTTTTACGAGACGATAACCGCAAGAGATTCGGAGGAGGACAACGATTTTTCTTCTTTTTTTTCCCCTCTAATTTCGTGTTTGTATTCTATCTCAATCTTGATAAGTTATGGCTTTGAGGCGCCTTCTGACTCAGGTAAGTTGCGGAAATTCATTACAGAAATCCCTGATGCATTAGTATTTCGTGTTTACATTTTTCGGATTCAGTGATTTTGATGAAGATTGTTTTGAATCTGTTTTTTTTTTCTCTCTGCCCGAGATGTGTAGTTTGAGGCAGAGAAACCCCTAGTTATGGGGCTATTTTGACTATGCTGTCAGCTGGTTTGAGTTATTTGGGTACTTTAGTTGTATTAAAATGGCTTCTTTCGTTAATTTTTTTGTAAGCTAACATTTTGTTGTACTAAGCTATTGGTAATCATTGCCATAGATAATGTTAGTCCTTTTTATCATTCATCATTTCCTTCGGAAGGTTCTTGTCATTTTTGATACAGCCCTCATGATGTTTACGAGTAGTATCAAGCGTCAATTTGATGAATTTGCTATTGAATTGCGCAACCTTCATACCGTCTTTGGTTTCGTGTTGTTAATTTGATTTTCTTGTGCTTGAATTGAAGGAATCTCAGTTGAGGCAGTTAAGCAGCTTTGCTTCTCGAAGTTACCAGATTTCACGATATGCTAAAAGAGCAGCAGGTATTCTCTATGACAAGGGAAACGGCTTACTTTTATGGGCTTATTATATGTTGCTGCTAAAGTACATCTTTGATCGAATCATTTGATTCCTGGGTTTTGTTCAGTTGTGGATTGTCATATCTTCAGTTTTACCATCCTGTGAGTCTCGCTCTTTAATTTCTTGATACAGCAACTGGGCGCTCTAGTAATATGGGAACTACTATTGGAGTTCGATCCAGTAACTTTGGGAGTCTAGCCTACAAATTTCGTGACACCGATAGATCAAATGGTGTTGCATACATTAAGGAGCTTTACCATCGGAATGATCCCGAAGCAGTCATACAGTTGTTTGAGACTCAACCATCTTTACATTCCAACCCGTCAGCTCTTGCTGAATATGTCAAAGCTCTGGTTAAGGTTGATCGACTTGATGAAAGTGAGCTGCTTAAAACATTGCACAGGGGTGAGTATATTATATCGTTCTCAGAATTTCTGCATCGTCCTTCCTTCACAATATTGAGCTCAATGCATGAGTTTGATGTCTATGTTAAGATTATTTTAACTGTGGACGATGACAGGGATGTCTCGAGCAACTTACACCCAGGTGGATAAAGAGAGTGGTGGAGCACTTTCAGCCCTCAAGTCTTCGAAAGATGGAGTCCTTGGTACTGCAAGTGCCCCTATACACATGGTGGCTGCTGAAGGGGGTAGTATCAAAGATCAATTGTGGCGAACTGTACGTTCTTTGGGTTTGACTTTCCTCCTCATATCTGGGATTGGTGCATTGATTGAGGACAGAGGAATTACTAAAGGTGATGTATTATTCCTAAAAATTGGTTTAGAAAATCACGACGAGTATAGAATTATTTTACTAATCAACACAGTTCCTGGAGCAGGGCTTGGATTACATGAAGAAGTTCAACCCACTATGGAGTCCAATACAAAGTTCAGCGATGTGAAAGGGGTTGATGAGGCAAAATATGAGCTCGAAGAAATCGTTCATTATCTGCGTGATCCCAAGGTACTCCATGACCATTGGTCATAGACCTTATTCTTACAAAATGGTATCCTCATCATCAGGGACAAACTTCCCGTTCGCAATTATCAACTACCCGTTTTGTCCTTGCAGCGTTTCACTCGTCTTGGTGGGAAGCTTCCGAAAGGCGTTCTTCTTGTGGGCCCCCCTGGAACTGGCAAAACTATGTTGGCAAGAGCCATAGCAGGAGAAGCAGGCGTTCCCTTCTTCTCTTGCAGTGGCAGTGAATTCGAAGAAATGTTTGTCGGCGTTGGAGCACGAAGAGTGAGGGATCTCTTCGCCGCTGCAAAAAAGAGATCGCCTTGCATCATTTTCATCGATGAGATCGACGCCATAGGTGGCAGTCGTAATCCAAAGGACCAGCAATACCTGAAAATGACCTTGAATCAATTGCTAGTCGAGCTCGATGGGTTCAAACAGAACGAAGGCATTATCGTGATCGCGGCGACAAACTTCCCAGAATCGCTGGACAAAGCTCTGGTGAGGCCCGGGCGATTCGATCGACATATTGTCGTCCCAAATCCCGACGTTGAAGGAAGGAGACAGATCCTCGAGTCCCACATGTCGAAGGTAGTCAAGTTAAATAATTCCTCATTGAAAAAGAATCATCGTTCTTCACTCTCTCTAAATCACATCAACATTTAATCCCATCTCATAGGTGCTCAAGGCCGAAGATGTCGACCTAATGATCATCGCAAGGGGCACGCCAGGATTCTCAGGCGCCGACCTCGCAAACTTAGTCAACGTTGCCGCCCTCAAAGCAGCAATGGACGGCGCAAAGGCTGTGTCGATGGCCGACCTTGAGCACGCCAAGGACAAGATAATGATGGGAAGCGAAAGAAAGTCCGCGGTCATATCTCCCGAAAGTCGAAAGCTCACAGCCTACCACGAGGGAGGCCATGCCCTAGTCGCAATACACACCGATGGAGCTTTGCCCGTCCACAAAGCGACCATTGTCCCTCGAGGAATGGCTCTTGGAATGGTTTCCCAACTTCCCGAAAAGGACGAAACGAGCATCTCTCGAAAGCAGATGCTCGCTCGCCTCGACGTGTGCATGGGCGGGCGGGTCGCGGAGGAGTTGATCTTCGGAGAGAGCGAAGTTACTTCAGGGGCGTCGAGCGACCTTCAACAGGCGACGAAATTGGCCAGGGCTATGGTGACAAAGTATGGGATGAGCAAACAAGTAGGCGTAGTGGCCCACGATTACGACGATAATGGGAAGAGTATGAGCACGGAGACGAGGCTGATGATCGAAAGGGAAGTGAGGGAGTTTCTCGAGCGTGCGTACAACAATGCGAAGGGTATCCTCACGACTCATAATAAGGAGCTCCACGCACTGGCGAATGCTTTGCTCGAGAAGGAGACTTTGACTGGAAATCAGATCAAGGCTTTGCTGAGTAACGCGAACGATTCGAAGCAATCTCAGCAGCTTGGACAGCCCATCGTTGCTGCTGCTGCTTCGCGGAGTAGTTCATCGTCGTCGTCGAGCGCTGCCTCGGCGGCGGCGGCCGCCACGGCTGCGGCAAAGTCGAAAGGTATTGCTTCGGTATGAAAAGATATTATTAATCTTGATTTTGGAGAAGATGCTGATTTTAGAATAAGGCCATTGATTTTGGAGCCTTCTGTCTGTATTAAGAGATATTATTAATCTTGATTTTGTGCTGTAATTTCGTCTACTTTTGGTTATTCGCCACCAAAAAACATGTAATTTCGAATCAACCCCTCATTATACCCATTATTTTACCATTATACCCCGTAAAAAATTTGTCTCACTTGCGGAGGACGATGGAAGATGTCGCCCGGATCTGATCGGGTTTTTGGGCGGGTCGGATTCATGGGTATGGTAGCTGGACCTGCCCGAACTTATGTTCGTTGAGTTGCTTACATATGACCGCGTTAGTCATGGCGTCAGCAGAGAGTTTCCCTTCGATCGTTTTTCTATAGATGAAACTGGATTACTATTCACCGCCCCTAAAGGACCGGAAAAAGACGGTTTTTGCCCTTATAATATTTAAATTAATTTAAAAAGAAAAAACTAACTAAATATATAATTCCGGTACGAAATACTGAAAACTACATACACAAATAAATTCGAAGTATCGATCGGTACGGAAAAAAAAAAATTTGATTTACCCTTATCTCTCAACTAATAAAGCAATGAGGGCATTTCAGTATCGACTTACATCGGTCCTAAAATGTTAAATCGAATTTTTTTTTCCGTATCGATCGATCGTTCGAATTTATTTGTGTATGTAGTTTTCAGTATTTCGTAACGGAATTATATATTTAGTTACTTTTTTTTTAAATTAATTTAAATATCATAAGGGCAAAAATGTCTTTTTTCAGCCCTTTAGGGGTGACAAGTAAAAAAGGGCGGTTAATAGTAACTAATTAGATGGTCTTTTTCCTTTTATCAATTGTTTATTACGTCATTTCCGCTGTTTTTTGACTCTTTTGTGCTGGGATGATGGAGAGAGAGCGTCCGAGAAAATCATAGATTATTTCAAGCATTGACTCTAAAAAAGCTAATCGTAATTCTAGCGTAGTACAGACAGAGGTTTATTAATAATGGCATTACAAGCAGAAACGGTCCGTTGACTCTGACCAGTCAACTGTTCATATTTCCACGTTTCCATTGTTTGACTTGGACAAAATACTGTCGTTTTTTTTCCTTGGATTCATTTCTATCCTTCCAAGCTCCAATAAGTACTCCTCCCTAGAGAGAGAAAGAAGCATTTCTCAGCTGGAAAAAAGAGCAAGACTTCGATGAACAGAAACTATCGTTGTTTCATCGTCCCCAGTTAGAAACGCCGCCTTTCTTGATTTCATGCAATAAGCTGATTTTGTTTATTATTATTATGGGTATCTGCTTTAGTAGCTCTGCTTCTGTCGGCAAGAAGAAATCGCCGGCCAGCAGCGGCCAGTTCAATTCAGGTTCTCTCTCATCTCTCTCTCTCTCTCTCTCTCACTCTCTCATATCTCATCTCTCTCTCTCATCACTCTCGCTTATGTAATCCCTTTGACTTTGTTGAAGAGCTGACGCCATCATCATCGTCGGCGACAACGATGTGGTCTTCGAGCGCAAAGGGCGGCAGCGTAAGTACGGTCAGCAGCACCAGCAGCAAATCATCGAAGGTGCTGTCTTCGTCTGGGCCGAGTCAGACGACGATCGTCGGCCACCACCACCACCACCACGCGAATCTCAGGATGTTCTCCTTCGCCGAGCTGAGAGCCGCCACGAGAAATTTCAGAAACGACACCGTTCTGGGCGAGGGCGGGTTCGGAAAAGTCTACAAGGGCTCCCTCGCCCTCGAAAGGGACGGCAAGAGTGGGCAGCCGTCCACCGTGGCTATCAAGAAGCTGAATTCCGAGAGCGTGCAAGGACTCGAAGAATGGCAAGTAAGCCTCCGCTCATCCATTCTTAATTACAAGCAACCTTTTGGATCAGTGCAAAAATGCCATCCATTAAAGACCCCATTAGATCTTCCTTCCAATGAGGCTGAGTGAGGGCTATACCAAACTCACCCGTCGTGCCGAAGGAGTGTACAAGGTCTAAGTGGGTCTTTAATGGACATTTTTTACTAAGAACCTTACGTATATTTCGTGGTCCATATTTATAACATATTCGCCTCGCCCGTATGCAGTCCGAGGTGAACTTTCTCGGAATGCTTACCCATCCGAACTTGGTGAAGCTGCTGGGCTACTGCGGGGAGGAGGAAGAACTCCTGCTCGTCTACGAGTTCATGCAGAAGGGAAGCTTAGAGAACCATCTCTTCGGAAGTACGCAAAAAGATTCTCCATTATTTCATCCGTTCCATTTTTCGATTGTTTCACAAGCTTGATGAATACGACATGTCTATAGGAGGTTCGGCCGCTCAGCCACTCCCATGGGACGTTAGGCTCAAGATACTCATCGGCGCTGGCCGTGGCCTCGCCTATCTACACTCCTTGGATAGGAAGGTCATCTACAGAGACTTCAAGGCTTCAAACATACTCCTCGACGGCGTGAGTTCTCTCTCTCTCTCTCTCTCTCTCTCTCTCTCTCTCTCTCTCTCTCTCCCGACATTATTACACGATATAAAAAATCTGAGGTTTTGATCGATCTTTTTGCCGCAGTCTTACCATCCCAAGATCTCTGATTTTGGCCTGGCGAAAATAGGCCCGACGGCGAGTAGGTCCCACCTGACGACTCAGGTCATGGGGACCCACGGATACGCAGCCCCGGAATACGTGGCGACGGGCCACCTGTACGTAAAGAGCGACGTGTACGGCTTCGGCGTAGTTCTCGTAGAGATGCTGACCGGGCTTCGGGCCCACGATCCGAACCGCCCGAGCGGGCAGCAGAATCTGGTCGACTGGATAAAGCCTCTCTTGAGCGATAGGAAGAGGCTTAAGAAGGTCATGGACTCACGGTTAGAGGGAAGGTACCCTTCGAGGTCGGCCCTTAGAATAGCTCAGCTCGCCATAACTTGCCTCGAAAACGAGCCGAAGAATAGGCCGTCCATGAAAGAGATCGTCGAGGCGCTTGAGCTCATAGAATCGGCGAACGAAAGGCCGAGCGATCAAAGAGGAAGGTATCAGACAAACAGCAATTATGCTTCTTCGGCTAATCTACGCCCACAGTACTATCAGAATCGTTCTCCGCTTCATCCGAGGGAGGAATCAGCCCGTCGGGCCTATCCGTTGCCTTCAAGGGCTTAGTGATGGGGCGGGAATTACGTTGTTTTCTTGTGAAGAGTAAGCTAGATTCGGGAAATTGGGAGAGGTCTCAAGTAGTAGTGGCTTCATCTGTCTCCTGTCTGTGTATTATAGAGAGTGCAATCAATGTGTTAATTACTGGTAAGTTTTGTGGAGTGATATTTAGTAAGACATACAATTGAATGCTAAACTCCTATGTAATAACGCCAAGTGATAGTTAAGACATGAATATCATGAAGTATAAGCAATGCATATTGAATGATAAAAGAAGTTGGGTTGAGGAAAACGAACTGCAGAGAGAAATGAATTTTTTTGGCCTATATTGCCAATCGACGGAGTTCGCCGGTGTTCAGGTCAAACTTCCGATGCTGGGAGAGAATAGGAGCAGTGCAGATTGCATTTATTTGTGATATGGTCAAGCCGTTTTGACCCTTGGGAGCATTTGAGGACATCGTCTGCAGAATTTGCAGAGGGTCGCCGTGGCTAACGATCAGCACTGTACAACTGCATAATAAGGTAACACCATGCCAAATTTCATTTTAGTCCCGCCAATAAGATCAAACAGCTAATGAAGTTCAGTGATCATTTAAAGATGTGAAGATATCAATCAAGCATTACTTTTGAAACTCTGATTCGATCGCCACTAAAGCATGTTTCAGTCTGGTTGCTACATCGGCGACACTTTCTCCTCCTTCAGGCTTCAAGAAGGGATCTTTCTTATCCATGGCCCAAATCTCGGGGTACTATTGAAGAAATAATCAGGATACTTAAGTTGTGAGCTTATCTTTATCAAGAAATGTATTGCTAATTTTATGTTAGGTCCAAGAAACTGAAGAAAATAAGACAACACCATTATAAGCTAGAAAAATGGAGCTCAAACTATCATGCACATTGATCCAAAAATTGATGAGTGCTTACCTTATCAGCAGACATCAACTCAAATGAAGGACCGAAATATCGCTCTCTCAAATCGTCCATAACCTGTATATATTATGCGAATAAGGCCTAGAGGACAAAGAGACAATAACTATAAACCCAATTTTGTGAAATTTGTATCATTATCATCAGGCGACATCATCGGTGGATTTGGTTTAGAGGTGAAAAAAATTGAGCGACAGTGAAATAAGAACTCTACCTTGCATTGTGGAGGTTCGAATGGTATATTCAAGACGGAAGCAACGAGTTTAGCTGTATGAGTCGTCCTTGCAAACGGTGAATAGCATATCCGTACATGTTCCATACCAATAGAATTCTCCTTTAGTTCCTGCACAGAACAGATAGACGTTCATGGATCGCCGATCAAATACAGAGTTTGTCACATGACTCTCAGCTAGGTATTTCCGATTCTCATCCGCCAAGCGATTGAATCGTTCGTAGAGGAAATTAATTCATCGATTTTCAATCAAACTAGTTACTCGCCTTCAGAAAACATTCTCCAGCTAGACGAGCCTGATGCTCTCCATCGACAGCCAATCGATACTCTTCGCGAACACCATTTTCCTGTCATACGTAACAACCCAATCATCAACGACGATATGAATTCACAAAGGTATAGAAAGCCGAAGCACAAAAAAAAAATCGGTAGACCATAGAGGAGACGATGAGCCCCTTCTCGTTGGGGATGCTTTTCCCATGCCTGAGAACCCAATAACTGTTCTTCAAAACGATTTCTTCATTCTCCATGCCAAGATGATGATGTTTGGTAGAATCCACGCTGCCTCTGTTCTGTACACTTTCGCCTACGTTGAGTTGAGATCGCAGCTCAAGGACTTTTGTTGTGTCATGCGCGCAGCACGTGACTCAGATTATATTTTTCCAATTCCTTTTTTAAATACTTTATTTTCTCCAATTAATACATGGTAATTGAATTTGCTTGCACTCTATTTATTATACACTTTGATCGAAAAATTACACGTCATTTCCACGACGATGACGTGCTCGACTCAGCTCAGCTGATACGCTCCGATTCGATGCGACGCAGAAGATCGTCGTAAACCTCGACGGAGCTCGCGGCGAACCTCTCCGCCGCCTCTAGAGCGCGCTGCAGACTTGCCTGGAGGCCCTCGGCGTTCTCCGTTCTGTCCCTATCCCACAATTGAAGCACGTTTGAGGCGAAATCGCGCATGGAATTGACGGCTTCCCTCTCGGAGATTCTATCCAGAGATTGCCACCAATGGTCGCAGACCACGAAGACCGACGGCGCGCCGATCCTACCCGGCGAGAACGGGACGATACCGTCTAGGGTTTCCTCGGGAGCGTAGAGAAGGCATTTCATGAGCCATCGGTGCATCGATCTCACGTACTCCTTTTGTGACCCAACCCAATCGGAGAACCTCTGAGCCCAATCGACGGCGTCGTGCTCGAGCTGTCTGGCGGCCTCAAATTGAGCTTCGGTGAATTGGTTTCTCAGCGCCATGGAGTCTAATCGTTTGGCTTCTGCAATGGCTCGGCGCTGATTTCGGCTGCACTCAAGCATGGACTTCCACATTGTTGCTAACCTAATCGACAAATTCGACAGACATTGATCAAGAAAAAGAACGAGTCGATCGGTCGACTGAGATCGATAATACGAACCGCTGGATGAATTCACGAAGCTGCGGCCACATTTCGTCGTCCCTCAAGGCGTTTATCTTCATGGAGATCTTATCAATCACCTGTATTGCAATGTTTATTCTAGCGGAGAGACTCCTGACTGAAGCCTTAGTGTTATCGATCTTATGAGCCTCTGCGCCCTTCTCGTCGAGTAGCTTCAGCTTCTGAGACTTACGTTCGTGTATTGTTCTCAGCTTCTCCTCGGCCTGCAAATCGAGCATCATTGGAGGCCTCCGAGAAACTTAGACACATTTACACACACAAAGAATTTAGCGTTGGCTGATGTACCTTGACTTCTTGGTGCAGTTTCTTCTCCCACAGATGCAGCTTGTGTAATACAGAGGATAGGTTCTTGGATCTCAAATCCATTTCTTGGTCCACATCTAAGGCAGGTTCATCACCACCGTTCAAGCCTTTGAAGGCCGAGGAAAGCGCCGGAAAACGCAGTAGCTTGGGGTAAACTGCTACATCGAAAGAGGCAAAGAATGATCGGTACAGAATAGACTAATCGAATCTCTAGCTGCTTCTTTCGTATTTTGATGCAAATGGCGCATAAAGATTGAAGCCTACCGTAATGGACGCTGTGCTTTCTCTTGTAAGGTGGAAGCTTCTCAACCTCGAGAAACTCGGCAAGCTCGGTTAAGGACTCAGAGGCTCGTTCGAACTCTAGGTGAATCCCTCCGACTACATCGATATCATCCTTGAATTTGCTTCCGGCCCGAGGTTTAGCTCCCAAAGTACTAGCAAGAGCTTTGGGTTCGCCGGCCACCTTCTTATCCACCGCCTCATCCCTAACCGTCTCAGCCTCCTCCGGCGGTGGCTTGGGCCGGCCGGCGAGATTCTGATCGTCAATAACTTCCTTTACGACTTGGTCGTCCTCATTCTCGTCCTCTAAATCAGGGATACCTTCCTTTTCTCTGACCTCCGTGGAGTCTTGACTTTGAGGGTAAGACGGGTAATAATACCCCTCAAAGCTGCTTTCGAAAGGGTTGAGAAAATCCCAGTTGGAAGGCGGCGGCGGAGGAGGTGGAGGTGGCGGTTCTTGGGAGGATGCCAAGCCATCGTTTTCAGTGCTGTTGTAGTTATTATTGGGATTAGTACTTCGGTAAGGAAAAGAGGATGACGCTGATTCGCCCACGTACACAGTTTCAGTAGTGAGCTGCTGCTGAGTGTGTATAACAGAAGGATGCGTCGTTCTATTCTTCTTCATATAACTGACGTTCGTACGCCCGACTCCTCCGGCGAGGCTGAGCTCCGCCGGAGGTGACGGCTCCGGCTCCGGCGAACCATCTCCGGCGTCCGGCGGATCGCTGCCCAAGAAACCCTCCAGCGAGGCGCCGACGGCCTTCAGCGAATGGATGTACGCCACGTGGGCCTCGGCGAGGGCGTAGCGCTTCTGTATGGCCTCGTCGAGAAACCCACAGCGCTCGTGGCAAAGGCGCACGGCTGGCATCTCGTCGACCTTCGAATTCGCGCACCCCATCCGACCTGACCCGACCCGCGCGAAAACGGAGCGATAGATCACCAAATCATATTAAAGGTTCGTTTTTTTTTTGTCCCCGATTCTGTTGTGCGTTTGAAAGATATCTACACCGTTACTTGGAAGTGCTATCATATCATATTATTGCAGCATTATTATAATTTATGGTAGATGGGTTGGGTTGAAGGGATCGGCGAGTATATCCATACAGTGGCGCCTTTAAATTCATCTTTATGGCATATAACATATGTATAAAGCTACCACGCACTGTAGGGAATTCGGAGAACTTTAATAAGGATCTCTTAAAGAGTAGCCCCCACCATGTATTGTATATCGGAATATGAGAAAGTCGAATAACTAAAGAGCTCTTTCTGTGCTTGATTATTCTTACACATGGGGTCTGCTTGAATCCTAATATTCTTGATAAATAACGCCAAGTTGCTGCATGCCTCGGAGCTTCCATAGCCGTCTTCTTCAGTCTTGTTTGTCGTAGAACCAAGGGAAATACAGAGAATGGTTACGAGCTCTAATGTAATTCGAATGTGGATGAATAATCCCTATTGCTTTAGCGGTGCATGGAAAAAGATGATGAGAAAACTTTACCTGCCCAGCTTCTGTAATAAACCAAATTATCATGGAAGTTGCGTTTCAAGATCATTGTTACACTTACAAGATTAGAGAGGCCATGGGATGGGACTAGTCAGTAGTTATTTTTTTTTTTAATTACTAAACTTACTATGTACTTGCCGCCCACTTATTTGTTGATTCAAATTATATTCGGCGTTACCCAAAATTAAACAAGAGAGAGCATTAAGAAGGCATGGAAAAGCTCCAAACTTTTTCCGACTACCAATGCCTGAATTCACTTGCCCAAGAGAGGTTGTCCGAGCAACGTACTATGTGGTCGGTGACCGTCCAAACCGACCCAAGCCCTAACTTTCTCCGTTCACTACTATCGATTAAACGATACAGATTTTTTATTTAATAACTAAAATCGATGCAATCCCACTTCGATTTCATCAAACTCCACTTGTATATATATATTCAGTAGCCTCATTCACTTTCAGTTGCAGCAGCTACTACTTTTTACTTCATCCAACTATGGCGCAAGAGCATGCAAATGACACCGCCAGCGAGTTTCCGGCGGAGACAAAGGAGCGGGGATGCTTCGACTTGTTGAAGAAGAAGGGGGAGAAGACCAACGCCGACAAGGATGACGTCGTCGTGACGGTGAACAGCCCGGCGGATAAGGAGGACAAGCAGCATACTTCGGCGGAGCTCCACCGTCATCACAGCCACTCTAGCTCTGTAAGCTTTTTTTTTTTTTCATGAAATCTCCATTCATGTAAGATTGGTTAATCTGCAACTTGAGACTAAGCTAAATGCAAAACTATGACTTCTGTATGCAGTCCAGCGAGGAGGAGGAAGAGGGAGTAGGAGAAGGGGGTGAACGGAAAACGAAGAAGAAAAAGACGGGTCTGAGAGAGTCTATCAAGGAGAAATTACCATATTCTTGAAGGAGGCCCTTGGATATTCAATGGCCAACCCCTTTTTCTGGAGGAATGGAAATTGGGCATGACACTTGAACGAAAACAACACAACGAAGTCCCTACCTGGGTTAAATTCTTCCATCTTCCTTCTGAATATTGGACCAAAGAAGGACTAGGGCTCATTGCTAGTGCCGTTGGTAAGCCACTTTTCCCTGATGCATTACGACATCTATGGAGCGTATTGACTATGCCCGGGTTTGTGTGATCAAAAAGCTGGACGAGCCATATCTAGACTCATTCAATCTACGACTGCCTACTTCAGTGGGAGGGGAACATAGGGTAATTAAGATACCGGTCGAGTACGAGTGGAGACCCCCACGATGCACCTCATGCTCTAACCTAGGACACACCTCAGCCGTTTGCCCAACTAGTAAGGCAATTGACAAGCTGAAAGCAACACCTAAAGTACGACCTCAACAACCTCAAAAACAATGGAGGCGGAATGACAAAGGAAAAGCTCCAAAAGTTCCAATGGTTTCAAGACCACCGAATAAGATACAGTCCAAGAATCAGCCCATAAATCAAGCTGTGAAAGCCTCTACAATTTGCCAACCAGTAACCCCCAACTGCAATGGCTAAGTGTCGGAAAAGGGAAGATTGTAAAGGACGCTATGGTAGCAATGGAAGTCACTAGAGAAAGGGGAAAATGTTCATATCCTACCCCCCCATTTAGAGAGCAGCACCCCCTACAAATCACTTTGACGGACACTATACAACCACCAAACGTGAATCAAAACACAAGAGAGGGACCCACTAGTACGGTACATATTGATGACGATTCCATAGATACTAACCCTTTCAATGCTCTTGTAGGTCTTGATGATGAGGGCGAACAAAACCGGGGTCCTATAGCAGCCCCTGACCCACCCTCTTTATGATACCCTTAGGTGTTTGGAATGTACGGGGTCTCAACAGAAGAGACCACATGAGGGCGGTGGCCGACCTCATTTCGAAAAATGGTTTATTACTTATTGGACTTCTTGAAACTAGGGTAGCTGAATCTAATGCCTCATTGATATCTGAATCTATTCGTTCACATTGGGATTGGTTTTTCGATTACAACTCGGACCCTGGCAAACGCATCTGGATTGGGTGGGATCCGCGGTTCGTTCGTGTTACTATTATGGGAAGTTCCTCTCAAGCTATCCATTGTAAGGTCTCTTCTCTTGCAGACTTAGAGGAATTTTTTGTGAGTTTTGTGTATGGCCTTAACTCAAGGGATGAGAGACGTGTATTGTGGGATAATCTTATTGCTACTTCGGTTGATCGATCGAACGTCCCTTGGCTGGTTTTGGGGGATTTTAATGCTGTTGTTCATCATAATGAAGCTCGTGGTGGCTCCCCCGATCCATCTGATTTTCACGACCTTCGAAGCTGTCTTGTGTCCACGGATTTGATCTCCCTGCCTTCAACGGGCTCTTGGTTCACATGGTATAATCAGAGGAGTGGAGACGCTGGAATTTGGCGCAGATTGGATCGAATGGTGGCAAACCCATATTGGTTCAACTCTTATGGCGATATTAAATATAGGAGCGAACTTCCATCTACATCTGATCATAGCCCTCTCATTTTGGAATGGGCTTCTAGAACACAACCACAAGGTACGTACTTCCGCTTTGACAATTTCCTTACGACCGATATGCGGTTTTTACCCTTGTGCAGAAAATATGGAACATCCACGTCACGGGGTTCCCTATGTTTACTGTGGTATCCCGTCTAAAGATGCTTAAACCACACATTAAAGATCTGCGAAGAGCTAAGGGAAATCTCCAACGGAATGTGGCCGAAGCTAAAAAACTCCTTGCTACATGCCAGGCCCTCTCTGCTAGCTATCCACAAGAAGTAGCTATCCACCGTTTGGAACGTATATGTCGTAATCTCTACTCTAAGGCGGTTCATATTGAACAATCGGACTTGCAACAACGGGCAAAACTCCACTGGCTTAAAGATGGGGATCAATGTACATCATATTTCTTCAAGAAAGTACAAACAAGGCGGGTCATCAACCGTATCTTCAGCCTGGAAGGTGACAATGGTACAGTTTTTGAGGGCGAGAATCAGGTGAAGAATGAATTGATTCGATATTATTCTGACCTCCTTGGACAGACTTCGCTTCGAACCCCAACATTCTCGCTAGGTCAATACCTCCCACGTAAGTTATCGGATCCCGATGCTGCGTTTATGATCAGACCTATAGAAGATGCTGAGATCAAGGATGCGCTGTTTTCTATTGATGACAATAAAGCACCTGGCCCGGATGGATTTCAGCTGCTTTCTTTAAAACTGCTTGGTCAATTATCGGGATTGATATCACTAGGGCGATTAAGGATTTTTTTGCTTCGGGGCGCCTTCTTCGGGAACTGAATACAACGATTATCTCTCTCATTCCCAAGATTGACCACCCTCGTCATGCCTCTGACTTCAGACCCATCTCTTGCTGCAATGTGCTCTATAAGGTCATATCGAAAATTCTTGCAAACCGCATAAAAGGCAGCTTGACAGACCTCGTCCACAACACACAAACGGCCTTTATCCCTGGGCGATCCATCAGTGACAACATCCTTCTAGCTCAGGAACTTTGCCATGGCTACAACAACAAAAGCCTCCCACCTCGTACTACTTTCAAGGTTGATATCGCAAAGGCTTACGACAAGGTGGAATGGGATTTCATCATCACTACTTTACAAGCAATGAATTTTCATCCTTGCTTTATTTCTTGGATTCGAAGTTGCATCACTACACGAGGTACTCAATTAATATTAATGGTAGGGCTGAGGGGTATTTCGAAGGTCGTCGTGGCATCAGACAAGGGGACCCCATCTCACCATATTTATTCACTTTGGTAATGGAAGTACTCTATGGCATACTATACCAGAAAATCTATATGGATGGGAATTTTCAGTTCCATTGGCGATGTGAGACGATAGGTCTTTTCATGATTTCTTTCGCGGACGACGTGCTCTTATCTAGCCATGCAAATGCTCATTCGATCACAATCTTAATGGAAGGCCTCCGCGACTTTGCTGCTATGTCAGGCCTTGCGGTGAATACCTTGAAGAGTGAATTTTTCGTTTCTAAGAGGGCAGCTGCCCTTGCTACCACCATCAGTGGTATTACAGGGTTTTCTATGGGCTCTCTCCCTGTCCGTTATTTGGGAGTTCCCCTCCTCACGTCACGTCTCACCATCAAGGATTGCGCTCCCCTTATTACCAGAGTCGAAAAACGAATTGGTTCATGGTTGAATAAATCCTTATCCTATGCTGGAAGGACGCAACTAATAAGATCTGTCCTTACATCCCTCTATGTGTATTGGGCTGGGGTCCTCCCGCTCCCCAAAGGCGTCATACGTGACATTGAAGCACGGTTACGGAATTTTCTTTGGAGTGGATCCGCAGCTAAGGTGGCATGGTCGGATATCTGTCTTCCGCGTAAAGAGGGAGGATTAGGGATTCGCTCGCTTACAAGTGATAATCAGGCTCTCCTTATGAAGCAACTTTGGAACCTATCGAAGCGTGACTCCTCTTCTGTTTGGGTGGACTGGAATCTTCGCACGCGTCTTCACAACAAATCACTCTGGACCATCACTCCCTCCACACGCGCTTCTTGGAGTTGGAACAAATTGATGAAGATGCGCTCCCGCTTTCTCCAGCTCATTCGCTTTAGGATTGGTAATGGCTCATCATTGCTGCTTTGGAAGGACCCTTGGATGAATGGCAGGCCACTTATCGACTCTTACCCGCACGGTCCGTCCGTTATGGGATGGCCTACGGATAGCAAGCTCTCCACCGTCATCAACGCTGATGGATGGAATTGGCCTAGCCAGAATACGAGAAGATATTTAGATTTTTGCCAACGATTACCCCATGTCTTCCCTAATGATCATGATTCTATTGTTTGGACAGGTACATCTAGTGGCCACTTCAATGTGTCCTCAGCTCGTGATGCCATCAGAATCCACCAGAATCCACCAATATGGACTCATCTTTTTGGCGGATGTCTCAGCATCCCCAAAAATGAGTTCATTCTTTGGATGGCCTTTCGGGATAGATTGCCAACGAGGGACAAACCATGGATTGCTAGCCAGGCGAACTCGAGCACTTGTATCCTATGTGATGATAACATTGTGGAGAATATTAACCATATTTTTTTCCATTGTTCTTTCTCTCATTGTTGCTTGCAGGTACTTAAGACTAAGGTGGGACTCCGATGGCCAAACAGGAGCTGGCACACTGATGTAGAATGGGCTGCCCATGCATGGAGAGGAAGACATCTGGTCAATCTTTCAAACCGCCACCTTTTAGCCGCCCTCGTGTATAACATATGGATTGAAAGAAACAAGAGGTGGCATGAGAACATCAGTAATACGCCGGCCAGAATTGCGGATGAAGTAATTTCTACTCTTCAACTACGCTTGAAGACTATCTCATCGAGATATAGCCTTCAACTGAGCGCTTTGCGCCGTACTTGGCACATAGCTTGGTAGCCCTGCTGGCGCTACATCTGGTGCCGGAAACCTGTAGATGGATGTGGTTTTGACATCCTACCCTTGCCTGTATCGAATGTCTATCATTTTTTGGCTTTAGTCTTGTTGGGACTTTGTGGGATGTCTGGGTTGCTTGGTTCTTTTTTGGGCTGTGTGACCGGTAGAATGTTACCGTGTGTCGCGTCATGAGCAATATCATGAGCGCTTTCTGTACCTCCTGTTTTCTTTTTTTAGTGAAAATTCCCCAAAAAAAAAAAAAAGAGAGTACCCACGTGCAAAACGACACGTGCGTCCCCATGGAAGAAGAGCAAACTGCAGAAGAGAAGAAAGGGTTCTTGGAGAAGATCAAAGAGAAGCTGCCCGGCGGCAAGAACCATGGTGAAGAGGCCAAGGTCGTCGAGACTCAAGCTCCATCTTCTTCTTCAGCTCACGCTGATGATGGAAAGGAGAAGAAGGGCATAATCGACAAGATCAAGGAGAAGTTACCTGGGAACCACAAATCTTGATCATGATAGCGAGTTGAAGAAGTAGGATTGAGTCTCGTTCTTTTGCATTCTTATTAACATCTCTACTCTACTGATGTTGTCGTTTCGTTTCTTGTCTTGGATCATCCATCTGTTTCGCGTGTTATCTTATCAGCTAGCTTTTCCTCAGTCTCTCTTTGTTTCCATGAAATTCGAGGCTTGACTCTGATTTTGGGGAGTACTAATTCGTAGTTTTTCGTGCGTTTGGGGAAATTGCGTAATATGAAAAATTATAGGGTCAAAACTAAAATACCAAAAAATTAGGGCAAGCTTGTAAAAATTGTAATGGGCCGTTTAGTTAAGGAACCGCACTAATGAACAAATCGCAGGCCCATTAATGTTGTAATAAATAAGCAATCTCCTATACTACAATACAAATGAGTGCACACGTCATCGTCTAGGATAGTCGACTGCAGTACTCGTCAACGCCATCGACGATTCATGACGTCTTTGATATGAATAGGAAAACGAAACTACTACATACAATAAATAGTCTCTTCAGTTCAAAGGCAACGCAAAGCAGCTTAAGTTGAAAATCGAAGAAAAAACTTATATCCCCAATTGATCATTCCACTAGAATGGCGAGCGTCAGCTCATCGAAGAAGGTGGACGGAGATCCACCGCAAGGTCTTGATAAGCTCCCCCCTTCATTGATTGCGACCATCATGTCGAAGCTTGACGTTGTTTCCATCCAATCGATGGCCTCCACGTGTAAGGCGTTCGCCTCCTGCGCCGCTCAGATCCAATCTTTCGTACCTAGCTTCCATCTACTGGTAAGCGCTCTACGCGTCAATTCTCACCGATGATCTGATTTATAAGTTGTTTTGTTTGTTTTCCTGATCGTGTCTTTCGATTTTGTTGTTTTCTTTCCTCATTAAAACTGAAGGACATTTCCCCGACGATGGACATAGTCAATCGGTTTCTGGGTACGGAAAATTCGCATTTGAGGAGCGCGAGGGTGGATTGCTCGCGCCTGGACGGGTCCTTTCTCAACATCCTCCTTCGTCCCTCTCTGAAGGAGCTTTACCTTCGTAATTCTCATCATTTTAGCGGGACTATGTTGTCTCAGATCGGACATAATTGCAGGGAGCTCAAGTAAGGTTCTTTTCGTCTTGTATATAGACTTTGTGTCCCTCCAAAATTTGTATATCAAGATAGATGAGCGTAGAGCGGTGGCTTGGATTTTTATGCTCTCCGCCAGGTTCTTGTACTTGAATTCTGTTTCCGAGAAGTGGGGGATGATGCTTGATGTGGCGCATCTTGAGGCATTGTTTAATGGCTGCAGTCAATTGGAAGTATGATTCTTTGTCTTATCTTAAAATTGACTTCGATTGTCGTATGGCATAGCTCTTGGTGGTAGTTGATATTATGTAGCATCTGGATTCTTTCTCTGGCCTGTTTGCATGTCTACTGAGGTGATACGCCCTATTATTGTAGATCTTCCTACTGTTTTGTTGGTGCAGTTTTCGCTGCATTTATACTTGTGAACCTCTTATAAGAGAAACATGTTAGATTTCTTATATCTCAAATGCAGTTTATGACTTCCTTTTTATTAAGCCAACCATTGGTGGTGTTGGTTTCTGACCCAGTTGTGTTGTATTGTTTTGCAGACGCTGATTCTGAAGTTTTGTGTCTCCATTTTTCCACGGCATACTTTTTCTCGTGTGTGGGCTCTAGCCCCTTCAAAGCTAACTTCTCTAGAAATTGGCTACATAACTGCACTAACGGTAACCGAACTGCTTAGCCCCGCTGTAGGACCACTGCAATACACTACGAACCTCCAGCCGTCCATCTTACCGAATTTACAGAAGTTATGGCTTTCTGTTGACTATATCACGGACACTATGGTCAGCACTATTTCTGATCATCTTCTCGCCCTGACCCATCTTGATCTTCGCGATTCCCCTGTAATGGAACCACATCGGTCATTTGATCTGACTAACTCAGGGCTCGAGCAATTCAATGCTCATGGAAGATTGAGACACCTCTCTCTCATAAGAACCCAAGAGATTGCTCCTATATACTTCAGGCGAGTAAACGATCTTGGAATCCTTCTCATGGCTGACAAATGCTCGTCCATGGAGAGCATTTGTCTCGGTGGCTTTTGCCAGGTGACTGAGACGGGTTATAAGACGCTCATGCATTCGTCCTCCATGTTATACAAGTTCCGCGTATATTGGGGAACTCATCTGACCGACCTGGTTTTCCACGATATCGCTGCAACTTCCCTTTCCCTGACTCATGTTAGTCTAAGGTGGTGCAATCTATTAACAAGCTTTGGCATTGCTCGCTTGGCATCCAATCAAAATCTATGCACACTTGATCTGAGGGACTGTAGAAACCTTGGGGATAAGGCTCTTCGAGACATAAGTACTCTCCCTTCACTGAAGACTCTTCTTTTCGATGGCTGTGATATAAGTGATGTCGGGCTCTCCTACTTAAGCAAGGGATTGATGAACACCCTTGTTTGCTTGTCTGTGAGGGGCTGTAAGAAACTTACAGATCGCAGCATCTCATCCCTGTTCGGTAATAGTTCAAACCCAACGCTGAGAGAACTCGACCTCTCAAATCTCCCTCGCCTCACTGATGCTGGCATTCAATCACTGGCAAAGAGCCAAGTCCCAATAAGCGAGCTTCGATTGAGACAATGCCCTTATGTTGGCGATCCTTCTGTGAGGGCATTAGCCTCGATGAAATTCGATGGGAATGGGTTTCTCAGCAGTCCTTTGAAGCTGTTGGATATTTACAACTGTGGATGCGTAACCTCGTTTTCGTTCAAGTGGCTGAGAAGGCCTTATTTTCCGAGAATGAGATGGCTGGGGATAGCTAAATCGGTGGATTCTTTTGGGGAATCAGTGGACGATATAGCGGAAAGTAGACCGTATTTGCATGTTTATACTCGTGGCGAGGAACTGGGAGACTATAGGTGGGATGATCTTGGTGATACAAGCGTGCAAAATTTCGAGGAAGTAAATGGCTAATAAGTGACTATGAGATGATGCTTTAACTCTTGGAAGTTTGTATTGTATTGTAACTTGTAGATCTCGTGACATTGTGTTATGTAATTTTGTGGTAGAGAGGATTTCATTGAAGCCCAAATCTCATTTGCGCAAAATGGGATTTTCTAACGTATAATTTTATTGCGCTATTTTTTATGCGGCCACGAGAAGTAACGCTCCGTCGCTCCCATAAC
Organism: Craterostigma plantagineum; assembly: GCA_027422505.1. NCBI lineage: Eukaryota > Viridiplantae > Streptophyta > Magnoliopsida > Lamiales > Linderniaceae > Craterostigma > Craterostigma plantagineum. The sequence continues at coordinate 1,618,430 of JAPQWV010000005.1, forward strand.
CTAAGCGATCCCATCTTGGTCGATATTACATGCTATAAATAAAACAAGAATTAGAACCACAAGAGATCCTATTTTTCCTAGCACAAATCGATGTTCTTGACTGATTCATTAGTGCGCGTGCGTGTGTAGCATGCATAATCAATGGAAATAATCTTTCAAATCCCACAATTCTTGCAAAGGAAATAAAAAGACAAGATTCACCAGAAGCCCACAAAGGAGAAGAATTACAACATGATCAAGGATGCATACGCTGACTAAAAACTAAGGAATCCCCATAGATCAAATGCATCTCTTATGCCTTCGTCGCAATAATACGATGTTGTCTTGAAAATCGACACTTTGAAACCATCCCATCACTAACAATAGACTCTCCATGCAACGTCCTGGATTTAATTTCCACGAAGATCCACCATCGAGGATCATTGGACAGTTCTTGAATGAGCAGAGGGCAAATGGTGGTGATGTAAACCTTGACATGGATTTTGAAATGAATGAGTTGCGCAATGATCGTATCAGCCAAAGGAATTCGCAGCCCCATAGGGAATCATACGAAGACCCTCACAAAAATGATACCTTGAATCCCAAGGAGCCAAGAGTTTCTTTCCAGGCGCAGAGTCCAAGCGTGGTCGATATTAAACCTGACGAACCAGAAAACAAGAGTGGAGATAAAGATTCTTCATCAGACGAGTCAGAGAACCGAAGGGAAAGAATTTCGAACATCATGGGCACACAAAATCATGGTCATGGCACTGGCGCAGAGGGTCAGGCTTTAAGGTGTACCTCAGTTCGTCGAAGATTCAGTCAGCTGGGCAGGCTCAAGACACAGTCTAGGCTGGCCGACCCACCTGAGGTTCTTCCTCAGAGAAAATCTGGGATGATCAAGTCTGGCCCGATTCGATCGGGGATGTTGGGCAGGGCCTCAGGCGTGTTGGGAAAAGCTGCTGAAGAAGAAGAGGACGACCCACTGTTTGATGAGGATCTCCCCGATGAATATACTAAGTCCAAGTTCAACGCTTTGGTTCTCTTAGAATGGATTAGCCTCGTATTGATAGTGACTGCTTTGGCGTCTACTCTAGCCATCTCAAAGTGGAAGCGACAGAAGCTTAGGGGTCTCAGCCTTTGGAAATGGGAGGTTCTGATCCTCGTGTTGATTTGTGGGAGGTTGGTTTCAGGTTGGGGCATCAGAGTAGTAGTCTTCTGCATAGAGAGGAACTTTGTGATGAGGAAGAGAATACTGTACTTCGTCTATGGAGTGAGAAAGGCAGTTCAGAACTGCTTGTGGCTGGGCCTTCTCTTAATCGCTTGGCATTCCATGTTCGATCAGAGAGTTGAGGGCATCAATAAGTTCCTTAGGTATGTTGACAAGTTCATGGTGTGCCTCTTGGTGGGGACGCTACTTTGGCTGGTCAAGACCCTCATAGTCAAAGTGCTCGCCTCTTCGTTCCACGTCAGCACCTTCTTCGACCGTATACAAGAGTCTCTGTTCAATCAGTACGTGATCAAGACCCTATCGGGCCCACCACTGATAGAGATCAAGAACCACCAGGAAGAAGAAGATAGGACGATGGCTGAGGTATGGAGACTTCAAAATGCGGGCGTTACTTTGCCGCCTGAGCTGAGGGCGTCTGCTTTGCCCCCGAGGCCGCTAAAATCGCTGAGCTTCAAGGTCTCCGGGAACATGGCCAAAGATCATGAGGACCAAGGCATATCGATAGATCAGCTTCACAGATTAAATCACAAGAATGTTTCTGCGTGGAAGATGAAACGATTGATGAAGGTCGTCAAGAATGGGCTTCTGACCACATTGGACGAACAGGTTCTTGATAGCTCACAAGGGGATGAGGCTGCGACGCAGATTAAGAGTGAAGTTGAGGCCAAATGTGCAGCCAGGAAAATATTCCGTAACGTTGCCAAACCTGGATCCAAGTAAGCTCTATTTTCCTCCTCCCGATATAAAATAGAACATATCGATGCCATTATCAGATTTTCGTGTTTAGATAAGGGCCATAATATATACTCCATCATTGCAGGTTCATCCATCTTCATGATCTGATGCGTTTCTTGCCGGAAGACGAGGCAGTCAAAACCCTGCACCAGATAGAAAGTGAAAAGATAAGTAAAGCATCCCTGAAAAACTGGGTGGTACGTAACAAACTCTCTATTTCAGAGTCAGACCAATCGATCTTCAACATGACTGATGCATTAATACCATGCTAATCCATTCATTTGGTTTCCGTAGGTCAATGCATTTATAGAACGAAAAGCTCTCGCCTTGACCTTGAACGATACGAAAACAGCTGTCAACACACTTCACCGCATCATTAATGTTATAGTAGGCTTGATCATCTTGATCATTTGCCTGGTCATTCTGGACATTTCAACTGGCAAGTTTCTGCTATACATCAGCTCTCAGATCGTAGTCGTGGCATTCATATTCGGGAACACCCTCAAAACCATATTCGAAGCCATCATATTCGTCTTTGTAATGCATCCTTTCGATGTTGGAGATCGATGTGAGGTCGACGGAGTCCAGGTAAGCAATCATATAGACACATATAATCACAATCAATTATCATGTCCGTACCTATAATAATAATAATCATCATCATTATCAGATGGTTGTGGAAGAAATGCACATCATGACTACCGTGTTTCTGAGATACGACAACCAGAAAATCTTCTATCCAAATGTAACCCTAGCGACAAAGCCCATCGGGAACTTCTACCGAAGCCCTGATATGGGTGACTCCGTTGAGTTCGCCGTGCACATCACCACGCCAGCAGAGAAGATCGGTATCATGAAGCAGCGAATAATTAGGTAAAAACCACAAAACACAGTCGATTTCACATTCATACTCAGAATTCATCATTCCTTTTCTCTAACGCTACAAAAAAACATAAATTTAATGCAGCTACATTGAGAAGAAGAGCGACTATTGGTACCCAGAGCCTGCCGTGGTTCTGATGAACTTGGAGGGTCTGAACTTAGTGAAGCTCGCTGTGTGGATGAGGCATCGAATGAACCACCAAAACATGGGAGACAAATGGAAGAGAAGAGCCCTTTTGATTGAAGAGATGGTTGAAATATTCAAAGAGCTCGACATTGAGTACCGTCTCTATCCGATCGACGTTAATGTCCGTGCACTGCCGACATCCACCAGGCTACCTCCTTCGTGGGCGGCCACTGCACCGCCGGGCAACTAGCCGATCGACGGTGGCGCAGCTCAGCTTAGAAGAAACGTTTTTGAAGCTTAGATTAATAAGAGCATAGTATTTATTTTTGTAATGTATGTAATGGACCAAAGTGCCCTTTTCTTCAGAGTTTAATTACAGTATTTCAGAGGCTGTAATTTGCCAATATGACTTTTACCGGCGGCAAAGTATAAATAAACTTATTCAAGGGTACTTCGCAAGATATGCCTGATTCAAGGGTGCAATATGAAAATTGTTACTATAAATATCATGTTTTCTTTTTTTAACAATTCCCAGTTCCTCCACTCTTTTGTCCTCTCTTTCCCAAACGTCAGATAGTCATGTCTTCACAAATCACACACAGACATGGATTGATGGGCTGTTCTAAGATGAAATAATTCGATTTTAATATCGCGTGTAGCTGATTGATACCTATTTATTGATTCTGTGGCGTGGCGCTGAGCAATCTTTATCAGAATCGGCAATTTAATGATGGCAATGAAGAGACGTGGAACGGGTACGGGCTCGGCGATCGTTAATGTTTGGAAACGCGAGGTGGGAGAACTCTCCGCTCGGAATTTCTGTCACCGCCTAGTCGCTTCTGAGGTTTATTTCCATATTATTCGTTTCTTTCACGCGTTTATTCTCAAATTCCCTCGTTTTTTTGTTGCTTCTCGAAGTTATGTATTTGTCCGCTGATTGCATGTGCCTTTAGGGGTTTTTTTCGTGTGTCGTATTGTGCGGTGATTGCATGTGCCTTTAGGGGTTTTTGGGAAGCACCATCCCCTATGATAACTTTCGACTACCCAAGAAACAATTTTCAAGGCATTCGTGGATTATATCCTTGCAACCTGGGTCAATTTATTGTGTATAAATGTTATGTTATTAAATCAATCCAGCTTTTCTAGTCTGCGAGCTCAATGAAATATGATGTTGCGGTTGTATTTCGAGTAATGTGACCTGTATGTTCAGTAATTGTCTGTACCTTTTATGGATATTAATGTAGTTATCCTTGCTAAAATGAACATTTTTTGATAGTTTATTTCCGAATTTTCTGATTATTTCTGGGACATACTTGATGGTGTGTTTCTTGTGTTTGTTGTGGCCAGGATCTTGTGCTTCGATTTGACATCCTACACAAGCTAGACAAACATCAAGGTTGTGTAAACACTCTCAGCTTCAACGCCACTGGTGATATTCTTGTGTCGGGTTCTGATGACAAGAGGGTTATTTGCTGGAATTGGGAGACTGGTCGAGTTCAGTTCTCATTTCACTCCGGCCATCGTAACAATGTTTTCCACGCAAAATTCATGCCTTACACCAATGATAGAAACATTGTTACATGTGCTGCTGATGGACAGGTGATTATTTTTCTCGTTTCTGTGCGCTCATCTTGGCTGATCTGAAGCTTACTTTTTAAAATTTGATTCTCATGGAGTTGAGGTTATACATTCAGGTGAGACTCGCTCAGATTGTTGAAGGTGGAAAAGTTGAGACCACATTGCTAGCAAAGCATCGAGGGCGTGCCCAGAAACTAGCCATTGAACCGGGAAATTCTCATGTTTTCTATACCTGCGGAGATGACGGGTTGGTTCAGCGTGTGAGTTCATTAACTTGAACACGAAAAAGCAGTTCAAAGTTCTTTTTTTTTGTATATAAGGATTATATAGTCTCTTTATATAAAAAAAGAATTATCTCAAGAATTGAATTTTCTACTGTCTAACGATGTGCACAGATTGATCTGAGAACTGGAAATGCCACACACTTTCTAACTTGCCGTGGCAAACCTAGCGAGACACATCGTCATTTGTCAGCCATCAGTCTCAATGCAATTGACATAGCAAGAAATCCTAATCTCTTAACCGTTGGTGGGTCAGATCAATTCGCTCGGTTATATGACATTCGCAAGACGAAATGGGATGCATCTTCTGATTTGGACAGGCCCGTCGACTTCTTCTGCCCCCCACATTTGATCGATGACAAGCACGTGGAAATAACTGGGTTGGCATTCTCTGACCAGAACGAACTTCTCGTGTCTTACATTAACGAGTTTATCTACCTTTTCGCCAGCGATATGGGACTAGGGCCTGAACCCAATTTCGCTTCGCAAGGCCACAATATTGATGCTGATACATCTCTTGCGAGCTCCGAAAACAATGCAAAAGCTGCTCCACAGGCCTACAAAGGGCATCGAAACTGTGAGACTGTGAAGGGTGTGAATTTCTTCGGGCCCAAAAGCGAGTACGTCGTCAGTGGATCAGACTGCGGCCGAATATTTATTTGGAAGAAAAAGGGTGGGCAGCTTATTCGCATCATGGAAGCAGATAAGGAAATAGTGAACTGCATCGAATCCCATCCTCATGATACAGTGCTTGCAAGCAGTGGATTAGAGCATGATGTCAAAGTATGGGTTCCAAAGTCCATTGATAGAGCTTCCCTGCCCACAAACATTCAAAAGGTTCGGACATTTCTTCTTTTCGTTATCGTTCTGTCCATCAGTTTCTCGAATTCTTGCTTGAAATAAAGAGACGAGCGTCCACATAAGTAGATCGTCACTAAAATTGTATTCAAGTGTTACCCTTCTACTCTCATGTTCGATCGAAGATATCGTACTTTATAACCCTAACACGGTGTTTCGACTTTCAGCGTAGACCGAGGCCAAAGGTGTGGATGCACAGTATGGGATCTCCCGAGGACCTCATGTTTCGATTGTTATCCGTTCAGAGGCAAATGGGAAACTCGTCTCAGGGCGGAGAAGATAGTACTGATCTGTTTCAGTTTCTTCTGTCGTTTGAAAACGATAACAACAACAACGGTTCTTCAGACGACGAAGAAGAAGAAGAAGATACAGCAAACTCTGAAGGCTCGTCTTGACTTAATTCGGTATGTGTTGTTTTGTAAATAGAGAACAAGTGTTAAAGAGTGTCGGCAAATCTATCAAGTTATTGTTCAATATGAATACACTTACTACTACCATATTCTCAAATGAAAGAATAATTGTCTTCGTAGCATATATTAAGATATACATTATAAGAGCCATTTACTTCTCTCTCTATATATATACACATTTCGTCGAACGATCAAGCCAAGAGGCAGGGCTCGCTTAGGGTTCTGCCTCGCAACAGCGGTCGAATCTTTATCACCGTGCTCAGAACGAAACCGACGAACTGCATCGTTTTTTTTTATGAAAATAAAAATTCAGAAAATTAATTATACCCTTCGCACTCGCAGAATAATTGAATGAAAACCTGTATGTATTAATTACTTACCCATGCAAGCCCCACGCAGAGAATGCTGAAACCCGGGAAATAAAAAGGCGCGCCGTCCGACAAAAACAGAGCAGAAAGAGGGCTGTAAATGATCGGAGATATGACGTTTGCGAAGGACGTTACGCCCATCAAACAACCTTGAGCAATTCCTTGCTCGTAAGGTCCGACGTGTTTCGATATGATGCATCGTATCTGCGTCGTAAAAATATGTTCCTTTTTCGGTCGCCGTTCACATTAAAAAGAAACAGAGGATAATATCTATCGTGCTAGAAACTCACGCTTGGACTCGCTAGGAAGAGAAAGATCCCCAAACATGCCGAAGCGTAAGGCACCCACGGCGCCCATGCTACGCTGTCGAGCAGCATCTGTGATAGTCGATATTTTTCCCGTCAACGTAATGAAATAATCGTTCGCGAATCGTATTTAGAAAGACCTATGATGGAATAATGGTGGGCAATACATACATTCAAGAATCCGGCGAATAGCCCTACGCAGAGCAACGTCTCCTCTCCAAGAAGTGGGCCGAGCAAAGGCATTAAAACCATCTGTAGATAGAGCGCGACGAATATAAGCCAAAAAAAATAGAGAACTTTTTTGCGGGAAAGTTATCGTTAAAGATCGATGTTTGGGCTTACGTTCGATATAGTCGCGGCGACGTACGTAATAAGCCATATATCGGCAAACTGGTCTTTTTGAAAGTGGAAGCGCGCTTTCAAGTAATACTGCAAATAATAACACGTTCTCGCCGTAATTTCGACCGTTCGATAATTAGACTACGTAAGCACATTTACAATAATCGCAAAAACGCAAAAGGCAGACGCAATTTTTGCATACCATTAAGAACGATTGAATCCCCGCCTCAGCCAGGCTGTTGAAGAACGCAACGACGGATACCAACGATACCGTAAAACTGCTCAAGAAAATTAAAAAAAAAAGAAAAAAGACCGACTAAAGGTTAGCTAAAATTCAACTACGTAAGAGAGAAAGAGCCTTAAACGTGTTAGTTCGTCTTATTTTATTACCTACTCCTAAGCAGGCGAATAATTTCCTTTGGCAGCGAAATTTTGGCGATCAAGTCTGCGCTTTCTTGATTGGCTTCGCCGGCCGCCGCCGGCTTCAATATGGGTTGCTCCAACTCGCCGGCGGCGCCGTCTCCGGCGGCTGGCTTGTCGGCTAAGAAGACTTTCATGTAGACGGCGGCGACGACTGAGGAAACGGCGGCCGTCTGATAAATTCGAGCGGTAGGAAGCAGACGAGCGGCTAAGGTTCCACAAACAGTTGCGGCGGAAACTACGCCGGACAAAAGCCCAAACGCCGACACGCGCTTTCCTTCAGATACGTTGTCGGCCTATATATATTTATATACATAAAATTAATTATGTCTGAATTTTTTTTCGTGGGTTGGGGAAGAATTTTAGCTTTAATTTAATTACCAGGTAACTGAGTGAAAGGCAAATGATGCCGCCGTCGGTGACCATGGCGGTGAGCGTCCTCACGGCGTAGTAAATGTAGAAAAACTCAGTCGTCCTCTTTACTGCTAGTATCACTGCATGCGTGCCACGTGTACATTTAATATTTAGGATTAGCAATTATAGAACTCGAATAATTAAGGAGAATCTTCGTCCGAAATTCTTTTCTAGTAGTATTAATTACCGAATGGAATGATTGAGAGGGTCAAAGGAATGGTGATCATGACTTTCCGGCCGTACTTGTCGGACAAATTGCCGATCAACGGCATCATAATCACGGAGCCTACGCCGGCAATCTGTTTAAGTATATTATTCACCAACATTCAATGATATATTAGTAATTAGATTTTGATTAAACTTCATTGACAATTTTTTATTGGGACTGTTAACTTTGGTGAGCACCCACTAAATATCGGCAAGAAAATGGAATGAATGGTTGGGATGTCATCTGTTATGTAGGTTTATTACAAGATTTCATTTTAAATCTTGGTACTTTAGTTGAGATAAAAAGGGTTAGGAGGTATATATGCATTTCATCATCATCCATTCGACGTGTGACATATAATCCCATATTATTCCAATATTTTACGACCTCTCACCTAACTAGGAATTCGTCAATTTAAACACCAACCAACCCTCTACATGATACGAGTAGGGCCCACGCCCCAATAACTTAAATTAGTAAGAAAAAGAAAAAGTAAAAAGAGATTATCCGCTTCCGCGTTTTTTATCTTCGTGGAAAGAAAATAAAACCTTTGAAACATTAAAAGCACTTTGGTAATTAAGAGATGTATTATATAGACGCATTAATAAACAAAACGTAGTTTCCAACATAAAAGAAGAGAAGAAGATTCGTTATATACCGCTTGTTGAAAACCAGTGAGATAAATGGCGAGCGAGCACTCGTCTTGTCCAGGGCAGACAGCCTCCATGGTGACGTCAGCAATGGTAGGATTCACCACTAATGACGCAAAGTTCGATAGGAAAACGGTCACAAATATGTGTATAACATTCTTCCAAATCTCCATCGTTGATCTTGTTTTTTCTTCTCTTTACTATGTTCTTTCCAACTTAATAATTATTACCACCTTCGATATATCTCTCTCCGTCAAGAATAAGCCAACCCTTTTTGGCTTATACGATCAGTGAGAGGCAATTAATAAAAAAAAAATAATGTGTTAGATAAATTGACGAATCAATGGCAATGAGATGATGGATGATGTGATGGTGAGTTTGAAGTAGAATGAATGGAGGAGTTGGATATTTATATAGAGCGTCGTAGGGGCTCACCAAAAAGTTATGAATAAGCATACTTTTCGTACGTATAAATGCCGCGTTATTTGTTATATATTTTAGTGTAATTGGGACATAAAATGTATCCGGGTTAGGAGGTGCGGAGTGCACGCTCGGAGAACGTTTTATGTCGGAACCCAAAGCGAAGCAGGGGTCAAGGGGGCTGCGCCCCCTTGCAGGGTATTAGGGGCAGCGCCCCTAGCGGGGTCTAGGGGCAGCGCCCCTAGTGGCGGTCCCGCTGGCCACTCAGCGGGTGGGGTCAAGGGGCAACGCCCCTGCGGGGTGCGGGGCAGCGCCCCGTCCCGAAACGGTGCGTACACACCAAAAAGGTGTGCATGGTTTACCCTGAAAACCTCTTCGTCCGAAAGGGTGTATACCCGAATAGGTACTTGGCTTCAAAGGAAATATCTGTTCTCAAACAGACACCATCCTTGAAAGGATTATGTCTCTTATGAACAGACATAACCGGTCGAAACTTGGGCTATAAATAAACGCAGAGACATCGACACAATGATATTGATTTTTACGAGCGATATAACAAAGTTTTCTCTAGTCTTATCCCGGGACGAATATTGTCTTTGGAAAGTGAACTCCAAACGCGATTCTAGAGAATATCCGGCCTTCAAATCAACGTCTTTCTAACATTATTACCTATGGTTAAAATTTAAAATTCATATGTATGTATGCATATATGCCAAGTCTCTCTCTGTAATATTGTGGAGCAGTGAAATAGCTGATTATTTTGTTGACCTTCACGCTTAGTGTTGGACTTTTATATTATTATTAATCGAAGGGGGTTGGTGAGCTGAAATGTTAGGCTTTTCCACGAATGTGCTTTGAATATATATATGTATAATTCTCTCTCTGTATATACTATTCAACGTGCTAGTTGTTCATTTATTGGCACTAGAAGAATGAAGAAAGTTTCAAAGTCTCGTTATTTCATTTGTGTTTTTCACTTTTTGTCTTCTCATATATGATGCAGATAGATGATAATTTTTATTCGGCGGGCTTGATTAAAATATGTACCCATCCTTCAAAGCATGTTATATTGCTATCTTTCTATCCTATCCAAACTAGGGTTTCATGGGGTTTTTTGTTTTATTATTTGTCATGCCTATTCACTTTTTGTGAAAGAGGTTCTAATAAAATGGTTATAGAGATAAGATTGACGTGTCATTCTTGTATGTTATTTCATGCGTTGGCATTTTCTTTCTACATTTGTCGAGATTGTGTTAATCGATCACGGACTTATGGTGCTCCCCTTATATAATTTTATTATGTGTTCTTCCAAATATATTAGATATGATTGGCATTAATAAAAAATATATCCAAGAAGATAATTTATTTATCGTTGTGCGGTGAGAAGCTTGGCTTGGGTTCAATTTCAATCTGATGTTTTGTAGTCAAGACTTGGTATAAGTAGGTAAAAGTCTATCAGGCAAAACTACGCATCAAAGTACAATGAGATACTTGGTCATTATTCCAACCCTAACTATATGTATTTATATATTAATTAAAATTACGAAGGCATTATTGGACAAATGTCAATGAACTTAACAATGCGTAGACAAGTGGAACAATGTTAGTGATTTTGGTAGATCAAGGATATGGTTTTGTTTGTTTGATTGTAGTTAGGCAATGAGTCACTTTTAATTATCAGATCTCGAACAAATTATGACTCGAAGCCTCTAATATAATTCGAAATTGGCGACTGTTGCTATCTGAATGATTATCTTATTCAAATAAATTAAAATATATAGTACCAATCATAATTAATGAAATAAATATAAAATGGATGACCAATCGAAATGAAGTCCACCTTTCCTAATTGGGCCGGCGGTCAAACTAGAGAGTTCATACGCGGCAAAGTCTCTCTCTCTCTCTCTCTCTCTCTCTCTCTCTCTCTCTCACAATTAGGTATCTGTACGGAATCAAAAGGGTTGACATTAGCGTTGGTAAAAACATGACATAACTTATGTTATTTGACAAAATCCGTGGATAATTAATGTATTAGCGATGCCCGATATGTTGGTCAATAAAATAGTTAGTGTAATTCCACTTGGTACCCCTGTATTTTAGGCTTTTTCAGCTGTTGCCCAAAGTTATTTTTAATTCCGGTCGGTATCCTTGTATTTAAGACTTTTCCAACTGGTACCGAAAATATTTTTCAATTCAAGATGGTACCCCAGTGTTTAAGGCTTTTCCAACTGGTTTCCAAAGTGTTTTCAAGGTAGATATCACAAACATTCTTCCAATCATTTTTATAATAATAATAACGACCCTTTTATACCAATAACAAAAATTAAACTAGTAGGCGAGAAGATATCAAATGATAGTGGAATGTCATTATCTATTATATATATGTACCTCTCTAATTAATTTCAGATAAAACGTCCATTTTGGAATAGTAAGAGTTTCAAGATGCCTTCTCACCCCACGAAAACCGTAGACTTTTTCGTGGTAAGTGGATGAATATAATATCTATCGAATCCTTTTAATTATTCAAGCACAATCTAATCAAAACGAAAGTGCAGCAAACGCGTTATTATATATGATTTAAGTGGGTAGGCAATAAGATGTGTATAATAATATATCAAAGGTAAGCGGCAAAAGATAAATATATTTACTAGTTTATAATTAATTGGCAATGACTATATGTGAGGCAGAATACAATAATAGACGTTGTTTTCGCTAAAATAAAATGGACTTGGTCATAGTCTTCTTGATAGTCCGTGTTATGAGCTGGAGAGTAAGAAATACAGAGAGATACGACAATAATGTATCGATATATATATGATTGTCGATATTACATATATATTATGTTACAGTCTTTTTCACTAGGAGAAGAATTATTCATAAGTGAAATAAAAGACCTAAATAGTGTTTTTCTAGTCGTTTGTGGCTCTGCTGCTTCGCGAGGTATTGGGAATAAGGTTCATGGCGAGGCTCAGCAAGAAGCCAATAAGCTGCACTTATACGTATATATACATATATTCGAAATCGAATAATTAGAAAATGAAATTGAAATATGTAATAAAAAATATGTTCCATGTATGAAGTGTCTGAAAAATCAACGAAGATAGATAGTTACCGAAGACAAGCCTACAGAAAGAATGCTGAAACCTTGGTAATGGAAGGGAGCATCCTCGCCAAGAAACCAAGCTATATATATACGAACGAAACGATATCGATCAATAGATGAAATCATTATTAGATGATCACAACAACCTTAATAATAGAATTTCTAACACATAGAAGAGTATAAAATGTACCTGAAAGAGGGCTAAAAATCAGTGGCGATATGAGGTTTGCGAGTGCTGATGTGCCTAAAAGGCATCCTTGTGCGAGTCCCTAATGCACAATTATAACCGTAATTGATATATTATTATTATTATTATTACACAGCATGATATATATCTGTATAATTTAATTACCTGCTCATTCGGCCCGACATGCTTTGATACTATGCTGTTCAACTTGCAAACACATAGACGGTTAAGTTAGTTAGTCAAACAGATATATGTGTAATAATAATTGGCAAATAAGAACAATAACAATGGTAATATTATTCTCTTACTACTACTCAACTCACGTTAGGGGTCGAAAGGAAAATGAAAAAACCAAATGATGCAGAAGCATAGGGTACCCAGCTTGCCCATGCTATGCTGTTGAGAAACATCTGCATTTACCCAATCACCTCAACTCAATATATTCATAAATCAATATTGATTGTATCTATATATATATATATATGTATGAGAAATCTCCAGCATTATGTAATAATGCATACGCTTAGAAATCCAGCAAATTGTCCAACAGAGACCAATATCTCCTCCCCAACAAAGGAACCCAATGTGGGCATGAAGACAATCTGCAAAATTAGTCGTCGATGCTTATAATTGATCAGATCGATGAGGATTATCAAATCTTTCTAATGAAATTTAAATAATATAAGAAATTGGATGACGATGAAGAAGAAGAAGAAGAAGAAGAAGAAGAAGAAGAAATATATACGTTAGATAAAGTAGCTCCGACGTAAGTAATGAGCAACACATCGGCAAACTGATCTTTCCCAAAATGGAATCTTGTCTTCAAGTAATACTGTGGCAGCAAACACATAGACAAAGAAAATATATTGATCTCAGAGAGAGAGAGAGAGAAGAGAGAGAGAGAGAGAGAGAGAGAGAGAGAGAGAGTATTACCATTAAGCAAGAACCAACTCCAACCTCTGCGAGGCTGTTAAAGAAAACAATGGATGCTGCCAAGGATACCTTAGCACTGAAACATTATTACATTACATGTATTGTCCAAATCAAGAAGAAAAAAAAAGAGAGTAAGAAAATCTGCGTTTAGAGATATAGTAGTGATAGCTAGACCTCCTCTTTAGCAGTTGGAATACATCCTTTGGAGATGGAATATTCGCAAAGAATAAATCGATCTTTTTCGCTTTTTCTATGAAACACTCGCCTTCATCATTGCCATCTTCCTCCAAAATCGGCTTCTCTACGCTCGCATTGTTATTCTCCTTTACAAATACAGGCATGTAAATCGCCGCAAAAACAGTGATGGCCGCAGAAACCCTAAAAATATGAGCCGTGGATAGCAGTCGAGCGGCTAACGTACCCCCAAAAAATGCGCCAAAAGTCGCGCCGTACATGACACCAAAGGCCGATATGCGCTTCCCCTCTGATACATTGTCAGCCTAAATATATATATCTATATATTTGTGAATCGCTATAATATTTTCTTGGTCGTCGAAATCAATTAATTTACTTGCCAAGTATGCAGCAGAAATGCACATAACTCCGCCCTGCGTAACCATGGAGATCAAAGTGTTGATAACGCAATACGCATAAAAAAAGCTCGCTGTCCTCTTCCAAGCAAGTATAGCTGCACAGTGCACAAATATAAATTAGGGTTTTTTTCGGGGATTATGTGAAATTTCGTTATTGGGCCTTATTGGGTCGGTCCACGTACAAGGAGAGTTGGCCCATATAAGAGATGCGCTCCATCCTAAAACCAATTGGTGGTAGGTGGAGTGGACTCATCTACTTATATACCGATCAAACTCTCCTCAATTATCCGATGTGGGATACATGTGAGTTATTTAGGGTTATCTATTTTAACAGATTATGTATTATTCAATAATATAGATGATATAATCGAATGAGTACATACTCGAGGGAAATATATTGAGAACCAAGAACAATGTGAGCATAGGCGTTCTTCCATAATAAGCGTCGGAGAGGTTTCCTATAAGCGGTGTCATAATCGCAGATCCTATCCCCAAAACCTGGAATTTATTAATATATTCATTTTCCTAGCTTATAAATAATCACTTGACCCCCTATACACACATATATATATATATATTATATATATATATATATATATAATTTTCTTACCGCTTTTTGGAGGCCAGTAATGTAAATAGCAGCTGAGCATTCGTCTTTGCCAGGGCAGACGGCGCTCAGTGTGACGTCGGGCATTGCTGGGGTAATCATAAGCACGGCGAAATTCGAAAGGAAAACTGTGAAAAAGAGATGACTCAATCTTCTTCCCAAATCCTCTTCCATTGATTAGAGAAAATAATAATCTTCTCCTACTATATATGGATTATATAATTTATATACTGCTGCTATATACCGAGCGAGTGCCATGGAAATATCGTTCTCCTCGCTTGCTTTGTTTTTTTCTTAAATATTAATTCGATGCGAGGTGGATGAAGCTGAGACATCAAAGACTTTCAAGTTTCCATATTTTTTATTGCATGCATGAAACACGTGTGTGTGATTGATGTGTAGAAGATTTTATATTATCTTTTGGCGATTTTCTCTGGCAATCAATTAAGTTGAAGAACGTGTAGAACATAATTGTCAATCAATGCAATATAGGTTCGTACGTCTAATTAAAAATTAAACACTTCTCATATCAGCGGTGCTCTTAGTTTTTCCAGTTGTGATTAATTGTAATATAACCCCTTGTAATTAATAAAGAAAAAGATGGTCCGCCCGTATGCATTACAACTCCAAAGAAAAAAAGAAGAGAAATGCATTAATTCAGTTGGGACCTCACGGTGGTTACAGTTTTGAATGAGTTATATAAATAACAGAAACAAAAACTAAAAATATCAAGATTAACGAGGAAGTAATAATGTTGACAACGTTTTGGCTTTCTTGCGCAAGTATCTGTTAACGGTCTAGTCTAAGATATGTATTAACAAGTGTACAAGAAGAGTTCATATCAACTAATTTAGAAATGGGGTACGTAATTCCTCTGTGGTACGAAGAATAAGTTCTTTTGAATCAGTAAAAAAAACTAATCAACAAGATATAAATTAAAAAAAAGAAAGTTGGGTTTTCGCAATATTGCATCTGCATGTATGAATTACGACGAGTAACAACAGTATGGGCTGATGTTGTCTTTTTTCTTTCGTCTTGATGTCTCTGAGAAACGTTGTTCGCCTCAACTATGTAAAAAAGTAATAATTCAAGAATACAACTATATCTATTGATCTTGGAGCATCTCTAGTAATCAAGATATGATAATAATATAAATAAATTGGATTGGACCAATCAGCATCTATAAACACTCCAACTAAGTTCAACTGTCAACGACTTTGTGATGATCTGACATGAAGGGTGACTAATCTTTCTAATCTGCTTGTATTGTTCTAAGTTCAATTAGTCAAGGAATTTAAAGAGAAATATCTGTTGGCACTTTCAGCGGGCCAATAAGACTAGACGTGATGATCCTCCGTCCCACTCTATCCGTCTCATTTCTTGTCTCATGTTGTCGAATTTACGAAATCGAACCTTGTGATTTTGAAAAATAGTACATGTGGATATCAATTTGATCAGAATAAAATAAAGAATAAATTGAATGTGTTTATTTATTTTTTACATTAAATAAGAATGATTTTATGATTTAGTGGAATATATAATAAACAAATTAAAAAAATAAAAAAGAAAATTTATCAACCGCAGGATTAAATTAAACGGCCGTGATTATTTTGGTATATAAAGGGTGACATAATTGTGGGACGGAGAATTTATGGACTTATGATTAAAGACCACTTTTGGTGGTTTGGGTTTGCGAGATAGACTATTGGGCTAATGTATGGGCTTTATTTACAATTTCTCAACGCAAAAGCCCATACACATAGGCCCATAGTAGAACCGTAGTTGACAGGCATCGTTTACTTCACTGTTTAATCGTTGGTGCTCGACGCGGGCTGCGGCGTCGGCGCCGCCCATGAGGGCTATCGCCGCCTATTTGGCCATGAGGGCACTCATTTTATTATATGATAATAATAAATATCCCATTCCAAATAAACTCATTTATTGAAGCTATCGCCTGCCCATTTCATCGTTAGGAAAGGCTTGCTATGGATGGCTACTTGGATCTATATAAGATTTATGTACATGGACTGTATAAAAACAGACAAAACCAAGCTCTCACTTGTTGGTTCGAACGTGTGATTGAGACTGCTTTCGAGCTGAATAGGTCCGATATACATACATACATACATAAAAAAAAAAAATTAAATAATATCCAACCAATGATTTTCACAATGAGACATTTGCCTTGTTTACGACGGAGACAGCATTTTTAATGCAACATAAACAACATCGCCGTTTTTGTCCCCAGCTCTTTCAAGAACTTCATAGCTTCTTCAAAGGCGAAAAAAAAAAGGCATCAAAAAGCAATCTTCTAACCTCATACGTCATACCTGGGAAGAAGAAAGCAGCGAAAATGGGCGCACGAACAAATAGCCCATCTTCTTACAGAAAATCTTCTCCGATGCACAAACTAAAATCGACCACGCTAAAGTACCTATTCGAACTCGATTCCAAGGAAAGCTCCGTCAACAAGCCCGCCCACACAAGCTCTGATCCCTACGAAATCATTTCCCTTATTTCGTACTGTTCTTACGTCGACGACCCCCCAAATGACCCTTTGGAGTATTCGTTACAGCAAAATCTCAAGTGCAATAAGCTCTCAAAGCTCCTATCGATCCTAAAATCCCAGCGAAAGCCATTCCCCGACCGAATCCTACCGACCCTCTTCGACATGATATCGACCAACCTCTTCCGGCCACTTCCGCCGCCTTCCGGCGCCGGCTCCGGCGGCTCCACCGCCGGAATCTGCCCGGACGACGACGACCTGGTGGACAACCCCGAACCCGCCTGGCACCACCTGCAGATAGTCTATGACATCCTCGTACGAACTGTAACTATGGCAGAGACTGAGGTTCTCTGTCCATACATCGATTTCACCTTCGTTCTCAATCTGCTAACCCTATTCCAATCTGAGGACCTAAGGGAGAGGGAGTGTGCAAAGAACGCGTACCACAAAATATATTCCAAGTTCCACGCCCTGCGATCGTCCATGAGGAGAGCGATGAGCGACGTTTTCTTGCAGTACGTCTTCGAAGCAGAACAGAGGCCTTGCGGGATAGGAGACATGTTGGAGATATGGGGGACGATAATCAATGGCTTCAGCGTACCTTTAAAGGAAGAACACAGGCTTTTCTTGACGAGGGTGCTCTTACCTCTCCACAGGCCGAAACGCATGAGGGCTTATCACAAGCAGTTGGCCTACTGCGTTTATCAGTTCGTGGAGAAGGAGCCCATGCTCGGCGTGGTGGTGGTTAGGGGCATACTCAGCCACTGGCCGGCGAGTAACTGTCAGAAGGAAGTGCTTCTCATCGGAGAGATCGAAGAGCTAGTCGACGGTATGGGGACAGAACAGTACAAGGTATTAGCCCTTCCTCTGTGCAAGAGAATCGCCAAGTGCTTGACTAGTTGTAATTCTCAGGTAAAAACTATATATAAGCAAAAAAGAAAAAATCCCATTTACTGAAACTATCACCTGTCATTCACCTTATTGCTCTGATTTATCAGGTGGCAGAGAGGGCACTCTACGTATGGAACAACGAGCAGTTTGTGAAGAT
Source organism: Craterostigma plantagineum (assembly GCA_027422505.1). Lineage (NCBI taxonomy): Eukaryota > Viridiplantae > Streptophyta > Magnoliopsida > Lamiales > Linderniaceae > Craterostigma > Craterostigma plantagineum. The sequence goes on from JAPQWV010000005.1 coordinate 1,636,612, forward strand.
GGCATCAGAGGCGATCGAAGATGTGTTTCCTATATTAGTGGAAGGGATGGAGAAAAACCTGAGATGGCATTGGAGTCGAAGCGTTCGCCAGCTCACCGAGAATGTGAAGGAGATGTTGGAGGAGATGGAGCCGAGCCTCTACTCTGACTGCCTATCGAAGATTGACCTTCGAGATGAAGACGGAGAAGAAGTGAGAAGGAAGGAGAGGTGGGAGAGGATAGAAATGGCCGCATTGGACAAATGTATTCACAGTGTCTGCAATTAACATCAGATGTAGTGTAGCTATTACAAAAGGAACAGAATACATATATATGGTACATACTGAACATAAAAGCCGTACAAGACCTTAATTACCGCGTGCTGACAATAAGTGTATCTCTGAATTCGAAGGAATAACGGACATCTTACAGCAGATCGATCCGAAGGCTGCTGTAAGATCTCAAGTGTTATTCTGCAACCTCAAACATCATGGGAGATACATAACCAATTTAATTACAAAATCGAGGAACATATTCTGGAAAAAAAACTGCGTAAGGCACGCTCGAAAAGGAACGGGAAAGCAAACTTGTAAGAAGCATTTCTAGGTCTTTTTGCCCCAACATGATACGAGTTCACCGCGCAATACTGCAAAAATAGATGAACTCAATGCTCGAATGCAGAGAATCTGAAAAAATAACACGAAAAAAAAAAGTGAAAGAAAACTGCTGATGAGGAATCAAATTAAGCTTCGACGCCCTAAAAGATCGGCAGGTATCGTACCTCAGTAGCAAAAATCAGCTGAACAAAAGCTAAAATGACAAGCAAGCTGTAGTGTATTTCGTGTGTTTTATAGCCTTTTTTCTGTATTTGTACTACGATCAATGAAAACAGTACTCTTTTTGTATTTTTCTGTATGAGGAATGCTGTAATGTTTACTTTAGAAAAAGGGAAGAAAGGTATGTTGCCAGAAATAGAAAGATAGCAGAAAAAGAGGAGGAAGATAGTAGAAGTTTAGGTTAATTCCTAACCCTAAACATCATTTAGGTACAGCTTATATATGCTAATAATTGGGCCTTATATCACATCCAATTTTAGGTTAAAAGCATTAAAGCAGACCCAACACTTTTAGATCAGTCCAGCCCGTCATTCTTCTGCCCAGTCCAAATTCTTTCCCCTTTGACCCTCTTCGAACGATCCTTAGTCAAACCCCATCCAACCAAACTAGTTCCATCTTCCCTTCTTGCCCTAACTTCACCATGTTTGAACCTTTCCCCAATTCCTCCCTTCCACCATCTACAGGGGTCGCCACAACTTCCCCCGGCTGAAATAATCCTTGGCCCCAAGGATTCGCCCTGCCCTTGCCCTTCAGATAGGCTTCATCTTCCCAAGAGGTTCCTTCGCTGCTCCCATTCGACCACTGCACCAACACTTGAGGTATGGATTTTCCCTTCCTAGTAATTATTCTTCTGTCCAGTATTTTGGTGGGCTGAACCACAAACCCGCCATCTTCGTCCGTTGGGGGTAGCGATGGTAGAGGATTGACCCTCGGACTAACCACATTTTTCAACAGGGATACATGAAAGGTTGGGTGAATTTTGGCTTCGGGAGGAAGGCTTAATTTGTAAGCTACAGGCCCCACTCGCTCCAAGATTTCGAAGGGACCAAAATACCTGGGGCTGAGCTTCAGATTCCGGCGCAAAGCTACGGAGTTCTGTCTGAAAGGTTGGAGCTTAAGGTAAACTCTCTCCCCTACTTCAAATTCCCTTTCTTGTCTCTTTCGGTCCGCATAGAGTTTCATTCGGTTCTGTGCCGACACTAAATTTCCTTGAGAGACCGTAACAACTCAGCCTTTCTTGCACAAATTCCTAAGCTCCCGATGTATTAGTTCCCATATAGGGCTCCAAAGCAAAAACTGGGGGCTTATACCCGTACAGAACCTCAAAAGGGGAAGTTTTAATACCTGAGTGATAGTTAGTGTTATACCAATACTCTGCCAGAGGTAACCACTGATGCCACCTTCTTGGGTACTCACTTGTCATACACCTCAAGTAGGCTTCCAAGCACTGATTCACCCTCTCGGTCTGCCCATCAGACTGAGGATGGTAGGCCGTAGTCATGTTAAGCTTGACCTTTAATCTCCCAAACAATTCCTTCCAAAAGAGACTTGTGAAGACCTTGTCCCTATCCGTCACAATTGAATTTGGTAACCCATGTAGCTTGTAGATATGTGTGATAAAAGCCTTTGCCACTGTTTCAGCAGTGTAGGGGTGTGCTAGAGCTATGAAATGAGAATACTTTGTGAACCTATCCACCACCACTAGGACAGTATCCTTCCCTTCGGACCTTGGCAACCCTTCTACAAAATCCATTGTAATCTGTGTCCAAGCCTGTTGAGGTAAGGGCAGAGGTTGCAACAGCCCAGCATAAGGGCCATGATCAAATTTATGTTTGCTACATACTTCGCACCCTTTAACCCATTCCTCCACATCAACCTTCATTCTTGGCCAATAAAACAGTCTTTTAAGTCTATTATATGTTCCATGAATCCCAGAATGTCCACCAAATGATGTATCATGGATAGCACTGAGGATCTCCTTCCTGAGTTCATTATACTTTCCCACCAATAATCTGCTCTTGTATCGTATGGCCCCATCGTGGATGGTGTACAAAGGGTATGAGTCAGGGTCTACGGCCTTAGCGGTTAGGATCTCCTCTAGTTGCTTGTCTCCTTGATAACTTTGGATGACCCTATGCACCCAGCTTGGTATCACTGTGCTGATCCCAAAAGCTGTGGGGCTGTCCTCTCTCCTTGATAGAGCATCTGCTGCTTTATTCTCAACCCCTTTCTTGTATTGTATCTCAAAATTGTACCCCAAAAGCTTGGTCATCCACTTCTGCTGCAGGGGTGATAAAACCCTTTGGTCCTTGAGATATTTGAGGGCTTCCTGGTCAGTTTGTATTATGAACTTGTGGCCTTCTAAGTAGTGCCTCCACTTCTGGACAGCCATAACCACTGCCAAAAATTCTCTTTCATAAATAGATAGGGATTGGTTCCTCTTTGATAACCCTTTGCTCATGTAAGCAATTGGTTTTCCAGCTTGCATCAGCACAGCCCCCACTCCAATTCCACTTGCATCTGTCTCTATAACGAATGGCTGTGAAAAGTCTGGCATGGTCAACACAGGGGTGCTGGTCATTGCCTCTTTTAGGCACTTGAATGCCTTGTTAGCCTCCTCATTCCAATGGAAACTGTTTTTCTTGAGCAGATTAGTCAGAGGCTTGCTAAGTTGTCCATAGCCCTTGTCAAACCTCCTATAATACCCCGTCAGTCCCAAAAAACCCCTCAGCTGCTTGAGGTTGGTTGGGGTGGGCCACTCCAGCATACAAGCCACCTTACTTGGGTCAGTAGCCACTCCCTTCTTTGAAATAATGTGCCCCAAGTACTCAATCTGCCGCTGCCCAAATTGGCATTTGCTCCTCTTTGCATACAACACATTTCTCCTTAGCAGCCCTAGTACCTCTCTCAGATGTCTCAAGTGATCTTCCAAGCTTTTGCTATAGACCAAGATGTCATCAAAAAATACCAATACAAACTTCCTCAAATGGTCCTGAAAAACCTGGTTCATAAGGGACTGGAAAGTGGCAGGAGCATTGCACAACCCAAATGGCATCACTAGAAACTCAAAATGCCCATGATGAGTCTTGAAAGCTGTGAGGTGCCTGTCCTCGACCCTCATGAGAATCTGGTGATAACGAGACCTAAGGTCTATCTTGGTAAACCAAGTTGCCCCTCTTAGCTCATCCAATAAATCATCTATGATAGGTATAGGGTAGTCATGTTTTATGGTAAGGCTATTTAGGTACCTATAGTCCACACACATTCTCCAGGTACCATCCTTCTTCTTAACCAATATGACTGGGGAAGAGTAGGAACTGGTGCTGTTTTGGATAACCCCATCTTGCATCATCTCCTTGACCATCCTCTCTATCTCAGCCTTGTGAGCATGGCAGGTTCTATATGGACCAGCCTGCTTGGGTATGCTGTCAGGTTTGAGATGATATGATGCTCAACCCCTCTTAAGGGGGGTAAACCCTTGGGCTCCTAAAAAATGTCCAGAAATTCTGACAGCAATTGTGTCACCGGTGGCAATTCCTCTCCTGAAGTGTCCTCGGTGTGGTTTGGTAACACCATGTAAGCACCCTCTATCTCTTGTTCTTCTGGTGCTTGTGACAACTTATACAAAGTTGGGCCTGAGATTATCTTGCATCTCACATCTGAAGTTAAGGCTTGTACCTTAACCTTCCTCCCATGCAGCCTAAGAGTGAAGGTCATACAATCATAATCAAACTTAACTGGGGTACAAGATCTCATCCAATCACCCCCAAGAATGATATCACACCCCTCATTCTGCAAAATTCTCAGCGGATGTGAAAATTCAACCCCTCCCATTGTCCATTTGAAACTGGACATCTGTAAGGTGCTCTTCAACTTCTGACCATTGGCCACTTTAACTGTTATAGGCTGCCCCGGTTCCATTGCACAAAGCATGTCCTTAGCAGTCTTAGCCCTTAAGAAACTAAGAGAACTCCCTGAGTCAATGAGGATGCTCAGCTCCTTATCTGCGACCAACCCCTTCACCTTCATGGTGTTGGGTCCAACCCTTCCCAATGATGTAGTGGCAGAAAACAGTACTTCCTCAGTCACTGTATTCTCCACCTCAGTCTCATCTTCTTGTATGTATGTTAGCTCTTCCTCCTCAGTCATAATGACATATGCCATTCTGTTTTTACACCTATGTCCGGGTGTAAATGGGTCATCACAGTTGTAGCATAACCCCTTTTCCCTCCTAGCTGCCATCTCGGCTGAAGTGAGCAGTTTGGTGGGTGGCTTTAGTGTTCCAGGTCTTGGGTTTGGGGGTGAAACTCCCATTTCCCCTTTCCTGCCAGTAGTAATTTGGGTTCTGCTAGCAGATACCTTAGTCCTCCTTGAAATAGCCTCCAAAGTGTTAAGTTGCATCCTCCCCATATTTATAGTTTCCTGCAGTGTCTTGGGGTCAAACATCAGTATAAAGTTTTGCAGCTCCTCAGACAGCCCACTAATAAAACTGGCCACAAAGTATTCCTCAGAGTACTCCCTATTATTAAAAGTGAGCATACAAGCCTTGAGCTCTTCAAACTTATCAACATAATCATTGTAAGTCCCATACTGTCTGAGCTTATTAAATTCCCCAATGATCTTAGCCTCTTTCAGCTCTTCAAACCTAGCTGAGACCAACCCTAAGAACTGATCCCAGCTCAGCTGCAACTGTCTGGCAGCTAAGTTTTGGTACCAACCGGCCGCTCTGCCCTCAAAATGCATGGCAGCTAGTGTCACCTTTTGGGGGTCTGGAATATTTGGCACCAGCTGGAAATACCCCTCACATTTGAGCATCCATGATCTAGGGTTTGTTCCATCGAACCTAGGGAAATCAATCCTAGGTAGAGTCATGTTACCAGTCCCAGTCGAGTTCAGAGCTTGATTTGTGCGATTAGAGTTAGGTGTCAAATCTGCTTGGTTGGAATAGGGTGGCCTGCTCTCTTGGAATCCCTGAGAAGTATGAGGGTGTGGTATGAGGGGTGGGGGTACAGTCATATGTGTAGGGCTTGGCGGTATTCCTAGGATCGATACCCCATTTCCTCTCTGCAACTGCATTTGCAACCCACTGATAGCTTTTGTGATTCCATCGAGATGTTCCTTGAACCCATCATTCATTCTTTCTATTTTGTTTGACATTTCAGATTTCAGGATAGTAAACTGGTCCCAAAGTTTCTCTTCAGTGGCTTCCCGCTTCAACATCGCCTCCTTGAAGTTCTCCTCCGATCGAGCCACAATCTGTTCGAGCTTCTTTTGCTCCTCTTGGAGATCCTTGAATCGGGTATGTTCGGCCATTACCAAGAACTAACTGCTCTGATACCAAATGTAGTGTATTTCGTGTGTTTTATAGCTTTTTTTCTGTATTTGTACTACGATCAATGAAAACAGTACTCTTTTTGTATTTTTCTGTATGAGGAATGCTGTAATGTTTACTTTAGAAAAAGGGAAGAAAGGTACGTTGCCAGAAATAGAAAGATAGCAGAAGAAGAGGAGGAAGATAGTAGAAGTTTAGGTTAATTCCTAACCCTAAACATCATTTAGGTACAGCTTATACTTCCTCCGTCCCAAAACATTTTATACATTTTACTATATCGGGCGTCCCAACTCTTTTAGACATTTCCTTATTTAGTAAAAAACTATCACAAATAATCAATATAATAATATTAAATATTCTTAAAAGGCGTGTCAAAACATACACTTTTTTACCTTTTGATTGTACTATATTATTAAAATATTCAATTTCTTAAAACCCGTGTAAAACCCTAAATGTCCAAAATCGTTTGGGACGGAGGTAGTATATGCTAATAATTGGGCCTTATATCACATCCAATTTTAGGTTAAAAGCATTAAAGCAGACCCAACACTTTTAGATCAGTCCAGCCCGTCATTCTTCTGCCAGTCCAAATTCTTTCCCCTTTGACCCTCTTCGAACGATCCTTAGTCAAACCCCATCCAACCAAACTAGTTCCCATCTTCCCTTCTTGCCCTAACTTCACCATGTCTGAACCCTTTCCCCAATTCCTCCCTTCCACCATCTACAGGGGTCGCGACACAAGCTGTAGTTTCTGAAACAATAACAGAGTAAAATCGACTCAAAAACTAATTCAAAACACAGAGGCGGTGAAGCTTCGTTTACTTCATGCTAGCACAGCAACAATACGACCACCAAAGTTCATAAACTTCGATTAAGATGCCTTCAACGAAAGGATTCTTCTAGCAATTTTGCTTACTCAGTTGAGCTGTGCGAATCTTTCGCGTCCAAGCAGAAATGGAGGACTAAAAGTTGAGTAACCAAAGCCCAAATTTGTATAAGTTCATTAATATTAGTAATAAAATTTGGGAATAATAAACGCTAATTAAAATTTTGAACCCTCGCCTTTGCTCTCTTTACTTCTTTACTGACCATCTCAGTGATCTCTTAGCTCAGTTCTTGGATTGGAACTACGATTTTAGAACCAAAGCCATGTCCGCCGCTTCAATGGTGAGCTGTATTTCCTTGTTCTTGAATTATGGTTCTTTTTGTTCTCCCTTCACATCATATTGTTTACGTTCATCCTTTTTTTCGAAGGTCGCCCACTTGGTGCCTTTGAATCCTAAGCTAGAGGAAGAAGACGGCAGCTCTTCGAATCCCAAAATACCCCTCAATCGAGGTGTTAATTACGTCGGCCGCGATTCTGTCGCCGTCAGCGATAAACGCCTGAGCAGGAGGCACATAGCCGTTAAGTGCTCCGGCGACGGCTCGTCTGCGCACGTCGACGTTGTACGTATATATGTTGAAGAACTTTGAGCTGAGTTGTTATGCCTTTTTTATTTTCGTGAAATACTATGTTGATGCGAAAAGTGGTGTGTAGGAAGGCGTGAACCCAGTTGTTGTAAGGTCTAATAGCGAGAGGAAGAAGCTTTCTTCTGGCGAAAAATGTGAAATTCACGCCGGGGATGTCATAGAGTTGATACCTGGTGATTACTTGTTCAAGTTCGTGCCTTTGTCTAAGGACTTGATCGAAACTTCTGCTGACACTAGTCAGAAGAGAAGACTTTCGAATGAGAACCTAGATCAGAGTAGAAAGAGAATCCAGAAAATTCCCGAGGACGAAGCTATAGTTAGAATGCAAAATGTAGTGAATTGCAAGATTCGTTTTCGCTATAATGTTGCACGAATTCATGCTGAGTTGCTTTTTCTTATCGTGTGATTCAGGAGGGAATGGTAGGTAATGATGCTGAGATGCCACAGCATTCATCTGAGAATATACGTCAGTTTCGAGTTTCCATGGAGAAATTGCCTCAGACCTTTAGGCTGATGAGAGTGAAAGAATTACCAGAATGGGCCAACACGAATGCTGTTTCTATCAGTGATGTGATTCAGGTAAGAGCTCTGTGAATTACGAGCACAATATTAAGGTTTTTGCTTTCTTTTGGAAAAGTTGGAGTCCTCACCATAATGATATCGAACGTCTCTATTGAGATCTGTTGCTTTACTAGTTTAGCTAAGTTTTTCTCGTACTCAGCCTTCTATATGTTATATATGCAGGGGAACGTGATTATGGCAGTCCTTTCGAATTACATGGTGGACCTTGATTGGCTACTTTCTGGTATGTTAATACAGGTTTTTTTTTTAAAGAAAATTTGTGCGATTTTATTTTGGTTCCTTTTCCATCGTTTTTCATGTATCATAACTAATCCTTTTCTTTGCAGCATGTCCAATGCTTAGAACAGTCCCTAATGTTCTAGTTATTCATGGCGAAGGTGATGGCACTCTCGAGTATATGAAGGTTGTCTTGTATCTATCCCTATCATAGCCATTATATTATTTCTTTTATCAGTTCTTATATATGATCATATTCCCTTACGTATATTCCTTTTGTCAGAGAAGCAAACCTTCGAGCTGGATTCTTCACAAGCCTTCATTGCCCATTTCATATGGAACGCATCATTCAAAGGCAATGATTCTTGTCTATCCTCGTGGAGTTCGTGTCATTGTACACACAGCAAACTTAATATACGTGGATTGGAACAACAAGACACAAGGTTTGTGGATGCAAGATTTTCCATGGAAAGAACAAAACAGTTCGGGTTCCACATGCGATTTCGAAAACGACCTGATCGATTATCTAGGAGCGTTAAAGGTTATGTTTTCTATCAAGAATTTGTGATTACAACCTCAGTCTTTTTGGCTCGCATACATTTATTTTGATATATAATTAACATCACGAAGCACACTGGAAAAAAGGGCATGCTATATTACTTTTCTCTGTACTACAGAGTGGCATTTTTTCTTAACAATAGTGTCCCTTGCTAAATTTACTTGCAGTGGCCTCAATTCAATATTGATATACCAACCATGGGCAGCTTCACCATAAATCCATCTTTCTTCCGTAAATTTGATTATAGATCAGCTGGGGTAAATTCAAGTATTTGATTACGCTTTCAAGTTAATTACAATCTTCGAAATGTTCTCTATTGTAGCAAATGCTTACAGTTCTTACGTAATAAAATCTAAACTAAACCAGGTTAGGCTTATAGCCTCAGTCCCTGGATATCATTCTGGCTCCAGTTTAAGGAAGTGGGGACACATGAAGCTTCGAACAGTACTCCAAGATTGTACTTTCGATCAGCAGTTTGAGAAATCTCCCCTTATTTATCAGGTTTCTTTTTCGCATGTCTCTTTGTGTGTCAATTATCATTAGTTAACAGTTTATATATTTTTGGACTGAATTTTCAACTACGTGAGAATAAATCCAGTGTTAATGAACACAACCACACATGCTACAAGTAGTATTTACTAAGAAAGAAGATGTTATCATAGATATTTACAGTCACAGACACTTTTTGTATACTAATTCGTGTTAAATATTCAATTATGGTCGTGTTTGTGGTGTAGTTTTCTTCTCTCGGTTCTTTAGACGAGAAATGGATGGCTGAGCTGGCAACCTCCATGTCAGCTGGAACTACTGAAGACAAAAAGGCTCTTGGTTTGGGGAAGGTATCAATTATATGGCCAGCAGTGGAAGATGTACGATGTTCTTTGGAGGTAGTTTAATTTTAGTTGAACAATGTTGTGCGAAGATATATTATTTTTTCTTTCTTTTTTTTTTTTTTAATTTCCGTCCAATTATGAATGAAGGGATATGCGGCTGGAAATGCCATACCTAGCCCACTAAAGAACGTCGAGAAAGAATTCCTGAAGAAGTATTGGTCAAAATGGAAGGCAAGACACAGCGGACGTTGGTATGTACTTACGCATTTATTCGCAGTTGCCCGCGTGTAACAAATTAAATATAAAACTGTGTATCTTACAACGTTCTTAATCATTTTAATGGTTGCTTATAATCATTTTCTTTCCTCTCTGTGTTAAACGGTAACTGTGTATAATCATTGTTCTAGTCGTGCAATGCCTCATATCAAGACATTCACGCGTTATAACGGGCAAAACCTTGCGTAAGAATCCTTAAAAATGAAGATTCAAATTCTTTATCACCATTGTTTTCACGTTTTTAGTTTTTCTAGATTTTGACTGCTCAAACTTGTCTTTTATATATATTATATAGATGGCTGCTGCTAACTTCGGCAAACCTCAGCAAAGCTGCTTGGGGAGCTCTTCAGAAAAACAATTCACAGTTGATGATTCGTTCATACGAGGTAAGAAGTTATCCCAAGTTATTCTTATTTAGATCAGAATCACACGTGCAACTAAGGCTCTTTTTATTTCCTTCTTCTTTTTCGATCCCACGATTTGAATTAGCTCGGTGTTCTGTTTCTGCCTCTCTCTCGGAAATTCGAGCGCCCCTTCTCATGTACAGATAACGTCGTAGAGGTAATAAATCTTGGGGAATCTCTTCACTCTGTTTTTTTTTTCCACAAAAAACAAAGTCTTTGGTGGAATTGCTAATAAATTTGGACTTTGAAGGATATAAAACCCGCCCAGGCGAAGCGAACGAAACTAGTCACCTTGGCTTGGAAAGGAAAGAAGGAAGACGAAGAAAACAGTGAAGTCATTCAACTGCCTGTGCCTTATGAACTTCCTCCAATACCTTACTCTCGAGGAGGTTTGCTGATTAAGACGATCTTTCTAAGATAAATTACAGCCAAGTAATCTCTGTGTAACATCTCTCTTCAATAGATCATTTGATAAAAATTTTGCTACAGATGTGCCATGGTCTTGGGATCGAAGGTATACAGAGAAAGATGTGTATGGTCAGGTTTGGCCCAGGACAGTGAAGCTCTACACAAACCAAGGTGTCTAACTTTCTTTTTTCCTTTTTTCTTCTAAAAAGCCTTACCAAAACTATCGAACTCGAACCGTTACTACTATGCCTGATTTATCTGCAATGCAATAACGAGTTCCACGAGCTTTATATTTCATCGATAATGCAAATTTTAGACTGTGATAAGCTGCAGAGCACAGGAATGAAACTTGGGGCACGAGAAAAAATCCCATAATCAAACCAATGGCGAACAAACCAGCCAATGTCTCAGGGAATCGCTTCGACGAACTGTCACAAGAAGATAAAATTCTGCCTACATAATAAACAGAAAAGGTCTCCGCAACAAACACAGTTTGCTCATCTTTCTTCCTCAATCGAAGATGGTTTCCCAGAATTCTCTCCATCCCCATAACTGTTCAACTCATCGTACATCTTCAAAGCAGCCCTCGAAAATTCCATCGTTGCTTCAAAAACCCTAGAAAAACCGGTCTGAAGACCATTTAGGGCAATCCTCTCTGTTTCTTGCACGCATGCCCTGTGTTTTTCCTTCTCCAAGTCGAGCCTTGTCCTGAAACTGTCGATCATGTCTCTGCTTTCAGCTACAGACTCAGCCCTATGGTTATCATCAGTCTCCGTGTTCTTGTCTGAGAGCTTATACTCCAAGAACTTGTGTTCAGACTTCTGAAAAGCCGAAACCTTCTTGTCTAATTCTTTCGACATGGCATCGACTCTCCTCTTTTGTCTTACCTCCTCGCCTTGCTGAACCCACAAGGCTCTAACATCCTTAACACAGCTCTTGATAGCAGCTGAGACAGACTTGTCTGGTAATTTGTTCAGGAAATCCAACCAATCGTAGCAGATTTTGAGAAACGGCGGCCCATTGGGACGAATCGAGGGAGGAGAAGTTCGCCCCCTCGTGTAAAGCTCAGCCTCGGGGGCTATGAGCTTCGACAGCCATCCATAAAGGGCCGAAACGTACGCCTTTTGGGCTGCGAAGTACCGCACGAAGCATTCGCACCAATTCAGAAGCTCGGCCTGAAGCTGAAGGGTTGCAAGGCGGTGGGTTTCGTTGCAGAATCTACCGTAAGAAGAGCAAGCGAAGGTCTTCACTTCGAAGATGATCTTTCCCTGGGCTTCGTGGGACTCTAACATGGCTTCCCAGGTTGTCTTCATACTGCACAGAAGCAGGAAAATGATGTAAGAAGCAATAGTCTCATCTTTGCACAATTTTGAACTTAAAATTGTACCCTTGAGCATTCTTTCATCTGAGGCTCGAGTTCTTCGTCTCTAAGCTTTCGATTCGATTCGATATTGTTTCTGCACTTCGAATGGCTACGAGGATTCTGCTGTATAGATCTTTGACTGCAGCCCTAGTTTTGTCCACTGTAAGCCCATCTCTATCTCCTCTAGCATCTTGGCTTCGAAGATGGTTGCATTTTCTTTCGTATATACGTCTGATGCTATCTCCATCCTGCGAATATCGAGATGAAAAATCAACCAAACAACGCAAAATTAGAACACTTTCCTCTTTTTCTGCCATCAAATTTAGACAAAGTACTATACCTTGACTTCTTCGTAGAGCTTCTTTTCCCAGGCGTATAACCTCGCAAGCGTCAGAGAATGGCTGCCCGAAGACATACCTCCATAGTCATCGAAGAGATCGTTGCTGAACTCTGTCCATGACGAAGAACTCTTCGAACTAGACGCTACTAAACTCTTACACGAAGATGGTGATGAGTGGGACGAAGCAGTTCTCCATGTAATAGCTTGGATTAGCTTCGTCGAATTCCCTGAGATTGAAGAGATGCTACGTACAGCTGAGCAACAGAAACCATGAATTTGATTCTAACAACAACAAAAAAAAAAACAGAGTATAGCATGTCACCTTTCAATTCCTCAAGATTAGACTGCAGATGAACACGGTTGCACTCTAACATTTTAGACAGATCCTTCCCAGAATCATAAGCCCTTATGAAATGATCTTCGATATGCTTCAAAGCTTCCAACATTTCTCTACCTTGTTCTGGCGAATCCATAACGGTCAAGCCATTGTGTACCTCTTCTTCAAAGCTCATATAAGGTTGTTGTTCTATTCCCTCTTCAACTCCATCGTTACTCTGTTCTGCTAAACTCTGTTTCTTCTCTTTCTCCCACGTCTCTTCTCTCTCCTCTACTATCTCCCCTTCTTCGTCTTCAAGCTCTGGGATACCCTCCTTTTCTCTAACAGCCCTTAGATCCTCCTCGGAAATCGCGTCATAAACACGCGCCATCTCTGGCCCTGCGACGCTGGTAAAAGGGTTGAAGAAGTCCCAGCCAAAGTCTCTCTGAGGCGAAGGCATTGCATGGCCGTGAGGCATATCCATGTAGAGATATTCGCAGGCCACCTTCCCATCTCTGCGTTTGCCGTTATTAGCACACGCGCCGTCGAGGGTAGACGGCGAGCTTGTCGACGAACTGCGCGGCTCGCAGGGGACGGTTTCTTTCGTGGGCTCGGAAGGAGTCTGCTGAAGAAACAGAGGATTTGAAACCACGCCTTCCTTCTGGGTCGGCGGCGGCGGTGAAGGCGGTGGCAACGTGATGTAGAAAGACGGCGGCGAGGAATGGCGAGCGACGAAGAGGTTTAGAGCCGCTGAGACACCGTAAAGAGATTTGCAGTATCTGTAGTGAGCGTCTGCCAAGGCGTACCTTCTCTCCACGGCTAACTTGAGCTGCTGTTTTCTTTCTCTGCATATCGACACTACTTCCTCTTCTTCTTCTAACCTTGAGGCGACGCAGCCCATGTTCTTTGTCTTGAGCAAGACAAAAACTTTCTAATGGGGTTTAACTGTCAATAGTGATTTGAGCTGTAAAAACAAGATTTATCTCCTCTCACTTCTCTTCCCAACGAAACTTCAAGCTCTGCACTGTGTAGAATGGTAGTGTTAAAGACAAATGGCAGGTTTTTTTTTTTTTTGCGCCTGAGTGTGTTTGATATTCGCCTCCTAGTTTACTCAAGGCAGAAGGTGTATGAATAAAATATGAACTAGTTTAACCATTAAACACGAACTTAGAGAAAAAAAAAAAAAAAAGGAGCAGCTTTTTGAGAGGTACGGTAAGTCTAGGATTTTTTAAGTAAATAGCCCTTGAGCTGGTCATCTTTAAAAAATAGCACCCAAAATCGGACTTTACCTTTGTACCCTTACTAACTCTGCTCTAAAGACTATTTTACCCTTATTTAATGTCAATCAACAACCTCAACAACACTTAACGATAAAATTAATTAAAGGGTACATGTTACACTGTAGCGAATATGAAACATCAGACCCGTTATAGAAGAGTGGGGTAAAATTAAAAAAAAAGCAACCACTTTCACTTCCAGTAAAAAAAGCAAGCGTGTCTCCCGCCCCTGCACTGCAAATCGTCTCCACTTTCACTTCCAGTAAAAGAACAAGCGTGTGCTCTCCCGCCCCTGCACTGCAAATCGTCGTCTTCTCTGCAAATCGACTCATTCGACAATGGCATTCAACGCGAACGTGGAGGTATGTGTTCTACTCTTCGTCTTCTTCAATTTAACGCGAGAGGGGATCTGGGAACGACCCATCGAACCCTAATTTGGTGCGGACCCGTGCTTGCAAGCATAGGACAGAGCTTTGGTAGCATAGGACCTGTGCTTGCAAGCATAGGACCCGTGCTTGCAAGCATAGGACATGGGTCACGCGCGCGCAAGTTCGGGGGACCCGCGCGTTATAAGCAGGGAACCCGCGCGCTATGCCCAGGGGACCCGCACTTATACGCAGGGGACCCGCTCTTATACGCACGGTTCCCCTGCTTAAACGCTCGGGTCCTCTTACCTTAACGGGCGGGTCCTGTGCCACTGCGCGTGCGCAAGCGGGGGACCCGCGCGTTATAAGAAGGGGACCCGCGCTTATACGCACGGTTCCCCTGCTTAAACGCACGGGTCCTCTTACCTTAACGGGCGGGTCCTGTGCCACTGCGCGTGCGCAAGTTCGGGGACCCGCGCGTTATAAGCAGGGGACCCGCGCGCTATGACCAGGGGACCCGCGCTTATACGCAGGGGACCCTTGCTGGGACCGCGCCGATGCGCAGGGGTCTCATGCGCGTCCGTGCTTGAATCTCAGCATATGCGATGCGGTCCCCTGCGCATCTATGCATAAGGGTTTTCTGTTTTAATTATTTCATACCACGTAATTTAGCTAAAATGTGTTTTACGCATAAATTAGGTTGTGATGCAGAAGCAGTTCGACACAGTGGACGAAGTTCCCCGTTTGAGTGTAAAAATGAGCTCGTTATACGCGGATGCCAGCGAGCTGATAAGACAGTGTCTGAACCACCACGAGTGGGAGATTTTTAGGAACGAGAGTCCGTTCGGCCGCCTTGTTATGGCTGAGCCTGATTTTAACCTCTCGGGACAGTTGGTGTGGTACCTCATGCAGAACCAGACGATGCTGCACAACCGGGAAGAGCTGTGGATGATTTTTGGCGGAAAACCACTCCGATTTTCAAAGTCGGATTATTGCCTAATCACCGGGCTGAAGTTCGCAGCCGAGCTACCGCCGGTAAACGACGGCTCACAATTCACCGCAAGACATTTTGGCAACAGCTCAAAAGTCCGCATGTCGGACGTCAAGCGTGTGTTGGAGGAGTTGTCTGGCGACGAGGACGATGTCGACTTCGAGAAGCTGAAGTTGGCGGACGTGTACTTCGCCACCGCCGTGTTGATGCCTCGACCGTCGAAGAAGGACACCGTCGTCAGTACGACGGTCCTTAGTCTCGTCGAAGATCGATTGCATTCTCCCAGTACCCTTGGGGCACCGTGGCTTTCCGTGAGGTGATACGAAGTGTTAAGGTAAATCTACGGGAGAGGCCACGGGACTGGCTGATCAGTGGGTTCGTACAACCACTTCAGGTGAATTATAACTAAGCTTCTTGCATACCATGTTTTGAGGGACGTTTGTAAGATTTTTTGCGTTATTTGTATTCAGATACTAGCATACGAGTGCATGCCGGGGGTTGCAGACCAGTTTGCGGTTCGCAAGGAAGAAGATTTCACGCCACGCATGCTCAGGTGGGCGACGAAGAATTGGGGTCGCAAAGCATGCCCGACTCTTAGGACGGTCGCAGATGCCGTCAACCGCGATTTTGTACGAGGGTTGTTAGTGCCGTCAGCGGAAGAGTTGGAGGCGGCGTACTTTAGGGACAGCGTTTCGACGTTGGGGCGGCACACGACATATTCGACCGTGTGACGGGCCTACTCACGCGGGGAGTGGAGGTTAGGTGTTCCCCTGTCCACCTCGATCGTGGCGACGACGATCATTTAGCGATCGTACCTGTTGAAGATTTTCCCACACCTGTGGAGGTGGTTGAGGCGGGAGACGTTGGTGCTTCGTCGAGTGCCCGAGGAGTTCGAAGAAGAGGCAAAGCGCCTGTAGATGTTGTTGATCTAAGTGATGAGGATTCTGGCTCAGATAGAAATGAGAAGTGGAGCAAGAAGTACCTCGGGCGATGGGACTTCTCCGGGCGTGAGCTGATTCATGAGCACGATCGCGTGCTCATTGACATGTACCTTCAAGCGGCAAGATTTAGGTAAATGTTTACTTTCGATGTCAATCTCAGTTATCGTACCTAAACACGTAATAAATTTTTCTTTTTATGCAGTGATAACGTTTGGTCGTCTGACATGTGCGACGTGGATGCCCAAGGCTTCTACATGCTGCTCTTCCATGATATGCTCAAGTCCAATTGTCTTGACGCATATCTAGATTGCTTGAGGCGAATCTATGCGGACAATGCCAATTATCCTCGCGTCTTCGTCTTTCCAAGTTACGTGCAAGACGAGCACTTTAGGAAGGCGCAGAAGTTGAATAGGAAGGCGAAAGTCAGGGTGGATGATATGGAGAGCTTCGTGAATGGATTGTCGAGAAGCAGTCGGAGCTGGTTGGAGCGTCTCACGGAGGATGAATTGCTACGATGCAAGTACATCATCTCTCCTGTTTGCGCACGGCCCACTGGGCAGTGCTTATTTTTGACGCGTCAACGCAAACCTTCGTCCTTCACGATTCATTGGGCGCGCATGGTGTGCAGTTCGCCGGGAGAGTGTTCGTAAGTAGCTGAAATCCGTTTGTCTATCATTTTTATTTATTTAGTGACATGTTCGGTGTTTTGCTATATTTTGCAGGCGGAGTTTCTTTCCGCATATTGGCGTTTCAAGTTCGACATCGTGACGAAGCCGAAGTTGAATAATAAAATGAATCGCCAGCAGAAGGCTGACAGCTTGGATTGCGGGGTTCATGCGGCGTTGACGGTGGAGACGATTATGGTTGACACGCCCGAGTTTGATGAATATCAACGGCAGATTGATATTTCAGCGTATCGAGCCACTATGGCTGCACGGATATTGCGTGACCCGCATAGCTGTACGAATTGATTTGTTTGGGTAGTTTGGAAGTGTTAATTGTAAGTGGCTTTGTAGGTTTAATGGACTTGGTGTAGTTTGTAGGTTTATGGAACTAAAAGTTTTTGATATTATTGAATGAATTGATTCTCTGTATGAAACGAAAGTACGTGATGGGTGATTTGACTTGTTACTGACGAAATTATTTTGACCAAATACTCAGCAATATGCGCGGGTGATTTGATTCTCTGTATGAATAATTGATTCTCTGTATGAAACGAAACGTGATGGGTGATTTGACTTGTTACTGAGGAAAATATTTTACCAAATAATCAGTAATTGTTCAATTATTGGTACGACTAAAGAGAAACCCTAAATTGGACAGCGATCCGTTCATATACATACCTATACGGGACGCGTCCCATCAGCGCCAACGCAATAAGCACGGGTCCCCTGAGAATGTTTTGGTCCCCTGATTTTATGTGCATTTCCCATGATTTTAAGTTATGGTCCCTTTAGCACGTTACCCACCATATGACTTGATAAACCTTTAAAATAATGCACGACCATTTTTTGGTACAGAAAGCATACATTCCACAGTCGTACGATCACTTTCGGTGATAATCATGACGATCACCAGCATTGTTTTTCAAGTCGATGGTAAGTGGGTAATTCGCGAGGACAATACGTCGAACTGGGTTCCGGATCCAACTTGCCGTTGGCAATCAATCTTGGTCGACGAGGAGTCATGCACGTTAGTGGATCTCACTAACGAGATATTGAATGCATTGTCGTTACGCAACGACAATACCAAACTACGGATAAGCTACATGCCTTGCATAGACTACAATTATGTGCGCCCCATCTACATCGAGAACGATTACGGCGTACGTGCGTACGTTGGAGGTGGTTGCCCACGATCAAGACCACCTCTTCACGTGGAACTTGAATTAGCCATCATTGCGTCACCGCCACATCAACCTCATGATAATGATTTCTCTGGTTTCGACGTCGGCCTTATAGCGCATTGCGATACAAACGCCGAAATCCAACCATTTGAGGGTTTTCCAGCACATCTTACAACCCTCCTTACCAAAGTAATGAAAGCAGTGGCTATGTAGGCGATTACTCCGGAATGTGCGGCCAAGGATATGATAATGAGAACGAGCAAGTCGGACGGGACGACGAAAATGAGAACGAGGAAGGTGCCTTAATGCATGATGATGATGATGATGATGATGATGATGACGCACATGATGACGATTTTGACGTCGATGTGCACGACGACGCAACTGATGTGGCCGACGATGGTACCTATTCGTTTACGGATGGTTCGACCCTATATGTTGGACAAGAATTCCGTAGCAAGAAAGAATTGAAGGACGAAATCACTAAAATCGCTGTCGCTGCATGCTTCGAACTCCAAGTCGATAGGTCAAACAAAACCCTGTACGTAGTGAAATGTGCGAAGGAGAACTGCGAATGGCGCATACGAGGTGCACAAGATAAGGACTCCCCCTTTTTCTCAATCCGAAAGTACGTCAACACGCACACGTGCGGCGTGTCTCATCGACGCCGTAGACATCGCCAGGGAAGTTCGTCGCTCGTATCGAGCACGTTGTTGGAAAATTTCAGGGCTCCTAAAGACATCCCCGCTCCCAGTTCCATACAGTCGATGATGCAGAGCAGGGGAGTAGAAGTTTCATACTACAAGGCTTGGAGAGGAAAACAAATTGCGACCGACGAACTAGTTGGTAACAGGGACGCTTGCTACGGTTTACTGCCGTCTTACTTAGATGCGGTGAGGCAAGCCAACGAGGGCAGTATCACTGATTGGGAGATGGACGAAGACAATCGGTTCAAGTACATGTTCTTGGCATACGGAGCATGCGTCAGCGGCTTTACGTTCATGAGGAAAGTCGTTTCTATCGACGCCACTTTTTTGAAGGGGAAGTATAAGGGACTCATGATGATTGCCACTGCGCAAGACGGCGATTTCCATCAATATCCTTTAGCATGGGGTATTGCCGACGGGTCGGAGGGAACCGACCCATGGACGTGGTTTCTCTCGAGATTAAGACGTTTTGTTGCGGATGGCGACGATCTCGTAATAATTTCCGATCGGAACCCTGGAATCAAGAATGCAGTTCCGGCCATTTTCCCAAACGCGTTTCATGGTTTCTGTGCGTGGCACCTTCAACAAAACGTGAAGACGAGAATGAAGAAGAAAGGTGCTTGTCCAATCTTTTGGCGTGCCGCTACTGCCTACACGAAGAGCGAGTCCGACCGTCATTTTAGGCAGCTTGACGGAAAATATGCGGACGTGCAGAGGTATCTTAACGAAGTCCCAAAGGAAACGTGGACGCGAGCATATTGCCCTAGATCAAGATACAACATAATGACGACCAACGGATCGGAGTCTATAAATGCAGCTCTACGTAAGGACAGAGAGCTTCCAATTATTGGACTGTTGGGCTCGATTCAGCGACTAACATCATCATGGTTCAGTAAGCATCGGCGCTCTGCGGAAGCTTCAATCGCCTCGAACATGACTAGGTTTACGCCGAAGGTAGAGTCGATCATACGAGAGAATTTCACCGAGTCGCAAAAATTTCATGTGTCGGAAGTCGGGCATCTAACATATAACGTATACGGGCAGCATGTGAACGAGGTGGTCGATTTGGGGCTGCGCACATGCACGTGCATGATGTTTGACATCGATCGTATCCCATGTCCACATGCGGTTGCAGCTTGTGGTTCTGCCCAAGTGCCGGTATATTCATTAGTGCACGATTATTATACCTTGGAGTTCTGGAAACTGGCATACGAAGGTACTATACGCCCGGTAACGGACCGCATTGAAAGTAGTATGGACATGTTGCCGCCTCGTGTTGGTTCACAACGTGGACGACCCCAGAAAAATAGGTTTCCTTCGACGGGTGAATTTGGTAGGAGATAACGTTGTAATATGTAGTTTTCGTATTCAGAGTGGCTTATACGTCGCCATTTGTGTTATGTTATGTAAGGTTGTGTTAGGCGAGCTTTTGCGTGAATATGGAAGTAGAAAACCCTTATGCACAAATGCGCAGGGGACCGCATCGCATATGCAGAGAATCCCGCACGGACGCGCATGAGACCCCTGCGCATGAATGTGGTTCCCCGCCGGGTCCCCTGTCTTCAACGTTTGGGTCCCGTGAAAAAATCGCGCTGGTCCCATGTTCCTTGCGCGCAGGGAGGGGCGCGTTACTCCCATCGGACCCAAACGTTAAAGGGAGGGGACCTGCCGATTAGCACATGGTACCCCAAATCATTAGGGTTGGTCACGTTCGCTTACTAAGTTGGTCCAATAATTGTTCAATTATTGATGAAAAGTGACATGTAGCAGTGCTTCATTTATTGGTGAAGTGACATGTCAGAGCAGTGTCATTATACAGTTCATCAGAGACAGATGACTTGACATTTGATTCCCGATTCCACTTTTTTGTCCCGGCGAAAATCTAATATTATTAAATTCGTTAATAAGATAATATTGTCCACTGCGAAAATCTAATATTATTAAATTCGTTAATAAGATAGTCATTAATAAAAAATTAAAAAATTCGTTAGTATGGTTTATATTTTTTATATGAATTATATTTATTTATAAGATTAAAATCGTATTTTTTATTCAAGAGGGGGTGTGAATAGTAGCCCCCTTTAGAAAATTACGGTACGAATATGGAAATAAAAACCCTTATGCACAGATGCGCAGGGGTCCGCATCGCATATGCAGCGAAGCGCGCACGGATTCGCATGAGACCCCGGCGCATCTTTGCGGTTCCCGCCGGGTCCCCTTCCCATAACGTGAAGGTCCCATGATATTAAGGTTTGGGTCCCGTGATAGTAATGCGGGGTCCCATGAGTCTTGCGCGCAGGGAGGGCGCGTTACGAGCATGGGACTCAAACCTTAAAGGCAGGGGACCTTCCGATTACCACACGGTACCCGCACATTAGGGTTAGTGATGTTCGCTTATTGAGTGGGACCAATAATTGCTCAATTATAGTCAAAACTGACATGTCAGAGCAGTGTCCCTATTTATTCGTCAAAAGTGACATGTCAGAGCAGTGTTACTATACAGTATGTACAGGACAGATGACTTGACATTTTATTCCCGATTTGCTTGTAATGTTGTGAAAATCTAATATATTATTAAATTCGTTAGTAAGATAAAAATTAATAAAAAATTAAGTGTGCGTAAAAAAAATAAATTTAAATAACCACTCGATTAACAATATCTAACTCCAAGTTTAGAAAAAAGAAAATATATTTTACAACATGTATTTCGAGTCGTACGATCATTGACGTGAATCTAGTAAGAGAGCACACCGATAAAACATACTCATGTTTGTGATTTATGTAGGCTGTAACAATCTTATAAAGTGAACGTAATTCTTTTGATTACCTCCATTTTTTTGTTCTGTGCTATTTTATGATGACTTTATATTGTAGTCTACGATAAACAAAGTATAAATACGCTCAATTAATCGCTTACTTCCATGAATTAACATTGCAAAAATCGCACATGAACATAGGGGACCCACATTTTTTGAACAGCGGACCCACTCTTCAAAACAGGGGACCCGCGATGATTGCATAGTCCCCACACTGAGATGTCCGGGTCAGTCGTGGTCCCGTCAAAATTGTCCGCATGTCATTGCCGGGCCCGACTGGTCCCTTCGAAATGTCGCTTGATTTAAGCAGAAGACCCGCTCGTAAAGGTCACGGGACCTGTGCGTTATAAGCATGGGACCAGCGCTTGTATTCAGGGGACCCGCTAAGGGAGCGTTCATAGATAACACGGAAACTTAATATGAAAAAAGTTAAGTTATGTCAAATCACTGCCATTCGCGTTATTTTTATGTCAACTCACACATCACTCTCACTGACAAAATCACCTCTCACAATTTCTAAACCCTAAATTGATATCAAACACACGTAAAGCAGATGACTTCTATCAAACAACTAAAATTAAAATTAAACAGAGATCACAAACAACACATAGAACATTTATTCAACAACAGAAGAAAACTAGAAAGATTTCAAATCACTTAAAATTCAGTTCTTTTTATTTTTACGTCAAATCACACATCAGTCTCACTGACAAAAAGTTGGAAAACACAGAGAAACTCAATCGTTCACAATTCTAAACCCTAAATTCATATCCACCAAACGATATGCACAAATCAAACAAGTAAAATTAAAATTCAAGGGAGAAATTCAACAACACATGAAATAGTTCTTGAACATCGCAAATTTTAATTAAAAAAAAAAGGTATACTAAAAAGTGTCCCAATCATTATTGAAAATAGAAGATGCGAGGTATTTTCTAAACTCCTGCATATGAGTTTGATTGAGGCGGGAGACGTCGTCCTTCTTCATCATAAGCGACATTGCCGCTCGCAACATCGCCACGCCATCTTCTCCCCTGAAAATCATATCGAAAAAGACACTTATTTTTAAACACGACGACAAAGTAATAAAACGCATCATTCATGAAAACTTACTGATTTTGTTTCCTGAAGTCGCGACACCACCTAGCCGGCCAGCTCTTGCCCTTGTTAGGCATGCGTGTTATCAGTTTCAGTTCCTTGAAAATAGCCGGGATTACGATCCGAAGTTTGTTGATGTCGTCGGCGATAAAGCGCAGCTCGAAGCCAGGAGGCGCATCGGAGTCGTAAATCGTATACTCCTTTCCCCGCACATCAACAACGAACAACACCCATCGGCCTGACGTACGCATGGGGATGGCAACTTTGGTCGCTAGATCCCACGACCTGCATTTCCAATCTTCGTCCTCCCCCCTCGCGAACGGGAGCAATTTCTTGAAGCCTTTCCCACACGGCTTCCCGACAAAATTTAGCACCCCTCGCTCGTCGACGAGCGTCTTAAACTTATGGGGCATGTACGCGACGAAGCTCGCAACCGATTTGCTAAATTTCTGCATGCGTTCGATCCCAGCGAGGCATTCATCGACATGCTGCAATAAAAGCAAACCGGTTTTCAACACATTCAAGTAAGGTGACGAAAGGTATTTGGTAAATTTATATACGTACCATCTCATCGAGTTTAATACCCTCAGTCGCAAGGTTCAGGAGCCATGTAGGGTCGTGTTGTCCTAGGATCCCTTCGACTTTCATGCCGGTAATCTGCAAAGCCGTTTTTAGCTGACTTTCGACTTTTGGCCACAAGTGTTGGGCCTTGAACTGGATATGCCGCTCGAACGCCGAAAGCTTTGGAGGTTTGACTGTATTCGTCGAGGGGAAATCGGTGAACGGCGTCGTGGTGTACCAAGATGGCTTCTTCATCCGCTCAGGGGTCTGTTCTGTGACGACGCCTTTTCCTTTGTCGGTCGCTTGGACAGAAACCGAAGCCTCGGCGTGCGTCTCCAACTGAGGGACGTCCTGTAGCAGCTCGGCGTGCGTCTCGAACTGAGCGTGGTCCTCTGGATGCTCGTCCATGGTCTCCAACTGATAAGCGTGGTCCTCTTGAGCCTCTATGTCCGTCGCTGCCTCGTGAACCCCGAGACCATAAGCGCCCCTCCACGACGATGGGTCGACCACCTCGGGCGGTCTCTCTTCATCGGACCGAGCCGGTGCGACATATCCAGCGTAACGATTTTGCGCCCATTCAGACGGACTGTGACCGTCCCATGCCTCCTGGCTCGGAATATAGCCATTCGGTCCCATGTACGATGTGTTCCTCCATCTCTCATCGTAATCTATACAAGAAATTCGAAAATAACTATAAATTATTTTTCACGTCCTTAAGTATAAAAACTGACCAAGCTCGGGCGGTGTAGCGTGCAATCCACCACCAAACTCGGGCTGTGAAGCGTGCGATCCACTAGCAAACACGTTTGGATCGACATCTACATCGTAAATAGTAACTGTTGAGTAATCTGCGCAACTAATTAAAAAATTAAGTATAAAAACTGACCAAACTCGGGCGGTGTAGCGTGCAATCCTTCGCCAAACTCGTTTGCATCGACATCTACATCAGCAGACTCGTTTGCATCGACATCTACATCGTAAATAGTAACTGTTGAGTAATCTGCGCAACTAATTAAAAAATTAAGTATAAATAAATAACTTACTATAACGAGCTTCGGTAGGCGGAGTGCGAGACCCGTGATAAAATCTGCTCGCCAAACCCTGAACCGAGTTCCCCAACTCCCTGAGGCTGTCGGCCCACGATCGCATTTCCGTCCAATGTTCCTCGTACGCATCCCACCTTCTCTCGTTCGTCGACCACCGTCGACCCTCTTCTTCTTGAAACTGATGCAATTGCGTGCCAAGTTGGTCGAATCGCCCAAACAAGTTGGTGAAGTTTTGGTCCATACGACTTTGCCATTCATCGAAGCGTGGACCCGAGGCGAAACCCTGACCACTTGATCGTGGGGTCTCCGGTGTTGCATGAAAGGCGTGCTCGTGCGGAGGTTTGGGGTTGCCGTGCGGATGTTCGGGGATTTGGCCGTGATGCAACATTATATCGGTGTCGCGTCGCTCACTGCTCTCGATCTGGGCGATGGTCTCAGGCACCAAATTCTGCCGGCTAGAACCCTCACCGCGACGGCGGTGGCCGCGGGAGCACCTAACCTCCACTCCATGCAGGAGTAGAAAGGTCACACGATCGAATAGGTCGTGTGCCGGCCCAACATCGAAGACGCTGTCCCTATAGTACGCCGCCTCCAGCTCGTCCGCTGACGGCACTATTAACCCTGCTAGTACATGGAACTTGCCAGCGGCCTCTGCGATGCTCTTCTGTTTCGGGCAATTCTTGCGACCCCAATCCTTCGTCCGCCACCTGCACATGCGTGGCGTGAAATCTTCTTCTTTGCGCAACGCATAGGTGTCTCCAATGCCCGAGATGCACTCATAAGCTAGTATCTGAATACAAATAACACAATAAATATTAGCAATTACTTATATGTAAAAACAAGGTATGCAAAGAAGCTTAATAATAAATCACCTGAAGTGGCTGAACGAACCCACTTATCAGCCACTCCCGTGGGTTCTCCCGTAGATTTTTCCTCACAGCGCGCATGACCTCCTTGAAAGCCTCGCTGCCCCAAGGATACTCTGAGAAAGCAAACCGGTCTTCAGCGAGGTGAAGGACCCAGGAAGACACGACGGTGTCCTTCTTGGACCTTCGAGGCAGCAACACCGCGGTGGCGAAGTAGACATCCGCCAACTTGAGCTTCTCTTCGTCCGCACGTTCCTCGTCGCCAGACATCGCCTCCAACGCCTGCTTGACGTTCGACAGGCGAATTGTTGAACTAGCGCCAAATGCCTCCTCGTGAATGCTTCGACGCGGTCCACCGCCGGTATCGCGGCTGCGAACTTGAGGCCGGTGATTAGGCAATACTCCGATTTTGAAAATCGAAGTGGTTTTTTGCCAACAACCATCCACAGCTCTTCGCGGGTGTGCAGCGCCGTCTGCCTTTGGATAAGGTACCACAGCAACTGAATCGAGAGGTTAAAGTCCGGCTCGGCCATGACAAGGCGGCCGAACGGACTGTGGGGCATAATATAGGGCCAACTCCTCATCGTTAAGGCACTGTCTTATCAGCTGGCTGGCCTCGCCGTATAGCGAGGTCACTGTAGGACGACAATCAGGAACTTCTGTGCCCAACTGCGTCTTCATCACAACCTAATTTATACGTAAAACACAGTTTAGCCAATTACTTGGTATATGAATATTGAAAATTGAAAACCCTTATGCACATATGGCCAGGGGACCGCATCGTATATGCTGACAGTCAAGCACGGATGCGACTGAGACCCCTGCGCATGAGCAGGGGACCTGTGCGTATCTTCACGGGATCTGTGTCTACTTTCACGGGACCTTTGCGTATATTCACGGGACCCGCCCATAAGATGATGGACTAGGCAAGGGTCCCCTGGATATAAGCGCGGGTCCCTTGATTATACGTGCGGGTCCCCTGACCGTAGCGCGCGGGTCCCGTGTTGTTCTTCACAGGCGCAAGGTCACGAGACCCACGCGCTGCGACCAGGGAATCCGCTCGTTATAACCAGGGTACCACGCTTATACGCAGTGGACCCGTGCTGGGGCCATCATTTTATGGGCGGGTCCCGTGAAAACGGGCCTGTTCAGTTCAATTCTAAGCACGGTCCTATGCTTATCAGCATGGGTCCGCACCGAATTAGGGTTTGCTGCGTTAAATTGAAGAAGACGCAGAGTAGAGAAAATACCTTCTCGGTGTTCGCGTTGATTGCCATTGTCGATTTACGCTCTAGGACTGGGTTTTACTTGCAGAGAATAGTTGGACTTGCAGAGAAACGATTTGCAGGGCGTTTTGTGTGCAGGAGAAAACGATTGAAGTGAATTGAAAGTTAAAGTGGTGGTTCTGAAATGCTTTTTAACTTTTACTGTTCCATCACGGGTCAGTTACTTGCAGTTAAACCTGAAACCCTTTAATGTAATACCCCTTTATGTTGATTACATAACTAACCTAATTAAATTAAATTAAATACCATAGCACTATCTATATTTTTTAACGGAACTAAATATTACATTATAAAACATAGTTAATTTAAAATACATTATTAATTATATTGTCAAGGTCACGTACATCAATAATAATAGCATATCTTGATTGATAAAATTATTAAATAATTTATTCTACCCTTCTCGCCCTTCTCCACCAACCGGAGCTTGGTCGACATCCTTCTGCACAGCGTTGTTTTGGACAACCTCGATCCAACCTGGGCCTTGGATCACTTCGCTCTCAGCCTCGTCGTCGTCGTTTCGGACAGCCTTGGGTGCTTGTCCTTCGATAACTTCGCTCATAACATCGTCGTCGTCGACCTCGAGAGCATCGTCGTCGCCGTTTAGGAATCTGTCGATCTCGGCCACGATCCACGCCCTCCTTTGGGAGAGGTCGACACCGAGGTCGGCCTCCAGACGGCGGCGGACGGCGGCGGCCGTGGTAGTCCAGGGGTCCGAGTGACGGACGATTTCGTGGAGGCGGGCGACGATTTGGGCGTCCGTCACCATTCTTCCTGTTTTGTTTCTGGGATTATTTTTTAAAAATGTTAGATGCTGTGTGTTTGATAAATCCAAGCCTTATATAGCTTGCAAAACGCCGTAAGAGCTTCCCAAAACCATAACATATAACGCGGGACCAAGCTCTAGTACACGGGACCCAAGCTCTAGTGCGCGGGACCCAAGCTCTTGTGCACGGGACCCAAGCTCTACTGCATGAAGCATGCGCGGGTCCCCTGTGTTTACGCGCAGGTACCCTGCATTTATGCGCGGGTCCCATGATCTAATGGGCCTGCCCTAATGTGCGGGGACAATGCACTGATGCGCGGGGCCCGTGAATTTATGGGCGGGTCCCGTGAATTTATGTGCGGGTCCCGTGATTTACTCGCCGCACTAATGTGCGGGACTCCTGCTTTAATGTGGGGTCCCACGTTGTAACGCGCGGAACGCGCGGGTGGCCTGCTCTGCTTTCAAGCAGGGTCCCCGGATCAACTGGAAGTAAAAACAATGAACATGTTCGGCCTTCCAAACCGGAATTTCCGAAGCTTTGAGAACCCATTGGAAGGGTTTAGGACTGAGAGTTACAGATTTAGATGGTTATATTCAAAATACGACCCGGAAAAATACTTACACTGAAGCGTGAGGTTCGAATCTTTCGTTCGCCGAGGACTTTCCAGTTTCCTTCGACTGTGAAGAAGCGCGATATGAGGTCGGGGAATTTCTCTTAAGGACGAGGACGAAGAAGAAGAATAATTCGGTGAGGTGGAGTGGAATGAATGCTTTCTGCTGCAAAATGGACGTGCAGCTTTTAATTCATTTCAGGCGTTGTATTTTATTTTTGTTTTTCTTTTTTTTTATTAATAATAAGGGATTACGAAAAGATGATTAAGTGTTAATTAAAAAGAGTGCTATTGACCAAAAAAAAAAGTCAAGAGTGCTATTTTTTTAAATTGACCGCGTCAAAGGCCATTTTTTAAAAAGACCCGTAAGTCTAGGATTAGTGTGTGGGCTCGAGAAATAACAATTTATGGAACTAATACTGTGCTCTTGTGTAATGCAATGTAGTATTATGAAAACTCCTTGTTTGTTGTTTGTGCTCGTATTGTGTGTTGCTGAGTGAAGTTTATATTAGAAAAAGGGCAAAGTCTGAATCAACAACAGATATTTTTCCATAAAAGACAGAGATGATGGTGAGAGAAAAGAGGAGTCAAAATTGACAAAACTCTTCTCAAACTGGGTAAAAAGGTATGGTCAAGACTCTTCAGATTGCCACCATAGATTCTGTACTCGCATGCATCTCTCTCTCTCTCTCTCTCATTAATATGCATATGCTATTTGGAGCAGTCTTTTTGGTCCGTTCTAAAGAGATAATATGGATATTGATTCTCCAACTGCATTGATTTGCCCGGATTAAATAAAACAAGAATATTATTAAGCTTCATTTTCCACATTTTCCCAGTCCTTCGTACCATATTTCTGCATCGTTAAGGGAGTTTTTAATTCAGGTTGACTAGCTTGTGTTCTTGCATGGGAAACTGCTGCAAGAAAAAGATTCTTCAAAATGTTTGTAGTGCCCAAGAGCTTGTAATGTTTTTGAGCTTATTTAATTAATATCCATCGTCTTCTAATGGTCTGTTAACACTTCAAGATAGTTCGAAAACTCAGCAAAAAGCAGTCAAAGCAGCTACAGAAATGGAAATTATAACACTATATAGCCCAAAAAAACAAACGCCATGTCTATTAAGCTTCGAGGGTTCCACCAAGATTTACAGAAATAGATAATAAATAGACTCCAAATGAAAAAAAAAAAAAAAAAAAGAAACGGAACAACTAGCTTGGAAATATCCAACCACCATCTTCATCCCCAGTCATTAGCTCATCTCTTTCTCTTAGGCATACACTGTGTGTCAAAGCCCTTCTCAGTAAGAAAACGATTCATTTCATCGATCTGCAAATCGCAGCTCTTTATACGTACTTCGAAATAAAAAAGATGCAATTCAACCACTTCTTCACCTGAGAGCAAAACAGAGCACTTACTAACTTACTACCAATGACTCAGAAATTCGACGGCAAAGTGATTCCACCGCCTTTCACAGATACGTTAGGGCTACGAACCGAGCTCTCCCTACTCACAAGATTCGAGTCGAGGAAAACTACGACCACCGTAATGTCGTCG
This sequence comes from Craterostigma plantagineum, assembly GCA_027422505.1. Taxonomy (NCBI): domain Eukaryota; kingdom Viridiplantae; phylum Streptophyta; class Magnoliopsida; order Lamiales; family Linderniaceae; genus Craterostigma; species Craterostigma plantagineum. Next base: position 1,666,039 of record JAPQWV010000005.1, read on the forward strand.
TGGAAATGTCGCCTAACCCCACGATCTATCTTCTTCAGGTCAGAGTACCTCATCTCCCTTTTCTTGGCTGCTTCTTGCAATGCTGCTTTCACCAATCTCCTCGCACTTCCCTGTGAAACGTGAAAAACCCGCAAGTCGAAACTCAGTTCTACTCCGTGAGAAACAAAAGGGCGAAGAAAAAAATTGAATCTTGGATACGGTACAAGCTATGATTCTCATGGCCCATTCAGTTTTCTTGCACTTCCCAAGATCATAACACAGATGTATGAGACAGCTATTTGTTTCTTGCATGTAATAACTCACATTGCGTGGATGGTTTTGGACCAAATCGACTGCTTCTTGGTTCGTAAGGTGCTCCCAAAGCCCATCTGATGCAAATATGATGAACTGATCGTGGGGCAGAAGCTGCTGCACCGTTACTGATGGCTCTGCGCTCAAGATTGGCCTTTTGAAAGGCTCACGGAGGCGAAACTTCTGATATAATGGCTCCCTATTGTACTCGGGCTTCTTTAAGTACACGTCGCCTATCGATCTCGACACCTAAAACATAAAAAAAAAAAAAAAACAGCAAATTGAAATAAAAACAGCCCAAGATTGGACCTTTGACACAAAGTTTAAACTGGGTTTCAAGTGATATGTCCCGAACCTGAATTAGGCCTTTGACCCGCCATACGTTATGCTTTAAGACAACGATATGTGGATCGTCGGGTTGTAATGAATGAAGCTCTTGCCTCACGGATTCGATGCTTGCATTATGCTCTGCTGAGAGCTGAACGGCGAGAACTTCGCCTGTAGCCTTCACTAGCCTACCCAATACAGCGCGCGAATCCCCGAGGTTTGCAATGTATAGGTTTCCACCACATATTACGCCGACAAGACAACATGAGCCAACTGCTGCGATCTGAGGTTTCGTCGGCCATTGTCTGCTTACTACAGAGAAGAAGCCATCTTCTGTTGCCTGAAAGGCCTTTCGAATGACCTCTGCCGACATAGACTCGTTCTCTGCTGTGAATCCTAGAAAAAGGCAAGAGATCAGTGATTATCCAAGAATTCAACTTTGACTAAAGAAGAATCGAAAAAACTTCCAAGAACTACTTTTTAGATGTTGGAAGAGGTGTTCGTTGATGAACCGAGAAGTCTCAGGCCCGCCATGGCCATCGTAGATCCCTACAAAAGTACCGTAAGGCCCTGAATCGTTAGAGCTCAACGACCCAGATTCGAGCTGGCTCTGATCTTCTAACAAGTTGTTCGCTTGAACTACGGCCATGGAAAAATCTCCATTGAAATGCTGTCCGAAATCCTTGTACCACAAAAGGCCTTCTTGTCGACCATAGCTGTCAGAATTCGAATGAATGTTTCGATCTGATCTTGGCCGAAAACAGGCCCTCAAAAGGTTTATCAATTGGGATAACATCCCTCATCTCATCTCCAAGTAACCCTCCAAATTATCAACATCTAACGAGAGCCTAACTTTTATTTTTAGGGTTAGAGGAAAAGCTCAGCAGCTCAATTGGGGTTTCTTTTTTATCTTCAGTAAAAGCCTGGGAAAACAAGAAGATGGTTGATTAGATTTGAAGTGGATAATATCACGACAGCAAAAGCAAGAAAAAGGTACGAACTTTATTGAACAGAGAACTGTTATTAGCGCACAAGCAACTGAGGACCTCAAATGGGAAAGAAAGAAGCAGATCTCAATGGTCAGACAAAGAGGATAAAAAAGGCCGTGGGGCGGAAAATTAAATTTCAACGAAGGAGAAAAGGAAAGGTTGATTGGGAAATCTGAACTATGAAGAACACGGTCAAAGGTGCAATTTTTCTGGACCTTTGCGAAATAAAAAAAAAAAAGAACATTAAACCGTTTGGTCAAAGCAAGTAAAAACTCCAAAGGTCCGAGTCCAATTTCACACATCAATTCACACAAGTCAAAGGAAATAAATTTCATGAAATTAGAAAACCCTCTATCAGCATCAGTAATCAACATAAAATCTGGGTTGAAGTGAGCTTGTTACCTTTTTTATATGGATATGAAGATCTACAGAATGAGAGATATTGTGATCTCAGTCGAAACAAGGAAACGAAGATCTGGCAAAGTGAAGGAGGTTTAGATCTGTGGCTCCCTTAAATCAAAAGGATATTTTTGTTTATATAAACAATAAAGATTGCAAATTTGAAGCTCGTTCGTAGGTGTCTACTTTAACAAACAACAGTTCCCTTAGTATCTCTCTTCAGGCCTAAAACAAGACTGCGATGACGGACTGTGCAGAGAGAGAGAGAGAGAGAGAGAGAGAGATGACTTATTAGAACAGTGGTATTGAGTAGTAATGTTTGATTGTGGAAAGAGAAGTATGGTCTCTCTCTTCTATCTTCAGACAAACCCCATTAAAAACCAACACAATAGAGCTTGAAGCCAGCAAAGCGAAGGACCATTTATGGGCCCCACGTTAGTTCACTTCCAGGATAGTGAGAAACGAAATCTTGAGAGAGAGAGAGAGAGAGAGAGAGAGAGAGAGAGAAATGTGAAAGAAACAAGAAGAAAAGCGAAGGAAACAACCGAGTATGTGAAGAAAACAACTGTACAAGAGAGAGTCAATGAAAAAGTCCAATGAATGCTCACGGTTTATTACATTATTACCTTATAAATGTCGGATAAGAAAGATAAACTTTTGACATTACATCATAATTCAATCCCAAATCCATCATAAAAAATGGAACGGTAAATGTGAAATGAAAAACCTCCAAGAAAATACGTGTAAGATGCAGTGATTGACATAAGGAGATATATAGATAGCCTTTATATATATATTATAAATAAATAATATTACATCATTAAACGAGGCACAGCAGCCAGCTCATCGTGAGCTTTATTTCCATTCAAAAGATTGGATATTATATATATATATATATATATATATACTTTTATATATTGCACGTACAGCCGACTATTAAAGATCGATCATAGTTAGCACTTCAATCAATGCAGATGCCGTTGCTGCTGTATTTCCCACTAATATCCTCGGGGTATTTAATTAAGGGTTTTTTAGAAAATATATACGTATTGAAATTCAAGAATTGAATTTTACCGAAACTTAAGATTCATGATAATCGACAAACATTAAATATTCGAAGACGTGTCCTTCCAATGAATGCAACGTGTAAGAATATTTTAAATTCCGTAACGCTTATATTGCAATTTCAAGATTTGTGAACTGTAGGAAAACTGTATTCAAGAATTTGTGATGTGGAAAGATCCCCAAGAGTTGTGAACCTTCGAAATATAATTCCAAAGATTATGACGGATATGACATATTAATAAAAAAAACTGTTATATTTCAATTTCGACGGTGATAGTTATTACAAGATACCAACATTTAAATCAAATATACGACACCTAAAATAACAATTCCATCACAGTTGAATTTCCTTAAGTTTGACCTCCTAATATAACAGCCCCATTCAAGTATAGGGAAAATGATGTGTGAATCGATAGATTTATTTTATTTCAAAAATGGCTCGATGGATGGTGACAATTGACTAACCATTATCTCTTTCCTTTCCTAGATATATATTCTGTTGTTGAAATAAGAGGGTGAGTTAATCAAACTAATGATCTAAACCATACGAAATAGGATTATTATTACCCGTGAAAGGCTCATGCATTATTGAATTAATTAGGTAAATATAATATCAACACACGTGCATTTCATGGCATGATCCGTGGGTGGTCCGAAGCCCGAACCCGCCCCTATTACAACCGATTTTTAACATAGGTCAAATCAAATAATACAAACATCAACTTAAATTATGTTATGATTTGATTTAAAAAATTCAAGAACAGTCCCTTTTCCAAGTCTGATTTGAATGGTTGGATGTTAAGGCAGTCTTTTGCAGATTATGTTGGGTTTCTGCGTGTGGGAGATGTTTAGTCCGTTTCACAAAGGTTGTCTTTATCTAATAATACATCACATACGTATAAATATAAAATATATCATGTTGGGACTGGGATCTCATTATTAATTATCGTGATATGCTTCTGTATCTCGTCCATAGCTATTCATGGTATGTATGGCTGGGATTTGATCTTCGAAGTCATGGCCGTCTTAAAGATAGGCTTTTGATTTCAATTCATTACCTAACAAGTTGATTTCAGCATGTCCACGATTGGACATTGCTCCAACCTTTTTTATCATTGGGATTGGACTTATCTCCTTTTCCTACACAAGTTAATTATATATCAATTATACAAAAATCATCCATTCATTTAAATAAAGTTGTTTTTAATAATTGTTAAAGATATGCAATAAAAAGAATTATGAATTGTTGATTCGATTAATGCATGCATGCAATTGACTAACTTGTCTTCTAGCCCAAATAGCCCAAAATAGAGTTCAATTGCTTTGTCAACTTTCCATTTTTTCAATGCTTTAGTTTAGCTGAACAAGCCCTTCAATTTCTGGGGTTGAGCTTCGAATTTTGATCAAATTCTTCGATAGGTGGTTCAGCCATCAAGTATAAAGTATGAGAAACGCCAACTTAAAAAATCCGTAAATAAAGAAAATAGATGGTCGTGAAAAGTAGGCTGAAGATGGGATAAAATGGGCAGCATTTTTTGACCAGTTAGCCGTTGGAATTCAGACCGAAGGATTTGACAATGGTGCTGACTCTTTCGGCGAACGTCTTTGAGGTTATCTTCTTTCCCGGGACATGAAATGGGTTTGACACTGCATCGACGTATGCAGCATGGAACCTCCTAAAGAACTGTAACACAAACAATTCTCAGGGAACAGAGGAAAAAGACAAGTTTTTTCTTATGTCAGAATCTTCATAAGATCATCATGTATGGGCTCAATGCAATAATCATAGTTTTACTTACATTTCTTACATCGGCATCCCGGACATTGAGGTCTGTAGTTACGAGGATGAATTTCACCTTGGTGTTGGTAAGGTAACCATACCTGAAAGAGATCGTCGAGTCTAGGATTATAGCAGTCAAATCAAGCTACTGAATTCAGCAAAAAATGACAGAAACAAGAAAATCACGACAGTCACTCACACTTTGTAGTTTTCAGTTGGATAAAGCAAGCCGAGGAATGTCTCGTTCAGTGTTGGACCAGACTTCTTCGGGTTGTTCACTGATGATAGAAACACAAAGTTTCCAAAGCGAAGATCAGAAGTTGATTTGGGGACTAAATTGAATTTCTATCAATATTATCTAAGATGATCATGAAGATTAGATTATCTTTGATCAAGAACAGCACACTTTGAAAAATCCCAAGATCTCATAGCCTCGTGACAAAGCTCTTCCATAAAAACATAAACAAGCTCCATATATATTTGAAACATTCTTCCTAATCCTTAATCGAACATTACAGATTAGGGGTTTCCAAGAGCAATTTCAATTACAATGACAGCTGCTTAATTGATTATCCCTAGGATGCAACGAATGCACTATCACTACTTCAGATCTAGTCTATCTATGCTTGCCAATTTTACTCCTAGAAAAAAAGATATAACTGACCTCTCTCGTCAACGACGTCGAGGGAACAGTGAACAATGTGATGGAGCTTCAGCGCATCATCATCCTCGGTAAAACTTTGTATATACAACGGATTGTTCTGCCAATATCAATAATCACGAAATAAGAAATACAATTTCCCCGTCACTGAAGGAGAAAATCAAGTGATACACTGAAGACACCAAATTACATAGAGATCTAGACAAATTGAAGGACATAGCGGCGGAGCACCTGGTGGCCGACGACTGCGAGGCAGACGATCATCTCTCTACCGCGATCGTTGCAGCTCGGATTTGTACTCTTGATTATGATTTGCAATTTCTATTTAAATCGTCACCACACCATGTAATGTTTATAATAAATAAATTATAAAAGCATATATTATCAAATAATCAGAGTGGCGCAGCGGAAGCGTGGTGGGCCCATAACCCACAGTCCCAGGATCGAAACCTGGCTCTGATATTCTTTTTCGCTTTTTTTTTTTATTTAAAAAGTTTATTAGTTAATTGGACATTTTTACCGCCGGGCTTTACATAAACTTAACAGTAATCGGCCGGCCCATTATTATATCATGTAATTGTACGTTCTTGGGCATCAACTAAACCTACTAATAGGCCCATAACTATGCGTTCATTAGTTTGTTTTTTTTCAAGGAGACCCAATATGAAAGATTATTATGGATGGTAGGTTAGGTTTGGGCAGCCGTTATCTTCAAAAGAACAACACTTATCAAGACATTGAAAGTGGGAGGAGGTAATGATAGTGGTGTTTAAGTAAAGCAAATCTCATATCTCCTTTGTCTTAATGGTATTTAAGAATGGGTCCCATGACGGAGATTATTACCACATTCGTGAACCTTTTCAACGTATGCAATGCAGGGCAAAGCAATACATTATGATATTTCCCGTCTTTAAAAAGTTCGAAAGAACTAGACAGACGCGATTTAATTTTTCTGTTATTATATACCCATTCCACCGTAGCAATTCCGTTGGATTTTTGACATTGCTATAAAAAAATTCAAATCTCTGCGCAAGTCCAACCACGTTAGATTGCTTGAGTAAATATCAAACATAAAAGATGCTTGCTTTACCTTAGTGGTTGGTTGTTTTGTTGTAATTGATTCGTGGGCAGTGGAATTTCTTAAAAGGAAGAAGAAGCCTTTTCTTTTTATTATTTATTTGTGAGTAAGAGTTACGTCAAAGTAGTGTCCGTACGACCAAGTGGCTGAGCTGATATCTACTTAAGTAAGCTAATGGCATTGTAGAAAGAAGACAGACAGGAAAACAACACAGCACCAACGGCACAACGCATTATCAAATAATCTTAAAGTTAAAACAACGCCACAAAGAAGCTAATTAAAGCTCTGATATACAATAGGAGAGGAGAGGAGAGGCTCATAAGTAAATCAGCAATAAAAAGACATATTCTTGATAATGAACACATAATAACAAACAAATACAGTCAAAACATTGAAAACGATAACAGAGAAGAATGAGATGGGTAGATCTTCATCTGTTCTTTCTGCTATTACATAATTACATTCATCAGTTTGTGGGGTTGCTCCTAAAAGATCCCAAAGCTTTCACGGCTTGAGCCCTCAATATGAACTGATGGTATATCGCCGCTGCTATGGCTCCCACGATGGGGCCCACCCAGAAAATCCACTGCAATACAAACAAGATCAAGTAACTCTCAAGTGAAGTGAACTTCGGGCAGTTGTAATAATGACAAAACTATGACAAACTCTTTTCTTACATGGTCGTCCCAGACTCTGTCGTTGTTGAATATAACGGCGGCTCCAAAACTCCTCGCCGGGTTTATGCCGGTGCCGGTGATCGGAATCGTAGCCAAGTGAACCATGAACACGGCAAAGCCTATTGGAAGTGGGGCCAGCACCTACAACCGATGACACGTGGACGCACACATGGTTAAACAAAGAGTACAAAAGAAACCAGCGTGTAAGAAAGAATAGCTCATCATTCCATACAGGGACGTGAGAGTCACGCGCGCTCCTCTTGGGGTCGGTGGCGGAGAAGACGGTGTAAACGAGGACGAAAGTTCCGATGATCTCAGCTCCCAACGCCGTGCCGTTGTTGTAGCCGGCGGCGACGGAGTTTGCGCCGCCGCCGAGGGTGTTGTACGGACCCTTCATGAAGGCCTTGACCAAGCCGACGCCGCAGATTGCACCCATGCACTGAGCTATGATGTAAGAAACGGCTCGGATTAGAGAGACTTTGCGAGCCAAGAACAAGCCGAAGGTCACGGCTGGGTTGATATGTCCGCCTAAAAAAAGCACAAGAGAGGGAAAAAAAGATAAATCTTTCGATACAAACGATGTAAAATGGCTACGGCGGCGCTAGTGTTTTGTTTTTTTAGGGTTTTTTATTGCCTGAGATGCCGGCGGTGCAGTAGACGAGGATGAAGATCATCCCACCGAAGGCCCAAGCGATTCCTAGGAGTCCGACGCCGTTGCACTGGTCGGCGGCGCTGAGCTTCTTGTGTCCGATGACGGTGGCGACGGTGACGTAGAGAAAGAGAAGGGTGGCGATGAACTCGGCGATGAGAGCCCTGTAGAAGGACCAAAGGCCGAGCTCTTTCACGCCCAAGAACGGCGCCGGCGGTGGGTCGACGTAGTCTTTGCCGCCGTGGTGGTGTACTTGTCCCTCTTCGCTTAAATCCTTCGTCATTGTACTGATCTTTTCTGCTCTTCTCTTTTGGACGATGAATGAAATTGAGCTTTTTAACTGTGTTCAACAAAGGGACAAAGCTAGCTGGATTTAAGGATAAGGAAAGGGTAACGTTGGAAACTTGCAATGTGGGGACCCACGTGTGGTAGGAATTGGGGGGCTTAATTACATAGAGGTCCCTAATGTTTTCGAGTATATTTAACCATTGTTATTGTGTTTAAAATGTAAACAAGAATTGAAATGGGGGAAATTTTCAAATAAAGACAAAAAGGTCCTAAAAAGTAATAATAAGGAAGAGAAAGTGGGAATTGTTGGGGGGCCCACAGTACAGCAAAGCCCATGTGATGGCTCTGTTTTGGTGGGGCCCATTTGAAGCCCAACTCACATTATGCCACTCTGTGCTCTTCTCTCTTCTAACCAACGATTACTGCATTGCAAGTTTTAATTCGGTTGCAATTATCCTATGAATAAAATAATTGAAATAGAAGAAAGAAAGGACACAAAAAGTTAGTGTCTTTACACATAAATACCCATTTATATAATAAATTCGCAAATCAGACCCTCTCATATTTTTTTATATGCAGTTACCTGTCAGAAATAAATTTTTGCAGATTGGTACCCGTTCCGCCGCAAGAACTCATTAAGGTACCATATGAAAACATATTGTGGTACGTAACACGGTGAAAAAATGGTACATCATACAACACACATATAGGTACCATATAGACCGCATATAGGTACCATATGTGGGTACCATATATACGCGTGACATGGTACTTAATACACATACAGAAAGGTACGTCAAGGCTGAAAAAATGGTACGCACAATGAACGGATACTTATATGAAAATTTTTCTGACAGGGAGTCTGACTTGCAAAAATTTTATGTAAATAGGTATTTTTATGTAGATACACCAAAAATTAAAATATCCGGGTATAAATTAAAATTAGAAAAAAGTAAACATCGACAATGATATCTAGCAACAACAAGAGAAATGATGCGAGAACAAAAATGGTTTTATTTCCTTTTTTAATTGGCTTATATATATTTATTGGCTGGAACTGGAGAGTGGAGAGTGACCTTTTCTTCTAACCAAATATTTGGGGGAAAAAAACACAGGTGGTTTCGTTTCAAAAAAACTACCTTGTTTGGCCATTTGCATCTTTTCACATACCTTTTCAGGCTCGTGCCAACCAAGCATATTATATACTGATTAAATAACACATACGTATATATATACACTAGTAATTACCCGTGCAATGCACGGAGTTAATTATATAAATATTAACTATTTATAGTAATTTTATTAACAATTAAGCTAAGATAAATGAGTATTTTAATTAGTAAGCTAACATAATGGGTACTTTTTTTAATATTATATTTATTTTTATTTTAATTATTATTGTGGGACATGTGTATATAGGATTTTTTGTAATCAATGATTTGTGCTCACCACGTCTCTTTGCATTCCGATACAAATCTCATCTCTTGCAGTTTATCAGTACCTTCGAAAATCAGACACAAATTGGGTTCGAGTTGTTCGTATAAAGAGAAATCGATTAAGCTTTCTATTCCTCTCTCCGAGAGAAAGTTTAGTGGGTTAATGGGTAGTTTAATTAATTTTTATGTTTCTATTAACGTATTTCTCTCTCTCCTTAGAAGGAAAAACTGACCGCCAGTTTAGTGGGTGATAAATATTTTATTAAAAGTTGTAATTATAGTGGACACGTGGCGCAATATTAGAACAACTACATTTGCATATCTATGTAAGATATATAGTTAATGGTAACATTTATTCATTTTAAATGGCCATGCGCGGAAAAGTATAGGACAGAATCATATTTCCCAGCAAAAAGCATAACACAACAGGTCCAATCAAATTAGATAGAGATACTTCATATAATATATTTATATTCTATAAAAATTTGAAGTTTTAGAACGAATGACATTAGACAATCAGAGAAATGAAATATGCCATTACTATTATTATTATTATTACTACTATTATTATTATTATTGTAAGGGCAAGCATCAAATGCCGTTCACAAGAAAACCCTAAAAAGGTTGATAATTTCTCTCCAACATAATAAAAAGAAAAAAAAAAGACAGAATAATATCGAAAAAAACCCTACACATCGAACGCCCACGCATGCTCGTCACGAACTTCTGCTTCCTCCTCGGGCGTGTAGTCGTTTACTATGTGAAAAATCTCGCGAATCTCCTCCGCCGACTTTCCATTCATCACGTTCGCCACTGACTGACAGGTCAAGTCCAAAAGGCTCTGAATGCTCATGTAATTAGCAGCCTGAATCGAACAACAACAGCAAAAAAAACCAAATATTACGCACGTTATTAAAAATAAAAAATTTGCGCAAATACCCCGTTGAAGTAAAATTTAAAACAATTAACTACCAATATTAGGTCGAAAAGCGTTTCTTGGTCAACCTCGACGAACTGCGCATCGAAGGCCCTCAAATCCTTGACGGCGGCGGACCCCGCCACTACAAAAGAAATACAAAATATCGACGCAAGTGATCCACCAAATATCAGTCGATCTCTAATATCGACGCATTTTCCACGGAAGTATGGTTGTGCAAAAGTATCCACCGCCTCTCGACGGAACAACGGTTGAAAAATATCCCATACATTTTCCCACCAATTTTCGACGGGAACTCCATGGAACAAATTTTGCGACAGACTTTGCAACGGTCTTACCGTCCCAAATAATTAAATTCAGAATTTCACGAGTTTTTCGGTCTAGAAATTGAAATTTAAAGCGGGTGTTATCAATGAAAATAAAAAGAGAGCGGGCTTTTAATTTCCCACTTATTTTACTGAGGGGTTTTCGACCAAAATAGGGTCGCTTAACCTTTGTCCTTCAACATAAACGAAAAAACCAAATCAGAGTGGAAGAGCAAAGAGAAACGGACAAAAATGTCGGCGTCGATGTTGAGATCTGCGCTGAAGCGACAGCCAACACGGCTCCTTTCCTACTCGTCGCAGCTTCTCGGCGGAGTCTGCGCCGGAAAGGAAAGTGGCGATACTCGGAGCCGCTGGAGGGATCGGCCAGCCTCTGTCTCTGTTGATGGAACTGAATAATCCTCTCGTCTCATCTCTGTCTCTCTACGATATAGCCGGAACTCCTGGAGTGGCAGCCGATTTAGCCACATCAACACCAGATCTGAGGTCGATTTACTTTTGCTTTATGTTTTTTTTTTATGATTCGGTTGAGTTTTCTAGGATCTGAATTTGTTTTTTTATTATTATTACAGTTTTGGGAATTCTAGGATTTGGATCGGTTGAAGATACCTTTGAATGTTCCTTAGGTATTCATCGGTGGTCATGCTGGGATCACTATCCTTCCATTGTTTCCACAGGTATCTCATTATGCTTTTTAATTTGTCTTTGGGGTAAAAAGAATGCGTCATCAGTCAGAAATGCAAATTTAAGTATCTTCGCTTGGATTTTGATGAAAGATTTATATAATCAAATGATGTTATCAGGCAACACCCAAAGCAAATCTGTCGGATGAAGAAATCTTGGCTCTCACCAAGAGAACGCAAGATGGTGGAAGGGAAGCTGTCGAGGCGAAAGCTGGAAAAGGTTCTGCTACACTTTCTATGGCGTAAGTGAACGTCGTTTCTGGGATCACTGATTGTAATGTTTTGTGTTATAATGAATTATCAGGTTTCTCTCTTGAAAGGAATAGCTATAATTCTTGTTTTGTATTATAATGCAGATTCTTTTACTCTGAGAGAGATGTCAGTTTTGAAGACTCAATTGAGAATCTTAAAGAGCAAAGTGTGCGATGAAACGGGATGTAGAAGCAACTCAAGAGCAAATGGCATGCATACAAGCTGTAGCTATTGGTGGACGTTCTCAGCCTGTCATTCCTCAATTTTATTCTCCAAACGGATTTTCCGATCTCGCACCCAATTGCTCTTTTACGTCATTGCTTAATTTGGGTTTAGGACAACCTTCGTCGGCCGGTCAATTTATGGGGAATTCGTCTTTTCCATTTCCAACTTCATTTTCTTCGGCTCCTACGTTCTCGCCAAATCTCGATAGCTTAGATTAGTTTTTATTTTATTTGTAAAAATGTGAATATTATTATGAATTTAATATTATGAACTTTATTTTATTATTCTTATTTCAATTTTAGTTACGTATTTTAAATAAATATTAAAAACGATAAAATTTATAAAATTAAATTGCAATTAAAAAGTGGTGAATCGGTCACTAATTGCTCGAATAATCTCGACGGAATTGCAACGAGTGAGCCGTTGCAATGTGTCGACGGATAATTAATGGGACAGTGATTGATAAATAGCGACGGAATTTCAATCATTAAACCGTGGACAATTTGTTTCGACGGTCTCCTCGACGGAAACTTCAATTTCGACGAAGGTAAACTCCACGGAAGTTATCGACGCTTTATCCGTCGAGAAGCTCATTTACCACGGATTTTCAACGGATCCGTCCGTGGATATGTCAGAAATGTTTTGTAGTGCGCGTGGCGCTTGCAGTAGTCGACGGCCATAGCCAAAATCTTTGACTCGACGTTGAGTATGGGAATTGAGGGTTCAGTGCATTTGTCTTCGATTGCGTGCTTTATCATCTCTGATTGGACGGCCTGCTTCTTCCACCTCGAATATAACCTCGTCGGAGCTTTTGAGTTTGTACGTCTTCGTATTAGGGGCCGAGGAAGACGAAGAAGATGACGACGATGGGATATTATCGGGCGAAGACGACATTATTATTGCTAGACTATTTTATAAGAAACCCTAATTTTTCTTATTTTTGGGAACTGTAATAAACCCCCAAGTGATTGATGGAAAGAAGAATTTAGGGCTTGCTGGGAATATAGTATATATAGACATAGCAGGTGTTTTCTAACATAAGAGGAGATTTAAATCGATGTGTCTATTTGGCTTTTGGCGGACAGATACGTTGTTTTAATTAGGGTTGCTTCCATTCTCAAGGATTATAACTGCCCCTTTTACAACGTTAGATTCAAAATTCCGATTTGTAAAACTTTCTTTGCCTTTATTTTATCTGTGCCTTTACATATGGCTATCTAAATAAAGATATATAACTTTTCAGGATCGTGAGTGTAAATCCATTCTCATTATCAGCAATTGGTTGTTTTTCATATGAGCAAAATTCGAAGTAAAGGGGACAAATATTCAGAAAACAAGAACATCAACTAGTAGTAAAGATAATGTCCTCACAAGAGACACAAAGCCCGATGATTTTCCTAAATTAAACCGAACTAAAATTAGAATATTACCCATCAATTAATGAACGGTAAAAAAAAAACCGGCCATATATATTATATATGATAACTAGAATGCCCAATCGAATTCCTTGCGCGCTTGCGCTCCGTGATACACAAGAAATTTGCAGCCTGAAAATCCATAAACCCTAACCGATTAGACCCATTAAGAAAATGAAAAACACGATAATGGCAGGGATTCGTATTCTTCTATTGCTAGTACGAGCTAGCTTAATAGAATATATTACAAGTAAAGATGCATAATTATATATAGACAAGCAACTGTTGAAGATGTTTGACAGATTGGCGAAAATTTCAATATTCAAAAGCAAGACTCGCAAGACTATCCAAAAGCACCATATATTAGAAGTAGAACATATAAGCATCTGTGCTAAATCGTTATGTACTAATACGATACCCAAAGATTGATGTATATTCAAAATCACAAGGAAAAAACGAAAAAAAGGCCCATAGAAGTAAAATTCAACAATAAGAGGAGCACAGAGAAGTACGAACAAAATCCCTAAATCAGAATAGAACGCGTACCAACATGAGCTCGGACGTAGTGCGAAGGTCAATCTTTATGAACTTGGCATCAAATGCCTTCAAATTCCGCATCCGCATCAGGTGGAGCTCCACCGTCCGCCGGCGGGGTCTCGGCGGCGGCGTGGCGCTTGCAGTACTGAATGGCCATATCCAAGATCTAGGAATGGACGTTAGGGAGAGGAATCGCCGGATTGGTGCACCCATCCTCGATCATGTGCGTCAGCAACTGAGATTGGACGGCGACGGCTTCTTCAACCTCCGAAAACCTCGCCGTCGGAACTTTTCAGCACGTACATCTTAGGGTGGGAGGAGGAGGAGGAGGATGAAGTTGAACTCTCAGTAGCTGACATCTTTTTACTGGCAATTGCAAAGAGAAGAAAAAAACCCTACTCAATATCTGCGGAGATTTTGAATTTTGATTTTGGGGAAACTGTAAACTGTTACGTGAAGGAGAGATTGGTGTATGCAGTTTACCAATATATAGAGGGACGAAAAGGAGCGGTTTTTAATAATGAATAAAGAATCTATTTCATATTGAATAAAGAGGTCCAATTCTACTCTACTACATAATTTTACAACTTAGTTCTCTGAAAAAAAAAAATTGACTGACATCGGCCCATATGTAAAATATTGACAGCCCATATATAAATCTTAAGGTCCTCTCTCTTTATTAGCTCGAAATAGGTCTATAATAGGGATAATAATAGAGCGATTCACAAACTCAAACGCATTCTCAAACTCAAAATGCAATAATTTTGCTCCAACCGATCAACTCATTCTCAAACTCAATAGACTATTTTGTAATATTCAATCTCACATCAATTTTTTATAAATTTCAATATTACCCACATATTTTACTATATATTATTACCAATATTATTTTTGTTCTGACTATTGCCAATGATTTATTATTCTGACGCTTGAAAATTTGCGCAGCTTTTTCTTGATTGCTTTTGTCAAAGTTTTTCTGACTGCCGTCCTTCATCTTTTATTATTCAGCTTTTTCTGACAAAACTATTCTGATAGAAAGGAAAAAGGACTTTAATGCAAATCGCATAATAACTGTTATAAACGCAAAGATGCGTTTTTTGAGCTGAGAGAAATTAGAAATCGGATTTTGAGTTTGGATTTTGGTATCAGTTGGAGTAAATTTATAAATTTTTTTGGTTTTTGATTTCGGTTGGAGATGCTCTAAACCCGGACACATCAGGACCCGCCCCTAGTGTTTTTTTTCAATATTCGGGGTATTGGACTAGTACTGTCGAAACGGGCCGGCGGGCGGGCCGGCCCGTACTGGCCAAAAGCCCACCACTGGCGGGGGCGGGGGCGGGTAAGCCCGCCTGATGGCGGGCCTAGGAAATGAAGGCCCGCCCCGCCTGTAGGCGGGTAGCGGGCCTGGCGGGCTAAGCCCGCCAGTTATTAAAAAAAAAAATAAGAAAAATTTATTAAAAATAGGAAAAAGTAAAAAAAAATTAAAAATAGAAAAAAAATAATATAAAAATTGGAAAAAATAAGAAAATGAAGGAAAATATATCTAATTAAATAAACTTTTTTAATATTAATCTATTTATGTTATTAAGTACCTATTATTATATTTGTAATATTATATAATAAATAATATATTTTTTTTAAATATTCTGGCGGGCTACCCGCGGGTAAGCCCGCCCCGCCCCGCCAAAGCCCGCACCCGCCGCGGGCTTACCCAGGCGGGCCTAAAATTCAGAGCCCACCCCGCCAACGCGGGCCCAAGCCCGTTTTGACAGCTCTAATTGGGACGGATTATGGGTCTTAAAAGTCTCAACACGGCCGGTCCGGAGCGAATCTCGGATCTTGCTATCTTAGACCCGAAACCAGCCTCGAATAATATATATTTATATAAAAAATTATTTTTATTTGTATTTGTGATAAATATAAAGACATATTAGTATTTGAAAAGAAATATAGGAAATTAAATTAAATCGCTCCGGCAATATTCATTTTAACTGATAACAGTATTAGAGAGTGATTAGCGCAGAAAATAGAGTAATGAAAAAAGAATTCGATTATTCTTCTAAAACAACGCATCGATAGTTGCTTTCTTTTCCTCTTTACAAACTGGGCAAGAATCAAGCCAAGCCTCACAATCCTTACACGAACAGAGATGTCGGCAAGGAAGAAACACAACGCAAGAGCTTCTGTTCTTACAGCTTCTGCAAACCATAGTCATCTTACTATTTTCTTGGTCGCAGAAAGACTGGGCATCGCCGGCGGCGGCGTTCTCTGAGAGGCACGTCGGCGGCGCATTTTTCCTTAGCTTTTCTATTGCCTTGTTCAGAGATTCGACGGCTTCTTCCTTCTCCTTCGCTAGCCTTTGCCATTTCAGCCTCTCCATCTCCATTCTACTGATGTATTCTTGCATCTGAGCTTTCCTCTTCGACGCCTTTGAGATTTCCTCGTTTTTCTGTTCAATCAAGGGACGTGCCTTCGATTCGTATCTGTTGATGAGATTTGATAGCTGCTGCTTTCTTTGTTCTTGCAAAGCATGTCTCAGTCTTTCTTCCTGTAATAATATAAATAATGGGAGATTAATTCGACAGGAAAAACGGAGAAAGTTTTTTTTTTTTTTTTCTTCTGGGCTTTAATTAATTACCTGTAATCTAAGCAGTTGATCAAGATCGATTCTTTGCTTATGAAGGACAGAAGACATCGATCGAAGATGATCATCATATCCCACGATGCTAGAGCCATTATTATTACCACCAAATGTGTTGCTTTGATTATTCTTAACGTAAGGCAAGGACGGCGACGGCTGATCAATCATCATCATCGTGTTTATTTGCTTATGTTGCTGAAGAAGATGAAGATCATTGAAAACCGCCACCAGCAGCAGCGGCGTCGTCCATGGTGAGCAGATCTTGACGAAAACTGAATCCTAGGTTTTCTTGTATATTCATGGTCCGTGCTTGAACAGCCATGGTGGTCGATATATAATATCTGTGTCTATATATATTTATATATATATAGCTGCCGTTGTTGTTGTATATTATAGTAGTAATCTGCTTCCAACGAAGGAAAGAAAAAACAACGCTTCAATTCCTTAAATATCTATTCAAACCTTCCTCGAACTTTATTCACAACGTACAAAAGCTGATAAGCGAAAAATGTGAACAACTATGAGGGTTTGGTAGAAAAACCAAGAAAAAAAAAGCTGATTTGTTCGACTTTGTTCGATGGAGAATAGTTAGCCGTTCTCAGCCTTGTAGAAAAATACAATTCTACCACGAAAGGTTCATTCTTTCCAAGTAATAATAAAACAACAGCACAATCAAACAAAGCGTGGTGGGCTGAGATTTCTGCAAATATATATTAGCATATATCAAAAAAGGACGAGGTGGATTTTCTTGATTTCGTCTATAATTACTCTTCAAGATTGGCACACACACACATATATATATATATATTTAAAAGTGAGTATATTAAGTCGTCGTCTCTCTATTCTCGTGATGCATTAAAGAGCGTATATACATACACATGGCATGCTAGTGTTGTGACTAAACTATCGGTGTTTGAATGAAAAAAGGTTTGAATTCCAAAATAAGGTTGGGAGGCGTGAGAAAGCGCGTTTCGTGAGGCTTGAAAGGCGTGCTTTGAGCGATGCGATATGAATGAATTGAGTCAATTTTATCTACCATTTTTAATGTTCTTGAATATGTTGTGTTAGACAATTATCCAAGATGCGTGAATCTGCCATATTTAGAGAGGAAAAAATAAAGGAGGTTGTTTCTATTGTGTGAATTCGTCTTTTCATGATCTTGAATTTATGGGCTCTCTCGTGATTCATTGAAATCTTTGATTTCCTTAATTAACGGTCAAATGCCTTTGTGCGCGTCCAATATATGAATGTCACAATTTATCTTTGTTAAATGTATCTTTGGTTAAGATGTCACATCTGAATTGTCTTGATAGAAATCCAAGAAAAATTACTTAACAGATTAAGGAAAAATTAATAGTTATGAACAGATATTTCCTTTTTCAAAATATGGACGCGTTCAATATCGATAAAAAAGCACACGCATTTGCAATTTATAATATTTCATCAAGTTTGGTGACCATTCTTAGGGCATGCAGTTCTGAGTATATACGTTAAAACCCATAATTATATAAGAGAAAAGCAAGGATGATAATATTTCAAAAAGAGTAGTTACACGCATCTTATTTAATTTCAATAGAAGTCGATTTCATACTTATCTAATTCATTTATTAGGTCAAGACAAATCATGTAGTAATTCAGACCTGACTCTTCGAGCAAAACGTCAAAAGCCTTTAATTTCTCGGAACTTTCGAGATTGAATAATGAAGCTGCATCAAGAGCCTTCTGATTACATAGCAGAATCCAAATTATTTACGAATAATGTAAGCATATATTTTCAAACTGGATTGCTATTCACGCCCCTTTTTCCTAATTACCGCCCCCTAAAGGGCTGAAAAAAGACGATTTTGCCCTTATTAATTTAAATTTATATTTAAATTCCTTTTCCAAAAAAACAGTTTTGATATCGCAATCATACATTCAAATCAGACTCAAACATAACAAGAAAAAATTGAAATCGCAATGAATCGTCTATTTGGAAATGGAAAGGACAAAAGAAAGGGCTATCGGCACGGATGGTAAGCAAATTCTCGTAAATTTGGAACAAATAGACGTAAATTCTCGAACACAGATCGGACATCGAACGAAAAAATCAGCGCGACCGAACTGAATTTTCGGTCGTCACATGGGGTGACCGAACAATAATTTCGGTCAGCCCATGTGCCGACCGAAATCTTGTTTCGGTCACCCTTTGAGGCGACCGAAAATTCAGTTCGGTCGCGACTGTCCCAGCCGAAATTTCGTTTCGGCTGGGACCGTTGCGACCGAGATCGAGTTTCGGCTCCTGTGGAGGTGGCCGAAATCTCATTTCGATCGCCTCTTAGGGGAGCCGAAATTTGATTTCGGTCGATTTTTTTTATTATTTTTTTATTTTTTTTCAGACTTGGAGAGTGTCCCGGAGGATTCCACGGGCGACGGTAAACTACAGTCGGCATTTTCGCGAAGGAGGACGATTTCCAACCGACGTGGAAGCCATTAACTGGGCGAAAGGCGTCGCTATGGTCTTGGTTTCGAGGTGATAATTTCGTCGCACAAGAAATTTGGAACAAAAAAATTGATTAGATGTTCTCGCGGAGAACGTTATAGAGGCAAGGAGGATGAATTGGAGAGGATGTCGAAGTCTAACAAGTGCAGGTGTCCGTTTGTAGTCATAGCCCAGCAAGATCCAGCTACTGAGGAATGGTTCATTCGTACGGGCCCACCTGAAAAATCCACGCACAATCATCCTCTGATACATTATCCCGAGGGACACCGCCAGACGAGTGGGTTAAGCAGCCAGGCAAAGAAGGTCGTAGAGGAAATGACTGCTGCGCAAGCGAAACGTGGTGAGCCAGTTGATGCACCAGGCGACAGAGTCCGGATATTTTGTTGAAGCGCTGAGAGACGAGGAGACTAATATGCTGACACATGTCTTTCTCGCACACCCGGAGTCACTCGCACTGCTGAGGACGTATCCTTATTTTATTGGGATTGACTCGACGTACAAGACCAATAGATATAAGATGCCTCTTGTTGAGATTATAGGGATGACTCCCTGTAATCACAACTTTCTGTGTGGGTTTGCCGTCATGGATGACGAGACCGAGACAAGTTACCGGTGGATGTTGCAGTCTATCACGGATAATCTAGGGCCAGGTGTCCACCCGTCGGCGATTGTCACTGATCGTGAGTTGGGCCTTGTTCGACCGTTACATATGGTATTTCCCCATTCTCACCATCTGCTGTGCACGTGGCATATTTATAAAGATGTGGAGAACAAAGTTTATAGGTTGGGGGGAAGAGCAAAAAGACCGCAGCTCACTTCACGCACAAGTCCTGGAAAGCAGTCGTGGAAGCTCCGACGGTTGACGAATATGAGAATGCAGTGAATGACATGCGTCTGCGCTGGCTACAAGACTCAGAAATCGTTACTTATGTTGAGCAGACGTGGTTGGTGCATAAGGAGAAGTTCGCCAGAGCTTGGACGAACCATGTGCTTCATTTCGGGAACACCACTACATGTCGTGTGGAGAGTGCTCATAGCGAGCTGAAAGGATGGCTGAAGGTATGGGTGTAGGTGCACGAGCAGATTCAGAACCAGTTGATTCGCATCAGAAAGGTAAATTAATTATTGTTACGTGTCTCTTATCCTTATCTAATAATATTTTAATGTTGACATGCAGACACTTGAGGAGTCCCGGTCGAAACGACCTATTCCGATGTCAGGATTTCCATTCCTAACATTATTATACAGAGTTTCACACCATGCAATATTAATTATGGGAAATGAGCTGCGGCGGGCCAAAGAGTTGTCGGATGAGGTTTACTCCAGGTGCGGATGTGTAGTACGACGTACGCACCAACTACCATGTTCTTGCGAGCTTCAGCAATGCGTGGACAACAACTACCCAGTTTCGGTAGAATGCTTGCACGACTTCTGGAGGACACTCACAATCGGCGATGGAGTAGTTCCCTATATTTCTGATCAAGAGCGTCTATACGACCTCGTGCGTGAGGCAGAAGGTCGAAATCCCGCCGTTATGCGTGGCCTCCATCGAGTAGTTCACGAACATCTCTATCCCGAGGATCAAGAGTGGACTGAGCCTGCTGTTAAGACATCTGTAAAAGGTTGGCCAAAGAAAAGAGACTCGACGAAACGTGATCGAAGTGCTTTCGAGTACGCAATCCCAAGGGGGGGGGACGCAGCGGAGGGCGCTGCAGCACCAGTCGTAGCAGCCAGGGTCGTAGCAGTCATGGCCGTACCCCATCATCATCTGCGAAGCGATCTCGTAGTTCTACTACGGAGACAGGTACTTCTGTTTTTTCACTCATAAAAATAGTATATGGATGCATCTCTAATCCGGTATAATTTTTTATACAGTTGAATCCAACTTCTTCCACAGCCGCTTGCAGTACCACGTAACATCAGTCATTCATCCGTATATAGTTAGTTATAAGAATGGGTCACCGTAAGGAATAACGTCGCGAACGAAATCGAGACCCATTGGGATCTTTACTCGCCAGCGTACTATGGTGATTCATTGGAACTCAGTTGCGTCGTATACGCTGGGAAGGGGGGCCTTGCTTGGAAAACCATTGGATGTTGACCCCGTGCGATTTGTGGGCTGTGGTGACTATTTGGAACGCTGTAGTTACACTATACGGGTACGGCAATGGATCGACCATCAACATGCATTCTATCACGATACTGCCTCTGCGTGCCGCTTCGACTGCCAATGGACCGAACCGAACTATCGTCATAGCGCACCTTGGAGACGAGTACCGGCATTATATTAGACTGAATTTATGTCCAGACTTTCCAATGCAAGTATTGCATCCGTATTGGAGTATCCATCGTGATCGTCGCCTTGCTGGGTGGGAACTTAGATATCAGAACAGATTCGAACATTGGGCAGTTAATGCGACAGAATGGTCTATTATAATTCACTTTGTATTATATTGTATTATTAATTTTATTTATGAATAATAACATTAAGTATTTTTTATGTTATTATTTTATATTATTAATATTATTTTTTCTTATTATTATTTTTTATATTATTAGTATATAATACTATATTATTTTATTAATATTCATTGTTCAACTTATTTTTTATAAATTATTATTTATTATTAGTATTATTTTATTCTTATTTTTATTTTTTTATATGTTATTATTTTATATTATTAGTATTATTTTATTCTTATTATTATTTTTTATATGTTATTATTTTATATTATTAGTATTATTTTATCTTCTTATTATTTTTTATATGTTATTATTTTATATTATTAGTATTATTTTATTCTTATTATTATTTTTTTGTATGTTATTATTTATATTATTATAATATTTTTTTATATATAATTATTGTATACTATTATATTATTTTATTAATATAAATAAAAATAGTACGTGTTCGATACACAAACGAAGGACAACGACAAATAAAAGCAGATCAGGGAGCATTGCGCCAGCGGTCGTTCATTTCGTCCAGCCTGTCTCTGCAGCGCTCCGTCTGCTCCTCGTCGTGGAGCTGCAGCGTAGATAGCATCTCGGTGCTCAAGGCATACATCGAGCTGTACCACTGTACACAAAATTGATACATATAAAAATTGATTAAACATACAAATATACAAAATCTGAATCACATAATATTACGTACGTAGTCTGAGTGGCTGCGCGGGGTATGCCGCCCGAAGAGGATCCCGACTCCGACGAAAACAGACGAGGATGAGAATGTCGCTCATACCAGTCCATGTACCCTTCCACGGCCTCGCCAATGTAATCTGCAGTCGCCCGGCTGATGTACGATAGATTGAGAATGTACGCGTACGGGAACTGCCGCCAAGCAAATTCTGCTGCGTCGCCAGAATGGTGCACCTTATACCATTTCGGGTCTGCTGGCATGTACGCCTTCTGTGGCGGACTCATCGGCGGCGGGATGTGCTGCACGTAACCCAAGTGGCGCAACACTCTCGAGGGTACGTAGGGCTCAACAATATCGCGATATCGTACCCAGCCTACGAAAATAGTCCTCATGTGGTGCGCCGCTGGATCGGGGCCGTACGGCAACCAAGTAACCTGATAACATTGCAAATTTGTATATAATCGTCGTGAATATAGAATATAATTTGCTAATATACCTCGCTCGCAGTCATCATGTCTAGCTGACGGCGGATCTCAATCAAACGGTGGCCCGTCCGCTCGTACTGAGACACGGACCACATGCGTGACCGTGCGTCGCAAGCCTCCACATGATGGGGTAGACGGTGTGGGCGAAAGCATGGGAAGTACTCGTAGATCCACGCCTGTAATAACGACAGGCACCCAGCTAAACCCCTTGCATCCGCTCGGCTTGCGAGGCCAAGCTGGCGATAGAGGTAAGCAAGAGTGGCCGACCCCCACGAGTAATGACTGGCAGCTGCCAGCGACCGATAGAACTCGTGCATGATGTCGGGCTTCACCCGGTTCCCGCTCTTGTCGACGAACAGCGTCGACCCCAATAGAATCCACAGCCAAGCGATTCCCTGGAACCCCGCCGGCCTATTTCCAGACCGCATCCTCTGCATCACGTCTTTCGACGCGACCGCACCGCCTCTCCATAATTCTCGCAGCGCGTCTGCGTTAACCCCCATAATCTCCCTCGCTGCGATCTGCTGGTCGCCGCTGTCTGGTGAGCCCGATACCGTCCTTCCCTCGATCGGGATACGCAGGATCTGCTCGACGTCGTGGAGCATGATCGTCATCTCTCCCCACGGTATGTGGAAGGTGTTCGTGTCAGGGTGCCAGCGCTCCACAAAAGCGCTCAGAAGAGGCTGGTCCAAGTGACCCAGCATGGCATCTGTGAGGTGGCTAAGCCTCGTGCCATCGATCTCGCTCTGCGTCTCCGGCGGGAATTGGCAGTACCACTGCTTAAGCGACCGAAGCACTGACGCACGCTGCTCGCACTTCAGCAGGGGTCGATCCTCCTCACCCATCCAGATGCGGGGCGCGATGTGCCCCAAGTAACTAGGGATCACCTCGCCGTCTTCTGGACCACCTGGCTGTGGCCCCTGCACCCTCCAGGAATCGTCATCTACGACCCTGGAGCGCTTGCTCCCTATTTTATTTTTTAAGAATTTCCAAAAAATAAATATTATTTATTTTACGTATATTAAGACACTACATCGCAATACGGTTTATAAAGGAGAATGGAATTGCCTGAGGAGACCGGTATCGCATCGTCGTCGGATGACTCAAACGATGCCGCATCGTAGGGCACCTCCTCATCCGCAGGCGCCTCCTCATCCGCATGCGGATCGTAATCCGCATATACGGAATGAGAATCAAGAGCTCGCTGCCGCCTCTCCTCCTCCCGTTGCCTACGAACAGATGCATCAACGCCGCGCGCCCTCGTATGACGCTCTCCAGATCCCTCCGACGGGGCCGATCTGCTGCTCCCTCCAAGTAGGGACTTCCCACCCTTGGCCTGCAATTACATATTTATTAATTAAAAAAAAACGACCAAAACATAATTTCGGCCAAACAATGGCATGACCGAAATCTAATTTCGGTCGCCGAGGAACCGACCGAAACCAGATTTCGGTCGAGCCAGCTCCGACCGAAACCAGATTTCGGTCGAGCCAGCTCCGACCGAAACAAGATTTCGGTCGGAACCACGGCGACCGAAATCAGATTTCGGTCGGTCAAGACACGACCGAAATCATATTTCGGTCGAGCCTGTTGCGACCGAAATCTGATTTCGGTCGTGTCTTGACCGACCGAAATCACGTTTTGGTCGCGACTTGGCCAACCGAAATTTCGATTTGGTCGTGCCGTTTTCGCCCTATTTCGCGTCCGATCGCCCATTTTCAGCCTAATTCGACCCGTTTTCGATAATCTATCTACATACGAATGAACTTACGACAGTTTTCTTACCAATCGTGACAGGACCCCCTTCCCATTTCCCTTTCCTTGTCCTCGCTCCATTACGATTTGCAAAGTTCTCTGTTTTTTTGTTTAATTTGGTTGTGTGATTTGAAAAGTGTTGCGTCGTGTAGGATTTTAAAGAAAATTCTTACTTTTTATTATATTTTACCTTTTAAATTAATTTAAATAACATAAGGGCATAAACGTCTTTTTTCAACCCTTTAGGGGGCGGTAACAAGTAAAAAGGGGGCGGTAAATAGTAACTCCCATTTTCAAATGACTATTCGACTGAAAGCGCAAAATTTTAGATGGGATATCAGTATCACCAAACCAACTAGTTATGATCCTTGAATTATATCAGTAGTATGTTATTCGACTAATTTACTTTCAGGCTCCAATTCATATTTTCAATTAAAGATAAGTACCGTTTCATTTATAGATAAGAACCCAATTTAAGTTTCATTTTAGAGAAAAGGATCCATGTGTTACCACAGATCCATGAAAGTGTTACCACATACCTATGATGTTACCACAGACCATGAAGTGTTGCCACAGACCCATGAAATGGTATTGGGGAACCATGAAGTGTTCCTGAAAAAATTGGGTCCTTAAAATATGAATTTTCTGACAGGGGTCTGAACTCTAATTGAAACTTTAAGTGGGGCCTGAAACGAAATTGCCCTATGTTTTTATCTTGTCTATTAAATCATCCTTGAAAGTATCACCACGTTCTCACTTTCCCAATATAGTGACCCATTCAAATAATCTCCCAATCCTTTGTAATTATAGAACTTAGGTGGATGCACGTGTCCAATAATAGTTAATTATTATATATTTTAAAAAAAATTACTCACTATCACATGTTAATTCTACAATAACTATCCAAACATAGAAAAATTATTGATTTTATTAATATGCAATAATTATAAAGTTAATACCGTGCATTATAAATAATTACGGGTAAAAAACTTGTAATATTATAAATAAAAGTGAATTTATTTACCAGGCCACACCCCACTTAAGCCCATAAATTAACCCGACCCATTTAGAGGGTCCAACCCGACCTCCAAAGCACGTGACGTCATGTGACGTGATCATCGTCTTGTTAATGTTTTTTCGTTTGTTTCTTGGAATGTCTGATTGATACTTGAAGAAATACTCTCAAAAGATTAATTATGGTACAAAGAGAAAAACAAAAATACGTATGAACAATTTAAGAACAATCATCTTCCAAGAAATGTCAAGCCATCATATCGAACATTGCGCTCTTCATTACAACAGAAGCACCTCTGTTATAAGCAGGGATGGTAATGGGGAAGAACATCTGCCTAACTCCTTCCGATTTAACTATCGGAAATATAATCCCATACGCACTCTGCAAAAAAACGAAGAAGATGCGAATATCATTGCAATTATATATTACTTCCCCAAGACTCGCAAGAAGAAAATATTTTACCAGTAGCAGTTTGACGCTGAGCATCAAACTCTCCGGCGAAGGAAACGGCAGCACCAACCGGCCGACGCCGTACACCGCCACGGCGAAGAAGTGAGCCACCAAGCTCATGGGCCTCGGATTCAGGCCCGAGAGGAGGGCAATCGGGCCCTCCGAGCACATCCCACCGAGGCTCAGATAATCGAAGCACGCCTCTCTCATTTCCCGGCTCGCCTGGTCCGGCGAAGGGCAGAAAACCTGGTAAAGAGCTCCGGCGAGGGTGTTTATCGTCGACGCCACTGGCTGAATTAAAGAATTGAAGAACAAAGTCAAAAGGGACAAAGATTCAATATTTTTATTTTTTTTTTACTTTCCGGCCATATGGGGAGCTTATTACTTTGCGAAGGGTGTAGAAAGCTTCTAGATGCTTGGTTAGCTCCGGCGCGTCGTTGAAGTCGGCGAGGGGTCTCAGAAGGTCGCGGAGGACTACGACGTCGGCCAAGGCGACGGTCATTCCTCCGCCGGTAAGAGGATGCCTCATGTTGAAGGCATCTCCCAATAGGATCGCGCCAGGTGTCGGCAGAGGAGAGGCCGGCATGGATCTGTTGGGCATCGATCTTATCTCTCCCTTCTCTACTTGCTCGACGAACGCATCGTGGAGTTCTTGAGGTAGCTGCCATGGCAGTAATTGTTCAGACAAAAAGTAATGTCCGAAAAAAATAAAAATAAAAAGAGTGTAATAAGAGAGAATCACAAACAAATTAACCTGAGGAGCCACTTTGGTCTTCAAGTACAAAGCCATATCTCCATTAGAGATCGAAGGAAGCTTCTGCCCAGGCACGTCGACCAAGCAACGAACCTCAGTGCTGCTAACTGGGTAGAAAAGTACGGGCGAAGGGTTAGCCAAGATGACGTGGCCATGGTTAGGGTTAGGAAGCTTTCCATTTTCCAGGTTTAGGACCATACCCACAAAGTGGGACACAATGTTCACCTGCCCAACAAAAAGAGAATAATAAAGTTTGCATCTTTATAATTATTATTCGAAAAGAGATCTTTTTTAATTTCATTACTATATATTACCTGTGGAATGCATAGATTCTTTCTGAGGTTAGAGAAGCATCCATCGCAGACAATGGTCAACGGTGCGTAAGACTTTACGTCGTGGCCTTCCTTGTTCTTATACCTAACGCCTTTCACAGTTCCTTTCTCTTCGATAAGAGATGTCACTGTGCCTTGCTCCATTCTCACACTGTGTGTGCGTATATATATATAATATATAGCATGCATTATGTTATTATTATTTCGATCGATCGAATAATAATGAGATATACTAGGGTTTATTTGGGGGTACTTTGGAAGAGAAGAAGCCTTCTCTCTCAGCCTCTGAATGAACCTTCCATGGTGAAAACTTCTGCCCGAAACTTCGGAGTTGCTAAATTCTTGCAAAGGGTACGTAAGCTTTGCGTATTTGCCTTCCTTGTAAAGAGTGTATCCGTAAACTTTCTGAGAATCGATCCCTTCAACACACTCTAGCGAAAATCAACGACAAGCAGGTTTTTTTCTTTAGATTCTAATAACATTCTACGAAAAATCGTCTATATTAAATTCAATCAAAAGATGGAAATTTAATAACGAATAATACCCTCCATTCCAAGCTCGAGCAACTTGAGGTATCCCCCGGGCTGTAATAACTCCCCGACTATTCTATCGGGCTGGCTTAGGTCACGCTCGATCACTTGAACTATGCGTCCATCCTTTTGAGATTGAAGAATGTACTCAATTTAGATATCAAATCATATAACATAATAGAAAGACGATATAAAGGCCAAGAATATTTATATATGTATAATTAGTTAACCTTAGCCAAAGAATAAGCGAGGGCCGAGCCAGCGACCCCAGCGCCGACGATGACTACATCGGGCGGGCCATCGTCGGCCCGAGGCTTAGCGTTATGGCCCGAGGCTGATTTCTGGCCACTCCGAGGGGCTGTTTGGACGAGCAGTTTATTGCTGATGATGCTTTCGATTAGCTGTTTGTATATTAATACTAACCCGAAAATGAAAGCTAAGAAGATTCCGAGGATGTAGTAATAATGCTCCATTATGGTATTGTATTGTACTCAGTTGTGATCTTCAGACAAGAATTGAGTCTTGAACTCGAGCTAGCCGCGTATATATATATAGGATGGTATATTTGGGTGAACTTTGAACTGAAAGTTTTGACCGTAATTTGGTCAATAAAATGGTTGGTTTGGGGAATAAAAAGCTTTAGTTAATGAGTCAATACCAAACACGGAAGGAAGAACGTGCGCTTCTTCAAATAGGGGGTTTAGTTTGGGGGAAAACAGTGGGAGGACTAAGAGTATATAAAACATGGGGCGAGGCTAAAGTTAACAAAAGTTGGCATTTTGAACTAATTAATACTTTGGTATGGGACAGATATGAGAATATTTTTATTGTGTAAGAATTTAGCAGCATATGATATATTCATGATGATACAAATAGGAGAATATTGCCACGCATTGTGATGATAACAATGTAAAATAGGTTGTGTGCCCGACAATAATAAAGTAGCAGGCCCAACTTGAGTTTAGGCCCAATAAAGTAGTTCAGTCCGAGAGCATGGCGCATGTTCAACTATGGAAAGAAAATAAAAGAGAAATAAGAATAAACGTTACGCACGGATTCATACTTTAAATTATTAAATGTCTCGAGAAAGATCATATTAACGTATTGCAGCAGATAACAAGCAAAATAATAATTTTTTTGGCCTTCAAAAATATCCCTAACATTTACAACAAACAAATCAGAACAAATAACATTCCCCCTCATAGCTGCCAGCCAATGATCCCCTATACAAAACACCATCAGGCTAAGCAAACATAATAAAAGCGACACACTGCAAATTAAATAAATAAAAATCATATATAATGATATCAATAAACAAGCACTTATAGAGTAGAAAAAATGCTGACCTTAAAAGGCTCATAATGTGTAGGGTAGGGGGGTTGTACTTGTGAATCATTGTTTGCAAATCAGTCTGTTGTTGTATGTAAGAAGAAGGTAAAGTTCTTTGTCATTTTATGACAGATCAAAGGATCCTTGTCCCTCACTTATCGCATAGAGAAGCTTCTTGTACATGATTTCCTTGAAACACATACAAACACACAGTGGATGTGTTAGCACACAATTCTCACATTTAACCGAGACAATCATGACTTGGGACCTCAACTGAAAACAACATACCTTTGATGAGTAGGGTGGAAGTTTCAAGTAATTGGCACATGTCATCACACTAGGCAAGTCATCATCTGCAGCAGAGGACTCTGTTTGTCCAGACCCGTTATTCCCTGCATTGCTGGTACTGCCCGACGAATGCTGTTCGTTTTCCAGCGTGTCAGAATATATACATATATGTATAAGAGAATAGGGATTTGGAGTAAGTGTTCGTTCAATTCAATCGCACCTTTCTGACAATGGTGAGCTTAGGGTTTAAGACGGCAAGACCGCCAGGCGGGAGCCTTGGAGCACCAGTAACAAACTGACAGAAGGCTCGTTGCTGCTCTGGGGTGAACTCGCACATAATCTCGAGAAGCTGCCACAACACATATTGAAAGCAACGGTTTATGTAGAAGCAACTCAAAGGAAACTATCTCTAAGACTTATGCCCTTTCTCCTTTCATTGAGGAGTGGAGGTCGCAACATGTATAAACCAATTTCAATAAGTCGACTTCTACCATATCCATCATTTTTACGTACATTCACAATAGGAGGACTCTTGGCAGTATATCCATGGTCGAACTTGATGTGGGATGCAAGAGAATCAGCCTGCATTTGGTAGACGAGTATACGTAAGAATGGGGCACATGCGAAAAATATGCTAAAAAAAAATAGTCGAGGTAGAAACTAGAGCCAGAGAAAAAGCAACTACCTTCCAGAGCTCCCTCCGTCCACAGACCAGATAGTCCAATTCGTTCGGAGAAAATATTTGTAAGGCGGAGATGTCGAACACTTGATTAAATCCAGACCGAAATGCCTCCACCTGTCGCATGATTCCACTCCCTACGGTTGCATCAACCACAAGGGAAACGTATTCTTCCAAATTGCTCATATCCACCTGAAAAAATTTGATTAACACGGATAGGATATCACTAAACTGCACCAACACTTAGGTCAAGGGCGTACATTAGTATCGCCCGGCTTCAGGATGTATGTGGGGTAGCCAGGCACGGAGAAATCCAAACACAGATCCTCGATCGAAGCTCCACGAAAGCGTAGCTCTTGTCCGTTGCAAATTCCTTTAGATTCCAGATACTGCTTTCGCCTGACAAGGGCGTGCAATTCCAGCAAGGTTGTCCCAAACTCCGCGTCAAATGAAATTACATCATGCAAATCAAGGTCCTGAGGAAGTCACAAATCTTGAGCAACAGTTTAGGCAAGACAAAGACAGAGAAGGAATCACAATCACAACTTACTTGATGAAGAAGGACCTTGTAGAACGCAGGCGAAAGTGGCAAATCTAAAAGTCTACCGTCCTGAAGAGCCTTTGCCATAACTCTCCCTAGCAGGCGAAAATACTCAATTGCTTTAGAAAACTGGCTTCCACTAGAACTATCAGCACTAGGTGGCCAAGGACGAGGGAACAACCCAAGCGGTGCTTGTACAATATCTTCATCTCTATTATCTATATCCATCGAGGCTAATGAATTTGACCGCCACATTCCAAGCCCAACCTTTTGAAGTTCGTGGCTCAAAGAGTGTAGAACTCCAAGGTAGGGCCCAATCCAGTGCCAACCTCACCAAAATATTCAACCTCAAGAACAGCCTTTTGATTGCAGTACATCTCCATAACTTTAGCAGCTGAATCCAGTATACGGTTTCTGGCCACACGGACCTTCTGACGCCTTAACCTACCGACCCTTAACCCCATCTCATTGGCTGATCCATGGCCATCAGCGCCTTGCTGCTGCTGTAGCCGGTTCAGCGCCCTGGACAGTCCAAACGCGGTTGAATAGAAGTACTGACGACGGATTTCAAAGGGAAACAAGAAGGGGCAAGCCTTCGTGAGCTGATAGCACCACGAAGGAAGGGACCCACTGAAAAGTGCAAGCACGTCCTGGAATTGGCGGGCCAGTTTAGGAGTCAGTTTGTTATTCACGAAATCATCCGGGGAAACCTTAACAGGTACATCGACAAGTTCGTCGAGGCTCGTGATTTTTCCCTCAGAAAATCTATCTATAACAGCCTCAATGCGCAGCCTAGGGGCCAGTTGATTCAGGCCTTCCAATACACGCAATAGAGCTAAAATCTCGTAGGTGGGATTGGATCTTTCCAGATCACAAGGAAGTTTACCCTGCAAGATACTGTCTAGCAATGATAAATGGCGCACAGACGCATCAGAGGTGAGATTTCCAGGCGAAGAAGCTTTTGCAGACCGAAGAGGTGTCGATGAGGTAGTACCAGACCTTTCAGCTTGACCATCTGCTTTCTGATATGTTATAGTGTAAATATCACCGTGAAGCCTAGTACCATCACTAGACATAAGATCGCTTCCACCAAACCTATCGTCGTCATTCTCACCATCCATAGCAAATTGTCTTTGAACTGCTTGATAGATAGTAAAATGCCTGCTCAGCTGCCTTCCTCCAGCAGTGAATATCAGTTTCGGCGAATCACTTAATGAGCGCCCCTGGCGATCTCCAACTCCCCTGATGCCTCTGGCGTTATTACCAGATGTAAGTCCAGCCATAGCAGCAGCAGCAAAGGACATAGCACCACCCCTTGAACCAAATGATGTTCCAATTTTGAGCTCGGATGAAGCTGATCCTCTCCCAGGAGTAAATATGTTGCCCGAACTACTGGCTGGAGCTTTCTGTTCATCGCTCGGGGCAGCACCATCTTCAGCGGAGTCCCCCAATTTGACGTCATGAACAGAATTTGCCAGCCAATACGGAAGCGTATCGTCTCTCAGGACCTGAAATTTATGCCAAATTCAATAAAAAGGCACGAAACTGTACCATGATGTATCAGTTCAATCAGAATAATTAGAAGTATATAAGCCAGTAATCATACATCATCATCCTCAACATCATCATCATCGTCATCGTCGTCGTCCTCGTCATCAGATATATCTTCTTCAATCACCATCGCGTCATCCATACCTACAGGTGATATATCCAATTCATCCTCCTGCAACAATGGCCCAACATTTCAGTGTATTAAAGCCGAGTGGGAACCACAACATTCGTCAGAGAACATGTTAAAGGGATTACTTCAGGTATGTAATAGGCGTGTATCAGAATCCTTAACTCCATATGTAATGCATACCTCAGAATTTGTGTCCACATCGACAGCCTTCATCTCGTTCTCCTTCTCCACTGCGGCTTTTCTGCGAGTCGCATTTCTGGTCTGCGGACCACTTCCCTCCTCCTGGGTTTGCTTCAACACAGCTTTCCCCTTTGCCTTGGACAAGCTAGAGCTTTTTCCTAATGAAATATCTTTTTTAGCTGTCTCATTTGAATCGATCAAAGATCTAGACCTTGTCGAATGACGCCGAGTAGCAGTAGCAGGTGTTGCTGAGGCAGATGATGACGAAGTAACAGCAGCTGCAAGAATTGTCCCAGAATCAGAGTTCAAAGGCTTTTGTCCACTAGACTCATTTCTTTGGACCCTAGACCATAGGAAATCTTCAACAGCTGCCAAGCTCGCTAATGGATCAATAAGAACTATATTAGAAGAGTAGTCCCGAAGCGTTTTTTCGCCTTGAGCTCTACAAAGACGCAGCTTGATCGGCTGAGACAGAGCACTTAGACCAGAAGATGAGGGAGCAGCTCCAGCGGAGGTGCGGGATGTATGGCTTAGCACAAGAGGGAATTGCTCCAACGAGGATAGAGCATCTTGAAGTCTTTTCACCAAAACGCTCATTGGAATTTCACTCCCTCCATCAACATTTGGAGGAAGGGCAATAGAAACAAAGGATTTATATCTTCCTATTGCTTGCTGTCGAATACTCACAAGACTTTCTTCAGATACTCTTTCCTTGGAGAAACACCCACATGTTAAGTAACCAAGCAGCGAGGACACAACTCCACTACCAGTAAATTCAAAAGTTGACATGCCATCTTCCCTGCTAAGCTCTCGCAGCATTTCACTTATTACTTCAATCATTTGTTCATCTTTATTGGATTCATCAGTAGATACAATACCGGAGATTTTAGATTTCCCCTTAGATTTAGCTTTCAGTTCACCAGTACCCAAATTCAACTTTGTGCAAAGATTCTTCAATCTGAGCAAATCATCAGTAACCCCTGCTCCAGAACCATCCAGAGATGAAGGGAAGTACTTGTCTTTGAATGCCTTTGCACGCACACTCACTGTTTCCCGAAGGCTAGATAACTTCGTCGTGTCAGTTGAGCTTGGAGGTACGGCATTACTCAGTGCAGGGCTATTGGAATCATTGTCAGGGTTCACATCAGAATTGGAATTACTACTTCGTCGTCTATTTCGCCTGGAACGTGTTGAGGATCCAGCAATAGAATCATTTTCCTTCTCACCAGAGGATAGCTGCGATGTTCCACTGGATCCACTCATGATCAATGCATCTACGGCATGTACAAGACCTTCCCTCACGAACATCTTCGAAAAAGTTTCAGGAAGCTTTTCCATCAAGATATCGGCGAGATTCAGAGCAGGTACCAAGACCTGAGGATCTTTCCAAGCTAGAACCCCAGCCAAGAAACTAAACAAAATAGCAGCAGCGTGAAATTTGGAATCAAATTGAGTCGTGTCACTGTCAAGAAACAGACACAGAAAATAAGATCTTGCAATTGCGTACCTTGAGATATTGGTGTTAATATTCAATGATTGGATTGTTTCCGCAGGACTGAAGTACATCAATTTCGAAATGACAGAAAGACACTTGTGACGCACAGGGCCACTAACACTGGAACCATAAATCTGCATCCAGGAATCATGAATTGATATTTCATCAGCTATCCCATAACAAAAAGAAACAGATAAGTCCACTCAGAAAACAAACCTGGACTAGAACAGGAAGGAGATCCACCCCAAATTGCTGCAAAAGCTCAGGTTGATCTTCTAAAAGCTTCGTTCGGCTAGAAACCTCATTTATGGTGCCATTGGAAGAGTTTACCACAGGGCCCTTCCTAGTAATAGGACCTCTGACAAACATACTACTGCTAGCTGGAAGAGATACTGTTCCTTCAGGAAGGGGTGGAAGGAGTTCGTTTGCCAGGTTCACAATCTCAAAGATCTGACACAAAATACAGAGAGAGGGGATAAAAAAAATATAATGGACCTCAGGATAATTGACAATCAGACAACCCAATATGTTCTCCACCCAAGAAAAATTGCAGTTGCGAAAACACGATTCAAATTTAAATCAACAATGAGTTATCAGGCCCCTTCCAACATGACAATTGGATTCAGAAAGACCACACTAATAACACTCACAAAACTAAGAATCACAACAATAGCGCTAGAAAGAGAAAGAGATATCACATGAGAGGATAATCCGGAGACATTAGAACCATTCTGTAGCATCTGAAAATTTTAGATAACAAGAAACTGCAATAAGGAAGAGGAAATGACTTGTACCTGCTCAGGCGGTCTGCTTAAAGAAGGGGAAACAGACATGCTAGAAGGAGAGCCCGAACATGATAAAATGCCCTTCAGAATGCCACTGATTCCAAGAAGAAGCAGGGACTTAGCCCCCAAATCAGATCCACTTGCGCAGGTGGAAAGAAGTCGGATCAATCCCTAAAACCAAATCATGTCATTTACAACCTCTCACAGAATAAAATAAACAAAGAAGATAAGCCTCCCACTCACCGTATATGTGGATGTACTGAGGGACTGGCCATTTCCAGCGTTGCTGGATGAAATCAAGGAGGCTGCTTGAGTTACTAGACCGTGGTTGCAGAGCTCATCCAATTTCTCAGTGGAAGATGCAAATGCCTCAGCAATACGGGTCAGACAGACTGAAGCATGTTCTAAAAGCTGTAATTATAAAAGATGGTGAGTTGAAACAGGGTATATAGATAGATACAGGCAATTCATAAACCAGAACCCTGACTAGAAGTAGAATTTCAAAATTAAGTCCCAAATCACCTTTGCATCTTGGTATTGTAAGATATTAGTCAACAACGGCACAGCTTCCATCACAAAATCGGAAGCATCTGAAGGGAGCTTCTTGCAAATGTTTGCAGCAGTTGACAAGGCCACCCTCTGGCAGAAGAAAAAAGGGAAATTGTGTAAAAACATATACCAAACATCAGAAGTAGCAACTGAAAATGAAATTAAAGACAAGACATGACTATGCACTCTTTATCACCTGGACCCCTGTGGAAAAGAAGTCAATATACGAAAGCACAGCCATAAGTGCACCAGCACGTAAGCAAGCGGTTGGGTTCTCTTGAGCTATCTTCTTCAAGGCTTGCAGAGACTGTGCCAACAAACAATACAAGTTCATTATCTTCAAAAGTTATTCGGGTGATACACAAAATTCTTCACTCAAAAACCAATAATTGAAAGCCATCACAACCAACCACACCATAAAAATAACTCACCTGTTCAGCCAAGTCCATGTACTCAATAGTCAGCAGCTTAGCAACAAAACAGGAGACAGCACCATAATGTACCACTGCAGCACAAGAGGAAGGCAACACATCAACCAAATGAGTGATCGCCCTGGCCGCCAAAATCATGATATCAGCATTGCTCTCATGATTAAGCAATCCCACAAGAACAGGCACAAACGACTCCACCGAAAACGTACTCAACGAATCCTCCGTCCCAATCGACAGCATATCACAGAGCTGTGTCAAAGCTTCAACTTGCTTCCCCTCCTCACCATCAGCCCTCAACCCTGACAAAATCTTCTTCAACCGCCCACTCTGCTGCGAGGACGAACCAGACCCAATTGCTGAGCTGGGAAGCAAATCATCCAACCCAGCACCGAGCTTCCTCAACAAACCCTGCAAGGCACTGCTTGCAGACGTCAGATTATGCGGCAAACCTCCAACTCCACTCTCACTTTCGTTATCTTCATCGTGCATATCCACGTTCATTCCTAGACTCCTGGCTGTTTCTCTAGGCTTGATGTCGAGTTCTTTCTGTTTGCCCTTGTCCAAAATAGGACTTTCCTTACTGTTGTTACTACTTTTGTTATCCTTATCGGTGCTAGGATTTTTGCCTCGCCGACTTCGAGCACTGGAGGCACCAACTGAAGAGGGCTCAGGTGTGGGGTCCATGACGTTCGTGGTTTGGGCAGCAGCAGCAGAACGTGAGCGAGTGGTGATCAAACTAGGGCCAGATGTTGTGGATGAGGTACGTGAGCGTTTGGCAGCTTGTGTGTTTGGACCTGAGGACGACGATGGTGACCTGGACGCCTCGGCCCGTTTACGGCTCCGAGTTTCCATACAAGAGAAAGCTAAGGCTGTGGATGCTCCAGCCGCCGATCAATCGGCGATCAATCCTTCAATTGAATCTGCCCAGGTTTCGACCATATCACTGGGGGGAAAAATCGAATCTGTGCAGTTACAGGCGAGACCCAAAGAGATCGGTACTGATTGAATTCGGCCAGTAAGGTACAATCAAGAACCCTAAAAAAGATGAAAGATTAAAACAAAAATTAGAACCGATAACCCAGCCACGCACCTAAATAAGCACGGATGTAAAGCTAAGCGACAAAGAGAACACGGAAAATGCATTCAATAGCAAAAATTAAGAGGCGAAAACCCTAATCGCACGGGGTTATGTTATTTTTTTCCCCCTATTACCTTCAATCGCTATCGCAGCACCTCCGACGTTTGTGCGGACATGTATGTGACTCATTCCTCAGCATTTCTTCATTTTATATTACGCAAAAATTAGGACATGGGAGAAAGAGACAGGCGGTTCTTAGTGCAGGGTGACAATTGGGCCACAGATTTACGGGCCGGGCCTATGATTAGGCTTATATGGGCCGATATTTGAGTTTTTGCCTTGTCCGTCTGTACACACGCAGTGTGGTCATCGTATTTAGGGCTGGGGAAAAATACCGAAATACCGAAATATCGTCCTTATCGTATCGAATCGTATCGAAAATATCGAAAATTTTGGTATACCGAAGTTTTTGGTAAGGTATGATACCGTACCGAAAATTTTCGGTACGGTAATGGTATGAAAATTTTTAAAATTAGGTATACCGATTATACCGAATACCGAAATTCTGAAATTTTTTAATTATATTTTATATATATACACCTATATATATTATATTATTTCAAAAAATATAAAATGAAAAATTAAGGATCTTCTCAAACTTATTTAGCCAATAAATTATTAACTTATACACAACATTCTAAAATTAGGCCCACCATATTTTACTTATGTAACTCAAGTAACGTTTGATTTTTGCCTTTTTTTCATGATTTTGAAAGCGTGAAGATGCAATGCAATTACTTTTTGTTAATCTTCACTAATATTTTAAATATAGCCGCTTCGTTCTAATTAATCTGTATATAACGTTGTATTTTGTGGTTATGTAAAGTTTTTTGTCTTACTAAGGAGACTAGCTAAAATATGTAAATTATTTAAGGTTAAAAAATCTTTTTATTTTGAAAAATGGTATTAATAATCTATCTTATTGGGGCCTAAGGAGTTTGAATTGATTAAAAATTCCAACGAATTAACGCGTTACGAAACATGCATGGTAAAAAACTCTCCGTGTGAATGGTATAGAAGGTATGATACCGATACCATACCGAAATTTCGGTATGATACCGTATCGAAATTTAAGGTATACCGAAAATTTGGTATGGTATTGGTATGATTTTTTGGGATACCGAAATTTCGGTACGGTATACGGTATCACAGTTTTGGTACGGTATACCGTACCGAACCACCCCTAATCGTATTTATGTATTTGTCTTTTTTAATGTTAAATTGCGAGTTTTGTCCCATACTATAGAAAATATGTTCTTCAAGCCCCATACATTGGAAATTATTGGACGTGAATTGAATTCTTCGTCTAGCGTAGGACCAAACTGAAATTCAGGGCAGTTTCTCTTGGCTCGGCGTTTCGTATCTACGTTTGCCGTGTACTAAGCTCAGAGTCAGACCATGTTCTTGAAAAAAAAAGGTGCAGTAACGGAGTTGATTGAGTTGTCGTGGCTGGCGTTGGAGGAGCTTGAGATTAGATATTGAAGTTCAGTTTGCTCGCAGTTCGTTGATAAGGGTTCTGTGAGTAACATTTTGGAGTGGTTGGTTGTTTCCACAAGTGGTGGATTGGATACTATCTGTTCATCATTTCTAGCCAAATGATGATGTGAAGGTAATAATCGGAAATCCTGATTTACGTTGATATATACTACAAGTGTGTGTGCGTGTGTGTGTAATTGTAAGTAGGGATTCATTCTGTTTTTGGGGATTTCGCGGTTTTAGAAGCAAATTGTGGTAGAGCAGCTTCGAGAAAATATGTCCTTTGATTCTCTGTTCATCTTCAGATTGCCAAACACAGAGAAAGATGAGTGTGATCATTGTTAGTTCCTTTGGAAAAAAAAAGCTCCCGCCCGATGGATCGAAGCCTATGGTGGTTGAATTAGTGAAGACACATGCCGATTTTATTTTTGCTTGTGGATCTTGAATAATATATGACAGAGTAGTGTGGCGTTTGTTGTTCAATAACAATAATCGAGATCGAACTGCAAAGGCAAACATCTTAACCTGAAATTTCTCACAGAGGGATGATATTGCACTGTTAGATTGTCGAAAGATCCAAGGCTGGAATCGAGCTTTTCCAGCGTTCGAAATAAACAATGTGAACGAAACTAGAATCGAGCTGAATGACTAGTGTCATAACTGTGATTTGCATTGGTGATTACAGCATACTTTGAGCAGTTAAACTTTCCAATGTCTTAAATATTTATGCTCTGTCTTCAATCACTTATCATTCAGTTTACTCCTGATGAAGAGACAAGGATTCACCCCAGACTAATCCCAAAAGACGGAATCAAACTGCTGTTGGAATTGCCATCGATGTGATTCACAGGTACTTTCCTACGTAGTAATTAAATGAATTAAGCCACCATTGTGCTTCTAAACTAAATCTGAATGATCAGCACAAATTAGAGGGCTTGCATGGAAACATTTGGCGGGGCCATGTTAGTTTCTTCGTTAGGACTGAGATCCATGATTAGATGGATCTCTTTTATTGCTCTTTTAGTGAAACAAACCTGCTTAATGGTGGGACCATGGTTAATCATGTTAGCTTAGCTTGTCTAGCTAGTTAATCATATTCTTCCTAGGGTTTCACTCAATGCCTTGTTCTTGAATGTGTCTAGGGCGTTCTCTTCTTCTCTTCTTGTCTTGGTAAACTGTTTTCTTCTACACAACTAAATAGAGAATGCCCAGACAAGAATCTCGATTTGGTGATCGTATATTGGTCTCAAGTACAATGCTTATATATATTCTTCTGCTCTCTTCTAACATATAGAGTTGATTACCAAACAGCCCTTAGTTACAAAGACCATGTAATATAGACAAAGCCACCTCTCATTTAATCCACCAAATGTGGGACACTTGGGACACACCCTAATACTCAACATTAATTCCATTATTAGGTACCAAACCAAAAGAGGGTTGAGTAGGTAAGAGCTTTATCTTTCTTTTTGGGACAACCCCACGAACCTTAGTCTTGTTCCTATATTGTACCTAAGCACATGTTTGGCTGGCCGAGCTGATATTATTAGTTGCCTGTCACATTACTCTCTTCCAAGATTGGTTAATTATCTACTTTCTAAATCGAAGTTTCTTGGTAGAACCCAATGTTTTTGGCATAATTTTCAGAGGTTGATCTGCCAAGTGTTTCTCCTCTCAGTTCCCTTTTCCGCACATGGGGACTTGTGATTGAATTTCTTGAATGTGTAATATGTAATAAATCCAACCTAACCGATGTGTTCTTTCTGTATTGAGGCAAGTGCATGGCGACCCAAGTTCATTGATTGGTGATTGGAAGGAAGAAAGAAAGAATGAAATCACTAATTAATCAATGGAACAGTTGCAACTCTAATGAAATAAAATCCAACCGAGATGTGGATGGCTTGCGATCGATGAATTGTTGCTATCAGTTTCTTAAAGTATTATTATATACGTGTTATGATGTGGCATAAGGTTGGAGGTTGCTCTTTCTCTTTCGTATTTATTAATTTACTTTTCTGCTTTTATTCTGTACAATGTATGAATGTATGAAATGGGAGCCATTTGCCAGATTGTGACAGTAGGAAAAAGGTGAAGACTTTGGTAAAATCTTTTTAACACATGAAATTACGCAAGTGGGTATCTTTCCTTCATGATAGGTCTCATCTCTTTCGATAATTGATTAAGCTTGTCACGCGTCTTGATCAAGGTTGAAATTAACGGTATTGATCATTACTTTAATTTACTAACATTATCGATGAATATACAACGAAAATATAGACGAATATATTGGTAAAAATTAGATAGAATATTCTTTAAAATAAGACACGTAGGTTAAGGAGACGATACCGATTTTCATACACACGTCGAAAATGACTTTGGCCATACCATACCTTACCCTAATACACGAAGAAGACACGTTACTATGTCCTAAAAAAACACGATGACGCAATAAGTGAGTGTGTCCTCTTCCTAATATTTATTTCTTGGCAGGTATACTTGACTTGCCCATCGATCGGTTTGGTAAGTGATTTAAATCTTGTGACTTGTTTGTTCAATTATTAATCAGAGGTAGTTCGAAGTTTGGATCATCCCAAGTAATAAAAAAGAATAAATAAGTAGATATTCACCTCACCCTCTTTATTTTTAATGCCGTACTTTATACCTACCTGGCGCTACCTATAGTAAATGCCCACTTTTGCCTAAACTCATCACCATCATCGTCTTATATATTATGATATGATAATTTAATATTAAAATACTTTTTTATATGATCACTCACCATTATTACCAGCCACACTCTCTAACCTGTCTCACCAACTCGCATCTAGAAGCAATTAACACTCCCAAACCAAACCCCACACACACCAAAAATAATCAAAAAGCTCTCTCTCTTACATATATATATACATAGAAAATAAATAGTAACTCACCCTTAAGAAAGAGTTTTCTTGATCTTACACTTTTGCATAATCTTTATCCTCCCAAGACAAAGCCCCATCAACGAGGAAAAAAGAAATACTACAAACAAATCCCACGAAAAAAGAATTGAAAGTAGTATATCTTTGATGGGAAGGTCTCCTTGCTGTGAGAAAGCTCACACTAACAAAGGGGCGTGGACTAAGGAAGAAGACGATCGTTTGATCGCCTACATACGCGCCCACGGCGAGGGATGTTGGAGATCACTGCCTAAAGCCGCCGGCCTCCTCCGCTGTGGGAAAAGCTGCCGCCTACGGTGGATCAATTATCTCCGGCCAGACCTCAAGCGTGGGAACTTCACTGAAGACGAAGATGAACTTATTATCAAGTTACACAGCCTTTTGGGCAACAAGTAAGAGCCAATCATTACCACCTATATACCCTAAATCATAACAACCCTGTTTGAAATCTTACGGTTGATGATGTCAAGTGTTTTTTTTTTTTTTTTTTTGTGGTCTTAGGTGGTCGCTGATTGCTGGGAGATTGCCTGGAAGAACGGATAATGAGATAAAGAATTATTGGAACACACACATAAGGAGGAAGCTTTTGAGCCGTGGAATCGATCCCACGACTCACCGGCCGGTCGACGATCGGCCGGCTCGATGCGGCGGCGGTGGGACCCACCAAGAGCCAAAGACCATATCTTTCTCATCAGCTAATAAAGGTTCGAACTCAGAGGATCATCGTCTTCACAAGGAGAAGATAGGCGAGGGAGAATCGATGGAGGAAGATTATCACAGCGATGAAAACGAAGAAGAAAAGAAGTGCCCAGATTTGAATCTTGAGCTGAGAATAAGCCCTCCTTCTGAGAATCAAGAAACGGCGAAGGTCGACGGCGGTGATGGCGCAAGTAATACTGTTGGCGGTGGCGGCGCCGGCGCCGCCTTGTGCTTTGCGTGTAGTCTTGGGATTAAGAACAGTAAAGATTGCAGCTGCGGCGGCGCCGCCGCCGCAGATTTCGGAGGCAATATTTCTGGGTATCGTGATTTTCTTAGGCTGAAGAATGGAGTTTTGGACTATAGAAGCTTGGAGATGAAATAATTACAGTTTCGTCTTTCGTGTGATATCATATATATGCATATATGTATGTACTTGGAGTTGGGATTAAGCTTTTAATTAATTTTTGTTTTTGGCCATCCTTGTTTATAATTGTGACACTTACGATCATTTCTAAATATTTCCACCATGGAAGTATTAATTTCCGCTTTATGGCTTTGGATGTTTTGGCGGTTCAGATTTCGGACAAGTGAAGTGAGAAGAAAGTATGTTCTGACACTGTACTTATGGTAGCTGTTAGCTGGGAAATAAAAATATTCGAAGATTGTGTAGTACACAATTTCCTTAAAATAGATTCGCTCCCTCACGTATGTGCTAGAGGTTCACGAGCGTCTATTTCCCAGGATACTTCGAAAAAAACACGGCGTTCGTTTAGCACAAAACGACACCGACAACGAACGGAACAAGAAATATAGCAGAAATAATATTTGAGGAATATTTTTCTTATTTATCTTCTTTTAATTCTTGTATATTTGTTGTTGTTCTTCCTTTGGCCAAATGACCTATTTATAGCCAAAATATTGGAATAAAAAATAAATAATTTTTTTTATATATATTACAAAGTGGAATACACGTTTGGGTGGTGAGGAGTGGTTAAAAGACCACTCAATTACAAAGCCACCAATCCCAACTTCTAGAAGTTGGGCCTTCTAGAAGTTGGGCCGTTATTGGGCCAAAACCGAAGCCCAATAACATTAATTTCAAAGCCCACTTCAATAAGTAAAAATAATTTTTTTTTTCTAATTAATTCTCATTCACAAAAGATAATTTATAAATCAACTATAATATAAATTATCTAACAATCCCCCACATGAATGAGAATTGTTTGGTTAATGTTTCTGCTAATCTAATGATACTCTGCATAGAGGATAGTATGTTTTAACATTTGAACTTCCTCCTTGTATGCACGCTTGGTTTACTGCAGTTCAGTAGAACGTGATGTCTTTGAACTGTCCCGCTTTCCGTGTAAACGAACCCACGTACAATACACAGAGACCATTTTTCTCTTGTTCCGTTCTCATGGTTTTGTCCAGTACGGCCATGGACACGTCCTGATTCTGCGAGGGTTTGTAAAGAACTAAGCCTTTCAGTTCTCCTTTGAAGCGGCCCCACTTCTCCCTAACATAGGTGACTTCTCACGTCGCAAGTATTTTCTATCAATACTCTATGATAGTCATTAAAGCATCATAATGCTAGCCTGTTTCCATAATCACTGTTTCTTGACAGGAATGAGCGGGGTTATCCCCCACAGTGATACCAAGTCCTAAGATTAGGTTGTCCCTTTGAACCTAGATCTTGGGATCTCCAGTCACTTAGGTAGGGTTTTCCTTCTTAGCACTTTTATACTTTAAGGCTTTAAGCCCATCCCTTTCGTCAACCTTTCAACCGCATCTCTATTTAACCCTTTGGTTAGCGGATCCGCAATGTTATCCGTCGATTTCACGTAATCAATCGAGATAACTCCAGTTGAGAGCAGTTGTCTAATGGTATTATGTCGACGACGTATGTGTCTCGACTTACCATTATACATAGTACTCTGTGCTCGTCCAATAGCCGATTGGCTATCGCAGTGTATGCATATAGGCGGCACAGGTTTTTCCCATTTAGGAATATCCTCCAAGAAATGGCGTAACCATTCAGCTTCTTCTCCACATTTATCCAAGGCAAAGAACTCGGATTCCATAGTGGATCTTGCTATAACCGTTTGTTTCGAGGATTTCCAAGACACAACAGCTCCAGCAAGTGTAAACACATAGCCGCTTGTGCTCTTAGAGTCCTTCATATCAGATATCCAGTTCGCATCTGTGTAGCCTTCTAACACAGCCGGATATCGACCATAGTGTAATCCATAGTCTCGAGTATACCGTAAGTATCTCAAAACCCGTATTATAGCGGTCCAATGATCCACATTCGGATTGCTCGTGTAGGAACTCAGTTTGCTTATAGCATAAGCAATATCTGGCCTAGTACAGCTCATTAGATACATCAAGCTTCCGATAATCCGGGAGTATTCTACTTGAGAAATAGCCTCCCCGCGATTTTTCGACAAATGAACGCTTCGATCTAACGGCGTTCTAGCAACACCAGAATCACCCTTGCAGAATTTGTCGAGAATTTTGTCGACGTAATGAGCTTGACTCAAAACAAGACCGTTACTCGTTCGTTTGATTTTAATTCCTAAAATCACGTCCGCAAGTCCCATATCTTTCATGTCAAATTTCGAATTTAACATATCCTTGGTAGACTTGACCATTTTGTCGTTACTACCAACAATGACTATGTCGTCTACATACAGACATAAAATGACGTAGTCATCGCCTGTTTCCTTTGAGTAAACGCATTTATCGCTCTCATTGATTTTAAACCCATAGTTGATCATCGCATGATCAAACTTTTCGTGCCACTTCTTAGGGGCTTGTTTCAAACCATACAAAGATTTGATCAATCTACAGACTTTCGTTTCGGTTCCCGGAGCACGAAAACCTTCGGGTTGCTCCATATATATTTCTTCGTCTAATTCACCGTTTAAGAAAGCTGTTTTGACATCCATTTGATGTACTTCCAAATTTCTTAAGGACGCGATAGCAAGTATCATCCTTATCGAATTTATTCTCGTCACAG
Source organism: Craterostigma plantagineum (assembly GCA_027422505.1). NCBI lineage: Eukaryota > Viridiplantae > Streptophyta > Magnoliopsida > Lamiales > Linderniaceae > Craterostigma > Craterostigma plantagineum. The sequence goes on from JAPQWV010000005.1 coordinate 1,710,866, forward strand.
GAGAATATGTGTCAAAATAGTCTAAGCCTTCGCGTTGCTTGTATCCTTTGATAACAAGTCTGGCTTTATACTTTTCTACAGACCCGTCTGGTCTCATTTTCCTTTTAAAAATCCATTTTGATCCTAAAGGTTTACATCCCTTTGGAAGATCAACTAACTCCCAAGTATGATTCTGCAAAATAGAATCAATCTCGCTCTTTATGGCTTCTTTCCATAAAGGCCCGTCCACGGAGCTCACTGCTTCGTTATAAGTCAGCGGTTCCTTTTCAATCAAATATGTAACGAAGTCGTCACCAAAAGATTTCTCTATTCGGGCACGCTTGCTTCGTCTCGGTTCAATCTCATGAACCGTACAAGGAATCTCGGTTTCTATATCATCTCGTTTAGATGTACCAGATCTATCATCGGTTTTACAAGGAAATACATTTTCAAAGAAACATGCATTCCTCGATTCCATTACCGTGTTCTTGTGTATATCCGAAATTTTCGAATCATAGACAAGAAACCGATATGCCGTACTATTGTGTGCATATCCTATGAATATACAGTCCACCGTTTTAGGACCAATTTTCACCGCTTTAGGCGTAGGTACGGCTACCTTCGCCAAACACCCCCACACTCGCAAATGTTGGTACGAAGGCGTTTTACCTTTTCATAACTCATATGGAGTTTTATTCATTTTCTTTCGAGGTATCCTATTTAATAGGTAATTACTCGTCAAGATAGCTTCGCCCCACATATTAGGTGGTAGACCTGAACTCAGTAACATCGCATTCATCATCTCTTTTAATGTGCGATTCTTTCGTTCGGCCACTCCGTTTGATTGAGGTGAATACGGGGCGGTTAATTCATGGACGATACCATGTTCCACACAGAAGCTCCCAATTGGTGCTTCGTACTCTCTCCCTCGATCACTTCTTAATCTTTTAATTTTCTTGCCGAGTTGCGTTTCAACTTCGGTTTTGTAGAGAATGAATTTCTCTAATGCTTCGTCTTTGCTTTTAAGCAAATAAACATAGCAATATTTGGTGCAATCGTCAATAAATGTTATAAAATATTTATTGCCACCACGTGTTTGAACGTATTTCAAATCACATAAATCGCTATGAATCAATTCAAGCAGTTCGGTACTTCTTGCTACCGAAGGGAAAGACGATCTCGTCATTTTTGCTTCAACGCAAATTCTGCATTTATATTTCGAATTAATTTCGAATGTTGGAATATGGTCTATATTAATTAATCGACGTATCGATTCAAAATTAACGTGACCTAATCTACCGTGCCACAAATTGGAAGATTCAAGCAAGTAAACGGAAGAACGTTTTTCATTCTCATTTACAATAGTCATTACATTCAGCTTGAACAAACCATCACAGGCATAACCTTTACCAACAAACACACCCGACTTAGACAATATCACTTTGTCAGATTCAATAACAATACGAAAACCGTGTTTGTTCAACAAGAATCCCGATATAAGGTTCTTGCGAATTTCCGGTACATACAACACATCTTTCAGCGTTAGTATTTTTCCGGACGTCATCTTGAGCATCACGTTCCCTTTTCCTTCGACGGTAGCAGCAGCCGAGTTGCCCATGTAGATCTTTTCTCCTTCAACCGGCTCACAGGTAGAGAAGAATCTACGGTTCGTGCACACATGACGTGTAGCACCGGTATCGATCCACCATTCTTGTGGATTCGACCCAATCATGTTTACCTCCGAAACCATCGCGACGAGGCTCAAGTCCTCAACTTCTTTGGTGATGTCTTTCACCATATTGGCCTCATGTTGCTTCTTTGGAAGTCGACAATCCGACGACTTGTGGCCTAGTTTGCCACAATTGAAGCACTTTCCCTTGAACTTATAGTTCGGCTTAGCGACGCCTCCGGTCGCCCCAAGTTTCGCTTTGGGTTTAACCGCGCCTTTGCCCTTTTTAGAGCTATGCTCCACCACATTTACTTTCGGTTCAGATGAGCTCGACACTCTCTTTTCCGACCTTTTGTTGTCTTCTTCGATTCGAAGTCTAACAATCAGATCCTCCAAAGACATCTCCTTGCGCTTATGCTTGAGATAGTTTTTGAAGTCTTTCCAGCCCGACGGCAGCTTTTCAATAATAGCCGCTACTTGGAAAGATTCACTCAGAACCATTCGTTCTGCATGGATCTCGTGCAAGATCAATTGGATCTCTTGTACTTGATTAATCACAGTCTTGGAATCGACCATTTTATAATCAAGGAACCGTCCGACAACAAATTTCTTTGTACCGGCATCCTCAGTTTTATATTTCCGGTCTAACGATTCCCACAATTCCTTAGCCATAGCGACCGCACCATACACGTTGTACAGAGTATCGCTTAGGGCATTCAGAATGTAATTACGACACAGGAAATCAGAGTGTTTCCATGCATCAACAGCAATCATGACCTCAACGTTCGTCTCGCCGTCGTTCACCTTAGGCTCGACCTCTTTCAAGTAGTTGGCCAAGTTCAGCGTGGTGAGATAAAAGAGCATCTTTTGCTGCCATCTCTTGAACGTCGAGGCTGTCCCCATAAATTTCTCCGGCTTCTCCAGGTGGTTGATCGGTACGCTTGGCTTCGTAACCACAGGTATGGCAGTGGGAATAAAAGTAGTAGGGAGAACGTCAATGTTTCCTTCGTTTCTCGTAGATTCTTGGTTGTTGTGGAAATCCACGTTGTCTGACATCTTTGCGGGATCGTTGGATCTATTTTAAGATTGTTAGCTGGGAAATAAAAATATTCGAAGATTGTGTAGTACACAATTTCCTTAAAATAGATTCGCTCCCTCACGTATGTGCTAGAGGTTCACGAGCGTCTATTTCCCAGGATACTTCGAAAAAAACACGGCGTTCGTTTAGCACAAAAACGACACCGACTACGAACGGAACAAGAAATATAGCAGAAATAATATTTGAGGAATATTTTTCTTATTTATCTTCTTTTAATTCTTGTATATTTGTTGTTGTTCTTCCTTTGGCCAAATGACCTATTTATAGCCAAAATATTGGAATAAAAAATAAATAATTTTTTTTTTTTTATATATTACAAAGTGGAATACACGTTTGGGTGGTGAGGAGTGGTTAAAAGACCACTCAATTACAAAGCCACCAATCCCAACTTCTAGAAGTTGGGCCTTCTAGAAGTTGGGCCGTTATTGGGCCAAAACCGAAGCCCAATAACATTAATTTCAAAGCTCACTTCAATAAGTAAAAATAAATTTTTTTTTCTAATTAATTCTCATTCACAAAAATAATTTATAAATCAACTATAATATAAATTATCTAACAGTAGCTAACACTATACGTACATATGTTCTATGAAGTAACACAGTGATTCATATTTTCGATGAATTTGAATAAAATAGATATTGATGCATGTGCTATTCTCTTAAAAATAATACTAATTCATGTGTATAGGTATATTATAGACGTGCCATTATTCCCGTCCTTATCTTGGTGGCTTGTGATTAATCATGTGAACGAGTGAGTACATATGTGACTTGGAGAATTATAATATTAAATATTTTTTTCTATTATTAGATTCTCTCCTTTATTTTTTTTGCCCTTTTTCTTGTTTTGTCTTCACTCTCAAAAGATATGAACGAGTGAGAAACCAAACGGATAAGCCGTGAGAGGATGAGAAAAGAAAAGTAGAGGTGGGTAACCTTTCCCTATTTATAATAAATGAAATAAATTTATGTATAAACTTAGGACAGAAACAAAGTGTATATATCAACTTCAGCACATGGCATGTAATAAATTTATGTGTGACGAGCGAGACGGACAATGGTTCGTTCTACCGACTCGATTTAATTTGTATTTTTGCTTATTTATAGATGTCCGATCGACCAACTTCATATTTCCAATTTACTTGTTTATTAATTTTTGTCCGATCTTTGGTATATTTTGAGTAGGTTGGTAGTCGTACGCAATATTATTACACATATATATATAGATGGATAGATACGTTATGTTAAGATGGTGTCTATCTCAAGGAAATTGGTCGATCTCGTCACTGATTGGTTGGATTCAGATCATTGTGAGATTGCAATTATACTATTTTGGCAATAGATTTATTCGTTAGTTTATTAGGAAAACCAAAAAGGAGAAAACTATATTTATTTTATTGTATAAAATAGTAAATTGTGGCTCTATGCAAGTGGAAAAGGGCGTTACTTTTTCAACCAAGCACCCGATCTGTTTTATCTCTCTTTCCTTAAATAAAAAGTTAAAAATAAATTGGGTTAGGTAGGAACATTGGAAGCTTCCACTAGATATTTTATTGCGATTTTCTTCCACCTCTTGCATCAATTATTACATATATATTATTAATTAAATAACATAAACAAAGCTGTCATCATTGTCAATCACATTACTTTTTACTCAATTATTACTCAATTTTGTAATAATTGTTTCCACCTTGATATGGAGATTACATATATAATATCAGACTCGTATATACGATATATTAGACTCCAAATCCTATTACCTCATATATAAAGATGTAACGAACCAAATAATCTAACTAAAGTGCAATAAACGTATGGGACCATACAGATTAAGACAAACCTCTCATATGGCTATTTGTCATTGAATTGTTCACTTTGGACTTCTCTTACCACTCATAAATCCCATCCCCGCTTGCTTCTATCATAATTTTGACTTCAATTCCTTATATGATATTCTTATAACATTTACTTTGTGATAGTGACATTAATCGTATACCAAAAACTATTATCTCTATTTCTTTTGGAGTTATTTGATACGAATTTCGAAAGAACAAGTAAGACACCTCTACAAATAGTAATAATATCATCATGGGTGTGAAAATACACATTATTCAACCTCGATGAAGAAGGGAGCTGCACTTCATTGTACAGTGTACTCATACGTCATACTCATTTTTAAATGGCGAAATACAATAACTATTATTCTACCAACCACTAACGATGGACAAATTGACGTTTCAACAAGAAAGGATAAATAACGTGAAATCTTTTAACCTTACACGTAAAAATATTAAATCGATCCTATTTAACTAAAAATCAAGCAGGTGAAGAGGTGAAGTGAAGTTGGCAAAGGTTAGCGACTGTGGGCCCCATAAGCAATTAATTAAAGGGTCAATTCGAAATCAGGTATGATTAAGGGTTTGATTTCGAATTCAGGCATGTTTGAGAATTTTTTAGGTTAAATGACCCATTTTGTGTGGTGTAAAAAAGTGGTATGAAAGATATATGAACTGGTATAAAATGATCGTTTTGTGTTACAAACTTTTAACATGCTGGTATGTCATAGCAATGAAGTGGTACTGCAGAAAATGAATTGGTATCAGATGATCATAAACTGGTACCGGATTATAGTTTTGTGTTACAAAATGTCAACATACTGGTATGTCAGAGCAATGAAGTGATACTGCAGAAAATGGGTCCTTAAAACTAAATTTTTTGCCAAGAGGGACTGAATCCTAAATGATACTTATGGGAGGGCCTGAAATGAAAACGCCCCACTTAATTAGAATGTAATAACAAGGTAGAAAACATTTTTAACATATCCGAGCCGTTAAAGGCCAAAAAGAGCCGCAAAACGTACGGTTGAGATTGATCGATCGATACATACAATATACGAGCCCACACCTTCACACCGCTTTGTATATTTTTAGGTAGTTGCGGTTCTACTCAAACTCGTGACTCGTTTACAATCAACAACCCAACTGAAAAATATTTATTCGTATTACAAGTCAACTTCACTGTCATTTTCTTACCGTTTATTTTTTTGATTAAATTGCTTCTAATAGTAACTTGCCTGCACAGTATTTATTAATGTGGACTTTCAACAAGACAAGATGGACATGTTTTCCACTTATGTCCTACTCTTTTTTCTTCTGTATATTGTTTAGTTTATCTCTTGCCATTGAAATATTAGAGATTGTGTCATCTACGTCATGATCAATGTAATATTATATGTACATCATACATGTGTGTAATATATTTACATATATTGCATTATATATCATAGCCATCATATCCCATGTATTAACGGAAATAGAAGCTGTACCAATAATATCCGTGTGAGTAATTGGAGTGATAAGGGATTGCGTAAATCATGGAGTGATAAGGATGGATCTACTCACACGAACAGCTCAATCAGTGGAGATATTTTGGCTGATGACGGATTTCAATGTGCAATAACTTCCGCTCAAGATTGTAATACCAACAAAGAAGATTGCATTGACTAAATCGTCTACGGATTCTATGGGCATTCATTTGCAATCATGGGACATCTTTAGCTGATTTCGTGGAATCAATTACATTAAAGCTCATTAATTAGTTTCTTATGCTAGCTCTTTAAATATGAGTATTGTAAGACAATTCTATGTATCGAAAACACATCCAATACATTATTACAATATTCAAAACCCTTGTTTCTATTTTTTCTCTTGGTATCAGATTCGCCGGGTTCCACTGCACCAACACCATCAAATTTTGCTCAACCACAACAAGACCTAATCCCTCATCCCATGACCACTCGCTCCAAAGCTGGGATTGTTAAACCAAATCCGAAGTACCTGTTGACGGCCATCTCTACACCAATATTCCACGTGAACCTAAAACCATTAAATTGGCCCTATCTCATCCTGGTTGGAAAGCCGCTATGGAGGATGAATTAGTTGCTCTACATACAAACAAGACATGGATACTCGTTCCTCGTACTTCAAAAATGCATGTTATAGGTTCCAAATGGGTCTTCAAGACTAAGCTTAAACCTGATGGAGCTGTTGATCGTCTCAAAGCTCGTCTTGTTGCGAAAGGATACCATCAGATTGACGGCATCGACTATAATGAGACATTTTTTCCCGTCATCAAACCAGGTACTATACGTCTTATTTTATCCATCGCATTGGTAAAACATTGGGCGATACGACACCTCGACATCAAAAATGCATTTCTGCATGGAAACATTTCTGAAGAGATATATATGCAACAGCCGCCAGGTATGGTAGACTCTCATACCCTAACTATGTGTGCAAGCTACAACGCTCTTTGTATGGCCTCAAACAAGCACCTCGTGCTTGGTTTGATAGATTTAGTGCATTTCTTCTTAAATATGGTTTCTTTTGCAGTTTGGCTGATCCGTCTTTATTTATTTTCCACACCGATCATGGCTCATTATTTTTGCTTCTTTATGTAGATGACATACTTCTCACAGGGTCAAATAATGAACTTATAACTAACTTTATTCATATCCTCAGTGTTGAATTCTCTATGAAGGATTTAGGACCACTTCATCATTTCTTGGGTATTGAAATTGCTCGCAGCCCTACCGGCCTGCACTTGTCTCAGTCTCACTATGCCCTTACCATTCTTGAACGTTCCAATATGGTTGAGTGTAAGCCTATGAGTACACCGCTTGAAACACGCCCTACGCCTCCGTCATCCGATCTCCCCTTAGATGACCCCAGCTTCTTTCGTAGCGTTGTCGGTGCACTTCAATACCTTACACTTACTAGGCCAGATCTTTCTTATAGCGTTAATTATGTTTCACAGTTCATGCATGCCCCTACTATTGCTCATTTGAAATTGGTTCGACGGATACTTCGCTATGTTAAAGGAACTATTAACATTGGGTTACAACTTTCCGCACATACTACTCTTGATCTTTGTGCTTTTTCAGATGCTGACTGGGCAGGTTGTCCTACGACAAGGCGATCCACTACAGGCTACTGCACTTTCCTTGGGACCAACCTGATTTCATGGTGCGCCAAAAAGCAACACACAATCTCTCGTTCTAGTACCGAAGCTGAATATCGTGCCATGGCGAACACTGCAGCAGAAATAACTTGGCTCACTTATATTCTGAAGGATCTTCGTGTTCCACTCAACTCTCCTCCCATACTCTATTGTGACAACCTAAGTGCTCTCTACATGACCATTAATCCAGTGTTCCATGCTAGAAGTAAACATATAGAGTTGGACTACCATTTTGTGCGTGAACGCGTTGCGCTTGGACTTCTCATCACCAAACATGTCTCCACTGATCAGCAACTCGCTGACATCTTCACTAAACCCCTGTCAAAGGCTGTCTTTCATTCATTCTACACCAAACTTTGCCTCCAACCTCGGCTCAGCTTGCGGGGAGATATTAACGGAAATAGAAGCTGTACCAATAATATCCGTGTGAGTAATTGGAGTGATAAGGAATTGCGTAAATCATGGAGTGATAAGGATGGATCTACTCACACGAACAGCTCAATCAGTGGAGATATTTTGGCTGATGACGGATTTCAATGTGCAATAACTTCCGCTCAAGATTGTAATACCAACAAAGAAGATTGCATTGACTAAATCGTCTACGGATTCTATGGGCATTCATTTGCAATCATGGGACATCTTTAGCTGATTTCGTGGAATCAATTACATTAAAGCTCATTAATTAGTTTCTTATGCTAGCTCTTTAAATATGAGTATTGTAAGACAATTCTATGTATCGAAAACACATCCAATACATTATTACAATATTCAAAACCCTTGTTTCTATTTTTTCTCTCCATGCAGTTCGAACTATGCTGATTCATCCCAACTATAACACTGATAATTTCGTTCAATGCATGGCATATCAATCTAACGAGTTAGAATAAATGAGAATCGAATTCAATTTCGTCTTCGGAAAATATGTCAAAAAAATTTATAAAATAATATATATGTATCCAACTCTTTATTACCATATAAGCCCGTACAGTTACATAAACTAAGATATAAGATTAGGAGTTTGGAAAATTGATTTTGGGACTTCTTTTAAAAAAAAAAATTAAAAGGATGGGCTGGGATGGGCTGGGCTGTGCTGGGCTAGATGCCTCTTATTAAATGGGCTCAATAATGGGTTAGAGTAAACCATTCGGCCCAATAGGGTCCTCTCAAAAATAGGATATAGAGGACAAAGGAAATTAATTAAAAATAAAAATGAAAAGAAGAAGATAAGATATGCTTCAACATTATACTCTGTCCAAATAATTACGCTGACGTGACACCACATCACATAGCAGCACAGTACATTTTCCGTCATCAATACATTACAAAACAGAACAAAAAAAAAAATAAAATTAAAAAGTGTTATTACAGTAACAACACCACCACCACCAGCGAACGACAATGAAAAGCAAGCAAGCATCTCTTCTCTACTAAGTCGAGTTATTATTACATATTAAATTATACATCCACGATCTTGATCCACGTCAGCATTACTAATTCTTTTATTTATTTATTTATTTATTTAACTCTGTCCTTAATCACATCGAAGCCCATCTCCGTGAGATCTGTCGCCTGAACTTCGTAGTGAATCCCATCTAAAGCTCTCCTCAGCCCATCCTTCGACGTTGCGTAAAGCATCTTCGATCTTATCCTCGACGCCGTCGGCGCCCTATATATATATATATATATATATATATATGAACGATTGATCGCTTGTGTAATAGAAAAAAGGAAAAAGTGTAAAGAGCTCTAACAACCATGCAATGAAGAAGATCTTGCTCTTGCGGCAGTTGTCGACGGTGACGAAGTCGAAATCGAAGACGGCGTAGCGGCAGTCGTCCAGGGGGAGCGCCGCCGTGAGGTCGTCGTAGCTCTCGCGGGGGCCGCCGACCTTGTCGACGGTCAGCTGCTTTGACTTCTCGTCGATCTTGAATACGATGTATCTGTGTTCCTTCTTCCATTTCATCTCCATGAACGAGTTCTTGCATTCGTCTGTTACCCACATTCCTGTAATAGCCTTAAATCGCATACACAAATGAATAAACATTAGAGAAGAATGGTCAAGAATTGAGGTTTTAGGTAGTGAAGGAAGGTGGGAGAGATTATTTCTTATTCTTACCATCTTGAAAGCCATAGCCATGTCGATTGATTGTTGAGAGATAGGTTTGAAGGTCAATGGTGTGATTTGATCTGTTGAATATTTAGTTCTCAAGTGGGGTTTGCTTTATAATGCGTATATATAAGGAGTAGGCTAGCGAAATCACCACTAATCTTCTCATATAATTACGAGCTTGACATCCATTGACTACCCAAATTATTTCCAAAGAAAAGGAGTTAGTGTTCTTGGAATCGTAATATATAACACTTTATCATTTTTTCCCCTTTCTTCCACTCTTATGATCCTTTAGCAGTTTTCTATGATTGGTCCCCTTTTCTATCTCGTATAAAGAACACGAATTGGGATTCGACTTGGACCTGCTTTATTTATAAGCAGTCTTACCGTGGAAGCAAAGTTGAAGTAGGAGCTCATACATACATACATACGTTTTCTTACAATTTACAGTCCCAAGCCAAGGTCGAGCATTCTTTCCAAGGGAATGAATGTATGTATTTATGCATGTAATGAGTAGTTTTAACTTGATTCAAGGGTCGATGTAACCATGCCGTGAGACAAGAAGATGGGGTTGGAGAGAATCGAGGTTCAGGCAAATTGCTTACAAGATATGAAATGGGCTATGAAGCAACTCATGCTATGGGCTTTATTAAGGACCAAAATATTATGTGCCTACCCTATTCTTGGAAAACCCCATTAGGTTTAACTCATAGCAGAAAACAGTTCATTTGGGGGAAAAAAAGACAAAAATGAATTATTATTTTTTTGAAGGAGAAGAGTTATTAATGGTGCGTTTGGTCTGCGGAAATCAACGTGGAAAAGAAAAGAAAAGTGTGGTGTTACGCATCGAATTATTGTACATTACTATTCACGTGTCGTACAATCACAACTTTTCTTTTCTATTCCACGTCGAAATCCACGAACCAAACTGAAGGTTTTGATGAAGTATATTGCTGTACGATTGCAGCAGAGTCAAAAGGGAAAAAAGGGTTAATATACATTCAGGGAATGTCTAGCTATGGTCCCCTGTGCCTGAAAGCATGATACGAATTCTCATTTCTCCAACAATATGGTTTTTCCACTGCTTTAATTAAACTCAGTGATGGTTGTTGCAGATGAAACTTATTTAATTGAACAAATAATAATTATTCAATTACGAGCCTGATGAGTCACTAGTGAGTGGGACAACAACATGCTCCGTTTCAAGAATTACGTTTCATCTCTCACTTGCAAATACAGAAACAGAGTGCAGTCCGAAGAATGGGAATCACTGAAAGGTATTTCATTGATTCACGTCATTGATTTCTTATGTGAATAAAGTAACAAATTTTCTTAGGCGTGCTACAAAATCATATAAAGTAACAAATTTACACCCCTTGAAGAACTAGGTTACTTCAATGCTTCACCATTGATCTTATAATAGCTTTGCTATTCTCAAGGCTGCTTAATTACTCATCTTGAAGAGAAGAGAAAGAATAGAGACATGCTAGGTTGAGTATTGTTGTATGATTGTATCTAACTAATTGACTATGGCTTAGGCTCCAATAATCATTCGTTCTTCATCGGCGTGTTAGAAGTAGTCTAAACATATTCACCATCATCACAATTCACAACGAAGGGCATGTTCTCTACCTAATTCGACTGTTCACGACATATTCTGAATTATCAAAGCCTCAGCAGCAAACATATAGTAATGAAAAACACCATTCATTAGGACAAGAACGCATCCGACATGTATGACCATATAACGTAATAGCAGAAACCAACGACATAGACTACGATCAAACAGCAAACATTCCATAAATCATATTAAAACCCTACCCAGAAACATCATCGGATCAGGTCAGGCAAACCTAGAAAGCATACGAACGAAGACAAACCATTCCGCAAGACATAAACATCACAGAAAAACCACAAGATAGAGAGGCCACAAGCAGCATGTGGAAAATCAAGGCTCTTAGATGAGCTTAACGAGCCTGGTTAGGGCAGTCCCTGGCGAAATGGCCCTCTTCGCCGCAGCTGAAGCAACCACCACCGCCGCCTCCGCCGCCGCCGCCTCCGTACCTGCCACCGCCTCCACCTCCATAACCACCTCCGCCATAGCCACCGCCGCCTCCACCACCCTGAGGACACTCCCTCGCCATATGACCATTCTCCCCGCACTTAAAGCATCCACTTCCACCACCACCACCGTATCCGCCGCTCCTACCTCCACCACCGTAGCCACCGCCTCCGCCTCCGTATCCACTCCTTCCACCATCTCCGTACCCTCCGCCGCCGCCGCTACGACCTCCGCCGTACGACGAGTCACGCTTGCTCCCCTGAACCTCAGATCCGTCCGGTCCGGTGACGTTCGCCGCCTTTGCGCGGCCGTCGTTGCCGTACTCGACACTAAATTCGACCGACTCACCCTCGGCGAGGCTACGGTAGCCGTCGGTCTTGATCGAAGACTGGTGGACGAAGAGGTCCTCGGTGCCGTCGTCGGGGGTTATGAAGCCAAAACCCTTTTGGTCGTTGAACCATTTGACTGTCCCCTTTTTGACGTCGTTCTCAGCCATTTTTTCCTTTCTCCCCTAAAATGTTTGTAGCAAAAGAAAACCCTATTTCTTCGCTGTTTATATATCGAGGGCTTCGTCTGCCACGTAGGCGGATGTGAGGATACTATTGAAATTGATTTGATAATTCTCAAGTGGGTCCGCTGAATTATTTTCTTTTATCATTTCTATGTCTCTCATTAAATGTGAAGCAGAATCGTTATTATATTTATTATTTTATATAGTTCAATATGAAATGTCCCGACAACAGCCAGTCAAAAGAGTAACGTTGACGGTCAAAGCTTTTTGGATGTGGACAAGTGTGTAATATTATACCTAAAGTATTTAATATTTTATACAGATCTCAAGCTCAACATATATTTGATGCTATTTGAAATGCACCTGATATATAGTACGGCCCCACACAAAAAAGACATAAATTTGGTTGGCAGTATAAATATTTATTTATCCGTAACTTTAAATGTATTTATCACACACGACATTACTTTGCTGCCTGTAAAGGCTGACCCTATGTTTCTCCTCCACATATTTATAATTCTGCAGTACGACCCACTATGAATGGGAAACTTATCTTATATCTTCAAGATTATTCAATATATTCTTCTTTCTAATTTCCAATCTAATTTCAAATGTCACATATACAAATAATGGGCCAGACAGATAAATTGTAGGCTCGAAAGATTTCATATCACTTTTTGTTAAATGGGCCGACATTTCTCAATCATAGGCCCAAAACATGCAGAAGCCGATGAGTAGCGACTTTTACTGAAATATTAAGGGTAGTTCTAACGTCGACTAGGGTTTGGTTTTAATGGCGGGAAAGAGGAAGAGGGAAGGCGAGTCTGCTCGCCGGAGAATCCATCCACGAAATAAGTACTGCGATAACCCGCCGGATTTCGGATTGTTAAGCTCGCTGTACCCGAGTTTTCAGCCGTATGTATTTTACTCGAACGACGGTCGGCCAAAGATTGATTGGACTGATTTTAACGCCACCCGCGAGTTGACTCGTGTACTGCTGCTGCATGATCACGGCCTCGATTGGTTCGTTGTTCTTTTTCAATGTCCGTTTTTGCTAGCTTTATTTATCGCATTTAGGACTGCCGGTAGATTTTTTATCATCTCCTTTGTGGAGTTTTAGACAACGCCATTTTAGCTAGAGCTGTCTTTGTAGGTGGATTCCTGATGGGCAGCTATGCCCGACAGTGCCCAACAGATCAAATTACATCCATTGGATTGAAGATCTCCTGGCTTCGGATTTAATAATCCCTGGCGCCAAAGATGAAGTCGTTAGAGGTTTTGATATTGGAACTGGAGCAAATTGTATTTATCCTCTCCTTGGGGCGTCGCTTCTTGGTTGGAAGTTCGTTGGTTCAGGTATTGAGAGCAAATCAAAATATAGCAATTTTTTGCTTTTGTTATTTGTAATTGGTTATTGCTTGGCCTTTTCAAGATATAACTGAAGTAGCTATAGAGTGGGCAAATCGAAATGTCAGTAGCAATCCGCATATCTCCAACTTGATTGAAATTAGAAGAGTTTACAGTGGAGATAACCTGCTTGACGAGGGAGAACCGCAAAAGAATGAAGTTGAACTTACCGATGAAGCTTGCAGTTCAAAGGCCGTCATCCCTGTATCTCCTGCTGACTCTGGCATGGAGAAGAACAACAATTATCCACCTGTGCTGTTTGGTGTCGTTCAGGATGGAGAGGCTTTTGACTTTTGTATGTGTAACCCTCCATTCTTTGAAACAATTGACCAAGCTGGATTGAATCCAAAGACTTCTTGTGGTGGGAGTCCCGAGGAGATGGTATGTCCCGGTGGTGAACGCATGTTTATTACGCGCATCATAAGCGATAGCGTTAAGCTGAAGCAAACATTTAGGTTGTAATGCTAAATCTAACAGTTATCTGATTTACGAATGCTTGCAATTGCCCTGGTTTTAAATTGTTGTTCCTGGCTTATCTAGGTGGTATACTTCTATGGTTGGAAGAAAGTCCAACCTAAATATTCTGGTATCTGAACTCTGGAAAGTTGGAGCTACAGTAGTGAAGACTACAGAGTTTGTCCAGGGCAGGACATCACGATGGGGACTTGCTTGGTCTTTCATACCTGCATCGAAGAAGATATCTTCCCATACGAGCCATGGAAAAAACCTGTCTTTCATGCTTCAGGTCAGTCTTTGTCGTTGCCATATTTGCTTGTGTTGTGACTATTTTAGTGCATTAACTGTATTTTGATAACTCAGAATGTTTTATAGGGACTTCAACGTCAACACAGTGCTTTTGGTGTGTTGCGGTCAGTGGCGGACTACTTTGCCAGCTGTGGTGCATCCAGTAAATTAGATTCCACCTCTTTCAGTACAGATGTATATTCAATAAGTTCTCTTTTAGGGGTGCTTCTGTTTCGGTTTTACAACTTTCATCTGCTTGACTGAACTATAGTTTTATTCCAAAGGTCACAATGTCAAGCAACCATATTAGTGCTACTCTGAAACATGGGACTGCAAATGTGAGCGACTCTGATTTTTCCCATCTCGAGCTGTACAGATCCCAGCCTTGCAATGGTGACGGTGTGCCACTGAATGACCTGCATTTCCGCGTATCGGTATCAGATTTTGCCAACACAAGTCATTATTCAATTTTTTTCTTTCAGACGATCTGTTTGTCTTATGTCTACAATCTCTATATCTTATTTAGGTCTTCCAGCAAATCCCGGGAACATTGTTGGTGAAAGGAACATTGCTTGAAAGAGAAAGCTCCTCCTCAGGTATTTTTTGTCTCCTTCATTTTATAGGACTGCCAAACGCCATCTCTTCTTAATGGTTGTGTGCGGTATAATCTCTTAAAATCAAGTTCTTTTCCACTAATATTCCGTCTACTCGAAGAACAACTGAATGCTACATTCAGTACTACAAGGACATCAACTGGCGAGTCCAGCTTTAGGCTTGTAAAATAGAGTAATCCCAAATATATCTTTAGAAGCTTGCAATCGAATACATTCAAGAACTTCTCAAGCCCAGAATGTTGAAGATTTTTTTATGCTCAAGATCGCAACAATAGCATAGGATGATGCCACCATCAAACTTCCCTCCGAGAGGAATTGAACCCCCAAGTGAAAGCCTTACAGTGAGTGAAGTTCGAGAATCGTCGCATAACAAGCAAACCAGCACGAGTTGTATGTAATATTCTTTTAGAAACACATATATCATTACATCTTGTATAAATAAATTAAGCCGACGCAACACGATTTACACCAAGCCAAGCAATGACTCGCCTCCTCCAAATATGAACGACGGAATCCAATCACAGTACGTGGTAAAAGGTATAGCATGTTTTTGCACTAGGCTTCAGTTCCCGTCGACCCTAGCCTTGGTGAGCCCGACGCAAGTATCCACGAAATCCCCGTCGATGAAATCCGTGGAGAAAACTTGCAACTTGTCTACGACCCCTTTGGCGACGCATTGAGCCACGAAGAGCCTCGCGTAGGGCTTAATCCGATCGGACACTGGCTTGACGCACAATACTGGGTTGTCCGCCTTCGGCGTGACGGTGTTCTCTACTCTGTAGAAGTACTTTCTGTTCTCCACCGCGTCTTGTTGGCTCAAGAACTTCAAGTTGCTCTCGAATTTCGTGGACGGAAGGTCAGTGTCTACCCAGTTGTCCTTGAGATGTCCCGAGCCCCACAGCGGCCCGCCGGGCTTGGGTTGCGGGGACGTCCTTGGCTTCCAAACGCATATGAGTCTCCTGGGAAGGAGCTCGGCGATCGTCTTGTGGAAGACGTCGTCGCCCTGGTGGATTAGGTACTCGCCGAGTCGCTCTTCCAGGTACTTGTCGAAGTCCGGCGGATCCTGGTACCTGTTTGTACGTGGTGGATCATTACACGCTTAAGATAATCTTTTTTTTCGTACGTATAACTATAGAATGAGCAGTGATGTATTGGCCTAGTGGTCAAAGTCAAGATCTAAAGGCCTTTTCGAGGGGAGATATATCGGATATCGGTCCGAGTCTATACTCAATTAGACCACCTATACCGTCGGAGGAGCGTGCGTCATCAAGGTTTGACACCATGTATGATCTAAGTGGGTCTAGACTCAGACCTATTTGAAGATTCAGTTGGCCTTTTAATGAGTCCGATTGTCATCCATAATCACGGACTTTGTCCTAGTGTTGTTTACTGATTTGGCATAGATTGCATGCAAGCGCATCAACCTCGAATTTACTAGATCCAAGGACCAGGGTTTCTCACCTTTTTTTTTTTTTTTGAAAAAAAAACTATGGCATGAGTAGCTAATTCTCAATATTCTTGCTCAACCATACATAGACCTACTAATAATAGATAGAACACATTGCAAGAAATATTGAGGATTTGTTGGTATTGATAACTAACATATACATACCCAAACTCAGTTCTGATCTCGAGAACGACGATCTCCGACTCTGTCTCCTTCAAGAACCTCACGACGTCGTCAATGACTACGTCGACTCCGTAGCTCATGAGAATCCCGTGGCAGATCTTACGGTCCTGCTGAACCCTAACGTCGATGAGCCGAGCGCCGATCCTTAGCTGATCGTATACGGATAGCGACTGGCATTGGGCGAACGGCCTCGAAATAAAGCGTATCCCTATCTTGTTCGTGGCCGAGTCGTGGGTCCCGGGCCACACGATCTGGTAGATTTTGACACGGGCCGGGTCGAGGCCCGCCATCCACGTCTTTCGATCCGCGGGCCGGTAGTCGCAGCCCGGGAAATCGCAGCCCGTGGTCTGCTTCATGTCGACGAGGGCTTTCTTCTCCGTTGAGATCGATTTTCGACGCTCGACTTGTTGGGAGAGCACAGAGCCCATTTTTTTTTTCTCTTCTTTTCTCTCTTTCTTTATTAGCTATTTGGTTGGATGAAGGAAAGGAGAAAGAAGATGAGGATTTTGAGATGGGTTTTTTGGTTGTATGAGATTTTAAGACATCGATGATGATGATTAGTATTAGTTGTCGATCGTTGTCAAGCTTAGTTGTATTTTTTGGTAATGGTGGGCTCGGTTTTGATCGATGATTGGCGGGGATATTTATTGTTTCTTATGGTTTATATTATCGTTTTGTGTCGGTTGTGTGGTTGGCTGGCCTATACACACACAGCGCAGCTTGGCTGATTTTTAATTCTTTTTGTGGATGATGATCATATGAATTTTTTTAACGAAATATCATTTATACGTTGAAACCAATGCAATACGGTCCTGCTCCACTTACATGAATAATTCTTAGGTACTAACTATTTGGCTGGCATATTTCGCGTATTCATAATCGATTCATTGAGATATGACGAGATAGGAAAAAGAAATTATTGTTATTATTATTGGTAGCTTGCTTGTGAAATGATAAGTGAATTAGGGCATTATTACATATAGAGACAATGTTTAGGGTAGGGAGAAGAAGCATTCATGCAAGAGAGAAGGCCTTCTTCAATTACGTATGATAGCACAAAGAGAGTTAAGGTAAGAAAAAAGGAGGTTCTTGGGCAATATTGTGCCATTTTATTCAAGTCGCAATTTTTACCAATAATTTGCATGCTGAGAAGATAACAAACACTGCTTCAAAAAATAGAGAATCCCCAGCCTATATACTCATTCCATATTAAGACAGTAAAATCTTAAAACATCAGTCTTTGCATGTAGTAAAAGTACATGTAGAGTTTGTCCCCTCGCCGACATTAGCCCTCATGAAACTCAGAGCAGTGTGAAGAACTTGCTGCACAGATCCTATTAAAGCTTTATTCATCTGCTCGACGACGCCTGAAGGGCGAAAAGGGAATTGCACGCTATTGTAAGAGTTGAGAAGCGAAGTCGTCCCTTCCCTCAACAGAGTCTTGTAAGGATCTCCTCTGCCCATCAATCCTTCCCATAAGGTCATGTTTGGTCCGTATATTCGAGCAGCTACGAGGCCAAAAACGTCGCCCACTTTTGCCTCGGGATTTAGCTCTTTCCAATAGCATCTGTACTCAGACATCATCCAATTCCTGCAATCGAATATCAATCAAGAATCGAGTAGAACTAAAATGTCATTTCTAATGCTATAGCTTTGGCATCATCAGAAGCAAAGTTGAGACTTTTCTAGCTCCAAATTTACCAAATTTCACTTCAAAGGCTAAAAGGGCTTGCAAGGAAAAGAACCCATTTTTTTGCACCAAGAAATATACTACAATTCACTCCCAAGACTAAATGGGCATGCTATAGGAGAAGGCCCCTTTGTTTTGCACCAAGAAATATACTAAAATTAACTTCCGAGACTAATAGGGCGTGCAAGGAAAAGAACCCCTTTTCTTTTGCGCCAAGAATTGTAATCTACATCACCTGAATGGGCATGCTGAAGCTTCCAAGAATGGTATCGGAGGAAATGGAGGGAAGGGAGGGAAAGGAGGTAGCTGAAAAAGTGGCGGTGGAAGAGCTGACGGCGGCGGCGGCGGCAAGGCCGGCGGTGGAAGGGCTGCCGGCGGTGGCTGGGCTGGGTTTGGGACGGTGAATGTGGGACAAAAGGGCATGGGCTGGGCGGGCTGAGTCAGCAGTGGATCGACGGTGTACATTTCCATGTAGAAGAAGTTGAACACTTGTCTTACGTACTTGGGCGGGCCGGCGGCGGCGCCGCAGCCGTTCAGAACTTGGCCGTCGGCGCCAGAAGCTTGGGCGTAGCAGCCGTTTAAGTTGGGCGTTCCGTCGAATCTCATTACATAGTTTCCTAACCAGTTTGTCGTCTCCTCTCTTACCATTGTGTATTGGCCGTCGCTTCCTGGGCAGGCCATTGCCACCTTAATTCCTGCAATGAAATAATTTTTTTTATTCAAAGTCATACGAAGAAGAAGGATGAGATGAAATTATGAGTAACAGTGGTTTTTTAATCATGTATTAATTACCGTATAAGGGATAATCGAATAGTGAGACTTGGCCATCTTTGCATTGGTCGCAGAAGACTGTACCACTGACCATGGCATAACCATAAGCTCCATCAATGGAAGCTGCTGCAATAATCAGTAAAGCTGTGAATGTAATGACCTTCTTTAGCCCATCCATTGTTTGTTTTTTTCTGTAAATCTGTGAGAGCCAGCCAAGAATTAAAGGGTGTGCAGAGAACAAAGTTAAGACAGACAGTTTGAGACAGACCTGTAAAGGGGAATTCTTGGGTATGAACGACCGTGAGTTGGGATTTAAATAAAGTCAGAACAAAAAGAAAAAAAGGTGACGACGATAACTCTCAACTGCCTCCATTTATGAGCGAGAGAAAGCCTTTTTGAAAAACTTAGGAGCAGAGAGCAGAGCAGTACGGAGTTGCATTTAAGGCTTACGATCCGTGTCTTCTTTCTCAAAATGATGATGATGATGATAGCATAGCAGCAACTGTCCGATTCTCGACAATGTTGTAGTTCAATTGAGCTCATTACAACACCAAAGTTTGTGTTTGGCTATTTATTCGTCTGCAACTAAGTTGGTGTCGTGGGTCAGTTTATAGCCGTTTATCAAAGGGTCTCTCTACACACACACACACACTCAAAACACCTTTAAATGAGCTCACGTTTAGCACCTAACTTAGCATTGGCAAAAAGTCAAAAGGATGATCCTATTCAAGTCACGGCAGTTGCTCTGTCTAGAGTGAGAATAGGTAGGTGGTAGCAAGCTTCGTTATTAAACAAACCAAACATTAATAATAATGTATTAAAGAAGAAGAGCATCAGTGTACAAACAATGTTTTCCTATGATCAAGAACAGAATGATCATCCTAACAAAACTGTCAAAGACTCAAAACAGAACAAAACATTGAAAAATATGACATTTTTTTATAATGAGGTATGCAGCAGTTACCAATGAAGTTTTCCACCGCAACTGTGTAATAATTAAAAGACAGAGCCACATTTGGAGTTGCCCAACGCTCACAACACAGTTTGTTTGCATCACATTTGAATATCCCTCTCTTCAACCTCTGCTTCGTGTCCATTTTCAGCATTCTCGGCTGCTTGTCCGTTCTCAGATTCACCGCCACTGAAAAGAAAACGCATCGATAAGCTTTGAGTGAAAGCAAACAGCTTGCTTTTCACGTACATGTATGCCAAGATTGCTTAAAACAATCAGTTGAATATTTGACTACGCAGAAGCTGACCAAAACCATGCAGAACATAGCAATCAGCTGAACTGCTAATGGGAAATAAGCAAAAGCCTGGACCATAATGAAGAGTGAATGGGCAGAGATTTGAATGACTCGTGGATGATCAAACCAGCATATGATCATTTCATGATCATAAAAGTACAGTAGTAATCTTGCTGATAAAATGGTACAACTAATGCATTCACATATGCAAGATGATTGAATCTCAATGCCATCGCATATAGTCCAAATAAATCCACCCCCACAAATCCAACGATCGCATTCTCAATTTGTCTAGTAGTCAATTAAGCATATACATATACATTTGCCATTAGAGAGTTAACTTTCATCACCTAGAAATGGCATCCAAAACCAACTAAACATATAACAAACACGCACAAAACTAAGACAGTCCATAATACCCAATCCCAAATAAAATAACGATCACAATAATCAAAGCTAGCAAATAAACTTCACAACTAACCATTCCCTAAAAAAAACCAAGACCACTAACCTCTGAGGACGAGAAGAATCCTCCACCACAGCCAAGGGTTTCCTCCAAGCATTCTCAGCCTTTGGTCCGACGTTTCCCCTATCCCTCCCACTCGAAAAGCTGTTACCTTTCTTCTCAACATCAGCAGCTCCACCAATCTCCTTAACCTTCATAGACTCTAACTTCTGATCCAACTCCTTCCAATCCTGACCCTTTTCTTTCAGTACCTCCTCCCTCGGCCTCGCCTCGCCAAACGGATTATGACCCTTGTTGCCACCACTCTTCACCTCGCCCTTGTTCTCCCCTTCGCCAATGGGCAAAGTCCTGGGTTTCAGATTCAACCTCGGCCTACCTCCACCGCTGGTAATAACATCATCTCGTTTCTTACCCCATGTTTCACCATCTGAACCACCACCGCTCGATTCTGAACCACCTCTCCTCTCTCTCAAACGATCGAAAGACCCACCTACGTTCTTTGGAACCTCCTCTTCTTTCCTCTTCAGCCAATTATCAGAATCTGCTCCTCCGCCGTTGCCTGAATCCATCCCAAAGCCTCCCCTTTTCTCGTACCTCCTTGGCTCCGACGGCGCAAAACTCTTCTTTGAAGCCCAATTGTCAACGTCGTCAGCCCTCGAAGAAGAGTCCGAGAAAAACCCACCTCTTTCCCTCCTATCGGACCCGCCAAAACCATTAGGGCTTTTCTTCGCAGCTGCCCAATTATCAGTTTCATCGGCACGAGAAGGTGTAAATTCGCGATTCATACTCGATTCGCGGCTAAATCTGCGAGGCTGCTGCTCGTCCCTGCCGCCACCTCCGTAGGATCTGAATCCTCCGCCGAGCTTATTCCGATCGAGCTCTTCGGCGGTGCGCTGACGCGGGCCGGTTGGGAGGACTAAGAGCTCCTCGGGCGTTAACCCCGCGGGCTCGGCGGGCTTCGTCGAGCCGTAAGCGGAGAACTCCTGGAGAGATACGGGCTTAGGTTTCTTCTTCTTAGTTTTGGTGGCGGCGGCAGCCGACAACGACGGGAAATCCGCCGTTTCGGCGCCGTCGAAGCCCTTCTTGGAATTGTTTTCGTCCGATTTGCGTTGCTGGAGGAGTTCGCTTTCGTTCTCCTCAGCGTCCAAAGCCCACGCGCCAGGTTTAGCCCAAGCGCCCATCGTTGCCGCCATTCTTTGGTTGTTTTGCTTCGCTGAGTTTGTTATTTCTTTTCCTCTTCCCCGCGTTTATTATTATTCTAATGGCGTGAAACTGCGTGCTAGCGATAGGTTTTGTAGGGATTTATTTCTTTTCTTTTTCTTTCTTTATTTATTAGCGTTTATTCTAAGCGATGTGACTTTTCATCCGTAGGTGGGAATACGATACGATCCGACGGTTGAGATTCATACAAATGGATTGCCTCATATTTCGATCTTTTAAACGTGGCAAGTAGACGTTGAGCAGCAACCCACCCTCCTATTCAATTATAAAATTCGGAATTATATATGTCCGTAACTACAATACTTGATTGCTTTCTTCAATCATTCGACGATAAAAGCTTACAAATGTTCTCTTAATTTTTTATGCTTCGTGCATCTTCTAATAATGGAGATGATTATAACTCTGAAAATGTCTGATAGGCAACAACTCATTTCATTTTGAAGCTCAAGACACAAGTGGTGCTCTTGGAGATAAATATATTACACAAACTGCGTCATATGGTTTCCTGGTAATACTAATTTTAACCACACTGCTATGTGATATGGCGAATCATAAGATTGAAGAAAGCTTTCTCTGTTTGTGAAGATATTGATGATGAATGATTCAGAATCAAGGCTAATTAATACACGAAAGGGATGACAGCATAGCGATTTCCAGGATAGTTGTCGAATTTGTGAGCATACCATCTATGCGTTTCAGCCGCCGAAAAGGCGAGATTTGCAACCTGCAAATGGAACGAGAAAGGGCTTATTACATTGAACTATAAAATCAATCACACCTCTCTCTATGAATGCTGCAAGGGAAATGGAACATTACCACAAAACCAAGCAGTAACCAAATTGTGATGTCAGAAAACCCACTGGCAATAGAGAGTCCCAGATAAATCACCTTCAAAAAGGCGATGAATGAGTACAACATATGATATACGAGGATAGAGCTTGCAGAAACAGAGTGGATTACTTACTATTTCTGCGAGATAGTGTGGCGAAGAAACAAGTTCGAACCAATCACCGTGAGGAATTTTGTACCCATCGTCCCTTTTGCCATTCTCCCTCAAAGAACCCTGAGGAAAGAGATGTGCTATTCACATGCAGTATATATTGAAATGGATTTTTGTACTTGAATCCTGACAACTTTAAACAAGCCGGGCAGTTTTGTTCAAATGCAGCACATACTCAAAAAGGAATGTAATGTCTTGGCCTCTACTAAGAGATGACATATATGAAAGTGAAGGAAACAAGATTTTAGTTTAACTATATTACTAATCAAGATGCAGTAACAGGACATACATATAGCCTAGAAACAACAACATTTGCACGGATCAGCAAGTAAATACTTTTTTTCTGTGAAGTAAGTAATGTATGGATTGGATGCTGTACTTACAAGTATGGCATGGCAACGGAGTTGATGCATCCAACCCCATACAAAGATAGCCGCACCAATCCACGCATACCACTTGAGATACAGAAGAGGAAAAACATGTCCCAGGAAATCAAATTCGTCGTTTTGCATTCTACCTTTCCCTTTAACAACAAAGCTTGCCAACAAATTTGCGGCGTGTCTGAACACAGCTGGGACGTAACCGCAGCAGAAAGATAGAGGGGCAGCTGTGTAGAAACTATCATCCAAAAAGAACGAATAATTGGGCATAATGGAACTCAAACAAACCAGTGGATGGTAATAAAAGAAACATAAGCAATTAAATTCATTAGCTAAAACTTGATTCAAGCTGAGAAGACAACATAAAACTCACAACACTGAGAATAAAGACTTACAATAGGCCAGCGAAATAACCAAGTAAATGCATCCTAGCTGACGGGCTGTACTTGAATACATATATACTCTCGAAAAGGCGTCTCAGAACTTGAACTTCCATTAAAAGAAGCACAAACACACATCTCCATATCCCAGAACTGTACTCTCGCTTCGATGAATGGTATTTATGCAATGGAATCTTATGCGAAACTCCAGTCAAGTGGCCTGCTACACTCCAATACAGCATTGAGCCCGAAACGTTTGAAGTTATTTCGTAAGCATAGAGCCATGTGGCAACTAGCAGAAAAGCTGTCCAAACAACGCCCAATACATAAAAGTGGCAAAAGTACTTCTGAGGTACACTGAATTTCTGCACGGTAAGAAAAGAAATCATTTTTGCCGTGTCGGCAAAGTGCCCCAGCCAAAAACTGCCATACCTTGTTCTAAAACCCATGCCTATAAATAATTTCGAAAGGGGTCTATCTACTTAAGATTGCTGATTTCTGCTTCTATCATAGCTAAACTTACTATGAAACAGCATCTATGTGCCCTGAAAATTACAACAAATGTTCAATAACATTGAACTCTACATTTAACTTCAACAACTAAAAGAACAGATCGCCCGCGCCAGAAAAGCTACCGCAAAGAAGAGGTCAAGCGTACTATCGACATATTATTTCATACTCACTTTGGGGGTAGACTCCATTGTCTTTCCGCGCCTAGAGAACCCATCCAATAGCTCGCGATACGAATTCAATTTAGACGAGGGAATACACGCGATTAGTATCGGCAACGTAGCTGCTATCCACGCAGCTCTGAGTAGAACTACGACAGCCATCGTCAGCTGCTCCTGCGATTCAGAAACGTGGCTCCACCGTGACTTCATGGATGGTGTATCCATGATTTTAAGTGGGCTTTCTTGAGAAATATTTCTTGCGTGGCGTGAGGTTTTCGAATGCGTGGGAACGAAGTTGACTATATTAGGAAAATCACGAAGATCAAGACCATGAACCATCTGTGGATGATCGATCTATAAAAGGAAAACTCGAGCAAGCTTATTTATTGAGCTGTGCTGTGATTGTGAAGGAAGAGAAGATGGTTAGATTCGGATCATTCTTTAGGTGACACGATTTTAGTGAGTGGAATGGTTATTACACGTGTCTCCGATGAACAGAAGTAACATCTATGGGCCCATATATCGGCCCATTGGGCCCTTATCATCACCTAGTTTCGTCACACGTGCGAACGACTGATAATTCTTGTTCTACATAGATTATATGATCGTTTCCTAATACAAGTCAATTAATGATAAAAATATAATAAACGATTATAACAATATATATTTCAATTTTTTCACGAACACATTATATCTATACATAGTGCAGCGAATCATCGTCCTCATGCTGACAATTGTTAGCGATTTCACACATACAAATGAATTTATGAGATATAAATCCGTATAAGTTCAATCGTCAGTCCTCTGTGTACTATACTTTTGTTACGACAAAGTTAGGTAACAAACTACTTATAACAACGTAATCCACACATCATTAATTACTGTAATGATGATGAATCGTACAAGGATATTACTGTTGGTCCAGCTTTTGAAAAGTCCAAGGAGGAAATGGTTTTTATTTTCTCTACCAATGACAAATGCAATGACGCACTTGAGGGTTTTTGTGTGTCTATAAAAGGGGCAAGATAGTTTCATTGTAATTCACCCCCAAATCCAAAAACGAGAGAGAGAGAGAGAGAGGGTGGAGTGAGAGAGAAAAATGAGAGGAAAGAAAAAAAAAAGAAATTTTGTCCGGGTGGATAAGGGTGAGAGTGGGTATAGTTTTTACTAGGTAGTTGAGAGTGGGTACAAAAACATTACCCGGGTGGATAAGGGGTCTCGGGTTTTGGGTTTAAACACGAGCGTTATTTTGTACGGTGTAATATTCTCAAATATAGTAAAATTATTGTCTCTCCGTGGATGTAGGCGGTATTGGCCGAACCACGTAAAAATCTCGGTGTTCTCTCGGTGTCATTTCGGCTTTAATTTATATCCCGATAGATTGTCGCGGGGTCCAAATACAACTACCGCTGGCCCGAAATTAATATTACCGCTCAACCCCAACAAGTGGTATCAGAGCCAACTCTGCTGGTATTCTGAGTATGCTCTGTGGTTGCAGCTGTGTCTGGTCTTCCACATCAGAAAAGATATCAGAAGGGAACGTCGATCGGGGGGAGCCGGTGTTAGAGCGAGGTTCAACGAGGTGATGCCTTGTATTGAAGAAATAATGGTACAAGATGGTTATCGTTGATGGGATGCTCGGTGTGGGCGGAGCTTGTGCGGCGGTGGAGTTTTGGCGAGTTATGGCAATAGTGCTGTGAGGCAGGTCGTTCGCTTTTCCTGGGAAATATCTGATCAGTACTATTTGGGCCGGACTGTTAAATCTCTGCAAGGATAATAGCAACGGATGACAGCAAAGTGCGACAATATGCTGATGCGGGAGGTT
Organism: Craterostigma plantagineum; assembly: GCA_027422505.1. Classification (NCBI taxonomy): domain Eukaryota; kingdom Viridiplantae; phylum Streptophyta; class Magnoliopsida; order Lamiales; family Linderniaceae; genus Craterostigma; species Craterostigma plantagineum. Next base: position 1,737,360 of record JAPQWV010000005.1, read on the forward strand.
TCACTCTGCGGCAGAGAAGAGTGAAGGATGTGCTCGTTTGTCAAGGCTGGGTGATAAGCTTTGATGGGAGACGAGGAAAAGTCGGAGTAAATAACGAAAATTTTGGGGTCAAGATGTGTCGGAGAGGAAGAAGTAAGGCCCTTTTACTTCTTACCTCGCTTCCTGATTCTGGTGATAATTTGATCACAACCATCCGCTACGAGACGGTGCAGACGGTGGATGGTGGAGTCAACTCTTTTGGAGCAAGAAAAGAGAAGGCGGTCAAATTATGGTGATAATCGGGCGTTGACTATTTTTTCAAAGTGAATCATAGAGGAAGGTGATACGCCAAGGGGATTTGGAGACAGCAGCAGGTCTAAATCCAGGTGGCGGAAAGGGCATGTGATGCCACAAATGTGGTGAGCCGGGACACATCAGGAGAAATTGTCCGAACATGGAGGAAGGACAAGCGGCTAGGAAAATTCCACAACGGAGGTAGCACAAAGTTTATCTTAGAGACGTTCTCACAGTCTCTAATGATGGCGCTCATTCTCAGGAAGAAGGATATTAAATTCAAGTTTGCTCCAAGAGAATATTTTGATGCGTTCCGGAAGATGCGAACGGTTTTTCGATTCCCATGGGCTGATGGATATCGTTGTGTTGTTCGGTGTGTTGGAACGGGAGATCAAAATAGCTGACGGAGCGGTACACATTTTGGATGGTGTGACGTGTCCCAAAGTTGCGTAGTTTTTAATATTCTTGAGCCAGTCAGATTCCAGGGCTATGGGTTTCATAGCAGGGGGAGTGGAAATCACACATGGCGGAGTGGTCCTACCAAAGGGAGAAGAGTGCAAAGGTTTGTATCGTCTGGACGTGAGTATGGTATATAATACTCAGACTTCGATGGGTTCACGAAAATCGCTCGAGCGTGGTATAAAAGCAGACGATGGTGAGAAGGAAAATCCTGCTGGAGAAGGGGTTGCATCGAAGTCCCTCTTCGGGAATCGATGGGTCGAGTCGGTTCAACATAGCTGCACATAAGAATGGTCGTTGATTGAATCAAGTGGGGTAGGATCAAAATTCTTGATTCGGATTATGTGTAGGTGCTACAAAGGAAGGTCAATGGACGTTCGTGGTATTTACGAACGTGTTAGTCTCATTCTCGGGTTCGCTGGAGTGCTCTCCGGAGAAGATGCTGAATGTCGCTGGAGGGGGAGAATTGTTGGTCCAGCTTTTGAAAAGTCCAAGGAGGAAATGGTTTTTATTTTCTCTACCAATGACAAATGCAATGACGCACTTGAGGGTTTTTGTGTGTCTATAAAAGGGGCAAGATAGTTTCATTGTAATTCACCCCCAAATCCAAAAACGAGAGAGAGAGAGAGAGAGGGTGGAGTGAGAGAGAAAAATGAGAGGAAAGAAAAAAAAAAAAGAAATTTTGTCCGGGTGGATAAGGGTGAGAGTGGGTATAGTTTTTACTAGGTAGTTGAGAGTGGGTACAAAAACATTACCCGGGTGGATAAGGGTCTCGGGTTTTGGGTTTAAACACGAGCGTTATTTTGTACGGTGTAATATTCTCAAATATAGTAAAATTATTGTCTCTCCGTGGATGTAGGCGGTATTGGCTGAACCACGTAAAAATCTCGGTGTTCTCTCGGTGTCATTTCGGCTTTAATTTATATCCCGATAGATTGTCGCGGGTCCAAATACAACTACCGCTGGCCCGAAATTAAATATTACCGCTCAACCCCAACAATTACATGGTTATACTATACTAATTACGTTCTTAACATAATTTCCACAAATAACTTTTGGCAAACAAAGCCTTAACTTGACTTCAAAAATATATATAAGGCCAACCTTGGCTGAGCGAAACCATTCACATACTACATTATACAATTATCTACCAATGATCAATTGTCTAAGCATTCCAAAGGCTTGAAATCTATAGAAGGTGACTACGAATGATCTTTACGGTTTAGGGTTTTTTTTATGAGTTTAGAGATTTACATTTTTACGCCATATGGCTTATATAATTTTTATTTCTATAGTCAATTGTCATATGTATAGTCATTAGCGTGTGTTATACCTTTCTTTGCAGGCTCCATGGAGAGATAACTTGCATCAATCAATTATCTCAGTCCTATGTACGAGGTGATGCCGAGATTTTATAAATATATATATATTTATCTGTTTATCGTGGATTAATTAATATATTAGGTCAACAATAATAGTATAGTCAAGTGCGAGTATCGCTCACGCGCTTGAGAAGCGAGTGTTTTTGGACACGATAGCGGTCGCTGCGGTGATAGAGGGGGGGAAAACGAGACCGTGAGAATTAGTCCAAATGGGGTCGGAATGAAATTGAAATGAAAACTTTTGTCCAAATGAAATTGAAATTCATAGGAAATTACGCGTTCTTATTAAAGTAAACGCATAGCAGCAGAATTAGTGTGGAGCTTTTGGTTGTGAAAAATTGAAGGTTCCGTATTATAAATAGTCTTACCAGTCTCCTCGTCGTCTTCCTTATACGTAGAGAGAGTGAGAGAGTTCATTGTTGACAAGCAAATCAACGCTCTTGCTAGCTCGTGCCGTTCTATGAAATGGTAGAATTTTTATTACGCGTGGAATGATAGTGTTGGTGCTGTTTTCGTTGTCTATGTTGATTTGTTGCTGCCCTGTTGTTTGATTTCTTCGAATGTTGGGTTAGGGTTTCGCCGTACCGACCTGCTTGTAGTTGTTGCGTGTGATGTATTGATCGATCGATTGCTCTTCTTCGGGTGGGTTGAATCACTGTGATTTTGGAAGCTCGGTTGTTTTGTGGTGTGTAGATTAATTGCATCTAAAGGTAATCGAGCCTCTGATTGAATTTCATAGCTGAACAGTGTTTCTGTAGCTGAGAGAGACATTGTTGGGAAGTTGAAGAAAATGGCTGGCGAGAATGATGAGCCTAACAGCGATCGCAGACTTCAGTCTTCAGCTGAAACATCATCGTTGCTCAGGCAGCAGCAGCAATTGATGATGAATCAACTAGACATACCTCAGCTGAACATGCCTCAGTTCTATGGTGCGATGAGGCAATCCAATTTCGGAAGTGAAACTGGTAGTAACAAAAGGGTTGGGATTCCACCATCTTATCCACAGATTCTGCCAATCTCACCTTACTCTCAAGTCCCTGTCAACCGTCCGCTGAATCAGCAGAATGGGATGCAAAATTTCAGTACCAGCCCAGGCCCATCGCACAGTCGTTCGCTATCACAGCCCTCCTCGTACTTTGCATTCGACTCCTTGCCACCGCTGAGCCCTTCTCCTTACAAAGAACCCAATCCTATGCCTTTGGTTGATCATCTTTCCGGTAATGCAGCTATGGAGGAAAGAGACAGCTCAATTCTGCCGCCACCTTCGCCTTTCACTAGGGCAAATTCTTCTAGGGTTAATGAGAGTCTCCCGCCGCGCAAGGCCCACAGAAGATCGAACAGTGATATCCCTTATGGGTTCTTGAACATCATGCAATCTTCTCCACCGCTAATGCCTCTGAGAAGCCCTGGAGCATCCGTGCCCATGAAGGAGACTCCAGCACAGCTGGTCAAGAGAGAGTCAATTTGGGAGAAACGAGGACAGGGCAACCTCGAAGGGATGGGAGAGAAGAAAACCGAAGGAGATGTAGCTGATGACTTGTTCGCTGCCTACATGAATTTGGACAACATCGATGCTTTGAACTCTTCTGGTACTGGCGAGAAGCTGGGAACTGAGAACAGGGAAGACATGGACAGCCGAGCAAGCGGTTCCAAGACAAACGGAGGGGACAGTAGTGATAATGAAGCCACTAGCAGTGTCAATGAAGGTGGAAGTTATATGCAGAAGAGGGAAGGTCTTAAAAGAAATGCTGGTGACAACATTGCTCCGTCGACCCGTCATTACAGGAGTGTGTCCATGGATAGTTTCATGGATAAGGTTAATTTTGCCGACGATTCTCTGAAAATGCCCCCATCTCCTGGAACTGGCCCGGGCCAGCTTTCGCCCACGAATTCGCTCGACGAAAACTTCAGCGTGGAGTTTGGAAATGGAGAGTTTAGTGGCCCAGAGTTGCAGAAGATTATGGCAAATGAGAAGCTCACTGAGATTGCAATCAATGATCCCAAACGGGTCAAAAGGTAGTATATAAAGTCCATTGCTTTCTGTATACTATACTCTTAGTTCTGTGCAAAGTCTGATTCGTTTCAATGGTCAGGATTTTGGCCAACCGTCAATCTGCTGCTCGGTCGAAAGAACGAAAAATGAGGTACATAGCTGAGTTGGAACACAAAGTCCAGACACTGCAGACTGAAGCCACCACATTGTCAGCTCAACTCACTCTACTCCAAGTGAGCACACAACCTAGTCTTGCAGGCTTTATCCATATATTTATATATATAATATATAGCTGTTACTTGTCTAAACGCCTTCGTCTATTTTCTTTCAGCGCGATTCTGCGGGGCTAAGTAATCAGAACAATGAGCTGAAATTTCGCTTGCAAGCAATGGAACAACAAGCACAGCTTCGAGACGGTACTGTCCCTTTCCCTTCCTTTCGTTCCTTATTTAATATCCTATGATTGTAATCTCATAAGTCATAGCCTGATTTGGCTGTCCTAAAACAGCACTAAACGAAACATTGTCAGCCGAAGTTCAACGCCTGAAGCTTGCAACTGCCGAACGAAATGGAACAGCCGATTCATCGAAGTTTCAGCAACGTATGTTTCATGCGTCCCAACTGCAAGAAACTCAGCTCAGCATGCATCAGTTACAGATTCGAGGTTCTCAAAGCTCTCAACGGTCTGACGGAGACAGGTCTGCTTCGCATGAATCGAAGTGAGGGCACAAAGGAGGGAACTTGAAAGGCAAAGGCGTTATGGGATTGAAGGCTATCATACACCACAACTACTTGTTTTATCGGAAAATATCACATAATTTAGTAATCTTGTCAAATTGCATTCGTTCATTTGGTTCAGTTTCTTGCAATTTTTAGCTCCGTGCTTTTTGGTTGGACAAACAGTAAAAACCGCAAGCGTCAATAGTGTCTTTTCTGTAGGAAAAGTATATTCGTTTTGGTAATGCGGTGCCATTACCATTTTGTTCTTTTTTTTTTCCTCTTATAGAGAGTGTTATCGACTAAGTCTGTCAAGATCATTGTCCAAATTCAATGGAACTAAAGATCTGTGTCTGCCCTTTTCTCATATATGATGCTCTTTGATATTTATTCTCTTAAGATTATATTCGTCGTGAATAAATTACGTTGATGGGGAAATAAAGAACTATCTGGTAATTCTTGATGAACGTTCCAATGCTTTTGCAGTTTGCGACGTGTTCAAGCTTATTTGAATAACAATCGAAATTATATAGAGAATGTATGAAATGTAAGACGCCTAAGTCAGGATGGCCGAGTGGTCTAAGGCGCCAGACTCAAGTTCTGGTCCTCTAACGAGGGCGTGGGTTCAAATCCCACTTCTGACAATATTAACATATTTTGTATTTTATTTCTTTTATGTTTTTATTTCTATATTAATTTGGGCTCCATCGGCTCGTCCTGACATGGTTGATAAACAGGTCATATAATGGGCCTTAACCCAATAATGAATTTTCTTTATTGGGCCAACGGCCTACTTTTCCGATCCACTTATTTTGATCAAGGAGACGGCGCCGTTCGCAGCAACACTCAGTCAGTCATCTCATCTAATTAACCTACTTTGCTTGAAAGAGGAACTCCCAAACCCAGCTAATAGTAACCTGTTCGTTCGTTGATTGAGATTACCACTCTGTTTCTCGATAATGACGCCGCCACCTGGACCATACTCCGGCAAGAGCACCCTTGCTTTGGTAAATTGCGCTTTCTCGATAATCGTCCGTAGTTTTAGTGGTCGTTTTTGGATTGTACTGATTGAGATCTGTGTAGAATTGTTGACTTTCTATATACCTTTTTTTTTTGTATTGATCTGAATGCATGTGATGCAGGTAGCTAGGGTGTCCGCTTTCTCGTTCGGAGTTGTTTACGGCAGCGTCAAACTTAAGATTCTTAAGGTACGTCCTATATAAAAAAGTGCTCTTTTTTTTTATTTTTCTATTAATCTTTTGGTTCGCAAGAGATGAGTGGAAACTTTTCGGTGGGTAGTTTTCTGCTGTCGACATCTGATCCGATGCGATTCATCGATTGTTGGATGAGAATTGGTGTTGACTGTGTTCTTGTCTCGCATTTGGGGTTTAATTGTCTATCCTGCAAAATTAGCAGCTGCTCATTCCTTTTGATGAGTTTTAGTCTATTAAAGCGAAGGAAATGATGTTGATGTATGTTTCATTGTGGTGTAATTTGAATATGAAACTGAACCCTCATACACTGGGTTTTAAGTCTCATGTTATGAATACGAGTCTTAAAAGAGCTTAGCCGCTTCATTTTTTTCCCTTTTACGGGACAATGGAAATTGATTGATTTTGCAAGCTAACCTATTTGGTGACACACTTAATATGTTGTCCCGCCAAGCTCAAATCTATTTGTCGAATTAGCTTGGTAGAATGCTGATCAATGTGACGTAAAAGAGCAGCATTTTCAGTCTCCATGTGGCGGTTGCACACTATTCTGAAGCTAAAATTGAAAAGGAAGGCATTTTTTTCTCGTATCTCAATTCTACTTGCATGCTAATCTTAGAAAATATATTACCTTGTTGTGCAGGCACAGGCCAAATCCAAGAAGAAGGCCGAAGCAAAGGCTGCGCTTCACTAGCTGATTCGTTTTATTCTCTCTACAATAATCGAAACGAAGGGTCTGTTTTCCTTTCTGCTGGCTTTACGCTTTACTTCAGATTAGTTGGATGGTTGGGTCTGGCTTTAATCTGTTTCTCTGATTTTGTTTTAACTCAAGTGAAAAGATTAGTTTGTCATCTGTGTACCCTTATTTCCGCCGTGGTCCTTAGACGAATAAAATCGATGACTTGATTATACTTTTATGTCCATAGCCGAGCATACATACCATCTATGTGAGCGATCTTTGCACAAATTCTTGCAACACATTCAAGTCCGTTATCTTTATGAAATGTTTTCTTTGTTAGGCATGTTTTTGTACTGCTTTTTAGTGAAGGTCGTGTTTTCTTTACAAGGGCTTTACGAGCGAGATGTTATCCATAAAATATCTTTCTTTTCTATTTTCTTGTAATAATTCGTTAATATGCGGTGGAGAAGAGGACAATTAACGAAGTAAGATACATGAAAACGAAATCTAGAATTGAAAAGGAAAGAACTTCTGTCCACCGAAACGAAAAGGCAGTATGGAGCCACGTGGCACCCGAAAGATCACAGAGCTTTTTCCCAGCCTTGCGAAAAAAATATCAAGAAAAATAACGAATTTTAAATTCAGGAAGAAAAAGGTGAATATTAATAATAAAAAAATGGTCAGTGTAAAAAGGACAATGAGCCCAAGTTGCCTGGAAACTCATTAGGTTTGAGCTGACACGGAGAAACTAAAAACATTTGCAGCCGTCTTGTTTCTAACCTTTCTCATGTCGTCTCTCTTCCTAGCTTGATTTCTTCGCAAAGATTTTATTTTTCATGTAACCCTTATTCTCTCAGCTTATCCAATAGGCTTCGATTCACCTGGGTTGTTCAAAGGCGCCATTTTTCAGGTACGTCACTTCTTCTTTGACTCTTTATCTTCACTTTACATGCGAGGGCAGCGTTTGCGACTTTTCCAGCGCAGGCCTGCTCATGTTTGTAATGATCGATTCTTCTTCAATTTTCTGGGTTTTGAGTTTCACTGATTAGCTTTGTGCTTTCTCTGCAACGGTAAATTGAATATCATTTCCATATCTTATTGATTTTGTTTCCGATTGTTTAACCGTCCATGGAATGGAATGCAAAGCTGTTCTTTGTCTTAATGTTATATCTCCATTACACGAAGCTGCTGTATCGTGTCTCTGCTTCGACTGTTTCTTTCCTCCCTTTACATCTTTTCTCAGTTTATATCTTGTAATTATTCAAGCGAGTACACATTTTTACAGACAAAATGTTGAGAGCTAAGCACCTCGGGACACTTTCTCAGTCGGCAAGAACCTTCCTCTTCAGTGGGCCGAGATGCAGTGCAGCCGATGGAAGCTCATGTAGCTGTTCAGAAGACGATAATTGCATCTCTAAAAGACATCTCCTTACAAACGTCAAGCACTTACAAGCATCATCTTCATCCATACCTTCATTACCAAAAGTCCAAGGATCACTCCCTCCGACTGATTCGGGCGATGCGAACGTAAGGCCAGAGGCTACTAAATCTAAGCCACGGGCAATAGTAGCGTCGACTTCTCACTCATTGGAGCGTGCGAATCGCGTTAGTTACGCTGATGAGATCGAAGAAAATGGGCATTCTTCGCCTCCTATTGCAGAGCATTTTGTTAAGGCTGGCATGGCAGCTGCTGGCCTTTTATCTGACTTGGTTCATTACAGGATACCTATGACCGAAGGCAGTGCAATAGTTGCTTTGTCTCAGAAATCCATGGTTAATCATACAAAGTCTGTTCCTAAGGAGCGATCGGTTAGTACGAAATCATACAAAAGGGACAAAACTTTGGGCAAATCGAGCTCAGCAGCTGTCTCGAGTAGTAGTGCTGCTGCTAATGTTAGAGAAGATGAATCTGCTTCAAGAACCGGGAAAAACAAGGCTTCGAACAGTGAATCTGCATATGCCATAGATGCCCATAATTACGAGCGCCATGAGAAGAGAAGCCCTCTTGCTCATAAATCGAAAGCTTATTCTACTACTAAATCGATTCCAAGAACGCAGCCTTCGAATGGAAACTTCGGCGGGCAGAGTAGATTCGTTAGGGAACTTAAGGGATACTCTGCCCCAGCCCCGACGAGCAGGCAATACTCACACTCTACCAACGCCTTAGAAACAGTTTCCCGCCTTTTACAGCAGCTAAAGTGGGGCCCAGCCGCAGAAGAAGCTCTACGAAACCTCAACGTATCGCTCGACCCCTACAAGGCGAACCAAATCATAAAGCAGATTCAAGACTACACCGTGGCGCTGGGCTTCTTCGGCTGGTTAAAGACCCAGCCTGGGTTTAAGCACGACGACCATACGTACACCACAATGATAGGCATCCTCGGGCGAGCCAAGCAGTTTGGGCTGGCCAACGATTTGCTCGATCGAATGGCGAGCGATGGCTGCAAGCCAAACATAGTGACCTACAATCGCCTGATACACAGCTACGGCAAAGCCAACTACTTGAGCGAAGCGTTGGGCGTATTTCATCAGATGCAGAGAATGGGCTGTAAGCCCGACCGTGTCACCTACTGCACGCTCATCGACATCCACGCAAAGGCTGGCTACTTAGACGTGGCCATGGAAATGTACCATCGAATGCTCGACGCTGGGCTTTCCCCCGACACCTTCACTTACAGCGTAATCATCAACTGTCTGGGAAAAGGGGGACACTTGGCAGCAGCCCACAAGCTCTTCGTCGAGATGGTCGACCGAGGTTGCGTGCCAAACTTGGTGACCTACAACATCATGATCGCTTTGCACGCAAAGGCCAGAAATTACGAAAACGCCCTTCGACTGTATAGGGATATGCAGGGCGCTGGGTTCGAGCCCGACGAGGTCAGCTACAGCATAGTCATGGAGGTTCTTGGGCAGTGCGGCTACTTAGAAGAGGCTGAAGCTGTTTTCGCTGAGATGAAGAGGAAGAATTGGGTGCCCGACGAGCCAGTTTATGGGCTCCTAGTCGACCTATGGGGCAAGGCTGGGAACGTAGACAAGGCCAGGCAATGGTACCAAGCAATGCTCGACGATGGCCTTCGCCCGAACGTCCCAACTTGCAATTCCCTGCTCAGCGCCTTCCTTAGGGTCCATCGCTTGCCCGAGGCACACGCCCTGCTGCGAGCCATGCTCAGCCTAGGGCTCAGCCCATCCCTACAAACCTACACCTTACTACTCAGCTGCTGCACCGAAGAAGCCCAAGGCTCGCCGATGGCCTTGACCACCTGCGGCGAGCTCATGAACATAGCGAACCACCCTGCCCACGCCTTCCTACTAACCATGCCCTCGCCTGGGCCCGACGGTCAGAACGTTAGGGCCCACGTGGGCGAGTTCTTGGACCTCATGCACAGCGAGGACAGGGAGAGCAAGCGTGGGCTGGTCGACTCGGTGATCGACTTCTTCTACAAGGCGGGGCTCAAGGAGGAGGCTGGCTCGATATGGGAGGTGGCAGCCCAGAGGAACATATATCCCGACGCGGTTAGGGAGAAGGGCTCGAGCCACTGGCTCGTGAATCTGCACATAATGTCTGATGGGACGGCTGTGACTGCGCTTTCGAGGACTTTGGCTTGGTTTCGAAGGGAGGTGATTGGCTCGGGAATGTGCCTGAGGAGGGTCGATATTGTTACGGGCTGGGGAAGGAGGAGCCGCGTCTCGGGCGATTCGATGGTTAGGAGGGCGGTCGAGGATTTGCTTAGGGCTTTTGAGTTTCCTTTCTTCGTCGAAAATGGTAACTTGGGATGCTTTGTGGGCTGCGGCGAGGCGCTTAATCGGTGGCTGCTTCAGCCTTGCGTGGAGAGGATGCATTTGCTGTGAAGCTGACGTGGCGAGTTTTCGCCGGTTTTGAATATATATATATATTATATTTATATATTATGAAAGAGTCTTGTTGGATTGTGTGACGTTATGATTTTACATTGTTTTTGCTTCTTGGCTTCCGTGTAATGATATGCTTGAGTGAGATTTCCCGGAATTCTTGAATTACTTTGCTTCGAACGTTCTTTCATTTACTTAAAAATGGTAGTTATGCCATTTACCGTAAATAGCGACCCTCGACCAATAAACCATTGCAAATTGTGTCGAAAACAAAAAAGAAAGAAATAAAGAAAAATAATTGACATTCACTAATTCTAAACTCTCGGTAAAAAGAAAAAAGAAAAAAAAAAAAAAACCAACCCCGAGTCTCCGACCGCAGATGTAACTGAAACATAGGAACATTTTCCAAATATAGGCTAAAAAACAAAAGCTTCATCAGTTCGTTGCATCACAGTCTTCTTCTTCTCTGTACTTACCAGCTATACTTCTGTAAGAATTCTTGCATCCCCTTTGTCGATCTTAAGACCAAAATAAAATCCCAGACACAACAAAAACACAGCCATCCTCGAATCACCGATGATCTTAGAGGCACTTAATTGTTAAGGAATGACTCTAAAGAGCGGCACTGGCCAAGCTTGCGCTGCCTGCAAATTCCAGAGAAGAAGGTGCACGCCTGAGTGCCTATTAGCACCTTACTTCCCCGCCGACGACCCAAAGACCTTCCAAGACGTCCACCGCCTATTTGGGGTGAAGCACGTCCAGCTCCTCCTCAAAGAAATCCCCGCCGACCACCACGCCGTCGCCATGAACGCCGTGAAATACCACGCGCTTATGAGGGCCAAGCACCCAGTTTTTGGGTGCGCCTACGTCATCCATCGCCTTCAGTACCTTATCAGCCTCGAAGAACAAGAGCTTCAATCCGTTTTGCAGCAGCTCGCCTTCTACAAACAGCAGCAGAATAATCATAATAATATTAATATTGCTCAGCAGCAGCCTATTGTGAGCGACTATGCCTCGCCGCCGTTACAGCTTGCCGGAATTATCCCGGCGGGGCAAGAGATGAGTAGCAATTACAGTGTTGCGCCGCCGACCCATGTTTCTTTCTCTAATAACAACTTGCCTGAGTATGGGTTTGAGCTGGCGGCGAAGGATGAGCTTCTTCTTCATGGGCAGGAGGACAGCGACGGGGGAGATGTGCAGTTTTGGTTTCAGCAAGCTTGCGCCGCCGGCGGCGGCGAAAGCAGCTCCATGGTGGTGCCGTCGTCGTCGTCGCAGTTTGTTCATCAGTCTCAGGCGGCGGCGGCGGCGGCGCTCTGCGTTCAAGAAGAGATAACGCAGGACTATAATGAGATGCATTCGCTTTTGGATCAGATTGAGGACAGAAGATCCAGCGACAGTTCTTAGGCGAGGAGGAAAAGCGTATGATTTGATATGATGATATGAAATAATCTATGTATGTGATGCCATGCATTTACTTTCGAGCATAGTATAGTATAAGCACTGTTTTGCATGAAATAATGTAAGATGAGGCTGTAATAAAGAATACGAGTGTGATTGATGACTGTAGAAGCCATGGTCAACTCTAAGTTCAACAAACTCAAATTCTATTGGGCCTAAAGCCCATTGAGGGAGTATGGCCCATTTAAAAAGGCCTGGCCTATTAGTGACGTTATTAGTTTCAGTATTGTAATTATAGTTAGTTCGAAGGCAATCCCCCACACGACATCGTAATTCTTCATACATGTAATAATCGGAACCCTTTCTGCAATCAACATCGTATAATAATACATTACAAACCAATAATGCTTGAGTAATTTCTATGATTCACACAACACAATCTTGATAGTTTGTCTTTTAATCATCATTTAAATCAGATTCGAGCTCACAAGATATATAGGACTTGCTTGCTTCTCCATATCATAAAGACGTCGTTTGTAAAAGGTTGGTTCTCAATGAATGTCAACTAAAAATCTACCGTGTCAGTGTATGTATAATATGTAATATGGGATCTTCTCATCAATCTCAGTCGTTCCTATTTCTCCATCTCAGACGCAAACTATTTTTTTCAGATAATTTCTTTCTCAATTAATCTTTTGTCTTTTTTATCTGGTTAGGTCAAGAGTAATTAATCCCATTTGAAATCACCTAATTGACCAGTTTTCACCGATTCTCAAGTACTCAATTTTTCTTTCACCAATATTTTTCTCTTCTTTACTCTTCGCTGTATTGGCTGTGCGTGTGTGGGCGTGCCTTCTCTTTCTTCTGGGAAAAATTTGCCCTTTCACAGAATAGAGGCTGCTTCAAGAACTCAGCACAGCTTCAATTAATTACCCCCAATTTCTATTTGCGTCCTAATTATTGTTACCACCATCATTATTTTCTTTCGTGATCGTCTCTGATCACGCCCTCTTCGACTTTTTTTTTTTGCAGGTGATATTTTAGGTGGGTGTTTGATAAAAATCCCACCTTTTTTCTTAACCCTTTTGCAGCTTCTGCTCGTTCCCGTCAGTATAAGCCATTGGTATAGCGTGGGTAAAAGATTAAAAAACCCATCTTTAAGTATTTCTTGAGGAAAAAAGGGGGAATAAAATTTTCACCTGTACTCAAATGCAATCCCTTGATCTCCAATGTAAACCTCCGCTAGACCCTTCCTTACCCAATCCCTCAGTAATGTCTGAACAAAAATCCTCTCCGATCCGCTCTAACAACGCTGAAAACAGCGAAGCTATCTTAGAAAGCAGCTCCAAGAATGAGAATAGTGGCGGAAAGAAGAATTCAAGTAAAAGTAACGGTGAAAGCAGTAGTAATAATGTAGTTTTTAAAAGGGAGAGGCCATCAAGAGCTTGCACTCAGCGCGCCGCTGAAAGGTTGCAAGCTGCGGCTAGAGCAGAGGCTGAGATGGAGGCTGAGAAGAAAAGAAAGAGGGTTACGAGGAAGCAGAAATTAGCTGCTAGGTTGTTGAAGGAGGACAGTGATTTTGATGATGAAGACGAAGGCTTTGATGATTTGAGGGATGAGGACAATGTTGATGAAGATGATGGTGAAGCACAGGCTAGCAGTACTTCGATTACGCCGTTGGTTGGGGATTTGGAGGACTCACAGTTGCCTCGATGGAACATTCGTTCCATGTGGCAGTTGGCTTCAATTTTGAATTTCTTGAATGTATGTGATGTGAGAGGTTTAATGGAAAAGATTGAACCTTTTTTTTCTCCTCTTCTTCTTCACGTTGGATACGGACATATGGTTGTTTTGAGGATGAAATGTATTCGTCGTTTTCTATGGAATGTAGGTTTTTAGGCCTTTGCTGAACATTCATGTGGAGTTTTCTGCAGAGGAGTTGGAGACTGCTTTACTCACGCCGAATAATACCTTGGCGGATATACACATACCTTTGTTGAAGGTTGGTGCTGTTTTTCTCCTTCCAAGAAACTAAGCAGCTGCATGTGTATGATAGTTGTGTCTATGTTCAGTGCACTTGAGTCTATGTGTATGCTGACTATTGAATATTGATTTTATAGAAAATGATTTCTTTTTGTGTGGATTGTGTTGCTCGCATCTGCAGGCAATTCCTCCTATCATTCGAATGGCTCATGGACACAGTACTTGGATTACTGTTCTGTGCAGAAAATTGAGAGATTGGTGGCACTGGGTAATTTTTCATGATTATACCACAACTAAACATATGATAACCTTCAACGTGACCAACATATGGTACTTGGGTTGTAATCTAACTTAGTTTTTTATGTTCATTTAAGGTTGCTGAAGGAGATCTGCCTATAGTTGCTTCACATGGGTGAGCTGCGATATATCACGATTGTCATGTGTTACATTAAGTATGCCTCACCTCGTTTGAGGCCAGCATCATCTTTCTAAGACTGAAAATATCATTTCAGGGCGGAAATCGAAACATACAATTCACTTGATCCCATGATCAGAGTGACGATTCTCAAGGCATTGTGTGACATTCGTGTCGAGGTACCTTTCTATGAATGATTGTCCTCATTCTTTACGCATTGATTGCCTCAACATTCGTGATGGAATCTTGAATGAATCTATTGTCGTTCTGTTCCTATAGTAAGCTGTGTTGCTGAAATCTGTTAGTTGAATTAGTGCTTAGGATATTATTTTGCCATCCTTTTCGCCGTTACCTTTTCCATGTGTCGATATTTTAACGTTGGTTAGATGAATTGAATTCTGTGTTGATTGATTGATTATCTTGTTCATTTCGTTCACATCACATCAATGCTGGGAATGCATTAATTGTCATTGTCCTTTCATTCTTCAGCAAGAAGATATAAAGATCTTCATAGACGACTCGATCAAAAACGGTTCTCAGCTTTCTTTGTTTCGCAAACAGCGAATTGGTGGAGACTCTCGTGGAGTCTCATACTGGTAATTATTTTAGTTTCTTGACTATCGTAATGGAAAAATCATGTAGTTTTGGCTGCTTTTACGGATAAGTAAGTCATCTCCTTAGATATATGACAATTCGAACGCTTGGCTTATAGATTATACATTCATACTGGGATCATATATAGGTATGAAGAAGATCCAATCATTGGTCATCGGCTCTACAGAGAAATAAGAAAAGTCGAGGCAAAACGGGGCAAAGGAAAAAGCGTACCTCAGATTACCCATTCATCTTATCAGTGGGAAGCCGTTGCTACCAACTTAGACGAGTTCATGAACGTTTCCGTAAGCGAAAGTTGTTTATCAGTCTTGACATATTTTTCGGGCTTTTCTCTCCCTTACGAATTCGCAAATCTTCTTGATTTCAGGAAAAGCTCTTTGCGAGCAAAAACAGGACGGAAGTTTCTGTCGGGAAGAAACTGAAGAACGACATGATTCCTGAAATAGAGAAGGTCCAAAAGGTTGTCTTATGTTTATCAGTTAATTGTCTGATTTAGACAATTTGAGTATTAACTCAGATCTTAAGTGTCGTATCTTTAACCTTTCAGAAGAAGGAGAGGCTCCTAAAGAAACAGCACAGAGAAGCGTTAATGCTCGACAGCATAATGCACATAGATGGCTTAGGTGGTGGAAGGTCACTTCGCGACCGAAAACCCGTCACATATACCTTCGGTAGGTTGGCGTAATACTCTTTCTACGATACGAAAGCTCTCTACACTGTTAAGATTTTTCTCTGATGTGAATTCTCTGTGCAGATGACTATGATCGATCCATTAATGAGGCGCTGAAGTTTACCAAGTACGAATCTCTTGCAATTTTCTCTTACGATAAGATCATTAATAGCTTGTCTTCTCTATGACATCATATATATGGATCTTTCAATCTTAGGAGTAGGCAGCAATCGCCCGAACCCCATGAAAGAGGAGATTCATATGTTGTGAGAACTGATAACTCTTTCAACGGTGGATGGGCTGGCACTTTGCGTAGCACTCGACTTAACAATTTCAGCACACCTTCTCCTATGTCCGAAGATGGAGATGAAATGCTCGAAGATCAAGAAAACGAAGTATTCGACGATCAGAGAGACAAATCATTGGATCGAGGGTACCTAAGGGAAACAATTTTTTTTTTTTTTCATTTCCAAAAACGAATTTTTATTCAAAACGTTGCTAACTAACGCTGTTTTTTTTTATCATTCTTTATAGCAACCGCAGAAGGCAGAGGCCTCAGAGATACGCCGAAAATGAATTCACCGATGGAATCTCAGATAACGAAGCAGATCCCGAGAGTGATGATGATATAGTAGGCGAAGTTGTTTACGACGAAGAATACCTAAGGAAAAGGAAACGAAGAAGAAGAAAAGCTCCGAGCAGCGAAGAAGGCGATGAAGAGTATAAGTGGGACGAAGAAGAAAATGGAGAGGAAGAGGAAGATGAAGAAGAAGAAGATAATAACAGCTTAAGTACGAGCGAAGAAGACAGCGACGAGCATCCTCGCAAGAATCGTAACTTTCGAGGGCGTAATACCAGGCGAGCGACTAGGCTGACATCGGTTAAGGAAAAAAGGCAAATGGGCCTTAGGCGTAGTAAGAGGTCGACGAGAAACCGCGTGAATTACAAAGTCTATGAAATGTCTGAATCAGAGAATGAACTGGTGAAACGTAAACCCGAAAATTCGAGGGCTGAGCATTCTTACGATGAAAGTGCCAA
Organism: Craterostigma plantagineum; assembly: GCA_027422505.1. Classification (NCBI taxonomy): domain Eukaryota; kingdom Viridiplantae; phylum Streptophyta; class Magnoliopsida; order Lamiales; family Linderniaceae; genus Craterostigma; species Craterostigma plantagineum. The sequence continues at coordinate 1,754,042 of JAPQWV010000005.1, forward strand.
CGAAGAAGATGATGATGATGATGGAGATCCATATTCGTTTGGTGCTATGCAAGATTTCGACGAGGGGAAGATCGATGAGGAGGCAAAGCCCATCGAAGAAAAGAAGACAATTGAGACTTTTGATGGTAATAACGAAGAAAGAGAGAATAAAGATCGACCAGATAGTGATGGAGACGACTATCAAGAAGATAGAGGGTCGGGAAAAAGGCGATTTCTTGATCTTAACGAGCTCGCCCCAGGTAATGGGTTCGATGATGGGCCCAGCTCGGCAAGGGACGATGGCCCTAGTGGCTTTTGAAGTTTGCCGGGAAGAAAACAGCGAGAAAAAATCAATTTGTAAGAGTATGAACCTTTTTTTTTTATAGCAAGTCAAGTACGATGATGATGATGATGCAGTAATGGAGCCTCATGGGTTCTCTCTTTATTTGTTATAGGTTAAAGGAACATATATTATACCCCATGCAGTTTTACTCCAATGCTATGCCTGGGACTGAGATGATGACTGATTTTGATAAAAGATTAGATTTTTTAGTATATTTTTCTTTTGCCAGTATTTGTATTATCTGAGGATGATGATGCGGACGAATGATATATATCCTAATTTTAACTGAGAATTTAAATTTTAAGATTTTTCTTCTAGTAACGGTACTTGGCAGATGTGAGGGCCCAATTTGGATTCCCCAGTTATGATTTTGATGAATCTATAGAAAAATACTCAATTAGATAAAATTTTTACACATATGTACCCATGTCAGAAAATTTTACAGATAGGTACCCCATTTAATTTTTACCAGTTTCTTTAGTCATGTCGTACCTTCCTGTGTGTATATTGCGTACCATAACACGTTGATATAGGTACCTAAATATAGCATACGTCGTACCTACGACATACATGTGTGTTACATAGGGCGTACTTAAATATAGCATACGTCGTACCATTTTCTGTTATATAGGATACCCAAATGTATTGATATAGGGTACCCAAATGTGTTGTATGGTGTACTTTCGGGGATCGGGTACATATGTGTAAAAAATTTATTCTGTTAGGTACCTACATATAAAAAAATCCTGACATGGTACTAAATTACAAGTTTTTATCCAAATGAGTACTTATGTGTAAAGACCCCGATGATTTTTATGATCTGAGAAATATTGCACAAATATTTAGAAAAATATATTAAGCTAATTTACATCATGGTCTGTCTTTAGGTTTGGGATTTAAGGAGAATTATTTCACTTATATGATTGAATTAGTTCGATTTTATTTAAATTCCTTCTGAAGTCTATTCGATATAAATATAAAGAAAGTTAAAAGCAACTTTAGCCCTTATCTAAATATACCCACCAATAGAAACTCGACAACTTCTCCCAACAGATAAAGAAAGCGATAAAAACAAATAAAAAATAAGACTAAAATCCATTCACCGTAGAAGCTTTTCTTTTCTTTTTTCCTCGTGTCGACCACATTTCATATTCTACTTGCCATTTTTATATAGCAAGAAAATATACTTGTGTGCGCATAGCATTTCATTTGTCTATAATTGGACGTTAATTGGAGAAGAAGCGATGCTATATATCATTCACTATTGTAAAATTGAGAACTACTAAACGATTTCATGAAACAGTTCTAACACTGTATATCAGTATGTTTTAAATGCTGAATTGAGTTAAAACAAATGCTAATGACACAGAAAAGACATCTCCATAAACGCTAAGAGTATCACTATATGTGAAAACATGCCGAGATTAGTCAAAAATTGTTGTTGTAATAACGGTTTTTTGGGTATCAATGTCGTATACGAATGTGCTTATGTTTTAATGACGGCAATCAATGATGAAGAACACAGAAGAGGAGAAAAAGTAAACATATGCTTAGGAATTTATAATGCAATGGTCCTATGTTGGGAATGTTTAAAGATATGCTTTCGTTAGTGGCTATAATTGTTTAATTAAAAGTATAATATGCGAGGCAAGTTAGGTCGTATGGGGGAAAAAGAAGACTGTGACTCGTGCCTTTTATCGTTAGTTAGGCTTTTGTAATATTAATAATAATCAAAAATAAATAAATATAAATAATAAATACTTCATTTCCTCTGTGCCTCACATCATCGTCACCATCATCATCTACAGCACACACTCTGTTCACATCTCACTGCCCAACATCGAACTCTTTTCCTTCGACCAAACTATCCATCCTTTTATATATAGCAACCATTCAACTGTTGGACTAACATTCAACTGTCCGAAAATCGATCCTCTCCCTTTCTTCTTTCTGGGATCTGAAGAAGGATCGCTCAGGGAAGAAAGAAAGAAAAGAATGGATCCACCGCTGGTAAATGAGGCGTCTTTTACGGCGTCGGCATACCCTTCGTCCTATAGTTTGGCCGGGCTCCTCTCTTTCCCGGTCGCCGGAAGTTGTGTGTCGGCGGAGGAGTCGACGGTGACGGAGCTGAGAGGCGGCGGTGGGAAGAGAAAAAGGGGCGTTCTTGAGAACTTATCTGCTGCTAGCTTTGTTGCTCATGATTCAATGGTAATGCACATACTTCTCCTCCCCTTTCAAATATGTTTACCTGGTAATCTCAGTTCACAGAGTAGTATGGTTGTATAGCATTAGACTCTTGACAGTGATTTATGCGTTGAAATTCTGACTCGGCGATGAATGGGGCTGAAAAAATTGCATCTTATTTCGCCTGCGAATCAAGCTAGATTATAGTGTGTGCATCTTTCTCACGTCCTTAATCTTTCGTCTGAGAATTGCATCTCTTTGCGGTTTCTGTGCAGCAGAACGAGTCGAGCGTCAAACGAACAAAAGAATCCCTATCAAGATATGAAGCCAATGGCTTGAAGACAGAGGCAGACACAAATTCAGGGACGAGTTCTAAGCCAGTCGAGGATAAAGCCAAACTCGAACCGCCGAAAGATTACATTCATGTCAGAGCTAGACGGGGTCAAGCCACTGATAGCCACAGTTTAGCTGAAAGAGTACGTACAGCTTATATGCCTTTAACAGTGAAGATTGTTCAGATTCGTCGCTTCGAAAATGTAGTTTTCCTTTCTGATTCTTACGTATCTATTTTTTCCTTTCTATTCTCAGGCTCGCAGAGAAAAGATCAGCGAGAGGATGAAAATCTTGCAAGACTTGGTCCCTGGATGCAATAAGGTATCTATCTTCTTCTCCATCTTTTTCTGGTTAAGATTCCATCACAATAATCTCTTTTCTCCTTCACTTCAGGTTATTGGAAAAGCTCTTGTCCTCGATGAAATCATAAACTACATCCAATCACTGCAGCGTCAAGTCGAAGTAACTTGCCTCGTTTATCTTACCCATTTTTCTTAATATCTTTCCGATCATTTATTGCCCCTATGACTAACCCTCCTCCTTGTAATTTTACGGTTTTGTCCAGTTTCTGTCGATGAAGCTCGAAGCAGTTAACTCTAGGCTTATGAATCCCACAATGCAAGACTTCCCTTCCAAAGAAGTAAGAGTAGTATTCTTGAATCCTTTGATCAAACTAGTTATGTGTTGCCGAGGCTTCCATTGTTGTAATAGAACGATGAATGGTCAGCTGCAGGTAACAAACATAGGCTTTGATGCCAATGCAATGCTATGCGCACCTCAGACGGCAAGAGAGTATACCCAAAGAGCACAAGTCGAGTGGCTTCACATGCAAGTTGGGAGCACTTACCAAAGAGCGACATAATAGGCCGACTCAGCTGTGTTAAAACCTTAAATCACTGCCCTAATCGAATCGATTCTCCGTGGTTTATGTGTCCCATAATCAGTTTACTCAATCTGTATGCCTTAGCAAAAAAAGAATTTGTATTACACTTGTAGAGTCGACTTGAAAGTAGCGTTATGTTTATACTTACATTTGATCGAAGACGCTTGTCTGCGAACTGTGTTATGAAAGACGACTTGATTAAGAGAAGTGTCGAATGTTATCTCCAGGAAATAGAAAGTCAACGATAAAATCTTTATGTAATTAGATAAAAGATCAGATGATTCTCCAACAACATTGAAAAATTTTCATGGTTTTCGGATGCGATCACGCCAAGAACCTTGTTGCTTCGTGCGAACCTGAGATTGGTCGATACGTAACAACCTTAGCGACATTAGAAAAAAAAAAATATTTGGTAAGAACTGAAATTGTTGATAGACGTAATTGTGATGTCATCACCTGGTCACTGAGGAGGCTTGCAGCTTGAGATGTTTTGATTTTTTCTTGTTGACGATTTCTTTCTTCTTCTTCTTCTTTGGGCTTTTCTTCGGTTTCTGCACTGAGTGGAAACGAAGACCCGCCGAAAATTGCATCATCATGAAGAGATTTGAGTTTTTCCTCTCGATTGGCCTTAAAGGAAACGATGGATATGATCATATCAAAATCGTGCCTTAAAGATAAAGAAGCGACGAAAGATGGAAAAAATGAATGCTAATGTTACCTCTGCTGCGGTAAAACGAAAGCTTTGGCCCACGTGCTTGACCACCGATGCATCATCATCAGCAGCTGCGAATACATGGACGTGAATGAAATCATTATCAACGTTCTACCAAAATATGAAAAACAATTGTCGGAGAACAAAATATTGACGATGGATTGAATCAGAAAACATGTGGAAGTGATGGGTTTTGGTGACATATCAACACGAGATTATTGCGAGGCAAATTAGAACTTCGAGTCGACCTTCGTATTCCTCATCATCAAGAGGTGCATCCTTGTCAAAGTCAAACCTCTCCCAACCTGAGCCCTTTCCGATCTTTTCATCATTTTGAGCTGTAAGAAACAGACAACTAACGTTATTTTCCAGAAACGAGACGAAGCTCAGACACAAAGAACAGTGTACGAGTAAGCAGGAAAAGGCATGACTAGAAACCAATGCAAGCATCACTAGTTAAACTCTTCAAGTTCGAGTTTGAGATCAAAATTTAACAAGTTATTATTCTTCAAAATACTAAATTCAAACTCAAACGTGTTTGCAGCCTCACAAAGAGAACTCAGTTTCCAGCGATAAACAGCAAGAACATAACATATTACCAGTCCTCGAAAGCTGAAGATTCATTTTGGCTTTGACTCTTTCAGATGGCGTCTGTCGAAAGCAAATAAGAACCATCAAAAGGAGTCTATGAGATGGGAAAGGGCTCAGATTGGAAAAGATTGATTTCAGTTACTAAATTCAATCTGAAATTCTCACCATATTCTCATATCCTTCAATCAATTTTCCGTCGTCAACCTTGCCACTACCACCACCCCGCCTTGAATCACACTTCTCACGACTTCTGCTACGGCTTCTACGCTTCGAGTACCTCTCTCGGCTCGAGCTTCTGCTCCTCCGCCGATGCCTCGATCCACGGCTTCTGCTTCGGCTGCGCCGCCGCGAATATCTATCTCGACTTCTGCTCCTGCGGCGGTCCTTGGATCTCCGACTAGGGCTTCTACTTCGGCTCCGATTTCGGGACCTTTCCTCTTTGGGTTTTTTGGAGGAAAGTTTTTCATGGATCGATTTGAGCTGGGCCTGCTTTTCGTACTCGGTGGTTTTCGAAGGACTCGATGCTCGCACGAAGCTGCTGAGGGATGACGACCCTCTCGACGGAAATTCGTCGTTTGAGGCGGCGGCCGAAGAAGAAGACGAAAATCCGAGGCCTTGCTTGAACCTCGCCGCACCGCTTCCTCGCCGGGTTAGGTCGTCGTAGTACGCCGCGAGCTTGTCGTCCTCCATTTTTTAGGGATTATTTTTTTCCAATAAATTGAATTTATTTATAATAAATTGTTGCATAGAGTAATAAAAAACAAATGCTCAAATTTTGACGGCGGTAAAAAAGACTCCTTTGACCATATCGCCGGCCGATCGGATTTCGATCGGTTGTTGTTCATCGAGCCGCTCACCGAGAGCGATGAAGACGACCCGCAAGAGAAAACGACCCGAAACTAAATCCATACCCGAAACTCACATCCGACCCACGCCCGAAGAATGCCTGACCGTACGAGACCAGCTCTTGGCCCTCCACGGCTTCCCTCGTGAATTCGTCAAGTACAGAAACCAAAGGCTCAAATCGAACGCCGACGCACAAATCACGCAATCTCATGACGACGAAGGTGACAATGATGAGACTGAAAGCGTCTTGGACGGTCTGGTCAGAACCATATTGTCGCAGAACACCACCGAGGCTAATTCTGAGAGGGCATTTGCGATGCTTAAATCCGTTTTTCCCACCTGGGAACAGGTGAGTAATCAACTGCTGTAATTGGGTAAAATGTAAAGTTTGTGCCTTTATATGTCTTGATGGGAAATGCAACAGACATAATTTGCTCCCCTAATTCGAGTTCTAAGCTCGCCTGAAACAATGATCTATCCATAGTTGTTGGTTCTTTAACACTTCATGTTGTCATGGACGTCGTCTTAAGCTAGATGTAACTAACTGTAAGCTTTGTGGAGTTTTGATATGTCAACTATTTTCTGCAATTTAATCCAATGATGGGAAAGGTTCTTACAGCTGAGTCTAAAGCCATCGAGGATGCTATAAGGTGCGGTGGTCTTGCGCCTACCAAGTCATCATGCATAAAGAATCTACTGAGTTGTCTGCACCAGCGAAAAGGGAAGCTGTGCTTGGAATACTTAAGGGACTTGTCTATCGAGGAGGTCAAGGCCCATCTCTCCAAGTTCAAAGGAATCGGTCCTAAGACGGTAAATATATCTTAGTCAAAGTGAACTTCATCGAAGCATGGCAGTTTAGAGACGAACCTATTCATATGTTTGTTTGTAGCAGGTTTCATGTGTATTGCTGTTTCATCTCCAACGAGATGATTTCCCAGTCGACACACACGTATATGCTCTACGAATCTTTTTACAATTGGAGTTCATTGCAATTTTCTTTCTTTAGTATTACGGATAAATCTCTAATGCTTGATTTTCTTCTCTTTTTTTCAGGTTTTCCAGATCGCAAAGACAATGGGATGGATCCCGGCTTCGTCTGATATAAAGAAAGCGTATCTCCATCTCAATCAGCGTATCCCAGACGAACTTAAGTTCGATCTTAATTGTCTCCTTTATACGCACGGTAAGGCATGTCGGAGATGTTCTATTAGAAGTTTCGATAAGCTGAAGGTTGAAGATGACAATGGTGGTTGCCCCTTGCTGGCTTTTTCGAGTGTTTAAGTAAGTGGTAATAACTTAAGATTAGTTGAAGAGGCCAAGAAAACGCAGGAGATGTGATGGTCTAGGGAAATCGAAGGGGGCTACGTTTTTTCCTTTTAAATAGTATAAGGAATCGTTGATGTGAGCGACCAAGTCCTTCGTATTCTTGCAATCAAGAACGTTGACCAAGTTTGACGAAACATTGTAACTAACGATGCGATTATTTTCGTATGTTGACTGATTACAAAACTCAAACTGCTTGTGAGTTGTGATGTAATGAGCTTTTACCCGCACTATGTTTTCAAAGTGCAATGAAGAAGAAAAAGATTGAAACTTTTTTGAAATTCGACCAACAGCGGAAAAAGGACATGGGGAATGGGTTACACTCGTAATTTCAACTATGCCCATTTGGCAGTTCTTTAAAGAATTTTCGGTTACTAAAAAATGAATTTAAATCAATCACGCAATTTTCCAAAGGCAGAGAACGTTCCATGACATGACACACAAGGATTCAAGAAAACGTCGTGATACATCAATTTCAAGTGGTCCCCACACGCTTTGTGGGTCCCACGTTAAGCGCCCCCTCTTTGAAGAGACGATCTCAACGATCCTTCTGTTCGCTGGGATGTCAATGGGATATCCTACTAAATTTGAGTGAGTAAATCGAAGGTTGCGAGAAAATCCTAACAAACAACCTTAGAATCCAAAAAACGGAGCACAGAAATTATTATTTTATTTATCCCTTTAGTAAATCTGTCTGGTTGTTTGGTTTCGGGCACCGCTAGGTCCAAAGATTTCATCTTTATCCTATCTCTTTGCATCCTTTTAGGTTCTTTTTGGGTTTTTTTCTCTGAAACAAAAACAAACCCATAATCGGCGTTTGTCAGCTGTTATCTCCTTGGGAGCTTCAGACCCTTCCTTTGGAGTCTTATTCGAATGCTGCTTTTGGGTTGGTGCGGTTGTGTTGTGAGTAATTTTAGTTGGGACTAGTTAGCTTTTTGGTTGCCTAAACAATCGATCTTGTCGCTGCTAATTCTCTTATCCAGGCCACCCTAATTTTGCTTTTAAGTGGAACCCTCGTTATTTTCTTGAAATTTTAAGCTTGGTGTTTTGTGGGCTTTGAATAACTGTAGTTAGAACGTCAAAAGTAGTGCAAAAATTTGTGTGTTTGTGTTTGGAAATGTCACAAAAGCGGCAAGAACGAGGCGAGGGCACTCCTTCAGATGAGAAGCGTCCCAGAAAGTCTCGATCTTTGAGAAGGTGAGATTCATCACATACGTCTATGTTTCTTTGCTGAAGTGATTGAATTGTTAGCTAATTTGGAGCGTGATACATTTGTTGTGAAGTGGATTTATTTCTTCTCAGTTTTCGTCTGTGTTGTTTTCGTTTGAGGAATGTCAAATGTGGTCCTTAAAAATTCATATCCTTTTTTTGTACTTTGTAGTGTGGTCATAGATGTAATGCACCTGCGAAAACTGCAAAGCCTAATGGAGCCAGTCCTCGAACCTCTGATTCGCCGTGTCGTAAGTTCTAATGCCTTCTCGCTTTTTCGATTGCTCTTTCTAATATTTTCAATTTTTCCACGAATGATATGGCAGGTGAAAGAAGAGGTCGAAACAGCATTACGAAACTACATAATAACTATGAAACAGTACGTCATCTGATCATCTTACAGTCTTAAAATGCTTACGTAATTCCCTCTCGAGCCTTCCTAATATCCTTCATTTATTTGTTTTTAAAAAAAATTCTAGAAGCAGCAGTTCTACAGATGAATCTCCTCCCCAGCCAACGAACCTACGGTTACACTTTTTGAACGACATATCCCTCCCAGTTTTCACTGGGACAAGAATCGAAGGCAAAGGCTGCTCAAGCCTTGAGATTGCTCTAATTGATGTTCATACTGGGAATATCGTTTCGACTGGCCATGGATCTTCTTCCCAGGTTGAGATCGTAGCCCTTGAGGGAGACTTCGATGGGGAGGATAACGATAAGTGGACCATCGAAGACTTCAGAAGCAACGTAGTGAAAGAGAGAGTAGGCAAAAAGCCACTTCTCAGTGGAGACGTGAAATTGACCCTCGAAAATGGGAAGGGCTCACTCGGCGATGTGATGTTTACTGATAATTCAAGCTGGACAAGGAGCCGTAGGTTCAGGCTCGGGGCAAGAATTGTTGACGAAGATGGTAAGATCTGCATAAGGGAGGCTCGATCTGAACCGTTCATTGTCAGAGATCATCGTGGGGAATGTGAGTTCTTTAAAGCTTTGATTTTTATATATTCTTCTATGTGCCCACGAATATGAGATTGCAAATTGATTTACATTTCCCCCTTAAAAAGTGTATAAGAAACACCACCCGCCGTCCCTTACTGATGAAGTATGGAGATTGGAGAAGATTGGCAAAGACGGAGCTTTTCACAAACGTCTGTGGAAGGAAAAAGTCAACACAGTCGAAGACTTTCTTGTTTTGCACTGTTTAGATCCCGCCAGGCTTCGTAAGGTAAAAAAAGCTTTCATTACGAAAACGGCGAACCCCTTTTTTGTTTCAAGATTCGTTACTACTTTCGAATTCTTAATACTTGTCAAGATTCTCGGGAATGGCATGTCTGCGAAAATGTGGGAAGTAGCAGTCGAACATGCCCAAACTTGCGTTCTTGGCGATAAACTATACCTTTATAACGCCCCCCCAAAAAAAGGCGTCGTTTTTAACGTCGTGGGACAAGTGAAGGGAACTCTATTCGAAGGCCAACTCATCCCCTTCGAAAAGCTATCCGAGGATGAAAAGGCAATCTTCTTCTGTTTTTAGACTTTCTCGAATTGAATTTTTCGCTCTTCTTTTTCTTTTTATACGACCTTTCTTCCCTATTTTTTCCAGGAAGACGCCCGCCAGCTCGTCGTAACCGCCTTTCAAAACCGCGAAAAAATCGTCGATTTCAACGATGCGTCGACTCCCACCTCGTCGAATCAATCGAATTTCCCTTACGAAAGCGAAGAATATAATCAAGATATGCGCTCTGAGATCGATAAGTCCGCCGCTTTCTTGGCTCAATCTCCTCCTTCTTCGCCGGGGTTCATCAGCTCTGTATACTCCATTGAAGGCCTGGGAAGCTTCGGCGAATGCTTGGAAGAAACAGTCGAACATGTTGGGACGAGCTACGATCGCTCTCTAACGTATCCCGACCAGGCTTCAGAAAACGATTGCTTTTACTTCGAAGGGACCGATTCTTCGTTCCTCAGTTCGAATTTCGACGCGCTGAGCGCTTTCATGCCGTTTTCTAACGTTGCTGTTTCTGATAAGAAAGCCGAAAAGGGTTGGACCGTTTTGGTGAGCGTGATAAGGTGGTGCTTCTCGATAAAGAGGAGAGTGAGGAATTCCCGCGTCGCCCAAGTCCCGGCCTCGTCATGCTCGTAAAATAAAACGAAGGCGCTCGTTTTTTTGTTCCGAATTTTTTTCTTGTCGTTTTTCGGTCGAAGAATGCGCGTTTCGTCTGCGAATGATTGGAGGAAAAAGAGTCCAGCAGTTTGTTCGAACTGAAGATGTTCTGTAAATGCTCTGTTATTGGCTTCAGAAAATGTGTGGTGTTATAATATACAGTGTTTGCCTTGCATGATTATGATCAATCTTGGCAGTTGAAGGATTCTTAGTTCGATTAGTATTTTTTTAGGGAGTATAAAATCGTTGGTTGAATTGAATAGTCTTCACGCGTTTATAGATTAGTTATGTAAGGAGGAGGATAGATTAAGATTAAGATCTTTTTGATAAATTTATATAAATGTTATCAATTATTGATTAATATGACAACACAACTATCACCTTTGTAAGACTTTTTAATATGCTTCGACGATGACTACATTGATATTCCATACCTTCAGAAACCAATTTTTTTTTTTTTAATGATGTTGCTATTTCTGTTATTTAACTGCCTCAGTTTAATCATCATTAAATTCTACTACACATCTACAACTCGAGTGTTGTCGAGTGTAGCTCTATGACGCGGTAAGGGGGGCCCACATTTCTCTACCAAATTTCATGTGTATAAAGGAAGATGGATACACAAGTAGAAAAAGGTAAATTCTTTACATTGATGATCGCGGATTTTGAATATCCTTCCTCGACTTCAATAAAGATGATGCCCGTTAATCATCAGTCAGAGTGTTGCCATAGCTGTGGATCGATGATAGCATCAAGCTCCGAAGATGGCCCAAATACTGCTCATAGAAGGTAAACCATCTCTCATATGGCTTGTTTTTCTTTTGCAGCTCAAGTTGGTTTGTTGTTTTGTGTATTCCAACTATGGGAATGGAGCTATGTAAGTTGGTTTTTTACCGTCTACTATCAAAGGATGACGACGAAGGAGATGATTGAGATGCTGATTCAAATTTTCAGTCAAGTATCAGGGCCAACCCCAGAACTGAGTTCAACGGACGGCGGCTTCAATTCGATGCAGTAAGTCGACGGAGTTTATCGCCCGTAATTGATCTTCTTCTCTTTATAATTCCGACTCTTTTCTTTTGTGTTTCGTAGCCTTCTGAGCAAGGTGTTCGACGTAATGCTGACCCAAACTCTTCAGCGACTAATGACAGCCCCACAAGTGCAGGATTTGATCTGTTCAGTCGTGGGTGGACATGTACGCATATAAGTCGAACTTTATGCTCTCTTCTTATGATAGATCATGCAAATGTGTTTATCGATTTTATTACAAACCTTTTAGGTAAGAGAGTCGATTCGACCAATTCTTGACAAGTTGGTATCAATTGAGGACGAGCAAAGGTGAGTAGCTAACTACATGCTTCTGCACTGCTTTCATAATCTCCATTTGTGAAGTTTTCTGATGCTGAGATGCAAAACAATACGAATCTCTAGGAGCTCTGAGGCAGAGACAGCCGCCCCAAGCGCTAAAACCTTGCAATTTGAGTTCTTAGACGAGATTTCTTGCCCTGTTCTGACAGGGAAAGAGATCAAATCAGAAGAGGGTAAACCCATAAGGGTCGCCCTCGTCGACGAGAAAACAGGGAAGATCGTAAGCTCGGGCTCAGAATCTTCCATGAGGGCAGAAGTCGTACTCCTCGACGCTACAGATGATTTCGACGAAAACGATTGGACTTGCGAGGATTTCTTGAGTAGAATGGTCGAGGAAGGCGATAAGAAGAAACCCCACTTTTCGAAAGCCCAATACGTAGACATCAAGGAAGGCGTCGGGTCTCTGCTCGATATTAAGCTGGGACAAGATAGAAGCTGGACGAAGAAGAACAGCAAGTGCAAGCTTGGCGTAAGGCTTGTTGGAAATGTTAGAGGAGTCAAAGTGAAGGAGGCTTGGACAAAGACATTTACGGTCTGTGATAATCGTACCAAGCGTAAGAACGGTTTTTTTTTTCTTGCCCTTTTCTCGTCTGCCCCATGACGTATTTTTGCATTTTCAAGATTGTTTTTCTTTTTTTTTTTTCAGTTTACGAGAAGGGAAATCCTCCGTGCCTGTCTGATCCTCTGTGGAAGCTCGAAAACATAGGCAGGGACGGCGGACCTATTAAGCGCTTGCAGGCGAATAATATTAAGACGGTGAAGGACTTTCTGTTCTTGCACTCCGTCGCTCCCATGCGACTCCAAGTAAAAGACCGAATTAATCCATCCGTTTTTTTTTTATTATTATCACCGTTTGCGATTGAATTCTGTAATAAAATGTTCTTTATGAAATTTTCTGCAGAAAATCGTTCTTGGAGAGAAGCGAAAAGCCAAGGAAGCAAAGTGGAACGCAATCGTAAAACACGCTAAGACGTGCATAGTCGACGACTACGTATACGTCCATTTTCCTCAGCCAGAGTCTCAGACGGGCGTGGCCTTCGACGCAGTGGGAAAATTAAAGGGTTTAGTCGAAAAATCCCACCACTACATACGCTTCGAAAAACTCTCAGAAGACGAAAAGGTGTCGTCTAATTTTACTCCACGAAAAATCTCCTCTTTTTACGCCTGAAAATCTGAACAGCAATTCTCGTCATAACAGGCCGTTGCAAGAGAGTTACTGCTATCTGCATCTGAAAACCCAAGCGACATATCGTCATTCCCCGACGAAGCTTCTCTCATGGAGCGATACTCCGACCCGCCCGTCGACGAGAACCCATCCTCCACGACCCGACCCGTCGAAGACTTTTCGATCGAGCCGTACGGTTCGAGCCACATGGCTATCTTTCACGATTCGCCTGGGACCGTGAGACTATACGAGCCGAGTCTGATCCATTCGAACCATAGCCCGAGCCATTCCTACGGCAACTCGCAGAATCTCACCTTCGATTGGTACAACTTGTGGGACTTTGAAGTGGACGAGCCGTCGATGGCTCAGGCCGAGGGATGTAGTGAGGCTCAGCTACTGCTGATGCGTCGAATTGTTACCAAGTTTAAGGAGCTGGGAAAGAGACGGCATGCTCAGAAAAGGCAGAGAATCCATTGATACAAACATGGCAGGAAAGTGAAAAAGTATATACTTGTATTTTATCTACACTTCAACTTCATTCAAGTATATGTTGTAACAGACAATTGTTTGGTAAGAAAAGTTTAGTGTCCAACTGAAACATTTGGGTTTAGAGGGTGAACTGAAACAACGTTCGACCATAGATGATGGTGACATTCTTCTTTCTTTTTTGGTTAAATTATAACATAAGCAAGTGAAAAAACAATTGGTTTCTGTACGATTGGATTTTATCGTAGTGGATAGATACTTCCTAGACATATAAAACAAGAAAAAAAGAATCTTGCACCATTTTCCAACTATTTATCCGCTTTTGAACTGTGTCTAAGAGTCGAGACAAGAGCTTGGTGAAGATTTCCATGGCGGCATCTCGGAGACCTTCTTCACTGCTCATTCGCTCGATCGCCTCTGCTTCACTTCTTGGTGAGCCTAAGCTCAGAACTTAGAAAAACGTGGAACTCGGTGTGTGTGTGTGTGTGTACGGTAGTTCATAGCATCTGTTTAAATCCAAAGCATTGATTTGTCTAAAACAACGACCTGGGCTACGCTGTAATATGGTTTAGGAAGAAGCATTCAAAGCTTTACTACTGCCGCCGCTGCTTTACATGAAGAACCAATAATTCCCCCAGTTCAAGTACAGTACACAAAGCTCCTCATCAATGGCCAATTTGTGGATTCTGCTTCTGGTAATAATATAGCCAGCCTCGTTTTCTTCTTAATGTATGACAAATCGTTGAATCTAATTCGAGGTTTATATCTAACTCGTTTCCAGGCAAAACATTTCCTACATTGGACCCTCGCACAGGTGGAATCATCGCCCATGTCGCCGAAGGAGATGCAGAAGATATAAACAGGGCAGTTTCTGCTGCACGCCAGGCGTTCGACGAAGGGCCATGGCCAAAAATGACTGCCTACGTAATATTGCACTTTTGTTTATCTGAAACTATCAGACATTTGATATCATTTGGCTTGCGTTGCCTTAGGAAAGGTCACGCATTATGTTGAAATTCGCTGATTTGGTCGATAAACACACCCAAGAGTTAGCACAGCTAGAGACGTGGGACAATGGCAAGCCATATGAGCAAGCCCTTCGAGTCGAAGTCCCCAAACTTGCCAGGCTCTTTCGTTACTATTCCGGTAAGGAAAAAGCTCATTTTTTATTTCTGAGAAATTCGTGCTGATATTTGAGATACTTAAAAGGATGGGCTGATAAGATCCACGGGCTAACCTTGCCCGCCGACGGGCCCCACCAAGTTCAAGCCTTGCACGAACCCATCGGCGTGGCGGGTCAAATCATTCCCTGGAACTTCCCCCTTCTAATGTTCGCGTGGAAGGTGGGCCCCGCGCTCGCCTGTGGAAACACGATCGTCCTAAAAACAGCGGAGCAAACTCCACTCACTGCCCTATATGCCTCGAAGCTGTTCCACGAGGCTAGTTTTCCGATTCATAGATTCAATACAATATTTTTTCTACTTCTTACCAATTTGATCCCTTTTTTTTCTGTGTCCAGGCTGGTCTGCCCGACGGCGTATTGAACGTAATATCTGGCTACGGCCCGACAGCTGGCGCCGCCCTCGCCAGTCACATGGACGTAGATAAGGTGCGTTGAATTTTTTCCGTTATTGTTGTAATCGTTAAATTCGAATTATCGCCATTAACGACTCCATTTTTTCTCCTCTGAATGAAGATAGCATTTACGGGCTCGACAGAGACGGGAAAAACCGTGCTTGAGTTGGCCGCAAAGAGCAACCTAAAGCCTGTAACGCTCGAGCTAGGAGGAAAATCGCCGTTTATTGTTTGCGAAGATGCTAATATCGATAGGGCCGTCGAATTAGCGCACTTTGCTCTGTTCTTCAACCAGGTAATGAAAATGAACTTGTAATTTTGCTCTCCCAAAAAAACCGAAAATTAAGTGAAAAAATAAAAAATAAAAACATTGTTGTGTGGATGATTAGGGACAGTGCTGCTGCGCTGGCTCTCGCACGTTTGTGCACGAGCGTATATACGATGAGTTCGTTGATAAGGCAAAGGCACGTGCAATGAGACGATCGGTCGGCGATCCTTTCAAGAAAGGAATCGAACAAGGCCCACAGGTGCCTAGAATAGTTCATTCGTTTTTCGAGAGTTTTTTAATTCGTTTTTCAAGATATTTAATTTTTTTCCTGGGGTTTTCAGATTGATGAGGAACAGTTCAATAAGATCCTTCGTTACATAAGACATGGGGTCGAAAGTGAGGCAATCTTGGAATGTGGAGGCGAAAGGTTTGGTTCGAGGGGGTTCTTCGTTCAGCCTACCGTGTTTTCGAATGTTACGGTAAAGCTTCCATTTCCATGCGTCGAAATTTAAAAAAAAACAAAGAAAAGCTGAAGTAAAGAATGATCGAAGAAAAGATTTTGACTTTTTTTTTCTGATCAAACAGGACGATATGTTGATCGCACAAGATGAAATCTTCGGCCCAGTTCAGTCGATCTTGAAATTCAAGTAAACGATGCAGTCCTTTTTCTCGGCCTTCCATTACGAGTGATTTTCTCACACTAAATGCTTTCAAACAGGGACATTAAGGAGGTCATTGATAGGGCAAACAGTACGAAATATGGATTAGCGTCTGGCGTTTTTACGTCGAATATCAACACGGCGAACACTTTGGTCCGAGGATTAAGGGCAGGCACTGTTTGGGTGAACTGTTTCGATGTTTTCGACGCTTCGATACCTTTCGGGGGTTATAAGATGAGCGGGATTGGGCGAGAGAAGGGTATTTATAGTCTGATGAATTATCTCCAGGTTAAAGCTGTTGGGACTCCTTTGAAGAATCCTTCATGGCTATGAAGTATTACTTTGCAGTGGGTTATTTTCATATTTGTGAATGAATATAAGGGTGTTAATGTAAGTAACAGACAATACAGGGGTGTTGTTGTGATAGTTTAATTTTAGAAGGGGTTATCGTCATATTGTGAATTCGTTGTCTGGGGTCAAGTGTATATTTCTACATTTTGAAGGGGCCAAGTAGATATTACTATAGTAACGCAGCGATTGGAGCAAAATACGTGTGCTATACTATATAAATGGAATCTCGATCTTCCGCGACCCTAGCTGCGATTTATAGTTGTTTCTCAGACGATTTGAGAAAAAAAGGGATCATAATTCTTCAGCTCTACCTCTAGATCGGTGAGTTTATCGTCTAATCAGATGTTGTATTTTGTTTCTTTCCTTTTGATTCGTGTAATTTACAGCGTTGTTAGGTACTACGTCGTGGAGAATGGCGAGTGAGCAAGCTAAACCAGCTGCAGAGGAAGCGAAGATCGATCTATTCGAAGACGACGATGAATTTGAGGAGTTTGAAATCGGTCAAGGTGATTTCGAGGACCGATTTTGATGAAGTTTCGTGTTTTTCTTTATCCCTATTGCTTTCGATACCTTCGATTTCTGTTTCAGCTAGTTTCCTGGATCATCATTCTATATCGAGGCTAATTGAGATTTTGTTCCACGTGATATTTTGCCATTAAGTTTTAGATATAAATTCTTACTACTCAACATCTTCATGCCAAAATTATGTGATCCAAGCGTCAGATGTTCCATTAGCATGTTCCTCAGTTGAATCTTAGTCTTTTGGTGTTTGTGGTTAATGTTCCTCAGTTGATCGTTTGTATGCAACAGTTCTTTCTATATGTCAGAATACAACAGCAAATTGCTTTCAGGCGATGTTTCTAATGTTTCGAAATTGGCAGATTGGGATGACAAAGAAGAAGGTAAAGAGATAACTCAACAATGGGAAGATGATTGGGACGACGATGATGTCAATGATGATTTCTCTTTGCAGCTCAGAAGGGAATTGGAGAACAACTCTCAGAAAACTGAAGCTAAGTAGTCCCTCTTGACTTAGTTGATCCTAGTTTTACATTCGTCTTAAAACGTTTCGATGTGGAATTTTAAGAACAATCTGCTTTGGGATTCATCTACAGAGTTGGCATGCTTCATTACCACATGTATGCATTAATATTTTAGAAGAGGATGTTTATGTCCAATTTTTATCATCCTAATTAAGTATCTGATGATCCTATTCATCTAATTGGTCAATAACTTATATCTACGCATACATCAGTCATCAACGACGGCCCACAAATTTCTGGAAAACCTGAAGCAATAATATTTCAATCGAAGTAACATGTCTATAGTTGGAGCCACCACAAACCACAATCTTTACGCAAAGAAATCATTTTTTATTCAAAGAAGATATATACATACATTCAATGATTCAAAATTCTTCTAAAATGACAACCTCCTCAACTTCGAGTTCTAACATCCTCGTGCATATATACGCAAATCCCATAATTTTTCAGAAAGAAACCAACACACACTGAAAGTTTTCTCTTTGCGAAAAGCAGAAGAAACAATTATATGTGTGCGTGTGTTATGTTCTTCGGCGCCATCGATGCTGTGTAGGCTCGAGGACGACACTCAACACTCCTCCATTTCAAATCAAATCTTGTTTTTCATTTTTCTGTATTTTTCGTAAATACATAAAAATAAATAAGATTCCGATATTCGAAAAAAATGGACCCAGACACCGCGAGGACCGTCGTGGGGATCGTCGGTTCGTCGTCGAAATTTCCTCCAATAAAATCAAATGAATGTACCGAGGAATTACACATTAAAATACCTCCTTACTTTCTCTGTTAATAATGCAGGAAACGTCATCTCCTTCTTCCTATTCCTTTCCCCAGTGTAATATTACGCATTTCCTTCATATTTGAAACCCCATGCACATACACGTACTAATAATTTCCACGTATTTGCATGTATAGTGATATACAGTGTTTTAAAAGGCGCTGTGTCGCGCGCTCCGACGCGCGCTTTCGCGTGTTTTTTTTCATAAAACGCGTCGAAGCGTTTTTTTTTAGCGTTTAATTTTTTTATAATTTTTTTCCATTTAGCGACGGTTTTTCCGTCGAAAATCCGTCGCAAAGCATAATAACAGTCGAGGAAGAAGACATGTTTAGGGTTCACGTGGGGTGTTGTGACTTGTGAGAGAAGCGTGTGTCAGTGTGTGTGTCAGTGTGTGTAAGGACATAACTTTTTTTATTTTTAATTACTTTTTATTTAAACTTCCATCGAATATTAAAGCGTAATTATTTTGAGTAGATTATATGATAAAAATACTTAAGCATTTCCAATTTGTTCCTTATTTCATGACGATCATAATGACATGCATATCATATATTTTTTATATCAATATAATTTTTGATAATTATAAGAATCATTTTAGTAGGATTATTTTAGTTGGACTATTAGTAAATTAAAACAGGAATAATTTTTTAATTAATATGAGTCCTTATTTATGTTTGGGACTATATAAACTTTTTAATATAATGTTCATATATATTTAAATTTTATATTTTAATCAATAATTTGTAGCTTATTTTATATTTCATTGGATTTATAGAGAAAATATTGATTATTTAGTCTCATGACAACAATAATTACATAAAGTAACCATATTTATCTTTATTATATATATTATATATAATTTATTGTATTATTAACACGCAATGCGCTACGCTATTTACGCTACACGCTACCAACACTAAAACGCGACACGCTGCGCTTTGCGCTTTTTAAAACATTGGTGATATACCATCATCAGCCCTACGTTCTTCCACTATATGGAAGGAGAAAACGGTCCAATTGTTCATACCCGACCATACGTGACCAAGGCCGTAGCTGAGAATGGGCCTGAAGCGAAACTTAAATTTCGGGCCCCCGAACAGTTATTTTTTTCCAAATACAATATGATACGTATAATATAGCGTAAATTAACGGTAAATGTAACTAAAATAAATAAATAAAAAATAAATATTTTATAGTGTAATGTTCGAAAATACTTAATCCGATATCCGAACCGTTCTAATTTGGTTCCGTTCGATTTTTATAATTCGGTTCGGTTTTTTTGCTTCTGTTTTCGGTTAGGAACAAAGAAGATTTATGGAACGTGACATGTAGCAAAAAACAATTCAAAGGTCCGAAAATAAAAACGTGAAAATGAAACAAATCTAACCTAAATATAAAAACATTGTTGTGGAGAAAGAAAAAAAATTAAATTGCGCCTGCAGCCAAACAAATAAATTAATAAAATAAGGAGCAGCATAATATACCATAAAGATCACTGGACACTGATGTCTGGTCAGTCCCATAAGAAAATAGTGAACGATTTTATTAGATAACGACATCCTTTAACCTAAGCGAAGCCCTTTTTATATTGTATCAGTATAGAAGAAGAAACCACATCACGTTTCCGTTTTTCTTTTTTTCCTTAATAAAAAGCTTTAATGTCTTGTTTGGGCTGAACTGAATTTTTTAATAAATTACAATATTTGGGCTTTGATTAACATAAAGACCCAACTAACTTGTGCAAGTGCAGTCCACCCACAATTTTTATAGATTTATTTTAAGTTTTAACTATAATATTTTTTTAATAATGTATATAGACATGTATAAAAAATTTTGGGCACCCTCCGACGTTGGGCCCGAGGCGACCGCCTCACTGGCCTCCTATGAGCTACGGGTCTGTACGTGACGTGGCAACTTTACTAAACTGCGCAATGTGGGTATTTTACGGTATGCCCTTTGTCCATCCCGATAGCCTCCTCATCATTCACCCACCATTAATGGCTTCGGACTCTTCGTCGAAGCTCTATACATCACCATCTTCTTCGTCTACTCAGATTGGCCCAAACGTGCAAGTACATAAAATTTTTATCTTTAAAATACCCACTGAAAAGCATGTAAATATGCAAATTTCCTTTGGTCTTTAAGATACGCACGTAAATATCAGAGCAAGATTATATTCGCCTTGCTAGTCGAGGCTGCCTTCTTCGCCGTGGTGGTGTTTGTTACGAAGGTTTTCTTGCATGCTCATAGGAATTTTGTGCAGTGTTCAATATTATGATGTACGCCTCGCGTTTGACTGTAATGGTGCACTACATTTTTTCTCATCAAGTATATTTTTTTTATTCCGTGCTTCTTGGAGTTCAACTGTATTTATCATCTAGTATTCTATTATATTAAGGGTGAAAGACTAGGATAAACCGTCGATTGATCTGTATCAATTGACCAATCAGATTTTTTCTATATATATTAAAAAATACAAAAGACTTATTAAACCACGTTCATTCCATAACCTCATAAATTGTTATTTATTAATATAAAATAATTATAAATAGTTAATAATATAAATTATATATATGAACAACGCAGCGTAGTAAAAGTACATATATCCATGCATCATCATAAATATATGCATATACTCAAAAGCTTTTGGCTAAGTAAACAATGTCTGGTAGCAGATTCATGATTCTTTCACTCAAGTGGCTTTCTCCTTTTTCGGACAAACAATATCGAATGATGGTTAACGGTCAATTATAACCGTCGTCGTTGGTTACGGGCCACGATACTTTCTGAAACAGAGACAGCCTTGCTGCTGGTCGGAAGGGATCATTCCTCCGCCCTTTGAAGTGTCGATGGCTTCGATCATCGTAACGACTTCTTCCATCTCAGGCCGCCTGTCGGGATTTGCGTCCCAACACCTCTTCATTACGTTCGCCAAACCGCTCGGGCAACACCGAGGTATTTCCGGCCTCAAATTCTAATAAAAAAATATCTTTAATTATTAGTAGACAATTTTGTTAAGAATTAGAAACGCATATAAGTCGCATGCGTCTCACATCGGATAATTGAGGAGTGTTTGATCGATATATAAGTAGAGTAGATGAGTCCACTCCACCTATCACCAATTGGTTTTAGGATGGAAGCTCATCTCTTATATGGGCCAACTCTCCTCTTATGTAGGCTGGCCAATAAGGCCCAATAACGAAAATAACAAATTTTACTTTTTTTTTGTTTTTTGTTTTTATTTTAGTATAAATACCTGTCGAACGACTGCTGATGTCACCTCGGAGAAGCTGAGGTCGGGATAAGGCATGTCGCAGCAGTATATCTCCCACAAGCATATCCCAAAGCTGTACACGTCGCACTTTCTGTTGTACGGATTCCCATTGAGGACCTGTTAATTTGGGAAATTCAAAATCCCGTTTTAGCCCAGGCCCAAAAGCCCATCTAAAACTAATTGATAATAGATGGAGTACGTAATTAGAAAATTAGAAACAATGATGAGATTTGATGGACTATGTAATTAGAAATAATAAATTAAACAAAAATAAAAGAAAAAATTATGACACTTGTCAATTATCCGTGTTGTGGGACAAAAAAGTGAGACAGAGAATCTCACTCCCAAAGTTCCTACTTAACAAACAGATGTGAGATTGACTTTGATAACACAGCAGTTAGGACACGAATGATATTATTACATTTACCTCGGGAGCCATGTAGCCTAAGGTCCCGGTTTCGCCCGTCATGTCGTTGGGGTTCGAAGCCTCGACTCGTGCGACTCCGAAATCGGCGATCTTAACCGTCCTCGACTTGTCGAGGAGCATGTTCTCCGTCTTTACGTCTCTGTGGACGATTTTCTGAGAATGAAGGTAGCTTAACCTGGCGAATAAAAATAATCGAATCATATATATGTAAATTGAAACAGAGAAAAAAGGGGGTGTTATGGTGTGGGACCCTCGGGCGAGGTCGAGGGCCATCTGAACGACGACTTTAAAGGCGAGCTTCTTTCTCCTATTCTTTATGAGGTAACTCTTTAAGGCGCCGCCTGGGAGATACTCGACGACCACGCAACATATGTTGCTCGGCATTCCAATGTGCCCATTTTCTGTCTGAATGTTGAGGTCCGACGAGCCCATTGTTGCACCAATAAACTGCAATTTCAGCAGAAAAATTGAGATTAAACATGTATATATATATATATATATTGTGTGTATTATATGTTCGAGGAGGACCTTAGTTACGTTAGGATGATCGAGCTTATGCCAGACGACAACTTCTTGAGTGAAAGCTGCTCGTAAGGAAGCTACTTCGGCTTCTGTTCGGTGGCCTTCTTCGCCCCAGTCGAGGAGCTTAACTGAAAATATATAACGTTCGATTTCTTTAATTAGCATACGACACGATTTCTCCTTCGACCAAATTCTCAGTCTTACATTTCTGGAAATTCTGAATAGTCGTTTAAATTATCATACTCTTTCGAAGATGTGAATAGTGATGATTGATTCGATCCCTTTTAGTACTATTTGATCCCTCATCATGTTAAGACATGAACATGTCATGCCTTGCAATAAATGTAATAGGAAGCATATGTCTTTTTCAGGACTAGATGATTAATGCCCATTTCAGGACACCATATAAAGTACTATCTAGATATATACATATATGCACATACGGATCCAAAAGGCAAAATATGAAGGCCACCCATTGTTAAAAATCCAATCTTTGGGACCTCAAAACTTGAAGACCATGTATTTAAACAAGAAAATAGTATGTATCCAAATGGTGGTCTGGTCAACGTGATAACTTTGATTAGCAAGTCAAGATCCTATATCATAGGAGCGCAAGTTAACCCTATCTTAAAAAAAAACTAGATTTTACTTTTTTTTATTAGAAAAAAAAAAACAAAGAAATGCCCAGGTAAGAAGACTGAAAAAAGGGAACTGATGGTCACATGAAACCGTAGGAAAGACTAGTTTCAAAGTTATTACAATCACCTCCACAGCCAAACCCCAACCCGTGCCACAACTCACGGATTTCATGTCCATGCATTTATCGTGCAGTAAAGTAAAAAGGGACAGAGAAAAATATAGAAAAGAAAAGAACTTTGAAAACTTGGAATTTAGTGATATCCCACAAATGGGAACGGAACATAGCATAGACAGCTGACTTATCAAAAAGGCCAGCAACTCAGCAAGTGGTGATCGTAGTGTAAGAAGACGAGAAAAATGTTATAAAGTATATCTAATCAGATCCCATTTTTTTTAAAATAAAAATAACAAGTGGGGTTCATTTATGTAGATCATAGTTCAAGATTTTCACTATTGAGTCCATCAATATTGGTTGGTCATACATACTGTGACAACCACATGGAGATGGGCCCTTATTCACAATCACTTTGCTTCATATAATTAATTACTATAGTTTCAGATAAGCAGTTTCATGACATTTAAATCAAAGCAGAAAACCATGTGGTGGCAACATAGAGTCGTCTGTGTAAGACAGATTCGAATTATCCACACACGCCATTGATACACAGATCAAAAGGCAGGATACCATTATTACAAAGATTGTACGGTATGACTGAGTAATAATAAAAATTTGAGTTCAATTATATGTGAAGTGACGATGAGGAAAATGGCAAAAACCCTTCACATCGTAGCAAGAAAGCAAATAAATGATGCCACAAAAGAGGCTAAGCCAAGAAAATGACAAAAACAGAGGAAAGGTCTTTATGTTCAATTAAAGATAAAAGCAAACGGGAAAGAAAGATTGAAACTTTAGAGAATAGAGCAAACAATCAACAAAGAAATAACAACAAACAAAACTCAAGTGAAAGATGTAAAGAGGGACAAAAGCTGTAGCTTTCACCTGCAACATCCTGGCCGTCATAAACGCCGCGGTGGACGGTCCCAAAAGTGCCACGCGCAAGAACGCTTTTTATGATCAGCTTCGACGGATCAATCTCCCACTCCTGCCTCTGCCTCCGCGCCGCCGAGCCTCCTCCGGCGACTGTAGAAACGGCGGCCGCGGCGGCGTAGTTAGAGTTGTCGATTTCTTGATTTTGCTGCTTGCCATTGTTTTTCTCTATACTCCACGCCCTATTTAAGTGCCTTTCGAGCTGCTCATCCAAGCTCTTTAGGTCTATCTGATCCGCCCTAACAAACCCATTATTGCTTTTCTCCATTTTATTGCGTCTTTCAGTTCGTCTGCTTCTTGTAAGAAATAGCTTCCTCGGCACAGTTAAACGTACATATCTGTGTAATAGGCGTTCTTGGCTCAGTAAATGGAAATTGGGATTCGATTGTTTTCCCTGTTTTTTCTTGGGAGTAAAGTGATGGAGAAGGAAAAAATTAGGGGGGGAAAAGCACAACTGTGGTAACTTATTGCAAGGACAAGTGAAGTATTATTTTGTACTAACTATTAGATGGGGCGTTGAATTTCCTTAAATAAAGAAAGCATATCGTTAACTGACCAAACTGTTCTTCACTATTTTAACATTATCTTGACCATACAAATCATTGCATATTTTTATATTTGCATGAATATATAATGTAATTTCTAATGCATTATGAGACGGCACGGTCATGTGGGCACATGGAACTTGCCTTGTGACTACATGTGTACTTATACCCCATGAAAATCTCCTTGTTTCCCCATTTATTCTAATTGCTTTTTTTTGGATTACTATTCACCGTCCCATTTTTCCTAGTCACCGCCCCTAAAAGACTGTAAAAAGACGATTTTGCCCTTATGATATTTAAATTAATGTAAAAAGAAAAAACTAACTAAATATATAATTCCGGTACGAAATACTGAAAACTACATAGACAAATAAATTCGAACGATCGATCGATACGGAAAAAAAAATTTCGATTTAACATTTCAGAACCGATCGATCGATATTTTCGGCCCTGCAGTGCACGGGCCGAACGGCATTTTCGGCCGGGCTGTGTGCGAGCCGATCGATATTTTTGGCCTGGACACCTGGCCGAAAAAGTGGTTCGGCCCTGCAGTGTACGGGCCGAACGATTTTTTCGGCCCTGACAGGTCTGGTCGAAAAAATCGATCGGCTAGTACACTGCAGGGCCGAAAATTTCGATGGTCCGCTGCACTGCCTGGCCGAAAATCTCGATCGACCGTACAGGGCCGAACCACTTTTTCGGCCAGGCAGTGTCCGGGCCGAAAATATCGATCGGCCCGCACACATCCCGACCGAAAATGTCGTTCGACCCTTGCACTGCAGGGCCGAAAATATCGATCGATCGGTCCTGAAATGTTAAATCAAATTTTTTTTTTCCGTATCGATCGATCGTTCGAATTTATTTGTGTATGTAGTTTTCAGTATTCCGTACCGGAGTTATATATTTAGTTAGTTTTTTCTTTTTAAATTAATTTAAATAGCATAAGGGCAAAATCGTTTTTTTACAGTCCTTTAGGGGCGGTGAATAGTAATTTCCTTTTTTTTATAAGAGAGGAGAGAAAATAGATCCAAAATTTTAATTTGAGCATATTATATATGTATTGGAGATATTTGGTACCTAAGTAGTCCATCCATTATCATGAAATGGTCTAAAAGGCCCAACAGGCCCAAAAACCAGCTTCATATGGCCCATTCGTTGTTGGGCTAAATATAAACGTGGCCGTCTCCATATTCAATTTATAATTTGTCATTTTCTTCATTGCAAAATCTAAATAAAACGTACATTGTTAACTGATGGAGTGATAGAAATATTATATTATCTCGATAAAGACAGATCAAATCCATTATTTATGATAATATATTCAGAAAGAAAAAAGAAACGTACATTTAATCTATAGAGGACCTTGATTTAGAAGCAAGAATATGTTATGTTGCCTTGTCTCTGTTTTTTTTTGTCAGCAACAGCGAACTAGAACTATAAATTATACAGTGTATATATATAATATATATATATATATATATATTTGGACCACTTATTAAATCATGTAGCACACGAGTGTACAGTGATACAATGATTTATGAACATAAGTAGAATCTTGGTGGAATAGAGTTCGATGTCTAATATGGTCGAGATATATTCTAAGGTTTGTTGACTACTTTATATATAAATGCCATAAATGATTACTTAATTGAGTTGTAACACAAAGACTATTGGAGTTCTCACTCGTTTTGAAAATGAAATTAATAAGTTATTTCCAAATATTATTTACGTGCTGAATGGTAGTCAGCTGGAATGCATTATCAATTAAAAATTTAAAAGCATATTGTTTGGAAATAAGACGCAGATAAAGAGTTAAAAAAAAAACCCAAGACATATGACATGATAATAATATATTACACACTATTACGATCCCTTAGTATATTGGTAGATGTGCAGAAAAATCTCAGTCGGCGTTGTGTTTTGGCGAGGCCATATTCCATTTTGCTTTATAAAATTTATTGAAAATAATTAGGAATTCATTATCGTAATTGTTCTTAGATCTATCTATAGAATATGATTAAACAGGACTAAAATATAACAAGTAGGTTGAAATTCTAAAATATAATTTAATTGCATGTAATAAAGAAGATGCATTGACCAAAAGTCCTGTGTATTATTAATTTACCAATTAAGAAAGCTATTTAATGGACTTCAAGCGTTACATATATTAGATGAAGGTGATAGTCAAACATATTTACGTAACAAAAGTATACCACAATACGTAAATAAAAAATTAAAAGAAAAAAAGAAGAAAATGAAAAGGTGAAACGCGTGAGGCCCACTCTCGCACACATAACATAACGACTGTCATCATCCTCAATGAATCAACAAAGAGAAACAGTACATCATCAGTCTCTTTCAACTATTCCTCTCTCTCTCCTCTCTCTCTCTCTCTCATCTTCACTACACAGCAGTCAGCAATACCCTCCATTTTTCTCTAACTAAAAACCTCGCACAAACAGACAAAGCTCACTCACTCTCTCTCTACATAACAGAGAAATGGTTGCAGCAGTATAGTATCAGTAGCAGAGCCAACAAAGTGATTGTATCTGTTTTTTCGTGTTATTCTCTTGCCAAATCACCCCTTGAACAATTAGGAGAGTAGAAGCATTACGAAGAACAGAGAAAGCTTGAAGAAGAAAATATTTTCTTTTCCATTGTGTACAGTATAATCGCTTTCATCTACTGATATTTATATACAACGCCAGCTGTCAACACTAACTACTCTACAATATACTCGTTATTAACATTAACAACTTACTAACTACAATTATTTACATGAAACTGTGGAACGATGGTTTGAGTCAGGTGGCTCTGGCTCTAGATCAATATATTCTTCACCCCCCTCCCAAGTTGGTGATTGATGGAAGTCCTTCAAGCCCAACTTGGCAGTAAAGAAATGAAACAGTGGTGGAGCAAGCGGCTTCGTGAACAGATCGGCGAGTTGTTGTCGGGAAACAACGTGTTGCAAGGAGATGAAACCAAGTTTATAGTGATCGCGAACAATGTGGCAATCAAGCTCGATATGCTTGGTTCGTTCATGAAAGACGGGATTTTCAGCAATATGTATCGCAGCTTGATTGTCACACCACAGCGGAATAGGTAGAGAAACTGGTATATGAACATCATGAAGAAGGTATGTAATCCATTTGAGCTCACAAACCGTGGAGGCAAGACTTCGATATTCTGCCTCAGCTGAAGAACGTGAAACAGTAGACTGCTTCTTCGTTTTCCAGCTGATGAGAGAGTCGCCAAAGAAGATACAGAAACCGGTGAGTGACCGGCGAGAGATGTGACAAGAAGCCCAGTCAGAATCGCTGTAAGCCGTGACAGAAAAATCATTTTTTGCGGAGTAAAACAGACCAAGAGATGGATAGGCTTTAAGATATCTGAGAACAAGAAGCATCGCGTCCCAATGTGCCATACGAGGAGCTTGAGTAAACTGACTAAGTTGCTGAACAGAATACGTAATATCTGGCCGTGTGAATCCAAGGTACAATAGCTGCCCAACTAATGTTCGGTACTGTGAAGGATGCTCTAACAAAGGACCACATTCTGTCTCTTTTGGAAAAGCGAAGTGTCGTGGCAATGGAGTCGTAACAGGTTTGGAACCTGTCAAACCAATAGTGTCAAGGAGATCTAAGATATATTTCCGCTGGTTCAAATAAATCCCATCAGCTGTTTGTATGAGTTCAATTCCCAAAAAATAATGAGCTGCGCCAAGGTCCTTGATGGTGAAAGTAGTGTCAAGGAAGACTTTCACTTGCTCGATCTCGGACAAAGAAGACCCAGTAAGGAGGACATCGTCGACATAAACCAATAAAGCCAAGAATATCCCAGCTTTTTGGAGAATGAATAAGCAATGATCATGGGGCGACTGATCAAAACCATAGGCTTGCAACTTAGAGGTAAACTCCTCATTCCACTGGCGCGAGGCTTGTTTTAGGCCATATAATGATCTCTTGAGTTTGCAAACATGATTCTTCTTGATCGAGTAACCGGGTGGAGGGCGCATATATACGTCTTCATTGAGATACCCATGAAGAAAGGCATTATTGATGTCAAGCTGTTCAAGAGGCCATGACCGAGCTGCTGCAAGTGCAATAATCAAACGGACAGTGACTGGCTTTGCCACGGGTGAGAAGCTGTCAAAATAATCAACTCCCTCGACTTGATTATATCCTTTTGCCACAAGCCGCGCTTTGCACTTTTCAACTGAACCATCTGCCCTACACTTGACCTTAAAAACCCACTTACATCCGATGGGTTTCTTGCCCGTCGGTAGTTCAACAACATCCCAAGTTTCATTAGCTTCAAGAGCGTTGATTTCAGCTTGCATAGCTTCAACCCAAGTGGGGCAGCTCTTAGCTTCATCATAGGTCCGCGGCTCATGGATATTTTGTAGATTAGCCAAGAAACACTTATATGAAGGAGGAAAAGAAGGATTGACATAAAAGGGATAAGTATGAGGAGTGTACGGTGAAGAAAATACCTGATTGCAGCGTTGAAGAGCTGTATCACGCGCTGACACACTGTTAGACACGTAATCGTTCAACCAAGCAGGAGCATGTTTAGGCCTAGAACTTCGTCTGACAGGAGAAGGGACAATATCTGAAGTAGGTGTAGTAATAGGATTTTGGTTGATGTTGGGTTGGGATTCTTGGTCTGAGGAGGTGGTTTCAGTTTCAAGTGTGCTGTCATTTGATAAAAAGGGTGAAGTATGGTTCTGAATGTTTTGCATATATGAGGCCCCATATGGTACTTCAAGATCATGTGTCGACACTGGTAATACAAGTTCAGAAGGCTGAGATGAGCGGTTATTTGACTCTGAATGGGTGAGGCGAAAGGGAAAAATCTCCTCAAGAAAATTGACATCACGAGATATGACAATAGTTTCAGTGGCTAGATCAAAAATTTTGTAGGCTTTTTGGCCGGTAGGGTATCCAAGGAAGACTCCTTTTATGGCTCTCGGGGCAAGTTTGTCTTTGTGTGGGATAACATTCGTTGCAAAACATAGGCACCCAAAAACTTTCAAATGGCCTAAATCTGGAGGTTTTCCATATAGAATCTGGTATGGACTTTTCCACTGCAATTTCGCAGATGGGAGTCTATTTATAAGATAGGTAGAAACAAGAATAGCATCTCCCCAAAATTCTTGGGAAGGTTGGATTGAAACATAATGGCTCTGGTCATTTCTAAAAGGTGTTTGTGTTTGCGTTCAACAACGCCATTTTGTTGAGGGGTGTAAGGACTGGTTTTTTGATGGATGATGCCTAAATCCTTGAGGAGATTTTGACAGGATAAGCTAAGAAACTCGCTTCCATTATCAGTTCTTATCTGTTTTACTGATTTCTGGAATTGAGTTTGGATCATCAAGAAGAATTGTTTAAGTAAAATGACAGCCTGAGACTTAAAGGTCATCAAGAAAGTCCAGGTAGATCTACTATGGTCATCCACTATGGTTAAAAAATAGTGACAACCATTGTATGTTTCATGTTTGTAGGGGCCCCATATATCTATATGCATCAAGTCGAAGCAAGAATTGGATTGTATAAAGCTGAGAGGAAACTTCAAACGTTGTTGTTTTGAAATGGGACAAATTTGACAAGAAGTATGCTTTGTGTCAAGTGACTCAATACATGATATATGACTCATGACAGCAAAAGAAGGGTGGCCTAGTCGGTTATGCCAAGTATCATGGTGAGTTTGGCTGACAACATTATTAGCATGAATGGGAGGAAAAACAGAAGTACCTAGCTCAAAAACCTGCTGAATCCTACTTGGCTTAAACGAGTCCTCATCCAGTATGTATAGCTTGTTAACAACTCTTCCAATTGCTGCAATCCTCTTAGTCATTTGGTCCTGTAATATACAGTAGTTAGTAGAAAAAAAAGTGCCAATGTTATTGCTTTGTGCGAGCTTATGAATTGAAATCAGGTTATATCGGAAATCAGGTATATGTAAGACATTGGGTAGTGTAAAGTTTTTGAAAAGAGGCACATCGCCAATATGCTTGATGGCTTTAACTGTGCCATCTGGAAGATAAACGGGTGAGAACGATGTTACTGGTTTGTAGGATATCATGGAATTTAGGTCATGGCACATGTGATTAGTGGCTCCGCTATCTAATATCCAACACCACGAACCTAAAGAATCAGCAGAACTCAGAATTTGGTTGTAGTTGGTACCTGAGAATTCACTGAAATGTGAATTTATAATGTTCTCACCATTCTGCCCTGCAAGCTGTTTCTGTTTCATCATTCTTCCAACCTCTTGTTGGAGCAAGTTGAGATTATTCATCATAGCCTGCAGTTCATGATCATTACTCCCTTTAAACTCCAAAGGTGATTCAGACACACTCATCATCTGTCTCTGCGGCGCATTCTGTGGCTTATACATTGATGTAGTAGCTTGAGCTTTGGCTTTCTTGTCTTTTAACTCATGCCACCACTCAGGAAATCCATGAAGCAGAAAACATCCATTCTTCGTGTGTCCGTTTCTTTTACAATGATCACACCACTGCTTTTTTCTTTCTTCCTTACTCAAAATGAATCTGCTCGGCTCGATCTTCTTCTGTGCTATAAAAGCGCTGTTTGCATTTGAATCGGCTAAGAACATACTTGCTTTCTTTTGATTCTCTATGTTCATCACCATCGAGTAAGCTTTATTCTCATCTGGCAGTGGATCCATCATGAGAATGTGATTCTTAACTCCTTCGTAGCTATCATTCAGCCCCATTAAAAACTGAACAAGCTTGTTCCTATTTTCCTTTCTCTCAACAATTGCCCTAGCAGCACAATTACACTGCACCGGTGGATCGATGTAATTTATTTCATCCCAACACCTTTTCAGCTTTGTAAAATAGAGATCGAGCGGCAGGTTCTCTTGTGAAATAGAATTGATTTCTTTCTGTAAATTGAAGATCTGTGGAGCATTCGACGTTCCATATCTTGTTCGTAAAGCTTCCCATAGAACCTTAGCGTTTGATGAAAAAGCATATCCGGCTGCAATTTCCTTAGACATTGAATTAATCAACCACGACACCACCATGAAATTTACTTGCTCCAACGCTTCATGATTAGAATCGCCTAGGGCAGGCTCCTTGATTCGACCGTTCACGAATCCTAGTTTCTTCTTCGCTCCTAAAGCAACAGTCATAGCGTGACTCCAAGATGCATAATTGTCTCTAGTCAGCAGATTCGTAACAAGGATCGTCCCTGGAGAATCAGATCCATGAAGCAAGTATGCTTGTGAATTATCTGAATCAGAACTTTGTTGATTCAGATTCATCTCAGCTGTTTGGTTTTGATCTTGCGCCATTTGAAGAAAAACAGGTAATCGACGAATAGAAAATCAATTATCGATTCAATAGAAGTAGGAGACGATCGTTACTGCTCTGATACCATGAACAATTAGGAGAGTAGAAGCATTACGAAGAACAGAGAAAGCTTGAAGAAGAAAATATTTTCTTTTCCATTGTGTACAGTATAATCGCTTTCATCTACTGATATTTATATACAACGCCAGCTGTCAACACTAACTACTCTACAATATACTCGTTATTAACATTAACAACTTACTAACTACAATTATTTACATGAAACTGTGGAACGATGGTTTGAGTCAGGTGGCTCTGGCTCTAGATCAATATATTCTTCACCCCTACACACAGACGAGCGCGTATCTCTGTCTGTAAAAAAAAGCTGATTGATATGGAGAAAAAACAAGGCTTCTTCTCGGCCCTGAAGCAAGAGGTGGTGCGCGGCCTTTCTCCGTCGCGCTCACGCGCCAGGAGTCCGGCGCGTTCCGTTTCCCCCATGTCCATTATCATGAGAAGGAAGAAACCTTCCTCCTCTCAAACGGCGGTTAGCTACAACGACTCCTCCTTCGTTCCGAGATCAGGAAGCTTGAGGCCCGTCGTCGAGGGACCCGACCCGGACGGAGAAGAGTCGACATTGGGAGATTCGAAGCGAATCGGGTCGGCTTTGGGCAGCTGGGTCATGGGTCAGCTGACCCGTAACCCGTCTGTGGCAGTCGGCGAGAGTGGCTGCGGTGGTAATAAGACTAACGATCTGAGGCTGTTGCTCGGAGTCATGGGCGCGCCGCTCGCGCCGGTGCACGTCAGCGTCAACGAGCCGCTGCCGCACCTCAGCGTGAAGGACACGCCTATTGTACGTCGTGCTTGCTTTGTTCTGTGCTTTGAGTGTTCGACTGTTTGCTTGACCGAGATTGTTTTGGTGATTAAATATGTTGGATTTTCACGAAAATGATGATTTTGATGCCTGGATAGGGAAAACTACATTTGGACCGTGTTTCTCATTTTGTGAACAACACACGTGATTATTGCCTTGACCAAAATCTCTGACACTCTTCCTTATGTGTAGAAGCTCTGTTCTTACACTTACCCCATGGTTGGCTTCTTTTCCAGGAAACTTCTTCAGCCCATTACATATTACAACAATACACAGCAGCATCAGGCGGCTTAAAAGTCCAAAACTCAATCAAGAACGCCTACGCAATGGGCAAGCTTCGAATGGTGGCTTCAGAGTTTGAAACCGCCACAAAAGTAATAAAAAACAAGAACCCATGCAAGGCAGCTGAAGCAGGCGGATTCGTTCTATGGCAGATGAATCCCGACATGTGGTACGTCGAGCTAGCCGTTGGGGGCAGCAAAGTCCACGCTGGCTGCAATGGCAAGCTCGTATGGAGGCACACCCCTTGGCTCGGGGCCCACACCGCCAAGGGGCCCGTTCGCCCTCTTCGCCGCGCCCTTCAGGTTTTTTTTTTCTAGGTTTTTTTTCTTGGCTGAATCCCGATTGTGTAGTGTGGTAAGAAATTGAAACTGAGTGTTTTGGTATGTGCTTTCTTGTGAAGGGTCTTGATCCAAGAACAACAGCTAGTATGTTTGCAGAAGCTATCTGCATAGGTGAGAAGAACATAAATGGAGAAGACTGCTTCATCCTAAAGCTATCAGCTGATCCAAGAACCCTAAAGTCAAGAAGCGAAGGCCCAGCCGAGATCATAAGGCACGTGCTCTTTGGCTACTTCAGCCAAAGGACGGGCCTCATAGTTCACATTGAAGATTCTCATCTGACCCGTATACAATCCAACGGTGGGGAGGCTGTCTATTGGGAGACAACGATTAACTCTTTCTTGGATGATTACAGACCCGTCGAGGGAGTCATGATCGCCCATTCGGGTCGATCCATTGTGACCCTATTTAGGTTTGGGGAGATGGCTATGAGCCATTCCAAGACTAGGATGGAAGAAGCTTGGACGATCGAAGAGGTTGCCTTTAACGTCCCTGGCCTGTCTTTGGATTGCTTCATTCCACCTGCAGATCTGAGATCAGCTTCGGTGAGCGAAGCTTGCGAGTTTCCTCAAGGGGAGAGGGGTAAATCGGGGATTTCAAATGCGGGACATCAAGCCAAGGTTGCTGCTTTGGAGAGTTCTTGGATGAGAAGAGATGAGATCTGATAAAAACAGGGGAGTCACTAGTTCTTTACTGACAGCAATAGATTATAACATGACAGTATTTGAAACAATGTGTTAAGATTGTCTGCTTCCGATATGATTGCTAGTTTAGTTTTAGTTTGTAGTGTTTGTTGCTGTGCTTTGTTGTGTTCGTGGATCTCATTGCATGTTCCAAGCTAAGGAAGTTAGGTGAAGGTGGTGGTGGAAACTTTGATTTCTTTTTTGTTTTATTTCTATTAGTAGGTGTTTCCTTGCCTAAATGTATAGGCTCTTGGCAGATTGTGGCAAATTATGTTACTAAATGGTCGTTGGATATTAGATCACTAGAATGCTAGTTGTTGATTTTTTTTATTTTTTATTTTTTATTTTATGATATCAATTTTCTAATTATTGTTATGGAGGGAAGAAAAGAATAAAAGAATAATGTATTTTGCATCTCTTGGTGGTGATGCTTTTTTCTAAAGTGCATGTTATTTTCTCTACTTTATTCCTAATTTTTATTTTATTGAATTTTTCGAAAGCTCCTTTGTTGACCATTGCTTGGACTTTCCTTCGTTTGATGTAAAATATAAGATAAAGACTATCATTGCATTGCACCAAAGGTACGATTTGCCAGCAAGTGATTAATGTTTCCTGCCCCAAACCCATGTGACACCTTAGCTAAGGTTCCCTTTTTTTTAAAAAAAAAAAGATTAATATTTTATTATATTTTGTCTATATACAGTGGAAATTATGTCATAGCATTCCTTACTAACGTTAAAGGCGGAAACAAATATCTATTTTAACTGAAACGATTTCTTGAATTTGTTCAAGTTCATACAGACTATTTTAATGAATGAATTTAAGTGAAATCAAACAATTGATTTCCAACATGAGATATCATGAACTCGGTGGCATTATTTCCTGTATATTTTCATCATATTTTGCTCATTTCCCACAATTTTTAGTTTTCTCACCTAAAATTATCAACTATTGATATCCAAATCTTTTGTACGGAACGGCCCTATTGATCAATAGATTGCGTCCCCTAAATAGTTATATTTCCAGATTCAATAGTACAAACATAATTAGTCCTTTATAGGGCAAAGGCACCACTCATTTATTCATTCTGTCACGCAATAATTGAGAAATAGTGACCGCAATATTCTTCTCTTCTGCTCTTCAATGAGAAATATCAATTTTCCAACAACCGTTCGTATTGTTTCAATTTATTGTTTTTTTTTAGGGAAATGTAACCGATGCTTATATAAATAAAATGCCCATCTTCCTTCTTCTTTCCTAGGATAGCAAGGTCTTGATTCTGTTGTTGGTTGACTCATTGCCATAAGTTGAATTAAGTATATATATATATTTCAAAACAAGCTTGTAAATATAATAACCAAGTTGTTATTGTTAAATATTTGTAGCTCTAACTAAATATATGGCATCACATGTCATCCACGTGGAATCCTAAAACGATTGTGTCTTACATGTATGAAATTGTTGACATTATGTCTTACTGGGGAAATTATATAACTGATTACTATATTGTGGTCAAACTAACCACGTTAGTAGGTACAATAAAAAAAGAATGATTATAATAAAGAAAAACGCGTCCTATAAAATAATAGCTATATCGATATACTTTCACAATTATCTTTCTTTCTAATAAATTATTGGATAATTAGTTCAAATCAATACGCATACATATTAGTGCTTAAAAAGAGTGTATTGCAACCAAATGATTATTAACAATTCTAATCGGTTATAAATGTTATTGGGAATCCTCTTTGACTTTTAAGTCTCCTTATTCTTTGGGTTATTTGAACATTATTAATAGCCAAATATCACCGGGCTTCTAGGAATTGTTCTCTAAATGCGTTACAATTTTTAGCATTTCAAGATATGGAAAATCAATCCGAAGAATAACATTTTCTATTCTAAAAAAATACGGATTATTTTTTGAAGTTCAAAAGGAAGAAAGGTATAGTCCCCAATAATAAATTGAGTTCCGTGGGTTCCATGGGAATACAAGACTAATATGAAAGCGTATTAAAAGTGTCGGCGTAGTTCCAAACCATATTACTTATGTCAAGTAAATATTAAATAAATTTTCTCAAGTCATTCAGTCAACTTGTACCAAAAAAAAAAAAAAACAACTCGCATTTGCTAGCGAATTAGCCATTTAGTACTAAATATTAAATGCTATTGCTCGATGGTCACCCTCACCCTTACCACTGTCCCACGTGCATCTAAACATTGGGGTTACAAAAGATAACGTTACATTAATTTTAAGATTTATTTACTTCCTTGTGCAGTATTATTTATGGAAACCCTAAATAAATGAACCGTGTAGGAAATGTCATGTTTAATACTTTTTACATTAGATTTTAGTAATGCAGAGAATAGTTTCGTCTGAGGTGTCTTGAGTAAAAGAAAATTAATTACAATGTGGTCCTGTTCATTTATTTTTCTTACTAGAAAGTAGTATTTATTTGATGCTATATTTTATGTGGGCCTAACAACATGTGCAACTGTAAACTAAATCAATGTTCGTTGACTTTAGCTATTTGGTAATAATTGGGCCCAACTTAACGAAGGGGTTATTATTGACAGTATTATTAGAGATAAATTAATTAAATTTGCAATATCAGCATGAGCCATGAGATGAATATTATGAAAAGGGTAACGTAAATAATAGTGGGCTAGAGCTAATACACCCTCTTTGAGCGCTCAAAATTCAATACAAGGAACAACAATAAGCTCTTGAAAAATTTTCCGAAAAATAGTGTTTTAAGGCCTATGGGTGATAAAAAAACACAACCCAATACACATATGGGCTATAAGACTCATCGAATCAAAGCTCATTACATAACTCTCTAATAACGTAGTGAATAAGATAAGGCCCATCCGAGGATGATAAAGCTAAAGCTCCATGAAATCTTGTGCCACGATGGCATAGGTGTGATAGTAGTAGCCAGGCCAGTACCTTCTATGAGGCTAACGAGGCGGTCGCCTCGGGCCCAGCTTTGGAAGGGGGCCCAATATTTTTTATATACATGTATAAATGTTATATATTAAGTAAGTTGGTTTATAATCTCATTTAATTAATAAATAGAAATAATGAAAAAGTTGTTAGTTATACATGCGCCTTAAAGTTAACAAAAACGAGCAAAAACTTTACCTTTTATTAAAATTTTACACAAACAATAAATATTATTTTTATAAAAAAACTAGACGTCGGTATCTTCCTATTTACCCAATCCAAACCAAAATTTCTCAAAAAAATAGATTTATATAAGTATTTATTGAACATTCAATTATAAAACATACTCTTTCTGTTTTGAAATACAAATCGTTTAAGGTAATTGCATACATATTAAGAAATAAAACAAAATCTCTATTATACACTTAATTAACTATTTTATCCTATTAGTAATTTATATTTAAGGGGTAAAGTTGTAAAAATTTCCAGCTATTTTTCTTGAAAAAAGTAAAACGACTTGGATTAAAAACAAAAATAAAAGTCTAATACGATTTGATTTCAAAATAGATGGAGTATTCTTTATATCCGTTAGACTTATGCTATAAATTTATGCTTCCTTTCGTATATTTGGAAAAAAATATTTAATAAGGATTCGGGCCCGAATTGGAGTTTCGCTTCAGGCCCCAACTTCTTCAGGTACGGGCCTGGTAGTAGCTCCACTCTGCAATAATTATGAGACAAATTTAATGATTTTTTTTTTTCAATCAAGAAAAAGGAAGAAAAAGTTTGTCTTTATGTATG
Organism: Craterostigma plantagineum; assembly: GCA_027422505.1. NCBI lineage: Eukaryota > Viridiplantae > Streptophyta > Magnoliopsida > Lamiales > Linderniaceae > Craterostigma > Craterostigma plantagineum. Next base: position 1,791,991 of record JAPQWV010000005.1, read on the forward strand.
CACGCACCTGACTGGTTGCAGACGGAGCGGGGGACATAGGCTGTAAGTCCGGCGCCGGAGATCCGGCGGGAGGAGCCGGCGGACTCGTCAGCTCCGGCGACGGAGCTGGCGCTGGAGCCTTAGTTAGTGGTGGCGTTGGTGCCGGTGAAGGAGCAGATGGCGGCGGCGGCGGCGGAGGAGAGGTCAGCAGAGGTGGAGAAGCGGTGGGGACTGCTGGTGGGGCGACGCTCTGGTGGTTGGCGGCGGAGCTGTATTAGTAGTTGGAGGAGTGGGCGTAGCGCTGGGAGAGGTCGCCGGAGACTGGCCTCCGACGCCGGCGGTGACTATGCAGAGCAGTGAGGAGAATACTATTAGCTGTTTATTAGACATTTTGAGGTTTTAAGGTGCGCCGGCGATTCTATCATGCGCCGCGCGAGCAACACCAAAGAGTCTAAGGAGGTAATCTAAGGTATATATAGGAAAAATATGTCCCTACATTGTTAAATCTGTCGTCAAAGAAACGAAATGATTTATTTATATATGGTACGTGATATGATTTGCAATGCAAGGGACAGTCTTTAGGTTTTGGCGTGGATTATAAGGGAAGATTTTGGTGGAAGTATAACTTCGTCGTGCCAAAAGTAGGAATTATTTTATTAAAAATCTGCCCCACCAACAAAACTCTATTATTACGTAGCCAAAAATGTATTTGCATGCCAAAGTTTATATATTAATGTGATTGAGTGAGGTAACTCGGTAGCTACATGGGCCGGGTGGTCTATTCGACCCAAAAACCCATTTTGCGTCCCCAAATTCCAAAGTCTTATCCTCTCACATTACAGAGTGCTGCTGCTCGCTCATCGGTGGGAAAAATGGCGACGGTATCTTCATCATCTCTTCTCTCCACTTTCGTCCCCAACCAAAATGGTTTGTTTCCCAAATCAGCGCCGGCGACGTTCAGCCTCGCGCCGGATAAGCCGCGTAGCTCGGCTCGTGCGATGGCCGTGTCGAAGCCTGCTACTACTGAGCCGAAGAAGCGCGAGCCGAGTGGTATAATGAAGCCTCGCCCTGTGTCTCCGGCGATGCAGGAGTTCCTCGGCGGAGCATCTGAGATTCCACGGACGCAGGCGCTCAAGGAGATTTGGGCCCACATCAAAGGACACGACCTTCAGGTAAAATCCCAGCTTGTTGGCGGGAATGTTTTCTTTTCCCCCTCAATTTGTTGAGAATCATAGCTTTTTGTCGCATTAAGTGTAATAAAACAGAGTTGATGTCTTGCTGCAGGATCCAACGGACAAGAAAGTAATCATCTGCGACGAAAAACTGAAGAAAATCTTCGGAGGAAGGGACAAAGTCGGGTTTCTCGAGATCCCCGGTCTCATCAGCCCTCATTTCCTCAAGTGACGAAAATAAACGATCAAATTTCTTCGGGTTTCTATTTTCTTCTTTCCCATTCTGTAAATGACGTTCGTTTTTCGTCGCAAACCGATCGCTGATTAGGATTACTACCTTAGCCCAATTTTTGAAGTATCGAAATCCACTTTTCGGGCCATGGAAATTCAAGTGCTTGTTTTGGTTATGCATGGTTGATGATCGAATCGAACGACGAGAAGATTAACCCTAATACAAATATCAAGCTCCAAAAAGGAGAAAGAAAATGCTAAGTAAATCATCAAAATTGGATCAAGAATCTTCACAGTTCTGCTAAAACTCCCATCTAACTATGTAGTAAGACTAACCTCATCTTCCCCGCCGTGTCCAAACAAGGCTCAAAATGCTCGATTACTCCATCGAAGAATACTGACTGATCTTCTCCAATTGAACGGGCCAATCTACTCCGAGGAGGGAAGGATTCGACTCCATTGCAACTCGAAAATCCAACATACTCGAAGATCTCTGTCGATCTTGTTGGTCCAATTGATACACGCCGCTGGCAAACTGTCCTCCATCGTTATTACAACCTCTCAAACGCCTCGATCTGCTAATATTTATACATGGCTCGATCAACCTCTTGAGGTATGCGTCCAAGCTGGCGTTCAACACATTCGCACAGCCCATCGAAATCCCAAGCCCCTCTGCTTCGAGCTTTCTCTTCAGATGGCTCCATAAAGATACAGTATCGGGCAGTGCCCTGCTACTTTGGCAAGTTTCGTTCGGTGCAAAGTTACTCAAACGGGCGGGTTTATCAACTGAAACGCCGAGGGGAGCAGTGATATGCCCCCATCTTTGAGAATTGTTTGGCACATCCAACTGTTCAACCTCTTCTCCATCGTCTTGTAAAGGCTTGCTACTTAGGGAATGAAGCTCTGAAGCGCTCTGTTGCTCTAGCAATCTTGTAACAGTTTCGTCGTATGTGAGGCTCGGGCTCTTACCAAGTGGTCCAAGTGGGCTCGGTCGATCCTTGGACTTGAGGTTCTTAACGATGGAAGAACCATGCTTTCGAGGAAATGCATCGCCGAAAGCAGATTGGACACGATTTCCACTCAGGAATTTGCCGCCTTCGAGTTTTCTTGATTTTAGAAGAGGGGTGGCTTTAGCTTGACTAGCGTTTTGAACTATGGCGCGGATGAGCTTGTTGTGGAGAGAGATGTTTTCTCGCCCGATTGTCTGTAAGCAGCTTTTGTTGAATTCGACTTTGCTTAGCTTCAGAGTTAGAAAGTTTTGCAGGTGATTGAAGTACTCTTCTGCTCTTTTGTGGCCGATCTTTCGATATATCACTTCTTTCAGCTCCAACGTATCCACAGGAGTATGAGGGCTGGCCATCTGTTTCGTCTATTTTACACAAAGCAGCTTACTGTTAGATCAAAGACAAGAAAGATTGCACCTTCGCTGGCAATTCAATTGAAGTAAGAATCAGTCAAAGCTACGCCAGTCATGTTGATATTACACTATTTTCCTGAAACAGAAACTTGCGAAGCTACCATAAGAAGAAAGAACCTCAACTCAAGCTATCTACATTGAAAGGCCGAGACTTTCCCAATACACTGCGAATTCAAAGATCGCACACAGAAAACAGAACGTACGATTGACGTACATGCGTACAATTATGGCCGATGATGGGCATCGTAATTAGAAGATCAAACCCCGCATACAAGTTGCAATCGGATCAAAGAGGCGTAAGTCGCAAACACCCGAAAAAAATCAACAATTTCGAAATTCAAACACAGTTCGAATAAAATCTAACCCAATTCAATTTGAAGATCGTCCGACGAGCAGATGATGACGAGCGCAGGAAATTATTCCTCTTCCTACAATTCCTTTCCTGATTCCCTGATGTCCCAATTTTGATGGAGGAGCTTGTCTACTTTGCTGACTTCAATTTTGTGCTGTAATCTGTAAGATCTTTGCGATTCGATTGGGGAAACAAAATATAGCCAAACGCGGAATTTGTTATGCAAGCAGAAGTCGCTAATGGATAGTGTTTGTTTTGTAAAGAGGTGTCAAGGACGTGTTTGGCTACGTACTATCAATTAGGGGCATTTTCGGAAACCACATAAGCGCATCGTCATGGCGTTCATAGGACGAAAAATGTTAGAAAGCCCACGACCCAGATCCATGATTCTTCGGGTCGGGTCAGATCCGAGAAAAGACTATCCAGCGATATCTGACCCATTACGTCGATTTTCCGCGACTAATCTCTGCAACGATGGATGAAAATCCGCTCCAGCTTCTGTTCGGAGCTTTTGGCAAAGTCTCCAATTGTATCCAGACAGGTTTCTCCCGCCTTCTCGTTAGGCCCCAAAATGGTAGCAAGGAAGCAAATCACGGCAAGGCTGTGACAATCGATAATCACGACCATCTTCTTCTACAACCACGCCAGGCTCTTAATAAGGTAGCCCGCCATTTTTTATTTTTTATGTTTACCTTTATCAGCTTTGTAAGGTGGAAGGAACAGCTTCGTGATGTATGTTAACTGTTTGTTGTAATTACTGAGTAAGGTTTTATTTAGGATTTTGTTTCCAGAGGTCACGCTCAGTCAAAGGTGAAGTCTTGGTGCCAGAATTCTATCCAATGATTGATTTGATGCCTCTGGTTTATTCGTCCATACTTTGGAGAAACTTGTTTCGCGTACTAAACATGATCCAGAGAAAGATTTGACAGCTCTTGCTTGAATGTTCTACTAGAACGTAGTCTTTCTTTTGGTTTACTAAAGAATGGCGTAGTCCTTTTGAGTTTTGATTGCTTTATTGGATGATTGTTGATTGAAATGCTAATCTATTGACTGTGCATTACTCTGATTTGATGACATGCTGGTATTGATTCTGTTTTATAGGGCGAGTCTTCAGGGCCAATAACAAAAGAAGAACTTGGAAGGGCTACATGGACTTTTCTTCACACTTTAGCGGCGCAGGTTGTTTCTTCATGCAATTTTCTACATCTTCAATTTTCCGTTCGATGTTTTGGAAAACCAATGCTCTTTTCGAATCATTGTTTTCTTTAAGAGGGAACGTTTCTGTTCTGTGTAAGAAGTTGTTGATATTGAGTGTTATTGATTGCCGAAAGTTTCTTACCTTCTCAGTATCCCGAGAAGCCTACCAGGCAACAGAGGAAGGATGTGAAAGAGCTGGTATGGTTATTCCTATCATCCAAGTTTTCGGCCGTTGGTCTTCTCGTTTGCAATACAGTAACACTATCATTCAGAAATTCCCATTTCGCATATATGTTATGAATCATTGTAATCCAGCAGCTGTCACAGTTCTTTGCATAAATACTCATGCTAGTATTATAATCTCATCACTGACCATAAGTGTTTTTCTTCCTTCATATTTTCATGCAGATGTCAATACTTTCTCGAATGTACCCTTGCCAAGAATGTGCTGATCATTTTAAAGATGTTTTAAGGTGACTCTCTCTCTCTCTCTCTCTCTCTCTCTCTCTCTCCTATTTATGCATACGAAGAATGTGCAGAAGCAATCCTGTACAAGCGGGATCGCACGAAGAATTCTCCCAATGGATGTGCCATGTGCACAACGTGGTTAATAGAAGGTAAAGAGCTTCCGTTTCTCTTCTCTTTCTCCACATATGTCTGAAACAGCGGAGTTCAGTGCACTTTTTCTTGATCTACCTTTGTCCTGAACGAACGAACGAACAAAAAACAGCCTCGGCAAGGTTACGTTTCCATGCGAAAGAGTTGACGCACGATGGGGCAAGTTGGAGTGCGAGCAACGTGCCTGCGATCTACAAGGGACTAATAATACCAACTCCATCGACTTCTTCTGATGTTTCACTTGGCTTTGAAGATAGTTCAACCTTGCTCTTCAATTCATATTTTTTTTTCGTTTTTCTTTTTGTATATCATGCAAGAGAAGACGGAAATATTTCTTATTACATTTACATACATCATCAGAGATGGGAGGAGACTGATTTCCTTTTCTTTACTGATCCCTATCAAAGGGCCGTCGTTTGGGCCCAATTTTATAACGGGCCGTTTAAAAAGACTTATAAGCCCGACAAGGCTAGGGTTTCGTTCGCGGCCGGTAAATATAAATACAGATCGATTTTCTGCCACCACTCAAAAAAAGCCTAGTGAGATTGATAGATAGATCTTCTGTTAGCTCGGCGCAGTTGTTGATTTGATCGGGCGAAGAAGGAAGATGGGCCACGCAAACATATGGAACGCTCACCCTAAGACCTACGGCGCCGGATCGCGCACCTGGTAAAATCGATCAGTAGTTGATTCCTCTTACATATGTTGATTTGTTGTTTTTTTTATTGCGGGGTTGAGAAGCAATTCTATTTTTTCGGATACAGTTTTACTGATTTTGATATGAGATTGGAGCATTATGCCGCTTGTAGTACAGTTGCTACTCGTGTTCTTAATCCGTGGCATATGGGAAAAAGCGCCGTTGTTTATTTTTTGGCTTACAGTATTTGTTTCTATAATTCATTCGCTGCTCAGTAGTTTGGTTCTTGGCTTGATTATCTCAATCTGAAAACTTTTATTGATTTGAAAAATTGCACAGCCGTGTGTGTGGAAACCCACACGCAATTATAAGGAAGTATGGGCTGATGTGCTGCAGGCAATGCTTCCGAAGCAATGCCAAAGAGATTGGCTTCATCAAGGTACTTACAATTCACAACCCAACAAAGGAACTCGAATTACCTGCTTTTTTTGGGCATATGTCTTTCGATATCATGCTAATTTGAAAGTTCAAGTAATTCTAATGATGTGCGTGTTTGTCTGTTCTTTTTAACGTCCGAATCTTCTTACACACATCCTTTGGCTTTCTTTTGCAGTATCGCTGAGATCGTTTGAAAGAGGAGAGAGTCTTTTGATGTAATCCATTCCTACTCAGGGATTTTATCGTTCGTTTTCCTTTCAGTTAGTTCAACTTCCCTGTCTTGTTGGTCGCAGATCATGGCTGTGAAGCAAGAACAGATTGTCCTAATATTTATCTATCTATCTATATATACTTCGTCAATCATTCAGTGATTTGTTTATCTGTGCTTTCAGTTTCGTTGGAAGCGTTCCACAGTGAAAAATCAACCCGTCGAAAACTTGCTTGAAAACTAATAAAAAGAAAACCCTTTTGTCGAAATCAACAGTTCACTTACTAATCCACAGCTAACTGATCTCTTTAGCTAGTTAATTACCACCACAACATTACACAACTAAGTTCTAAAATCCCATTAAAACAGCAACTACAAAAAGAAAAGAAAACAAACAAACCATCAGCCCACCGAGCTCCTCCCCTTTCTCGCCGGAGTCAACTTCCCTCCACCACCTCCGCCGGCGCCGCCCTCTTCGTGACTCTCCGACGAGTCCGACCCGCTATTATTCTCACCATTCTTCCCCGACCATATCTTCGAAAACAATCTCTTGGACATAATCAACCCCTTAACCCTACCAAAAGCAGCCTTATCAACACTACTAGGCCTTCCCTCCCCTCCATTAGTAACAACCCTAGTAGCACCACCACCACCATTATTACTCAGCCTCATAGCAGCCAATTCGCCCCTCAAAGCCCTCAACTCCTCCGCCGAGGCAACGTTGTCCCAGTCTTCATCGTTGTTAGTGGTCGTCGTGGACCTCGAGCTTGCGTAGTTAAGGTCCTTGATGGCTCTGGGCAGGTCGGGCGTGGTGCTGCCCGAGTTAGCCGAGGCTCGAACTTGCTCGAAGAAGAGCACTTGGACCACCACTCTTAAGGGCAGCCTCTCATTCTGCACGGCGTGCATGCAAGCCTCGGCTGAGAGCTTCTTACAGTCCATTAGTCGACAGATTCTCTTCCTCTCGCTTTTGCTTATCCCGGGATGCTCCTGTAATAAAAAGATTTTACAGGTCGGTAAGAAATGAAGAACCCATGTCGTTTTCTGAGATGGGTCAAAGGGTTGTGCGTGAAAAAAGGCAGCTTTTTTTTTTTTTACCTTGAGGTATGTATCTATGGCTCGATAGAGACCGTCGTGGGAAGGTCGAGGAAAGCTAGAAACCATGTCTGCGATGGAAGCGAAGGAAGAAAGAGGAAGGTTTGGGTCCTTTGCTATCTCGGCGAGGTAAGAATCCACGAGCTTCGCCACCATGAGCTTCGAAGCTTCGGATAATATGGATACTGCTGGCCTTTGAAGTTCTTCGATTTCACCGCTCTTTTCTGTTACTTTCTGTTCTTGGGTGCTGAAACCTTCGAGCATTTTCTGTACGATTTGGACATCGTAAATCAATAGATCTTCCACGGACGCCTCTTCTAACTGCTGCCCGATTCTCCTCACAAGGGCTGCCCTAACCAATTCCCCAGAATCTACGGAGACGACCGCCTTGAGAAGCTTCAGCAAGAAATTGCAAGAAACACAGCCTTTTTCTTCGGGCAGAAGCCATACAATTGTCTCAAGAATGGCGCGAAGCTTAGGGACATCTTCATTTGAGACGACGTTCTTGCCAGAGCCAGGCAACTTTCTGTAAGCGTATGCTTTTAGGGCTTCTCCCACCAATTCGTTGGCCATCTTCCCCTTTTCTTTGATGGCCAAAACGACCCTTTTGTATAAATCTACGTCAAGCTCGCAAAGGTCTTCGACCCACCAATCGCCGGGCACGGTTTTGGTCCTAATGCCATTCCAAGTCAGCTCATCGCCGCCGTTCTCCTCTGTGAGCTTCTTACGGTTGTAAGAATAGGACCAGTCGACTTTCGAGACATCGACTGAGGCCATGGAAGCAATGGCTTCGATGCAGTGGGCGGTTAGCTTGAGCTCTTCTGCTAAAGGGAAGAACGGTTTCGTCGACTGAAGTACGATGATGGAATCTTTCCAGCTTCTGAAGATGCTAGAATTCAAGAAAACGTCAACTTTGTAGACGAGGTTTCCCTTCTCTACGCTTTCGTACATCTCAAGAAACTCGGCGGCACAGCGAACTGAGACGACGTTGTAGGCGTTTAGTGTTACTGACATTCCGTAGCAGAACTTTGCGCACGTTTCGAATGCGATCGAACCGCCCGGGATTTCGTGGATTTCGACCTCTCCATCGTTTAGCGACGAAACGAGCTTCTGTAAGCGTGGGCTTTTGGAGAGAAGTGGGAACTGCAGAGAATCAATGGATAACACATCAGTTTAGGTTTTTCATAACAGGGATGAATGGGGTTTCTATCAATCAGTTAGTTACCTTGTGAAGGTAGAACTTCACTTCGCCTACGTTGATTACTATATCAGTTGCTAACTCACTCCCCACATATCTGCAGAACAAGAAAGCGTTATAGCTTCGAAGGAAAAGCTAATTGCTTATGAGGAAGAACTAAGAAGATAGAGTTTTTTTCTGACCTTATATCCCCATCGCTCTGAAATGAATCAGGCTTAGATCCAAGCTTCATAAACTTCATCTTCTCAGCTTAAAGATCCAATCTTTTTCTATCTTTTTTCTTCCTCTGTGAGTTCTTAATCCTTACAAAGCAAAGCTTACTAGCCCAGATCAAGTTCGGACATTCACGGTGATTTGAGACAGGGTTGGGGTCAAGGAAGAAAGAGAACTCTCGTGGAAAGAAAATGTGGAAATACTATGAAGTGGTGGGACTGTGATATCTGAAAATGGGCAATTTCTTGAACTAAGTGAGATCCAAAATAAGGAAAAAAAAAAAAAGGGGGAAAGAAGTATGGCAAATCTGAAGAGCAGAGGCTAAGGCAGTATTCGTTTATCTGGTTATCTCTTTCTGATTTCTTGAGAGAGAGAGAGAGAGAGAGAGAGAGAGAGAGAGCAAGGGCTTTTTGTTACAGATTTCAAGTTAGTAAAGAAATGGATTCACTTAAATGGGAAGAGAGCCAGCGAAGAGTTTGTTTCCTTGGTCGGAGGCAAAGCCCACGCTCTACGCAGTTACCTAACAGCAAAAGGAGACATAAGCTACAGATAGATTCAAAGCACTAAATTATTACAGAGGAAAAAACATTAAATTCTCTCTCAAAACAATAAAAAAAAAATATGATTTCCCAAAGCCACACAGCAAGTCCCCACTTGATTTGGACATGGTTCTTTGATCAAAATTTGATTTTCTTTTTTGCTAACCACATAATGTCGCTGAAAGGGAAATAAAGATCTATAATAAGGGGCAATAAAAAGCTTCAAGTTCCCAAATCTTGTAGAAAAAAACATAAACAAAGCATCAAACACGTGCTGTGTAATAAATTTTTTTGTGCAGTTCAAGGCCTGCAATGGAAAACAGCATCTTATCGTATCAGTTGAATCAACCACCAAAACTGTAGACAACGAGCATCTCTCAGGATACAGTTTGTCAAAGCTGAAGATAAACTATAATGCGTCTATGTAGTGGTGTATATAGATTATAGATGAAAAGATCTTGTTTTCAGACATTAAAAAAAAAAGGAATCCTTTTTTTCTTCTCTTAACACATAACAAATGAGTCAAAAAAGAAATCAGAACACATGACCAAGACATGTGCTGTAAAAATTATGCTTGCTGCTGCAATTAAAAAAAGTGGGGAGAAAGAAGAAGGAATATTCAAAGAAAGAAACATTTGCTTAAGATTCTTTCTTGGTCAACAGACAAAAGCCCAGAAGCCACTCTACATGTAAAAACGAACGAAAACCAAGACTTTCTGTTTATTCGTTATCAAGAAAGAAAGGTATCCAAGAAAATGAACATAGACAAGGTAATACAATGCACATATGAATGTTAGGCAAGTTGAGGAACCTTATTGAAAACAACCAGACATCAATAGTCCACCACGAAGAATAAAAAAGAAAAATGGCCACAGTTCTCTCTTTAAAAAGAAAGACACGATTTTGTGAGGATAATCGAGAAGAAAGAGGAAAGAAGATTAGATTAAAATGCTCCTCAGTAATGCACAGGTAGCTCAGCTCAGCACTAACTTAAGAGCTTACCTTTTTCCCAGAATGACCATTACAACATATCACTTCTCGGAATATTGCTCCTTTTTCTCTTTTATTTTCTAGTTTTGGGGAAGACAACAAACAGCAAAGGTTAAAAATCATAAAAACAAGAAAAGCCCGGTTTTTTTTTTTTTTGCTGGTTCTCAAAAGGGAAGTCTTTTCTTTTTCCTTTGCTATAAAACGATGAATATGGTAATGTAAAAGCACGCCATACACTGACGACTCAACTTTCTTGTTCCCTTCTCTGTCTTCAACTTCGAGTGCGCGGTGGACTGCTTAGGCCCATATATCTCTGTCTATCTTTGATAAAAAAAAAAAAAAATAGAAATATATATATATATATATATATATTCCAATACTATAAATAACTGTTGTTAAAATATAAAATTATGTGTAATTATACATAAGCCATATATAGATACCATATGTATTTATTGAAATGCACAGTACCGTAGTAGTGTAGCTACTTACGCAAACGCAATTAGGGGTGTTCATTCGGTTATAACCGAACCGAACTTTCGGTTATCCGAAAGTTCGGTTCGAGAATTTCATTAACCGAAAACCGAACCGAAACATTTCGGTTCGGTTTCGGTTCTAACCGAATTTTTTCGGTTCGGTTCGGTTAACCGACCAAAAAACCGACTTTTAATAAAAAAAAATAAAAATTATACTATTAATATGATTTAAATTATAAATATATATTATCATATATTATTTGCATGAAATTTTAATTTACCTCATTTTTTCCATATTTTATTAAATATATTTATTTGATTTATATTACAAATTATAATTATAATCTCATATATATATATATTTGTATAAAATTTCAATTACCTAGTATTTTCCATATTTTATTACATATAGTGGATAAATTATTAAATACGAAATATAACAGTATATCATTATATATTTTATATAATAATATATTTGTATATAAGAAATATCAAGAAATAGTAATTCGGTTTTCGGTTCGGTTCGGTTTACCGAAGTAATAAACCGAAACCGAACCGAATTAATTTCGGTTATCAAAATACAAACCAAAAACCGAACCGAAATTTTTCGGTTCGGTATTCGGTACGAACCGAAACTTCGGTTTCGGTTCGGTCGGTTATAAGACATTTGAACACCCCTAAACGCAATGCCTTCGCAAATGATGTGATAATGAAAGGTCAAAATTCAAAACTAGTGCAACTTGTTATCCTATCTGAGTCAAAGTCTTCATTTTTTTAGTACGTTGAATTTGTATAATGTGACGGTGATGGTCAACGGAAAAAGCTCAGTCTTATCTATAAGTGGAATGCAGAAGTTTACTTATTTGCTATATATTAATCAAAATAATTTTATAGTACCAAAGCGATTACCTCAAACGTATCTTTGAATATTGATTAATATCGTCCGATTTCATTTCAAGGAAATTATTAAGGACGGCAGTACATTTTTTTAAAAAAAAAGGAAAAAAGAAAAGAGAGGCATAAGTAAAGCACGATGTAGGGTGGTCATAATCACATGAAAGAATCGTATCGAAACAGATCTCACGACTAAAATAATTTTTTTAATTAAATCTGATAGAATATTTTTTTTTTCTTTTTTTTTCGAAACGGTCGAAATCTGATAGAATAACTAACTTCATAACTCATTTCTTAAGAACAGTTTGCAGGCAGGGATACGGGCGGTTCGGCACGGTATACCGTACCAAAACTGTGATACCGTATACCGTACCGAAATTTCGATATCGAAAAAAATCATACCAATATCATACCAAAATTTCGGTATACCTTAAATTTCAAAACGGTATCGTACCGAAATTTCGGTATGGTATAGGTATCATACTTTCTATACTATTCACACGGAAGGTTTTTTACCATGCGTGTCTCGTAACTCGTTAATTCTTTGTTTTCGAATTTTTAGTCAATTTAAACTCCTTAGGCCCCATAAGATGGATTATTTTAATTCATAAAATGACCTTAAATAATTTACATATTTTAGTCAGTCTCCTTAGTAAGACAACGAACTTTACATAACCACAAAATACAACTTTATATACAGATTAATTAAAATGAAAAGGCTATTTAAAAAATTAGTGAAGATTAACAAAAGGTAATTGCATTGCATCTTCACGCTTTCAAAATCCTGAAGAAAAAACATTAAGGCTGCGTTTAGTTTGCTGGATGAGAAAATGCATGATTAAAAAGCCTTTTTAAAAGTACAGATAATAGTCTTGTCTATCATATACCATATCTTGTTCACTTGCTAAAATTTGTTAACTGATATCTCATTTTATACCTGTACTTTGACAAATATACCCTTACATCATAATGTGTAATCACGAAGCCACGAACTGATCTGATGAAAGTTCAATTATCGCCACAAAGATCCAGAGCATCCATATGACATCATAAAATTAAAATTTCTCAGCTCGCTACTTCCCATCCACAAAGATCCAGAGCATCCACAAAGTTCTTCCCTTGAAGAGAGTTGAGCGCACTGGTGGCGTTGTTAGTACTTCGGCGTTGAAATGGAAGATCTTCGCCTGCAAATGGAGGAAACTGCTTAGATTAGCTACCAAATGAACATACAGCGAATAATTCACATGATACGCCATTTAATTCATCTCAACAATGTCAGAAATTTTCTTTCTGCACACTGAAAGTTTTGGGATAAGCTTAGAGGCAAAAGACTGAGGATCGAATACAAACTTAGCCTGGAAACAGAACGCCTACCAAATGTTCGATGAAATTCCATAATCATCTTGCTGTCATCTTGCTGTCGTCGCCGTACCCAATCTTCATGTAAGTCTTCACCGTCATCTTGTCGGCGTCAAATTCGACGCCGAGAGGGAGGACTTTAATTAATCGATTTCCAGCGGCATCGTCTCGCTAGCCATGGTCTGCCCAAAAACTTATCGGGCGTTTGTTCACGTAACGAAAGCTTTTTAGGGTTTCAGATGGAAGGGGCTTTTGGTAATTTCAGATTTAGTAGGGCGTTTGGGCTTATTATCTTGGCAAAACCCATGAGATAATTTATCTAGAGAGCTCTGGTTTATTGTAACGGGCCAAGTTTTTTCTCAGGCCCTATACAATGAATTTTTTGGCAACTGAACATGATTATCATAGATAATTTGGGTCTTATCTTGCCTTATCGGGGGAAGTGAACGCAGCCAAAGGCAAAAATTAAACGTAACTTGAGTTAAATAAGTTATCGTAATAATTAAGAAACATGTAGGTGTATGTATTTATATATATATATATATAATATTAAAAATTTTAGTATTTCGGTATAATCGGTATACCTAATTTTTAAAATTTTCATACCATTACCGTACTGAAAATTTTCGGTACGGTATCATACCTTATCAAAACTTCGGTATACCAATTTTTTTGATATTTTCGGTACGTTTCGATACGATAAGGACGGTGTATCGGTATTTCGGTATATTTTCCAATTCCTATGCAGGCATTTAATATTGGATACACATGGATGATTTAGTTATTTATTTTATTTGGGTTACGAAATAATAAAACAGCCTGGCTATTTCAAAAAGAAAACATAAATGAGAGTTGGCTAATAATGATAAAATTTCAGAAAAAACAATTAATGAAAATTAAAAAGGCTACTCAAAGCTGCAAAAATTGCAGAAGCCTATAGCTTTACCTTACCCTTGGTGGTTGCAGCTTGTAATAAAATTTCTGAAAAAGGGGGATAATAATAAAATTCATGTAATATTTACTTCGTACCTCAATCAATCAAATCTACCTCAATAATGTGGAAAAATCTTCTGCTGTCTAATAATTATACTGGAGGGGAGACAGTTGTTATAATTATTAATTACACACACTTTTCTTACATTTACCATTTGAATAATAATGGTGTCACCCACCTTACCAAAGTATAACCGTATTCTACAATCGTACAAAATACAAAGTATACACACTACGTAAATAAATAACGTATTTTATTATTTTATATTCCCGGAAATTCCTCGTAAAAATTACATGGAAGCTGTAATATCAAGGCATTCTCTATTGGGCTGGCTTCAAAAGTCTAGCCCAGTAATCAAGGCCCATTTAACTTGAAAAGCCCATTAAGGAAACTCGCTAGTGATTTTACTTGCTTGTAGGCAAAGCATAACTAACACGTTGTAATAATACACGGCAAAGATATGTATATGCTTTCCTTTGCTTCTCAATTTCCTAAAGTACAACTAATCTTAGCTAAGCATCCTAAACCTTCTTATCTGGCAAACTAGAATTTTGTTGACAGGTAATAACCTTTAATTAAGGAACGAGAATAAATAACAAAATCGTATTTTTTTTTTAAATAATTGAAGAGATCGTAAGGAGAGTTGATGTTAATTAGTGTTCAAGAAACGTGAATGAACATGTTGAGCAATGATTGGGATAATTATAAGTTGTGTGTGTGGGTGTGTTTGTGCGTTGCAATTCTAATTTCTATATCCCAATAACGAGTGAAATAAAAGAATCACATTCTCAATAATAGACAAATTCAATTTTCCTATACATGATTAATCATCAATTCGAACAAAAACCCATAAAGAAAACGAAAAATCAAACCCCTAATCGAATAATAACAATAACTGTCAAAAAAATGAATGAAAAACAATCCTAGACGTAGTATAATCGTTTCCTAAGAAGATCGACTAAAATTAACACGTATATGTTTTCTTAAATTTTACACTCAAGAAGTTAATAGGGGCAAAGAACTTTCAACTTCCTCATCATAATTAAACTCCCCGCAAGGTAAATTCAAGTCGAAGTCCCTCAAAAAGCCACCGCCGGCCGAAGCCGCAACCGCGTGCTCGCCGGAGTTGACACCGCCGGAGGCAGTGGTCACGGTGGCTCTGCTCTTAGTCCCGTGGGATCGTAGTGCATGCGCATATGACCACCCAAAGCCTGCCCCGTCGGAAAAATCTTGGCACAAACCGAACACTTGTGAGTTTTGCCGCTAGGATTAAGGGCCGATTTAGACGCGGCGGCGGAGTTGCCGGCGTCTTCGGAAGCTTCGGCGGAGGAAGGTGGCTTGGCACGGTGGCTGGCCTTGTGGCCGCCGAGGGCTTGGTAAGAAGGGAAAGACTTCTCGCACACGTTGCACCTATAGGATGCGTTTGTGGTACGACCATGCTCTTCTTGGCCGTCGTCTCTCTTGGAGTCAACGGCGGCGTTGGAGGGATGTGATTCTCCGCCGCCGCTTCGGGCGAGCATAACGAGGCAAAAGGCCAAGTACCTATCATCTTCCTCCGATTCGTGAGAAGTCATATCGATCCTCGCTCGCTTCGAACGCTTGGACTTCGTCCACGTGTCCACCTCATCGAAGCGGTGGCGTATGGTTGGTTGAGAATTCAAGGCTTCAAGAGCCATAGTTGCGTTTGAGAAATTTAGACTAAAAAGAAAGTATTAATTTTTTGTGTGGAGAGAGGATTTCTTTTAGTTACAGAAGTGAATTGTGGGAATATGTGTCAAGGGATCTTATATATATATGAGAAAGCGTGTGTGTGTGTGTTTTGGAGATAAGTAAGAGTATGCGTGGGAGAAGAGGTGGAGGAGTTGAATAGGACTTACGAAACTATCAAGTATTAATTTAGTTTTTATGTGTTCTTTATCTATCTAAAGACGGATTAGGATTGGAAGAAAGAAAGAAGTTTAGGTGGACAAGTAAAGAGGTCGTCGTGACACGTCCCATTGCGAGTTTTATTTGAACACAATTTTCTTTTTCCTTTTTGTTTTTTGAGGTCAAAGTGAAGTGTGGGAGTGAGAGAATACGGCACAATTCAATACGCGTTAGGTCACTTTCACATAGTGAGTTGTGTGTGTGTGGTTTACATGATGACGACGAAGTCCTCTGAGTGAGAAATGAACGACTTTGACATACGCTTTAAATTATGATTTTTTCCCAAAGTCAAAAAATATAAAAAAGAGTATACGTATATGCACACGTTTTCATATACACCGTTAATTCAAAGAACAAAAAGGTTAGCGCGAAATTTTTAGGTGCACCGTATGTGTAAGAAAAGCATGGTGAGTATATTTACTCTTTCCCTACATTTGTGAACACATTCAACACGTGTAGTTTGAAAGGTATCTTATCTATTAGGTCCTCCTATCTATTTTGTCTTCAATTAGAAAGAAGGAAAGAAAGAAATACACCTAAACTTTCCTCAAGACTCCATTACTCCGACGCGTGTGACGATGATAGTTAACCATTATATTCCATTTTTATTTTCTAAAATAGGATATCCCTCCCCTTATAACAAAGGGTACTTCCGTAAATTCCATGTTCACTTGCGTACAGCATACATGCTTCCCATGCCAACCCAACCTAGACAAGACTTTGAGGATCTTACCGTGAGATAGTGGAAACCTGGCAATTAATTCTCGGCGGCGCCGACATGCCACGTGGATACATTCTAGAACAAAGGGGCACGCGCCATGCTTCTAATGAGCTCGACGCTTTTTAAGTCCCAACAATTTTTTATGTGTGAAAGAATTAAAGAAAACATAGTATTTTATTCATATCAAAATAGAAACTAGACCCTCAGCTCAGGTGGCAGAGCACAACAAAACGTAATCATCACAAATCCACTTCCAAGTAACAAAAACTTGAGTGCAAGTACACAATCTATCCCACTAATAATCCTTATCCGATTAGCATATCTGTTTCAAAAGTGTAGCTAATAATGAGAGAATGATTAAGAATAGTACTGATGGGCAGTCCAATCATACTCCACAAAGAAAGTTATATATTTATAAGGTAAGAGTAAATGACAATATAGTTGTAGCATATGTTGTCCTAGGTAATTTGCTTTTCCAGCGCTTACATAAATATAGTACCTGAAAAAGCTTTTGCAGCTAGCCATGATTCGACATCATAAATCAACTATGATACTTCTGGGGACTTAAAATGTATCGTCATAGTACGTTGTTATAGAACGACAAAAGGTCACAAACACAGAAGAACGTAACACAAGATGATCGTCATATGCCAATTAGAGGTAATGATAATAGGATTCTATCAACAAGGAAATGATAGTAGTACATAAATTGACCTTCGAAGCAAGAACTCTAACCCCTCTTTTCCTCATTTGGCTGGAGTTGATTGTACTTTGGGCTTAGGCTTCACTTCCACTTCGTTTACACCGCGGATGAATATGGAATCTGGTTCGTGTCTAGATAAACAAAGGAAATTCAGTGGATCAAGAATCAAGATAACTATATGGATATATGTGTATATTTTAGAATTGACCAAAGGGAACCACTTAACCCATACGGTTTGTCTCCTTCTTCGTACGTGTAGCTAGATGCAACAGCCAACAATCTGCCATCTCTACTAAAGGACAGAGCTGCAACACTTGTTGGGTACTTGGGATACTAAGCAGAACATAGGATGGAAGAGAAAAAAATCAGCATCCAATTATTCAACTTTAAGAAGAAATGGCAAGTAAACATTAGTTTTACCTGATACAATCTCTTCTTATTGTTCCCATCCCAGACATTGACAATACCATCACAACCCCCAGTAGCAAATGTGCCGTAACTAAAAAGATTTCCAAGTTAAAAATAAAAAATGAGAAAAGGACGATTTGTGAAACCCGCATAGTTTTAAGCTTAGGGGATGAGATGCAAAATCATTTCTGCTATGCAAATTCTAGCATCACAAAATCCATACACAACATTACAAAATGAGGATATAGCTCAATGCATGTCTTGATACGTAAATAATGTCAGCCAATCTGGCGTAGCTCACATGGGGTGAAATGCGATGGTGTTCACAGGGTAGACAATGTCTCTTCCAGCCTCAGATTTACGATGACACTTAAATGCATACCTGCATAGACAAATCATCAAGAGGGTAAATTGTTGATAGAAAAGGTAGAAAATTTCATCGAAACCGTTAATGATACAAGTCAGCTTACTTCTTCGATTGACCAGCCTCTGAAAGATCGAAAAACTCCATTGAAACTCGGCCTTCCACAGAACTAAGAGCATAACCTATCAATCCAGATGCAGTCCAAATTTATTGACTAAGAAAATTCCCATGGTTAAAACTTGGGCTAAAGTGAAGAATACTGAGTATAATCTCTACCTATCTCATTATCTGAAAATATAAGCAATAGTAGAGGAAGAAAGACAAACTCAGACTAAGAACTCACCTGTACCATCGGGATAGCAACGAACACATCTAGTTTGGTATTTCAAAGAAGATTCCCTACGTTGTTCAGGTTGTGACATGTTCCGTATGTCATAAATGTTTACATGTCTTCCAGTAGTTGCAACCACCAAACGGTTTCCAACTAGAGACATGGAGTAAACGCGCTCAGGCTGAGCATATGTCCCAACAAGTGATCGTTCTTGACCACTTGCACCTCTGGGATCCCAACACTTTAAGGTTTTGTCCCAACTTCCAGTAATGACTTGGCCTAAACGAAAAAATTATGTCCGAACGATTGGGTCGAAGGATATTCTATGTTTGAGATGATCATGGACTTTTAGAATCAATGACCTTACCAGTCGCATAGTGATACTCGACGCAGCGGACAGGTGCATCATGCCTCCCCAAAATATCCTCCATATTGTTGTTGAATTCAAGCCTAACGAGATAAACCCAGTAAAAAAAAGTAATAGTTACATCAAATGATATGCAGAAACCGAAATGCTCACCAGCAGCCAAGCCCGAAAAAGAAATGACATAAAAGTAGTAAATTTCACCTCCTAACAGTGTGATCAGCTGAAGCGCTAAACCCAGAGGAATCATCATGAAAGCAACAATCCAATACAGCACCGCCGTGCATGAACTCCCCTCTCAGCACGTTCGCACTCGCATCATACAATCGAACACTCTGTACGAGCATAAAATAAAAAAGCTACTACAATTAAAAATTGCTGAAGAAAGGAAACCGAAAATAGCGGCAAGCAAACGGCTCGTTCGATTGAAACGGAAATGACCTTATCCCAAGAAGAGACGAGAAGGTTATCACTGTGGTTGGAAAAACGAAGGTTAGAGATCCCGTCAGTTGGGGGGTTCGACAGCTCTCGGCCAATTGACGGTGGTGGCGGCGGTGTTGACGCCGTCATGATCGCCGTAGAATTCGAGAGATTTGTGCGGAAAAAAGGGGACCGAAATGATAATAACTGAAGACCTCAAGATTCTGAGAGCAAAAAGAATTCAAATTCAAAAATCGTATATGCTCTCAACTCAACGGTAGGTAGGTTTCTCAATTCTATTCTAGGTTTTCAAATACAATACAATTGGGGACTCGTGAATCCACGCGCCACCCTTTCTTTGGCCCTGATTGAATAAATGGGCCTAATCCTAATAGGCCCATCACCTTTTTTTTCTCTTGGGAGACGCCACATTACCTATCACTTTCTATTTTTTGTTACTACTTTATGTTCTTTTCGATTTTTGTTCTATTGATGTTTAACTATATAATACGTATCCATTAGAATCTTATATGATAAATAAAAAAAAAAGAAAAAAAAGCATATACATGAACCATCCATCCTAAATTCTTTAATTGCAACTTGGACTTTTCTGAGAAAGAAGAAAAAGAAAACCATTCTAGTTGTCGTAATGAAAATGACCATCTCAAACTCAAAGTCAAATGAATAAATCGATGTGATAACTCGTTTTTAACGATGATGCATGCGCTGATGTCAGCAAGACACGATCAGCAGTTCGTTCTTTATTCTTTAGCTACACATGCAAGAAAAATAATAGGATAACGTTTATCATGTTAGAAATTCCGGTCAACTACGGTAGGTAAAAATATGCCAAACTCACGAGTTGAATTAATAAACAATAAATTAATTATCCCACTTTCATCTTCAGCCTCAGCCGCCGATAAAAAAAAACATTATAATCGTCAAAATGGCTTCCCATTTTACCTTGAAAATTAAGCAAAAGTCAGAAACAGCTAATAATCCAAAACGCGTTACCGCCAAAAACAATCAGCTTTTGACTTTGACCAACCAAACCTTTCACCATATATATATATATAATCATCAACTCAGAATATCATACACCCCCCCAAAAAAAGAAATCTAACTCCTTAAATAAGAAATCGAACACTAGATATACGATGGAAGGTCTAATACCATTAATTTTTAAAGCCATGAAGAAGCAAAGGCCGGCGGCAACGACCTACATACGCAGCCTCTCCGACAACTCCACGTCAGGTGGTCGGAGCTACCACCGCCTCATCAGTGGCGGAGATGCGGCGGCGGACGGTGGCTCTTTCCACCGCCGGACGCAGTCGGATTTTCAGCCACCGGTTGGTTCTAATCAGTTTTCTGGACCGTCGTCGGAGGGTTTGAATGGGTATTATGCAAAGAGCTTTCTGTCTCCTTCGAACGTTGTTACAGATGAAGGATTGAGACACAGATAGGTCGTGTTTCTGAACAATAATCTTGCAAGAAATGTTTAAATTTTTCGCAAGTTATATCTTCAATTTTTTATTTAGCATTAATGTCGTTTGTTGTGTTGTAACATAGGATTGAACGAAGTGTAAATTTGAAGTTTGTGGTGCATGCAAAAGTGCAATTTTTAATATGTATCATTATGTATATAAGATTACTAGCATCCGATTTCTTTTCTCATTTTAATGCGTAAACTTACTCAGTCACACCATTCATTCACTATAAAAACAGTGGGGGTAGTGGCCATAATTCAAATGAAACATAAAAATGCTCAATAATTAACTAAACAGTAATGGCAAGAGCTTTATTACCAACGGTGTTCTTGATCATGGTGGTCTATTTCTCCCTCATCTCAGGCAAGGATTCATGTAATAAATAGTCTTAACATATATAATCGTATTTAATATCCATATATAATGTGTATATATTGTTTTAAATGAAGGTTTTCATTCACTTAATTGCCAATAGTTAGCTGTGAAAGAGACATGCACGTTTCACAAGGATGGTTCGTGCGACGAAATATGCAAGAGAAATGTAAAGGGTCGTTTGGACAAAGCATTCTGCGAAGAACGCACTGATAGCAAAGGACGCCATAGTTACTTCTGTGGTTGTTTCTACAACAGTTCTTAAGGTCGAATATTTTTGGAAGAATATTAATAATTGAAATGCAATAATAAGGTTGGCCCAATTGCGAAAGCCCATAAATTCTTTGAAGAATAAATATTTTTTCTTTCAATATTAAAAATGAAACCTGCCAGGCAGGACACACAAAAGAGAGCACGTGGCAAAGGGAATTGAAAGTTGGAGTAGCTTTCGCAGTGTCATAAAAAAAAGGATTTGCTATTATAGAGACCAAGACCAGTCAATCACGAGAATCGACGTTACTATTTAATTCAATCAATATATGAAATAAAAAAATTATTAAATGAAATGTTCCATTCCATGTATCCATCAATTATCATGCGTTTACAGCTGCCGGGGAGTAGAGATCATTTCATCAGAATCATATTATAGGGTTGGAAATACAACAAACACATAATAATCACTTCTCCAAAAAATAAATAATTACCATTAATTACTTTAACCCTTCAATCTTGCCACATATTTATAAATCTCATTATTCACCTCCTTCAAAGTCTTCAACCCTACTCTCCTCTCTCTCCCTCTCTCTCAGTTAACATAAATTACATATAAAAAAAAAAGAAAATATTCTGGAAAATAAGTGTAAGACGAAAGAAATGTGGTCACAGTTATTTAAGCTCAGCCAATCGTAAACCGCCATGTGTATGCGCCACCACTGCCAAGACATCATCATCATCATCAATGAAACGTCAACCACCGAGCGGCGTCGAAAGATCGGCCGACGACATCATCCCGACGCGGCACCTCCGCCGCTCGACGACGAGCAATCGTCGTTTCTTACCAGATTGCTCGCGTCGGAGACCCACTACATGCCCGACCCGGATTACGTCCACCGATTCCGAATCCGACCCGTTCATCGCCAGGACGCCATCAGCTCCATTCTCAAGGTATCATCGCTAATAAATTCGAAAAGATTTGTTTTTTTTAACGAAAAAGCTTCACGTTTTTCTTTACAGCACAACTGTAACTACTACAACTGGACTCTACTAAAATCCATAAAGTTGAATGGCTTTAATTGATATTTAATTAATTTATTTTTTATTCCCAGGTGAGCGACCATTTTGGATTCAGACCTGAGACTGCATTCCTCTCCATCAACTACATGGATCGCTTCCTATGCTCACATACACTTCCAGTACGTGAAAGAACAAAAAAAATACCATTTTCTTGTTTAAAATGATGTCTTTTTGCCTTGATTTTCCTGTAAAAAATAGCGATTTTCGGATGAAAATGTGGAAAATAGGAAATAGGATGGGCGTTTCAGCTCGTATCAGTAGCTTGTTTGTCGCTTGCGGCGAAGATGCAGGAAATCAACGTTCCTCTGCTATTGGACCTGCAAATGGTGGGTGGTCAAGCGTACGTTTTTGAGCCGAAAACTGTGCTGAGAATGGAGCTTTTGGTCATGGCTACTCATCAATGGCGATTGCGTTCAGTTACTCCTTTTGATTACCTGCACCATTTCGTTGAAAAGATTTCGGGTTCTAAAATCGGAGGAGATGATCAGAAATCTCTGTCTTCTACCATCGTACTCGACACAACCCGCGGTGAATAAATCTCTGATTTTTCGTTTTTTGTTTAATTTCATCTGGGCAACTGGCTTGATTCTTGAATCGATCGATCCATGGAACAGTGATCGATTTCTTGAAATTTCCGCCGTCGGTGATCGCCGCGGCAGCCGCCGTATCGGCGGCGGGGATGGAGGTGGGCTTCTCCGACGCCTTGGACGCGAGACTGAACAAAGTAAGGTCGAAAATAGTAATAGGAACATTTTCAGGGACGTAAAAGAAATAAATATTAGGTTCGCGGTTTCCCGGGAAAATATCGATATATTATTTTATGGTTTTTATTACTAGGGTATGGTTCGAAGCTGTCACCAACTAATGCAAGAGTACTTAGTGGACACGTGTCCGTTAGACAAAAGCGAGCCAGGCGAGGATCGTACGGCGCCGCCGAGTCCTGTCGGCGTACTCGAGACGGCGGCTTGTGTGAGCTGCGACACGCATGTAGTCGGCGGAAGCAAGCGGCGGAGGTTGTCTGACGCCGATGATGTACACGAACCGTGATATATATAGAATACATATTTATTTTCTAAATATTATTTTGTGGGATGGGAATGGATCGTTCTTTATGTCTTATTATTTGTCGGACAGAGGGAGTGAATTTGAAGGAATTTTAATTTAATTTTTTTTTACCTGTTTTTATAGGTTTCTTAATTTAATAAAACATTTTCAACCTAAAACATTTTGAAGAAGGGAAAATGAACATGAAAACAGAAATTGTACGTTTGTAAAGTCGCATCGTCCTTTCAAATGGGTACACCGTACACTTTTGACGAGCCTTAGGGCTTTGCCACGTGTCGGACAAAATATACGTAAAAGGATATATTTGAATTGAGGCAATTTAAAGTTTTAAAGTAGGTTTGAGAGTCTAAAAAAATTATTGTCTAAAGGATCCATTTTTTGTAATAGAGATAATGACCTAAACTTAAAAAGTGTTATAAATGTATATGAACTGCATCGGATGATCGTTTTGTGGTATTGCAGAATAATAAAATGGTACTGCAGAACAATGAAGTGGTACTACAGAAATCGGATCCTTAAAACTATATTTTTTCCTGACATGGCCTGAATCTTAAGTGAAAATTTTGACAGGGCCTAAAAGGAAAATTCCGTAAATAAAATCAACTCCATCTCTAATTGTAATTTACTTTTAAAAAAAAATCTCTCTCATTCCATCTCTCCCTTTCTTTACATGTGTAGCACACCCAATGTGTTTGCAAATATATTAAATTATTGATCGCGTGCGTGTATGTTTAAATAAAGGTTTGTGCAAGTACGTCAAGTAATAATTAAAACGAATATATTATAACTAGAACCACGAGCGATAGGCAGTGTACCTAACGTTTGTAATATAGCTATAGTGAATAGCCGAGTATCGAACACGAGGAATAAATTGAATACTAGTATTAACCTATCGACTCGATATTTAGCCTAAATAAAATAGCAGGATTTGTTTATGCTACGAATAATTAACAGAGCAACCTAAACGATTGGAAGATTAATGAAGCACGACTAGAAATAATAAGAGTGACTTAAGATGACAAGTATGTATTCGGGATTTGAATCGCGCTGGGTGCTGTCGGCTAAGGCTACGGAATATCGCTCCTACGTGATTATCGACTAAATCGCAGTAATTTCCTACCCACTCACAGATTCGCTGTCGCCCTAAACGTTCGTGGGAATCTAAGTTTAGCGATTACTAGACGGCGAGGGTCGAGTATTTGCTGTCGCCCTATACTCGAATCCTAACGTCTATGAACGGCCTAATCGTTATTTAGCTGTCGCCCTAAACGATGTACCACACATTCATATCAACACATAGACATGTTGAGACAAAGAAGCAATATCATAGAACGATAAATAGTCGAATACACGTGTTCACGATTATCCTACGCCTTAACTACGACATAACCCAACTTCATCTACTCCCAACACACAAGAGATTTAGCTACTCATATTAGGCAAAACAACAACGAGATTTAAAGGAAACGAGGATAGAGAACTCATAAAATCTTCCCTAATAAGTGAGTATGGCGGTTCTAAGGTGGAGCTCTCGTTCCTCGATCGAATGAACGTGACTGCGTTGTTGGAGCGTCTCTTACGTGTCTCCGAATGAAAGAGCAGCTTCTAGGGTTCTTCTTCCTCTTCTTTTCTGTAGGTTTTCGGCTCTATGGAGTTGTTTTTGAGTTCTGAGAAGAACTCCCCTTTTATGCATCGAATTTGGGCCAAAACCCTGAAATTAGGCACGTTCAAGGCCTCTTAACGGGCCTTCACGGCCGTGAACTACGCATTTAGGCTGACTTTTCGTCCTTTTTAAAACCTTCACGGCCTCGTACAATAGGCGTCACGGCCGTGATGGCGGCTTAAACCCTAAATATTGACTTTCTGCCACTGGTCACGGCCACTGGCAACGACATTCACGGCCGTGAATCGGATGGACTTTTCCTTCGTTGAGCTTTCTGCCTCGATTCACGGCCTATGGAGATACGATTCACGGCCGTGACTCATGAGGTGAAAGTCACTGCCAGCGTTCACGGTCTATCGCATTAAGTAGTCACGGCCGTGACTCTTAACAGAATCGCCAACCTGATGCACTGCCCTTGTTCACGGCTTGTTACATAACGCGTCACGGCCATGACGTTGGATAGTGAACGTTCTCTATATGTTCTGCCGTGATTCACGGCCTTTGCGATTGAAGTCACGGCCGTGAAACGTAATATGTATGCTTCTTTAGCTCACTGCCCGTATTCACGGGCTCTTGCGAGGATGTTCACGGCCGTGAGCTTTTCCTGGCAGCTTCATACTAAGCCATTTTTCGTTGTTTTTCGCCTCGTTTTCGTTCCTTTTCGCTCGATAACCGTTCGAAGGTCCTACAATATTTAAATGGATGTAAATAGAGCCAATAAATTCATGGAATGACCAAACTTTCCTAGTATAACCCAAATAACATAACAATAAACGTATTAAAAATACGTTTATCAATTATTTTATACTTTGTACATTTGTATTAGTAAATTATTTTTAAAATAAAATTTTGATTAAGGAAGCCAACATCATTTCTATATTTTGATTTTTTATACTTTTAAATTGTCTAATATTTCTTAGAGTGTGCGACCCTTAGGAAGCCAACATCATTTCTATATTTTGATTTTTTATACTTTTAAATTGTCTAATATTTCACAAATCAATCCTTTTTTTTAAATCAGGTGGGTACCCGATAAACCCGATCGGGTAGCATATTGCTACCCAGAAACCCGACCCGAGTATTACATCGGGTATTGGGTTTTCACCCGACTTTTCAACCACGATTGGGTCGGGTCGGGTACAAATCCGACCCCGAATGCCCACACCCTACCCACTGTGGGGTGTCCTTCACCAAATCAGATATTTTTATCGAGTCAATGATTACAATACATTAGATAAATACATTCATGTGACTGAGTTAATAGCCAACGTGGTTTTGGAGTTTCAATTCAGCTTGCATTGGTTTTTATGTCTTTGTCGATGTATTAAATTTTCTCATTCCGGTGCTTGTGTCTAAAGAGACTGTTTTTGTTCGTTTACGATAAAAAATTTTCTCTTCGAGTTCTTCGTTTGGTTTTGAGGGAGATTTTCGGTCCATTTTGGATCGATTATTTCTTGTCCAGCTTTTTCTTCTTTGTGGAGCTGTTTTACTTCTTTTTGGAGGTGTTCTTTCCCTTCTGGATAATGAATTGTAATCAGAGGGACTTTATGGGCTAGTTAGGCGCTTGTTGTTACGGAATGAAAAACTATCATTTTGTAAAAAAAAAAAGAAAAAAAGAAAGAAAGACTGGAAATCCTAGGCAAAAAAAAAATGTAACATCGTGGCGTGAATAACGTGCGAACGACCTAACTATTTGTTATCAAGATGTAAATGAATCTTTAAAAAGAAAAAGAAACTGAAGAAATGACGACGTATGTTTTTTTATTGACGACAAAGAAGGCGAAACGAAATGGATCTGCGTGGGAAGTCGTGTGTATGGGCAACAGCCGTGAACGACCAATCGCGGCCGTCTATCTGCAAAGTCGCATTCTTGATTCGACGCTTTAAATTGACGTCGTCGTGTCTCATCGCTGTCGAACTCAAAGAGGGTCCAATTCGACTAATCGAGTGATTTATACTTCGTAATTTTTTTAAGTTCTTTCATAATTGTATGGGTTTTTTTGGGTCTCATATTCATTACATAGTCGATTGATTCGGAATAATTGGATGGAATTGTAAAAAAATAAAATAAAAATTCGTTGTGTCCATTGTAATAGTGTACTAGCTATAGGGTATGGACAAGTGCAATAGGCCCAAACAGGCTTTTTCTTTCCCATGCTTTATGTACCAAATATTTATGACTTACCGACTTAATGCAAACAAAGGACAAAGGTCAAAAGGACCACTCTATTTTCCTTTTTTTTTTTCTTTATAAACTCCTTATCCAAATATTTATAATAATAATAATAATCATCATCATCTCCTGATCTCTAAACTGCTTCAATCTAATTTTATATGTCAGTAATTATTAACTTACCTTTTTACTTTCTTATCTATTTATTTATATGAAGTAATTACAATTTCATAATTTTTATTTCTTAAAATTTTGTCCTCAATAGTAAATTTTTCTTTTTATATATAATAAATAATTATATTAAATTATAATTTTATCTCTAAGAAATTAGAATAAATTCAACATGGAATTTTGATCTTGTGTTGGGTACCAATAGTAACAATAATAACAACTAGTACATTTTCGCACGCTCGATGCGTGATTAAAATATAATTTTTTTAATATTATTTATAATTTCGAGATTATTAATTTTAGTATTTAAGATGAAACATAATTTTTAAATATAAAAGTAGATGAATAATATATAAGGGTATAAGTACATTAAATAGAAAAAGTAGAAGTTATATGAAAAGTACTCAATTAATTAAATTACAAATAGAAGTACTTAATTTGGCAGACCAAATTTGGCGGTTTTATAGCCACCCTAAACCGGAGTATAGATAGTAACAATAATAATTCAATTTTTTGAAAAAAGAACAATAATAATTCAATCAAAGAGCTTTCTCAGACAAAAACAGGCCCAATTTGCAAGTGGAACTTTGGGTTTTGCGGTTTTGTGTTCAAATGGTCCATAGCTATCCATACTTAATAGTGGACTGACTTTGGACCAAACGACGACAAGCATTTAATATAGGATAAATATGACTTTAGAACGATAATTCAACAAGTATTATGAATAAACATGATTCATCAATGAATCATCAAAATTAAGACATGATTCATCATAATGAATCATCAAAAATTTTGTGATTAAATGTGGATGTTTTTGGAATATTAGTGACTCATGAATTATGATAAGATGAGGTGTATAAAAAAAGATTGTTTTTTTTGTATGAGTTGTATAGATGATTAAATTGTATTTTAGTGTATGATTTTAGTATAAATAGGTGTATTGAGTTGCATTGTAATGATATCACAAGTATAGAAAATATATTCTCTCCCTCTAAATTCTCTCTATATATTATCAAATAATCATAATATAAATTAAAATAATCTTAATATAATAATAATAATAAAATTTCATAACACGTTATCAGCACGAGCGCTCTCCGGTAACGATCACCTTCATCGAAGCTCTCCTGTAGAATCAACCTCCGTTCAAGTTTTATAATCAAGGTATGGTAATTTTATTTTGTATACGGTAAATTTATTTATAATACTCGTACACGTGGCAAACCATTTAAAACTATATAAATTTATATGTATACACCAAAACGCCTTAGCTCGACTGGTTTCGCGGAATATCGTCACTACAAGTGATGAGAGGTCCAGATTTCGAATCCCAGTGGTGGCGAGTTGAAATTTTTTTTACAACATTTACAAAATGTAAAATTCTTTTATTTTATCAAATTTATAAATATATTATGATTTTTATTATAGAATCATATGCTAGAAGAACATTTGATTATGTGTATAATTATTATGTGGACAATGTTTATTTATTGTTCTTATTTTTTTTTTAGTAATATGCATATTTTGTATTTTATAATAGTATGGCAAATTTGCAAAACCTCGAATTTGTTGCCCTTGACACTTCTGGATCAAATTACTTAGCATGGGCACTAGATGCAGATATTCATCTGAAAGCAAAAGGTTTGGGTGACACTATTGTCGCCACACAAACAACGACGAATGCAGGTGATACTGTTGTTGCCACACAAATACCAACAGATGCAGGTACCACCACTGATGCTGCAAAAGCCACACTTACTCAAAACAAGGCAAGAGCCTTGATAGTTCTCCGTCACCACATTCATGAAAATCTGAGAAACGAGTATGTACATGTAAAAGACCCTGCTGAATTGTGGAAAAATCTGAAAGATCGATTTGACCACATGACCACGGTTATCCTTCCACGCGCAAGGTACGAATGGATGCATTTACGTCTACAAGATTTTAAATCTGTGACTGAATATACTCGGCCGTCCATAAAGTTACATGCACACTAAAATTGTGTGGGGAAACAGTCACTGATGCTAGTATGCTTGAGAAAACATTCAGTACTTTTCATCCATCAAATATGGTATTGCAGCAACAATATAGAGAGAGCAATTTACAAGTACTCTGAATTAATCTCTTGTTTATTGTTGGCTGAACAAACAATGAACTGTTGATGAAAAATCACGAATCCCGACCAACCGGTGCGGCTGCGCTCCCTGAAGCGAACGCAGTCAGAGGTAATAATGATAACAATCGAAACAATGATCGTGGACGTGGTCGTGGTGGATATCGTGGTCGTGGACGTGGACGTGGTCAAGGTCGTGGTCAAAACCGTGGTAATGGCAGAGGATATTACGGTGGTCGTTATCAACACTTCCGTGGTGGTTATAACAATCGTGGTGGACATCAAAATCTTCCACAGAAGAGAAAATCTTATGATAATAAAGATGAGAAGAGGCCCATTGAACAAAAGGATAACGACGAACGATGCTATCGTTGTGGTGGTATGGGCCATTGGTCGAAAATTGTCGCACGCCCAAGCATCTTGTTGAGCTGTATCAGCAATCTCAAAAGGGAAAAAAGATTGAAATGAATTTTGTTCAAGGTGACATTGCATCTACTTCTGGTGTTGATAAAAATAATGTGTATTTGGAGGCTGCAGATTTCGTCGCAGATGAGGAATGATGTGTTATAATGTTCTATATGTTATATATTTTGCTATTGTGTATTTATGTGTTTAAAGGTTGTTTAAACTTATATGTGCTTGTAATATATCGTTCTGTTTCTTAAATAATATATGTTTATATGAAAAGATATTTATCTGATGGATATGGGCGTATGCAATGGAGAACTATGTCTTGCAGACTGTGCAACGACTCATACGATTCTGAAGAATAAGAAATACTTTGATCATCTCGATATGAAAGAAGCTAGTGTTATCACTATATCGGGTAGCACAAATATAATTAAAGGCTCCGGAAGAGCTAGTATCTTATTACCCAGAGGAACCAAATTGGTTATTGAAAGTGCCTTATATTCTCCTGAATCACAAAGAAATCTGTTAAGCTTTAAAGCTATTCGACATAACGGATATCATGTCGAGACAGCGATACAATGTGGTGTCGAACATTTATACATCACAAAGATAATTTCGAATGATAAACGAATTGTGGAAATATTACCTTCATTCGAATCTGGTTATATTATACATATCTGAAAACAATTGAATCGTATGTTATCATAACCAAAAGTCTACTGATGATAGTATATTTAATGTTTGGCATGACCGTTGGGCCATCCCGGTTCAAATATGATGCGAAAGATAATTGCAAATTCACGTGGACATTCGATAAAGAATCAGAAGATTGTTCAATCTAATGAATTAGCATGTGCTGCTTGCTCTAAAGGGAAGCTAATTATTCGGCCATCACCAATGAAAGTAAAAAATGAATCTATTGCATTTTTGGAACGCATACATGGTGATATTTGTGGGCCGATACATCCATCGTGTGGACCATTTAAATATTTCATGGTGTTAATTGATGCTTCAAGTAGATGGTCCCATGTATGTTTGTTATCTACGAGGAACGTGGCATTTGCAAGATTACTTGCTCAACTGATTCGTTTAAGAGCACATTTTCCAGATTATCCTATAAAGAAAATACGCCTTGATAATGCTGGTGAATTTACCTCAAAGGCATTTAATGATTATTGTATGTCTATCGGATTGATGTTGAGCATCCCGTGCCACACGTTCATACGCAAAACAGTCTTGCAGAATCATTAATTAACGTCTGCAGTTAATTGCAAGACCATTATTAATGAAAACGACTCTTCCCTCGTCGTGTTGGGGACATGCAATATTACATGCAGCAGCACTAATTCGCATCAGGCCAACAAGTTATCATGATATCTCCCCGTTGCAAATGGTTTATGGTCAGGAACCAGATATTTCCCATCTAAGAATTTTTGGATGTGCGGTATATGTTCCAGTTGCGCCACCACAACGCACAAAGATGGGACCTCAAAGAAGGTTGGGAATATATGTCGGATTTGAATCTCCATCAATAATAAAATATTTAGAACCTTTAACGGGAGATTTATTCACGGCTAGATTTGCCGACTGTCACTTCGATGAAACAAATTTTCCGACATTAGGGGGAGAAAAGAAACAGCTGGAAAGGAATATTAGTTGGAATGAATTATCACTAAATCATTACGATCCTCGAACAAAAGAATGTGAACTAGAAGTTCAGAAGATAATTCATTTACAAAGCTTAGCGAATCAATTGCCAGACAGCTTTACTGACCCAAAGAGAGTGACTAAGTCACATATACCAGCTGTTAATGCTCCTGTGAAAATTAATGTTCCTGCCGAACATAATATTGAGCCTAAACCACAGCTAAAACGTGGTAGGCCCTCGGGTTCCAAAGATAAAAATCCTCGGAAAAGAAAAGGAGCAAATAATAAGAATGGTCCAATCGAGGATTTATCAACCAGAGAAGAGTCGATGGGCTTAAATGATGATAAGAATGAAACTCAGGTACCTGAAGAAATTGAAAATGAAGAGATCTCAATCAATTACGCCCAGAATGGAATTAGATGGAACCGAGATAAGTCAACGTTGACGATAAATTTTCATTTAACGTAGCGCTACATGAAATGAATGAAATAAATGAGAATGAGGATCATGAACCAAGGTCGATAAATGAATGTAGACAACGAAAAGATTGGCCAAAGTGGAAAGATGCAATCGAGGCAGAATTAAAATCACTTGAGAAACGAAAAGTTTTCGGACCTGTAGTCCGCATACCAGAAAATGTAAAGCCGGTTGGATATAAATGGGTTTTTGTCAGAAAGAAAAATGAAAATGGCAAAATTGTAAGGTATAAAGCACGGCTTGTCGCACAAGGTTTCTCGCAGAGACCTGGCATTGATTATGAGGAGACTTATTCTCCTGTGGTGGACGCAACAACTTTTCGTTATATAATTTGTCTGGCAGTACGTGAAGGACTCGATATGCGTCTAATGGATGTTGTCACTGCTTATCTATATGGCTCACTTGACAGTGACATTTATATGAAGCTTCCAGAAGGATTTCGTTTACCTGAAAATTCAGGGCCACGAAATGAGTACTCAATTAAACTAAACAAGTCACTTTATGGGTTAAAGCAATCTGGGCGAATGTGGTATAATCGCCTAAGTGAATATTTATTGAAAGAGGGGTATAAAAATGATCAAATTTGCCCGTGTATATTTATGAGGAGATATGAAAACGAGTTTGTCATTATAGCAGTATATGTTGACGACATCAATATAGTTGGAACTCCTGAAGAGTTGTCAAAAGCGGTTAATTGTTTGAAGAAGGAGTTCGAAATGAAAGATCTCGGTAAAACAAAATATTGTCTGGGATTGCAAATTGAATATTTAAAGAATGGGATATTTGTGCATCAAGAAAATTACACTAAAAAGATATTGAAAAGATTTTATATGGATGAATCTCATCCATTAGATACTCCGATGATTGTTAGATCTTTTGATGTGAGTAAAGATCCGTTCAGACCACGCGAAAATGATGAAGAGCTACTTGGTCCTGAAGTACCATATCTTAGTGCTATTGGAGCACTAATGTATCTTACAAGTCATACGCGACCTGATATAGCATTTGCTGTAAATTTATTAGCAAGATACAGTTCTTCACCGACTCGTAGACATTGGAATGGAGTTAAATGAATATTTCGATACCTTCAAGGAACAACTGATATGGGATTGTTCTACACTAATGAGATAAAAGCAAATTTAATTGGGTATGCAGATGCTGGATTCTTATCCGACCCACACAATGCACGATCACAAACGGGTTATTTATTTACATATGGTGGAACTGCTATTTCATGGCGGTCAGTTAAACAGAGTTTAATTGCCACTTCATCTAATCACGCTGAGATACTAGCAATTCATGAAGCTAGCAGAGAATGTGTCTGGTTGCGATCGATTATTCAGCATATACAACAAACTTGTGGATTATTATCGGAAAAGTTACTTCCAACAACATTATATGAAGATAATGCTGCATGCATTGCCCAATTAAAGGAGGGATATATCAAAGGTGATAGAACAAAACATATTTCACCGAAATTTTCTTTACACACGAACTGGAGAAAATGGTGATATTGATATACAACAAGTGCGATCTTGCGAAAATTTCGCAGACTTATTTACAAAAGCACTTCCTCCTATAACTTTCAGAAAATTAGTATATTCAATTGGAGTTCGGAAACTTCGAGATTTAAAATGATGTTATCATCAGGGGGAGAAAAATACGTGTTGCACTCTTTTTCCCTTAACTGTGGTTTTTCCCATGTGGTTTTCCCAGTAAGGTTTTTAATGAGGCAACAAGCTAAACGTATCATTTGAAAACATCCAAGGGGGAGTATTATGAATAAACATGATTCATCAATGAATCATCAAAATTAAGACATGATTCATCATAATGAATCATCAAAATTTTGTGATTAAATGTGGATGTTTTTGGAATATTAGTGACTCATGAATTATGATAAGATGAGGTGTATAAAAAAGATTGTTTTTTTGTATGAGTTGTATAGATGATTAAATTGTATTTTAGTGTATGATTTTAGTATAAATAGGTGTATTGAGTTGCATTGTAATGATATCACAAGTATAGAAAATATATTCTCTCCCTCTAAATTCTCTCTATATATTATCAAATAATCATAATATAAATTAAAATAATCTTAATATAATAATAATAATAAAAATTTCATAACAACAAGTATATATTAGAACAATATTAGCATTCATTTTAATTTCTAACGCGGTACACGACAAGGCTCCGTACATCGTACTTGGGTAAAACGACAAAGGGGGGAGGTATGTATGGATGATTCTTTTGATGTTTTTATATGTTTTTTTTTTTTCAGAATGTAAAACTTTTTATAAATTTTGATTACATAGATGAGATGTGAGTCACGTCGTGGATTGGACCCACGTGGCACGCACACTGTATGCAGGTGCCAGCCTATCTTACCTTTAAATAGAAATAATAACATTTAATAACCGAAATTTATTCCATTGGATTTCCCAAACGGAATTACTACTTAAATTCTATCATGTGCTCACATGATCTTTTCATCAATGTGTGTGTGGAAATAGTTAGAGTATTGTACTGCACAATCTCCAATTTTATTACTCCACATATAATTAAATTCTATCAAAAGAATAACCCTTAATTTCTTACTGGAATATGACAGTAAAAATAGTTCAGAAAAATAATACAGAGACCGTATACACGTGCATACACGTGCGATAAACTTTACCATATGCACACGTGCAGACGTCTCCGTGCGAGTGCGTATTTCTTTAATCAGATTAACTTAACCTTAGTTTAAGAATAATGCTTATTATAACTACTGAAATCTTTATTGCTTTCGAGGAATAATTTCGAACTTCTATTGAGTCAAACTGACTCAGCTTTGACTGGCTTGCACATTCCAAAGAGTTCGACGACATTGAACATATGCTTGCAAGTAAAATAATACTCCCTCCGATTTTATTTACATGTCGTTTTAGCTCTTTAATTTTGTTTCTAATTAGTTGTCGTTTTACATATTTCAAGACAAATATTTATCATATTTCCAGTTTTACCCATTTAAATATTATTAAATGGAATATATTAAATAGTCTTAAGCACTTAATTAGGGGTATATTAGATATTTTATTCTATTTCTTAATACAAGTGCAAAAACCTTAAACGACACCTAAAAAAATCGGAGGGAGTACAACGACTAAGTGGCCCAATTCTTGATATCTTCTTATTGCGATCGATCAATACTTCAATTGCAATGTAATTTAGTCCTATTTTGTGGGAATTGAGAGACAACTCAAGTTCTTGTTATTATTCTAATGTCGTTAGGGTTAATAAAATCATGCAGTTCAGTAAGTGAATAATATATCAGGGCCGTGATCTCTTCGATCGTCCATAACTGCAATAATAATGAAAAAAAAAAACAAAACAAAAGAAAGCATCATTTTATTATTTTTAGCTTAGAAAGGGATAGGGGTGTCCACAAACTAAGGAAAGGAATATGTATAGCGTACCCTGTTTTGTAATAACCCTACAACGCTGCCTCGCTGTCTTCCGTTGCATGTGAATTGTGAACCCTCTCTCTCTCTCTCTCTGATACATTCCCTTTCTATACCTTCACAACTGGCACTTCTCTCTACTTAATAGTCCGATTGAGAGAGAGAGAGAGAGAGAGAGAGAGAGATGTGTGATTGAGTGTACTTAGGACAAAAGACTTTATACTCAGATTTCAATGTATATCCTTACATATATTTCCCTCGATCGTATAGTCACAGTAGCACCCCATGCCAATCCCATACCCCTTCGTCGACATTTACTAGTCTACATCGTTGTCCACCCTACTATATATATATTACACATACATAAACAGTGATATAAACATACACTCATCACTCTCTACATAGCCAAGAACATAATAAAAAATGGAGTACATTTATGAAAATAATAATAATAATAATAATAATGAAGAATGGAGCAGCGGGTGCGATTCGGGTTGGACTTCGTACCTTCAGCAGTACTCCTCGTCGGACCCACGGCAAACCGACGGATATTTCTCATCAGCATGTGTAAGAAAGGGTCGGGTCGGATTCGGTGGAGGAACGATGATGATAATGTCTGAAGAGGACGACGACGAAGAAGAAGAAGACATGTCTATGGTGTCTGATGCTTCCTCTGGGCAGGCGGCGCATTACTATCATAACCATCTGCGCAGCCGTGAAGAAGTAGAAGAAGAGGTGGAGAACGTCGGCGGAGACAATTATAATAAACACAGTCCTCGTAATTATGATGATGGCTCGTCTAATACGTCGTCGTCGGAGAAGAGGAACAATAAGAAGGGTAATAATAATAATAATGAGGAGAAACGACGTCGTAAGTTGGTGTCTGTTAGAGATCGTATTAGTCGCCAGTCGTCGTCGTCTTTGCTTGATGACACTGCTAGTTCTCCTTGTTTCGACGTGAGTTTTTTTTTTGTGTTATTAATTTTAATTTGATGTTATGGGATAAATTGAATATTATTGTTATTACATGGCGAATTAATGCAGGAGAGCTATGGTGGAGTATCATCAAGAAGCTGCAAGGTGTTAGTAGGTGAGAATGTGTCGGAATATTCACAAGGCTTTTCCACGACTCATTATAAGGTATTATTTATCTATCATTTTATTCTTACATAATGGTAATGTAATATATGTTCTTTAACAGAAATAAATCTTCAATTTGATCTGCGCAGGTGAGACCTCATGAAGATAGAGTGCTTTCTGATACATTTAATCCTTCAACATCTGGGAATATTCAAATGGAACAAAACCAGTTGAGTCTTTATTTAAAAAATTACTATCACATTTCTTTTTACAATAATTCTAATGGAGTTATCTCTTTTATGGTTTTTTTTTTTTTTTTGTAGGTGGTTTTGAATGTAGAAACGTTGCAATGCCACGAAATGTCACTCAACAGCAATGTGTGTGTGTGTTTTGCTGCTTCAATAATGATATGATGTTTGAGCAAAGGGAATTATTTCTCATAAGAGATTTTATTTCCTTTTGCTATTTCATTTCTTTTATTCGTTTCTGTGTATTATTAGACGATTCAATGAGATGGAGAAAAGAGCAACTGTACAATTGATTGACTGAAGTTCATTTTTTCCCCATATCTGAAATAAACAGTCATGTAACTGTTCTTTCCTATTATAATTCTCAAGTTCTTACGCTATATTCAGACCTCATCCAATCTTCTTACTATAAGCCAAGTTTCTTTCCTTCTCATTTTTTTCAGTTTGAAAAATAGAGATTTGGGCAATAAGATAAAGACATGCAAATTCCATATTAATTGTTCCCACTTATTCTCATAGCTTAAAATTACATCAAATATGCATGCGTGTGTGCATGTATGTATTTTTATTGTATATATGACGATCAGGTTATTATTACCACGAACCAACTAATCATGTAGATTTCATGTTCCATTATGTTGCAACAAGTCCTAATGTCTTTTTATCAAAACGTCGACAAGATTCTTAATTGTCTCTTCGTTAGCAGACAAGGCTCCATTTATTTGATTTGAAATATTTGGAAGGTTCTAATACAAATTGTTCGGCTTTTGTAAGAAAATTAGAGAAAACAAATTTCCAAATATACATAAATAAAAAAGAGGAAAAACCAAACCAAGCAAAATAATTACATGTATAAATAGATGTATTTATATGATTGTAATAATACTACATATGAAATGTGTATGGGGAGAATGGGATAAAAAACAGTATATGGAGCAAACACATCTTTGTCCTCCCAACATCCACCAAGAACTGAAACAAGCAGGTAGAAAGGAGTATTCTTCAAAAAATGATATGTAAGTCCAAAAAACATTTAAAATTTCAGACAGGACCTGTTCCCAATCCTAACGACACAACTCTTCCCCTTCCTTAATTTCTTTACAGAAGCTGTATGTAAATAATATGGCTTTTCATCTTGTTAGGAATATTTTATTGTGTTCAATTAGATCAGATTATCTTAATCTTGTAGTTTTATTCTGCCCTAGGACTTAATTGTAAATATACCTGACTTGTGAGTATATTAGTTAACTTGGGCCCAATAGCCCATTAGGGCTTTTGTATAAATACCCTAAACGATACATCGTTTAGGGCTGCTGATTCATTAATTGAGTTGACGACTTTTCTGAAGAACTCGTGCGCTCTCGTTCCAACTCTACAATCCCGTCTATTGGTATTACTCTTTTATTGCTTCCGTAATTCATCGTTACAGGTAATACTAATCCTTTGAATCAGTACAAGGTTGGATCAAATCGGCCTAACAAGTGGTATCAGAGCCGAAATCGTGGATCAAATTCATCAGTTTTCTTTCTCGGTTCTGATTTTTTCAAAATCGTCAGATTCTTCTCGTAGAAATTCCAAATTCTGCTCGGTTTCTGAAGTAACACACATCTGCTTTATCTGCTCTCAAAAGTTTTTCTCTTCAAAATTATCAGTTCAATTTTCCAGTGAATGCAGACGACGATCCCCAGTCGACGACGAACAGGAAACGTTTCGAAGAGAAAGACACTTCTCGAGATTCCCTTGATTCAAATTGCTCGAAATTTGCGGCTAATTTCACGCTCATCGACATTTTCTTATTCTCGACATTTTAAGTTCCTCGACATTTTATTTGAAGCCTCGACATTTGATTTGAAGCCTCGACATCTTATTTGAAGCCTCGACATTTTAAGGAACTCGACATCTTATTTGAAATCTCTCGACATCTTCCTTAGTCTCGTTATCGACATTGTCTTATATCTCGACATTCTCTTAGACATTTATGAAACTCGACACAGGTTAAAGATCTCGACATACCTCTATCTCGAAATCAGTTTCTAAATATGTCGATATCACTTATCTCGAAATCCGTCCTTACTCTATTCGACATTTCCTTCGTAAGTTCTCGAACTAAGTTTCTCAATTACTCGAAATCTTAAGCTCTCAATTACTCTTCCAATACGTTTTTCTTCTTTTGCATCTCGACATTTGAAAGTTATCGAAATCTTTTTTTTGAAAGTCACCTCGACATCTTATAAACCAATCATCACGCATCATCACTCACATAATTGCTTTTTCCTTTTATATATCAACTTATATATACACGTAACCCTTTGCAAACTCTAAAGTCATCATACACGTGTCCTTCACTAGTGCCATTATCATCAAATAGTCATCACACTATATAGACACGCATATACACATTATTCACACGTATTGCATATAATCATTTAGCTCACTTCTCATCAACCTCATTAATCATCACACTTATCATTACATAATCATTTTTTTCTATATATATATATATATATATATATATATATAAAAATTCCACATTGGTGAACTCATTTCTTTTTTTAACATTATTTGCTTTCGTTTAAGCATCTAAGATTTAGTTGATCAACACGATTAAGATCCACATCCAACCTAGTACAAGATTGACACATTATAGAAAAGGTTTTTAGTATCTTTTTCGAAGCTTTCGACAATACTTCAAAACTTTTCGGTGTACACCAAAAAGTTTTCAACGATTAAAAATTTTCGAAACTTCACCGTATTTCAACATATCCACTTTCAATATGCCGTATCATTGGGAACAGAAAGCGAATGAACAAGCTAAAGAAATTAAGGAATTAAAGCGTGAATTACTTGAGCTAAATCATCTAGAACTCATAGCAACTGAGTGGAATGTTGCCGCTCAACAATATGAGATTATTTTTAAATACCTCAATAAATGGTATAGTAGATCTATCCCTTTAGAGACAATTATTGCGAAGCTAGTCGACCAAAATTCTTTTTCGGCGCTTGACGAGCAAAACGATTTACATTGTAATAGACCTATCTCGTGGTTGGAAATTCCGGAGGTTGCCAGTAAAATTTCCAAATTAAACGCAACCTTGGAATCGGAAAGAGTGGGCTTTCGAGCGGAGAAGGAAAAACTTTTAGAGGAGATATCAAATCTCAGAAATTCCCCGCACAGAGACCCTTGCGCCGCGTGTGTTGGCCTGCGCCCCATGGCAAATGTCGAAGCTGACTCTGAAGATGAAGCACATACCACTGCAGCTACTCTCCCAACTGACTCATCTTCAGAAACTGAGGTACACGATTCTTACTCTGATCTACATTTAGAGATTTCAATTCTTCAAGATAGACTAACATCTATGTCTAGTGAAAACCAATCATTAAGAAAACTAGAAACCAGGTTAGCGAACAATGAAAAGGTCTTGCGAACCGAACTAGTAGAAAGGGCTAAGTTAAACTCGTTTCTAGAACAAGCTCATGATACATCCCTCAGACATGAGACTAGGATAAGAGATCTAGAAGAAAAACTTTCCGAAAAGGAAAATGATTTCAAGAAGAGTGAGCAAGAGCGTAATTTCATATCCCAAAAATATGAATTCTTATCCAAGGAACGAAATCGTCTATATTCCAAAATAAAGAAACTTGATGATCTCCTAACAAAAAGAGGACAAACAGATAGGACGATTTTTCTAAGCAAGCCTAGAGACATAGAATTTTATGATCCCCGTGAAGGATTAGGCTTTGTTCCAGGTTCCGTACAAACAGTCAAGAAACCCCTCCCTCTTTATGATATCAGCTTCCTAGGCTTAAATATACCCAGTCTACTCCCTTTCACTAATTCATCTACAATTGACATCCTAGAAAAGAAAAAGAGAAATAGAGAGGACAGGGTAGAAATCCCATTTGACTACGAAGAACTGAATAAACGTGACAGAACCATGGACACATCCTTATCTGAAGACGACTACTTACCTCTATATCCACCCTCTTCAGAAGACGTAAGTGGCCAAAATTCAAATCCCCCTACCACATATATCCCAACATCTCTCAAGGAAATCTGTGATTTGCGCTCGACTCTTGAGTCCGAAAAGATTGCCTTCCAAGTGGAAAAAGACGTACTTCTGACAATCATCTCCTCACTCGAAAAACAAGTCAACAACCCCATAGGTTTATCCCCACCATTGCATTCAGCTAAGTCTAAGATAGAAGCATCACTCCACAAGGAAATTAAAGGGAAAGAAAAAGCCGAAAGACATGATCTGCTATTTGAAAACTACGCGTCTCCTTCAAATCATTACTATTCCTACGATGATGCACTTGCCCTAAATTCTCGTTTCATACTAGCAAGTGCCAGCACAATCAAGAACGATGCACGCTTCTTTGCTAAGTCAGGCTCGCAAACTCAACTAGACAAGATACAAACAAAAGAAACGACTGACTTTCTAGCTGAAATCTCGCGTCTCCAGAACATCAATAAATTACAAGCAAAGGAACAC
This sequence comes from Craterostigma plantagineum, assembly GCA_027422505.1. NCBI lineage: Eukaryota > Viridiplantae > Streptophyta > Magnoliopsida > Lamiales > Linderniaceae > Craterostigma > Craterostigma plantagineum. Next base: position 1,833,372 of record JAPQWV010000005.1, read on the forward strand.
CAAAATCAAATTGAAATCTTCAAGTTCGAAAAAGAGAAACTACTAAATGAAATTTTCCTCCTAAGAAATCTCAACGATCATTCATCTGAAGTTGGTTCTCCTTCGACTTATGATTTAACTCCTAATAATGTGTCAAATTTAGCTACAGGCAAGAAACTAACCAAGAAGACGAAGACGATGGACTGGGCCAGGAAATCAAAATCTAAACCCCCTCCTACCAAGGCTTTCTACTCTACAAACTATGCTTCTGATGAACAAAACTTCATTTCATCGAAGACTATTAAGCATTGTGATGTTTCCCGTTTTAATAAATCTAATATTTATAAGATGCATCATTCTTCTACTCGACAGCCATCATCTCATGCAAGCCACGTCTCGAACACTCCCGTATTCAATCGATTGATGCATAAGAACTCAACAGGGTATAGTCCTAATGTTGAACAAATTTGGGTGCCCAAGCAAAAACATCACTCCACATCCCCTCAACACCCAAAACAAGGATTGAAGCTATGGATTCCTAAATCACAAATTAAATTGAATAGGACTTTAAAGGATGACTTAGGATCAATATCTGAACCTAATGTGCTTAACTTGTTTTCTGCTAACAAGGGAGGACCCATCCAAAAATGGGTACCAAAGGCCCAATAATATTTTGCAGATGTTCCAGCATGAGTAGGTACGAGGAGAGCTGCTCCACACTCATGACTGGTATGTGACGAGGGCAGCCAAACATCCCAGCGTGTATGGCATCTCGGGTTGCTCCACAGACACGACTGGTTAGCGATGCGAGCAACCAACGAGGGTACATCATAGCTATGCATGGTTAAAAGAACTTTAAACTTCAAATCTTAGCATGCATATGAACTGAAATGACTGAAAATCCTCCTATAGGTACATTATAGTTATGCATGCTTCAAAAAGATCTTAAATTCCAAATTTTTGCATGCATACATGAGCTGAAATGCATTAAATACCATGTTGTAGGTACATTTTCATTATGCATACATCTTAAAGAATCTTCGAGCTTAAACTTTTGCGTATGCATATAAGCTGAATTGATAAATGCCTTTATTTTTCAAAATGGTACATGTTTAAATATGCATTTTCATAACCTTGCAAGATTTTGAAACTCATAAGGCATATTCCGTAGTCAACTAATAAATACCATTTTCCTATATGAGCTAAATTTGAGGGGGAGTTAACTTAACGTGTGAAGATAGGGACAGAGACTCTCGAACGATAATTTTAATCCGAATATGCATCTTTTGAGGGGGAGTAATTGAGTTTTAAGAAGCATGATTTGAGGGGGAGGATTTTAAATATATATATATATATATATATCTATATATAATATATAGCTACTATTATATTATTATTAAGATAATATATATATATAAAAAAACACAAAAAAAATACGTGCAAAAAAAAAGAGAGAAAAGGCAAAAAAAAAAAAAGAAAAAAAAAAGAAAAAGAAAGGCCTCATACTCTCATAATCTTACTTCAAAAGAGTTCCCCTATCTTCCAAAGATATATTTGAAGTTCGAATCTCAAGCCTACAAGAGTTCAAGATTCAAAAGAGTTCCCCTGTCTTCCAAAAATATATTTGAAGGACGAATCTCAAGCCTACAAGAGTTCAAGAATTCCAAAAGGCGTGACAACCGTACACTATCACGAAGATGATCTCAACCGACCTGCTCCAACTCGCTGATCAAGCAGCACTCACCAAATTGACGGATGCATGGATTCTAAGTTCCCATGGTTCAGTCAGACCAAACTGAACCTAACCCCGGAACGTAGCCGAGTGTTAGTGACGATTCAAGTTCATAGAGCTACCCCTATTTGGAATTCTTGACAAGACCGAAGAGCGGAAGATACAAAATTCCCTTAGTCACAAATTACTCGGACCAACCCTCATAGGTACAGGTGCTAATTTTATTAGCCCCCGGGTAGAAGTCGTCGCATTAGGTCCAACGGCGCATGCACAACCGAGCCTTACCCACTCATCGTCTCCCAACATACCGATGTTTCACTAAATCACGGGGAGCCGCGTAATCTATCACTGCTTCACTTGGAAGCAGGAGATATTGAACTAAGTGGTAGTCAGCCCCACACCACTGAATTTTATTGATCACATCGAGTCTAGTGTGTCCTCACCATCCAAATATTTTTATATCTTTTTAGGACACATACACATTTTTCTTATCTGGACTTTGTGACCAGATCAGAACTTTCGTAGACATGTCCTACTACGACATGCTTCGATGATCGAAAGGAAGTCCTACCGTTGCAACATCAAAACAACAACGGTTTCAGGCCATCGTCTATGAGCTATGCTCCTAGACTGATGTTAACGGGACGCCTATGTGGCCCCGGTTTATAAAGCCCTGTTCTCACAGGCCACGTCTCAGAGTTTAACTCTGAAGTCGTGTCGACGGACTGCCTTTGTGGCTCCGTCAGGTTATTACCCAACTTGAACACCCACCATTTCCGCCGCGCGTACCACTCTGAAGATGGGCTCTCATGCAATTGATGGAAAAAACTGGAGGAGCCCAAGCACACTTTTGGAAAACACACCCCACTTCTCGTCCTGACGACGTGATCTTCTTGCCAAAGGCAATGCCCCATTTTGATCCAACGTATGATGATCTCCCCAACTCGATGTTCATGAGGGGGAGGAGTACTAGAGCAAAATGGGAGCAATACTACGACGACAGTGCAAGATAGGTCAGAAAATGCTAAATCTCAAGCACCGTCAAAGAACCAAGCGAAGACCATAGAGTCCAACGATTGAAGTTGTCGCCTCATGTACGACTCTCCGATTTTAAAGAAGCACCCCAATCACAACGCAAGGTTGAACCAATGTAGGGGGAGTTGAGCTACAATCGAACGGAGAGATCGGACTCAAATGACAAGACACGGCCAACAACTTAAGCATGGACTTCAAGAATCAAAGCTGCCGACTCGTGTACAGCTCTTCGAGTTTAAAGAAAACTCTCAATCCCAACACAAGGTTGAACAAATGTAGGGGGAGTCGCGACTATCGAAGGGAGAGCTGGAACGCAAGAAGAGAAGATCGGAACACGGTGATCTTGGATCTCCTAAAGAAGAGGTCACAAGACAAGATAAAGGAGGATGTGAATTAAGAAGAACACGCATGCAAACGCTTTCACGTACGCAACTCTGATACGTGTTCTTTGAGGACTCAGTACGATTACAAGACGAAGATAACCAGCGCTGAATTGCAAATTGAACACAAAGGGGGAGATTGTTAGGAATATTTTATTGTGTTCAATTAGATCAGATTATCTTAATCTTGTAGTTTTATTCTGCCCTAGGACTTAATTGTAAATATACCTGACTTGTGAGTATATTAGTTAACTTGGGCCCAATAGCCCATTAGGGCTTTTGTATAAATACCCTAAACGATACATCGTTTAGGGCTGCTGATTCATTAATAGAGTTGACGACTTTTCTGAAGAACTCGTGCGCTCTCGTTCCAACTCTACAATCCCGTCTATTGGTATTACTCTTTTATTGCTTCCGTAATTCATCGTTACAGGTAATACTAATCCTTTGAATCAGTACAAGGTTGGATCAAATCGGCCTAACACATCTCTCACTCATTATTTCTCAGAGTATATTTACATTTCTCTTACACAACACAGCCATGCATGTGTCTTCCATCAGTACTGTACTAATGAGGCCAACGATAAATACGTGTACATAAATGCTCTAATGCAACCTTAAATATTAAATATTTTGTTTATAATTAATTAACTTCTCTCTGAGGATGGGCTGTTTGGCATAGAATGGCTGATCATAAAAGAAATGGTATATGTTATTAATGCAAGCCATCGTCTTGGAAAAAAAAATAAAAGAAATGGTGTATCATGGAGACAGCTGGCTTGCATTATTATTATCTTAAAAAGACGTTGGCAATTAATATTACACACACTTCAGTACACATACAATACAGATCAGCCTAAGAGTCTTATAGAGGACCACAAAATCAATATTTTCTGAATTATTTTGATTACGATTGAGCAATTGTACAAAAGAAAGGGGGATTGAATCATACAGGTTCATTGCATGAGGGCTTGTTATACTGTTTTGTAAAACAAATATATTTGGTGGTGATTTGCGTATTATAAGGTTACTTATGATATGATGAGCCAAACTAAGCATGTCCTTTGTAAGAGTTATTCGATAGCTATAATATGTGTAAGAGGCCCGAAACCCTTACTTAATGGGCCGTAGTATATATGGTGTGATATCAATGAAGAATGATGGGCTTCGAAAGCTTTTCTCCAGGTGATGAAATGAACATGCTGTCCTCTTCTTACATATATGTGTATGTGCTTGAAATACTTCTAATGTTCATCCTCAAATTTCAATTGCTAATTTTCAATATCTACAAAATATTACAAGGCAAGACACAACTCTTTGCACATGATCTAATTTGGAAGAGGAGGTGCTGCTTTATATATTTTCTCGTCTTCGAGCAGATCATATGGGTCGATGTACTCAAGCGGAGCAATCGGATATCCTACTTCCATCATGAACAAAGTTGGGTCCAAAATACTGCATCAGAGATGAATTGAACTGATCAACATTGCCGAAGGGTTGAAGATGATTGTACAGACTGAACTAAACATAGCATCAATGGACTGTGTGAAAGAAATAGTGCTTTTCTAGAACAAAATGAGGGCAGATGTACCAAATATAAAGCGGTGAAAACTGCGAGCATTAGCCGCCAAAACGCCAGAAAAAAGGTTCCCCCCAAAGTAAGCAGAAGCTTTGCCCGGGGAAGCAAACCCCCTGATGCCAGAGAGAATAAAAGGCTGGGCTTAGCATCAAGAAGAATGCATCATTCATAGACTCTCAAGTTGTGGGTGGGATCATCATAACTCAGCTGCATTGCTCTCCTTTAACAATGTAAAAGGAAATATGAAGGGACAGTGATCACCTACCTCTAGTCCCTCGCTGTTAAGAGACATCGATGTCTTTCTTTGATTAAAAAGTTTTCTTTCCTCATCGTCATCGGTCGAGACTCTATAGCTTCTCGAGTAGTTCCAACCTCCATCTTCGTCCCCAACATCTACTTCCTCGTCTGGGCTCCCCGTACTGTTTTCCTCCTCGAGCAAAGAAGTGGGCGTCATGCATCTTCTTCTTAATTCTTTCACAAACAAAGACTCGGGAGGTTCTTCGCCTGGCAATGGCATGGCGTTTATACGCATATTATAACTTATAAGCATACCAATGGCCAGTTGTATATAAAACAGTGATTGAAAACACACACACAGCGCACTGCTTCCTGCAAATTGTGTGCAATATCAAATGGAACGAATTGACGGCTACGCAGACACCACAAAGCATCAATCAACTATCATCTACAGAGCACCATAATGACTGACATAACAATTAAACTGAAGATAATCAGCGACAATATGGAAAAGCTCGATCACTTCAAATTGCAGAACACAAACGAAAAAACAAGCAAACACAAAGGAGACCATTTCAGGTACAATCACCTTTGTTCTCATTGTTGTTCTCATCATTATCTCCGGCTTTACCCGAAACCCTAACTCGCCGACAATTAAGCCTGTAGCTCGTCGTAATCGATGTCCTCGGATCGTTGAACTTAACCTTGAAATCCAAAGGACTCGATCTCAGCATTTGAACGTAAGCCAATGCCAGCTACAAGGATTCGACGAGTAAACTGTCAAGTCTTCGTCCAAATATTTTCCCCGAAGACAATAATTTGAGCATAGATTAGAGATGAAGAAGAATTGAACTGCTGTTAGCAAGCAAACGGTGAAAACGTCGGGGATTTCCCCGATCGGCGTATGTTAGATAAAGCGAGTTCTGTTGCACTATCTTGCGCGGGAATTTTTCGCTCCTCTTTCGTGGCCAAAAGGAGGGCGTGAACTTGAAGGGTCTGATGATCTGGGCCGTCAGATTTATGACGTGATCCAATCCACACCGTTGATCTAAAATCAACCGTTTCTACCTGATCCTTCTTTTTATTATTTATTAATGTCTCGTTAATAGTTTTCTCCCACACAAAGTTACCAACAGCTATACACACGCACTACACGTGCACTCTGTTTTTCTTTTTTTTTTTTTTCGTTTTTTTCTCCCTCCACAATCGCCATACTGAAAATCAGCTTCAAAAAAACAAGAAGACGACGTGAAAGAAGAAGAGCGACAGCTTGCTTTCAAAATCTAGTGTCTTTTTCTTTTGATCCGTTTTCAGTTCACGCTATTCTGCGCGGGAATGAAGCTGAATTCGGAAATATCACGTTCGTCGAAGGTGGAAGCCGAGGGAGTGGAAGACGAAGGCTCGATTAGAGACGACGCCGTTCCGCCGAGTACTGTAGTTGGCTACGCGCTCACTTCCAAGAAGAAGAAAAGCTTTTTGCAGCCTAAGCTCATTCAGTTGGCACGGTGCGCATTAGATTTTTAGCGTGGCTCCATTCGGCATTCAGCTTCATATTGTTCTATTAATTCTACAAAGAATTGCATCGGTTAATCTAAAGTCGCCCCGATTATGACTGGACTTGTAACCCTGTGTGTTTTTTGACGTTCTTGAAGATCTTGATTAAAAGACAAAATGCAGCATAATATGGTAATATCGTAGTGGATAAATTTCGTACTACTAACAGCTGCTTGTAAATCGCACTTTGATTTTGTTTCCATCATGTCATACATATTGTGGATTTCTTCAATATAGTATCGTAGTTTGTGATTATGAAACTGGTATGACGAAGGGCATGTATCTGAATACATTTACGTTGTTTTGTCTTATGTTGTGGTTTTCCAAACTCAATCTCTCGTGCTGGTCTAATATTGGATACTATGTGATGCTCTTGTTGGATTTTGGAATATTCCTTAATTTTGTGCTGCTTACTCTGTGAATGACTTATGTATGGGCTTTATCGGCGATATATTAATGTAATAAGTTGTCATGTTGTTTTCCCTATGGTCAGGAAGGATATTCTAAGAACATAATAAGCATTTATGTCCGCTCTTGGATAGTTCTAAGAATAGTATACCCTAGTTGCAGAACAGTATGCCATTATGTCAAGTCAAGGAATAACTAGTATTTCGGGGAACACTCATGGACCCTTTGAAAGATGATGCATATGTTTCAATCGCCTTAGATAGGGACTTTTTTGTCTGTTTAAAAAGTTGCTATCTAGTCTTTCACTATTCCTTCTTCTGTTTTTATACTCATCTGTATGGCAGATTTTTCCATCTACTTTGTTTATTCTCATTTGTCTGATTTAAACTTTAAATGTCTGACTTTAACGTAAACTGCCTTTTCTATGAGCTGATAATGTGAAATATAAATGCAGAAGCAAGGGAATTTCATTTCTGTCAATCGACCTGAAGAGACCTTTATCCGAGCAAGGCCCATTCGACATAATCTTACACAAGGTTTTACTTAGTGTACTCGAATTTCTTATCTTTTTATCCGAGAGGCTATCTTATGGATAGGATAAAAAAGGCGCATACTAAGATAAGTTGTTTGAATTTCACTGTCCTATCTTTTCTCACGATCGGTTCTTCTTTTGCTTCTAGTTAACTGACGAGGACTGGGACAACGCTATCAAGGTTTTGTCATAATCATTTTTTTCTCTGTTATCATAGTAAGCTCGTACGTTGAGCGTCTATTCTTAATCTTGGATTCTTAATCATTCTCTATAAAGGAGTACCAGAAAGTTCACCCTGATGTGATAATCTTGGATTCTCCTCGTGCCATCCAACATGTTCGCAATCGTCAATCAATGCTTGAGAAGGTCTCAGACCTACAGTTGCCGCAATGCTCTGGTATTTGTGAATGCTTTAGATGACTTTTTAAGTCATATGCTATGTGAAGCTCGTATCACAGACTCTTTGGCATATTCAACGGTCGCAGGCAGCATTTCTGTTCCTAGGCAGTTGGTAATTTCCAAAGATCAAACTTCAATCTCTGATGAAGTTGCTAAGGCAGGACTATCACTACCTCTGGGTATTGTATTTTCTCATTGCTTTTCTGAATTTAATAGCAAGGCTAGAAGAAAAAAGTCTTCATTGATTCTGATTATGCAAGTCCTTATGATCTTTTCTAGTTGCAAAGCCTTTGGTTGTAGATGGAAGCTCAAAGTCGCACGAATTGTTCCTTGCTTATGATCCTTTTTGCCTGTCGGAACTCGAGCCTCCTATTGTTTTACAAGAGTTTATCAATCATGGTATAGTTCAATCAAATTAGCTTTTTCTTTTTCTGTTCTATTCCTGGCTTATCAATGTTAAACCTTGTAGGTGGAGTCGTCTTTAAAGCTTATATCATCGGCGAGTCCATTAAAGTTGTCAGGCGTTTCTCTCTGCCTGATGTAACTCAAAGTGACTTATCGAAAATTACTGGGATTTTCCAATTCCCACGGGTTTCAAGCGCTGGGGCCTCTGCAGATGATGCTGACCTGGATCCCGCTGTTGCCGGTGAGTTCTATACTAATAATGTGGTGAGAAATTACGGCGTGCTTTCGACATGTTGGGAAATATATTGCATGGTTCCTTTTGGCCTCATTCATCCCTCTCTTTCCTTGGAAAGAAAAAAAAGAGTTATCATTGACATGGTATTAACTCGCATGGAGTTCATCATCATCGTATAATTCTTCGTTTTGTTGATTAATACAGAACTCCCTCCACAGCCTTTGCTGGAGGAGCTTGCAAGACAACTCCGTCGTCGACTGGTTAGATAATTTAAAACCTTCGCATTGGCAAATTTCGCGTTTTGTAACCGTCGGGCATATGTTGGCAAAAACAGGGGCTTCGTCTGTTCAATGTGGATATGATACGCAAACAAGGAACCAAAGACCAGTACTACGTCATCGATATCAATTACTTCCCAGGTCAGTGTTGTGTTTCTTCAATTGATATCAATTACTTTCGAGGTTAGTTTTAATGTTTCAAAGTCTCTCTTTTTTGTGTGTATTCAGGTTATGGAAAGCTGCCAGAATACGAGCAACTGTTCACAAATTTTCTTCTTAATCTCATGCAGGAAAATTCAAAGATAAGTAGCAGTAGTAATTCTTGAACTGCATCACAGACTTTTACTACCATAGATAGGAATTTCCAAGATTATAACCAACCCCCCATTTCTTCAGGAATCAGTTTGTTTCAATTACGATATATAACATCACGTTTCGACGCGGTCGTTTGATGGTCGAGATGAGGTCAGACGACAAATAAGGAAAAAAAATAAAAATGTCGAGATCTCGAATCTGGAGAGAGCTAACGTTGAAAATTACTAATAAAACGAGAGGCGACCCAATCCCACATCGACTAATTAAAAAAAAATACGCTCCGCGATAACTTATAAAAGGCGAGCGAAATCGTTCGAAAACAAAAAAAAAAGTACCAACACTAAGGTTTCACTCAAGCCTATGTGTTGGGAACTAGTGTGTGAAATCTTAACCAAAGCAATTGCATGGCAAAGAATGAAGCTGTAACAGCTTCAATGTTACATTGCCATGTGATTCTGGCTTGTTGGGCCTATCTTGGCCCAACAATAATTGGATTGGGCATGTTTAAACTAATGGGCCCAGCTCATCTCTGTCCCTCCCAAAAACCAGCTTCATAACAGTTGTACGATGTTATTATCGGCAAACTTTTGAAAAGGACAGTTGACTGTTAATAAAAACGTAATCAACATGAACTTAATCATTTTACCAGAAAAGCTTCGATCCCATTCAAAATTCAGTGGATCACGCTTTAACAAAATTACCGCATTTGCATTTCTCAGAGATTCTCTGCTAATTGACCCTCAAAAGTCTACTTTGCATGTATACGCACGTACGATGTACTATATAAACACCCCTTCTGTTTCATTACAAAGAACCAATCAAGCTCCACCATTATTATTATTACCACCGCCACCATGAGCTCCTCCCCATCTCCCAACCCTAATAAGAAAATGAGCCGAGGGAGGCAAAAGATCAAACTAGAGAAGATAGAAAACCAAACAAGCTTACAAGTCACCTTCTCCAAGCGCAAAGCTGGCGTTTTCAAGAAAGGCAGCGAACTGTGCACGCTCTGCGGCTCAGAAGCTGCCGTGGTCGTCTTCTCTCCGGCCAAAAAACCCTACTGCTTCGGCCACCCAAACTTCGACAGCATCGTCAAGAAGTACCAGCAAGGCCTGAACCTGAACGGCGACGGTGACGATGATGATGACGTGGATCCCATTGACAAGCGCCGAGACGAGATCATGGATGCTCAGAGGACGAAGAACATCAAGGAGTCGAACTCTGAGTTCAACAAGACCGAGGCTTTGCTTAGGGCGGAGAAGGCGAAGGAGGATGAGCTGGCGTTGAAGAGGGTGGCTGGGCAGGCTCAAGGGTGGGTTCCTAATAAGCCATTGGATCAGATGAGCCTTGAAGAGCTTTACGCTTGGAAGGAGAAGGTGATGAAGTTCAAGCATGAGTATCATGACAAAGTTCGCCAAACGATGCAGAAAGATATTGCTGCTAATAAAGCTGCTGCTGCTGCTAATAGTACTGCTGCTTTTGATGATGCTAATTTTTTAAGTGGTGCTTTTAACTTCTCTTCAGTTTACTCTAATCATCCTATGCATGGAGCAGCACCAGTTTATACAGGGGTAGTCGATCAGAACAGTACGAGGGGTGTGCCTATATACAAAGTTAACAACTCTTCGTCTTATGTTGCTCCTTATCAGTTCGCAGCACAGAAAGACAACATGAACTTCGTCAACTTACCACCTTCTTCTTCATTTTCACCTGATGTTGGAAGCAGTAGTAGTAGTCTTGGGCTTGGTGGCTTAGGCTGGCTTTTCGAAGGTGGAGGAGGTAGCAGTCAGCAACAACAACCTCATCAAGCGGCACAAAATGATTTTGTGCTTAGTGACTTCGATGAGCTTTTCCAAGGGATGAGCAGTCAAGAACCTCATCATCATCAGTCGGCACCAAATGATGAAGATCTTGGGCTAAGTGACTTCGATGAGATCTCTGAGACAGCTGTAAACATCAGCAGCCAAGAACAACCTCTTCATCAGCAGCAGGCGCCAACAAGTGATCATCTAGGGCTTGATGCCTTCTTCAGTGGGCTTCTTGACGACATGAGCAGTCATCAGCAAAAGTCATCACCCAATGAGTTTGGTGTTGCTGACTTCGGCGGTGGGCTTCAAATTGGAAATGAAGACAGCAATCAACAGCCTTACCATACGCCAGAAGATCTTGGATTCGATAGTTTCCACAATCAACTTCTTGAAAAATTATCTGCAGAAGATAGCAGCACTCATCATCAGCAGGCACCAAATGATAGTAATGATGGGCTTGATAACTTGTACTTCGGTGGCCTTGTTATTGATGATGAATCTCTAGGGAGCACTGAACTAAATCATCATCAGGCACCAAATGATCCTCTTACTGCTCATGATAATCAGCAGACAATTGGTGGCTTATTCGGACATGTTGAGGGTGATGGTAATAATAGCAATTTGGGAGGTGATAATAATGGAGGCCAGAAACTTGGACCTGCTAATGATCAGCTTCCTTTGGATCCTCGGAACGATAATAATGGTGGGAATGGTGAAGGGTTTGGTGCTGATCATGGGGCGACCCAAGATTGAATGTTAGGGTTTTCTCTTATCATTATTGCATGATGAAGACTCGACTCGATGTTATGTTATTTCTCTTGTTTTCGATTTTCTTGCTTTGCTGTTTGGGATTTTTAGATTGTGTGCTTTGTTACTTTTACATTGTTTGTCATATTCTTGCCAATTGTATTGGTAAGAGCTATATCACAATGTAAAACTATGATTTTTATTAAGCGAAGTTTAATTGTTACTTATGTTTGTTTTTTCTATTAGATCATACACCTATCTTAAAGATATGATATAACCTCAATTAAATATTCGTAATAGAAACGAAAAATAAAGATCATTATATTAAATGTTGCTTCCAAGCTTTACCTCCTCGTCCTTATACAAGCAACTACTTGCAAATATCTACCATCTTGTACGAACAAAACCATAGCTTTCAAATATTATAAAGTGTTGTCTTTCGCTAAATAAATGGAGGAAATTAAGAACATATGTATGTAATACACGTCGTCTGAATTTAGTTACAGCTTTACAATGAATTGGCTGTTGTAATATCGTCGATCGACAGCTGTCTGTTGCGTAATTAACCAATTCATTAACAATCAGTGGCCTGATTAATCAATTATAAATGCAATTAACAGAATTTAATGATACATCATTAATTTACTAGTCAATGCATTCAATACACCAATGCACTGCTCAATTCTTATGGGGTTGTCGTCCGCCAAAAAATCTAACTCGTATACATGGAAACCAAAATCAATAAATGATTGCAATCTCACCAGAATCCCTTATTACCTAAATTAATGACCTTTGACAGCCCTAAAAACATATATATACGTGTAAGAAAGACAATGCACACTCTCTCTCTCTCTCTCTCAGCAAGAAAATAAAAATTCAAACTTTGATGAAGTTTTGATTCTTGAAAACACAGTATGCTGCGCATCTCAGACACCACAAACAACCCACAAAACGATGAGCAGCAGCCCATCGAAAGTGGTATGAAAAAGAGCCAAGGAAGGAAGAGAATAAAGATGGAGAAGATCGAAAAGCTCAGCAGTCGCCAAGTCACCTTCTCGAAACGACGCTCGGGCTTATTCAAGAAAGCCAGCGAACTCTGCGTTCTTACTGGGGCCCACATCGCCATCGTAATCCCCTCTTCGAGCAAGCGAATCTTCACCTTTGGACACCCTTCGACAGACTTTGTCATAGACCGCTACCTTGGCCAAGGTAATAACGACGATGGAGAAAATCCCCCCGAGGGCTCTAATGCGGGGAAGGCAAATGACTACGACGAGAAATACGATGGAATATTGAGGGATTTAGAGGTTGAGAAGAGCCGTAAGGGGATGATCGGAGAGGCTACGAGGCTTTCTTCTTCTTCTTCTTCGTTATCGTCGGGATTGAATGGTAATCATGCTGCTGGCGATTTTCAGGGTGGAATCAATGGTCGTTATTGGTGGAACGACGACTTTGAGAACATGGAGCTTGAGGAAATGGAGGAGTTCGCCATGGCTTTAGATGGGCTTATGAAGAGTGTTTCGATGAAGGCTGACGATTTGAGGCTCATCAAGAATGCTGCCTTGGCTGGGCCCGCGGTGAAAGGGAGGGAGGTTCAGGGGCATATTGGTAATTTAATGGAGGATATCTGTGGTGGTGATGTTGGTGGTTTGAATATGAGCCATCATCTTCAAGGTGGTGTTTATGAGATTAATAATGCTCTTACTATGACTGATCTGCCTACTAATGGTGCTTCTAATAATTTTGATGGTGTTTTGGAGGGTTTTAGTGAAGATTATGGCAGTATTTTTGGTCATCTGAATAATTGATTTAGGGTTTTCTAGCATTTAGAGTTTCTTGACATTAGGGTTTCGCTTTTAATTTTCACTTCTTGACAGTTCTACGTTACGTGCTGTGTATGGATCCTGAAATTTCCAGATGAATACACTTATTACTAGAGTTCTTCCTATCGCAGCATTTGCTCCTTAGATTTTGCAGCTCTTCAATGCGTAAAACTCAATTGAAATGAAAAACACGGACATTAATTATAGGAAATAACAGTCTGCTAAATACTATTATATGATTGATTATACAGCCTAGAAACCTTATAAAGGAAAGAACACTAGCATTTTTTACTGATTACTACTATCTTCATATACAGAAACGTAACTATTCTTAACCAGCCAGGGGATGAAAAACAGTATTTATCTGAACACTTATCCAACATCTTCACACCTGTAAAAATCGAAAAATGTGGAACCAAAACGACCCTAATCGTTAGTTCGCTTGCTTTTGTATTGAGGGAAAAGGGTATCCAGATCAGTTCGAACGTCTGTCTCCTCCAAAGGATTCTTCGAATCAGATATATCAATAGCATCGTCGTTTTCAGCTTCATTTTCATGATTTTTGCTGTCCATAGATTCCATGTTGTCCTCGATTTTATTACCGGTAGTATCTGATCTCTCATCCTCGGGGACATGTTTCTTCTCAGTCGATGCCTCTTTACTAATTACCAGTGTCTTGTCTGTCGACTCCTTTGATGTAATGATCTTTTCAGGTCCATTCTCAGAGTTCGATTCTCCATCTCTGAATTTACCGCCATCTAAGCTCGAGTTATCCATCTTCTCCGAACCACTAATGCCGTCCAAAATTGATAATTCTTTTGGTGTAGTCTCGTCGAGATCACCCTTACCATGATCCAAATTGATGTCAGTCTCTGTAAGCTTCACCGAGGATGAGTCGAGATTTTCTAGGCTTGCAACATTCGCTGAGTTGTTATTGGTAAGATCATCTTCAAAGCCTTATGGTACCATTAGGAGGTGAATCTTTCTCCGAGTTATCGATCTCAATCTCACCCTTTTCACTGGTCGTCGTTACCTTCAACTCTATATCTTCTTTCCTATTCTGAAACTCATCAGTACCTTCACCATCGCTCCCATTATTATTATTATTATTATTATTATTATTATTATTATTATTATTATTATTATTATTATTATTATTATTATTATTATCATCTTCCACTTCTGATGAAGTGTCTTGAGGGTGTTCATCTTCGTTCTTGGCGCTCATCTTCTCACAGCGCTTGAGGCATCATCAGCTTTGTAATGTTCCTCACGTGCCTCGTGGGCACTTTTATCTAAATCAGATTAATCTGTTTGAAGAATCTCCCTTCTCTTCAGTCGCATTATCGTTGTTTTCTTCCTTCTCTTTCTCGTCGTCCACAGATTCATCTTCTCGGTGGACTTCTGAATCAGATTTCTCTTGTTCGTCCTCGTTCGTTTCCTCATTTTCTCCTTCAGTCACATCATCCACATTGTGTTCGAAGTTTCGTTCTACATCATCTTCTTCAAGCTTATTCTCATCTTCTTCAGCAGACTCGCCAATTTTATCTTCGGTTGCCTCCACTAAGGGACGGATGTCCTTTCTTCCAAGTCTTACAAGTACGTTACTAGCACCACTTTCGAGTGCAGCTTTTCCATCATCATTGCTTTCATCGAATTCTTTCTTCGTGTAATGGGAATGACTGACTTGGTATATCAACCAAAAGCAAACGACAAGCAGCAGAGATATCTGAAGAACATGCCTCACCTTGCCTTCCACCTGAGGTTCCTACCAGGAGATTGTCTATACATGGCTTCTTTCCACAAAATCAATGGACCAGTATCACAATATATCATAAATTTGATCTCCCGGGGAACGCATTTAATGAACGAGTAAGCAAAGCAAGAGTTGCAATAGCTTTACGTACTTGAACAACGTATTGTGATGTGATATAAACAGATATCGGTCCACAGGAAATTAGAAATCGCTTAGCTAGAAAATCGGTCGCATTAATCCTTCTTTAAGGTTCCCTTTTCCAGCCAGCAACTACCATTAGCAGTAGCAGCACAACATACATAATTAATAACAGCTATTCGAGCAAGAACTTAAATGTCAAAACAGAATTAGAAATCACAGCCTGAAGACGAGCTATGAGCCACGAATTGACAAACTAGGCAGCTGCTCAGTCGAATCTCACTCTAACACCATTACGAACCAAATCAAACAAGAAATTCTTTATCATTTCGAGTTAATTTCAACAAAAACCCACCACAAATTAATGATCCAGCATTGGTCAGGCAGTCCAAATTACCGCGAGTAAGATCCTTAAGAGAGAAATGAAGCAGCATAAACAAATGAAACATCAAAAAGGAAAAATTTGAAAGAAATCCACCTACCTGAAAAAAGAATCGAGGGGTCTGTAACTCGAACCACAGTCTCACTTGAACGCAGCAGAAAAATAGAGGACAAAAAAAGAACAATCCTACAATAGTTTCAGATCACGAAACAGAAGTAGTATAGCGATGGACAATCGAGTGGCGTTTTCGCGGTTGAAGCTCTATGATCTGCGATTTATAGTGAAAACATAGCTCTCTCTAAAGATCCGACGGGTTACGGGTTGTTATCGGGTCATAATATGGAGCTAAAATGAAACGGATCGCCTCCAGTTTGTTAGCGTAATTTATCATACAGTTAAGGTCAATGTCGCATTTTATTCTTACTAGCGGTGCTGCTTTCGCCAACTGTATTGTATGTGCATAAAGTAATTCATAACCAACTCTGCTCTCATCTCGTAACCTATACAAAGATTACTCAGAATATTTGTGTTGCGACATAACACCTTATAGCAAGAAAAACTAACATAAACATAGTTCCATAAAAAAATTTGTGAAGGAAGAAACTGAGAAAATATTTCTCAATGTCGAGATCTGACGTTGTTCAATTGTGCTACGAGAAGGTCATTCCAAGTATCGGTGAGTCCAGGTAAGCACCAATGCATGCAATCGTCGTGTTTCTTACCACCAGTCGAAGATGGGTGAGCATCGGCCCTAAACTCACTCAAGTGCGTTACGTCTAATACGTGGAAACTACTCTTACCTTCAAGGGCCTTGTACAGATGGTGGTTTACGAGTCGTGTCTCCACGTTCGTCCCATTCTTCTCTACGGTGAAAAGTTCTTCAACCTAAACATTGGATAGGTTTTTAGTTCTGAGGCTATGTAATAGTACAGTGAAATGGTCTCCTAAGACTACATATGGAAGGCAATTAACTATGCTGCAAGTATAACAAACACTTCATGCAATTGAAGAAATGGAAATTGAGGACTTACTTCTTGTGTCATCAGGGGCTGTAAACGAGGACAAGCACCACCTTTGTCCCAATCACCTCCTTCGAAATGCCTGGGTGATTGTGTTCGAAAGAATAATGTCGCACCTGGCTTTGAGTTTCTCTCTATGTAAGAGGCCTACCCAAACATATAACACATTGAGATCACGTGAGGGTATGCATTTATTTTGCAAAAGAGGGTATAGTCACCAATAGTTGAGAGTAGGCAAAATAGTAGGGAAATTGAAACCAGCCAAGATGGACAAAGAACCTACCATGTGTGATAACACTTTATCAAGGCCAACATCTGGTGAAATGGGAGGAATCAGAGGGGCACCGTTCTCGAAGAATAGCATTGGTGATTTTACAGGGTCAAACTTTGACGGAGCCCACCACCTGAAATACAGCGGTACAGTGGCAGATTAAGAAAAAAATTTCAACTTGAAGAGCAAAGGCAGCGATTTTAAATTATTACCAATGTCCGGTGTTGAAAATGAGTACGTCATGAAAACTTGGAGCCTCTATCCATGTTCCTTCTGGTATGTCAACATCAACCCTATAGCCTTCTTTGTAGCCAATTGACTCCAACTCACCCTCCCTGTTACTAGCTGACCACCTGGAAAGAACAGAATGAGCAAAAACGAAAGCTAAGTAAAACATCAGATTGTATCAGTTTTGAGCAGCAACATAATGATGCATCCCACTTCTTACCTACCGTAGCGAACCAGAAGATTTGTTCGATGGTAGGCGATAGTAAGGTTGTACTTTATGAAAGTGAATCCACGATCAGCACCAGCAGGACGCCACTTCTTCACATCAGCTGAGATTCGTTTCAATGCACAAAAAAGAGAGACAAACATGTTTCTGTTCAACGAGTCCCCAACAAATCCTGCACTGTAGAGAAAGCGTAAGGTACAAAAATGGTAAAAGTATTGAATTACAAGAACTCCAGCGAGCAGGCATAAGGCATACAACGATGATCCTATCCTTGTTCCAAGGAGTTAAGAGTACATCGAATGAACTAGGAACAAAGGCACATGCTTCACCATTCAGCAAAATCCCAACAAAATGAAGCGTACAGTTGGCCGAGTCCTAGACATAATACTACTTGACGGACATGAAAACTCCAATGAGCTAGATGCTCAAGCTGAACACTTGTTACCAAAAAATAAACCTACTGTTACCAGTAAGCAACGACGCAATTAGCTCAAAATACCAGAAAATGCGTACCAATATTAGTATCTCTAAAGCTCTCCAGAAATTTAAGAGCGTCAAACTGCGGCAAATCGCAGCCGTACGGCTTCCACCTCCACCTAACCAAATCAACAGCATTCGATTTGTGCTTCGCGATACAATTCCATCCGGCGAATATCTCCTTGCAAGCGTGGTCGTACCTCGGTGGAGATCTGACGGTCGAATCGTAGATCCATCGGCCGTTCGAGTAGTTGCAGCCAACATTAGCATTTCCAAGTACCTCCACGTAGTTTGAGGAATTTCGTCCGACGTCTCTTCTGAAGAGAGATAAGCAGAGGAAGAGAGAGGCGAGGCAGAGGAGAGACACGATAAGGCGTGGCGTGACCGGCGAGTTGTGCAAGGACTTTCTATGGGTATGGCTGTGATCTTTCCCGGCCATGGAGGAATGCGATGTTGCGGGGAACCACGCACGTCTACGGCGCGTGGTTGTTTTTAACGCTTTGTTTGGGTGGCCGTGAAGTTATAATTGGGTTGGGTTTGTTCAATGTTAGCCCAAATTTAAATTGGGCCCAAATAATGAGCCGATGTGGGTTAAATACTGAACTGGGGAGAGATCTATTTCATTTATGTTCGATTTCGATCGATGATCAACACAAAGTAATAATTAATATCGCATAATTTTCGAAGTAAGACTGTTACACCGATGTCTGTCTGTTACGAAGAGTAAGGAAAACTCATTTGTAATGCTTATGCTTTTTCTCCTTTCTCCTTTTCTCTTTCTCCCTATATTTCTCTCTTGATTTATGTTTCTTGGAATGACGTTTGCTTGTGCTTCTCTTGACCTTCTTTTTATCAGCGTCTTCGAGTGATTCCTCGTTGGACGAATCGTTGGTCTTCAGCGGGGAAGGCTTCTCCGGGCCAAGCATAACACGAGCTTTCCTAAGCTTCTCATGGATGTTTTCAGACGCCATATTTTTGTCTGAATCTGGGCAAGAATGTGGGTATGGACCCGCGTCATCCATTCTTGATCCAACAGCTCCCCTACCTCTCTTTATCCTGCTTTCCAAAAATTAGATTCAAAGAGGCCATAAAGTACAGCTTCGGAGAGGAATATAAAAGCATATTGCAAGTAGCAACAACGAACCTTGATTGTAAAAATTTCTCGACTTCATCATCCCTTAATCCGTCATCGTCTATATCCTCGGAAGTCCTTTTCTTTGGTGAGTCAGAAGTGCTTGCAGTTGTTTGGACTTTGCTGCATTTTCTAATTCTGTCCCGGTCAGAGTCATGAGCATCCTTATGGCTTCGACTGGTGCTAGTTTCATTTCTTGATCCTCTGAGCTTCTTTTCCAGCTCTATTTGTTTATCCCTTATTCTCCACATCTCATTAACTTCAACGGCGCGATTAGCTGCGAAAAAGGGGAGCTTGTAATTCAAAGGCAAGAAACTGAGATAAAGAAGAAGGAAAACTGCAAACTTAATCAGTGATGTCCAAGCAAAGGTCAAGCGAATCCCCATTCGGGTCAATGAAGCCTATCCAAAATGTGAAAAGAAAGAGCTAAAGCATCTAGTGCTGATTTCAGCGATGTCGAGACAGATGAATGCTCCACGCAACAATTTTGTATTTTTGGCACTAGTTTCAAGTTTCAACCACAATGCCTATACTATACCCTTGGTACCGGTCAGACAAAAGCTTTCAAAGTTCAAACATCAAACAATTAAAAAACTAACCTTGCTGTACACCACGAACAGTTGCGGTAAGGAAACGAGAATTAGGCCTGCTCCGAACGGCGGGCTCACGGAGATAAGCGAGTGCCCCTTCCTTCTGAGCTTGACGGCGCAGCTCATCCGCCTCTTTCAGCAGAATTGCAGCTATTCTGTTCTCTGTCTCTAAATCCATACCGAACCCTAGTACCACCAGAGGTTTGCACTAGAGATATCTCTGCACACTAGAAAATAACTCGGACAAATGAATGGGTTTGCAGCGTGATACACATAAAGCAGTTTGATCGATCGAACCCCCAGCACGATTGAAAATAAATCTAGGGTTTCGAAACAACGAAAGAAGGGGGAATTTCACCTGAAGATTAACAAATTGCGATACTCGTCGACCCCGGAAATTGAACACCCCGCCCAATCGATGGTTCGATGCACTCCAATTGTCTTAATTTATGAGGATGATCGAAAATCGAAATGACAATCACGACTCACGCGGCCTTTCCATTGAGGTCAACTGTATACTCATCTACGTCAACAATCCTTAAAAATCGCTGTTCGGCTTTCGGACTATCTGGGCTTAAGACTTGACAAGTGGAAGAATGATTTATTGGGCGAGAAAAGCCCAGCATTATTAATACGGCCCATGTCCTGATAATCATCTTTAATATGCGGACTATATTATTATATTAACTAATCCATGAAAAATATACGTGAACACATCAAAATCATACTACACTTGGTTCGAGTCGTTGCCTGCTTTCTTGAAAGAACTGAAGCAGATTATGTATTTCTGCATTGTCCTTAATCGATTTACATTGTTGAGTTTTATGTTAGGAACCGGATTCAGAAGGGAGAAAAATGCTAACGTGTTAATCTGCTGCAAAACTTTTGTTGGGAAATCCGGCCGTACCGAAATTCCGCCCAAGATCCGCCGGAAATAATAAAACTGGAGAACACAAAGATTTAACGTGGAAAACCCTCTGTTAACGAAGACGGAAAAACCACCCGGGCAACAAGGCCGCAGAAAATCCACTATGTGAAACGTACAATCACACAATTCTTCTACGCTCGCCTACACCCAAAACCCGACAGCAACAACCCGAAAGTAATTCTACCGACTAACCTAAACTCTCACCCAAAGGGAATTTTCCTAGAGTTAATTGTTAACACAAATAACTTTCTAATGTGTTGGCGTGCCTATAAATCAGGGTATAGCCCTCCTTATATAGGAGAGGGAACCCTCATGCCTTCTTGTTCTATCCGGTGTGGGATAAACAACAAAGGCACAAAACATGGCCTAAGCCCAACAACCTCCACCTTGTGACTTTGTCCGTCTTGACACCTTCACTTAGCGAAGATCCGCATGGCTTCCGCCATCATGCTCCACCATAAAAGCATATCCACTTGGAATCGCATCCAAGCATCTCTTCGGCCCATGTCGAAATAACCTTGCTGAAATCTATGGTGCAACTTCCACGTTTGGCTCGCCAGGAAGTTCATCAGCCCTCGACACGAAATTTCCACCACACACCTTGCATCAATGCCAAACCAATGCCCGTGTGTAAACTGTGGACCCGCTAATAGTAACGCGCCCTCTCTCATGACACTTAGCGACATGCCATAAGGACGCCCTTGTCTCTCTCAGAAAAACTCATCCGTGGAGAGAGAGACAAAATTAGCGTCTTTCTCGATATCTCCACTTACCGACTTGGAGCTGCTTGCCGAACCTGCTCCACCTTTTTGACAATTTCTTTTCACGTGCGCAGATTGTCCACACGTCTAGCAAATCGCACCAGCTGTTTCCTCAGTTTTGCTGGTAGCATCGCCTTTGGGAATTTCCTTGCCCTTCAAAGCCTTGTGTAACCCCGACTGAATCAACACATCCTTGACTTGCACTTGCCACAAGCCAAAGTTGATTCTTCCGTCGAACTTCTCCACATCAAACCTCGCCAGATTTGAACTTCCGGACATCCTTGTGGAATAGCGAACAAGAACTTTGCAGAAAACGGAACAGCAACTCGTCTGTCGAAAACCCTTCTGCACCCGTCGCTAGCTCCACCCGTCGCTAGCTCCACCGCACGAACAAACTAGGTTTAACCTCGCTCTGATACCACTTGTTGGGAAATCCGGCCGTACCGAAATTCCGCCCAAGATCCGCCTGAAATAATAAAACTGGAGAACACAAAGATTTAACGTGGAAAACCCTCTGTTAACGAAGAGGGAAAAACCACCCGGGCAACAAGGCCGCAGAAAATCCACTATGTGAAACGTACAATCACACAATTCTTCTACGCTCGCCTACACCCAAAACCCGACAGCAACAACCCGAAAGTAATTCTACCGGCTAACCTAAACTCTCACCCAAAGGAAATTTTCCTAGAGTTAATTGTTAACACAAATAACTTTCTAATGTGTTGGCGTGCCTATAAATCAGGGTATAGCCCTCCTTATATAGGAGAGGGAACCCTCATGCCTTCTTGTTCTATCCGGTGTGGGATAAACAACAAAGGCACAAAACATGGGCCTTAGCCCAACAACTTTTCCCAGCAAATCCATTCAGGGCACAGCATAGAAACAAGAAAAACTGTAAGCGAAGATGAACACAACCGAAAGGGAAGACAAAAAAGCAATGTCAATCTTCATCATTTCGTGAAAACCCCAACAATTTCCCCAAATCAGGGAAAACCCCACCCGCCCTAGAATTGCCAAAACCAATGCTCTGCCCCAGCATATACTCATCCACCATTGATTTAACCGACCTAGCAGACAAGGGATGATAATCAGCGCTCCATTCATCGACGAACACCTTGACAAGATCCCACTTTTCATCTTCGCTCATCTTTGCCCACTTTTTCTTCAAATCGTCGGGTCTCAAATCCACGTGATTCGAAAGTTCTGTGAACAGAAGCTCTCTGCTCTTCTTCATCGCCTCTTCTCCCTGCACTTTGCTTGAGCTCAACTTCTTGATTTCTACGCTGAGCTCCATAGCAAGCATCTCATCTGCGAACGGCTCTTGTTTGTCTCTGAGGCACGAAATTCTTAGCGTCCTCGAACTATTTGCTTGAGTACGCTGGGTGGGGTAGGGGCAGATTTGGTATTTCATGGGTTGTCGGAAGGAAGCGATGAGGATTCTCGGATCCCCCATTGTTGCAATATCGACGTTCACGAGTGTCTTTGAGAACAGAGGACATTAGAGAGCATTAGTTTGATTACACAGTTCTATTGGGCCATTAATGGGCGTTGAGCTGCGGTTAAATAATATGGGCCTTACTTATTGGGCCAAAGGAAAAAAAATGTATATTAATCGATCGGATATAAACCAAACTTCGGCCTACAAAAATGAATAACCACGTACCGTACGTAATCATGTGCTTTGAACATAAGAAATCCATGTGATCGAAGTTCTATTTTATTGTTAAACTTGTGTACGCACATTTATTTATTTAAATTCTTCGTCTAAGGAATTCATGTGCAATCTCGAACAATGTTGGGGCAATAACGTGGAAATGCGAGAAGAATATCATATTAAATTGGAGAAAACAATAGGAAGTCGAACATATCCTTGGCAATCAACGGTGACGATTGAACTCATGCGTAATGGCGACAAGTGTACTAAAACATCACACATACAAATGTTTGCATTTTGCAGAATAACCCAACAGCCCCACTTGGCTGCCGTATATGGGCACGCACGTAACTCGTCTTCTATTGATTAGGACCAAATTCAAAATATTAAAAATCATCGAGCTGTTATGGTCCTTTCTACTATGGATTCTTATAATTCAATTTATTTTAATCACATTATAAAATTCAACGGTCAACGATGTAATGATATTACTCCTTATCTCCTTCTCCGTGTGGGCCCATGACTGTCCAGCTAATGAGCAACTTGGGTTTTTTTAATTAAATAAACCAAAAAAAATAGGCATTCACAAAATAAACGTAAAATAGAAAACATTAATAAAATAGGCGATTTCGTAATCCCAGATTACGAGTTACTCTAACTCGTAATCTGGAGTTACGAGTTACAATCCAGCTGGCGCGTACGCACACGTGGAGTAACTCGTAATCTCAGAATACGAGTTAGAGTAACTCGTAATCTGGGATTACGAATTAGATCAGGTTTTTTTAAAACCCTACGTCGCGAAGAAGACGATACGACGACGAGGAAGCGACGACGACGACGAACCACACGACGAAGCCGACGCCGACCTCCACGCCGCCGCTCACCCCGTGCCTCGACGCCGCCCCGCCGCGACTGCGACCATCCCGCTCACCCCGT
This sequence comes from Craterostigma plantagineum, assembly GCA_027422505.1. NCBI lineage: Eukaryota > Viridiplantae > Streptophyta > Magnoliopsida > Lamiales > Linderniaceae > Craterostigma > Craterostigma plantagineum. The sequence goes on from JAPQWV010000005.1 coordinate 1,857,316, forward strand.
CGCGTCCCGTCGCCACCACTGCCCCGCCGCCCGCCGAGCACAACTGCGCCACCGTCCCGCCCTCCCCCACTTCCCCGCCGGCCCGCCCTGGCCCACTGCCCCGCCGGCCAGCCCTCCCCACACTGCCCCGGCCACCCCGCCGCGACCCACAGCCCCGGCGCCGCCGGCACTGCCCTGCCCCACTGCCCCGCCCGCCCGCCCTGCCCCATTGCCCGGCCACCCCGAACGCTGCCCCGCCACCCCGTCGCCGTCTAGCCGCCCGCCGCGACCCACTGCCCCGCCGGCCGCCACCCCGTCGCCGTCCCGCTGCCCGACGAGCCCGCTACCCGACTGCCCGACTGCCCGCTGCCTCGACGAGCCCCACTGCCCCGCCACCCCGATACGTTGCCCCGTCGCGTTCGACGTACTACACGCGATTAGTTCGGGTATCCCGTTACGATCCGAAATAAGAATTTTTGTGCTAATTTACTCATTATCAAATGCTTTTATTGATTGCTGATTTGTTTGGTTTTTTTTAAATGTAGAATGGATTTCGATTCTTGTTACGGGCCTCGTGATAGTTCGGTGTTGACGATGCAGTCAAATCACCGTAGTCGTGATTTGTTGTTAGATCAGAGAGCCTTAGATAGAACTATTAAGATTAGGTCCTTAGAGAATGTAGTGTGGGGTACGAGAGAAGCACCGAATATCTTACACGGTCGCTTATTAGGAAAGTTGAACGATATGGGTCTGTACAGCGTCTACAGCTGTATGTCGCAGAGGGTTGACCCTCATTTGATTACAGCGTTGGTAGAGCGTTGGAGAAAAGAGACCCTTACGTTTCATTTTTTTGTTGGAAGGCGACCGTCACTTTACATGACGTAGGTATTTTGTGGGGTTTGCCTGTGGATGGTAGTTGTGTCTCCGGTGTGATCGTTTCGAGGACGGTCACACAGTGGATGGACGAGTGTGAGCGGTTGCTAGGTTTTAGACCGCCTGCTGATAGAATTAGGGGGTCATCGCTATCGATGAAGTCGTTAGCGAGTTGGTTGTTGGACCATCCAATAACGGATGATAGTGATGAGGAAGAGGTCGAATGTTCAGCACGGGGTTATGCGATGCTGCTGTTTGGTGCGGTCATGTTCCCCGATTGTAGCGCCAACACCGTATCATTGACTTACCTCCAGCTGTTGGAGGGTATTGAGGAGGTGAGCACATTTAGTTGGGGTAGTGCGGTGCTGGCATTCCTATACAGAGAGCTTTGTTCGGCAATCGAGCCGAACAAGCTAAATATAGGCGGACCCCTACGGCTGTTGCAGGTAATTATATTGAAAATATGATTAAGTGTATAGATATTTTAAACATTTATTTAGAACAAATGATTTGTTTTAGGCATGGGCATATGTGAGGATTTTGCCATTTCAGCCAGTACGGGGTGTTAATCGTATCACGATGGAGCCCCGTACAGTCGACGGGATAGTCTTACCGGCTCCGCCACATGCTGCGAGGTATGGTCGTTCTTCTATAAATTGCGAGGTGTTTTTTCATTCTTACATTTATAATTTGAGCTTTAAATATTTGACAGGTGGAACACCACGTTTGATTTCACATCTTCAACGAATTCGAACGTGCGCACAATCCGCGAGTGCATTGATCGCATGCAGCCGCATCAATTTGCGTGGACGCCGTACATTATGTCGCTCCCGGAGATTGCCGCTCTTCCAGCAGAATGCTTACCTACGGCTTGTCGATCGAGGTGTCCAATGATATTCTTCAATATCGTGGAGTTTCAATACCCCGAACGAGTACTCCGGCAATTTGGAATTATCCAAGGAATTCCAATTATACCGCCGTATCGAGACAATAATCTGCATACATACGAGAGGAGACAGCGGTCGGGGATGGATTGGAGATTGCATCACGCTGTTTGGGTTGGCTTATGGGATGCTCGAGAGGACACGGTCGTGGATGGTCCAGCTGCGACTGGCTTCAACTCGGTGGAGGATGGATATTACGAGTGGTTTCATCGGATCACTCGCCTCTACATATATCTCCACACGAGCGACAGATGGATCAGGGATTTCAGATGGGGGATGCGGTTTTTATGGAGACCATCGTAAGTTTATTTTATATATTAACGTTATTTGTTTAGTATCCAAGCTTAATATAATTTACTCTTTCATTTTTAGGAACGCGGGGTTCACGACAGCCTTCGTTACGCGAGGACCGGCGACGCCGAGTTCGACGAGGGAGTGCGGCCGGACAGTCTCACGTACATGAGGCCGAAACATCACACATGCATGAGGAGGGAACGTCACACATGTATGGTACATCTCAGATGCATGAGTTCGGACTATCTCACCAGCATGAGGCTGGACCATCACAGGTGCACGAAGCGGTGAACCCCTCATTTTTTGACGATTTGTCACCCTTTTTGGGATCGTCTGCAGCCCACCACAGCTCACAGCCAGAGTATATGGATCATCAGGTATAGTCCATCAATTTGACATTTAAATCCCTTAAATGAGTAAGAAAAATTAAAATTTGGTTATCACATATTAGGCGTTTACGACACCTTCACCACGGCCGCGACGACCTCGAAGTCCGGGAGATGATGCGGACCAAGGCAACCGTCGAGGAAGTAGAGTTCGTAGGCCAGCTCGTTGTGGGACAGGCGGCCACTTAGCGCATCATGGCAGATAGATGAGGCTGATGTTTATTATTAGTATTGTTAGTGACTATTATTATTGTAGCAACTATTATATTATTATTAGTATTGTTAGTGACTATTATTATTATTAGTATTATTATAATTATCATTATTAGTATTATTATAATTATTATTATACTTCTTATTATTATTAGAATTATTATAATTATTATTATTATACTTCTTATTATTATTAGTATTATTATTATTATAATTAGTATTATTATAAGTATTATTAGTATCATTATAATTATTATTATTATACTTCTTATTATTATTAGTACTATTATTATTATTAGTATTATTATAATTATTATTATACTTATTAGTATTATTTTATTGAGAAATCAATATTGAGATTCAATGGATATATTATTATAAAACAGTGAAAACAACAATTGTATTATTTCATCGCGGTCCGCGTTGTCTCGCACGAGTTTCACCCCTATCCATCTCATTCCTGATGCGATTTCGACTATATCTACCGGGACCAGTTCTCTCTCGACGAGATTCGTTATGAATAAGAGTCCAATCTTCCGGCGTCCAGTAACGTTCATCGTGCAATGGTTCAAAGGTACCTTCATATGTCTTCAAATACTCCGCCTTACTGTAATATTGCGCCACTAAATTACCGGAGTGAATTTGCCATTGACGACAAGCCGCTTGTGCGTGAGAACATGGGATGTTATACCTGCTCCAATCTCCACACGTGCATGTTCTATCATTGATCCTTACCACATACGTGCGCTGATGAATTCCAGAGGTTATGACTTCTGCTGTATGTTGTCGGACATCAAAACGGTATACAACGTGATCCCAAGATTCTGCCGTCCAACTTTGGAACAATCTTGTTGCATAACGTGACCAATCTGTTTCATTATTCGCCACTAGCGACGATGCTTCTTGAAAGCGATCACGAAAATACTGTACGCACCTGTGAATTTTAAGAAATAAAAGAAGAAGTCATAACAACATTAAGAAATAAAAGAAGAAGTCATAACAACAAAATTAAAATAAAAGACTAAGGTCGTGAATAGAGCTTACCTATGAAAAGTGAAATCGACGATTGCTCTTGCGGGTAGCATTCGAGCACCTTTTAATACGCCGTTGAGGCCTTCTGAAATATTAGTCGTCATGACACCACATCGATAACCGCCGTCGTGTGCTAGCGTCTATTGCTCGACCCCTACTTTTTCTAACCAAGACTTCGCTCGTTTATTAATTTGTGCAATCTGAGCCATAATGCGATCGAATTTATCCAATGTTGACGCAGTACCGGCTCTATGACATAGATCCTTCAATTGTTGATCCTTGAATTTTTTGTAGAAGTTTGACTTTACATGACGAAGACATAGGGATACGAGTTAATTAACTCGTACTCCTTGTATACGAGTTATGAGAATTATTGGAATAATTCGCGTAACTCGTATCCCAGGATTACGAGTTACTGGAATTATTGACGACAACTTGCATGGCCATGCAGGTTGGTCGGCCACCAACGTAACTCGTAATCCCGGATTACGAGATACGTAACTCGTAATCTGGGGATACGAGTTATGTTGCCAAGTCAGCTGCCACGGTATAGTCAGCGGGGTCAGCGAGTAACTCGTATCCCCAGGTTACGAGTTACGTATCTCGTAATCTGGGATTACGAGTTACGTATCTCGTATTCCGAGATTACGAGTTACGGCCAGGTCAGCGGGTCAGCGGCCAAAAGTAACTCGTAATCCCAGATTACGAGTTATGTAACTCGTAACCTGGGGATACGAAGTCGCCTATTTTATTAATGTTTTCTATTTTACGTTTATTTTGTGAATGCTTATTTTTTTTTTTTATTTAATTAAAAAACCAGCAACTTGCCACCATTCTCTCTCCACTAGCCACGTCATCGCTTATCGCGTGAAAACACATGTCACCCTATCGAAAACCTAAAAGAAAAGAAAACCCCACTCCGACGATAAATTCATTCACTCTCTTTCTTCTCCACAAAACTCTTCAAAATCATGGAAGAATAGCACCACCGCCCTTTGCCCAGCTAACGTACGCTCGAAATCCTCTCTGCCCAACCTAACGTGCGCCGACGATGGAGAACTACTCGTACAACTCGTCCTACCCGGAGTCAGGCGACTCTTCGCCGCGATCGCGGGAGATTGACTACGAAAACCTACCGCCGTGGGAGGACGCGAATCTGCAGCCGCCGCCTAATTACAAGGTGAAGTTCATGTGCAGCTACGGAGGTAAGATCCATCCTAGGCCTCACGATAATCAGCTCGCTTACGTCGGAGGAGAGACGAAGATACTCTCCGTCGATCGCAACGTCAAGTTCGGCGCGCTCCTGGCGAAGCTCGTGGCGCTGTGCGACGGAGAGAACATATCGTTCAAGTACCAACTGCCTGGGGAAGACCTCGACGCGTTGATCTCTGTGACGAACGACGACGATTTGGAACATATGATGCACGAGTACGAGCGGCTGTATCGGATTTCACACAAGCCGGCTAGGCTGAGGATCTTCATCTTTCCGATTCAGAATTCGAGCCTGAACTCCTCGAATCGGAGTTTTGGCTCGGAGGATGCGAGGTCGGAGAAGGAGAGGTTCGTCGAGGCTTTAAATTCGGCTCCGATCATCACCCCGCCGCCTTCCGCGGCTGCTCCGGCCGCCGTTCCTCCGCCTCAGCCGAGTACGAATGTCGATTTCCTCTTTGGCTTGGAGAGGGGGAACGTGATTTCTCCCCCAGCGCCGCAACAGAGATCTGAGATTGAAGATCCTGCGAATGTTCAGAACATGGACGAGAGGTTGATGGGTTTCGATCCGATCCAAAAGCACATCCAGCACCTCCAGAGGCTTAGGCTTGAAGAACAGCAGCAAAGAGAGTTCTATCGCCGGAAAAGCGACGACGACATCAACATCGCCGGCGCCGGAGACTACTACAGACCTGCGCCGGAGAAGATCTCTCCGTCAACCCTCCATAGTTCCGGCGTCCCCTACCACGTCGCCGCCGGGGGCGGCTACCCTTCAGCGACAGTTGTCACGAACCAGCAGCAGCAGCAGGTGTACGTCATTCCAGCTCCGGCGGGTGCCTTCCCCGGCCAGATAGTACGGCAAATCAACCCCCAACAACAACCACCGCCACAAGCCTACTACACATATCAAAGAATACCACAAGAACTTTACCGAGAGCATCAGCAACAACCAGCCCAACAACAGATCTACAGTTTCACAACGACGCAGAGCGCCGCCGCGCCGGTCCCACCTGCGTCCGGCGTCCCCTCTGCACAGGGTTACGGTATGGTGAGGCAGCAGGTGTCTGGCGGTGGTGTGGTGGTGAATGAAGCGGCTGGATATGGTCAGATGGCGTACGACGGCGGAGTTGGGAGACAGGTGATCTACAATACTCCGCCAGGTGGTGTTATGGGAGCGCCGGTGCCATCTGCAGCTCCTCCTCCTCAGTATCAGGCGGTCCCAGTGGGCGGCGTCGGTGCTGATATCAGAAGCGCCGTTGGGTTACCTCAGGAGGTTAAAGGTGTTGTTGCTGCTGCTACGAAGGTCACGACCCAAACTGCAGTGTGATTGTGATCGTGTTGACTGCGCGTAAGATATTTGCTTTTTGTTGTTAAACGTCTTTATTATCATTGTTATGTGTTATGTTTTAGAGTGTTATCATTTTACTTGGTAATAATAATATTCGAGGTGCTTTTATTATATGGTGGAATGATTCTTGGTTTCCATTTTACATGTCCCCGAGGAGTTACGCTAATTTCTGTAATGCTGAAGAAGTCAAATTCTCTTCGACCTTTTGAGTTTGAGGGAAGCACTTGAAAAATCCATTTCCTCCTTTGCTTTGGCCTGTGTTGTCTTTCTGGCGCACGATGGTAGAAAGTTGAGTATAGTTGGCAATTAAAATGTGCTGTGTTGTAGGTGGCGTATGTCCTTTTCATGGTGGGGTTGAGCTGTAGAAAAGATTGGATTTTGAATGTTATCTTATGGTGAAATATCTAAGAAATTATATACTATAATTCATTGCCAAGATTGTTGACCTAATGGACTATATAACTAGGTCATATGAATCATTGTTGGTGATTGGTGTTACCCACTGACTGCTTCGTGACACAGCTGTGCGGCGGCCATGTTATGTTTCCTTTTTTAAATTCTTTTGGTTAAGATAAATAAAGACGACCTTAATTGTTTACTTGAACTTTGAAGTGGATAGGATTAGGTCTCTTGGATGTTGTTACATAGTTTATGGTGGGGCTTACTATCAATTATTTGATGAAATATCTCGTATCTGTTTCCATCAAAAGTTCGGTTACTTCTTCTCTGCTCTAATCTTTCCGTATACGTTTGCATTTTTTTTTTATTCTTTCTTGAGAGGATAGGATACATGAATATAGTAGTAGCTTTCGGCACTGGTTCACTGATAGAGACTATGGAAATTATTGAATATGGCTCTCGTTTGTCTTTCTTGCTTGCCTTTGTGTGTATATCATTTACGTTTTTTCCCATATGGAACCCACCGTCGGCTTTTCCGGGAAGTTTACGATAGAGCAGTTGATATATTATATTCTTAGTTGAAGACTTGTGGAGATAATTTGACGTTAAATCACAAGACCGAACTAAACTACCCATCACTGCTGTCTCCTTATTACAGCAACACAAGCTTTCTCCCAACCGCGTGAATGTTCTATTCCACTACAAAAGACTTTAGTGGGTTGTAATTTATACATAGAAGAAGGTATTTTATCACTCAAATCGAAAAACAAAACTCATTCCATTTTCCTCCTATCGGCCGAAGAAATGGAGAGAGAAGAAAAGGTTTCTACACATGTATTACAAATGTGCCACTTTCTCTCCACTTTATCTCTCTTTCGATTTTGGTATTGGCTTTCTACAATATGTGGCTAAATGCATATGATATTCACAAAATGACTCCAATGTCGCAATAAAGTTGGCTGAGAACAGCAACATTGTACCAAAACAGAGTGCATCTCTTATATATAATTCACAACCAGACTGCCCATATTAGATGGTAAGGACTAAAGAATATGCTATATATAGCAGCTAATAGAGAAAAAATATATAGCCAAACTTCCAAAACGAGGTTCTTCATTTGCTGGAAACGAATCTCAATCCTTATTTCAAGACGAAACTTTTCCATGCATCCCAAGTAACTAACTCATATATCGCCTGATGAATAAGAACCACGACCAGAGCCATTTGAATCAGTATTATAAGCTGAGTGAATCTCACCAGAGCGCGACGACTTACGAGTTCTTTGATTTTTGGGGGAAGCACTGTAGGACTCGTTGAAACCGTGATAGAAAGATGAAAGACCATGGATCTTCGGTAGGCCAGTTGGATCACTACTCATGTTGTGGCCCCTCTCCACAGATTCTGCTTCGAGTGGCAGTTCATCGAGGGTCTGCAAAAGGAGATATGAAAATCACAGATTCATAAAATACACACAAAAGTGCGTGTGAGAGAAGAGAGCTTTTCGACAAATGGTGCATTTCATTCAGAAGCTTCTCTTTCGCTAATGCTAAGTTTGCCTTACCACCTTCAACAGTAATTCAATGTGTGGAGCAGTAAATAGCGCCCACTTTCTGATTTGAAAAAAAATTCAAGTACTAACCCGGAAAGCTTGCTGAAGAACGCGGAGTGTCTCACGGGTACGCTTCCTTTTCGTTGCTATCTCATCTGGTTCCTGCAACATATCTCCAAACAAGTCGTCCCTGTTGAAATAGAAACAATAAATCATTCTGCTAACTGAAAATGCGCTCTTATATAGCTAACTGAGGAAACACAAAATTGCTCCTACGATAGATATCTGGCATATTTACTAATTTAGTACTAGACTAATGGCCAATAGTCAAGTATACGTAGCTTCTTCTGGAAAATAAGGACTATTCATGTCAGTGTCCTCTTACATAATTTTATTCTATACATTATCCAGTAAGTGTATAAAGAAAAGCTCATATACCGAACATACCGGTAAAGAGTTTTAATGAAAACATTATGCAGCTCACGCTTGGTGTGGTTCACCTGAGATAATATTTGAAACAACGAAGGTTTGTAAATATGTATCAACTAGCATAAGTATTTGACAAACATAACAAGTATAGCAGGAAATTACAAGAACGAAGATCAATTACCAGAAAATGCATGATGGCCTTAGGTACAGAATCCTCAATGTTCTTCCGCACAATGTCATAATAAGACCTTAACAACAACTTTGTGACAGTAATCTCAACAGCTTCTTGATCAGATTGGGTCTCTGATGGCCTTAATACGCTAGGGGGCTTTCAAAGAGTAGATTATAAACAGATTGATATGTGGACAAAGTTAGATGCAGTCATACAAACAAAACCTGAAAAGTTTGATATTACGGTCACATTAAAGAGTAGAAAGTATACCTCCCTCAAATGTATCATTGAAACACCTGGCTCCATGCTCTCAAGAGGTTCAGTGAGTGGCTTGTTAGGTGAGTTTTCTTTAAGAGGCTGGCGAGTCACTCCGAAAATTGAAGATATTCCCCAGTTTGAACCAGGTGTCGTTTTCTCAGAATCCGTTACAGGCCGAACACCCTTTTCCTATGGAGGGAGAACAAAAATAAAAGTAAATTTATAACAGAATCATTAACATTGTGAAGCTAGCGAAATGAGATTCGAACACTAAAAGAATCTTACCTGCTCTGGAACAGCTCCATTAACCTGTCGTGCAAGGATGCCCCGAGACTTGAGATTTCTCTCTGAGTTTGGAGCCTCCACTGAATCCTAATAAATATAACAGACCACAGCGTAATGAGCAAATGGTCGACAGCAAATGGAGATGAGATACAAAGGCAACACTCGTTGACCTTTTGCTTTGAATTGGTTGCAGAAATCCTAGAGGACTTTATCTGCTGCCAAGCCACCTCAACAGCTTTACTTCCACCAACGAAATTCGGGTGGGAAGTATTTATGTAATCCATCTACAGAACACAGAATTCAACCGTCCAGGAGAATACCAGGCAATCTATAGTAAATCGTTGAAATTAAAGCAATAGGTAGAATTTAGCTCGATCCTCTGAATATGTGGAGTGTGGCTTTGGGCATGATCTGAATCGTGTTTGCATTTTATTTAACTAACTTGCACTTGAATATACGGATAGGATCTAATTTGGATTGAAACAAAATTTGGCAATATTCATAAGAAATGGAAGTTATATAATTCAATATCAAAGGACAGGATACGGATGATCCCAACACGATCTTATATCAGACTGCAGAGTTGTTCAGATTAGCACAAACCTCCATCTCAATAATATGCCCGATCATTGTCTCTGATGGCTCAAGACCTTCCCGCAGAAAATTTCCAATGACCTCATCCATTCGTTTTCGGAGGACGGGAAACCGCTGGAGCTCATTCACCATACAGCGATGGCTCATCTAAAAGAACTACTGGGTTAATATCGATAAAAGGAAAGATCACACACGAGTGGAAATGGCTCCTCAAGCACATACCTTTACCAGCTCATCATAAATAAATCTGGCGCATTGGAGACTTGGATCCAACAAACGTGCAATCTGTCTTCTAACGAGGACTTCAAAAGGAACCTGTAAGTTTGTATTCATTTGGGATGCATATAAAATATACAATAGAACAGGGAGTATCCAAAAAAGGAATTCAGAATGATTCAAAATAAAATATATATTACACATTAAGACCTACTTCAGGGACAAACAACGCAGATCTGGGACCAGTGGCATTTTGAATAGCAGTTCGGATATCATCATCAGTTAAATCCTCACAGGGATCAACATCCTGCAGGAGAAAGTTTGCTTGATGTGTCATATGAGAAAACAAAGAAGCTGATATTAACAGAGTTACTTCTTAAGAAGAGCAGCAGCAAGATGAAATATCAATTGTGGGACAGAGAACTTTTTGATCAATCCTCTATCACATGCAAACAACATTAATAGTGGAAGGAAGACAGATAAATACTATACTTGTTAAAAAAATTCCTTGATACTCCATTAGCCTACAATTCATTATCAAACGAAGCATCTGCGCCTTAAAACTTCCAAACATAATTAACCAGTAAAAACTAATCCTGAAAGCAAAGCGAATCAATTACTATATTTAGACTATGCTAAATCAGCTGATATTCTCTAACGTGGGAAATTAGCAAAGGATGACAAATAAAGTGCAAAATCAGACCACTGATGTTCGTAATACACAATTAAAAAAACTAACCTCTAAGCTCGTTACAAAAATGTTTTGAAAAATATAATGGATCCTTGCTCCACCAGACAGCTCGGATGTCGACATTTCTTCATTTTTCCCTTCTATCATCGAAGAGAATGCTGTTTGCAACAACAACTATTAAGGAACTAGCTTAAATTCAAAATTCATTTAGGAGATAAGCCTCCATTTAAATATAGAGATAAATATGTAAATGTTCAACTACTAAGCAAATAAATCGCGTCAATCGAGCAGGTGGGTATTTTGTCTTTGGATGGAGAGCTTAGGTCAATCGTCAAATTACTTATATGATATTGTCGGAAATTTTCACAATGAGCATTTGATGGAAAGAGTAAGTAAAAATCAGCTTTGGAAGAAGGATTCCTAAGCAGAGTAGACAACGAGCAGACATCTCTAGCTGAAAAATGCTAAAATCACTCTCCAATATAAAAAAAAAAAATGGAAGAGCAAAAGGCTGCAAAAAATGACAATCCTGCAAATGATTTAACTACATTATAATTTAGTTATTGAAATAGAGTCGCAATTCATTACCTTCGGAGTATTTAGAAAGAATGTTGAGGAGAAGTGCCCCCTGACCAGCCTGTTCATCTCATCGAGGTAAACTAATCAGACTCAACATTGCTACATAAAAATTAACAACAGGACCTATCTGACATGTCGTCTTGCAACTCGACAAATATTACACCCATTTAATGTTACTCCAACAACATAAAACCTTAGCACAACAGAAATACAATGCATCTAGATCATGGTTATCTAACATGATTATATAGATGAATCACACCTTTGATTCAGTAATCTCTCCATAGCTAGCATGCTCCTTTGCGACTGAAACAAGGGCAGTACTAATGCGTGACTTCAAGCCAGGAAGAAGTGTCTTGATGTGTTGCACTAGAACCTGCATGTTGAGAAGAGATCCGTTACCATGCAATTGGCTATCAATAATACCATTGGTTCGTTATATATTTTAGAAGTTCAGAAAAAAGGGTCCTACAAGATAAGCATGTAACGATTTATTGAAGAAATAAGTCAACACAGACACCGTTTTTATTAATAAAGATACAGTACACAAAACTAGAGTGTTGTCTATAAATTACCTGATTCAACTTCTTGGCTAACTGCGGAATCCCACAACGATCAGCAAGATCACGATACACCTACAAATCAGGCCTAATTATTCAAGTCCACAGAGAGCAAAAAAATCAAAGTTTAATGCCGCATTCAAGGACATACTGGGCGACTGCGAAAAAACTTCTCCTCCTCTATTAGTGCACTTTTGATGCTTGTGTTACTTAGAATGTCCTGTATAGAACAACTCAACCATTATGAGAACAATATTTCCACATTCAAATAATCAGAAACAAATTCCAAATGAATATTTGGATATGCAAACTCCTACTACTCTGAATATATTAAAATACAACTAAAATGAATAAAATCGATGAATTCTTAAAAGAAAAATTGAGATAAGACAAAATATTCTACTATACTAGTCCGTCAATTTCATTATTAGAGAAACTTACCTGTTGACTTCTATTCACAACACCCACATAACCAAGCCGAAGAGGAATCACTTTTCCAAGCAAAAAATTCCGTGCATCTGTACCCCTATCCATAATATCCAACTAAAGAAGCAAGGTAAAACTTGAACTGCAGCGTATTTCAGGAGCAGAACAAAACGAAAATACAAAAAATCAAGCAGCATGATTTTCACCTTTGTAATCACACCGATCGTTCTATAACCTGCATTAAAGGACTTTGCAGTATGAGACCAAAAAACAGAATCCAGCTCCACCCTACTGTTATAAATTCTACAAAACAGTTCTTTGACAAACATGTGAAAAAGTTGGAGCAAAACGCACCATCAGGATCAACAGTTCCAGCCATTTGAAGAGCATCCGAGTTTGCCAAATCGGCATTTCCAGGGGTCACAGCCAGTATTAGACAACTAGGAAGCTTAATGTAAGACATAATCATTGTCCTAATACGTGCCTCGATATCAGATGGCTGATCGCCAACTGGAACTTTCGTTAATCCAGGAAGATCCACAAGAGTCATGTCAAGAACATTTGGCGAGTAAATCTTCAGACGAATCTGCTTGTCTGACACACCTTTGTTTCCACCAGCTTCCCTTTCAGTTTCAGCCTACAAAACGTAGAATATAATCAGGAATCAGTTCGATCAAAAATTCATGGTCAGAAATCAGACCCATTGAATTAAACCAAAACTATGTAACAACTACGTAACACTCGAGTCAATATTTTGGGCTTGGTGAGGGATACCCTGGGACTGGGAAAAAAATCATGATCAAGCTCAAGCTCAGAACGTACCCCATCTCATTCAAGTAATTTCCATTCACAGTCAACAATCAACAGCAGCATTAGGTGAACTCTATCAAGCATATCAAAGTCTATCATATTGCAATACAATTGAGATGCAATTGGGTCATATGTTTAGATATTAGAGGCCATCGACCAACAACATTTCTCATTCAATGAGTTCGAGTGGTCCGACAAAGCGCAAAATTCCCAACGCAGATCCAACATCATGCAACACATAAAAGTCGCAAACCAAACAAGACCTGTATTTCTCTCCTAATCTCAGCAAAATCGAAGAACTTCCTATTGGGCAGGTGCAGGAACTCGCCCCACTCCTCCTCGGTTCCGTCGGACTTCCTCTTAATCTGAACGAGCTGCAGAACGAGCGGACGGCGCGTGCATATGTCGTTGCCACGTGGCAGGAAATCGCGTCCGACGAGAGCCTCCAGCACGCTCGATTTCCCGCTGCTCTGGCTACCGACGACGGCCACCTGAGGCAGCTCGATCGTCGACTGACTCCCCAACTGCGCGAAGATGTCTTGCAGTTTGTTGACGATCGGTATTACGGAGCTCCCGAGCGGCGGGGCGGGCGGCGCGGAGCTCGAGGACGCCGGCGACTGCTCTTCGGCCATTCCGATTGACAATGGTCGAGGTCTGATTCGCGCAAGGGATAGATGTGCTTGAGCTGTCAGTCCTAAAAACCCCGATTTTTAGAGGGTTTGCGATTGGGCGGTGTTGAGCTTCTGCGATCTTCTCCTTAGAGCTGGCGAAACTTGCGTACGAGGTTAAAAGCGTGAGATTTTAAAGCCTTTTATGCTCACACACGCATTATATGTGATTGACCAACACGAAATCGCTGGTAGTGTCGGGCCGGGCCGGGCCCCGGGACATCCATCCAAACAGTGTATAAAGCAAAGCGAATCTTCGCTGTCCAATTGAATTATCTTCTGTGGTGCAATAGAAATTTCTCTGAACAAATATTTCTTGTCATGATTATTCTCATTAGTATCATCTTCTTCATTGCTCAATATCTCTTTCTACTGTGCAATAGAAATTCTTTTGAACAAATATCTTAAAATCATAGTATGGCTGCTGGTAAAGAAGATCTCTCAGCTCATCCATACGTAAGTTTAACTGAACTTCGTCAACCAAAAGCTCTTTCTTTATATAAATTGAGCGTTTACATCACTCATCTTCTTCGTCGATTCAATCGACACTCTCTATAAAAAAGGCTCGAATATAACACCAGAAATTTGATCCTTAATCCTATAATTCTGTGTCCCATGACCATCTCCATGGTAATACATATTCTGTGCCATTCGACCAAGATCAACAGCACTTGTTATGAACGCCTGGGAAAACGGAGACCCTTCTGCAGTAATAAATCTTTCTCTATTCATCTTCTTCCATGTCTCTTTGATCAGAAGCATTATGTACTCTCTCGCCTGTTCTTGAGAAGCGCCGTTCTCGGCCATATAACACTCCACAGACTTTGGTACGTCCCCTCTTTTCAACTCCACCTATTGATGATTACAAAAAAGAAAAGTAATCATTTATCAATGATGATGCATAATAATGTGTACTTGTGTGTGTGAGATGCACTTACTGGTGAAGTTCCCAGATCATTAGCTAGCCTTAGAAGCATTGCAGAATGTTTTACTACATCGTGGTATTTGTACAACGATTCAACAGCCTCTTCGCCTATAGAACTCGTGATGTAAAAGTACGCGTGGGATAGAATAAGAGGAGCTGATACTGAGATCCATGCGTTGTCCATGTATTCGTTGAAACTCGGTGTATATCCCATGGAAAACCATTTTGCTTCTTGCAGGAACGTATTGCATAAATCTGCCCACTGCAACAGAATGATTTTTATTTTAGCTATCAACACGAACGAACGAACTAACTCCGAAATAGATAGATAAGAGGGCTGCTCTTACCGATTTTCGTAAGTGCTTGGCGATGTGAATACCTTGCTGTGTGAGAACTTCGTAAGCCATTTCATTGACAAAGTTGTTCAGTGATAGAAAGCAAAACTGCATATAGACTGGAAGTTTATCTATAGTATCCATGTCCCATCTGAAAAACAATAAAATTCCCTGTTAATTTATTACATGGGGAATGAGAAGGCTGAGCTTGTAATGTATTTCTATGTACCTCTGAATCACATCATTGAAAAGCTGTAGCTCTTCCATTGTACCGTACACATCGAATACATCGTCGATCGTCGTAATTAAAGCGTTAACCTTTGCAGCCATGATCCTCGTACGGCTGTACTGAGGATGGCAGAGCACACCTATAGTCCAATAGTAATTCTCCACAATTCTGTCCCTTGCAAATGGTAATTTCTCAGCAAGGCATGTCTGCTTCCACCATCTGTGCATACGTTGGTTTTGGAAGATGAATGAACAAAGAAACATTTCAGACACTTGCAGCTTGCAGCATTCTTACAGGTAGATGCATAGAAAAAAGAAATATTTTTTTAGCAGTCAGTCACCTTGAAACTTGTTTCAGTTCTTCCTGGTACGAAGCTTGAATGATGTTGAAGTCCATTTTCGAAAATCTGAGTACCGTTTCATTCTTATCTTCCCTTCTTTCATATGCATCGACGTACCATCTAACGTTTGGCCTTTGAACTCTCCAGTGAAGAGGAAGCTCCAAAGCTCGGTGCACGAGAGACGAAAGGCTATCATCATCATCGAGCTTTTTCTTCAGACAACTCATGGAGAATTCTTGGGCCAACTCCAATGTATCTTCGCCTTCTGTCATCAGGTAAGAAGCTTCGTACAATTCGAGCAATCCCTTTGTTTCTCTGGCTACACTTTCCTTGAATTCACCCTTCTCATTCTTGAAACGATCAAATACTTCTGCAGAACACATCGATTTCAGACGATAGGGTAACCTCTGAAAAGTAAGGCTCTGTCTATGCATTTAAATGGAGATTTTCTACACCTTCGCCTACGCTGAACCCATTTTTCCCTGAGGACTCTGAACCTAAGAGCCGTCGAGTACAAGTCTGCATCTTCTTCTTTCACTTGCTGATGAGAATTCTTTCCTTCGTAGATGTGATTCAAGATTGACTCGATGTCATCCTCGAAGTGATGATGAATTCCTAGCATTTTCAAGTCGTCTACAAACTTCAGTTCATCCACGGCTGACCTCTTCTCCTCTGTGAGCATCTTCTTCACCTGCATCTTCAGCTCGGCGGCCCCTTTCAAGGTATACCTCTTCCTATTACACAACAACGATCAAAACAATAATAAAGAGAAAGTTTCAAGAATTAACAAAATTTCTATATATCTATGCATGTAATTGTGGTCGTTTCGTACGGTGTATTTGCTGCTCAGAGATTGGATACTATCAAAATCCCATAGAGGAGGCTTGTAATTTCCCGATCTTCTTCGTATAACTGGTGAGTGAGAGTAGTGATGAAGGCCATGCTCAACATGGACATTGTTAGTGTTGTTAGTTAATGATGAGTCGTGAGAAGAAGAATCACAACACATTAACCGTCTTGAAACTACTTTATTATCCGGTGAAGGACGAAGATGTCTGTAAGTTGGCTTGCTAGGAACGATCTTGGACATGCTTATCATCATCATCGTAGCCATTTTTTTTTTCTCTCTAGTGTTATTGTGTTCGGCTTTTGAATAAATATAAAACAGAATGATTTATAGATTATATATCTTTAAAATAGCCCATCTACACTGTGGGCACGAATTATTGAACAAGAAGAAAATCAAATGATGTTACTCGGATCATTAACTGTTCGTATATTTTATTTATTTTCCGTTTGGTTTTATTGCACCCAAAATCACACCACTCACTGACGTAAATATATTTGCACATGAAACCATTAGATGTCGGGTTTATTCGCAATCTTTGATACATATCATTATTTCGTCTCGAATAGACTTGCTATCTTGGTGATTGCGAAATTGTTGGGAATTCGGCGCCAATGGATTCGTAATTCGAAGAGCTTTAGTGGGTGTGTGGAGATTTATCGAAAGACTCGACTTTGATTGGTAATTCACTCAAAAACAGAAAAGGAAAAACTGGTAAAAATAAAGGGTTTAACGTGGTTCGACCCAAGATTTGGTCTACGCCCACGGATCAATACTTTGATTTCCGAACAATTTACAGAGATAACAAGTTCCTCACTTTCTCTCTATTTCTCCTAGTTCAAAGATCGAGCTAATTCCTCCTATTTATAGACGAGAAATGACCTAGAAGGTTCCTACTCAGTCATCGAAACGGTTAACAGCAGTTATCAAGAATCTGCTACGCGTCACGGCCTCGTACACGCTTCGTCACGGCCCTGTCGGGACTTCTTTCCTGTCGTCATTCACGGCCTCGCACATCGTCTTCACGGCCGTGAACAATCCGAACGAACTCTCGCGCTTCAGCTCTATTTCCAGGCAGCCTTCACGGCCACGAGCAACCAGCTTCACGGCCATGAAGCTGGGCACCAACTCCACTCAGCTCAAAACTGTAGTCGTTCACGGCCGCGACACCTCATGCGCTTGCCGACGAACCTTAGCTGCGAGCTGCTCGTCCCGATTGATCTACGATGATTATCCATGGAGTTTTGGGTCATCTTCCCCAACAGAAATATTACTTAATTCAAACTAAAAGCTTGCAATGAAGGTAGGTTGGGATTTTGTTAAAAAAAAAAAAAAAAAAACAAAAACTTGGGCTTTGTCGAACTCTTACTTCGAGAAAGCAATGGGACTGATTGTAATTTGTAATCTGCATTTATGATTAATAGACTTAGATTAGTATTGATTGTAAGAATGGCACATTCACCATTCAAACGCATTATGGGCTGAAATAGCTGCAGAGCATTGTAAAGTTGGGCTGTCTCCCAACTAAATGTGGGTAAAATCAATTTAGTTGTGGACTCATTTTTTCCATCATTTCATAGGTAGCTGTATCAAATCTTGTAATTTACTACACCTAACATAACTTTTCCAAACTGTGTATTTTCTCCGTGTTTTATCTGTAATAAGGCCATCAAATGCCTCAAATGACTTACCCAAAATACAGACAACAACAACAACAAGCAATAAACAAGTTCAACCCACCTTCTCAAAACCACATCCGAAAAAGAAAAACCCCAAGCAAAGCCACTGAGAAACAAATTGACAAAACTCGGGTCTTTCTGTCCAACCTTTCAAGAAATCGAATTCCTCCACCTCCTAAGATTCTTCCTCGGCTGATCAACCTCATTCCTCGCCTGCGGGCCCGAATCGTTATTCTCCGCAATCTTCGTGAGCCTGCTCAGCTTTTTCCAGCCCGAGCTCCACGCCGAGGAAGAAGAAGAAGCCGACGCCTGCTTCGTAGGCTTGCTGCTCATCGCCATCTTATCGAATTGCCTCTGCAAACTCTCCATGTCGTTCTGAAGCTCCAAGTACTTCGCCTTCACTCCCTCGAGCTCGAACTTGAGGGTATTTATGTCTTTCTTCGCCCCCGCCCACCCTTCTTGGAAAGATTGAGGCGTAGCTTCTAACAGCGTCCTTCGATTCGTGACCAAGGGCTGGTAGTGGGACCCGCCCTCTTTCAAGGCGCCGCCCGCCAACGCGTTGCTTATCTTCACCTGCTCGGAGAAGAGGACTTGAACGACGACTCTGAGCGGCAGGCGCTCGTTCTGGGCAGCGTGCATGCAAGCGTCTATCGACAGTTTCTGGCAATCCATTACACGGCAAAGCCTCTTCCTTTCGTGTTCCGTTAGCGTAGGATGGGCCTGTCCAAGAAAAGGAAAAGAACCCCAAATTTCTCAGGATATAATAACTAACATAGGAGCAGAGCAACAAACAGAGGTTGAAAATCTGGGCAGATCACTTACCTTAAGATAGGAATCGACTGCCCTGTACAGTCCATCGTCGCAAGTTCGAGCAGATTCAGGCAAAGCTTCAGCCAAGACCTGAAATTTCGTCAGGGAAAGGTTTCGATCCCTTGCAACCTCGGTCAGATAGCTGTCTACGAGCCTCGCCACTCTCATCTTAGCATTGCTGGCGGCGTTACTGTTATTGCTATTACCACGCTGAGCGAAATCGTACATCTTAGCATCAGAAGACATGGTGTGACCCCTACTTGGGCTCGCCGCCGAGCTTTCAGACTGTTCTTGGACGAGGAAATGCTCTAACAGCCTCTGAACAAGGTCTACGTCGTACATAGTCTCGCCTCCATTGCTGTAAGAAGGTATCAGAAGGTCTTGCAATTGGGCCTGTTCGAACTGCATGCCCACCCTTTTCTCGAGCTCCGTGGCCAACGCAGGCGCAACTTTCAGCATGTTCGCCATTCTCAAAAGCCCGAGGAGAAAGCTGCAAGTTACGCTGTCTTTCTGAGGTGGGATTATGCTTATGAGGCTTTCGACGATCATTCTTTGGTCCTTTGCCTGGAGTTGAACAACTGCTGGCAATAAATGGGAATCTTCTTTGCCGTTGTTATTAGCCTTGCTGCCGCCGCCGGCCACTATCATGTGGAGCCCGCCTCTCCAGTGCCCGTCGTCGAAAGGCCCGCCCGACCCGGACCCAGAACCCGATCCGGATCCCGATCCGGACCCGTCCTTGGCTAGGGTGGGGAGCCACTTGGTCGCGTAGTGGATAATCGCAGCTCCGATTAAGTCGTACCTCATTCCCTTCACTTTGATGGCGGTGACGACTCGAACGAAGTGGTCGATTCTCAGAATCGAGACGTCCTCGAACCACCAGTCGAGGGGACGGCCGGCGAGCTTCGGCTGGGGCTCGATGGGTCCTTCAATTCGTTCCATTAGGGCTCGGCCGGCCGGCGTACTGCCACCTTATGCCCTTAGGGTTTGCGCACGCCTTCCATGCGATCGATTCGCTGCACCGTCGGACGATTTGGAGTTTTCGGCCCACGGCGAGAGGTTCTCGCAGCTCTTCAAGACTAGGATCGAGTCGCTCCACGAGGATAGGACGACGTAGCTGAGGAAAGCTTCGGCCTTGAATATGAGGTTGCCCTCTTCTAAATCCTCGGTCATCTCTAGGTACTCCGCCGCGCACCTCAGGCCGGAGATGTTCCCCGCCGTTAGGTCGACGGCGATTCCATAGCAGAACTTGGCCGCGAGCTCGAAGGCGTCGGGCCCGCCGGGGAGGTCGTCGAGCGCTACCTTGTTCAAGTTGGGATCGCGCGATTCGTATACGATTCTGTTCATCTTCCCACATCGTGAGAGTAGTGGGTACTGAAAAGAGGCGAAGGAGAAAAAAAAGTTATCTTTTTTAGAAGTTTCTAACATAGGCTTTTGAATGTGTGTTTTTAGTGCAATCAATTTCAATACCTTGTGTAGATGGAAGCTAACATCTGCAATCTGAACTTGTAGATCACTTGGGACATCAGTTGCTACAAACCTATTATGATGTTATCCATTGGTGAATCCATCTACTGCACTACAAGCTTGTAAGGAAGAAGAAGATAAACAAAGCACTTACCAAGAATGTCCTCTCTGCTCAAAACCATCTGTTTCAGACCAGGCTTGCTTGTTGTCAGAACTCCTCCATTGGGGTAATCTCTTCCAACGGCAGATTCTGATTCACTTTCCCACATGTTTACGATGATGATGATGACGACAGACTAGTGAAGCATATAAGAAAAGGCGAAGAGATTTCTGAACTTCTTCTACCAAGAAGTTTTATGGGACAGAATATCACTGGGATCAGATAATGAGTCAAGAAAATGAAAAATCTCTCTCACATGGGGTGCTAGGAATTATGTCTTAATAATTAATTGTCGGCTTTTGTTACTGAAATCTATGCGACTCCTAGCACAGGCTGTGGTGTAATGGGCTGCTCTAAACACAGTTTTTGGATCTTTTCTTTCTTTCTCGCTCTCTCTCTCTCTCTCTTTCACAAATAACTTTGACAGCTAATCTCTTGTTGTTGTTAGCTTTCAATGGTATGGTAAAAAGTTTCCTTACAGCCTCAGATTCTCCAATTCATGGCCTTCTCATCACTGTCTTGAACATTCTTCTCTGATAGTGATAACTACTGATGAGAAAAGGTTGCTAATGAAGTAGGTGCGTATATAATGCTGATTGCCATAACAAAATATCAGATTAACTGCTAGAATGGACATATGAGGAGGAGGAGAGGAGGAAGAAGACCACTGAATAATATTACACTGATTTCAAACTCTTAGTGGCTACTGATAAAACTGTCGGTAAAATAGAAGGGGACAAGGATTCATGTGGCCATAAGGGTAATATGTCTAAGACAGAATAATCAATAAGATTATATGAATTTGTCCATAATCAGCAAATACCATATGAATCTCCCCGACAAACGTCGCCATTAACCTAACCATATCAATCAAAGTTGATCAGTACTTTCGCTGCATGCCATATTAGAAAGGGCTTTCGGACAGTTAAATAACTAACCCCACATCATTAATGAATGAAGTAGGATTTGACATCCTCTAACTTCACTTCTTGATAGACTTTTGTACTCTGATAAGATCAGCAAACGAGCATTATTATTGAGTCCCACTGGAATCAAAAGCATGTTCGCTGTCCATGTTTTCTTCACAACTGTCCCTTCGCAGAGAAAGAAGCCTCTCGACTATATATGGGAGCCACTTTAAGGATCCCCAAGCAGTTTAATTATCAGATTATTTCTTGGGTTTTAAGTGCAACTTTCAAATCATTTGTACTATTGTTGTTCAGATGCATATATCAAAGAACAACCTTTGACCCTCTCGTAAATGATTGTCACTGCGCGGTTATAACTTGCATGTTATGATCGAATGGAGAAGTAATATGACTAAATTTGCGGACACAATCGTCAAGAGTAGAGATAAGGTGGGTCCCATCGTAGTCGATTCGAAGAATTTAACGTTACGATTTAGTAGTCTACTTGTTATATTTTACCAAATTTTTTGTTTGGAATTAATAATACATCAATTTCGTAGTAGGATTATACCAAAAACTGAATTCATAACTCGATTAAAAAAAACATCTTTAATAGAACTAACTAACAACAAAACACGGCAAGAATGATCACTAGTATTAGCTACTGATCCATTATTAATATTCCATCGACGTCCCTGATCATTATCCTTCTTCTTCATCTTCACATGATCATGAAGCACACTTGTAGCCCAGTCATGGAAGTAACTCTCATTATGTCCAATTCTAGCATCCTTAAAAACCCTCATGCACCTCCTATCTCCCTCCCCGAACTGACACCTGTCACCAATCGGGTCCCGCCAAGCTCCTCGGTGTACCATCCCCGACCAACTAGCAATCCAACGGTAAACAAACTGCCCAATTCCCGCCAACTCGAGCCAACCCTTTGGATAAAATTCCATTACAGAGCTGTTTCTATCCATCAGAAACATGTTCGTTAGCTGCGCCCCGTGTGGAGACACCAATATATCCGTTCCTCCCATCAGTTTCACCTGTCACTCATAATATATATACATTCTTCAATTTGCTTATAGATCAATCCCAGCCAATGCCATGCATGGAAAAATGATAAAAGATTTTTCCTCGCCTGTTCGCAGAAAGTGAGGTTACTACGAGCGTACGCTACCGATAATCGACAACCTCGTATGCTCTGGCAAGCATTTCTAAAGATTTCAATTACGAAAGAATCGTTCTTGAAAGACCGTGGGCCCGTCCTCATGAATAGGGTCATGCCTATAAATGGTCGACGAAACCCTTCGCTTGTTACGTTGCAGTAGATTCTTGCCTTGCATCTCAAGTAATCGTAGACTTGCAGTCTCCTCTCCCTCGACATTCCTCCTTCGTTGTGCCTCATTACGACCGCCTTCTCAAAGCACGCCGAGGAGGATCGACTAAAGAAACCCTTACTATCGTCGAACTTTTCGATGTTTAAGGGCGAATCGAAAGTTGCTTCGATAAGCGAACTCAGCCACGGGCCGACTTTAGTCCTCAGTTCTCCCCAGTGGTACAAGGCCCATCTCTCGGGCGGGCTCGAACGATGGTTATTGTTTTTTAAGTGCCATGCGACGAAGGGAACGATGGCTGATAAACCGTGCCAAATATTGTCGTAGTTGTAATGGTTGTAAGAAACGAAGGTTAGCCCTTTCAGGAGAGTGGCGTTGTAAGGCATTGCGTGGGCCCATGCTAGCGCGTAAGAGTTCCATGAGCCATCGTGGGCGTCTGCGCCTTTTAGGCACAATAAGCGGTTTTTCGACGCTTTGGAAGGGAATTCTTGGTACTGAACTTGGCCTTTTTCTTGCGTGTCGTATGTTGAGCTCATGAACCATGTGTGCCCTTGAAGGGCTGTCTTCGAATATCGAAGGTCCTTTAATGGGAGGAAGGTGACTGAATCTCTGAGCTTGGATTCCATGGATTTGAATTCTTGGATATTGCAGTTTCGCCCCTGCGATTGTCGAGTTGATGAGATTGCTGGGTACGAATCTTCGATCTGATTCGTGAAATCAGAGGGTGGGGGCGGCGGGAATCGCATGGATTGGATCAGAATGAAGACGGTGAAAGATGCAGAAATGAAGTGGTTGAGAATTTCAGTGAACGCAGAGAAAATAAGACATTGCACAGAGATTCACTGCTTGCCTTGGCCATAGAAAAGGGAAGATGCTTGATTACTACAGTTAGTAGTAGTATTAAACTGTAAGAAAAGCTTAGAATATTGCAAAAATCTAAAAGAAAATGGGAAAGACAAGAGAGCCCACGTGAATGTGAAAGTTCATCAGCAACATTAGCACTGCTTACAGGTAAAAAAACGTGAGTAGCTTATGTACAAAGGTAACTTGTCATGTCATGTGATGCCCTAACAAACAACACGACTTCTTCATTGCAGTACTATGCAATTAGTTAAACTAAACCAAGCCATTGAAGCTATAAACATGGGGTAGATAGAGAGGTTGTTGTTAACTAGTCCGAGATGTTTCAGAATGCTTTGCAGAGGTTGCCAGTCTTCAAATTCGAAGAGCACTGAGGCTCGATGGCTCTCGATGGGCTGCAAATTCTGCTCCTCTTCGGCTCAGATATTCTAACGCGGGAAATGGCAGCGGTCAACACATCAACAAGGCCAACTTCAGTTTCGACTGCTTCGCCCGAACAGCTCGACGATGAAAAATTAGGGCAGGAGTCGTCATAGAGAGTGCTGTAAGAAGGTGCTGATCTCTTTCTCTCTGACTCCTGGCCTTGATTAGTGGTTAACCTCTTCGAAGGCGACCTTATGTGTCTCTTCTTCGGTTCGGTAGTTAGGGCGTTTAGCGAGGGTTCAGTGTAGAAAGCTATCCATGGATGTCCTGCATTTACATAAATGCACTGTCAACCCAAATTCGAATAATCACAGTATTTGCACAGCCCATTCATTACAAGAATTCCATTGATCGCACTAAAAGGGTTCTCAGGTGACAAGAAACAACTTACTTAAGACATCGTTGGCAGTTAACCTAGTAGAGACGTCTCTTGTCAACATTCCTGATAGAAGATCACGAGCAGGTTGTGATACGGATTCCCAGGCACCACTGTTAAAATCGAGTTGGTCTTTCTTGATAGCCTCAAATATACTTTCCAAAGAATTTCCTTGGAATGGAAGAAAACCGACCAAAAGGGCATGAAGGAGGACGCCAGCACTCCATATATCCACTTTCTCAGCGTAATTACCCAATAAAACCTCAGGGGCAACATACGCTGGACTTCCCACCGTGCCCGTTAGGTTCTGACCTGCAAAATTGTCATACATTAAACGATATGTTCATATGAAAGTACAAGTCCACTATGTAAATGTACCATCTAATATTCTCAAAGCCAACCCAAAATCTGCCAGTTTCATTTGTCCGGAGGGTGTGAGGAGGATATTCTCAGGTTTTATGTCCCTGTGAACAACACCCATCTCATGGCAATATCGAACAGCCAACATCAGTTCCCTGATTACTCTAGCAGCCTTCTGTTCAGAGTAACGTCCTTCTTTTGTCATCTGATCGAGCAACCGCCCGCCGGAACACAGTTCCATGACAAGGTGAAAAGATTCAGCATCTTCATAAACAGCCTTGAGAGTCACAACGCCGGGATGCCCTGAAAGGTGTTGCATTATCTCTACTTCTCTATGTACGATCTCCTCTCCTTTTCGTAGAGTCTTGCAAGCAAATTCCTCGCCAGTCGCTTTACTATAGCACAGCATAACCGACCCAAACTTTCCTTGGCCTATAGTTTTACCCAGCTCGTAATCTTGTTCGATCTTCTTCTTCCTGCCCAATCGAGTCGCTGCATCGATGCAGCCGATTTTTCTTTTCAAGCCGCGACCTAAGGACTCCAAACAAGCAGCTCCACACACAGGGGCTGTGATGGCTCCATTACCAAAGCTTCTGCTCGAGGCAATGATCTTCGAAACAAGAGATTCCTTGCACATCTTTTTCCTCTTTGAATAATCTTCGAGCGACAAGTGGGACAAAAGGGTGGCTAATCTGGCTCCTTTCCCAGTATCAGCTTCAGGTTCATATGGGATCTGAAATCCCTTTCTCTTCTTCCCCAAGCACTCCATAAACAATCTGATCTTTTGATGATTCAGGGAAACCACAGATCAGTAAACTAGCTAAATTACTATCTAACGCGATCCTAATAATCAGTAACACTAAACTACGCAGAATCCTGATATTTCACCTCCAATAAACCCTCAAATTCATCATATACGCTGAACTGAGATCATAATTGCAATCAACCACACATACCCAAGTCCTCGATGAAATCCGATTCATCAAACCCATGAAAATCGAACCGAATAATCAAAGTTTCTAACAAAGGGGGAAAGAGAGTCCCGAAAAGGAACGAGATCACAGCTAATTTTTTTCTTCAAAGGAGACGGAAAAGCAATCAAATCTCGCACACCGACGCGTGTAGACGGCTAATTGTATTTTTTTCCGTCGACCCATGGAAGGAAACCGTCTAAAAGGTTCGACCTAATTCACCACAATTACTAATTATTCCGACAATCAACGCCCCATCAGAAAACCCTCCTAAAAAGGAAAACAAAAATCCTCAAATAGCAGAAAAAGCAGATATTACTGTGGATGAAATCCTCAGCCGAATAAACGAGGATCCGTGCATTGATGAGGAAGATTTCTAGAAAATGAAAAGAAATATCAACGAAATAGGATTTCTTCGCTCTTGGTTCGGTTCGTTTAGTTATATACCCTTTTCGTTTTTCCTGCGTAATTTTACAGCTTAGCGTACTTGTGATCTTTTCCACGATCCAACGGTGCAGAATCGCTTTACATTTGGCAAGCAATTAATAAAAGATTCATTTATTATTTGAGAAAATAACCACAAATATCCCAATTATAGGCATTGCTAAATTTATTCGTTCAAACTAATGCGTTATTGTCTAAAACTTTGTCATGAACTCGCCTCAGATCAACAGTGGCAGTGCTCAATCAAGGCAAGAAGGTACATAGCCGAAGGATTCTCCATTTGGGCTGAATTTATCTTAGTTAATTACGTGAATATTGGGTTAATATATTATAAAGCCCAAGTTATAATTTCAGCATATAAACATGTGTACAATCGTATTATGCAGCTTATGAAAGATTAAACCTAATTTCTATCCTCCTAATCGTCTTCTTCTTCAACTCAATCTTAATCTCTTATTCTGATCTTCTTCTACCTATTTATCTCTCATTTCTATGATCAATATACAAAAACTCATAGAAACAGTAACTATTATCATACACTTAAAGCAAGTTCATTACATTGGTATCAGAGCATGTTTTCCTCGGCTGATTACACTCGCTTCAATGATCATCAATCGGACAACTTCATCACTGCCATGTCTCGTAGGGAGGCCGAAGTCACCATCCAACGCATGGAGCTTATGAACAAGCTAGATAAGGTCCACGAAACCGCTAATAGCAAGCTCGACAGCCTTATGCAGCTCATCAACGGTCTACAGTTGCAGCTACAAGGGAGTAACGGCGAGTCGGTATCGTTTGAGGTTGAATCAGTGCATACGAGAATGAGCCGGTGTTGATTGACGACGCTGTCGAGTTTCCGAACACCTCAGATGCAGGCAATACAGGCTCGGGCAGATTCCATAACAATGGAGGATGATATCGTCGAGCCTAGCCGTGAAGACTCGGTGTTGGGTGAGGTTGAGTCTGTCGTGATGGAGGACGAATCAGTGTGGGTTGACGAGGCTGCGGAGCTCGAAATGTCTCAGCTACAGGCGCTAGGGGCAGGAGAAGATCGATGTCACAATTGTGACGAACAAATGTCGCTTGCGGATGACATATTGTCGATTGGGAATAAATCCATGAGCCTGATGAGATTACTCTTTGATGTGTGTGTGGTTCCGATGGCTGATGCTTTCGAAGAGTCGAAAAGAGTTTTTCCCAAACAAGAGGTGTCGTTGATCGAGGACAGGGGTATGTCGGGCGGCTGAGTGTCGAAGGATACCACAGGATACCATTTGATCGAGGAAGGACGCGGAGCTTGCTGTTCGGTAGCTATCATATTGAGGAGTCTTACCACTCAAAAGAAAATGATCACGCCAAGAATCGAAGAAATGGTGGTAAGGCTGATGATGCGTATCAGAGAAGTTCTAAGATGCTAGTGGTGAAACTTGAGGTTCAAGAAGCAGCAACACCACCCATTGAGGAATGGCTTCAACGACATGGTCCCTCTAATGTCGTAATTGGCGGTGCAAACTTGCGCCTTGCTAATCAACATATTTTGAGTCCTCCTCTCGTTATTCTTCACCAAAATCGAGTTAATGGTGGCCTTGCTAAACTTCGAAACCACATGAGGTTGTTGGAAACCCAAAAAAAAGGGGAAGCGCTTAATGCTACATCACAAGGTTCAAATGATGAATGGCCTTGGCTATGCTGTGCTGCGAGCTCCAAATGTTTGCTGGTTACTGCTGATGAGATAAGAGATCGATCCTTAATCTTGATAGTAACTTATTTGCTCTCTCAAGCAACGTCTTCTTCCATAAATGGAAAGAAAAGCATCAGGGGCAAGACGCACAACCTCGATCTCTGCCTAGCGATATACTCCATCAGTTGTGGAAGCCTTTTGCTGTTATGCGCTAATTGCAGGAATAAAAGGGTTGCCTCTTACCTCTGCCCTATATTGAGTTTTGAGTTTTTGAACTTCTCATCAACTAACGACGACTTGACGTGGAGATACGGTATGGTCCTTGCACTGTTCTTCTTCGCCTCAAAAAGTGTGGTGTCTTTGTCTCGGGGACAGCTGGCACAACTCGCCGTGTTTTCTCTTCTCTCTCTCGCTTTGCCTAATGTTGGGAACTATTCGTTTGAGAGAGAGGCTCAGGCTACTTATGGTCGTATCGTGCCTGTAGTAGGAGTTGTCATTATAAGGCGATCGAAGGAATGAGCGAGAGAGAGAAGGAAAATCGTACTTAATGGTTCACTTTTTCCTTTCGATCGAGGAAAAAGTTCATCAATATTTGCAGGCGATGGCCGTATTATCGTTCGGGTCATACTTACTATGTCGGAATATTTACTCATTCATCCTTGAGGACAAGGATGTCTTCAGCGGGGGGTATTGTCATGAACTCGCCTCAGATCAACAGTGGCAGTGCTCAATCAAGGCAAGAAGGTACATAGCCGAAGGATTCTCCATTTGGGCTGAATTTATCTTAGTTAATTACGTGAATATTGGGTTAATATATTATAAAGCCCAAGTTATAATTTCAGCATATAAACATGTGTACAATCGTATTATGCAGCTTATGAAAGATTAAACCTAATTTCTATCCTCCTAATCGTCTTCTTCTTCAACTCAATCTTAATCTCTTATTCTGATCTTCTTCTACCTATTTATCTCTCATTTCTATGATCAATATACAAAAACTCATAGAAACAGTAACTATTATCATACACTTAAAGCAAGTTCATTACAAACTTCCAGCGATCGAGAAGGACAAGTCGGAACGGAATTTTATAAAATAATGAATAGTTAGTGGAATTACTTGCTGCATTTTTTTTTAATTCTTTAAAATATTTTACAACCAAAACCATGAGACAAGCACCAGACGTGTCCTTTTCTATTTACATGGGAATCCATATACGTATCTATGGGTGACCATGTGCGAAAAAGAACAAATTTAACGTATCAATATGTATTTTACAATTGGCAATTAGCTAAAGACCTAAAGAAAACTATACTTGATGTTTTTATTTGAATATGGGCAGGGCTGGCCCACCACATCATATAATGGGCCTAAAACAATACGTGGGCCTTAAATAATTGGTCCGAAGAACGTGGGCCTGAAAAAGACTAGGAGGGCCTATGACATGTATAGGCAATGCAATATTAATAAAAAAAAATAAAGGAAAAAAAAGCAAATTGTCAGAAGTGGGTTTGAACCCACGCCCTCGTTAGAGGACCAGAAACTTGAGTCTGGCGCCTTAGACCACTCGGGCCATCCTGACATGTAACGTTGGGATGATGACATTGATATATAGAATGAAAGAACTATATTGATGTAACTTGCTTGGTTCTTTTTTTTTTTTTTTGGTAATTGGAACAGAATTAGGAAAGTGGAATGGGTCATTTTCCGAAAATGAAAGCTGAGATTTCGACCTAACAGAGATGTCAACAAACTGAAATCTTGGTTCCAACTTATGTAGCCCTATGGAGCCTCTATATAGTGCGTGAATTTTTCTAGCATCCTTTGGTGGGAAGGAACTCAGCAGTCATGTGTGGCAACAAGTATGAAACATTTGCCGAATTTAAAAAAGTTAATTGATTTGATAGCATTACTCTCTATTAGTCATTGTTATTGTTGGGAGGAACCGTCATTGAATCAATGGAGTACTGAGTCCACACACTTGAGCTGAAGGAAGAAGACAAAAAAAGAAAAAGAGAAAGAAAGAAAGAAAAATAATCTATTTAAGACACGTAGCAAGCCGTTTGTCCTAACCATCTTGTTAGAACATGGGTCCTTTTCGCCATGTGGAGACAGTGTTCGTCTAAAACGATGAAGCAAGCAAGCAAAGAGACAAAAAAATTGAGAGCGAGGGAGAGCATTAGTTCCATCGAAATACTGTTTCATTCAAAGTGCCTCTGCGTTGCTTTATATATATATATATGTATGTATCTATGCCTAAAAACAAACCCTACAAACAAAATTACCTCTTTCTTCAATGAACAAAGACTCCATTTTTGCAGATCTTTCAGAGAAAAGAACGGCGTTTTCAGTCACTAATCTGCGGCACAATTCGTCACAATCTGCTCATAATCATCACTACTACCCTTCCCTTCTATCTTCTTCTTCTTCTTCTTCTTCTTCTCTTCTTCTTCTTCTTCTTCTTCTTCTTCTTCTTCTCTTCTTCTTCTTCTTCTT
Organism: Craterostigma plantagineum; assembly: GCA_027422505.1. NCBI lineage: Eukaryota > Viridiplantae > Streptophyta > Magnoliopsida > Lamiales > Linderniaceae > Craterostigma > Craterostigma plantagineum. The sequence continues at coordinate 1,887,877 of JAPQWV010000005.1, forward strand.
CTTCTTTCTTCTTCTTCTTCTTCTTCTTCTTCTTCTTCTTCTTCTTCTTCTTCTTCTTCTTCTTCTTCTTCTTCTTCTTCTTCTTCTTCTTCTTCACCACTTCCTACATTCAACACCTCGACTCTTGCCTCTTCATCATCACAGCCCAAGCTCTGCAAAGGCAGCAACATGATGGGCGCACGGCACAAGGGACAATTAGTGTGCGAACTAAGCCAAGTATCAATGCAAGGCAAGTGAAACGCATGGCTACACTTGGGCAGAAACCTCAGATTCTCGCCTCCTTCGAACTCAGTCAAACAAACCGAACAATCGGTCCCTTCGATCAGCCCATCTCCTTTCTTGTACCTAACCACCGTTATCGAACCCACCACAGATGGCTGCAGACCCACCGTTCTTATGTACCATATGGGGTGGTCGAGGACGGGGCCGTAGTCGACCTCATCGTCGGCGGTCGGCGGTTCTTCGGCGGGTGACGATGGGTTTCGCCTGTTCTTGTAGAATTTGATGAGTTTGTAGCAACCTAGGACGATTAAGGATGTAATGACTACTAATGATACGATGATTACGGACGTTGGAGTGAAAGCCGTTGAGTTACTATGTATATTATTATTGGAGGGGCTAAGGCTTGCAATGGTTGGAGCTGGCGACGCCATTACTACAATGGGCTTTAAGCAATTTTGTGATATATTATCGTAAGAGAGAGTAAGACACGACATTAGGGTTTTCTTGCTAAATCAGTCTTTAATTGGTGATAACGAAGGTGTTTTGTCGCTTAACCAATATCGTCTATAAACGAACTTTTTGTGAGTTGTATAGAAATCATCATTCCGAAACGTTATATAGATCACATAAAATTGGATTTTTCTAAGTAGTTATATTATAATGGACAGTGACTCTCGGTAATAAAAAGAAAGAAAAAAATACAACGAATAAAGTAGACAAAGACTCAAGCTATGACAGCAACTGCGAGCAAAGCAGCCAAGCCAGAAGCAGCGAACCGACTCGACGGATAACGCGCCGCCGCTGCGAGTAGGTGCCGGCGCAGGAGCTTCATAAGACGTCGGAGAAACGTCCACCGAGGGCGGCTGCGGCAAAACGTATGGAGAGGAGCCGCCGGTGGAGTTGTTGTCTGATGAGGCGCGGGCGAGGGAGAGGGAAGGGAGAGGGAGACGGAGACGCCGCCTTAGGAGTCGGAGAAGGAGACGCCATAGGACTCCGCGTAGGAGAGTAATTAGGCGACGGCGCGTGATGTACAGGCGCCGGGGACGGTGCAGAATGGGGCGGTCGAGCCACGGCGGAGGCCAACACCACTGCGAGCATGGCTACTGCTGAAACACTATAAACGGACATTCTGGTAAACTTGTAAGAGTTTATAGAGCAAAATCGATCCTTGAAAACTTACTACGTCGTCAAAGAGCGATTCTTTGATTTTCTACTGCTCTTCGTTACTTAAGCTTGTGCATATGCATATATAAAGAAGAGAGGGTACGAGGAGGAGTGAGATCGGGTATCTTTTTTTGGGCCGTTAGATTAGAATTTCCGTCGTGTTTTGAACGGCGAGGATTAAGGGGAAATCATGCCGTAATATAATTCTTACCTTCCTTTGGTCATGAATCAATATAATACGCGGTTCCCGGCATGAGCTGTGATTTATTAGCCATAAATGTAACGATACATTGATTGTATTAAGCGTTTTTAAAAAAAATTAATTATCCTTATTGGTAAAAGAAAAATCTCGCCGTGAATTACTACCCGAATTTAATAGGTTTTTTGATTCAATTAATTGTTTCCAGAATGATTGTATTGTAGGTCAATGATTTACCAAAATCTAAGAATAAATATACTAAACACACGAAACATCACTTTTGTAATAATGCCCAAGTTCCTGCTGAAAATTGATCATTTTCAGGCCTAAAATTGAGTGGAGTTGGCTTACTTATGGTCCACCACGAGTTGAAACAGATTAATTAAACTTACGAGGACTAAGTATACATCTTTCGTTAAAAAAATGGAGAGAAATCTATATAAACTTAAAATTACAGATTAAACATTTCTTGCATTCCTTACACTATGCAGTCTACGTAAACAAAATAATCCAAGAAAGACCTTCACTTCAATCAAGGAAGGCCTTCTTTGCCCGACGCGACCCGCACAGCTCTTTTCTAACCCATCTCACTCATCTTTGTTGACGGGGCGGGGACCACCAGCGGGACCCGCTCGACCACGGCAAGCCTGTACCCCTTGAGCCCACCGTACTTTGAAGGGTTGTTCGTCAGAAGCCTCATCGTCCGAACGCCGAGGTCCCTCAATATCTGAGCTCCGATCCCGTACTCCCTCGAGTCCACGCCCGGCCCGACCTCCTCCTCCTCGTCGACGGCGGGGGCCCGCCCGTCGTCTTCGTGATGAAGGCTGTAGGCCCGAAGCTTGTGCCCGAGGCCTATCCCCCGCCCCTCGTGCCCGCGTAAATAGACCAAAATGCCCCTGCCCGCCGCCTCGATCTCCTCCATGGCGAGGGACAGCTGGCGCCCGCATTCGCACCTGCCCGACCCGAATACGTCCCCCGTCAGGCACTCCGAGTGCACTCGGACCAGGATGTCCTGCCCGTCCCCTACGTTGCCCTGCCACGTGTTTTTCAATACTGTTCTCAAGCCTATAATTTAGGAGCCGGCACGTACGGACAATAACTTTCAAAATTAAGCAATTTAGGGACATTTTACGTTGAAATTCGCCAGAACCCTCGAGATTTGCCTGGATTTTGTCCAAAAATTGCTTATACTAAAAGTTAGTAATGCCACCCCACAAAAATTCGCCAGAACCCTAAATTATATGCCGAAAACATAGAATTTAGGGCAAAATCTAGAGTTACGCATATAATGGCTCCCCTAAATTCTATAGATATCTACCATTCGACGAAAATATGCATATAAATCACACTCGCCTTGACCATGGCGATGTGTTCGATCCCGTCCAAGATCGATCGGTAGCAGTGCGCGGTGAACGGGCCCCACATGGTAGGTAAACGGGCGGCCGAAGCATGTTCGACCAGCCTATCCCTCTTCCTCCTATATCTGCTCGGGAAAAAAAAACGCGTTTCATTCCTAAGCCTACCTCATCCAAGAAACTAACTACACACACGGTTAGATTTATTACTACCTAACTAAATCGGCGATGGAGACGATTTTCAAGCTCTCTTCCTCCGCGAACCTACGGAGCCTGGGCAGCCTAGCCATGGACCCATCGTCGTCGACCACCTCACACAAAACCCCGGCGGGTCCCAGCCCTGCTAGGACCGAAAGGTCCACGGCGGCCTCGGTGTGCCCAGCCCTTTTCAGAACGCCCCCTTCTCTGTACATCAACGGGAAAATGTGCCCGGGCCTATTGAAATCCTCGGGCTTCGATTCTTGAGATGCGAGGGAAAGTATCGTCTTCGTCCTGTCCCTCGCCGAGACGCCCGTGGTCGTCCCATTTTTCGCATCCTAGGAATAAATTTCAGAGCAATTTCTTCTTTATATCAAGAAATGAACTAAAATGGCGATTTGCAGAAAGATGACTTACCACAGAGATGGTGAACGCTGTGCGAAGCTTATCCTCGTTTTCCTTTACCATAAGGGGAAGCTTTAGCCTATCCAAGTCTTCTTCTTTCATGCTAACGCAGACTATCCCAGTTCCGTGCTTCACAATGAAGGCCATGGATTCTGGCGTTACTTTGGAGGCAGCCATGATTAGATCTCCTTCGTTCTCTCTATCTTCGTCGTCTACGACAACGACCATCTATAAGCAAACAATCGACCCTCAAAACGTACGCTTACAACAGAAATGGAAAAAAAAAAGAAAAGGACAAACCTTTCCATTACGAATGTCTTCGATGGCCTCAGCGATGGATGAGAAGCCTTGCGATGGCCTGTCCAAATCGAACTCGTCGTTGTTGAAGTCCGCAGAAAGCGATCCTAATTTTGCAATATTGGCTGACAGTGACAAGTCAGCCACGATTGCACTGCTAGCGATTTTCGAACCATTGGGATGAGGGGAGAGCGCGTTTTCGCCGGAGAGCAAAGCAGATCTGATTTTGATGGTGGGTTTTGAGATGAAGCCTACTTTTTTTGCATTTGCCAGTTTTAGGAATTCTCTGCCATTGAACAACCCGAATTTTTTCAGCGTCCTTGTAAGAGGAAAGGGCAAAATACTAAACCAAGAAAAAGCACATAGCAGGTAAAGAAACAGATCAGCAGAACACAATAAGCCAAGAAAAGAAGTAAGTTGTGGAGATGAAGGACAAAAGTCCATCAAATAGAATTGTGAGCAGTAGCTACATAAATGAACCAGCTTTTGTTATAGAGCCACCATATTCACTCCTCAACTTCAAGTTAAAACTACACCATAAATCGATCTCTCAAGAAATTTCCAGATCGTTTAGAGAAGAGATGTCGAATTTCAATCGAAACCTTCCGCAAAAAAAAAAAAGGGCAACGCATAAATCTAATATGACATTATGGCTAGAAAAAAGCACCGAGTCGACATAGTTTGTTACAGAAACAGCTCAACAACGATCCTTTCGTCAAAACACAAAAAGAACGAAACTTTTCATCTGTAGATGAGAAAGACAGAGAAAAGATTTACCTTGAGGGAGCAAGAGTTGCTGACGAGCACGAAAAATTGATTGAACCCATTTTCTTTTATAACAAATTGTAGTGTCGTAGCCACCTTTCTTCACAGCAAAATCAAGAAAGAACCCACTGAAACGAAACGAAACGATACGCCTGGAATAAAAAATAGCCCATGCGATGATATCTTCAAAATCTCTCCTTCAAATTGAGGATAAGGGCAGGAAATAATATTTTTTTTTCCAATGAGGGCAGGAAAAATAGAGTGGATATATTTTGGTTCGCGTCGTGGAAAACCAGACCGGAAGTTTGGATTAGACCAAGCGAATTTTGTTTCTTGGCCCTGAAAAAAGATACTGAATTGCTATTCACTGCCCCCTTTTTCCTAGTCACCACCCCCTAAAAGGCTGAAAAAAGACAAAATTGCCCTTTTGAATTAAATTTTTTATTTAAAGTCCTTTTTCAGACAACAATTTTCATATAGCAATTAAACATTCAAATCAGACTCAAACAAAACAAAAAAAACGTTCAAATCGCAATCAAACATTCAAATCAGACTCAAACAAAACAAAACAAATTAACGTAAAATTCGTTCGCACGAATGTGAATTATCGAACTTGATTCGATCACGCGCGAAAAAAGTCCCGACCGAAAAACAATCTCGTCTTTTCGGGTCGGACCGAAAAATAATTTCGGCCACATCAAGGTAGGACCGAAACAGTATTTCGGTCGTACCTTGAAGAGGCCGAAAAAACATTTCGGCCGTGATGGTCCCGACCGAAATTCTGTTTCGGTCGTGACTATTCCGACCGAAATTATGTTTCGGTCGGAACTGTTATGACCGAAAATTCATTTCGGTCGGATCCGCCCGGGCCGAAAAAAATTTTCGGCCGGCACCTATAGTGGCCGAAATTTCTCTTCGGCTATGTATATATATATATTTTTTTAATTTGATTATTTAATTAGATTATTTAATTAGATTTATTTAAGTGGATTATTTAATTAGATTATTTAATTGGATTATTTAATTGGATTATTTAATTAGATTATTAATTGGATTATTTAATTAGATTATTTAATTGGATTATTTAATTAGATTATTTAATTAGATTATTTAATTAGATTATTAATTGGATTATTTAATTAGATTATTAATTGGATTATTTTGGTCGTGACTTGTGGCGACCGAAATTACTGTTCGGTCGTGCCAATTCCGACCGAAATTTTGGTTCGGTCGGAGCTGGCACGACCAAAACAAAATTTCGGTCGGTGCTGGCACGACCAAAACGAAATTTCGGTCGCCACAAGGCACGACCAAAACATAATTTCGGTTGTGACATGTGGCGACCGAAACAAAGTTTCGGTCGTGCCTTGTGGCGACCGAATTTTCGTTTTGGTCGTGCCAGCTCCGATCGAAATTTCGTTTTGGTCGTGCCAGCTCCGACCGAACCAAAATTTCGGTCGGAGCTGGCACGACCAAAAGGAAATTTCGGTTGCCACAAGGCACGACCAAAACATAATTTCGGTCGCCACAAGGCACGACCGAAATGCTGTTTCGGTCGTGCCTTGTGGCGACCGAAATTACTGTTCGGTTGTGCCTTGTGGCTACCGAAATTGTGTTTCGATCGGGACTTTTTCAAACTATTTCGATCCGTATTCGCTAATTCATCTACGTACGAATGATTTTTACGACAATATCGATCGATCGGTCCTAAAATGTTAAATCAAAATTTTTTTTTCGTATCGATCGATCGTTCGAATTTATTTGTGTGTGTAGTTTTCAGTATTTCGTACCGGAATTATATATTTAGTTAGTTTTTTCTTTTAAATTGATTTAAATATCATAAGGGCAAAAACGTCTTTTTCCAGCCCTTTAGGGGGCGATAACTAGTAAAAAGGGGGCGGTAAATAGTAACTCCCAATAAAAAATAGCCCATGTGATGATATCTTCAAAATCTCTCCTTTAAATTGAGGATAAGGGCAGGAAATAATATTTTTTTTTTCAATGAGGGCAGGAAAAATAGAGTGGATATATTTTGGTTCGCGTCGTGGAAAACCAGACCGGAAATTTGGATTAGACCAAGCGAATTTTGTTTCTTGGCCCTGAAAAAAGGATAACACGTTTGTTGGGTCAATGGGGCTTGTATAAGAAATCATATTGAATAGAAATCTAGTCATATAATATAAAATATTTATCTCATTTCAGCATATCATTGATTTCATTAATATTAGCGTGACGTATATAACATACAATCCACGAGTGTGCATTCGTTGTTATTTTACTTTTATTTTATATCTTCTGATTGTCTTGTTCATTCTACCCCTTACGGCCTTCAACTGTTTCCCTCTTTAATAACAGATGAAAACTGAATCATTCGTTTGTCTGTATAATTTTTTCAGCTGCATAGATACTCATACAGACTGTTTGTAATCTTCATTCAAATCCTAGTGAAATAACCATCAAAGGGTAACTAGAATTTCAAGCGGGCCCGACGACCCGTCGTCGTTCGTCACATTAAACGTTTTCCGACCAACATTTTTCATCGAAGGATGCGAATAAGTCAACGCATACTCTCCGTGAAACGCATTGATCGTATAATCCCCGTCCCCGTTCGTATTTCCCACCACATTCGTCGTTCGCCACTCCCTTAACACGTACTTATCGACCACGTCCCCAGCTTTCGTGTTCTTGAAACTGTTGTCCGTGAGGCACATCTTTGCGCACGAGCGGTTCCAAAACTCGTAATTTTCCTGCATGAATACGCACGTGTCGTTGCATATGTTCGGCTTCCATCCGCCCCACAATATGATCCCTTCGACGGCTGGGTGCGAATATGCTTCTCTAAGAACATCTTCCAATTCTGTAGCCTAGTTTAATTTATTTCTTAAAAATAATTCAACTGCTAGAAATATAAATATATAAAACTCAAATTTGATACGCTTCCGTCAAGCTTAAACTTTTAGGTAAAGTGATCTTTCAACATGGTATCAGAGCTCAAACGCCAAATGGGTCTCCTTGACATGAAAATTACACGTTTTAGGCCTGATAATAAATAAATCAGCCCAAGCATGAAGGGGCGTGTCGGAAATATAATATATAAAATTAGAATCTAATATACTTACTTCAAGCTTAATCTTTATGTGAATTAGTCATTCAGCACCGACTTTTTACTGAACGAATTTACGGGGGTAAGAAAAGTTTACCTGAGTTGGACCCCTTCGAGTATCCATTTCGGTGATCCAAATCGGCAGCTTCGTAGCGCCGAGAATATCCAAACAAGATCGAACGTAAGACGCGTTAGGCCTACCGAAGAAATGCCCCTGCAATCCAACCTTAAGCACCAAGCGCTCGTTCCCGGGGAAAGCCCTAGTCTCTTCGACCTTCTCCAAATACTTCCACGGTATCGACGCATTATCCTCGGGCGTCTCTATCGTATTGTACTCGTTTAGAAACAAGGGAGTTTCGGGAGAAATCGCGTGCGCAATCTGAAAAAACATTGCGGAACTGTTCGCCGCCACGATATCTTCGAAGTAGCTGTTGTGCATGTTCTCGTTCATCACGTCCCACCCAATAACGTCCTCCGCGTACCTCGACACGACGGACCCCACGTGCCTTATGGCGTTGCTGAGTATCTCCTTGCGAGGTAAAACCCTAACCCAGTCCTGTATGAACCTGGTGGCGTCCCACAGTACTGCGTGGCCCCTTATGGAAACCCTGTTTTTCTTGAAGAAGGCCACCATTTCGTCGGGGATTGTGTAGTTTTCGGGGAACGAGGTTCCTTGTGTGTAGTACCATTTCATCTCGTTATTGAAGCTCGTGGCGGGGAAGCGCTCGACGAACCAATTTTGGTAGGCGGTCGAGTTTGTTATCATCTCCGTCGAGCTGCACCCGAGCATGAAGTGGGGTCGGGTTTGGTTTAGGGTTATCTTTGCTCCCTCGAGCTTTTTTCCGTCTTTTGTCCTAACTTGGATCTTCAATTTTCTCTTTCGAATCTGTTTGTAGCATTACACGAATAAGAACATCTGAATATATATACATATATATATATGTGTGTGTGTGTGTAAACCTTGTGAATGCTTCTGTTCTGATGATCTTGCCATTGTTTTCTGGTGAATGGTTTCAGTGAAACACTGTCCAGCCATAGTTCACGGCTGCTGTTGCTCTGTGTGTAATAAATTCAGATGTAATGTTCAATTGACAAACTAAAAGAGAGACACGAAGAGACGAATAATTGAAAGAAAAAAAAAAAAAGCAAACCGTGAAGAAAAGCTGAGCTTTCATGTCATAATCAGCAGTAAACCCTCCTTTAAGCATGGACCAACACCCAGATTTTGCTATGACAGAGCCAATGTTTATGTATTCTAATTTCGGGGTTTGCATGGAAGCTGTAATTATCTCTTTTCCACCGTCGATTTGCATCCATGCTACAAAAAAATGGGCAAAAAATATCAAGAATGACACATATAAATACTTGTTATATACAAGAAGCTTGAGAAGATTCTGTGGAATTACATACCTGAAAAGGTATACAAGTTGTTCTTCTGGAGATCAAATGTCTGAGAGAAACTATCGTATTGATTTGTTCTATTATACGCTACCATATAATTATTACCAGATGATTTAGATTTTCGGACTGTAATCTTTCCATTACCAAACACATTCCAACCATTCAAGCTCATGTCCAAGCTAGGGTTTTTGTTAGGATCGTAGACCGGGTGTTAGAGGGGGGGTGAATAACACCGGTCACCATTTTTCGCTCATCGGTGGATTTCACGTCCGGTTAGAGAGTGAAACCGGTTTCCAATCTTCAATCAAGGCCAAGTGTGGAATATATTAGGCTTGATTTTGAACTATGTATGGCGGTTTGTGTACGAGGGTGATTTGGTCCGGTTTTGGTGTATAGAGACGGTGGAGGCATTTTGTCGAACACCTTGGGTGTGGATATTTGGAGTGTGTGTTTTGACTTGTTGGAAAGAGACATGAGATTTGTTATGGAAGTTCGGAGTTAACTCTCCTACGTCTCTCCTTCTTCCTCGCAAGGAAGGTTCACTAGACTTCAGTTATACACTCATTGTACAACCTACCCGGCTGCCCTCAGCCTTATCTAGTGAATCACCTAGGCAGTCGTATAATACAATCCACCTACTTCGACAGCTTTTTACAGTCCATCGGAAACTTACGGCACCCGCAAGGTCAACCGTAAACGTTGTAGGCCGCAACCTCACAACCACTTTGATATTTTACGTCTCTTAGCTAAGACGGCACCATTCTTTCTTGTCTCGGTGCGAAGACTACATACACTTGTTTATAGTCTATGTGCTAAGACTCTCACTCAACTAATCTACTTAAGCTCAACTCTCTAATATGTGAGTGAGGTGTGTGGGTTTGAACGTTGTAGCTCTCTCACTTTTGTAACCCACACACTTGGAAGAACTCTCTTGATTTTCTTCTTTGCTCTTTGCTCTTGTTCTTCTCTCTTGGATCTCTCTTTGAATGTGTATGTGGTTTGCTCTAGGATCCTTCTATTGTTTCTGCCCGTCACTGTTATTTTTATAGGTCTTCTCACTTTGAAATAGCCGTTAGACTCAATAATATACCCGTTGGAAGCCTTTGGGAGCCTTTATTGACTTTGGTCAATGCTGTCAGCTTTATCTGTCTGTACCTCTGTTGCTGCAGTAAACAGCTGTACATCAGTCACAGCTGACCAGTCAAACCAGTCATTGACTGAACCAGTCCAGACCAAGACCGACCAGTCCGAAACCGACCAGTCCAGACCAAAACCGGATCAGTCCAGTCTGACCAGACCGGGTTGACCGACAGTTGACCGCGTTGACCAGTATTGACCGGCAGTTGACCGACTCGATTTTTCGCCCTGAAGTCATATTTGATATCTATTTGTCGAACCGAGCTCATCTGCACACTCAGTAAATATGTTAGTAATACAATTACTAAGTTTTGTGTTTATCAAACCGGATTGCTTAGATATTTTAATCCAACAATCTCCCCCTTTTGATTAATACAAAACTTGAACACATAAGAACACTTACTAACATATTTCTCCCCCTTTTTGTGATAATCAAAAGAATTTTTCTCCCCTATTTATTTCAATAATAGCCCCAACTGAAAGTAAATCAGTCCATAACTTATCAAGTAGGGATCCACTTAGACATATGATTTCACAAAGGAGCATGCAAGCGCCAAAGTATTTCTCCCCCTATCAAAAATAGATAATGCCCCCCCTTAAACATATCTAAACTTCAAGAGATTATAATCCAAAAATATGAGGGCACATATATTAGGTATAAAGGGTGAGAGCACATATGAGCGAGATGGGAGAAGATAAAGCAAGCATGAATTGAGTGTTGCAAACCGGGGCAGCACAATAGGCTGTACTTCGGAGGATGAACTGCTCTTCCTCAGCCATTAATGAGCAGATAATTTTACACAGATGCGACCATCTACGAGTCTACTTTGCAGGCGAGTTGACGGATTGAAGTTCGGACAATCGAGCGCGACGATATTCTATTTTCCGTGCAACTGCTCCAGCCACGTCTGTCTGAACTTCACCGAATAAACTGATTTCCTTTAGATAGAACTAGACAGCGAGAAATATGTCGTTGCGACCGCCTGTAAGTCTAGTTTCAGCTGGAGTTTGCGGATTAGCGTTTGGACATCTGAGCGTAAAGATATTCCACTCTTTCCAGTCGTCGCTCAATTTCTTGACTTCCGGTCTTGGAGACGACTTTTTGGGCTTGACTGCTTGATCGATCATGATACCGATTGCAAGTCGCGAGCTGGTTTTGTCGTTTTCATCATAATTGGTTGACTTGATGCGAAAACTTAATCCGGTTACTAGCAGAAAGAGAAGCGGTCACACAATCTCTTTTAATTTGTTGATTATCATTGGCTTAGAAAACTCCATTCGATTCAGCCCCTTTCCACCTTTAATTCTTTGGTTTGGTGAACGAAGTAAGCTTCCATAGTAGACCCCAATTGACCGTCAAGCCTTTAACCCGTAGTCCAAAGATCATAAACTTGGTCCAAGAAACCCAGTTTGACCTCTTGATTATTCATCGTCTGATTCTTCGCAACTGCTAGGACCTGATCAGCATAGAAATTAGTCTGAGGTCTCACAATAATCAGCCCTGTCTTGCTGAAGTAGGTTGAATTAGTCCGGTCACTCTTCAAGAAATTCGTCCGGTTAGAGACTTTTGGGAAGGAATTAATTCGGTCAATAAGATGCCCTTTTTGTCTTCCAAGAATGATCGGTCCTCCGATCCAAGAAATATATATATATATATATATATATATATATAACCGACAAAGCTTCACGTGTATTCCTTCTTGTGAAGACAATATTCAGTGATTTGAGCATCTTAAAAGCAAGCCAAGCGATTCAATCCTCTCAGGTACACTAGGCTAGGCTTACTCTTCCATCGCAACTCTTCAAGCTCAAATTTCTCTTTCCTATTTGACGATGCTCGGACAGAGACCGGTTTGATCTAAACATGTTTCCGGTTGTATTGACCAAATTTTCTGCTCCGTACTGAAGAGATGTAGTCGCACTTATGTATACCGACTGCTTAGAGTTCCATCATCTCCCTCTCCAGTCACCCCAGTAAGCGACCATCCGAAGCTACAAATTTTAATATATATATATATATATATATATATTTTTTTTAAATCTCTGAGCAAGAGACTCCCTTCAACTAAAATTGAAGACCGATTGGAGATACCCTAAAAAGTCGATTAAGAATACTGAGATGACCATTGTGACCATTCTGAGCTGATTCGAGCAGTGGACCTTTTCGGCCTTCGGTTTCTACTGACTTGATGCAAGACTGGCCTTGTTGAAAATTTGAAGCTTGGCTGCAGCAATCCAATTTACAGATTTTTCCGGTGATGAAACCATTTTCTCGAGGGGCAGACCGGTATGGGACCCAAAGAAAAGTTCCTCATTGACTGAATTTTCAGAATCATGTCCAAGACCGCCAGATTTTGTTATCACGTGTGAGCTTATTGCTTAGGTCTGACCGGTCAAAGAGACAAGAACTTGGCATTTTTCCGATCACGAAATAAATCAGTCCATTCTGAACTTCTCCTTGTGAGCTCTGGTAGATGTGATTTTGAGGACATGAAGCGGTGTTGACTCAAAAGAAATCCAAGCTGATTGTCTCCAAATACCGGTCTTGACTAGCTGATTTGTTTTTGGCCCGGTTACCCAGCTTGCTTTAATATCTACAAGATCTGTTGTAAACTGCTATGTGATAAAAGGATCTTTGATTGTGTCCTGAGCTGTTTAGCTTCCGGTTTGTCTGATATGACCTCTGTTTCAATCACAGTAGTGGTGGTTTCCCGGGGCAGAACATAAGGCAGAACTTCGTCGAATAAACTGTTATCATACGGGCAGAGCTGGGCAGCATGATTTATACCGTTGCGTTCGTCTCCGAGTCTATTTTCCATAGAACTTGATAGACCGGAATTTGGATGTCTGAGCACAAAGAAATTCCATTTCTTGCAAAGGTGCTGCAGTGAGCGTCCGGTTGTCCTTCATCGACTGAACTGCTTTCATCCAAGCATGACCGGTTGCCACATCCTATACTGTTGCGAAGTTCTACGAGTCTAGTTTGCTCCACACTTTGTAGACCGGAATTTGGATATCTGTACGCAAAGTTATGCCCGTTTTCCCAAGCTGCCGCTGTCTGCCAGAAACAGAGTTATTCCGGTTTTCGAAGAGGTGAGACAGTTTGGCCGAACCTGCTTATCTCCAGGTGGTGACCGAATAGCAAATCTTATACCATTGCGATCGTCTATGAGTCTAGTTTGTAGCAGATTTTGCAGACCGGAGTTTCAACTTCCCAGCAGAAAGTTATTCCATTTCTCGTACAGCTGCTACAATAGACGATACGCGATGACAGACTGAACTTCGTCGAGTAACCGGCTTTCCTCTGAGCATGACCGGACAGTGGGTCCTATATCAATGTGTTCATCTCAGAGTCTAGTTTTCAGGGAATTTTACGAACCGGAATTTGAACATCGGAGGACAAAGTTATTCCAGTTTTCGTATGACTGCTCCATTCCATCAGTGGTTGATCCTCATTTGAACTTCGACGAACGAGCTGCCTCTTCTAGGGACGAACCGGTCAGCAAATTTGAAGAACCGGTCAGCAAGTCCTATACCATTTCGTTCGTCTATGAGTCTAGTTTGCTACAGATTTTACAGACCGGAATTTGGACCTCTCAGCAGAAAGTTATTCCGGTTTTCCCAATGTTCCGCAATCTGCCAACAAACTTCAGTACCCGTTTTCCTTATTGCATCCTTGATTTCTTGATCTATCTGCCTTATCCGGTACGCACTTCTTGATTTACAGTCTGGTGCATCACCCTTTGGTCTGAGTGTGTAATCATTGATGGTCTTAAGAGAGTAGTTAGTCCGATATCCAGTTAGTCTCGCTTCAAATCAATGCCGATGAGAAGACCCGACTGAGAGGTGAAAACCCATGAACCGATGTAGTGAAACCCGCCGAGTAATGTTGATTTTTTCTAACTTCAATCTGAAATTAGTCTCGAAAAAGCACTTTCGATCGGTCAACGAGATAAATTTAGGATACCAATGTAGTAGCTAAAACTTGTCCGGTCAAGGCCCATATTTCTCGGAATCTTCATCTGATTCGTTTCAATTTTCCCTCGTTGCCATTCTTCGAAGCTTCAAACTGGAATCAAGAATCTACTTTCTTGTACCTTCTTCTCCCTAGAGTAAGAGTCCTGAATTTGGTTGAACTGCTCTCTGCCCCAAACGGTATGATTGTCTGATAGCAGTCTGAATTTCAGAGTGCACCACAAGACACGCTGAACTTTGATGAGCAGTTTCTTCTGTTTGAAGCAGTACCAGGCAGTGAGCTTTATATGGTTATGATCGTCTGCAAGTCTAGTTTTTGGAGCATCTTTCAAACCGGATTTTGGGAATTCGTGCGCAAAGTTATGCGACTTCTTCGAACTTGCCGCAAGCTGTCGGTTTCGTCTTTCGCCTCAGATTCTGATCTGGCAGCCTCCAGTCAAACGACCATAACTCTCTCCTAACTCAAAATTTTTTAGCGCCGTAAATTTTGCTAGAAAATAGACTTCTAGAGCTTTCCAATGATGCAGACCTCGTCTCCAGATTCCCAGCCAAAGAAAGCAGTTTATTGTTTGAAGTTACCTCTTCGCCATGCACCTCTCCGTTGCCCAAATTTGAATCATGTCAGCTCCGTGGGAAATCTTCACCATATTCACCATTAGCAGTTCTTGATTGGAAACAACCCTCTCTGATACCACTTGTTAGGATCGTAGACCGGGTGTTAGAGGGGGGGTGAATAACACCGGTCACCATTTTTCGCTCATCGGTGGATTTCACGTCCGGTTAGAGAGTGAAACCGGTTTCCAATCTTCAATCAAGGCCAAGTGTGGAATATATTAGGCTTGATTTTGAACTATGTATGGCGGTTTGTGTACGAGGGTGATTTGGTCCGGTTTTGGTGTATAGAGACGGTGGAGGCATTTTGTCGAACACCTTGGGTGTGGATATTTGGAGTGTGTGTTTTGACTTGTTGGAAAGAGACATGAGATTTGTTATGGAAGTTCGGAGTTAACTCTCCTACGTCTCCCCTTCTTCCTCGCAAGGAAGGTTCACTAGACTTCAGTTATACACTCATTGTACAACCTACCCGGCTGCCCTCAGCCTTATCTAGTGAATCACCTAGGCAGTCGTATAATACAATCCACCTACTTCGACAGCTTTTTACAGTCCATCGGAAACTTACGGCACCCGCAAGGTCAACCGTAAACGTTGTAGGCCGCAACCTCACAACCACTTTGATATTTTACGTCTCTTAGCTAAGACGGCACCATTCTTTCTTGTCTCGGTGCGAAGACTACATACACTTGTTTATAGTCTATGTGCTAAGACTCTCACTCAACTAATCTACTTAAGCTCAACTCTCTAATATGTGAGTGAGGTGTGTGGGTTTGAACGTTGTAGCTCTCTCACTTTTGTAACCCACACACTTGGAAGAACTCTCTTGATTTTCTTCTTTGCTCTTTGCTCTTGTTCTTCTCTCTTGGATCTCTCTTTGAATGTGTATGTGGTTTGCTCTAGGATCCTTCTATTGTTTCTGCCCGTCACTGTTGTTTTTATAGGTCTTCTCACTTTGAAATAGCCGTTAGACTCAATAATATACCCGTTGGAAGCCTTTGGGAGCCTTTATTGACTTTGGTCAATGCTGTCAGCTTTATCTGTCTGTACCTCTGTTGCTGCAGTAAACAGTTGTACATCAGTCACAGCTGACCAGTCAAACCAGTCATTGACTGAACCAGTCCAGACCAAGACCGACCAGTCCGAAACCGACCAGTCCAGACCAAAACCGGATCAGTCCAGTCTGACCAGACCGAAACCGGGTTGACCGACAGTTGACCGCGTTGACCAGTATTGACCGGCAGTTGACCGACTCGATTTTTCGCCCTGAAGTCATATTTGATATCTATTTGTCGAACCGAGCTCATCTGCACACTCAGTAAATATGTTAGTAATACAATTACTAAGTTTTGTGTTTATCAAACCGGATTGCTTAGATATTTTAATCCAACAGTTTTTCACGAGGCCGCCGTTGTATTGAGGACCCAAAGGGTCAGTAAGGCACTGAAACGATGCAAGTACAAAACTGAATAATTCTATTGATTAATAAATGATTAATTTGAGAAACTTAGGAATAACGAGGGCTAGCTTCATGTTTTTCCTTACATCGATGCTGGCTGAGTAGTCATATGACGAATCGCCAGTTACGACAGAAAACCCTATTTGTAAAACGATAGAATAAATATATATGAAATGTTCAATAAATCGCTACATAACTGTATCAGTATGTGGATTTTGAAAAAGTAAGAAAACAGATTGCAATAGACGACGAAGGTTACGAACCTGCGGCGAGAACAAAGAACAAAGCAAGAAACATGTTTCTTTGCCCAAGATAAAGAATCATTAAAACCCCCAATTGCAGTTTATATAAGAATTGTAGTCCATTAAGAAATTTAGTGAACTGAAAAAATACCTTTGAGATTATTAATTTGTGTTATTGCATAGAAAACGAGATTTAATGATTCATGACTCGTCATCGTCATAGAAATCCATGAATTATAATGACTAGTAATAAGATTTTCTATTCAATAAACAAATCGAGATCGTGGCCATATTCCATAACAACTAGACACATACCTTTGGTTGGAGCCACTTATTCGTCGAATAAAATTATTGCTTAGTACCTAATCCTTAAATTAGATATTCTTGTAATTACTAACTGCTTGTATTTTATTACTGGACTGTGACGACAAGTGACGCCCCAAAAAATGTAATTATATAGGAAAAATACTGGGTAACCTTTCTTTGACTTACATATCATATTTCCAAATTAACAAAACAAATTGAATTACATAGGAAGGTCTTAGGAAGCTACAATCAATCACAGTATTGAACAATTACACATTATCCACTATTAAAATAAATTAAATTAAATAGCAAGTGGACTTTTAGCCTATCATTCTAGCCATCACAAGCCCAGCAGACAGAGCCATTCCCAAGATCGTGTGCAATCTCACGACAAAGTATTTTCCCATGAATATCTTTGACTTGTCCTACACAAAAGAAAAAAAAAAGAAAAAAAAACTAAATTAAATAAAGTGATGTATGTATATATATAAAGAATCACATAAAAAAATACATCTAAGCCCTTACCTTGTGGTTGTTCTGAACGAAGTTAACAAGTGAGATTCCGACAGGAAGTGTCAACCCACCAAGAACCTAATAGACGCCAAGAAATAGGATAATTATTAATACATATACAACAAAACAATATTAAAAAAAAGAAATCAATTATTACATATAAATGTAGTTAGAAAGATACTTACAATGCTTGCTAGAGGAAGAGAACCCGCACACCCTAAAGCGAGAAGAATCATATAGAGACTCGCAACAGACCACTTTACTACATGAGAAGCCTTCTCAGTACCAAGCCTCACCTGTAATAAATTTACATGCTTAATTAGTAATCAAAATAATTGTATTTAATTAGCATACTAATTACTTTTTAGAAGGGTGATAGGGTGGAGTACTTACCAAAGGTGACATTTTTCCAACTGCCTTATCACCTTCTATCTGAAACATATCAACATATATAGGTCGGTCATTGAAAATTAATTTTTTTTTTCTAAATGAATTAATAAAATAGAGTTAAAACCTGGTGGAAATGGCTGCAGAAAAGGATTAACGCCGTCGTTAATCCAACAATAATTGATATCCATGTGATCGTGCTTGTAATAGGCAATTGACTGTAATAATAACAATATCACCAAACATATCCATTAGGTTTAATTTTCTTTAGGTTTCTTACACCATGCATGAAAGAATTCGTATAATGTGTAATATTAATTAACTAATTAATTAATCATTTACCTTCCTCTGCTGTGAAGCAAGTAAAACCCAATGGTGGCGATTGGACCAAAGGCCGAAAACAGCAATGGTTCTCCGACTCCATAATAGCTCATGCGAAATGGTGGACACTGCATACAATATAATAGCAAGAAAATGTAATATATATTTTTTTGATGAGAAATTATAATTAAGATAATATGAATATAAATTTATACCTGGTAAAGATAGAGACAATACACTGCATAGGCTAGAAAGAATATTGACGTAGCGCTCTTGGCTGCAAATGCCATCCCAGCAAAGCCCATCAAACCAATCGCAAGCAGTGACCACGCGATAAAATTGATTGCGTTCCGACTTTAGATAAAAACGAAATAAAAAGATAGTAAGTGACCATCATTTAGTATTATAATAATATATGTATTAGAATTAGTAATGTAGAGTTACACTATGCACCTGCCAAATAGATTGACCACCGACTCCTTTTTGTCCTTATCAGCGCCAGTGTCATAATCATATACATCATTGCTGCGTACAAATGGACGAAGAAATTCGAGATGTAATCATCGAGAACGAATCTATAATATAGCAATGATTTACTATTAACGAAAAGGAAATATGAAAATGGGTACAAACCTTAATTTAATCCAAACATTTACTATTACAAAAGAAGCAAGCATCCCGAAGTAACGACCCCAAGAAAAGACTCCTGTCTGCCAATAAGCCGCCGCGCTAGCAACCTAATATATGGTTTATTTTTTTAAATAAAAAAATCCACAATTAAATGATATCGAACCATGTTTTGGGTCGAGGAAAAATGTAATGATGAACTCACTGTCACGGGGATCAAAGCAACGGTATACAAAGGTATTTTGGCAGCTCTCCACAAAAGAGTTGCTCTTGATAATTCTTCTTCTTCTTCTTTGAAAGGTTCTTCAGCTTTTTTCGCAGCAAAATCTTTGGAACTGATTTCTTTCAAGTAATCCATGGTAATAATGGCTTTATTGCCTTGTTTCTCGACCATCGGGGCATAACTAGCAGCATTCTCGGCCTGGGATTTCAGTACAAGCCCACGACGTTGATTGTTCCTAATTATTGCTACCTTATTTGATCCCAATGTCTTGTCCAAATGCGTCGGAGAAAGAGGTGAAAACACCGAATGCTTATTAATATTCCTGAAAAGTTTCACATAAAAAGGTTTTTTTTTTCAATCAAGAATAGTGACGCATGCATATGAATAATGGCTAGGCCAAAAAGACATGTAAATTGACCTAAAAATTAAAGAGATTACTCAATTAATTAATTACCTTGTTGCATAGCTCAGGTGCCTGCCATTATTAGCATGGTTGATCTTATTCTTGATGCTGCTTATATTGAAGAACGTTGTCGTCGATAGTGATGCCATTGTTTGTAATAATAATAAAAAGTAGAAGCTAGAGATTAGGGTTTTTATTAATGCTTTTGTGTGGTGATTATAATGCTTTGTACTAATTGTATATCGATGGAGGAAGGCGACGAGCTTAGTATTTATAGTTGCTTTTTTTTTTTGTATCTTTAGTTTAAATCTATATCCTGAGAAAACAAAACCATGTGTCGGAGGCGGCGGCGGCTTTAAGAAATGTTTATTTAAAATGTTGTAGTTAGAGATATTTTATTGTGTTCAATTTAGTTTTTATGCCTATGTCATGTAGTTTATCTTAATCTATGACCTAATTGTAAATATACCTAACTTGTGGGTATATTAATTACTTGATATATTGAGCCCAATAGCCCATTAGGGCTTTGTATATATACCCTAAACAATGCTTTGTTTAGACTACATTTATTGACGATTTGGACGACCGGTCATGGCATATAATGAATTAAAATAAACCAAAAAAATAATAATACCCACAACCGGTTGTGACCCAACCCACAACCGGTTGGTGGACCAACCGGTTGTGCACAATTTTCAATAAACTGTTCTGTATATAAATAGAGACTAATTTTGATACATTTTGAATAAAAATTTCAAATTATCTATTTCTCTATTACATTCTATAATCTATCATAATTCATATTATTTTTTTTCTCCAACGACCAAAATATCTAAATTTTATATCATATATGTAATCTATTTTTCAAACATTCAAATACTACTTAAAATAATTATAAAATATAAATAGTATGGGTTGTGTTGGGTTGTTGATAAAGTTGAAAATTATTTAGGTTGGATTGAGGTTTAGGTTGTGGATGTGGAGGAAAGAGAAAATAATATTATATTATCATGCGGTTGTGGAGGTCATGGGTAATCATAGTCTTAGGGTTACTGATTCATAATCGAGTTGATGTCTTTTGCTGAAGAACCCGTGCGTACAATCATTCCAACCCTACAACAGGCCTATTGGTATTACTGATCGTTCGCTTCCGTAATTCATCATCTAAGGTAATTCCAATTATCTGAATCACGTAGGTTGGATAAATCGGCCTAACAGTCTTAAATTGAGAGAGAGAGAGAGAGAGAGAGAGTTGACCACCAGCGACGAATAATATAGTCAACGATAGATGCTCTTATCTTTATATTAAAAATATGACAGGGAACAAACATACCAGATGGTAGATGCAGGTATTTGACTCATGTTTTACTTGAAAAGCAAGTAATCAGATTTGAATTGTTCTCTTACAAATGTGGTTTGAAATAACCAATCATCGTCATTCAATTGCAAGCCAAATCGTCACTATTAGATTATGTGTGGTCTACGCCTGTGAATAATCGAAGATGTCAGCAATACGTCTGATTTTACTATAATTTTCTGCGTGTAGCTTGATTAACAAATAATTAACAATCTTTAATTAGATTATTTGATTGATTGGTGATGCATGGGAAGTGATAGAGTTGGATGTGTAACATCAAAGAATAATTACAAAGATGCCTATTACCGTGCTTTATATCAACGGATAAATATACATGTATATATGAAACAAATAATAAGTGTACAGTACAACGTTAAATCTTCAATTCAATAGTTATATAATTAGGTGATACCGTAAAAATTTTCGCTCATAAACATAGATTATTACAATGTGAATATATACTCTTCCGTTTTTATTTAAAGATTGAGATTAAAGAATTTTGTCTCTTTTAACTTAAATATAATGTTGAGGTACGCGGCAGACAGAATTTGACCAAAAGAGACTTTACAAAGTTGCTTTCTATATATAGATTATTTAGTTTCTTCCAATGGAATATTTCATATAATCATCAATTAACAAAGTAAGGTCTAAAGTTTGGGGGCTACTATTCACACCCCATTGAATAAAAAATGCTATTTACACCCCATTGCATTAAATACTTTACATACATAGTGCAACATGACATTTAATATATTAAATACTTTACATACAAGCTTGTATAACAAGATAGTGCATTAATTGTTCAAAAATTATAATTTTGTTAATTAATTTATTTTTATTAACACATCTCATTTAATAAAATTTTATTTTCATATTAATCTACACGTTTACTCTTTATTAAAAGTATTACTTAAATTTATAAATACTAATAACTAACTTATTGAATAAGAATAGTAATATAAGTAATATTTTTTATTAACTTATACAATTGGAAAACAGTTACAATTTAATTTAGAGTTACAAGTTAATTTTGTTAAATACACATTATATATAATATTTCTATATTGTAGACAGTATCAATATAATTCATATGTCAAACAAAATAAAACCCATACTTATATATTTCGCTGAATCATAATATAAAATTATATAATTTTAGAAGTTAGTAATATTATTGGTTGATAAAAAAAGTAGTAATTATTTACCTTAAAATTTCTCTATGAATTGAATGCACTAATATGAGAGAGAACAAACAAATAAAGCATTAACTAACTTGAAAGAAAACATACTGTTTTTAGTAGTATTTATTTTAGTAATAAAGAGGGGGTGTATTTAGTAGATAGGGATTGTGAATAGAATTACTCCTAAAGTTTTTACTCGACTAATAGAATGTTAGAAGAGTTAATTTTTTAATTTAGCTTTTGTTACATTGGTGAAGGCAACTACCTTTTTGAATTCATAATTTCACCCGGAAACTGCGCGTTAATGGTATTATGTAATTGGGTCCCTTTCTGACTTAAATAACAATCCAATTAAGTCAAATGAAATTTCGTGAAATGTAACAGAGAATCACTGAAAATTGTCAGCGTCGAAGATTTCGTTCTCATCCGGTCAAACAAAACGCGTTCGTTACTGTAATCGTAGTATAGTGCGGCCGCCTTAATATTCAAATATTATATTCGCTATTCTTTACAGTGTATAACCAATATTCGAGAAAAAAAGATGAATCTACGGAAAAATATTTATTTATATAAAAAATTTGCAAGTCAGTATCCCTATCAGAAATTCTTTTATACAAGTACCCGTTCGATTGTATGTACTATTTTCTCAGTCTTGACGTACCTTCTTATATGTGTATTACATATCACGTCACACGCGTTTATATGGTACTCATATATGGTACCTATATACGTTCTATATGGTACCTTTATGTGATGTACCATTTTTCCACTGTATTAGGTACCACAATACGTTTCTCTATGGTATATAAATGTGTTCTATGACGTACTTACGGTGAAACAGGTGCCAATGCGTAAAAATTTATTCCAATAGATATCTACATATAAAAAAAATCTGAGACGGTACTAACTTCCGAATTTTTTATATAAATAGGTATTTTTCTATAGATTTCCCTTGAGAATATTAAAACGTTAATAACATTCATGCATGTAACAAAGGGGTCAATTCGAAATCAGGCCCCATTAAGGGTTTGATTTCGAATTCAGGCCCTGTTTGAGAATTTTTTAGGTTAAATGACCCATTTTGTGTGTTGTAAAAAAAGTGGTATAAATGATATATAAACTTGTATAAAATGATCGTTTTGTGTTACAAACTTTTAACATACTGGTATGTCAGAGCAATGAAGTGGTAGTGCAGAAAATGAACTGGTATCAAATGATCATAAACTGGTACCGGATTATGGTTTTGTGTTATAAAATTTCAACATACTGGTATGACAGAGCAATGAAGTGGTACTGCAGAAAATGGGTCCTTAAAACTAAATTTTTTGTCAAGCGGGCATGAATCCTAAATGATCCTTATAGGGGCTGAAATGAAAATGCCCCGTAAAAAAGCCCGTTTGACTACGGCGGCCGTCCTTTATTTTAATTAAAAAATTAACTGAATCCATGACAGAAAACCCCATACCAAACTACGGCGGCCAAAGGATCGAAATTACATAAACGACCCCTTAAACATTCGTCTTCTCTTTTTAACCTAAAAAGCGGCCGAAGCATCTCTCTCTCTCTCTCTCTCTCGTTATATATATGTACGGATACGAGCATATGAATGGCACATATGGAACTAATTATTATTATTTGCTGCGTGGGGTGTTCATTCGGTTAAACCGAACCGAACCATACCGGAAATTCGGTTAACCGAAAAATTCGGTTCATTGATTTTGTTAACCGAAAACCGAACCGAATGTTTTCGGTTCGGTTCGGTTTTTTACCGAAACAGTTCCGGTTATTTTCGGTTAACCAAATGGTTAACCGAAAATTTACCTAATGTAATAAGCAAATACTTCTAACAGTTTTCTTTCCTAATCAGCACGTCATCAGCACCTCAGCATGAATAACGATTTCTTTACCTAATCAGTACATGTCATCAGCACCTGAGCAGACAAACAACGATCTCAACACATTCATTTTATTAAAGCTGAATTATTAATTGATAATGGATCCTAGTTGTCGATTGGGCCTACTTTAAAAGGAATCTTTGGGCTATTTAATAAATATTGAGTTAATGTTGAGTTAATATATATATATATAATATAAATGTTCGGTTAATCGGTTAATTTCGGTTACCGAACACTAAAACCATAACCGAACCGATTAACCGAAAAAAATAAAATTACTAACCATATACCGAACCGAGTTTTTCGGTTCGGTTTTCGGTTCGTACCGAAAAATCGGTTTTCGGTATGGTTCGGTCGGTTAACCATCTTTTGAACACCCTTAGCGTAGAATCCTTTTTGATGCAGCTGATCTCATCATGTATGAGAGTAACCTTTGGTAATGAAATAATTCTCTTCTTCTCCGTAAGAAAGTTTTCTGATCTTCAACCCAAGCTTTATTTCGAGGTATTTTATCTTATTTTATGATGTCTCCTTTAGATACATTGCTTGCCTGAAAGTTATGAAAAGGGATTTGGGATTGCTTGATCTAGAAATATATATAAACCACATATGAATGAAAGAATTTATACATTAAGCTGGTTATTTCGCTGTTGTTACTTTATTATCTAACTAATATGCATTATATTATGATATAATAGGCAGCAATATATCGAGTTACTTTGTGTTTTAGCATTAGATTTCACTTCATGTTAGGCTCTTATGGTATTTCAGTACACATCATATTTGATCTTCCGATATATTTTTTTTACTGTAGTTCACCTTATGTTATGTAGATCTACACTATGGCCACAAATTAAATACATATATATATATATATATATATTTACCAAACATAGGGATAAGTCAAAGGAAATTTTAAAATTTTCATCACCTTGAACCCCTTCCCTTCTATTAAAAGAAACTAGTATGTCCTGCACACCCTAACTTGTGTGCAAAAAATATATTTAATGTTTTTGTTGAATTGAGCTTTGTAACTACTGGTAGTGGGTGGTTATTTTAAGTAATTCCCTTTAATTAAGGTTAGTGGGTGGTTATTTTAAGTAATTCCATTTAATTAAGTATTTATAAAGACCAAATTAGGTATAAATTAAGGCAGTTTAACCAAGGCCCTGAGAATAGATATGGATAATTTTAGCTCCTTGTGGTTCAAACGCACAACACAACCTACCCCACCGCTGCACTAATTAAATAGAGACTATGTATATTATTAAATTTTTGTTAACACTGTATAGATACTTTATTAATACTCCCTTTGTCCGAAATGTTTATGGACATTTGGGAGTTGGCACGTGAATTAAGAACCCCTTCCCTTCTTTTAAGAATATTTAATGTTATTATACTGATTGTTTGTGATAGTTTTTTTGCTAAATAAGGAAATATACAAAAGATTTGGGAAAGGTTTGGGATGGAGGGAGCATGTATTATTGTATTGTAGGCTAACTTTTTGTTATGCTAATTACAGTTATTTATTTCTTGCATTTGCGTATCGTGGATTTTAATCGCAATTCGCAACAGAGCTTGGGATATTTTTTTGCTGGGATCATAACTAGCTATTAGGAGGAGAAGTAAGGTATGTTTTATTAGATCTTTAGACATTATTGACTCTTATTTGAGTTTCATCACTATTTAACCGTCTATTTAAAAGATAAGTAGTAATATTTAAATTTCCATTCCAAACTGCGTACAACATTCGTTTGCTGAAGTGTGGGCCTTTAATTTACTATTACATGCGTGCATAATAGGCGTAGTGGTAATCATTATATTTTTGGGCCAAAACGAAGGCCCTTCTTAACATTTAAAAGCCCAATATAACTTTTAAAGCCCATTAATTAGAATAGTGCAACGGAATATATATGCAAAAATCTTACAAGCACACATATATCCAAATTGAAGTTCAAGAAAATACTATTTACTAGTATGTGTAGACACCCAATGTGTGTGCAAATATGTTAAATTTTTTATACTTTACATTTCATATCATTAATAAAGTAATTAAAATAATAAAATTTTAACATAGGGATAAATTTGTAATAAATGAAAATATAAAGGATAAAATTTTAATTTAACAATTGATGGTAAAATTGTAAATCATCATTACTAAATTGAGAGACCAAATTGGACAGTTTATAGCCACGCTCTTTATATAATTAGGATGATGAAAACTGAAAATTCACGACTTATTACAAAAATTAAAAATGAGAAATTATATAGCTTGTGGTAGTGGGGCTTGTCCAGCCAAGAGCCTCGATACTACGAACCCAGCCGCCAAAGCGGCACCAAAAAGTGTGTGTAATCTCACGCAGAAATATTTCCCCATAAATATCTTTGATTTGTCCTGCAAAATAGAAAAAGAAAACCCAAGAAATTATAAATAAGACATTATAAAGTTAATTAACAAATACCCCCAAATTATAATAAATTCAATCACGGCACTACCCACCTTGTGGTTCTTCTGCACAAAGTCTACGACCAAATTCCCCATGGGTATTGTCATGGCACCGAAGACCTACAATCATTGAATTTTAAAATAAATATAAGTAAGTAATATATAACGTATGTGTGATTGTAAATAAAAAGAAGAAATAAAGATACTTACGGCACTGGCGAAAGGAATAGCCTTTGTATATCCTAAAGCAAATAGAACGAAGTAGAGTCCAATCACAGACCACTTAACTACATGGGCACCTTTTTCGGTCCCAAGTCTAACCTGTAATATCATTCATATTATTAATGACTAGATATTTATTTATTACCAACTAGTAGTTGTAAGGATATTGAAAAGTAAAACTCACCAATGGTGACATTTTCCCAACTGCCTTGTCTCCTTCTATCTGAAATAAATAAATAATAATAAAAAAATTCATTTTGGTCAGAGTCAGGAAAAAAAATGTTTTTCTTTAAACGGTTAAGATTATATACAAACCTGATGGAAATGACTGCAAAAGAGGATTAAAGAAGTGGTCAATCCCACGAGGACAGATGCCCATGTAATTGTGCTTGTAATAGGCAACTCCCTATAACAATTATAGAGAAAAAAAAAAGAACTCATTTTTAAGTACTTGCAATCAAAGAAGAATAGAAGTAATTCTTGATTTGTACAAAACGATAATTAGTCATTAGATCATTACGTACCTTCCTACGCTGTTAAGTAAATAGAAACCAAGGGTTGAAAGTGGGCCATAGGCCAAGAACAGCAATGGCTCTCCCACACCATAGTAGCTCAGACGAAAAGGTGGGCACTGTCCAAAAGAAGACCAAGAATATGTTATTTGTGGGTTGTAATAAAAATGAAAACTTTATAACATTTCAAGAAAAAAAAAAGGTCTGATTTTTATTACCTGGTAAAGGAAGAAACAAAAGCATGCGTTAACTAAAAACACCAAAGACCGAGTGTTCTTGGCTGCTAGTGCAATCCCAGAAAATCCCGCAAAACCAATTGCAAGTAGGGACCAAGCAATTATGTTGATACCATTACGGCTTCAAAATTTTAGAAAGAAAAAAAAAAGAGAGAAATTCATCGTCAGATATCTGTCATCATGCTTTTTTATAGTTTTAGGACATGATAATATATATACTACAAAAAATGAAGTACCTGCCAAATAGATTAACCACCGATTCCTTCTTATCCTTATCAGCTCCAGTATCAAAATCATAGACATCATTGCTGTAAGAGATCAGATTATTAAATCAGATCAAACTCAAGAACATAGACAGTTGTAATTCATCAAAGGCCCAAATGAAAGAAGAGATTTTTATTAGGTCTTAACCTTAAGTTAACCCAAGCATTAACTATTACATAAGAAGCCAACATCCCAAAGTAACGACCCCAAGAAAAGATTCCCGTTTGCCAGTAAGCTGCTGCACTTGCAACCTAAAGTTTAATGAAGAATAAAAATCAGACCAAGAAACATTTTTTAATGTATGAAAACATGGCGGATCAAGAATACATATATGAAAAGAAAAAAAAAACGAAAGCAAACACTTACTGTTACAGGGATCAAAGCAACGGTGTACATAGGTAACTTGGCTGCTCTCCATATCAAAGTAGCTCTTGATAATTCCTCTTCTTTTTTCTCAGTCACTGCACCGTTGAGATGTTGTTCCAATTTCAAGTCGTCTGATGTAGGAACGGCGCCGTTTCCTTTTACAGTTATTTCATCTGCCGTCGTCGAAGTGTTTGAGTACTCGGCGGCTCTTAGATTTTATTACAAGCCCTCGACTTCGGTGGTTTTGGATCTTCGACGATCTCAGCGAGGAAACGTTGATACTTGTTATTGGAGCAGTTGATAGTACTGACAGATTACTGAAAAAAAATAAAATTCAAAGGGACTTTTTCTTAGTTTAAAGTACACAAACTAATTAAACACAGTTCAACATTTCTTCTTCTTCTTTTACTTACCGTGATGATACGTTGTGTCCATTTGCGAGGTGTTGAGGGTTGATCTTGTTGATACCATAGCCGACGTTTATCTTGCATAAGGTAGTTGAAGCCATTGTTATTACCACAAGGTTTGATCAGAAGCTTCTTGGTTGTTTTTACTTTTACTAATTAGGGTTTTCAGCGGGGAGATATTTGAGTATATGCAGTGCTTATATCGTCGGAGCTGGGCATGTATTTATTTATATAGTCATTGGAATGCCATGCTTGAATTTATAATTATTTAGATAAATAGTGGTGTTTGTGTGGTAGTGCAGTGGTCGCGGTCAAGGGTCGTTGTCTTCGTGGGATTATTTTCCTTTCATGGTTTCAATAAATGAATGCTAATATTCTGTGGAAACTGATACACCGCTACCCATATTAGACTTTCAAGACTTGATTCGAAGAAAAAATTTGGAATAATGAAATTTGGAGTCAATATAAGCATCCTCAGTCTTTGATTTGTGTTGTCGATTGTCATTTGTAATAAAGTACTCCTTCCGTCCCGCTAATTTTATCACACTTTTCCATTTCGGGCGTCCTAATAATTTATCACATTTCCTTATTTAGCAAAAAACTATCACAAACAATCAATATAATAATATTAAATATTCTTAAAAGACGTGTCAAAATATACATTTTTTTACCTTTTCATTATACTATATTATTATAATAATGCCACCTTAATTTGCGTGCCCAACAAATAAAGTTGCTGGGACGGAGGGAGTAATAAAATACGACCATAAGTTAGGCAGGGCTACTGAACGTAGGGTAGTTGGCGATTCAAATTGAATTTTTTTGCTATATAATAATTTGCGTGAATTATGTAGTGGCGCTAGGTAATCATCCACATTTTACTTGATTCCAAAATAAATGAACACGTCTGAAAACGAGATTAGATTTGTCTTTACGCACGTTGATATGAATAGGGACAAACAAAATATCAATTTCTTGGATGCGATAAGATTATACAATTGCAGTATTTCATTATTTAAAACGAAATCCAATCGTTAATGGGATGCCTTTACCACTCATGGGCATGCCAATCATGATTCATGTGCACTGCTAATTTCGGTCTAAGTATTTTTTTTCTATTTAAAGGTTTGAATAAAAAATTAAAGGCATCAATTATTTATGAGAGATAAGTTGTATGAATGGGCCCTCGTCCTCGTGGGCAGGGCACATCATAATTGAAAAACTATTTATAAATATATAATATTTGGGGTGTATAAACTCTATTTAGGTGTTTTTCTCTAAATTACTCGTGTATTATTTATTGTTTTATTTTCGATTAAAAAACCAAATAAATATCGATGAAAACAAAAATTCAAATGAACCGACGACTATTCTTCTATTTATGTAATCATTGAAAGTATATTTATATCCGTTTATCTGGTCAACATTGGCTGATGAAGAAAGCCAAGTTCGGAAAAATAAAATTCTATTGAGTACAAGAGTCCATTTTTTTTTTCAATAGTACAAGAGTCCATTGAATTCTTTGTTTATTTAGAGATTCGTTCAAAACACATGCAAACGTACGTCTCTGTCTGTCTGGCCATGAAGGAGACGTTCAGAATAATCATTAAATAATATAAGTCTTATTTAGTTTGTTGGTTTCTCATGTATTGTATACACACACACTGCAGTCCATTAGATAAAACCATCGGCCCAATGAAACAAGAAAATACCTGTATTTAAATTATTTACACAAAAAAAAAAGAAGCAAAAACGAAACGTAACAGATATTTACAGAGGAAAAGGAAACAACTCCCACCATTCAATTCAACAATTAACACAATTATCTTAATTTACATTTAAAACGGCGCGCACTGAAAGGCACTTGGGTCCCACATCGCCGGCAAAAGTACTTTTTCCCATTAACGCCGTACGCATTGTAACTCGCGAGCACTGGGACGGTGCCGACGAGCTTCGTCAGTTCCAAAGTACCCTCTCATTGTTCTCGTATGAATAGAATAAATTTTTTGGACATAGCTACCCGACCCGCCGCGGGTACGCCATGTTTTAGGTACCATATAACAACGTATTTTGGTACGTAATACGTAGAAAAAATGGTACGTCATATATATAATATACTAAGATACTATATAGAAACCGTACAAGGTACCGTATAAACTCGTGACGTGGCACGCAATACACACATAAAAAATTACGACAAGACTGAGAAAATTGGTACAAACAGTAAAACGAGTACCTATCTGTAAAAATTTCTGACGTAGGTACTGAATTGTAAATTTTTTATTCAATTGGCTATTTTTCTATAGAGGTCAGTTTTTTATTTAAGTTGGGACATCGAATCTAAACTTTATTGTTTACAAAAAGAAGTCGCGCACGTTACTTTACAACATGAATCGAAATATTGTTATTCCATCCATTAATATGATATCTAACATCATGAATCGCACATCAAGTGAAGGAGACTCGCGTAACGCATCATTTTGCTATTATAATGAAATCATCCTCAAAGTGGGCTTATTTTAACGGCCCATTATCATCTAAAGGCCCATCAGGTCCACTTAAAAGTATTTTCCTTCGATTTGCTTCATATATAGTATGGTGGTATTGCCCATTGGCCCTAATTCTGATGTTTTCATGTGTTACAAAGTACAAACCATATTCTTCAAAACTTTCAATTTGAGAATTATATGTAGAGCTAAGAAAGGAAATACTCTTAATAAATGATTTAGAACATCAGACAGCAAAATAATCTTTTTCTAACTGATGAATGCTGTAGTTGTAGCCCTACAACCCCTTTATGGTAAGAAACAGCAAGTAAAATTTACGTTTATATTACAAAGGCCATATGGTCCCCTAATTCAATGCTATCTCATCTCATCTCAAACTATTTGAAAGCAGACAAATCCATGTGATCTCTCATGTGTCTTTGTTTCTCAGCTTTAGATGGTGACCACATATTTCCATTGGCCCCTTCTTCACCATTCACTCTACCTTTTCAATCCATCTATATATAGTGTACAATGCTTTGATATATATTCAATATCCAAACTCATCAAGCAAAAACCATAAAAAAAACACACACATTATTTCCAAGCCGAGATATACGAACATGGCCATCGTTAGAATGTTAAGGCGATCTCTATCAGCCGAGAAAAGATCAGCCTTTTCGGGGATCGAAGTTCCGAAGGGACACTGTGCTGTTTATGTAGGAGAGGGAGAGAAGAAACGATTTGTCATTCCTATATCTTATTTGAATAGTAATTTGTTTCAAGATTTCACTACAAAAAAAAGCTCAAACGGCGACTACGTTTCGCGACTACAGTTAGAGTAGTCGCTGATACAAACAATTAGCGACTAACGGTTAACGTTAACGACTAATAATTATTAGTCGCTATTAGCGACTACAGTACAGACGCCGATGCAGTCGCTAATAGTCGTGCCGACTACATTTCGTGATTAGTAGTCGCTAATTTTCGACTGATTAGCGACTAAATTTAGTAATCTTAGCGACTGATGTATTGTAGTCGGTAATATTAATACCCTAAATTCCCCAAATCGTGAATCGCAGACATCATTTCCCAAATCCAAATTCCCTCCAACATCGATCGTACCAACCGGCGTTCATCCGACCTCCGCTGCCGTTCATCCCGAAGCCCGCCGCCGTCCGCCTACGTCCGACCTCCGCCGCCGTCCGTCGTCGCTCGCCTCTCTCAGGTACGACTCTGTTTCATATGCCGCCCGTAAATTTGTCGTTAGCTTAGGGCGAGTGAACGTGGTGAGTTGGAACGGTACTTTTTCGTGTTGAAGGTCGAAAGGGACTGTTATTACATAGTAGATACGTTGGGAGAGAGGTTACGTGCTTAAGTTCGAAATCTGCCTTCAATACTGTGATTGTGAGGGAGGGTGCGATGCGAGAGAGGGTACGTGCTTCAGTTCGAGCCTTCAATACTGTGATTGTGAGGGTTTGTATGAAAACTGAGGAACAATAACAATCGACGTCTTTTCAGCTTCAAATTTGTAGGGGGAAAGAGTGTTGTAGGGAGTATAAAGGGTTTCTTGGCTTCAATAACTATCGGGGAAAGAGCGTTGTATGAAAACTATCGACGTCCCTTCAGCTTCAGATTCAGTTTCACTTCACTTGTCTTAACGACGTATTATAAGTTTTTTGTTTCGTTGCAAGGTTGCTCCTCGACGTTCATTGCCCGGACCCCTTGACCGCTCCCGATCTGCTTATCGCTCTCCGAGTCTCAAGAGGACGGAGATAATATACAGGCTAGCGAGAGCGAGAATGACGAATATCAAAGTGATGATGACACTTCTGATGCATCGCATTCATCCTCGGAGTCATTTTAGATGTCTGTTATTTTCTGAACTTTTGTTGTTATACTTGATGATATTTTAATGTTATTCAATTGTATATTTTTGTCATTTCAGGTTTTTGAAGATATGGCGGGTAGATCCTCTCACCGACGTTTGGGCGTGTTTGTTGGCAACCGCCTTTCTTCCACCAATGATGATGAAATTGAAGAGCAACAGCCTACTCCACAGTTGGGCGCGACGTCGAGCACTGTACCATCATCCTCCACGGCAGATACAGTGCCCGTCACAGATGAACATGGAGCACCAGGGAAGCCTAAGTTGATTCCTGATACGCTAGAGTGGTACGTGTATTACTGTTTTGGATATTTTAATGATAAGATCATAATATGTAATTTTTTTAATTAGGTTTGATAAGACTTGTGTGGTTAGTTCGGTGACCCGGGCCTTCAAGTCATACATGGTAGAAGCGTGGACGTGCCTTAGCGATGTCCCGGAGGATGTAATACAGCGTTGGTGGTTAAATTTTCGGGTTTGTGGACTTTAAATTTTTATTTTTTTTCACTTTCATTGTGCTACACTTACTTACTTGAATTCTATAGGAGGGGTATTCATGGGATCCTTCTAATGCCGGTCTGGTGAAGTCTGAATTCCGCAGTGTTCTTCGTAAGCGGATCAAAGATATTATGCGGGGCGAAGGTCTTAAATTGGAGAAAAATCCGGCATATAAGTCGAAATTTTTGACCGATCCCGTCCTTCAACAACTCAAGGAGAAACGGTCGACTCTTGAGTTCAAGCAAAAATCCAACATCCAAAAGGCGAATCGTAATGGTCGAGACGGTAAAGCCGCGAAGTCCGCACAGGGATCATGTGCCACGAGCTACCTTGCAAAGAAAATAGTAAGTTTTGTTCCATTTAATTTTTGTATAATCTCATTATCTTCAATATTTCACTTTTCCTTCTATACTTTAAATTCTATGTTTGACAGGCTGCACAGAATCAAGGAGTCCTTCCTCAACCGCACGAGATTTATGAGCAGAATCACACAAAGAAGGATAAGTCTTTTGTCG
Organism: Craterostigma plantagineum; assembly: GCA_027422505.1. Taxonomy (NCBI): domain Eukaryota; kingdom Viridiplantae; phylum Streptophyta; class Magnoliopsida; order Lamiales; family Linderniaceae; genus Craterostigma; species Craterostigma plantagineum. The sequence continues at coordinate 1,921,464 of JAPQWV010000005.1, forward strand.
ACGAAAAAGCCGAGAAGATGATGGTAAGCAAATATCAATCGTTAACTGTGGTGTTTTGGTGCTTGGATTTTGTGCGTTGGAAATGAACTCGTTTGCTGATATTGTGTTCTTGAATTGATTGATTTTGTGTATTGTATTGTGTAAATGGATTGATTTGAGTGGTTTGAAACTTTTGGGATGATCACTTTATAGGTGAAGTTATGCCGAATTTTTTTCAAAATTGAAAGTCTTGGTAATCATATGTTATTGATGTTAACAGGCGGATTTCAGGGCTAAGAAGATTGCTAATCCATCTCTCTCAGACGCTCAAGAATTCTATGAGATATCGGGAGGTTATACGAGGTTCCAAAATGTACCGGGCATGGGTAATGCGTCGCGCCTCTTCTTCGAGGCACCTGTGGCACAATCATCTTCATCGAGCGCCAATAGTTACATGCCTTCCCAGACTATTCGGACGCAGGAGTTGTTGATAGCGACGCAGGCACGACTTGAAGCGGTGGAGAGAAAATGCAGTGAGCTCGAAGCACGACTTGAAGCAGCTGGCGTTCGTAATGAGTCGCGTGGTTCAGACGCAGTCGAGTCGACTCCTGTGGATGACACGCAGACATGTGCTGCAGCGGCGTCACTGAATGTTCGACGCCACGACGACTTTCCGGACGGGGGATCCGGCCACGGTTTGGCATAGTTTCTTACGTTTGTGTCGAACTTTTTATTTGATGTTGGCGACTTCATTATAATGTATTCGACTCTTTTATTCCGGTTTGAATTTATTTTGATGTATTCGACTTTTGGATTATCGAATGGACCTTTTTTCGTGCTTTTCCGTGTCTATTTATAATTTTTACATAATATACAATTTATTTAAAAAATAAATAATTAAATACTGAAAATAGGCAATTTAACGACTAAATTAGCGACTACAGACAACCTATTAGCGACTACAAGTTGGACTTCAACGATTCAAATTTAGCGACTGCAAATGGCAGTTCGGCGACTAACCGTGTAGTCGCTAACTGCGACTACAGCCACGTAGTCGTAGATCATTAGTCGCCACTGTGCGACTACAGAGTTGGTCGCCGTGTAGTGGCTAATTAGCGACTACGATACGTTGGTCGCCAGTTAGTCGCCAGTTCGCGACTACGTGTCCGTAGTCGCAAGTAGTCGCTAATCAGCGACTAACACGCGACCACATGAAATCAGCGACAAGGCTTATAGCGACTACTTGTCTCAGTCGCTGATGTAGTCGCTGATTCTGTTTAGCGACTACATTTATGCTTTTAGCGACTAATTCTTGTAGTCGCTAAACGTGGTTTTTTTTGTAGTGTTTGCTATGCCAAGCTGAAGAACAATATGGGTTCAATCATCCCATGGGAGGGCTAACTATTCCTTGCAGTGAGGAGATGTTCGTTGATCTAACGTCTAAATTGGGAAAGAAGATGACGGAGATTTTAGAATAGGGCTTTTGATTTTTAGTTGTTAGCTATAGGTTTCTAGTTTGTTGTTGACATAATTTATATTTTTGTTTACATGGATCATATGTAAACGAGTCACGAAGTACAAAGTTTACATTTTTTCTGAAGGAAATACGACTCCCCTTCAATCATCATTATCGAATTGAAATTCACTACATGCGATGAAGTTTTAGGCTTGAGTTGGCCATCGTATATCGTTGTCATTAATTGCAAAGTGCCCTATTTTTTTACATGGTCACAATTTCTGTCTTAATGTATGTAGTTAGGACAAGTCCCACGTGATTCGTACAAGTATTGTCTCTACCACTCAATCCTTCTTGAAAGATATTACGATATTACGATTACTACTTCACCTCGATGTATATAGAACCACATACTTTCCCTTACAAAAAGGCAACAAAGTTTCATCATATATTGGACATTACTTTGAGTTGGCAGCCTTTATGTTTTATCTTGAAAGTACATTAGTATTCCAATGTCATACTCTATGAAATCGATGGTCATCTGTACAAGACAATTGGATTAAGCTTTTATTTCGACGAAAACTCGTGGCAGTCAATCGTTATAGCGATAGACTATGTACTCGGGGAACAATCTGTGGGCTAAGCAATCTTCTAAAACCTGATTATTGAAGGCTGTGTAAACAATTATTACAGGATTAGATATAAGTGGTCACAGCTAGACATCAATAGTTAGTAAAGATCAAGAATATATATATCACATGCTTTTGTCTTCCAACTTTCGGTGATGAAAACTTTGTTATTACAATGCTAGTTTGTTGATGAACACGAGGCCCTACAACTTAATATTTTTACAAGCAACAGAAATCCCACTTGTGATTTTAGGTAGATAAGACATAACTCAAACTTCTTGTAAAAATTCCATCATAGCAATTTGAAAGACAAAACCATGCAATCTCTCATGTGCTTTTGTTTCTTAGTCTTCCGACCACCACACATATCATATCGAGACAGTTCAATCACTAGTTCTTTAACACGAGAAGGATTTGGATCTTGATATATACTTCTCTCTATATATATACACAATAAGCAAAGCAATATCTTACCTCACAAACACAACCAGATTTCACTAGTTTGCTTCCCTACTGATTCTTCTCATATATTAACAACTACTAAAGCAAATGGCTATTGTTAGAAAGCTAAGACGGTCCTTTTCAGCCGAGAAGAGATCTGCTTTGTCAGGAATCGAAGTTCCAAAGGGACACTGTGCTGTGTATGTCGGGGACACGAATAATCAAAAGAAGCGTTTTCTCATTCCAATATCGTATTTGAACCATCCTTTATTTCAAGACTTGTTGTGCCGTGCTGAAGATGAATATGGGTTCGATCATCCCATGGGAGGGCTAACCATTCCCTGCACTGAGGAGTTTTTCATCGATTTAACTTCCCAAATGGGCAGAAGACGATGATGTATGTATTACAGCACAAATCTAGATTAGGGTTTCTTTGTATTAGCAAGATTCAGTTTCTGTGCGGAATGTAATGTATAATCTTTCTTGACTATAATGGAGCCATTTTCAACCAAAACCGTTTGCAGTTTCCTTAAGTTTTGATATTTTCATCAGCTTGTTTTTACAGAATACGTTAACGTTTCGGCAATCAAAATTTATTACCTTATTAACTCTCCATGGCAAAGTATTTCATGACAGACAATGTGAAGTCGTCCTTACAACACAAATAGGTATACTATGGACCACTTTTGTATGATTAGCAGATTAAACCTCGACCAGAAATTGACAAGAGATAATGTGATTTTATTAATAAGAAACCCTACCATGTGAACTAATTTTAGGTATAGCATATGCATCTCATATCATTGTACAATTAATTTCAGAGGGCCATTCTTGCCTGAGCTAATAGGTCAGATTTTACGTCTGAAAATCTTTCATGTGGGATCCAAAGACAAGTCCATGTGAGTCCTCATATCATATATATGCTCGTCGTCCTTTCTCTTATATAGTCTCAACCACTCATGAAAAACAAATAATGATCAGCAAATGAGAGCCCTGGGCTTTGCTAATCTGTTGAGGAGCATTAGACCCTACAAATTCTTACACCAAACAGCAGAAATCCAACTTGAAGTTAACTTGATAAGGCTGTCATAACGTGATACAGACATATTAAAAACCCTTGTCACAGTTTCATGCCAGACAAAGCCATGTTAATATGTCTAGTACTTCAATTTCTTTTAAGTTTTCAACCACCACACATTATACCAAAGTAGATGGCATTAACAGGTTTCGTCTATATATATACAACATGCGAAGTCTCGCTCAGATCACACAACCATCTACAATCAAATAGCTCTCTAGAAACTTGCCTTTTCCCCTTTCTTCTCTAACACCAACAACTTAAGAAGATATGGCCATTGTTAGAAAGCTAAGAAGATCTCTATCAGCAGAGAGAAGATCAGCTTCATCAGGGAACGAAGTTCCAAAGGGACACTGTGCTGTATACGTTGGGGAGAACGACGACAAGAACCGATTTGTCATTCCAATATCGTACTTAAACCACCCTTTGTTTCAAGATTTGCTCTGTCAAGCCGAGGAAGAATATGGGTTCGATCATCCAATGGGCGGTTTAACCATCCCTTGCAGTGAGGAGTTCTTCGCTGGTCTAACTTCTCAGATAGGAAGGAGACGACACACACACACACATTGTGAACTCGTAGAAAGGACAAGAGTTAGTTTGTGATCTTGGGTACTCTTTTTTAGCATCTCCCTATGTAAAGAGAGAGGCTAAGTTAGTTTGTTAGGACCAAATTTATTACAGATATGAGAAAACTTTTACATTGATGTTGTGATTTCCAGATAATTGTGTTATTTGTTGACGATCTCTGAAATTCAAAGGCAACGGTATAGTGTTACGCGCCTAATCTGCTGCGGCGCGTGACCAAACGTTATCTGTTACGCGTTATGACGAAAATACCCCTTAATGTGCTGATCGAGCCTTATTTTGGGAGCAACTTCTAGCATAAGTAATTTTGCATCCAAAAAATTCTTACCGAATAAAAACGATTTTGATTTCGCAATGTAAATTGTTGATACAAAATTTCATCTTTAAAATGATACGTGACATTGTCGATTGTTTCCATTGGTATATGGCTGCTAGGAGATGTTGAGATTCGTGTACCTAAAAAAATGTACCGATTATTCATTAACTTGAAGATGAAAACTCAGATTCTTCGGCATTGACCTGTTGATTTTAAAGTTACTTCCTCTCTTTTTTTTTTTGCAGTTAACAGTGAACTAAATGAGTTTGTTTTTCATATTATTGCATAAAGTCTTGAAATACAATGATTCAGAGGAATGATTTCACCACCTTTATTATATCTTCCATTAGTTTACGGCTCATTAGAACAATCTTTTTTACGCATTGAGAAAAATGTCGTCTTTAACCCAACTCTATATGCTTGCGTTGTGCTGCATGCATCACATGCAGTGAAAATCTTATCCTTAGACTGCGCATTTTTCCTTACAATCTACGTGGGGTCCTTCCTTAGCATAGCCATGGAACATTTTCTTCGCTTTCTAGAATGCAGATATTCACATGGTATATTATTGGTCGAGTTAGTCTTTTTATCTCCCTTAGCTGTTCTTTGTCCCTACACTCTACAGATATTTTTCACGGTCTTAAAAAGATCAATCCTTTACTACCATACACACTTTCTTGATTCATTATCCATCATCTCAAAAATTGAAACTTTTTTACATTGCTTTTGCCCAGAGGTTATTTTCAGGCACGGCGTACCTGCTTCTTAGGACAAAGCTCTCATGTCAGGTTATTTCTGGTAAAAATCTCATGGGAAGTTTAAAATAGAGGTAGTTGGGAGCCAATTAAAACCGTCGTCCTTGGCTGATTGATTGGCTTTTCATATCATTCAGAAGAGAGTAACATGGGCTTCATGATCATGTGCTATATACGGAGATGCTCAGTCACCATCACAAAAATAATTCAATTTAGTAATTATTTCTTCTCATCCAATCTTGATCTCAGAACATGGGATGGGGCCTTTACTTGTCTGCTTCAAGTATTCATTTTGTGTACGAAGTAGTTGTTGTCTGCTTTTGCTTTGAAGGGTATAACTTTTAAAAGCGAGTAAGAACAAAAGGAGAGGACAACATGTAGTAGTAGGCTATAAGCATATAGAAACGTCATGATGAAAATCTTATTATCTTTTGCTATGTGGATCCTTTTTCTCTACCTCGGAACATGCGTAATAAGGTCTAAAAAGACCATTTTTTTCTGGCTGTCGTTAGATAGCAATTTGGACAAATACGATGTTAGATATGCGTATTATTACATGTAATAATGATCTTTCATAGAATTATTACATAATATGGATCAAATACCAAGTGGGATTTGGGTCCCATGATGCCCCTCGTTCGTACAAAAGAGCCCAAAACAAACCAACCCCAACTCTTCTCCTTAAATACCTTCAACGCCCCTTCACAAATTTCTATATCTTTAAAAACTCACCCTTCACTTCAAACTCTGGGTAAAAAAATAAGATGGCTATCAAGAGATCGAATAGGTTAGGACAAGCAGCATCTTTGAAGCAGATCTTGAGAAGGTGTTCGAGTTTGGGCAAGAAGAATGGCTGCAATTACGATGAAGGTGAAGGTGGGCTTCCCTTAGATGTGCCGAAGGGACACTTTGTAGTTTACGTTGGTGAGAACAGAAGCAGATACATTGTGCCTATTTCTCTCCTGACTCATCCTCAGTTTCAGTGTTTGCTCAGACAATCCGAGGAAGAATTTGGATTCTATCATGAGATGGGACTCACTATTCCTTGTGAAGAAGTTGTGTTCAGATCACTGACTGCTTCCATCCTCGGATGAAATCTAGAAGATGAACAGTTCTCTGTGTTCTTGAATCTTGACTTGACTTATTGTTATTTTTAGTTTTTTCTTTTTCCTTTTTTTTCGAACCCTGAGATGGGTCGGGTCTGGCTGGATGAATAGTTTAACTGGGTCTATTCGACCTTTTTAGCATCTTTTGGGGCTGTTTTAGTAGTATTTTCTAACCCGAGGCCTAAAAGTGTAAATTTTCTGGGTTGAATTGTAATTTATGGTTGTAGGTTTTCCTCGCAGAGAGAGAGGTGTTTCATTACACCCTGAGAGACGGTGAATCTTCATTTTCAGTTGCATCTATGATTTATTCAGCTGATTAATGTAGCAAATTGATTTTAAAATCAGGAAAAAAAAAACAGAGGTAAAAAGTATACAATAAAATCTGCATGGTTGCATGGCTCTATATTATCTTTCTAAATGTAGCCTACAAATGATATTTTACAGATTTAATACTCAACCAACACGGTTTATATACCAAGAGGGATGCGATCCGTTCACTGTGTAAAACAAGTATGCATTTGTGTGTGTGAAAACTTTGATAAATCGACCTAACTCTATTTAATTACGGGACCAGAAAATATAAATATCGTGATATTTCACTGAAGGTTGGAAAGCTGGTCCTTTCTTTATTGCAACCTAAGTTAGAGTATTATTATATCTCATCTTTTTGTTTCAGCCACTCTTTTTGTTAGAAGGAAATATCTTGCATCTATATTCTCTGGTTTGGATATTGCTGCTCGTGACATACAAACTATCTTACACTACATGTAATTCATATTATATTATATAGAATAGAATGATACTGTACCCATGAGAGCAAATTGCCTTCATTTTGATTCTTTTGTAAATTGAGATATTAAATTACATATAGAAAAAAAAAATATATATATATATACAAAAGACATGGGCTTAGAGAAAATTTGGGCTTCACAAAAAGCCCATTAGGCCGGTGAAGTTTAACTAATGGGATTCCAGCCTTGAGAACACCCCGCCACTGTATTCGGCATCATACTAAATTCAATTAATATCATTTCAATCTCTCACTAATTAAGATAATCATAAGATAATGAAAATTTAAAAGGTTAATCGTTATAATATATTTTTTCATGTTGGAAAAGTTCAAAGTCAAAGTGTTGTGAATCTATTTTACTTAATTATGGTGACATCGCCACGTCGATTTTCATGGCCATGAAAAAATTGTTTAAATAAAGGTGTCACGTTGAACCTAAGCCTTAATGTGCAAGCATGTTGAACATTTTTTTCTAGTTAAAACTCAGTTTTTTTATTTTTTGAAAATCTTTTTTCTTTTATTTGTTGAGTGCCCGTAGCGAATGAATGACCACGAAATTTAGAGCCAATTGTGCATGCATTAGTAAATAAACAAGCGGTTAGAATTAAAACACGGTACCGTGTGCATTTAATTAAATTTTATAATGAATAAATAAGGAATAAGAAAAAATAAAATAAAATTAAGGTACTAAAAAAGTCATACAACATAAACCCATGGGTGTAAATTCGTGGTAATAAAACGAGCTCAGCTTATATTAAGTGTAACGGTAGAGAAAAGCGACACAGTTGCCAGAAGCAAGGAAGAGATACGTCTATTCGTAGCACTGAATGAATGATCGATCAATCCACTTGAAGCGTAATTTAATTCTGATAGAGACTGAAGAGCTGATTTGACAGTGGAAGGAGAATGGTGGATTCATCTAATGAACCTGCTCGTTTTTGGACGCAGGCAAATGCTTTGCTGAGAAAGAATTTGATTCTCCAGGTACGAATCGTATGTTAAATGCTCGAAGATTTGCTTCTTATGGTTCGTCTTTTCTCTTTGAGTTTGATTCCACGCCTACGCTGTTTTAAGGTTGTGTTTTGCTAAAGCTTTATGATCAGCAGCTGGGTTGTGTTTCGTTTGTGGTTTATGTGATGGGGGAGATTGCTTTCCTTTTTCTTGGAACTGATTAGCAAAGATTCTGTCTTCATCTAATGTTTTCATCTTTTTGGTGTAATTGTGTTCAGGTGGTAATGATTCGTTGCGTGTCTCATGGTTTTCTTCCTCTTTATAAATTTGCATAAACATCTTGTCCACCTCCATGGTTTCATCTGCCACTTATTGGGTTAAAATTTATGATTTTTGGATCGAATAAGAAATTCTAAAGATGAATTGTGATTGAAATTTATTATTTTTGACATGTGGAACCCTTCTCTTACGCTTTCTTTCGTTGCTATCAACTTACTGTGCTTTCCCAAGGGTCACGGTTTTCACTATGTTCTGAAAATCGCTTCGTGCTTTTTGTACAGAAACGAAGTATTAAGACAAATATCCAACTCGTTCTGTTCCCCCTCATCCTTTGTTTCTTACTGGTTCTCATACAAGTTTTGGTGAACAATGAACTGAATAAGGCCTCGAATAAGTGTGGGTGCATCTGTGTTGACACTGGTAATGGCCAGTGTGAACAAAAGTGTGGTATTGAATACTCAACCTTGGACCAAGCTTTCAGTTGTCCCATTCCCCATCCTCCGTCATGGCCGCCCTTATTACAGTTGCCAGACGAGCAGTTTCGTGCTGTCAGAACAGATGATATATCGTATGGAGATTTGCCTAATGGATCGTGCCGGGCAAATGGTTCATGTCCTGTAACCATGCTTGTTACGGGGAATAACAGAACCTTTGGACAAAGTATGTGCCTCTTCATTTTATCTTACACGAGTTATAGTTGATGTTTTTAAGTCCTCTTGCACTGTTTTGTTCAGATGTTATCAATGTTTTTACTTTGAATTTTTGTGTTAGGAGTTGCTGGAAACATGTTTGCCGGGCAATTGGATGTGAATTTCTCTGATGTTCTGTACAGCTTAGCTGATGTTGCCTTGGTAATTTTCTTTCAATGTGCTCCAATTTATCAAGTGATGGTTTCTATTGCTTAATAATCTGTATTCTGAGCTGCTTATGTATGAGTTTCAGGGATCAGAGTCACCCACTGACATTACTAATTTCCTGGACTCGGCTTTCTTCTCTGAACTTCCGGTCGATTACATTCTTAATCAATGTCCTCCCAATTCTCAGTTTCTGTTTCCATTCCATTAGGATCAGCTTCATTTGATAAAGGTTGCTTTTACTCTTACTGGGGAGTCCTTGTCTTAGTTCTAGTTTTTAGTTGCGATGTCCTTTTACTTACAAAAATTGCTTTTACAGATGTACGCTGCGTTCAAGGCCTCAATTTATGGCGCAATAGTTCGTTGGAGATTAATAAAGAGCTATACAAGGGTTACCGTAAAGGGAATCAAGATAGAGAGATCAATGAGATTGTTGCAGGTTAGTTCCACAGAAGGTTACAGTGTGAAGGAAAGACAAAACCTTTTTTCTTTTTCGTCAGTTCGAAACTGATTTGAGTTTTTTGAACAGCTTACGATTTTTCAAATTCCAACGAGAATCTCTACAATGTCAGCATTTGGTACAACTCTACCTATAGGAATGACACAGGCAATGGGCCTACTGCCCTATTGCGGGTGCCCCGTTCGGTAAATCTGGTATCTAAATCCTCTGCTTCTCTTGGTACATTTTGTTAACTGCATTTGTCATTCGAGAAATCGTTTGTTACTTTCTGGAATTTTTTTCCCTTGATATTATGTCATGATAAACACCGCTTATATAGCCAAAGGCCTAGAGTTTAACTATGAGGAGGAACAGTTTATTGCATTCTGTTTTAACTTGGATATTGGCTTTTGATGACAATGAAATGTATGAGATATGAACAATTCAATTTATGTGTTCCCATGTACAGGCATCAAATGCGTATTTGCAGCTTCTGCTTGGACCAGCAGCTAGAATTCCATTTGAGTTTGTGAAAGAAATGCCAAAGCCTGCAACAGAACTTAGGCTTGATTTTTCCTCTCTCCTTGGGCCTCTGTTTGTCACATGGGTTATGTTGAAGTTATTTCCTGTGAGTAAAAGCATATTTTTTATTTCCAAAACATGCACAGCACTCTCTGAGGTACTTGCAGTTTCTTGGATGATTCTGTCAGAATTCTTTTCAAAACTATGCAGGTGATATTGTCATCATTGGTTTATGAGAAGCAATACAGACTAAGAATCATGATGAAAATGCATGGGCTAGGCGATGGACCTTATTGGATCATATCTACGCTTATTTTCTCGTGATATCTACAAGCTACATGCTATGCTTTGTGGTTTTTGGCTCGGTTATAGGTAAATGACTGTACAAGACAGCTGCTTAGCCTCTGCGACGCAATTTTCTCAATTTTGTTATGTTGAAAATTCCAGGGTTAAAGTTCTTCACACTCAATGATTATAGCATCCAGTTTGTGTTTTATTTCATCTTCATAAACTTGCAAATCGCTTTGGCCTTCCTTGCTGCGGATTTGTTCTCAAATGTGAAGACTGCAACAGGTTTGATCCATCCATAATCAAACTTTATCTCCTCCATTGCATTATAGATTAAATACCTTTGTCTAAAACTTTTACTTCAAAATGTTCTCAGTTGTGGGATATATAATGGTGTTTGGAACTGGCCTTTTGGGTGGCTTCCTTTTCCAGTTCTTTCTCCAAGATTCTTCATTTCCTAGTAAGTGAAGTCTTCAGTTAAAGAGCGTGGACAAATTTTATATCTAAGTAGTTTCACGTTATGGATCAGGTATTAATTTTGAAGCCATATTGGCACTTTTCATTGATCATATTGCGGACATCAACATCCTTTGTCAAATATATGTGATATGTTAGCTTCTGACACCCATTTTTTACAATATTTGCAGAAGCCGGGCTAATTGCCATGGAGATATATCCGGGATTTTCTCTTTACCGTGGGTTGTTCGAACTTTCGCAATATGCCTTCAACGGAAATTATATGGGTACTTCAGGAATGAGATGGAAAGATTTAAACGATTCTAGCAATGGAATGCGAGAAGTTCTGATCATTATGTCAATCGAATGGTTAGTCGTTCTTGGGATTGCATATTACATCGATCGAGCCGTGTCAGTCGGTAAAAGTCCTCTAAGTTTTCTTCGACGGCGCAAGACAACAAACACCTCATCATCTGTCGAGAAACGTAGCTTGCAAAGACAGAGTTCGAAGGTTTTCGTTCAAATGGAGAAACCAGACGTTTCCCAAGAGGTATTACATTTTGTTAAGTACCATAGTCGAATTCTCAGATGTTTTAATGACTTGAACTTTGAAGAAAACATTCTCAAGAGAAGCCTTTATATAAGTTCAGAGGGAGAAGGTCGAAAAGATATTACAAGAATCAGATGTTTCAAGCCATGCAATTATCTGCGATAATCTCAAAAAAGTATATCCAGGCAGAGATGGAAATCCCGAGAAATTCGCAGTACGAGGAGTTTCCCTCGCCTTGCCGCCCGGAGAATGCTTTGGAATGCTCGGTCCTAACGGTGCTGGAAAGACTTCGTTTATAAATATGGTCAGTTCAAATTCATCCACAAATGTTATACGCCGTCTGTTGTTTCTTAGTTTCGTAATGAATTTATTTGCAATGATATCTGCAGTTTTCTGATTCAGTTGATATGTTTCCTTTTAACAGATGATTGGACTCATAAAGCCATCCTCTGGAACTGCATACGTTAGCGAAATGGATATACGAACCGATATGAACAGAATATATACCAGCATGGGCGTATGCCCACAGCACGAGTAAAGCTTTCAACCATATAACATATTCGGCAGTTTTGCTTACAAATTTCTCGCAATTTTAATGTTTCGATTGATTTTTCCAACAGTTTACTATGGGAAAATCTCACGGGACGTGAGCATTTACTTTTCTACGGAAGGCTTAAAAACCTCAAAGGCTCTGCCCTGACACAAGTAAGTCTGCAAAAGCTCTTTTTAAGAGAATTTTTCGGGGTCATACAGAGAATTCATACATGTATGGCTTTTCTAGAAAGTGCAATTAGAATCACCATTGTGAAAAAAGGAGATGTTATGTCTTCCAATAATATGCTGTAGGCTGTTGAAGAATCTCTTAAGAGCATGAACTTATTTCACGGTGGGGTAGCAGACAAAAAGGCCGGGAAATATAGCGGAGGAATGAAGAGGAGGCTCAGCGTTGCTATTTCGCTCATCGGAGATCCAAAGGTATTCATTTTTCTTTCACCAAAGTTAAATTTCTGCTATATGAAACTTAAAACGAATGAACGATTTCTCACATGGGATTCTTGAAAAAAGGTGGTATACTTGGACGAACCTAGTACTGGTCTTGACCCAGCTTCTAGAAACATGTTATGGAACGTAGTGAAACGAGCGAAACGAAACCGAGCAATAATCCTTACAAGTAAACTCTCTTTTCCGTGCAATCTATACTTCGAATCAACGAGTTTTAAGCAAACTCATTTTCTACCTATCGAATCATTGCACAGCACATTCGATGGAAGAGGCAGAGCATCTGTGCGATCGCCTTGGGATTTTCGTCGACGGCAGTTTGCAGTGCGTTGGAAATCCTAAAGAGGTAAGAAAATCCTAAAGATGAAGATTCTCTCATCACTATGTTGATCTTTTCGCTTTTTTTTTTCATCGACAGCTCAAGGCTAGATATGGAGGAACGTACATATTTACGATAACAACAAGCTCAAGCCACGAACAAGAAGTCAAAAACATGGTAGATAAACTATCCCCGAATGCTACGAAGGTGTACCAAGTTTCTGGGACGCTCAAGTTCGAGCTTCCAAAGCAAGAGATAAAGATTGCCGAAGTTTTCGAAGCAGTCGAGGATGCAAAGAGCAGATTCACCGTTCAGGCGTGGGGGTTAGCTGATACTACACTAGAGGATGTCTTCATTAAGGTTGCAAGAGAAGCTCAAGCATTTAACAACCTCTCTTAACCCCCACAAAACTCATCCAAACTTATCATTTGTGGGATATACATATCTGTACACACACACACACATTGTTTAAATCCGAATTTTTCATACATTGTACAAAACATTGCAGCTTTGCAGCATTATGAAAGAAAATCTTTTATCTAATGATGTATGTTCTTTTCCTCATCTTACAGATTGCTGGTAAGAAAGAAACACTTTATTTCAAGAGCACCGTAACTTTCCTCGATCTTCGCTATACGCTCATCACCCGAGCCTCCGAAACAAACCCAAATAAATCGAACAAAACAAATTCAAGAAAAAAAAGGGTCCTAAAAGAGAAGAAAAACTTCCTACAAACCCGTCCAATTCATAATCTTCCTCACCTCATCGTACAGCACCAACACAGCAGCAGCGCCCGTACTCCTAAAGATATTCGACATAGCCCCTCGATAGAACGATCCCAAACCCTCGACCCTATAAATCTTTCCCCAGCAATCGAACGTATTCCTATACATGGGCATCTCCAAGCCCGACTGCATCATCATCCTCCTTCGAACCGTATCCAAAGGGTAAGAAATCAAACCCGCCGAGGTTGTCACCGCCTGGGCAGCCACCCAGCGTTTCCACAGCGCCACGTCAGCGCCTCCATCGTTATTACTCTCAGACATCTTCTCCTTTATTGTGTCGAACCCGCCGAAGTAAAGCCCTCTGTGAACTATCATGCCGTGCAAGGAGGCTGGGAGTCCTCTGTATATGCCCCTTATTCCATCCTTTTTGTGGATGGTGCTGAGAAAATGGCGTATGCCTTTGAACTGACGCGCCTCTGTTCTGCCGAGGTCTGCTGCCAAGCGCGTGTGGGCTATGTCGAGGGGGTAGATTATTACAAGGGTTGTGCAGCCGGCGAGTGAGCCTGCGATGAAGTTCGAGGTGGGTCCCGATAGGAGATCACCTTCTTTCGAGTTTCTTCGGAGGATGGCTCTGTATAAGTCCTGTTTGAGTTGGAAAGATAACCGCGGTTAGCGAATTGATAGCATGATCGCAAGCCAAACTGTTCTATCAGAGATTAAACCTCATCCCATGGCTACGCTAAACAGAAAGAGTTCAAGAAAGTTAGCCGTTACACAATTCTACAGCCACAATCCATCACTTAATGAAGCTGTAAAACCTTACCACGTAATTCTATTCGTCCTTTTATATAACCATACCTTGAACCTCCTCATACATGAACATTTCTTACATGGGATTTGACCAATAAAAAAATAATTCAAAACCGTATGTTCCAAGAATTGATTCATTCATTCCTAAAGCATAATCTCCTCTCGCAATCTATCACTGTCAAGCATCACATTCCACTTTTTGTATAAGCTACACCACATATAGAACATTCGAAGGAGACTTGCACTCAAATCACACTACTCAATGGAGCCAATCGCATTGCTTACCTAACTAAGCACATTGACTCTCAAAAAGAATAACTTTTTTTTTCTTTGCCACATTTACCTTGAGGGAAAAGTTCAGTGCAACAGAAGGGTAGTATCGAATCACACTGCTTCCATTCCCTCTCCAAAGCGAAAGAATCCCTTCTTCCCTCACAGTACGGACGATGCAATCCACCATTCCCTTAAACCTTCTGTGGGGCCCAGCATTCAAGATTGCCATGTTGCTGTCTTGCGTCTGAAGGAGGAGCTTAGCCCTCTCTATCGGGGCCACGACGGTGTGCACGGCGCCGCCCATCAGCGCGCCAGCCGTTAGATCCCTGTGGAAGTTCGACAGCCAATTCGACGGCTCGGATTGATTCGTCGAGCAAGCGCCGTCGCCGCCGCGGTTAGTTTTATCTGTTTTCGGTCCTTCCTCCATCGAGTTTCTTGGTGGAAAAGAAGATTAAAAAACAGAGCGGAGAAAAAGATTGGATTTTGACCGCAAGCAGCTGAAGGGGAACTGAAAGAAGAGCCGCAAACGTCAATATTTATGATCGAAATGGGCGGTAACAAGTTATAAACGGCGAAACTGAAAAAGGGAAACGAACAAAAAGATTCTCTTTTTCGCCTCTTTTTCTAAGAACATTATCTTTAGTTCTCATCTAACGAATTTGAGTGTTCTTTGTGAAGAGGTCTACCAACCAATCGATATATTGTTTGTTGAGTGCTTCGATTGAACTTTCAAATGGGGCTTCTTTTATAGAAAGTTCCCGTGGGAAATCTTGATGCCAATCGTTTTCTTTTTTTTTTTTTTAACAGAAACGATATCTTGATGCCAATCGTTTTCGTTGGAGCTAAAAAGGGGGGATTTTTTTATGATACGAAGTCGCCGCCAGCAGCAGCACTTTCTTCAGATTTTACTGAATTTGTAATATTGCATTTGCCACCAATGGAATAATTCCTCGGTGAATCTATAGAAAAATACCCAATTGAATAAAAGTTTTACAGATAAGTACTCATGTCAGAAATTTTTACAGATAGGTACCCGATTTAATGTTTAACAGTTCTTCAGTCACGCCGTACCTTCCTGTGTGTGTATGGCGTATCATAACACGTTGATATAGGGTATCTAAATGTGTTTGTACGGCGTACCTTATGTGTTATAGATGGCGTACCTAAATGTGCTAATATAACGTACCATTTTCTCAACGTATGACGTACCACAATACGTTGATATAGAGTATCTAAATGTGTTGTATGGCGTACCTGCGGCGGATCGGGTACCTATCTGCAAAAAATTTATTCTACTAGGTACCTACATAAAAAAAAACTGACAGGGTACTAAATTACAAGTTTTTTCCAAATGGGTATTTATGTGTAAAGACCTCTAATTCCTTTGGAGAAAATTATAATTTTTGTCTCCTTCCTATTCTCATTTTTCTTGATAGAAGGTATCCCGACACTTATTTCAATCGAACTCCAATTAATTTGGATATTAATCGAACATGAACCTCATTATTGTCCACTCCAATTTTTCTTGCATTGACAAATTTTTCCATTGCATTTTTCACCAACAGAAATTGATAAATCCCTACTGATGAGTGATGTGGTTTGGGGTTAGTTACAGTCAATACTCATTGACTATTTATTAATTACTGTATAATTAGGCCACTCTTCTTATACAAGACATGATCTCGATTTGTGACAACAAATACTTATCGAATTTTAGAAATTGAATTCCTAGATGGTCTTACTTGAAGTTTTGATCCCTTTTTTTTCCATAGAAGCAAGAGTATATTTATACAATATATATATATATATAGATATATATATGTATATATATATATATATATATATATATATATATAGCGTACAGAAGTCGTTGACCTTGGCGTGGCACATGTCACATGGTAGTAGTACTAAGCGTATAAGATACAATGCATTAAACTAAAAAATCCCATGATTGATTTTGTTACCAAATACCAAGTGATCATCATCATCCTCTTCTCTTCACATGGTTTACGATCTGATCGTACGATGGCTGGTACTTCTGGAAACTTTGTGATTGAATCAAAAATATTTTTTCTGAGATGGGATTCGTTCACATTGTATGATCGATATCACATTTGGCAAGAAAAATAAAATCTTGAGCATATTTGTTATCGCAAAGTGCATCACATGTCCTAACTCGTAGAAGTACATGTAAGAGATTGAAAAGGAGTACAAAATTCATCTTTAATAACGGATCGTAAATAATCTCAAGAAAACAAAAAAGTTCAATTATTTATCATCTGCACATCATCTGAGGATGATGGTTCTGACAAGAGGGGCTTAGCTCGTTATTACAGTCTGGCGAGTACTTCTCAGCACAAGCAATGGAGTCGTCGCAACGGAGATTAACCAATCTTGATGATGATGATGGAGAAGACGAAGAGTACCTTTTATCTCCCATCATCTTCAACACATTCTCAAACACTTCAACCGAGCATGGGAGCTGAAGAACGCCCTCTTGTTGGAAACCAAACTCTTCTTCAGCTTCCCTGAGCAAAATCGCAAACGCTGGATGGCTTAGATGTTCAGTTGGGACCATAAATCTCTTGAGTTCTCTGCCAACGCAAACTGCTATGTATCCCTTGGGGACATGAACCATGGAGGAATGTTCTTGACTTGTTCTCTCGGAGAAGGATAGGGTTTTCTTGAGGAACTTGTTGATGCTTTTGCTGCTGTTAGAATTGATGTTGCTGTTGTTGTTATCAGTGCTGTTGTTGCTGCTTGCGAGTTTCTTCCATTTCTTGACGAGCTGATGAAGCCTGACTATGTCTCTGATCTTGTTAGACTTTCTTGCACCGTTATCCATTTGTTTCTGAAGATTGTAATTTTAGGGCTTTATTAGATTTTTGTATATGAAGTACGATGGCAGCATAGAAGTGTATATATAGGGAAAAGAACGCAAATTTATTAGTAATACTAGTGGAGCCATTTTTTGCTGGTGAAAGCACGATGATTCGTTGAGTAACAGTAGGTATTTTATTGCAACTTAACTGATAATATCGAGAGGTTTTGTATATCAATAAAGCATAGTCGGTCGTACCCTGCAATAATTGAACTATAAAAGAGATTCTATCTTGGTTTGACTATTGACTATAATTATTAGTAGCCTTCTTTCAGATAGTATCCAACGTGCATCATTAAAGCTAATGTGCAAAGCTCTATTCTAGAATAAACTCAGAACAAGTTTTACTAATTTTGTACAACGTAAGTAGCTTCAGATCTGAACTCAAAAAAAAGTCAAAGGCAGCATTGGGACCTGGGCTTCAGATAAAAAAAATATTTAGTTATTTGGTTATTTCGATTATTGTGAACCATGTACTTTCTGCTACCATTAAACATTATTTTGGGATTGCAAGTGCTTAGAGGATCGTGAAGAGTTGGAAACCATGTGAGAATCAATACATAGATCAAAAGCCCAACAGATAAAATAATGAGTATTGTTAGTTCTAAGTAGCCTTTGACTTATTCCTGTTACTCATATCAAACATATTCATTAGCTCGCATCAGAACATTGATTAGCAGATGTTTCTTTTATATAATCCCATGCAAGAGGAAATATTTTAACAAGTAGCAAAATGATAAAGAACTGCAGAATCAAACTGTTCAGATGATTATCAGCACGAAAAGAAAAAAAAAGGTTACTATATATTTTCCTCCAATCCATCCAATCACTGCTGGTTTTGCTGGAAGTTTGAGATGTTCTGCTGCTGAGGTAGCATTCCGCCGCCCGACTGCATATTCTGAGCATTCTGTTGCTGCATCGAAGGAGGAGGCATCATTCCACCGCTATTTCCCGACCCCATGTTAAACACTGAGAACAATAAATCGGATCGATAATTTAAGATTAGGTTTCTAACCCATATCGAAAGCTGTAGGCGGGTATGAAAATAAACTCCAAGAACAATTCATTGAAGTATCTACTAGTAAACAGCGCTCTCAACCGATAACATGAGAAGGATTTAGAGGGTAGAAGAAGAAAGCATCATCATACTCTGATCACTCATATTTTGAGGAGGAGCAAGAGCTCGGCCACCACCAGATAATCCGAACTGAATAAAAAGACAAACATGTAAGGCCAAAATTGGGACAGAAAGAGATCGGAGATGCTATTAAATGAAGCTTAAAGATTTCTTTGTTCTGACCTGCTGCATCCTTGGAAGAGCAGACTGTGATTGCATCATCGACATGTTAGGGATCTGCAGAATGTAGGCAGTTGTGTGAGAAAAAAGCAGGCAGGGAAGGGCAGCATCAAAATGAATAAGATTTTTAACTTGAGAGATCAAATCTTTCTGACCATCTGAGAGCTCGGTGTTGTCTGGGCAGCGTTGAACAATGCACTGTTTGCTGGGCTCGAGAATTGGTTCAGACGATTCATTTGGTTTCCTTGGGTCATTTGGCTTTGGCCCATGTGCATTGCAGCTGACGTAAGCTGTCGACCTCCTAGTTGCTGAACGCCCAATGGCTGAGAGAACTGAACCTGATGTTGGCCCTGCATCTGTATGCAGCGACATTAGATAAAAACAATACTCACCATTAGAGTATACTCTAGCCAAAGCTTTGCCATGCATGAGATGAACTTTCATATGATGTAAAGATATTATATTGTGGTCAAATGTAACACAAAACTTGTATTCTTGATAACCGTTAATACTGTGAAGTTGCTCGTCGACCATTCAATTCATCACGAAATACAAAAGACGTGGGAGGAGTAGCAATCACTGTAAGAAATAAAAATCCTCATTACCGACTGAAACTTTTGCTGGGCCTGGTTTTGCACGTCATGCAGCTGCTGTAGTTGGTTCTGCATGCATTATACAAACTTTACATAGCAATCATAATTAGTCAAGGCGAGTAATGCAAGAATGGAAACATGTTAGGCTTGAACTTCCTAGCACCGCACAACTACTTAATCACATGTTTCAACAAATGCAGAAAAGATGCACACGAGCATACAAAAAGGAAAGTTAAATATTACATCTCTAAAAATGAACTGATAAAGATATACCTGCCCGAGGCCAGCCATAGACGACTGCCTCATTTGTTGCTGATTCAAAAGCTGCTGCTGTTGACTTGCAGGCAACTGTAATATTTTCTGCCTAATTTGCTGATACTGTTGTTGATGCAATTGCTGTTGCTGCTGCTGTTGTTGAGGAGAAGGTGTGTTCATGATGTTTGCATTAGACCTTGGGGAATTGGCATATTGCATAGGAGAAGCCGCTGTATTGTCAAAGGACGTACTCCCAGTGGGACCCGATGGAGAAGCAGCTGCTCGGGCCATAAATTGTGCTCCAGAAGCCTAGCCACAGTAGAATAGATGAAAAATAAATAATAAACACAAGGAAAACTTAAAAAGAAACAATTAAATAGAAAATTAAAATATCTATGCAGGTGTAGGTGCTCGATTTCAATCAACAGACGACAGTAAGTTTTGATTTCATGTTAGAACCAGGCTACAAATGTATCGAATTCTAATCACTCAAACTTTTGTACAAAAAGCTGAAACGTCAACCTGTAACAGAGTATTTTGACTGTTACCGGGGGTTGACATAAGTGGAGGTGTGTTCTTCTGGTACATTCCTGAAGTTTGAAAAAGTTGATAATCGCCGTATAAACAATATCACAATCCAAGTAATGACAAAAAAGGGAAGGGAAACAACATAAAAAAAAAGGCGTGCAGCATAAATGGCTGACCAGAAGTATCTGAAAAATTTGGTGTACTATAATTAGAAGCGAGCACATCAACCAAATGCATTGGAAGCGAAGTCATTAGTTGTCTTTGATCAGCCGGCAATTTAAGACCTGCAATTATTGAAATAATTTGATTTCAAAAATACTTAGGATCCGACTTAAAGGTTTAAAATTTAGATAATATATGCTTCATGAGATCCTTGATCCAATTCATAAAACACTGTACTGATCTGGCATTAAAAGCTAGTTACGGCAAAGCATACTTTCTCCATGGTTAACAGCACTTCTTAGCAAATTCTCTTGTTCTTGTATTTTTGCAGCCTGCACCTTGTCCACAGTAGGGAGAAGTGTTGGTCCTTGACGTGTTCCAAAGTATTCTTTACGAGCATCAGCGATGATCTTCTCAGCACTTTGACAGGCCGCTTCAATCATATCGGTGCTCAACTGTAATCAATTAGGAGTTGAATGTTGACAATGTTATCCCACATCGAAAACAGACATCAATCATGCACAAAATATCAATCAACGGGAGACTAGTACAAGTGCAGGCAAACGGTTTTATGATGTAATGCTTAATTTAACAAGAATATTCAAAATAAACGATGCGTGCAAAATATTACTAGTCTTAAGAGTACAGCCACAAACCTTTAGCTTCTCAATTTGTTCTGCAACCGACAGATTCTGCATGCCGTGCAACAACTGCTCTTTCTTGGTGTTGTCTTCTATCTCCATTTCGGGTAAAAGCTTCGATGACAACATGAATGGCAAAACTGTATCGTTATAAAATCAATGTTACTCCGGGAAACAGAATATTAAACTATGTTTTTTCTTTCCTTCCACTCTTAAATTCGGTCAATTAACACGAACAATTTTAATTCGTTGCAAAACCTGATATAAGCTTTCGCAGAGGCTTAATTAGTGGAATGATATGGTTGTTTACGAGGTTTTAAACGCATAGTGGTCCAACGCAATCCGATATAAGCCCTCGATGTCTTAATTAGTCGTTGCAAAAAAAAAAACGTACTGTTGGCGTTCTCGGCGTTGACATTCTTAGGATGCACAACAAAAGCTTTGGAAACATTCTTAATATCCTCGACGATGTTGTAAAGCTCAAGATTCACCATGGAAAACTGACTCAGTACATCCTGCCTGGTACAGACATACACAAACCATACTTTTTATATAAAAAAACCCACGACCAGTGATCAAAAGGACTTCCATCGACAAAATTCAGAACAATTTAGGGATTGATTTTACAGTACCATTTGGGAACGATGTTTGAGCGAGAAATTGCGTCGTACTCTTCCAAGATTCGGGATATGGCCTTGTAGAGACTAATGGCGCGAGTCTTCACCGAATCGAGGTTCAGCTGCTGCTGCACCGCCGTGTTCAGTCGCTCCGCCGCCGGCCTAGCTGCCGCCGGAGTTTGCTGATCCGTCGCCAGTCCTTCCATGATACTGTAAAAATATGACTTGGCGATTACTAAATAGAAGTCTAGATAATAATAATATACAATACTAATGCTAAACCTATCTACAATCACAATCAAATCTAATCCTAATTTAAAATAAATATTAACTACCTTAATTTTGGGGAAAGAAAGATATGCACACTAAATTGGCTTCAATCTAAGTGGACTATTGTTGGGCCAATACAAACTAAATGGGCCTAAGGCACTCACGTGTTTCACTTCGTGCTAAATGAGGTATAATTTCTGAGAAGTGTGACTGACGTTTATCCTGAATATTGCTTCAGCATTTACGAATGTACCACCTTACGAATCATCATCCATAATAACGCAAGTCTTTAGTTCATCAATCAATCAACAACTATGATATTTGAGGTTGCAAATTGCGACTAACACATGTCCAAGAATGCTACTTGCTATAAATCCCTTGCAGTTAGTTTTATGACGATAACTTAATGAACTTTCATATTTAAATGACGTGGCGTTAGTTGCATTGAAGAGGAACGCAACGCTTCAACTCTTACGTCTTTAAATAAATCGTTGAATCTTCCATTACCTTAATAATTACTTATTACCACCTTAATCTGCTATCACGTTAGTAAACCGTGACTTCACAAGTCATAAAATTTCTGGTTCACGATATTGGCAATCTATGAAACATGGACCTTTACGAAACGATAATAATGCGTAGTAGAAAAAAAGAACCTGAAAATACGGTTAAAGGAGAGTTGAGAGTAAGCAGCTAGGCCTTGCTTGCCTCTTGCCTGGTGTGAAGGTGAAGGTGAGTTTTGTCTGCCTCTGTCTCTTTCTCTCTCACACACAAACACATTCATATATACACACACACATGTATATATATATAGTGCGTTACTACTACTTTGTAGTAAGTAGTATTCTTACAAGAAACTTACGATAAAGAAAAAAAAATGTATTTTTATTCGTGTTCTTAGAGCAGACGAGTGAGTTTGGCGGTTACATACAGTAGAGTTGCCTCTGTTTTTTCAAGTCTCAGAAACTTCATTTTACTGCTAACTCGGAAACTTGCTGTAAGTTTTCAACTTTGATTCATGCATGCCAGCAACACACTCTATCTATAGTTTCGTGCATTCTCATTCCATTGTCAGCTTAAAAAAATGGAATCTTGAAGTCCACTGCAGTGCATTGGGGCCGAGCGCTGTAAATTGATACAGTTTTTTTGGAAGAAAAAGAAAAAGAAAAAAAGAAAAGCTTTGCAGTTTTGTTACATTTAATGTTGTGTGTATGTATGTGCGTGGTGTGGGTGGTTGGAAGCTTAGTTTTGTGTAGCGGTTCCTCAATTTCCGCCATCTCTGCTTCTTGCTTGTCCTCACTCGGCCATTTTTTTCTAAAAATGAAAGCTTGCCGATGTTAGAGAGAGAGAGAGAGAGAGAGAGAGAGAGTTGTCTTGCGTAACTCATGACTGTGTATGCAGCTGCTGACGGATGAAATTTTTGTTGCTTGTAGTAATTGAATATCACGAAATTATGACACCCATTTTCTCATTTCTTTTTTGCATCTCCAACGCAATTCATAGCTCTATCTCTCTCTCTCTCTCTGCTTGCTCAATATCACAGTACTTTCTTGAGTTTGCGACTGTTCCTCTCTCTATAGCATCCTCAGTGATTAGCTTTGCTTCTTTGCATATCCTCTGTTTCAGACAACAAGGTACTCTGTTTACTTCTCTCTATTCATCCCTGTCAAAGTTTACTGCATGTTTGTTTTCCAATGGTGGAAATAGAAAAGATTTCGTATTCCATTCCCTTTTCAGCTGCTACTTTTTTCTGCTTCCGTCATTCCTAAACAAAGCGAAAAGAAAACGTTCGGTAAATAGCGGTTTGTGACGTAGGATTCGATATTCAGTTATCGACGCCATGTCTTTTCTCCGTAACGACAACGGTAGGATTTTAGCCTCTTTTCCGGCCGATCTTAGCCGTCGGTCGACAAAACCTTAACCTTAATGCGTAATCTTTTCGTGCCTTTTTCTTCCAGACATCCTTAATTTATCTGGTAATAAAATCCAAAACTTCCGTGGCCGATCGGTTCACTAAGGAAGCGTTTTTGTAACCAACTTTCCACTTTCGAAAAGCAGGTCTGAGCAATGTCTTATCAGCTTAGCAACGGCCTCTACGTATCGGGCCGGCCCGAAAAGCCGAGGGAGAAGAGAATCATGCGCACGAAGGCCATACCCTACACCGGCGAAGGCGGCTCCTTGAGCCATTCCGGCGACCTCGGGAAATCGGTGCCCACGGCGGCTCGGTCGAGCTCGGGCCACTCCGCCTACTCGGGCCCCATCGCCGGTTCGGGCTCGGGCTCCGTGAAGAAACCAAGCTCGTCGGGCCCAATAAGAAGGCCCGCCGACCCGTACGACGTCACGCCGATCCTTCCTGTGACCGGGCTCATTACGTCTTCGGGCCCTCTCCGCTCGAGCGGTTCAACCAAAGGCCCGTCGTCGGCCGTTCAGGGCGCGACAAAGTCGGCCGAGTCGACGAGTGCGCTTTTAGGAGGAACGTCCCTAATTATGTCGTTTATGGGCTCATTGCGCTTTTCTTCACGGGATTTCTCTTGGGAGGGTTCGTGCTCGAAACTCAGAAGCGCCCAATTCCGCTCGTCGTCGTCGTCGCTCTGTTTTCGGCCGTCGTTGCGCTTTTCCTTTGGAACTTTTTCTGGGCGAGGAATGCGGCCGTGGGGTACATCGCCCGTCGCCCCGACTCTAACTTGAGGAATGCCGCCGAGGGGAGTACGTCAAGGTTACAGGGGTATGTAATAACGTGTGCTTTTCCTTCGTACGATATTTAGAATATGTAAGAAAAACTAACGTTTCTTTCTTGAAAAAGATGGTGACGTGCGGGAGCGTGCCGCTTCAGTCGTCGTTCCAGAAAATCCCGAGGTGCGTATACGCTTCCACGAGCTTGTACGAGTATCGGGGACGGGGCTCGAAGGCCATGGCAAACCCTAATCACCGTCGCTGGACTTGGGGCCTAAGGCATTCAGAGGTATAATACTTCTTGCCATTGTTGTAAAATTCGGCCTAATCAGATTTTAACCCCGATGTCTAATCGGGGCTTCTGGTCCGTGAATCCGATTTATCGCCGATTAATTAGCGAATGAAAAAGGAGGCAAGCGTTACGATATTTGTACTGGTGTTATTTTGTTGCACTGCTGAATTGATACTATTTACTTGAAAATCTATGGATAAATTTGATTCACCTAACTGCCTACGCCGTCTGGTCACTAGGCTCAGTTGGGCGCACGACCAGCACCGAACGAATTTTACGACATTGCTTCTTGCATGACATTTTATGACATCGACTGACCGCTTCTGCAGAAGCACGCCGTCGACTTCTACGTCTCGGATTTCCAGTCGGGTCTGAGGGCGTTGGTCAAATCGGGCCACGGCTCGAAAGTCACGCCATACGTCGACGAAACGATGGCTATCGAATTCGACTACTCGAACAGAGAATCCCCTCCGCCGGCGGAGCTCACGCAGTGGCTAGCCGAGAGGAACCTGTCGAGCGACGACCGAAGAATGCGCCTCAAAGAAGGGTCGATCGAATCTCTCCCTTTTAATATCCCGGCGTTTACTCGCGATAGTATCTTTAAATTTTTCCTTTCTTTTCTTTTACGTTTTTTCGACAGGTGCATAAAGGAAGGAAGCACGGTGAGCGTAATGGGCGTTGTTCGAAGGGTCGACAACGTTATAATGATCGTTCCTCCCTCGGAACCCTTCGCGGGGAAATGCCAGTGGGCGAAATGTCTATTCCAGCCGAGCTTCGACGGAATAGTTATTTTGCCCGAGGACACATCCAAGCTTGACGTTATTATCCCTGTGTAGGTTTTCTTGCTATGCCTTCGTATGCAATGCAATAGTGTATCTTCAATTAATGGCAGATTTCTGTATATGTTTGGGCAAATTATATTTTCATCGTATGCTGACGACACTTTCAGGACACCTAACTTAAAAGGATTATCAATTTAAGACACTAATTTTCTAAATCGAAGCAGATTAAGGACAGCAAGCGCCAATTGGACGTCGCGTCGCCTCCTCTAATGACACGGATAAAACAACATATTTTTCCAAAACAATTTACCTTATAAAACGCCGAAAAAAAAAACTAACAGAAGCACGAATACGCAAAGTGGTTCTTCTCCGAGACGTAAGGCGAGACGAAATCTTCGGAATTAGCCGAAGAAGACGCAATTTCAGAAGGCACGAGTATCTGAGTACGCCCCGAAGCTATTCTCTTACCAGCAACATTTGCGTAGAAAAGTCCCGATATAGCCGGGACGAAAACGTCGCTTCCGAACATATATAGTAGTCGATCACCCTCTCATACTCCGACCTCAAAAACTCGTCCTTCTTCTCCACCGGCATTATCGAATCCTATCGATTTTTTTTTCGTTAACAAAAGCGAAAATCCAATCCTCGCAATAAAAAAAAAGGACGATTAATTAATACCTTAGTGTAAGTTTTCGGAAGTATTCCTTCAGAGAGTCCAAGCTTCGATCCCATTTCGTCTGAGTGACGTAAACCGTAGTCTCCCTATCGAACCCTACCTTACTCAGAAACCTAGCAATCTCCCGCGGGCCATAGCAACTCTTCGAGCCCGAGCCCGAGCCATGGCAGCCCTTCTTCTCCAGCACGTCGAGCCTAAGGTCGACCGCCACGAACCGCCCGTTCGACTTTCGGCTCACGGTTTTTAGCCGTTCGACCATCGACTCGACCGCCTCGCGGACCTCGAGCCGTGGCTCCAAAGTCCCGAACATGGAAAGGCAGGCGATCGAGTCAGCCTCGGATTCTCCTTCGTTCTTCTTCTTCTTCATGTTCGTCGACGGGAAGTATGTGACGAGCCTTACGTTGCCCTTCGTTCTGAAGATCGATTCGACGTTTTTCGATACGTACTCTTTTTCGACGCGGTTAGGGATTTTAACCACGGCGAAGTTGTGGGACGATAGTTCTACGTGGTGGGATTTGACGACTTTGACTACGCCGTCGAGGCTCGCGATGAATTTCGAGGTATCGTAGACATCCTCGAAGTTCCTGAAAACATCGTTATTACACCAGCAATTGGATAACAATACAGTTAGTTAGATAGATAGATGGATAGATATTCGAGGAAAAACGAACCTTTTATCGCCGGGTTTGGTTCCTCTAATGTCGGGGATTACGAGGGTTGCCCTGAGATATCTTGCCACGACGACTGCATCTGAGATCTGAAGGGAAAGATTATTTTACGATGGAGTTTATCGAAAGATTTTTAAACTTGCAGATGCTATATAAGTATTTACTTACTATACCTGAGAAACATGGTATTCAGGGCCGTTGGTTAATGAAAAGGTGACATATCCTTGGACTTCGTCGGCGTCCTCTGTTTTTCGAATGAAGGTAGGTAAGATCGTGGAAAGAAAAGGACAAAACGAATCGGATAATATGCAACGAATGAGCTTTTATATATACTCACCAGAAACTGGTTTCTGCCAACATGGTTTTAAAGTCAGGCCATCTTCTTTCCAAGGTCGGCCATCGTCTCCTTTAGCAACGCTGGCAAGGGTTTGATCTGAAACCTTGCTTGTTTCGAGAACCTGAAAAATAGAAGGAAAAAAGAAAATCATCAGCAAAACAACTGTTCAAAGACACGATTTTTACTGGGAAAAAAAAAGGACAAGAAATGGCAGCACAAATCCTAGATCAATGCTACAAAGACAGCAGTAGCCCAGAAAACCTGAATGGACGATGTCGGCATATTTCTAAACATTGAAAACGCTTACGGGTGAAGAATCGAAGTGGTCTCTCTTGATCATGTGGCCAAGCATTACGAACATGGTTATCGTCAAAATCCCAGCTAATACATGCCTCGGATCAACAGCCATTGATGATGATTCAGATCTCTCTCTCTCTCTCTCTCTCTCTCTCTCTCTCTCTCTCTGTAAATGCAGATTAAGAAAGAGGAGGAGTACTAAAAGACTAACTGTAGGTGGTTGTTTCACACTGTCACTTTCTGTGTGTGTTTGGCGCTTACCGTTGGTTTTAACAATATCCTTTTCTTTCTACTGTTTTTTAGGCGGTAAATACATAAATTCGTAATATGTAGTAGTAGTTCACTCCTCGATCATCTTGATAATGATAATTAACAATAATTATGTAATGATTAACCAAGACGTGTCTGAAGAAGATGTGTACGGTAAATATACAAAACAGTGCAGTGTGTGTGTGCGTGTGTGTATTAAGCTCATAAGGTCCACCGACAGCTTCCTGAAAACTGATTGGCCTCCTAAATTTCAGAAATCTGTAATAGCTCTGACCTTTTTGTCATTTTTTACTATCCTTGTCCCTTTTTTTTGGGAAAAAATGGGTATATTAAGTTTCAGGCCCCAAAAATATTTTAAAATAGGATTAAGACTCTTTTCGAAAAAATATTAATTTAAAGGACCCAAATTCTAGAAATAAGGACCTAAATATGAACTGTTATCCGATTGTCGTTTGTGTTATTTCAGAACAATGATGTGTTATTTCAGAACAATGAAGTGTTATTGCAGAACAATGAAATGTTACTTGTACAAATCGAGTCATTAAAACTATTTTTTTTCTCCTAAACGAAGATTGCCCCAAAAAAAATTTATACTATACTATAATCAATATGATGGTCTAGGGCTAGACCATTAAATTGTTATATACATATTACCCTTCTAAGCTATGCAGTTCAATCCCGATTTGTCAAAGATCAACATGCACATTTTCCGAAAGTTCTGAAAGATATAATAATGATTAAATCACAAGGATTGTAATTTGATTAGATCACATAGTTTATTACCAAAAGTCGAAGGCAGTCATCAAATCATAATACAATCGAGATACATAACATAATAACAAACCATTCCGCCAAGAAAAACGAGACTGCGTAAAAGGAGGCGTTAATGAAGGAATAAAATCAGGCTTGGATTAATTTCATAATCAGAAATGGTCGACGTAGTCAACTCACCTAACCCCAACTTCATTTTCATAAAACCGTGAGATTCTTGTAATACACTTCAACAAATTGTCAAATAAAGTATGCAGACAGTAGACTTCTAATTAACTATGCCTAACATTGAATTATTAACATTCAAAGATATAGTACGATTTCTTAGGTAACACATCCATATCATCTCATAGTAAGTAAATACATCATGTTGTTTCTATTCTATTCTACTCCATGGTTATAGACTTGAAGAAGGGACAGAGTAATCTTTTACCATCAGTATCTCACCACAGAGCTTCTTAGGAACTTGCTGCAATGATTTGCCCTCTTGCCATGCTTGTCCCACCAATACACCAGGCCCAAGATTTCGGACATATATAACAACTTGGTCGTTGAATGGCCATGAGTGTTTTGCTGGACATGCAAAACAAAGGAACAAAATCGATACATGACAGAAAAATAACTAAGCAAAAACAGGGTTTGACCCAATGGGTTAAAAATAATCTGTTTGTGGGTCGGGTCAGGTTATTGGTTTAATTAAGCGGGTTCAATCTGGTGGAACCAGTCGGGTCTATTGTGGGTCGGGGTGGGGTCTGCGATGGTTCGGATGGGTCCTCACCTGGTCTAGGAAAACCCTGAGGATATTCAGGTAGGTTTAAGAGCCCATCTCCAAATTCATAAGCTAGATCACAAGGCTGCTCTGTGGCCATTACTTCATTGACGTGTCTCACGCTGAAGTACAAAGGCGACGAGAAGTTGATGATTCCTAACATATTGTATCCACCTGTGTCACGATGTTGGACGATGAATGACACACGAATCAATCTTATAGTTGTCTGACTAACTACATATGAACTCGATAAAAAGACAGCCTGACGATAATCTTAGTCACTACACTGATAATTTGGCTTACCAATTATTCGACCATAAGTTTTCCCATCCGTGCAGCAAAATATCGCCTGAGAAAGGCACGTATGGTTTCCACCACAAGTTTAGGTTTTGAACAATTACGTGGAAAAAGAAACGTTTTTTTAATGTAAAAGTTTGAGAAGCTACAACATGAACGTTCAAAGAATAGCAAAAGCAGGAATCTCAGGTTTGACCTTTTGGGATGAATTGAACCATGCAATACGAAGCGGAGCTGCAATGTGAAGGAAAATTATATAACGTATTTAACCATGAATGCTATATTTGCAGAATAGGCCAAAAACTTGCTACAACGTAAGAGTAAATTATTGTCACCTGCGCTCGCTCGACAGTTCCACAATTCCAGTGAACCTGGAGAATCTCCATCAGAAAACAAAGTGGATGCAACCTTCTTCGCTAACTTGGCATCATCATATCGTCTCCCAGCTACCTCCCAAGCTCTCAGTATGAGTCTACAACACATCCCACAAGTATAAGATTCTTAAAGCCTGACAATCCAAGAGCCAATGACAAAGAACACAGTGTTCAACGCACTGAAGCAGTTCGTAATCCTACATGACATCACCAAAAATGTTTACACTATCACAATTCGCATTGGAGAGTTCATCACCCAATAACAACTGAATTTCTTAAAGTAATACAGACATATTTGAGAGAAAACCTGGGATTTAACAAGGTCAGCAGGTGATGTCTCCTCTCCTCTGGAATATCTTCAATTTTTTTCCTGATGACATATAACTCGTACAAGTCATTAAAGATGGTAGACAGAGAATCGTCTCACACAGACCAAGAATAAAACAGGGATAGACACAAAAGCAAAATAGATAAATAAATAAATAAATAAAAAAGTGGACAATCACCAAATATAAGAGGCCGGATTATACGAAGAAGGATCGAGCGGAATGAGCTCCTTAGGAGGGTCGAGAAAGCTAATCACGTCTAGCTCGTTTAGACGAAACTTCCCCCCGCCTTCTTCATACATATATGGCTCGACGTCCCACTCCGACGTCGACTTGGCATTTAGTCGAGCACGTAATCTGCACATCCCTATTCGTCTTTGCCCAACCCCGTAAACACTTTGCCTGCACTCGTACGGTCGATGTAAAACCGTAAAGCACTGTAGAAGCGGCGGAGGTCGACGGAAACCAACCGCTCCGCCTCCCAACTGAGAAATAGATGCAGCATTTGGTCCCATCGTTTCAACTTCGGTAAACCTTATTCGCGCCAATGGAACTAAGGAAAGAGATTTATTTATTTATCTTTTGTTTAGCTCCTTTACACGAAATTAGAAAACTTTAATTTCTGCAAGTTATATAACTGCTTTTAAAAGTTCATTTACAAAATCCATCCCAAATTGCATATCAATTTATTACTATTACTTTTTTGCACGTCCGATGTGCGTGCTTTAAAATAACTAGTTCCTGTGCGCACTCCATGTGTGCGCTCAAAAAGAGAAATAAACTCTATTAAAATAATAATAGACAAACACGTTGATTGTTTCAATATGTGTTTCTTTCTTTGATCGGCAGTTATAGATGAACGTGGCCAATATATGCTTTTATTGAACAATATGTGATATAACACCTGTCAAACTATTATTGGTTAATTTCTAAAATTTACATACCAAATTAGATGGAAAATGACGGTTTGTATCGGAGCCTCACCGTTTATATAATAGTAAAGATTATGTTGAATTTATTTTAAAATTTGAAATTATAATTTTTAGTGTTTAAGATGAAATATAATTTTTAAATATATAAAAAGAAACTTAGTTATAGGCATAAAGACAGTAAATAAAAATTTAGGAGTGATATGAAAATACTTAATTAATTAAATACAAATAAGGGACTAAATTGCAAATAAGTTACGCACCAAATTGTGGCAGTTTATATCCACCAAAATCAATTATATAATAGTATAAATACAAATGAGAGACTAAATTGCAAATAAGTTACGCACCAAATTGTGGCAGTTTATATCCACCCCAAACCAATTCTTAGATAAGCAATTCAATTTGGGCTCGTATTTAAGAACTCTATCCAATTTGAAAGATCGCATATTACCAGATTGTGCATTTGGGCTCGTTAGCCCCTATAACTTCATTGCAATAACGAAACGTTCGTTTGAAAAAAAAAAGGAAAAAATTCAACGTGATACAAATGGTTTTCTTTTTCTAGTCGACGTAATACCGTGGGCGTTTTAGTCTCGACTCACGGTTTTCAACCACCTAATCGATACTATCGAGGTAACTTTCAACAATTGCGTCAAAATCAAGAACCATGCATTAGCTACGCGTGGCATTTCGCGTGCGTGTTGCATGCGTAGAATAGTCGCGTGTCGACATCTTAGGGCCATAAATACCGGCCTAGTCCCACACTGTCTTCCCATCGGTCGCTCGTACATTTTAAGCGATTTCCACCAGATTTTTCTTCAGTTATAGCTTCGTACTTCTCATTTTTCTCTTTTCGCCGAAAATTCTTATCCCAAAAAGCGCCTAAGTTGTTCGAAACGTGCACGAAGACATCAGAGCATGCAATAAACATTTTACGAGGATCCTCAGCAGCCATGGTAGTGGGCGAGACAAATCCTCCATAAAAAAGAAAAAAATAAACCCGAAAGGCAATGGCAAGGCAAGCACAATGCCTCGGGCTAGAGGAGCATCTTCAACGAACATCCTTGATCGCAAATGTAATAGGATAAATATCGACGTATAGATACGATGTGTAATAAGAGTTCTTCGCCGTTCATTATTTTAAAGTAATCGACCATAAAAAGAGAGAACAAAAAATGTTTCCATTGATGATCATGTACAACGTGGCGATGGAAGCTATGTATAACAAATGCGAAAAAACTTACGTCGAAATAAGCTTAACTGCGTTTGCTTCCTCGCCTGGAATCAGTTTGCGTTAGCTGCTTCACGACTTCTCTCATGGAGGGTCTATTACCAGGTTCTCTATCAGTGCACCTCAAAGCTAATAAGATCAGATCTTCGACTTGCTTTCCGACCCTCAAATCGATCAGTTCGTCGATGAGGTTAGGATCCACGACCTTCTCTATATCGTCGTTCGATCTTGCCCAGCTAACGATGTCTGAATCCTTACCGAAAGATTCGTCCAATACTTGCCTTCGACTGACAAGCTCCAATAACACAACCCCGTAAGCATATACGTCCGACTCTTTGCTACTTTTCACCGAGAGTGCATTTTCTGTCCAAGATCATGACATCATCAATTTACGTGCAACTGAAATCCCAGCTACATACATGCTTTCATTTTTCTTTAAACAAAAGTAGTCTTGCTCGTAAATGCAGAATAAAGTCAAGATGGCTTCATTCTTGAGCAAAAAGCAACTGAAGCAACCTCAAAAACGTTGATTTGGGCTATTCATACTATTGTTGTAAAGAATCACAATGATATAAAAGTGTAGATATAATAATCCCAGAAATGAAAATGTGTACCTACCTGGAGCTATGTAGCCAATAGTGCCATGAACAGTGATGGACGAAGAAGAAGGGACCGACTCATCCAAGATCTTGGAAATTCCAAAATCGGAGATGTGAGGTTCCATGTCTGAGTCAAGTAAGATATTCATCGGTTTGATGTCCCTATGCACTATAGGAGGATCACAGTCAAAATGGAGGTAAGATAATCCTTGAGCTGTCCCTAACACTATCTTGTACCGTAATTCCCAATCCAAGGATCGTTGAGGGTTCCCATGTAGAACATCGTACAGGCTTCCATTTTCCATGTAGGCGTATAAAAGCAATCCATACTCTTTTCTCAGCCAGAAATCTTCGAGCTTGATCAAGTTTCTATGCCTAACACTGCCTATAGTCTGTATTTCCCGAACCATGCTACTGTGTCCACCTCCTTTCTTACCAGAGAAAGCGAGCTTTTTTAAGGCGTACACTTTGGTTGGAGTTAGTGCAACCTTGTACACAGTTCCATGCGCTCCTTTCCCTATTATGTACTTATCGTTTAGATTCTCCGTAGCAAGCATTACTTGACTGAGCAGGGAAGATGCACCTTCTTCTGCTGAGATTAGAAGGTCGGGTTTTTTGTCCTTTCGCCGTAAGAAAGCGTAGTACAACCCAAGGCATAATACGACGGCTAAGAGAAACGATAGAGAAACTACGATCACGATATCCAAGTGTTTAAACCCCTTTTTCCCAGGAGAAGAACCATTGCACAATCTCAGGGCGCTGTAATTTCGACAGCTCTGCCCTGTTTTTGGAAGGCAGCTAACGCAGAGGCCTGAATTGCCGAAGAACGATGAGGGAGATGAAGCTAACAACTGCATCAATGAAGGTGGCAGTGGACCATCGAAAGAGTTGTAAGAAACGTTGACCTCGGTCAAGGAATGGAGCTGATCAATGGCTTCCAAATTCCCGGACAGATTATTGCAGCAGATATCCAACTCTTCCAACATTTGTAACTTTCCTATATCCAATGGTATCTCACCAGTCAAGGCATTACGACTGAGATTTAATACCTGCAGCCTTTTTGCTCCTATTCGTGAAGGAATGGGACCCACTAATCGATTTGCACCAAGCTGAACAAAGGAGAGCTTTTCGAGCTGAAATAAATCAGTTGGAATTGCCCCTTCGAGCTGATTTTCACTGAGCGACAAATAGGATAGCTCGGTCAGGCTTCTAAAGCTGCGAGGGATCGGGCCTTTCAACAGATTGTGGCTCATATCGAGCGAAAACAATTTGTGGCATTTAGACAACTCGGTTGGTAGCAACCCTTGTATGCTATTGCAAGAAAGATTCAGTGAAGTGAGCTGCAAAAGGTTTCCTAGCTCAGAAGGTAAACGGTCAGCGATCATATTGAGAGACAAGTCAATGCTTGTTGCATTGGCCAAATTACCAAGACTTGGCGGGATTGATCCATTCAACTTGTTACTGCTAAGATCCATAAACGAGAGGCTTGAATTCTCCACAAAGTTTGGGATAGGGCCAGAGAGATCATTCTGTTCTAAAATCAATCTTGTAAGAGTGTAGCAGCTCCCAATATCCGAAGGAATGCTTCCTTCGAATCGATTTTTACCCAAGAGGAGCTTAAACAACTGCCTTCCGTAGCATATATTAGGAGGAATCGGGCCAGTAAAGTTGTTGGCGGTGAAATCCACTACGATGAGGCTATGATTTATACCCAAGCCTTGAGGTACGGTGCCTGTAAAGTGATTTCCATACAGGGAAATGTTTCTTAACTGCTTGAGCTCGGTGATTTCTTCTGGGATCTGGCCAGTAAGGTGGTTCTCGTACACGAAAATGCTTTGAAGCGTTTGAATCTTCCATATGCTGATAGGGATTTCTCCGCTCAAATTGTTCGTAAATAGATAGACGGTTTGAAGCTGACTGAGCTCGCCTAATTCGCTTGGAATCTCACCCTCGAGTTGGTTTTCGTAGAGCTGAAGATCCATCAAAGCAGTGCAGTTTCCCAATTCGGGCGGGATTTTTCCAGATAAATGATTCTCAGACAGGTAAAGCAGATTCAACTCAGTGAGATATCCCAAAGAAGATGGTATAGAGCCACTAATGCTACAATTAACAGCTGCAAAACTGGTTAAACTACTGCAATTTCCCAACTCCCAAGGAATCGATCCGCCGAACTCGTTGTTTGATAGAACCAGTGTCTGCAATCCCCTGCAATTAGCTAAACCTTTCGGAATCTCACCCGAAAGGTTATTACCGTCGACATACAAGGAAGCAAGCTGCCCAAGATTGCTTAAACTATCTGGTAATGAACCTTCTAGAAAGTTATTACTCAGGTAAAGTTCTACCAAAGAACTGCAATTACCAATTGACAGAGGTATGGCCCCAGATAACTCATTCTGGTCCAAAAAGAGAGATTGAAGATTACTCATATTGCCCA
This sequence comes from Craterostigma plantagineum, assembly GCA_027422505.1. NCBI lineage: Eukaryota > Viridiplantae > Streptophyta > Magnoliopsida > Lamiales > Linderniaceae > Craterostigma > Craterostigma plantagineum. The sequence continues at coordinate 1,957,036 of JAPQWV010000005.1, forward strand.
CAGAAGATGGAATCGAACCGCTGAGGCTATTCCCAGTTAAGTAAACATAGCTCAAGAACGGTAAGTTAAACAAAGATTCAGGAATCTTGCCCACGAGATAATTAGACCACATGCTCAGATAATTTAACCTCTTCAAGTTCCCAAGAGTTTCTGGGATTTGCCCAGAAAAGCTGTTCTGAGAGAGCTCCAGCCATTCAAGAGAACTGCAATTACCTATCCCCGAAGGGATCGGACCCGAAAAACTATTGATAGCCAAGTCAAGTGAGGTCAAATGGTGTAGATGCTCTATCTCAGTCCCGAGCTGGCCCGAGATGCCAAAGCTAGATAGATTCAGTTTTTCGACGTAGCTTCTGCCGTTACAATGTACTCCAATCCAAGAACACGGCGTGGAATCAGATGAATTCCAGCCGAGCTTAATGGAGGAAGGTACGGTTTTCCAGTGCCTAGACATCGATAGCAGAGCTACACCATCTAAACTCAAAGCAGACGCTTTCAAAACGCAAGCACAAAGCAAGAAGAGAAGGAGCAAGCAAAGAACTCTCATGTTGACAGGCGCAATACTACAAACACCTTACGCGACTGAAAACATTTCCCAACAAGATTCAGTCTTCGCAAGCGTATCCACCGCTAAATGAAAGAAAGAACAAAAAAAACCCAATCCCACACTCATCCAATCCAACAATAAAAGGGTTGGGCAATAAATACACCTACCCATCTTTAAAACATGAAAGATTGTGATGAGGACAGTACCCATGTGTGAACGCTGTACACTTTTAGTTGACCGAACAAAAAAAGATGCTGCTGATAATGCTCTGCTGCTTTAAAAAGGCGCAATTTGTTCAGTGGGTTAATACTTGCCGCCTGATATTTGCTGGCGAGCGTATGCCTCCGACATTCAACGCGTTCAGACTAGCAGCTTCTTTTCTTTTCTAGTAATAAGACAAAAAAATAACTCGTGCGTTGGACATTATTCAAATGCTTTTCAACGATCCAAAGATAGTTCTCTTTGAATTGCATTTGACTCGTATAAGATTGCGAGTTGTTTTCTCCTAAAATGCAATTAGTTAGTTTACCTTTCACTATCCAATCAAAGAGAATAATTTTGAAATATTTTACAACACATATATAATCAAGTTGTCCATCGCCATTGACCAAACCATTTAATTTTTTATAATTAAATGTCGGAAGAAGACACATAACACAATAATGGTATAGTACATATGTCACCCCGCAAAAAAGCACCATATGCAACAAACATATTACAATTACAAATTACAATAGAACAACGTGATTCAATCACAAACCTTGACCTAACCTAAACCTTAACCTTAACATCACTTCTAACCAAAGCAGAAGCAACCTCAAACGCCCATCCAATCAAACAAAGCCACGTCACCCTCTCAAAGCTCCAAGAACACAAACTCCTCAATCGCCGGAACCTCGCCGATCCTCCTAAGCGCCTCCTTGCTCGGCTTCTCATCGACCCCAATCGCCATTATAGCCTTCGTCCTCTTCCCCGCCCGGCCGACGCTCATAAAGCTAACGTTCACATTCTCCTGCCCGAGAATATTCCCGACCTGCCCGATCATCCCGGGCTGGTCCACCTGGCGACACAGTATCAGGTTCCCCTCCAGGCTAACGTCCACATCGTACGAACCCACGTGGGTCAAATGCGGGACCCCATACTTGACCTTGTTAAAGAAAAAGAGAAAAAAGCTCACATGTGTCCCACGTCGATTAATTGAGAATAAGAGTTAATGGGTTACTCCACTTATCACCAATTGGTTTTAGGATGGAATCCCATCAAGTTTATGTGGATCAACCCTTCTTATGTGTCGGACCATGGGCGTGGGCCCGATAAGGCTCAATAACAAAATTTCACTGACCTTCCCCTCCACGGCTATGTATCCATTCTCAGACGCTGCGCTGGCAAATTTTGAACATATGGTCCCTATCTGAACCCTAATCGACTCGATGGGGCCGTTCGGCGGCGAGTCGACGCTGACCCTCTCCTCGGCGATGCGCAGGCCCTTCTGCTTGGCGATGAAGTCGGCGTTGACTAGGTTTACGCGCGCGTCGGAGATCGGCTCGACTATGCCCTTGGTGATCATTGCGCGGAGGAGGCGAGTGTCGAGGTTGTCTCTGTCGCGGGGGGAAGTATAGACCACCTTGACGGACTGGACCCCGCTTCCGCCGCCGCCGACTAGCTGGACGGCGATCCTACCGAGCTTTTCGGAAAGGGCGACGTACGGCGTTAGTTCCGACATGACCTGATTATTCGAGGATGACAGAGAAAATTTTCGAAGAGTGATTATTATTTTATGTCCTGTAATTTGAGATGTCGTCAGATGGTTCAACGATAGGGGTTGGAATTGTACGGACAATAACTTTCGAAATTAAGGAATTTATGAAGATTATACGCCGGAACCTTCCCCAAGTTCTAGCGTTCTGGCGTTTAATCTAATGGTTTGGCGAAGTTAGGAGGTGACGTTATACAGATGATAACTCTTTAGGGTTGTGGGGTGTAATGTCCCCTAAATTGCTTATATTGTCCGTATAACGTCACTATATAATTATCTGGACCATGTAATGTCACCTCCAAAATTATAGTACTGAATAATTTTTTTTTTCAATTCTTTTTAACAACGACTCATCCTCTTTGTATGTACCTACCTCTGGCGGGACCATCGGTGCGTTAACCGCGGTGGCGGAGAGTTCTCCTCTCAGAGCGCCAACGACTGCCTCGGCTATTTCCACGGCCACTCCTTCCTAATATATCGTTTTCGCGATATGGATAAGAAAACTGAATAACTCGAAAAATTCGGACAAAAAAAAGGACGAAGACGACTAATTCATACCTGGGCTTCTTTCGTGCTGGCTCCGAGATGAGGCGTAACTGTGACGTTCTCGTGCTGAACTAGTTTGCTGTCCTTGGGCGGAGGTTCCACCGAGAAAACGTCGAGAGCTGCCTGTAAAGGTTCGGGCAAAAAAAGAGCACATGTGAATTATGTAAGAGTTTCAATTGTTAGAATTAGATCATGATTCATGGCAACAACAGTTATTGACTTATTACCTGGGCGACTAAGCCACCATCAAGGGCTCTAACCAATGCATCTTCGTCGATCACACCTCCACGAGCCACGTTAACGATTCGCACGCCTTTCTTCATCTTCCTAAAAGTTTCGTCGTTGAAGATCTTGTTCGTCGTGGGAGTTAGAGGCATGTGAAGGGAGACGAAATCGGCGGTTGAGATGGCTCGATCGAAGGTGACCAACTCTACACCGATGGCTCGGGCTCGATCCGCGGGTGCGTATGGGTCGTGGGCTATCACGTTCATGCCTAAGCCTTTCGCCCTTCTTGCAACCTCTGACCCCACTTTTCCGAAGCCCATTACGGCTAACGTTTTCCCGACGAGGGAAACGCCGACGTACTTGCTTCGCTGCCATTTTCCTGGTTAGATTCATCATTATGAATGTTTGTGATAGAGAATTAGTAGGAAAGTCTTTCGTTGTGTTCTATGTATCAGCCATATCAACAAACAGTACGTAGGCATTTGGATGGAACAATCTTCAGACACAGCTTCCAACTTTTCTTACAGTCACAAACATGATCCAATCTCCAGAATTGCGAGAAAAAAATTCTTAGATGATTCGTACGTAACAGGAAAATTGAAAAGCAACGGTGAATTGTGATGCAATTTTGTAGATCTGTAGGCAAGGAAATGAAATCGGTGATTACCAGATTTCATGGAGGCGTCGGCCTGAGCGACGTTCCTCGCCATGGATGCCAACAGAGCGATGCCGTGCTCGGCGGCGGCGATTGTGTTGGCCGTCGGCGCGTTGACGACCAGGCAGCCGAACTCCGTCGCGGCCTGCAGATCCACGTTGTCGATCCCCACGCCTGCCCTGCCGACGACCTTGAGCCTCCCCTTCGCCGCCTCGAACACGCGGCGCGTGACCTTCGTCCCGCTGCGAACGATGAGCGCGTCGCACGACGAGATCTTCTCGCAGAGCGCGTCCGGCGACAGATCGTATGCGCACTCCACGTGTCCGAAGGAGCGGAGAAGGTCGAGGCCGGCTTCGCCGAGCTTCTCCGAGACGAGGATCGTCGGCTTCAGCTGTTTGGTCGCCGGTGGCGGGCTGGACAGCAGCTCGGATTCGGAGCCGGCCGTCTTGAGGACGTTGACGACGGTCCTGCTCGGCTGCGCGCGCAAGGATAGGTTATTACTGCGTAAGGAAACATCGGACTGTCGGAAAATGAGGGATTTCCTTGGCAGAATCGAAGAGTACGCCGTGTCGTCGTGGGATGGGAATGAGACATTGTTCACTGAGGAAGATAACGAGGTTGACGACGCCATTTTTTCCTTCACGTATTCTTTCTCTGTTCTCTGTGTGTGTATATATACATATATCAGTCAATGGTGGGTGGGGATGAATGCTGACTATGGTGTAAGAGAGAGAGAGAGAGACTTGCGGGAGAACGTGGATATATTTGTGTCCAAAGCTTTGCGCCTTCTTACCTTCTCCATAGAAATAGATACATACATAGCACCTACGAGTCTACAACTTTGGAGGGAAAGGGAGGATCTTTCAATTTCCATTTTTAGCCCTCGTTATAATAATAATAATGGCTAATATATATATATGTTCAAATTTCAATTTTGTGTTTGACAATGCGAAACTGAATTAGAAAAATAATGAGAATTATGAGTCAATTTGTTTATATACGAAATTGATGACGAAAGGAAGATTCGATTTTGTGACAGGGTGGGACCTCACCTCAGCCTTGCTATTATTAAATCGTAGATTTTTAATTTTTAGTAGGACGATGTCAATTCTATTTTGGTGAAGGGTAAATTGGAACAGACAGTGTATCTTCCTTAGATTCAATTCTTTTACTTATTGAATTAAATTTCTACCAACCTCACATGTATGATGTGTCTCAAGAATCTGAAGCTATTATAAATCAATTGGAACGCATCTAAAAGAGTCATTAATAGAAAATTAAACATGAGAATTAGTTGTCAATTGAATGAGTGGGCCTCGATGGAACATATGCGATGCTCTATTGGATATTCCTCAACTTTAATAATTGGTGTTTCCCATTAAATATTAGAGGTAACGTCCAATTTATAAGTTTGTTTTTTATTTGAGGCCCTATTTATGTTTCATATAGATAGATGTACCTAAATATAAGTTTCATTTAGAAATAAGGACCTAATCCATGATAAAAAGAAATATTTGCCCATAATAAACAAAAAAATTACGAACCACTGCCATCGTCTTATTCGAACGTGCAAAGCAACCATAAAGAAGTGGTACATAGTGTACATGAAGTGGTACTGTAGATCCATGAAGTGGTACTGTAGACCCATGAAGTGGTACGGGTGAACAGTGAAGTGATACTGGTGAACATAAAAGTGGTATTGTGGACGCATGGAGTGGTACTGTTGAATAGAGAAGTGGTACATCATTTGTAGACCCATGAAGTGGTAATGTTGAACATGGAAGAAGTGGTACTGCAGACCCATGAAGTGGTGAAGTTGTACTGTTGAACATAGAAGTGGTACAGCAGAACCCTTAAGTGTTTCTGCAGAAATCGGATAAATATTTTGACGCGATCTTATATTTGACGACGTAATATCAAAATAAACTCTTATATATTGCAGCGGATGCTTGTTTCGATTGTCGAAACTCATTTTATTCTGTTAGTAACACTTATTAGCCATATAATAACACAATATTTGTGCTGAGTAACACTTCCTGTTATGTGATAACTGATAACAGTATACTGGAATTTGATAAGAGAACTGGGCGCCAGATACCACTTCATAAATACTCTTTTATAAGGGTATTTTCGTCCAACAGCCTTAATTGTAACTTAAATTCTGAAATGGGTCCCTGAAATTAAATATTTTCTGACATGGGTCTGGGCTCTATTTAAAAAATTACATGGGGCCTGACCCAAAATCATCCCTAAATATTATTGGAATAGGCCCACCCATGACCCATGTCATATCTATACATATTAATGCTAAGGGTGAGTAAAAAATTGTATTTTGGTGTATCTATTAACCAATAAGAAATTTTCTCAAATTAAAAATTGACGTAAAATAAAAATAAATATTAGATCACGTTCTTTAGCCCAATGAAACTATCTATTCTATTTTTAGTAAAATGCTTATTTTTCTAACTAAATATTAAAATCAAAATTAAAACAAAAATACTTATCAATCTTTATTTTCATGCACACATGTAGGGTGTGCAACATATACTAGTATTATATTAAGGTGAGGGGTGACTATTAACTGCTAATTTGGTCTATAAATATTTACAATTTAACATCTCTATTTCTAATTTCATTAATTAAACAGTTATTACATTTAGCCTCTCAATGTTTTATTTATTATACTTAAACCCCTGATCATTATTTTCCTTTTATATATATAAAAATTATATTTCATCTACTAAACATAAATTATAAATTTCAAAACTAAAATTAAAACAATTTATTTTAAGCACACTCATAGAGTGTACAGATAGTACTAGTATTGATTTCGACATGGAACGTGCTATTTTTTTCTTTTTTTGGACCACATATGTAACGACAGGTAACATTTTATTGGGCTCTATATTGTGATTTGGCTCATAAGACCAAACTTATATTAGTCCAATTGGTTGTTGGGCCTATTGGATATTAAGCCCATTAAACGGTTGAATTGCAGATTCTATACACCGGGAAAATATATATTTTCCTTTTTAAAAATAATGCAGCTATTATTATATGATATTCCCCTCTGAATTTGAAGTCCGCGGTCAATTTATGGCGTTGGCTTTCTGCGTAAGAAAACTCGTTTGGCCGCGTAATTATAAACAATCGAGACCACCTCCGAATTCATAAGCTATCATATCTTTGTGCAATTTGTGATTCAGGTGCGTTCGATTCCCAAGCTTCTTTTTTTTCTTAGTTTTGCATACTGTCTGATTTTTGCTGTCGCTATGTTTTTAAGAATTTAGATGTTCTGAGAAATAATTCAGTAGTGGATTGAGGGATTACAATCATTTTCTATGTAGCGATTGATGGGTTGTGAAATATTTGATGAGTTGCTCTGCTCCAATGGTAGTGGTGACGTTTGAAGTAGCTTGAGACAATTAATTTGCTTTTATATGGTTTCGTAGAATTGTTTGTTTTTTTGGGAGCAAATACACAATGGACCTAAACGATCTTAACAAAGTCTGGGAAGTGAAGCCACTTAAGAAGCCTAGAGAAGACGAAGCCAAGGAAATCTTAGAGAAGGTAGCCAAGCAAGTGCAACCTATTATGCGCAGACGAAAATGGAAAGTCAGGATTCTTTCTGAGTTTTGGTAAGGATATTTTCTTTCTTTCATTCTTTTCTATGTGTTCTCAATGATCGTATCATGCCCATTATCTTGTTGATTTTTTGCAGCCCGCCGAACCCTGCCCTCTTAGGATTGAACATAGGAGGAGGATCCGAGGTTAAGTTGAGGCTGCGCAGACCAAACAATGAGTGGGATTTCTTCCCTTACGAGCAGATCCTCGATACAATGCTGCACGAGCTTTGCCACAACGAAATCGGTCCTCACAATGCTGATTTCTACAATCTTTTGAACGAATTAAGAAAGGTTCATACGTCAACACCACCCATAAGTTTTTTTCCCCAGATATTGATTGTTCATTTCATAGATAGAATAGAGCTGAATGAAAAGAAATCCTTCCTTATTCATAGGAATGTGAAGGGCTTATGGCGAAAGGAATTACTGGGACAGGGCAAGGATTCGATCTCCCTGGAAAAAGATTGGGAGGAGGAGGATATTCATCACGCCAACTTCCTCAGTCTTCTCTCCGCCAAAAAGCTCTATCAGCCGCCGAAGATAGAGTTAAGCGCCAAGCTATGTTACCCAATGGGCCTAAGCGCCTCGGCGGCGACGATTCAATGAAAGCAATACTGACTCCAATACAAGCAGCTGCCATGGCTGCTGAAAGAAGGCTCCACGACGACTTATGGTGCGGGTCAAAATCAGCTGAGGAGAGCCCTGAATCTTCTAGAAGCTCTCAAGTTTCTGTTCAAATAGACGAAGAATACCACCAAGATTCGTTCGTCGAATCCATGACTGAGGGTGGTGGTGAGATGTGGCCGTGCAACGCCTGTACCTTGTTGAATTCGGTAACTTGTTTTAATCGCATTTCGAGATTTTGATACCTTACAAAGTGCTGCTCTTATGCTTATACTCTTTTTTCTTTTTTGTGATTTGTGTGCCATTCATTGCAGCAATCTGCTAACAAATGTGAAGCCTGTGGAACGATAAAAGGCAAGGGCTGCGAAGAAGATATGAAGTTCAAAGGATGGTCTTGCAAATTTTGCACACTGAACAACAGCAAAGAGAAGGATAAGTGCGCAGCTTGTGGGCAGTGGAGGTACTCTTATGGTGCTCCTATTGCTACTTCTAGTCCTTACATGGGTACTTAGAAGCTTTAAAAACATGTGCTATGTGTTTATTACAGATCAATTATGTAAAAAGAAACAAGTGAGCTTTCATGATCTTAATGAGATGTTTATCTTTATTAAAAATTACTCTTTTCTAAGATCAAAAGAGGAAAGCCTGGAAATAAAACAAGGGACATACATATTCATCAAGAACAGTACTATTTTTCCAGTGGACTCAACAGATACTGAGAGCCCATCTCTTTATTTATCCTCTTACATGGATCTGCACAGTTTTCTTCGAAAAATCTGCATCATTTAGCCTTTCAAGAAACCTTGGACTGTAAATAAAAAGCTTCAAATATAGCATAGCCTCCATATACATGTACAGCTCCTCTCCTTTGCCAAGAAAAAACAAAAGAAAAAAAAAACAACCCAATGGGACTAAACCACCTGGGCTGCAAAAATGGTAACTTCTTACAACATTCTTGTAAAGGAGAAGAGCTAACATATAATGGATCACTAATGGTAAAAGAAGCCATCTTTGAGGAAATAACAGCCTTTGGTTCTCGAGTCATGCCAATGATGTCTTCAGTAGCTCGCGGATGATCATCATATGGTAAGAAGAGGAAACGATATATTTATGTAAGAACTGAAGAAAAATATACTATCTTTAGCAAGCTGCTTTATTATTATTTTTTTTTCGGTTTATTCATCTCCTTGGATGTACCAGCAAAGCAACATGGTAGCGCATCGCCGGAGAATGTAAATCCTTGCCCTTTGTTCCTTGACAAGAGATGCACATTTTCTTGTGAAGCCATTGTTGTTCTTCGTCGATGATCTCTTCGAAGAAGAAGTACGAGCTTTGTTGACGACGTTCTTGGTTCGCACAGCCTCCATTTTCAAGATTTGATTAGGGCGATGGAGTTTCAACAGGTTTAAGGCAAGAACCCAGAAAAATTAGGGGAAAAAAAAGCCCACAAATGTATTGAGCTCGACCCTTTGAGGAGGAGGAAAACACAGAAGAGTTGCGTGTTTATATACATGCAAGTGAAAGTTGACTTGGAGATTCATGTACTTGATCGGGTTCGGAAACTGAGGGATTTGCATGGGAAATTGTAATAGTTAATAAAGTAAGAAACTAATATAGATTTTTTTTTATGATTCATTGAACATGAAGGGGTGGTGTGACGTGGCTGACAGTATGAAAGAATGCTGAAGAAAGTGTATTGGGATCGAAGTTATGAGTTGGATCATAGCATACATTTGAGTGAAAATGTGGTAAATGAATCAAAGATCAAAGCTTTTTTGCTTTATGATGACGAGACAAAAGGCAGTAATCGTAGGATACGTGCTTGTTTGATTGAAGAGATCAGCAATTTCTTCCTTTATTTCTTTATCACACACTTCAAATAAGTCTAACATGAACCACATATTTAATTATATGTAAGATGAAATGTATGAGAAATCATACTTAAGTAATTTTCTGTTATTGTTAGCAAACTTAAAAAGTTGTTTATTTAATTACCTTTTCCATTCAGATGTTAATTATGTTTGACAGCTTTCCCCCTACGATTTGATCTTACATAATTTCGTCTTGATGATATACTGTTAAGAGTTCCACAAACATATTGTCTAGAGAATCAGAGGCAAACTCCGAAATTAGTGCGATCAGATTAGTTTAAGCATATCTGCAATCTGATAACCATGTTCCTCTCGTCCATATAGAAATACTAAAACAAAAGGCAACTATTGATATTCGAATCCCTGTAAGATTCGCCTGTTCGATATCTCCATTAATCAAACATCATTATCATCAAACGATAAGATTTTCTGTCTTGGGGAAGAAATATTTTCTTACTAACAAAATCTGAATCCTTGTAAGAACATCATATCACCTTCTAGAACCCGAGCCTCACCGAGTTGACGTAATCGACTGGGCCATGAGCCGAGAGCCCGGGAATTACTAACCCCACGAGCCTCAGAACGGTGGATTCCCAACTCTCCTTATACTCGGAGCCAAACGCGTAACCCATCGTCAGGCTCCTAAGTAATTCCAACACCGCGTTTAGGTAGTCGGGGATCAAATATCTCAAGTCGAAGTAGTTCTTGTTCGGTTCTTCCCTCACATTCTGCAAAAAAAAAAAAAAGAAAAATACAATCTAGTCCGGTATGTGTTCGAATTTAACATCCCCATCAGCTCAGGCCCAGGAACACAACATATAAGCCCATGCAGAGTTTTCCTGTCATAAACCAATTGGCAATACATGGAGTAGCACAAAAATCTTTATATTGAGTTTAATACCCCAAATTCCGAGCCCAGTTAGAAAGATACAATGACTTACTTGCTCGACGTAGAGGCTATCGTAATACAAGCACTTCCCGAAATGCTTGTACAAGAAAGTCCTGTTGTCGTAGGGCAACCTCGGGACAAGATCGTTGCAGTACACGACCCTGTAGTACTTTGCCTCGGGACTTTCGAGGCGAGCCTCGACGAACCTCCCGAGCTTCCTATTACAAACCCTAGGTTGTCCGAAAGTGTAAAAGCCCATAAAACGCTCCATCATCTCCTCTTCGTCGAGCAAAAGGAGCATCGTAGGAAACAATATAGCCAAAGCTCCTCCTAAGCTATGGCCTGTGACTACGAACTTTGCGTTTTTGTGATTTTCGAGCAATTCTTTTAGCTTTGCCCTAACCGTGTGGTACGCCGTCTTTTCTCCGACGGGCAAGAGCACATTCTTTGTCTGAGTTTGAAGTAGGAAGTTCTGGCAGAACGTGGAGGACTCGAGCCTACTGCCCAGGCCTAGGGCTTCTAGAAACCCCATATGTACTTTTCCCGCCCTCGGGATTTCGTACCATGAGTAGTCGAAGTCCGTGATCCAATCGTCGGCGTCGAAGGGCTCGGTTCCTCGAAAGGCGACGAGGATCAAATTCGCGTCCGTGTGCTTATCGCACGCTATGAACACTTGGGTCGACCTCTCTTTCTGATAATCTAAAGATTACAAAATGGGGTAATATTAAGCGTAAGCGCAAAGGAAAAGCCTTATCGATATGCATCGGCCGTTCTTACCGTTCCAGCAGTTGTAGAAGTCGACGAAGTACATCTGTTCAATAGCAAGAAAAAAGGTACGTATTAACATGGAGGAGCGAATTCAATTTCAGTCCTATTATAACTTTCATGAAAATTCGCTTTTTCGTGTATATATATGTATGTATATATATATATATATGTTATCCCCGGATATAACCGGTCAAATATTCGAGTTTAATCGAAAGAGGCGGGAAACATTCCCTGCGAAAAACGTACTCCCGCCAGGGAACCTCCCGAGCCGCAAGAAACGTCCTGAGGCGATCCAGGCCCGAAGAGGCGCTCACGAGGAATGATGCTTCACTCCAATAATATACTGAAGGCGAGCTGATCGAGGAGTAAAGCCTTGTTCGAGCACTACACCGAGGACAGCACCTGAACGAAGGAGCTGAGGAGTGCATGTGCTAACGTGGGATAGCATAATGGGGTAAAGTACCCAAGTGGAATACTCCAGAATACACTAGTACGAGAAGACCAAGTCATAACTCCACTAAGTATGGGAGATTAGTGGGTGGTTATAGAGGCTCTTTCCTCAATCGTGTGGCACCATCCATAACACAGTGTATATATATATAGCAACAAAAGGAAGGGGCTGGAGGCAGGGATACTACGCCAACTCTCCCTTTTGATATTAGATGATGATAATGCACGCGAAAAGAATCAGGAGCGAGCCGGCCAGATCGCCGAGAGCGACCCGAGCACGTTGGCGCGGGCGACCCGAGCACGTCGACGTGAACGAACCGAACAACTAAATCCTAAGACGCGAAGTGGGCATGTCGAGCCGGTCGCGCTTCGTAAGGAGAACGTGGGAGAACCACGTTGCCGCGAGAGGTCCGCAAAAGAAGCGGGCTTGGGTGATGACCAGGTCAAGGCGAGGCTATAAAAGGTAACGGCCGAGTCATTTTCAGAGGTACGTCGAAATAAACACTGAAACTGTTTTCTAAGCCTAGCACCTGAAATTACCTAATATAAAAGAAGATGATGATCTATCTGACTTGAGCGTCGGAGGGGCGTCGCCGAAACGGCGCCTTCCTAGCTCGTTTGTTTTGACGTTTCAGGCATTCCACGGCGGCGACGGGAGCCAACGGTCTATTTCAGCGCCAACGAGGAGAGTCGATTTTTCGGTCCGCATCAATTGGCGCCGTCTGTGGGAAGATTGAAAATAGTACGATGCGTTCCGAGGAAATCTGTCCACTCCGAAGTCGTTAGCCATCATGACCTCCCCGTCGCCGTCGACCAAGACCACCACCATGAGCGAATCCAAAACCAGCTGCAGTGAATGGAAGCGATGGATTATGCCGCGCCAAACACCAAAAGCTAACCACACGATGTTCGGTAATAGGACGAATCGATGCGGATATCTCGGACTCAAGTGTGCTCGTAGCAAGTATCTCCCTCCCCGACCCTCTCCTCACACAGCCGACCTTTGCCAAAGCCGAGCCAGAGTTGATTCGGACGGTGAAGACGCAAAGGAAAAATTCACGCCAACCCTCCACTACGAAGGCAACGGTCACGTCCGAGACTGCCGAGGGCAGATCTGCCGTCGATCGGGAAGAAACAGTCGGTTTGTGAGTTTTTCAATGTTTTGGGGTTCGTGGGCAAATATTTCAAATGATGGACTAATCTGTTATTTTACTGTGGAGCGCATATAGTAATATTTGAACGTCTGGGGTCATATTGAGGATTATTAAAATATGCAAGGTATACTTGTAAATTTCTTAGGGCTATGTTGGGCCACTTTTGGGTTTATTAGGCACGCTTGGAAGATAGAATCTATTTTCCCTGGCCTATTATTTTTGTGGACTGCTATAATAAATTACATGAGTTTACGATTATGAGTTTTCGTGGGCCTCTAGGATTATTTTATTAGCTGAATTTGGATGTAGATATCGGGGATTGATTGAATTCGTTGGCAAAATTATCATGGGGTAATTAATATTAGTGCTTACATGAAATAACTTAATGGCATCTTCCTAGTTTCCGTCGAGTTATTCAAGTACAGGGACTGTGGGGCACTACATTACTCGTAGGCCCATCGAACTGTTAAAACAGCGGGGCCCTCATGATCATGTTAGGAGGTGGGCATTTGCTGCTTCCGAGAGAACGAAGGCGGGGATAGCTCGGCCGTTGCTGAGACCCAACTGTCCCACCTAACCATTACAAGGACTCAATAATACAACACGCCCTCGAACCTCGACTGAGTAGTGTTTTCCATGACAACCCCGACCATCACCCCTCACAGAAACGTGGTCTGTGAAACCAGCCAGAGGGACTGCAAAAGTGCTCGAAGAAATCAGCCATGCTCGTCATCGGCAACACCAGCACCCCAAGATCCCTTCGTTGCCCAGAGCAGACCATCGCTAACCTCCATAAACGCGACAGCGGGCAGCCCACTTTCGAGGCTTAAATCCCCAGTATTTGTTCGAGCGGACCAGCCCTTGGTCGCCATCGGAACCGGCATAGAACGACACCCACAAAAAACACGCCCCGATGCGGTACAAGCCCGAAGGAGCACTGCCGGAGAGATAGAATCTTGATCGGGAGGAAGGCCGCTCGGTAGCTGCGTTCATGATCGGACAATATAAACGCAACGCCCAGCTGCGAGCAGCTCACTGTCGAGTACGCGATGGCATAAAGACCGACGACGGCCGCTTTCATCTCCGAGATCAGCCGCAGTCCATGCGAAACATACCTGAGCGATGTTGTTGGAGCCCACCGCCCTTGCAATCAAGCCTTTTCAAGACTCGCCGAAGTGCCATCGGCGCCCGCGAGCGCACCCGCGGAGAGCCACCCATGTGTCTCGAGCACGATTAGGCGAAGCCGAATCCACTATCGGACATGCCGAAAAGTGTTGCGTCAAAGGAGATGCCTTGCGCGCCATCTAGAATCAGTTGTGGCGCTCAAAATGGATGGCAGAAATTACAACGACGCAGAAGGCCCATCCGCTCAACCTCGACAAATCCAACGAATCGTCTCATATCTTGTGAAATTGGAGGTAAGCCCACTACGTATCCTCGATGACTAACATTTTCTTCCATGCGCCCAGATTGTTTGGGGCCAAATCACGGGAGACCCAGTTCGAAGGTGAGACGGACGATCGAATTAAAGTTCTCCCGAGTCGCAATCGCCGGAGTTTAGGGGACGAAACCACCACGAGATTGATCCACCTACTTCTCACCACCATGGCCGCCCCTTCGGCCGCCGGCGACATATCCGCCGTCGTTCATGGCTTGGTTGAGTTCTCGGGTGCTTGCGGGACACGAGAATATTATTGGCAGGCGTCGTCCACACCGTCGCGATGAAAACTTGTTGCCCTCGAGAAAATAAATTATTCGAGGCTGAGGCGGTCACTATTAATGATCAGCAACTCGCCGATGCCAAAGAATCCAGCACTAGCCACAATTGCAAAATCGTCGAACAAAGTCATGTCGCCAGCGCAAAATCCTGACCAGACTATCTCGAAGAATCGAACAGATCGACATGAGCCAGGCCTCACCGAAGGTATCGATTATGTAATATTCGTATCGTTACTTTATCTTCTCAGTGACGCAGGCCTCTCGGGCCCGAATCGATGGCAATACGTTTGATGAAGCTATGAAGCTCGATCGAACGAAGATGAAGAAAAGTCCTCGGATGAGGCATGATCGCCCGAAAGGGTGAATAAATTCGCCAGATGAGAACGAAGAAAAGTCCTCGGATGAGGCACGATCGCCCGAAAGGGTGAATAAAATCGCCGGATGAGAACGAAGAAAAGTCCTCGGATGAGGCACGATCGCCCGAAAGGGTGAATAAAATCGCCGGATGAGAATGAAGAAAAGTCCTCGGATGAGGCACGATCGCCCGAAAGGGTGAATAAAATCGCCGGATGAGAATGAAGAAAAGTCCTCGGATGAGGCACGATCGCCCGAAAGGGTGAATAAAATCGCCGGATGAGAACGAAGAAAAGTCCTCGGATGAGGCATGATCGCCCGAAAGGGTGAATAAAATCGCCGGATGAGAACGAAGAAAAGTCCTCGGATGAGGCACGATCGCCCGAAAGGGTGAATAAAATCGCCGGATGAGAATGAAGAAAAGTCCTCGGATGAGGCACGATCGCCCGAAAGGGTGAATAAAATCGCCGGATGAGAATGAAGAAAAGTCCTCGGATGAGGCACGATCGCCCGAAAGGGTGAATAAATTCGCCGGATAAGAACGAAGAAAAGTCCTCGGATGAGGCACGATCGCCCGAAAGGGTGAATAAAATCGCCGAAAGAAGATGAAGAAAAGTCCTCGGATGAGGCACGATCGCCCGAAAAGGGTGAATGAAATCGCCGAACGAAGATGAAGAAAAGTCCTCGTATGAGGCCCGATCGCCCGAAAAGGTGAATGAAATCTCCAAACGAAAAAGATGGAAAAGTCCTCGACGAATGAGGCACGAAAATTCCTAAGTCCTCGAGAATGAGGCATGAAAATTATTAAGTCCTCGATAAATGAGGCACGAAAATTCCTAAGTCCTCGACGAATGAGGCATGAAAATTATTAAGTCCTCGACGAATGAGGCACGAAAATTCTCAAGTCCTCGAAGAATGAAGCACGAAAATTCCTAAGTCCTCGATGAATGAGGCACAAAATTCTCAAGTCCTCGAAGAATGAGGCACGAAAATCCCTAAGTCCTCGACGAATGAGGCACGAAAATTCTCAAGTCCTCGAAGAATGAAGCACGAAAATTCCTAAGTCCTCGATGAATGAGGCACAAAATTCTCAAGTCCTCGAAGAATGAGGCACGAAAATCCCTAAGTCCTCGACGAATGAGGGACGAAAATTCCTAAGTCCTCGATGAATGAGGCACAAAATTCCTAAGTCCTCGATGAGTGAGGCACGAAAAATCCCTAAGTCCTCGATGAATGAGGCACGAAAATTCCTAAGCCCTCGGTGAATGAGGCACGAAAATTCCTAAATCCTCGGTAAAGGAGACAACCTCGATGAATTTGAGTGAAGCTTCTTAAGTCCTCGAACCTCGAAAAACCCCGAACGAACGACTTAGGTTGCTCAAGTAAGGCCCGAATAAATATGACCCGCGACAACAGGTCCCGAATACGACAGGCAGAGATCTTGGCAAGACAAGATTCTTTTCTTCTCCAAACTCGAATATTTTACCTACTACGTCCAAAACTCACTACACTCTTTTTGGACTATTTGTGGGGGGGACTATTGTTATCCCCGGATATAACCGGTCAAATATTCGAGTTTAATCGAAAGAGGCGGGAAACATTCCCTGCGAAAAACGTACTCCCGCCAGGGAACCTCCCGAGCCGCAAGAAACGTCCTGAGGCGATCCAGGCCCGAAGAGGCGCTCACGAGGAATGATGCTTCACTCCAATAATATACTGAAGGCGAGCTGATCGAGGAGTAAAGCCTTGTTCGAGCACTACACCGAGGACAGCACCTGAACGAAGGAGCTGAGGAGTGCATGTGCTAACGTGGGATAGCATAATGGGGTAAAGTACCCAAGTGGAATACTCCAGAATACACTAGTACGAGAAGACCAAGTCATAACTCCACTAAGTATGGGAGATTAGTGGGTGGTTATAGAGGCTCTTTCCTCAATCGTGTGGCACCATCCATAACACAGTGTATATATATATAGCAACAAAAGGAAGGGGCTGGAGGCAGGGATACTACGCCAACTCTCCCTTTTGATATTAGATGATGATAATGCACGCGAAAAGAATCAGGAGCGAGCCGGCCAGATCGCCGAGAGCGACCCGAGCACGTTGGCGCGGGCGACCCGAGCACGTCGACGTGAACGAACCGAACAACTAAATCCTAAGACGCGAAGTGGGCATGTCGAGCCGGTCGCGCTTCGTAAGGAGAACGTGGGAGAACCACGTTGCCGCGAGAGGTCCGCAAAAGAAGCGGGCTTGGGTGATGACCAGGTCAAGGCGAGGCTATAAAAGGTAACGGCCGAGTCATTTTCAGAGGTACGTCGAAATAAACACTGAAACTGTTTTCTAAGCCTAGCACCTGAAATTACCTAATATAAAAGAAGATGATGATCTATCTGACTTGAGCGTCGGAGGGGCGTCGCCGAAACGGCGCCTTCCTAGCTCGTTTGTTTTGACGTTTCAGGCATTCCACGGCGGCGACGGGAGCCAACGGTCTATTTCAGCGCCAACGAGGAGAGTCGATTTTTCGGTCCGCATCAATTGGCGCCGTCTGTGGGAAAGAGTCTGTACAGAAAGTAAGTGAGAAGTATCTCAACTCGAGCAAGAAGAAAGATTTTCATAGTTTATAGTCCGTACAACTTTCAAGAAATTCGATTTTTCATCCCCTAACTAAGCTTCTGTCCAAAATTAGTCCAACGTGTTGCTACAATTCCTCACAAAATAGTCATTCGTAAATTTCCTGCCATCTTTCTATTGCTTCCGACAATGAAAACATGACGAAATGCTAATTAAATCTTTGTAATGCAAAAAGACTATTTATGATAAATTCGTAAAAATGTTTTTGGACGAACGAAAATCGAATTTCATGGAAGGTATGAGACAATAAGATCACAAACATTAGCAGAAGATCAATAATGGATCAGAGAAAGCTATAGACCTTCCAGTGAAGATTGACGACGTTTCTTACAACCTCGGCGTTCTCATACGCCAACTTAGAAGCCATAACACACAAATCCATGAGCTCTTTATCTCCCATGTTAAGACAAGGCTGATGATCATCTTTGCTGCTGTTAAAGAAAAGGTCTATTCGCCCATCTAAGTGACCTATTGCGCTAATGAACGTTTCCGAGCCTCGTTTTGGCATTACCACATTCCCTATTACAACAAGCCATCAATCAATCACTGCGCATATAGAAAAAATGTTCTTTTTTTTGTCGAATGATTGAAGAAGTGATATTACCACTTAGAACTGCGTGTATCAGCCCAGGAAGTTGACCGTTGAGCGACAATAGGTTGAGTAGAAACTCCACGACGTAGCCAGTCAGTTCTAAAGGCTTGCCGAGAACCTTTATCACTTTCCTTGCTATGATAGAGACGACGATGACCCACCTGCGACTGATTGTAATGACGCCGCCGCCGCCGTCGTCGTCGAAGATTTCTGAGAACGGCAAATCGCTCTCAAGAAACTTTCCGCCGCTGCTTAAGTTGCTGAAAGCCAAGAACTTGAACAAGTCCAAGAGCCCACCATGGTCATGCCTCACGATAAAGAAACTGAAATCCTCGGCGTCTGTCATTGTTATTACATCCTCGTCGGACATTATTTTAGTTTTCTTCCTTATCAGATAGATTCTCACCCTTGCTTTTGGACTAGTCTTTATTGTGGGCTACAAAGGTAGGAAGAGTAATGCATGTTTATCTTGGAATAACAGATTGCAGTTTTGGATTGGTCGCTTGGAGTTGGCAATTGTTACACTTGTGTAATTCTTGTATTTATATGTCAGATCAGAAGAGGGGATAAGCGGCAAAGTTAAACGTAAGGAAACCAAATTGTGATGTATGAATTCGCAAGTGAGATGCGTTTTTTGACTTCAACTGTGTTTTCTGATTTTCTTTGAATTTTTTATTGCCAAGTTTATAAATCCATGGAAATCCAAGCTAGTTTCTTTGTCCAAAAAGACTAGGTTCACCCTTTTTAGGTCGGTGCAGCCTTCTTACCTCCAGGGGTGTTCATCGGTCGGTTCGGTTCGATTTTTCAAATTTCGGTTCGGTTTTCGGTTTTCGGTTTTACGTATGCTTAATCCGATATCCGAACCGTTTTAATTTGGTTCGGTTCGGTTTTTTATAATTCGGTTCCGGTTTTTCGGTTAGGAATCTAATATCAACAAAAAAAATATTATGAGCTGAAAATACATAAAACAATTTATGGTTATTAAACAACAAAGAAGATTTATGAAACGTGACATGTAGCAAAATAATTCAAAGGTCTGAAAAAACAACATCATGAAAATGGAACAAAATCTAACCAGAATATAAAAACATTCATCTGAAGATATTATAAATTATTTGGGAGAAAAATAGTATTTGATTGGTGAGGAAAACATTCACCTAAAAATGGAGAAAGTGTACCAACGAAATACTGTGTTGTTTACGTTATGGGAGAAAAACAAATGATTTTTTATATTTTTCTATTTTAATGTAGTATGATAATTTCAGTTCGGTTTTTTTTCGGTTTTTTTTCGGTTTTACGTATGCTTAATCCGATATCCGAACCATTTTAATTTGGTTCGGTTCGGTTTTTTACAATTCGGTTCGGTTTTTTTCTTCCGGTCTTTTTTCGGTTCGTTTCTTTACGGTTCGGTCCGTTTTTTCGGTTTTTTGGTTAATTTGAACACCCCTACTTACCTCTTTCAAGAAAAACAAAAAAACTAAAAGAAAAAAGAAAAAAGGTCACAGCCCACGCAACAGTATAACAAAGAAATCCTACAGTTTCCATTCTACTTACATAGGTAATTATGTCTCAGATAAAGCAATGGAGCTTTTACTGCAGAGATGGAATGGAGTAGATAGCATGTAATAAAACGGATGGTACAAGTGATTACTGAGAAAACTGTACTGTAGCTTTTACGCTGTAAGCTTTATAATACGTATACGTAAATAACAGTATCTTTCCAGACTCTGTTCTTGCCATTGCTCTGCTTTCTCGTAAATTTATCGACTTTTAAGTATTTATTTTGTTTCTAAGTAGTTCGTCCTTTTCCGATGTGGGGCATTGTTTTGCGCTTATATCAATGCAAATGCAGTGTCAGATCGGAATCTTGTTTGTTCCTTTGATTGGGTCCTAACATCCAAAAACATCTTTTACAGACAGTCCCAGAAATTGAAAACCAAATCTTGATGAGAATTTTGCATGTTCGCTACGTTTAAAATTACAATATGATGCATATGCATGGAGCTTTGATCTTGCTAATGTCCATTCCAATCTTTCTCTGATGCTCTCTCTCTAATTCTCTTTCCCAACTAAAGGGTGTTATTACTACTACATGGGAAGCATCCACAAGAAGACTTGTTGCCCGTAAACTGAGGCTTAATGTTTCTCTTACACGCTTTCATCTGAGAAATCTTTAGTACTTGATCGGTGTGTTGGAACTGAGCTTCTGCTAGCAACTCTTCGGCTTTTCTGTGCACGTTCGCCATTCTCTTCATCAGCTTCTCCTCGAGGTTCGACCTCATTTTCTGTATCTTCACCTGATCATAAAAAATTGTAACCAATTCCATTGCTTAATGAACATATTATGAGTGGATCATGTCTGTCAAGAACCAGACAGAAAGCCCATAAAAGAATGGAAAGACTCCCTCTTTTGGTGAGATTATTACCTTTAACACTACGTAATCAAGAAAACTGTGCAGAAAAAAGGGACTGATTGTAAAATAAAGGGGAAGCAAAGCACTATGGTATGTGTGTCCTTGACTGGCGTTTGGCTCTATGTGGTGTGGGATGGGATGGGATGGAATGAAGCCAAAAATGTTATACAGTAAGACTTTAGAGGAATGGGCTTTTCTAAGTTGCATCTTTCAAGATTTCCCAGATCTTGCTAAAAAAAGATCAGTTTTTTTTTATGATTTGGGACATGCTTGCTTGTAAGAAGTATTACCTCGAGTTTTCTTGATTCTGCTTCTGCTTTAGCACTTTGCAGGTTAACCCATGCTTGAATCTTGGCCTGTTCTCTCTGATACCTGAGAATTTTTAACAGTGAAATCTTGAACATAAACTTGTCTTGGAACAAAGGTCTTAAAACTACTTACCTTAGACAGCTCTTAGCTTTATCTTCTTCCCACAAGCAAGCCGGCGCCGGCGCCGCCCTCGAATCAGAAACGCTCTTGCGAAACTCAGCGCTCATCTCAAAATGGCGGAGGCTCTTCGACACGTCCTCTTCTTCCTCTTCCCTTGAACTCCAATTCGTCCCAAACTGTGTCCCTAAGTTGAGCTTTGCCAGGTGGCATTCTTGCAGCTCCACCGTGTTCGAGCTGCTGCTGTCGGTGCTCGCCGGAGCAAGTGGGCCGGACCGATTCTCAGGCGTGTTGTGACGCGCCGGCGAAGGGCTCTTGAATGGCGTCGGACACCTCGAAGTTGTCGAGCTGGCGAGGGGAGTCATCTCCGTGCCGACATCTCTGTGCTTTAAAGTGTCGTTCATCTTTGGAGGATGATTATCTGCTAAGTTCGAGCGATTTCCGAACATGAAACTCTCTTGCAATGGCTCGTTTGGGAACTTATCTGCAGCAGCATTTGTGAATTGATCTCAAAGACGATGAGAAAGAAAGATCATCACTTTCATGTAGTAGTACTTCAAACACCTTTTTAATGTTATTACAGCAGCAGAAGCCATGTGAAAACGACAGAACACAAGTGGGGTACACGAAAGCTTTTTTTTTCTTACAGAAATCTCTCGAGAAAAAGAAAGGGCTTCATTTACCTTTTAGAAGTAAACCAGCCGAAGCTGAAAGTGAAAGCTCATCAACAATGGCAGCTGACGAATTATTATCGAGGATTAATGTCCCTTGAAAAGCTGCACCACCACCACCACCGCCGTACAACTGTGGATTGTACCCACTGCATTGCCTGGTGTACGTTTTCGCAGGCTCAAACGGCCTCAAAAACAGGCCATGATGGTCGGCGGCGACGGCGCTGCTACGGCCAGGAGAGTCATTAGACGACGACAGCCATTTCTCTGCGTCGTCCCACTTCGACGGAAAGCTCTTTCTAGAGAAGCTTCCATGGCTGAAGCTGAACACAGGCCTGCCCGGCGTCGGAGGAGCTTCGACGGCGAGCCTCCGCGCGACGGAACCAATGCCGCCGGCGCCGCCGTTGTCTCTGACCCTTCGAGCAGCAGTCGAAAATTCAAGAATCCCACCATTCTCCGCCGCATTATTCTTGCCTCCGACGACAGATAAAGACCTGACAAAATCCGAGGTTTCTTTGAGGTTCAGCTTGCAGAGAGGATCGGCGTCGGCGTAAGAATCCAACAAGAAAGGGTTCTTCGTTCCCTCTAATCTACCACCACCCTGGGATTACAACGCACAATACAATATAACTTGTTTATAAAACGCAGCAAAAATGGGGACAAGAAAAGAATGTACAACGTTGGTTGTAAAGGAGTGTTCTTACCACGTGAGAGGAGAAAAAGGTCGAAGCTTCCATGTACTTGTCGCTTTCCATGGCAATGTAATGGCAAGCAACTTAGAGAAATCTCTGTGACGACATTAAAGAGACGAAGAAATGAGATTTTAGAGAGAGTGTTTGATTTTGTAATGAAATGGACAGTGCCCACTGGCTAAGTCTTGAGTTTGGTCCAAAATGTTGACTGTTAACAGTAGCAATATGTGACAAAAGAAGATATATCAGTGCAAAAAAAAAAAGCTCTTCTCCCAAGATTGTTGGTACTACGTACAACTGTGTATTTAGTGTTGACAAGGCTATGAAAGATTTCTATGCTGTATTTTCTTTCTTTTTCCCTTTTTGTTTTGGAACGAATTATCCTGATACATTTATTTCGTTCAATTGCAGGATTTTCATAAACTCTTATTAAACTTTGACCACGTAGATTAAGAAATGTCATAACTCAAGGGCCCTTTAATGGATATGGAATAATGATAGTACTACTACTACTAATAATAATAATAATAATAATAAGGAAATGTATTAATTAGTTTAATTATTCTATGCATAATTTTCTCCCGTTGGCTAGACTAGACTAGAAGCTATATATTGGTTAAATCTTAAATTTTATTTGTTTGGCAATGGCATGCATGCAATGCAGTGTATAATGCATGGTTTTTAAAACCGGACCGGACCGGCCGTTTTAGGCCGGTTCCGACCGGACCGGTTGAAAATCCGGTCCGGTCCCGGTCCGGTCCATATTTAATTTAAAAGAAAAAACAGAAAAAATTATAAAAAGAAAAATATATAGTTTATGTAACAAAAAATGGGCCTAGCGTAGTGGTGACAACCATTTAAGTTTCTTTTTGCATTGGGTCGGGTTCGATTTCCACAAATCTCATTTAAATCATATTTTATAATTACCTTTTTGATCGATCCTTAATTTTATAAATTTCATTTTTGACTCTCTGTTTATGATTAATTATTAATATCTCTAGACATTTTACATTTATTTTGTTGAATAACCCAATTTACAACCATAATTGTGTTTTACTTATACTATTTCATTGATTGATAAGTGAAATATATTTTTATTATTTCTTTTAGGACCGGTTTTACTCCGGTTCGATTCCGACTTTTATACCGGTTAAACCACTAAACCTTAAACCACTAAAATTTCCGGTCCGGTTCAAAAACCCAATTTCAGAACCTTGGTATAATGTGAACAAAGATTATATAATATATATATTAATAGCCCTCTTCTTAGTCTACACTTTGGGAGGTGGGAACTGAGAAGACATCATGTGCGACAAAGACTTGTATTTGGGAAGAAGAGAAATCACATCAAAAGCGTCTATGGACATGTCATATTTACATATATCGTGATTATTAATAATAAAATAATGTAATAATTTGATTATCTCATCAACAAAATGCAACGAAGCTTCTCATCATGTCTTTACACATTTTGGAAAGCGTTGATTTCTCTACTGCTTTAGATATTGCAGCAGCTGTATTTTAGAGATGGGTCTAAGGTCTTACCCTTATCATTACATTCTATATAATAATCCTAGGCGTATCTTAATACATATGCTTACAATCAGTTTTATATCTTAATAACGACGTAGTTATCATTGTACACGCACAAAATATTTGGGGGTTCAAACTCGATGAACGTTTTTTTTTTTTCATAAATATTATTTTGTCTTTGAGTACACGTATTGTTCAAAAGCTAATAATTGGTGTCTTTAATGATAATAATAGGTCGAGTGTCGATCGATCTTTATCTTCTCAATTCTCCTCAATACACTCGTGTGTCTCAATAGTCAATACCATGGTTTCACTAGAAAATCAGTTATTAATTACATTTTAGTATTATTACATTGATCACATGTGAACCTGACTTTAAGCCAGGCCCAGCCCAGATGATACGGATCATATGCACATTAACTCGATATCAAATAGATTAAATGATAAAAAAAAATATGACAAACAATTGAATTTTTTACCTACTAAAGTGGCAAATAATAATCATTGTAAAAGTTATGGCTTGAATTTAAAACTTTAGATACCACTTTATATTATGCATGTCACTTCATGATGATGATGAGTTTCTATTTGAAATTGAAGGCCACGTTCTTTCCTACTTTAAATTCTGATGATAAATAGAACAAAGTTACAACTTTAATTGGAACAAGCTAATTGAAAATCATAGAAAAATAAAAAACTTCAATACGTGGTATAACATAAGTAGGTGATCGTTTTAACTTTTAATTGTGTATTAAAATGGTGTAGCTGTATTGTAGGCTGAGAGATTCCCTGTGTTGGAAAACTAGCCATAGATTAATAGCTTTGACGGTGGTGAAAAAAAAAAAAGGAGGATGGGTTATGTTTGTCCTTTACAATTATAATTATTGTATGAAATGATGGAAAATCAGATAAATGTTCCCCACTTTTTCACTAATTTTGAAATCGGCCATCATTATTGTTGTTACTGAAAATAAGAAGAAATAAATTTCGATTAACAATGAAAAATCCCAAAGAAGTCTCAAATGAGTTAAGACATCAATCTCCATCATTACAACACATTTCTATCTCTCTTTTTTCTCTTCTCTTTCTTACAGCTCACCACTACTGCACTGCCCACACACAGACACAAACAATAAACACGAGCAAATGGGCACATGAATGAATCCAAAGCCACATCTCTTCAATGGCGATACTTTCAACCACCACAAATCACCTAATCTTCTTCTTCTTCTTCTTCTTCTTCTTCTTCTTCTTCTTCTTCTTCAATCTGAATCTTCTCCTTACATCTTCTTTCCAGCAAAAGCAGACCTTCATAGTCAGCGTCGACAGAGACGCCAAGCCTTCGATCTTCCCCACGCACACGCACTGGTACGAATCGTCCCTTTCATCCTTCGTCTCCGAGGGAGGAACAGGTCGGAGGAACGCCGCCGCCGTAATTCACTCCTACGACGCCGTTTTCCACGGATTCTCGGCGAAGCTATCGGCGGCTGAAGCCGCCAAGCTCGAGACATTCCCGTGGGTGGTCTCCATCATACCCGAACAGGTCAGGCACGTGCACACGACGCGCTCTCCTCAGTTCCTCGGTCTGAAGACGGGCGACAGCGTGGCCGGCCTTCTAAAGGAGTCGGATTTCGGGTCGGATCTCGTCATCGGCGTAATCGATACGGGTATATGGCCGGAGAGAGAGAGCTTCAACGACAAGGATTTAGGGCCCATCCCCTCCAAGTGGAAGGGGCACTGCGGTAATTTCCCATGCAATCGCAAGCTGATCGGCGCGAGGCACTTCTCCGCCGGCTACGAGGCGACCAACGGTAAGATGAACGAGACGGCGGAGTCGCGGTCGCCGAGGGACTCCGACGGACATGGGACCCACACGGCGTCGATCGCCGCAGGCAGGTACGTATTTCCCGCCTCAACCCTAGGATACGCCCGCGGCGTCGCGGCCGGGATGGCCCCAAAGGCCAGGCTCGCCGCCTACAAAGTGTGCTGGCTCGCCGGCTGCTACGACTCCGACATACTCGCCGCCTTCGACGCCGCCGTCGCCGACGGCGTCGACGTCATCTCCCTCAGCGTAGGAGGAGTCGTCGTTCCCTACCACCTCGACTCCATAGCCATAGGAGCCTTCGGAGCCATGGAGGCCGGAATCTTCGTCTCAGCCTCCGCCGGCAACGGCGGCCCCGGCGGTCTGACGGTCACCAACGTGGCTCCGTGGGTCACCACAGTAGGCGCCGGAACCATAGACAGAGACTTCCCCGCCGACGTAAAGCTGGGCAACGGGCGGGTCGTTCGCGGGTCGAGCGTCTACGGCGGGCCGACCCTGTCAAAAGACAAGCAGTACCCATTGATCTACGCGGGCAGCGTGGGCAGCGACGGCTACTCTTCCTCCCTCTGCTTGGAAGGCTCGTTAGACCCGAAATTAGTCAGGGGCAAAATCGTACTTTGCGACCGAGGGACCAATTCCCGGGCAGCCAAGGGCGAAGTGGTAAAAAAGGCCGGCGGAATAGGGATGATTCTGGCGAACGGAGCCTTCGACGGCGAGGGCTTAGTGGCCGACTGCCACCTCCTGCCCGCCACCGCCGTGGGCGCCTCGGGCGGCTCCGAAATCAAACGATACATCTCAAGCAGGCCCTCGGGCAGCAGCTCCACCGCCACGATCATCTTCCGCGGGACCCGCGTCAACGTCACTCCCGCCCCAATCGTCGCCTCCTTCTCGGCCCGCGGGCCCAACCCGGTGACGCCCGAGATCCTAAAGCCCGACTTAATCGCCCCGGGCCTCAACATACTCGCCGCATGGCCCGACAACGTGGGCCCGAGCGGGCTCGCCTCGGACAAACGGCGGACCGACTTCAACATCCTGTCGGGCACGTCGATGGCCTGCCCGCACATCTCGGGGTTAGCCGCCCTGCTCAAGGCGGCTCACCCCGAGTGGAGCCCAGGAGCCATACGGTCCGCGCTGATGACCACCGCGTACACCACGGCGGTCCGCGGCGGCGGCGGCTCGACGATGGTCGACGAGGCGACGGGGAACTCGTCGACAGCCATGGACTTCGGCGCGGGCCACGTGGACCCGCAACGGGCCATGGAACCCGGGCTCGTCTACGACGTGGGCCCGTACGATTACGTCGATTTCCTATGCAATTCGAACTACACTCTGAAGAACATCCAATCGGTGGCTAGGAGGTCGGCCTTCGACTGTGCTAGGGCTAAGAGGGCGGGGCATATCGGTAATTTGAACTATCCCACGCTGACCGTCGTGTTTCAGCAGTACGGTAAAACTAAGCTGTCGACCCATTTTATACGAACGGTGACTAACGTGGGTGAGGCGGGCTCGGTCTATAGGGTTAGGATCGAGCCGCCGGCTGGGATGAGGGTCACGGTTAGGCCCGAGGCATTGGTTTTTCGTAGGGTGGGTCAGAAGCTGAACTTCTTGGTTAGGGTTCGAGGGGAGGCCGTGGGGCTCGAGCCGGGCGGTTCGCTGACTAGGAGTGGCTCGATAGAGTGGTCCGATGGGAAGCATGTAGTGAGGAGTCCTATAGTTGTCACTATGCAGCAGCCGCTTTAGTTTTTTTTTCTTTTATTTTCTTTTTGGCACATCTTCGATTAGGGGTGTAAACGAGCCGAGCCGAGCCCGAACATGGCTCAGCTCGAGCTCGGCTCGATAAAATATAAGGTAGGCTCGAGCTCGGCTCGAGCTCGATCGAGCTGCAATAATCAAGGCTCGAGCTCGGCTCGACAATTTATCGAGCTGCTCGAGCTCGGCTCGATAAGGCTCGTCATCAAATTAAATAACTCCAAATGCTCGAGCTCGGCTCGATTCAATCTATCTGTTTCTCTCCCTCACCTTCACGCTCGTCTCCAAAGCCGGCCCAGACTTCCCATTCAACGTGCACACCCGCAGATGATCCGCGCGATTCGCACACCACAGTCTTCCACGCCCATTTCAACACTTCCGACGAAGAAGAAGAAACCCATCAGCAGCTCAAAACCCACGACAGCGACCGCGATCTGAAAATCCATCAGCAGCTCAAAACCCATCGACATCTCGTGAAATTGAGCGATTCAGGCTTCGGGCAATTGATCGAAAGGGTTGGGTTTTTGAAAGCTTCCTCCGACGAGGCAGCTTACGTGGACATCAGGGAAGAATTGAGGCGGCGGAGAACGAAGAACAGTAGTAACAATCTCGGCGATGAGGAGGAACAGAAGATCGAGCCATTTGAGACCTTTCAGGTGGACGCCACCGGCACCGGAGATAGCTTTATGGGCGGGTTTGTGGTGGTCTTGCCCAACGAGAGGGGTAGAGCACCTACGAGATTAACAGTAAAAAAGATGAACAATAGGAGATGGGCGGCTAGGGTTTTCAGAGCTTTTGCGTAATGTACAGATGTGAAGTACAACTACGATTAGGGTTTTGTGTGTAAATATGCCTATTTTGGAGGACTTTTCAGTAATTTATAATAACATAAAAATAAATAACTATGGGCTCGATAAGGCTCGACGAGCTATCGAGCCCATATAAATTCGGCTCGAGCTCGACTCGATTAGTTATCGAGCCGGCTCGAGCTCGGCTCGAGCTCGATTTTGACCGAGCTCGAGCCGAGCTTTGACCGAGCTGTTCGCGAGCGGCTCGCGAGCTGCTCGGTTCGTTTACACCCCTACCTTCGATGAGCAAAAGCTCTTTGCTGTGTTTGTTGTGGGTATGTGTAATGAGTGGGTGTGGTGTATATTATTACATCGATGGCTGTTTATTTTCATTGTAATGCTTTCATTTTTTTTGACTAATCATGCGAGCAAATTAAGTCAACATAGGAGTCTTTGGATGTTCTGCCTTGTAATAAAAAAATGTGTATTTAATATATTCGGACACGTGAACTCAGGGCCTGGGACTTTGTGTAAGTTTTTAATTTACTATATTAAATGCTTCCACCGAGTGGATAGAACAAAGATATGACAGACAATAAAATAAAAAGTGGGCAATAATGCGAAGTATTTGGTGCCCATCGCATAGGCTGCAGTGCATGAAATTTGTTTATTTCTATGTGAATAATTAAATACATAAATAATGCTGTGGTAGGGCACAATGGTAAACTAACGTTTTTTTTTCACTTGGTTAACAAAATAATCAAATTCCACATGCAATGGCTTTGATTTCCCCTTTCTAGTCTAGGTGGCGCCATTGTCTATTTTCTTAAGCGTGAGGGCCACAAAACAATAAACTATCCTTTGTTTGTTAATCCCACCAAAAAAATTAATAACAAAATTCAATAAATCACCACAATCCTCTTTAATTACTATTTTTAGTTAATTACTATTTTAAGTTAATTCTTATATCTTTAATTTTATAATATATATCTAAATAACTAAATTTAAATTATAATTTCAATTAAATATTTTAAGTTAAACTTAATTTAATTATGAAGTACTAGTATTAATTATTGTATAAGATTGGATTATGAATGTTATGCGCTATCAGCTTCATGCGAGGCCCATCGTTATCAAAACGAGACTAAGAGTGGGTTGTTAAACGTTGTTAGCCCAATTAGTTTGTTTTCCCAAGTCCACGTAAATATATAGAAAGTCGAAAAGTTTAACTTGAAAGTGAATTCCAAATCGAATACAATGACCAATCAATAATCATATGTACATGTTATTGTTATGAATTTATTATTGCATAAATTATTGTGGCAAAAGATAAGCCACTAGTCCACTTGCAAAAGGAAAGATACAAAAACAGTTACACGGCATCATCAGTAGCATTTCAACAAGTGGTTCAACAAGAATTGGATTAGTATGAAATATATTAAATTTTTAATATTTAATATAATTATGTTTTCTTACGAGGAGTGGAGTGGGGTACACACTCACACATTTTCCCCCATTTCAAGCACCGAACGTATACAATGAATCTTATCATCTTTGTCTCAATATATAATATAATATGTATGTACATACTACCTTGCCTTTCGTGTTCATAACTTTGTAATTATACATTTCTAACCTTTCTAGAAATGACGAGAAAGTCCCAATATTACTGTGCTGTACGAGGGCATTTTCGTCACTGTAAGCCCAAGGGTAAAATGGTAAGACCGTACAGTGCCCGCCCATCATCTCGTTCTTGTCACCTTCGCATCTGCGTGTATTATATGTATATATACTAGTTTTATGCCCGTGCATTTCACGGGTGTGAAATATGTGTAATTAATACAATATAGTATTTTTCACTTTGATAGTGGGTGATTTTTCATTTTTTTTGTTTTTTTATTTGTTTAATAAAATAAAATGGACACGTGGCGCATGGAGAACAAAACTACATTTGATTGTATATATAAGATACGTATTTGTACGGCACATTTCACGCACAGATTCATTACAACTCGAAGAAATCGCAAGTGTTTCTCGTTTTTTTTTTTCAGAAATTAGTTCGGCGTAATGTGTGGAGGCGCGATTATATCTGACCTGATGACGCCGTCGAGGCGGTCGTCGCGGCGGCTCACGGCTGAGCTGCTCTGGGGAAGTGGTCTGAAGACCGAGAAGAAGTTAAGCAAGGGGCTGATGAAGGCGAAGAGCTGCTATAAATCGGCGATTGTTGATGCGGAAGGTGATTTCGAGGCTGATTTTCAGGATTTTACCGGCGATGCGGAAGAGGAAGAGGTCAACGTCAAAAAGGTGTTTGATTCATCGTCCTCCAAATGCTATGGTTCTAAAGGTGATGAGTAGATTTATCTGGCTGTGTAGTTTTGACGATCAATTTTATCGTGTTTGTTGATCATGTGTAGCTTTTATATATTGCTCATTTCTCCAGTTTAGGATGTGATTTTGCCGTGAATCACCGTTTCGCGTTCCCAGAAAAAAAACATATTTTCCCTAGGTTTGATTGAATCTGTAGTATTTCTGAGGTTTATGATGTCCAAGGAACAAAATAGATAGAACTGTATTTCCTAGTAACAATCAGGACTGTACCTGACATTAGCCATTACAACAAATCTTATAATTGTGCTTCTTTGACGATCTTTGTAAGGTATGATGAAATCCGACTGCTATGAATCTGACGAGGAATCTGAGGAGGATAAATCCTCAAAGAGAAAGAGAAAGAATCAATACAGAGGAATCCGTCAAAGACCATGGGGTAAATGGGCTGCTGAGATCCGTGACCCCACAAAAGGCGTTCGAGTTTGGCTCGGCACTTTCAACACTGCTGAAGAAGCTGCAAGAGCCTACGATGCCGAGGCTCTCAGAATCAGGGGCAACAAAGCTAAGCTGAACTTCCCAGGAAATGCTTCTTCCACCGCATCAAGGCGCACTGTGAAGGTCAACTGTAATAAAAACATTGCCAAGCAAACCCCTGAGAGAGATCTTATGAACATGCCCAGCAATTACTACAACTGTGATGGTGGTGATGATTCGCTGGTTTTCAAGGAAGAGAAACCACTAATCAACCTTGAGACGGACAATGGTTCCCTCGACTGCTCGCAGTTTTCTTGGGGCGAAAACTGTATGGTCACAACCCCAGAAATATCATCTGTTCTTGCAGCTGCTTTAGACGATGATGAGGCTCTGATGTTAGAAGAAGATGCCAGCCCGGCGAAGAAGGCCAAGACGACGAGCTCATCAGAGGAGAACACTACCACCAAGATTGCTGACGAGTTATCTGAATTCGAGTCCCAAATGAAGCTTTTTCAGATGCCATATCTTGGGAACAATTGGGACGATACTTCGTTCGATGGTTTTCTCAACGGACAAGTTACTGCGACTGCTCAAGATTGTGGGAATACGATGGTCGATGGCCTTTGGTCGTTCGATGATGTCCAAAATATGATGGGTGGTGTTTACTAGGCTATGCTGCTGCCACTGCTGTTGCTTTTCAAATCGTACGTACCCTTTCGTGTTGTGTGAATAAAGTTGTTCTGGTTTTTGTTTTCGTCTATGTTGTTGAGTTACTGTGTTTGTGTTGGAACTAACCTATGTTTCCCTGGACTTGAGATGCTCTGTGTTTGAATGTGTAGTAGTAATGTAGATATATTAGGAAAACGCAAAAGGTGAGACAATATCAATGAAAATTATGATCGTCCCTAAGGAAAGTAATGAAAGCGATGTTTGATTTGTTACAGCTCCATGAAAAACACCACATGGACTTTAAAAGTGGTATGGGTTGCACATCTCCCACTTGTTCGTCAAATAAAGAAACTAAAAATTAAATTCTGAGGGATGGATTCCAAAAATTATAATTGGTACAGTAATAGTCCTCACTTCAACAAAGAAGACGACTGGTAATAACCACCATTCGTCTAAATTGTATCTTATACGATACATATAAATGGAGACAGTACAATATGTCACCAATAATCATTGCAAGAACACAACCCATCCCTAAAATGGTGAAACCTCTTACTGTCCCTTGCAATAATCTCCCTCCCCACAATCTTCGAGATGATCTTAAATGCATTATGACAGTCCCCGCAAACCCTAAGGTTCTTGATTATCCTAAGCGGC
Source organism: Craterostigma plantagineum (assembly GCA_027422505.1). Taxonomy (NCBI): domain Eukaryota; kingdom Viridiplantae; phylum Streptophyta; class Magnoliopsida; order Lamiales; family Linderniaceae; genus Craterostigma; species Craterostigma plantagineum. The sequence continues at coordinate 1,989,663 of JAPQWV010000005.1, forward strand.
GACCGAGCCGCGCTGGTCATAAATCCCTGAGCCGCGGCTAGCCGCTCACTGTGAGCCATAAGTGCTTCCTCCTTCGATTCTTGGTCAACGTCGTGGAGCACAAACTTAGTCTCAGGGATATAACCGTCTTCTTTCATCTGCTGCCTCAAACCCCTAAGCAGTGCGTATATCTTCTCATGCTCGGGGTGAGACCTATCCCCTGCTCTGTATTCGTGTACTCTGCTTCGCACGTCTAATAAGCTCTGTCTATTTAACATCTTCTTCTCTTTCTCTCTTAAGACGTCCTCGGCGCTAATTGGTATGAGCCCTGCCCTAGATTGCTCGTTCAAGCTCGAGGGATCGAAGAGGTTTACGAATTCAGCACATCGATCGCCAAGCTCTGTATTTCCATGGACTCTGCTTAGCTTCATCAGGGTTCTGTAAACTTCAACGTTGGGTTCGATTGGCATCTTTTCGATGAATTCGAGGGCTTCGTCTAAGAAGCCAGCAGTTCCAAGCATGCCCACCACGGCGACGTAGTGATCTATCGTGGGAATAATTCTGAAATCTCTTTGCATTGATTCGAAGTGAAGCATTCCTTCTGTTATATCGCATAAGCCACCGCAAGCAGTAAACACTCCTAGGAACATCTGAGCATCGGGTTTTAGTCCTGACTTTTTGAACTCTTCGAACAATTCGATGGATTCCTCTCCACGGTCGTTCTTGGCGAGCCCAGATATTACAACGTCCCATGAAGTCAAGTTTCGTCTGGGCATTTGGTCGAATACTGCTAATGCGTCGTCCATGGAACCGCAGTTTGAATACATCTCAAGAATCTTATTGTATGTTCTGATTTCAGGATATGGGATAGACTTCAACAGAAGTTCATGGACAGATTTCGCCTCTGCTAAAGCCTCTTTCTCTCCGCATAGTCGCATCAAACTTAAGTACATGGGTAAATCGACTGTTATGCCCTCTTCCAATATCACTCCTAAAAGCTCCACGGCTTCTTTAACTTTCCGTTCGTTGATTAACTCGTCGAGGTCTTCGATTTTTGTTCTCGTTGGACTACCTTCGTAAGCATTGGAAAATCCCATATTGGACTGAGTGGCTATGTGCGAGCCATTTACTCCACTGCTAGATGACCCAACCCAACCTTGCTGAAAATTCTCGGGATTCGGGTAATAATTTGCGCCTCCGTTTTGTTGATAATTCCCAGAACTATGCATATTTTCCTGAAACATTGCTTCATTTCCACCATGACCGTTGCCATAGTTGTTCTGCAACATCTGTGCGTTTCCACCAAAACCTCCCATTGAGCTCCTCGAAGTGCCCACAGAAGAGAAACCATTAAAGTTCTCAGCTTTTTGAGCTACAATACTCTGAGCAGCATTTCCCATGTCCGCATATGTTAAATTACCATAACGCCCACCACCGTTCTGCCCATGAACGGCCTCGTGGCTATGCCTCTGCTCAATACCACCATTAAATCCGCCATTCGGGTCACCCGACCCGTATCCTAACCGATTCTCAACACTATTCGCATCCATCTTACCGCGAAATTGCGATGGGTCGCCTCCGAAATCGCCGGATTGACCATAAACACCAGTAGGGTTTTGCCCAAACTCAGCCCCACCTAAATTTCTACCATAAAACCCATCGTTAGGACTGAAACTTACATTATCAGATCGATTTCCTCCCAAATTTCCGTCAAAACTGCCGTATGCATCTGATCTTTCAGCTGCGGTGCTCAGACTTCTAACAGAACGGTAGAAATTAACGGGTAATTTATATTCCGAGGAGGCTCTTGCTCTGTACACCTTCGAGATATGCCGGAGAGAATCTAGCGAGGCCCTTCTGCAATACATTTTTGCGAATACACTTCGAATATAGTGCAAAATAATCTCAACTGAGCGAAACTTCACTTTGAAGATGCTGTCCTGTCTGAGCACAGCAAATGCACCTAAAATATACGGCCATCGCATTCAGGGGTTTCAGGATATATTTCAGGCCCAACCCAATGAGAGTTTGGGCCATGTTTAGATTCCATGTCTGCTTATGGTCTTGGGCCACTCGACATAATTGGGCCGCAAATGGGCTTGCACACAAATGTGAAAACTTTTTCATTGGATAAATGAATAAAATCTAACTGTCTACTAAATCTTGTAATATCCACGCTGTAAATAGGCCCACCTTTGAGAGTCGACGCTTTCTTACTACTATTCTCTTCGTTCTCAACTCATGCCCTTCCCTTGCGAGAGCTTCATTTCTCTTTCTCTCCACTATGGCGCTATCTCAAATTTAAGCTTTCCTTCATTACTTCAACTCATCTCATTTTTAGTTTACGCTACTTTTTCGGTGAAAAAAAACGAGGCTTGTGGCAAGTTCAACTCTTCAAGTAGCTACGCAAGTTGTAAGTACGTATGTTGTGTGTGTGTGTGTATATATATATATTCGATATGTACGATAAGCGCTAATAACTGTTTGTTGAAATGCGCTAGAGCCGAGTTTGCATTTCAGGCGTTGAGCTTGGGTTTGTTTTGTTTGGTGTGTGACGATGACAATTAGGTTTGGGGAAAATAATGAAGTTTTGTGAATCGATTTGATTTCTTGAGGTCGAAGTTTAGAAAGGGAGGGAAAAATCTTGTTCCTGTTATGATCGAAACCAGTCGTGCAAAAATTCTCAGCCACTTTCTGTCAAATTTGAGTGAGATATTCTAGAAAAAGTCTTGTTCGTGAGGAACTGTTTTATTCGACCTTTTGTTCCTGGTTCGCTGAAAGTGATCTTGATATTTGTTGAAAGTGATTTTGTGAGCATTCCTTGGCATGCATTTGCTGAAAAGTGATTTTCTTGATATTTGTGCGGATATATTGCTACTATCTATTGATACAAATATGCTTACCAGCTTTGATTTTGCTACTTTTCTGCGGCAATCATTGTTGTCTATCGCCCATGAACTTGCAAGTCGTCGATGGTGATAATGTGGATTTATATTGTTAATCTGTTTCTCGACCGTTTATATTTGTAGGATTCACATTCTTTTCTCATATAGTTCCAGCTCTTGGACATTCTATCATGGAACTTGGGGTAAGGAAACTAAAGTTTCCTAAGAATGTTATTCGCTATCATTTTATTGTATCTGATTGATCTTTTATTTTCTATACAAGTCGACTATTGATAGGTTTCAAAGTGAACTAAGGTACGACTTTTCATTTTGTTGATTAAATTTAAGACATTACCTAATCATTGTTTTTGCTAAATTCGTCTATTAGGCTTGGCAATAGAACGAGGCTAATCCATGCACGAACATATGCTAGAAACTTTTATGCATCAATTCTATATATTTTATTAAGCGTGTGAGGGGTGAGTATAAAATGCATCTTGGTCTGTCAAATTTCAAAAGAAAATTAATAATTAAACTTGAAAAACTGCCCACTATGGTTTAATTTTTATTTAGGTTCAGCACTATTTTTAGTTAATTTCAATTTTAAATTAAATAAATTTAATATTATATATTTACATATAATAGCACACGCATCTGAATGTGCAAGATTACTAGAATAGATAATCCATCCAAATATTTATGTTTGTTAATCGAAACAGAAACGCTTTAGTGATCGATACGAACGAAGAACACAGAAATAAACCACCTAATAGTTAATCCGAGAGTTGAAAACTTTGACCCTCACAATGCAAGTGTCATAGACACCTACGAATGGCAACAGGACGGGGTCTGAAATTGGTTTCGCTGGACCCGGGACCCGCCCGATTAATTTGTGACGAATCCGAACCCAGACCCGCCTACGATCTGGAGCCGCACCACGAATGAACTATAGACTAGTAAATTTTTTTAATTCTTTGTTTTTTCAAAACATGGAAAAGGTAATAAATATAGTAATATAAGCTTGAGAATTGAACATAGAACCTGATGGTAGTAAACAAACATCTTATCCCTTAGGCCACAAAGCTCTTTTTAACCATTACTAACACTTTTATATACCTATACTAAATATAAATAAAGATTAATTTATATACAAATATTTATTATGTGGGGCGGGTTTGAAATTAGCAAGACCCGAGACCCGCCTCGGACCCGGCCGAGTTGTTTTTTTAAGACCCAAACCAGAATAATTAAAAAACCACTTTGTAGGCGGGGTCCGGTTCTAGACCCGCCCCATCCCTAGAGACACCGGCTCTCACAATCCGAGAGTAAAAAACTGTGGCCCGCAAAATTCCGAAATAAACCAATGAATCCTAGATCTATTCATAGAGACTAAAATTAAAATCTTAGTAAATCTCAAATGAATCCTAATAACTCTCAACTAAACCTAATCTAGATTCAAATACGAACTTAACTAATTAATAATAGTATTATTAATAATAATAACCCTCCACGTTGTTGTAGTTCAATCTACCAGAAGTAATTATTTTATTTGTGGCAGTTGTATCCATGATGTTCTGAGAACTGAGCTGACAATTCATTTTCATGGAAGCAAAATTTCCATGGTCAGAAACCAACGGCGTACCGGATCTGGCTACGATAGCTTGCACCGAAATGTGGTATAGGATATGTAGTCTATTTTCAGATCCCAGGGGAGTTTAAAACTATTTTAACTTACAAGATCCATTTGACCATCTGTATAGTAGACTTGATGTGGTTCAAAATCGTAGTGATTTACAAGAAATGTTGCGCAATCCAATGGGAGTGAAAGGGACATGGGTGAAGTATGTTCTGGATTATATTCTTAATATTGGACTACTTTTCCCAATCATCCTGTGAGGATCCTCGCGAAAGGAATCTTTATGCGTGGTTTGCCGATACGGTAAGGAATTATAAGTTTCTAAGTATACATGGCTATAATATACATAAATATGTAATCTATACACACGCATTGACAGGCTCCTAGAACTAGGATTGATTCGTACAAGAAATTGGAGCGCGATAAGGTGATTCTACTATTTGATACTTTCCTTATCATCGCCGTACTGAAGTCGTTTGCTTCTTAAAAAATGTCGTGATGTATGTCTATTTATTTTCTGTAATGATTGATTTTCTTAATAGTTTTAATAACTGAAACTTCTGAAAATGTCGCATGTCCTAACATGACCAAAGTCGAAAAAGCGTTGTATATGAGGAGACTGAGTTACCACGCAATGGTCCTTGTTGGGAAGTTTTCGCTGAAGAGGGATGGTGTGGTTCACCAATACGTCATAGCTTAGAATTCAGCGAAGACTTCCCAACAAGGACCATTGCGTGGTAACCCGACCTCCTCATATACAACGCTTTTGCGACTTCGATCATGTCAGGACATGCGACCTTTTCAGAAGTTTCAGTTATTAAAACTATTAAGAAAATCAATCATTACAGAAAATAAATAGACATATCTCACGACATTATTTGAAGGAAGCAAACGACTTCAGTACGACGATGATATTGAAAGTGTCCAATAGTAGAATCACCTCATCGTGCTCCAATTTCTTGTACGAATCAATCCTAGTTCTAGGAGCCTGTCAATGTGTGTGTATAGATTACATATGTATATGTATATTATAGTTATGAATACTTAGAAACTTATTATTCCTTACCGTATCGGCAAACCACGCATAAAGATTCCTTTCACGAGAATCCTCACAGGATGATTGCGAAAGTAGTCCAATATAAAGAATATAATCGAGAACATACTTCACCCTTGTCCCTTTCACTGGACTGCGCAACATTTCTTGTAAATCACTACGATTTTGAACCACATCAAGTCTACTATACAGACGGTCAAATGGATCTTGCAAGTCAAAATAATTTTGAACTCCCCTGGGATCTGAAAATAGACTACATATCCTATACAACATTTCGGTGCAAGCTATCGTAGCCACGTAACTACAAGATCCGGTACGCCGTTGGTTTCTGACCAACGACAGATGATCCAACAGAAATCTAAACATGGAAATTTTGCTTCCATGAAAATGATTTGTCAGCTCAGTTCTCAGAACATCATGGATACAATTGCCACAATAAAATAATTACTTCAGCGAGTGGGAGATATTTGAGCTACAACAACGTGTAGGGTTATTATTATTAATAATACTATTATTAATTAGTTAAGTTCGTATTTGAATCTAGATTCGGTTTAGTTGAGAGTTATTAGGATTCATTTGAGATTTAAATATGTAAATATATAATATTAAATTTATATAATTTAATTTAAAATAGTTAATTCAAATTATAGTTTAACTAATGTATATATAAATTATACAATTGAAGGCATAGAAATTAACTAAAAATAGTGTTGAACCAAAAATAAAAATTAAACCATAGTGGGTAGTTTTTTAATAATTATTAATTTTCTTTTTCATTTTATACTCACCCCTCACACACTTAATAAATAATATAGAATTGATGCATAAAAGTTTCTAGCATATGTTCGTGCATGTTTAGCCTCGTTCTATTGCTAAGCCTAATAGACGAATTTAGCAAAAACAATGACTAGATAATGTCTTAAATTTAATCAACAAAATGAAAAGTCGTACCTTAGTTCACTTTGAAACCTATCAATAGTCGAGTGGTGTAGAAAATAAAAGATCAATCAAATACAATAAAATGATAGCGAATAACATTCTTAGAAAACTTTAGTTTTCTTACCCCAAGTTCCATGATAGATGTTCAAGAGCTGGATCTATATGAGAAAAGAATGTGAAACCTACAAACATCGGTCGAGAAACAGATTAACTATAAATCCACATTATCACCATCGACGACTTGCAAGTTCATGGGTGAAACACAACAATGATTGCGGCAGAAAAGTAGCAAAATCAAAGCTGGTAAGCATATTTGTATCAAGAGATAGTAGCAATATATCACCACAAATATCAAGAAAATCACTTTCAGCAAATGCATGCCAAGAAAATGCTCACAAAATCACTTTCAACAAATATCAAGATCACTTCCGGCGAACCAGGAACAAAAGGTCGAATAGAACAGTTCTTCACAAGCGAAAAGACTTTTTCCAGAAAATCTTACTCAAATTTGACAGATAGTGGCTGGGTATTTTTGCGCGACTGATTTCGATCATAACAGAAACAAGATTTTTCCCTCGCTTTCAAAACTTCGACCTCAAGAAATCAAATCGATTCACAAAACTTCATTATTTTTCCCAAAATCTAATCTTCATCGTCACACACCAAAACAAAACAAACCCAAGCTCAACGCCTGAAATGCAAACTCGGTTCTAGCGCATTTCAATAAACAGTTATTAGCGCTTATCGTTCACATCGAATATATATATATAATACACACAACATACGTACTTACAACTTGCGTAGCTACTGAAGAGTTGAACTCGCCACAAGCCTCGTTTTTTTTCACCGAAAAAGTGGCATAAACTAAAACTGAGATGAGTTGAAGTAATGAGGGAAAGCTTAGAATTGAGATGGCGCCATAGCGGAGAGAAAGAGAAATGAAGCTCTCGCAAGGGAAGGGCTTGAGTTGAGAATGAATAGAATAGTAGTAAGAGAATGAAGGGATACGGGTCGGGTGACCCGAATGGCGGATTTAATGGTGGTATTGAGTAGAGCTGTCAAAATGGGCCGGCCCGCAGCCCGCCATAGCCCGGCAACGGCGGTGCGGGCGCGGGTAAGCCCGGCAATCGGCGGGCCTGTTAAATGATGGCCCGCCCCGCCCCTTGGCGGGCTGCGGGCTTAGCCCAACCACTTAGAAAAAAAAAAACCTTGAAGTCTTACAACACCTTAAACGCATGCCATTAACAGTAAATCAAATCCAAAACCACAGCAAAAATCCAAAACAAGAATAAACAGTTACCAAAATAAACCCAAACATCTGAACCAGAATTTTCAATATTTATACTCATAACCGCTTTCGTCAACACTTGTAGAAGAATCATCACAGTCGCAGCCAAAAAACCCTAATTCCCAAATCGAAAATCCTAATTCGCAGCTCAAAGAGTGTACCTAACGAGAAAGAATACCCTCACAACTCAAGTGCGGTTGGTGAATGATTACACGCCGTTGATGCCGTGGGTAGGGCTGTTCATGTTCGGTTAACCGATATTTTCGGTTTAACCGAACTTTCGGTTCGGAAATATTAGAACCGAATACCAAACCGAACTTAGTCGGGTTTCGGTAAAAGCCGAATTTTTTTGGTTTTTTTCGGTTAATTACCGAAAAACCGAACTAAAAAGTTGCTCTAAATAAAAAAAAAAAAACTAAAAACAGTAATTGAAATGGAGGACGAGCCGATCGCTAATGCCTAATACTTCATCTCCTTGAGAATCATTAGAAACAAACACATCACATCCTAATATTTTCAACATACCCATTAACGTTAAATGGTAAACCTTGAACTAATAGAGTCAAGCGAGATAAAAGCACACAAAAACCATTAAGATGTCCGAGTTCAAATCACCCGCTGACTTCTCAGTCTCACCGTGCGGATGCGGCGGTTTTCCCTCTCCTCACAAGCTAGGGTTGCTTCTAAGTTCTATGCGCTGAAACGAGTTGTTTTTTTTCACCCAAAGGAAACGAGTTGTCTGATCTGAATTGGGGATGGAAAATACAAGAAAATAAATACTTCACAATATTTGTATTGGGCAACCCAAGTGGCATATAAAAATACCGAATTGACAACTCCCAACTTGCGTATTAAATATTTGTATAGTGGGCCTGTATATTATATGGGCTGAGATGATAATCGGTTTTTATTCGGTTAACCGAATTACCGAACCGGAAAAACTGAATTATTAAGAACCGGAAACCGAACCGAACTTCTTCGGTTGGTATTCGGTTCGTACCGAACTTTCGGTTTTCGGTTCGGTTCGATCGGTTAACTGACTTTTGAACACCCCTAGCCGTGGGTGATTTGCCAAAAGCCGGACTTGTGGGGTTGCTAGTGTGAGGTTGCTCGCTGTTGTAGATGTGGTGTGTGGAGATTTAAATGTTATGAGAAAATTGAAGTGAAAGTGTAAGATTCCGTCCGAATTTGAAGCAGGTTCTTACTTGGAATTTAGTCGAACAGTTGACGTGCGTGCCTTTAGATTCAAGAAAGTGAGTGAAAGACGATTGCGAAACGAGAGAATGAGATAGAGAGCCGAGAAAGTAAGCTAGAAAAGATAGAAGGTGAAGAAGGAAGAAACCATGGGAATTGGAAGAGAGATCAGAGACGAGAGATTGAAGGGATGAGAAGAAGCATAGACAAGAGGAGAGAACATTAGATTAATTCATTGCAGAATTCATAATACTCCGTACAATGCTCCATTTATAGTAGAAAGTAACATTTTGGGCTTTATATGTATTAACCCAACTAGTAAGTAAATAAAGATAATTATTGGCCCGTAAGCTGTTAGCCCACTCCCATGCCCAAACAATTATTCTAACTCTTCCTCTCCATGATCGAACAGTAGCAGACGACATCTCTTAAAGCATCAGCAACATCTTCGCCTTCATCTTTTAATCGTCTTCAGGTATTATTTAGTGCTCTTGGATCTGGAACTTGCACGTGCAAGCGTGTGGGTGAGGATTTTAAACTGGCCGAATCGATTTCTTGAGCTAATAATTGTTTTTTCAGATTTTAAAACTTTCGAAATGGGTGCAAATCTGTTCTTTAGGCTACTTCGTTCGGTAGTTTTTTCTGGGTCAATCGAACGCTTACAGCGTTATTTATCGTCTCTGAACAATACCCAGCCACTTTATGTCAAATCTGAGTGAGATTTTCTGGAAAAACAACTTATAGACCAATAAGAAAAACAACTGAAATAGCACTCTTAAATTGAAAGCTACGGTGGCTGATATTGAATCTGTGTATTCTTCAAATCGCGAGCAAGCAAGCATGCATTCGGATTGCGAACGCTCGGCGCCGATTGAAGTGGGTTGCAGTTGAAGCAGCGACAGCTATATGCACAAGTTCAGGCTCTATGAGACGCGCTCGGTACAAAAAGATTTGTTCCTTTTCCCTTTCCTTTCAGCGTGGCTTGTAGGGGATTTACTTGTCTGAACGTGAATTTCTAGCGCGTAAAGTTGTCTGGATATGTTCGTTGTGTTTTCAGAAACAGATATTCGTTTAGGTTTGTGTTGTTAGAATTCTGCAAGCTCTGGAAGTATTTGAAATATAAACATTTTGTCTCAGATTATGCTCCTAATGCTGCTCTAATTGCCTTCGTGTCGAAAATGCGCAGTTTATGAGCCTTTTTCGAACCCTTGTAATCGAGTTTCGATCTGTTACTTGATCGCATTGTTCTGTATTGTTTCGACGCATTTGCATGGTCTATGCGCTCGTATTGAACTATTGTTCTCTTTATATGTTGTCTTTTCTCTTTTCCTTTCCGTGTTTGCTGTCAAACGACTAATGCGCTGTGTTTCGGACCTAGAACTTCTACATGATTGGTGGGGACAAAAGCGCAGAACGTAATGAAAAGTGCTGAAGATCGACAGACTCGACTTGAGCAGTCCGAACTGAGCATAACTGAAGACGCTGCTACGTATTCAGACGTCGAATGTTATGACCTTCTGAAGCGAATTCATGAAGGAAACAAGTCGACTGGCGGACTGAAGCTCGTCACCACTTGCTACGGCATAGTCGGTGCGCTTTTTTTTTTTTCACTCTTTCTTTTGATTGATTCGTAGTAGGTGAGCGTTATCATTTATTGTTTTAGTTATATCTCTGTAGGCGATTACGTAGGATTCGTCAACTTCTTGAGACCTTATTTTATTACATGCTGATCATTTACGAAGAGGAAGAAGATTGGCGCCCATATGTGGTCGTGAAGCGTATTCTGTAGCCAAGAGAGGGATGATTCAGGCTTATTATGCGCTACATTGCGTTTTCTTTTTCTTCTCCTTTTCTGCGACGCCTCTAGCTAGCATATTTAGTCAAAAGTGGCGTCGAACGCTTTGGATTTGTCAGGATTCTTTTTTTTTTTTTTTTCCTTCCTTACTGGAAGGAACTTGGCGATGCGCAGTAATTTATTCGGGTTGATGATCTGAGAATATGATCTTTCTTTTAAAGAAAAAAACCCAACTCCCAGGACAATATGCAGAAAGGTGTCTTGAGGATGAAATTGCATCGACTGCTTGGACCGTACAAACGTAGCGCAATACGTTGTGCTCTTGGCCATCAGTTGCATGCGCTAGGATACATTAATTCACCTTTAGCTGGTGATTTTTGATGAAGGTATACGAATCCATGGGAGATGTCTTGGCTTTACAATATGGTTGATTTGCAGCGCATAGTAAAGGTAGTTTTCTTTTCTTTTTTTGGGTCAGTTTTATGGAGATATATAGTTGTTATAGTTGTTATAGATATTTCCAGCCATTTCCAACCTGCGCTAGGATACGCTAATTCTTCTGTTAAATTACGCATTTCAACTTACTCGAAAAACAGCTTTTCTTGGGACATTTCCAGCTCTGTGGGAAGTTGGCTCAGATCAGCACTGTAATAATAATACTCACAGACTACAGTAATAGTCCCGCGTCTGCTGAGGATATTGCTAGGTAATGATTCTGATATCCGAAATCAATTCAATATCGCTTTTTTAAACGGTGGCTTCTCGAATCTCTTTACAGCTTTACAGACAGAAAGAAAGAAAAGATCGACATTGAAGAACGGAATCACAGCTCTGCAGTTAGCCTCTGAAGCTTTTGGTGGCTTCCACTAAATTACTGTTACAGATGTTTAGAATCATATGAAAATCAGAGAAAGGAAAGAGAGGTTTGCCTGTAACAGCTCTGCTCTAGCTAATGATTAAGGTAGCTAATTGATACATTCATTCAAAAGACTCACGAAGTTACACAGCGACCACTCAGAAACTAGACGTAAACAGAGAGATTTTCTATCTTCACACGCTATCCCAAAACATAATTTCTTTTCAAGAAATGGAAACCTCTACGGTCTTGGGCTTCGGCGGAGGAGGAAGCTTCTCAACAACCACCGTGAGAACGCCGCTCTCGCACTTGGCGGTGATGGCCGACGTGTCACAGTCCGGCGGCAGCTTAAACTTCCTCACAAGCTTATGCGGCGGCCTTCGCTCAAGCCTTATGTACTTAAATCCATGCTCTTCCTCTTCTTCCCTTTTCCTCTTACCGTTGCTCTTTATTACCAAGTGGTTGTCTTCTTCAACCGTAACCTACGGCGAAATCCACAAAATTATCCCAATTTTTGTCCGAACATTACAGAAAACACACCAACAAACGAGTGAGAGCAGGCGAAGGTATATACTACCTGAATATCCGACTTGGATAGGCCAGGGACGTCCACGTGGAAGACGTACTCTTTCGGCGTTTCAAGTATGTCGACGGCGAACGACGACGTTCCCAAGCGATGGCTGCTGCTATGGTGATCGTGCGGTCGCTGTGGAGAAGCCATCGTCATCATCTTTTCGAGGGTTTCTGGAAAATGTAAGAGCTCATTCATTGCCTCAACCACGGCGCTCATCTTCTCCAAAGAACTTCAAGTTTCTCAGTGATTTGCAACTGTTGGTATGAGAGGATCTTGTCTGAAAAACCATATATAGGGAGAACTTGACAAAAGGGGAAAGAAAGTTCGAGAGGTTTTTCTTTTCTGAGAAAAGTCTAGAAAGATGACGTGTGTCCTAGAAAATCGACACTTGGCTACATTACATTACTTGTTATTACATTGCATAATATGCAGATTTTTGGAATTGGATCATTGATAATGAAACTTGGCTTGACAAAGAGGTGGGTCGGGTAGGCGCGGGGCGGGTCGAGAAGTTGTTGATAGTTATGGGATTTAGGTATAATTATAAAGAATTAACTTTAGATATACCACTTAACACAGTCCATGCGAAAAGAAAATGAAAATCATATCTATATCATAAGTATAAGGTGGATGGTTGATATTCACATGTGAAAAATCACGGATATCCAGTAAATATTTGTAGGGTTCATCGAAAAAATCAAGCCTTGAAAATCGTAAAGCCGTTCAAGAAAAACAGATCAAACCACGTTTCATTATCTATAAAGATCCTTCCTTCCTCTCCGCGATTACAGTTTACTTTACACATAATTAAGAAGAAAGATTACATTTTTGTTGTTGTAATAATTACTTAATCTCCTTTGTAGCAGTCGTCGTAAGGTGGTGTACCTTCCTTTATTTCTTAAAATCTGTCCGTAAACGTCGTATTGAAAAAAAGAAAAGCATTACAAGGCCAGGCCATCACCTGTTTTCCCGGTTGTTGCAAAAGAAACAAAAAGGAAAAAAAAAAGATTACAAATTTTCTAAAAAAAAATATGGGATTTCTCCATAAGCTTTGGGACGAAACTCTCGCCGGGCCAGCACCAGAAAATGGGCTCGGCCGACTTCGTAAGTACAACTCTTTCTCCGCCTCCAGGTCGGCGGTGGATTCGCCGATGGGCGCGCCGGCGCCGGCGGACGACCATTTTAGCCACATTAGTAGAAGCATCACTATATTGAAAACCGATCCACGGCGCAATTTGAATGTATCAGTTGGCTCTCCTTCGACTCCTTCTTCTCCGACTAGTGCTCCTTGTTCCCCATTTTCGCGTAAGAAATGAACTTGGATTATCCTTTTTTTTGGAACTTTTTGTTTATTTTTCGTTGTAATTTTCTTCAGCGAGTACACCCGGTGGAAATGTTAAAAAATTCACGAGGAGGAATTTTCCAAATAATAAAGCATCGCATAATCAAGAATTCGAGAGTAAGAACGATTGTGATTGGTTCGTTCTTGACTTTATATATTTTAATTTATTTTACTATTTTTTAATCCATATGGATTTTAGATAATGTTCTCATGGCAGGATACTGATGCTGACTGCTTTGGATCGCTGAGAGGAACAAGTGACCATTTTGTAAATAAGGTGTATATATATTAGATAGGAGGTGAATATGAATCTTTGAAATATATCGTTCTAACTTCTAGTCTAGTATTTGAAAAAAAATGTAGTATATAATATAGCTAGAAGAGCTACTGCGTAATATGGATTTCGCAGTGATTAGGTCAGACTCAGATGTACAGATTTTCCATGGAAGCAAAAATGCATTCCGAGAAAATAATTATAAAAAAAAGATATATTTTTTAATCGAGTCATGTATACTTGCATATTATTTGGTTCGGTAATAATCTGAAATCTCAACAAGTTGAATTACATAAACATTTGTTGCAAGAAATGGATGATGCGAAGCTTTTAACTCCCAAAAATCACCCTTCGATGTTCCCTTCAACTGAAATTGCCCAGCTGATTACAATATGCAACATACCCTTTATTGCAGAAATAATTAACGGGCGAGGAGAAGTTTCGCCGTGGTAAGTCATATTTGATCGGCAATGAAAGAAAGAAATGTGTTCCCCGCGAACGATTTTATCTGGCCTTCGATTCGCTTCCCTTACTCAGGAATGAGAATAAAGCTCTCGAACCTGTAATAGTTAGAGGATGTGCTTGCTGTTTATGAACATCTGCATATTTTTTTGCATTGAGATGTTTAATACGAAGTTTAAGATCTCGAGTTACCTTTCGTGGAGTTTCCAGACATATGATCATCCCGGGATTTGAAGTTGACTGAAGGAGCTGGGCTTGAACTCAATGAAGAAGATTGTGCTGTAAGAAGAAAGGGTCATAGATGAGTCGACGAGGATTATCATCAACTGAAGGAAACGTTAAACATGAAATGTTAATCAATACTTAGTTCACTAAAGAATTCATCTCCATTGAAATTATCATCTGGCGTGTAAGAAAATGGGTTTTGTTGAGCATGTCCATTCCATGGCATGGGATTTCCTAAAGGCCAATCTTGCATAGAGTTCATTGGGAGGAAGCTAGAACGAATTTCTCCGGGCAATTGTGTAACCAAAGATTGGTTTGCTCGAGAAAATGTTGAAGTTTCATCACCATTTTCAGATCCAAAATGCAGCCTAATTGTAGTTTCTGTGGTGTTTAGAGCTTCATGAACTTCAGCATTCGAGGCTTCAAACTGTTCTAACTCTACCTCATCTTCGACAGGCTCAGGTTCCATGGAGATCTTCTGCCTAGCTCGAGAAACAAATCGGGCACGACTGCCCTTTCTCAGAAAAGGCTTAGTCCCAGAATTTTCTAGAGTTTCTTCATCTTCCAATTTAAAACGACCAACGATTTCTCTGTTCCTACGAATATTTGCTGAGCTTTGCTGCAAAGCATCTGTTTGGTGTGATATGTACTCCTTGGAAACCACAGCTTCATCGCTAGTGCATTTACCACGAGAGGAGCTTCTAGCTTGTTTGGGCGTTATTCTGATGCCTCCATAAGGCTTAGTATTCTCTTTTTTCATGTCGGAAAAGTTGGGAACAGATTGTGCAAGTGGATTCTCAGAATGTGATCTTCTCTTCCCAGAAATAACGGTACAAGTTTTGGGTAAATACTTCTTTCCACGTGCAGCCCTTGACGCACTATTTACAAGAGAAGAGTTTTCCATGGGACTATCCTCACAGGCAAGAAGAGTATTCTCCATATGATCCGATGCTTGGCGATCATCCTCGCCACTATCACCAAAATCTAGACTTAGCTGTCAAAAAGGAAACTTTCACAAGGTTGGTCAAATAAGCAAATCTCGTCCCCAAAGTCTTAAAACGGAAAAACGCATGAGCAGAATATACCTATGAGGTTAAAACTACTCTTACTATACCTTCTCCTTCTTGAAATCGACCTGCCACCATGCGATCTGAGTCCCTCGACGCGCATACGAGCAGTGGATACTGAATCTCGTCTTTCCGCAGATTGGGAAAATTTGGCCTTCATCTCCAGTTTACTTTGCTCGAGACATTGCTGCAGATACTTTAATCTTAATTCTTTCTCTGCTCTATCGGAAACCCAATCTGCCTTTAGTTTTGCATCTCTCTTTTGCATGTATCTATCGTAAAGTTTCCCTCGAGAACCATCTGAAACACTCAGCTCGGCGAACTTCTTGTCGAATTGACGATCAGAGTTTTTGCCATCACTTATCATCATGGAAGATTCGGCCCTAAAGTTGGCACCGTTGTTCGCGCTCCGAGTGCGCTCAGACAACTGATTAGTAACAGACAATTGACCATCTGCTACTGGCGTGCAATACTGCAAACTACTAATAGCTGGCTTGCCTTTATGAACAGAAGAGGACTGCTCTGAAGGCCCTTGCAGTTTATGCTCTGCAAAGAGCTTTTCAAGTTCATCAGCCTTCATCCTTAGCTCGTCGTTAAGCTCATGATTTCCCCTGAATTGTTTCGCTCGTTGAGCTTGCTGTGTTGGTGGTGGCGGTGTTGAAAAGGAATCTGAGACTTCACTGGCTTCTTTTGTGACTTGACCATGAAATGTCGACCCTCTGTTTGCACTCGAGAAGCCATTGTCGCGGTGAACTTCAGACTTCTTGCTCAATTTGGCTACAGTAGCTTTGTAACCGAGCTTTTTCTTCAGAACTATGGAGTCTTCAGAGCTTGAAATAGAACCAATGGACACTTTGTCAGAGCTCTGCAACCCAGTTTTGACGACTTCAATATCTTGAACTGATCCTTTCTGGGAAGATGAGAAATCGCCTTTCAATCCTTTCCTATGAGCAGCGAAGGCCTCTCGAATTCTCGATCCTGAAAGACTTTCAGATTTCCCAAATTCTTCAGTACTTTCCTGCATAGGCATAGAATTTGGCGGCGTAAAAGACTCAGTGTTATCTGGCCTTTGATTTGCCATCCCAAACTTCCCATTCTCTCTTGTTTGAAATTGCAGATTTTCTATCAGCAAGGAACCACGATCCTTGACTCTGTCCACCTGCGACTGGGATTCAATGATCCTATTAGAACTAGGTATGACTCCAATCTCTGAGTTAACCGTAGAAGTTGTTTTTACAGCAGCATTTTTCGAATTTGACGAAACTTCGGTATCTTGGGAAACCAAAGCTGACGATGGAGTGCATAAGGGGCTTTCATCATCCTTCTTCTCAGCACTCAAATCAATGCTCATATCACTTGCTCCGCTCCACCGTCTTAAAACTGCCTTCTCTGCACCTGCCACTGAGACATCAGAAGACAACCTACGTAGCTCGACCGACTTCACCGTGGCAGGTCTTTCCCCCGAATTTTCCTTTTGCTTGTTCTCGAAGATGTTTATTCTGTCCTGAACACCGAGTCTTCTTACATGCCCACTCTTCTGATTCAGTTCTTCTTGTCCAGGAATTGGGACATCATCGATATTATCCTTTTCTTGGACTTTTTCATGTGTCTTCTGTGCATCATCATCATCCCTCTCAATGTTGGATTCTCTACTTGAAAAGCAATGTGAGGGGAAAGTAGTCATAACAGAGGGGTTGGGTTGCTGAAGACATTCTAAGTGTGGTAAGGAAGGTGAATCGTCATCTATGG
This sequence comes from Craterostigma plantagineum, assembly GCA_027422505.1. Taxonomy (NCBI): domain Eukaryota; kingdom Viridiplantae; phylum Streptophyta; class Magnoliopsida; order Lamiales; family Linderniaceae; genus Craterostigma; species Craterostigma plantagineum. Next base: position 2,006,982 of record JAPQWV010000005.1, read on the forward strand.
ACATGTCCGACCCATAGGAGGATCGGACGAGCCGATCATCTTGTCCAAACTTCCTTGAACTGATGAGGTTGGGTCGCCTATCCCATAATGAAACGAACTTGCTACATGCTTTACTGAAAAAAAAAAAAAACGGAGACAAATTCGTAAGAAATCCAAGAAATTGAGAACAGAGTCGTTAATTTAGAAGCCTGCTCTAAATATAACCATGCATATAAGGGGCTGCGCAATAGAAGTGTAAAATTCTTGTGTAAATATTTCTATCCAAAAAACATTTCAAACTTCAATAAGTAACTCCATGATTATAACAAGATAAGAGTCCTTACTTCAGGCGGTGAGCACCAAACTCATCAGAAAATAGTTGAAGCTCTGAGACTGTGTCGATATTGAAACCAGCAGCAGAGGCACGGCCGAAGGCAGAAGACAGGTTCTGCTGCAAAGCTACGAGCCTCACATCGATAGCTCTCAAAAGCTCTTTTCTGTATTATTGAATGAAGCAGAGAAGTCAAAAAAGTAACCTTAGGATGCATATATGAGGTTATCATTTCATACTTTGTGCCATCATCTGAAGCTCTCACTGCAGACCCATCTCCTCCCTGAAAATTTATTGTGTGGATCGTCAGATTCCTTTTACAATAAATAGCTAATGAACAAGTATATACCTGTGAGTATATTCTTTGAGCAGCTTCCAATTGTGACATCTCAGCATCATAGATATTGACTAGTTCCAACACCTCAGGCGTGCTAACAAACTGAACAAACCTGAATTTGATAAAATTTGTGAAGCATTCATATTGGATTCATTAGGTTGGGCATGATTCCAATGTAAGTCAGTGGAACTCCTAACCTCTCAAGTGTTCCTCTGGTAAACCATGATACAGAATTTTTATGTCGTGGAACTTCAAGCTTAACTACTAAATGAAGCAGAGGCAATGTGTTCTTCCACAATCTTCAGATGAGCAGCGAAATGTTTAACTACTCCAGCAGCGATCTTCTCCTCGTTCCCGTCAATAGAACAACAAATCACAACTGTCCAGAAATGTCCACATAACACAAAATTTCACCGAGAATAACATGCAAAACAAGGACAAGAAAAAAAAAACCGTTTCTAACCTTGTACGCGTTGGTGACAGATGAAACACAGCATAATCTAGAGGTGCATTGGGCTTCATCATCGTTCTCTGGGAAAGGGAAATCTAAGCTCTGTCTACTTTCATAAATCAAATCTCAAACACCCTATGAACAAGAAAATATATGCATCAATATAAACATAGCATGTAAACCCAAATCAATCTGCATTGAAACTAAAAATTAGACACCACCTCTGAAAAAAGAAATGGTCAATTATAGCTAAGGCTACTTCCTATACTTGTTAATCAGAACCAACCAAAAGGACTTCAGATTTAGCAACATCACCATGAAAAACAATGAATCATTAAACAGGGAATGAGAAATATCAGACCGATACACAGAAAACGTAGCAATACTAAAGCTAAACGACTTATTTCACCTCTATATCCTCAAACATCAGCTACTACCCAGGAAGTAGCAGCAGCAGCTAAATTGATCGTTACAACTAAACACCGAATCTAAATTAGCACAAAGCCCAAAAAAAAATAAGAAAAAACCCACCCAAGAAACTATAAGATCTCTTACTCGCAAACACGATCGCCGCAGTTCAGACCAAATTACTGATAAAACATCACCAAAACAAAAGGCTTTTGGAAGGTTCTACAAAAGGTTCACCTAAGAAAGGGAAAGGAAACCCCAGAGAAATGAAATATCAGTACAATGCAACGTATACTTTCATTACAGAAACGATATATATCCAAAAGTGTATGTATTATGTACAGAGAAAGTGAAGTAACGATGATGGCAAGTGTCGATTTGACGCTGTTATGTTATTGAAGACGAGAAAAGGAAATATGATTTCTGTAATTTCGTTATTTGAAAATTCTCTCGTTTAAATGAAGTTACTTTTTAAAATCCAATCTACGTAACGTAACATTCTGCAATCTGCATCATAATTGACGTTTGTTGTTGTGTTGGCTTCAAATGACATATATGCCCTTAATTAAAATATTGCACTGCACCATATACTTCACTCGATTTTGGATTTTTTTTTTCAATTATCACATTTTTCCATTTCGAACATCCCAATAATTTTATCACATTTGCTTATTTAGCAAAAAAACTATCACAACAATCAATATAATAATATTAAAATATTCTTAAAAGACGTGTCAAAATATATACTTTTTTACCTTTTTATTGTACTATATTATTATAATAATGCCACCTTAATTTGCATCCCCGGCAACTTATGTCATAAAGTTGATGGGACGAAGGAATAACAAAATAAATCCGGAAAAGCGTCAAATATTAGTAGAACCCCAATTATAATTTATTCGATTTTTCTCTTCCCTGTGATTAATTTTTGTTTAATTCATATAAATAATGATTATGTTCCCGGTTTTGAGCTGAGAATTCAATCAGTTGGCCCGCCCAGTGAAACCAGCTGATCCAATTGGGGATCGGAGATTTTCTTCCGAGGTGCTCGCACGCGCATGTTGTTGGTATGTGGCTACGCTGTTTATGGATGATCCTTTTTCTTCTTATTGTTTCTGAAAATTGCTTTTCTATCGAAGAAACGTGTTTGTTTGTCACTTCTGTTTCTGTTTTTTGAGGAGATAATATGATCCATGGCTGCTATTTGCGAATGCATATCGGTGGAATTTACCTAATTGTTGTGCATATGGTCGTTGATTGTTCTCGAAATTTTTTGGTCAGGTAATTTTCCTATTTTCAGTTTACTGACTGCCAAGGCCACTGTTAAACTGAATCGTCCTCTAGTTTTGCTTGCTGACTCCAATTTCTGGCCGAAGAATGTGGGCGGGGAATATAATACTTCTTATTTTCCAGATGGCATTGGATTGAGGCTTGATATTTAGCGTGAATCTATCCCTCGTTTCTGGCCTATGTGGATACGAGTCATTTTATTCATGATTCATAATTTTAGTATCTGTAACTGTGCATCGAGTTCTATATGAGCTAAAGAAGTGAATATACTACCAGAAAATACCTTATAGGTGTGAGCTTGTGGAAAAAGATGGTGAAGTTGACTATGATTGCTCGTGTTACCGATGGTCTTCCTCTCACGGAGGGACTGGATGATGTTCGTGATGTGTCAGATGCAGACTTCTACAAACAGCAAGCTAAATCTTTGTTTAAAAATCTCTCAATGGGCCAGAATGAGCCTTCAAGAATGTCAGTCGAAACAGGGCCATATATATTCCAGTATCTTTTTTTTTTTTATGTGTTTTTACGCTGTTTTACTCTACTTTACGAGCCTGTGATAATAGCTCCACTACATGGCTCTGCATCATTATCAGACGTCTCTTAGCCATGAGCTATTTTTTTTCCATTTATTATGGTTCTAACTCTCTCTAATCTTTATCAAGCCTCAGCCTTAACTTGGAAATCTAGTTATATTATTGAAGGGCGTGTCTGCTATCTGACAATGTGCGACCGTGCTTATCCTAAGAAACTTGCCTTCCAGTATCTCGAAGACCTCAAGAATGAATTTGAGCGTGCATATGGGAATCAAATTGAAACTGCTGCTAGACCCTATGCGTTCATAAAATTTGGTAACTTTTTTCATCCTCTCATCGTCTTTCAGTATGTGTGGGTTTAGCAGTACCATGTTTTGCTTTTCATAATAAAAGATCTAGATTTGCATTGACCTGTCATCAATGATTTGTCTCTTATTTTACTAGATACATTCATTCAAAAGACAAAGAAACTGTACCAAGATACAAGAACCTAGCGTAACATTTCAAAGTTGAATGATGAGCTGTACGAAGTTCACCAAATAATGACTCGCAATGTTCAAGAAGTTCTCGGTGTTGGTGAAAAGTTGGACCGTAAGTCATCTTTTTTCCTTTTTATACCGTGACAAAAGATGGCAGCATCAATGCGACTCCTTCTCAATGTCATGATATCGCAACTTTGTGAAAATTTCTTCAACTTATTGTATATTGCTATGTGGGATTCGTCTTTACTCTTCATATCCATTTATGACATTCAAATTCCTCTTTATCGTTTGTTTTTTGGCAGAGGTGAGTGAGATGTCCAGTCGCTTGACATCTGAATCCCGCATATATGCAGATAAGGCAAAAGATTTGAATCGCCAGGTCAGATTGCCATTGGCCTTACATTTAAATTCTTTAGACATATATTTTCATATTCTGTTTCTTACAATTTAAGTGAGACAACGAAATATTTTGCATTGCCAGACAAATAAATTGGAGTTTTTTGTCCTTTAGGCCCTCATACGGAAATGGGCACCTGTCGCCGTGGTTCTAGGAGTCGTTTTTCTACTCTTTTGGGTCAAAAATAAACTTTGGTGATGAAACCTTGCATTGGAACATCGACAAACTTCGCTTCTATCATCACCACATCGGAGCTGGTCGGTTCATAACTTACAACTCAACATTGGAAAAATCGTCGATTTAATTCGACTAGTTCGAACCATGTTTTAGAGACTAACCCGAGTCACATGACTGCAAACCTATGGTTTGGTTCCTTTATTAATCTTAATATCCATTTTGTCTACTATTTATCTTTAGTATGTAAGATTAAGAATAAGGAATATAAAATATCAGGTCATCTTTAACGCACAACACTAAAGTTCTTTCAATTCTTTTCCCTTTCGAAAAATTTCATGTTATCATTTTTAGAGTTTAGCTGCAGTTTAACACCAAAAATGGCGTTATATACCATTCATCAACGCCAGAAACACAAAAATAGAGTTGGGTTGGACATGCTCCTTCATAAATGGAGATTAACAAATAGGACTAAATTGTTCAAAGACGAATTTAAATGGGGGCAATTTGCTATCGCCTACTTTCGTTGGGGCCCAGTAGTTATTTTCAACCTAATAAATAGTCGGCAGAAAAGAAAACCTAGTTTCAAATTTGAAAAAAAAAAATTCGAATTGTCTGGATCACACTCTCTTCACCTGAATGGAGTCGTCTGAGGAAGATCATCCCGATGGATTTGACAGCGATGAAGATTACACGGACGGTTCATCCAGGGAAGACTCGGATTATGAGGTGTTGGGGGAGGTTTCCTCCACATTTTCGAATCTGCAGATCAAGGGAAAAACCAAGTCCCGGTGAATAAACTTTCTTTTGTTTTGTTTTGGCGATGATCATGTATCTTTGGGAGCGTAGAGCTCGTCGTCATCTGTAGCAATATCTCTTTGACTCTTTTAGGCGTGGGTGCGTGTGAGCACATTGGTCTTTTGAAGAAAGTAATTGAATGCTTAGGTGCTTGTTTTATGGTCAGAGGTGCGCGTTGATTCATGATTGTGGTCGAATGGCGTTTTTTTTTTTCATTCTAGTATTGTGAAGAGTACGAAGGACAACTTGGAGGAGGACGTGGAAGTTGAGAAGACTGGTGGTCCAGAGCTGAGCAAGGAGGACCAAAAATGTTATGAAACCATTCTGACAGTGGTTGAAGGTCGATAGAGCCTCATGATGTGTTTTTGTGTATAGTTTGTTGTTTCTGTGCATTGATTATATGATGGATTTTGATAGCAGGTGGTCAGGTGGAGAGCTTAAAAGTCGATCAATGCAAAATATATCTTAGGAAACACAAGTTGAGATTGACTGGAAACAAAGCCACACTTATTCAGCGAATTAAGGAGCATACATGGTAATCATTTCTGATGCTTTCTAGTTTTGCTAGTGCAAAAAACAAAAAGACTGTGTTAGTTTCACTAATTTCTGATACTTCACTGATTTCATTTCAGCATTGTCCATGGTGGCGGGGAAAAGAAGTATCCAGTGTCTAGTTTTGTGCTGAATTGCAGAGGTTAGTGTCTGTATTTTACTGAATATGAGTTGTTAAAAAATTTTAATTGTTGGTTCGTTATGTCCTTGCTTTGTGTAAAGCGAGCACGATTCTGACACGACATAATTCATTTGTTTGAAAGTTTGTCTGGCTTGAAATCCAAATCATGCAGGTGATGCATGCCTGGGGGACGTGGTCATGTTCGAACAAAACGTATATGAAATGTAAGCCTTTGCCACCCCCTGTCAAGATCATTGGTTTTCTTTTCACCAATCAATTATGATCTAGCATTTCACTGTGATCACTTGATTTTAGCCTTGCCATGGAAATTTAACAGTTGTTATGTATATGTATCTAACTTGCTTCAAGCTCAAGCACTATATTCCGTCAGTCTCTGTTCCTTAAAGAGGTGACTTACACAAACTCTTGAATGCTTTCAGGTATAATTTGGCATCTCGCAGTGCTACTGGTCCCCCTTGTGGCAAAAGGCTTGTTGCAGGCCGTATCATCAAGGAAAGCTATGGAGCAGCCAAGCAACAACATACATTTACGGTGAGATGAACGTAACCACATGCTCAGATTGACCTTTCAACATGAATAAATGAACATCAAATTAATCGAGAAAACTGTAGTTGCTATAAAGTAGTCTAAAATTTGTTTGAAATGACTTGTCGTATGATTCTATTTATGGGCTTGATGGCTCATGCAGATTGAAGTCCTATGGAGCAAAGGAGAGAAGCCATTGCCTCCTCTTCACCCGTTGCTTATTAAAGGCAGGAATCTATACAAGTTAAAGACATTGAGGCAGGTGTGTCCTTGTCGGATCGATCTTTCTTCATTTCACCTGCTATATATGTATATATATCTTAGTCTTGCTTGCCAATTATTCAGAAATGGGAAAATGAAGGCGAAAGGGAGAAAATTTTATTAGAAAAGCATTCTAGAGGTGACCTCGCACGTTGTCACAGGGACGCACGCATAGAGCGAAGGGAAATGCGAAAGGCGATAAATGCAGAAGCAAATAGGTAAAGAAAAGCAACTCACTTCACATTCACAGTTTTCTGCCAAGCTACAAAGATATTTGCTGCTCAACATATTTCAGGGGAACTAGGAAACAAAACAACGGGCCCATTCATTCCACAAATCATGAGAAGCGAACTAGCGGATCTGTAAAGCAGAAGGATCTCATAACTGACTTGGATGATACAAGTTTTCACAACAAGAAACAGAACTATCCCGAAGCTAGTGGATCGAACTCGGGAAATCAGGGAAACCATTATAGACCGCCACCCATTGGTATCTCACATACCATTTTGCCGCCATTTGTTAGGGTGAATAACCGTGGCTTTGACCGTAGCTTCCAGCCAACTAGTTTGAGCAACATCGATAGGACGAACTTACATCATCGTGTTCATCCCAGAGATCAGAGACAACATGTTCAATCCCGGGATTACATGCGAAAGCAGATTTGCAGGTACTATGCTCAAGGACGGTGTCATTTTGGAGATAGGTGCAAGTATTTGCATGAACTTCCTGTAAAATATGACTAATCGCATTTTTACCCAATATTGCAAGATTTGATTGACTTGGTCCCTTCCTTTTGCAATACCCATATACTTACTACTGAATATTTATGTAATTTGATATCTGTTTTCAACAGTTTTTAGCTTGTCTTACATCCATCACACCCATAACTAGGTTAAATTTCAGAGAGAAAGAGCGATGAAAGTCTATGAACTTTTGAGAAGTAAAAACTTGATGGCTTTTCCATTTAAGGCGTGTGTAAAGACTAAAGAGTCGAACGTTTTCTAAGTTGTATAATGCCAACTCAACGAACTTTATGTTATGTTGTTAATCTCGAAAAATAAAAAAATAAAACCAAATAAAAAATAATATCGATCAATTTTATGATGAAGCTCGATTAAATAAAAAAGATTTATTCCTACACGCTGAAATAATAATAATTGAAATCGTTCTGTAATTTCGCCGAACCGCTCCGACAACAATTTTAGGTTTTTCTTATCATTCTTCGTAGTAATATTTTCTTTTCATATCCTAAATTCAATTCCTTTGACCTCTCTTCGTCGACCTTCACATCTTAATTGATGGAAGGTTAGCATAAATCTTAAAACCTTTTTATGCGTTCTGTTGCCACGGATTTTCAGATGCTTTGTTCGTGAATCGTAAGACGAGGTTTTCATGGTTTATCTCTTGCGTATGGTGACGTTAGCTGGTGGATACATATGATTATCTGCATCAATTAAGAAGGAGAAGTGATACGAATGGATTGGGTTTTCAGAAAGCGAAGCCCTCGAATTCGAGGGATGTTTAACGGATTATGCGCTGTAGTATTGATCTTCATGTTCTACAATCACGGAGATTTTCCTTCAAATAACCCCAAATTCAAGGAATCGGCATCAAGCCCTAATTTGAGCTCAGAAAGGGGATTTTCTACGACGAGGAGGGAAATGATCGAATCAAGCGCAGACCCTCTTCTTAAATTAAACGGCTCTGATCTCAATTACGTGGATATCACAAAGGCCCAATCTTGCTCAGGCGTGTACGATCACAAGGGTTACAGTAGCAGCTGTGAATTCTTGAAATCAAACACTCAATGCGAATCTGGCGGATTTTTCAATTACCTAAAGTTCTACTTCTGCGCTTGCAACGGTAGCTCGTGGGCGTTTATGGTACTTGGCGTTTGGCTCGCCGCGCTTTTCTATCTCTTGGGCAACACAGCAGCAGATTACTTCTGTTGTTCACTGTCGAAGCTATCGTCTCTTTTAAAGCTCTCCCCTTCTGTGGCTGGAGTTGCCTTGCTTCCTCTAGGAAACGGCGCGCCGGACGTTTTTGCTAGCATCGCTGCTTTCGTAGGCACAGGCGCCGGCGAAGTGGGGCTCAATAGCGTCCTCGGCGGTGCAGTTTTTGTCACTTGCATAGTCGTTGGAGCTGTTTCTCTAACCGTGGCTGATCAGGACGTTAAAATCGATAAGAAGTGCTTCGTAAGGGATATATTTTTCTTCATCCTAACTCTTACAGCCCTGTTGGTGATTCTATCCGTAGGTAAAGTGAGCGTCTTTGGGGCAATGGCATTTGTGTCTATATACGTAATCTACGCATCTTCGGTGGCTGCTAACGAGTTTCTTAGGAAGCAAGCCCATCGTCTGAAGCTGGACAGCGTCACCCCTCTGATTCCCGTCAGAGGAAGCGTGTTTGCCCATGGAACGACGCAAGACAGCGAAGAATCTGTGCTCACATCGTTGCTCGAAGTTGAAACTGCTAGTGAAGGTTCTCAGTCTCACGCTTCGTTGCCTCAGTGGATGTGGGCTTCGAATGTGGCTATATACTCTAACCAAGCCCTGAGAATCCCAGAACCAGACAAGGATATATGGGGATGGAACGACGAGGACTATGCAATTGACCAACAATCTTTCTCATGTTCGAAGCTTTTTTCCCTCCTAGAGCTCTCCTTGATAGTCCCACGACGCCTAACGATTCCCTTGGTCGAGGAGGAAAACTGGTCCAAATTATATACCGTTGGCAGTGCCTTTTTCGCCCCGATTCTCCTGGCTTTCCTATGGAGCTCTCAGGAGAACTTATGCTCTAAAAGTAGAACGATTGCCTATGTCTTCGGAGTTCTAGTGGGTTCGATCCTTTCGTTTTCTGCGTACAAACACACTAGGCAAGAACACCCACCTCAGAGATTCTTGTTCCCGTACGTCGTGGGTGGATTTGTGATGAGCATCGTATGGTTTTACATGATTGCTAACGAGCTCGTGGCTTTGCTCGTTGGCTTGGGCGTTATCTTGGGAGTGAACCCTTCGATTCTTGGGCTGACCGTTTTGGCTTGGGGAAACTCGATGGGAGACCTTTTCTCGAACGTGGCCTTGTCCATGAACGGTGGAGATGGCGTGCAGATAGCAATGTCGGGATCCTACGCGGGGCCCATGTTCAATACGCTGATTGGGTTGGGCGTGTCGATGCTCTTGGGAGCTTGGAAGGAGAAGCCAGGCTCGTTCTTGGTCCCGAGGGACCCGAGCTTGTACTTTACGTTGGCCGTTTTGTTGGCTGGGCTTATTTGGGCTCTCATTGTTTTACCTCGTAATGGTATGCGTCCTAACAGATTGCTTGGCTCGGGTCTTATTACCATATATTTGGTGTTTCTCTTTGTAAGAGTTGGATTTGCAATGGGTATTGTCTCGCTTTCTGTGTAGACAGAGTGTAATATATATATTCATTTTCTGAAAATAAAAAAAGATTTGTTTAGTATTTAGTCCATTGATCACTGAGAAACGATGGCATCCGAAGCCAAACGCGGCCTTAGAGATCGTCATAAACCGAAATTTTCAACATTGGGCAGCTTTTTCATCAAACCGACTATCACATGAATGAAAATTAGGATATAAAAGCGTTATATATAAAAATGAACTAAATAAAGTCTTAACATGATGAAGGAAAGAGCAAACTATAACAATTTCACAAGGATGTCTCTGATGACCCAATGAATCATCATCCCATGAAGCTTTCTTCCACTCCAACAAGCTTCACCTCGAGCAACTACTTGAAATCCTGCAAGTTTTCTTGAGAGATAAGCATAAATGTCGTAAGCCATTCGCGAAAGAATTGAATTTCGGGCAAAACGAACAAAGGTTTACACAGTCACGGGAAAAACCAGAATCGACTGGTCATGTATCGCGGTGGTTAATAGAACAAACTATGGGCGAAAAGATAATACCTATCAGATCAGAATTTATTGGCATGCTGCATAATGTGGGGCAAGGAAGATTGTGAAGCCAACTGGTCTGAACTTAGGGAAGGCCTTACACTTTGGTGGTTTGAACCAACGGAGTTGTTAGATCCTTGCATGACCATCTGATTTGCACTCCTAGTCTCGGGGCGTGAGGACTCCATTAGATTACGTATCTAGAAAATCTCAGCCTTTAAATAAGTCACAAACAGAGAATTTTTAGGGCCCAACTCAAGAATAGCAAAGGGATCTTTACCGTGTCAAGGCGCTTTTTGTGGATATCACTTGGTATCTGCAAGTAAATGGAATTGATATCAATAATGATGCACAAGTGATAGTTCATGGCTTCCTCAGGTAAACTACAATCAATTGCTTAGGACCTTACTTAAAAGGCTTGAAATCAGTGTTATTAGGAGGTAGTTTTGGACTTTTAATAGAACCAAATATGAAATAACGGAGATTCTATACTATGACTTCAATAACTGAAGCAATCATATACACCACCAACCTAGAAGACAAAAAAGCGAATAAAACAAAATGAAAAAAAGGTAAAGCTTACCCGATCCGAGATTTGTTTCTTTTCTTCACTCGAATACCCAGGAATAACCAGGTTCCAGTTCTTCTCTGCAATGATTCAATGTTTATTGACTATGAATGCATAAATGATAGCCAACCTCATTGTTGAGAGTGACTGCGCAGTACATCATTATTAAGTATGTGATATTTCTCAATTTCGATATTTATTGATTGATATTGAAGAATAACATTTCTGGAGCTGGATAGACTATAAGCAAATTAAATATGCAATTTAAAAATTTCCAGTCTGCAATGAGAATCTCTGCAGAAAGCAAATAATTGAGCACAAACCTAGATGTAGCAACACATCTTTTGCTTCCAGAGTTGGCGAGTTACGATGCTTAGCCAGAGAGCATGAAAAGGAAGTAACCTATACAATATATCCCAAGTTTGTTACCAAAGAGGAGCATGAAGAGCGAAATGATTGCTTGCAAATGCATACATGAAGTAATATTGCAGACAACTATATCACCAAAAATTGCATTTAGAAAAGGATAAGGATGACCCAAAGTCCAACAGGATGCATAGAGAAAAGCAAAAATGACTGAAGGCAAAAATTCAACACAAGATAGAAAATAAAGGACAACACTCGCGATAACTGAGTGAGAAACCAAAACAAACAACCATGAGTAAATTGATAGAGACAATGTCAACGAGTAATGCAAGCTCACCGAATCAATAAAGTTATCCGCAAGTTCTAAGATGATGTCTTCAACTTCAGGATCCAGTCTTCCATTAGGATCCACCTGCAAGAGAAAAAACAAGAACAATATGAGCACAAGGTCTCCATAAATCAATCAAACGTCATGTGGATAAAACAGTTTGACATTTTCTATGTCCCTTAACTAGTTAAACAACAAAACGCGGCTTGACATTACAAATATAGTTTACACTATTTCTAGATATAGTAGCGACCTAACACAACATCATGGTGGCACAACCTGAGAAACTAAATCTTGTATCTTTCTCTTTCCAACAAAATTATTGCTCGCTTCTGTCCCATGACTTGAACTACCACCTGGTGTGGTGGTTCCAGATGCAGTCGCATCAGGCTGTGACCCCGTCAAACTCACAGATCTCTGCCCTCCGTGAGCCATCATTCTCGGAGATGGCTGCTGATGGAAGTTCTGTTGAAGTGTTTGTTGCTGAAGGATCTGCTGCTGTTGATGTTGTTGCTGCTGGAAAGCCTGTTGTTGCTGTTGCTGTGATTGTTGTTTCTGCTGTTGCATCTGTGGGAGAACCATTTGTGATTGTTGCTGTACCATTTGAGACAACTGTTGTGAGTTTATCCCCATGGAGTTCTGCTGCATCTGAGAAGAAGCCAGCTGTTGCTGTAAAAGTAGCTGCTGCCGTTGTTGAAGACGGATAGACGAGTTAGGGGATGATATACCGGGCATTTGCTTTAACCACTGTTGCGCATTTTGCATCATCCCAGATTGTCCATTCTGAGCCATCGCGGAGATTTGAGCATTCATAAATGATGATCTCGAGATATTCTGGCCCTGTTTTTCATGGAAACCTTAAACATTAGATGCAGCTGATGACAGAAAATGGGAGTGTAAATCCTCGTGTGACACAACATAATCCTTGTAAACATAAACGCCAATATCAAACACTTCCGCTCCCAATCAATCAGAAATAGAGTATACTGTTCTGCTTTATATATCTCTACAGAGCAAGTAAAATGATTACGCGTCGTAAATATTCTATACCTGACCAGCAGTGAGAGCACTTTGTTGTGCGAGTTGCTGCCTTAGTTGTGCTGGGGTCAGCCTCTGCTGAGCATAAGGAAGTGTCCCATTTGCTCTTAGCTGAGAACTCAAGTTAATAGACCCCATCATTCCCATTCCGGGCATTCCCTGCAAGGACGGACCGGGGGAATTGCCCGGATGGAACTGAGACCCTTGCATGAATGCTCCTTTTTGCCGCGGCTACACCAAAACAGCATAATATATTAGTCACAAATGTATATAGACACACTCCTTTAGTTCATGCATAATTTCAAACTCCATCAAATTCATGAGCTCTCGACAAACAATGAAATCTTTGTTAAATAAAAACGATAACATATACTATATCAGCTATCACTTAAACGCATATGTCAGGATAATACACCGAGCGAAAGATTGACTACCAAACTCCCAAGGCATAAAACAAGTGTAAAACGACCTCGTCTGCCACATATCACAGTAGCACTATATTTGACATCAAACTTAGAAAAGTCACACTTGCCACAAAATTTCTGAAAAAACATAAACCACTTAACCATCAACAGTTCATACCGAGGTCAAAAACTGATTTTGCAAGTTAAACTGAGCTGCAGCTGCAGCTGCTTGACCAGACAACATTGGCAAATGACTTGTCTGCCCCATCAATTGTGATCTCGACAGATTCCCACTACCTATCTGTCCCATTTGATTCTGCTGCATTCCCATCTGATTCTGATGTTGGCCCATTTGATTCGGCTGCTGCCCTCCCACCTGATTCTGCTGCTGTCCTGATTGATTTTGCTGCTGTACCACAGTCTGATTCAGCTGCTGCCCTGGTAGATTATGTTGCTGCTGAACTCCCATTTGACTCTGCTGCTGCCCTAATTGATTTTGCTGCTGCATCCCCATCTGATTCTGCTGCTGCCCTAACCGACTTTGTTGCTGCATCCCCATCTGATTCTGTTGCTGACCTAGTTGACTTTGTTGCTGCACACCAACTTGATTCTGCTCCTGCGCTGATTGATTTTGCTGCTGTAGTCCAGTCTGATTCAGCTGCTGCCCTGATAGATTATGTTGCTGCTGAACTCCCATTTGATTCTGCTGCTGCCCTAATTGATTTTGTTGTTGCACTCCCATTTGATTCTGCTGCTGCCCTAATTGATTTTGTTGTTGCCCTCCCATTTGATTCTGATGCTGCCCTAATTGATTTTGTTGTTGCCCTCCCATTTGATTCTGATGCTGCCCTAATTGATTTTGTTGTTGCGCCCCCATTTGATTCTGCTGTTGCCCTACCATTTGATTCTGCTGCTGCCCCGATTGATTTTGTTGCTGCAATCTCATTTGATTCTGCTGCTGCCCCAATTGATTTTGTTGTTCCTGTACTCCCATTTGATTCCGTCGCTGCCCTAATTGACTCTGTTGCTGCATGCCCAATTGATTCCGCTGGATCCCCATTTGATTCTGCTGTTGTCCCCCTAATTGATTTTGCGGCAGCATCCCCATTTGGTTCTGCTGCTGAGTACCCAATTGATTGGACTGCTGTTGCCCCAATTGACTCTGCTGCTGTAGCCCTAATTGATTATTCTGCTGGCTATTACCGTTGCCAACGGCATTATTATTGACAGCAACGACGTTCCTGCTGTTCTGCTGTCGTATTGCATTATTCATAGCACCAAGGCTCATCTGCCCAGAAATCCCTGAACTTTGCTTCTGCTGTCTAACTAACCCTACTTGATTACTCATACTGTTATTCTGCATCTGATTAAGCCTAGAAACCGAAGGGTTCCTCTGTAAACCCTGAAAATTCGAACCCCCAGCCCCAATCAAATGATTATAATTAATAACGCCACCATTCGCAAGCGCGGAGTCGCTACTGTTATTCTGCTGCTGTAATTGCTGCTGGAGCTGCTGCAATTGTTGATGCTGAGGGGGTTGCTGCTGCTGCTGTGGTTGTGCCGATTGTTGCTGATTCTGCTGTTGCTGGTCGATCGACGGCGAGGGGGATCGTAATTGTTGGGAATTTGAAGGTTCGATGGGCTGATGTGACGATTGTAAGGGTTTTGGCGAGGATGATGACTGGGTCGAATTCTCCGCCATTTTTCCGAGTTTTGTGTCTGCAATTTTTGAATTGAATCGACGATTCACGTTTCATTTCATTGTTTTTGATTCACATGAACCGTCTTGTCGTGTGACCACGAGCTGTAAAACGCCGGTCCAACCGGTATTTTTTTTAATATTAAAAATAATAAAGAAATTCTCCTTAAACGCAAATCGACCTTCACCTAGAGCAGCGAGGGAATCTCATAGCTGAGCTGAGATATGAGAAGATTATCAGTCAACCCTTTTGGCTTTGATAACCATAAGCAAGCTCCAAACTCTTTGTCAATAGGGTTGGGATTTCTCTTTCAACATAAAGGAATGTTGGATTCCAACATAAAAATGCAATCTTTTCTAACATCTGGGCTTTGTTTGCAGTGATTTCTAACGTGCCACGTGGCCATGAAACGGTCAACAATTGTTCATACATATTCGAACACGTGGCCATCTTCTCTGGCACAAGTCCATCATACTCATACATATATGCAAGGCAAGAAGCTGATATATATCTCAATAGCAGTTGCACCAAAGAATAAGCCAATAATGCTGTGCTACTATGCCATGGTATCTCAATATTCAACATCCAACCTTGTCTTATTAAGAACATCAATGAGCCAAGCTAATGACGCCAAAAGAAGCTTTCTTCCTCACGCATTTGCTCGAAGCTCCTTAAGAAAACGAACCCTAAGACCAATCCAAGGCTCATCAACAAATTCATCACTGCAAACCCCAAAATCCCCCATTTCTAACCAAGACGAGAAAGATCCATCTTCCCACGAATCCAAGGTCTTGCCTTTCACAAAGGGGAAGCCTTTGGTCGGCTACAAAGCCGATGGCCCCTGTCCTAAAAAATGGCACTTGGGGTGGATGAGTCTGAGTGACTGCAAGTCTCTAATGGAGAATTCTGAACTGGGCGGAGCTTTAAATGAGGAATCTTTAGTTTACTTGGGTTGCGAAAACGATGACAGCGAAGGTAAACTGTACTGGGCAATCAACGTATCCCAAGAGGGCGACTTAACTTACCAGCTAAGAGCCAAAAACCTCAGCTTCGTAGAGCTGAAGACGTTAATGGTGGCCACAGATTTCTCAGGAAAAAACGCCAAGACCGACCTGGCCATCGCCGGGCGCGGCCGAGCACTGTTAGAATGGCACAAGACAGCACAGTTCTGCGGACACTGCGGCGCTAAAACAGTTTCCATAGATTATGGCAGGCGCAGACAGTGCTCGGACAAATCATGCAATAAGAAAACCTACCCGCGCGTCGACCCAGTGGTAATCATGCTTGTAATAGACCAAGAAAACGACAGAGCACTGCTAAGCAGGCAATCAAGGTACGCCCCGCGCAAGTGGACTTGCCTCGCCGGCTTCATCGAGCCCGGCGAGAGCTTAGAAGAGGCCGTGAGGCGAGAGACGCGCGAGGAGACGGGCGTCGAAGTGGGCCGCGTCGTGTACCACAGCTCTCAGCCGTGGCCCGTCGGGCGCGGCGCCATGCCGTGTCAGCTGATGGTTGGGTTCTTTGCGTACGCCGAGACTTTAGAGATCGATTTGGATGGGGACGAGCTGGAGAGTGCACAGTGGCATAGCAGAGACGATGTGAGGAAAGCGCTTGCTGTTGATGAGTACGATAAGGCGAGGGAGAACGCCGCCGAGGAGATTGGGAGGACGTGCGGCGGCGTTGAGAAGGGAGAGAATGCTCAGAGCGGCGGCGGCGAATCGGCGCCTATGTTTGTGCCTGGGCCGCATGCTATTGCGCATCATCTCATATCTTGTTGGGCTAATGGGGAAGAGATTATCTAAATAAATTTAAATAAAATTGTTATTTAATCAATTTATTTTTAACCTGACGTTTAAGCAAGCCAAATTGGGCCGTCCGATTAGGCCAACCCATATCAACGGCTAAACGTACGTAGATAGAAAACCCAGCTTTTAATAGATCGTCGTTATTGCCAACGTTTTCTAGGTTACTCGCACACACCTGAACCCCATCCATGATTGATTAAAAGACCTACACAAGCTTCGGTTTTTTTCGTCGTCCTCTTCTGGCGAAGTGACGTTGCTGTGGTACGAAGATCTGGTAAAATCTTGATTGCTACATCTAGAATCTGAAGTTGTTGATGCGTACTTGTGTGTATTCATGGGATGGTTTGGTTGGGCTTTAATCATCTCTAGCTTGGCTGGTTTGTTAGTGAATTGTTGGTTTGAGATTTTACTTGTTTGCCGGTCTGGGAGCTCGGAATTTTGATACATCCGATCATAAAATGTTTCTTTTATTTGTTTTTTTTGTTTCGTTTTTTTTTTTTTAAATTGGGAGAGTAGATATGATTATCGGTTTTACTTGGTGGATTGCTTCAGGTAATTACTCTATCGAAGATGGGGATCATTGAAAGGATTAAGGAAATCGAAGCCGAGATGGCTCGTACGCAGAAGAATAAAGCTACAGGTGTTTTTTTGAATGTTTCCTTAGGATTGCTCATGCTCTATCTTATGGGACTTCAGTTCTGATTTCGAATTTTGAATTGGATGACGATGCATAGAGTATCATTTGGGTCAGCTCAAGGCGAAGATAGCGAAATTGAGGACACAATTATTGGAGCCACCAAAAGTACGTTACTCTCTTATTACAAGCTGGGGGTTTTCTGCTATTTGGAATTGTTTCGTGATGACGCTCTTTATGATTTAGGGATCTAGTGGAGCTGGGGAAGGTTTTGAGGTTACGAAGTTTGGTCATGGACGTGTGGCACTTATAGGTTTTCCCAGGTTAGCCATCTTTCTTGAGTTGCAGAGTATATTTTAGGAAAAGAAATATAAATGCAAGACCAGGAACACTATCTGTTGTCCATTGCTTTGAATATTTTCCCATTATTTTCGTGGTTCCACTTTATATTGAAGTAGATTAAAGTTCTGATGTAAAGCAAATATTCTTGCAGTTTAATTAGGTAAATTTGTACTTACCGTTGGATATTTTTAAAATTATTTCTAGTGTTGGAAAATCGACTCTTTTGACATTGTTGACGGGAACACGTTCAGAATCAGCTGCGTATGAGTTCACTACACTTACTTGTATCCCTGGCATTATTCACTACAAAGATACCAAGATACAGCTTCTCGATCTTCCTGGAATTATCGAAGGTGCAGCTGAAGGAAAAGGTCGTGGGAGACAGGTAACTTCGAACTTGTTGAGTATAATTAAGGATTCTAACATGAATAACTCAGGAGGAAGTTAAGATGATGCAGACCATAATAGAAGCTTCTTAATTCGATTTCAGGTCATCGCTGTTGCCAAATCGTCAGATATTGTCTTGATGGTTCTTGATGCGTCAAAAGTGAGTAGTGGTGTTTATGTTACTGTTGACTTCAATTTTCAGCTATTTTATTTCCAAGTGTAATTAGCTAATGTATTGGATGGCTTACATGAACTGCATACATTTAGAGTGAAGGTCATCGACAGATCTTAACAAGGGAGTTGGAAGCTGTTGGCTTGCGTCTGAATAAAAGACCACCTCAAGTACGTATGTTTGAATTTCTATCCTTGTTTCTGTTTGATTTGCCAAACTAGTGGTGTGAGTTATCTACCTGTTCACCATTTACCTAATGGAGGCTCGTTATTGTATTTGGCTAACAGATATACTTCAAAAAGAAAAAAACAGGAGGAATTTCATTCAATAGCACGTTACCATTGACTCATGTGGATGAGAAGCTCTGCTATCAAATTCTGCATGAATATAAGATTCACAATGCAGAGGTGAGCAGACTCTTACTCAATGAAGTGCTGATTTCCCTAATTGGTTGCATTGCCAAGAATTCTTCCTACAGTTCTGTTATATTTTTTTTTTCTTTTTCGCATTGTTTTATGCAGATTCTATTTCGTGAAGATGCCACTGTGGACGATCTCATCGATGTTATTGAAGGGAATCGCAAGTACATGAAGTGCGTATACGTATACAACAAGATCGACGTTGTTGGTATTGACGATGTTGACCGATTAGCGCGACGGCCAAACTCTATTGTGATCAGCTGCAATTTACGGGTAATGTCCTTTCTAAAACCTTACCTTATACATATAGCCAATTGCCGTATCGTGTGATTATCATTAGTGCAACATATCACCCTCACATCGGAAGCTTGCAATTAAAATAAACGCATAAGGTGATAAGTAACGTTAGATTATCTCAAATATTAAAATCCAACTTGTATCTATTGCATCAACAGCTAAATCTAGACAGACTGCTTGCGAAAATGTGGGAAGAAATGGGACTTGTCAGAATATATACAAAACCTCAGGGCCAGCAACCAGATTTTGCCGAGCCAGTTGTCCTTTCTGCTGTATGTCTCTTTATTATGATCTATCATACGGATGATCCCGATAATCAAAGGCCATTGATCGATATTTTTTATTTTTAATAATAATTGTAGGGTCGTGGTGGGTGCACAGTCGAAGACTTCTGTAACCACATTCATCGAACCCTAGTGAAGGATATGAAGTACTGCTTGGTTTGGGGCACAAGCGCAAGGCATTACCCTCAGCACTGTGGTCTCAGTCATATTCTTCAAGACGAAGATGTAGTGCAAGTAGTCAAGAAAAAGGTAAGAAAAAAGAGAGAAAAAATCATTCGATTCGATTCGTAATACCCCAAAGAGTTTCGTAATGGCTTTTCCTTGCCCACTCGCCATCTATATGCATTTTCGTATTCTAAAACATATCTAAGAGATTTGAACATTTGGGCTGCCTTTTGTTTGACGCAGGAGAGAGAAGACGGCGGTAGGGGACGGTTCAAATCGCACTCTAACGCTCCCGCTAGAATCTCAGACCGAGAGAAAAAGGCTCCGTTGAAGACTTGATTGAAGAAAAAGGAGTCATTTTTCCTTCATTACTTTACTATCTTATGGTGAAAGACTTGTGATGGGGAATTTCTTGCTGTTCTTCCATTGTTGTCATGTTAGTTTCGATAACGTCGATGCCCGAAGAACTCGTCTTGCGGGTTTTGTTTAATTTATACGTTCGAGGAGTTTTGAGTTTGAATCACTATTATCTATGATCTTCTTTAATAACTGCTAATAGGTCTGTCAATTTAACTTAAATTACTATCCTATCACTCATTTGATACATGTACTAGTATCTCTGGCAGTCTATATGTGTGTAATAAAAAAAATTAATTATTATTAAATAGTTTTAATAATTAATATACAAAAAATAGAATTTGTTGGTTATTATTCTTTTTTTTTATTTTTTTAACAGAAGTAGAAAAAATCTGATTGGTCATTGAAACAGGTCAATTAACGGTTGATCCTATTCCATCACCCTTAATACAATAGAATATATACATGCAATTAATATTAAGCACATACATATGTGAGTAAATTGAAAACAAAAATAAAAAAATTTGGTTGTAAGGTTGATATTAATGGGTTAGCCAACCAACAAAACCCAAAAAGCCCAACTGTTGATAAATCAGATCGGCCCAATAAGCATAATAGAAAAAAGATTAGCGGCTAATCGAAATTGAAGGCTCGCAAAAATTTCGAGCGTTTTTTCAAACCCGCGCGCGCTTGCAAGCAAATTGATGGGCGCTCTTTTCTCTAATGGCGCCAACTTTCCCGCCTTAAGCCTCAGCACGGCTACAAAAGCTCGCTAAACAACAGCACAACTGCCCATCGCCGAGGTCGAAATCAAGAAAATCAACACAGTAGAAGGGCGAGAGGGAAAGGTTTCTTCGATCGAGACCTAGCGATGGTTGTAGCGTTAGGACCAGGGAAATTCTACGGTAGCAGCCTGCCGCGACCTAGGTTTTACACCGACGTGAAATTCAACGAGACTCGGGTCGATCCGCCGGTTTCTGTGATGGATCCGCTGATGAATTGGGCGGAATCGGCGCACTGGTCCATGGGTGGGCTCAGCATGACCAGGCACAGGCTCCAAGGTCGAATCGAGGGCAAGGTCGAAAACCTACGGAGGCAGAAGGAGAAGGAAGAGGTCGCAAGGTGTTCGACGAAACGTCAGAGGGATGTAGATGGTGAATCCAAGACTAGGAAGAGCAAGGGTAAGGATAAGGGCGAGGGAAAGAGTAAGAGTCCCTCATCTCCACCTCCGGCGCCGAGGGTGGTGAAGCGGCGCCGTGTGGTGGGCTTGGTGGATGAGGACTCTGAGGATGTAAGCGAGGAGAGGTCTGTGGTGAGGAAATTGAGCGATGAGTTTGAAAAGATTGCTAGAGAATCTGGGATGGTCACGAGAAGCAGCAGTAACAAGAGGAATGGCGGCGCAGCTAAGGTAGGTGATGAGAATGGCGATGGCTGTGGTGATCTTGAGAAGAATGGGAAGAAAACGCCGGTCAAGGGAAGAAGCATTAGGACTTCCCCACGGTTGGCGAAGAAAAGTGGTAATTGAGGGTTAGTGATTTGTAGATTAAGAACAGTTTCTTTCTGGTTTTAGTCGAATTTCTTCTCTACTATTGAATCTCTTTTAAGACTTTGATTTCTTGAGTTTTCTGCTTCTGTAATTGGGATTCTGAGGTAGCTCGTGAATGATGGGATTAGTGAATTGATGACTATAAACTTGTGTTTGCTTCAAGGTTTCTGTTTCTTTAGTGAATAAGCAATCGTTAGCATAAATGTTCATTTTTCTTTGCCTTTGCTCTGCTTTCAATCCATTTTGAATTTTGATTATGAGTTCAAAACAAGATTCCAATTTTTGCCTGTGCTTTTTCTTTCGTGATAGATAGATCAGACACCCATCATCTCCCATGATCATGATTTTTTTTTGCACCTTATATTATTAAACACACGATTAAGATGTTAACCATACACACAAGTCACAACTAGAATAATTTACAGTTCAACCCACAAAGCTAATATAAACTCAAAAATCACAATTTATATTAATATTTTTCCTTCACAAGACCATATTCATGTTCATCTCATGCACAAATAACTCCATATGATGACTCTGGGCAAGTAGTTTCATAAACAGGCAATTCATCTCCATAACTACCCTCCATTACTACTCCAATGGACCAAAGATTATCCAACTCAAACAAATCCGAACTCGCATAACTCTCAGCATCATCTTCCTCATCTTCGTCCTCGCTGGAATTTCCATCAAAGGTACGATTTTTTCCCTCCATAACACACGCCATGATAAGCTCCTCATGACAATTGATGCTTTCTTTCCATGTTTTCTCACTTTTCTGCCCTTCTCTATTGGGCCCATACGATTTAGAGTCTACGTCGAACCTCACCAACCTTTTAACGCCATCGACGACTTTGCCGCCCGAAGTTTTAAGGGACGGCGAATCGTCGTGATTAGCTACGACTTTAGTCGTCTTCTTCTTCAGATTATTCCCTTCGCCGCCGCCGAAAAGAAAAGAGTTCAAGAAAGCGGCGAGTTTTCCCCCGACGGGCGAAATGGGCTCCTTAAAATCTCCATAGATCTTCAAAGCCCTAGATTTCGCCTTCGAAAACCGCCCCCCTTCTTTCTTCGGGCCTTGACTATTATTATCATTATTCGAGCCAAGCTTGCTGAAGCTATTAGCCCGCCTTTCCACTCGGCTCTTGACGACGAGCCTCGCAGTACAGCCGGTTCGAACCGGCTTGGGCTGGGGGACGGGCAACGGCTCGGCGTTGGGGGACGAGTGGTTCGACAATGGGCTCGAGCTAGAGTTTGAGGTTGAATTGGGTCTTGGGTTGAGGTAATAATCAGACGAAGAGGGTTTCTTCTTCGATTTGGTATGATGATGACGATGGGTAATAGTAGTCTTCTTCTCCATCCACTTGTCGATCATGCAAGCTCGACGGTAATTTGCTACTTCTTCGTCGCTTTTGAAGGCACGGCGGTCATTTCTTACACTGTTGTGCTTCATTGTCGTGTAATGAGTATTGGATGGCGTGGTTTGAGTTTGAAAGGAAGAGAAGGAAGAAGGGCTGTTATGGCCGGAAGAGTAGCTTGCTATGGCTTTATAATGTCGGAGAAAGGTAAGAGATTTTGTAAATGATATCAAGAAATAGGCTTTTACTGTCTGCTGGGGGATTATCAAGAGCTGCAAAAGAGAATGAAAGGAAATGAATTAGGGTAGCTCTCTCTCTCTCTCTCTCTCTCTCGACAATTACTGACATGAGAATTACTACGTGTTGTGTTTATATATATACGTGTGCGTATCAAGAATTCAGACAAACACACGCAGGCATGAAAGAATTAGTAATGAGCAAGTGTTGGAGTGCTGCAAACAGTTGAGTAGACAAGGGCTATCATTTTGGATGATGGTAGTGAGGCACGCTTGAGAGAGAGAGAGAGAGAGAGAGAGAGATTTGCCTGTGCTGTATTCTAGTGATTGCTTTTATATTGGAGTGCAAGCCAGCGATTATTTCATTAAACGCACGAGCTGTATCATTTAATAGATTGAAGTACCTAGTTATTTAATGACATGTTTCCGATGCTATGTAGTAAAGTAGAGAACGATCCGTTTCTGTTTATGCGTGCTTGATATCAACTTAAACAGAGAAGTTATGCATACCATGATTGAATTGGAACTCGTGGGCTCTCTCTCTCCTTCACTGTTTTCTCATTATATTTTCTTTCTCACGCTCCAATAGTAAGTCGTACCCCGTCAAATTTCGAAGTTACTCTCTCCGTTTAGCAATTAATAAATTCTATTTGTTGGTATTCATTCGAATTACTTCAACGTAATAATAATGCAATCAAAATCTTGGACAAAATATTTTCTTGATATGGAAATCCAAAGACCACTATGGATATACTTACACATATTATATTCTATTGAAAAAGACCTCAAGTCTTACCACCAAGACTCCCTACTAGAAGAGGTTCCATTCTAATCCAAACCAATGGAGTCAACTAAGCAGTAGAAGGCATCTCTTCCTAACAACATGATGATAGACAAGACATCAACAAATATCAAGGTGCCATATCGCACTTTCTAGAAAAATAATGGCAGGCAGAGATAAATTGGTAGACCTTTGTAAAAATCATCAACTCTGTTCATAAATCATCAATGGAATGATTCGATATCTATCTAGAGAAGTTTCAGGATGACAAATCAGATGTAACTCATTAGCAACAAAGGCATAACCGTGTTATCATTCAAAATGCACACAACGACAAGCGACTGGCTTTTGTAAAATCACACAAACGAGGTGTGCTTTGGCAATCCCCAGGCAAAACAGACACCCATCACATGATACAATGATAAAACACATACATATGGAAGAATTATCCATCCAATTCAGTAAAACAATCAAAGATATGAGCAAACATCTCTTGCTTTAGCTTGCTTTACTTTTCGGACAAAAGGGAAAACTACACAAAACTATTCTATTGTCCACACACAAAGCAAGGGCCTTTTCCCAGCAGAAACAAAGTAAATAGAAAACATAATGAAGTTGGTAAAAGAAGAGTCCAATTTTCAAAATGAATTTGACCAGGTGCGAGTGAAATCCGAGATCCCAACAAGTTTGCAGCTTTATTTTGGTGAAAAAAGAAGAACAAAACATAAAAGCATACTCCTCCCATTGACAACCCACTCATATATTTAGCACAGCCTTTTGTGTTTTAAGAGCGGCTAACACATACGGAAAATTTTCAAAGTATGGAATACAGATAAAGGAACAAATAGTCATAGCTTCCTAACTTAAAGAGGGCTTCACTTCCAACATCATTAAAGAACGACCCAACTAATTTTGCTTTTTTCAAGATGGAAGCAGTAAAAGAAAGAAACACGCAGACTGCAAAATTTGCATGACATTCATTGGTATAAAAGTTGAAGCATCCTTGACATTTAAAAAGGCAAAAACATAAGGGTACCTACATCTAATGCCACACCCCTCGAAGCCACAGTCTCCGTTTCTTTCTGATTAGAAGTTTGCGGTCCAATTCATATGACCCATTTGTGGTTGCTGATAGGCACCAGCATGGGCAGCAGCAGCAGCATTCGCGGGTATGGTGTGACCCAGATGAGGACTTGCAATAGGACTTGGCTGAGGTGGATGATGGTACATTCCTTGGAATTGCATGTTTGATGATTGAGCAGCCGCAGCAGCTGGGTTGAACGATACTTGGCCATTGTGTGATGCTAAATATGCCGCATGAGGTGTTTGTCCACTAATGTTGTAATAAGATGCTGACTGAAGACTTGGCATGTCCCTCGGATTCAACCAAATTTCAGATGTCTCTGCCTGCAACAACAGAAAATAACAGAGTTCTGAATAAATCCTAGATCAATAAGGAGACACTGTGCTTTTACCTGCTGAGCGTTTGGAACAACGTAAGGACTGTCTTTGTACTTGAGCCTAGAGGCATCTTCAAGGCTTCCCACGAGCCCAGGCGTACTAATAGCATAACCAGCTGGACTGGTAAAATTTTCAAACCCAGTAGGAAAATTAGCGGAGGGCATAGGCTTGAATTGCTGCATCCCATACTTGACACCACTCTGAGTCAGATGGGAGCTATTTCCTGGCATGAGCATGTAACTGCTTCCATTTGAAGGATGAGGATAGGCAGGATTGTTTGAATAAGAAGACATCGGAGGAACATAGACGGGAGGTAGAAACGGACGATATGGCATGAGATTAGCAAACTGCGAAGCAGGCATTTGGGGATACATTTGAGCCATATGCTGCTGTTGTTGTACCATCGAAATGGTGGATGCAGGAACAGAATTTGTATACATGACCTGAACAATGATTCAACCAAGAGTTGAGAGAAAACATTCAAACCTTATTTATCCAATCAATTTAATAAGCTAATTGTTTAGTTTGATTTCATCCGAAAACGGATTGATGTTATGTAGAGTAACCACATTACATGACAAAAATGATAATTACAAAGGAAGACAATGGCATTTAAGTATTCCATGCTAACCTCTTTCGGTGATGGCAGACCAGGTCCTGTAATGGTTTCATCAACTGGGTGGAAGTATGACATATCCATCTGAGGTTCATAACCCTGTTATCGAACACGACATAAAATAAAGTACCTCAGCATATGGACGTTAAATAAGCTCTATTGGAGCTAACATTTTCAGACTAATGAATGGAAGGTAGCAGCTATCAGAAAGAGAACTGAGATTCTCTCTCTGCTAACAAACTTGTCACACGTAAGTAATTGATGCTAGACTTACCGAGAAGCTAGGCAATTCTGAAGTTCCTTGCTGCTTCTGTGAGTCTGAATTGTAAGATGGACTGCTGTCCCGTACCAATCCAACGCTAGCATTATTTTCAGGACGTTGCGGACTTAAAGAATCTTTTTTCTCAAACAGTTGCCGGTCAGACTCGACACCTGAAGCAGGAGAACTGGATCCTAAGCTTTGGACTGAAGCGTCCGCCATCGTCAACTGTCTATTACTGGAAGGATCACTTTCTGAAGATTCTGGTGCAGACATTGGGACACTGCAAACCATATACAAAGGGGAATAAAGGAAACTTAACAATACTCAGTTCTTGGTAGAAGTAACACTCAAACAAATTAGGCAGGCAATTATCAACCGTTGAAAGATGTTCCATCGAGGAAAGACATTTGAATAACATTGCGACGTCAGCAATCCAAATTAGCAATGTGAACGAAATTTAATTAAACACACCTCTCAGAAGGTTCAGTAGATAGTTCTTCCGACCCATTTGAAACAATGAAGTCCGAATTCATTAAAGAGCCTAATTGAGTCCCCAGGCTGCCAAAGGTTAGCCGGCTTCTGTCCGACTCCGAGACATGGATATGAGCAGCTATAATAACATTTTGATTCTCAGACAGGTCTAATCTAGACATGTTCTCTTGCATCTGAACGGCATCTGTCTTCAAGTCCTCTGGATTGGCTGCTGGAGGAGAGGCGGGAGGGGCTTTTATCACACCAGGACAATTGATACTTGGTTTGACAATTGATTTTGGTTTCCACTCCTTGTTAGGCTGAGCAGCTGGACATAAGAAAGAATCAGTGATGTCTTCACTCTTAAAAGTGAAGTAATCTGGAAAATAATGATGTAGGAACATAAGAGAAAAAACAAGAATTCAAAAACATCACCCTCCTATCATCTGTTAAAACAAAACATGTCCTCCTCCACGTGATTCATCAATACTCAATAATATGCTATAGGGACATCAACACAGAGTCTCAAATAAAGTAACAGTGTTCGAGGACATATACCTTTATGGCGGCTCAAATTTTGGTGAGATCTACCATTATGTTGATAATTTGAAACGGGTCTGCCAGCAGAACGAATGGGTACAGATTCAGGTGCTTTATGTCGACTGGATTTGTCACTTTTAGATACCACAGTCAATGATCTCGATGAGTTCAAGTCGTCGTTTTGTGCTAATTGTGCACGAGGCAAAGGAGATCGCTGAGATGATGCACTTTTAGTAGGATGTTCCGATGATAAACGTCGAGGCCCCACCTCACGCTTAATGGCTCCATAATTGGCAGCTGGTCTTGCGTTAGAGGATGGCACATGAAAAGGATCAGAAGAGGCTGAATAAACTCCCACTACAGAACTGCTAGGGGAATCTGACGAATGATTCTGGGACTCATTTGCCTTCTTTTGAACTTGCGACGAATCAAAAACTGGAAGGCGCTTCTCACTGAGCTCCTTCCCTTCAGAACTATCTGATTTGGGGTTGTTAATTTTCCCAGGTTGCGGTTCAGTAGGAACATCTAAAGCCTGAGTAGAAAGCTGACCCATTCGACGAGTTTGGTGCCCGGGACTGCTGTTCAATAGTTTTCATGAAAATAAGCAACTAATATGACCAAGTAAAAAATTTACATGTTACTTACTATTAGCGGTCTAAAGAAAAGAAAATATGTAACATTCTAATACCTGAAAAGGTTCATTAAAATTCATGAGATGATAAATGCAACCTTACCTCTTCAAAGACTTGTCAAAAACAATCATCTTGCTAGTAGCAGTTGAACTTTGAGCAAGCTTTGAATCTCTTCTGGAATTTTGAGCAATTCTATTGTCTTGAACAGCACGAAACTCTACACTGGCTCCTGCATCACGTTTAACTGTATCAATTCTATTGACTACAAAGCACAATAGCTCATAGGCGACAAGGTTTAACCAATGGGGTGTGGTTAACTCCTTAAATTAAAATTTTCATCTTGAACCCAGAGAAGACCCAATATCTCATGCAAATATAAATAAAACTAAGTCCGAAAGATATGATATTACCAGATGAAACATTTCGACCAGTTCCAACTCTCTGAGAATCATGGTCGACATATGAATTGTTTTTAACTGGCACGCGAACAGTCTCAACTTCGCTAGTTTTCCTTGCTTCCTCGGAAGCAGAACTCTTGGACCCTTTACTCTGAGATAACATAGATAACGGATGCTATTATAGGCATCTTCAAATAATACTAAGCTGAAAGATGAAAGGACTGACATAAAAAAGCACAATTTCAAACCTCAAAGATTTCAACATCCATATTAACCCCAAAAGAGATAGACGATAAATTTAAACCAAGATCAAATAAATTATAAGGATCAGATATCAAATTTCTCAAGTTTCCACTTGGGTTCTTAAGTATTTTAACATGCTTAACCCAAACACACAATCTGGCATATGGTAAAGAAGCGAATACCTAAAGCATATGGCTGTACGATATAACTAGAAATAATCTAGCATAAACAAGGCGAATAAAGCAACTTAAATACACACCTCCTGTCTTCTGTCTCTTCTTCTCTTCACCAAATGAAATGGATCTACAAGAAAAGCGACAAGAAGGTAAAATACTGAAATGATACAAACACGAGAAGAGATAAAATCGAAAATAAAATATTCGACAAACACGAGAAGAACTAATCTTTCCAATAAAGAGAGCCCAACCTTGATTTAAAAGTCTTTGAATAGTTTCGTAAGGATCCATGTCATTCTCCTTTAGCGCCACATAGATATCGGAATCAGAGTGATTCCTCACAACTTCTTTGATCGATTGTATCGTCCTACGCACACCAGCCGATAAAACCTGAGCACCACCCTCGGTCCTCGAACTCGACACCATCTCCAAAATCGAAATTCGTTTAGTACGCTTTCAGAAAAAAAGCCCTAGCAACAAGTTAGGGTTTTCGGGGTTTATAAAATTGGGTGGGACAAAGAAGACGATAACGGCTTAGAGATAAACAAGGCTAAATGAAAGGGTTTATGAAATCAAATAGAATTTATATTCCACTTAATTGTCGGAAAAGTAAAAGCTCGAATGGCAAAATCTCATCGTAAATGAAATTCCAATTTCTATCTATTATTGTAAATTGTTACTATATTTTAGTCATAAACAATTTAGCGACCAAAGTGCCTATGCTTTAGAAAGCCTTGTATTCTAAATATGCTTTGAATGGCTTAAATGGGCTTGTCTTGGGCTTGACAGCTATCCTATTAGTTGATTATTATGGGCAGATTTGGATTGTCCAACAAATATAAATGAGATTGATATTTGAAATTCAGGCAATAAATCTTCAATAATAATACTTTTAAACTTTAATGATACGGAAATTAAATCTACGTATATTTGGTGTGGGGCCCGCGGATTCGTCAACTATGTCTCAAATATAGTTAAACGAGTCCGAGATTCAAATCCGCCACGTCACTGTTCACTGCTACTGTGTGTGTTCTTTCTTTGAGCTGAAACCCCAACAACCATTTATTTATTATTTTGTTTCTCACTCTTCTGAAAAGTTGAGAGAGAGAGAGAGAGAGAGAGAGAGAGAGTGAGAGGAGCTAAGTTAATTTAGGGAGATGGACGCACATCCTCGTACCGTTGAACAGGTGTTCAAGGATTATAAGGGTCGTAGAGCTGGAATCGTCAAAGCCCTTACTACAGGTTTTTTAATCATGTTTTGTTTTGTTTTCTGCGTGGGTATGTGTGGGTTTGGATAATCGCGTGTATGTTTTATGATGAATTTTCTGGCTTTTCTGCAGATGTTGAAGAGTTTTTCCAGCAGTGTGATCCTGGTAAGGCGTTTTTCTTCTTGTGATTGATTCTCGTTTGTTTCTGATCGCCCCCCTTTTTTTGCTTTTATCTGTTATGATCGTGGGATTTTTCGTTAGGTTAATGCTGTAAAATTGCGTCGGTTCAATTGGTTTAGTTTGGCTAATCTTCATACCTGATACGATTATTTGTTTCTGTTTCTGTTTTTCTTTTTTGGGTTTAATTCAGCAAGAGTGTGATTCTGTAGTCTCCAATTGTAGTCGTAGGTCTTTGGCTCTCAATTGTTTATTTTTCCTATGGACATCAATTCGTGATTCAAGCAGACTTAGGAATGTCTAATGAGCTCACACATTTTCCTTGATTGACCTTTTCTTTAACTAGTCCATCACTGTTTGAAGCTTTGTCCTTTGGCTAATCGCAGTTCCATCGTTAACTGCAGCTCTTCCTTGTTTTGGGTTTTGGGCTTGCCAAAATTTTCCTGTCACAAAATGCTAAAACATCGATGTGTATATGTTCTTCTTTTGCAGAGAAGGAGAACTTGTGCTTGTATGCTCACCCTAACGAGCAGTGGGAGGTCAATTTACCTGCCGAAGAAGTCCCCCCCGAACTCCCTGAGCCTGCTATTGGTATCAACTTTGCGAGGGATGGAATGCAAGAAAAGGACTGGCTAACGCTGGTCGCTGTCCACAGTGATGCTTGGCTGCTTGGAGTTTCCTTCTATTTCGCAGCAAGATTTGGTCTTGATAAATCTGACAGGTATATCGTCATATCGTTATGAACTCAGTTTTTTTCCCGGAGAATTCTTTTTTTTTTGCCTGCTTTTAATATGTTCTTTATGACTTTTTGGTCTTCATATACCCTTGCTCGTTTTATATTTTTCCTCAGGAATCGCCTTTTCAACATGATCAACAACCTCCCTACTGTTTTTGAAGTGGTGAGTGGTGCTGCCAAGAAACAACAGAAGGACAAGTCTTCACTCTCGAATCATAGTGGCAGCAAATCTAAGTCAAACTCCAAACCTGTAAGATATTGAGGGCTTTCCTAACTCTCGCGTTACCTTATAGAGCGATGTTTTCTTTCTCCAAACGGTTAGGCTACCCAACTCATATCCTTTTGTTTTGCTTGACTTAAAGCCAGATAGTGCCTGATAAGTGATAGCAGCTATAGTATTTAGTCATTTAGTACACATCTTCACAATAAGATTATGATTTTCTGTCTGTGTTCTTTTTCTTGAATTCATGGACATTTCAAAAATCAGGGAAGATCTTCGAAACCGCTGCCAAACGATGAAGAAGAAGATGGCTCGGACGAGGAAGACGATGAGGAGCATGGCGACACGCTGTGCGGCGCCTGTGGTGAGAACTACGCATCAGACGAGTTTTGGATTTGCTGTGACCTTTGCGAGACTTGGTTTCACGGTAAGTGCGTTAAGATCACTCCTGCCAAAGCCGAACATATCAAGCAGTACAAATGCCCGTCGTGCAGCAGCAAGAAAGCTCGCACTTAGCCTGCAAGTTTCTAGCTTTCTGTCAATTCTGTAAGAAGACTCATATTATTATTCCTTGGTTCTTAAATAGTATGTGTCTATTTCCGAAAATTAGCTGCAATTTCTGGTAACAACTTATCTGTGGTAGGATTTGAAATAGCTCCGTTGGTTTAAGTTCTTTAAGACATCAAGGATTTATTCTAAATTGGCTTTTCTGTTAGTTTTATATCTTCAAAGGGTCTTTCTTAACAGATTCAATGTCTGCAATAACATTGTCTAGTCCATTAATGTAGTTCTCTCTCACACACACACAAACACCATTTTTGTTGATGTTTCGATGATCTCATCTAAGAACTCTATTCGTGCTGCGAACTCTGCTTCTTCGCCTCGGCCTTGGGAATATGCCTTTGAGCAACTCTTTGGTATTCTCACCGAGGAACTGAGTCTGGTTTTTCTTGGAAGATGGTATTCTATTTCTTTCCACTATTCAGCAACGGACATTATTAGCCTTGAAACCCATATACTGTCATGAAGGTCAAAGTCATAATCATTACCAAGAAACTGTCATTCAATCTTCTATTACAGCAGTCCAAATTCGAAACTAGAGAGGTTAAAAACGGAAATGCGATTCTGCTCTGACACAGTGTGCAAGTATACGTTTATTACAAAGAATGAAGAGGATTTCGTTCTTGGGTCTAGTCTATCTATACATGGCATGGTACGCTGATTTTGACATGTTAGAATACTCAAGTCATTCAAGAATACACGTGTCGACGTCCCACTTGAGTTCACCAAGAAGTCAACTCAAGCAGCCCACAGAAATGGATGGAACGAAAAACAAAACGACCCTTACTTCTTCACCTTCTGCTGATCTCTCAATCATCAAGCTAACGCTAAGAGCTTCACTCAGATTAAAGAAAAAGAAAAAAGAAAGTCTAATGGAGCTCGAAGAACAACAGAAGCTCGATGGCTTTAAAGGCCAAGCGAGGCTACCCCAATTCGCAGTCCCCAAGCGATACGATCTCACTATAAAGATCAATCTTTTTGAATGCAACTTTTCTGGGAAGGTATCAATCGATGTTACAGTTAAATCAGCCACGAAGTTCCTAGTCTTGAACTCAGTGGAACTCGACGTACATAGCGCGTCCTTCACCACGTCTAACGACAAGGTTTTTTTTTTACACCTTTCCTCTTACTTAACTACTGCTTATTACTCTCTTGTCCGAATAAAAAGGGTCTCTTTATCGCCCCTCTTTTTTTCTCTCATTGCAGAAGTACGTTCCATCATATACGGCGGCCGACGCTGGCGATGAAATCCTTACGATTTTTTTCGAAGAGCCTTTGGAAGTGGGACATGGCGTTTTGGAGATTACGTATTCTGGCGTTCTTAACGAACACTCGAGGGGCTTATACAAATGGTTTAGACGCGCGCATTTCTTTACTTTTTAGTTTCTTTTTCCGAAGCTCGAAGTAATGGCTGCCTTAATAACCATCGCAGCACTTACTCGGACAAAGGAGAGAAGAAGAACGCCACGGTGACTCAGTTCGAGGCCGTCGATGCGAGGAGATGCTTCCCTTGTTGGGACGAACCCGCTCTTAAGGTGTGTGCGTGTGTGTGATAGTAGCTACCTGTGGGGTTCCAGTTTAAAACCAATTAGCAATAGAGGGAGTAGCTAATTGCAGTAAAGAATGTGATTTCTTTATCTCCGATTAGTGCATGAATCTCTCGTTCTTGCAGGCCACGTTCAAGATAACCTTAGAGAACATCCCCACGGAGCTAACTGCACTTTCCAACATGCCGTGCTCCGAGGAAATAAGACTAGACGACGGAAGCTTCAAGAATGTCCATTTTCAAGAATCCGTAATGATGTCTACTTACCTCGTGGCCTTCGCCGTCGGGCAATTCGACTACATCGAGGGCGTTACTAACGCCGGTGGGTCCCACAGACTTGCTACTATTACAAGAGATTTCTCGGATCCATTCTTTCTTTTGTAGATTATACAGCAACGACTGCTCCTAATAATGCAGGCGTTAGGGTTCGTGCGTACGGTCCAGCCGACAAGATCAAGAGCGGGAAGTTTGCGCTCGACATCGCAATGAGGGCGCTCGATTTTTTCGCCGAGTAATTCGTCTTCCTCCTCTCTCTCTTTCCCCCCTTTTGCGGCTGTATGGAAAAATACGACTCGAATTTTCGCAAAACTTTCTTAAGGTACTTTTCGACGCCTTATCCCCTTCCTAAGCTAGACATGGTCGCGGTCCCCGTATTCTCGGGCGGAGCGATGGAAAATTACGGTTTGATCACATACAGAGAGTCGGAGCTATTCCTAGACGAGTCGCACTCTGCGGCGTCCAACGTTCAGAGAGTACGCCTCGGCTTCTTTTTTTTATCCATTTCCCCTTAGTTCTTTTTTTGTTATATCTCATACTTTTCGTGACAGCTTACCATAGTCGTGGCTCACGAAGTGGCTCATCACTGGTTCGGAAACTTAGTCACGATGGAGTGGTGGACTCACCTATGGCTCAACGAGGGTTTCGCCACATGGGTTCGGTTTTCTTTTCTTTTCTTTTCTTTTTTTCCGTGAAGGGTTTAGGGTTCTTCGACGCTGTTTTCTCGGCCTTAAGATTCTGCTATATCCGTGGTGATAACTAACAGGTCAGCTATTTGGTAACCGATATATTCTTCCCCGAGTGGAAGATATGGAATCGTTTTCTTCAAGAGACGAAGGAAGGCCTGCAAATGGACGCGTTAGAGAAGTCCCATCCCATAGAGGTAAAATATGCTCGACGACAATCACATACCACTAATACTATACGTATAACACCGTGTACGTGTGGGCAGGTCGAAATTCCCGAGGCTCGTTCGGTCCTCGAATATTTCGATGCAATAAGCTACAATAAGGGCTCCTCAGTTATTCGTATGCTTCAGAGTTATCTCGGGGATGAAGTCTTTCAGGTAAAAATCCCTTACGTAAAACCTAACATATTCTCATTTTCGAACTATTTACGACGCCGCTCGTGCTCTTGGCCGAGTTTTTTAGGAGTCGTTGGGTTCTTACATGAAGAGGTACGCCTTTCGAAACGCCAAGACGGAAGATTTATGGAGCGTTCTTTCCGAAACGTCGGGAGTTGGGGTCAACGAGATGATGAACACGTGGACGAAGCAAAAGGGTTTCCCAGTTATATCGGTGGGAATCGCCGATGACGGCTATTGCTTGGAATTCGGACAGGTAATCTGCTATTTGAATTTTACAGTACCTTCAAAAAAAAAAAAAGAAATCGTTAGTCGACGAGAGAGAACCCGGATGGTCCGCAGTGTCGTCTACCCTATTGACCAATTTAGTCTCCGATAATGTCGATTTTGGACCAATTTAGTTCTCCATCATTGAATCATGTGAAGTTAGGGCACGAAACTGAAATTTTTCCTCCAAAATTCGAACTGAGCACTCTGCTTCGTCGAGCTTCATTAGCTGTAAAATCATGCGAATGTTCTGAATACGATACTTCTCCTCACTCGACTCGTTAGCATTTACTCGCTTGTTTTTCAGAGGCAATTCATATATTCTTCTGCTGATTCCGAGTATCGATGGATCGTCCCCTTAACGTTGGCCCTCGGTTCGTACGACGAGCAAAAGACATTCCTACTCGAATCGAAAGTCGGGAAACTGGCGATCGACGGCGGAGATTCGCCGAGCCACGTTTGGATTAAGTTAAACGTCGACCAAGCAGGGTTTTATAGGGTGAAGTACGACGGTCGCCTCGCTGCTCGACTGATGAAAGCTATCGCCGATGGTAGCTTATCGGCAGCAGATGAATTCGGTGAAAATTCCCGTCTATGTTTTTACTCTTAATAATCGACTTCGACTACGCACGCATATATTCTCTCGCGTTTTTTTTTCAAGGAATATTGGACGACATGGCGGCCCTTTGCGAGGCTTGTTTGGTACCGTTCTCGTCTCTTCTTCGCCTGATCGATACGTACAAGAAGGATCGTCTCGAATACGTGGTTTTATCGACGCTTATCGACGTAACTCTACGCCGCCTTTTTTTTTCTTCTTTTTTTTTTCGAGCGCCGCTTAGTTTCATCCGATTTTTCGTCTGTGTGTTTCTTACAGGTATGCCATGGTGCTTCGGACGTCCTTAACGAAGCCTTACCTGAATCTTTTTCTCGTCTGAAGCAGTTCTTCGTCAGCGTCCTCCAAGTACATGCAGAGTGAGAGCTGTTCAAATTATTTGTCCCACGTCGAAAAACTAACTTCAATGCAAATCAAAAGGGTCTTTCCTCTCATCACCAATTGGTTTTAGGATGAAACTCTCAATTTAACAAGAACGTTAGCGAACATTGAGGTTTTTTATTTTATTTTTTTGTAATAAAACACAACCTAAGGGTGCAAAACATTGCACGCAGAAAGCTAGGCTGGGATCCAAAGGACGGCGAGAGCCAACTAAATGGGCTAACGAGGGGCGAAGTGTTGCTGGCTTTGTCCAAATTCGACCATCATCGTACCGCCGAGGAAGCAATAAATCGCTTCGAAGCATACTCAAAGGATCACAACAGCTCTTTGCTTCCAGTCGATTCGAGAAGAGTAAGATCGAGACTTTTATTTATTATTTATTTATTTTTTATGTTCGTCTCCTCGTAACGGTAGGCTGTCGTTCTATTTGCAGGCCATTTACACGGCTGTAATGAGGAAGACGACTAGTTCGGATAGAAGCGGTCTGCAACGCCTTCTTAATATCTATAAAGGCGCCGCCGCCGAGCATGAGAAGACTAGGATTCTGCGTAAGAACTCTATTCGACGTGTAAATAACAACATATCTACGCTCGAATTCGAATTCTCGTCTGAATTAATGATTTTCTACCTTTTGCAAAAGGATGCATAGCAGCTTCTCCCGACCCTATCGTAGTCAAGGAGGTTCTCGACTTTCTGCTAACCGACGAGGTAGTCTGCAGAAAACTACGAATTTTTTATATTTCATCTGATAAAACCCCCTTTTTTTTCTCTTTCTTTGCAGTTCCCAAATCAAGACGTAGTTTACGTGCTTCCAAATATCAGTCGAGAAGGCCGAGCTACTGCGTGGACATGGCTGAAGGTACGAAAATTCTCAGACGATTCGAAGAAAGGGAAATAATCGCTGTTGCTTCGGTCATAAATGAACTTGTTTTTTCTCGCAGGCAAACTGGGACTTTATACTGAAGAAATGGGGAACAGAGATGCTCCTTTCGCGTTTCATACGCGATATCATTACGCCCGTAAGCCCTTTAACAACCAAGATGTCCTCCAAAGGCGAACGCTGGTCGAGAAATTTTTAACCATGGTTAGCTTTTTATCGCAGCTATGCAGCTATGAAATCGCAGATGAGATCGAGGGCTTCTTCGCCGGCCGTTCGATTCCCTCCATTGCAATGGTTCTGAACCAAAGCCTCGAATCCGTGAGGATCAAAGCTAAGTGGATAGAGCACATCAAGAAAGAGGAAGAACTCATCCAAGACTTGCTAATGGAATTAGCTTCCAAATGAGATTCATGCAAACACTACTAAGATTTATACTTTCCCGTCTTATATACTTTGCTATGATATCATACTAATCTATGGCACGGATCATCTATGTTGGCTTCTTACACATCTACCTTAAAATTTTCCCAGAAACAGACATAAAAGTTCAGATCAACATTGCCTCTGCATATCATATATACTTCCTCCAAGCCCTCGCCCCCGCCCGCCCACACACACACGCACACACAAACCGAACGAAGCTTTTAAAAGTCCATTTGGAAAAACGAATGGACCGAGTTAAACGCTTTAATCCATGCTTCTGCTATATATATTATAACTGAGAAACTATTTCACAGAAGAAAAAGAGAGAAGTGAAAATCAAGATTTGGTCTTAAACTTCCTTTGAGCCTTCAAGTCAACTACGACGACGGATACGTTATCTTTGCTGCCCCTTTGGAGAGCAAAGTTCGATAGGTACTCCGCGGCGGATTGTGAGGCCTGGTCAACTCCTTGTCCTCGGTCGGTCAAAGGGCTCGCCCCGTTTTTCTTGTGCCATATTAGGATACGTTTCCTTGCAATTTCGCACGCTTCTTCGTTCGTCATTACATCCCACAAACCGTCAGTTGCAAGAATAAGGCATTCGTCTTCTCTGGCCCGAGGCACGAACATCACTTCTGGCTCGGGTATGATCCAGGGCTTCAGGTATCTGTCGCCTGATAAAGCAGAGTGAGAGAGATATAGAGAGAGAGATAGAGAGATTGAGAGAGAGTTTAGCAGCACAATGCTATCCATGTCAATGAAACTAAGGTTAAATGATAAAGCTAACGTGAATCTGCAGGAGACTCCTCATTGAGAAGATGAGCCCATAAGAAACTCAAAGTGCAAGTATATACACGATCATTGCAAGAAGATCAAGAAAGCTGAATGAATGGTTATTGCTAATGCGTTGATTCACATACCGATAGCCCTCGACATGGCAAGAACGCCGAAGACTCGGTGACCATTCCACTGTATGACTTTGCCATCAGAAGCCAGGATTCTTGCATATTCATCTTCTCGATCGGGCTAGTCAGAGCCATTACAGCTTCTTATTAAATCCACGATAAAATCAAGGAAATTTGGAATAAAAGCTAACAAATTTGTCGAAATCAGCCTTAAGAGAGACTTACTTTATGATCCACGGACAAGGGCATGGCTTCTTTACCACGATAGAGCACAGCCCTCGAATCTCCACAGTTGGCAACTATGATGTGAGACGAACAGACAACAGCAACCACAGCCGTCGATCCTACGGTTTCTGGGATGACGGGTTCGACGGTGCAGATCTTCTCATCCAACGGTCTACTCGCTTTCCCGCTAACCTCATCGTCCACTTTTGAAAAGCAAGAACGAAAGACTCTCTCCCATTGGGCCTGCCTAGTGTCGGCGGTAACACCGTTTAACGGAGCCTTTTCTTTGTCGTTTTTCAGCTCCTCGAGCAAAGCTAGGTGGACTCGATCATGACAATAGTTTGCTACCTAGAAAGTACGCTTCATAAGCTACTTGTTTGTCCGACAATGTTATTACACGTTAGGAAACTAAAATCTCAAACCGTAGAGCGATAAAAAGATCGATAAGCATGCTATTGGGCATTCTTTAATTACAGCACAGTAGCAAGGATCAACTATTTGACTTTACACCATTCAGAAAACAAGGTCTCGTATTAAGAAATTAATGGCTCGGGTAATAAGACAGGGTTTCTCCTCCTATACTCGAATCCTGACAAAAAAATTCTAATTCTGGTAAAAAATAAACCATTTCTGAATACCATTTATCAGAAAATATATGTATTGATATATAAGGAGGTAGAGGCCCGTAAATTCAGTCTCATCAACAGTTTAATTACCGTCCACAGATCAGCGTGGACTTATCTGCAATAACAGAATAAGAAGTAATCAGACAAAGATCGAATAAGACAAGCCAGACGTCACCTGAGATCCACCATGCCCATCGTAAACTCCGAAGAAATGGGAAGTCAGGTGAGTCAACGTTTGACTAATGCCAGCAGTACCATGATCGCCGATGAACATCTTGATTGGAATCTTCGCAAAATGAGGGGCGGCCACCACGGCGTCTTCCATCTCAGGTCTGTGCCCGATAACAGATTTCGAACCCCAAAGGGGAAGGCAGTCTAACTCAAATACGCTCTTAACGCTCCCTTTGGCCCCGCCGATATCGCTCTTTTCGCCCGGCAACTGAACAGAGACGACAGAAGCCTTAATCTTAGGCTCGGTCGAAATTTCTTCGTTAGTGTCTGAAGCTAAAACCTTCCCATCTGCATAAGATTTCGTCTTGATTGGTTCTCTCCTCTAAGCTGATCACCTTCGCTACTATCTGACCATTTTCTGTGCCTTCGATTTCAACGGCTATGGGCAAGCTTGTCTCGGGGGTAGCATCAATAGGCAAACATAATAAATCTGAGATGGGATCTAAGGGTAATAACTCCACGCCGCCGAGCAAGCAAGTATCTTCGTTAAGTGAGAGAACTTCGTCTTCTTCGCTGCCCTCGAGCACTAGTGAGGTGGCAACTTCGGCGATACTAGGATTCATGAGGTTATTACAGGTGTCATGGCTCGTGCTAGCAATGTTATCTAGTACTAATGTGGGGGCTGATACTGTGATTGCAAATTCTGGGTCTAGTTTGAGTCGAGTGACGTCATTATGGCTCGAAATCGGAGGATTTTCGGGGATGGGATTGACTAAATTAAGCGCGACCGAGATTGGAGGAGACAGTTCTTCCATTGTTGGCCCTTTTTCAGGTCGATTGAAGCAGAATCTTGGACAGAATAATTAGTGCAGCTAATGAAGGGATTCGAATTCATGAAGTAATAATAAGCTGCGGCCCAGCTCAGGTCCCACTTGAGAACTGCAAAGAATGCTCGAAATTAAGGTTTCTAACAAGAAACAAGAAAGCAGTTACTGAAACTGAGAATCAGATCTGAGCACGGGCGTAAGTAACACAGTATTCCACAAACAAATTCAACACAATCTTTTAGGGATCTCAACGAAACTCTTTATTCAGCCCAGAACCAATCAAGATTAGCTCTCGAAAAACAGTAATCTGACCAAATAAGAACAACAGGAAAGAAAAAGGCAGAAATCCGTCAATCATTACACAAACCAAACAAAAGAATCGGTTTTTACACAGGCATGAGATCGGACAAGTGAGAAGCTCATACCAAGAACATGCTTGAAACTCCATAAAGAATCCGAAAACCGACCAGGGCTCGCCTCAGTAATAACAAAGATTCTGCCTTTCCTACAGATTTTCCTTTCCTTTACCCTTTGTGGCTCCTCCTCGGGCTTGTGTGTGTGTCTGCGTGAGAGAGATGGAGAGAGAAGTCTGTGGAAAAGTTTTTTTACTAATCCAAGTACTGGTTTAAGAGGACACGTGTACCCTCAATTATCTTAGCAATTTAATGCTTTCTGAGCAGCAGAAACAAAAAATAGGCGCTTAGGATTGTGCTTACAAGACATGTGAGATTGACTTCAATA
The DNA here is from genome assembly GCA_027422505.1 of Craterostigma plantagineum. NCBI lineage: Eukaryota > Viridiplantae > Streptophyta > Magnoliopsida > Lamiales > Linderniaceae > Craterostigma > Craterostigma plantagineum. The sequence goes on from JAPQWV010000005.1 coordinate 2,047,402, forward strand.
AGAGCACGTGGCATAAAGCAACAGGGCCACGCTTTACAAGGCTTGAAGAAGGTAATACATGTATCCAATAGTACATATTTAATCATTGTTCTGCCTTTTTTTTATATAATATTTTATTTTTATTTTTCACTTGTGGTTGTGGTTGGATTGGTTTGTACTCTTTTTATAGTAATGGGCTTCATGAGATAAGAATAAGAATGGGATCAATTAACAAAAAAGGCAAATAAAGAGCAAAAGGGGAAAAGAATGGATTTGAAGATAACCACGTGTTCTTCCTAGAATGGGCAGGTCGATTTCTTATTGTAAAATATTGGTTCTCTTTTGTGAATATAAGCTATAATATGTCGTCTCCATAAAGGGACCGCATGATAAGTTTTATTATTTGGGATCGAGAGAGAGAGAACCCTAGTCTTCAAATAAAAACCCGAGTAACATACTAACATTAAAAATAATTCTAACTTATATATATATACCCCTTCCAGTTATGAGAAAAACGACAATTAGGGTTTCGACAGAATCCAAAAATTTAGCATAATCCAATAATTTTGATATTGAAGAATAACATAAATAAATTAGATATTTTATATAATGTCAAGTTAGAGGTCATATTATGCAATCATATCCACTAATATTTGATCTATAAATACACGCGACCATAGCCAAGATATTTCAAAGTAAATGCAAAGAGTGGGTAAAAAGACACCCATCAAACGGGCCACACATTAAAATCATTTATTTGGAAAAATGTGTGAGAATCGCTTCTTCTTTGGGTACACGAAACTACGAAACTTTTTCCCATCGAAAGTCAATTACATAAGTGGACATATAAGTGATTTTGATTGTAACTTGCATATCAAAATGCTTTTAAGGAAATTAATACTCGCCATGCATGCTTAAAATATAATTATTTAATATTGTTTTAATTTTGAGATTTATAACTATTTACTATGAAATATAATTTTTAAATACAAAATGTGCAGAGCCATAAGTACAATATTATTCAATTAATTAAATTATAAACAAAGGAGCTAAATTACAAAAAAAAAAAAACTAAATATAGCCAGGCTACATCAATTATATAAGGTATAAATAAATCTAGTGTACATTTTAGGCTTGTTAGTGGGGCGGTTATTCGAATATTCAGGGGAATCTCCCAAGTATGAGGATTAGTATGACTATGAGGATTATAACTCTTCGCCCCTAAACAAGCCTAATTGCATTATTTTCAATACTTTCTTCATTAAATGAAGAGTATGGAGTTATATTGACGACGTAGTCCAACCAACGCCTTCCTAACTTCTAGGATGAGAGAAAACAAAATGAAGGAGATATAAACATAACATATGACTTAGACGAAATAAGACCTAACAAATTCTAGCCATTAAAATTTTGAAACACATTTGCCAATAATTGAATAGTCAACGCAGCAATTACCTACCTACCCTACACCAAATACCAATAACAAATCTCCAAACTTTGAGAACACAATTGGGGAGAGAGACAGCAGAGGAAAAACCAATAACAATAATCTACGTGATAAAACTCTCATCTCCCCTTGGCAAATTTTATAATAGACAAGTTTGCATGCATGGTTTAATAGAAGGGATCATACCTCCGACGAGTTTCAACCACCTTTGTTTCCTTATATTGCGTTGTGTTGTGTTGTGTTGTCACTAATAGGAGATCATGGGCAGCCAAGGCGAGTCGAATTCATCCGAGGGTATCATTTCGACGATAGTCGCCGTCGATAACGACAAGAATAGCCAACACGCATTGAGATGGGCCGTCGACAATTTAAATCTGAGAGATGGTAAACTCGACATCGTGCATGTTATGCTCGACCATGGAAGGAGTATGTCTTTTTTTCTCTCTTCTCCAATAAATTATGAAATAAAGAGGCTAACCTTTTAGAGAATGGATCATGTGATGTAATGGTGGAAATATTTCTTCAGCGAATATCCTGACGGAAGGCCGTGAACCTACGCAAGTTGAAAAGGAGCTATTCAAGCCATTTCGTATCTATTGTGCGAGAAAAGGGGTAAATCTTCTAGAAAATATTTGCATGTTAATAAGGATATGCTTATAGATATATAATGCATACCTGCGTATAATCTGCGTTGGTTTGCCATGAATGTTTTTGCCTTTATCGGGACAGGGAAATGTCTGATCTTTGATGATTGTTTTTAAAAAAACTCAGGTCCGCGTAAGGGAGTTGGTTCTTCAAGGCGTCGACGTTGCAAATACGCTTATCGAGTATATCAAAGCGAACTCCGTGAGCATGGTGGTACTTGGTGCTTCGGATAGAGGTGCCATAGCTAGGTAACTGTTAAGAGTTCAAAATTCTAATATGATACTTTGCATGCGTTGTTTACAGACGTAGAGAATGGTCATCAGAATTTTGCCAAAACCTGATTTTAGAAATGTTCAAAATTTCCATTTCTTTTTTCAGGGCATTTAAAAATGCAGATGTACCAACCGTCGTAGCAAAATACGCACCTGATTATTGTACGGTTTATGCGGCAACAAAGGGGAAAGTTCTCAAACTCAGATCCTCCGATGAATCTCAAGCTCCTTCAAGAGAATCTAGTTCGAAATCCCAAAGCTTATTCCCAGAAGAAAGTCCAACAAGCGCAAAAAGCACAAGGTAATCCAACAATTTTATTTCATGCCTCGGAGTTGTGATGACAAGATCTGCAAAAACATAGGATTTTCCTTTCACATGTTATCCACGACCCTGCAATACATTTAGTTAATTTCTTGAATTATAAATGTCTTAACAATCAAAGGAGTAGGAGAAGCGAGAAAACTGGCCCTATTACGAGAGGAACTGGAAACCCATTAAGAGTATTATTAGAGGATGGCGAAGACATGGGCTCTCATGAATCAGAATGCAGCAGCAGTGAATCATTTGCTTATGACATCAGCAACTACTCGAACACTCATTTTGGGAAAGGAGAATATGAACTCGGAAACATGACCCCATCGAGGGAACAAGACATTAGCAAGATTTCACCATCGAAGCAGTTGATGAACAGTGTGAATATTCGAGATCATACCAAACAGGGCTCGTTTAATTATACTTCTGGATCGAGTGATCTCTCTGATGCAAGTTTCCAGTCTGATGTATCTTTGGAGATTCTGGACCAGCTTCGGGCGTCAAATTCCCCGAGAAGCTCTCCAAATTCAAGAAAAACTGTACGTATGGAAGAGTTACATAATTGGCTATGTGTCAAAGGCTTGTAAATAAACTATTTCTTTAATAATCATAGCTTACCAAAAACTGCCGATCCCAGGACACGGAGGATGAACTGAGGAGACTGAAGGTAGAGTTGAAGCAAATCCAAGAGATGTACCTGGGAGCTTGTCAAGAAGCTGTAACTGGAAGAGGACAGGTACATTAGTCTCGTATTTATCAGAGTAATTCCTTCATTTGACATCCAAAGTGATGATTGTATTCTTACAGGTGAGAGACATCCTTCAGTGGAAGCATGACGGAAACAAACTCGAAGATGCTAAGAACGCCAAAGAGAGTGCAATGGCCATCTTGGACAGAGAGAAGCAAAGGTGCAAAGCTGCCGTTGAAGCAGCACAAATGGCACAGCGTATAGCACAGCTCGAAACAGAGAAGAGAAAACGAGCAGAGATGAGGTTCAAATTCGAGTCTGAAGAGAAGAACAAGGCAATCAGAGCGCTAGCAGAAAGTGAGATTAGGTATAGAAAATACACGGTCAGTGAAATCGAAGTTGCAACTGATTACTACAGTAATTCTAAGAAGATTGGAGAAGGTGGGTATGGACCCGTCTTCCATGCTACTCTCGATCACACTGATGTTGCCATTAAGGTCCTCAACTCCAGCATGTCCCAAGGAGAAAAACAGTTCCACAAAGAGGTTAGTCTTTCTCACTGTGATTTACAATATGCAGTATTGCGGATTCCTGCAATAAAGATTCAAATAATTAAAAAGAACAGAAATATAGCTTAACGGGTTCCTATATTTTCCTTGAACCAACTCGAATTTGCCATAATTTACGAGTTACAAACAGATCGAGGTATTGAGCCGAATGAGACATCCCCACATGGTCATTCTTTTGGGTGCCTGCCCCGAGAATGGTTGCCTAGTTTACGAGTTCATGGATAATGGAAGTTTAGAGGACAGGCTTTACCTGAAAGATGCAACACCACCACTGTCATGGACCATGCGCTTTCGAATAGCTGCAGAAATCGGAACAGCCCTGAACTTTCTCCATCGGACGAGGCCCGAGCCTCTTGTTCATCGTGACCTTAAACCTGCCAACATTCTCTTAGACAAGAACTACGTCAGCAAAATAGGCGATGTGGGCTTGTCTCGTCTCATCCCATCTCAGTCCAACAGCTTCAATCAGTACTGCATGACAGCAGCTGCAGGAACTTTTTGTTACATTGATCCTGAATACCAACAGACAGGAATGCTGGGAACAAAATCAGATATCTACTCTTTGGGCGTGATATTATTACAGCTGATTACAGCAAAGCCACCAATGGGTTTGACCCATTTAGTAGAGAGTGCCATCGAGATGGGCCGATTCGAAGGCGTGCTAGATCCAACGGTGAATGATTGGCCTGTTTTGGAGGCATTGTCTTTGGCCAAATTGGCCTTAAAATGTTGCGAGCTGAGGAGAAGGGACCGACCAGATCTTGAAGAAGTGATCTTACCTGAACTGCTAAGGCTTAGAGACATCGGATGTTTTCAAGGGAACACATATTTGGGTCAGGTTAGAAAGTAGTTTTAATTTCAGACATTAAAGGTAAACGGTGTGAATATGGTACTAATAGAGTTTAAATTGATCAGAAAACCAGGAATGGGAATGCAGAATCACAGATTGAAATTCAAAGCAGATATGCATATGGGAGCAGCAGCACGATGACGGCATCAGACATAACTGATTAATTCTTTTAAGCAACGGAATAAAGGACGTCTCAGAGTCAAAGTGAAAGTGTTTTTAGGGATGAAAACCATTCCAGAATAAACTAATAAATCCGTTGTACATATTCCTCTTCACTATTTTGCAAAAATAACTGAAAAAAAAAATGTTTTTTCCAGTTGTACAATGGACATACTTCCAACATATGCTCTAGTTTTCGCCATAAAATGATACTAATATGTATGTATATATGATATGATGAAGTTATATGAATCTCTTAAATTGGTGAAAGACTTAGATTGGCACAGAAACTAATGTATATAGAGAGACTACCCTATTGCTTTCTGTCTTCGTTCAGTGGCAAGGAGATAACAGACAGTTTCTAAAAGTTGATTTCGTCAATCGAAAGTGTGAACAAGGAGAAAGCATAGGATGCATTGCATACTTCTCTGCAACCAACATAATATTGAAATAAAATTGATCAGAATATGTCAGCTCGCGGATTGAATGCTACTTTCAGCAGACAATTCCACTCATCTAGTCACAGTGATTTCATCAGAGAATGTACATAAGCAAAAGACATATATTTCGATTATCTTTTACATGGAGTAACGAAATCAAACTGCATAAAATAGCAATAACATTGACCTAAAAATTGGTGGTCATACCTTAGACCAAGTTGGCCAACAGCACCTCAGTTCAACGCTTGCTGAAACTGGCATGTATCCAGCGCCTAACCATTGTGTCAGAACAAAATCAGGAAGATGTGAAAAAATAAAAAATTAAACAATTGTAATAAAAGAAGAATGGTGGTAAGCACACGAGACTTAGCCTGTTGAAGGATCTTGGTTGATATAAAGAAACATCTACATCTAGCATTCTATGGAAAAAGTGATTCGTGTGACTTTTGGAAGATCTTTTTCAGTTATCTCTTTATCTTTATTTTAATTTATTTCTCCAACATTGAAAAAACATTCTTCATATTTCTGTAAATTTCCGAGCAAAAAGAACGAGGATGTTGGACTAAACCTCTGAAATTTCATATTCCGAGAACGGTTCTCCATTTGTCTGCAATATGTATTCATTTCCACCGAGTTGAAACCAGCCTTCGCAAATAAAGCTGATAGGAAATCCTCAGAGAAATAGAATGAGCACTGCAATTTTGAACAGAAACTAAAGTTTAATGAAACGAAATTAGCTCGAGTAAAAACAAAATACGCATTTCCTGAACTTACAGTGCCATCTCCTCTAAAACAAAAATTATCACTAATGATCTGGTTTCTGTTTTCCAGCTTAACCTGAAAACTTGTAACTCTCGATATGCAGTTGCAGCCAACAATCGAAAAACATATCTTTCTACCATCAAATTCAACAGATATGCAAATTCCGAAAGTGTATATTGGCGTATAAAAGGAGTCTGACCTGTGCATAATCTCCCACAGCATAATCTCTGAGTAGAATTTGACCATTGGGCTGCAAAATGGAATGACATCTAAAAGTGAAAAATAAATGGGAACCATGACTAGATATATAGTTCCGACAATACACTCGACCTTTAAAACTTTCTTAAGGTTTTGTAACACAAAAGGCATTTTTGTCTGGAGAAACTGCAGATAGCATGAAAATCTGCAATATTGAAGGCAGGAAGCTCACAAGAGAGCAATAACATTTTGAAAGTGATGAAAGAAACTGTGTTATCATTTTAGAAATACCAAGTTGAGCAGAATAATTCTCCGAACTTATCTGTGCATGTCACTTACCAAGGTGACAACATCGACAGAAGATGGTTGAATATAATCACATAGCTCTTGACTTGCAACATCACAAACAAATACATTTATCCAATCCACACAAAACTTCGGATGAGACTGCACCATTGCAGAGACAGAAGTCATTAAGTGCTCATCTTCGAGCTTGACAACCCCAAAAGTTTAGTTTCAGATGACTTGCACATAGTCGAGCAATCGAATCGAATTCTTTCAAAAACTAGGATAGTAGAAGAAGATATTAAAAAGTTCTTCTCTAGTAGAGCTAAGGTAAAAAGAACGAAAAGATTTTTAGCACTTTCACCTTAACAAGATCAATAGCCAACTGTGAAAAATCACAAGCATGAACAAAGAGATTTGGGTATGCAGCAATAAGAGGAAATATAGTATTCCCAGCTCCACAACCAATCTGCAATGCAATCACCAACAGAATCCAACATTAGAATCAACAGTCATCTCACTGATAACAAATAGCTCAATAACGAGCATTAAACATCTAGGCAAGCCAAATCAAGTGTTTACACTGCATTTCCAGCGCGTATTAACATAGACAAGAATAATCACATGTTTGCCTGTCAGATAACGAACTACGCGTGGATCAGACAGTACTGGCTTCCATTGGTATTCCAAATGAAGACACAGATGGTAATGCACTAATTTTTCATCAGAACGATGATAATAATAAGAACGACAGTCATCACCTCTAAAAGCACTTTTCCATTGGCGGAAGCTGCACAATCTTCGCTATCAGCAAAATAATGGCCCCAGTCCTTCTCCAAATAATGCCTATCCTTGAAAAACTGCAACACAAAGAAGAAAAACAAACACAGCGCAAATGACGAATGTCGAAAATGGACAGCATTTAACGACGACAACAAATGCCAACTTAATAATAAAAAACCTTATGTTGATGGCGTTCGTAGAACTTGTCCCAGTACTTGAGTGACTTCCTAACAAAGTAATGGTCATCGGTTTCCCCGACGGCGAGTCTTCGGCAGCTTACAGCAGAGGACCGAACTGTGGGGCTATCAAAGAGCGTAGGCGAGCTGACAGCTGGCGGTGATTTGCCGGCAATTATCATATCTTCCTTGGCCGAAGGTGGTTAATCGACTTGATAGTGTACAACGTGCAACTCCAGCGACTCACCTGCAATCGATTAAAAAATTAAAACACGAGAATTTTATTGCTAGCGAGAATTATATATCGCCATACTGAACTCGTTTTTCCCCATTTTTTTCAAAAAATAATCAAGATTTTCAGAAACTATGAAAAATAAAACCCAGGAAAGCCTTGTTTTAAGAAGATTTGTTTAGCTTCCATCTATACTCTTATATTAATGGTGGGGTGAGTTAAAAATTGCTTTTTGATGTATCTATTAACCAATCATAATTTGACAAGTGTTATGTCTTTTATTTATTAAAAAAATTAATTAATAAAATTACTAAATCAAACATAACCACTCACTAACATTTTTTTTTTGGTATAATGAAATTTTCATTAACCACTGAGCCGAACTGTTACATCCAAGCACCTCAAATACAATCAAACTTAGCCATACCTAGGACATACAATAGCAAAATATGCGATCTAGCAATCTGCTTCACATGACTAAGACTCTGGATCCAATCTCGCATCTCCTGTTTAATCTTGAAGGTTAGTTGCTCTTCGCTGTTTGTACCAGCCTCATGCACTCGCCTATTCCGTTCGCACCACAGATGATGAATTACAGCAGCAATACAAGCCACACTTATACGGCCTCTAGCATTTCGCTTCCTCCCCATTTCTACCATCCATAAGTCCTCAAATGTCAGAATTGTTCCATCAATATTCAGCCAGTCAAAAATCCTCTTGATAACTTGTTGACTGTAAGGGCAAATCAAAAATAGGTGCTCCACAGACTCCGAGTTTCATTCCACAAAGCCAACAACAGGTGTTAGTAATACTCATTCCCCAGCTAGCCATTCTGTCTACCGTGAGAACCCTTTTCTGTAGTATCAGCCATAGTAAAAAAGCATGCTTGGGTAAATTGACCCTGTTCCAGATTGCTTTGCAGTAAGGGAAATCTGCTAAGGTGCCTTTCAGCCAGTCATACCCACTTTGCACAGAATACACACCGTCTGTAGCTGGTAGCCATTTCCTTCCCGAGTAACCCAGCCTAAACTTTTCTTTAATTTGTTAATTTTCCTCCAATGCCAGCTAGTATCAGCTGCTGGACTGAACTCCCAGAAATTAGTTCCTTTTAGGTATATTACATTGATCCACTTAATCCATAGGGATTCCGTGGCCAAGTTAATATCCCATATCTGCTTCCCTGCAAGCGCAACATTCCAGGTCTCACAGTCCTTCACATTCAGACCTCCTGCCTTCTTAGGGCAGCACTCACTAACATTTATCATTCTATTTTTAGTATTATTATTTCATAATTAAATATACATAATATTATATAGCAGATACGTATGGGTGTGCAAAACTACTAGTACGACGTTATTGGTTGGACCAAGACATTTCTAATTTTGAGGTCTCAGATTCAAATTGAAACCTTTATTATCTAATTTTGAGGTCTAGAATACAGTTGATCCTTGATTATCATTATTGGGGTATTATTTTGACGATCGTAAGGGTTTGCTTAGTTGGTGGTAGATTTACGTGATTTTAGCATCATAATACAAAAACAAAAGATAATCCCTTGTTCGTAAAACCTAATCCCAAATTAAAAAATAATGTGTTTTTCACGTTTATGGCCTCAATGAAAAAGGCCTCTCCATTATTCAAAAAACTCTTGCAAGCTAAGGTTGACCAGGCATTGCAAAAGAAAACAAGCATGTGTAGAGTGCAGTAACACAAAGAACCCAACATTCGAAATAACGGGTCGGGTCGGGTCGGACCGAACCTTCATGAAAACTCCAAAGCACGAGAATTTCGAGTGAAAGCTAAGAACTGATTTAGAGCAGCATCGTTTCTGGGTTCTCAATGTAGCCTTTGAAGGCCTTTGAGCCATTCTGCACCAATGGCGCCTGAATATATAGCCATCGAAGAATGTGGTTAATAACGAACGAACTACTTATTCGACTCTCTAAATGACGTTATTTGGAGATGGTAGATAGAACATAATTTCACGTATTGTGTTAGAAAAACGAAGGCCACTCACCATCGATGACACGATGGTCGCAGCTTAGAGTCACGGACATGAACGAAGCGAACTTGTATTCATCAGGACCAGAGCCAGGTATAACCCTCTTTTCAGCTGTCGAAAAATTCTCATAAGATGCAAAGACGAAAATTTCGATCCTAAAATCTGATATTGGATTATAGAGCTTTGACTTACCAGAGCCCACGGCTAAAATGCCAGATTGCGGTGGATTGATTATTGCACAGAATTGTTTGATTCCAAAAGGTCCTCCCAAGTTGGATACCGTGAATGTACCCCCCTAAAGAAATAAAGTTCATAGCTATCAACAGTTTTTTTACATATTAGATATAGAGAGGCTCATCGATTTAACTTATGACTTAAAAGATGCCCACCTCATAATCAGTGGGTTTCAAGCTGTTCTCTTTGGCTTTCTTAGCCAAAAGTTTTACTTCATCAGCTATTGTAGATAAACCTTTCTTGTCGGCATCCTGCGAATTCAATATCATAGGCAGCGTTGAGGCAAGGGCATACATATGAGGGGAAATAAGCACACAATATGATTGGATTTTGACAAGGATGATAATGTACCGTAATTACGGGCACAAATAATCCATGTTCTGTTTGCACAGCCACATTGACGTTCACGTTGTGATACCTGTTTCATAGGATAAGAAGACCATTGAGTTCCGAAGACAATGTGAAACTAAAAAGAAAGGTGGCTTAGATGAGGATACATACTGGCGGATATAGTTATCTGTCCACGAGCTATTACATTGAGGGACTTTTCTCAAAGCCAAGGCAGCAGCCTGCAATTAAGCATTTAAGACACTGAGGAACTAAAATTATAGGAAAAGAAACCGAAATAATTAATCAAACGAAACCCTCGTAGATGGTCACTCATGACATAAATATACGAAACAGAGAAATTATTTCACATTATATTCCCCACATGAAAGACCCTCTCACCATAAAACTCAAACCTCGAAGAAGATGAAAAACATTCAACAGACCAGGAAACAGTAAGGTATGAGAAGATACCTTAATCACAAGATCGTTGATTGATATTCTTTTACCGCCGGAAGCTTCTAGCAAAGAGTTCAGCTTCCTTCGCAATCTGCAGATAAGAAGCAAGAATTAGGACAGTTCAGAATTTTTCTATGGTCGGTGACAATCACGAGAAGAACTTGACACTCACTCCATAAGCTTGTCGACGCATGTATCCACGGTCAGGTAATAGTGTGGGATGGTTTGTTTTGATTGCAGCAAGCGACCTGCTGTGATCTGCCACAGACATCGAACAGGCATTAGCCCCAGAAAAGATGTTACATTGTAATAGAAAGCTACTTTGACGGATTGTGCCCATATTTTTGTCGCGAGCATTTCCATGAATATGACAACCAACCATCTATTTTGTGTCAGTAAAGTGGACCAAAAAAAGTTTCAAAGCCCAGACAAAGTGACGAAGATTTGAAATGTAGAAAGCTCATCCAACTTGTTTTACGAAGTGAACTGCAACATTGAACCGGAAGTATTACCTTTCTAATTTGCGAAATTGGGATGTCTGTGTAATCAAGAGCAGCCGAGCCTCCCAGGTCAGCCTTGGGGGCCTGTGAGGCTTCCTTTCCATGAGAAGCTACAAGAGAAAGAAGGTACATAAAAAATCAAGCAGCGAATCATTGAGTAATGTAAATGATACTAATTGAATGCCAATCCCTTTTAAAGCTTGTGTCTCGAGAGGTATATTATTTTGTAGTTAGAAAGGTGTATCATATGGTCTCAATGGTTCAGACGTATCTTGACGTGAATGATTGTGATATCCTTAGGTGAGCAAAATACATGGAAAACAGGAAAAACAAATAGATACCAAGATAATCTTCAATGTCAGCCTTCACTATTCGTCCATCAGGACCAGTTCCTTTGATGTTCGAAAGAGGTATCTGTATCAATGAATTCAAGAATCGAGTGTGGGTCATGTTGCTTCAAAATATTTAAACGTATGTCCTATTAAATGAAAATCGATAATCTGACGTCTTACATTACTATCTTCTGCAAGTTTCCGTGCAAGAGGACTAGCAAAAATCCGATCTCCAGCCGAAGGTGCACTGGGCTTAGGATCTTTTGGTTCCTGTCCGCTGCTAACTGGTGGCGTTTTGGGAACTTCTTGTTTGGGTGGAGGTGGTGAAGATGGTGCTTCAGATTTAGGTGCCGGTGCAGCATCTGATGCAGAAGGAGTGTAGTCACTGAACTTTCCGATGTCCTCCTCCTCTTCAACAGTAATGGCAATTATCTGGAGTAATAATTTAAGTAGTAAAACCATGACGATGTAATAAGCAACATTTCAATCACTTTGCTAACCGACAATGTCGAAAAGAACAGCGCAACTCGTTCAGTAGATATATTGACCCCCAATACAACTTACAATCCAAATCCATTTCGTTAAGCACTTTTTAGATAACAAGGACTACTCAGGGTAAAATGAACCAAAATCCTACTTTTGATCTATCAAATGAAAAAACTAGATTCGAATAATCCAAACCATCAGCTAAAGACCTCAAAAAACCAATGCCATACAAAGCAGACAAATCATGCATAGCTGAAAGATGAGATTGAAAACAAGTCTTATAAATTTTAAAATCTTTATTGTTAAGCTCTTTTATAATTCACAGTTCTAAGAAACAATACCTCTCCAACTTTAATGGCACTAGATCCATCCCCGCGAACAATTTTTGCTAGATATCCTTCCTCCATGCACTCCATCTCTACAGTCGCCTTGTCCTAAGAATAACAAGAAGATGTGATAAGTAAAATTCAACTTTAGAAGAGGAATACAATGAACGGGGGAAAAATGTATATAGACAATTGAGAGGACACACAGTTTCCACTTCGCAGAGTACTTCCCCTGGGGAAACTTTGTCACCCTCTTTCTTCAACCATCTAGCAATATTACCCTACATAAATAAAAAAAAAAAGAAAAAAGGAAAAGTTTAAGTGTAAAATAAGTAGATGATGAAACTGGAGATGACGAGAAACTCTTCGAGGAAATGCATGCCTCTGTCATTGTCGGTGACAAAGAAGGGCATGCCGATCTCTTGGTGCGGTGGAAAACCTATAAAACACAAAATGTCAAGTCTCGGATGGAAATAAAAATGCTAGCAGGAAGCTTCAGAATATCTGTACAAATAGATAAGAATGGTTAATAATAGCTTTTGTCATTTGCAGAGTAGCTCAAAACTACGATTATGGAAGATGACAGTCCACTAAACAGATCTTCAACACCACATCAGAGGTGACAAACTGGCAATCGTTCATAATGCCTCGTCAAACATTACAGCACAGGGTCATCAGATTCTTCTAGCATGATTTAAAGACAAACTAACCTGAATCTGTCGCAAAGCTTCTGACCAAACTTTGTTGCCGACTGAAAGAAGACAATGTTCCTAAACCAGTTAGTAATACTACAAATACAGATTATCCTAATATCAAATGTACATCGGTGACAGTAATGAACCTGTAGAACATGCCAAGTGATTGTGCATGAACATTATGTCCTGGTGATAGATCATGCAACTGCTCCCACCCACAGTTGGTGCCTGTACTATATAAATCAGTTCTTGCCTTCATCAAAGCTTTACAAACAAAAAAATTAATACCAAATCACGCAAAGCAAGAGAAACCAGAATTAACAATAATTCAACAGATGTAACAACCATCCTGCCACTCACTGATTGGTAACCGGGGTTGAGACGGTGTCTCTTGGACATTTTGGAAACGCCATGAAAGTCTTTAGGTTTCGTACCAAGTGAGCTAGATCTTGAGAGATCTGTATCAAAGATAGGAATTCAATTGAACAAAGAAATGTAACCACAACTCTAACAAGTTGCAGAGCGTGCAACTTACCGTCTATATTATCAACCAGTTGCCTGGAGTCACTTGAAAACCACCGTATAGAAATGGCACGATCTCGTAAAACATTATTGGTGCGTCTCAGCTGTAAGCCAACCACATAATGCCGTCAAAAGTTCAGCATTAAGAGTTCAAATTAGACAGAAGACCGTTTAAATTTTAAACGCAAGAAGAACTCGTCGAATCATACAGCTCGATATTCATAGACTCTATTCCTCATCAAAATACACCAAAATTAATCACGCATCATACGATATCAAACTAAAATTACGGTCAATGCTCGAACATAGTTCACGACACCCCGGCATAACTTTTCTTATATAACACAAATCATCCCATTAACACGAGAAAAAGAAGCTCAAATCAAGCACAATAGAATAAGAAAATTCACAACAGCCGACATAGAAGCAAATCAATCGAGATTGACAGACGAATCTCATATTGGCGCACTCATAAATCGAATCTCTTAATTAAAAGTAAGAACAATCCGTCACAGATCGTAGTCGCCGTAGTAAGCATCCATCACAAGAAAAATGACCCACCGCTTTGGATTGACTGAAAAACCGTGCAGCGTAGCTCATCTCGAAACGCCGTGATATCTATCAGATCGATGCTGTGTTTTTTGCTCGATTACCAATGATGGCTTTGGATTGGAACAATCCTGGAAGGTCACGTAGAGGTACAAGACATATTCATTTTTGCTATGTGTGCTGTGTCGTCAAATAAAAACATAGGGTAATTACTAATCAGTCCCATTGAATTTTTAAATTTCTATTAAATAACACCCATTGATTATTTCTTCCTGTTTAGTACCTATCTGAGAATTTCTTCTTCCTGTTTAGTACCTAAAATGGTCTTTTCATCATTGAAAAGACGAAAATACTCTTGTCTCACACACATTCAAAAGCTGAACAATTATTTTCATAATAATTATACCAAAAAATTCGTTATTATACTAAAAAATTGAAATAGAAATTATACGAACTTTTTTCGTTATTGCAATAATAACGCTATTAAAATTTTATAACGCGAAATTGGACAATATACCAACCGATTTTGCTATTATACCAGAAATTGTAGAAATTATACCTTATGTTTCCATTATTATACCGATAAATAACGTTATTAAATTTTTTATATCAAAATGTTGGACATTATATCGACTGATTTCTCTATTATACCAGAAACTGTTAATTATACCATCTATTTTCTTATTATACTAGTAAATAATGATATTCTAATTTGATACAATGAAACTGACATTACCAACTGATTTAGCTATTATACTAGAAATTATAAAAATTGTACCATATGTTTTCGTAATTATACCAATAAATAAAGTTGTTATAATTTTATACCAAAGAATTAGGAATTATACCAACTGATTTTGCTATTATACCAGAAATTGAGGAAATTATACCATCTGTTTCGTTATTATACCAGTAAATAATGTTATTCTAATTTTATACACCGAAATTGGATATTATACCAACTATTTTGATTATTATATCAATGTTATTGCTAACTTTAACAATATAAAACAATATTATTATAATTTTATATAAATATAATTGCAAATTATACTAACTGTTGTCGCAGTTATACCAGAATTTAAGCTTTATACCAACTGTTATCGTTATTATACCAACAGTGGTATAGTGTTCAATTTTGTTGGTATAATAACATTAACAGTTGGTAGTGATAATAATTGATATAATAATCAAAATAGTTGGTCAATGCCCATTTTTTATTTGAAAAAGGGTAATTTCGTCAGTCCACTGTTTGGAGGTAACTACAATTTTTCGCATATGGGTATGTAATAGGAAGAAATTTTCGTAGGAGTACTGAACAGGAAGTTTAAAACTCATGGGACTATAAGGAATTATCCCAAACTAAAAACATTAGCATGTGGGCCCAAAAATAGAAAATCAGCTACATTACACTACGGGCTCGTTTGATATCATTGTTATGGATTATATGTGTATAAGTTATTTGAGTATGACTACATTACATAATATTTTACGTGTCAATGAAATATCGCGTCAATATGTCACATCAGCATCCGAAATGTCGATTAATGACACCTAAAAGGTGTTTATTAAGACGACATAAACTTAGATGTCGATGTAGGTTGTTGAAATGGCACAATCGGTGCCCACATAAGGTGCTCACATAAGGTGAGCACCATAAAATTCCTCATAGATATATATGTACATGCATATATATTCAAGAAGCATGCTTTTTGATTGAGAAGGGTTGAAATATACTCTTGGATAAGTTGCAATTACTTCCTATTTCTATTAGTCCACCATACTTAACTTAAAAACCATTTAATAATAAATAACTGGCATTATTAGTGGAAACAAATCCCCACAACCATCTCTTCATTTATATGTTAGACATCCATTCAATATGGAGATGCATTTTTCTTAGTTTGTGTATGTGTTCGTTTTGTGTCTAAAACGCTAGTACAAACACCAATGCTAATGCACATGTAATAACACTGCATGCATGCTCTGGTTTTTCGTGTAGTGCATTGTCACACTCAACAACTTGCGTCGACGGACAAGAAATAAAAATAATGCCAGAAAAAGAAAAGATTGAAAAATAAATGGAAAAAGCTTCATAGGTTTTTTCACTGCAGGCGTTGAGTTTCTTTCTCCTCGTCAGCCTTAGATTGAAAAAAAAATTGAAAAAATAAATGAAGTGAAGAACACTTGGAATTCAAGCATAAGGAAAGAGCTATTATTATTCGATCATCCTCGTCAAGTTTCTTAAAAACCCAGGAATGAAGTTTCCGCTGCTTCTCATGTGTCTCTCTGTGTTTTAGTGATTCGTGATATTTGTTTTCGAAATTAAAGGAATAAATATTTTAGTAATTTATAAGTTCTGAATATTCATTGATGCAAAGGATTTTCACTTCATGGGCCAGTTCACGAAACAATACAATCATCAAGTCATTCCCCCGAAAATTTAAAAAAAAAAGAAGAAAAACGATTAAAATCTCGAAACGCATGAACCAACCAGCCGAGTTCTCAGTGGACTTCTATTTATGCTGTTATTCTGGACCGACCCTTGGCGATTCTCCGAGCAATGACTCTTCGGCCACCCTTAGTCGCTTTCCTGTTTTAGAGCCCAAAAAAAAAGGATATATAAGCGACTGAATCTTTGTATATATGAAGAGTACAGCAGATCACAATTCTGTGGGCTCTTAAAGAAAAAATTCCATGTCATAATGTATATATTTCTTGTATCTCTAATGCATAGAGACAGACCGGGCAAAGAAGCCATGATTCCTTTTGCGCCTGATGTTGCTCGGTTGATAGGTACGCTTTGGAAGTAATAGCATTGGCTCACTCGATGAAGAATCGTCAACTGTGACGAGTAAAAACAACATGAATGTATCAGAACGTATTCCCTCAACGGGTGATGAAGCCAAAAAAATATAGTACTAAGGACAAACTTCAGAGCTTTTAAGGCACTCATATTGAATAACAAATGATTTCAACTTGCATCATTAGACATTTGGTAGCACCCAACCAATGTTCGGTTTGTAACTTCATATAAGCTCTGTAAGGATGCTAATTCTGCTAAAAATTCTGTTCACCAGGATCATGATTACCCGAAAGACTCCATATGTATCAAACTTGAACTGAGCATCCAAATGGACCCTTTCAGAAATCAACAATGAGCTTATGAGTGATGTTTAACATCCACTAATGATGTGTTCCCTAGAACAGAGGCCCATAAGCAAACATGCCTTTGTGAAAAACTTGCCCTGATTTCAGTGTGACGTCCATATTTGCAACCCACATCCATAGAACATCAAAAAATTGATTTAAGCACCCACATGATACAACTGCAAACTAATGCATTGACCAAACCATCAAGCGACACAGGGATCAGATAAAACGAACTAAAAAATGGATATAAAATCAGCATATCAGCTCAATCCATCACAGTCCCAATTTCATCCAAACTAGTACAGAAGTCACAAACTTTTACCGTCGGGCAAGAAGAACGGCAGAGAAGGAATGCCTGAGGGGTAGAACACGGACAGGTTTCGCAGAGAAAAGTCTTCACTAGGATGCAACTGGAAATGAAGCGGCGTCGTCTGAGCGAGGACTGATTTTAGCGGTGGAGCAATAAGCTTGGAGCTCTCGGTAACGATTTGCTGATTGGAAATCGAATTTTGGTTGAGGAATCGGCTCATGAACGATATTCCAGTACGAACTAGGGTTTTCGAGGTCGCCATTTTTTTTCTTCTTATTCTTTCTTCGAATCGAATCCTTTCGATGAAGCAACTCCGTCGCACCGTAAACCCTACTCAACAGAGGTAGAACAGAGTGGACGAATGAATTTTGTCCTGGTTATAGCTAGTTTCTCATTTTACAGGGGGAATTTATTGTTTCGACAAAGTTACGGGGCTATTTTATAATTAATCAAACTTAAGAGCTAAAAATGCGATTGTTTGGTTCGTCCACTCACTCGCACAGTCTCCTCTCACCTCTGTATCCAAGGAATAGAAAATTCCGAGAAAAATGGTTGCAGCTTTCGCCGTTGGTGTCGTACGCCCAGTTCCACGTTCGTTGGCCCGTTTCGCGCGGTCAAGGAACCCTTTCCACCTTCCTAAGTTGTGCTCGTTTTCGTTTACGAGAAACGGCTCGAGCCCGCGCTTTGACCGTGTTTTTCATGCCTCTCTTCATTCGAGTCGGTGATCTTTCTCTGTTCCATTTGAGATAATGTTTGCGCACTATGCCGATTTTTTGAATCGTGTAGTTTTGAAATGCGTGATGTTTTGGAATTTGTGGTTTGCGGTTTTTTACTGTTTTAGTTTGTGGAAGTTCAATTCCTGTAGAAATTGGAGTTTTGGAGCTATGATTCGTTAGTTGATTTATAGCCTGAAAGAGGAATTTGCTTATGGTGTTCTTCAATTTCCTAAACATTCGTTGTGTTATTTTTCAGTTGTCATTCCTTGCTTGCACGTTGTGTTAGCATAGCAGTTAGCCCCCGTGATTGGCTAAAAACATGAAGAAGATTGTATGCTGATTTTGTTCTCAATCTAAGAGCAATGAATTTGGGTGGCCAGTTATAATCGATCTGTGTTTATCTTTCAATCTAGTGACCGAGAAAGTTTATGATCCATTCGACCGCTGACCCGTAATTTTCATTCATTATCTTTTTCTTATCATGTATTGTGCAGATTCTGTTTCTGATACGAATAATGCGCGAATTCCTGATGGCAAATCCGAAATAATTTTCGTGGGCACTGGTACCAGTGAGGGGATTCCACGTGTGAGCTGCCTCACTAATCTTACCAAGACATGCCCTGTGAGCCTGTTGTAGAACTTCTTAGTTAGCTTTCTGATCGTAAGCATTGACAAGATTTCACTCGTTTTATTGCATCAGGTTTGTTCCAAGGCCACAGAACCGGGTAACAAAAATAGGAGACTTAACACAAGCCTTCTTGTTCGCTTTCCAAAGCAATCTGAGCAGTGTAACATCCTCATTGATGCTGGAAAGTATGTTCAAATTTACTGCTCTTTGACCTATGAACGTTTATTTGGTGAACGCTATAGTTCATAGTACATACACGACCACGGATTAAGCGGGAAGTTGCTTCTAACATTCCCGATTATTGATGAAAAGAAGAAAATGCTATAAATTTTCCACTGAAGCATATCTTGTAGTTAAATTTATTTTGTGCTTGCATCGTGCAGGTTCTTCTATCACAGCGCATTGAAATGGTTCCCGAGTTATGGGTAAGGTATCACATACTGCTAGTATGAGAGTTTGGACATCTACATAAATGTGTGATATCCGTCATAATTTGCGCTGATTATTACACTCTTAAGACCCTGAATTTTGTAGAGTTTCTCAATGCTCAGGGGATTCGTTTTACAAGATGGTTTAACCTTCAGACTCTATATCTTCAATTTGGATTTCTTACTAATTATTTGTTATGCTTTTTCCCCCTGATTCTAATGTGATGTTCCTCCGCATCAGCTAACGGCAGATTTTTTTTCTCATCATATATGGGTACGTCATGAGAGTTTCTTCTAGTGACATATTGAAT
Organism: Craterostigma plantagineum; assembly: GCA_027422505.1. NCBI lineage: Eukaryota > Viridiplantae > Streptophyta > Magnoliopsida > Lamiales > Linderniaceae > Craterostigma > Craterostigma plantagineum. The sequence goes on from JAPQWV010000005.1 coordinate 2,067,178, forward strand.
TTCTGTCAGGATAAGAACAATTGATGCGGTTATTATTACTCATTCACATGCTGATGCAATTGGAGGTCTCTGTCGTAATTGCTCTAATTGTACAATTCGAAACTCATCGAACCTTATTATAGTTTTTTATCAATGTTGAGATTTACTTGTTTTAAGGTTTGGATGATCTGCGTGATTGGACAAACAATGTTCAACCTTCAGTTCCAATTTATACAGCAGAACGAGATTTTGAGGTTTATGCTCTATTTCTGATGTACATTTCATGCTCTTGTTTGTACTAATACCATTGTTATGTTTATATATTCAGGTAATGAAGAAAACTCATTATTATTTGATTGATAAGCGGAATCACACCTGGAGCTGCAGTTTCGGCACTGCAGTTCAACATAATTAAAGAAGAACCCTTCATAGTTCATGATCTTCTGGTGAGAGTTACTGAATCTTTTCTTCATTACACACACACACACGCATGTCGCGGTTCAAAAAAAAAAACGTGACTTGATAATTTGGGTCCAACACATGAGAAAGTTAGATAAAATCTTACAGAGTATAATTATGAAATAGTATGTTAAATAACTTGTTTGCATCACGCAGTTTTACTCCCTTACCTGTCTGGCATGGTCGAGGTTATCGTTCTTTAGGATTTCGTTTTGGTAATATCTGTTATATTAGGTAAGCATTCTTGAATCTCTGAGTAGTTAGCTTTGATTTAATTGAACCTTTCAAATATTATTGCTTGATGCCATTTTTTTTATCTCCCAGTGATGCCAGTGAAATACCAGAGGAGACGTACCCTCTTATGGAGAACTGTGACATCCTCATTCTGGTCTCTCTCTCTCTCTCTCTCTCTCTATATATATATATATATATATATACTGCCCAGAGCACTTTTATCTACGACGATTAAGTGGTGGACATGCCTTAACAATTTAGGACGCCCTAAGACCAGACCGATCTTCGGCAACTCATTTTGGACTTCCAAGAGTATGTTAACGTTTAGAATACACTGCATCTTGGTTTTGTATATGTGCAATAATCATATTTTAGTGCCCTAATGGTATTGTTTGATTACACTCCCTAAGACCGTACCGATCTTTCCAGGCTATTGAAGAAGTTAGGAAAATCAAACCGAAAAGAACACTCTTCACCGGTATGTACTCTTTCTGGTTCTGAACATATATTTCTGTTCGTTCTTTAACCTCCTTGCTTATCTGTTACGAACTTCTGTCGCAATTCTATGATGTATATATATCGGGACATAAAGACTAAACCTTGTTCTATTTCAAGATCTTGATTATGCTATTTTGAAGGTATGATGCACTTGATGGACCATGAAAAGGTAACTGAAGACCTATCGAAGTTGAAGGAAACCGAAGGACTCGATATTCAACTTAGCTTCGACGGGCTTCGAGTTCCTATTACTCTTAGCCCCTCGGATTCACATTTTCAAGTAACTAAAGTCTCAATTTAATCCCTATTTTCAACATTCTTATAATACAGAATCCATTGTTTTAGAGTGCCATTTACACATATTTAGTGTTTTCATTTGATTTATGTCTGAGAATGAGATTAAACACACACACGTGAGTTGCTGGAATTATTGCAAGCACATGTGCATGTATTTTTCATGCATGTGGGATTCATTTTCTTGCTTTCTGTGTTTTTTTGTCTTGAGCAAATTGGAAAGAAGCTTTTTGCAGATATGAGTCTCATGCTAATCTTATGGAATTTGTAAAATTTCTTCTCCTTTTTGTTTTCTTGTCAATCAGTTATGGGCCTTAGACGGCCTCCATTGCTAGCTGTAGCCTTTTGGTACCACTCGTGACTAATATTAATTATGTTAGTTTGTTTATTATGTGAAATAAAAATATAAAAAATATTTTCAAATTTGACGGACTTTGAATTTGATAGGCTTTTTAAATCATAAGCTTAGTCAGCATAGACAGACTTGCCTCACTAGTTTATTTTTTAATTGAAGGCGGTCTAATATTATAAACGTCCGCAATACATATATATAATAATCAACCCCTCATAATTAATTAATCTTCATACGAAAACATATCAACATCTTATTGGAGCAGATGAGTTGGAACCGATGCTTAGTTTCTGCAAGAAAACCATTAAACAACACAAAGATTAAATGATCAGCAGAATAAAACAGGATAATGACAAACGAAGACCTATGTAATATTATATTTTATGTATAATATATTCAATTTCTTGTGGTAGATTACACATTTATTTAAAATTAGCAAGAAGTTGAGTGACGTCGAGCAAGATAATATATATGCTTCGAATTCACTTGAATTTATAACCATTCGTAATTTGTGTAAGTAAGCTTATGATTAGTCTCGTTGAAAGCTCGTTACGTAGCTAAAATTATGATGCGTTGTGACAATAAAAAATTGATATAATTTACGTTTAGAAAATTAGTATGGGTTTATGTCTATATAAAAGTAACTATAGCGGTAATAACAATTATGTATCTCCATGCAATCATGCAGCATATGTAAGAAATATATAATTGCAACTTTTTCGTCCACACTCTTAATCAATGACTCAATCATGCTCATTGTGAAAACCCATCACGAAAGCTAAAAAGGAATCTACTGCCTGTGAATTATTTTTTTTTAAAGGAGGAGTTTAATATAATAATAGATATATGCATATCAAAGTCCCTTTCCATATGTCTATACAAATCATATACAAATCGAACTATCTTTCGTACATTATTTGCTCTTTTTAAGTTACTTTAGTAAGATAAGGGAAAGCTGGGTAGTGTTATGCAGCGGTGCAAAAAAGTGTCCTGAGCATACACATAATTTTCTTTTTTAAATTTGTATTTGAGAAAAAAAAAATCTTGGGTAAAGCTGTTTCTATAAAGAAAATGGGTTTTTTTTCAATTTTTTTTATTTCTGGGATTTTGGAGAAGAAAACAAAAGTAAAGACAGAAAGTGCAGGTCAGAGTAGCCATAGGGTTTATTTTTTCTATTATTTATATTTAAATTTATTGATATTTCTTCTTTTTTGAGTTTGAAGATATAGCAGTATTATAGAGGGTCTTCTTCCCATCCACACCCAATACCTCCTTCTCACAAGATTAGAGAGAGAGAGAGAGAGAGAGAGAGAGAGAGAGAGAGAGAGAGAGAGAGAGAGAAGTCGTTGTGTTGAAGGTAGGCTTTGTTTTCTTTGCTTTGTTCTTACATGCATGCCTGCTATTGGATTTTCTCGATTTTAGCAAGAAAACATAGACCATTGGAACATGAATAAGAAAGTGTAGTAATGACACACACGCACTGCTTCAAGTTTTTTTTTTTTTTTTTTTAAGATTATTTTAATTTGTCTCTTGCGGTGAAGCCAAAACCAAAGGGAGGAAGAAGCCATCATCAAGCGAAGGTTTTTGTTTGAGAGTTCAAACAAGAAATATTCTTTTTCTTTTAGTCCATCTCACCTTTCTAACACACTTCATCTTAGTTTTTTCACCTACTTTTCTTACAAGAAGACCCTAGTCAGTATATTTTGTCTCTTAGATCTCAGATGCGTCTCCTAGCTAGAAAAAAGTTAAGATCTTTGTCATCACCTCATCATAATATCACATCTATATGCAGACATACATCAAAGACAAGGAATTGTAGTAAGAAGAAGATGATGAAGAGCACTTCTTCAACAAATCGGCAAACTCCCCTCGAAGAAAACATGTCCAATTTGACCTCAGCTTCTGGCGAAGCAAGTGTTTCTAACGACAACAACATGAATCCTGGGAATAATTTCCCACCTCACTATAATCTTCCTCCTTCAAATCATCAGCCCACCAAGAAAAAAAGAAGTCAACCAGGCCATCCAGGTAATAAAAATAATATATCACCGTTTAAATATCTCACTGTGTGAGTGTGATTTTCATGGAGGTTTTCATATATATAATATATATATAAATCAGATCCTGAAGCTGAAGTAATAGCTCTATCTCCAAGAACACTCATGGCGACAAACAGATTCGTCTGCGATGTCTGCAATAAAGGGTTTCAAAGAGATCAGAATCTTCAGCTTCACAGAAGAGGACACAACCTTCCATGGAAGCTCAAGCAGAGAGCAAACAAGGATGTAATAAAGAAGAAAGTGTACGTCTGCCCAGAGACAAGCTGCGTCCACCATGATCCTTCGAGGGCTTTGGGTGACCTCACTGGGATAAAGAAGCATTTTTCCAGGAAACACGGTGAGAAGAAGTGGAAATGTGACAAGTGTTCCAAGAAATACGCAGTTCAATCAGACTGGAAAGCTCATTCGAAGATCTGTGGTACCAAGGAGTATAGATGTGATTGTGGAACACTTTTCTCAAGGTAAATGACTTCAATATAATTGATTCGTTGTGCATTAGCCCACCAAGAAAAATATCCAGATATTGATAGGCACGGAGATTTATTAGTGGCATTACAAGTTTTATTTTGCATTTTCTTGAAAGTTTCCTCCTTTTTCTGCTTTCTTGGTCTGATAATTCATGAAAAGATAGGACTTTATGTCAATACGAAGATATGAAATGAGTGTCAATCACCGAGCAGAAGAGACATTTTCTTGATTTTTTCAAAAAAACAATTTTCTTGTTTTACTTTCTCTCTGCCATTGCCTTTTTAGGGTCTAATCTATAAGAACCTGTTTCAAATTTCAAACGAGAGAGAGAGAGATGGGAAAGCTTTGTCTGTTCAGATAATTTTTTTATTACAAACTAATTAAGAATACAATACATTACATCAATGTCGAAATCAACAGGCTCCACCAATCACCATACACACCTCTAAACAAAGATGCTGCTTGCCTAGAGAAATCAACATAAACTAACATTATTATGTTATTTGTATTCTCTCGATTATAGCAAATGTTGCCTTGTTAGTTCAATAATCTTTGTCATCTTCTTTACTGTCTGATTCTTGCAGAAGGGATAGCTTCATAACGCACAGAGCTTTCTGCGATGCTTTAGCTGAAGAAAGTGCGAGGGGAGGAACAACAACGACGACGACAGTACCTAACAACAAAACCCCATCAATAATAATCCCACATCAGCAGAACATCATAATAAACCTTCAACAACAGCAGCTACAATCCCAATTCAACAACAATCAAGAACTCACTTTTCAAATCAAGAAAGAACACGAACGAAGTAGTTTCCCACCATGGCTGACTTTCCAACCACCGCCGCCCCAACAACACATTGACCTCGCCGCCACGTCATCGCTTATCTTCCAAGATTTTCAACAGCAAAGTAATGCCTCCCATCATCGCCTTGGCTCAAACTCAAACCCTAACCCTAGCACCACCACCTCGCTTCTTCTTCCCCACTTCGCCCAAATCCCAACCCCACATATCTCAGCAACTGCGCTGTTGCAGAAAGCAGCTCAGTTAGGCGCAAAGAGCAGTACTGCTACAACTTCTGCTTCAGAAAAGAACCAATCTTTATTGCCATTGACGTCGTCATCGCATTGTGGTGGTGGTGGGGTGTTTATTACAGCAGCATCACAACCCCACCAAAGTGAGGTGTCTGCGTCGGATAATTCTGGGAAATTTGGTCTGAATCTTTCTTCGTTTGACCAGCTTGTCAATGGTGTGACCTCATATGGAAATAAAGCTGCTGCTGCTTCTACTGTTTCACATGCTGCATGTGATCAGATCACTACAAGCAATTCTTTGTTGCTCCATGATATGATGATGAACAGTGGGATCGATGATTATGGGCTGAGTTCGACTGCTTTAGAGGATGTTGCCTTTGGTGGGATATTGATTAATAATAATAATAGTAGCAGCAGCAATAATCACAACGACCATGGAGGAAACGATAAGAATAATGGTGATGATGGAATGATGACGAGGGATTTCCTGGGATTAAGGCCTTTGTCTGAGAGTGATATGCTTAGCATAACTGGTCTGAGCAACGAACATATCAGCCAAGTACACAAGTCTTGGCAAGGTAATAATTAGTTAGGTGAATCTTTAGAGAAAAAACCTTATTCGAATTACAAATAAGTGCTGCTTAATTACTTCTTCCATTTTTCGATCTTTCTGTTGTTGTTCAAAGTAGAAAACCCTATTGCTGTGAGTTCTTGTTCATATTTATGATATCTGAGTTTCATGATGAGATATTTATTGCAACCTTGGAGAAAAACAAGTATTTAATGAAGTATTCTTGTCTTAAATATTCCCAATGATTGATATTCAATGTGCTTTGAGAACCAAGCATTTAATTAGTCTCAATGTTTTAAAACGCGCAAAGCGCAACGCGTCGCGTTTCAGTTCACATAGCGCGTAGCGTAAATAGCGTAGCGTATTGCGTGAGTATTTCGGACAAGCCACTTATTACATTAAGAAACATAATTTATAACAAATTATTAATATAAGCACATTATTCAGTAAGTTTTATATAAAATTTGGGTTCAGTAATATGTGTAAAAACAAGTAGTATATATTGGAAATAATAAAAATATATTAAACAATTTATGTAAATAATATTTAATAGAATTTTTAAATTTAATTTCACATCCAATGGATTGAACCACTAAAAATATTGAAAAAGATAACTGATAATAGAAATCTAAACTAAAAAAATATAGTATTTGATACCGAAAAATGTAAGACATGCATGTCATTTTGATCGTTGTTAAACAAAGAATAAATTCGATGAATTTATTTATTTTTATCATGTATATTACATTAATATTATCGCTTTTTATGTTGTAAATTTAAAAGTTAGAAAATAACTGGAAAACTAAAATAAAAATACATTGCCAAAACATTAATGCCACGTCACAATCAATCACATCTGCATTTGGAATTAATTATGTCCTCTTAAAAAGAAAAGAATTAGTCACACTGTCACACCTCTGACACAGTAACACTAACTCTCTGTCGCATTAATTGTCCACTTAGCGACGGAAGGAAACGTTTTGTTTTTCCGATTTAGCGACGGATAGTCCGTCGCAAATATCCGTCGTACAGAACGCTTTTTTTTTACGCGTTGTCGCGTTTTGACGTTGAACTACGCGAAAGCGCTTTTTAAAACACTGATTAGTCTATGTTTCTCATTGCTGCACTGCGTCCTAAGTTGATAGGCATCCAATATATGGAAAAATCTTAAATCGTTACGTATCTGAAAGAGAATGATAAGTAATATCCTATTATAGGAAGGTGACATCGAAAGTCCACTTTGATCCAACCAACGCATTATGGAAAAGAAATGATATTACATAATGATATTATTTGAATTATAAAAGGTGAGACATACTGAAATAAAAAAGGTACCCTTTTTTCTGAAATTTTAATATGATTGAATTAACCGATGCTATGCTATGCAGGGTTCAAGTGGGATAGAATCCCGAGGATGAATCATAATGTGCTCATAAGGCTGGCAAATCTCCATAAGAATATACACATAATATATACGAGTTTTTAAATAAATACGTTGTGGTACATGGGAAAATGAGGATATCATGCTTTCTTTGTCTTTATAATTGTCGTTATAAAAAATTTAATACTTTAATTTTTTTTACTGTTAGAGTGTCCGTCTCCTAGTCTAAACCGAGTCAAATTTAAATCTTATTGTATAATATTTTCTCGCTAATATAATAACCAACATGTACCATTCTAAATTCCACATATAAGATATTTATAAAACTTGGCCCCTTCACGTGGGGACCAAAATACAGAATTTTATAAACCGATGTCTTTTGCATAAAAGTCTCATATGCCAAATATAATGTCTATATTGTGTGCCCCTTTTCTATTTTGTTAGTAAATTATCCTTGTTTCAGTTCAAAAAGTTGAACTCGATTGATTTTTATTTGAAATTGATTAAAAAGACTAACTTGACTTCTTAGGCCGGCATGAATTGAAAATTATGTATTAAAGAAAAGGCCGTCGCAAGATATTTTTTTTATTGAGTTAATTATGATTCGGCCCCAATGAAGTTTTAAAATCGAGTTCAGGCCCTGTCAGAAAAAACAATTAGTTTTAACTTTTAAGGATCCGGTTTCTGCATACCACTTCATTGTTCTGCAGTACCACTTGGTTTGTTCTGCGTACCAGTTCATTTTTACCGCAGAAAAACGAAGTGGTACTGCAGAACAATTAAGTGGTACTGCAGAACAAAGAAGTGGTACTGCAGAACAAAGAAGTGGTACTGCAGAACGATGAAGTGGTATGCAGTAATCGAATCCTTAAAACTAATTGCTTTTTCTGACAGGGTCCGAACCCGATTTTAAAACTATAATGGGGCCTGAATTGAAAAAGCTCCCTTTTTATACTTGAAGTATGATAGTATTGCATGTGTGGTCAAGATGAATCCAATTAATTATTATAAAAAAAGTGTCGCATGCATTTAAAAATGAGGTAGGTGGGAACATGCTAGAGCATATATAAGCTAAGAACGAAATTGACCTAACTGACGAGGCACATTGTATTGTCACTGTAATAGAGCAGCCCTAGCTACATCGTGGACTTTATTTTTTTTTATTTTTTTACAAGAAAATAATTATTAATTTTATTATTACTCATAACAGTAACGCCATTACTAGTATTTTCTGCACGCTCACATGCCTCTGCTATACATACTAAAAATAGAAGAGTAAAACGGGAATATACTATGAAAAATGTAGTGTATGTGATTTTCTTTTAATTTTAATATTGTTAGTTTTAATTAACTTAAATTGACAGGCCAATTTGATCATTTATCCCAAGCGTTGAGGCTTAATAAAATATTGGTAGGTTTTCGCACACTCTATGCGTGTGCTTAAAATATAATTATATTTATGTTACTTCTAATTTTGAGATTCATTATTTGCAACGTTTAATATATAAAATCTAATTTCAACTATATAAACAATAATAATGTGTAGGGATATAAGTATAACAAATAAAATTTTAAAAGTAATACGAAAATTATTAAAGTAATTAATTAACAAAGAGATTAAATTGCAAATAAGTGACAGACCAAATGTGGCAGTTTATAGCCGTCCCACAACCTTTATATAATTGAATAGACTAGTATCGTTGGCACAGTAGATATGTGCACAACATTACTTATCTTGGGTAGTAGGTAGTTATTTTTAAAATAGTTAAATAAATACTATTTTTTTAATTAAGATCTTGGGTAGTGGGTAGTAGTTATTTTAAACTAATTAAATAGATACTATATTTTATTTTAATTAAATTTGATTAGTCGATTGATACATCAAATTTAGCGATTTTTAATTCCTGCTAAGCATTAATATAAGAGTATAGATAGTATAGATATTCGAAAAGAAAAAAGAAACGAAAAGAATTCTAAATAATCCTAAAATCTTTAGTGAATCCATTACATGATGGACCGTGGGCCACGAAATAGAATAGCCCAACGAACAATAACGGTTAGCCCGTAAGCCCATAAATTCGCATTTTACAACAATCAAGAAATCTTGCTTTGTTATAGCCCACCAAGCTTTTTACGGCGAGCATTTCTTCTTACATAATAATCAGAAAAATAAAACAAAGAGAGAGAGAGAGAGCAATCTTGACCATAAAAATTAATTTTTCACATCTGTAATAAAACTTTTTTTTTTTTATCCAACTATAACTTCTCTCCCTTCACCTCTCCCATTAATCATCCATTTCGAAAATAAGGGACAAACACCCAAAAAAGAATTCCCCCAAAAACAAAGCCTTAATTCAATCAAGAAACATTAAAAAAGAAAAGCATTCATCGCCCACCTCCTTCCCGGCGGAGACGCAAACCAAACGTATAAAACAAACAAGCCGTGCACCACAATCACAACATGTTCATTCAAGAAAACCATAACATCACCGCCGTCACAACCAAGGCCGCCGCCCATCATCCACGCGCCACCACGGCCCCACCACCACCCAAGCCTGCGCCGCCTGCAAATACCAGCGCCGTAAGTGCGCCTCCGACTGCATATTAGCCCCTTATTTCCCCCACGAAAGGCAGCAGCAATTCCTCAACGCCCACCGCCTATTTGGGGTCAGCAACATCGTTAAAATCGTCAAGAACCTCGACGCTTATTCGAAAGATCAGGCGATGCGCACCATAATTTTCCAGTCCGACGCCAGGGCCATGGACCCCGTCGGCGGCTGCCACCGCATCATAAGGGAACTCGAGCATCAGATCAGCCTCGCCACGGCGGAGCTCGACTACGTACTCTACCACCTGGAGATGTTCCGCGCCTCCGCCGCCGCCGCCGCCCAGGCCCACCACCTTGTTGACGGGGTGGTCGTCGTTCCTCCTCCGACGGAGATGGTGGGGGAAGTTGTCGACGGGATATCTTGCTGGGGTAATGATAACGACGACTGCTGCGTTATTCACGAGCTGCTTCAGCACGCGGAGTCTACGTCGTCTTCTTTTTTCCCTAGGGATCTTCCGGCGACGGCCAGGGATTCGGCGGAGGAAGGCGGTGGTGGTGACGATTTCAGGCCCATTCTTGATCAGCTTGGGCGCGGCGGCGATGGTGATGATTGTGATGATGGCTTGAGGGAAGATTGTGAGGTGATTGGGACGTTTGTGACGAGGTTTGTTTTATTACAGTATATATCGTGTGTACTGTGTGTATATGCATGTGTGTGATTCTGTAATAAATGTGATTCGATTGATTTGACGCAGCAATAATGAAAATGGCGGCGGCGTTATCTCGCCGGAGGAAAGCAAAGTGACGTTCAAGGACGACGGCGACGGCGACGGCGACTTTCACTATGTCGAAGACGACAATGATCTGAAGGCTGCAGTTAATTTCTTTAGCCTCACAAACTGTGATGACATATGAACGATGATATTAATATCGTTTTCCATGCACTACTATTAATGGTTGGAGAAGAAAAGTTTCACAATATATATAATATACTACAATCTCGTTTCTGTTTTTCGCAGTTGAGTTATAGGGGAAGAGATAGATTATTGTTATTTTACGGCTATTAGCTAGAATCGATGTATCTCCAAAGTGCAATTGCAATGGTAGTATATTTTTTCAATCTCCCAAAATCTTAACGTTGGGGCCCCACACGTGCAATGTCGTGTGTGTTAGACAGACTCATTGTTCTTGAAATGATTTTTTATTACTGATATTTCGGTTAACAAACGGTTAACCGAAATAACCCGTTAAAAAAAAAAATGGGCCTCTAGTCCATTAGTTCTGGTCTGTTCTCACTTTTTGCTTGAAAAAGAAAAATAGAAATAAGATAAAAGAGAAAAGAATTATATTTTATACATACATATAGATGTTGCTTGTTTCGTCAATAAATAAGTGGGTGAGAAGCTAATATCTCTTTTAGGTCCAAAATCATTCTCTAAGACAACTATACACGCAATAGTATTTTCAATCATCGTAATCCTTGTTTCTCACATCATTAGCTTTTTCTATTTCTTTTTTAATTAGAAGTTCGATAGCTGTGTATATATGAAATTGGTTTTACAAGTCAAGTAAGATCCGATTATGATAAAACAGTGTGCAATAAAACCTAACGTTTATATGCCAGAAACCTAATTCTGGCATATTACAGTCAACACGAGGAAAGAAAGCATTCATTAAACTTAATAAATAGAAAGAATTAAGCAGCAGTTAGCATGTTCCTGTCAGTTGCTATATACGGAGAGAGAGAGACACACAAATACATACATTTCATATAAATTTATATAAATAAACTCGCGCGCAGAAAAAAATAAATCATCGAAAGCCAAAAATACGCCGCGATGAACGGCGCAGAAAAAGCTCGCGGCCGCAGCTGCTGCTGCATCTGGGCGACGATCCTCATCCTCGTCGCCGTCGCCGTCGCCGGAGCGGCGTTTTACGCCCTTTACCGTCCCCACCGCCCTTCCTTCACCGTCGACTCGCTTCAGCTCTCTCAGTTCAAACTCACAGACACCGTCCTGAAATCGACGTTCGCCGTCTCCGTCGGCGCGCGCAACCCCAACTCGAAGGTATCCTTCCTCTACGACGACGTCTCCGTGACGATACTCTCCGGCGGAGTCGTCATCGGAGAGGGGAAATTTCCGGCGTTCTCCCAGGGTAAGAAAAACGTCACTACACTGAAAATCGTGGCCACGAAGTCGGAGATTCCGGCGAACGATGGCGCCGACGTGGCGGCGCTGAGGTCGAGCGCGAAGGGGAAGAGCTTGACGGTGGATGTCCGACTGGAGACTAAGGTTAAGGTGAAAGCTGGGAAAATCAAGGCGAAGAAGATCGGAATTAGGGCCGTCTGCGGCGGAATTAGGGTTTCACTTCCCGCCGGAAAAACGGCGTCGTCTGCTACGACGGCGAACGTCAAGTGTAAGGTCAATCCGAGGATTAAGATCATTAAATGGCACGTCACTCTTTGAGATATGATCAGAGATTTTCTCGAGTTCAATTATCATAGGTGTCGTAGTTTTTTCCTTTTTTGGATGAGAATTCTTTTGGTTTTGTTTTTTTGTTTTTCCCTTGGTTTTTGATTTTTATGTATAATTAATCCGTGCTTGTAATTGTTCATTTGAACTCGAATCTTGGCTTGGTTAAGAGGTTAATGTGATTTGTTACATAATTATTGAGCATCTCCTTTTCCACACGAAACACAAAATTACTCGAATGGACACCCATATGCATACCCATAATGCGTTTCTACCAATTTTGCTGGTCAAAAAACGCATGTTTGCGTTTTAATATTCAGTAAACGCATTTCAGTTTCTATATTACAAGGTTGGCCCACTTAAATATAATAATTATTTTTTGACCTTCGGTTTCTGTGGTGCAGTCGTGAGTGTTTTAAGTCATGTGGTGTGACTCAAAGCTTTTGTGCACTAGCTCTTTATATATGTGTAAAATATATTTTGTTTAATTTTATTAATTTTTTCTCTATTAAATTCGAAATAATATTTGTAGTCAAATTTGTAAAGTTATAAAATATGTGGCTATTATTGAAATTTTAAAAAATGGGCGTGGAAGTGAATATTACAAAAAATAGTCTTTTGAGTATGAGAATGGATTTAACGGTTGGAGAAGAATTACTGCATTTTGAGTTTGAGAATGAGTTTGAGTTTGAGAATGCGTTTTTTGGTTGGAGATGGTGTTAGATGTTTGATTGTCTGTATAAACTACCACCTTCGCTTTAGTTGAAAAATGTGATAATAGTGGTTTCACTAACCGAGGATGCATTGATTATAAACCCTTGACTCTTGAGTTGAGATTGACGATATTAGTTAGTAAACTGCGCCTCTTATTGAAGTTTTTATGCCTTTTTAATCACCCAAACTAGCTAACACTTACATAATATTTTCTAGAATTATATCTTTATTTTCTTGGAATAGTTGAATGATAGGTAGGGACTAGTGGACATCCGAATTAGACATGCTTTTTATGATCATAATGGAATAAATTATAACATCTTACAACACATGCATGTACGAAGCCGAAGACAAACCCTTCAGAGTTCAAATTAGACCTAGACATAAAAATAATACTAATGGGAAAAAGCGCAAATCGTATGCGTAAATTAATTATGGCACCACATAGAAACAAACATAGGTTCCACACTCTACATAGCAATCACTTAGTTAACTTAATAACAGTTCCAAAAGAATTATTAGTACACACATATATATATATATATATATATATATATTCTCCCTAAGACAAAATCCTTGCCCTTCACTTCACACGCCAGCTTCCTTCTTACCCAACCTCTCCCTCAAAATCTTCACGCCCACATACCTTCCCATCATCATCACCGTCGCCTGAGGATTAGTCCCCGGCGACTCCTCGAAGGTCGACCCGTCGACCACGCGGAGCCCACCCACGCCCACGACCCGATAATCCCGATCCACGACCCGGCCCACGTGGCACCCTCCGTGGTAGTGCCATATGGTAATCACGGTATCCCTGCAGAACTGCTCCAGCGACTTGGTGTCGTTGGTGTGTCTGGGAATCAGGTTCACGTTCGCCCCGACGCTCGCGTTCAGGAGCCTCTCGACGACTCCTCGGTCGTAGTGGGTGTACTCGGCAAAGCGCTTCGACTTTAGCATCTTCTCGATGATTCGCACGCCGTCGACGCACCTAGCGACGTCGGCGGGGTGGCTGAAGTAGTTGAACGTGATGAGGGGGTTCTCGTCGATGTTCTTGTTCCCGAGCCTTATGTAGCCCTTGGAGAGCGGCCTGGCGATTTTCTCGAGGATGAATCCCCCCCATGAAGGCTTCTCGGGGGAGAGGTCTTTCTTGCGACGTCGGAAGGCGTGTATCTTCTTGTGGGTCCTCTGCTTCGGGGGGATTGTCGAGAGCTGCCCGATCTGTACTCGTGTGAGGAAAAGGGTATTAGAAATTGAGGGTTTTTCAGCCTGAATCGAAGTGGTGATAGTTGAAGTTGCCTCTTTGATATGTTAACTATGAGTCTGGTCTCGTGATTCGAATTATCAAAAATTAGATATAATAGAAATCTCAACACTCCCCTTCAATATTAGAAACTGAGAGCTTCGTTCTAAAACCATTTTTTAACATTCTTGGACTATCCCCACTCAACCAGCTAAGGGGCCTTGCGCCGCACGTTCCAAATTTACCCAACACATTAGTCATGTGACAACACTCATGTGAACTACTCAGAAATTGTGTGAGGTGGTAGGATTTGATTCTATGACCTAACCCACAAATTATTAAGGCTTCATCCTTGACCACTAGACCAAGGCGTCATAGGCGTTCTAAAACCAGTTGGTGATAGACGAAATTGCCTCTTTGACACATTAATTGAGTTGGGCCAGTTAATTATCTCGTACGAGATATAAATTTCAAGAAAGAGTTATGTCCGAATTTATTGCATGCATCGGAGCGGAAAATCACTGCTCGTAATTATTATCAATTACTACCTCGGCGGAAGCGATTCCATGGTCGCAGTGGATGCTGTCCCCCGACTGTCCGAATCCACTGCTCGCCTCTATGTAAACCCCGAGCTTGGTAATTCCCACCGTCTGAATCAACGACTGCTTCACGGGCTTATCGCTCGGGACGAATATCGTGTTCAACGGATTGTCCGACATTCCCTTCCCCACGAACTCGTTTTCGCGCACCAAAGGCACGCCGAACTTCTCGAGCTCCTCCTTAGGGCCGATCCCGCTCAGAAGCAACAAGTGAGGGCTCCCTATGGCGCCAGAAGACACAATGACTTCGCTCTTCGTCCCTCTCGACAGAACGGCCCTGTGGAAATTCCCCTTTTCGTCCCTGAACAAGACTCCGGTCGCCCTCGGGATTTTCGATACCGAGGCTTTTTCGAACTCGATTTTCTCGACGGTCGCGTGGATTAATACGCGGAGGTTTTCGGGGTCGGCCGAGGAGAGGAGCTCCGCCGCCGTGTGGCGGCGCCCGGCCTTGTCGAAGATCGTCCCGCCGACCTTCGTGCCGTATAAATGGTCGTATGTGAAGCCGTTGAACGGCGAAATTCCGATCTCTAACAAGCTGTCCCTTACGGCCCTCTGCCATGGGATGAAGTCGGGTCGGTGGACTATTTGTTTTTCGACCCATGGGTACGATTCGTTTACCAGCTTTTCGTCCCAGCCTACGCTCTTGATGAAACTGTAGCAGTCGTATGTAAGACAGAGATTAAATTACTGTAGTAAATTGAAATTGGATGAAAATTGGGGGTGACAGAGACGACCTTGAGCTGGCGCGCGTGTAGAAGCCGGCGTTGATGGCAGTTCCGCCGCCTAAAACCCTAGCGCGTGAATTGAAGACGCCGTCAGTGGAGACGAACATCTGAGAGGCGGACGACGGCGACAGATCGGCGAGGGTGAGGTGGAAATTGGCCATGAACGAGACGTTAGGGTTTGAGAAGGGGGCGCCGCCTCTCTCCAGGAGCAAAACGGTGTAGTTTCGGGAGAGTGTGGCGGCGAGGGGGCATCCCGCCGTGCCGCCTCCGACGATTATGTAGTCGTAGGCGGCTGGGGCGCCGTGAAGGGCGGCGGACGACGGCGGTCCTGAGAAGGAGCTCGCCGGGTGGATGAACGGATACCGATACTCTTTCTGCAGGCCTGTTTATACGTCGTCATTCCATTACAACATTATCGAAACAAAAACGTCGACAAACGGTGGTCTGATAGGACATTATGGAAGAGGCAAACAGAAACAGAAACAATGACGACGATGATGTGATGAAGAAGAAGAAGAAGACGACGACGACTGAGTGAAAGAGCTTACCTTGACAGAGATTGGTGAGCATAATCCAAAATAATATCAATAACTGAACAAATTTCGCTGATGCACAGAAACCTCCACCAACCAAAGCCATTTGGAGGCAGCAAACACACAGAAAACACACACACACACACAGTGAAATATAAATTCTTATTCTCTCTCTCTCTATCACTCTGCGTTGGCTTTCTTCAGTTGGCCTTGTTATTCGTGTATAAGCTTCACACAGCACTCTATCAATCTATATATATTTACTACACATAAATGGCATACACTGATCCACACAGTATACGTAAATGTTTTTAAAAAAAAAGAAAGCAGAGATAGTGGCGGCCATGCATGCATTTATTATCTGCATGTTGGTGTCATCGTCATATAGATTAAAATTATAAACAAGGACATAATAATACTCATCTAATGTGGTATAATGGACGAATTATGATGCATATTAGTTTTGCCATTTTTCTTGCGTAGGTAGTATTAGTTAATGCTACGGTTGGTGAGGTCATCAATTCATGCACGCTGGGTTGTTCTGAAATGTTGATATGTGTGTCAAATTAAATTTACAATTTTATCTTGTTTTAATTTGATTTCTACTACTTTTATATGTGGATATTAGTTTGTACGTATTGACCAGCTCATAAAAGTCAGAAACAACTCACAATTTTTTTTTATGTAAGAAATGATCTCAGTACACGGTGTAAATACGCCACCAAACATTTGTGTGATTGTAAATGTAAATGCGTGCAATTTAATAACCATGTGATGGTACCATATAGTATTAGCTTTCCTCCTTTTTCCAGTTATTATTAGATACTTTTATTTACTTTTATGCATGTGAATAGAATTCTGGGGCATATATGCTGAGGACGAGGCGGAACCAATATATATTTCTGGTCACAAATGGTTTGGGAAATTGTATTTTAGTTATAACATGTGGATATGAATGAATGATGTTTGCCATTAAATGTGTGTATAAATATATTACTTGAAAATTAAATTCCTGGTCACATTTAGTGGGAAAAAACAAAACGAAGTTACAACGTTCGTAATTATATGTAATTTTTTTATAAACAATTAGGCGATACAAAATATAATAGATACATTTTTGCCCCATTGAAAAATCGTATAACAAAATTGTAAAACACGACCTAAGCAATTATCAGTCACTAGATTAATAGATACGGGGTCGATATTATTATTATTATTATTCAATTATTTACCTGCTTAGAACTTAGACAGTAGATAGAGGTGTAGATGCTGATTCCATTTATGGGCATTGTAATTTGCATCCATGACATCTCTATATATCAACTTGGAGTAAAATTTTTATAACTAAATTAAAATGAAATTTACGTTATAAATACTGACTGGTATATAACATTACATTGTAATAAGAGGAAATTGAATGCGTGCTCATTGATACGTAACTTCGATGTCCAAACCTACCACATTCACTATATGCATACAAATGCACACGAGAACTTTTTACCAAAACAGCTGGAAATAAAACGTATATATATTATTATGTTGCAGAAATGTTGTTGAATTATTAATTACCTGTCCAACTAGAAACATATGCATTAACTATGATGAAAAATTTTCAGTCTAAATTTAATCGTACACATGACATTTCAATGTTACTACATCTTTACTCAGAAGAGTGAAAATATTGTGGATTTAATCGCATAATCGATGGAAGCATCACATTTATTTCTAGTATGTTGATATTAACATTGTCCCGTGAAAAATGTTGGAATATCACGTGTGGCAAAAGTCCGACATCGACAACTACAAAGAAATTGAAATGGTTTATAAGCTTGATGAGTCACTCCTCTTAACACCAATTGGTTTTAAGAAGGAACCCCGTCAAGCTTATACCGGGCACCGATCCTCCGTGTGGCGTGTGTGCGCGGGCCTCGATGACACAGAGGCCCGGCCCGAATTTCTACACATAATTTCTACATGGTATCAGAGCGGGCAGAGATCCGACTCAGTTTAAAATATATATATGACGGGTTCGAAAAGAATAGCGTTCCCGTCCAATTAAAAATACATGGGCAGACACGCCCGATTTAAAAAAGACACGGGCTCACACGTGAGGGGGGAGTGTTGGAATATCACGTGTGGCAAAAGTCCCACATCGACAACTACAAAGAAATTGAAATGGTGTATAAGCTTGATGGGTCACTCCTCTTAACACCAATTGGTTTTAAGAAGGAACCCCGTCAAGCTTATACCGGGCACCGATCCTCCGTGTGGCGTGTGTGCGCGGGCTTCGATGACGCAGAGGCCCGGCCCGAATTTCTACAGATAATTTCTACAAAAAATGTGGCGTGGTCCACATTCTAATTTAATGTAGTTAACTTTAATTACGGAAAATATATGGGACGAAATGTTCGAAAACGTACCAAAAATAAAACGTTCTCATAATGCTTAAGGAAAATGATGTTTTAAGAATGTGGGTCTATTAGTTCTTGGGATCTTGCTGTCACATTCATATTTATATATTTATTAAGTACGGATGTCATTATCATCTTAATTAAGAACATCCGCTGAATTTGATGATATGCCGTTTCTAGTATGTTATCTTTATATTTCTTCTAAGGGGTGGTTAGGTACGATAGACCATACCAAAACTGTGATACCGTATACCGTACCGAAATTTCGGTATCGAAAAAGATCATACCAATGCCACACCAAAATTTCGGTATACCTTAAATTTCGATACTGTATCATACCTTATATACCATTCACACGGAGGGTTTTTTACCATGCGTGTCTCGTAACTCGTTAATTTGTTGTTTTCGAATTTTTACTCAATTCAAACTCCTTAGACCCCAATAAGATGGATTATTAATACCATATTTTCCCAAATAAAAAGATTTTTAATTCATAAAATAACCTTAAATAATTTACATATTTTAGCCAGTCTCCTTAGTAAGACAAAGAACTTTACGTAATCAAAAAATACTACTTTTACATGTTAATTAAAACGAAACGGCTATTTAAAAAAATTAGTGAAGATTAACAAAAAGTTGGGTATAGTTAATAACTTATGGGCTAAATAAATTTATGAAGATCCTTATAGTATTTTTATCCATTTTATATTTTTTTGAAATAATATAATATATGTAGGTGTGTATATATTTTTATATAAAATATTAAAAATTTTAGTATTTCGGTTTTTCGATATACCTAATTTTTAAAATTTTCATACCATTACCGTACCGAAATTTTCGGTACGGTATCATACCTTATCAAAAACTTCGGTATACCAAAATTTTCGATATTTTCGGTACGTTTCGATACGATAAGAACGGTATATCGGTATTTAAGTATATTTCCCCATTCCTACTTCTAAGCATGAAAATAATTAACTTCCGTGTATTATTTTATCTAATTTCTCAATTTGATAGTGTGACAGTTCACCACCTACTAAATCATCGTATAGGCACCTACCACATTCATTTATTAAGATTTATGTGTCCCACACTAGACAAAACTAATTGAGTTCGCAAAAACAATAATCTGACGTTATTAATATATACAATCTGTTCTATTATATAAAAGGTTAGAGCGGCTAAAAACTCAAATTTCTTAGTTATAATTATACCCAACATATTAGTTTTCATTTTATCTATTTAAAAACTATATTTCATTATTAAATATTAAATGTTATAAATATCAAAATTGAAATAACATAAATATATTATATTTTTAAGCAGACGCATCGAGCGTGCGGAAAGGATATGTGGATCTTCGATCAAAGATTCGAGCTGTAATTTAATAATTTTTTAAATCTCTTTAATCAATTGTAATTTTTTCTTTTATTTATTTTAATTTTAAGTAAGTGGGCTGATAATTGGGCTTTTCTAAAAATAGATGTATGATATCAAATTCCTATTATGCTTTAATGTGGAAAATGGACGGAATGATGTCGTTTGGTTTTCTAAAAGAACATTGAAGTGCACATTGATCTGTATTCGATAGAGGTGCGCATGTTTCCTCAGCGTGATTCCTTCGTATTTGAGTTTATTTTTAGATTGAATTGCAGTATTTGATGTGGTATGATGCTGATTTGAACTGGATTTGGAAAAGGAAACGTTTCATCGACTTTGAACCTGGAAACTGTAAACTTGCGCAAGGAATTGTCAAGTTTGATAACCAATTTGCTTTTTGATCGTCCTGTTAGCATTTATTTGCGATGTGTTGTTTATCTGGGTCGATTACCTTCCACCAGCTGTATGAGTGAGCTTTCGTTTTTTTTTTTAGAGCTTTGGATGAATGTTGAAGTTATAATGTTATAAAACAACCATTTAAAATGTTAGAGGCGTGCTTTGAAGTGGCTATTGTCTTATAGGTCTGCTAAATCTTGTTAAGTTTCCAAATTGGACGTGAATACGACGAACGATAAGTATGATCACTTTGTCTTTTCTTTTTCAGTCGAAAGTGGAAATGGGGGGAAGAAATCGAGTCCATTATGAGCTTTTTGAACATCGCCGTGCTTTTCCTGCCGAGGAGCGCGCCATTAGAGGTCATTTCGATCGAACATTTCCTCCTCACCCTGCTTTATTAAAAGAAGAATACGAAATTCGTCATATTGAGCTTCGTAGACTTGTGAAAGAAAACCAGGGACTTGTCGATGATCGAGTTGCCTTGGAACAAGAACTGATCGCAGTGAAAGAAGAGCTATGAAGGATGAATCTTCACATTCATGACATGCGGCTGATCAAGAACTTCAATGTAGGGAGCTTATCGAATGAGGAATGAAGCTCGAGGCTGAGCTTCGTGCCCTTGAGCCCATAAAAAACGAGGCAGCTAAACTTCGATCTGAAGTTACGAGACTGAATACTATTAGACTTGATCCGTAAGGGGAGGTCAAAACACTTTCGAAAGATCTTGGCAAGTTAGAAGCTGACAATCAGCAAATACCTGTTTTAAAGACTGATATTGATGGTCTTCATCAAGAAATGATCCCCGCTAGGTTTGCGTTTTGGATTCGTTTTGGATTACTCATTCAATGCTTCGTGAATATGCTATGTTTTGTCTGATTGCTTAATCTAACTTTTTTTAGCGGATCTGCCGTTGAACATGAGAAGAAAGCAAATATTGAGCTGCTAGGACAGAGACAAGCAATGGAGAACAATATGGTCACCATGGTCGCGAACTTGAAAAGCTTCGATCGGAGCTTGCTAGTTCAGGTTCGTGATTCGTTGTTTTTCTGAAGTCATTTCGATTCTTTATCAACTGCAAATGAAATTGTAGCTGACCAATAAATATTAGCATATCATTTATTTCATTTCATACCACTATGAAGGATGGTTATACATCCATTTAATCCTTAACCACAGATAACCTTAACAAACTTCAACTAGGTGGACCTTACGGTATGAATCTCAGTTATTCAGATGCAAACCTTTCTGCTCCATATGGAGATGGATATGGGCTTCATCTTGTATGTAGTGCTAATAAGACATTTCAATGAAAATCATTGTTACCATTATCTTAGAAGTTGTATTTGAGTACATTTTCTGCTCTTTTTTCCAGGGTGCCACAGAAAAAGGGCCATTCGTATGGTTCAGTTTCTACTGCTCAAGATAACTATGGAAAACTACGAATGGGTCGCCATTTAGATTAAGGTATATGGTTATACTTCGACTGAGCTGAAGTGAGATAGTCAACATACATATCAAACTCTGAAGGGCTTTAAAATGGTCAACAATGCATTGGTCGATTAGTAGAAGATTGTGGCTAACTACACCTACAATGACAGTGACAAATCGAGACAAATAGGTTTGTCCGAAAGTCAACTTTTGCATGTTATGAGTTTGGGCCAGTTTAAGTCAAACCCATAAATAGATATAAATTCATAGTGCATTTCCAAGGCTTTCATTTTCGGTTGTTTCATTTGTTTCTTCTTTCTGACCCCTACCACCGATCACTACATTCAATTCAATTTATGATAAATATAAATTGGATATGGAGGCACTTAAGATAGCTATAAGATTTTCCAATTTCATCAAGTAAATGAACCACCAAAAAGGATAAGTTTCGAACTCATATTTAGGGTACCTCACTATTATTTAATGTTGTAATAATAGGAAAGAATGGTGAAGGTAATCTTATATGACTGATGTGGTTGTTATCAGTTGACCTTCTTGGCCCTTGGGGATATATATACAGCAATCCAAAGTGATATTCAAGAACTTGATGGTTTCCACATACATACATGTTATTACATATAGAAGCCATTTGCTTTGTTACAAGTCATTACTTTCAACATCAAATATTCATAAAATACTTCATCACACACATCCAAAGATACATAGCATAGCATAGATGGCCAATTAAAAGTATCCAACACTCTTATATATGAATATGTTGATTATCGTGTCTTTTTCACGAGTACTACAATTAGACTCCTTGACACTATATTAAAATAAACTTCCTGTCAAGAAATCAGAAGTGGAGAGAAGTAAACATGCAATTTAAGACACCATTTGACTTTCTTCTTCCTCTTTTATTTATTTTTTTATTTTATATTTTTACCCTGATGAAGAATTAGTGATGCTGATGAAATATCGAGTCTGGCGTGTACATAGCAAGACCAGACCACCCATTACTATTACCAGTCCACCTCTCATCTCCCCCACAGCCGCCGTCGTCCCCACCACCGCCGCCGCCATCCACGTTCAAGAATTCAGCACCGTCGTTATTGCTTTTGCCACTCTCCAAGACCAAAGGGTCCTCCGCAAAACAGCCAAGCCCGTCGGCGTAATTCCCAAAATGCCCCCCGCTCGGAGACCCAAGCAAAGGACTGAGGCCAACGTCCATCAAACTACCGAAATCCGCCGCACCGTTCGCCTCGCCCACCTTCTTCAACACCGACGAAAACGGCGCCTCAGGCTCGCTGAGCTCGTTCTTGCTCCCAGCCTCCGCCGCCGCGGCAGAGGCCTGACGCTTGGCGGAGGGCTCCGCCGCTTCTCCTCCCTCGCCGGAGTCCCTTGAGCTGCGCTTTGTGCTCTTCCTAGAGCCGCCTCCGACGGGGACGTTGCGCAGAACGCCTCCCTTCGTCCAGTACCTTCTGCAGCTCTTGCAGTAGTGGCGAGGCTGAGAGAGGTTGTAGTTGTTGTAGTAGCAGAATTTTGTGTTCGTTGAGTCGCACCTCGGACACTTCAATTGTTGATGATGTTCAGGAAATTGTGGGTCTGTTGGGATGTGCTGCGCCTGGGATTTGATCTGAGGGTAAAAGGTTGACGATGGGTCTTGCATGTTGGGAAAAAAAGACTGAATCTTTGCGATCAAATGGTGCTAGTTTATCTTCTGTGGAATAGGGTTTTGTGCTGAGATTGGGAATTTTGAGATGGGTTGTGAATGATGTGATTGAAAGATCATCGAGATCTTATGACTTTATGAGGTTATTCTCTTCTTTGCTTTGGTTTAGAGAAGCAAAAAAATCCAATCTTTGCCTTCTGCTTCAGATGATGGATTTTTTTTTTTCTCTTTATTTTTCTGATTGGGTTACCATCTGATCTCACTGAAGTTATCTGTGTAAGAATGAGCTAAGCTTAGTTAGACAAAAGGAGATCGGAACATCTGAAAATTCGAGAGTTCAGACAAGAAATTTATAGTCTAGGGAGAGAGATCACAGAAGAGCCATTTTTTTCTCTCAACATACCCTCACTGAAAAGACTCAGCCACTTGACTTCCAATTGCAAATCACTATAAAATCTTGGAAGGAGAGATGATGATGTGATGCGCCAAGTTTCAATAAATGTTTTATAAAAATAATAGAGTAGTTCGCGATAGAATGGGTTGATTGGATTATTGATTTAATAATTTAAAATACAGTTTAATAACAGTTATTAGATTCTGTAATTCTTGGCTGCTACTGTGACAAGTACAGGATTAAGACTATTATAACGTAATAACTGGGTCCAATTTATATGATAAAACAATAGCAATAACCTTAAAAAGTTGATCTCGAGTCATAGCAACACAAAAGATATTCTTTCCTCATTCCTTCATACAATAACAGTCATGTATCTGTATAAAATAATAATAAAACATTCCCTTCCCGAATCTCCAACCAATAAAATCATACCATTAATGAGAAATGAAATATAAAAAAATAAAATAAATATAACTGGCGAAGCAGCCAGGAACAAATAAAAACAAAAATCTATGACATTGAACAACAAATACACATTGCTTCACGGCGGAGGAGGCTTTGCCATCATTGGGAGGAAGGAGCCTTTGAGATATTTTATCAGTGCATTAGTTATGCATAATACATATATAAGCTATTTGCAGCAGCGCAAGCAATGGAGTTTTCCGATGGATGCCAAGCCAAGTGAAGCAGCTTGGTCGTGGAATCGAGTGAATTCCCATTTGCATCAGCTCGAGGACTTTCAGGGCCTGAAAATGTCGTCAAACGTTCGTTTTGGGACGGGAAATAACGAGCGAAAGAAGGTCACGAAAACTGTTATACGATGATTCTATTTCATCGTCTGAAACAAAACGTTTACCTCTTCGAACGGCGCGAGCGATGCTGCTTCCTAACGACCTCGTGGGAGTCCTCGTAGGAGTTTGGATTTGTCTCCTGAGAAGAAGCAAAGCGATTGTTTTTATAGCAATAAGCATATACGTGTGAGGATTGGACAAAGTAGACGTTGTCCTAAGTTTGAATTTCGAAAGATACCTCATTGGGTTTCTGCTTGCTTCGACGGTGGTCGCCTCAGTACTGCCCGCCGAGCAACCAAACACGCGGAAAAGGTTGCTGAAAATAACATAAATCGTTTCGGTGTTTTTTTTTTTGCAAGAACGAGATGGAATATGATGAGGATACCTGTAAGAACCAGTTGCTACCCTAAGACCGTCCCCACTTAGGCAGCATTCGAACTTGTCGAATATGGAGTCGTTTTCGTATAAGTCGCACAGCTGAAAATGGTTCGAGGAATAATTTAATCAGTCAACGTATTTGCTGGAATCGTTCTGCGAAAGAAAAACCTGAGATAAATGATTCACCTTGGGCCTTAAATGTTCATGAACCTGATAGGTTGCCACCGGGCCAGACTCCATGTTAATATCCCATAACTGAACCCATTAAAATATTGCAGAGATTAGTATTACTAAGCACGGGCGATTTCGAGAAAAAGTGAAAAGTATTGAAAGACCTTGAGGGTCATCTAGTCACGACTTAGTATATGTCTGCCATCCTTTGCAAACTTAATGTCGGAAATTGAAGCAATTATCTCGGTAAAGAACGATTTCGAGCCAGGTGCCACCCGTTCCTCTAATCTTGTTGTCAGCAAACGATTAATATATTGTCAAATAATGAGGCCATTTATTTAAATCTGCATAAACCAGCAAAACAGACAAGCTCATCATGCTTTTGATTTTAATAACCTGGGGTTCTATTACATTCCGTTGGTCATCAACATTTGATACGGCAAATAATTTAAGAACTTACAGCTTGGAATGTGAATCGCACAACGCAGATTGTCGCAAATCAACGGGGCGTATTGATCCTTTAGAGCTACTATACGCTAATGTGCTGCAATGAGTGGGATGAAATCCCGCCGATGTTATTACCTCTGCAGCACGAACGAAGGTCCGACATCTCTGGTGGTTAGGTATCGGAATTATTAACAATCCTCAGTTTGCAGAGACATGATCAGGCATATCAACAAATTCTCGAATTAAGTATGAGATGTAAATTTGCTGACATGAGAGAAAATAAAGAAACAGAGGAAAAGGTTGATAAGAACTGAGAAACAAATAGAATCAATCATTTACCGGTTAGGTCTTCCATATTAGCTGGCTTCACATCTACAATATTGAAACTTTGATTGCTAATTTCCAAGTTCCAAAGATTGATACGTAGATCATCAGCCGATATAAATGTCTCTCCATCGCTGCAACAGTAGAGGTTAATCAGAGATGTAAATTAAGTAACATAACAGCAGCATGCATATCTAGGATATTGTTATGCAGCAGGAAAAAGTTAAGAACATGTAGTTTCAGAAAAGCAATTTCCAAATGTAATATATCCTCACCTGTTATTTGAGATTGAATTGATGTGGTAATCATGAGCATATGGGCATAAACTCTCCTACATCTAGCAACAAGATTTGTCTCATAATTTGTAACCTACAAACAACCCAGTTGATAAATAAAGCAAAAGAAAAGAAATTTGACAAGAAACAGATAAACTACAAGTTAAGTTCCAGTAGCAAGCGAAAGTCAATCAACACAGTAAAAATTCACAAAAAAAATCGAGAAACCCTTGATTGAAGTTGTGAAGAAAATCGAGAAAACTCTACTCAAAAAGCATTTCATGAAAAACAGAGCTGATTGCATATACCACTGGTAATCGTAATGAAGGAACACCTCTGGCTGGAAATGAGAAGTCTTTGTTCAAATTGTTATAAGATTGCTTTGGGTTGCCACCGTTCACAAGGAGCCTGGGACTCGAAGACACGCTAGAACTTGCCACACTACTATTTCCAGCAGCTTTGGAAGAGTCTACGTTCATCTCAGAAACTTTCTTGATTTGCCGCTCTTGGACCTATTCAAATATAAAATCAAAAGAAACAAATAGAAAGACAGACCCTTAACACTTCTGGACAGTAAATCAATGACTGTGTGTTAATTAATGAATTAAACCCAGGTGCAATAGTTAATGCTGACATGTTGGGCTAACAATGATATGAGTCAAGGAAAATAGAAAAAGCACCTAAAACAAAGACCCCTAGCATGGTAATAGGTTTTAAGAATGGAAAACGCAAGGTAACATTCCCTAGAGCAGAATAAGAGGTCAAACCTAATAAAGAGTGCAGTGTTTTTCTTCTTTTGTCGATCGTATATGCGAAACTCAAATCTTACCTTCCAATATTTGATAGTCTTGTCGTTCGTAGATAGAAGAAACAGGGCACCATTTGCACCTTGGCACCATCGGATCGTGTTAATTTTTTCTTCAATCTCCAAACTCTTTAGATAATCAAACTGTAGAAAAAAAAAAAGATGCAGCGTCATTCTAACCTAAAAGCTGGACGTACCTGCTTTTTTCAGTAAGCAAAACGAAATATGAATCTACCTCAGCTCAGGTTCATGGCTCTGAAATTCAGTTTTGTAACGAAATTCCGGGTGACGAGTTGTAGGACGGTCAGTCCTCTCTAAATCTCTTCTCTTTCCATCATCATGCTACAATGTATTTAATGCTAAAATGAGTAGCAAATGCAGTTGCCATGAAATGGAATCTCGTAATAAAGGTTAAAAGCAGACCTCTTTCGTATCAGTTCTTTCAAATAAGACCACCCTTCCACCACGATCACCCGTCGCTAGGTGACTGCAACTTTTATCAAACTCAATTGCAGAGATGATATCAACTGCATTAAGGTGGATCAACAGATAAAAATCGTGTTTGGGCGTATCTATCAAAGCATTGGTAGGATATCCACTTGCTACCAGGCTCAAGGCCAAGTTTTTCAAATTTTTTAATGTTTGTTTTCAGCAGAATATTTCAGGGAATGCATGACAGAGACTCCACAAAAAGATCTCTCCATGCATAATGAAACTCCACAACCCAATACTGAAAAAAAGACAAGTCGAACACAGCATCATCAAAACACAATCGCCAACACATGCATGCTGAACTCACCCCAGATAATAAAAACATACAACAACAAAGTAACAGCACTGAAGTCAATTCATTCCTTCCACGTCATCCCCCATGAAAACCCATGACAATTACCGCCAAATCATCAAGTTAAACATCTAAAAGACACCAGATCATGAACAACCAGCACAAATCCTCAAATGGAAGATATCGGAGAAGAAATCATCAAATCACTAATTTTCTATTACCTTCTGCACTTCTTCACCCGCCGTCCTCTCACCAAACACCTGAGAGAACTTCCAGTCTAGAGGTGCAGCTGAACCAGAAGCAGCTGATTGCGCCTCCCCACCATCAACAACGTTCATTCTTCTAATTACAAACAATAAAACAAAAGCAATCGGCAAAAACTTGATCCTTCGGCTATAATTTCATGAGGGTACGCTTCGTCAGCTTCCTCATCTCATCAGCTCATCGAAAGGACAACGCGGGTTTAGGAGATCGGAATGTCTTGGATTCAGATTCAACCATTGTTAACACAGTGCGTGTGTTTCTGCGTGTGGAGTGGACTCATACATCGATTAATACAACCAAACCAGAAACAATAATCATAATAATAATAAATTATCGTAAGACGAAAACGATGATTTAGATTTTCTCTCTCTGCGGTGAGAGAGATCTCATGTAAATTATTACGATGTTTCTTTGGTAAAGGATGGAGAAATTGTTAGATTATTTTGATTTCTTTTCTGTCTTATTGATATCTGATATTTTCACCGATTTCTCCTTTTTTCATGATCCTTTCCAATTGTGTGCTTGCGATTGTGTTTTATTTTAGTACATGTAATCCACATTATTATATTTTTCGGGTCGGATCTATTTTGCCGGATATGTTTTGCGTCACACAAAGGCCCAAACTAGGCCCATATTTAAAATGGGCCTAGGCCCAAATCCCTTCGTCGTCTTTTTCTTTAACGATGACAAAGAACTCCGAAGGGTTTTCGCCTGAACAAGAGAAAAATGGGAAGAAGGATACTTAACGATGCGTTGAGAACGATAGTCAATGCGGAGAAGAGAGGTTTTGCTTCGACTGAGCTTAAGCCCATATCCAACGTTGTTTCTTCCTTCTTGCAGATCATGAAATACAGAGGTATTGTGTTGATTGTGTAATGCTTGTAACCTAATTTGACTTGGGGAATGGAGCTACATCATTAAGTATTAGCTTTCCATTTTATGCAATCGAGTGAATTTAGGTCGGCTTGTAACCTAATGTTCCCATGGCAGAATGCTTTAGATGAACGATTTATGCTTAGGGTTTAAGAGATGAGAATTTGGATTGAAAGGTTTTTTCAATGGCAGGTTATATTAAGGATTTTCAAGTTCACGATCCACATAGAGTGGGGAGGATAACTGTGCAGCTGCTTGGTAGGGTTAAAGATTGCCGTGCTATCACTTACAGGCAAGACATCAAGGCTCAGTATATCGAGCATTACAAAACTCGTACGCTTCCGACGCATCAGGTTCTTCGCTTTCTTCCTTTCTTTTGCCTAATTTTATGGCGATCGAACTACGTTTGAACAAGCTAGCTGCGATTTTTGGATGTGTAATACGGTTGATCCTCAAACTTAAAAGGGATAGACTGATTTGTTCTCTGCACAGTCCCACGCTCTGCTTATGACAATGGAGACTGCTTCTAGTTGCATCACTTGAAAGAAAAATTCTAGTCTTGTTATAGTCGGAGTGTTTCTTATTCACGTGTTTACTTATTACACGGTAGGGTATAATCATCTCTAGATAATTCGCACTTAGTCAGAATTCACAAGCTTATATGACGACTGCATTAGAACATCGACTGCCTTTAGCTGCTATATTTCTGAAACTTCTTACATGGGCTCTTTAGAAATCGAACTGCCTTTAGGATTCACTTGATTGAAGATATCCCAGAATATAATAGTCCAATGTTCTGCTCTTTCCTGGCAAACAACAATGCCAGGTTAATTACATCTTCGTCTTACTATTCCACTTGTGCTTTTTCCTCCTGCAGTGGGGCTACGTCGTTATTACAACACCCAATGGAGTGCTCGACCACGAGGAAGCCATTCGGCAAAACACAGGCGGCCAAGTTCTTGGGTATTTTTATTGAAGCATTCGAAGGTCCTCGAGTGTTATTATAGCACACTAGTTTATCAACATCTTAAATGTATCTTTTTTTCCCGCACAATTCTCCAGCTACGACTCACATTTCTTTTGGAGTTGCAACGAATTTGTTTTAATTTTAGGTTTAGCTCCAAAGTTGATTAAAAATGCTGTCTTTCATTCACTTTTAAGTCTATGGCGTCTGATTTCAGAAGAATCACGCAGCTCAAGTAAATAGTACCAAGATGAACTGAAGACTTGTGTAGGAAACAACAGCAATATTGAAAAAGTTGACACCATAAAAGTAAAAAGGGAAAAACAAGATCTTTGATGTCCAAACGGTTGAAAACACCATATTCAATCTCATGGATAGGGCAGTGACGGAAATAAAAAGATCAATTGAAGGACTACAAAGCCTAAGCTTGTCTGGTCTTCTTCTTCACACCAGACTTGGAAACCTTGAGGCTTCGGTTCACCACGCTCAACCTAGCAAGGGCCGCCTTCTTCAGATCAGGTCTGTAATAGTTGTCAGAAACCTGCAATGGAGAACGAAAGCGATGATAAGGGCACCCGAAAAATCGACAATTTAGGGATTAAGAGGTGTACTTATGGAATAAACTTCCCTGTATAAACTGGGAAAAACATCTTATGTGTCGTCTGCCTATGTACTTGACCAATGGTGAAGAGATTTATAAAAAGGAGTCCTTTCGTGGCCAAATGTATTGGATAACTTTGATAAGAACTGTTGGCAAACGTAAGAACACAAGCCAGGACTAACGTAACAAAATCTGTGTAGTACCTGGTTGACAACAGCCTTGGCCATGCTGTTGAATTCTTTCTTCATGACAGACTTGTGAAGCAGGCTAGACGGCTTGTTTTGCTTCTTCGTCTTTGTCGTAGCTAGCACCACTGACTGATCTTTGCCGGGCTGAACGGTTACTGTTTTCTTATTCGCCAAACCCTAACGGCGAGGAGTATAGAGAGAAAAGATCAAGTTACGCCTAAGCACTATGTGATTCAACTATTCAAGTTGATCTTAACTAAATCAAAGAACTACAGATCATGGCAACGTAGAAGAATTAATCGGCCTGATTTGAAGCGAAAACACAAATCTCGAAAACTGTAACATATCGGAATCAAATCGCATAGATCATCACGCATTACATCTGACAAAAAAAAAATGCTGTATTGAAACAAGGGGAAAGACGATAACCAGAGTGCTTGTAGGAATGTCGATTGTAAAGATTGTTAGGCTCTTTGCTGAACTTAACGCTCTGAGTTCCATTGCCAAACTCCTTCACCAAGAAAGAGTTGTTCTTCTTCACGATCTCCCATATCAGCTGGCCTGGAACTGTCGCCATTTCTCCTCTTTTTTCCACCAACAAAAAGTTAAAAATCAGCTGACGATCACAAAAAAAAAAAGCTCAACATAAGCTGATATTAAGTATCATATGCTGATCCGCAGATGTTACCTTCTGATTCTGATGCTAGACAGCGATGAGCTGTGTTGAATTGTTTATGCGTTATGGCAGTGCTGCGATGGAGGAGAGGTACTATATGCCTATAAAACCCTAACGAGCTGTAGAAGACGATAGCTGGGCCTGTTTATGGGCCTATAGGCCCATTTTAAGAGTCCAATAAGCAAATAAGCAAATATTTTAAAATATTAATATATTTTACGAGGATGACATTGAAAGAGGGGGGAATACATGGAGGACCTAAATGTAATTCCAGAAAATCATGAATTCCCTTATGATTTTAGCTGAGTCCTGAAGAAAGTTGAAGTGCCGCTCTCTGCCAAAATTGAATGGCGACGACGCCGATGGTTCCGCCGCCGCCGTCAGCAGATGGCGGAGCTCAACTGCTTCCACCGCCTCCGGGAACAGACATGACGGGGATCTGCTTCAGAGATCAGTTGTGGCTCAACACCTATCCGCTCGATCGGAACCTAGTTTTCGATTACTTCGCGCTGTCGCCGTTCTACGACTACTCTTGCAACAACGAGCAGCTTCGTCTCCGCGCGATTCACCCGCTCGACGTCTCTCACCTCTCGTTAGTAGCGTATTGATTGGTGACACCTATTTTATATTTTTTATGGATGATTGGATTGTCTTAACGATCTGTTGCACGAAGTGAATTGTTGTTCTCCATTTGTATGCATATAAGCACACTAACGCATTCGTAAATTTTGTCAAATAATTGCTATTTACTCCTCGTGAAGGAAGATGACTGGAACGGAGTTCATGCTGAGTGAAGTGTTGGAGCCTCATTTGTTTGTCTTTAGGAAGCAAAAGAGGGAAAGCCCCGAGAAAGTGACGCCTATGCTGACTTACTACATATTGGATGGATCAATTTACCAAGCACCTCAGCTCTGCAATGTCTTTGCATCTCGAGTTGTTAGTATTTCCTAACTATTGTGTTTTTCTTACGATCTTTAAGATAGTATATTATAGCTTTGAATATCGGATTTAGTTATGCTATGCTTGATAGATGTCTGCTTCCTTCAACTTTCCTAGACGTAAGTTTACAAGCGCAGATGCGCTCTTAACAGCAAGGGGGCATAGATTGATCCATAATTACTATCATGACTGGTGTTATTCATCATTGCAATGTTGATAGTTTGAATCACTAGTTACAAAAATGCCATCTTTTGTGTATTCGTAGTTTGTCTTTGAGCAACTGATTATGTAGCAGGCTTTAGTCCTTCCCTTTGCCATTTATCCTATTTATTTATCACATTGAGAACATTTGATTTTCACGTATTCATATATTGACTTCACCCTTGTCTCTTTTTTCTTGGCAGGGGCGTGCATTGCATTACATTTCAAAAGCCTTCAACACTGTGCAATTCAAATTTGGAGAAAATTGGATACGGTATCTATATTTTTCTTACATTTTTACTCAATGGTAATCGTTATGTGATTCATGTTACTCCAGCTTTAAAGAAACGTGGACATTTTCTTGCCTGTGCTCACAATTGACTTATAATGTTTCTTCTAGCAGCCGATGAAAAGGAGACTTCCTCTGAACCGAAAGCTGCTAAAGAGACTATTGACATGAAAGAACTTTTGCGCGTGGACCAGATTCTTACAAGACTGCACAGCAAGGTAGATATTCCAATACTTTTGCCTTACATGAATCTGAAGCTAATGAACCGGGAAAACAAAACAAATCTCTAGTTCGAATTAATTGATTTAAATTGATGTTCATATTAATTTATACTTGATAACTCATAATCTCATAAATTTTCACAGCTACCACCTGCTCCACCTCCACCTCCATTTCCAGAAGGCTACACCCCTCCAAGCACTGAGGGAGATAAAATCTCCGAAACCCAACAATCAGATCAACAAACGACTGTCGATCCGATCATCGATCAAGGACCGTCGAAAAGGATAAAAATCTGAAATCATATGTAATCTTTTCGACGATGTGAGAAAGCAAGGCCAGCAATATTAGAGTTCTTGGAGAAGTGATCTCATGAGGGGTTTGTAACCAAGGTCAGTCTATTGTGTTTCTGCAGAATGACGTTAATATCGAGATGACCTATTGCAACTGTTTGATTTGACACAGAAATTGATGCTGAGGTGATTAGTTTATTGTGTATATCATTTGGCGTTGGTTTTTAGCTCAGTGGCGAAGGTACTTCAGACTAATTCAGAAAACCTTTTCTTGCCTAATCTCAAGCACACAAAAACTGTGCAGATAGCCCCATTGATTGCATTTTGCTTTTCAGCAGTTATTGCATTAACTCGAAAGTAAAACGATGAGCCCTCTTAATTCCCAAACAACCTAAAATAATTCATAGCACATTATTACAGAATTTCCTCACGCCCAATTCTGCTTAAGCATTAGGCTAAAACAGAGCACTCAATGCCATACCTAAAGATTAGGAAGACTTTAATGCATAGGTCAAGCAATAACTACATGGATTGCAACTTATACCATTTATGCCCATTTAGTTATTGGAATTTTTTGATATGCATAATCTATATATTACTGTTTTTAAGTGCCACTTAATGGTCAAGTTGAACGTCAACTTCTTGACCGTGCAGCAGATGGATAATATCTATAATAAATTACAAGACAGATAGCAGTGGGATTATTTGTCTCCCTCAGTCAACTGTAATGCTGTCAACGTATTAACTATGATCACATGGCACAGTTAAGTTACTACTACTACACTAATCTCACACACACAGCTGTAATGCTGTCAACTCATTATCTTCACTTTGATCTCATCTTGCATAATGCAGGGATACAATTTTGTTTATATGTTTTTTATCCCATGGATCATATTAGTATCAAGATTCAAAGACCCTTCCAAGTCTTTGCTCTTCTTGATTATTTTAATGAAGACATTCGTATGATAGAGGTCGTATTTAATTAGCTGCTGCTGCTACAATGCAATGCAATGCGAAGAGAAAGGGGCTTTTAATGCCGCCAAAACTAACTTTTTATCAAATCATTAATGGCGATCCCAACGCTCATCTTCCCCTCATTGGACTTGGCACCAAACTCAGCTGATAGAACCACAGCCCATCTACACGTATTATATATAAATCTATTATATATAGATCGCCTGAAATCCCATTGAAGCACAAAAAAGATACACTGAAAGAAAAGATGAGGGTTTTCATGGTATGTGCGTTGGCATTTTCGGCCGTTTCTTGCATTACAGTTAGCTCTCAAACAGTCACGTTAGTCCCAGCAATCATCACTTTCGGAGATTCCGTAGTTGATGTAGGAAACAATGACTACGTAGCAACGATATTTAAGGCCAACTATCCACCTTATGGCAGGGATTTCAAGAACAAAGAAGCCACTGGGAGGTTCTGTAACGGAAGGCTAGCAACTGATATTACAGGTATAGCAGTTAAAGATTCAGTCTTTATTACATGCCAAGTACGTAAATATGAGCGTAATTAATCAAACTAGTTTCCTCTTCTCCAACAATAATGCAGCTGAGACTCTTGGATTCACTAGCTATGCGCCAGCTTACCTTAGCCCACAAGCTTCAGGGAAGAACCTTCTCTTGGGAGCCAACTTTGCTTCAGCTGGCGCTGGTTATGATGACCACACATCTTATCTAAGTGTAATGCAAACAGAACAAAAAAAAAGGAAGAAATCCTTTCAACGTTTAAGGAAATCTGAGGATAATATTATACTGTCTGTTTCTGTTTCTTGCAGCATGTGATTCCATTGTCTCAACAGCTACAGTACTTCAAGGAGTACCAAGGGAAGCTAGCGAAGGTCGCCGGCAGCAAACAAGCTTCTTCGATCATAAAAGACGCACTGTACATAGTCTCCGCCGGCAGCAGCGATTTCATACAGAATTACTACGTCAACCCTTTGCTCAACAAGGCTTTCACCCCCGACCAATACTCATCGTACCTTGTCGGAATCTTCAATAGCTTCATCAAGGTATATATATGTGTGTGCCGTGCGTTTTTCTGCCATTTTTAGCCCCAGCCCAGACAAGAATATGGTGTAATGAGAAGTTGATTTGTGTATAAAAATAGGACCTTTATGCCTCGGGCGCTAGGAGAATCGGCGCGACTTCGCTGCCGCCGCTGGGCTGCATACCGGCGGCGCGGACCCTCTTCGGATTCCACGAGCGTGGGTGCGTTTCGAGGCTCAACACCGACTCGCAGCAGTTCAACAAGAAGATCGGCGCGGCGGCGACGCAGCTGCAGAAGGAGCTACCTGGGCTGAAGCTCGTCATCTTCGACGTTTTCAAGCCGCTCTACGACATTGTAGCAGATCCCAAGAAGAACGGTAAGAATAAGATCCATCCCAAGACATTTCGTGGGCTCTCTTTCGATTTCGTTTCTTTCTTTCTACACCGACGATTTGAGTTCACTTTTTCCGGCAGGTTTTACGGAGGCGACGAGGGGATGCTGTGGGACGGGGAGGGTCGAAACGACGACGTTGCTGTGCAATCCCAAGTCGATAGGCACTTGTCCGAATGCGACGGAGTATGTGTTTTGGGACAGCGTTCATCCTTCTGAAGCAGCGAATCAGATTGATCCTTCAAGGCATTGCACTGATTGGCTGACTGCTACGATTTTATTTTTTTTTTTGTCGTCGACTGCTGTGTTGTGCTGCTCTATAAGGATGTTTTTCTTTCTCTGTGACACTCTTCTTCTTCTTCTTCTTCTTCTTCTTCTTCTTCTTCTTTGTTTTGTTTTCTGCTACTATACGAATCTGTGTAACTGTTTATCTGTTAGTACATCTGTTTTGTCGGAATAAAGGCATACGTACATACCCATGGAACTTGCTGGAGGTCGAAATCACTGTAAAAGTAATTAAAACTCATTTCTTTACAAGATGATTTTCAAAGCACCAGTGTTTCAATAATTTCCAACTAGCTAGTTGGAGAGTCTCATTTCCTTTGCATTTTCTTTTACATCTACGTCGTTTGAGAGGATGAAGAAAGAATCTAATGGAGAATTCAATGGCCAATGGGGCTATCTGATAAGAAATTTAGGCTTCAAACCCTTAGATTGAACACTCGAATATATATATATATATATATAGAGAGAGAGAGAGAGGACTTTTATGATTTGAGCACTGTTAATCTGGCACTGATTTGTGCCATTTCAACATCCAACAACGATATATAAGGTTATGTCGCTTCTAAGTGTCATTAATCGACATTTCGGATGCTGATGTTAAATATTAATGTGATATATTTCATTGACACGTAAAATGTTATGTAGGCGTCAATATGTCACATCAACATTCAAAATGTCAATTATAACACTTATAAGGTGTTAATTAAGACGACCTTGCTTAAATGTCGTTGTGGGATGTTGAAATGGCACTAATTGATGATACATCAACAGTGCCATGTATATATAAACCCCAATTGTTTGCATGGCATAAATGCATCATTTCCAACGAGTCTTATAACATTGCACAAATGAAAGAAAAAAAAGACACGACCAAATAAAAATCCAACAACCATAGTTAAAAAACATCCTCAATCACACGAAAACCCTAAAACACAATCCTTCTATTTTTTTCCCATTCCATCACTTCAAAACCTGCCCGAACTCGAGGACAACAGCACTTCGCCGTTCTTCGAACCAAAGCCCGCCTTAGAACCCGGACCGGGCCTTTGCTTCGGCGCGCTTTTACACCTAAGCTTCTCTCTGAACGACTTTGTAGTCGCCATGTAAGAAGGCCCCTCGAAATAATAGCTAGGGTTTGCGCCGGAGCAATCATCGCAAATCAGCTTCTTACTATTAGTCGAGAAAAACATAGGATTACTTTCTTCCGTAGCTTCTATGATACGCCAGTCGTAATTATCGCAATAAGGGTTTTCTTGATATGATGTTGATCTTCTCCTTCTATAGATGTCTTGTTCCTGAAATTATTCCATCGAAAATACATAATGGTTTTTTTCGACGTGTAATAACATATGAAACATAATAATAATATAATAATAATAATAATAATAATAATAATAATAATACATATCCTTACAATGGGATTTCTCGATCTTCTTATCATGCGATCTTCGCGAGAATTTTGGACCATTTTCCACAAAAAGGGGACTTGTGCTCGAGAGAGAGCATTCACGTTGTGAAGAGTAGATGCGAGGCGTTTTCTTACAAGGTGGCCTCTTACGATGGCTTGTAGCTTCACGACTCCTCTCAGAGCGCTTAGCGCTTTACGAGCCTATATTTGAATCATTTATGCATTGGTGGGACAAAGGCACGAAAAAGAAAAAGAAAACGACGAGCGTTTACTGAGATTATTTTTTTTCCAAGACCACATAATTATTATTGTGCCCTTATCGCCCGAATAGCGACAAATTTTGAAAATATTCCTTTGAGGATTCAAAATTCGAATGGCGTAATCCGTAAAAGAAGGGGCGTAAAAAAAGACGTAGTGATGTCACATTTTACAGGTGAGCACACACAAATAGTGTATACGCATACAGAAAAACTTGATAAGGTGTGGGTTGCTCATGGAATTCAAATTGGAAGTTCTGAGAAATCATGAAGTGTTGTTTTGTTGTTACATATAAAGGAGACTATAAGGAAAACACAGAAAATCATGAATAACGAATAAAATCATAAAAGCGTAAATAATCAAACTTAATCGAACGTACCAAAAATCCTCTAAACATAGTTTGAATCTTCGCAGCTGCAGCAGCACGTTTCTGAACTCTTACTACTGCTCGACGAGGCATAGCTTCGTCGTTGTAACCTTTACGTTTTCGAACATTCGTAAGGACATCTTCGTAGTTGAGCCCATTTGGCTCTTTCGCTGCCTTGAAACGATTCGTTTCGACAGAAATTGGAGGAGTGCTATTATTCTTATCGATTTTTTCTCCACCTTTCTTCTTCATACATTTTAGGAGAAAATTCAGCCACCTTCCAGCTTTTCCCATTGGCATTAAACTGAGAAATAAGAATATGACCTAATAAGGTATATAATAAATTTATATTTCTATCTTGTTCTTGACAACGCTCGAATTGGAAAACAATGAGTTGATAGAAAATGTTTCACAGACCTTAGAAGGTTGTTTATAAAGGACTTCAGTGGGGCTATCGTTCTGTAATTATTTCTTTATTTCTACGTAAGATTTTTCCTTTTCCAATTTCAACCCCGTTATTTATTACAGGACAGAAAAGTGTATGGGATATAGATTAGTTAAGGCAAGATTTAATTTTTAAATAAAAGGCTCAAGAATCTTGTAAGGAGAACTGAATATATGTAAGGAGAACTGAATATATGTAATGAGAGAGGGAGAGGGTGAGATATTTATAATATATAATATATATAGGAGAGGAGAGAGAGGGAGAGAGAGGGAGAGGGAGAGAGAGAGAGAGAGGGAGAGAGAGAGAGAGAGAGGAGGGACTGGGAGGGAGGGAGGGAGAGAGAGAGAGGGAGAGAGAGAGAGAGAGAGAGAGAGAGAGAGAGAGAGAGTAATAGTAAAGTTAACATCAAGCCAAAAGTATCATTGCATCTCTTGGAAGACTGAAGAGTAAGTAAACACACATTTTGAGGGTAATATTAAAAACATGAAACAGAGACTTTCTCTTCCTAAATCCAACCAAGACATCATTCATTGACATGGTGTTTGAACTACGATACCGTACGGCCGTAACAAACCGAAGCAATATACAGATTCTTGGCCCATTTCTCCTGCAAATACACAGATAAAATTCACCACAGCATCAGTAACTTCTCCATTTTCGGAAAAAAAAAACTCTAACCGTAAGAGCAAAAAAACTGACCTTTACATGCACGCTCGGGAAAACAGACGTTCGCAGAGTCTCTTGCGTTTCGTCCGCAGGCTTTCTCCTCGGTATGCTTAGAATCAGAGCACACTGATCAGCCGTAGCAGCAGTAGCAGTTATACGGTACCCATTTTCCCACCTACGATGTATCCCTTCGCTAGGATACAAGAAATCCAATTCCACCACCTATTCCAACAAAACAGACAATTAATTCGTCGTAAAGAAGAACTAAAATCGAAATTAGGGTTTGATTCTTCGTATTCTGAAGTACTCGCCGACCTGGTCTGAAAATCCAGCGCCTCGGGACATAACTACGGCCCACCTAGTCCCAGACGTGGCCATGGAGGTGACGTAGAAGCCTTCTTTCCACTTTTTGTTTATCCATTTGTATGGGAATGATTCGCTCACTTTATATGATTGCTGCAAGTATTGAGTGCCTGACAAAAATTTACATATTTGAGTGAGACATAGGTAAGAGCGACGCATGGATCGATCAATCGATGGATAGATAATAGCTACCTTTTGACATTACGACAAGCGAACTACCGTTTGTAGCTCCAGCGACTGCGCTGATGTAATAGTTCTTTTCCCATTGCTCCATTATCCAATCCTATTAAGCATTGGAATCAAGTGAAATAAACAGCAGTTCTCAACCTCAACAAACTGAGAAAAATGAACCATCGATATATATATATATATATATATATATATATATGTATATATATATATATGTACCTTGTGAAGAAAGAATGGAGATAGCTCGTATATTTGGGAAGTGAAGCTAGTGCCTACGTCCAATATCAGGGCCCAAAGATTTTGACAAGATGAGACGCAACTGATGAATAGCCCATCCTCTGCTCCTTTATCGATGTGTTGGGATAGCCTGAGTCCATCACATTATAGTGGTATCTTCCATAAACAAAGTCGAAGAAATCAATATTCAACAGCTATGTTATATGACTGCCGACCAGAAAAAAAAAAAAGAGGTGTAACTTGGGGAAAGTTTGCACCTTTGTTTCATGGGTTTATGAGCATTGTAGACACTGATCCACTGTGTAGCAGGCGCTCCCATACGGATTTTCTTTTTAGGCTGTTCATCTTCCTCGCCTTCGAAAGTCAGCCGTCCTCTTTTGTGACCAACCGTGAAGATGAGCTTCATTTTCCAAAACCCAAGAGGTTAATAACTAAAAAGCCAAAAATGAAGGCACTACTACTTAGACCAATCAAAATAATCACCTTTTGGGCACCCTCGGTGTTAATAGGCCTAATGTCTGGATTCGGTCCCACAATCCTATCGAAGAAGGAGATGCATTTGGCGTAATTAGGTTCCTCGTCGAACTTCAAATTGACCACGTAATCCACAAAATGCTTGAATGGCTGCGGACACATGCCGCAAAGTGCCTCAGGCGATGTTGCCATTTTCTTTTTGCAGACAAGGAAACCTTTGTTTTCGCCCTACAAAACAACGACGAAATAGATGGGAAATATCAATGGCCAAGTCAGAATCATTTTTCAGCAATTCTGAAAATTTTAGACATTTTTAAGGATTTTTCTCTGTTTTCTCCTCGCTTGTATACAGTTTTCCGGCCAAGTACAATAGATGTGAGTCAAAAGGTACAAACCTGGTATCCTTGCCAAGGCAAGCGTCCACGAAGAAGGAAAATGAGAGTATAAGCAAGAGATTCTAAATCATCTCTTCTTGTTGCTGTTCTACCTAAATGAGCATGAACGCTAGCATAGCGAACAGTCCCTCTGAATAAAAAAATAAATAAATCGCCTTATCAGCATTCATGAATAAGATACAAAAGTGAGAAAAAAGTGACATTTGTACCTGAAAACGTCTGGCCGTTGGTCATACTCAACATGCAGACCAGTGTGGCCATCTCTCCATCTAGTTGCTGATTATGCAAATAGTTTCAGATAAAAATATAGGGGTACAACAATAGAAACTCTCTGAAATATTTCATTTTATATTATTACCTAAACCAAGGTCAACCAGGAATAACTTTTTTTCATCGGGAGTTCCCGGTGCGCCAAGCAAGAAATTCTCAGGTTTCACATCCCCGTGGACATACCTAAGTTTTTTTGTAGGGAGAATTGGGGTAGATGAAACAGATGAAGGATGTTCTTAAGTAACTTTTGTATTGAAAATCTCAAGATTAACATGGATTAAATAATAAAGGAACAGAGAAAATGGCGTCAGTTGCTTTGAATGCCAAATATAGGCTCTGCACAAAAAAATATAGGAAAAAAAAAAAGAAAAAGAAATCTCACCCTCTTGCGTGCAACTTCTCTAATATGGATATTGCTTCAATAGCAATGCATGCCACCATTTCAACAGACATTCTGCGTTTACTTTCACAAATTGAGTTTAAAATTGCAAAGCGGGAATTTGAAGCTGATCTAACTCATAAGGATTGGACACAAGTACTAGGGATTACTAAACTCACGTTTGATTACTGTTGTTCCAAAAGTCCCACAAACTCGGACCCAGCATATCCATCACCTGGAAAATTCAATTCATAATTCAGATGCAGAACTATATACGAGAGAAGACATAACAAAATCCATAGATAATCTGTTTTTCTAGTACCATCACATAATAGTCATCTTGTTGCCCTTTGTAATGCACTCGTGGTACACCATGGCTTCCCCCAAGCGTACTGTTTCGATTGACAAGAGAATCGAATGAGTTAGCCTCCCCTTTGTGTAACATCAAATCAAATGACCAGTGTACTTACTTGTAAACTACCCACTCATACGGTGGACCGTGATTACATCCTTTGCTATTAACATGTTCGAGTTTGAGGGCCACCTATTACAAAAGGGTAATATGTTGATTTTACACAAGGTTACGTGCACAACTCACAGATTCAGCATAAAGAGAAATCACAGAAGTACCTCTATGGCGCCAGGGCCTGTCCTTTCATTAGTATTGCCAGATATACGGCGACCAACATATACTTGTCCAAAACCACCTTTACCAAGCTTCTTTTCGACTCTGTACATCGGCGAACCACCAACTTGCACCTGTAACACAATCATTAGAAATTTCACGTGTTATTATCTCGATAACAAATGCAAAACAAGCTTAAAAGTCCCGCATCACCCACACCTCAAGTTGAATGTTTTTGGTATATGAGGAACAGGCAAGATTGAAATATCATCCAAAAATGCAGTTTTTTGGTGACAGTAATGAGTAATTCAAACAAAAAAGGGTATAGATATAGGGAACTACAAGGATCAATGTGAGAAATACATGGGATAAGATGATGAAACAAAGAAATGAAAATACGGATTCCAACTTCGCTGGAAGAATTGAAAAATGGAACTTCATAATTACAGGAAAAACACAACGAAATATTAGGAAAGGAGAAAATAAAGAGTATAGTAGACCTCATAAGGAAATCACATGTTTTCTGCAAGAACCGTCCGAATCAACTACGATTCGAGAAATCCAAGAAAATCAAGTGCCGAGCAAATGATATGGGTAAAAAATTTCATAAACGTATACACAATTCAATTATCTCTATATGAGGGGACTTAGGAAACTCAGCAAACAGGAAAGCGTCATAAAAGAGCATTAACACGTCACATACGCTGAGTTGGCCAAAAAGAGACCATTGTATGTTACAGGCATTAAAAAAAAATGTAAAGACGGAATCATAAGCGGACATGCTTGCACATATGAGTCAGCCCATAAATTGGCAAGCCAGCCCACTATTTAAATTTCTGGACCCGTCTACATCAATGGGCGACTTACCAGGCCCTACTAAGACCACTTAGAGGGCATATAAATTTTTTAAACCCAAAGGCACGTTTCACATAGCACTAAGTCAATAAAATAGGGATCAGCAAAACAATACACAGAATCCAGTATTTGTGACTCT
Organism: Craterostigma plantagineum; assembly: GCA_027422505.1. NCBI lineage: Eukaryota > Viridiplantae > Streptophyta > Magnoliopsida > Lamiales > Linderniaceae > Craterostigma > Craterostigma plantagineum. Next base: position 2,110,250 of record JAPQWV010000005.1, read on the forward strand.
TTAGTACACATCCGGCAAACACAGAAGAAGAATATAGTCGAATACAATGATTCACTAGTCATTTTATTAAAGTAGGAGGAGCGGAAACGACAAAAGTACTAAACTTAGTTCAACTTCAACAGTAACATTTACAGAATACTCCCCATTTCCAGTATACCACGCAAAGCCCATAAAGGACAAAATATTATCTCCAGACAAAATCATGCAAACATAACATCAGAATAATGCCATTAACAGATCATGTATTAATACTCACTCATATGTACAACATAGTTGCGACGTACGTTACCGTAAACACTCTCCAACTCTTCAACACGCAACTTTCCCACACATGATGCACATGTTTCAATAAAGTACCCAAAAGATACCTTAACATTCTCAAACGTCAAGACCTAGATAAAGACAACCTTTAACTTCCAAATCAAAATCACAACGACCGAACATGTCCAATCTCCTCATTTTCAACCCATAAACAACAATACAAAAAATCAAATAAAAATGCGAATCTTCGAGGACTTTCAAAATGCTTGAACCTTCAGAACAGAAGCAAAACAATAAAGCTCTCACCTTCTCAGGGATAGGTGAGGAGGCCAACTCGTCATCAGCAGCATTTGCTTTATCAGCACTTCGCCCACCATTGTTGAAACGATCCATCGGCTTCTCACCCACAGCCTCTCTCAGAAGCACCTTCTCTTCAACTACCGCTGGTGGTGGCAACGGCTGAGCTATATTGTCATCAACAGGCACTTCCACCGCCGCCACAGCTCTCCTCCTTCGAGTTCTTGTCGCGATAGCAGCGTTCTCCTCAGGTCTCAGATTATTATTATTGATAGCGATATTACCTCTTTGATTCTGAGTATTGACGTTATTTCTAGTATTATTGTTGTTACGTCCCCGGCCTCTGCGTCCTCCACCACGCACCACAGGCATCGTTCATCCGCCAATTCTCATCCCCACTCCACTCTTAATTCCTCACTAAAACAGATGGCATGAATCAAAAGTTATAATTAGAATCATGTTAATTTAATCAATGGACTAACTCACTATTGAACTGGTTATTTTCTACTACACCATATAGACGAATCATAACACCATAAACAGCCCATTTGACAGCAAAGAACATATTCTCCACCTAAAATAAATCAAAACGAAGAAACGTCTTGAGAATTTTATGCCACATCCCAAGAAAGGCATATGAAGCCGCCCCAATATATCTACACACAGAAAAAAAAGGCTACTCCATCACGATATCACATACTTTATCCATCACAATATCACATATTATAATCAGGACGGATACTACACACATACAATCACATAAATACATACACTATTTCTCCGCATCAGAGTAAAAAATCAATATACTTAGTACATAAATTTGCTAATTGAATCAGCGAAACACCTACCGATAATTTTCTTCAAACCCAGGAAATAAAAGGTAGCGATGGTATTTGCCGCAGATAGATGATGAAAAACAGAGCAGACCAGACGATTAAGGACGCCGATCGTCAAAGTTTTTGTTGGAAAACAGTAACATGAACAGCTACATATGGAGAGACCAAGAATTCTAGGGATCTAAAAGATATCAAAGCAAAGACACGATTTTTAGCAAATTGAGATGAGACGAACGCCCAACTTCGTATCTATAGCTGCTGTATGTATTATAATTAATTGGTCCTCTATTTTCTGGTTATTAACATCGACGAACGAATAAAAGCAAAATTTACTATTTACCTCCGATTTGTGACTTCGCAGATCCGACGTACATCCGACGCGACTGAAATGACGAAAAGCACCCTTACAATTGTGATTGAAAAATTGCCGAAATGTTGGTATAGAGAGCGTCCACGTGGATTATATGTGTAATATAGAGATTTTGTAACGCCTTCACGTTTGGATTTTTGTTTATCTATTTTGCTGCCTTTATTTTCTGCAACATAGGAAAGTTTATATTTATTCCTTTTTGCTGCTGTTAGCTTTTTTATCATAGGAAAGTGAATAGAAAATCTTGATTTACTTTTTTTAGGAAAAATTAGCAAATTCGTAATGAGGCCTAAACGGACAATGCTTATTATTTTTTTATTAATACTATGTTTTTTCATTTAATATTGTATAACTTACAAATACTTAGAACTATAATGTCAAGGCTATCGAAAAAACAATACCCAAATTTGCTATTTTCTGTTGTGGGAATGATTTGCAAATCGAATTTGTGGTAATACTTTTTTTAAAATGATATAACCAAGAATAAATGGGCCATTATGTTGGCCCTTTTAAATTTTTATCGTATTGATGAAAACCGATTTAACTTTTATTAGGCCCAATTATTCGGCCCAAATAGCACTTGAACCTCTGATATACGGCTGTCTCTCATTTCGATCAAATTCTCAAATCCGACAACTTTTTTCGAGCTTGGACGAGATCTTCTACATATCAGGTCAGCTTCACTTTTCTCATGGACGAATTTGACAGTAGTTTTTTTAGCTGAATAGACGAGAGGTGATGGCTGATTCTTATGCTTGTTTGGCTGGCGTCAATGTTTTGCTGATTAGGTTTTAGATGTGGACTATATTTAGTACTTGGATTGGTGTTTGTAATTGAATTGGAAGGATGTACGTATTTGATAATTCTTATGTTATGATCTTCGAGTTTTTCGTCTCATCTGGCTCGATTCGTTCCTGGGCGAGTGATCTTTGTCCCTATGTAAAACCTCAGTGACAGTGATAGGGTTCGGCTTTTGCGTGGAAAGTCATATCAGCTAGAGAAAATTTTGGTAATTGTAGGAACCGATTGCAGATAGTTTTATATAAGTCCGTTGGGTGTTTTGCATATTGTATGCATTGAACGGGATACTGCAGTTAACTTTGTGTGTTTCGTGGATGCTGATATATTTCAGCATCTCGTCGGTATCTTTTGGGTGCGCTCTTCCTTCCGAATAATCTCTCAGTGATGCTTATTTTTGGTTTATTATGTCAATCTGATTATTTCTTTTGAGTGCACTAACGAAAAGGTTAGCTTATGGTTGGATTTTATCAAACACATCAAATTTTTTTTCCGGATCTTTCTGTTTGTTTTAGAGAGGCAGATAGTTCATCCTCTGGTTTACAGATGGGGGCACGTATCCTGATATGTGTTTGTTTTGCCATTGTTTGGGGCAAATTCTGTTGATTTCTTCTGGGTACAGATGGTTCTTTTATATAGGGAAGGTGTGTGTGCTAGGTTCCGGTTTATTTGAAGGGACAACATCATAATCTGAAATCAACTTAGATAAACCAAAGATGGAGATGGCCAAAGCAATCGATAGAATTTTTTAACTCACAACATGCCTATCCTTTTGCCTATACCATCACAATGGAATCATTCTATGATGTTTTCTAGTTAGTCCATTGATTTTGCTCTAAAGCAGATTTCACCCTCTCATGTTTCCTCTCCAGACTCGTGAATTACAAAACTTCCCAGCCATCTCGGACCCGAAACATGCCGGGACAAAAGATCGAATCGGGCCACCAAGACGTCGTCCACGACGTGCAAATGGACTTCTACGGCAAACGCCTCGCCACAGCATCCTCCGACACCACCATCAAGATCATAGGCGTAACCAACTCAAGCTCCCAGCACCTAGCAACCCTAACGGGCCATGCTGGGCCCGTGTGGCAGGTCTCGTGGGCCCACCCAAAGTTCGGGTCCCTCCTAGCCTCGTGCTCCTACGACGGAAAGGTCATAATCTGGAAAGAAGGGAACCAAAACGAGTGGATCCAAACCCAAGTCTTCGACGACCACAAATCCTCCGTCAACTCCATCTCGTGGGCCCCGCACGAGATAGGCCTCTCCTTAGCCGTCGGATCGTCAGATGGAAACATCTCAGTCTTCACAGAAAGATCCGACGGCGGATGGGACAGGTCGAGGATCGACCAGGCCCACCCTCTTGGAGTCACCTCAGTCTCGTGGGCCCCGTCGACCGCCCCGGGCGCCCTCGTGGGCCTGGGCGGGCTCGACCCGGTCCAGAAGCTGGCCTCGGGCGGGTGCGACAACACTGTGAAGGTGTGGAAGTTTGAGAACGGTAATTGGAGGATGGACTGCTTCCCCGCCCTGAGCAAGCACACAGATTGGGTCAGGGACGTTGCCTGGGCGCCCAACTTGGGCCTTCCCAAGTCGACCATTGCGAGCGCTTCTCAGGACGGGCGGGTCATAATATGGAGCTCTCTTAAGGAGGGCGATCAGTGGGAGGGTCGGGTTCTGAAGGACTTTGGCGGGCCCGTTTGGAGGGTTTCTTGGTCGCTGACGGGGAATATACTCGCCGTGGCCGATGGGAATAATAGCGTGACGCTTTGGAAGGAAGCCGTTGATGGAGAGTGGCAGCAAGTGACTAACGTTGAAGCCTAAGGTGAAATAATGTTTCGTTTTTTACCATGAGTTTGGATGGTCTTATGTTGAGAGTTTGTTTGTGCTTATTGACTACCTATGAATCTCATACAGCTATTTCCTTCCTGCTATTGTTATGATTATGAATGACGCCTTGCTTGTGCTTAGACAATTTGTTTTGGGATATTTGCTTCGTTTTTTCTTGAAAGATAGCTTAATGCATAGATTTTCCTTGCGATTTAAAGTGAAGGGGAGAACAACGTAGGACTAATTGCAATATTGTTGTTGACAATTTGGTTCAAGCGTGTGCGGCACGTGCCTTCCTTCGAATGCAGGCTAGGCGCACGTGCAACCACGTAGGGTGTGGAGGAAGGAAGGAGGGGAAGCTCGCAATATGTATGAATTAGCATATCTACCACCATAGGAAACGGAATCAATTATATAATTTTGTAGCCCGAAAGCGTGGATTTACTACAAAATAATGAAAAAATGAAGTCTTTTAAGATAAATAAATATATGATAGTAGACTAAAATATCGGAGAAACATGGTGGATTCCCTACAGCTAATTGAATTTTGACCACCGCCAAGGTCGGCTATGAAGGAACATGAAGTGGCGTACCACACCACTCAATAAGAACGTTACGCTTCGGAGCGAATTAAATTCCCATGAGATGAAATATGGAGGATTTATTGATTGAAATTGAACTATATAATAAAAAAATTAGTCCGTCACATGAGTGCTGACAACACTCCATCACCTTTGTCACGTGCTTAGTCGGACCCCATGAACATGAACACACAAAAAATAATAATTAAAAGAACAAATGATATGGATGATTAAGAAATTTAAAAGGCAAAGACGAAAAATGAAGGGTGTTTTTCTGGCAAAATAAAAAATTGCATGTGATTTATAGATATAATATGCTGATTTTACGCAACTAAACACTGTCGGGGATGCCCATAAACCTAGTCCGAGCTGTAACCGTCGTGCTTTAACGTGGGTGAAGGAATATTATAACATGTGTAGTTAATTAACTAATATCGGTTTACAAAGTACTAACGATATATTATTATATTAAGAGCGTAGAAAAAATAATAAATTGAATAAGAACGCAGTTCCCGAGATGAAATAATTAGTCAGAGAGTTTGGACACTAACTAAACTATGATAGAGTCACTGGTAAATCGTTTCCTAAGGATAATATTAAGAGGTGAACTTAATTACTTAAGGTTAAACTATTATGCATTGCTTTATAGTCGTACCCATTGGAATTGACATTTACGCCCCCATTAAAGCATAAGACTACATACATAATAATTCAGCTTTATATTTTTTTTAGGGTTGAGGTGTATATGTATTAACAATTGTATTTTGCTGAGAAACGAAAAAAAAGATTGTGAGCAATGTCCGTGGATGTTAGTGGCTTTATCATGTGAAGGGTCGGTCCTTCGCATTTTGGTGAATGGTGATAATTATTAATACAACGTTTGCTCTGACATTATTTATCAGGAAAATGCAAGAAGGGGAATAGTTAAGTAGCATTGCAAGTGTCCGAAAATAAAAATGAAAATAATAAAAAATATTGGACATAGAAAAATTTACTGAGGAGCTTCTATTTTTAGCCCAAGACAAGTAACTAACTTTGACAGAAGCAAGCAAGTGAAATCACAAATATAATACATCGCACACACCCAACCCAATTGCTTTCACATGAATAGAAAAAAAAGAAAAGAAAATACTAATATTATTTTTAAACTGACCCCTTTATTTCTAATATTTCCATTTTGACCCCCTCATCCCACCCATAAAAAAGCCACCCTCATCACTCTCACTTTCACTTTCAACACACCAAAGGAAAAGCAACTTCCAAAAGAAAAAGGAAAAAGAAAAGTAATCTCTTAAACGTTACTCTCCACTCTCCCTTCTTCATTCATTACATTGAAGTCTGAGCTCTTTGAACGTCATGGATTATTTCCTCGAAAACTACTCAGAATTTCCATCTGCAGATCATACTGCTAACAACAATGTTCATTTCACCGTTGATGATCTCCTGGATTTTTCTAACAACGATGACAAGTTGACGGACTCATTTCACGACGGCTATGGAGGCAATTCCGGCCACTCCTCCGCCGTTACCGCCGTCGACAGCTGCAACTCCTCGGCCTCCGGCGGAGGAGACGCCGGACAGTGTAACGGCGACGTCAGCTGTCGTAGCTTCAATGAGTCTTCTCTCTTCGCCGGCGGCGAGCTCTGCGTCCCTGTAAGAAAAATATTCTTCTTTCAGCATTGTCTGAAACTGAGTTTCGTTTTATCTTCTCCATTATTTGTTTAGTTCTTTATTTATCAATGTACTAAATAGGTTACAAAAATTAAATAAATATCACCGACAGTTTTTCTAGCAATTTCTAATTCTTTTTTTATATATAATTTGTCTTAAATTTTTACACTTAAGTTGCATTGCAAGTGCATTTAACCAGCAGCCTACAATGGTACAAACATATCATATTTATCATGTGATGACGTAGAAGATATCCTTTAAATAAAGGAAAATATAACATTTAATAATTTGTGCCTTAAATTTAGACATTGCTATATATAAATGTATATTATTTATATCTTTCCTTTTCGGTACAATAACAGCACGACGACTTGGCCGAGCTCGAATGGCTATCAACCTTCGTCGAAGAATCGTTCTCCACCACCACCACCGCCGCCGCCGCGTACCCACAACCGCCGCCGTCGCTAAGGATCCCCTCCGAAGTCTCAGTCCCAGGAAAAGCACGCAGCAGGCGCCCACGCGCCGCCCCCTGCGACTGGTCTTCCCGGCTACTTACCGTCGCCCCAAAGCCCGAAACCGCCGCCGCGGCGACCAAAAAGAGGGCCCACTCCGTCGAGACTTCGGGCCGGAAATGCCTCCACTGCGCGTCGGAGAAGACGCCTCAGTGGCGAACTGGGCCAATGGGCCCGAAGACGCTGTGCAACGCCTGTGGGGTAAGGTACAAGTCGGGCCGCCTGGTGCCGGAGTATCGTCCGGCGGCGAGCCCGACGTTCGTGTCGGCCCGTCACTCTAACTCCCACCGTAAGGTTATGGAGCTTCGCCGGCAAAAGGAGCAGCAGCAGCAACAGATGTCGGTGGGGCGTGGGTCGATCTTCGACGGTGGAGATGAGTTCCTCATTCATCATCACCGTTGTTATCCAAGCGAAATCAACGGTCCAGATTTGAGGGAGATGATCTAGCTATATTTAGAAAGATGAGCGAAGAAGTAGCTTAATCATGTGACTAGTTAATTTGAATTTAGTTCTTTTTTTTGGGCGATGAGTTGACTCCTAATTAAAATTTTCTTGTTGACTATGGTTTTGAATGTTTGAATTTCGAATCAAAGGTGGTGGGAGAAAATAAAATACTTAGATAGATTAAATGCCATGTTAATAAATATTCTCAATTTTTTCATAGTAATTAATCGTTACAAATATATATTATATATCGTTATATAGGAGGTGTTATATTTATTAGTAATTAGTGGATTAGGAAAAAAAGTGGCCAGCAAGCACGTGAGCTCAATTATGGCGATGTTGATGGTGGGGCGTGATTTATGTATAAAGCTAAAGACCTTGAACGAATCATGTAATTTATATAAATATAGTATCGAAAATTAGTAGATTAAATAATGGCATGGATTTCAGTGAACAATCGACATGATTAATTAAATATTAGAATTTGTAGGAGAGAATCGAAGAACATAGTTTTACGTACTACGAAGAAATTCTATCGTACATCGAAGAAATGAGTTATAAATTACTTCTATAATTAACCAACGTAAATTGAAGGCACCCACATATAAGAATAATAATAAACGTCAATCATTTCAATAACGAATTATTATTGTATGCCGACATAATGTGTAAATATATATCACCTAAAGAAATTCATATGTCCAATATTTTTAAGGCATTCTGTTTGTTATTCGTGCAGTTAGTATTGAATTAAAATATTAGATTAATTGTGAAGTAACGTTGGGGGCGATATAGATGTCTGCCCCATGCTAGACATCTTACCCAAGAAGGTCCACTTCTTGTAAGATATGAATTTTCAATTAGTAAAATGTACGAAATCTATCAAAATTCTATATGTAAAAACAACATTTAGGCAAAAGTAAATATTTATAGGTATAAATATAACCATGTGGTGTATATCTCAACATGGCTAATGTCACTTCATCTCAACACTTACGGAAAATTATTGCAATGAAACTGATCGTACTTGCGAGTACATTGTATTTGCACGAATATTATATATATTATATACATATATATGTAAGTCTTGATATTTACGTATAGGAGCGATGCATGTGAAGTGGGGAAGAGAGGCACATGCAAGGTTATTCGTTTGAAAAAGGTATGCGTGTGTGTGGTAACAGATATATGTATATATATATATATATAATATATATATATAATATTTAATTTTGATGAGTAGTTGTTATAGATAACTTGTAATTAAAATAAGATAAGAGATGTGTATGGCAGATGTTTGTCGATGTCCATAGGGATCTTTCCATGTTATTAGGCAACGGGCTGCAGTTATTCTTGTCTCCACCATACCTTAAACTATGTTTACCAACAACCTAGACAATCGTTCTTGACTAAATACAGAAAAAAGCAAATAAAAAAATTCAAAATAAATTGTCACAACCGGTTGGTAGACCAACCTTGACATTGACATGGTTGTGCACAAATCCCAATAATATCATTTGTTAAAATGTGATTGGTTTTATGAATTTTCTCTATAGAGACTAATATTGATACATTTGTAAGTGTATCATATTTTTTAGTAATGAAGAGCTTTTAATATAATATATTTAATATATTTTGCAAATATTTTCAATAATAAAAGTAATTATACAATACAACTATATTTATTAATAATAAAAAATAAATATTATGGTTGTGTTGGGTTGTTGATAAAGTATGAAAATTATTGAGGTTAGGTTGAGTTGAGGTGTAAGTTTGTGTATGGGAGGAGAGAGAAATTAATATTTTATTCTCATGACTGGTTGTAGAGGGTGTTGATAATCATTGTCTTATGTAACCTCAATAATTTTCATACTTTATCAACAACCCAACACTTTTACATAAATTATATCGTACTACTAATATTATTATTATTTAATGGCAGCTGTCACGGCCCGGCCATGTCTTTTTAGTTCGATTTAAACAGCTTTCGGGCCAAGACTATGGCCCGAGCCCATGATCACAAGCCTTCTCCCACTAGGTATATATAGCTTGTTATATCCGTGTTTTTATTTATTGTTCTAATGTTAAGAATTTATTGATTGTGAAGTTTATAATTAATTATAGGTTTGTTAGATAGCTATTTCTTTTCCTAATAAATATCATTTACGAATCTCTGGGTATATTAGTTCTTGGTCAATAGCAAAACGATGGTTTTCTCACGGCTAGTAATGTAGTGCCAGCATTATGAAAACGACTGATACAAAATTTATAAAATGTGCCCAAAAAGGAGAGCCTCTCACATACTTTTCACTATTTAATGTGAAAGCCCATTTCTGACGTCTTCATATTTTTTACAATGGTTACCAGGGAGGGTATAAAATGCTATACTTTTAAAATATGATACTGATATCTAACAAACCATTAATTATGTAGGAAATATACCTCAATATAATCCAAACCATTTGAGGGAAATGAACACATAAGGACACCAAAAAGGTTGTTATCCAAATATTTTTCACAAGCTTTGGCTCCCTTAATGACATCTAGCTGTCAGTGTTGAGACCAAGATTAGCACAATGCATTTTTTATATTGCGTAGTTCATTTATTCAAATGAAATGTTATAATATGACGATAGTATTGCATCATCATGATATTCGATGATGAGACATATATACAATTAGAGAACTCTATAAGATAAATAGAAATTGGTCCTGCCTTGCTTTGCCACTTGCACCATGAAGCCAAAACTCATGTGAAAGGCTCATAGCTAAAGTTTAGTCTACTTTATATGTAAGAAAAGAAATATATATATGACAGAACAAAAATATCAAGATAATTTAAACTTATTAATAAGGGTCTTTACTCATAAATACCCCTCTGTAAAAAAAATTAAATTTAGTACCCTATGAGCATTTTTTATATATAGGTACCTAACAGAATAAATTTTTTGCAGATAGGTACTCGATCCGCCGCAGGTACGCCATACAACACATTTGGGTACCCTATATCAACGTGATATGTAATACGTTTAGACTATGGTACGCCGTACAAACACATTTAGGTACCCTATGTCAACGTGTTATGATACGCAATACACACACAGGAAGGTACGACATGACTGAAGAGACTGGTACAAAATAAATCGAGTACATATCTGTAAAAATTTCTGACATAGGTACTAATCTGTAAGTTTATATTCAAATAGGTATATTTATGTATAGATACCCGTATTAATGAAGGCATTTTCTATTTGAATAAAGAAATGGATCCCAGGAGAGGGTCATCGTAGTCTTGAAAGAAACCTTAACCTACATTGCATGACAAAGGTACAACGTAATGTAATAACAAATTAAAAGGGAAAATGCTTTGATAATTTTCACATGTTTTGCCATTTCGTTAGATGGAAATAACTAACAAGATCATGAAAACTGCAAAAGACATAAAAGGAGATATTTAAAAGCGTAAGATGTGTGAAATAGTATTTACAATATTGAAAAACAAGAACTACTATGTTATTAACATCACAATGCACAGCTCATTATTCAGTATTCACAATCACCCAATTAACTCAATGAAGTTATAACGTGATTGGTCGAAATTCTTTCCTAAACAAACATTACGTGGAAATAATTACATCTATAACAATTATTACATCACTCATCCCATATTTAACGGCAAGACAAAACCCAATATATTGCCAGAAAAAAAAAAAAAAAAGTTCTATCACGTCCATCACATCACTGTCTCACAGCCAGAAAACTCCCGCCGCCACAAGCGCCGCCGCACGCCGCCGCCTCATCCAAGAAAAACCCAGAGAAGCCCTCGTCTTCAACCGCCCACAACGACGGCTGTAGCCACCCTTCCTCCGCCGCCACAATCTCACTCCCGCCGGCAACTCGCAATAGCCCATCCCTTCTAAACTTGGCAGCTCAACGATCTCCTCCAGCGACTGCTCATCTCCACCGTAATCACTATCGCAGACTTGTTGCTCCGGCGAGGACTGGTTGAGCTCCACCGCCATCGCCGCTGCTTCGGCCGCCGCGGCCTGAACGTCGCGCGGCGAGGTCGACTCCGGCCTGGGCAGGGAGTCACTGAGATGAGGGAAGTTGAGCACCGCTGAGCCCCCTTTGATGCACAGAGCCGCCACGTCGTGGGCCCGAGCCGCCATCTCCGCCGTGGGATAAGTTCCTAACCATATCCTCGATTTCTTCCGAGGTTGTCTGATCTCTGACACCCATTTCCCCCAACTCCTCATTCGAACGCCTCTGTATATTGGATGCTTGACGCCACTACTATTATTATTATTATTATTGCTGCTTTTCTTGGTATTATCACTAATACTATTATCATTATTTTTCTGATCATCGGTGTTGCTTGAATGATGACGATCATCGTTGCGCATTTCGGTCATGATGAATTTTGAATGTATCTTATAATTAAAATGGTGGTAATGAAATGAGCAGCATGGTAGCATATATAAATATATAATACACGTACGAAAACGAGGGTTAGTTGAGGTGTGATGGAAATGAAATTAAATGTTTTTTTTTATCTGTGTATGATAGACAAATATAATATCTATAAAGTGCGCGTAGAGGTTGCGACGACAGAGATGTGGTCCGTCAATTTGTTTTGTTATTTTATCAACAATTTAGTCTCCATACATGTAATTTAATTAATTTAATAAGTTTTCACTTCTAAATTTCTTAGATTGTAATTATACCTCAACACATTAGTTTCACTTTATATATTTACAAACTATATTTATTATTAAATATAAATATTATAAATATCAAAATTGAAATAACATAAATATCATTATATTTTAAAGCAGACGCATAGAGCGTGCGGAAAGTATTAATATATATAGTGTCCTTCACAGGTTGCGACGACATTGATCAAAATTAGATATATTGTCCAACTTGAACTCTTTATTTTTTTTAATTTTTTCCTATTTTCTTTGTAATTTTTCTTGTTTTTTTTTTTAAAAATGGGCGGGCTAAGCCCGCCGGCCCTCTACCCGCCTGCAGACAGGATGGGGCTTCATTTCCAGGCCCGCCAGTAGGCGGGCTACGGGCCGGACAATTTTGACACTACAATATTGTATTACATGGATATTTGACAAATGAAGGGTTCCATGAAAGGATTATCCAATCCAACAACTAAAACAGAAAATATTATTTTTATTGTTCCTCGCAAGTCGCAATTGGCAAGTAACGCCCCTCATAAAATCAGTACATTTAAATTTCATCGCAGGAATAGTACATACTATTTGATTGTCCCCCTTCAATTTAACAATTTCAAAAGCCAAAAAATTTAATTTCTAAACTTAGAAGTCACTAGTGAGTGGCTCATGGTCATGCTCCATGAACACATTCCCATAGACCAGCCCGGCGAGCCCGCCCCCGATCAACGGGCCGACCCAATAGACCCAAATCCCCGAGAAATCGCCTCTAACAAAAGCCGGGCCGAACGACCTCGCGGGATTCATCGACCCGCCCGAGAACGGGCCCGCGGCTAAGATATTGGCGCAGACGATGAGCCCAATGGCCATCGGCGCCACCGTGCCGATCGCACCCCTATTCGGGTCGACTGCAGTGGCATAGACTGTGTAGACCAACGCAAACGTGATGACTATCTCCATCACCACTCCCTGGGCCGACCCGACCCCCGACCCCAGCCCGTGGGTCGGGATAGCCTGCATGTACATCACATATATGGTATGGTAAATGCATACTTCTCATTTACTTGTACAATAACACATGTTTTGCGAAATAAAACACTTATGTTCCGTCCCTAATGACACATGTTTTGCGAAATAAAACACTTCTTTATGTTCTGTCCCTAATGATAGTAGGCTTATTCCGGGAAATTGGTAATCCAAATTTTTTTCGAAGAAGCCTTTCGAATCCCAACGTTATGGACCAGATTATGTGAAAACGATCTCAATTTTCCGTGGGTATTAATGATAAAAAAAAAATTAGTGAAAGAAATTATAACGAACGGGTTTAACGACACAAACGAAGATTTAGTTCAAATTTCGAGCGAATTCGCGACGTTATTGCCCCAAAAAAGGTGAAAACAGATCGCATTTGATCGTGTGTCTTAGTGATCGAGCACAAATTGCGGCGGAAATCCACTTAATATCATCAGTAATTTAGGAAAGACCACTCATTAAAATGCATAATTGTTTAGATTATAAAAGTGGGTTTCGTCCTACATCGACTAATTCAAGCTGTTCGAGCCGTTATTAGAAATCGATGCGTCATTTCTAAAACCAATTGGTGATAGGAGGAGAAAGCCTCTTAGATATATCACGGCTCGAAGAGCTTGAATTAGTCGATGGGGACGAAAACCACTTTTATAATCTCAACAAGAATGCTGGTTTACTTGTAGTAGTCGGTATTCGATCAGAACCCGTAAATTTTCGAACACCTACCAACGAGCCGCCGGTGGCGGCCTTGAGGACGTAGCAAGCCACGGTGGCTCCGAGGAGCTGAGCCACGACGTAGAAGAGTCCCGTGAGCACTGTGATCTGACCCCCGACGGCTAACCCGAAGGTGACCGCGGGGTTCACGTGTCCGCCGGAGATGTTGGCTCCGACCGCCACGGCCACGAATAGTGCGAACCCGTGGCTCAGGGCCACCGCCAATAATCCCGAGGGGTCGAGGGCTGCTCCGTCGGCTGTCAGCTTTGCGTAGGCCATCGCCGAGCCGACGCCGGCGAAGACGAAGAGCATCGTTGATATGAACTCTGCCACGTAAGCCTTTATTGAGCCCAAGCCCAGCGACTCGTCGCCGCGTCCAAATTCCATCATGGGAGGCATTTTTTTTGTGTGTTCTTTAAAATCAGAATGTAAGTTTTCGGATTATTAATTTTAAGACTGGGATAGCAAATAATGTACTATTGAGGGAGCCCAACCATTCTCAAAAATGCATTTTTTTTTCTAGCTTTGGTATTCGAATTTGTCGCTAGCTTGAGTACTACATAGATTTAAATAAATTTGGCAAGATAAATAAATAGCATTAAGCTTAGATGTAGGATCCCGCAAATTAGCATCTCAACTATTTCTATATCTACATGCGATTAACCTTCAAAAAAGACTTATTACATGCTAATGCCAACACGTAGACACGAAAGTTCACATCCAAATTTATGATTTGTATGGTTAAATCAAGATTATAACTAAGCACACTGTTGTAATTTAGATTTGGGTCTATTATACTCGAGTAAGAATTCAGTTACATTACATTACGGAAGCAGAAAAAGCATCGATTCCATTTAACATGGTAAAAGCCATGAATACAATCACAGTACGGACTTGTGGCACTCAATCTTACATTGAAATATCGAGCAAATCATACAAACAAACGCAAAGATAAGGCCAAATCTACCGAGCTTTTGGAACCCTTTTAGTGCTGTACGAGGATTCACTTATTCGGTCTGCGTTTCATCTCATCACGCCTTTAGTTCTTACACTTGCTCTTCTCCATAGCCCTCGGAGCTGAAAACATAGGATGGCGAAAGCGATATAATATATAACACGACGATTTTCATCTATTTACGAAGGTTGAAAGTGTGAACACAAAGCTCGCAAACCTAGCCCTATAGCCTCCGAGCCTTTCATGATCCTCAGCCTCTTGCAAGAATCAGCGAACATCCTAATACAGACACAATCGAAGTTCACAGTCTCAATCATATCTTCGTGTAAGAAAAGAAAGACGGGAAATTTTAAGACATACTCCCAAGGAACATCGCCGACAAGCATCCAATCGCCGTCCTTGTCTTCATACGTCAGCACATATTCCGACCCGTGTAGAAGATCCATTAAACGACTTTCGCTCAGCTTTTCTTTCCCTGCAAGCCCTTGTCCACATTGCCCTGTAAATGGAGAAAAGAAGCATCGATTTTCACCTCAATTGTGTGTGTGTAGGTAGATATAGGGAGAAGTAAGTAGCTACCTATGGTGAAGCAGCTAAACATCTTCTCTAAAGCAGAGGAGAGCTCGGCGTAGGTAGAATACGTCTTGAGATCGATCTTCCTCAAGTATGGCGCACCTTCCATGCTAACCTTAACGTAGAGACCTATAGATTTTGATGCTATGTCATTGCAATCTTTCGATGTGTTAGAAGATAAGGCGTTCTTTCTGAAAGATCGAACTGGCGGCCAACCGACTACTTGAGCCCTGTTTCGAGGAAGAGTCTTTCTAACGTTAGAAGTTGAAAAGAGTGATTTTTTCATGAGACGTAATTGAGCTTCAAGAATCAGCTTATTACAGGTAATTTCTAGATAGGATCAAAAACATATCAGCGACTTATATATACGAACATTCTTCAGAATAACAATCGATAGAGGGGAAATAACGAAGATAAGAAAGAAAGGAACACCAACTTTGAAGCAGGGGCAGAGCTGCCATTTTCGTTCTTCTTCTTATCCTCCTCATCGACAGTTTTAAGACAGCCTTTAGTAGTCACTTCTCTTGCCCTAAACAGAACCTCATTTGTCTCGGTTTTAACCTCAGATCCGTCGCTCACAAGCGAAGCCCACTTACTATTACCGTTAATAGCATCGTCAAAGCACCTTTTCCCACCTGAAACGAAGCCCACCGAAGGGGTCTGAAGAAACCCTTTATTATTACCGCCGTTCTCATCCTTTAAATCCTTACCGAAGAGTGAAATCCCAGCCACGGATTTCCTCTCTGGTGAATCTGAGCCAGGTAAGCCGAGCCTGAGTTCAGTTTCTTCGAAGTTCAGCTCAGTTTTCGCCTGTTTCTCTTTGCAGTTACGTTCTTGAGGTGTAGACATCGAAAAACCTTTCTTCAGTGAATTTCTGAGGTAAAGATTGGAACTTGAAATAACTATTGAACGAACAAAGGAATAAAGTTGGAATCTTTGGTTGGGTTTTGGATTAGTTCTTGGTTATGTGCTATGCTATGGGGTATAAGGTGCTGGCTTTTCGGTAGCATTGTATCTTTACCCCTTTCTTTTTTCCAGTTTTTACCTCGAAATAAGTCATTTTAGATTAATATTATATTTATTATTAGTGGGACAGAAGAATTATTCACGACGCTCGATATGACTACATTAGAAGAAAAAGTATAATGAAAACTATATAATTTATTATTTCTATCGAATCATTATTGCAAGCTTGGGCCCCTTGAGGAGACAAAGCTTGTCTAATCCCACCTTTATTAGACCTACAAAGACATTTAACTCCAATTCATTAGTGACACCACACATAACATCTTTTTTAATCATTTAAAAACTGATCTTATCTCTTTCGCACGAGCTCGTTGGGAAATTTAATAGGGTCAAATATTACTTGCCGAATGCCGATCGATATAAGAAAACCACTACAAATCATTTTATTTTTTACTAATAGCATCTCTCTCTCTCTCTCTAATAATTCTTCTATTATAAAAAGAGCTAGGTGGCAACTTTCAATTTGGTCTACCATTTTATTTTATTTTTGTCCATCTATTTATAATTTAATTAATTTAATATATTATCATTTCACTTCTAAATTTAGTTATTGTAATTATATCACATACATTAGTTAAACTTTATATATTTATAAACTATATATCATTTATTAAATATTAAATATTATAAATATTAAAATTAAAGTAACATAAATATCATTATATTTTTAAGCTTGTGTACTAATAATAAGAATGTAATTGGGCCCTAGTATTGTTTTAGTTAACATAATACATATCCCAAACTAGGAGTGTTCATTCGGTAATAACCGAACCGAATCGAACTGAAGTTTCGGTAACCGAAAATTTCGGTTATAAAAAAATTAAACCGAAAATTGAACCGAACGGTAAAAACCGAAATTATTTCGTTACTTACCGAAATACCGAGCTAAATAAAAAAAAGGGCTGAACCGAAGTATTATATATATATAATTGTATATTAAATAATAAGATTATATAATTGTATAATTATATTAAATAATAAGATTTATAAATAAATTATAATTATTTTTATATTTTTTAGCTATCAGTTGTACTTAATAATATAATTAAATTAATATTAGAAAAGTTTATTAAATTATATATATTTTCCAACTTGAATTCTTCATTTTTTTTATTTTTTTCCTATTTTTATATTATTTTCCACTATTTTTTATGATTTTTTCTTACTTTTTCCTATTTTTAATTTTTTTCTTATTTATTTAATGTATAATCGTATATATAAATATATTATATATTATGTTGTATTTCGGTACATCGATTTTTTTTAACCGAATTACCGAACCTAAATAACCGAAATTTTCGGTTTACATTTTTTAATACCGAATACCGTACCTAACCGAAAAATCGGTATTCAGTTTGTACCGAACTTTCGGTATCGGATCGGTTTGGTCGGTTTACCGACTTTTGAACACCCCTATCCGGCACGGTTAGAGGAACTGAAATACAATATTATATTAGTAAGAGAATAATAATAGAAATTAATTTATACGGAAACTAAATCGGCAGTATATGTATATATGTATGAAAAGCTAGCTGTTAATAAGATTTCGTGAGATTCTCGAATAGGCAGAGACAAACATCCTCTGCGTAAAAGTACCATGCAATATTCATATGATAATGATGGCTCTGTGATAAATTTACAATCACCCAAAAATAAATCAAAACAAACTTCAGGGAAGAAATTATAATCATATTGATGATAACATCTTGTGTAACATGATCAAGTAAAAAACGTATATATAGATGTTTTTATTTTGAGTTCTCAAATGGCAACATATATCAACTAGAAAATTGCCACGTATAAAACCCTACCCCAAATAAATAGAGAGTTTTTTTAAATAAATATTATAATCAGACAAGAGCAGAAGTACGAAATAGTCCAACACATAAATAAGATCAAAGACAAAACACACTGTTGTACTTTTCCTGTCTCTTCTTCCTTACATTTCTGAGTTTTGCTTTCACACACACAAAAAAAAAACACACACTGTTACTTTTCATCATTTAATCTGCTGTTGGTAAAAGAAGAAGATGGAACACAAGCGTGCGATTCTAATCCAACGGCGGAGATGAAAAGATCAATGGAGAGTCTCTAGCTAGTTGTTGGTTGACCATGGTCAACGGCTATGATTAAACCTTAAGAAAGTAACGTTTCTTTCTTTTTTATTTTTATTTTCTAAAACAACGCATGTAAAAACAAAAGAAAAGGTCGTGGGATTACATGATTTGATGGCGAATTCTATAATGAGAGCTTACTGTGTTTGCACTTCGCATAATGAAGGAAAAGCCAAATTTGTATACTGAAAATTGGCAGTATTTTTATCGTATTATATCACTTGGAAAGTTTTTTAAAATAGCAAGTATTTTGCTCATGATATTGAAATCAATGCTTTATACGACATAGGCCCAAAAGCTCAAGAAACCTTCAATATAGTGATTGGGCAGCATGGCTCAGCCCAGAGAGTATTATTTTGGTTAAATTTCTTTTTTGGTACGTTTTTAAATGCACTCACTTCGCAATGTATGTAATACTTTCATATGCTTTGTAAGAGAATCCGTTAAATACGGTTATACTATGATACGAAACGTTGAACTTCCCCTACAACGACCTCAAAGTTACATCATTACTAAGTAATCATCGTTATTGTAGAGTTTCATGGAGTATTATTATGTAAAAGACCCCCACGCTCCATTCTTTGATTTAGGGATTAGTGTAATGATTTTTCATAAGTTAGAGTTTGTCTTTTTCTAACATGATCAAACGTCGTGCTTAAGTATTCCAGAAATAATTTATTTTTTCATTTTAAGGGAACGTTTGAAGTTATTAAGATGGTTATGTTGGTTCCTTGATTAATTGATCTTAATTAAATAATTAATCATCACCCCAAATTCAAGGAATTTTATGAGCTCCAAAAGGATATATATCGATAATTCAGTTTCAGCCTGGAAACACACACCATCACAGCTTTTTTTTTTTTTTTTCCCACTGTCCCACACTTTACAATAAAGCTAACTAAAGGCAAGAATAAAAGGTACAATTTGTAATAAATTAACCTTTTTATTGTTTAATCTAAAGATGGGAGAAAAAAAACTCAACAACAACAACTATAACCCTTATACAAACCCTTCGTAGGGCTCGGCTTTGCCTTGCTTGTTTTCGCTCAAAGAAAGCAAAATCAATTTAAAAAGAAAGGCAAAAGCAAAGTTGATCTCTCTCTCTCTGTGTGTGTGTGTTATATTTGAAGGGTCGTCGTCATTTATTATCTATCAACAGAGTTGAAGTCTTCAGTTTTAGCCATAAACACACAGATGATGTCTGGAAACCCTAATTGGTGGGGCATCAATAGCATGTTTCCTCATCAGCTTTCTTCTTCACAGTTTGTGAATATCGGCGCCTCATCAAACCCTTCTCCCATCGATCATCATCATCATAATCCTAACCAAGATTTCCCAGTTAGGTCTTGGAGCCAGCTACTTCTGTAATATCTCTCTCTCTCTCTCTCTCTCTCTCTCTCTCTCTCTCACTTATCACTTTATTTTATCTACATATTTATATTGATTCGATTGATGGAAAAATATCAGAGGTGGTGGTCACGGAGGAGGTGGAGAAGGAGTAGGAGACGAAGGAGAAGAAAGGTTGATGGAAACATCATCGAGTCTTTTTCACCAGCTTGATAATAAGAAGATGAATAATAATGATAATAATAATCCTTGCTGGGATCATCGTCATGATCGTGTGAAGCAAGAAGGTAGTATAATTAATAACCAACTTCATTACAGCCACAACCATGCAGCAGAAGATCATTACAACAACAGATCATCATCATCTTCTTCTTCTTCATCTGCTGCTGCTGCTGCCTATTGCTGGCCTCCATTATTAGTTTCATCTCCATCGACTTCTTGCATCACTAGCTTGAGCAATAACAGTAGCAGCGTATTGATGAGCTTCTCTCCTGGCGTTCAAAACAACAACAAGCAGCTAATACCTTGTAATAATCATGGAAGGAGAAGTAATAATAATAATAATCAAGATCGTCGC
Source organism: Craterostigma plantagineum (assembly GCA_027422505.1). NCBI lineage: Eukaryota > Viridiplantae > Streptophyta > Magnoliopsida > Lamiales > Linderniaceae > Craterostigma > Craterostigma plantagineum. The sequence goes on from JAPQWV010000005.1 coordinate 2,130,867, forward strand.
TCCTCTGCCGAGGTATGTCTATGTGTGTATAAGGATATTAATCAATACATGTTTAAGCACTTAGTAGAACTAACTCTATATGTGTGTGTTCGTCCTTTTAAAAGTGCAAAGACACGAGTGATAATAATGGTGGGGTTTCAAATAAGAAGGCTAGGGTTCAACAGTCTTCAACACATCAGCCAGCTATGAAGGTCAGTGATGAATAATCTAATCATTTTTCGTATCCTATATAAATGAGCATGTATTATTTTTTGCATCCTTTTGAGAGATTCATACACGCGCGCACGCTCTCGCTCACATGTATATATTGATTTTTATCGTATGTTTTTAGTTACGTTTTTTACTACGCAGGTGAGAAAGGAAAAATTGGGGGATAGAATAACTGCTCTTCACCAGCTAGTTTCACCATTTGGAAAGGTAAACAGTTGTAAGAATTCCTATTAATGCGCTACTTAAACAACGTTGATTTGAACCATTAATAAAATTCTATTTATCTCGAGGTAATTTGTTGTCGTGAAAAATAACAAACAAAAAAGAGAAAGAAATTTAGGTATTATCATTCAGGTGTATTACATGGAATAATAATTTTTCTCTTTTTGCAGACTGATACGGCCTCTGTATTGTCAGAAGCCATTGGCTACATTGGATTCCTTCAAGGTCAAATTGAGGTAATAATATATACCTATATATTTTCTTTGTTTTTGAAGATGAATGAATGAATCATATGTTATTGTAAGAATTTCTATTTATTTAGTAATTCAATGCAGCAGGCACTAAGTTCTCCTTACATGCGTAATGGATCCGCAGTACGCACAATTCATCGCCACCAACATTCTGTAAAAAACATAATACATATATACATACATACTCATATCTTAATATAATATATATATATAAATATATATATGCCCTCGCATTTTCCCATGCACTATTACATATAAAATGTATTACATCATATGCATCTTATAACTATGTACCTATATTAACCAAGAGCGTATTTATAGGTTCAAGAAAGGAGTAGCATGTTTCACGAAGCACATAGCCAGGTAATAAAAGGATATTTATATATAGCATATGCTTTATTGGATCTCTATCACTAATTACTACTCGAGATAGGGTTTCGATTTCTATAAAGTATGTGCTAATAACGCATATTTAATTAGGACAAAAGTAGCTTTCCCTTTTTTTTTTAACGGGCATGGCATAATTTCAGCTTTATGAAAAACCGCTAATTAAACACAATTAAATATTCTTACAAGATCAGATCGAATGATATGAGAATATAACTATGCTAGGATTATTCTCTAATAAATGTTCTTAAATATTTTTTAATAATCAAGCAGGCGGAAAATTCGCACGAAAATGGCGTAGTAGCGAAGGACCTAAGAAGTCGAGGGCTTTGCTTAGTTCCAATTTCGTGCACCCAAAATGTGGCGTCGAGCGATAACGGGGCAGATTACTGGGCTCAGCCGGCCCTCGGTGGTGGCTTTGGATCTTAAATAAGTTAATAAATATATATATATATATATATATTATGTGGATTAATTTGTATATATGCTTCTGCAACATCTGAAGCAGTCATTTTCCAGAACAAATTTGAAGGGTTGTGACTGTTCTGATGCAGCAAAATCATACACAGCGTCACAACTTTCTAAACTATGAATTAGGGTTTATTGCAATGATATCTATTGAAGAACTAACGCATACATATCCTTTGAATGTATGGTGGTGTAATTTTATTTGAAAGAGTCATGGTACCTTTTTTTTAATACATGCAAGTGATTATAATCTAAGTACATCATTATATTCAATAATTTAAATTAATGAATGAAAATGCATAGATGAGAATGAGTACTTGTCACTAATATCGAATGTATATTGATTAATAACGCCAGAGGATTATTTATAAAGTTTTCTACCCTAAGTCCCTAACCAACTACAAATGGACAGATAAAACGGATAAACAATAAATAATTTCCATTAGTGGTAGGATCCCCTTTCGTTATCTTATAATTATATATTTCATGTTTAAGCGCACAAACAAAGATGCGATTGTCTCATCAACTGATAGCTACCTACATATTTTGTAATTTTATGGGTCGACATATATAATATAGTACGTCCTCATCCGAATGATCGTACACAAATTTAAACTAGAGGGACCCTTTTATTATTAGTGATGCTTTTATTTTTATTTTTTCGTAATCTACTTTATTGATATAGTCCACTTGTTTTCCACTCACAAAAGGAAGTTTCTATTTTTTTCTCAAAAAAATTTCTCCAAAGCTCATATGAGGGTGGGAGTAGGTGAGAAATAGTGGGGTATGAAAGGTCAACAAAGTCATCAAATGGTCGATCCCAATTAAACAAGAAATATCTTGTCCTCATATTGCTTTTGAAAAGGGCTTTAACCTCTCGTTATTAATTGTCAGTATATGGTTAGTTAGTTGTCTATTTGTCCATTCCATTCCATCCCCTCTTGAATTAAAATTGCCATCTTTTAATATATCATTTCTATCTTCTTGAAGTGGGATTTGAAAATATATTTCAATGCACTTGCACTACTTGCTGGTGACATTACCATGTAGGCCACATAAAAGTCGAAGTTGTCCCAAATTGACATCGAGATTCAAATTCACTTTGGGATTGAACTTAATTTGATACATTAAAATTGTGTGAGGATGTAATATTGTCCGATAACAAATGAATAAAATGCAGTAATTGGCAAAAAATAAAATGAATCAAACGATGACCATGGCTTTCTTTCTTCTACTTCTTCTTATTGAATGGTGAAAACATGGGATATCTATATATATTCGATCAGCTGGGAAGAAATGCCATTTCTATCTCCTGCAAAGATTTTCCTTCGGTTTCGACGACGTTCTTCTGAACGAAGGCCACGGCCATCAAGCAGAATGAGCCGAACACTGCGTATACAACCTTTGGACCTACCAATTCGAGCAGGCGAAGAAATAACAGTCCCACGAAAAAGTTGATCACCTAATTATTGTAACAAACAGAGATCAAACACTCATTTTTATGATGACATTTTCAAGTTCTTCAAAAGTAAGCAAAGTAGAGAGAATTATACCCAATGCACGGACAAGCAGAGAGCCATTGCCTTGGCTCGAATACGGCTTGGGAATATTTCGGACACAAGAAGACCAGGAACTGGCCCAGCACCCAATGAAAATGTCAAGACTACGCTGTAATAAAAGGATCAATAATCGTTAATTATTATGAGGAGAGGAAGATATTGTATCTTATGGATATGTCAAGAAACTGCAAGTTATAAGCTTTCACAAGAGGCATATTACTCACAGTAGCGTGCCACCGACGGAAAGATACAATTTTCCAGAACCCGTGATATATTCAGTAGCAGCTATCACTTGCATACCCATTCCCATTGCCTGGATGTGTATATCCGAGTCAAAAGAAAGCTTTATTGAAACTGTGAATTTTGGATAAGTGATCTATAATAAAAAAATGGCCATAATGCAGCCATGGACTTGCCATGCTGAAGAAACTCCAAGAAAGTAGCAGTTTTCTTCCAAGTCTATCCATTAGGATCGTAGCTATAATTGATCCTGGAAAAATATTCGAGGCCAAATAGGCAGAGTGAGTGGGAAGAAGTATTGGGGTCAATGCTAAAAACGTAGGCATTTCAGTAACCTGATATGTTGACTAATCCCACACATATGTTTCCAATGTCTGAAGGTACTCCAGCTCCCTTGAACACGGCTGAAGAGAAATAAAAAACAGCATTGATGCCCGATAACTGCTGGAAAGCAAATAGGCCAGTCCCAGTGAAGACCACTGCCAAAAAATCCAGCAATAGATTAAGAAAAAAAAATCAGCTATACGCCAGTCGAGTCGCGAATAATAATGACGATTATGGATATTCCGAAGCCCAAAGAACGGATTTATCTACTTCTAAAATGACGCCCGCAGAGCAATTCTGTAAACTTAACGGCATCCATGTCATCCCCCTTATCAGACTTCGAATATTCTGCCATGGTTGGCTTGACGTGTGGTGTTCCGAAAAGCTTCTCGAGCACCCTTTCGGTTTCAGAAGTTTTTCCTCTCTGGCCAGTCAAATCGAAAGAAGTTCAATGATGTCAACACATACAAAATAAATGACGGGGTTGAAATGAGTGATGAAGCAAAGTGATGCAACACTTTGTAAAGCCACTGAGGAGACTCAGCAGAGAACTCCATAAAGAAAGCTAGTAATGCAGCAGGCATAGCAGCTACCCAAAAGCAAACTCTCCACCTGAAAAACCAGTGAATATGTGACTTATGCTTTGAACTTGTCCTTCATCGAATTATCATATTTGCATGTAACTAATCATCACCAGCCAACGGTTGTCTTGGCTGGGATCCCGATGAACAGAGCTACCATAAGTCCAAGGCATGTTGCAATTTGGGTGAAGCTTCCATAAGTGCCCCTCACAAAAGCTGGTGAAACCTGAACAAAAGAGGGAAAAAAAATCCAAAGGTCTTAAACTAAATGCATAATCGAGCAGAGGAGCCACGAGGTCAAACCTCTGACACGTAAAGAGTAGCAACAGGCGGACCAAGACCCATTCCGGTTCCAACTAACAATCTTCCCAGAAGCATACCTTCCAGATTACTTGTCAAGGCACTAAAAGTTAACGTTAAGAAACATACAATGAGAATATCGAACATACCAAGGAAAGGTCATCCTTTCACAAAAGAAAGCATAAGAAAGATCACCTCATCAAAGCACCAAAGAACATTGGCAAGGCACATAACTGGAGTGATCTCTTACGACCAAGCCCATCAGATATCCATCCACTGAACACGGAACCAATAAATGCACCTCCTAGACACATACTAACTACCAAACCTATGGTTCGATGCGGAGGACTCGTCAGCTGGAATGTCATTGAGTCAAAAGCAATCAAAAGCATTGAAAAATTAATCAGAGCACCCACCTTCTGCTAGAGTATTACCGCTGAAGCTTAGATCAAGTGAAATACTTTCCAGTGAGTCGTTAACAACCCTGAACACATTCAAATTTAACAGGTGCAAATGATAAATATATTCAACTTTTATGTCAAGCAAGAAGCTTTTTAAAGAGGTGGACCGAACCCCATATGATAACCGAACAAAAATGATGATAAGGTTGCCACCAGGACATGTGGTAACGGTCTCTTCCACGAAGGATTCCCGGGATCTCTATACGAAGAACGTACTGAAATTTATACAACGAAGGCATATGAGAAATAATTCTAATCGTTTAAGTAGCTGGATCAATCGAGAAGCATTTTACCATGACTATCACGAGATAAAGCCGGTAAAGTGACTACAACTACATGCTCAATAATAAAACGGGATGTGGAATCTCCATCTACCTATGTTTCCTTCTCTATCAAAGACATTTAGATACTCTTTAGACGAGGTACGCTTGTGCAGGGACGTCTCGGAATGTCGCCCTCGCATACTGTGTACTGGTGAGGCGGACAGCAACTCAATTCTGCCACAATTAAGTATTCAAATTGTCAGAGTTCTCAGCATATGATCCATAAAATGTCGACAATTTGTAATAACTAAAGAAATTACACAACTATACCAAAATCTCAAAAGACAGCACAGAAAACAACGCATAGTTATCATTCGATCATCAATTTCTTTACCTACGCCGAAATGAAGAATCATGAATTTTTCCCTAAGAAAAAAAAAACTATCGCTCGGAGAACAGAAACGAAATTTCCTAAAACAACAAAATATCATCTAACGCATCCACACACACAGTATTGCCTTGCGATCTACAACAAACATGCAATGTCGCGTACTTTCAATCGGCAGGTACAAAATAGATGTACGCCTACATGATTCATGCTCACATCACACCAAGCTATTGCAGTTCAGATTTACCTCAACAATGCACGTGGATGCTCGCCGTGGGTGAATATTTTAGCCGAAATGAATCTCTGGGGAGTGAGGTTGGTCGTTACGCAGGGAGCACAAGAAGAAGAAACTATGCTGCGCATGGAAAACGCTGCCACGTGTGCTACGTATCACAACACGTCGGCCATACATATAGTAGTAAATAGTAATGTTATACGGCTATTCCCCGTTACTCTTAATTGTTTAATTTTTTGAGTAAATTGCTCATTAGTCATTAGGTTAATTTAGAAACAAATGTTTCGACTTGGACATTGTCTTTTGTTTGGGACTTGGATATATCAACTCCTGTTAATGATTATTTAATTAAAAAAACATATAATATTTTTTTCTGAAATTTATCAAGTGCAGGTGCAGCTGCACTATATATTTTAGCATATTTTTTAGGGAAGTTGAAAAACATTCATAAACGACCTGTTACTCCCCAATATGCTACTCATTTTACTGTACTATTCATAGCAGAATAGACAGCATCATATAGTTCACTCACACTCATGTAATATACAACATTGCAATAAAAAACAAGAAGTTCATTTAGATGGCAAGAGAATGATTTGGATGAAATTAATAATTCATCTTTTTTTTTTTTTCGAACTGAGCGATCGATGGACTACGAGGAGGATCCCATGGATGAGCTCATATTTTGGATCTGCGAAACGAATATATTTGAAAGTTTAACGACTAAATAAAACGTAATAATAGGTAGGAATGAGAGGGAGAAGCAGACGGGCGGGGCGTACCTTGTTCACGAGTAAGTTTACTTGCTCTCTATACATATCTTTCATGTCTATTATATCTGCCCTGAGTTCTTCCAACTAAGGAAGTTTCAAGCAATGAGAGAGTTAGTTCTAGCATTTGTACAGGTAAAACATATCAAACAACAAAGGCCCACACCACGAGTACGACTAAGTAGTTTGATATGGATATCTTACATTCTCAAAATTACGGATTAATAATTAGATAGCTCGTCTCTCATTCAAAAAGCGTAAGAGAAATTCAGCAACTGAATAAAGATACCTCTTCATCACGTTCCCCCATCAGCTCTAGTGCTGCTGAGTGTCTCCGCCTAAGAGCTTCAAATTCTGCTCGTATTCCTGGAAGTGCACCAGCTTCTGCCCGTAATTTTTCACACTGAATCAAAAGGAATAATCAGATTAGGCCAAAGCTCACGTACAAGTGTACTCTTTATTTTGGAATCATCATACAGTAAACTAGCTAGAGAATTCTATTGCGTTTATGGAATATGCAGCCTAGGCTAATCGTTGAAAATGGAAAAACAAGAGCAACGCATAATTCTAAGGAGAACTCTAACCTGTGCTGTCATTTTAACCAACTCCTCGGCAAGAGAGTCGCGAATAGATTCCATTGATGCCTAACGAAAATTGTAAGAGATGTTTAGAAAAATATCTCCAATCTCCAAAAACTAAACCTACTAGCATTTTTTCCATCATTTGTATGAGCTAAATTCAAAAAAAAAATGAAATATTCAATTTCATACCAATCTGGACATGTAAGATGCAAGTTCTCCCTCCTTTTGACGAAGGGCCGCTTCCAAAGTGTTTGATGTCATGCTCTTCATATAGTATGGACTCATAGTACCTTCCCCTACACTTCCACGCTCCGAGAAATTTTCAGATGAGTCCAAAGTTGTCTGCAGAAAATAGCTTTCTTCCACGCTCCTCAAGCTTCCAGCACTTGAAAGCTTACGAGCCAAGCCTGTTAAAAAGTACTGTCAAATAAAACAAGTAGATAAAAATTGATTAGGCTAATGGGAAAAAAATTGATGTAAAGAACCATTCTCAAATGGAGCTGAATTATGTCTAGTGATGGTGTTTTGATCAGGTATAGCAGGGGACTGGAGACTGGCTACCCTTTCCTGTTCCAAGCGAGCAGTTTTTTCACGGTCTAACTCCTGCTAACCGTAGAGGAACTGAAGTCACTTACACTGAAATACAAATGCAACTGTAATCTAAGTCTTATTAGAATATAACACATATGCTTACCTTTTGCAGAAGCTCCTGATGCATCACTGCTTCATGCAACTCCTCTTTATACTTCCTCTTGAGCTCACGAATTTCTTCTTCGAGCTGATTCACGCGAACTTCTTTTGTATCAGCTTCCTCCTTTAGAGCAAGATATTCCTGCCTATTTTCAGCTGCTCTCTGCCTCTCTTTTTCAAGGGATCTAGCTAATTGGGTCTGTTCCGCTCTTAGGCAAGATATCTGCATCATTGTCGAAATGTATGCCAAATCATTGACTAACCAGGGTTGATGGTAAAATACACTTTACCAGGGGGGAAAAAATAAACCTGAGCCTCAAGAACGTTGATCCGAGATAGAGTTTGTGTCAAACGCTCATTTATAGAACGCTCCTTTTCCTCTGCAGCTGCAGCTTTGGCCTCTGCTTCCTAAACAGTAAACCAAATGTATTTAAAATCTGTAATATGTTAAACTGAAACTCCAAAGCAGGTATTGTAGATTATCCATGACACCTGAAGCCGCGAGTTAAAAGATTCTTCAACAGCAGCCCACACTGCAGCCTGTCTGGATGATGATTCCTATGAATGTTCACAGCGAAGACACATTAAAGCTACGCATACATGCATAATAATTTCATCTGTAAGTCAAGATCAAAGTAAAACCTTCATAGCTTCGATCTGTCTTAAAAGGGGTCTCGTTGAATCGGGGACTTGGATAATTAACTCCTCGCAACGACGCTCACTTGCCTGGAGATATTATGTATCAGATGACTGAATATATCTATAAACCCTAAAGATGAATTACACCAAAAGTTACATACTTGATACCGCTTTTGGAGATCCTCAATGTCCCTGCGGAGCATGTCTTCTCTGAATACTGCCTGTAGCAGATTGACGGCGATCTCAATATATTAAATTAGATGCAGAATGTGTAATCCTGTTTAGTAATGACCTGCTGCTCCTTTCTGCTCAGTGTTTGCCTTAATTCCTCAAGCGCTTGAACAAGCATACTCTCACGATCCTCAGCCTCTCTAAGACGGACTTCAAGTTCAGTTCTTGCTTCGCTATTTGCAAGTGCCTGTGCTAATGCTTCAGCTTCCTTTGCTTGGTTCAGAGCATTGGTATAGTATTCCTTTTGACAAGAAAGTTCAAATTGGTGTTTTTCTACAGTCTCTTGGAGCAACTTCTCAGTTGCGGATTTATCTTTTTTGATGCTCTCCACTTTGTTCTCTTCAACCTGGTCAAGTTACAGAAAAATGTTACGTCCATTCAAATACCGACAAACTTTCCATATACGTCCATTCAAATACTATGTAAATCGTAAAAAGGCGAGCAAATTGTGCAGCAAAAAATGCTGCTAATAGTGTGAAGCTCTTCATGCTCGAATGCCAAGATCTTACCGGAAGGACTAATGAAAGCTAATCTCATGAAACAAAAGTCAAAATATTGGGTGCTAGATAGAGAAAAATATAGCAAATAGAACATGACTCAATTCACATAAACAGAAAATTATCTAGAAGACTGGCGCTGGCGTTTCTTGGATATGAGTAAAATCCTGAGGATAACCAACCTGTAGTTTTGTAATCAGTCCTTTCTTCTCTTCCTCTAGTTCTCGGACCTAACTTTCAAGAAAAGCAAATAGGAACACAAATATGTCATAGTTGTGACAATTTTTCAACAGGAACAATAGGCATAGGAGACATTGATCCTAGTTACAGATACCTGTGCCCTTAGTTTTCTAATTTGGCCTTCCTGAGCAGCTTGCTTTTTGGAGAGCTCCTCACCTAGTGGTTGTCAAGATTAAGGTAAAATTGGACGCTAAAGTAATATTCCAAGGTAAAACTAAAACGCAAACAACTGCGGGTCGCACGTTAATACATACAATTCATGAAGAGATAGTCTGTGACTTGATAAAAAAGGCAATTATCATCATAGACAAACCACACGAAAATTATCACCATAGACCATCCAACACATTACGTACACCCCCAGCCAAAGCAATTCAGTACCTTCGGCCATGACTTGATTAATTATTTCATCCTTTTCCTTCAAGAGAGCTGCAGCATCACTTTTCTTATTTTGCTCTCTACGCAGCGTGTCCCTTTCCTTAGTTAGAGCATAGACCTGAAGGAATCCAAGTCAACCAACACCAATAATCACTCAGCAAAACTGCAACAAGCATTTCATAAAGACAGTTCACCTCTCCTTCATGTCTTTTAATAAAGTAGGAAAACAAAATACCTTTCTCTCAAGTGCTGCAACCCTTTGATGATACTCCTCTCGTAAAGATTCAATTTCAGCTTCGTTTGTTTTCCTCTGCAAATAAATTAACACAGTTACTAGGCACACATTATTACGTATATATACATGTCCATATAAGTTAAGTTTGGTGTTACACATCCCAAATACTGTCAGATTGAGAAGTTGGAGTCCTTCCTATAGAAAATCTTTTTCTGATTCTTTTGTTCGATTTTGTACGAGAATGCGAAGTAGAGAATTCACCTTCAGATCATCTATCACAGCTTTTAGCTGTTCATTTTCATTCATTAATGTTGCAATTTCATCAGCCTTGGCCTGAAAGCATAAATTAAAAGCACGGGTCAAGGCCACAGACAAAAAAATAGCCAAGTAGTAATATAACAAGCAACCTCAAAATGTGATCACCAGTCCAAAAGAGTGTGATAAAAACAATAATTATATCCCAGTTTTACAACACAGGAACAATATGCAGCTACGTCAATTATATCATTAACAAACAAACAGTCAATAACATTCAACGCCATGTGATCATATAAACGTATGATAATCAAGAGCCAGCATGCTATGGGAGCAGGGAGTACCTGAGCTTGTCTAGCGGCTCCAAGCAATGCTGTCTCCATCATTTTCATTTCTTTCTTTACTTTCTCCAGCTCCTTCAAAGAATCAGCCGTGTCAGAGGAATCACTTTCTGTACTCAAACGTTGTTCTTTTACATTACCATCATTGACAATGGAATGGTTTATATCAATTGATTTGGCAACTTGATCATTCTGAACTGTAACCAAATTAGAGACTGCTGCTTCTGGAGGCTCTACACTATTAAGTTGTGAAACAGACAAGTTCTCTACGAAAGCATCCTCGGCTTTTTCTGCCGTATGATGAGAATTTGCCAAAATATCCACAATTTGAGCTTGGAGAACTTGTTTAATGTCTACATCTTCTTCCTGTTCATCTTTGCTTTCTACTGCAGTAGAAGCATCATATACACCAGGTATAGATTCAGCAGCTTCAAGTTGACTCGCAGAACTGTCTATTTGTGTTTGTAACTGCCCAACGGCACTTGCTGATTCGGGGACGAATGAATCTGGTATTGACTCTTTCTCGTCATACTTCTCCTCTTCAATACTCTTTTCGGGTTTTTTTATTTCAGTTTGCAAAGGTTCATCTTGAGATACCTCAGCAGGAGTTAAAGCTGAAATCACCTCAACTTCAGTGTGTTCTTTATTTGAACTTTCGTCTTGCACCCTGCCGAAATCTTGTACGTTCATGGACTGGCTCTCTACTTCTTTTTTCATATCTTCTTTTGTGTCCTCTTTGGGAAGAGCACTTTCACCCAAATGATCAGTAGAGTCATCCTTCTCTACTTGTTTGTCCTTAATGGGAGATGTAGGTTGCGCAGCGCTAGGCTTACTCTCCTCAATCGAGCTTTCCTCATTCTTCTGCCCCATAAATCCCATGATAGGTTCGAACAGTGCCTTCCTGTCAGTAGGTAATGGCCATAATCCAGAATCTGCACAGATGAAACAATTGGTTCCACTTGTTAAAATAAACAATCAACCCATGTATGCATGCGTACAATGGGATACATAGTGTGAACAATTCAACTTTAATACATGTTCACCGATACAGTCATCAGAGGAGAAAAGTAAACATGCGGCTTAACATTATTTAATGACAAAAGTAAACAGTACGACTGCAGCATGCAAATTAATACCCACAGATTTCTATAAGTTCATGTCAAAAATGCAACAGTCACCAAATTTCTTAACTGGGCTATCAGAAAAGACATTTTGAGAAATTAAAAAAATTGTCACGACACGATCAAGATTCCCATTTGAAAACAATCATAATAAACGCAGAAACCATTGCACTAGACATAACAAAAATTGAGGCATCCATCCAAGGACATGAGATTAATCCCTGTACAAAATAAAAAGCAGAGCTACCCATACCTTCGTTACTGCTACCAGAAGCATCTTTCTCCTGAAAACCAAGAGCAGTGTCAAAGTTTTTCTCGATGTTCTTAACACTTTCACTCAATTTATTCACCGCCCCAGCCAAATCAGGGAAGTTCCCCAATGAAACTTTCCCACTAAACCAAGCCATCTTATCCAATCATGCACATTGATCCAATTGTCAGAACATCATATGGCCATCACCTGAATGTAAAAACCATAAAAGATAAGCAAAACAGTCATAGCACATCAAATGCCAAATCAGGATAAGTATGCATTAATCAAACGCATCAATCAAGGAATATTGAACGCCACTGCAAACCAGATGAGCCATTGCACCGTTAGTTCAAATTAGCTGCATTAACAAATCTCCAGCACGAATCGAAAACAAAGATCTCAAACACCATCGATCCATGGCGATTTGTGCCATTGACTTGAAATACGTGTAGAATCTAACAAACAACAAACCAACGACACCAACAACCTCAGCATACTGCAAAAATGCATAGCGAACGAAATACAATACACTAAACTCAACTTGTTCTCGCCTCAGAGGAAACGAAAAATAAAACATAACGCAATATTGGTACCTTGATCCTCCTACCGCAGTGCTTGCCAATCCTCCAAAAGTAAAATTCGAGAACTGAATCAAATCAATATCTTCTTAAATCGATATTAAAGCCATGAAAATCGAGCGGATCGAATCGGAGGTGGATCGATTGAGAAATGTGAACAAGAGCAAGTAATTCCGAGATTGGGAATTAATACACAATAAAAAAATAGAAAGAAAATTCTAATAACAAAAAATAAAATAAAATGAATATGACTACCGTCAACTAACCCAACAAATATTGGGCCTTCGGCCGCTATTGTAATAGACCACATATGCGGCGTAAGATAGACATGAAAAATATAATTTAGCAATTAGTCGTGGTCTTAACTGTAATTAAAATAGTTTATTAACCCTCTAAACTTTGGTCGTTGAAATTATGTCAATCAAGAAAGTCTTGGAAAGTATTTGGTGGTAAGGTAAAATGAATATTTGATCGTATTTTTTTTTAAAATATTTTGATCGTATCTAACTATCGATATTTGTTGTGAAATGGGAGAATTTAAGAGTAGTCCCCGCGTAAATAAGAGTCATCCTATAATTGACGACGAGTTCATATTCAATTCAGACAGGAATTTAATCGTAGTGTGGGATTGAACTAACAAGAGGTAGAAACTAGTTTTTTTTTTAATATTTTTCAAATATATGCTTGCTGTATCGATCAAAATGAGCCTATTTTATGAAGCATTGAACTGAAGCCACTTCTGTTAACCACTCCTTTTCTTTGACTAGTTTATCTACGTTTTGATTAACAACCTTCATGGTTATAATAAGTTGACTTCATTTGATAAGAGTATTGAGAATGTCGTCGCAGTTTCTTGAATATTTCGTATTAAATATGAGTTCCAACATCATCTTCACAATCTCTGTACAACCCTTACGTTCGTTCACTATTTTGGTTTATGATTATAGACATTTTGTTTTACTACTATTTCATCATTTTGTTACCTGATTTATTATATAAAACATGTGTTTGTATATAATACCTCTAAACCCATTATATACACACAAACTATAAATGCACATTACTTTATTTTATACCTATTTAGTTTTATATAAACACCGACGACAAACAACACATTTTACAGATAAGAAAAAGCCATTAATGTTTTTCTGCAACTCTGTCTATATCTCTGATCATCAGCAATCTGAAGCCGAGGGAGAAGGCGGCGGGGAAGAAGCACCTCTGAAAACAAGAAAGTTAAGCGTCTCCAAAGTGAAGTAGATGAAACTTCCCTTACTATGAGTGAAAAAGCAACCAAAGTTTGTCCCCACAACACAATGCCATCCATTCCCATATCTCCCATCAAACTCCTGCAATAACAAAGAAAGAAAGAAAGAAAGAATGCCCAAGAAATTTAAAGTCCATACTAATTATATCCCAAATGCTTAAAAATGGACAGAACCCTTTTTTTACATTAAAACCTTTTTTATGTGGCCTGCAATGGACTTGCAGTCTAAAACATCGTACAGATCCAAAGCTTGAGAAGCAGAAGCCATAGCTTGGACTTGCATCTTCAAAGGCATGTCCGTATCCTCTATTAAAGCTTTGCCTTCCAACATAATGATTCGTACGACGACGTTTCGAGCTTCTTTTCTGTGATCCGTGGAAGTGGGGGTTTTCACAGAGGAGAAAAAGCTGTTGTAGTGTTATATATAATGCGATCGTTAATCCTCCATCTCCTTAATAAGACTACATACCAATTATCAGTATCACACTCTCTCTTACAACTTACAAAGAAGGAGCTTTGTCTTATTGTAGAGATGCGATGAACATCGACGTGGATTGTTTATTGTGTTCATGCATCTCTCTACTTATTTCCGTCTTTCTCCTCGTTGTATGGAATTTTTTCTACTCAATTTATCGTATCACTTGTAATGAGAAATGGGGATGGAGTTAAAAGTACACGTCAGCTGACGTCATGCTTGAACGGATAGATATGGTGGGTGAGGCTGAGGTCCAAAATAAGGCCTGCGTCTTTTCCGAGGATAATTTTCAATCTTTTCATATCATTGGGAAATAATAATTCTGGCAAAAAAAGGTTGTGGAAATTTTATGGCGATCTGCTGAGCGCGTTAGATCAGTGGGGTCCACGGATCCAATTTGAACTTTTTTTTAATCATTTGTAGTAAAAAAAAAAATTAATAATCATACCTAATTTATCCACATTTTTAAATGTTATATATGAAATTGAACTAAGTAAATAAAATTTTTGTATTTAGACTCCACCCATTAGAGAACTTCTAGTTCGGCTACAATTATTCCTGAGCACCTCACACCCATCAAATCACATCATTAGTTATCATACATCAAATATCTTTCTATTTTATTAAGGGAGAGATGCTTGTAGTAGCTGCTCTCCAATTGATTGGTGTGTCAGCCATTAAAATTACATTTCTAATATTAACTTTAAATTTATCAAAATTATATCCTCTAAAATCATTTTTATACTTCTAATAATAATGTAAAATTTATTATATAAGTTTACATTATGTATTTATGCAGTCACATACATCGGGTCTACAAAAATTACTAGTAATAATAAAAGAACAGATGGTCTCACATCTCCAATGGACTATAATGTATGTTATTACTCACATCATTAAGTTATAAATTTTTAATAAATTATGTTACAAATTGTTTTTTTCTATATTCTTTATCACACCATTTAAACGACAAGTTTTCAATCTTTTATGAATTTCACAGTCGGGTATATAAAATGAGAAAAATATTTGGGCTTATTAATGGATTGCAAACGAAGCCGACCCATATTGGTCCATTAAAATATAAAATTAAATTAATATTTATCTCTTCTCTGTCTATCTTCTCTCTCTCTCTCTCTCTCTCCATTGGCGGTGGAATAATTTTGGGTATTTTTAGCCACAGCAGTCGGAGCTCAGCTCCTCTCACGCGCAGCAAAACTCAATGGCTTATCTCGCACTATCTGTATCTCCGTCGACTTCAGCTCCGGCGACGGCGTGCTTCTTATCTCCGTCTTCTAAATCGAACGCGAAGGCGTGCAAGTTACGTTCGCTGCAGCCTATGGATTGTTGTGTTAAGAGAACGTGGGGCGTGGAGTCCACGCGGGGGAGAGGGAGGTCGGTCGTCGTTGGTATGGCGCCCGAAGAAGAGAAAATGACTCGACGCTCGCCTCTTGATTTTCCAATTGTACGTTTTCGTCTTTAATTATGAACTTCTTATCACTATCCAGGGAATTGGTGTCGCCGTCTGTAGTTTATGAGCTTGATTGCGGCTTATGTTGTGCGTCTAACTGTTCAAGGGTTTAAGCTTGGTAATTGATAGTTATATGCCGGTAATTGATGCGTAGGCGTAGCCTAGGTCTGGAGCTTAAGATATGGAACCACAGTAAAAACAATTGAGTAAGTAGAACCAAAATTGAGGAAAACGCTGTATTGAAGTCCGATTGTAAAGTAATTGTACCTTTAAAGTTGAGAAGATTTGCTGTTTGTAGTTAATTGGTCTTTGGGGAGCTGTGGAATATTATGAACAAGGCTGCCATGATGCAAACAACTTTCCACAAACAGGGTTATGAAGATAATTTTCCATATCATACAACTTAGGACTGCAGTGGTAACCATGGGTTTATGCTGGGAGTCGTTTAATGTCTGCTGCTAAGCATAATTGGAATTCTTGCTGAATTTTTTGTTTTGATCACAATATTGTTAGCTTTATGGCATAGGCAGGTGCCAATCTTTTATTATTTTACGAAATCACCGTGCCTTAATAGTTCTGAAGCTCGACTAATCATTTTCAGGAGTGGGATAGGCCAAAACCCTCGAGACGACCCGATATCTTTCCCCAATTCAGTCCAATGAAAACTCCATTACCACCGCCGATGCCAGCTGATCCTCCCGAAGAAGACGAAGAGGAGGAAGAAGAGAAGAAAGAGGAAGAAGAAGAAGACCCCGATAAGGAGAACCCAGACAAGGCAGAATAGTGAGAGATACTGCTATGCTTTACACACTCATAGGTGAGCAAATTTTTCGAATGTAGCATATGCTTTACAGACGATTGCACTTGTACTTGGGGATACTTCATCAGTCAAGTGTGTTTTTTTTGGGCATGTTTTGAGAGTCATGTTCGAGTATCTTTTTAGACTAGCAGCTACTTTAACTGCTTGAGATTTGTAATTCTGGGTACAATAATGTTGTGTTGGTTAAAAAACATCTTCAAATTTTGGAAGTTGGGCTTGGTGCTATAGAACAAAATGCACCCAAGCGCAGATCTTCTTGGGAATTTCGGTCCTCTAATTGAATAAGACCATCTCCAACCGATAAACGCATTCTCAAACTCAAACGCATTCGCAAATCCAAAATGCAGTAATTCTTCTCCAACCGATCAACTCATTTTCAAACTCAATAGACTATTTTGTAATATTCATTTCAACACCAATTTTTACAAGTTTTAATACTACTCACATATTTATACATGTACTCTCCAATTTTAATATACTCGTCCGAAGCATCGGCTGGAACACCATATGCTAACATACGAAAAACAGCAGTAATTTTTTGTATTGTTGATAAGCCAAGTCTTCCAGTGCGATCAGCTCGTTGTTGGAAGTAGTAATCATGCTCTTTGATTGTTTTTATAAGAATTACTAACTTTATTATTTATCTAATTTATTTTTAATGAAAAATTCTTAACCTTATTTTACTATATATAAAATAAATCTGGCAATTATTGCCAATTACATATATGCTTGGATAGGACAACGGCAAATTGTCTTGGTGAATTCTTTGAGGTGGCGGTATATTCTTTGATGGTTTATGTGTGTAGGTCAAACTATAGCTACTTCTGTATTCGAATTGTATGTATCTCTTGGCCCATTTTATTGTGTCCACATTTATGATTTATCTGCGACTGTACAAATTACTTTTGTTGTGACAGCTTTAAAAACTCTGACACAATGCCTTCTTTTTATGACAGCTCATCTTCATCTGTCATTTTTTTTCCGACAAAAGGCACGAGAGAGAGAAAATACTGAGGACCTTAATGCAAATTAAATAATTGCAACGCATGATAACTGCTACAGACGCAAACTTGCGTTTTGTTAGGAGAGAGAAATGACAAATCCCATTTTGAATTGCGTTTTTGGTATCCATTGGAACAATTTTACTCCATAATTTGAGATTTGCAGCTCCATTGGAGTTGCTCTAATAAAACAAACTAGTAACCCCTGCACACCCAATGTGTGTGCAACAACTAAAAATATACAACTTAAGTAAATTAAATAAACAAATAATGTCAAAATAAAAATATATTTGAAGAAATGACTAATCCTTGGATTGGACAAAAAAAATCACATGTATATTTTTGGCCCAAAAGGAGGTGCGTAACCTTGACCTGTGATTTCACTTTTGTCACTCGCCAAAAATGGGAAGCATTTCTTCTTACTGCAACTGGTCAAATTCATGACAGAAAAATAGACATAAAAGACAACCAATTGTTATTCATGTCGGCAAATGAAAGGCATACATGTAATATAAAAACAAAAAGAAAATGAAAACAGGGGCTATGATTTTCTAAAGCAATGTTGCGGAGAAAGTGAAACAAATACCATTCCTTTCTTCTCCGAAGTCCGAACCACCAATTTTGTCGAAAATGGATTTCTGAAATAAGTCGGACTAAAAAAGCTACCAGATGCAATAAATTCCTTGTAAACAAAAACACAACGCCCAGTGTCGCATAATGAGAAAACGAATTATATTTCATATTATAGAATAGGAGCAGTTATCGAGCAGTTTTTAATATGGCAGTTCACTCTATGAACGTCTCCCTTCTTAATAAACGTGGGTATTTTCGATTAATCTAATAGATTTAAGTAACTACCTAATTGGCTTCAATTTTGGGTGTAATTGCTACACCAAATTGAATCAAAATTAGACAGTTTTTAAAGGGTGCTCACCATTAATAAAAGAGTATAGATGCGGGACCAATTTACAAATTTGCCTATCGTATTCTAAGTTCTAATTCTAACAAGCAAAAGCCAATAGTTTGGGCCCGACCCATTTTAGTTAATTACTATAATGCTCAGTGATATTCTTACACTTGGTGAGGCCCGACTCAAATGTCATAAAATATATTTTTCTTTTTTAACAAAAATTCTTTATGAGACAAACGAGTCTAATGACTCTAATCACTTTACTTTTTTACCCACCAACTTATTTTATTAACTAGCCTTTCTGCTAACAATTTAATTAAAATCACATGACTTATTGCAACTTTTATTAAAGCATAACTCGAAAAGAGAGAATTGTTCTATAAATCACGTGATCGTTCGTCAACGGCCTTAAAAAAGGTCGAGCTTTTAGTTGGAAGAATATAGAAGATAGGCATCCATTAATTGCAACTTAAAAATAAACAAAAATGATGAATAATTTCAAGTTTAACCTTTTACTCTTTAGTAGAAATTTAACCGAATCGAATCATTAAAGTTCAGCTACTAAACCAACAAAGATGGGACCCACATTGAATTAGGTTTATCACTAACATATTAAGATTTATAAGCTTTACTCTAAAAAAATTATATAATCGATATTAGAGGGATCCCTAAACGCCAAAAAGGTAAGCTTTTCGTGGAGCGAGAACTCAACATATATTAAGAAAAATAAATGCTTTTTTTCATGGGATGTATATGATGATATGATGCATTGCAATATATAGTAATTATCCGAAATTAAAGATAAAGCCTACGAACATGGGAAACGGCGAGAACATCTCCCGCGTACCAACCGTCTCATTAAATCTACTGAAATCCCTGATTTGCCCTTCCCATGCTGAGGTTACGTTAAAGAGCTATAAACCCATTATCGTAAATTTCGTTCAGTTCGGTTATAAACCTCAGAAAAAGGTACGCGATAAACTAAAATAAAACAAAAATAATATCGTATTCGACCTTATGGGTTTGGTATGACGAAACCATTTACTCGTAATAGTTCGTATATATATCTATAGATGTCATAAATCAAGCCACTAAGTTATATTGATTCGAGTTTCATGAATTCTTGAATGGCCTTTTGAATGCCCATCATTTTCTTGATAATTAAACCCGTCAATCTTCATCCACTTCATAAATTATTTTCCCATGTAATTCTGCTGTGATCCATGCCATGGAAAACGACGACTCTTCGATTCGTTTCTGAAAAAAAAAAAAAGAAAACGTTCTTTCTGAATCAACCTCGTCAAGATACGCGCAACCCATTGAAGAATAATATCAAGAAAAAGGAAATAAGAAAATGTTTGACAGTCTCTTGAAAAGCAAGTTCTTCGCCAAATGGTACGTAGTTTAATTCGATTTCCTATCATTTTTAGGGTCCATTTTCTTTAATTTCTCAGGTGATTTTATTCATTAAATTCTGGTGGTTTTTCTTGCAATAGTAAATCAGATATTAAGCTGACTCGAACAAGAATAGAGATGATAATGAAGAAGAGAAACGCAATGCTAAAGTATCTGAGGAACGATGTCTCTGATCTTCTCAAGAATGGATTGGCCATGAACGCATATAACAGAGTACGCCTTGATTCTTGAATTTTTATTTTTTCTTTAAGGTTTTATTTATGTTTTCAGGAACCTTTTACTTCAATGGTGTTATTTTTCAGCCAATGGGATATATTCTAAATCGACCAAAAATATTCGATTCATTGCAAATTCGAGGGATTTTCGACGTTCAAAATCTGTTAATTTTTCGACAGGTCGAAGGGCTCTTAATCGAAAAAAAGAAATCAGAATGCTACGAACTCATCGACCAAAGCTGTGAGCTTCTATCGAATCATCTTACTTCAATGGACAAACAGAGGTATATATATTAATATCTTCTCATTATTGCAATATACATTCCTTCATAGCCTCTCCCAAAAATTGTCATAAATTTTGCTATAATTTTTATTGCAGCGATTGTCCCGAAAACTGCATGGAATCCGTGTCTTCTCTGATGTTCGCAGCTGCGAGATTCGCCGACTTGCCAGAATTGAGAGAGCTGAGAAACGTTTTCGCCGAAAAATATGGCAAGTCTATCGATTGCTTCGCTAACAAAGAGGTACGAATTTATTATCCATTGACTTATTATAACTTCTTGTAATAAGAGCAACAAATGTTGTCTATGTGCTTCGTTCTCAGCTTGTCGACAAGTTAAAGCCCGGCGTCCCTTCTCGGGAAATGAAGCTTCAGCTTTTGCAAGAGATAGCCTCAGAATTGGGCCTAGCGTTTAGCCCGAAAACCTTCGATGTCAACTTTTTCGATCGCAAGGTATATACGAACTGCAAAATCGCCCGTCTTTTTTTTTTAGGATTTTTCAATCTTCCCTGGCAAATTTTCAGGATCTTGATGAAGAAACCGACGGCTGTGATTCAACGATCAAGAACGAAGAGCAAAATGTTAAGCCATACGACGAAGAAGGGTCCGATATTCCCGAGCCAAATAACGCCCCGTTTGGTTATAAGGTCAACATAAAAAGCCCAAGACAAACTGTTCGTTATGCAATGCAGCCCAAGATAGTTTATTTCAGTCCGTTAGGGTGCGTTTGGCATGCGAAATTCGATGCGGAAAATAAAAGGAAAACTGCAATGGTGCGCATCGAACCATTGTACGTTACGCTTCGTGTGTCGTGCCATTGCAATTTTCCTTTTCTGCAGCGAATTCCACATACCAAACGAGCCTTAATGCAGTTTATACATACCGGGCCAGTGGACATATAGCTGACTTGAATTAAATAAACTAACCATACAAATAATTTACCTTGCTATTATTTATATTTATGTGGGCTTATATGGGACAGCAAACGGGCCCTAGACGAACCCATCTCAAGCCCGTCCCTGAAATTCCCGAGGGCGAAAATGGGGCAGAGAGAGCGAAGGAGGCGAGCAACAAGGAATTAGCCGCCGAGGCCCGACGGGTCTTGAGATTTTTGGACATTGGTAACAACGACGGGCCGGACGAGGAAGAACGGGCCATGGACAGGCTTTTGAGGCATTACAGTAGGAAAAAGGCTACTCATGCTAGGGTTAGGTCCGACTTCGGCGGGCTTAAACTCCCCTTTGAGAAGAAGGACGGGCCCGCTAAGATGGTCCCGAGCGGTTCGATGAAGGAGAGGAATGGGCCCGGCCCGAAGGGGCATGTTCGGGCTTCTTCGTTTCAGCCCGAGATTTTGGGTAGGAATCATTACAATAATCATGTTCATCCTAAGTTGCCAGAATGGGATGAGTTTGAGGCTAGGTTGGCTGAACTTAGAAGGAAGTGATGAAGTTTAAGGTGATGTAATCAGAGGAAATGGAAATCTTTTTCCATTTTTTCTCATATAATGTGTGTGTATAATGTGATTTTAATTTGTCATTCGTTGTTCTATGATTATTGGTAGGGGACTGTTCTGAAATTTTTTTTTCTATATTCATTGATTTGTAGACTGTGTTGAACAACAATGTTGTCCATGTATACTATGTTTGTATTTTCAGCTTGTGCGAAGCAATTGGAGAGAAAAGCTTAAGGTAGTTAGCGTATTGAAATTGTTTTATACCATAGGGAATTAAATATAATTATTATTGACGAACAATGCAACAAAGGCAATCGTTTAACCAGGAGCATCTTAGGTTTCTTTAGGCTCAAACAAGGTATCACTTGTCCTTTCCAATGTCGATATATAAGTGATAAAATTTAATTTTTTGTTAATATAATTAATATATGGCCAAAGCCAAACATATAAAGCGTAAACTTGGAATTTTCTTGTCAATATTAATATATATGACCACCATTTAAAAAAGTGAACAGTTGGAAATTTGTTCCAATTTTCTCTAGAATAGGTGAATTAGTTGGTCTCTTTTGCTAGATTTCGACATGATTACGTAATTAATTATTTTTCCAAAAATATTTAAATATTCCGAAAAATATTCTTATAATCTTATTCTTGCCAACTTCAACTACACTATTATGACTTTCGTTCTCCAACGATCACAACACACGCAACCACTGAAATCAATCGAAAAACCAGCTCACCGTCCACCGTCGTAAACTCGCCGTCGTCGCCGCCCATCTCGAGGCTTTGAACACACACCCAAACCCAGCCGCCGACCGCCGCCGCTGCCTAATTCGAAGCAAAAAAAAAAAAGAGTTAGTAACAAAAGGTAAAGCTAAGATTCCTCAATCATGGGCTGTGCACAGTCAAAGATCGACAACGAAGAGAACGTCAACAGATGCCGAGAGCGCAAGCAAATCATGGAACGCGCCGTCACGGCGCGTAACAAGTTCGCTGCGGCCCATTCGGCCCACGCCGTCTCCCTCAAGAACACCGGCGCGGCCCTGCACGACTTCGCCCAGGGCGAAGCCTTCGTCTCCAGCGCCGCATCGGAACCCACTCCGTCCGCCGCGGCCTCGTCCGTCGCCGGAATCCGACCACCCATCCCGCCCTACGACGGCTTCCTCGCACCTCCCCCGCCGTTACCCGCCTCGTTCGCGCCGCCGTCGCCGCCGCTCCAGCGCGCCTCCACCATGCCGGAAATCGCTATCCCTCGAGCCCATGACGCGCCTAAGCCGCCGGAGGCGCCGATTATCGAGGAGGACGAAGGGGAGGCCGACGATGAGAGTGCTTACACACTGAAAAGACGCGATTTTGCTGGTCGGAGAATCTCAGCTAGCTCAAATCCAAAAAATTCGGGCAAAATCGACGGTAATAACCATCAGAAATCTCAAGAAGACGATGACCCACAAAAGTTATCTTTCCATCGGCGGAGAAATACCAACAATCGCCGCAACGACGAGAAAAAATCGCCTCCACCCATGCCTGAAAACAGGGGAAACTCAAACTGGGACTTCTTCTTCTCAATGGAAAACGTCCCTGGGCCCACTCTAACCACCGTGGAGGATAATAGCAGACAAAAAACAGAGGACAAAAGAACGAACGGCGACATACCGGCGCCAGAGGCAGCTACAGCTAAGGTTGCAAAGAGAGGCAAAACAAAGAAGATCGACGGCGGCGGTGTGAGTTTTCTGCAGATATTTGTGGAGCTTGACGACTGTTTTTTAAGAGCTTCGGAGAGCGCCCATGAAGTTTCGGGTATGCTTGAGGCCACAAAGCTGCATTACCACTCGAATTTCGCAGATAAGAAAGGTGGGCTTTCGTAATCTTGTGGTAAATGTTGGAAAGATTTCATCTTAATATGCTGGGACTTGTTTTCTTGATTCATATGTGCTCATTAGCATAGGCTTTCTGCTGTTTATATGTACGTTGCTCTTGTTCTTAGTAAGGTTTTGCGCAGGGATGTAAGGAAATCGACGTGTAATTATTCTTCGCAGGGTACATTAATCATTCGGAAAGGATAATGCGAGCGATTACGTGGAATAAGTCGTTCAGAGGTTTATCTGATCCCAACGAAGGCGCTGAAGACGACTCTGATTCGGAGGAGAACGAAACTCACGCGGCTGTTTTGGACAAGATTCTCGCGTGGGAGAAGAAGCTTTACGACGAAACGAAGGTAATATCATAGCTTGCTTGCTACATATCTCCATTTTATTAATTGCATATCGATTTGCTGTTTTTTTTTCCTCGTCAAGAATTATTAACGTTCGACAGGCGGGCGAGGAGATGAAGCTCGAGTATCGAAAAAAGGTGGCGTATCTCAATAAGCTTAAGGGGCGTAATTCGAACGTCGAATCGTTGGAGAGGGCGAAAGCGGCCGTCAGCCATCTCCACACGAGATACATCGTCGACATGCAGTCGATGGACTCCACCGTGTCCGAAATCAACCAACTGCGCGACCGAAGACTCTACCCCAAACTCGTCTCTCTTGTCGAAGGGTGAAATTCTCTTGTTATATGTACGCTTATGCTGAATGACCAACCAGTTCGCCTAAATGCTTAAGCTTAAAGAGTGTGTATTATATTTCAATTTTATATATTATATTACCAGCATGCCCTCTCACGTCTAGTCTGATTTTTTTTCTTATTTATCTTAGACGTGAGGTTTTCATTTAATGGGTGATCTTTATGATTTGTACAGTGCCCTGATCTCTAGGTTTGAACTCTGATATCATGTTGAATGACCACTTTGCCCCTCATCTGCTTTTGGTTGCAGAATGGCCACGATGTGGGAGACGATGAGGGCCCACCACGAGAGCCAGTCGAAGCTCGTCCAAGCCCTGAGGTCGCTCGAACCCACCTCGCAATCTTCCCAAGAAACGACCGACCGCCACCACTCGTGCACCCGCCAGCTAGCCGGCGTGGTCCACGACTGGCTAAGGAACTTCACCGATCTCATGGCCCAACAGGAGGAATACATCAAATCCCTCGACGCGTGGCTCAGGCTAACCATAATACCCATCGACACGAACTCGAAGCTGGAGAAGTCCCCCGACCCGTCTCCAACCCGACCCGAAAACCCGCCCATACGAACCCTCGTCCAAGCGTGGCTCGACCACCTCGAGAGGATCCCCGACGATCCCGCCAAGGCGAGCATCAAGACTTTCGCGGGCACTGTTGAGACCATTGTCCAGTATCAGAAGGAGGAGATCGATCTGAGGGACAGGTGCGAAGATTCGAGGAGGGATCTTAAGAGAAAGGCTCGGGATTTCGAGAATTGGTATAGAAAGTACGCGCAGAAAGGCGACGAAGTGGATAAGGATGTCGTCGTGGAGAAGCAGGTGATCGTCGAATCGGCGAAGCACAAGTTGGAGGAGGACGAAGAGGCTTATAGGAGGATTTGCGCGCACGTTAGGGAGAAGACTATTTTGAGTTTGAAGAGCCATTTTCCCGAGCTTTTTCGGGCTATGTTGGATTTTTCGCTCGCTTCTTCGGATATGTATAGGAACTTGAGGATCGTCGCGGCGAAGTCGAAGAAGGCCGGCGGTGGGGATTGAGAAGAGATAAAGAAGTTTTTTTATTTATTTATCTTTTTTACGAACACTCTTCTGTTCACTACGATACAAGGAAATATTTATGCGTGCACACCGTTATTCGTAACGCATTTCGATTTCAAACTTTGGCGTTTCGTATCGGAACTTCGCCGGTGGGAAAATTGATTTTTTGTGGCGCAAATATTTCACGACGCGCTGTGGAAATTATGTAAGTTCGTCGTGACAGATAATTACGACGGCGAGTGGCGCGCTGTGGAATACTTGCGACTATATATAATGCGCTTGATCAACGATGCGCCTCGACTTATGAAATTAGTGGCGCCCTAGTTTTAAATTTGCGCTCGTCGCCTTTTGATTTATGGTGTTCGTGCTGCGAAAACTCAGATTTTCTTGTCGAGCGTCTGGTTTTAGTATAACTCTTTTTTTGGAAGTGTACAATTATTCGATAATGTTCTATGATTAACTTCAATTAAACCCTCTTGTAGCTTAGAGTAGTTTATGATTATTGTAACCTCTATTTAATTATAATAATTATATTAATTGCATATATACATCGCAATTTCGAGTTGTATGGTATGATGATGGTTTTCACCAAGCCTAAACCAGGCAAGCCACAAAGCTGTATTTTATAGTTGATTTCTCTCTTTTTCTTTCTATTCTCTAACACATTGTTATGGCAATAAAAGTTAAAAATGATATAGCAAACATTTTCGAGTACAACTTCTAGAATTTCACATTTACAACTCAAAACGCCAAACTACTGCCTGTGTTTTTACCTTTCACATTTAACGAATCGAGTCCATCATTTAATACGTACTATGTACTAGAGACTGATGTATAGTTAATTCCGATAACTTTTTTTTAGTGTAATTTCACATTTATTAATTTCAAGCTACAATTGACTTCAAATAAGCTTCTAGAAG
This sequence comes from Craterostigma plantagineum, assembly GCA_027422505.1. Lineage (NCBI taxonomy): Eukaryota > Viridiplantae > Streptophyta > Magnoliopsida > Lamiales > Linderniaceae > Craterostigma > Craterostigma plantagineum. Next base: position 2,157,385 of record JAPQWV010000005.1, read on the forward strand.
AAAATTTATGACCATTGTAATCTCTATTACAATAACTATAGTAATTGCATGCATATATATATATATGTAATACGTACTTCATATAGTAAATTCGAGGTGTATATATTTAATGCTTTTCACCAACTAAACCCAAACCAAGCTAAGCACAAGGTAGTACTAAATTTAATATTTTTTGTCTCATTTCTCTAAACACATTTTTAGAAATAACAAGTTAAAAATTAGCTAGCATACGTTTTCGAGCACAGCATCCACCAAATTCATATTACAGCTATAATAAGAACAAAATTGAAAGGTAGATGTCATCATTCAGTAGTTTATCCATATTAAGCATCATTCATATTACTATTGTTCACCCTTTTATTTATTATTTATAAATGCTTACGATCCACCCCTCAGCATTTCTATATAATGGGTGCTTCCTATGTAGAGTTTTTCAAATCAAAAACCCTAACTACAGAACAAACCTGTGCATTTATCCTCTTCTTACAAGCTCTCTCGAGATTCATCCATGGAGTTCAACTACAAGCAACCCAAGTAATATCTCATTTCCTATCCATCATCTTTCTTCATTACATAAGAATAATTTCCCATGTATAGTAGTATTTCATTCACAAAAAAATGTTTCTACGCATACATGAGCTTATGATAACTTTACGCTTATACGGAAGCTTATTTTTGCGCATATATATCGTAATCGCGCTCATTTCGTTGCTTAACTATTTACGATGACCTTTTATATCTTTGCAATTATTTTGTAGGTCTTCTTCGTTCAGAAGGGAAAAGACGAAGGGCTATTAGGCCCAAGGTTGTTACTCGTCGACGAGACAACAACCCGAAAAAAAGCACAGGTTGTCCTCAAAACGAGGAACTTAACAAAATCGTTCGCGAGAGGTCTGAATAGCTGTTACTGCTGTCATAAGAGCTTCTCCAATAAAATGGACATATTCATGTGCAGGTTTTGCGCATGCGTTAAACTGTGTCGAATATTCATTTACATTTAGATGAATATGTATATTATGTGAAATTTTTTTGTTATAATTTGAATAGGGATGCCCCGTATTGCAGCGTCGAATGCCGGTACGAAAGGAATAAGGCGTCTTTCTTGCGCGAATGAATATGTTCGCCGAAAATTATAAAGGTTGATGATTAGGATTATAAAAAGGTTTGAGAAATAATACTTTGTAATCACCATTTCAGTTTTTACGGATATGGAAATTGTTTCATCACATTTATTACTATAATGATTCCAATGATTCATAACTCAAAAGCCCTAATATTAAACACCGAACAACCTGCGGTTCTTGTCCATTAAACTATATATGCAGATGAAAAGGTGGATTGGGGTAAAGTGTCGCAGAAAATCCAGGCATTTCTTTGCCCTTTCCAAACAAATACGCTAAAATACACTAGCTCAGTTTCACCCATATATATAGGAACGATAAATTGTTAAATGCATATGACTATTCTATGTAATTTTCGAGGGAAGTTTCTACCTAGAAAAAGAGACAAAAATCAGAGGCCATTTAAGCCCAGAAAGAAAATGGAACTATACAAAAGAACTCCTTAAAAAAGAAGAAATGATAGGATTAGTTGATTTGATTTCAGTGGATTGACTTTAAGGCCCGGCCCGACTCTCAACGACCGATTGTGGAATGATGTGGATAAAAAATGGGGCAAAATGACGATGGAAATTGGAAATGATGGTGGGAGTAGAGAAACCTTACTTTTGGGTGGTGAAATCGTAAATAACGATTTCCAAAGGACCGTGAAAAGAAAAGTTTTCGCACATTTTCGATTTATTTCAATTTTGACCTCGGCACTGTTTTTATTTTAATCGCCAATCCTCTCTCTCACACTACACAGTACTCTCTTCACGCACAATACGCCTCTCACCTGATCTCAACTCCTAGAGTGCGAGTTCGTCTCTATTGGCTAACGTTGTCATCTAACGATCGGATCTGTTAGTCTGCGGTCAATTCTACTGGAAAAATGGTGAGTCTTTTCGCTTCGATTTACGTTTTGATTCGATTACGCTTCGTAATTTGGGGATTAGATCTGGCGATTCATTTAGAATTATTGTTGCTATTCGATTTCTCGGCAATTTTCTAGAGCTAGTGGTCAATTCTGTGTATCTTGAGTTGACTGTTGATTTTGTGTGTCTGAATCTGCTAATTCATCTTCTTTCTTCTGCTGTTTTCTGGATTGTGCTGCTGTTGGCGTGATGCAGCCTCTCAGATTAGAAATCAAGGTAATTTGTGCATTTGAATTGTCAGCTTCCTAACGTGCTGTACGGTGGATTTGTGATGTTGATTGCTGATTTTTATTGGCATTATGACAGAGGAAACTTGCTCAAAGATCGGAACGAGTAAAATCTGTGGATCTGCATCCGACCGAGCCATGGTAGGTTTTTATCATGAAATTTGTATTATTTATGAATTTGGAAAAATTAGTGTCGCATATTTGATTTGTTTAAAATTAAAGGAACGACAGTTTTTTCCATGCACTTGTATTGCTGCTTCCAAACAATCTTTGGGCATTATACGAACATGCTTGCTAATTGAATAAGTTGTGTTTCTCTTGAAGTGGTCAAAAGCTGCTAAATTTTGTTCTTTGCAACAGGGTGAGCTTTATATAGGTTTTTAACATGTTTCTTATTACTGTTATATCAATTTTTGGAATCTTGGATTGGAATATGATTGCATATTGAAATTGCATATGTTTTAATCAATTTTTAGGATTTCAATTTATTTTTGTCTTGAATTTTTCTCTCTGCAGGATATTGGCCAGTCTGTACTCGGGGACTGTTTGTATTTGGAACTATCAGAACCAGGTATAGAAATGTGGCTGATGCAAGCAGTTGTTTGTAGGTTAATTTACACATCAGTATAGAAATGGGGTGCTCTCGTAGCGCTTGAGGTGCATATCGTGCGCCTTAGCAACTGGGCACAACTCAGCCCTACTCTATTATTACGGTTGAAAAGCCCCCTACTATTATATAGGGATGTCCTCTTTTCTGCCATCCCATAGATCTGAACACACATCCCTGTCCTGAACATACACTATGTTATGAAACTTGACTTCCTACTTATGTGAAATTGCAAATATTAGAGTGCATTTGGTTTTCTAATATTCGATGCTTCTCAAATTCTTCCACATACATACAGGATATTTTATTGCATGATCCAACACTTGGCATCTTTAAGATACATTAGTTTTGTGCAGGGTAAAAGTATTTCTACGTTTACGTGTCCCTACTACCACTGATGCATACAACTACTACCGCTGTGTTAACACTTTCCTGATCTAGCTATTCATATAACATTTTTGTATCGTTTTTTATCTATATTAAAATTTGGTTTCATGGACTGCTGCAGACAATGGTTAAATCTTTTGAAATGACGGAGTTGCCAGGTATATTATTGGAATAATAGTTCAAAACCGACTTAACCGATAGTTGTGTTTGTGCATCTCTCTGATGTCAATTGATACTACACGTCTCCAGTTAGATCTGCAAAGTTTGTAGCACGGAAGCAGTGGGTTGTTGCTGGGGCAGATGACATGTTTATTCGTGTATACAACTATAATACAATGGACAAGATCAAAGTATTTGAGGCCCATACAGATTATATTAGGTGTGTGGCTGTTCATCCCACCTTGCCATACGTATTGTCATCCTCAGATGATATGCTTATCAAGCTTTGGGACTGGGACAAAGGGTGGTTATGCACTCAAATTTTTGAGGGTCATTCTCATTATGTTATGCAAGTAACATTTAATCCCAAAGACACAAACACTTTTGCCAGTGCATCTCTTGATCGTACTATTAAGGTGTTGGTTAAAGTTATTCATATATCTTGTTCACTCTGTAATCCTTATTAATTGGACATATCAGGTTTAACCTTTCATTTTTTGTTTGTAGATTTGGAATCTTGGATCTCCTGATCCAAACTTTACATTAGATGCTCATCTGAAAGGAGTCAATTGTGTAGATTATTTTACTGGTGGTGACAAACCGTATCTTATTACTGGTTCTGATGATCACACTGCTAAGGTTCTCCTTCTTTTGCATTTCAACTTGTAAGTATATGTTTTGTGAATGAAGAGTGAATAGGCTGCAAAACTGCTAAAATAGGTTTGGGATTATCAGACAAAGAGCTGCATCCAAACTCTAGAAGGCCATACGCACAACGTTTCTGCTGTTTGTTTTCATCCTGAACTTCCGATTGTAATAACAGGTTCTGAGGACGGTACGGTCCGCATATGGCATTCCACCACTTATAGGTAAGTCTTTTCAGCATCATGACTCCCTATGAATGATATCTATTTGTTACAGGCAAGTATGTCTTTCGGGGGGCCTGTTCGAACATGTCTAAGAGTCATAGAGAGGCTTGTCTATATTTTTAATCTGTGCTTTAAAATCTTACAATGTTAGAGAACATGGAATGTCCAAAGCTTTAGTTTTTCATGTATTTTGTCTATTTGCAGACTTGAGAACACGCTAAATTATGGGCTTGAAAGAGTATGGGCAATCGGTTACATAAAAGGATCGAGAAGGTAATGTTTATTGCTGCTGGTCTTAATGCTTGGTTGGGTTTTTTTTCTTTCCCAGGTTTTATTTGTGTGTTAACTGCTAATAGTTAGTTTGTGGCCTATCTGGAAGTTTTGTCGTGCTTGGACATATCTTGAAACTTCTGCTGTCACTCAAGTTCTTGAAAGTTGAAAATAATTTGCTACATATCTTTTTAAGAACTTAATCTGACCCGAGAGTTTCACTTTCATTCCATAAAATTCCACAATCCTTGGAGTTTTATCATAATCTGATGGATTCAATACCAGGCTTGTGATTGGTTACGATGAAGGAACAATTATGGTAAAGCTTGGACGTGAGATACCCATTGCTAGTATGGATAACAGTGGGAAAATTATTTGGGCTAAGCATAATGAGATACAAACTGTCAATATTAAGAGTGTTGGAGCTGATTATGAGGTATTCTTGATTTTCAGAAAACAATTACAGAAATGATTTCTCTTGGCTAACTTTACCTTTGTTCTTAGGTTGCTGATGGAGAGAGACTCCCCTTGGCTGTTAAGGAATTGGGAACATGCGATTTATACCCACAGGTCTTATGAACGATCTTCATGGTCATATATCTCTATAAGTCCCTTAGTTTGTGTTGCTTTCCCCCAATCTGGCCTTTTTTTGTAAGATGGTCGTTGCTCACCTAGTGTCCATAGAGGGGAATGTTTTCTTATATTCATTGACTTTCTAGATGTCAATATTTATCATTTTGTTTACCAGGATTAGGCATAATATTATTTTAGGTCGTTAATTTCAAATATATACTTGGTGTTGCCCATTTTTATCCAATTACATCTTTCTTTCTCGTTTGGGTCTAAATGTTGTGGGTTTTTTAGGTGCCTTTTGTTCATGAAGAACATTGATACTGAGATTTTGTTTAATTTTGGTACCACTTGTTGATGGGTTATTAAGTCAACACTGTAAATCGTGAACTTCCTGGATGTCCTGGGTAAGTGTTGATTCTATTTTTCATGTTCTTTTTTGGATTTCCGCTGCAGAGCTTGAAGCATAACCCTAATGGTAGATTTGTTGTGGTGTGTGGAGATGGTGAGTACATAATCTATACAGCTCTGGCATGGAGGAACAGATCCTTTGGTTCAGCATTGGAATTTGTTTGGTCAACTGAGGGAGAGTATGCTGTTAGGGAGAGCACATCAAAGATAAAAATTTATAGTAAAAATTTTCAGGTTTGGTTGAGGTTCCTACTTGTGTTTTATCCTTTATAATTTCCAGCTTTTATTACTATCATTTTTCCTTTCTACTTCATTGGCTTTATCTTATTGATGTTATAGAAAAGTAACTTTTGGTTTTTACGCTGTTTTCCACTGTAACTTCTTACATGGTTCTGTGAATCCATAATGCCTGGATTCTGAAGACGATATCCTGTGCGCTTCTTGTTATTTTAACTTAAGCTGCATTAATTAGATAATCTTTAGCGACATTAAAGCTTGAATTTCTTTCTTCTTTCAGGAGAAGAAAAGCATCCGTCCCACTTTTTTTGCTGAGCACATCTACGGAGGCAATTTGTTGGCCATGTGTTCAAATGATTTTATTTGCTTTTATGACTGGTCCGAGTGCAGATTGATACGACGAATTGATGTAGTAGTTAAAGTAAGAATGCTTAAGAATGAGAAGCCCGCTAGTTATAAAAATAGAGTTGGTTTTTTTATCATTCTGATTCTGTTTCTTGTTCCTAACAATCCAGAATCTTTACTGGGCTGACAGTGGTGACTTAGTGACCATTGCTAGTGATACATCGTTCTACATACTTAAGTATAATGTAAGCATTTTATAGGTCGTAGATTGCTTTGAATGCTAGCATTTCTGTGAACTTTGGTTAATGGATTGCCCATTTATGTATTACAGCGAGATGTAGTTTCTGCTCATTTGGATAGTGGGACATCCGTAGATGAGCAAGGTGTTGAAGATGCATTTGAGCCTCTTTACGAAATAAATGAACGAGTTCGGACTGGAATTTGGGTCGGGGATTGCTTCATTTACAATAATTCTTCCTGGAAATTAAATTATTGCGTTGGTGGTGAGGTAAAATTTGTCATGCCGGTGTGCTTTTGCAATGCAGCAGTAGCATGTGAGGAAGAAATAAGTTCGGAAGCTAATGTTTCTCATGAATTTGTAGGTGACGACAATGTTTCATTTAGACAGGCCAATGTACCTGCTTGGGTATCTTGCTAATCAGAGTCGTGTTTATCTCATTGATAAAGAATTTAAGTAAGTTGCTAATGGAAGGCTTCCACTGTTGGTGAAATTTTCCATAATATGTTTCTACAGTGCATGTTGAGACTCTTCCCATTGCTATTAAATTAATTTTTTCTTATCTTGGTCAAGGGGGGCTTTTTACTCTGTGGTGCAACTTTGCTAATGTCTGTCTATGGCTTCATTGTCAGTGTCATAGCATACACATTGCTGCTTAGCTTGATCGAGTACAAGACTCTGGTAATGCGTGATGATTTTGATAGGGCTAATGAAGTCCTTACATCAATTCCAAAAGAGCATCATAACAGGTTATTTGCCATTCATGTTTGGTTTGATGGACATTATTATTCCTGTTAAATTGTGGTACAGAAATCAATATGTGAAACAAGCTATTGTAAATTTGTGGCATTTCGATTCAGCAAATAAAATCAATAGTGATAGCTGGCATAACAGGTTATCTGAATGTTTTCTTTCCCATTCTCATCTCGATTCCGCAACTTAAATTTCAAGAGTCGCTTATTTAGTTTGATTTGGCCTACGAATTAAATTCATGGACAGTGTGGCGCGTTTCTTGGAGTCCCGAGGAATGATGGAAGAAGCGCTCGAAATCGCTACAGATCCTGATTACAGATTTGAGTTAGCTATACAGTTGGGCAAACTAGAAATTGCAAAGGTAAAGGTTAATAATGCTTAGAATATTGTAATGTTATGGTGCTGACTGCTCCTGTCTCTCTCTACTAACATATAGGTGCTAACTTCTTACAATTGACTTTCTTTCCAGGAAATTGCCACAGTAGCTCTGAGTGAGTCTAAGTGGAAGCAGTTGGGTGCATTAGCTATGTCCACTGGAATGGTATTGTCTTGTTCTGAACTGAAAATGGAAGTAGATGTTGCCTATTAAATATTCAGACGATGCTTAATCAAGGCAGTAACAGTTCCCCTCCAAAACCGAAATATTTATTGTTCCTTATCTTCCCAAAATCTGTTTTTTTACAAATGTATTTGCAGTTATCTATCCTGAAATGTGATTTTCTTATTGATGTGTTTTTTGATCCATATGCGTTGTCTTCTTAAAGTTTCATACATTATTTGGTTCCAGTTGGAGATGGCGGAAGACTGTTTGAAGCAAGCAAATGACTTGAGTGGTTTGTTGCTACTCTATTCATCGCTAGGTGATGCTGAAGGAATTGCTGAACTTGCTTCTCTTGCCAAAGAGCATGGAAAAAACAATGTTGCATTCCTCTGTCTGTTTATGTTGGGTAAACTGGAAGAATGCCTTCAGTTATTAGTTGACAGGTATCGTATTGAATGATTATTTGCTGCTCTGTTTGTTGTTGGGTTTGACCAAAACTAGCGTTTCTGCAGCCATCGGATACCTGAAGCTGCTTTGATGGCTCGGTCATACCTTCCAAGTAAAGTGTCAGAAATTGTTGCTCTTTGGAGAAAGGACCTCAGCAAGGTTTTAACTAATTTCGATATCTATGTTAAATGTTGTCATAGTATTGATATATCGTAGGTGGAAGTTGTGTATTCTCAGTCCAAAAACATGAATATATGCTGAGTTAATTAATCATTATTGGCTCTATTACTTTTCCAAATAGGTCTGGGAACTGTCTTTATTTTGCAGATTAATCAGAAGGCTGCTGAATCTCTTGCTGATCCAGAAGAATATCCAAATTTGTTTGACGACTGGCAAGTTGCTCTTTCTGTTGAATCGAAAGCTGCTGAGAATAGGTCGATCAATTTTTCATTCTTCTCTTTCCTTGCAGTTGGAAACTTTTTTTCCTTCAATCTGATGAGTTTTCATTTTTTGTGCCTATTGCTTTGCAGGGATAAATATCCTCCAGCAGATGAATATTTGCAGCACGCTGATAGATCAACTGCTAGCCTTGTAGAGCTTTTCAGAAATATGCAAATCGAAGAAGAGGAAGAAACTTTGGAAAATGGAGGATTCAATCATGAGGTGGAACCAATTAATTTCTTATGCCCTTGATCATATCTGCCAACATGATGCATTCCATGAAACATCATTATTTTCTTTTTCTAAATACCGGACAGCTAGAGCTGGATTTATCAATTATATTCTTTCTATATCTAAACTCTCCAGAGTTGGTTAAATTTTAAATGCGACTCTTCCGAAGTTGTGTATTTAGATATTTTTTGCATATGTTATGAATATCCCTGATGTTCTTTTCCCGCCAGATCTTGACTTGTACTAGTGCTAAGTATACTAATTGTTCGTACTTTTTCCCGACTTTGCTTAGGATCTTGAGCCAAATCAAGAGCCAGTGCTAGAGGATGCCCATGATGAAGCACAGCCCGGTGATGAACGCGATGAGAGCCAAGAAGAGGCTGTCGTGGGGGATGCTGATTCAACAGATGGGGCCGTACTGGTTAATGGTAATGAAGCTGATGAAGATTGGGATACGAATAGTGAAGGAAAACCGCCGGCCTAGAGGCAATAATTGGTTAGACCAGTGTGAATATTCCTAATCTTGTTGGTGTGATCAATTATTTTCCTTCCCTTTAAGTTTTCCTTTCGACTCCCCACCTTTTTTTGTAGTTTCATTTGGGAAGTCTGCGTGTTTCCAGATTAACATTTTTTCGATTATTTTCCTTCCCATATCTTATGTTTTTAATGCTAGGTGATTGTCAATAGATTTTCTGTTAATGCCATGTCATGTAGACACTCTTATCTTGGTAGAGTATAATCATTCCATCTTACGCGACTGAATTAAGTGCTACTGAAAGACTCTTATCTTCTTGGTATAATCCATCTTCTGTCTGATTATTACTGCGAGTGAATTATGTTTTTTATGGCTTTCCTCTCTTATTGTGGGCAGTGCTTACACCACATCAATGAGGTCATTCAAGACGGTTACAGCTGGGATTCTCTCATGGTAAGATTTGTCCGTTGGTTCAATAAAAAGCTGTATAAGTAAACATGACAGAGCTCTGTGTAAATGTGTGAGTTGTCAATATGCCCCTTCAGGTAACTTCGACAGAGTTTGCTTGGGGTAAGAGATGAGAAGAGATATGTTTTTCTCTTTAGTAGTTTGATTGGTGTGAGCAAAGTTTTTGGAACGGTAATGATGGACGCTAATATATATAGACTTTGATGAGATTTGCACCTTTTCTTGATTCAATCTCTCTCTAGACGCAGCTTAGTAGTTCTGTGATGAAACTGATTCAATACATACATATATATATATATATACATATATATATATATATATACATATATATATGTATATATGTATATATATATATATATATACTTGCATGACATTGTGAAATTACACCAAGAAAGAATATTTCTGCAATAAATGGACTATTTTAACTTGGGCGTGGTTTGATACTTCTCTGATCCATTATAAATTCAGTTCCCCAAAATGCCCCGTATTCCAAACAAGAAGGCAATCAATGGAGTAGTAGATGCATGACATAAAAATATCAAAAAATAGAGAAGTGAAATAAGACTATGGTTTGATACTTCTTTTCCAATTTTGTTTGGTTTATTCAGTTGTTAAAGTATTTACTCATTTAGGGGATGGCTTCCCTCGAAGTTCGATCTGCTTATTTCGTAGCCCCTCACCATCATCTTCTTCAAAGCCCTTCTGTGCTGTTATTTGGATCGATCCCTCGAATATAAGACCGTAATCTTTATTATGTCAATCCAAATATCACAACAGTATATCGGAGCAGACGAAATATGATATAAATCCAAATGGACAAACGATGTTCTGCAATACAAACAAAGCATATACTATCAACTCACAACCCATGAATCATGATATAGAAGAAACACTAGACCAGAAAACAAGCTAGTCTTCGGATTTGCTAAGGTTCCCACACACATTACACTCCAAAACATGGCCATTCGCCGACGGAGCCAAAGTACCCCCACAATTCTCCCTACTACACATATACCTCACGAAAAAATAAGCATGAGGAAAATCATCACTCTCCTTCTCCATTTCACCCCCATTTTCATCCATCTCATCTCCCATATCATCATCATCATCCATATCATTCTCACCATCATCATCCATCTCACCTTCATCATCATCATCATCATCATCGGACCAATTTGCCTCAACTTTGCAACGATCGCAATCGCAAGCAAAACCATAATCCTCCTTCAACCTCTTCTGCCTCTCCTTATACTTCAAATTCACAGGGAAATAGCTCAAGCAAACCTCTCTCCCCTCGGGCACGTCGTGGATCATCCTCACGATGATATCCATGTTGGACCCATTCCCATCACAGTTCGAATCCACGTAATCGAACCTACAAGCATTAGGCAAGCAGTCGTGGTTGAAGAACGAAGCTTTAGGGTATATCCCATAAGCTCTAACTGATCTTTCTTTACCCTCTGCAAAAGCTTCCATTATCCCAAATGCATTGATCCTATCCTTAGCCAATAGGGCGGCAGTCATTTCGACGCTGAATTGGCCCAAATCGCAGATAGAAGTGATCAGTGAGTGGAGTAGCACCGCAGCTTCGTCGAAGGTGGGCTCGCCTTGAAGCGAAAGTAGGGTTTGAAAAGTCAAAGGCGACGAAATTGCGAGGTTGTAAGAGGCAATCAAGAATCGGGCTTGTATGGTTCGCTCATGGGGTAAGGTTTGGTGGTTGGGAGAATTGTGGAGGCGCGTCAAGGCCACGCAGACGAACGGCGTGTGGGAGGTGGATTGAGCTGCCGAGAGGCATTGCTGGGAGCAGAAGATGGAGTTTTTGGCGCAGCTTGGGCAGGTAATTGAGGTGGGCGAGCTTTGTGGGATTCTTCTGAAGCAGTGGGAGCAGTAAGCGGCGGAGCCGGCGGCGCCGGGTTGCTCGGCGGAGTAGAGTAGGATTGGTGCGTCTCTGAGGACTATTTCACCGGCTTTTAAGGGCCTCGAAGAGATGAATGATCTGCCTTTGTTGTGTATGTCTACTAGCTTGATCGATGCACCGTCGTCGGCCATTCGTAAACGCGAAATTATTAAACTCGCCGGCGGCGAAGGAGGAGCTTGGAGCTGGCGGCGGCGGAGTGGTGGCGTAGGTGAAGGCTGTAAGTAGATTTATATTCGTCGTAGCTATTTATTGGGCTAATATTCATTTTTTATGGGCTGGTATTATATGTTCAGTGAGGCCCAATAATTAGAAGACCAATACGTGGCCCAATAAGATCAGCGAAAGAGCCCAATAAGCCCATTCTCATCATTGAACTAATTTTTTCTGCTTAGATTCTCTCCGATCTAACCATTTTCGATCGTCACTGGCACGTCGTTACAGTACAGCCTCGAAGAAGGAGAAAGGATCCTCTGCTGTTTCTGTAGGCATAATCGTGTTGAGAAGACGATACAATGGTGACGTCATCGAGCTCGTCGTGGTCGCAAGCTCTGATTCAGATCTCGCCGTACACTTTCTCGGCCGTCGGAATCGCAATTTCTATTGGTGTCTCTGTTCTCGGAGCTGCGTGGTAAGATGTCGATGATCGATTAGAGTTTTTGGAGAAACTGTGGTTGATTTTTTTTTTCTCTTTTGCGTGCAGGGGAATCTATATTACGGGGAGTAGTTTAATTGGTGCTGCTATTAAAGCTCCTCGCATCACTTCGAAAAATTTAATCAGGTGTTTAGAGTATCGTTTTTTTCCTTTTTCGTCTTATCAGATATTGTTAATTGTACAGAAGATGGTGATATTTGCTTTGCATTTGGTTGCTTAAGAAACTCAGATGCCGTCATGTTTCCATGGTGTTTAAGCTGTAAAATAAGCTTCGGATTCATGACCAGAATCACACGGAATGCTGCGATTATCACAGTAATTGAGAGATAGATCCTCCCATCTATGCTCAAGATGGTTGATACACATTTCATGTTTTACAAATCCGTTGTGTAAATGCTAGTTCTTTGTTGTCCCAACAAGAATTGACCATGCTCCTCATATGTATAATATCCCATTAATGTTTCCTTACGACGACTCTAAACTGCATATCTTCATCCTTTGCGCAGTGTGATTTTCTGTGAGGCCGTCGCTATATACGGAGTCATTGTTGCCATCATTCTTCAGACAAAATTGGAGAGTGTTCCTTCTTCAAAGATGTACGACCCAGAATCCCTCAGAGCGGGCTACGCGATATTTGCTTCTGGGATCATTGTGGGCTTTGCAAATCTCGTCTGTGGGTTCGTCTTCATCTCCTTCTCTTCTATTAAGATGGTTTTTATATACATGAGATCAAAACCAAAATATTTACATCAACTGACTCCAAATTTATTGCATACCTAAAGGGTATGTGTCGGGATCATAGGAAGCAGCTGTGCATTGTCTGATGCCCAAAACTCAACCCTATTCGTGAAGATCCTCGTCATCGAGATATTCGGCAGCGCACTTGGACTGTTCGGTGTTATCGTAGGCATCATAATGTCTTCTCAAGCAAGTTGGCCTACGAAGGCGTGACGACTTCTTGGTTTTTTTGTCAAGAACTTCTGAGTATCTGTAATGGTACATGTCTTCCTTTTATCTGTATTTTTATTTCATTTTCTGGTTATGCTTCACGGCCTGTAAGTAGGACCCATATCTTTCTGTAAGACCATTGGGTTTTCATATTTCACGCCCGATTAATAAACTTTGTACATTTGAGTGAGTTCTCAGATTCATTCTTCCAGTGAATAAAGTGTCCGATTTAGTTTATTGATTGAGAATATCGTTTTATGTAATGAAAGAACGCTGTTTAAGGTACCCAAAAGCATCAAACCACGGACAAACGGAGGCTTAAGACAAAGATTGTAACAGTAATTATCACATATCAAAACTCGAATCGTCGTCGAAAACTTTTCGATCCAGCCCCAAAAGCCGGGCGTAACACCTAGAGTCAGAAACATTCACACCGATAACACAAGACGTAAAATCTAAGAGCGATTGTTGGATTCTTAGATTGTTGATTCGTTCTCAGGACCTTGGGTGATTTGAGCATTCTTGATCTGCTGAGCAACCTCGTTCACTACATCCTTAACGTTTTGCGACGGCCCATTAGCGTCGGCACTCTCTTCAACTGTCAACGGACCCGTTTGCCATATCCTAATCGTCCCATCTTCAGAACCCGAAGCATACGACTCACCTCCCGGCGAGAAACGAACACAATGGACCGGCCCATGATGCCCCTTATTACATCCTATGTACGTCGCAAAACCAAAATTTAATTTCCATTTGTAAATACACTAGAGAGAGAGAGAGAGAGAGAGAGATGGGACTTACCAACTTCAGCACCAGTGTGGAAATCAAAGACATGAACCCACATATCTTCACCGCCGGCGATGAACTTGTTGCCATACTTCGGTTCCAACGAAGCTGATTCCACTATGCACGGCATGTCATAACTCTTTACCAATCCAAAGCTTTAAAAAGAAAGAGGGTATAACTTCCATGTTTGAGTAAACTGAGAGTACTCGATGCATAGAACAAAAGTACCCATGAAATAGAAACGTACTGATTTGCATCCCAAAACTTGACGGTCGACCCATCGGCGGTGGTTATATAGCGACCGTCTTGGCTCACTTCAGCGCTGGTCACGGACGACTTCGTCTCGAGCGTTCGAACAATGGTCCCAGTTCTCACGTCCCATAACCTAGTTCAAGACAAGTAATGGAACTGAAAATGGAGTATTGCAATAAAATACTATCGAGTTACTTTTAGGCCACAAACAAAAGTACTCAGCAGTTTCTTGTTTGGCATTACCTGACTCCACCCATATCGGTGCAGGTGCCGAGTATCGTCTGATCGCTGTGAAGCCAAGAAAGAGTTCTGACTGAACCGGGAGACTTTTCTATTTCCCGAGGAGGCTCTTCGGGGCGGTTTAAGTCGAATATGCGTATGACCTTTTCCATCCCTCCAGTTAAAAGAAAGTGGGTATCCTACGGATAAAAGAAACAATTTTGAACCTCAAATTTCGACAGTACAAATGTGCAAGAAGCCCACAGAGGAATGTAGCAGATCACACAGCAATGAACTAAAACTTGGTAAAATGTAGCAGCCAGGAAAAAAACTATATCCATGCTTTTTCTCTCTAATTTGAACTAACGAAGAGTTATGTATGTCAGATTGAATTCCCAGAAATCAATTAATATGATGCAACTGCGTAAGTCATACACAAATGCGGGCAACTGCAATTAACAAACGAATCGAGAGTGAGAGAGTACAGATGGTCAATACTACCTCTGAAAAAGCACAAGCACGGACTATGTGCTTATGTTCGAAGGAATGAACTTCATCTCCAGTCAGAGCATCCCACAATTTTCTACAATTAATCGAAGAAAAAATCAAGACCCAAAGCTAATAAAAAATAAATAACTACGGAAGTGAAGCTTCTTTTCGCTATTATGATAGAATGAATACTAAATTACTTGAGAAAACATAATAAATTAACCGGGACTCGAGATAGCTCTTTTTCATACAACAAAAATTCCTATTTTGGGAACTGAAAAGCGCACAAAACAAATCCAAGAACGTACGCAGAAAAATCAGCTGATGCAGTGGCGGCGCGCAGAGCATGCTTGTCAAGACAGCAGCTCCAAACGGCACCTTTATGCCCTTGAAACGTACCAATCCAATCCCCAGTCTCGCCATTCCTTAGCATAGGCGTTGAATCTAAGAACGAAATAGATTAACAAATAGCTCAGATAATTTCATCAGATACTTTTTAACAGAAACGGATTATCCCAATTGCAAACCAATTAATCGTACAGTAGATTGAATCAATATTTAAATGTCAAGGTACTGAATACACGGTCTTGAAGGACAACTAATAAGCGGAGACTCGTGGCAAACCTCTATGCGCTGAAGTGCAAGTGCCTTACAAAAACAGTAGTCAAATGCGACAAAAAAATTAACACGAAACATAAAATAGTGAAACTGATAATAATCATTAAACATCTTTGCTTGGCTTATTCGACTGACAAATGTCTCTACAGATACTGCAATGCCAAGCCACGTCCGGTTACTAAAATCTTATCGTATCGACAGCATAATCCCATCAACTAATTGGTCTACCTCCCACATCCCACTACAACTGAAACCTCAACTGAGCTCAATTATAAAGAAGGCTAATCAATAACTGCAACAACCAGATCACAATCATCAACAACAACAAAAAATAGGCCGTTACGACAAAAAATAGCAAAAAGAAACGGGAAATAATTACTGATGCCCACAAATACCATAACTTAACAACATATACGCACAAGTTATCCATTCAATCAAATTACAAATAAAGAATCAGTTGTTAAAACAAGAATTTACCCTTGCTGGCGCTGACAAGGAAGAAACCATCGGGGGTAATTGGGCTGTAAAACAAGTCAACAACAGGGCGAGAGTGCCCATGGCAAACCAATGGAGCTACGGCCTTCTTCTTATCCATCTATCTTAAACACAACAACAAAAAAGATGACTCTTTTACTTCCCAAACTATTCAGCTCGTCAATAAAGGGAGACACCTAAAGCGCCCTATCGTCGAACACAATGGATTGACTTTTTCCCAAATTTTCAAAATCCCACACAAAATTACAGACTGAAACTCTACAGATCAGACGCGTTCTTCAAAATACAGATTAAAAAAAAAGCTGTATCTACTATCTACTGCTCTGTATAAATAGTATGTATATATGTGCTGTGGCGGCAATGAACACAGGTGGGAAGCCCTAATTTCTGGAAATTAATGGCCGCAGATCCACACCTCCTAACCCTAGACGACAGATCAGATTAATTTCCTTCTCAGCATCTGAAGAAACAATAAAATCAGATCAAATCGAAAACAGTATAGGGCTAGGCGCAAGATTGGAATGGCACATCGCCTCGTTTATTTATAAGAGCAAAAACGAGAATTTCTATTTTAGTTTTCTTTTTATTTTTCTTTTAATTTTGTGCAGTTCACTCACTCTAGGCCTCGATACAAAACATTTTATCTTTACCCAAAACATCTAAATTTTTTTGGGCTTTGTTGGGTTTTGTATTGGGCTTCTTCTCAAATATGATAAACTAATACTAGTATATTTTTTGAATTTTGAATCTTTGGGCCTAGTAGATTTCCATGTAGTTTACAATAATCAAATAAATAGATGAGATATTTATTGTTGTCCAGCAATGTGAGCCTCACTTCGATGAGATATATTTATATATGTTATATAAGTTGAGGTTATTATATTTCATATAGATAGACTATATGGGGCTTTGATCAATGCGTGAATAAAATCGAGAAATAAGGACATGGAAAATGATATCAAGGAGAAAAGGACACAAGTGCCTGAAAAGCAGAGAATATTGAGGAAAAAGCAAGGCATGGTTTTGAAGAGACAAAACATTGCTTTAATTCAGGGGGGTTTACTCCTAATTAATTGTTGTATTTTATTTCACGTCTTTTCGTGGCACTATAATAGAAAATATAACCTTTAATTTCGTTTTTTTTGTTTTTATTGAAATGATATAGTCTCTGTTAGTGCATGTGGTATACCATAATATTGCTTACATGCCGCAAGAAAATCGGTAGTAACGGACAAACCTAAGCTGTTCCCAATTACTGTTCATTGTTTATTTTTCAAAATATGTTGTATTTCTTTATTTTTTTTCTGTTAGATTCATTTTTATAAATTCACCACTTCATCCAAAACAATAGTTTTTTTTTTTTTTGCGTTATCATCTTTGTTGGTTATTGGGAAACATTTGTACGTAGCCTACTTTGTTGCTTTTCCAATATTAGTTTCTTGGCTTCTTCGCATGATATTAATTACTATAATATTTATATATAACAACGTTACTCGGAATGATTTCATCGAAATTAATTTTAAAATCGACAGAAGATAGAAGAAATAAATGAGGGTCTGCAGCACTCTGCAGAGAATAGAGATAATGTGTGATGTGTACTTTGAACTAAAAATTAAAAAGCATAACAACTTCAAATACAAAGTACCATAAATCATTGAGTGATATCTTGAAAGCCACCAAATAAAATATTCCCTCTTTTATAAAAAAATAAATAGTAAAAAAAACATAGGTAGGTTATTATTAGATGGTACTATTGATGACAGTGGAAAACAAAACAAAAGGCTGATATGCAATTCTAACTACTCCTGCCTTCGAATACAGCAAATTAAGGTCCTTTCAATCAATAATTTGGACACTACTAGCCAAGATTTAATGCCACATGGCATTGCCAATTATATGTTATTGTATTATTTATTGTATTTTTGGATAACAAACATATTAAAATAATATTATTGTTTTGATAAATATCTATGTCGTCGTTGACAAGCACAGTGCCCTTCCCTTTCATGTGGTTTTTCGGCTATTGAAAAGACGTGGATAACCTCGATTGGAATGCATGCTTGTGAATATGCCTAACAATTTTGTAATTTATAATGATCATTATAAAGTTAAATTGTTGGAGTATTAACATCTTCCATTTTGACCACAAATTTCAATCAATGAGCTCACTTCGTATGGGTTTTTAGTGGGACTCATAATTGAGATACTACTACAAGGTATTGTCTAGTAGCCATATATAAATTATAAAATATTGTGAACTGTGAAATTTCATGAAGAATCAACATCCTTTCTTTTCCTTGTGAGTCTATGAAGACATTGGGAATGGAAAAAGCCATCTAGAAAAATAGATGATGGAGTAATATATATCCTAGATGGTGGCATTTTGATGGTAATTTTAAAAAAATGCGATTCTGCACATATACATATATATATAGATATATTATATATAGATCATATACATAGAACTGTTTTTGTTTTCAATTTGGTGAAATTCCTGGAATGCCCTTTGACGTCTAACATATAACTGTTGAAGCACATTGATAAAGTTGATGCTGTTAGCTGCATTTACTGTTGAGAGCATATGAGAATGAAGGGAGAAATAGCTGGATAACTATAATATACATGCAGCTAATATATATTATATGTATTTATATATATAAGTTTTTATTTACGTATAAATCATTATATGTATTTATATATATAAGTTTTTATTTACGTATAAATCATATCTATATATGCCATAGATGAGTACCTGATAAATAGCTTCGTATAGAGATGTGTGGACAATAGAGGCCAAATATTACATGATTGGATAGTTGCAGAACTGCAAGCAAAGATATATGATGAGAGAGTACAAAGGCCAAAAGCTACAGTTCATTTTTTTGTACTTCTTATAATCGTTATTTATTTTATTATATATACATCTATATATATTACATTGAAATGCATATATGTATGTATATATACAAGATATACAATATATATATTCTCCTTGGCAGCTGTATGTGACGCGATCGATCCTTCAAGATGGATTTCTATATTTATACATAGCGTGAATGGTGAAGCAATATTTTGTACGACAAATCAATATTCTAAAATATAGATGAGTTAGTTATATAGATCTCTTTTTATTAGACATTTAATATATATTATATATATATATCGAAGCAATTTGTTTTGAGCTAATAATGATATAAAGTCGCTTAAGCATTTCGCGTGACAGATTAATGCAAAGTTGACTTTAGATTTATTTGTAGAAACCAAGAGTTGACTCGACAAAGAAAACTTTTTACGTGTCATAGAAATATTAAAAATATGATCTAAAAGAGAAACGTAAATAACTATATTTCGGTTTAATAAGTATCTTTATCATTTGTTTCTGATTCTTTTGTAAAAAATAAATGAATCTGAGCTACTGAAAATGCCTTTTGTAGGAAGAAAAAAGAGTTCTTTCGCCGAGTTAAAGAATGCGAGTGACGTCATATTCGAATAATGTTGTGGAAGATCTGTATTTTATATTTATATAATTCAACGGAATGGAATGTAAAATACATATAGACAAATGTAACGGAATGGTAAGAGGACAATGAACTAATAAAAATAAAATAGAAGCACATGACAACACACACTATCCCAAGGGTCCATCGCCAGACAAAACTCTTTTAGAAGGTCGTACTTTATTGTTGCATGAATATGGTGTTTTATTTGAAAATATTTATATATATATAATTAAATAAATTGAATTTGTACAAAAATGAACTGCTAAAGGATAGGGATATGTCACTCACCAGACTGGTCATTTCACTGCTCTGAGAGTGAGGGGCCTCCAATCTTATTATTACCACACACAAATATATATATATATATATAGACAAAATAAATATTATAGTTAAACAAACTTTAGATTTAAATGTTTTGTGTATATGTGCATCATATAATAATGAGTGAAGCAAACATAACTCATTAAGGCCCCTATTTGGTTCTTGGTCGATGCTAGACGACATATGTCTTTGTACAATTTGATTTGAGTTAAATTATTATTAAGAAAAACATTAAAAAAAAAACATGGATGTAATAACTAGTCTTGTCCATGTGTTACGAGTGACGTGTACAATTTAGATTATTGTTTGGCGTGGAAGTAAATTACTAGAAAAAAATTACTCTTAAAAAAAAGTACCAATAAATGATTAAATTGAAAGAAGAATTGTTTTAAATAGCATACCATCATGCATTGATTTTATTTACTCTTTTTTTTCCACCCATTTTTTTTCTCTTACAGAAGGAAACAAAATAATAATAAAAAATAAAAGAACACATGTAACTGAGACAACAGACATATGATTATATTTTTTCACAAAAAAGGGACCAGACATATGGTGCCATTTTTCTACCCTTGCTTCTCATTCTATCTTCTCGGAAAAGGAGGTAGTACCCAAGAAGGCCTCTCAATGTCACATTCCTTGCATATACTATCAAAATAAATATAAAAAATGCTCTATAAAAAATTAGATTAAATAATAAAACACAATTTCACTGTTGAAATCTACTGTCAATTTGGCTTTAGAGTTTAGTCCCACTATTCTCCAATAGGCAAAACACCACCGTAACCATAAACATTTAGAGTGTGTTTGGTTGGAGGTATTAGGGAGGATTAGATTTGTTAGAATTAGTTAAAGTAGCGTTTGGTATGAATGTTTATTTAAAGGTGAATTTTAGTTAATACCTTCTTTAATACCCCTAATAAGGTATTAGATAAAGCCACAGCTCCCTCTACCTTTAGCTAATCCCGAGCATTTATAACAATTTCCATTTATTTATAAAAAATAAATTCAAATATGGACAAAATCGTAATTAAATTTAATTAAACTTAAAATCATCTACCAAAAATCCATGCGAGATCATTATTTAAATTCATCAACCAAACACCCTAAATTCATACCCTTCAATATTTAAACTCAATTAAAGCTAATACCATCTAAACTCATTCTCCCTACCAAACGGACCTTAAATACTAAATTAGAGGTTTATTTGAAAGATTATAAAAATAAGCAATATAGTATTATTATTAAATAGTTGAAAAAATAGTTAATGAAGGTGATAGGTGGGGTGAATGGCCCCATAGATGTCTTGGTAATATTAGGACAAGATTAGGAAATGTGGGCTAGCTTTGTTTGGGACAATCCCCCGCTAACACAGCAAAAAGGAGCAATCAAATAGACAGCTTTGTTCCCATGTGCATTTATTTAAGAGCAACCTTCCAAGTTACAACTCCCCCCTACAATATTATATTATACATTTAAAAAATATATTTAATATGTTGTCACATACCTCCAATAATTCCCTTATTACACTATGTGATATAATTATGTTTATGGGAAGAGGATAGGAACGGGCTAACTGTTTCCTTATTGACCATTACGTATGCATATTCTCGTTAGTTTTACTAAGCTTGATGTTTATGTAAGTCTCATATCAAGTAAAGTCAAAGATATATCAAATCAATGTGACAAAAATTTCAAAAAGACTACGTTACTTTCTGAAATAATTATGGGGTGACACCTAAATCACCCTATAACAAGCGTGACTTGAAATAATGGGTTCCATGTCAAAATATTTACCATATAACGTTGATGAAAACGGAAGGGGGTGCATTTTATATATGTAGTTTATTTGATGATTGGATAGGATGGGGTTTGTGAAATTAAATACAATTTGGCTGTCATATTCCTAAGAAATCGAGGAGACCCCTAAATTTAAAACTAGGGTCAAATATGCATGTGCCTGATAGTTTGTTATTATTTTCCTATAATCATTTAATTGTATCATAAGATAGACATATCGAATGAATATATAATCTTTTTAAGAAAATTTAAGGAGCAAATGCCGCGTAGGTTAGCAGAGAAATGCGCTTGCATTGCGTGTTTTTTTATAATCATATTATTAAATGCAATAAACAAGTCGTACCTAATTGTCATGACGTAAATAGCTTATCTTCCTAATGTGTATTATTTTAATTATTGGAGTTGGAATCTTTATGATATTATGATTATGGCTCTTACTATTATTGCAAGGGGAATGAAAATGATATAAAAGAGCCAAGAGGGCGTAACTTGAAAATCTTTTAGAATGTTTCAATAGGAGACGATTACTCAAGTTGGTTCGATAAATGATCAAACTTAAATAAATTAATTCAATTATTGGTTGCTGTATTTAATTTCAACTTTTTTATTTAATGTCAGAAGCATACTATAAGAAGTCGGGGAAAGAAATGAAGGGCGATAGATCTATAAAGAAATGTGCTCAAAATCAGAAGGAAAACAACGTCTTAACTAATTCAAGTCATGCGTACTTTTTCACTATAGCAAAGCACATCCCTCTGTATATCATTTCATTTTCTATAATAGATTAATTTCACACCATAACCCTCCTCGCACATTGCAAAAAAAAATTGAAAATTAATTTAATTTTTTTTACCAACTACTAGTAGTAGTATAGTGCACACATTCATAGTAAGGCAGGCATTTTTTCTTTCTTTCTATTTGGTGGCGAAATTAAAAGCTCTCTTTCAGGTTGGCCAAAGTGTTGGTTTCTGTACACATGACATGATCAGAACAGTGGCCACAACCTATATTAATGCGTGTCTCATAAATGAAATACTCATTTATTATGTTTGTTCTATCTCTTTCTCCTTTTCTTTTTTCCCCCTCATTTAAAATCAAGAAAGTGAAATGAAAATTCCAAGAAGGGCAGTTTTGTCCTAACGAACAGCTTCCTTGCAAGCTCAAACTAAGTTGACCTTCATAATTTTTTCAATAACAGGTTGCTTCTTCTTACTCTTACCCTTACCCTTACCTTACCTCATGCTTGTTAGAAAAAAGAAGAGCCCAAAATGTTAATCTATCTAAAAAACAATTTTCCATCACAAAGAAGAGACAAGAAACTCTCTACTTTCCACTCCTCTGTATAAAAACAAACACAATCTAATAACCAAGCCAGCCAAAAAACAAAATACTCTCCTCACCCTTTCTTCTTCTTCCCCACCCCACCTCTCAAAAAAGAACATGGAAAACTGCTACTGTTATTTCCATTTCTTCTTTCTCCTACTGTTTTCTTACATCTTCCTCGTCATTCTTGCCAAGGTTGTAGTCCACACATGGTGGACTCCAAAGAAGATTGAGAAGCACTTTATGAAGCAAGGGATTAAAGGGCCAAAGTATCAGCTTTTCTTGGGAAATTTGAAGGAGCTTGCAAGCCTAAACTTAACTGCTTCTGCCCAATCCATGACTCCTTCACACAATATACTGCCGAGGGTCCTCTCTTTCTACCATCATTGGAAGAAGTTGTATGGTAATAATACTACGAATCGCAGGCCAAAGTTTCGATTTTTATTTGTGGGATTTCCTCAAACTTTGGTGGGCTGGCTTCTATTACAATCTTTTGTACTCTTTCTTGCAACCAAGTAAAAAGTTGTTGTGTGTTAGCTGTGGTGAAAGGATCATTGTTGTGTTTGTAGGGTCCTACACTATCCATTGCCTTGGAAAGAATTGGAATAATATGATTGAACTAACAACACTTTACTTTTCCCTATGCCTCTTCTTTTGGTAAACAATAATTAATCTTGTTTCGAATTTAGGGTAGATCAATCATAGAGCTTTCTTACATGCAATTCCTCGTTGTCACTTGGAGAAAAACACTCACACAACACATACATATATAGTATGTGTGTTATTACAGCTCTCTCACTTATTGTCCTTTTCTTTTTTTTTTTTTTGCCGATTTTTTTTGCAGGTTCGATGTTTCTTGTATGGTTCGGACCAACGCCGAGGCTCGCAGTTTCTGATCCATCGATCATCAGAGAAATATTTGTGCTGAAATCTGAGTTTTTTGAGAAGAATGAATCGCCATTGCTAGTGAGGAAGATTGAAGGCGACGGCTTGTTAAGCCTCAAAGGTGAGAAATGGGCTCATCATAGAAAGATCATTCAACCTACTTTCCACACTGAAAATCTCAAGGTAATAAAAATAATATTTTAATATCATTCGAATTCTGTCTGAATTTTTTTTCATCCAGCTAAGAAACGACAGCTCATGAAACATCACCTATCCATGTGGTAATTAATACCGATCTGAAGGTATGCTTGTTTTTCTTTTTTCTTTTTTTTTGAGTAGCTGATGATACCCATGATGGTGAAGAGCATGGAAGAAGCGATTTCAAAGTGGGCTGAGAAAATGTCGAATTCTGGGAAATTCGAAGTCGAAGTATCAGAGTGGTTCGAGAATTTAGTTGAAGACGTTATTACAAGAGCCACCTTTGGTAATAGCTATGAAGAAGGAAGAGCCATCTTCAAATTACAGTCCCAGCAAATGATCCATGCCACTGAAGCTTTTCAGAAAGTGTTCATCCCAGGTTACTGGTCAGTGTCTGATTACCAAAAAACAAAAAAAAAAAACCCCATTTTTTTGTTTCATGATAATTAATTAATAAATTAATCGCCAGGTTGCTGCCGACTAAAAAGAACAGAATATCTTGGAGACTGGAAAAAGAAATTCGAGAATCGCTGCTCAAACTCATCGAGCGAAGGCGCAATAGTAACAATAACAACACATCTTCTTCTTCTTCTTCTTCTTCTTCTTCTTCTGAGATGTGTCAGAAAACGACGTCGTCAGATGAGGAATGTCCGAAAGATCTCTTGGAGCTGATGATAAAGGCGAGCCTCAAGGCCGTGAAAGACAACAGCCCTTATCCTTCGGCGTCGCCGTCGTCGGCGCCGTTGACCATAACGGTGAACGACGTGGTGGAGGAGTGCAAGACCATCTTCTTCGCCGGAAAACACACGACGTCGAACTTGCTGACGTGGACGACGGTGTTGCTTGCCATGCACCCACATTGGCAGGAACAGGCACGTGAGGAGGTGCTGAGGGTCTGCGGGGCACGTGACACACCTAATAAAGACGATCTACCAAAGCTCAAAACGGTATGTATGTATGTTGTCCTAATCTTTTTTTGTCCAAAATTTTTTTTTTCCTTGGTCCCCAACACAGAAAAGAATTAGAATATTACTTTGGTATGTAATAGAAAAAATCAAATTGTCTTGGAATTAGAAACATAGAAATAAAATAATGAAAAAGCGAAATTAAGCATGTGTTGGATGCGGAAAAGAAGGGTTCTTATCTTTTCGTGGGTACCGTGTTTGAGTGTGGTGTGCGTCGTCGTTGGTGAGTTACTAGGCAGACATTGGTTTAAAAAAATAAAAATACTTTATTACATCATATTTTATTGCATCTTTTCTCAAATTTATCAAACTTAGAATGTCTATGCAGTGAGTAGCCAATTAAAGCATCGCAGCATTAATTCCTTAAAATCTCTGTTACTGTGTGCTTTTAGTGGGGTGAAAACCGAGGTGATTTCCAGCTGTTTACAAAATTTTATGTGCTATTTTTCCAAAATTTGAAACTTTAATATGAGAAAACAACTATTGTGTAGTTTTAAACATACGTACCCGTTGCTTTTAAGCGTGTTGTTTTGGTTTCTCAACTTTGCAAAACTTTTCCATTTTTTGCAAAGTCTACAACCAAAACGACACATTTAAAAGACTAAAAACCAACAATGAGACTTTGCTATAGTTCAAGCACCAGATTTTGTTGATCCTAAACGACCCATGTATGAAAATGCAGTTAAGTATGATCCTAAACGAATCGCTGAGACTGTACCCGCCCGCGGTGGCGATGATCCGTCGGGCCAAGGAAGACACGAACATAGGCGGTATCAACGTCTTAAAAGGGACCGAAATCCTAATACCGATCCTGGCCGTCCATCACGACCCGACCCTGTGGTGCAGAGACGTCCACGAGTTCAACCCGGCCCGTTTCGCCAAAGGGGTGGCCCACGCCGCCAAGCACCCGATGGCGTTCATGCCCTTCGGGCTGGGCGTCCGTCGCTGCATAGGGCAGAACCTGGCGATAATTCAGGCGAAGTTGGCAGTTGCTATGATACTCCAGAGGTTTTCCTTCGAACCGTCGCCGGCCTATCAGCACGCGCCGGCTGTGCTCATGCTGCTCCATCCTCAGCACGGAGCGCCCGTCGTGTTTCGAAAGTTGTGATGATTGTTCGATTCGGGTTGATTCTTTTTTATTTATTTTGTGTGTTTTTTTTAGTTGAGGGGATGGTTTTCTTTGTTCTTTTTAACTGACTTGTACAAGTGTTTGGATTAGGGAGGGTTGTTTAGGGTTTCTAACTTAGGTTAGGTGATGTAATGCAAGGGTGACATGTTTCATATAATTTTGTCTAACTACAATGTATGTGCTTTGCCCTATTTTAAGTCACAAAATGTCTTCTTTTCCACTAGTTTGGTTAGGGTTGGCAATAGGGCGGGGGCGGGACCTAATCCCCGTCCCCGCCCCGCGAGGCTTTCGGGGACAAAATTGTCCCCGTCCCCGTCCCCGCCGGATCCCCGCGGGGATTCAAATTTTTCTAAAAAAATTAATATTTTAAATATAATATATAAATTTAATTATATTTCGTTATAAATATTATATAAATTATAGTTTTATATATTATTTGTATTAATTTAATATTATTTAATCTATATTTAATATTATTTAAATTATAATTTAATATTATATATATTATAATATATATATAGAAGGCGGGGCGGGGCGGGGAACGAGGCGGGGATCCCCGCGGGGAAAAATCTTTCCCCGTCCCCGCCCCGCGGGGATAAAAACTCGGGGATTCCCCGCCCCGTTCGGGGCGGATCCCCGCGGGGACGGGGAATCCCCGCCCCACTGCCATCCCTAAGTTTGGTCTTTGATGGGTAATCGGCCGGCTTATATGTTGTATATTCTTGGTTTATGTTTGTGTACATTTTTTTTAAATATTATGGTGTATTTACATTTTTTACTATGATTCATGTGTTAAAATGATCATTACGCCTAAAAGTTGAAGCTTATCGGAAAGTATCATAATTTGATTTACAGCATATCTTCTCAGTACAGAATGATTTATTTCTTTCTTATAAACGTGAAATTTTATTTTTCTTCGTTGAGCTCTCTTAGCATGAGGACAGCAATATTGCCTAAAACTTTATTGGATAAACAAATTAGTTTTGTCGCATTCAATTGGTGGGGATACATAATAATGTGGCTGTCAATATTTTACCTCGAAGCATTTTAACAAGATTCTTGGATCTTTCCATCTTGTACGATTTAAGGAAATTAAATAATTAAATGGTATTTATTATTTGCGACAGTTAACGGGAGTCGTAGAATGTTGGCAAATTTGAAGTATCCCACAATTCCTTAGCTGTCTAGTTAGTGACTGGGGGGGGCTTTGGTACTAATCCTCAAATCTATTAATCACGATATATTAGGATCTTGATGTAAGTGCAACATTGGTTGGATATCATCGGAAAAATGTACAAAAAAAAAAGAGTAGTAAATAAAAAAAGAACGAAAATATGATTGGAATTAAATAAAAAGATGGCAGCAGCACTGATGGCGCAATAATTGAAATTCTAACATGGCACAGAAAAACAAAGGGGAAATTTTGTGTCAGGCCCCAGAATATTATAAAATTAGGGATCAGGCCCTGTCAGATATTTTTTTAGTTTTAAGGACCTCTTTTTTGAAAAATTGAGTAAAAAGGACCGAAAACTGTGATTTGACGAAATTACCCTTAATAAAAGTGATTTCTGAATGGTATTTGACGTCAGTTTTATGTTACACAGTTATACTGATTTGTTACACATTTATACTGATTTGTTACCGTAACAACCACAAGTGTTACTTTAACGTCATAAGACGTTACTTATCGACAGTAAAATGTTATTAACAGACATATTTATTACATCGAACTATCGGACCCCATTTTTCACACAGATCGAGCGCAATCGATTGTTAACACCTTGTTTTGTTTTCCATCATGCGGTATTACACCATAAACCCTAAACCGTAAACCCTAAACTCAACGCGACGACCATTAGCGTTTTTCTATAAAAGATCAAATCATTAGCGTTTCGATCTTATTACACATTTCGAGATTGAAAATTGGTAACCCATTATAGGAGCATTGCTCCCTATAATGATGAATTTTCTGTCTAGGGAAACAGGGGGCAGATGGTCGGGTGGAGAGGTCAAGAACAATTATAACTGTTACACAATTATACTGTTTGTTACCGTAAAAACCTTAAGTGTTATTTTAACGTCATAAGACGTTACGTATCGACAGTAAAATGTTATTAACAGACATATTTATTACATCGTACTATCGAACCCCATTTTTTCCACTGATCGAGCATTGCTCCCTATAATGATGAATTTTCTGTCTAGGAAAACAGGGGGATGGTCGGGTGGAGGGTTCAAGAACAATTATAACAATTTTGCGCTGAAAAAAACACTTCCTTTCATTTGGATAACAACAGTCTTGTATTGAGTACCATATGACGTCTATTTAGTAGCAAACGAAGTCGCAAAAGTACCACATCATTCAAAAATAATACCGATTCTTGCAGTAACACACTAACAAATGATGTTGCAGGAAGCGGTATTATTTTTGAATATTGTGTTACTTCTGTGACGTCATTTGTTACTAACTAGACGACATATGGTACTCAATACAAGACTGTTGTTATCCAAGTGAAAGAAAGTGTTCTTTTTCAGCGCCGAACTGTTATAATTGGCTGGAACGGATTATTTAGGTATACAGCGTAATTTTGACATATGTCAGGGTTAAACATGTCATTTTGCGTCATTTTAGGGCCTGACAGCTTTGTTTTTCAAAAAGTTGGTCCTTTATCCTAAATGAAATTCGAATGGGGCCTGAACCAAAAGTTAAAAATGTTATTAGGGCCTGAACTGTAATTAACCCAAAAACAAATGATCACTCATTAATTATAAATGCTCAAGTGAATAAACACATGGTAGTTGACTCTATTTATTAACTCAAACTGTATCATCGCCATAATTCTCACGGGAACTATTAAAAAATGCATGTAATATTTCCATTTAAAAATTATATAGGTTCCTTCTAAATTATGTCACGTCCAAGTCTCCCAATTCTGTTGGAAATCGCTTCCGCTACCAACGTTTCTACACATTTAACCGACTTCATCTAGTTTGTACACGTGGCATTTCATCAGCCTATCATATCTATCCCCACTCAAACGGTCGCAAATATGTCCACGTCACCACCCCTCCCACCAAAATTACTGAACGCGGGAAATATAAAAAACGTCGTCGTTTCCGTTCAAATCCACATAAAATCAAATGCGATTTGCCTCGCCGATCTCTCAACTCCAACAAGCGACGACTATGGCGAATTCTGTGATGTGGTTCAGAAAGGGTCTGAGGATACACGATAACCCGGCTCTAGAACATGCGTCGAACGGGTCGGGTTGTTTGTACCCCGTTTTCATAATCGACCCTCACTACATGGAGCCCGACCCGACAGAGTTTTCGCCGGGTTCGAAGCTGGCCGGGGTGAACCGAATAAGGTTTTTGCTGGAGAGCTTGGTGGATCTCGATTTGGGTCTGAAGAAATTGGGTTCGAGGTTGGTGGTGCTTAAGGGCGAGCCTAGCCACGTTTTGTTTCGTTGCTTGAAAGAGGTATGTTAAGTACAGTTGTTTGCTTATTGTTAGTCTTCTCTGAAAATGCTTTTTTTTTCTCGAAATGTTATCTTCAAGAATCATGTGTTTTGAATTGAATTACCAGTGGAACATAAAGAAGCTCTGCTTTGAGTTTGACACTGATCCATACTATCAAGCGTTGGATGATAAAGTCAAGGTAAAATATTCAGTGTCCCGACAAGTTTTCGATTAATCGCAATTAGGATTGGAGAAACAATGGCAAAAGGAGCTCTAATATTATATGATTTGTTCTTACAGAAACATGCTAGTGCAAATGACATTGAAATTTTCTATCCAGTGAGTCATACACTCTTCGATCCTGCCGAAATCATAAAGAAGGTAATATGTTTTAGTCTAATTGAACGTTATATTAATCCAAATTCGGTAAAATTCAGCCAATAATGAACTTTCTTGACATAGCTTCAACTTTTAATGCACTTGTAGAACGGTGGAAAACCGCCTTTGAGTTATCAGTCTTTCGTCAAACTTGCTGGTGAGCCTTCATCTCCAGTTTCAACCGAGATAACTCGTCTTCCTCGTGTTGGAAGTGCTGCTAATATGACCATCTCAGATGTTCCAACGTTAAAGGAACTTGGCTATGAGGATGTTGAAGAGGTACATAGATCAATATATATGCATTTATATATGTAGTGGTATGTAGTATGGTTTTCTGTAGAGCATTGTGTAAGAGGACTTTCATGAGCAGGCTGAGAAGTCTCCTTTCAGAGGTGGCGAAGCCGAAGCATTGAAGAGGATGAGGGAGTCACTATCAAATAAGGTCTGTAAGAAATTATTAACTCTTTGCGGCACTGTCTATATTGAATTATTCTTGCATAGAATTACTCTATATCATTCTTTTATGATAATGTAATCTTTTTGTATCATGTAATCGTTCTCATTTGCTGAAGAGAAACTATCCCTTTCCTGCATATTTTGACATTTTTTTATCATTTGCTGATGGAATGGAATATAGACAAGTTTTAGAATGTTATGTATTAGTGTAAATCTTGTTTGTATCATGTAGTTGATTATTAGTACCCTTATCATGCAATAATGTACAAATCTTCTGTTTATCTCTGAACCAGGACTGGGTTGCTAACTTTGAGAAGCCAAAGGGTGATCCCTCTTTGTTTCTAACTCCGGCAACTACAGTTTTATCGCCATATTTGAAAGTACGTCGCTTGATCCTACCTTCTTAGTTCCTGTTTTAATTTGAAGTACTATGATCTAATTTTCTTCTCCAAATTGTACGAAGTTTGGTTGCTTATCGTCCAGGTACTTCTACAAATGTATCAAGGATGCTCTTAAAGGTGCTAAAAAACACACATCTCCTCCAGTTTCTCTTACAGGACAGGTTAGTTTGAGCTTGCAACATCTCCTTATTACATTGGTAACCTCACAGGTTTCGTATTATCTTACAATCTTATTCTTGTAGTTGCTTTGGCGTGATTTTTTCTACACGGCTGCTTTTGGGACCCCAAATTTTGATAAGATGAGGGGTAACAAAATTTGCAAACAGGTACAGATTGTTATCATATAGTTGTTTTTTAAGGTTTGGGTTGCTTGGAAAATCACTAAATATCAGTGGTGAAATAAATCTGTGCATGATAACTATCGTTGAAGCTATATGCAACAAATTTATCCATTAACTGCAATTATTTCTTCTTTTTATAGGTACCATGGAAAAATGACGATGAGTTGCTCTGTGCTTGGAGAGATGCTAAGACAGGTTTTCCGTGGATAGATGCCATAATGGTTCAGGTTAGTCCTGAATATTTGGTTCAATATACCAAAGGCCCCTTTTGGTATTTTGTCATCTATGATAATTTTTATTTGCTTTACACTCATTATTACCCATAAACACATCTCTTAAATTTCTTTATATGATGCATTACTAAATAGCTTTTGTATGATCGATATTGCAGCTTAGAAAATGGGGTTGGATGCATCATCTTGCCCGTCACTGCGTGGCATGTTTTCTTACACGTGGAGATTTGGTGAGCAAACCAAGCGAATTTGTTTCCATAAATACATCTTTGTAATAATAATAACAACTTAGCTCACTCAGAGTATTCGTAATGATTCGTACACAGTTTGTTCACTGGGAAAAAGGGCGCGATGTGTTTGATAGACTTCTTATTGATTCTGATTGGTCAATCAACAACGGTAACTGGATGTGGCTATCTTGTTCATCATTCTTTTACCAGGTTCTGCAAAAATTCCATCTTCATCATATCTTAAGCTTATTATTTCATATAAGGATATATAGACAAACTCCCACTTTATGTTTTATCAGTACAATCGCATTTATTCGCCAATCTCCTTCGGTAAGAAGTACGATCCAAATGGCAACTACATCAGGCATTTCCTCCCTGTTCTTAAAGGTATGATTCCATTCATATATTTGCTATTGTTCATTTTCATTTTTATTGAAATCTCTGTTCATGGGTTTAATATTTACGTCTATGTTTGTGTTCTCTGCTGTCTCAGACATGCCAAAGGAGTATATCTATGAGCCTTGGAAAGCTCCATTAACCATACAAGTCAAAGCAAACTGTATCATAGGAAAAGATTATCCAAAACCAGGTTTATATTACGAATAACCTTATCAAATCGATAGGCGAAAAGTGCAATTGATAGGATACTTATTTTTTGTTTAATTCTTTTTTGTTATTACAGTGGTCGATCACGAGGTAGCTAGTAAAGAATGTAAACAGATGATGCATGAAGCATATGAGATGAACAAAAGGTTGAATGGGAACGTAGCAGACGAAGATCTGAGAGCTCTGAGAAGAAAACTCGACGATGGGCCGACGAAGAAATCTAAGAGATTGAAGCAGACGCTTTTAGGTTGATCGAATCATCGTTTATTACAACGTCAATGCTGAGATATTTATCACAATTTATTTGCAGTTTCTTACTTTATCAGGTTTAGTACTTGAAGTACTTCTCTATAATGTAGGATGGAAGAACACTCACCATGTATTGTCATGTGCTAATTTTAAAAAATTAATTTGTTTTCGGCGTTTACTTTGATCATCTTGCTTTGCTTGCTTGCATGAAAAATGAAATATTCGAATATAACAAAACCCTTTTAAGATTAAGAAAAAATATTATTAACTTCGTTGAGACTTAGAAGAGCCAAACTACAATAACCTTAAACTATGTGACACCTGTAAATTAAAACTATTAGCTGAAAAGAATCCAACTTTATATGCAAACCCCATTTGCTCAAACTTTTTGGAGTTTCGTAGTATAATAACAATATATTTATAAAATGTCAACTCCACTATAAACCAAAAGAAGAATCCCATCATAAAGTGGCAAAACGACACGGTTATATATAATGTTGTACTATTAGTAGTCCTATATTATTAAATTTTGGACCTTATCGTCAACTTCATCAAGTAGAAGAAAAACAGAAACTTACGATGTTAAGTGGGTGACGAAAATTATTTAAAAATTAGAAAAAATAATTACGACATACAATGTGAAGATGAACGGTGGGGCGAAGTTATTCTCCCGCAGAAGCACAAGAATCGAATATTTAATGGGAAATATCATCTGCATGCATTATATAGATGTTTCTTTTCCTAGTTAAGGGATTAACATAGCTCTCTTTTCTCCCATTAATGGCGAATGAATTAGACAATATAAACAACACCACTATATTTCGAATATTTTGATTCTATTACAACGCGTTATTCGAGATATTAATTATTAATGGTGAGGCGTTAATAAACTAAAAGACCTTTTTGTATGCTAGCTATTGTTAAAAAATCTTAAAGCTAATATAATAGTAGCTGTCCCAAATCTTTTTGTACATTTGAGATTTGGCACGTAAATTAAGAAACTGAATATTTAATATAGTACAATTAAAAGGTAAAAAAGTGTACATTTTGGCACGTCTTTTAAGAATATTTAATATTATTATATTGATTGTGTGTGATAGTGTTTTGCTAAATAAGAAAAGGGAATTACTATTTACCGCCCCCCTTTTACTTGTTACCGCCCCCTAAAGGGCTGGAAAAAGACGATTGTGCCCTTATGCTATTTAAATTAATTTAAAAAGAGAAAATTATAATAAACAATAAAAATATCTATTTAAATAAATAATCCAAATAAATAATACAAATAAATAATATAAATAAATAATCCAAATAAATAATCCAAATAAATAATCCAAATAAAATATACAAATAAATAATCCAAATAAATAATACAAATAAATAATCCAAATAAAATATAAAAATAAATAATCCAAATAAAATATACAAATAAATAATCCAAATAAATAATACAAATAAATAATCCAAATTAAAATATACAAATAAATAATCCAAATAAATAATATAAATAAATAATCAAAATAAAAAAAAAATGCGACCGAAATCAATTTTCGGTCGTTACAGTACTGACCGAAATTGATTTCGGTCAGTACTGTAACGACCGAAAATTGATTTCGGTCGAATTTTTTATTTTTATTTTTTATTTTGATTATTTATTTATATTATTTTTTGGATTATTTATTTGGATTATTTATTTGTATATTTTATTTGGATTATTTATTTGTATTATTTATTTGGATTATTTATTTGTATATTTTATTTTGATTATTTATTTTTATATTTTATTTGGATTATTTATTTGTATTATTTATTTGGATTATTTATTTGTATATTTTATTTGGATTATTTATTTTTATTATTTATTTGAATTATTTATTTGTATTATTTATTTATATTATTTATTTGGATTATTTATTTGGATTATTTATTTAAATAGATATTTTTATTGTTTATTATAATTTCCCTTTTTAAATTAATTTAAATAGCATAAGGGCAAAATCGTCTTTTTCCAGCCCTTTAGGGGGCGGTGACTAGGAAAAAGGGGGCGGTGAATAGCAATCGAGATAAGAAAATGTATAAAAGATGCGGGACGACCGATTTAGTAAAATGTATAAAATCGCTTGGGACGGGGGAGTATAATTTAAGAAATCCCACCACCTAAAATCTTTAGGCTAATATATATAGAGGAATTTTATTGTAAGAAAATAATTTATAAATATAAGAGATAAACAACTGAGAGTTTACAAACCTTAATAGCATCGTGAATAATAATATGAGCACTGGGAATCGCCATGCCAAAGGCCTCCTTCAAATTAGAATCAAATGCAAAAAACAAATAAATTTCATAGTACAATTCAAATATTTCAGAGCGTGACGACAACGTATCTCCCACTCAGAATTGTGACCTGTACTTTCAGAGGTCTGACGTGTCACAATGATGGTGATTTAGACATTAGAGCTTCGCATTCAAGAAAATAAAAGAAACATCTGACAGTGAGATATTATATATTTACGATACGATTTTTTTCCTTCTTCTTTGTCTTCTTTTCCACCCAACTCGAATTATTCCTATAGCTGTTTTTCAGAAACATATTTAGATATTCTTCACTTGTAAGAATGATCTACGGCCCTCCCATGTCCAAACCTTTTAACGGCTCAGCAAAATTCACCCAAACGAATCATTATTCTTTTATTACAATTTAAAATGTATCTCCTCAGTTTATATAGCTGAATGGAAAAGCTTTTTTCCTTTCTTTGTCTTTCGCCTTTATCCCCTCTTTTTTCTTTCTCTTCACACGTACTTTTTCAGTCTATAAATGCTGGCGGTGCTAAGCGTTCACTACCTCATTGCATTTCAGTTCGTATAATAAAATCTTGATTGGAGAAAAAACTATGAGCTACTCAAATTCATCAATGAGCTCAGGTAGGTTTGTGTTTTTCCATCTATATTTTATTCATTTAATTTCAACGTGCTTTTATTTTACCTTATAAAGACATTACATTTTCAGGCAACATTAGAACATTTGAATTTGGGAGAACTTACGTTGTAAAGCCAAAGGGCAAACACCATGCTACTATAGTTTGGCTGCATGGCCTTGGCGACGACGGCTCAAGGTAATATCATCAACAAGGGTATTATCGTCTTTTTATGCCTGCCGAATTTATTTAGATCATTAT
Organism: Craterostigma plantagineum; assembly: GCA_027422505.1. Taxonomy (NCBI): domain Eukaryota; kingdom Viridiplantae; phylum Streptophyta; class Magnoliopsida; order Lamiales; family Linderniaceae; genus Craterostigma; species Craterostigma plantagineum. The sequence continues at coordinate 2,193,118 of JAPQWV010000005.1, forward strand.
TAATGCCAAGGAATTAACATCTGAGTAAGAGTAGCATTATGGATGCAAAGACTACTATACTGTCACTTCGATGAAATGTGACAAAATTATCTTTATTGCTTTATGGGAAAGTTCTTACATACTAGTTGCTGCTAGAGACTTTATATCATCACTAAAGCGAGATAAGAAGATTCATAATCCGAATATCATTTCTTTTCTTTTTTCTTTTTTTTTTTCCCGCAGCTGCTCACAGCTTTTGGAAAATCTTCCTCTTCGAAACGTACGCCTCCTCGACACGTATATATATATTTTTTTGAAATAAATGATTTCAATATTGTGCATCATTTATAATTTGCAGATAAAATGGATATGCCCGACTGCTCCCACTCGCCCCGTAACTGCATTTGGCGGATTCCCTTGCACTGCTTGTAAGAAAAAGGGAATCGAAAACATTTTTTTTTTCCAAATTATTTCTAATAATCTTCCGCAAAAATTCATTAATTTCGTTCATAATTAGGGTTCGACATGGGAGAACTTTCCCAAGAAAATTCTCCCGAAGATCAACACGGTTTAGACGCATCGGCCCATCACATCGCAAATTTGCTCTCCACCGAGCCCGTCGATAGTAAATCTCCACACTTCATTTTTTAATTACAAAAAACAAAAAAATTGCTTAAACAATAAAATAAATTTGTTCTAATTTCTTCAGTAAAACTCGGCATTGGAGGATTTAGCAATGGAGCCGCCGTCGCCTTATACTCGGCGACATGCTATGCACAGGGAAATTACGGAAATAGCCCTTTAAGGCCTTACCCTTTGAATTTACGGGCCATCGTTGCCCTAAGTGGTTGGCTTCCATTCGCCAGGTAAATAAATAACAGTACGATGCATTATGGAAAAAAAAACTCAAATTAACTCGAACTGTATATATAATCTTCGTGGGGCTAATTCGATAATATCGTTTTTTTCAGGGGCGTGAGGAGCAAGATCGAAGGCTCGTACGAATCTGCTCGTAGAGCCTCTCATCTCCCAATTTTGCTAACGCATGGGCTATGTACGTATAAGATACCCTTAAAAAATTCAAATATTTCGATGTATTTTGTATCAATATATAATAAAATTATTGAACAAAAAAATAGGCGACGAAGTGGTTCCTTCTACGCATGGAGAGCGGGCCTACGCAGCCTTGGCCTCGGCGGGCTTTGGAAATCTGACGTTTAAGACGTACGAAGGGTAAGATAGTAATTTTGCGTGCTAAACCCTATTTCGGTTAATTAACTTCTTGAACATTATTTTCTCAGAATTGGTCACTACACGGTGCCAAAGCAGATGGATGACGTCAGCAACTGGTTGAACACGTGGCTTTAAGGACACTTTGCTATGGATGATATATATGCATATCTATATTGATCTATCTATCCATATATCTATATCCCTTTATGTGTTTTATTACGTTTGTTTTATGGTGATTATATATGTCTGATTCTTTTGTGCTGTGACTTTGCCTAAGAGTAATAAATGGAGAGATTTTGTTTGACATGTTTAGTTCTTCTTAGAAACTGAGATTAATTTCATCCCTAGCATTTTCTTTTTCGACGCTATGCAGATTACTTATTAGCATTAGTAATTATCTATAAATTCAACTTGTAAGTGTAATTTGTTAACAAATGGACTCTTTTTAAGTTATCTTACATTAAGCCGCCCCAACAAGAGTTGCACTAAAGTGGAAAACAGCAGCACATAATCGGGTCGGATCTTACCAATTAGTGCTCGGATCGGACCCATTTCTTGTGACGATTGGAAATTTCTAGCGCTTAGATTACATAGTATACGAAAACAATTTTTTTTCTTAATCATTGGCATTAAGATATTTATTTAATCAGAAACCAATCAATGTGACCTTTCACCTGCCTCGATATGCCGAACTCAATTATTACAAATAATTGGTCTTTTCTTTTTTATTTATTTTCCAAGGTACGAATCACCAAGCACTACTAGAGAAGCAACTACTAAACACATCAAATTATTACAGCAAATAACCCAAAATTAATTAAGGTTGTACGATGGATACAAACGCCTGTTGCTGCTGCTGAGCTGCTGTAACATTGAGATTGATCCTCGAGCAAGAACGTACCATCTCCCCAGCCAAAGGTACAATCGGCATATCATCACAATTGCATATCTCAATCATAAATCCATCTGGGTCGTGAAAGAAGAGCTGATCCACGTAAATCCCACCTTCTTCAACCCTTTGACGAACGTATTTAATCTCCATTTCTGTTAGCTTCTTCTCCACCGTGCTCATGCTCTCACACTTCACACAATTTTACTCATTCTAAATCAAACTAAATCCAAGAATTACGCATTTCTAATGATTCAAAGATTCAACCTTTACCTGGAATGAAATATGGTTGTCTTTGGGATTGATTGCCGTTTTCTCAGGCGGCATATGTTGAGGATCTTCTGATTGTAGAAGATGGATGCCTATTCCGTGACCAAATAGCCTGAAATATATGAATCAAGAAATGAATTAATTTGAAAAGAAGAATCCCCAAAATCCCAGAAATTAAATATCTCCCAAATAAGTAAATTTACCATGCCCCATCAAATTTTAAGGAACCTGGCCTTCTTACAGGGACGAAACCTAGAACATTCTGGTAAAAATCAGTCGATTCTTCGACTGATTTGCAGACGAGTGAGATGTGGTTGAGAGAAGATAGACGCAGGGGATTTACACTGCTGCCCTTCATACTTGTTTTTCTTCTCAAGAATTGATGGAAGCAAAACGATATATTAGAGAAGAAACGGTGATTTGGGATCGAATAAATTAGAAAATTTGAAGCCCTGTAAAAATGAAGGAATGGATTCTTTGACGATGATGATTTGGGGAGGAGGAAAGGTGGGATTTTTATAGAGGGAAGATTTTCACTCACGGGCAATGTTTGCCACGTGGGCTTATGTGATAAGTACATATGTTACTTATTATTGACGTTAGACACGTAGATCCAACGTAGCTGACTCAGATAATCATGGAAGACAGCTGCCCATTTTGATTTGTTTTTTCTTTTTTTTTTTTGCGAGGTATTTAAGATTTATTAAGTGAAAAACCCTATCCAAATCCGCTGAATTCCAACAAGTCTTAAAAAGAAAATGATATTTCGACGACGAAATTTTACGTTGGATTGCGTTTTGTACGGATATTGAAGAGACAATATTGGACATAACACGCTTAATTACATATTTGGAAAAAGAGACTAATTTTGAAATTAAGTTGACATCGTCTCAATTCGACCTCAAATTGATAGTCTAGGTTCTGTTCTAAATGAAATTAACACAGAGACCCCCAAGTAGAAATACGTCCATCATAAAAAAGAAAAAATCAAGCCCGTGGGACTCACTTTGATTTGTCCTAAGAATTGGACCGTTCGTTGTAAGAGGGTAGTTTCGTGTGGATGATGATACATTCTTCCTATCCTATCTAAATAGTACACGGCAACATGATTCTGTAGATAAAAGTAATAACAGATTAGTTTTCAACAATCTTAGGTTCCCAAGATGCTGTTGGTTGTACGTGATTTTCATGGCATTAGCCATTATGTGCTGAGAATCACGTGTGTGAGGACAAATGTCCCACATCGAAAATTTCCAAGAAATTAAATGGGTATATAAGCTTGATCGGTAACTCTCATAACACCAATTGGTTTTAGGAAGGAAGTCCATCAAGCCTCATATGTGGCGTGTGTGCGTGAGCCTCAATGACGGATAAATTACCGAGGCTCGGCCCAAATTTCTACATGGAATCAGAGCATATCATGGTGAGGAGAAGAGTCCTACACCGATAAACACAAAAAATAATAAATGGGTATATAGCTTGATGGGTCAACTCCTTCAATTGGTTTCAGGAAGGAACCCCCTCAAGCTTATACCGGAACCCCTCCTCATGTGTGGCGTGTGTGCGTGGGCCTCGATGACGGATATATTACGAAGGCCCGGCCATAATTTCTACATTATGTAACTAAAATTCCGCCCAAGTTGTAATAAACAAACATGTCTATAGATATTGAGTCCAAAATACGTCTATTTGTTTGTGTATAATAACTACACTTGATTATCGTCTTGTATTGGATATTTTGGACGTCGGGTCATACCATCTAACGATGATAGACTAAATTACTCTCCTATAAATTTATGCTTAATACCAATCTTGTTGGACAATTGGCCTAAAATAGAATTAATAAACTAAGAAACTTTTGTTATTTTGTTAGTAGTAAGACTGTTTACAAATTACATCGACTTATCAAAACGTGACGTGTCTACAATATCCACACCTCACTGAAAATTCTCCCTCTCTCAAATGTTCAGAAGCAGTAAAACCTCATCAGCAAAGATCATTACCCAGTGGCTCTTCAATGGCCTAGCAAAATCGAACCCACCGAATATTCCCAGGCTTCTGTGTAGTTCATCGTCACCCAAGAATTTCGAAGATGATCCACCGCCCAAATCAATGGAGGGCTGCGTCAGATGCGAGGCGAATTACGCCCCTCTGACGCCGATAAGCTTCTTGGAGAGAGCCGCAAAGGTTTTCCGAGACAGAACTTCGATCGTCTACGGCCCTCGCCGCTTCACTTGGTCGGAGACTCGCCTGAGGTGCGCCAAGCTCGCCTCCGCCATCAGCAAGCTCGGAATTTCTCGCGGCGACGTCGTAAGTAATCGATTGAAATAAAGGGTCTTGCGTTTTTTTTCTTTTCTGGGACTGACGAATTTTTTATCAACAGGTGGCGACGCTGGCCCCAAACGTGCCGGCGATGATCGAGCTCCACTTCGCCGTGCCGATGGCCGGCGCAGTCCTCTGCACCCTAAACAAGCGCCACGACCCGCCGATGATATCCTTCCTCCTACACCACTCCGAAGCCAAAATCCTATTCGTCGACGCTCACCTCCTCGCCACCGCCCAAGAATCCCTTCAAATCTCCCCGGCGGCGAACAGCCGCCTCAAACCCCCAACCCTAATCGTAATCCCCGACCCACCCGCCGCCACCCAATCGGACCACGACTACGAAACCCTAATCTCGTCCGGCGATTCCAATTTCTCCCCAATCCGCCCCCAATCGGAGTGGGACCCAATCAGCATCAACTACACCTCGGGCACCACCTCCCTTCCCAAGGGCGTCGTCTACACCCACCGTGGGGCCTACCTAAACGCCCTAGCCACAACCTCCATCCACGCCATGGCCCACTTTCCCGTCTACCTATGGACCGTCCCCACGTTCCACTGCAACGGCTGGTGCCTCGCGTGGGCCCTCGCGGCCCTCGGAGGGACCAACGTCTGCCTCCGGCGAGTTTCCGTCGAGCAAATCTTTGACTCCATCGAGCTCCACCGCGTTACCCACATGGGCGGAGCCCCGACCGTCTTAAACATGCTCGTCAACTAGGACCACCGACGAACACTCACCCGTCGGGTCGACATCATGACGGGCGGGTCGCCCCCACCCCCTTCGGTACTGCACAGGGTTCAGGGCTTGGGGTTTGGGGTTTCGCACCTCTACGGTCTCACGGAGACCTACGGGCCAGCCACGTGGTGTCTCTGGAGGCCGGAGTGGGACCAGCTGCCCGAGCCAGAGCGGGTCGAGCTACTGGCGACCAGGCAGGGGGTGGGCCACTACTGCCTCGAGGAGGTGGACGTGAGGGACCCGAGCACGCTGGAGAGCGTGCCGGGCGACGGGGAGGTGGTTTTTAGAGGAAACACGGTGATGGGCGGTTATTTTAGGGATCGGAGGGCGACAGAGGAGGCGTTTTCGGGCGGGTGGTTTAGGAGCGGGGACCTGGGGGTGAAGCACGGGGACGGGTACATCGAGGTGAGGGACAGGGCGAAGGACGTGGTGATCTCGGGCGGGGAGAACGTTAGCTGCGCGGCGGTGGAGGGGGTTTTGTACGGATACGCGGCGGTGGTGGAGGCGGCGGTGGTCGGGCGGCCGGACGAGCACTGGGGGCAGACGCCGTGCGCGTTCGTGAAGGTGAGGGACGGGATGGAGGTTAGCGCGGAGGAGATTATCGTGTTTTGTAGGGAGCGTTTGCCGCACTACATGGCGCCGAGGACGGTGGTGTTCGTGGACGAGCTGCCGAGGACTTCGACGGGGAAGGTTCAGAAGTTCTTGCTTAGGGAGAAGGCTAATGCTTTGGGGAGCCTATGATTGTGTGCGTTATATATTCATTGGAAATGATATATATAATATTGGTAGAAAAAACGCTGCAAATGCAATGATGATGCCACAATATGATCCTCGTAATATTTCTTGATTACTTGTATTAATTTGGTTTGCATTGGGTCATTATTTGGTTTAACTATCTTAATTAACTTAGGATGACGAATAATATAGTTAACCTTTTTATTAAATACTCCTGTACTATTTTTTCTAATTGTACTGTTGAATTTATGGTGCGAGGTTTTAAAGAAAAGGTTTGATCTTTCAAAACATTATCCGAAAACAATTAAAATCCCCAAGGTAGCTTAGAACCTATACTATACTCGGTCAAAATCCCTTGCAGAAAATGTTCGGCGCGTGCACTCCCCGCGCCGCGGTTCCCCTCACCCAATTCGCCGGCCGCCGACCTGAACTCGGAAACCATCACAGATTCCCCAAACTACCCTTCTCGTCCACGACGAAACCCCCCCACCGCCTCGCCATCCGCCGCCACAGCTCATCGCCGACCCAATACCAAGAATTCCAATTCGACCTGCCCGACGACGACGGCGCCGCCGAGGAATACGACTGCCCATGGGAAGGGGCAATCAGCTACAGGCGAAACGCCGCCGTATCCCACGTGGAGTACGGCACGACCCTTGAGAGGCTGGGCTTGGGAAAGGCAGCCTCCGAGCTGTCGAGGACTCGGGCCTTCGAATTGGGGCTGAGGGTCGTCGGACCCAATAAAGGCGGCGGCGATTCCTCCGGCACGCCCGTCGTGGTGTCCGTCGACGTGACGAGGATGAAAGGAAAGCTCCGCCTTGACGGAGTTGTTAGGACAGTCCTCGCTCTTAGCTGCAACAGGTCTCTCTGCCATTTCTTTATTTCTCAATTTCTTGCCTTTCGATTAGAATAATGTGAAATTGTTGAGATTAACTGAAGATGATGGTGGGTTATCATGATGGTGCCCTTTTAATCCTAGTTTCTGTGTAATTCACATTCGATCTTGGACAAAAACCTCAGCTTTTCTGTGTAAGAAAGAAGGCTATTCTTGATTTCTAACATGATGTAATAAGAATTCCTCGAAATATTACAGCTGTGGAGAACCAACGACGCAGACCGTATTCACAAACTTCGCTCTCCTACTAAGTGAAGAGCCCGTGAAAGAGCCAGAAACCATAGACATGGGCACGATTTTCGGACAGTTCAAATCTAAGACGCGCAACGAAGAAGAAGAATACGACGACTCCTCATTGATCGACCCAGAAGATCACCTCTATTTCCCGATGGAGCAGAAAATCATCGACATTTCGAAGAACATCAGAGACCTCATACACGTGGAGATCACGATGGACGCCTCGTGTGGGCCCCACTGCAAAGGGATGTGCCTCGAATGCGGGGCAAACCTCAACAATGGAAGATGTTCGTGTGCGAATAGTAAGGTCGAAGATGGATTAGGAGGCTATGGCCCGCTCCGCGGGTTAAGGAAGCAAATGCAAAGAAGTTGAATAGATTTCTGTTGTTTTGTTTGTGTAGTAAACTTTGCTTCTTGTAAGAAAGTTTGTATCCCCTGTTTGTCTCTCCCCATTTTTGAGTTTTTGAAAAGTATTCTTGGAACCCACTTATCTATTTGGACCGTTTCTTGCCTAATTTTTAAGCCAAAGAGAAGTGTCCGAACATACTATATTGAGAGAGAGAGAGAGAGAGAGATGGAGGGGAGAGAGAGAGAGAGAGAGAGAGAGAGAGAGAGAGAGAGAGAGAGATCCAACGACTCTTGCGAACTCATTAATGGTGGTCTTAAGATATAACGATTCGTGTCTCTTTTATTTTGGCATGGAGAAGGATCGTTTTATTTGTAATGCTCTAGTCGTCTAGTCAAAGAACTAACCAAACAATAATACCAACCTACTCTTTCTTCTGTCTATAAGTTCTTCCCTGCTTGAAAAGGATTATGATGATGTCTTAACAATATATTCTATAATTTCTAATGTTTTTTGGACCTCGACGGGTCTGTGTCACATGGATGATGATCTATGTTCCACGTAATAATGAATGAAAGCTCCAATTACCTATTTTCTCAGCAACACTACTCGGAAATTGATGATAGTAGTAAGCATATGCGATAACGAAATTTCATATCCATGTCTGTTTATATAATTTGGTTTTTAGGTATTGTTGTGAATCTAGGAGGACTTATTTCATTTTCATGGTCGTTGAGGGTTAGAAATTCCTTAAATAAATAATTTCCATATAATGATTCGTTTATAAACTCATTCTCTTGTGATCAGTTTATTATTGCAATCTTACAGTTTTTACATGTTTAAAAGAAAAACAAAAATTTGAAAGAAGGCTTTGTAAGCTGTTTAAATAGGGCTTCAATGGCTTTCATTTCGCGCTCGAGTTATGGCGAACTAAACAATGATTTAGTTCGAAGTATATATTGAATAATGATTACGTTACCGATCAATTCGCTAACTGTCTATTTATATAATTTGCCATAAATTTGTCGATTTAAATATCATTCTCATTAAACATCGTGTTTGTTAAATCAGATTATTATGGATTGGAACATAACAATCACTCGGCGAATCTTTGTTGATGTTCATCACCAAATAATTGACATTTTGTTACGTATATAAGCAGGTGTTTATATATAGTTCGTTTCTTAAAAAATAGACTCGTTAACACACACGCCCCATAATGAAATAAAAAGATATTATATATATGCCAATTCGAGGATAAGCAATCTGCATGGCCCGATTTTTGAGTATTATTTTGATTAGTCTCCAAGTCTTAAATAAATGGTTGATAATACATGAATATATACTATTATATATTATCGTAAATGAAACTGTTCCATACGCACACACATTCTGAACTTATAATTTTATCACATACACACACGCATAGTGTGTGTCTGCTGTTAAGATTCAATTGCTGGCAAGCTATATAGAGCCACTAGATAAATTTAAATTATGGCATCAACTTCATTTAATTTATTGCTGATAGAACAACCAGCAAGAGATGGACATTTTAATTAAATTCTGTACTGAATACAATGGCCAAATGAAAACGATATGGAAAGCGATATCTCAGTTTTAATTATTAAGCACGTTCATTATGTGCTTACAATATATATCTCCGGTTATATTTATATATCTGTTGCTTGTATGTAATACTAGCTTGCTAATATTGTACACTTCCTCTATTTTACGTCAAGCAGTTAAATCGAGTTCTAGTTGAGTTTGGGTTTATTTTTAAATCGACGAAACATATAGAGAAAAATATAAACGAGAAAGATATAATACATATATTTATTTATGATTCACGTGGTTAGTTATAATACAATGTAATGATGCTCTTAGAAGATAAATAATGTCCTTTAGAAAAGAAAAAAGGGAAAGACTTTGAGCTACTTCAGCAACTTCGCATTTATGGTGCATTTTAATTTTATAAATGAACGTTAAGTAATATATCAATCTTCTCTTGTCTTTTTTTTTTTTTTTTTGAAAATTCTCTAGCAGCCCCAGTTGACATTATTAGAAAAACAATTGATAAATGTCTATCTATTTTACAACTGACCGTAAAAATTGCATAGGGTTTGTCACTGTTTCGTAGTATCTTTCCCAAATATGCGCATTTCTATTTACTAACATTTATGGGGGGGAAATTAACAAATACATCTTGAAATTGGCATAAATCTTCAAAACGATATAAATGTAATTTACCTATTTCTCTCAAATATCAATTGGTCGCAAGAAAATGTAGGATTATCCAAGAAAATTTCCTTGTAGAATCTCCAATTTACAGTGCACGAAATCAAGAACTAGCTAGGTTATTGTGTCCCCACATTAAAGGTAAAAGTCTCCGTTAATGCCTTGTCAAATCCAACTACTAAAAAGAATTGACTGCATACAAAAGCAATGGAGTGGACACCATAATCAATCACAATCACACATAGATGTATAATAAGAAGTACAATTAATATTACATTGCCCCGCAAATTCACAGTACAATCACATTGTTTGTTTTTCAGACGAAGACGATACACAGTTTCACACGCACGAACACACACACACACAGAGAGAGACCTTAAAAATCTATACACATTTTCCCAGGTTCAAGGACAGTTTTTATCATAATCTCCACGCATGTAATAAAGCTACTATCATCATATAACTAACACCCTAAAATCATCCCAAGAAAAAACAATGGTAATACTATACGTATTGCATTATACGGGTTGTGATTTATTTATTGAGGCAAATCAAATGAAAATATATGTATATATATATATATATATTGTATTCAGTTCCTGTTAAGAAGCTCTTCGATCATTTGCAGAGCAATCCTTTTTTCTTCATCGATTCCATTTCTCTCAATCATACCTTCATCGTCGTTCTTACCGCCATTATCCACATCCATGGTTGATGTTTCTGCTACCAAACTCGAATGATGACGACTTCCATCATCGTCGTTCTTACCGCCGTTATCGCCATGACCCTTCTTCTTTCCGAGCTCAACGGTCATGACCCAGCTAGATTCGGATCTCGACCCGGCCCGTTTCTGCCAAACGCCAATGTGTGAGTTCTCAGTGTCTAGCCTGAGGCAAGTCAGAGAAGGCGACGGAGATTTGCAGCATTTCTTCAGCTTAGCGCTGAGTATCGAAGAGAGGTTGTTGTTGCTGTTGGTAGCAGCATTCGAAGACGACGAGGAAGGTGGCGAAGGTAATAGAGACGAAGTCGTCATCGTCGTCGTTGAAACAATGTTCTTACTGCTGCTATTATTATCTCCTCCATTTTCTTGATTAGAAACGACTGGGAAGTTCGTCTTTGCGTTCCTACCGCTCATTAATATCGCCGCCTCGTCGTAGGCCCTCGCCGCTTCCTCCGCCGTCTCAAACGTGCCCAACCATATCCTTCTCTTACTACAGACGAACAAAAGAAAAAAAAAAGTGTAATGAAATCAGTCAAATGTGATGATACAAACTAGGGTTTTCTTCTGCGCAAATGCTATAAATATAAACATGCTTCCATAAAGATTTGGACTTTTGGTTCGAATGTGTGTGTGAGTGAGTGTTTGTACGTGCGTGCGTACGCATTGTGTGGAGAAGATAATATTGAGTATTGAGGAAGTGAAAAAAGGAGAAGAGATATATAATAATATTCCATATTACAGCAAAGGATGGCGAATCTCTGACACCCAAGAACCCCAGTGCCGTTGCCTGACCCCTCTATACTTTTTGGGTTGTACCATATTTTTTTTTTCTCTTTTATCGAGAAAAAATATATGGAAGATGATGATCTGAAGAGAGTTTATGTAATAACAAAATGTGTCAGAGGATGATTATTTATATAAAGAAGAGAGAGCATAGAGTCCTAGCATTTAATCAGTGTAAGGATATGGTGTTATGAGAGAGCTTATAGATGGAGAAAGTACAGCTTCCTTTCTGGTACAGTGGTCCATGGTGCAGTTCCCTACAGTTGTCCCCATTGCTAGCAAACTGAGAGTTCTAAAGGCCTAAGCTAAGATTAGATCTCAAACAAGGCTCTTAATTACTTTCTGCATTTGCCTTGCGTAATGAATATATATACTTCTTCTCAGCGTCGTACTCTTCCGTTTATTACACATTCAAGGATCAAAAAGCAAATAGTTATTACGTTGTCTCTAGCTAATTAATTACATTGGTCGTGAGTATTATTACATCGTTAGCTTGTCGGTTAAACATGGGATTAGTGAGGGGTTAGAATATAAATCGAAAACGAGAGATTGAGGCAAGGAGTTGGAACTTGGGAAGTATTAGCTAGGTTTTGTATGTAGTTCTCAATTATTTTATTTTAATATGCATGAGTCGGATTTGGGTGTTACTATAATGAGTGTTGGTTGTACTTAGATAATAATTTAGAAGATCTAGAAAAAGGAAATTTACTTTACTCAAGAATCTACAATTTTGGTAATCGGTCGTCACCCAGTAATGACCTTTGGGAAAATGACTGTTCTACGATATGCTATTTGTATTTAATATATATATATATATATTTATATATATATATATATATAAATTGCTTTGTAACGTTGCCCATGAAATATAGATTTTGAAAAGGGAAAAAGACGAAAGTTGAGTAGGGGTCTTTCCTAGATAATAATGAAGCAGTCTTACTTTGAAATAAACTATGTATTATTTGACTCTATAATTGCAGTGATTAGTTGAATACATTAGCTAGGTTTTGCTGCGGCTATTGCTTAATTGTACAATAATAAATTATTGGTGTCTATGTACGGGGTAAAGACGAGCTTCATGGTAATGATTCTCTTTTCCTTCTTTTGAATAGTGAGTTAAACGTATAGGTCTAAGTAAAATCAGACAGTTCGTTCAATAATAATTAATCATACTTCATAATGGCGTCAAACATTGTAATTAATGTAAATCAGAATGATTGAGTTTACAATAAATAATTGGGGTCGTTCCAAAATGTTTAGTTTATAGACTAAATTAGGGTTTAGTTCCCAAATCACATTTTATAAGAAAACCTTAACCGAACATATGGTTTGATCGGTGACCTTTTTTTAGTAGACGACCACAGGTAAATTGCGTTATATGGTATAGGTCGAATTTAAATGTACGATATATTTTCTTTTCAACGTATATTTTTAGGTATGCATATGGTTATTAATAGCATGTCCAACGGCTACTTTATTTTTGTGAAAATACAAAAATATAAGTACGTGTCTACTCCAATGGGAGTCTATATTTAACACAACTATTGTGTTGATTAGCAGAAAACTCTAGTTCTAGAGTACACACAATTTTCAACACAAAAATAGAGTTTTATTTTCTATTTATTTATATTTATTTAGTAAAATATATGTTATTATATGTAAAATATTTGATATATTCTTATAATAATAATAATAAAAGTAAAATTAATATTAATTTTTTATCTATTGATATGTGCCTTTTAATTTAATAAAATTTATTTAAATAATATGCTAATTTTATAATTTATTTAATTTTATATATTAATAATATAATATATTGATTTTTTAATTTATATAATAAAGTTTAATAAGTCAATTATGATAGTAATATATAGGAATTTGATTTAAGTGTAAACATAGAGTTAATGAGTTGGAGTGAAAACTTGTGTTGAAAATAGAGTTTATGAGTTGGAGTAAAAGCACTTTAGCAACTGTATTATTGTGTAATATTACCTGTATTTTTATTCAGATTCTAATTGTATATTGACTCATTATTTATTCAGATTCAATAGCTCTAACTCGAGCTCGTCCTCGTTTTATTAATAGATCGAATTATGTAGTTTCTGATTATATTGATGCAAAACCCTCTGGAAAAATTACACAGGGTCTTGATTTATAGAACTCTATTTAATTCAAGCTCCATATAAATTATAAACTGTTGTGCATGTACAGCATACAGAAAAAATAAATATAACGTACGGGACGAATTTAATGAATCAATTAGGCACTTTAGAAAAAATAAAAATGGCATGCAATATCTCAATTTCGGATCTGGCTTGCACAAATGTGTCACTACTTTCACAATAATCTCAAAGAAAGAATAATTAATAAATGGGTCCAAGCCCCAGAATAGTCCCACGAGATCATGTGAACGTAAGAAAAGATATATTATAATTAAAAGACATATAACAGGTAATTGTTCTTGATACTTTATTTCGTTTTAACTTATTGCTTGGCTACATTTGGAAATATTATCGTTCCATATAACGAGGAAAGACGTTACAATTATTTCCGATATTCTATGATATCACGCATCTTATTTCGTAATATAATTTGTATATGGTATTTTTCCTTTTCTTTGCATGCGTTGGTCTTTACTTCAAACGGATTCGATTAAATAAAGGTCACTATTGTCCTTTTCTTTTTGAGGTTTTTTTTTTTTGTTACAATTTGATATTATTAGGGTTTGGATGTATTGTGTGCATGTCTTACTATTAATAAACTTTTATGTTTATTCCATTTTTTATTAGGTTCTTTGACATTCCTAATAGATAACATCGACAGTCATTACTGCTTATCATGTTCAAATTTTAACTGTCCGAAGTTAATCTCCCAAGTTGTTTTATGAGCACTACAAAGTTATATGAATTTCAATATGTTATATATAAAAGTTACTTTATGAGCACTATCGTATGAATTTCAATATTATACATAAAAGGTTTATCTTAAAGAATCCTCCATTCAATGCATCACGATTTTAAACCTGGCAAGAAACGAAATTGGAAGAACGGCGACACGTTGTATTTGTCAATTAGCTACTTTTATACTTAGCCAGGACCATGCTATATACTTTGTTTTTTATTTTATTTTTTTAATAGAAAATTTTCCCCTTTAAAGCCCTCTCACACTATGAAGATAAACGATATATATGGTTTCGTGATTTATCATGTTACTGATGTTTTGTATGGATATGAAAAGCTTTATTCCATTTAGAATAATTTTCTTTGAAATAATATACTTTTATGATTATCAGCTCGATAATTATTAAATAAATTTCTTAAATAGTTAGCTGATTGGGTCCCGTCTATTGATGTTCCAATGTAGTTTCGAACATTACCTAAAATGGTTTGTTCAGAGTTAGTTACCATTTCTTACGAAACATCGCTTTATGTTTCTACTTCGTACTTAACGTTTTCTTTTATTTTTACGTTGCAAATTAAGAAAGGAAGAATATCGTACTAGAATTAATTAAAGGATTTATATCTTATTTTATAGTTTACCAATATAGATAAGAGTTTTTCATCAATCTCGTGCGTCCTCATTTTACTTACAGCCATTTAACTTTAGTACTTTAGGTGCATTAGAACGAAAATAAATAAAGGACACAGAGAAACAGATAAACGTTTGTACCAGAAACAAAAGCATCCCTTTTTCAGGAAATTCAAATCCCACTTAATCTAAAAAAAAAGTATATTTTAATCAAGCTAATATTCCTCCTTTTTGTGATTATAAGTCGAGAAATATATTCATAGTAAATAATGTCTCAACTATAACATAAGTAATAAAAGATTCATTGAAATACAAATATGCGTGTGCTTTGTCCTAATCAAATAGATTACTTGCCGGCTGCTACCAAACCCTAATTGTAATCTATCATCTAAAATAATTGACTAACATAATTATTAATTATTATGCTTGAAATGAACAATTTGAAAATGACGTTCCTACTCTTATATATTTAAAAGTAGTCTTTATATTGATACTTGAGACCACATGCGTGACAGCTAAGTGTTGTCTGTTTATCAAATTGGTGAATTTTCATCTAACCTATGGTAGGCGTTAAATGACTATTATTATTATGACTATTGTTCTTATTATTGTTATGCAAAAACTCTTTCTAAATGTTGTTATAAAAAGTATACTGTTTAACATATTTGTTGGAAGATAAGTATTATAATTATAACAAAAATATATCTCGAGAATATCTTTAAACCAATAGATGCATATCTCATGGGTTGAAAGGACAATAAAAATAAAAATTTTATATAACTTTTCATCATGATCTTTACCCGTCTATTGGATGACTCATTTGTTCACTCCTGCAACTTTAAAAGATGTTCAAAATCATCGTAGATATCCTCGAACATTTCTTCTTTCTCTAATCGTGAAATATATTTAGTATATTCATATTCAAAATTTATGAAGAGTTCAAAAAGCATCGAATAAGTTCCTTACTTGGAGTGTTCTTTATGACGAGATATTTATCATATTGGATTTCAATATGTGATCAGCGATGCAATATTTTTTTGAAGGAGAGCGTGCAACGCTAGCATCCACAATTTAATTAGCTTTGGTGTGCATATACAGTTGATATATTGTATAGATTTATAAATAGATGTAATGACGAAAACTTATTACCAACATATTTAATGAGGCGATAAAAGGCTTTAAAACGTGTAGATAAGCAACTAGCCCATCAAGCCAAGACATGATCAAGTAAGAATTAAACGAATTAGCTAATTATGCCATAATCAATTATATTTATTGTTACAATTTACACATACTAGCTGTGGTTTTTAATGCAACTTATGATAGAGATTAATTAATCATGTCACATCAAAGTAAATATTTCGTAATAAGGAGATCTTCCAATATGTGCATATTTTCGTCGATCTATCTATTTATCAACCTCAATATTAATTTAAAATATCCACACGTTCATTTGATAGTCTCTTCAAATTAGAGAAAGCCCAATAGATAGACATTTTACAATAGCAACTTTGTTGTTATTATGAATAAATGTTACAATAGCAACTTTATTGTTTTTATGAATAAATTTTACAATAGCAACTTTGTTGTTATCATGCAAGTAACAGCAAATAACCAGAAAAAAAAAAGATTATTTCGTACGTATTATTACAGTATATGACTATGGTTTTTCTATTTGATTATTACGGAAGTCAGTTGCCTGGAATCTTGTAGTTTCAATAGTAAGAGCCGTGTGTAGATAAATAGTATTATATCTTATTTACTACTATAAAAGGACGAAGCCACCGGTTTATCGCCAGTTTCCTAACGGTAGCCAGACAGCAATGGCAATATTGTAATTATACTATTTCTGAAAGGATAATGTTGTACTTAGCGTAGAAAGATACAGAGATCAAGATATGTATTAAAGTTTTACTCCATCTAGAGACTAGAACAGCGTTGCAAAGTACTATGGAGCTCGCATCAGTCCATTGCAGAACAATCTCACACTTATTGGAGACCATTTCATTCCTCCCCCAAGAACAAACCTTTTACACTTACATTAGCTTCATCGAGGAACCACATTTTCGCCTCGAAGGAAGCTCAGTATTCCAACGTCTTATTCTTCGTCTTCGAATGGACCAGATGAGTTTTCATAGCGCTCTGAAAACTCGTACGGCATCGCCACGTTTCTTGGAGATTTGGGGCAGTCAATGAAGGAAGAAACTGGTTTTGATTTTGACGATTTTCGAGCTAAGGTTGATGAGTTTTCTGGCCGAACTCGCGGGTCTAATCAGGCTGCGCGGGATAGGTTTGAGTCGGAATCACTGCCTCAGTTTCTTAGTTGGTATAAATGGGAATAATGAAAGGTATGTTTAGAAGCCCTCCCTTTTAAAGGCGATACCTTTTTCGTCCTTCTGTTTATATGTTTGTTTTGTTCTTTTGTTTTTCGCAGGATGTGAAGAATTGAGAGGCAAAATGATTGGGAGTTTTCGTGTTCTACGTTTTCGTTGCAGTCATGTCGACTAGAAGTGTAAATAAGGAAGTGAGAGCGCCATTTGTAGAGCGTGAAAGAAGAGAAATGATACATGGAGGCATTGATTCCCGAGCCTTCGCTCGATGTTGAAAAGGTCGGTGGTGCTCTTATCTATCTTTATGTCGCTGTAATAATGTGAAGTGGTTAGAGTCTCATATATAGGATTTCGTTGGTCATTCGTTTTACCTTAGCTGTAGAAGTTTCTTTGTTGATGAGTAGTTTTGTATCTATTACTTCAATCATGCTCGATATAAATACTAATTGGTTGATTTAGTTACATTGTCAGCATGGTTGTATTGAAATCCTCGAGAGATGGAACCTGTGCACCATATATGTTTTCAAACATTTTTTTTCTGATTTATTCTTGCAGGTTCAAGGAAGGGTTGTATGGAGGAAGAACACGCCCAAATGTTTGAACTCAACAAATATGTTGAAGGGTCTGATGGAATACTTGTTCATGATGCTTCCTTTGTTGGTGAGACAACGCTTGCAGCACTTTAGCTGCTACTTTTGGCGTGCACAACAGTTGCAGCTTGTTTAGGGATGCGCTGAAACACTAACAATGTGCATATATATATTGTCCTTTAGTGCCTATATGTATGTATATTACTGTTGGAGCATTTTCTGACTAGAGAATGAAAATGGAGTATAGCATGAGACGAACCTTTTTAATCCTTGGGTTTATTTGAATGTGACATGGGAAAATGTGGATATCAGATGTTGCGATCGGCTCACTTTAAAGTAGTGTTGCAAACGAATCTTTATTTAAAATAGTGTGATATTCTATTTGTATTCGGTTAACATGTCGAATATTCGTATTCGTATTCGTTTATTATTCGAATCTTTATTCCGATTCGAATTCGATTCGAATGTGATATTCGAATATATTCGAAAATATCCGAATATTCGGATTCGAATGTAACTTTTTTTCTTTACAAATTCTGTAATAAAGCAGATATTATAATAAAAAATTCCCAAGCATATAATTATCAATATATCTTACAATGAGTGCGGGTTCGATGATGGCTCTTGGCTAGCGAGAGCTGCTATGGATTTAAGTTTGTTAATTTGTGAGTGCTATCTTTAATTGTGATTTGTGAGAGTGACGACTGACGTGAGGTGGGTGAGGGTTTATTAATTTTGATGGGCTTGTTGATTTTTGGGCTATAAATTTATATTGGCTTTATATTTTAAATATTCTTAATGGGCTATTGAATTACAAGTACTTATATTATATTAAAATATATAAATATATATTAAATTATTCGAATCGAATAATTCGGTTAATATTCGAATCGAATTTAGTGATTTCGTATTCGTATTCGGATACTTATCGAATCAAAAAAAATATTCTTATTCGGATTCGTATTCTAAATATTCGAATTCGGATCTTAAAATTTCGAATCGAATCGCGAATCGAACAAAAAAAATTCGATCCATTTGCAACCCTACTTTAAAGTCACGACAAACTTAAACCTTTGTTGAGACTAAAACGTGCTTTCTCTTCTTAAATTAGTCATTTAACTTTGTTGCTATCTGTTTGCTAGCTAAATTATCGTACATAAAACGCTTTCAAGCCTTGATATGGTTCGCTTCTACGCGCACTTATCTGGGTGGTAAATTTCGCAAAGCCGCACAACGTGCGGCAACCATAAGCTAGTCTTATTTAAATGTCCAACCAAATTAAAATTGGTTCGCATATTATTTGACAACAGTTTTCAAACTAAATTGGTGGTAATATGTGAAAACAAAATTACTTTTGTGTAACTAATTTATAATTTATACATAAAAATAAGGTGAATCTATAGAAAAATACCCAATTGAATAAAATTTTTACAGATAGGTACCCATGTCAGAAATTTTTACGGATAGGTACCCAATTTAATTTTTACCAGTTCTTCAGTCACGCCGTACCTTCCTGTGTGTATGGCGTACCATAACACGTTGATATAGGGTACCTAAATGTGTTTGTACGGCGTACCTTATGTGTTATAGATGGCGTACCTAGGCGTACCTAAATGTGCTAATACGGCGTATCATTTTTTCAACGTATGACATACCACAATGTGTTGATATAGTGTACCTAAATATGTTGTATGGCGTACCTGCGGCGGATCGGGTACCTATCTGCAAAAAAATTATTCTACTAAGTACATACATATTAAAAAAATTTGACAGGGGACTAAATTATAAGTTTTTTTCCAAATGGGTATTTATGTCTAACAATAATAACACCATCGATCTACCCGAACATTCTCCTATTCAGTCCTTAAAAAAACATATGATTTTCCAATTGTTGAAAGAAAGAATCGTCAAATAAAAGGAAAATCGACATATATAATTTCAATTGAAAACGGAAAACAGTGAAATTAAGATGTTATCGTGCGGCGTTCCCCACCGCTGTCCGCCGCCTGTGGCCAATCCGTCCGCCGCCAATTCATCGGCCCTCAGCTTATCGACTTCGACCACTTTCAATCTCCACCGTCCATTTCCATCCAAAATAAAATCTTGGTCAGGTGTCTGCCACGCGTCAGTACCAGAGCCCGAGACTCCTCCGAAGAAGCACCAGTCGTCGTCGTCGTCGTCAGGTATCCTTTTGTCTGTGAGTTAAGGCTTCATAGCCTTCAAATTGATCTTCCATGTGTGTTTCAGCTCCCACGGTTACCTTATGTCAATTCTGTTCATCTATGCTTTTGTCAAGATTTTGGCCTGGGCATTGATATAATTGATGAACTGTTATAAAGCGGCTGGGACGATGTAGCTCGTTTCGATCTTTTTGTGTGAAATAAATGCTTATGGCAAGATTAGTTCATTTCTAAATTACTCCGTTCATCTATGCTTTTGTTTTGGGAAACTCGGCCTTTGGTTTAGTCATGAGTTCTCTGTAATATGCGAATATGGATTTGTTGAGCTTCAATTTGCAAGAAACTGATTAAAGTGGGAGGGAGTTGGGTTAATTTATCACTTCAGTAGGGAAGAATAAATCGAGTTTTAGCTGGATTTTGATTCGACCTCATCACATCAGCAGCTATAGAGGCGTGTTTTGGATCACACGCTGGTTCCCCTCAAGTGATTATTGGAGAATTATGGAAAGATTTACAAGAAATCAAATTCGCTGAATTTTTTATCCGTTTATTGTATCAGGCCTAAAATCTAAAATGCGATTTTTTTTGTTCGGTTTCATGAACATTGACTGTGGTTGGACATTAAAATCTAACCTGTCTGATTAAGTACATGTATTTACCAAGAAAACATATTGCTGTAGTAAAGATCATGGTAGTACTCTTGCCTGAGGAACAAGGTATATGACAGTGTTTATATGGAACGTTTTATCAGTATTGATGTTTAGCATTTGTACCATTTGATCCGTCCCAAAAGGTTTCCAATGAAATTGATATGTTTTTTCAGGTATAGTTGAATCTTTTAACAGATTCCAAGATAAGTTTAAGATCTTCTTCGCCGTCTTCTTTTGGATGTCACTCTTCTTCTGGTCTTCTGCTTGGGATGGAGGTAATAACGGCGGCGGAAACAGAAAGGGCCCTCGATTTAGGAAATAACTTTTCGTAAGTCTTTTACAGTTATATTACTTGCATATACAGATCGATAGTTTACAGATTATCAAGTTTCTAAACGATGTCTGAATAAAGACTAATTATCCATCCAGGGATAAAATGAATCTGCACATTGCTGCTGTGGCTTGTTTTACACCTTTTTTCTTGTAACTTTAAGTATCCCTTTGCTGAAATTTCATCGTAGATCTTAGCATCCTAGCCCCACCCCACGACAGGGTTTGGTGATAAAAATCGGGAAAATAGTGTGTGTTACGGATAATTTTAAGATTCTGCTGCACATTGATCATAGTTTAAACCAAACTCCTTGGGTATAAGCACAAAGTCTCGTTCTTTAAGAGAACTAATCTGAGATATGGTGAAGGTAGAAACTTGTACATAACTTCAAGCGACTGTTTGTATTATATCTTGTATTTTTATGAGAGATATGTATACTATTTCACCAATGACCAAACTCAAATACAAATAGGGACTTCACTCTTTAACAAAAGGGTATTGATAGAAGCACATTGGAAGAAAAGCTTTTGGTCTATCATACAACTAGTCCCATCACTTTTGCTCGTTGTCAAGCATATTGTCCTCGGTTTGATATTTGATTCCTTAAACTCATAGCTTTTTATGTCATTCATGTCTCATATCTCATTGCCCCCACAGACCATTGATTGGCCTTTATACCATGAATTCAACAATGGGAAGTTGAATCATGAAAGTGATATGTTTTGCTCTCATCGATGGTGATAATTATTTAAGCTGTATTCTAGCTAAGCTGCCGTGCGTTTCTTGCCGTGGTTTAATTCATTTTCATCTCATCCTTTTGTTCTTATTGCAGAATTATTGAGGAGGGAATAAGGAAGGAAGGAAAAAAGATAAAAGAGGTGATGGTGAAAAGTCGAGAGAAAATGGTCCGTGTTCGAGAAATGTCCATCAAGGTAAAAAAAATAAAAAGTAATACTTTTTCTTGAATAGTGATAGGATAAGATAGGTAGATGGATAAGTGAATAGCACATATGTAATTAATGGTCAGTCGAAATTATTGAAAAACAGAACATGGGCATTGGGCTGTAATGTGATGTGTCTTAGAATCTCAACCGTGGCGGTTTGTCATTCGATGATTAGGATGTGTAAGAATTTTATATTTCTTCAATTTTCTCGAATATGGGTTCTGTCTGTATTCTTTCTGTATTGATCTTGAGCACATTAACGTAGTAGTATGTATGTAGTAGAAAAATCAAATCTTGTAAAATACGACAGAGATAATAAAATCTTATAAACGTACGGATCCCAGCGACGAGTTCGTCCCTGTCTGCCCTCACTTATCTCCAACTTTGCGATATAATATAAATATCATTGAGGAGATCACTTCTCCACCAGAAAATTGAAAAAAGAAGAAAAAGTTGAGAATTATGGGACCCCAGGTTTTCGAAATGTCACTAAAATTGACGGGCACGTATATTTAACTCAATAATCAAGAAAATGAAGGGTACCCCATCTTTCTCAAGATTTTTTGATCACCTCTCAACCAAGTAAATCGTGGGGTGTTAGTGACAAGATAATAAAATTGAGATCATTCAAGAAAATATATTACCGAAAGCTCGAGTCAATTTTTTATTTTTTTTACCTCTCTAGCCATAAAGGGTCGTTTTCAATGGATCTTCGTGGCTCTATATGAATGGCCGTCTATTAAAAACAAAAGAACGAACGAAGAAAGTGTTAGAAGCTTAAAACCAACGGCCGACATCAATTCACCCCTACACCATTGTCTTTATGCGAAGACTAAACAGAGAGGTAGGTATTGGGCTTGGCCCAAGTTGTGCTTTATTATTGTCACACATCGGAAACGACAGGCAGGTATGGGGTTCCCTCTCCTATATAAGGAGGGCTATACCCTGGATTATTATATACACACCAACACATTATAAAGTTATTTGTGTTAACAATTAACTCTAGGAAAATTCACTTTGGGTGAGAGTTTGGGTTAGCGGGTGAAATAACTTTCGGGTTGTTGTTGTTGGGTTTTGGGTGTAGGCGAGCGTAGAAGAATTGTGTGATTTAATATTCACATAGTGGATTTTCTGCGGCCTTGTTGCCCGGGTGGTTTTTCCCTCTTCGTTAACAGAGGGTTTCCATGTTAAATCTTTGTGTTGTTATTTTCTCCTGTTTATATTTCCGCGACGGATCTTGGGCGGAATTTCGGTACGGCCGGATTTTCCAACAAGTGGTATCAGAGCGAGGTTAAACCTAGTTTGTTCGTGCGGTGGAGCTAGCGACGGGTGGAGCTTGAGCGCAGAAGGGTTTTCGGCAGACGAGTTGCTATTCGGTTTCTGTGAAGTTCTTGTTCGCTAATCCACAAGGATGTCCGGAAGTAGGTTTTCAAATCTGACGAGATTTGATGTGGAGAAGTTCGACGGAATAATCAATTTTGGCTTGTGGCAAATGCAAGTCAAGGATGTATTGATTCAGTCGGGGTTACACAAAGCTTTGAAGGGCAAGGAAGTTCCCAAAGGCGGTGCTACCAACAGCACTGAGGAAACAGCTGGGAGCAAATCTGGAATGAGCGACGATGATTGGGAGGAACTGGATTTGACAGCGGCAAGTGCGATACGACTGTGTCTGGCCAAGAATATTCTTGCAAACGTGCATGGACTTTCGGCGGCAAAAGCATTGTGGGAGAAGCTTGAGGAGTTGTATCAGACTAAAGGCGTCTCGAATCGGGTGTATCTGAAGGAGTAATTTCATACATTGCGGATGACTGAAGGTCAAAGTATTTCAGATCACTTAAGCGTTCTCAATGGAATCGTCTCGGAGCTGGAATCCATTGGAGTGAAGATTGACGATGAGGATTAGGCGTTGAGACTCATCTGGTCTCTTCCTCCTTCTTATGAACACATGAAGCCGATCTTGATTCATGGGAAGGAGAAGATTATATTTTCTGAAGTCACCGGTAAACTTCTTGCTGATGAGAGAATGCTAGATGGTGGACGGAACAATTTCCCGGAAGATCAAGCTTTGTTCGTCGGTGGCGGAAAGAAGAGGAACTCCAAGGAAAACAAGCTGCGATTTGCTGGACTTGTGGACAATCTGGGCACGTGAAAAAAAATTGTCAGAAAGGTGGAGCAGGTTCGACAAGCAGCTCCAAGTCGGTAAGTGAAGATATCGAGAAAGATGCTAATTTTGTCTCTCTCTCCACGGATGAGTTTTTCTGAGAGAGACAGGGGCGTCCTTATGGCATGTCGCTAAGTGTCATGAGAGAGGGCGCGTTACTATTAGCGGGTCCATAGTTTACACACGGGCATTGGTTTGGCGTTGATGCAAGGTGTGGTGGAAATTTCGTGTCGAGGGCTGATGAACTTCCTGGCAAGCCAAGCGTGGAAGTTGCACCATAGATTTCAGCAAGGTTATTTCGACATGGGCCGAAGAAATGCTTGGATGTGATTCCAAGTGGATATGCTTTTATGGTGGAGCATGGTAGCGGAAGCTATGTGGATCTTCGCCAAGTGAAGGTGTCAAGATGGACAAAGTCACAAGGTGGAGATTGTTGGGCTTGGGCCCAAGTTGTGCCTTTATCACTGTCCCACATCGGAAACGACAGGAATGCATGAGGGTTCCCTCTCCTATATAAGGAGGGCTACACCCTGGATTATAGACACACCAACACATTATAAAGTTATTTGTGTTAACAATTAACTCTAGGAAAATTCCCTTTGGGTGAGAGTTTGGGTTAGCGGGTGAAATAACTTTCGGGTTGTTGTTGTTGGGTTTTGGGTGTAGGCGACCGTAGAAGAATTGTGTGATTGTAATATTCACATAGTGGATTTTCTGCGGCCTTGTTGCCCGGGTGATTTTTCCCTCTTCGTTAACAGAGAGTTTTCCACGTTAAATCTTTGTGTTGTTATTTTCTCCTGTTTATATTTCCGCGACGGATCTTGGGCGGAATTTCGGTACGGCCGGATTTCCCAACAAGTGGTATCAGAGCGAGGTTAAACCTAGTTTGTTCGTGCGGTGGAGCTAGCGACGGGTGGAGCTTGAGCGCAGAAGGGTTTTCGGCAGACGAGTTGCTATTCGGTTTCTGTGAAGTTCTTGTTCGCTAATCCACAAGGATGTCCGGAAGTAGTTTTCAAATCTGACGAGATTTGATGTGGAGAAGTTCGACGGAAGAATCAATTTTGGCTTGTGGCAAATGCAAGTCAAGGATGTATTGATTCAGTCGGGGTTACACAAAGCTTTGAAGGGCAAGGAAGTTCCCAAAGGCGGTGCTACCAACAGCACTGAGGAAACAGCTGGGATCAAATCTGGAATGAGCGACGATGATTGGGAGGAACTGGATTTGACAGCGGCAAGTGCGATACGACTGTGTCTGGCCAAGAATATTCTTGCAAACGTGCATGGACTTTCGGCGGCAAAAGCATTGTGGGAGAAGCTTGAGGAGTTGTATCAGACTAAAGGCGTCTCGAATCGGGTGTATCTGAAGGAGTAATTTCATACATTGCGGATGACTGAAGGTCAAAGTATTTCAGATCACTTAAGCGTTCTCAATGGAATCGTCTCGGAGCTGGAATCCATTGGAGTGAAGATTGACGATGAGGATCAGGCGTTGAGACTCATCTGGTCTCTTCCTCCTTCTTATGAACACATGAAGCCGATCTTGATTCATGGGAAGGAGAAGATTATATTTTCTGAAGTCACCGGTAAACTTCTTGCGGATGAGAGAATGCTAGATGGTGGACGGAACAATTTCCCGGAATATCAAGCTTTGTTCGTCGGTGGCGGAAAGAAGAGGAACTCCAAGGGAAAACAAGCTGCGATTTGCTGGACTTGTGGACAATCTGGGCACGTGAAAAAATTGTCAGAAAGGTGGAGCAGGTTCGACAAGCAGCTCCAAGTCGGTAAGTGAAGATATCGAGAAAGATGCTAATTTTGTCTCTCTCTCCACGGATGAGTTTTTCTGAGAGAGACAGGGGCGTCCTTATGGCATGTCGCTAAGTGTCATGAGAGAGGGCGCGTTATTATTAGCGGGTCCATAGTTTACACACGGGCATTGGTTTGGCGTTGATGCAAGGTGTGGTGGAAATTTCGTGTCGAGGGCTGATGAACTTCTTGGCAAGCCAAGCGTGGAAGTTGCACCATAGATTTCAGCAAGGTTATTTCGACATGGGCCGAAGAAATGCTTGGATGTGATTCCAAGTGGATATGCTTTTATGGTGGAGCATGGTAGCGGAAGCTATGTGGATCTTCGCCAAGTGAAGGTGTCAAGATGGACAAAGTCACAAGGTGGAGATTGTTGGGCTTGGGCCCAAGTTGTGCCTTTATCACTGTCCCACATCGGAAACGACAGGAATGCATGAGGGTTCCCTCTCCTATATAAGGAGGGCTACACCCTGGATTATAGACACACCAACACATTATAAAGTTATTTGTGTTAACAATTAACTCTAGGAAAATTCCCTTTGGGTGAGAGTTTGGGTTAGCGGGTGAAATAACTTTCGGGTTGTTGTTGTTGGGTTTTGGGTGTAGGCGACCGTAGAAGAATTGTGTGATTGTAATATTCACATAGTGGATTTTCTGCGGCCTTGTTGCCCGGGTGATTTTTCCCTCTTCGTTAACAGAGAGTTTTCCACGTTAAATCTTTGTGTTGTTATTTCTCCTGTTTATATTTCCGCGACGGATCTTGGGCGGAATTTCGGTACGGCCGGATTTCCCAACATTAGGTCATTATTTTTATTTAGAATATATATACTAATTTTGGAAAGACTTTTGGATGTATGTTATATCATAGTTTGAATTTTATATAAAACGTTTGCAATGAGTTAGTAGCATTTTATAATATACTCCTTCCGTCTCAAACCATTTATACATTTTACTATATCAGGCGTCCCACTTCTTTTGGACATTTCCTTATTTAGTAAAAAACTATCACAAACAATCAATATAACAATATTTAATATTCTCAAAAGACGTGTCAAAACATTATTAAAATATTCAATTTCTTAAAACCCGTGTAAAATCCCAAATATCCAAAATCGTTTGGGACGGAGTTAGTATAAGATCATGTGATTGGGCGTAGAATGTAGTCGAAGTAATAGTAACATTAATATTAATAGTGATCAATGGTCCCCACCTTCACTGCACTGCAATAATCTGCGGCGCCTCTCATTAAGCCACCTAAGGAACCTTCACGTGAACCAACATTTTGATACGATAATATTATTAATTATATGATATTTTATTATTATTCATTCAAACAAATGCTTAACTTTTGCGTTCATACCTTTACTCTTTCCCGTTTCGTACATTACTCCTTAAAAATATATTTGTGAATAAACACAATTGGTTACACTCCCCTCAATTTATGTCG
The DNA here is from genome assembly GCA_027422505.1 of Craterostigma plantagineum. NCBI lineage: Eukaryota > Viridiplantae > Streptophyta > Magnoliopsida > Lamiales > Linderniaceae > Craterostigma > Craterostigma plantagineum. The sequence continues at coordinate 2,220,463 of JAPQWV010000005.1, forward strand.
AGCTTAAAATTCTGATCGGTTGATGTTTAGAAATTTGCTGAACTTTTTTTTTTTACTAAAAAACGGTTTTGATTATGAAGTATTTGGGTTTGATTTTGGTAGTTGTTCTAAAATAAATTTATATATTGTCTGCTAAATAGAACTAGTATATAACAATATTCTCGTTGACATATTTTGCGTATTTTAGTTTTTCCTGTAACGAGATTCTCTATATCACTTTTTTTGTTCCACTCTTTTGTCCACGCCACGGATCTTTGACAAGTGACAAATCCAAGGGTTAAGATTTTCTTCTTTTGGTTTTTATTTCTTTTATAATTTTCTAATTACATATTCCACCGAATTCTAAAATTATTATTATTTCATTTGATTTATATGATATAATCAAATAAACATATCTAATTTTTTGTTTCTTTTGATATCCATATATATTATATTTTCTAATATTCATAAGTATTATTTTATTTTGCATGTTCTAAATTGTGGGATATAAATGACACAATTTTGAGACGGAGGATCCGTTCCTTTTTTTCTAAGAAGGGTTCCGAGATGGGACTAATTTTGGGATCAGTTGAAAGTTGCCTACCACTCAACATCAATAATTCTGAATGAATTTGAATTCAGGACATCTAACAAGAAATGTATCAACCCAACAAAATTTGATTAAATGAGGACCAATGTTACAATTTTACATGACGGTTTTTATTATTACAAAAATATCAAAACAATATATTTTCTATAAATAACAGCACGGTTTTGCCAAGCACAACACAACCACTTTCGGTTTGCTTACACTAACTGTGTGCTTCGTCGTCTACAGAATTCAATAAGAAAAGTCTAACGAGCAAAGCAAAAAACTTACATAAATCTTTCAATCCATCGCTTACGATGCTTCTCAGAAGTTCATCGACGCCCATACTCAACTCATGGTTCGCCAGCAGCAGCACAAACGGGTCGGCTTCATCGCCCGAATCCGAGACCCTGACCCAATTTTCAAGAACCCGCTCCTTCTCCCTCTCCATGTCCTCCGGCGAGGAGATCCGGGTCGGATCTAGCCGGTTCGACCCGGATAAAAAGGCAAAGACGAAACCTTTGAGGCTTCCGTCCAAGCCCAGGTCTTCGAGGACGATAATAGAAGACGTGGAGTTAGCTTTTACGCCGGAGGAGGAAGAGGGCTGTGCCGCGGTGGTCGGAGGCGCTCTTGACGGCGGTGGTTTGGCCGGAAACGGTGGGAGGTGCGGCGGAGGTGGAGGAGGCGGCGGAGGGAATGGTAAAGGTGGTGGTGGGAGAGGGTGGTTTGAGAGTACTGATGAGTATTATGCGACGATGATTGAGGCTAATCCTGGGAATGGTTTGTTGCTCGCTAATTATGCTAAGTTCTTGAAAGATGTAAGTAAACATTTTTTCTTGATTTTGTCCCATTTCTGCTCATATTCACTTTATTATTACATCTTATCGATGGAGTTTTATTTCTTCTGCTAGGTTAAGGGAGACTTTGTCAAGGCAGAGGAGTACTGCGAAAGGGCAATCTTGGCAAATCCAAATGATGGAAATGTGTTGTCTCTCTACGCCGATCTAATATGGCAGACGCAGGAAGACTCTGTTAGAGCCGAATCTTACTTCGATCAAGCCGTTAAATCTGACCCCAATGACTGGTAAGAAGAACACGCACCGATTCTTTACAAATGAGAAGAATCAATTCCTCAAGTGAAGATAATAAAGATTGAATCTTTAGCTTAACTGCGATTTGGGAGTAGTTGAATTTCATCCAATTATCTTGAACTGCAGTTACGTGTTGGCTTCGTACGCGAAATTTCTATGGGATGCTGAGGACGACGAAGAAGACGAAGTAGAGGAGCAGCAAAAAAGCCATTATGATGGAACTCTTCTTACGAACGATGGATCTGCTTTGCTCTTACATCAAGAATCTCACGCGCCACCACTCGCCGCAGCTTCGTAGTTGATTGTCTGATCTAATCTCTCACTTTTTCTTGCCTCGGTGTTCATTGCTGTGCTTTGTTGTTAAAAACTGTGTGTACATATACGAGGCTAAAAACGAGAAATTTTGACCGTGTAACATATTTTCTTTCCAAGATGTACAAGTTTGTCGTGACATAAAATGGAACGTTAAGATGTATAAATTGACAATAGTGTGAATGGATTCGTTATTGATATGTTTTGTATCGTTGTGTAGTTTGAGCAGCCGAGCCCGTTTCTTTACGCTGGCTTAGCCCAAATATTTTCATCTCAACCCACCGTTGACCCGACCCGCATAAGCCCAACCCAACCTAACCGAACCTAACTCGGACTTCAAAGCTATGACTTCTGTTTTAAATCTGTAATGTAGTATTTGAGACTATCGAAGCAATAGTAAAGAAGACAATTCACTGACATTAAATAGATCGATCTGTAATAAATACTTGATATGTATATCAAATATCTGTCACTACCAAACACTTTTTATGTCGATCACCTCTTCTCTCAGATAAAATATAAATAGCTAATAATTCGAATTGTTAGAAGGATTTTGCTGCTGCTGTGATCGTACATTGTGTTGAGGATATCTGATAGCAGCTGCTGCTAGGATTCTCTGCTGTTCAATCTGTCATACAACATACAAACAAAAATTAAAATAAATATAAAAAATCTTATATTCTATATTTGTATGTATATTTACCTGGAACAATTCATGCAGCTTGTTCTTGAGATAGCAGTACTCATATTCAAGCATCTCCAAGGCTCTTATGCACCTTTTTATCATTAAAAACAATATTCAGAAAACATAAATATATAAATAAAGATGATGATGGGAAAGAAAGAAAAAGGGAGATGCTGAAATAACCTAATATTAGATACGTATATTTATATTATTTATAGTGTACTACCCAGGTCTATTATATTGGTCGGAAGCTTTGCGAAAAGCCACGCAAACGCTTCTAACCCTTTGAGCTCCTATGCTCGAACTGCTTCCCATAAACTGATTCAAATGTATTCCCATCTTCGTGTAGTCCGAGAACTCCTTATCCACTCTTTTTTTTTTATTTCGAAAAAAAAAATAAATGAATAAATAAATCAGAAGAAGAAGAAGAAAAAAAAAGATTGTATATTTAACTATAGTGAAGTATAGAGAAGATGAATTACAATAGTTCTCTGAGGTTTCTGAGGAGCTTCTCGGACTCGTCGAAGTATATGTTGATAACTTCAGAGACGAAGTTGGGAGATGACTCGTCTTGAAGCTGCTGAAGCTGTAAGAACTGCTCGTCTAAAACCCCCTGTATGTAATAAAAAATACAAATTTTACATGCAAACATAAAACAACGTTTCTTGGCATGCATGAAAAAATAAAAAAATATATACGTATAAGAAATCATGAATATTCATAAAATCATCACCTGGTGAAAGAGTAAGGCGAGCAGGCGATTCATGTCGGCCCGCAAACGCTCCACGCTTAGACCCAACATCCACACGGCTAGACCCGTTTTGTCCGATTTTATATATATATATATATATGTTAAACAACTTATATATCAAAAAAGAAAGTAATATATATTAGTGTGACGACGAATGTACTGATCTTGAGTGTTGATCTGTAATAGGGCTTTGTTTGTGGTGTGTGTATTTATAGTGTTTTGTAGTGACTGAGAATTTATGTTTATATATGAAAGCGCAGGGGTGAGGGGCCTATAGATAGCTGCTATTTAATTTTATTTGATAATTTACATTATTATTTATGTATACTATTGTACCATATATACCAATGGGAATGTGACGGATGGTTTTGTTATCGTACCACGGAGCACGTTTCATCATGGCCCGTGCTTTGATTATGGGTTAGGGTTTTGTTGTCCTATTCTTTTCTATCCCTATAATAATTTATTTATCTTTTTGTATGTGGAGACACAACTTTGAGATGAATTTATTTCAGCAATTTAGAGCCAAATATTTGAAATATTAATTCTTAAATCCCACGCCCTTTTATGAATGGGAAAAGTTTCCTGCAACGAGGAAAAAGCGTTGGTGAGGATCGATGAATTTGTAAGGAATTTTTGAGACAAAACCTTTGCCTTATGTGCATTACACTTAAAACTCGCATGTTTTTATATATTGTAATAGAATGCTCTCATTCAAGCTTGGCCGAAGCAAACGAGTTGTCTTTAATTATAAGGTGTGGTTATATACTGCGTTTCGATAATGGGATATGTTTATTACTAAAAACATTCATTTTTTTCTTATAGGAGTGCTGTTAGTAATAACTTTTAAAGCCCTATTTCTGATTTTATATGAGAAAATATTAAAAGAGGACAAAAATAGGTAATACGAAGGGAATGGCGTGCAGAGTACAGGTGCTTAGCTTTTCAGGCGAGTGCGGCGTTTAAAGAACATGTTTCTGGGCTCACCTGAAAAAAAAAATATAAGGAAAAAGTATTTATGAAGCTTATTTTTTTCTTTTATTACCGTTTTTTAACATGAAAATATGAATTTAATATAAAAATAATAATTGTCAGCTCGCCTGTAAATTGAAATTTGGAGCACTGTGTTTGGGCGGCTGCTTCACTGCTCAATAAGGTTTGATCTTTGACAATTCACTTCATATAATAGAAACGTGGTAAATTTTGAAAACTATAAAATATAAAATCAAATTTTCTAAAATATGTATAAGGGAATTGTATTTGCCATCATTTTTGCAATTGCATTATCGTTTTTAGAGAGGGAGAAAAAAAATTGTTGGACTTTATGCTCATAAGACATCTTAGATGCTCATCGTAAAAGTTGATATTGTCTTGAACGTAAATATCCTAAATAAAACCATCTTACAAAATTCATGAGTTTTATTCGACTTTGGCATATAAAAAGATGAAAACCTATCGCACGCTTGCTTAAAAAACGACTACGAATAAAATATTCACCTCGGGACAAAAGGGAAAAAAGGCAATACAATAAAAAGGTGTGTAATAATAATGTAATAAGATTAGAAACAATTGAGGTTAGTCACTCATCATCTACAAAAAATACCTAGATTTCATAATCGTAATCATCAAGCTTGAATGGCTTACTTTACTCCTGGCATTACACTAGGAGCATGCAATTTTTGTTGTACTTTGTTTTATTTAATATTTAACTCGTAGCATTGAAATTCCAAATGTTGGTAGTATTCTTTACAATTTCTGTGTTTTCTTGTAATGCACTACTACTCCAAAGTCCTAATTAACTAATCAACAATCCAATAATTCGTGCGTCATCGAGACAATATAACTATAATATGATAAACTAATAAGTAGTAGTGTAATAATGGATCCATTGCTCGATAAGCCCCAAAAAATGCACAAACTTGGATGAGGACATAATAATTTGTGTACAAAAGATGAAGCTTTAATTCCGCTTATTTTCTTGTACGATAGTTTGTGGTATTCGATTTGGAATACTTAATAATAATGAGAAAATGAATCTATAGTTTTTAAAATATGGTTATTGCATTCATTAATTTCATGTTTCTGGTAGTAAGACCATCTCCAATCGTATTGGAAAACCCAAAAAATATCTTAAAACCACTCCAATCGAATCCAAAAATAAATCCCAAAATGGGTTTTGCTCACTCTCTCTTCCAATAAACGCATTTATGTATTCGAACGCATAAAATGAGTTTTATATTTAATAATTATATTTAAAGTTCTTTTATTTCTTTTAATAATAAAAACGTCCTTATAAAAATAAAATATAAAATCTAAATGGATATTTTTTTTTAAATTATGAAGTTTACTAACAATATTTTTTTTATTTATTTAGATGTAATATAAATGTTATTTTTTAAGTTATAAATTTGTGGGCAATATTTGAAAAGTTGTAAAAATTGATGAGAAGTGAATATTTCGAATACAGTCCTTTGAGTTTGAGAATGTGTTTAACGGTTGGAGAAGAATTACTAGTCCTGTTAAAACGGGCGGGCGGGCCGACGGGCTTAAGAAAGCTAGGCCTGCGCCCACTCACTGGCGGGCCGCGGGCCCGGCGGGCTTAGCCCGCATAAATTAAAAAAATAAAAAACCTGAAAATAAAAATAAATAAATAAATAAATATATTTAATATATTTCAACTTCAGAAAATATCAATTAATTTATCTTTTAATTTTATAAATTATAAAATCTTAACAAAAAATATAAAAAATTATATAATTTATATAAAAAATTATATAAATTATATAATTTTTATATAAATATATAGATTTATCATTTAATATATATTATTTATTATTGGCGGGCCAGCCCACGGGCCTGGAAAATCAGAGCCCGCCCCGCCCGTTTGGCGGGGCGGGGCGGCCCGCGGGCCGCGGGTAATATTGCCGGCTCTAACAATTACTGCATTTTAAATGTGAGAATGAGTTTATGTTTGAAGCTACGTTTTTGGGTTGGAGATGCCCAGCTTAAATAACAACTATATGAATAAGAAAATCAATTTTGATTAAAACAATATATTTGTGACATGCATGCAACCTTAATAAATCCATCTATTGTCATTAGTTTCAAAATGAAACATCACCAGGTATTACATATTTGGGCTTTTGGCATGGATATTAAGGGGATCTCATTTCCAATAAATAAAAATAAGTCACAACCCCCAACAAACAACCTTTTAGAAACATTTGATGAAATAATCAATCACATTAAAAATCACAACTCCCCAACTAAAATAGTTTTCTTTCACAACACCAAAAAAAAAAAAACAAGGCTCTACTCAAGCAACACTTCTAAACAATCAACACATTAGACAATAACAAAAACTTCACACTTTAAAAGTTAAAAAAAAAGTCCCTTATCTTTTCTTGCTATCCTCGTACTTCCCGGCGAGCGAATCGAAAAGCATTCCCGCCCCTACGCCGACTGCTAAGTCGATGCTGTAATGACCCCTCGTGCTTAGCAATCTAATCGTCTGCAATAGGTTCAAAACATCGAAAGAATACGCTAATTCCCAACGATGTCCTCATGTCCAAAGATGCGATGACTGAGGCAGCCACGTGCCCCGAATAGAACAAGAAGAACGAAACGTTGCCCACTGGGAAATCTACCCCCGAGCCCAAGAAATCCTTCACAATTTCAAGATTTAGTTCACACTCATTGTTAGAAATTTTCTAAGCAAGCATCTGTCCTAATGCTGAGATTCTTGATTAATCACAGAAAGAATGAACTCAAATGATTCAAATATATGGGGCCATGGCCATCAAGTGGGCATTGAATGTTCACATGGGAAATAAGAAGACAAAAGAGAAAACTGCTTATATCCCAACAACATATGCATGCAGCAATGAAGAAATAAGGATAAGTGAAATAATTGAAGTTAAATGTGAACCTCAGGCAATGGAAGGTGTGTGACATATCCTAAAATTCCTCTGCATGTGAACATAAACAGAGCTGAGATTGTGGCTCTGGGACGTCCCTCAACTAGCCAAGTCCACAGTATGTAAGCAGTTTGCATTGCCACGAACACCTTGTGCGCACAATTAATGAGCAGAAAAGCATTAAATATCGATCCGAGAATTTCTTACTTTTCAAGTACTTGTAATGTCAGTTTTGGGCAGGCCTAAGAGTAGACATAAATGTAAGGTTCAGGGACAAACAATCAACTCATTTGTTACCACCATGAATTATAATAGTCAAGAATTGAAAAGGGGAAAAAAAGGCTAAATCAAGCAAGTTGCATGTCAACATCCAAGACAGATCAAAATCACGAGCTTTGACACAAATAGGAAAAAAAAATGGCATGTGCAATTTGATCAATATACATCGTACCGTGTTAAGGCCGGCGAGTACGGAATTGAGATTGGGCCTGCCGGCGAGGATGCGGTGGATCCCCTCGGTTGCGGCGAATCCGAGATCGAACGGCTGGGCGGTGGATGGGATCATCTTGAGCGTGTACTCGACGCCCATGAAGAAGAGGAGCGCCCCCGCGAATACGAACGGCACGGGGTGATGACGTGGCAATCCGAACACGTCGGCCGCCGTCCATTTCATGAAATGCGGCTTGGAGATCGACGGCGGCGGCGATGGCGTCGATTTTCTATTCATCGTCGCGCTGTAAACGCCGTTAGCGTGGCTGCCGTTAGTTAGCTGCTTGTTGCTCTTGGGGGATGAACGGAGGCGTTGGGAAGCTCCGTTCACTGCCATTTTCCGAGGAATATATTGTCTGTTTTTGCAGTGAGTTTCGTGCGTGTAAATTTATGTACGTTGAAAAGGAGAGACTTTTTATGCAAAGGACGGAGAAAACGAGGTTGGTTGGGGGGAGGGCAGTTTGGTCTTTTGTCAATAAATATTGGTGTGACTTTTACAATTTTCTGTTTTTTGTTTGATTGCACTATTTACGTCTAAATTTTAATTGGTTAACAGAATAATATTAGTAAACGTAAACTCCACCTCATGCCACTGTTTTCCTAATTTTTCGCATTGAAATATTGACTGATGTTGGCAAAACACAACTTCATAAACACGTATTCTTTGTATTCTGTATATAAACGACCCGGCCAAATTATAATTTGGGTCACTAACTAAACATGTTTTCGTTTTCGGATCGCTATGTTTGAACATTGCAAAACTAGGTCACTAACTATGTATATCTTAACAAAATTAGGTCACTGGTTGATTATCCGGCAAAAACTGCCGGAAAACTGACGTGGCCGCTGAGCCACATCGGATTTTCCGTTGATTTTCACCAGAAAACTGACCGGTGACCTAGTTTTGTTAAGGCATACAAGGTTAGTGACCTAGTTCTGCAATTATCAAACCAAGTTGGTGAGGGATTCATTGAAGAAAGGCTTGATAGAATACTCTGCTCCCCAGGTTGGATTTTAGAGAATCCCAGCTCCCACGTCTTACATGTTGAAAGACATTCCTCGGACCATTGTATGCTTATCCTTCAGGCCAACCATCAACACTCCTCAAGAAAAAGAAGATTCCAATTCGACCCTAGATGGCTGAAAGAGCCTGATGTGAATGAGGTGGTTAAGAGAGCCTGGAATATTCAAATAGAAGGCAATCCTCATTTCAGACTTATATCCAAGATAAAAAATTGTCGATTTGAAATTCTGAAATGGAGTTCGACCGGCAGATTCAACTCTAGGAAGAATATTGACCGAATAAACCAAATGCTATCTGACCTTACAGCGGAAGGAGGTTTCAGGAATTGGGAGCAATGGAGATCGTTGAAGATTGACCTTTGTAGAGCTTATAAAGAGGAGGAGCTTCATTGGAAAGTAAAATCAAGGAACCTCTGGCTTAAGGAAGGTGACAGAAACTCAAAATTCTTCCATGCAACCACAATTCAAAGGAGAACCCACAACTCCTTTGCCAATCTTCTCAACAAAGAAGGCAATAAATGCGGCTCAAACGAGGAAATTCTTGAGGTTGTGATTGACTTCTACCAAGAGCTTTTTACATCTTCTCAGCCACAACATGTGGAAGATGCTGTCATGGGGATCCCAAGCTCAATAACAGCTGAAATGAATCAAAAGCTATCTGCCCATGTTACCGAGGATGAAATAAATAAGGCTCTCTTTTCAATGTGTCCAACTAAAGCTCCAGGTCCGGATGGTATGAACCCCTTGTTCTTTCAAAAGTTTTGGGATGTTACTAAAAGAGATATATGCTTATCTGTCCATAACTTTTTTAAGCACAGGAAACTTCTTAAATCCATCAACCACACATTGATTTCCTTGATCCCTAAAGTTCGGAATCCCGCAGTGATCTCTCAATACCGGCCTATTAGTCTGTGCAATGTGAGCTATAAGATTATTTCTAAGATTCTGACTGAGAGATTAAAGCCCTGTTTGGATACCATTATTAGCCATAACCAAACGGCTTTTGTTGAGGGTAGAAACATCCTTGATAATGTGACAATTGCTCATGAATGCTTCCATTATATTCACTCAGTGAGGAAAGGTAAAAAGGGGGTCATGGCTATTAAACTTGATCTTGCCAAAGCATACGATAGGGTTGAATGGTGCTTCTTAACCCAACTCTTGCTTAAGATGGGTTTCTGCCAAGTCTTTGTGGAATGGGTGAATGTGTGTTTGAGCTCAACATCGTTTTCCTTCAATATCAACGGATCACAATGTGGCTATCTGTCGCCTACTCGGGGGATTAGGCAAGGAGATCCCATATCTCCATTCTTGTTCCTAATCCTTTCTGAGGCATTCTCTAATCTCATCGTGCAAGCTATTCGAGTAGGCAGATATAAAGGCATCAAAACTTGTAGAAAAGGGCCTATAATCTCTCACCTATTTTTTGCAGATGACTCATTGCTTTTTTGTGAAGCCGAGGTGGAACAGGCCAAAGTGATCCAAGAAATCATCACTTCATTCTGCCAAGTTTCAGGTCAAAAGGTTAATTTGGAAAAGTCGGCAATTTTCTTCAGCAAAAATGTTGGGCAAGAGACTAAAACTCAAATTCTTGAGGTGTTACAAGGCATCAAGGAAGAATCTAAAGTTAGGCACCTTGGCCTACCATTGGTGGTTGGTAGATCAAAGAGAGAAACTTTTAACTTTGCTGTGGAAGCTGTTAAGAACAAGGTTTGTAATTGGGGCTCTCTTCTACTCAACTGTGCCGGGAAACATACATTGATTAGGTCGGTTCTTAACTCTCTTCATGTCTATGTTATGAGTTGTTTCAAACTCCCTATCCATACTTGCAAGGAAATTACCCGAAGGGTCATGAACTTTTGGTGGGGTGTTAAGGAACATGGTGGCCAAAAAATTCATTGGAAATCCTGGCAGTCACTTACGGAGGACAAGGAAGCTGGGGGATTGGGATTTCAGCACACTCAATCATTCAACGATGCATTGTTGGCTAAGCAGCTTTGGAGAGTTATCTCCAAGCCAAACTTACTTATGGCAAAGGTCTTGAAAGCTAAGTATTTCCCTGAAGGAAACCTCCTTGCTGCTCGTATACCTTCTACTGCATCATGGCTTTGGAAGTCTTGGAACCATGCTAGACCTTTACTTTCCCAAGGCTGCGATGATCACATCGAAGGATCGCTCCCTGGTAGACTTCGATGGAAGTGGGATAAAAAAGGTGTTTTTACGGTGAAATCGGCATACCTGAAGTTGGTGGAAGCTGTGCACTCTGGACCGGAATGTAGTGATCGGGGCCAAAAAATGAAGCGCTTATGGAGATTCATTTGGAAGATGAAAATAAAAAACAAGCTCAAACATTTTTTGTGGCGTTGTATCCACAATATTCTGCCAACGAACACTAACCTTAGGAAGAAAGGTGTGGATATTGACCCTATCTGCCAGATTTGTGGAGAGGAAGAAGAAACTATGGAGCACCTGTTCTTCAATTGTCCCAAAGCAGCCAGGACTTGGAAGGTGGCGCCAATCTCGTGGAACCACTCTCAATCAACAATGGGCTCTTTTCAAGACTGGTGGGGATTCATTTGTTCAGGGCCTAAATCTGAAGTTTATATTCATAGAGTTCAGCTCTCTGTTTATGTGCTTTGGATGTTGTGGAAAACAAGAAATCTGTGGGTCTTCAAGAAGGAATGGCGAGAAGAGAAGGTTGTCATTGATTTGGCTTGTGACGAATGGAAGGAATACTCGATGGTGTTGTGATTTGTTTGTTTGGATGTGCTTTTCTTGTCTTCTTCCTTGATTTAGTAGGGTAATTTACCAGTGCAAGATCAAGGAGCTCGGAGGGATTTCTTTTGTCTTCGACGTTCCAAACCTGGAGTCGGCCGCACCTTGTTGGTTACTCAATTTTGGAGGCGTTTCCTTTTGTCTATCCCATTTTATTCCGAGTGTGCGAAGTTTTGTTTTGAGCCACCTCTTTAGTCTTGTGTTGTGAGGATATCTGTTCCTCGTCGTCGTCTGCCCACTGTGATGTTTACTAATAGTTGGGCCCCATTGGCTATTAAGCTGCTTGTACATACTTTTTGATGGAATATATTACGCAATCGTTTTGGAAAAAAAAAAAAAACGAAAACATGTATAATTAGTGACCTGAAATTATAATATTGCCTAATTGTCCTCATTTTTACTATTTTTGTTACACGTATATTATCTCTCGGTAATTCCACGAATGATTAAATGTTAAGACATTTGAGTTATTGATTGATGGACATTCAACGGGAATTGCGGCTACGAATCATTGCAGATATATAGTTGGGAGATGGCATCCCTTTTCATTTTGTAATAAAAGAACGAGTACAAATTGAATTAAAGTAGTAATAATTCGTTGGCTTGTGAAGGGTTGCAATTCAAGCTGTCATGGTCGAGAAAACTATTTGTATTCGTCTATAAATATATATCTGATTTAATTTTGTAGTGCAAACGGTCATCGACTAGTTTTTTTTCTTGGACTTCGATATTCTTTTTTTTTTTATTATTTGGAGTGATTATTTTTATCTTTTTATCAAAAATAATAAATAATAGGAAGTGTTGTATGATATCCCAGTAGCAACCTAAATAGCTCTAACCTTTTCACCATCTTCACTTTAAAAATCCACCTCATCTTCTCCTCCTCGTCCCTTAATGAAACAAAATAAATATATTTACTGGTTAAGTATTATGGGAGTGACATTACTTCAATTATATATGTTAGCCAAACATTTCAATTTCCTTTTCAATGGAAACGTCGTAGTCCAATAAACTGTTGAAGTCATTGTAACATCAAGATCATTCAGCTAGGTTGAGAAAGTGAGAGACACATACATTACATATGAAGTGAGTTTTCCTTTACTCATGATCATTTTCCATCTAATTTTTCTTATAGATATATCTAATTAGATATTATAGCTTATTGGCGAAACAAAAGAAAAAAGATGCTCTCCTTATGACACATTCTTGTTCACCAACACTTCTTCTTACACTGCGCTTCTTCATATAACATACAATACGTGAATATTGAACACAATATATATATATATATATATAGATATATATATGTTATATATACTCGGTAACGAGAAAGGAAAGAAATGATGTTAATTTTCTACATCACAATAACGTGTGTAATATATATTTATGCATTTAGGCATGCATTATGAGTGCTGTCCTACCTGTTGCATTGGGTTGTAATAGAACTCGATCAATCTACATTATTTTTTTTACTTTAATTAGTTTTTTTAAGAATAATAAAAAATATAAATGGCGCAGATGCAATGAACTGATAGAAAAAAGGGCCATCGCAGAGCAGAAAAGCATGTCCTTGTATATATGTCTACAAACTCACTTCCTCTTATTGCAATATATATTAGATCCTGAAAGAACATTGCCATGTCTTCCCACAACTTTCTTGAACTTCTTAATGCAAAATTAACATTGTATTATAATACAAGAAGTTCAAGAAAGCTGTGGAAAAGCATGACTACCAGGATGGAGATTATTCATCTCAATTCTCCAAAAGAATAAAAAAAATATATGCAAAAAAACGGCTGACAGCATGGAAAGGTCAAAAGAAGTAAATCTGAGAAGTAAATACCGTAATTATAGCTAAATACCGTAAGGATTGATTATAGGAAGAAATCTGAGAGAAAGAAAAGAAAAGAAATGCCATGTGTGAGAGTGAGCTAGTGGGTTGGGGAAGCAAAAGTAGTAAAGACCATGGGAGACAAAGGGTTATGTGAGGAGGGCAATGATATTTATAACATAAACAAGGAAGAAGTACTATACTTATATGTTAGTGCATTACATACTGAACTAAATATAGAATAAATAACAATATGTCACAGTAAGGTAAGGATGAATGAAGGACCACTAGCTAGTGATATCTTGCATTGCTAGATCAGCTATATTAATTCACACGCAATAATCTATTACGATATCTTTTTTTTAAAAAAAAAACATGAAGCTTTAGCAGAACGTGGAGGGAAGAAAGGTTGTAGGGTTTCCCATTAACGTTTTCTTGGTTGCTGCTGTAATATACATACAAAGATATGAAAGTACATGTGAGGTACTACACATATATGTACTTACACAAACATGCAAATTTCACACATTAGTGCGTGTTTGATCTGTTTAGAAGATTAACAGAATGAAGAAAGGACGAGAAGATTATGATTATTTCAAGAAACTACGATATATGTTTGATGTGTATTCTTACTTGTCTCTCCTCTTATTGAAGGTTATCAAATCTTAAGTCCGTGTTTGACTTATATCTTGTCCAAAACAGAGCACAGATGGACTGGTGAAAGAAAAGCTTCTTAAGAGCCTCAAAGCTCAAATAAAGACCGTAACTTTAATTCGAATGATATCAAATGCAAATCAGCCAACGATGTCCCAGTTCTTTGGAATTTTAGTTGGTTTAGATGTAATTCTCTGCAATTTTCAGGTCTTTGTGATGATGACAGTGAAACGTCAAATGTACAAAGAATACTATTTGTCTTTTAAAAAAAATAATAAAAAACAAAAATACTTTTCTTGGGCTTATTATTACACGAATAGCCGTTATGGCACGAATGATCCGTGAACATCCACATGTAATGGTCCAATAGTTTGCATTTCAGAACCTGAACTAGTCTGACATCTTCGAACACTATTTCACTTCAGTTGGGACAAAATTCCAACTCTCATATGCTAAATTTAGAGCCGAAATGGAGTTTCAACTGAAGCTGAATCATAATAATACAAAAAAAAAAAAAGCATACATAATACGCAAAGAGAAAACCAACCAACACAACAATGGCTTCCTCTTCTTCTAAACAAGCAGTAGATGAGAGAACGGCTGATGATATCAGACAAATCGAAGAAAGACTGAAACTGCTAGAAGAAGAAGCTGATGGGCTAAAGAAGTCTCTACTACAGAGCGTGGAAGAGAGGACAAAGCTTCTAGCTGAGATTTACCGACATTTCGAGATCGCAAAGTGTTCAACAGAAGTTCGAAGAGGAGAAACACCACTCTTTAAGGTTGCTCTGCTTTTGCCTGCCTTCTTCCATAACCTCCTTTCTATGCTATGCTCTGCTCTTCACACTGTTCTTAGTTGCAGAATGAAGCTGGCCTCTCCCAAATACTATGCCATGAATCAAACCCATCACTCGTCAGAAGGAAATTCAACAACTTGTTGGGAAATTCAATGTAATTAGTTAGACCTCTTACAACAATAGTTAGAGTTAGCTATCAAGAAGCAGTTGAACAACCTGAGATATATCATTACACACTGCATAGTAGTTCATTTCATCGTACAACAAGACAGAACCCAACCCATATAACAAAAAGCAAAGAAGAACACAACCGAAAAAAAACTTACGATAATCACATCTCCCCGCGATAGCCGCCCGAGCCAAAGTAATCCCTCCTCGAACTAGCGATCTGCATGCTCTTTTGGTGCTCAAGCTTGGGGCAATCGCTAATACGATGACCCAATCCACCGCAGTAAGCACAGCCCTTGACACCACTAGCACTAGCAATCGCCTCAGCGTCTTCCAAAGGATCGTTGAGCTCAGATAAAACAGGGGGAATCCTCTGCTTCGCCTCTTGCAGCAGATGCTTGAGGTCGAGCAGAGTAGTCTCGCTCTGATTCTTATTGATGAATGTCGTGGCAATCCCAGTCTTACCGCACCGACCCGTCCTCCCAATTCTGTGGACGTAGTTCTCTATCTCGGCGGGCATGTCGTAGTTGATGACGTGCTGAATGTCGGGAAAGTCGAGGCCCTTTGAGGCCACGTCGGTGGCTACCAACACGTCCTTTTTTCCTGCCTTGAAAGAGGCGATGGCATACTCTCTTTCTTCTTGGTCTTTCCCTCCGTGGACTGCGACTGCCTCGACGCCCTTTAGGAGGAGGTATTCGTGGATGTCGTCGACGTCTGCCTTGTTTTCGCAGAATATGAGGACGGGCGGTGGGGTTTTCTGAAGGCATTCGAGGAGGTAGACGATTTTTGCTTCTTGCTTGACGTATTCGACTTCTTGGATCACGTCGAGGTTGGCTGCACCGGCCCGGCCCACGTTTACGGTCACGGGCTTGACAAGGGCGCTTCGGGCGAAGTTTTGGATCTTCGTGGGCATGGTGGCTGAGAAGAGAAGGGTCTGTCGTTGTGCCTTGAAGTGGTCGAAGACTTCCCTTATGTCGTCTTCGAAGCCCAGGTCCACCAGGCGATCGGCTTCGTCCAGCGTCAGGTAACTGCAAAATACCCCCATACGGTGAATATTTGTATGGAGGAAGTTGGAAACATGAAATGAAGTTTTCTTGAGAACTAGAAAAGGTTATAACTCGTCGGTTTGAATCATTTTAATGATTCGATTTACTGTACAGGTAGTTCTATGCCTTCAATTGAATCAAGTTTGATATTCATTCATCCAGAAACAAAATTCATGTTTCCATGAGTCAGCATTCAGTTGAATACTCAAATCAAGATACTTAGTCGTCTTTGATCTTAGAGTTTGAAAAGCCAGTTCCATGGAATGTACAACCATAAATTCAGAAATAAATGCAAGAAAGTTTATTAATATAAAAGAACAACGACAGAAAAGAATGAAATTTGGTATACAAGAGAGGGAGAAAATACAAGTATCTTCTTACCGACAGCTATCGAGGTTCATTTTCTTCTTCGCCAGCATATCCTTAAGCCTCCCAGGAGTGGCAACCACGATGTGAACTCCTCTCTTCACAACGTCGAGCTGCGACTTCATATCAACTCCACCTATGCAGAGCAAAGGCCTCAATTCTGGATAACCCGCCTCCTTCATCGACTCAAGAAACTCCTCCACAACCTCGTACGTTTGCCTCGCCAATTCCCTCGAAGGGCAAACGATCAACCCAAAAGGTCCCTCCCCAGGAGAAATGGGCATCATTATCTCTTCTTGCAAACCAATCATAATTAGGGGCAACACAAAAACAAGCGTCTTCCCTGAACCAGTAAAAGCTATCCCAATCATATCTCGCCCAGTCAAAATAACAGGTAATCCCTGGACCTGTATAGGCGTGGGCTGAACGATACCCTTAGCCTTCAACTTCTTCAAAATCGGCTCGGGAAATCTCATGTCCTTGAAGTTCTTAATCGGAGGAGGGATTTCTTCACCGTCGACGATGATGTGCCACTGCCTCCTTATCGCGTCGCACGCCTTGCTTGACATTCTCCTGATATGCAACGGAGGTTTCCAGCCCGTCAACAAGGGCTCGGAATAAGTGATTCCTTTCGCCAGCTCACGAACCGACATTAAAGTCTTCCTATCGGAGAGATGCTCAATCATCTCCTTCTCTTGCATTATGATCTGCTCGGTCTGAGTCACCTCGGGCTGCTCTTTCTTGAGCTGCGTGGCTTTCACGAGCAAACTCGGCTTAGCTTCGATTTGCTTCTCCTTCTCCATCTCTTCTTCGATTGCAGAAACTTTGCCCTTTCGCTGGAGAATCTTCTGCGCTTCAAGGGCACGGCGTTTCGCCACGGGGACGTACTCGACATAGCCGTCGTCCTCTTCCATCATCATGTCAACCGATCTACGGAGTTTTAGTAGCTGATTTGGGGAAACAACGACGGCGGCCGCTTGGCTGAGGCGGTGGTTTGATTAGGGTTTTGACGACGGCTTATTATCTCCGATCTTTGATTTTACGCCGACGATGGGAATTCTATTTTATCGTTTGGATAATATAATATACACTTTTATTTCTACGGTTTCCTTAAAATGCAATGAAGAATGAAGTATGTAATTTTTCATGATTAATTTATATGATTAAATGTCCAATATCCATTTTTCCCCCTATTTTCTGAATTTTATGATTATGGAATTAAAATAAAATCAGTTCCACAGTCGAAAACTAATTATTCTTCAATTGTTAGTCGGTTATCTAATCGATACCATCAAATAAGATACAAAAATGCATCTCCCACAAAAAAAAGGTATATCCAAAGCGTTTTGGGCGATTATGTCACACGCAGTCTAAAAATGATGAAAGTAAAAAAGAATGGTAAAAGCAAGAGTTTTAACATTTGAGAACGAAATAAAAACTTATATATATATATATATATATAGTTTATATATATATATATGTTCTTGGCCCAACTAACTTGCAAGAAAACCAACCTTTTTACCATCACTTTTTCTTCTTCGACGGCCGACTACCTTCATCTTCATCATCACTATCTTCGTCATCACTATCATCATCATCATCGTCGTCATCATCTTCATCATCACTATCATCATCATCATCTTCTTCTTCATCATCATCATCATCATAACCACCTTGATTTGCTCCAAGCTCATCATCAGAATCATCATCTTCATCATCATCATCCCCATCTTCATCATCATCGTCCTCATCATCATCTTCGTCTGTGCTTTCACCATAATCTTCGGGTACCTCGGATTCTAAAGCTTCTTCTTCGACGTCGCCGCCGATTGGTAATCTGAGCGTCGAAGTAGCAGTTCAAGGATAACCCACAAAAAAAGAAGGCAATGTCTAAAAACCAAGAATTCTGTGTTGTTAAGAGATTAACCTTCTGTTTGCGTGTGAAGAAGTCAGTGTCAGTCTGTTGCTTTCAGCATGAAAAGCCCAAACCTGGGAATGATTCATATCACAATATCGACGAGGAAATTAAGCAGCATTCTTAATCGAATTCATATCTGACAAGGTCATAGAACTAAAGAACTACCCAATAGAATATATTTAGCTATAATTCCTGGAGTATCAACAATGGAGGTGGAGCTATATAACGAGTCAAGATAATTTATGGTAGGCAACCAGGAACATTTTGGGATAATCTCAATAGCACAGAAAATTTCTATCAACAGAAAATCCCAGTGTCAAGAACCAAACATATTCAAATCCCCTGTAGAAAACAGAGTAAGGAAAGAAATACAGAGCAAATTAACACAAAACTGAAGCAAAGAGCTTACACGGGCCATTAAATTTCAAGAAAGGCAGCGCAGAATCGAAGAAGAAAAACAGTGTAAAGGGGTGAGTAGTACCAAGAAAACAAGCAAGAGCAGAGATTTCTGAGCACCCAAGAATAATTCAAGAGCTAAGCCGCCCATCAGTCCCTGCGCATATGAAAAGTTGCTGCAAGTTTTCCCCGACTCCATGGCTTTATGGGCTTTTCGCCTGTAAATAATAAAGGCAGGGATGTGAGAAGAGAGTGGCCAAAGGTGAATTCGAAGAAGGGTTTTGATTGTTGCAAGGGAGGGAACAAAACGAAAGACCTTTAGCTAGGCTAGGGTTTGGCTATCTTAAGAATTTTAAATTTTTTAGAAAAGAAAGAATTTATTTATTTTTAAGCGAAAGAGAAAAAAATAAAATGAGAAAAACAGAAACCAATAATAGGGCTCTGCTCTTCAGTCTTCACTCTATCCACAAAAATGCTTTAGACAGAGTCAATGTGATTGAAATAATTTCTTTCGCTCTTCGCAGTTCCGTCGTGTCTATGAATGATGTATGATATGGAATTACAGTGAGCACCCTTTCGTCTTAGCAGCATCAATGGCTGATCTATTCCGTGTAAGAAATCCCAACGCTAACAACTTCAGCTTGCATTTCTTTCTCCCTTCAAAGCACTGTTCATCTTTGCTTGTTCATTCCAATAATCCAAGGATTTTAAATGGGATAGTAATTCGAAGAAGGAGAAGATCGTCACCACACCTTAGTGTGAGATGTGAAGCTTCATCGCAGCCACCTTCTCCGACAAAACTTGATGTCATTTCGACTCATGGTAATCCCAAATCATATACATAATCTGACATTTTCACTTCACTCTCGTTTTAGCTCAAACTTGTTGATACTGTAATGTTTTTTGCATGAAAGAAAACTGTATCTGAAAAACTTCATCTTTTAATGATGGGCAGAGCATAGAGATGGCAGCGTTGTGTTTCGATTTGGGGACCCAAGTGAGGTAGCGAAAGACGTCGAAGCAGAAAAAAAACCCGAGATTTCGAATGAGGAAGATGAAGATGGGACTGTCCAAGAATCAGGAGATGATGCAGTAGAGGAAGAAGATACAGAAGTTAGTGATCATATTTCACCCATTGTTGATACTAAATCTCATACTAATGCCAAGACAGAGAATAATTCAGTTGTGGCCATATCAGAGGCTTCCATTGAAGAGGCTGAAGTTGATTCAATTCCTAGTTTTGATATAGAAAAGGAAGAACAAGTTTATAATGGACTTATTAACGAGGAAGTCGAGATTTCAAGTTCGGAGAACGCCCCTTTGCTTGAATCGTCTGAGGAAGCTACAGACGATGTTGTAATGGACAGTAATTTTTCTGGGACTGATGTTATTACAGAGGATGTGGATGAAGTAACAAATGAGCAAGCCTTACAAGACACTGTCCAACATGAGAAGATGACCGACTATGATGATGAAAGTGAGACAAGTGATATTTCTGCTGTTGGGGAGGAAGACTTAATGTCCATTAATGGGCATGTCAACGACGATGATGAGGCGCAAACTTCTTATACAGAGAATGAAATCAAGGACGAGGTTGTTGAAGATGAGAGCGAAAACGGTTTGATTGAAACCTTGGAAGAATGTGGCGTTGAGAGCATCGGATCATCGCCTGAAATCAAAGAGGCGAAAGACACTCGAGAAACAGAGGAGGATCTAATTCTGGTTAGTGAGTCAGTTCATTTGCTGCTATCGACCATCTAATTGAAAATTCCTAAAGTTAGCATTTAGTGCTTCTGATTCTTCAGGTTGAGAGCTTAACGCAGAACTCAAGCGTGGGATTGGAACCAAACATCGACAAGGAAACTGATTTTGACGCATTGGAAGAATCTAAAGGCGTCGAAATCACCCAATCATCGCCTGCAATCGAAGAATCGAATGAAGAAACTCAAGAAACAGAGGAAGGTCTAATGCTGGTTAGTGAGTCAGTTCATTTTCTGCAATTGACAATCTATTCGACAATCCCTTAAGTTATTAGCGTTTAATTTTCTGATTCTTCAGGCTGACAGCTTAACGCAGAACTCAAGCGTGGGATTGGAACCAAATCTCGACGTGGAAACTGATATCGACGCATTGGAGGAATCTGAAGGCGTCGAAAGCATCCAATCGTCGCATGCAATCGAAGAGTCGAATGAAGAAACTCAAGAAACCGAGAAAAGTCTAGTGCTGGTTAGTGAATCAGTTCATTTATGTAACCCACAAACATAAGTCTTTTGTCATGTTAAAACACTTGCTTTACTGCTGTCTTAAGGTTGACATCTTTCCACAAGATTCAATCGTGGGATCAGAAATAACCGAAGAGGAGGACAATGGTGTTCTAAGCATCGACCCTATGCAAGAACCGAGAGATGCAGTTGCAGAGATAGAACCTTCTGAATCCTCCATAGATAGGTTTCTTCTTCTCCTCTACCCTCAAATTCAGCCCTGAATTTGTTAGCTTCGCCTAATAAGATCGTTCTTTAACAGCCGTGAAATAGCTAGTTCAAGGCTCGTTCTTTCTTCGGGCGCAGCTGTTTTGCCACATCCTTCTAAGGTATGTAGTGAAAACAGTCGATCTTCCCCTTTAAGCTCGAGCTTTTTTTTCTTACATGCATCGAGAAAAACGGTAAGTAATTCGAGAAAAAATATTAAATCCCAGGCGTTGACAGGTGGAGAGGATGCATACTTCATCATGGGCCAAAATTGGCTCGGCGTGGCCGACGGTGCTAGCCAATGGTCCTTCCATGGGACCAACCGTGGACTCTATGGGCTCGAGCTAATGATGAGCTGTCAACGGCTCGTCTCTGATTCAACCGCCGCTGTCCACGGGCCGACCGAGCTACTGAGCCGTGCTGTAGCCGAGCTGCAGTGCCACGGCTCATCGACGGCTACGATCGCTCGGCTCGACGGTCAGGTAAAAACGTACATCGTTATTGCTGCTTATATGCAAAGGTTTTTAACGTTACTTTTTTTTTTCTTACAGGCCCTTCAAGTGGCTAACATTGGAAACTCGGGATTTATCGTCGTAAGGAACGGTTATGTCCACGCAAGGTCTTCTCCAATGCTCCACGCTTTTCACTTCCCTTCGCAGGTCGAACGAGGAACCGATCCCTCTCTCCTCGTAGAGGTACGAGAATTTTTTATCGATGTGAAAAAGTTCTGAACGTGAGATGTTTATTTAGGGTTGGTTATTTTCCCTGTCGTGTAGCTTAGGGGGTATAGCATAGCATTATGGGGACAGAGAATTTAGATATCGTCATTGTACGGACCATAGCTTTCAAAATTAAGCAATTTAAGGACATTATATGACGTAACCCTAGATATTGTTCTGAAAATTGATCAACTATTAAAGTTATTTTCCGTATGATGACACCCCATAAGACGCCGGGACGCTAGACTTTGGGCAAAATTTAGGGTTCCGTCGTATGATGTTCCTAAATTGATTCATTTTGAAAGTTAATGTCCTTATAATGCTAAACAGCCCATAAAATTTATAAAGCCATTTGGTTTTCTTTCAGAACTACCGAGTGGACTTAGAGGAAGGCGACGTGGTCGTGACTTCGACGGACGGGCTATTCGACAATTTGTTCGACGACGAAATCTCAGCCGCCGTCGCAAACTCGCTCGACGAATACGACAAATCGCCAAAGGTATTGTGAGGCGTCGAATCTATTGACTATCGACTTGTAATAACAAAAAACTAACATGTGATGTGTAGGAAATTGCGGAGATGTTGGCGAGGAGGGCGCAAGAAATAGGTTTGTCGGGCTCGGGCCGAAGCCCGTTTGCCGAAGAGGCTCGAAACGTCGGGTTTTCGGGATACGAAGGCGGCAAGCTCGACGACGTGGCAGTTATCGTATCGTTTGTCGAGAAACAGTTGTGAACTTAAAAAAAAGGACCATGTAATAAACAATCATACATAATTCTATATATTATATTTTCTTCTAGTCCTAAATCATGAACACTAGGAAGAGATTATGGATTGAAAAAAAAAAAAGTGAAGATTTGACAGATATTTAACTAAAACTGGCATAATCAACAAGGTAATAAAATCTAATTAATCAACTTCCTTACAACAAACGATTCTGGCAATATGATAATTAATATATCCCTTCCAGGCACCATCCAAGTAATAAAAAGTTGAAACTTTTCAATGATGGCTGAAACAAAGAACCCCAACAAAAAAAAAAGAAAGAAAAATGGGAGCCAAGCTATATCTGCTATGGTTCCTCGTAATCCTTCTTCAATCTGCTTCTGCCAAAGTTCATCGTCACAAGTTTGTGGTATAACCCTTCACATTCTTGATTAAAAAACTTAATCTCTGTTTTATTACAAAGTACAAATAATCTCATTGCATATGCTATGCTGCAGTTGAAGTCTTCTTCTTACACAAGGCTATGCAGCACCAAGAAAATCCTCACAGTCAACGGGAAATTCCCGGGCCCCACCCTAAAGGCCAACAGAGGAGACACCATAGTCGTCGATTTCCACAACGGCGCAGATTACAACGTAACCCTTCACTGGTCCGCGTCAACTCTCATTTTCTTCTTTTTTTTTTTAATTACCATCGCCGTGTTTTTCTTTATTCACTCATGCGAAATGTTGTTGTCCAAAAGGCACGGAGTGAAGCAGCCGAGAAATCCATGGTCGGACGGCGCAGAGTACATAAACCAGTGCCCCATAAGGCCGGGAAAGAGCTTCACTTACGAAATTCAGCTGACCACCGAAGAAGGGACCGTTTGGTGGCACGCGCACAGCGGATGGGCTCGAGCCACGGTTCACGGGATGATCATCGTTTACCCGAG
Organism: Craterostigma plantagineum; assembly: GCA_027422505.1. Lineage (NCBI taxonomy): Eukaryota > Viridiplantae > Streptophyta > Magnoliopsida > Lamiales > Linderniaceae > Craterostigma > Craterostigma plantagineum. The sequence goes on from JAPQWV010000005.1 coordinate 2,244,091, forward strand.
GGTCGGGACGAGCTACCCTTTCCCCCGGCCCTACGCCGAGCTTCCCATTATTCTAGGTAATATCGTTTTCTTCTCGTCGAATCTTGATCGCCTCGCCTAGAAATTTAAGCTTGAAGATAGTGCATATTTTAGATTTAGGTTAGTTTTATTGGCTGATTTCTTTTATATCTAGCCCTAAACGTGAGATTTTCAATTAGTGTGGTAGTGAACTATGGCTCCGTGATCAGATATCATGTTGAATGGCAACTTCGCCCAAAAGTTAAGTTTGATGTCATGAAGGTGAATGGTGGAAAGAGGACGTAATGGAAATCTCGGGAAACGCCAACAAGACGGGCGGCGAACCGATATTGTCCGATGCTTACCTCATCAACGGACAGCCTGGCGATCTGTATCCATGCTCGAAACGAAGTAAACATGCTTTTTTAATCTGAGTGAACAACTATTTCACCTAAGCTTGAAGGGACTGTATCATATTTTAAATCTTGTTTAGTTGCAATTTGTCGACGTCTCTCACCGCTCATTTCACGTACGTACGTAGGGACGTTTCGGACGAGCGTCGAGCCCGGGAAAACCTACCTCCTCCGTATCGTGAGCGCGATCATGGACGAAGACGTCTTCTTCTCCGTCGCGAGCCACAAGCTCGTCATCGTAGGAACCGACGGGTTCTACACCAAACCCTTCAACACCAACTACATAATGATCGCCCCAGGACAATCCATGGACGTCTTACTACTCGCCGACCAACCCCACAACAACAATTCCTATTACATGGCCGCCCGAGCCTACGCGAGCGCCCTCGGGGCGGGATTCAACAACTCGACAACGACGGCCATCTTACAATACCACGAAATGAAGTCGCCTCCGCTACTACCGAAACTCCCATACTACAACGACACGTCAGCGTCGACCGCATTCACGAGGAGACTGAGGAGCTTAGCCAGCAAAGAACACCCAGTCGAAGTCCCGAGGGAAATCGACACGCACTTACTCATCACCGCCTCGGTAATATTAAATTTCATTATTGGGCCGGCTCACATAGGATGAGACATATCCCATATAAGAGATGATGTTACATCCTAAAACCAATTGGTGATAGATGGAGTGGCTCATCTACTTATATACTAGTCCAACTCTTCTCAATTAACCGATGTGAGACAGATATGAGTTATTTAGGGTTCTCATTCTTAACAGGTAAACCTCGTGAACTGCACGGAACCCTCGCCGTGCAACGGTCCTTTCGGCAAGAGATTCTCCGCGAGTTTAAACAACGTGAGCCTTGTCGTGCCATCAACCGACGTCCTCGGCGCTTATTACAACCATATTCGCGGAGTCTTCGAGCCAAATTTCCCGAGGAAGCCGCCGAAGGCGTTCGACTACACGGGCGGGAATTTGCCCGGGAGCGTTCTTACGCCGGGATTCGGGACGAGGGTCCTCGTCCTGGAATACGGCGCACGCGTGGAGATGGTACTGCAGGGGACTAACGTGTTGGCGAGCGATAACCATCCGATTCACATGCATGGGTATGATTTTTACGTGGTGGGTGGGGTTTCGGGAATTTCGACGGGGAAAAGGATTCGTTAGGGTATAATCTCGTGGATCCTCCTCGGGAAACGACCGTCGGGATTCCGAAGAATGGATGGGTGGCGATTAGGTTTAGGGCCGATAATCCCGGCGTTTGGCTCATGCATTGCCACCTTGAGAGGCATCAGAGCTGGGAAATGAGCGCAGTTTTGCTTGTGAAGGATGGTCGTGGCGGTGGTGGTGCTAAGATGCGCCCGCCGCCGAGAGAGGTGCCTAAATGCTGAGACAATACGTGTTATGGTTATCGTTTTCTCTTAATAAAGTATGTTGGTGTGAGCGATAATTTGAATTCTTTTTAGTTAAATAAATTACGAATTAGGCTTAAAATATTGGAAAAAATTGACAATAATAATCCAACCTATCAGTTCTCCGCTCAAAATAAACCCAACTATCAATTATTTCAGAATAATCTTAACTTCATAGTGAGTCTTCGGAAATTGCACCAATGTCACTTGAAACTTGTTTAGCAGGTAATTTTTTTTTATTTTATTACCTATATATCTTACGATAATTTTTCAAAATAAAATTAGTAAAATCAGATTTTTTATATTTTAAATATCATTTGAGTTTTTGTTACGTATTAATTAATGGCGGCCAAAGTGGCGATTAGTCTAAGTTTTATTATTTAGATTGATTTATAGTATCTGAAGAAAAATAAATACATAAAAAAATTCACATGGTATTTGAAAACATTTTATTTTAATTAAAATTATCAGGTTCAAATATATATATATATATATATATGTAATTATAATAAAAAATGCATATGTACCTGCAACATGTATCAAGTGACGATAATTTTTCAAAATAAAATTAGTAAAATCAATTTTTATTTTTTAAATATCATTTGAGTTTTTGTTACAATGGCGGTCAAAGTGGCGATTAGTCTAAGTTTTATTATTTAGATTGATTTATAGTAATTGAAGAAAAATAAATACGTACCAAATATTCACATGGTAACATTTTATTTTAATTAAAATTATCAGTTTTAAAATATATATGTAATTATAATAAAAAATGCATAAATGTACCTGCAACATGTATCAAGTGAGACGAGCGCATTGTTTTAAAAAGCGTAAAATAGCGCGTTTTGTAGTGACCATAATTTTTAAAATTAACCAAATTACGGGATGTAATTATAGGGACCATAATTTTTAAAATTATCCAAATTACGAACATACCATTGATTTCGGCAGTATAGCTTTACAATTAAGTAATTTGGGACAAAATCTAGGATTTCAACCTAAAATAATCCTGAAATTGCTTAATTATAAAAGTTTTTGTACCTAAATGTCACACTCTTACGTTAGAGGATTGAAAAACAATTAACCAGTTTGATATACTGATATATCGTATTATGCTTACTTGTCTGCTCCACAAGCCAAAGGAGGATTTGTGTGGATAACAATGAAATATGACAGTACACTTCTCACTGAGCTATCTCTACCACCATCCACAGAATGCCGCTCGTCGCCACCACGATCGTCGGCCTCCGTTGCTTGTGCCACGGACATGACTCGTTTTTCAAGTCGAGGCCTAGACCCAAGCTCTCTAGCGCTGCTGCACAGCCAATTTCGTTGCAGCCGATAACAGCCAATCCTTCCACGAATGGCGGCGATGATGATAAGGTCATAATCGTCGGCGCTGGTTTAGCTGGTTTAGCCGCCGCAGCTCGTCTCCAAGCTGATCGAGTGCCGTACACGGTCGTGGAGGCGTCCGATTCTGTCGGCGGACGCGTCCGTACGGATCAATTCGAAGGTTTCACTCTCGATCGAGGGTTTCAGATCCTCATCACGGCGTACCCTGAGGTTCGACGGTTGATTGACCTCGACGCGCTCGATTTGTGCAGGTTTTACTCAGGCGCGAGGGTTTACTACGGCGGTAAGTTCCACACCGTGGCCGATCCGCTGAGGCATTTGGCCGACGCGGTGAATTCGTTGGGGAATCCGATTGGGACCGTTTGGGACAAGATGTTGATTGCGTTGACTCGAATTAGGGTATTGACTCGATCGGATTGGGAAATTTTGACAGGGGATGAGGTTAGGACAGTGGATTTTCTGAAGGGGATAGGGTTTTCGGACGCCATCTTACAGAGGTTCTTCATGCCTTTCTTCGGAGGGATTTTTTTCGACAGAGAGCTTCAGACAACGTCGAGGTTGTTCGACTTTGTGTTCAAATGTCTTGCTTTGGGGGATAATGCGCTCCCAAGGAAAGGAATCGCAGCAATTCCAGAATATTTAGCAGCCAAATTAGATCAAGAGTCGATCTTATTCAACTCAAGGGTGGTTTCTTTGGATCAAGAGTCGAACGAATGTTTCGTAGTTTGCCTAGAGAACGGAGAGACCTTGAAGAGCAACCGAGGAGTGATACTAGCGATCGAACAGTTCGAAGCTACAAAATTCTTGGCTGGTAAAGTAAAAGAAAATCCAATCAAGAAACCCATACGTAGCACGACATGCTTATACTTTTGGACAGAGAGCGAAAACATCCCTAACCAAGACCCAGTTTTGTACCTAAACGGGTCGGGAAAAGGGATAGTGAATAACATGTTCTTTTCCCACGAACGTGGCTCCTTCTTACGCCCCCGCCAGGGAAAGCCTTAGTGTCTGTTTCTCTCGTTGGATCGTACGATGATTCTAGCTAAGAGGATTTGGCGAAGCAAGTTGCGAGCGAGTTGTCTGAATGGTTCGGCGAGAAAATGGTTGCTTCGTGGAAGTTTTTGAAGATGTATAGGATAGGTTATGCTCAGCCAAATCAATGCCCGCCGACCGATTTAGTTAAGGAGCCGAGGGTGAAGTTAGGGCTTTACGTGTGTGGCGATTATGTGACGAGCGCTACCTTCGACGGCGCATTGGTCTCGGGAAAAAAGGCAGCTGAGGCGTTGTTGAAAGATCGAATTGCTGTCAAAGTGTGAACTATGATGATCTGATGATTCTTTTTCAGGCAAGTGTATGGCAGTTCTTTCTTCTATGTACTGAGAGTTTTGAGATTATGGTAAGAAAATACATTACCCACCAAATAATATCTGTTTCTTTTTTACTATAAATCATATTATACACTTAAATATTGCGCTTGCGTTGCGTCGGTCAGTGGAGATCTGACAAAGTCAACTTGAATTAATGAAATTACTTCCCTTAATATCGTCTCGTGGACAACAAAGCTGTCGTGGAAGTGACGATGTGAATAGGTTATGGGTAAGACCGTGGACTAATAGTTAACTGTGTGCTCATCTTTTCTCTAATATATACAAAGTCAATGAAATAATCACCAAAACATTCACATAATTGCAAAAAAATTCAACTATCGTCTTAATTTTTTAAGCTCCGCTATAGGTATCTATGTCTATCTATACTCTACGTTAGATTGATGGCGAATTACCATTGACTTCGAAGCTAAGGGTGATTAGGTGCTAGAATGAAAAAACAAGGATGATTTGAAAACGATTTTATTAGATAAATCGACTCGTTCGTTGAGATCCGTGGCTTTCGTATGGATGCCACACGCCTCTTATTATTATATTAATTGAAAGAAAAAGCACCGGTCATTCATTTTGTTTGTTTCTGAGATTTTATTGTAGAGGTAATTAAATTTCAGGCCCATTTAATAAGTTTGCTTTATTATTCAGGCCCCATTTATGTTTCAAATAGATAGAAGCCCATAAATTGAAGTTTCATTTAGAAAAAAAGGACCAAATCCATGATAAAAGACATATTTGCCCATAATAAACAAAAAAAATTACGAAGCATGCCATCGTCTTATTCAAACGTTCAAAAGCAACCATGAAGAAGTGGTATACATTGTACATGAAGTGGTACTGTAGATCCATGAAGTGGTACTGTAGACCCATGAAGTGGTACGGGTGAACAGTGAAGTGGTATTGTAGACTCATGATGTGGTATGAGTGAACATGAAGTGGTACGGGTGAACAGTGAAGTGGTACAGCATTGTACACCCATGAAGTGATAATGTTGAACATGGAATAAATGGTATTGTAGACCCATGAAGTGGTACTGCTTAAATATTTGGGATTCATGGGTCTACAGACGCTGTACCACTTCTCTCGTTAGTAGTAGTACCACTTCATGGGTCTACAGTAGCACTTCTTCTCTGTTCAACCTTACCACTTCATGCTTTACAAATGTTGTACCACTTCACTGTTCACCAGTACCACTTCATGGGTCTATTGTACCACTTCACTGTTCACCAGTACCACTTCATGGATCTACAATACCATTTCACTGTTCACTCGTACCACTTCATGGGTCTACAATACCACTTCATGGATCTACAGTACCACTTCATGTAACACTTCCTGTCATGTGATAACTGATAACAGAACTGACGCGCTGGATACCACTTCATAACTACTCTTTTATAAGGGTATTTTCATCCAACAACCTTAATTCTAACTTAAATTGTGAAATAGGTCCTTCAAACTAATGTTTTTCTGACAAGGTCCTTGGGCCTATATAAAATATAAAATGGGGCCTGAACCCCAAACATCCCTTTATTGTATTCGTACTCAAGGGCTTTTGCTTTATAAGCAATTTACAGGCATATTCTTACACATCTCCATATATTTATTGTACTTTAATCAGCTGAGCAATCAATATCTGTGTGTGTTGTCCGAGAGAGAGAGAGAAGAGGAGAGAGAGAGAGATCATAATTATTACATAAACATAGTAAAGAAAACTATTAGAGGTTAAGCTTAAGACAGCGTATATTATCTTCTGCATAGACACCAGAACAGCCCATAGTAAATATATATATATATATATATATATATATATAAACATCAAATTTTATTTAGAATCCATGGGATCCAATAGCTTTTGTCAATCCATAGGTAATAGCCATGGCAAGCCAGCCGCCAACCACCACCCTGACGGTGGATCTAGCCACCGGCGCTCCTCCCAAGAGAGCACCCAAGCAACCAAACCCTAACAGCGCCACCGTGGAGGCCGCCACCACCACCCCCAACCTCGCCTTATACTCCTCCACGAAAGCCGCCGCCAAAAGTGGCACCGCCGCCCCAACAGCAAATGCCACCGCCGACGCTGCTGCTGCTCTCAGTGGACTCGGCAACTTCTCTTTCTTCTCATCAAACTCTGTGCATCGCCGTCGACATTAGTTATTAGAATTGAATATATTATGCACGCCAAATTTGACAAGCAAGTGCATTAATAATGAGAATAACAGCAAAAAGGGGGAAAACTGAGGGGTCGTCGTCGCTTAAAAACCCTAATCTTATTTGTTTGTTATAAATGCTATATATTAATTAACATCGTAATAAAGTATAGTTTTACTTTATCTGATTTAGTTAAAACATACCAGCTTTTCCATGCAGTTGTTGCTTGTGCTCTCTTTTGAGCTGAGCATACTCTATGTCGTACTGAGCGTAAACGGACACGAACTCTCCGATGGCCATGCTGCAAGCTCCGGCGACAAGTCCGGCGACTCCGGTGAGAATCATGGTCTTGACGTCACGTTTGACGGCGCCGACGCCCATCATGAGGGAGGCCGTGGAGAGCAGGCCGTCGTTGGCGCCTAAGACGGCAGCTCTGAGCCACTGTGCGCGGCCTGTGTAATCTTGAACGGCGGCTTCCACCACTACAGCGCCGCCGTCGTCATTCTTTTTGTCCTGGGATTCGATATCACGGTCATTTCTAGGCAAGATTTGGCTGTTTGGGGCGATGATCGTCGTCGTCTTCACTTCCATGGAATATGCTGATCAAGAAACTTTAAATAATATTAATTAATTTTTTTTTCTAAGTGAGGAGTGTGGTGGACACACGCCACTGATGAGGTGGTATATATAGATAAAAAGAAAAAGGGGTTATCTGATTAATTAATTAAGTGGGAGACAGCAGATGTGTACTCTTGAATCGTGGGGAGGTTTCATTTCATGCAATGAGAGGGAATCTGATGCGTTCACACGATATAAAAATTAGTGCATTACTACGCATTCATTCTTTGCTTAGGTGTATCTTGGGGAGTAGGGTTTATCATTGCATCGAAAGTCACATAAAAATATCATGATTAAGAAAAACATATATGTATATATATTTTTCTGCAGATACAATTTGTGTAATAAATATTATCTATATATGTATTACTCTTATTCTAAGTAACATGGTTTGAGCATTAATACTACGTGCGATTGTCGAAAACCTAAAAGGTTATTTTTTCCTCGAGAGGCATCAATACCTTTTGCCACGTAGTTCGGTTTGGTTTCGTGTCAAATTCATGAACAAACATGGGCCTCAGGCCCATTTAGGCCCACATGAGCCCATATTGATATTTAATATTGGGCAAGAAAATTAGGTATAGTGGGCCGATTTTACCATCCAAGTTGTTGAGAAGTGGTCCGTTAGGCCTATTTAGTGGGCCCAAACCTGGTTTCTTATGAGGGTAATTCTGGCAGTACATAAAAGATTGCTCTGGCAATAACCTTTTTGGTATGAAGATAAGATCAACCAGCTGTCACACCAGCGAAGCAAAGAACGAAGGCTGAAGAAAATAGGGACAAATTTAGTATTTATTTGGCAAGCAATTTATTTAGGGTTCATCCTTTTCAAGAATGCTCAATGCCATAGCATGCTCGTCAGGCTTTTGCTTCGAAGTAGAGCATTTAGTAGATTATCCATTTCAAGTCTTGCGATGTTGATGGAAGTGAGGCGAGATTCGCCTTTGATGAGTGTAATGGCAAATCAAAGGCCGATGCATGCAGTGACAAGAGCTATCTATGTTGGAGAAGCTGAGGAAATGGTGGGCAAAGGATTGCACCTCTTTTACCCTAAATGGGACACATGGAAAAGCAGTCTCCACGGTCATTTCTGAAAACATTTTTTCGCGTGTCTCCACAACAATACAAGCTCCAATGATCTCAACAATACTTGAAGCGGAAACCGTGGAGCTGTAAAAGTGGTGTTTGAATTGGCCAAGGTACGTGGAGCTGGCTACAGAATAAGAAAGAATGAGGAGAAAAAATGAGTATTCCTAAGCTTGGAATAGATCGGGTAGATAGAGCTTGAAAGCCGAGAAAATGAGTGGTGGTGACTGGTAAATTTTAGCACTCGCTGGTTAGTATCTGAAACTTTGATATGTTAGGGTATATTTTGATGAATTAATATTCCATTTATACCAAGAATTGGTACTAGCCTTAATGCTTCTTATAGAAATGGCTTGTGTGTCTGTGTGTGTTGCACCAGTAACAATAACAAATCATGATAGAGATAGAGAAATGACACATAATTGGGATAGAACAATGTCATTAAAAGTTTGTAAAAGATTCTTTTATGACTCTAGATAGCATAAGATGTAGCTTTTCTATGACAATTTTATTCAATTGATAACTGTGACCTGGATAAATGAAACACATTCATGATAGAAAATGTTAAAGGAAAACCTGGCGAGACTGAGCCAGTTCCTTAATTACATAATTGAACTCTCTTGGATTTGAATCAATTAACATTGTGAAAATCTTGATCACGTCAGCTATACCTCCTTGTCACTCTGAATATTATTTTAGTAGTTGGAGAAACTAATTTTTGCATTCGTTACTTGTATTTATACACATGGATCTCAACGTTGTTCTCCAAGTCATCGGGACCTTGAAGAATGTCGTACTAACGGATACCTAATAACGGCTAAATTGTCGTATCGCTGACCAATATTCGTTTTAGGCAAATACTGAATTTGTCATGTTTGCTTGTCTATTAACATGCTGAAGTTCGTTTTGATCGTTATGGCAAACTTTTAGATGTAACTGAATATTCAGTATTGAATTGGTGAATTTCAAGATCATGCTGTCCCTAAATGTGATTATGCTTCTGCTCGTGCATGTAAATACGTAGACGTTCCCTAACTTATATTTCATATATTGTAAGAATATAGCTTAATTTGAACACTTACCAACTTAATTACTGATCTATGCCTGAAACTTTCACAAATGCATACACACAAGATCCTATGTGTTTGTTTTGTCATTCTCTGAGGAGGTTACCAGACTCTGTCCCTTCTCATTCGTCTTATTCGAGAATCTCTAGATTAATGCGCAATGCACCTACTTGTGGTTGTTGCTGGAAATTAAGTGAGCACAAATCCCAATGGCAACCACATTTGGACACCCTTTGGGCTTGCTCATTCACTGACACGTGTGTGCATCGTGTCTTCACTACGTCTCTCTGTTGTGCCTATTTCTACGCTTGATTTTCTTCAAAGCTACTTAGCTTTACTGTTATGCATGCTCCTTCTGCAGCCTGAGCTCTCATGTCTGATCTTATGAAGCTTCTTTGCAGTCTATGTGTTCTTAGACATTCTCGTTCTTCTTTGTTCCTTTTTAAGCTGGATCCTTGCAGCACAATTTTTCCAATCTAAAGTTTGGGAAGAAGTCATTGATCTTTTTCATTTTTCTTTTTTCCTTTTTCCTTTCTGGTGATAGTATTCTTTATGTTATAATATGGAAAACACATATGAGTTGTCTGATAGAGCGGCAGGTTTTGATGCAATTAGTGATGAGGATCTTCAGAGACTAATCATACTTGATGATGACGAAAACCCTGATGCTTATATGTCTCTATCTTCACCATGTTATCCCCAGCAAGACCCCAATGCATATATGCCTCAAAGCTCCCCATCATATCCCCAGCAAAACTCCGATGCCTTTCTTTTTTGATATTGATGGTCTACCAGAAATTTACCCTTGTGAGAACCCTAACTACCTCGTCGAAGAAACCCATTGGCCAAATCTTGAAGGCGATGTGAATCTGCAGGTGGAGAACGGCCCAAAGAGCCCAGAAAAAGGGTGGCAGCGCATAAAATGGACTGATCCTATGGTCAAGCTATTGATCAGCATTGTTTCTTACGTTGGGTGGGATGCTGTTGGTTCTTCTTCTTCTTCGAGCAGCAATCCCTCTAATGAAGGATATCATTTGCTGACCCCCGTAAAAGGCGAATGGAAGGTGATCTCCAACCTAATGGTTCGAGAGAGGTTTCATGGTATCGCCCCATCAGTGCGAAGATAAGTTCAACGTTCTCTGCCAGAAGTTCAAGAGACTGAACGGCGTACTGGGGAGATTCAACGCCCTCACTGCTGTGAAAAACCCATCCCTTTTGCAGGCTATGAACGTCCCAAACAAGGCTAAAGTTGAGCTGAGAAAGATCTTGAGCTGCAAGCACTTGTTTTTCGAAGAGATGTGCTCTTACTTCGACGGGGACCGAGCCCATCTTCCCCACGACGAAACCCTACAAAAGTCAGTGCAGTACGCTCTTAAGGGTAAGTCAAGGTATAGGTACTCGAAAGAGTTTCTTGATAAGTATACACGGAAAGGTCTGAGGCGTAGAGAACATGGAGGAAATGCTATGGATATCGACCAATCTTGTCATCAAGGAAACGAACGTATAGCTCCTCCATTAGCTGCTGTTGAAGGGCAAAGCATTGGCACGAGCCCTGATTTGCAGGCAAGGTTATTGCGGGTGAAGGAGAGGACTCTTCAGATAGAGAAGGAGACGCTCGAACTTGAAACCATGAGGTTTCAGTGGCTGAGAATGTGCGAAGAAGAAGACAAAGAAATCCATCAGATGAAGATTCGTAACGACTTAATGAGGCTGGAAAACGAACGCTTTAGGCTTGAGATTGAATCCAAGGAAATGGGACGTCGCAGCCGTTCCAAGTAACTTTTTTCTTCGGGATTTGTGCGAGTTTTTTGTCTTAATTTTGTGTCTGTCGTTTTCTTGTTTCGTTCATTCGTTGTTTTTTTTCTGTTGTGAAGTTGTGATTCGTCGTTTTCGGGTTTTTACCAGTTGCTGTGTGCTGCTACTTTGTGAATTTTGGGTTTGATCTGATTAATGAGTAAATCTTTGTGGTGTTATTTGTCGAGAAAGAATATCACCCCATTTTCATCACCTAGGTGAGCCGTCATTACGGTGATGACTCATCACTTAGGCTAAAAAAACATGGTGATGATAAGACGATAGTCGATAAGAGGATTAAGGTGATATGTGGAGGATCATCGCAAAACAAACACCCCTAAAGATGACGTGTGATATGACTATATATATATATATTAATCTCAAACTACTCGCACTAGCTAAGCAACGCAACACGCCAAACTGAACTTCGTATGTGCTTGCTTACGTCTCCAGGGACGGAGCTATGTAGGGGCTCGGGGGGTCCACTGCCCCCGGCCGGAATGGTAATAATCTACTATTATGCATTTTGAGTACAAAATAATGTCTAGTCTAGTGGATGATAACACAATATTAAGTGCTTTCTAGGCATAGACGTGGGTTCGAATACCTATGTGGCAATTTTTTTCACTTCATTCTTTCTGATGTATTTAATTACACTTTGACCCCCCGGTAATTTACCTTGTGACCCCCCGGTAATTTACTTTTAGCCCCCCCAATACTTGAATTCTGGTTCCGTCACTGTACGTCTCTAAATATTTGATAATCTTTCTATAAACCTAAATCTAAATACAATTTTTGCTGAGAAGTTGACTTCTAAACAGTGTTTTTGTGCCTACACATTTGGCTCATCCCTCTACAGAGAGAGAGAGAGAGAGAGACTAGCTCTTGCCCGCCCGGTCTTCGGTCAAGTATATAATAAAAAAAAAAAAACGAAATAAAAAATAACAGACATAATTATCAACTCACTAACCAAACCAAACCAAAGTCGAGAAGATTAAAATATTGCATTAAATACAATTTGCCTTTTTTTAACTTTTCTTTTTACATAATTCGTGTTTTCCGACCTTTTTCGGACCCTCATCCTTCCTTAATCTTCTCTCCGACCTGGTCTTGAGCTCGATTTTCATGTTTTCAAATTCAAGATTTGATTTTAGCTTGGGAAATTTGTTGAGGGGTTCGAGTTCAAGGCTTGATTAGCTTCAGGGACTGATTTGGCTTAAAAAACTTTTGGGATTTGTTTTCTTTGCAGATCTTTGTGAAGAGATATCGTTTGAGCTCTGTTCTTGCTAAAGCCCTTAAAAGCAGGTTAGCAGCTTTCTTTCTTAGAATCTATTCAAGTATTTTGCTATATATGTTTTTCTTTCACTATTATTGCTCCAATATCGCATCTTCGTTTGAGCTGCTTACTTAACTCCTACTTAACCGTTGAATTCATGGTCTTTTCTGTAATGGGTTGGTTTTACATCATAATAGATTTTGTAAGACTGTGTTAAGTTGAAATTATTACAGAATTTTCTGATTGAAATTAGTCTGTGGCTTATTATTGTTCCATCTTTTGCTCGTTTTCTTTCAGATTCACTGAGTTTGCTTTCAACCATCACATACTGAAACTAAGAAGAAAGAATCCGAGAACACAGCCCAACTTTCTTGCAAACTTCGAAGAAGATCGATGTCTTTCAGAAGCATAGCTCGCGATCTAAGAGACAGTTTCGGGAGCTTATCGAGGCGAAGTTTCGACCTGAGGCTCTCGGGCCATCAAAGGGGAAAATCATACGGCGCTTCTTTCACAGAACTAAACGATCAGCCATTGATAGTTCAAAACAGTCGCTGGGCAAATCTCCCGCCCGAGCTTCTCTACGATGTGATTAAGAGGTTGAAGAGAGCGAAAGCACTTGGCCCGCTCGAAAAACGTCGTTGCTTGCGCTGGCGTTTGCAGATCTTGGAGGAGTATGTGCGAGGAAATTAGTCAAAAGCCCCGAGTTGTGGGAAGATCACTTTCCCCATTTCTCTGAAGCAGGTCAGTTAGTTATAAGTTATCAATGCATGTCAATGACCGAAAATTGCTGAGTTTTGAGGTATTTTTTTGCTGTGTTTTTAGCCTGGGTTTCGAGATGGGATGATACAGTGCTTCATAAAGCGGGAAAACTCTAATCTAACGTATCGCCTTTACTTATGCCTCAGTCAAGGTGAGTCTCATTTCATATAAAGCTCTTCATCTTTCTTTACCTTCTGCTTCTTTTTATTTCTTCGGTATATGATTTTCTTTTGAAATTTATCGCAGCTTTGCTAGCCGAGAATGGGAAATTCCTCCTCTCTGCGAAAAGAACACGTCGAACCACTTGCACGGAGTACGTAATCTCAATGGATTCGGGAAATATTTCAAGATCGAGCAGCACATATATTGGAAAACTGAGGTACAAATCCAAACTTCTAATCATCCTTTTTGTTAATCTCTGAAACCCTTCTTCAACGAGGTAAAAAAACCAATCTTTTAATTACCCTTTGGCTTAACCTCCGAAACCCTTCTTCAACGAGGTAAAAAAAAAATCTTTAAGTTACCCGTTGTCTTAATCTCTTGAAAACGTTCTTGAACAAGGTAAAAAAAAACCAATCTTTTAATTACCCTTTGTCTTAATCTCCAAAAAAAAAACAATCTTTTGACTACCCTTCATCTTAAATCTCTTCAAGAACGTTTCTACAACGATCTATGACACAACATCTGAATTCCATTTAATTTAATTTCCTCGTAGATCGAATTTCCTCGGGACAAAGTTTGTAATCTACGACACCCAGCTGCCCCTCCAATCTTCTAACTCCCACGCATCCCAGCCTGGAAAAACGAGCAGAAGGTTCATCAACTCGAAGAAAGTATCCCCCAAAGTTCCCCACTGGAAATTACAACATCGCCCTCATCACCTACGAGCTCAACGTCCTCGGTACTCGGGGCCCACGCAAGATGAACTGCGTCATGCACTCGATCCCGGCCTCCTCGCTCGAGCCCGGCGGGACCGTCCCGGGCCATCCCGAGCTCGCCCCTCGGGCCCTCGAGGACTCCTTTCGAAGCATTTCTTTTTCCAAGTCCATGGATCGCTCCGTTGATTTCAGCAGCTCGAGGTTTTCAGACATCGGCGAGTATTCTAACTGTAACCAGGGAGACGAGGATAAGGGGAAGATTATGCCTTTGGTGTTTGAAGAACAAAGCTCCACGCTGGCACGAGCAGCTTCAGTGCTGGTGCCTGAATTTTCGAGGGCGGGTGACAGTTGCTTCTGTGAAGAACTTCCAGCTCATCGCCGCCGGCGGTGCTCCGGCGCCGGCTCCGGCGAGGCAGGGCGGCGGCGGCGGCCAGGCGAGCCAGGGTGGGTCGTCGGACCACGATAAGATTATACTGCAGTTTGGAAAGGTTGGGAAGGATATGTTTACTATGGATTATAGGTACCCTTTGTCGGCGTTTCAGGCGTTTGCGATTTGCTTGAGTAGCTTCGATACCAAATTGGCCTGCGAATGAAACGTTGGTGATTTCGGCGGATTTGCGTTTGGTGAACAGAAGTGATCGTTTGATGTAATTGTTAGCTTACGTGTTTATGTGTAACTTTTTCTTGGTTCTTGACGATTGGGAGAGGAGATTTGCTGTTGTGGTTTCTTTTCATTTTCTAATTAAGATATTAGAAGGGGTAAAAATTAAAATAGAATCGAAACACTTGCGTATATATTTTAATTTCAGATGGGCTTGCACCTCGCATCAAGTTTATAGGACTTAGAAAAAATTATTCTATTTAATTAGAAACAAAAAAGAAAAAATTATTCTGTTTTATTAAGGGTTAGGGTAGTTATAAATGCTATTTGGCCTATCAACTTAACAACAAAATAATAAAAAAGCACTCATTGCTTTTTAATTACTATTTATAGTTAATGACTATTTTTAGCTAATTACTGTTAAATTTAATTATAATTTCTATTAATATTTTTAAATAAATTACTAAACTTTATACTCCTATATTATTGATGAAGTACTAAGGCTTGCGTTTAGTTGGGTGGATAAACCCACTTAAAACCCTTTTATCTAACACAATCTTGTTCAGTTTGAAAAAATCGATCTGTATGAAGCCCGGCATAAAAGTCCAGCCCGCTGCTATTAACTATCAAGCCCACTACAATTGATCCAACGTGTGAGGCCAATATAATTATTACAACCCCTATTAAATGCAAAAAGACAAAATATCCTTATCCACCCAATCATAATTCATTTTTATTTCATGTAGTTTATATGGTAAAAATAAATAAACAACACTAATTTATTCCTTATTTCATGACGATCAAATTGACATCCATATCTTATATTTTCGAATTCATAAGAATAATTATTTTATAAATATATATTGATGAAATAAAGGCTACTTTTGTAAATTTACAAATAATATAGAGATAAATTTTTTATTATGTTGGAAAAAACAAGATATAATTATTCATGTACAAGATTATTATCTCACATTTTAATTGGGCTTTTTTATACTTCGTATTCTGGTATGGTAAGTAAACACAGCGTAAGGCCCCGTTCAGTTTATTGGATATATCAAGATAGCAGCTTTTTATCTTTTATAATCTTGTTCACTTTAAATTATGAACAATGTGGTTAGCCGCTACAAATTAACGGCCCGCTACTATAAACCTGAAAACTCCCTATAATTTTCAGAAGGGTCTGGGCCTGATAAAATTATCCAACCCTGCTACTAAATGCGTAAAGACCGAAATACCCCTGAAAATGATAGACCTCGCAGCCTATTTGCTCAACACACGAGGCTCGTTAGGTTTCCAATTTCGACTGGGATTGAGCCGTCGAGCCTATTTGCGTTCAGCATACGAGTTTCGAGCTTGCAAAGGTGGAAAATGGAAAGTGGGATTTCACCATTTAAGACGTTATCGCTCTGAATAAGCACAGTTGAGCTCCATAAGGTTGGAGAGCTGCTGGGGGATGGGGCCGACAAGGTTCATCCCATTTTCTTTCTATTCGAGTGATGGGAGGTGAAGTTGTTGGGGCCTTGTGAACAAGTCGTGGTAGTTTAGGGCAATCTCCATTTGCAAGGATTTGGTCAGATGAATCCCAGTGAAGCAGATATTATCTTTGCTCCAGCTTTTTCTTTCCAGGCGAGAGGGTTGAGGGCTGATGAAGAATGGGGAGAAGACTATGAGAGAGAAGAAGAAAGAGGTTATAGAGCCGATAGAGAGGAGAGATTATGAGGGAGAAGGAAAGGAGATCATAGAGCGGCGGCTGCATTAGTGCAAATTTAGGGACGAGCGAGGAGAGGTTGAAGCGCAGAGGAAAAATGTTGGCAGTCATTTGACGAAATGGATTTCGGCAGAGACCTCTCTAGTTCGAACTTCTGCGTCGTTATTTGCTTCGGAACGTGTCGATTTTCGATCGATTATCCTGTTAATTTAGCTTTGCATAACAAATCTAAGTACGCAAATATCATACCTATTTCTTGTCCCGCAGCTGATGCAGATCTTCGATATGTGCATTTTCAACTTCAGGTTTTGTAATGAGAGATGTTTCTTGGTGTTTAGTTTTAATTTGAAGACGTAGCCCTGCTATTTTTTGATTTCAGAATGTATGTGATCTATTTTCAGAATATATGTGACTGTCATTTGGGCGTGAGATCTTGGTCATTGCTACATCTAAGGTTGGACATCCATCAGTGGAACAACAACCTTTGAATCTGCGTTGATTGAAAGAACATGGAACGATTGAAATTTTTTCAGGGTTAGATTTGTAATATCACATATTTAAACTGAGATATCCATGAAGCTGTCTTGGCAAGTGAACAGATAATTTAAAAGACTGACCAGCAAAGTGAACACAATTTGAAACGTTAGATAAGTTTATTATCTGATTTTCTATCTTGGCATTATTTTATATTGCTCTATCTTATGCAGAAAACTAAACGCAGCCTAAATATATTAACAATGAAGTTAGATAAACGGATCGGGCCTAATTAAACTGTCGATAATAATATTTTTGGGCCCAATTGAATAAAATTAGAAAAACACAGTTCATGGGGCTTTAAATAGTGCCCAGCAATTGTAGGGTTTTGGAGATCTTACAGGGCAGAGGGCGGAGGCACGAGAAGGTACTTCTCCGTTGTCAGCTCTATCTAGCCTCAGATTCTGATTTCTGCAACTATTTTTTCGTGATTATTTTTGGTTTTGAACACTTTGCAAGCTCGAGATTGGACATGTTTACGTCTTGATTCGATTAGATGCAATGTACTCGTAGTCACCTCTCTGTTCTTATTCCCAGGTTGGAAGAGTGAAAATGTCGCATAGGAAGTTTGAGCACCCAAGGCATGGTTCGCTCGGTTTCCTTCCGAGGAAACGAGCTTCACGGCACAGGGGAAAGGGTAAAAAAGAGCGGCCTTGTTACCTTTATACGCAATTATTATGTGCGATGATAGTTATTTTCTTGTTGATATCTCTTAATGCTGGAGATTTAAGAAAGTGAAGTTATATGTATGTGTTTGTCCAATGAGGTTTCTTATTAATCGTGTTGTAGCTATGTATTTACGAGTGTGAATGATGCAGTGAAGGCCTTCCCTAAGGATGATCCCACCAAGCCTTGCAAGCTCACGGCATTCCTAGGTTACAAGGCTGGGATGACACACATCGTCAGAGAGGTCGAGAAACCTGGGTCAAGTAAGTTGTAACATTGTCTCTTTCTGTGCATCTATTATGTTAAAGAACTTCCTTTTTTGGTCTTGGAAACTTTGATCTCTGCCTACATTGAGATTTCAAGATTTGATCAACTTTTCTGGCCTCGTGGGTATAATATTTCGTGCCTTTCCCTGATTCTGATGCCACCTTATTCTGTAGACATTGATGTCATGTCACTCACTGATGTGAGATTATTATTGCAGAACTTCACAAGAAGGAAACTTGTGAAGCTGTTACGATCGTTGAGACTCCACGATGGTAATCGTTGGTGTGGTTGGGTATGTGAAGACTCCCGTGGTCTTCGCTGCCTCAACACTGTTTGGGCTCAGCATCTGAGTGAAGAGGTCAGGAGAAGGTTCTACAAGAATTGGTACAAGTCCAAGAAGAAGGCTTTCACCAAGTATTCGAAGAAGCTTGAGACTGATGAAGGAAAGAAGGATATCCAGTCACAGCTCGAGAAGCTCAAGAAGTATTCATCCGTCATCCGTGTCTTGGCCCACACTCAGGTACCAAATCACTTCTCTCGTTAACAAAATTTAAACGTCCCAAGTTGTGATTCAAAGTTACGCTATTTGTTTCTCTTTCATTATCTGGGTCACGAATTTTTCGTGCAGATAAGGAAGATGAAGGGCTTGAAACAGAAAAAGGCCCACATAATGGAAATTCAAGTGAACGGTGGAACCGTTTCCCAAAAGGTTGACTTTGCTTATGGTTTCTTTGAGAAACAAGTCCCTATCGATGCCGTATTCCAAAAGGATGAGATGATCGACATCATTGGTGTGACAAAGGGTAAAGGTTACGAAGGGTTGTTACACGTTGGGGTGTGACCCGTTTGCCTCGCAAGACCCACAGAGGTCTTCGCAAGGTGGCTTGTATCGGTGCTTGGCATCCTGCTAGGGTTTCCTTTACGGTTGCCAGGGCGGGTCAAAATGGCTACCACCACCGTACTGAGATGAACAAGAAGATCTATAAGCTTGGCAAGGCGGGGAGCGAAGAATTCGGTGCCAGCACAGAGTTTGACAGGTTGGAAGCCCTAATTTTCTACCATTTGAATGAAAGAAATTGATTGATAATGAAGAATCATAATGGTCACAATTTTATTACGACAGGACGGAGAAAGACATTACTCCAATGGGTGGATTCCCTCACTACGGTGTGGTGAAGGGCGACTATTTAATGATCAAGGGGTGCTGTGTTGGTCCTAAAAAAAGAGTCGTAACTCTTCGTCAGTCTCTTCTGAAGCAGACTTCCCGACTTGCCCTTGAAGAGATTAAGCTCAAATTCATCGACACATCTTCCAAGTTTGGACACGGCCGTTTCCAGACAACTCAGGAGAAGCAGAAATTTTTCGGTCGTCTCAAAGCTTAGACCTTTCCTTACATTTTCGAAGAATTTGGGTTCTCATGTGGACCGTACTTTGCCTAATGTAGCCTGTTTTTGTTGGAAGACTCTTTGGAAGTACTTTGCTTTGCTTGTTCCAAATCATACATTTGCTGCTTTTGACTTTTGAGAGCTATGTTGTGTCATTTTGACTTGTTTCCCAATGATGTTTTAAATTGTGGCATTTTTTTCCTTTCTCCTAGAACATACTTTAAAAATTTAAAACTAGAGAAGAAATCAAAATAGCATCTGTCTGACAAACAATACTTAGAAAATATAGAGAAAATCAAGATCCTACACACCAGCACCAGCAGTACATAAAATACCTTGAAAGGGATGCAAAAACCAGCTTAAACTTTTGAATAGAAAACTTACTCTTCCTTTGTATCCTCAACAGGGCTGCGGGCTTCTGCTTTTACTGCTTCATCAATCCTCTGTTCGTCGACGCCCAATACATCGTCGATCATATCATCTTCAGCAGCATTGATGTCTTCTACATCGTCCTCATCTTCGTTGTCGCCTTGGCCGGGAATATTCCTAGTCTTGGGCCCGTGCTCGAGCTGATGGGTCTCTAGTTCTTTGTCCATGGTTTCTGTAAGTTAGCCATGTCATCGGGTTCCTCTCTTACCTTTCTACCATTTGCCACCTTTCCAATTCCTTGTCGACATTCGCGACGTATTGTTCAGCAATCTGGTTTTGGTACTGAGATAGTTCCTCTCTCCTCGCAACTTTCCACTCTTGATACATCTATGAAAATGGCAAAGGGTAAGAAACATAGTTAGCTGTGAGAGAGAGATAGAGAGAGAGAGAGAGAGAGAGAGAGAGAGAGAGAGAGAGAGACCTGCTCTTTCTGTTGGTCAAGCAAGGTTTTATCGTCTTCCATAGGTTCGGTAAACATGTAATAAATGGGTGGCTGTGCTTTTGTCCTGTAAGTACAGATCATGGGGGAAGGAGCGGTCAAAAACATGTATGAAATCCACCGAAAAGTAACCTAAAATTTTTTAAGCAGGAAATGCTCGCCATTAAGCTAGATCGACTTTCTGTACATGAACGAACACTTATCTTATCTCAACAAAATTGGAATATTGATACTTTTGGACCAAATTAGAAATAACCTGTGCCACATTGAACGAGAAAAAAGTCAAACAAAATTGATGTGTATATATAATCATACCCCAAGCACAAGGCAGAGGAGGAAAAGAGAGTGAAAATATAATCTACCTTGTGAAATTTCCAAGTTTTCGTTGATGCTCGCTCCAGCGAAGGAACAACAATTCTAACTTCTTTTCCTCCGCCTTAGCAGCGATACGAGCTCTGAGAGTCTGGCACAGAAAAAACAGAAATCAGCGGGAAGAAAAGCTGTGAAAAAGAAGTGAGTATTGATAATAATGTAATTCAGTGAACATATTCAGATTTAGCATCAAAGGGGATAATCGATAATATCCACAAACCAAATCCCTCTTCCGCTTTTCAGCAATCTGTTCACGCTCCTGTTGCCTCAGCTTCTCCACTCTTCGCGTGCCTTTTCCTCAGCCTGCAGTAACACGTTAAGCCCCAGTCAACAATTAGATGAAAAGAAATGCAGAAACTGATAATTGCTAGTCATAAACATAATTAACTAGTAGACCTCACTGCTACTATTATTCTATGCAAGCAAATCCGTAAATGAAGATTGAGAAGAATAAAGCTCACCCTTTTCATAGAGTCCGATCTTCGCATATACGCTTCTGTACCAGACCGCTGCATGTCTTCTTTCCTGAACCTCTGAAAGTTGAGAAAACAAAATTATAATAAAAGATGTATACTGGGTATTGAAGTGTATAATGTCAACAAATTCAGCTAACTGCATGATGAAATTTACAAAATACCGTTGAAGCATGACGAAGAATTACATATCCTGGAATTTTTTTGAAAAAAAGCAGCAAACGACTTTTCGGAGGCAACAAAACAAAATACCTCCAATGTTCCAAGGAGCTGGCCGAGCATCCTTTTATTTCTATTAACCAAGCTCGGGTCTTCATTTTTAGGCAACACTCTCGGCACATGTTCTGCGGGAGGGATGTCCTAGACGATTGAATACAACTTGTCAAAAGATAAATTACTTCAACTGAGGAACTAAATGCAAAATTTCCTCCTTAGAGCAACAGAAAGTATTGAACTACGTTCACCACTTGTTGGGCCTTACATCACCATCTCTTCGGGATCTATTAGGCTGATATTTTACGCCGCGACTCATGTCAGCATTATTCCCATTTACAGCAGCAGTATCAATCTTTCCACGCCATTGCAACATAAATCCCTTCGATCTCCCCCTCCTCGACCTAAATTGGAAACAACCCAATCCGGTTCAAGAAACCGCCAAATCTTCTAACCACAAATCAATATAGACAAACAGAAAAAGTAAATAAAAATGTTCTGATTAACCGCAAACCTTCACCACAGCAGAAGACAGCCTTCTCTTAGCAGGAGGCTGATCCTCCAGCTCGCTCTTCCCCCTCAAAAAACATCAATTAAAATCAAACTCATTACCAACCAAAACACGCAGCAGTTAAACATCAACAATCTAGCCAAAAAAAATTAAACAAATAGGAAAGTGAGGATTAGTAATTACCGGTCGAAAAAAGCCACGCTTTCGAGGTCCAGCTCCGCCTAATTGGCCGCGCCGCGGCGAATTCCTCTTGGATCACGAAGACGCTCTGTAATCTGCGCCACACATGGTAAGAAAAAAAAAATCTTTTCGACCATCGACTAAACAAAGAGGGAAAAAAATGGGACGAGTAATACCTGTCGCTGCTCTCGTGTAGTTCGTCGATCTCCTTGCGGAGTTCTTCCCGTTTTCTCAGCCATTAATGCGCTGCCGTCCATTGAGTATGTCGGCTCGGTGGTGTTTGCCTCACTGCAACTGCAAGTAGGGTAAAACCCTTGTTCGTCACGCTTTACCAAAAAATTGTGTCCCAAATCATAATATATTCAAATTCGAGTCCCAAATAATAATTACACAGAGAAATTGAGCCCGATCATTAATAAAGGTCGCAAAAAAAGACACAAAGAAAATAATATTAAGGGAGTTACTATTTACCGCCCCATTTTTACTTGTTACCGCCGGAGCTGGAAAATATTTTTTTCAGCCGTTTAGCAATCCAGTAATATTAATTTACATGCTACAAATCAACAATACATGATAGAACAAGCTAGAAAAATTGGTTTCCTAATATATTTGCAACTATTCAATAATGTTGAACGTAACAAATATTATCAGTTCTTTAAATATATAGTTTTATTTGGGTTGAATTTTCGTCGCATTTTATTGACGTGGAACAATAACGTGGTAAGGACCATTCAACGGGCACCACCCACACCCAAGTTCCTCGTGTGAATATAGAAAATCTATCTAAATATATATATTATTCTTGGTCTAGCTTTGATTTTAATTTGAAGAGCTTTTTTGTATTATTTAATAACCAATCAATAAAGAAAGAAAATAGGGCAAATGAAACATTCACAATATCAAAGCACACATCTCAGCGAACAAGAAAACACCAAACACACAACAAAGCACACCCTCAAACGATTACAAACGCATTAGCGTACATCATTTTGATATGCTAATCTCCTTTCCACGCACAATAACGCACAGTTCCACGCCACCGCTGATCACATAGCATGCAGAAAGAGCCCTGAGATTGTGGGTGAGAGGTGAAATAGGCGAGCCTTGTTTTCTTTATATATAGGAAATTCGTAGACGACTCTCATAGGATTCTCAGACGCTGTAACGAGAGCTTCATCGAGGCATTTTCTTTTTTGGAGTGAGGGTTTTATATGCAATTTTGGGCGTTTATTTCTAACCGAGACGATTGGAATCTCTTGTCGCCTCTTTGGCTCGCCTACGTGTATGAGCTGTTTCTGAATTCCTTTATTGTTAACGTTGTTTTTCTGGGCTGATTCATATGTCTTGGATTTGTGGGATTTTGCTTTGGTAGCCTTCTTTCGTTACTACTGGGTGCAATATCGGGTCTAGGGTTTGGCTGCGTTTCTTAACGATTCAAGAGTTTATGTGTCGATATTGTTCAAGCAGGTGATTAATATTGTTCTGTGGGAACCCATTTCTATTATATATCTGAGGGTCCTGTTGCCTTGTTACTCTCTTCAGCATTGAGGCCTGGAGGAAAATTTGTGATGATATTTCTCTGACGATTGTAGGTGATTGAAGTACAGAAGTTTTTTTACAGTTAGGGAGGGTTAAGCAAAACTTTACTTATATAGGTGAAGTTTTGATTCTTTGATGTGGGTGAGTTTCGTTTGGAGGACTAGCTGCTTGCTACTTTGATTTTGGAGAGGGCGTTGACAACTAGGAAAGGCTGACATACTAGGTAGATATATCTAAAGTGGATAGGAAGTCTTCTGAAATTTTTGTCAAGGATTTAGATTTTGTTTGTCTTTTAAAAGTTTGGTGTTAGTCTTAGACACGGACTGGCATGTGGCTTTCGCTTCATGATTATTTACTCGGAGGGGACAAGTCATAGTACACGTGATTCAGTTTATCGTATCTGATGATGTTTAACGCTAGTTATGGCGAGAAGTGAGCCCACATTAATCCCAGAATGGTTGAAAAATGCTGGAAACTCGAATGGCGGCTTATCTCAATTAAGTAATATTTTTTATCTTAAACAATCATCTTGCTTCAAGCATTTACAATGATTTGTTACACAATTAGATTGTGACAGTAATTTTTTCTAATGCAGACAATCACACTGATTCAGGGTTTGCGAGCAACAATTCATTTGTGAACCATAATGGTCGTGATTCTGGACGATATTCCAGTTCTGAGAGAACCACCTCTTCTTATTTTCGACGGAGTTCTAGTAGTAATGGATCTGGTAGAATGAGAAGTCATGGAGTTTTGGTAGGAACCATCGTGAAAGGGACAGGGACAAGGATACATTTTATGGTGATAAAGACAAAATAGTTTTGCGGGACCCACGTGTATGGGACTTTCCAGACACCTCGACAGACCCATTATCGAGCAATTTGAGAGGGATGGCTTACGACGTTCGCTGTCTACGATTTCAGGAAAACGTGGGGAGACATGGCCCAAGAAAGTTGTCAATGACACCAAAAATGAGAATGGGCATAGTACTAATAACGGCGATGTGCTTTACAAGACTGGTTCTGTTGGAAAGGCGAACAACCAAAACTTTGAGAGAGATTTCCCATCCCTGGGTGCAGATGGAAAGAAGGTTGCTTCAGATATTGACAGAGTCTCATCCCCTGGCTTAGGTTCTGCTCTTCAGAGTCTTCCTATCGGTACTTCTGTAAAGTTAGGTGGAGAGAAATGGACATCGGCTTTGGCTGAGGTCCCAGTGTTAGAGGGAAGCAGTGAAACTGGTACATTGACTGTGCAACAAAACACAGGTTCAAAATCAATTGCTGCAGGTCTGAACATGGCAGAAGCTGTATTATTAGGTCCTAGTCGTGCCCGGACTCCTCCTCAGGTATGTTTTCCCTTGTCCTAATATTGTGGAAATATAGTTGTCCATGACTGAGATTTCCCAATTGTTTTCCCTCTTGCAGTCATCTGAAACTCAGAAGCTGGAAGAATTGGTTATTAAACAATCCAGGCAATTAGTTCCTCTGACTCCCTCACTACCGAAAACTTTGCTAAGACTAAGAGTACACCTATTGCTCTTAGATATATGATTTTTTTAACATGTGCTTGAAATATTGTGTGCAAGCTAGTTATATTCTCTACTCTAGTTAATGTTCTAACAACCTGTTATGAATAAGATAATAGGCTTTTGATTCTCCGTGGTCTTTTTACCACTGCCATCCATGTTAATTGTGGGGTTCACTAGTATTGACTATTGACTCACTTAATTGATAAAATCAAAATTTCCGCAGCATATTATATGAGTTCAAGGAATTATGGAATATGGGCAATATCTTTTGGCATTTTCTCGCCAATTAGGATGCATACTTGTGAAATTATTAGGATGAACATGGATAACAGTTTGGTATTTCTCCACACACTCACTTCTCAGTTTAGTTGTGGACATTAACGTATTTATAAAGCGCGGTACACTAAATTGTTAAATATGTGCTGCAAGTACGTTAATGTTCTTTTCTTTTGTCACAGCTCTTCTAGATATGGCATTCCATTGTTTTGTGCTAATTATTTATATTTCGATACAGGTGTCAATTTCTTCAGATAAACAGAAAAACAAAGCGAGCCAACACCAGTTTCCCGCCTCATCTTCACCTTCTCTTAATCACTCACCTCGTGGTGTACCTGCTATGGGCAGCGTTTTCAAGGAATCTGATGTGGGAAAGCTTCACGTTCTGAAATCTGGGCGAGAGAAAAATGGTGGCACTGATAAGCCAAGTCCAAAAAATGTTGGCACAGCAAGGAATTCAACAGTTTCTTCTGCATCTGTTTCAGTCAGTAGGGTCCCACCAGTTAAATCGGCCCCTGATCGTAGTAAGTTTCCATTAACAGTACTGGAGAGAAAGCCCACATACCAAGCAAAAACTCGAAATGATTTCTTCAACTCAGTGAGGAAGCAATCTAAGGGGAACTCATATTCCCCTGATTCGAATATGTCAAACTCATCGGATCAAGACACTTCTCCATCCTTGTCAGACAAGTTTTCTGAAATCGAAGTTGTTGCTACCGCTTGTGATTCTCATCAGCTTGAGACGAAAACGACGACGAGTTTAAAGCTCGGAGAGAATCACTCTTCCGTTCATGGAGTTGAAGTGACAGCTAATAATAATGGTGATGGCTGTGACGTCCGAAGTGGAAAGAAAAACTGTGGCTCTGATCCTATCATTTCGGAGGAAGAAGAGGCTGCCTTTTTACGCTCTTTGGGCTGGGAGGAAAACGACGATGAGGAGGGCGGTCTCACTGAAGAAGAAATCAGTGCTTTCTACCGGGATTTTAGTAAGGTATTATTCCCTTTACTGAAGAGAAATCACTTCGTGCATATGTAAATCAGACTGTTCCTACTATTGATGTTGGCGTTTTCATTCTTCCCTCTCAGTATATTATCAATTCGGATACATCCCTTGGGATTTTGCAAGGTTTGAAGCACAAGTTGCTGCTGCTGCCTCAATTGAGTGGTGGATTGAGTTCAACTGATGCTAAGATGGAGTCTTGATTTTGCTGTGAGTTTCACATTTTGATGGAGAGAGAGAGAGAGAGAGAGAGAGATCTGTGTGTGTTCTTTTGATGAGGTTGACGAAACAAAACCAGTAAAGTTGTTCACACTGTGCCTGGATTTTTCTCCTGTGATGAAAATAGAAACATGTTCTTTGTCGAAAATGCTTCGGAATATTGCTTTATGTCTGCAAAAGTCTGTTTTGTTTTTCAAGAAGGGATATTTTTTATTTACGCAAAAGTCTTTAATGTGTGTTTATTACAAATTACAAGACGTTCGCATGCTCTTTGGGCTCTTACTTTAGGCCCAATATCGAGCCCGCGGAAAAGTCCTAAAATGAAGTAATTAGGGTTTGAGCTCTTCAATTAATATACAAAAACCTCGAGTTTCAAGCTACAAACTTTTTTTGCGGCCACTCAGCTGAAGAACTCTTCGAAGAAATGCCGAAGTCAAAACGCAATCGACCAGGTCTTTGAATTGAGTATCCAAGCATTTTTTCGCTAGTTGATGTGTTTAGGTTTGTCGTTTAACTCTTTCGTTGTTTGACCCTTTTTCTACAGTAACTCTATCTAAGACGAAGAAGAAGGGTAGGGAACACAAAGAAATCGTCGTGAATGCGATACGGGATGCTGTTGAGAAGTATGATTCGGTGTATGTTTTCACCTTTCAAAATATGAGGAATCTCAAGTTCAAAGAGTTCCGAGAAAAGCTCAAGTCTTCAAGCAGGTTGGTTATTCTGTTTGTTTTCATGGTTCGTTAGTTTGGTCTGATAAATTTGGATTGTTGAATGTCTCAGTTGGTATTTTGGCAAAACGGTTGTCTCTATAGTTCTTTTGGTTTCTGTATCTGGAGTTATTTCTTATAAGTGACTCATCTGTATTTGGTAAGTGCAGATTTTTTCTTGGATCGAACAAAGTCATGCAGGTTGCCCTGGGTAGATCTGTAGCTGATGAGATTCAATCAGGCCTTCACAAGGTTTCAAAGGTGAGATGGATCATTTAATATGCTTCTTATAAGTGACTCATCTGTTCCTTGTTTTGCTTTTTATTATTCGATTTGTAGCTTTCTTGTTTTTCTGCATTTGTATGCTATTATGTGGAGGACTCTCTTCTTTTATTTATCAATAACTATCATTTTTCATACAGTTGCTTCGTGGAGATTCTGGTCTTTGTGTCACAAATTTGCCCAGAGATGAAGTCCAGAGGTTTGGCCTTTTGCGTTGTATTGAATTTTACAGTCTTCAGTATAAAAAGTCTAAATGCATCACTTGTAATAGTATAAGTGATATCCTAGTTCTACTTAAAAGCCTTAATGTACTGCACAACTTGCCACATCAATAGCCTAACTCTTTCCCTATTTATCAGACTATTCGCAGAATATGAAGATTATGACTTTGCCAGGACTGGAAGTACTGCTACAGAAACGGTATGTCAAATATGTATCAGAGATGTTTTTTACACAATAACATATATCAGATTAGTTAGTGAACTCTGTTGCATCAAGTTGTATCAGAACTTCTGATGCATCTTCGGTTGGGTAAATACGTTGCTAGTCAACACTAGATTACTTAATCACTTTCTGGTTTCTTCCTTATGATGAATTGCACTCTTTATAGGTGGAGCTAAAAGAAGGTCCTCTCGACCAATTCACGCATGAAATGGAACCCTTCTTGCGCAAGCAGGGGATGCCTGTTCGATTGAACAAAGGTTTTTTCCATGTTTATTACACAATTGCACTATTCCCAGGTAAAAGTGATCATTTTTAGTAGTTCTACTAATCTCAAAGCTCTTGATGACTAGGTGTCGTGGAGCTCGTATCAGATTTCACCGTATGCGAAGAGGGAAAACCGTTGTCGCCAGAGTCAGCCCGCATATTGGTTCGTCTCTATTTTATGAAATGTTATATATTGTTATTACTTCGTCCTCATGGATTTATTTATTATCCATATACTCGAAGCATCATTTCGCTCTCCTATCATTGGGATGGAAGATTATTTTATTTGCACGTTGCAATTGCTTGACAGCGTCTTTTGGGTATTAAGATGGCTACTTTCAAGCTCCATTTAATATGTCGATGGAGCTCAGAGGACTTTGAGCTTTACAGAGAAGGTTTGGACGATTCAGATATCGAATCCTCTTAAGAAGAATCCTCTTCACTTCAGTGCCTTCCATCGACGTGAAATTTTGGCTTCCCTTGAACCTCTTTGATAGATATCATTGCATCCATTATATTATGGTTGAGAAAGATCTTATATTCAGTATGTTTCAATCTCGCCTGAATCAACTTTTTACTATATGTAGTATATATGAGAAATGTAGACAGTTTTTTTCCAACTTATTATAATGTACCAACAGGTAAGAACCGTGGATAAGAAGAATTAAAATGCCATTTTTCGAACAAAACAAAAGAATCCCCTTAGGGCTTAGACCTTATCGTTTGTTATTTGATCTTACACCTTATTGTCATCTTTTACAGGTTTCCTATGTTGCATCTTGCATGTATATACATATATATATATAACAAAATCTATATTAAAATTACTAGCTATTTGTTCAATCAAAATCAAGATTGGTTCATAGTATTGTCGTAAAGATTTGCTTTTTAAAAGGGAATTTCGCTGTACAACATGCAAGAAAGACTCGATTTGAGAAATTATGGGGACGACTCCCACTAGTTAATGCCCATTAAGAATCTCACATTAAAGAATCAAATCAAACGCACCTAACATAAACAATTATTAATTAGGCCAAACTACTAAATTAGGTCACTAAGCATGGGTCTCGTGTTTTTTGGCTCATTAAGTTTCATAATTGCAAAATTAGGTCACTAAGTAATGTAACTGATTTTTTGGGTCACTCCGGCAAAAAATGCTGCAAATTCGACGTGGCTATTGACGTGTCATCGGCCACGTCGAATTTCCGGCGGTGACCTAAAAAATCAGACACGTTACTTAGTGACCTAAGTTTGCAATTATAAAATATAGTGATCCATAAATGAAAAGGGCTAATGTTAGTGACTAGTAATTTGGCCTATTAATTATTGTGCAATGATGCTCTCGTGGAGAGACGTGATTAATTATGATAAAAAAAAGCTTCCCCGCGACGCATTCTATATAAAATATATTATCTCTGATATCAACCGTGTAAGTTTACTATCGAGCTTTATATATGTACATATTTTATTGTGTTCCTATAAATGAAGACCTCGATATTCACTACACAAACTCACACAAAATAATCGTTTAAGATTATATATTCTCAATATAATAAAGTCATCATGGCTCTAAAAACAACTGTAGAAGCTGCCGATTTGACCGTTTTCGACGGAGACGGCGGCTCATACCTCGCCTGGACGACCTCCGCCCTGCCTGTGCTCGCCGCCGCCAACCTCGGCGCCGGAAAGTTGATACTAAAGCCTCGCGGCTTTGCTTTGCCTCACTACGCAGACTCTGCCAAACTTGGCTACGTTCTTCAAGGTAATTATATACATACATACACACATATATATATATATATATATAATATATATATTATATATATACAATTATACACACCGCGTGCAAAGATCGATCTTCGCTATGTAATAAAACACTGTAATTTCACTTGAGCATAGGCACGTGCACGGTCGGCGTGATCTCTCCAAACGCCGTAGGAGAAAAAGTCCTCAAAATCACCGAAGGTGACGTCATCCCAGTGCCCATCGGAACCACGTCGTGGTGGTTCAACGGCGAGGACGACACCGACGTCGCCGTGGTGTTCCTCGGCGAAACTGCTGGCTCCTACACGCCTGGGCTCTTCAGCTACTTCTTCCTCGCCGGCGCAATCGGTTTGCTACAGGGTTTTTCGCCGGAGCTGGTCGGAAAAATTTACGGCATCGGCGACCAAGAAAGGGTGCAGAAGCTCGCCGGAAGCCAAACAAACGCTTTGCTCTTTAAGCTCGACGACAAGATAAAGATGCCCAATGGATTATCCTGCGATGACAAGGCACAGTACGACGTTGTAAGAAATGCTCGTGAGATTAAGTCAGGCGGCGACTTTCCCTTGCTCGAACGAGTCGGGCTTAGCGGGCTTTTCGAGAGGCTCGGGCCCGATTCGGTTTTCGGGCCTAAGTGCTGCTTCGACGGAGATATGATAGTCTACGTTGTTAAGGGCTTTGGCCATGTTGAGGTTCTTGGGCTTAATGGTAATTTGACATTGGAAACTGATGTTAAAGAAGGTCAACTCTTCGTTGTTCAGAAGCTCTTCCCTTTGACGATCGCTGCAGGTGAAGAAGGGTTAGAGTTTTTCGCAGTTATCAAGTCTTTGAGGTAATAAAATTTAATCCATTATCTTGTCTTAAATTCATTTGTTATTTGTAAAAATAATATATCTATAAAATAATGCAGGCCTGTTTTTGGAGATTTCTCTGGTAAATCCTCTCCTTGGAAGAAGATGTCTTCACCATCACTACAAGCTTCCCTCAATGTAGATGCTGAGTTTGCTGAGTCTTTCAAGTCTAAGATCTAATAACTGAAGTTATTACATAGATACGTACTTTGTTCAAATGAAATCAAGACTCTTTCTTACATGCGTGCTCTCACCAGTAATCTCCACAAGAACACAGCCCATCTCTAAAATGATGAAATCGATTCACATCCCTAACAACAATCTCACGATCGTATATCTTCGATATAAACTTAACCGCCGTGTGACAATCTCCACATATCCTAAGATTCTTGGTGACACGAAGAACAGTATTCGAATCGGTATTAAGAAGCCCAAAGGCAATCGCCAGTTTCTCGCTATGCGTCGACAGAGAATGCGCTTTTTCCTCATCGCTCACATCATGAAGAGCAAAGGTAGTATCCTCCGCATATCCCAACTCCTTCATTTTCGCCCGAATTTCTTCCAAAAGGGCGTAAATCTGCCTACTCTGTTCATGAGAAGAGTCTCCTCCAAGAAATAAATGTGCTTTCCCATTAATCTCTATCCAACTGCACCCAGGATTCTTCCTCACCTGCCGAGACTTAGCCTTAGCCCTCAAATTATCGACTTTTTCCCACTTGTTAGCCTCTGCGTACATATTCGAGAGGATCACATAGTTCCCACTATTCTCAGGTTCCAAAACGAACAAGTTCTTGGCTGATATTTCAGCTATCTCTAGGTTTCGATGATATCTAGCAGAAGCTAGTAAAGAACCCCATACACTAGCCTCGGGCCTCATAGGCATCCTAGAAATGAGATCGTAAGCTTTGAGTAATTCGCCCCCCACGCCCTAATAGATCCACGACAGAAGCGTAATGCTCGTGCATCTTCTCCACACGGTATAACGTGCCCATGGAATCGAAGTATCTCAGCCCAATATCGACAAGGCCCGCATGACTACAGCCCGATAACAGGCCCGTGAAGGAGATAGCATCGGGTCTGATGCCTGATTGTACCATAGATTCGAATGTATGAACTGCTTCCATGCCATGGCCATGGGAAGCATAAGCACTGATCATTGTGTTCCAAGCGACTGTGTTTCTCTTTTCTGGTCTGATTCTTTCGAAGCATAGGCGGGCATCTACTAGGCTGCCACACTTTGCGTACATGCTGACGAGCGCTGTCTGTACAGAAGGGTTAGAATCCAAGCCAATTTCTCGAGCGAAATCGTGGATCTTTCTCCCACGATACAATGCAGATGAATGAGCGCACGCTGGCAAAACGCTCATGATTGTGACCCAATTGGGTTTTATTTCTGAGTCGGGTCTTAACATTTCGTCGAAGAGCTGTAAGGATTCGCCTGCGAAACCGTTCTGAGCGTAGCCCGAGATCATGCTCGTCCACGAAACGATGTTCCTCACTGGCATTGCGTCGAAATAAAGTTCTCCCCGAGCACACGTCCCCCATTCTCATATAACCTGCGATCAAAACGTTCCATGATGCTACGTCTCTTACAGGCATTTCATCGAACATCTTACGCGCGTCGGTCATGTCTCCACACTTCACATACATATCGATCAGCGACGTCCCCACGTAGAAATCCGTCTCCAGCCCATCCTTCAAACCCGACCCGTGCACGCGCTTACCGAACCGAACCATGCAGAGATCCGCCACGGACTTCAGAACAAATGGGTAGGTGAAATAGTCGCCGCGAAAACCCGAGGAACGCATTCTAACGTAAACATCGATCGCCTGCTCCGAAAACCTGTACAAACTAAAGGCGCGGATGATGGCATTGAAGAGAAGCTGGGATGAGTTCGGCGCTGAATAGAAGATTTTCGACGCCGATAAAATAACGCCGTTGCTTGCGTACATGGCCACCATTTTTGCCGCGCAGAAACCATCTGCTGGGACGATGCCTAAGAGGATCACGCGCGCGTGTACTTCCTTTCCTTTCTTGAAGAGGTGTGCTTTGTTCGTTAACGACTGGAAAATGGCGCCGTACGACGTAGGATGTTGAAGTAGAAGATTCCATTTCATGGAGGAGGTTTACGAATGGCGTCGCTGTAACACCTCTCTACTTTATAGTTAGTTTGTTGTTCACTACACTACAGTGCCGTTCATGTTAAACGCTCCAAGGGTAGAATAGTAACTTCATGAAAGGATGAAAAATAAAAATTTCGACCACAGTGGGAGTCGAACCCACGACCTTCTGATCCGAAGTCAGACGCGCTAATCCACTGCGCTATGCGGTCCTGTTTGTATAGATAGAGTTCAATATACGTTTTATGGTATACATTCTCTTGCACACCTCACCGATTCAGGAGACGACGAATCTTTTTACATGCTACGTATATAGTTAGAGAGCAGCACAGAGACGAAAAAAAAAAGGGGTACTTTTCGTTTGTTTGAAATTAGAGTTCAGACCCCTGTCAGAATTTTAAGGACCCAATTTTTTTAGAAACACTTCATGGTTTTCAATATCACTTCATGGGTCTGCGGTAACACTTCATGGGTAATACTTCATGGATCTGTGATAACACTTCACGGGTCTGTGGTACCACTTTATGGGTCTATGGTAACACTTCATGGATCCGTGGTAACAGTTCATGGGTCTGTGGTAACACTTCATGGACCTGTGGTAACACATGGGTCCTTTTCTCTAAATGAAACTGAAATTGGATCCTTATCTATAAATGAAACTTACATGTGTCCTTATATCTAATTGAAAATATGAATTGGGGCCTGAAATTAAATTAGCCGGAAAAAAAATCTAATCCCATGATGACGTGCACTAAAGCTTCACTCAACAATATTATATGGAAAAAAAAGGGCAATTTTCATTTCAGGCCCCTCCATAAGTATAATTTAGGGTTCAGACCCTCTTCGGAAAATATTTAGTTTTAAGGACCCATTTTTATGCAGTACCACTTTATTGCTTTTTACATACCAGTATGTTGAAATTCTGTACTACAAAACTATAATCCGGTACCAGTTTATGATCATCTGATACTAGTTTATTTTCTGCAGTACCACTTTATTGCCCTGACATACTAGTATGTTGAAAGTTTGTAACACAAAACAATCATTCTATAACAGTTCATATATTTTTCATACCACTTTTTTACACCACACAAAATGGGTCCTTAACCTAAAAAATTCTTAAACAGGGCCTGAATTCGAAATCAAACCCTTAAAGGGGCCTGATTTCGAATTGACCCAAAAAAAAAAATCTAATCCCATGATGACGTGCACTAAAGCTTCACACCACTCAACAATATTATATTAAACACGTGCCTCGCAAGATATAGTACTTGCACCCAATTCCATCCACACAACACTATTAGTTTCCAAAACCGTTCGACCATTAAAAAATTGCGTCTATTCTCCTCACAGGTGTACGCTACTTGGCTCACATTTAACCACATATTTATATTCGTATATATTCGTTCATCATCCCACATATTATATTGTTACAAAACTCGTACAAATATAAAATAACGAAGACATGGCCGGCCGTTACGACAAAGTTGTCCTAGCTCCTCCTCCCACCATAGTTCTCAACTCGGGTCATAAGATGCCCCGAATAGCCCTCGGGACATTCTCTTACCCGCCCGTCCCCACCGAAGAGCTCGCCTCGATACTCACGCGGGCCATCGAACTCGGCTACAGACACTTCGACACAGCATCCTATTACAAGACCGAAGGAGCCGTCGGGAAAGCGGTGGCCAACGCCGTGGACCGCGGTCTGGTTGAGACCCGAGAGGAGATCTTCGTCACTTCCAAGCTCTGCGTGTCCCGTACGCGCCGCCATCTAGTCTTGCCTGCACTCAAGGAGACGCTTCGGTGAGGAAAAATATAACGATAGTAATCCATAATAATGACGATAAGCATTATAATATATAAAATTATATATATATATATATATATATATATATGTAGTCAGACACTGGCAAATCCAAATTTCTGAAAAAGATAGCTATAAAACTGCTTTTACAGTTCCAAACGGACCCTCTGAATGGACCGTTATGCCATTTGATTTGAAAATGCTACTTCTGAATTTCATATATTATAAAATGATATTTCTATTCCATGTGGTAATTTTATAATTGTTCATGTCGATTATATTTTTGTATTTTCAAAAGATATCGAAACGCATTTTACATATATGACACATCCATACAGAATAAGATTTGTAGGTGAAGTGGTCATTTAGTAATATCATAGCTCAACGAACTGACCGAAAAAGATCTCGGGTATGAATCATCAACCGGTCATTTAAGAAATTACGAATTTAAGGCTTGATAAAGTTTGCTGCCGAAGCCAAGTCCTACCTCGAATAATTAGAAAAAAAAAAAAAAGTTGAGAGCTCCTTGTAAGCTTGTCGCCTAATTACTCCTTCTATTCCCAATTAATTTTAGTGATGAATCTCACAAGTTTATATGGGCTTGTGCTTGGACCTGAGACGTGAGGGCGCTGTTGGAAATAAAATATGTAAATTAGAAAAAAATGGGTACACAGCCTGGTACACTGCCCACTAGTTTTTTTAAGCTTTATTTTTGTAAGTTGATTGCAGTAATCTGGGGCTGGAGTACGTGGATCTTTACCTCATACACGCACCCGTGACTGTTAAGGAGGATTTGGACGATCCCCTCTATCCTGGAAGTGCGGAGAACATGCTTCGTTTCGAAGCGAAGGAGGTGTGGGAAGCCATGGAAGAGTGTTTTAAGCTCGGCCTTGCAAAGTCAATCGGCGTAAGCAACTTCTCCACCGTGAAGCTATCGAAGCTTGTCGAGGGTGGTTGCACTATCCCACCCGCGGTTAACCAGGTAATAATTAATATAATAGCTGATCATCCTATATATATATTCTTTAATGAACATGTATGTACGAATAAAAAAAAGGTGGAAATGCACGTGGCATGGCAACAAAAGAAAATGGTGGATTATTGCAAGGAGAAGAACATCCACGTTTGTGCTTGGTCTCCTATTGGGTCGTGGGGTACTGCTTGGAGTTCAAACGCTGTAATGGAGAATCCCATTATTAAGGACATTGCAGCTAGTAAGAAGAAGACAACTGCCCAGGTGTAAAAATAATGATCATAAATTTATTCGATAATTTTCAGTATGTTATGAATGGAAAATAATGTGTGTGTGTGTGTGTGTGTGTTGTTGATGAACGAAAGGTGGCATTGAGATGGATTTTCGAGCAAGGGGCGACGCCTGTGGTGAAGAGCTTCAACAGTGAGAGAATGAAAGAAAATATTGAAATATTTGACGACGACTGTAAGCTCAGCGAGGAAGAGCTTCTCAAGATAGAAAAAGATATCAAACAAGCTAAAATACATGATTTCCGTCAGCTTGTGTTTCCTGATGGGCTGTACAAAACGGTTGAGGAATTTTTTGATGGAGAGTTATGATGCTTTTTGTTGTGTTCATTTCAAGCAAGTTTATGTAGTAAATAAGACTGAATCTGGTATGTATCTTTGTGAAATGAAAATGTATAAGACTGAATCTGGTAAGTATCTTTGTGAAATGATGAAAAAATGCCCCTTTTTTTTTTATTTCGAAATGGTAAAGGCTGGCCCACACCTATGTCATCATATTTTTCATTAAACGAATTTTTACCGTAATTACATGGATGTGAAAGAACGGACTCGGATCTCCCACTATCTTGTCTCACAATTTGTGCCACAACAGTTATTAGATGATATATCAACAATTTATTTGATTTATCATATAAATTTAATGAAACAATGAATATTTTAAAATTTGATGGAATATGTAATTAGTAAATTATAAATTAAAATAAAACCAAATGGAGGAAATCTGAACCATAGATTGGACACTTTTCAAGAAATCCGCGCTGTGGCACAAATTGTGGGACAGGAGATCCGACCGTGAAAGAACACACGAAAAATGCCAAAGTGTGCAACATCTATCTCTAAGTAAGAAGCTTTTACATCTCTCTAAAAAAACAACCCTAGATTTTAAATCCTAATCCCATCTCCACTTCCTTCGTAATGGAGGTTGGGGGAGATCTCCTTTTTCTCTTTTTTGTGCTTTGCTATTTGTGCTTCATTTTCCTTCGCGTATTCTCTTTCTTTCGCTTTTCTCCCGGTTTGGGAGCTTCCACCTTTCTAGGAGGGTCTTCTCCCCTTGCGGGAGTTTTCTTCTCTCCTTGTGGAACACATTCTAACGTAAACATCGATCGCCTGCTCGGAAAACCTGTACAAACTAAAGGCGTTGATGATGGCATTGAAGAGAAGTTGGGATGGGTTCGGCGCTGAATATGGGTGTTCGTTCGGTAAATACCGTACCGAACCGAACCGAAATTTCGGTACCGAAATTTCAGTACACCCCTTATAGGTACCGAATACCGAACCGAATTTCTCGGTTCGGTATTCGATATTTACCGAATTTTTTTTCGGTTACCGAAATTTAAATAATAATAATAAAAAAATCGGTAGTAATTAAATTAATATGTATATTAATATAATTATAATTTTATTTTCAATATTAATATAATAAAATATATTTTAATTTAAAATTTCGGTAATTCGGTATACCGAATTTACCGAAATTCAAAATCTGTACCGAACCGAATTTACCGAATACCGAAATTTTTTTTTTTGAAGAACCGAATACCGAACCGAATTTTTCTGTTCGGTTCGGTTTTGTACCGAAATTTCGGTATTTCGATTTTTTTCGGTCGGTATACCGAATAACGAACACCTCTAGCGCTGAATAGAAAATTTTCGGCGCCGATAAAATATCGCTGTTACTTGCGTACATGGCCACCATTTTTGCCGCGAAGAAACCATTTGGGACGATGCCTAAGCTAAGAGGATCACACGCGCGTGTACTTCCTTTCCTTTCTTTAAGAGGTGTGCTCTGCTCGTTAATGACTAGAAAACGGCGTCGTACGACGTACGATGTTGAAGTAGATGATTCCATTTCATGGAGGAGGTTTACGAATGGCGTCGCTGTCACTTGTCTATTTTATAGTTAGTTTTGTTTATCCCTACACTACAGTGTCATCATCATGCATGTAAAAATCGATCACTCCAAAGTCCAAGGGTAAAACGGTAAACACGAAAGAATGAAAAATAAAATCGACCACAGTGGAAGTCGAAACCGCGGTGGGAACCGCGCCGAAACCACGCCGGAACTGCGGTGGGAGCTGAACCCGGCACCGGATCCAGCACGCCGGGACAGGGCGTGCTGGTTCCCGGGTTTTAAAATCGTGGAACCGCAGTTCCACCCGCGGTTTCGGCACGCAGTTCGGACCCGCGGTTCCCGCATGCGGTTCGGAACCGCCCGAACCGTGTGCCGTTGGAGCCAAACTGTTATATAGCCGTTAGAAAGTTTTGTTTTTTTTTTTGCGTTTGGTCCTTTTGCTGTTGGAGCCAAACGGCTATATAGCCGTTGATGCAAATTGTTTTTTTTAGTCCCTACTCGAAAATTTTATAAATAGGGGTTCATTTTAAACATTTTTCACAAATCTCTCTCATCCTCTCTAAAACACACATAATCTCTCAACGATTCCGCGATTTATTTTTTATTACACAATAATACACACTTTTATACCCAAATCACATTATTACATAAATATAATACACACACCTCGCACGAATTTTTGGTGTCTTCATCGAGAAATACGAACGATGATAATTTTGATTTTGTAGGTTCTTTTGGTGCGGAGGAGACTTTTCAAGGACGTGGAGCACCCGACGACGAGGGCGATGGCGAAGAACCGACGCTGAAGCTGGTGGGAGAGGGACCTAGCCAAATCTCAACGGTGACAACGGGAAAGAGAAAACCTTCGGTTCGGAAACCAACATCTAAGGTATGGAATGTTTTCGAAATCGTTTTAAATAAAAGGCGTCCGGAAAATGGACATGTATTTGTAAGGCTTGTCGCCAACCTTACAAATACAGTACCAGACCCGGACATGGCAGGACGGGTTCAATGTTAAAGCATTTAGAAATCGTTCATAGAATAGATAGACACACGTTTGAACCGATAAGCACTGAACCTAGACAACAACAAATAAGCACTATTACCGGTAGAAATTTTGTTATAACTAGGGAAATTTCTAGGATGACGTTAGTTAAATTTGTAGTAAACTGTGAAAGAACCGTTTTGCATTGCGGAAAGTAAAGGGTTATCGAATTCACTAGTACGATACAACCCGGATTCCATAACGCAAGTCGTAAGATACTTAGGAAATATATGTTAGAAAATTTTAAAGAATATCCGACGAACTTTATTTCGCATTTGTCCAACATTTCGTGTCAGATTAGTTTGACTACTGATATTTGGACAAATGTCACGTCACAATCTTATCTAGTGGTTATCGGCCATTGTATCGATGAGACGTGGACGATGCAAAAGAGAATTCTCGCCCTAGACATCCTCGAGTCGCAACATAATGCACAGACCATGTCGTTTTATGTCATGAGTGTTGTGAATAAATATGATATTCAAGACAAGATTATGTCAATCATTTTCAAAAATGCTAGTGCTAACGAGCTGCGATAGACATTCTCCGACATTGTGTAAGGTTACCCTTAAATGGTCGGCTATTTCATGTAAGTTGCACTTGTCACGTAATTAACTTATGTGTCAAGTGCGCCTTCAACGATGTTTTAGGTAGTACAATAGAAAATTCAAGTTCATAGGAAAAAAATTTAAGATAGGGGGGTCTAGGGCAGTCGTGGAAGCAAACAGTCATTGCGAGCGGGCTTTCACATAAGAAGTTCCCCGTACCGGTTCCGATCCGTTGGAACTTCTTATATGACCTCTTTAGCACTTTCGTGCACTTAAGGATTTGGTCATGGCATATCAGATCAACAACGCAGTCGGTCTCGATTCCCAAGCTGTGGTTATTTTAACCGATACCGATTGGGATATTCTGGAAGTGTGCGTGTCATTACTTAAAGAATTCAAGTGGGCAACGGAGGTATTTTCCGGCGTTCATTATCCCACGTCGCTGAGATTTATTCCGAGCCTTTTTGCATATTAAATATTTTGAATATCGAAAGAACTCGTACTTGTGTAATTTTGTCGAAGGTATGGAACTTAAGTTCAGGAAATATTGGGAAAATATCCCAATATTCCAAGGCTCAACGGCTTTGCTCGACCATAGCTGTGGTATGGATACTTTCGATATTTTTTTTTCGAGCATTACCATAACTTTCTTGGAGAAATATGTTGACGACCAGAAGGAGTCAATTATGTGTTCTCTCCAATAACTTATTTCTTTTTGTACCTCAGGAGCAAGAAACACGTGTTTGAAGCGACGGCTCACGTGACCGAAATTTTGAGTGGGAGTAGCTTGCGCTACGAGAAGAATCTTGCGGAAATTGAAGATACAAAAGAGCAGGGCACCCACATCGTCTAGAAGTAAATCAAATGAGATTCAACTCTATTTGAGTCACAACTTCCAAACGCCCGAAGACTTCGATGTTTTGGAGTGGTGGAAGATGAACGCTAAGCTTTACCCGACTCTAGCTTTACCCGACTCTAGCAAAGATGGCACGGGATCTTCTACCCGTGCAAGCTTCGAGTATCACATCGTAGTCCGCATTCTCGACTTCGGGTCAAATCATTGTAGATCGACGGACGAGTCTTAATCCGACTTCACTTGCGATTGTGACTCTATTGAAGGATTGGTTTTCGGCCGAATCGAAGAATAGAAAGGAGTATGTAGTTTTCAAGCATCAAGCTCCGACTCCGACGAAGAAGCGAGCAAAATAGTACTAATTAATCACGATGTAGCGTAGTCGTAGATTTTTCAAAGTTTAATTTTTTTTTTCTTTCAATGTATTTTTTTTTTCAATGTATTTTTTTCCTTCCACTGTATTTTCTTTATTTCGTATTGTTTTATAAGTTTATAAATAAAAATTTCGGAATTTTATAACTAATCCTATACTAAAAAAAAAAAAAAAACAAAGCGGTTCGAACCGCCCCGAAACCGCGTAGAACCCCGGGGCCATGGGGTGGTTCCAGGTATTGGTTCGCGGAACCGGAACCGCGGGTCACAGCGGAACCGCCCCGAGAACCCTTTGGCCACCTCAACGTGCTAATTCACTGCGCTATGCGGTCCTTTTATGATTATACCTTTGTAATGTAATATTTTAATTAGAAAACTTAAATGGTTTGAAAAGAAAAATTGGAATTTTGAGAATTCATCGACTGCCATATCCTATTGAAAAACTCATGGTTTCGAGTACCGCCAAAGAATTAAGAAATAAGGAATCACGACAAGAGGCAACATATGAATAATTTGATTGTGCTCTTCACCAGAAAAAATATGCACACCTTAGTTTTGTAAGGGAAAGAAAAGTTGGTTTAAAAAAAAACCAAGCAAAGCAAGTGCAAAAGAAAATCATACATTCTTTTGTTTGTTTGTGTGTTTGTTTCAATATAATGTACGAAACACCAAAGAGAAGGATTGAAATATAATTTATTCCATTATTTATTTGCATTTTCAAAATGTCGTTTCATGCAAAAACAAGTTGCAAAACTTTAATAGGCGACAAATGAGTCGTAACCTCAGATGTGACAGTACGGGCGTGTTTGTCTACGGTGATCCAACATCACGTTGATACTCACATCACTATAATGTGAATATTACTGTGATGTCGATCAAGGTGATATATCATTAGCGTCTTTGTTTTGGGATGATATTTCATTTTGAATATTAAGTGATATTAGAATATTGTGTTTGTCTAATTACGGTGAACTAGTGATATTGCGTAAGTGTCATATTTAACCTTACGTACTATACAGATATATTGAGATGACATAATAACTATTACTATTTTAATATTGTCTAAAAAATTTAAGAATTGGTAATAAATTTTTTGTATAGTTATTCGATATAATTATTTATTATTAGATATTATTTTAAGATTTAATAGTTAAGTTATAGAATCTAAAATATAAGGATATATTAGACATAAATGCTAAACTGATGGTAATTTTGGCCAAATAAAATTTGAAACATCGCCACATCACCGTGATGTGAGATTGCTTAGCTTTTTCGGGGTGATTCAAAAGTTAGAATATCACCCCATTTTATCACCTAGGTGATCCGTCATTACGGTGATGACACATCACATAGGCTAAACAAACATAGTAATGATAAGACGAGGAGAGGATTACGCTGATATTTTGGAGGATCACCCCAAAACAAACACCCCCTACAAGTTTAACCCAAGCGAATATAAATCGAATTAATAAAACCGTCCAATATCTAATAACCAACCTGTACAACGCGCTAATATTAAGCTCAACAATGCTAACTAATAAAATCCAATTTGTCGTAGAATAAAAGCTTTCAACCATAAACTAAATTAGAGTTGTCAATATGGCCCGCAGCCCGCGGGCCCGCTGGCGGGGTGGGCTAGCCCGCGGGTCGGTCCGCCATTATTTGAAATATATATAATATATTATATAGATATATATTATATAGAAAATAAATATTAAATATAGAAAATAAAACTCAATTAATTAGATAGTATAATTAAAGTCATTAATTATACATAATTACTATCGTATTTATTCATAATTTTTAATAAATACCATAATTAATTAAAAATTATTACTAACATAAAATTTTTAATTAAAATAAAAAAAATAAAAAATAACCTAGGCGGGCGGGCCTGGCACGCCAGGCGCGGCCCGCCGCAGGGCGGGGCGGTCCCCATTTTTTTAGGCCCGCCAAGCCCGCACCGCCCCGTTGGCAGTACTAAACTAAATTCAATGACGTGCACTTAGGGTTGCAAACGAATCGAATTTTTTGGTTCGATTCGCGATTCGATTCGAAATTTTAAGATTCGAATTCGAATATTTAGAATACGAATCCGAATAAGAATATTTTTTTTGATTCGAGAAATATACGAATACGAATATGAAATCACAATATTCGATTAGAAAATTAATCGAATTATTCGATTCGAATAATATAACATAAAATATAGTATAATTAATATATATTCACATAGAATATATGATAACTCACTAAAACATTTAAATATAAATATGTTATAATTCAATATATGTTTAAATATAATTTATTATAATTCAATATATATTTAATATAATATTGTTTATATTTTATTAACTAAAAAATGGAAGATGAC
Organism: Craterostigma plantagineum; assembly: GCA_027422505.1. Classification (NCBI taxonomy): domain Eukaryota; kingdom Viridiplantae; phylum Streptophyta; class Magnoliopsida; order Lamiales; family Linderniaceae; genus Craterostigma; species Craterostigma plantagineum. The sequence continues at coordinate 2,287,159 of JAPQWV010000005.1, forward strand.
TTTGAATACAGATATTCGATATTCGATTCGAATATTCGAGAATATATTCGAATTTGAATAAGAATCGATTTTATGATTCGATTTAATATTCGAGTATTCGTATTCGTATTCGATTGTCATCAGAATACGAATAGAATACTGCGGTATTCGACTCGATTCGATTCGTTTGCAACCCTACGTGCACTGACGCTTCACTCAACAACATTATATTGAAAAAAAGGTATATTTGAATTAAGACCCATCTAAAGTTTTAAAATAGGTTTCAGACCCTCTCAGAAAAAATATTGTTTATAGGACTCAATTGCCGTAAGTAGATATAAGGACCTAAACTTAAAAAAAGTGTTATAATATGTATATGAATTGGTATCGGATGATCGTTTTCGTGGTACTGCAGAACAATCAAGTGTTATAAAACAATGAAGTGGTACTGCAGAAATCAAGTCCTTAAAAACTAAATTCTTTCCTGACAGGACCTGAACCTTAAGTGAAAATTTTGACTGGGCCTGAAACGAAAATTCCCTTACGAAAACGCGTCTCGCGAGGCATTGTACTATAATCCATCCCCATTATTAGATTCCAAAACCGTTACGAACCATGGAGAATTTCGTCTATTCTCCTCACATTCTATAAAGGGCACTACTAATCCATGGCTCACATTTAATCATATTATATATTCGTTCATCATCCCACATATTATATTGTTACAAAACTCCTACAAATATAAAATAACGAAGACATGGCCGGCCGTTACGACAAAGTTGTCCTAGCTCCTCCTCCCACCATAGTTCTCAACTCGGGTCATAAGATGCCCCAAATAGCCCTCGGGACATTCTCTTACCCGCCCGTCCCCACCGAAGAGCTCGCCTCGACCCTCACGCGGGCCATCGAACTCGGCTACAGACACTTCGACACAGCATCCTATTACAAGACCGAAGGAGCCATCGGGAAAGCGGTGGCCAACGCCGTGGACCGCGGTCTGGTCGAGACTCGAGAGGAGATCTTCGTCACTTCCAAGCTCTGCGTGTCCCATACGCGCCGCAATCTAGTCTTGCCTGCACTCAAGGAGACGCTTCTAACAGATTTTGAACCTTGAATTTGTGGAATTGTATGAACAAGAGACTTAACGTGGTTCGGGTTCTTTATGTAAACCCTACATCCACGATCCAAGAAAGGATTATATAATCAATCGTGAGAATTTACAGAAGGATTTAATTGTGAAGAAGACAACTACTATGCACCGATCTCTTCTCCTTTATTTAAAGAAAAACAAAACCGCCAAAACTTGAAAGGCAGTTAAAACTAATTCTAATTCCTTATTCTAAGTAGAATAAGAAATTAGTCATTCGAATTAGTCATTCGTATTTCATCGGCTCCATCATAAGAATCGCTATTCCCAACAGCATCTCTATAAGTAAGCCTTTGTTGATGAATTAAACACGCTTCTGTCCTCCATCAGCGTTTTCCTTTGTAAGCACTTCTTTCTCTTCTTCAGCGAGCTTAAGTGCTGATTTATCCCGCCTGTTTAGCTGCTGTTTCTGATCATGATTCAACATCCCCCCGCAAGATGGATGGCATAAATTCACGACAGCCATCTTGACTAGAAAATGCTGTAAGTGAGGGCCTGTGAGAGGCTTAGTAAAAAGGTCTGCGAGTTGGTGTTCTGTCCTTACTGGAAGCAGCCTGATGATGCCTTTCGAGACATGATCTCTAACAAAGTGGCAATCTATTTTGATGTGTTTGGAGCGCTCGTGGAATTTCGGGTTTGATGCAAGCTTTAGGGCTGAGACATTGTCACAATAAATGACTGGAGGCTGTGGAAGAGCAATTCCCAATTCTGTTAGAAGAGATTTGATCCACAAAACTTCAGCTACAGCAGATCCTAATGCCCGTATTCAGCCTCTGTGGACGATCTCGACACCGTTGGTTGCCTCTTGGCCTTCCATGTCAGCAAGGAATCACCAAGGAACGTACAATACCCTGTGATAGATTTTCTGGTATCCAAGCAGGTGCCCCAATCAGCATCAGAGAAGCCCCTAAGTTCCAGGTTTGAGGCAGAGCTGAGAAGGACTCCTTGTCCAGGTGAGCTTTTCAGGTACCGGAGTAAGTGATGGGCTGCCATCATATGACTCGTTCTTGGGACTGATATGAATTGGCTTAGCTTATGTACGGCAAAGGCGATGTCGGGCCTGGTAAAAGTTAAGTACAATAACCTCCCAACTAGCCTACGATACTTGAAAGGATCAGACAATACTTCTCCCTCAGATTCTGTTAGTTTAGCCGAAGGATTCATAGGGGTGGTCAGGGGTTTTGATCCCATGTAACCCGTGTCTTCAAGAAGCTGCAGCGTGTATTGCCTCTGAGAAATGTATATTCCCATCTGGCTCCGAGCTACTTCTACTCCCAAAAAGTACTTCAAAGTGCCCAAATCTTTAATCTTAAAGCAGCCCTTCAAGAAGTTTTTAACCTGGTCAATAGCCTTGGCCGAAGCTCCTGCCAATATAATGTCGTTTACGTAGACGAGTAGGAGGACTAAATCATCTCCTTTGCCCTTGATGAACAAGGTATGATCCGATTGGGTCTGAGAGAATCCAAAAGACTTGACTGATTCGGTGAATTTTCTATTCCATTGTCGAGAGGCTTGCTTGAGCCCGTAAATCGATTTGTGGAGTTTACAAACCATTCTCCCTGGGCCTCTTCTCTCACAATTCTGATAATATCCCGGAGGAAGTTCCATATATACTTCTTCGGTCAATTCGCCATTGAGAAACGCGTTGTTGACATCCATTTGCTCCAAATGCCAATGCAGTTTTGCTGCTAAGGAAAGGACTATTTTAATGGTGTTAGGTTTAGCTACCGGGGCAAACGTGTCAATGTAATCGACACCTTCCCGTTGATCATATCCCTTAGCTACCAACCTAGCTTTATACTTCTCAATCTTCCCATTCGAATTGTACTTGAGTTTGTATACCCACCGACTGCCAATTGAGACCTTGTCTTTGGGGAGAGGAACCACAGACCATGTTGCATTGGATTCCAATGCCTCAAACTCTTCATCCATTGCCTGCTGCCATTGGACTGAGTTGGCAGCTTGACTGTATGACTTAGGTTCTTCTGCCAAGGAGGTATTGTTGATGTAGTGCTGGTGTTCTGCTGAGAAGTGCTGGTAAGTCAACACTCTTGAAATGGGGTACAAGGTTTTCTTCTCTGTAACCCTGTTGCAGTGATAGTCTTCCAAGTAGGTTGGCTTCCTAGTCTGCCTACTTGGCCTTCTATGATCTGCCTGCGGCTGGGTTGGTTGGTCTGAAGCTGGACCTCTGTGTTCTGATTGTTGCTGATTAGGCTGGTCTGGAACTGAGGAAACCTGCTCTGTGTTGGCTGGGCAAAGGTCTAGACTTGCATCTTGAACTGATCGAGGATTCTCTGATACATCAGGCAGAATGGACTGCTCCTCATACAAGTGCTGTTGTTGAGTGAACTCTGCCTCACTCCAAGGCTGATGAGCAGATGGCTTGGGTAGAACACAGGTAGAGAATGGATCACCTGTCTGAGAATGGGACTGATGCCTGAATGGATATTCATCCTCTTTAAATTCAGCATCTCTTGTGATGAATCTCTCCTGTTTTCAAGTCTACCACTCTGTACCCTTTCACTCCAGTAGGATACCCAAGAAAAGCACATTCCCTCGCCCTTGCATCAAACTTCCTTCGTCCTGCAGCAAGTGTGGAAGCAAAACACAAAGAACCAAAGACACGAAGGATGCCATAATCAAATGGTTTCTGGTATAAAAGCTCATAAGGACTTTTGTTCCCTAATGCAACCGAGGGTGTCCTATTGATTAAAAATACAGCAGTTAAGGCACATTCAGACCAATAAGTTAAGGGGACAGCAGACTGAAAGAAAAGGGCTCTAGCTACATTCAATATATGCTGATGTTTTCTCTCAGCAATAGCATTCTGCTGCGGCGTGTGGACACAAGTCAGGTGTTGGATGATGCCCTTATCCCTAAATAACTCTGTTAAACTGAATTCCTTTCCATTGTCTGTCCTTATTGTCTTTACTTTGTGTTTAAACTGTGTTTCAATCATATTTAGAAAGCAAGTCATAACATTTTTCACTTCTGATTTCAGCTTTATTAAAAACAGCCATGTAAACCTAGTTATATCATCAACAATGGTTACAAAATACCGGTGACCCAAGTGTGAGGGGACATGAAAGGGTCCCCACACATCACAGTGCACAAGGTCGAAAGCAGAACAAGTCACATTTATACTATCAGGAAACGGATGTCTCTTTTGCTTTACTAAAGGGCAGATTTTACAGAAGGAACCTGAGCTAGCTTTATCATGCTTAATGGATCTCCTAAGCAAATCTAGGACCTTACTAGAAGGATGCCCCAGCCTCTTGTGCCAGAGATCTAATGACAACCTAGTATGAAAAACAGGAATATTACTAGTTAACTTTGATTCTGCTTCAAACAGGTACAAGCCACCTACTGCGCTACCCCTGCCAATCTGCTGCCGGGCAGAATCCTGCACCTCAAAGAACTTAGTTCCAAAGAGAAACTTGCAATTTAATTGGTTAGTTAATAAGCTAACTGAGACCAAGTTGAAGTGAAATCGAGGAACAAGTAACACATCTATCAAAGTTATATGCTTATTCAAAGTAAATGATCCTGCCTTGCTAACTTTAATTATTGAGTTATCTGGTAAGATGATGTTTGATTCCTCTATATCATGAACATCATGCAGTAAACTGGGATTGCCACAGATATGCCTTGTAGCACCTGAGTCAACCAACCAAGAATCTGAATTTATGAGTTTGGGTAAGTCAAAGGAGAGACACATACCGAGGTTCCTGTCCATTTCCTGACCCTGCTCCTCTGTATCCTGCACTATGCTAGGGGCAGACTGACTGAACAGGGCTTTCAAGCTCGCAAGCTGGAAGGGGGTCATTTGGACCTGCACCAGAGCCTCCTTAGAAGAGGTTGAATGAGCCTGATGACTGTGATTAGCCGATTTGCCAACTGAGTCCATTTGGAATTGATTGACCCGTGTATTCTTGGCCCTCTGTGTCTGTCTGTAGCCAGGTGGGTACCCATGGACCTGATAACAGGTCTCTATGGTGTGCCCCTTCCTATGGCAGTGGGAACAGACCGGCTTCGAGACATCTTTTCTTGAGTTCTGTGGTCCTTTTCTGCCCCAATCTTGATCGTTCTTAACGGTCAGCATTGCCATGGAACTAAGCTGATCATTTTGCCCTTGGCCTGACACCATAGATCTCTGTTTCTCTTCCTGAATTAGGAGGGAGAAGACCTTGTTGATTGACGGGAGAGGATCCATCAGTAATATCTGGCCTCGGACTTGGGCGAACGATTCATTCAGCCCCATGAGAAACGTGAGAATGTAATCTTCATCCAGATATCCCTTGAGTTCTTTAACTCCCCCACAAGTGCATTTGCAATTCGGTCTGTAATTTACAAGTTCATCCCACAGAGTTTTAAGCTTTGTGAAGTAGACCGAAACAGAGTTTGATCCCTGACTGAGGTTAACCAATTCCCTTTTCAGCTGAAAGACTCGCGGTTTATTGGTTTGTCCAAACCTTTCTTGTAGGTCTATCCACACTTCTCTGGCCGATGCACTGTAGAGTATACTTGCTGAGATGTCTTTCGCGACTGCATTTATGATCCAAGAAATGATCACATTGTTGTTTCTTCGCCAGGCTGTTATCTGATTCTGAGAAGCGACGGAGTTCTGTGAGTCTGCAAGAGGTTCTTTAATATCCCCAGTAATGAAACCTTCCTTGTTTCTCCCTATTAGCGCAATCATCATCGATCGACTCCAAGTGGCATAATTATCGCCCGTCAGCAGTTCGTGCACAAGGAGTTGGCCGGAGGTGTCATTATTGTTAAGGAAGAAGGGATCATTGATGAGTACGGCAGTGCTCGAGCTTGATGAAGGTGGAACGGTTTCTGCCATTGAGATGTTGAGGAAGCAATTCTACGAACAGCTGTGAGGCGCGAATTAATTGAGACGAAAGCACAATTCTTCAAGATTTCTGCGCAGCTCGATTTGTTGCTCTGATACCATAACAGATTTTGAACCTTGAATTTGTGGAATTGTATGAACAAGAGACTTAACGTGGTTCGGGTTCTTTATGTAAACCCTACATCCACGATCCAAGAAAGGATTATATAATCAATCGTGAGAATTTACAGAAGGATTTAATTGTGAAGAAGACAACTACTATGCACCGATCTCTTCTCCTTTATTTAAAGAAAAACAAAACCGCCAAAACTTGAAAGGCAGTTAAAACTAATTCTAATTCCTTATTCTAAGTAGAATAAGAAATTAGTCATTCGAATTAGTCATTCGTATTTCATCGGCTCCATCATAAGAATCGCTGTTCCCAACAGCATCTCTATAAGTAAGCCTTTGTTGATGAATTAAACACGCTTCTGTCCTCCATCAGCGTTTTCCTTTGTAAGCACTTCTTTCTCTTCTTCAGCGAGCTTAAGTGCTGATTTATCCCGCCTGTTTAGCTGCTGTTTCTGATCATGATTCAACAGCTTCGGTGAGGAAAAATTATAAAAAACAATTATAGCGTAACAATACCATCGTCAATCTTTTGGAAATAATATAAAAAAATTTACGAAGACCAGGGGCGGATCCAGAAAATTTTTATCGGGGGCCGTAATATAAAATTGGCGTTTGTAATGAGGTTAACATAGAAAATATATATCATTTGACGTTTTTTGAATGGAAAATTTATCATTGAAATAGATTTTTTTTCATTAAAACATATGAAAAATATATCATAAAAATTTTAATTTTAGTTAATCTACACAAAAATATCAATAAAAAAGTAAAAAAAAAAATTCCTTGATGGAACTCGAACAACGACAACGCTTCAAAATATTAATATTTCTAAGCATGATATGATTGTAGTTTGTATAGAGAAAATAGAGGAATAAATTCTAGATAGAAAATGAAATTAGAAAAAGTGAAAATTAATTTGATTTAGATATTAAATAAATACTATAAACTAAATCATATAGTACTATTAAAATCGTACAATAAATTACTGAATGGTTTTTAATATACTTAAAATATTTAAGTCATTAAGTATTATTTAAAATAATTCAAGTTGTTATAGACTTAAAAGGATTAGAAAACTAAGAAAAATAAGTATAAGTTAAAAGAATTAAAATGGTTGAATTAGACTTAAAACGAATAGAAATGTTATAAAGATTTGAAAATGTTGAATATAGCTTAAATAAGAATAAAACAGTAAAATAATATTAGGTTTTTAATTCTACTAAATTAATATTTCTGAACAAGTTAAACGAATAATGTAAAGAAGAAATAATAAAAAGAGTATTTGAGAGAACTAGATTCAAACCCACAACATTGAGAAAACTGATACCATTACTAACCACTGTACTAAATGCCTTTCATGAAACTTTCACTATCAAAATTTTATATGTTATTGCTAACGATCGATGATATATACATAGTACTTAAATTTTCGGAAATTTTCGCGGGGGCCGTGGCCCCCACGGGCCACCATGTAGATCCGCCACTGGAGACAATCATGCACTTCCTGAAGGCCAGTGTCGGTGCGATCCAGTGGGGGCCCACTGGAGCAGAATTATTACCAATATACGGATAATTAGATTGAAAAAAAAAACTATACAAATTTGGAACTAGCGAATTTTTTTTTTCTAAATAATGAGTATGGAGTCCAATTAGACCTCACTAACTTTCCTTTCTACCTCCGCCACTGTTGAAGTCTTTTAGGTAAAATTCAGCACGATAATCCTCAACCAGCTTATTTAAGAAAGTTACATGTTAAAGGCTGGATAATTGCGAGGTAGCCCAAGCCCACAATAAGCCTGTGTGGTTCCACTATAAAGCAGTTTGCCGTAGAGAGAATAACCCACAAGCTTATATGCAAGTACAACTTCTTCGATAATGGACTTACCGTCTACATACCAAATTCTCGTTCTTAATACCATCCCTACTAATTTACCCCTTCTGATGAATTGGTTCGGGAATGGGTAATCACCGTTCGGAAATCGGGTTCCCCGTGGGGGATTCGGTTCCCCATATTCATGTATATCAAATAAATTAATTTTTTTTGCAACAAAAAACATAAACTTAGTAATATGTAAAATATGATATTAGAGTATAAAAACTAATATAATATGTGATTGAAATAGGAGTGTATTATGAAGAATATATATTGAAAGTAAAATTATTTTTTTCTTTTAAATACGATCATGAATATAAAAGGATGGTCTTTGAGAATTCTTGATTCACATTATTTTTTCATAGTACTTATTAATAATTTGAATCGGGGAACGGTGAATCACCATTTGATTCAAACAGGGCCGGGTTCGGGGCCGGGGATGGGTAAGAAACATGATTACCATCCCCAACCCGTCCCCGCTCTTTCACCAACGGGGAATCACCGTCAACTCCCCATCCCCATTTTGACCGGGTATTTTACCGTCTCAATAACCTCGGGTCCCGATGGGGATGGTTCACCGTGGGAATTTTGCCACCCCTAGTTTGACCCCAAGAATTATAAAGGAATCAGCTTACTGAGCATGTTGGAAATAAAATATGTGAAATATAAAAGATATATCCCTATTAAGTTTAAGCTTTTAATTAACTGATTGTAGTAATCTTGGGCTGGAGTACGTGGATCTTTACCTCGTACACCACCCGGCGACGGTTAAGGAGGATGTGGTCGATCCCCTCAATCCTGGAAGTGCGGAGAACATGCTTCGTTTCGAAGCGAAGGAGGTGTGGGAAGCCATGGAAGAGTGTTTTAAGCTCGGCCTTGCAAAGTCAATCGGCGTAAGCAACTTCTCCACCGTGAAGCTATCGAAGCTTGTCGAGGGTGGTTGCACTATCCCACCCGCGGTTAACCAGGTAATAATTAATATAATAGCTGATCATCCTATATATATATATTCTTTAATGAACATGTATGTACGAATAAAAAAAAAGGTGGAAATGCACGTTGCATGGCAACAAAAGAAAATGGTGGATTATTGCAAGGAGAAGAACATCCACGTTTGTGCTTGGTCTCCTATTGGGTCGTGGGGTACTGCTTGGAGTTCAAACGCTGTAATGGAGAATCCCATTGTTAAGGACATTGGAGCTAGTAAGAAGAAGACAACTGCCCAGGTGTAATAATAATGATCATAAATTTATTCGATAATTTTTTCAGTATGTTATGAATGGAAATTAATGTGTGTGTGTGTGTGTTGTTGATGAACGAAAGGTGGCATTGAGATGGATATACGAGCAAGGGGTGACGCCTGTGGTGAAGAGCTTCAACAGTGAGAGAATGAAAGAAAATATTGAGATATTCGACGACGACTGTAAGCTCAGCGAGGAAGAGCTTCTCATGATAGAAAAAGATATCAAACAAGCTAAGATTTATGATTTACTTATGTTTGTGTTTCCTGAGGGGCAGTACAAAACGGTTGAGGAATTATTTGATGGAGAGATATGATGTGTTTTGTTGTGTTGTGTTCATTTGAAGCAGTTTATGTAATATAAATAAGACTGAATCTGGTATGTTGATACGGATAGCCAAGAATCACCACTGTGAGCTTGAGCAAAGAAAGTAGATAACAATACGTTTTATTAAACTTGATCTGCCCTACAACGAATTATTGGATTGGAAATATATAAATAGACATTATTTAATAATATTAAATGATAGCTGAAAACGTTGAGAAGCTTGAAGGCCATTGCTTGAGTGTTTGTGCCTTCGCATTATTATGGAAGCTTGACTGTCCTCATCAGTTTCCCCCTCCGAAATTCGACGTGTCCCCACGTCGGGGTATAACAGAATTATCGGATCCGCGTCGGGACATAACAGAATTTTCGGATCGTTACAATGTGACGGATTAGAGCTGTTGATGTTCACCGTGGGTCTACGCGTACCTTTCTCATGCGCGTGGGGTATCTCAATGAGTTCGACGAAAACTCGCATCCATTCCATCGTTGGGACAGCCCCGACTCCATAATCAGTTATCTCGCTGCCAACAAGATCGGTGCAGTCTTCAGGCGTTTGTCTGCGATGAAACTTACTGCTCAGTCTCCATTTGATGTTACCGCCTGGCTGTGGAGGATATGTCTTCACTCCTTGGTTAAGGAAGTTTGTGTTACCTAGGGTCTGCTCAAATATACCCGGATCAAGTAGTCGTAGGGCGGCATGGCTAGTAGGAGACGATGTATGACCGCAGAAGTTCATCGTAACCCCGTGACAGGTCGCAGCCCCGAAAGTCAACAGGCCGAGAAAGCCAAGCAAGAAATACGCGAGCCAATCCATTTTTCGCACAACCTTATATCTTTTTGAGGAAGGGTCTGTTGAATGCCGAATATCTTTCTTCCCATGCTCTGTGAAGGTCACAACTCCGTATACATATTCAGTGCTTTTACGTTCTAAATCAAACTCTTCACGTTGCTTCACGTCCTCCTCCAACGAACTTAAAACAGCCAAGTATGAGGCCTTCGTAGGGGTGGGTGTATGTGATCTAGGACGCAACATGTACTTGACGTTTCCTCGGGTGACTTCGTAAGTATTGTTCCTACCCGAATGACGAGCATCGGAATCGAATAACCATCGTCTTCCCAGCAAGATGTGACAAACGTCCATGTCGACGACATCACAATACACCTGATCTTCAAACTTGCCGATAGAGAACGAGAGTTTGCACCTCTCGGTCACCCGAACCTTTTCCGCCTCAGACTTAAGCCACCGAAATTCATAAGGCGTATGAATCTTCTCACGTGGCAGCTGTAGTTTCTCGACTACCTTCATCCCGATGACGTTCTCGCAGCTCCCGCCATCGATGACTAAATCACAGAGATGACCATTAACGACGCAACGCGACCGGAAAATGGTATTTCGTTGGCTCGTATCTTCACTTTTAGGAGCAAGGAGAAGCTTCTGAAGGACCAAGCTCTCTTGCGCCTCTTCACCTCCCTCATCAGTGTCTTCGGGATCGCAAGCCACCTCTTCAACGTCGGTTTCTTTATCAACGAGTCCAGCGGTTCTCCTCTGGGGGCACACGTTCGAGCGATGACCAACTTGATTACATCGGTAACAACGGATGGGGGCTGGTTTTGCATACGGGTTGTCGTCTCTTTTCTCGCCTACCGAGCGTACATGTTTCTTCCCCGTTGCTTTCATCTCTTCGCGATCCGCCGACTATTGCTGATGTGATGGTTCCCCGCCGCTAGGAGTCTCTCGAGGCACAGAGGGGTGCTTCCTACTACGAGCGCTGTCGGCCATCTCAGCTTTGATTGCCAAATTCCGAGCCTTAGTCATCGTCCTAATAACTTGAACTCCGATCCTTTCACGTATGCTTTCACGAAGGCCTTGGAGATATCTTGAAACTGTTTGACCCTCGGATTCGTTAAGATTATTCCGTTCGGCGAGCCGTAGGAGTTCTGCCGTGTATTCTTGCACGCTCCTATCCTTCTGACGACACCTTTGGTATTGATGAAACAACATTTGCTCGTAATCCGGAGGTAAGAACTCGCTCATCAAGAGCGGACGTTGCCTCGGCCTTCTCTGTTCCGACGCTCCACCCTTTAGTCTACAGGCCACCGTTTTAACTCTCCGGTCTTGAGGCGTATCCATGTAATCGAAGAATTTCTCGACATCGGCTAGCCACTCTAGAAAGTCTTCTATCCCAAGTGACCCGTCAAAGGTATCGAGGTCCACCTTTAGTTGAAAATGGTTACCGCGTTGTGGCTGCTCCTCTTCTTCAAGGCTGAAGCTAGAGTCGGAGTCGGAGGGATATACGTTTCTGCGTTGTTCCCTTCGCTGTCGATTAGGCCGTCGGGCCCCGAGTTCGTCGAATCGTCCGAGCACTTCCAAAAACCGTTCTTCCAAGCGTTGGAAGCGTTGTTCCACGCGCTGCTCCAAACGTTGCAACGCTTCGCCGTTATTCCCGGTCTGATCAACGTCACGACCTTCACCGCTCATCGTGGTCGGCTCTGATACCACTCTGATACGGATAGCCAAGAATCACCACTGTGAGCTTGAGCAAAGAAAGTAGATAACAATACGTTTTATTAAACTTGATCTGCCCTACAACGAATTATTGGAATGGAAATATATAAATAGACATTATTTAATAATATTAAATGATAGCTGAAAACGTTGAGAAGCTTGAAGGCCATTGCTTGAGTGTTTGTGCCTTCGCATTATTATGGAAGCTTGACTGTCCTCATCATATGTATCTTTGTGAAATGATGAATAAATGCTCGTTTTTTTTTATTACGACGGGGCGAAGGCTGTCCCACAACTATGCCACCATATTTTTCTTCAAATGAATTTTTACCATAATTACATGGATTGAAAGAACACACAAAAAATAATAGAAGACATGCTTGGGAAACAGGTTGTCGGTCGATCATTGTTGAAGTCGATTCTCTTATTGTCCATGACATTTTCACCCACAAGTCAGAGTGTTCGATCCTTTTGAGACCAATGGTGAATATAATAGAAGACATGCTTGGGAAAGATTGGTCGGTAACGCTACGCCATACCTTTCGTGAGGGCAATACATGTGCCGATTGGTTAGCCCGACAAGCAGCTAATAAACCATTAGGGGTTCACATTTGTAATGTCACTCCTAGTGGTCTTTATCCCCTCTTGCTACGGGATATTATGGGGTTTACCATACCCCGACACACCACATCTGTAATTTAGGGCTTTTGCCTGGCTTCTTTCCCTCCGAAAAATAAAAGAACACACGAAAAAAAGTCAAAGTGTGCATCATCTATCTTTCTGTAAAATAAAAAGCTTTTACATCTCTCTAGAAAACAAACCCTAGATTTTAAATCCCCATCCCATATTCCCATCTCCGCTTCCTCCGTAATTGAGGTTGGGGAGATCTCATTTTTTTTTTCTTGTGCTTTGCTATTTGTGCTTCATTTTCCTTAGCGTATTCTCTTTGTTTCGCTTTTCTCCCGGTTTGGGAGCTTCCTTCTCCTTCTAGTAGGATTTTCTCCCATTGTGCGAGTTTTCTTCTCTCCTTGGGAGAGTTTCGGTCACAAATAAGTTAAGCTTTTGAAAATGAAAACGAAGAAATTGAATAGTGCTGTAGATTATTTGTATGGAGTGTTGAGCTGATTTGTCATAGGGTCTTTAGTTCTTTTCGTCCGAACTTTGATTCTTTTTTTCTTTCGAGTTTTTCTTGTTCTTGAATTGTTAGTTGATGTGTTTCTCTTTTTTTTTTCCCCTTGTTGACGTGTTTCTCTCTTGTATTGTAATGAAGGCATTATACTTTGTAGGACAATAAAATCTTGACTATTTTTTTACGGTACTTTTTTAGGATTGAAAGTGAGACCACTAACATTATTATCTACTCTCTTTTATTAATGCAAAGGGTTTGGTATAAACGGCCAATTCTCCCTTAATTTGGTATGTCAAATTTTTAATTTTGATTAAAAATGAAAAACGAAAATATAATTATATCATTGCGCAACCATTATTTTGTATACCATACTAACGTTCTAAAGAAATCAAAAACTGCCACATAAAAGAAATTTTGTTCCTTCTGGATGATATCCAGAGGACCCTTATCGGCTATTTAGCTCATGTATGTTTAGGTTTACATATCGAATTATCGAATCTAATGAAAAAGAAGAAAGAACACACGAAATTAATATGGTATCGTTCATCCATATGAATACAATCTCAAGAAAAAAGAAACCACGCAAATCGATTTTAGTTTTTATTTGAGAGAGAGAGAGAGAGAGTTTTCCATTATTATTTTAGTCAAAGGTAGGATTTTTATAATACAGCAAGCGATGGATCCAATGAGCGAGACGTTGAAGCCAACTATTGAAGCAAAACTGAAGAGGGAGGTTATTCTTTGAAGAAGAGGAAGCTAGGCAGCCATGACGAGCCTGCTGTTAGCTCCGTCAATAACGCTGAACTCGGGCCGTAAGATGCCGGGAATAGGATTCGGCACGGCGTCGCGTCCTGCGCCGCCGCACGACCAGCTCAAGTCCGTGCTAATCGACGCCTTCGATTCAGGATTCAGACACGTGGATACGGCGACGTCGTACGGAACCGAAGGCACCGTCGGCGAAGCTGTATCCAAGGCCTTGGACCTCGGCATTGTCAAGGATCGCGATGAGATCTTCGTTACGTCGAAGCTGTTTGTTTCGGACTCCCAGCGTGAGCTTGTGTTGCCTGCTCTTAAGAGATCGCTCGAGTAAGTTCGTAGCTTTTTTATCTTTTTCTTACAGTATGGACTTGCATACCTTTTGTTCGACAAAATGCCTGTCACAAGGATTTCGTTTAAATCGCCTCAATTTCTACGGAAAGAAAGTGAATTTGAGTCGAATTACGTTTGATTAGACTCAGGATCTACCTAGTACAACAAAAGGGTTATAGTTTCATGAATGATTTCTGTGCATATGTAGGACAAAAATATGTTCTGCATCTTGCAATGAACTTTGCCTTATTTTTGCAGAAAGCTCGGTCTTGAATACGTGGATCTGTACCTTATTCATTGGCCAATGACCGTGAAGCAAAGTGCTGCCACTAAAATACCCTTTCAAACTCAGTGGAGAAGACATGCTCCATTTTGATACTAAACAAGTGTGGGAAGCCATGGAGGAGTGTTGTAAGCTTGGTCTTGCCAAGTCTATTGGCGTGAGCAACTTCTCCTGTGCAAAGTTATCAAAGCTATTGGAAATTGCCTCAATACCACCTGCAGTTAACCAGGTTAGAATTCACCATCAAACTCTCTCTTTATTACATCATACGAACTTTTTCTTGAAATCTAAGATGTAGCACGCGATGAATCTATCAGGTCGAAATGAACGTAGCTTGGCAACAGGACAAGTTACTCGAGTTCTGCAAGGAGAATAACATACACGTATGTGCTTACTCTCCTCTCGGAGCTAATGGTACTCCTTGGGGATCTAATTCTGTAATGGAGAGTCCGATCCTTGAAGAGATCGCAGTTGCAAAGAGTAAGAGCGTCGCCCAGGTAATAATATTCACTATTCTTCTTGCAAATAATGAGCGTGATAGTTTTGGTAACTGCGTGAAACTCGTGCAAGATTTCTAATCGATTGATTTGGAATAATGTCTGAAGGTGGCCTTGAGATGGATATATGAGCGAGGTGTAACTCCAATAGTGAAGAGCTTCAGCAAACCTAGGATGAAACAGAACCTTCAGATCTTCGACTGGGAACTCACCGACGAAGAACGTGGAAAGATTCGAAACATTCCTCAGCGTCGAATGGGCAGTATAAATCGGTCCAAGAACTATGGGATGGAGAGATTTGACTCAAGAGATACAATACAAATACTTCTTGTTTTCTGCCTTTTAGCCTACAATTGTTGGAAAACAGACCTCATCCATTACAACAAATTGTCATTACAATCCAAAAGATACCAATCCGTGCAAGGTGACGATCCCAATGACGATATTGCCCTCCCTCACCACGGGCAAGAACTGCACTGGCGAGGGCGGAGATTCCATCTTTTGCATAGCTTCCACCGCCATGGCCTCGGGCCCGATTGTCCTGGGGTTCCTGAGAGAAATACAAAGTACAAAAAAAAGGTAAAAATAGGATCTTTAGGGTCAGTGAATTCTTGATTTATCTATGTCTTAAAAACCTGTTACACATGTCTCCCACGGTGAGCTTGAAGATCCCTTCACCACTAGCCTTAAGTGTTCTTCGAAGGTCCCCATCTGTGAATGTGCCCAAAAGATGGTGTTCTTCGTCCACAACAAAAAAGGCAGCCACACCCTTTACTTGTCAGCTCCATTAGCTGATCCATGATTAGGTCTTTTTCTCTGCACAATGGAAGCTCTTCCTTCTTCTTCTTCATAACATCCTTCACCTGCGAAATCAAACGAAAAAATATGGGATTTCATAATTTTACGGTGGACCCATATATAGGATGTTTAAATCCACACCTAAAATCGAACAATATGGAAAGACCAGAAACAAACGCCGTACACAATCAAAGAAATCTCACTCACCCTAAAGATCAAGCTTTTCCCAATTCTCCCGGCGGGGTGGTTGGCGGCGTATTCCTCACGGCTCAAGCTCTTGGCGCCCATCAAGGCGATGGCCACCGTGTCCCCAAACACCATCTGAATCGCCGTCGAAGTCACCGGCGCCATGTCGAAGGGGCAAAGTTCCCTCTCCAAGGGCAAATGCACATTCATATCGCACAAACCCATGAGCCCATTGGGCCTCACCGACGTCACGCCTATCAAGAACACTCCCTTCGCCTTGGCGCACGGCGCCAATCTGATGAGCTCCTCGGAATTTCCGCTCTTGCTGAACATGACGAGCAGATCTTCGGCGGAGAGTATGCCGATGTCGCCGTGGAGAGCGTCCACCGGCGATAAAAATCCCGACTTTACGCCTAATGAGACGAGGGTTTGAGAGATCTTCTGCGCCACGAAGCCAGATTTGCCTACGCCGGAGAAAAAGATGGTGCCTTTGGTGGTTAAGAGGGCCTCCGTGAAACTAAGGGTCTGAGATAGATCGAGGTTTTGAAAGAAGTGATTGAGGTACTTCTGCTGGGATTTGAAGAGGTTCAGAAGGTGGGTTTGATCTAAGTGCCTTGGAATTTGGTCGTCCTTTTCGTCTTCGTGGCGCGAATCGGATAATGGGATCGAAAGAGAGCCCATTTTTTGTATGCTTTTCTGAGTTGATTTTCTTGATATCCGACTGATGCGATGGTGGTGATGATTGATATCTCTATATATATATATATGTGTGTGTGTGTGTGTGTGTAATATGAATGTAGTATTAGATCGTAAAAGCTTCTGCAATATCGTTGAGGGTAAATAAATGCATGTACCGTGGAGTAGTTTCTGTGAATAGTAAGTTTAAATCAAGAACATGACGTGGTTTCACATCCAATCATGGAACGATTCCCATTATTTATGCAACTGTACATTTGTGACAAGATCAGCCAGCCTATATAGTTATTAGTAGTACAGCCTTATTTTCAGACAAACATGTGCAAGAAAATGTTGGATATCATTCATTATTCTTTAATTCGTAAACAAGACTTATAGTAGGGTATAGTGTCGTCGTCCATTCGAAGACCAATGGAGTACGACGCAAAAACACATTTTCATATTAGTTTAATTAACTTTTATTCCAATCGATTGTATCCCTATGATATGAGCCAAACCCAATCAACGATATTTTTATGTGCGGGGGCTCTGGATAATTTGCGGTAGATTAACAGTTATGTAGTTTTCTGGGTAAGCGAGGTGTTGTGGATGCTGGGACGTAAACAGAAAGAACAACAAGGATTTACGTGGTTCGAATCCTATCGGATTCTACGTCCACGGGGCGCTGGGAACTGTCTTTCACTAAGTAGCAACACGTTACACACTCATATAATCCTCTCCTTCACTCCCAAAATATGAAAACACGTTTAAGATATCTAAAGAGAGAATGTTGTGTGAGTGCTTCTGTAGAGAGATGATCGTTCTGGAAAATATGGCCAAGTTCTCCTTTTATAGCAGCTCCCTGCCGTTTGTCTGATGCTAGGTTCCAGGATTTCTGGGGGACGTACCACCTAGGGTGCTTAGGAAAGATGACTGATTGCTTGATGGAATGACTTCTGCGATAGTTACAGTGAGGTGCTCAGTAATATCTTCCTGTGATAAAGTGACACGTGTCCCTGCAACTGTCTTCCTTCCTTTCCACTGTTCCTGCGCTTTTGTACACAATGGTTCTTCTTCTTTTGTCCGGTCAAGACTTGTGCCCGTCAGGTCCTGGCAGGTCCTTCTTCCTAGGCGGATACTTCACTATGGGCCCTTCTTCTTCATGGGCCTTGTTGGGCCTTTTCTATTATTTGTTTTTCGGCCCATCTATTCTAGTCCGTATCAACCACTCCCATACTCTAATTTGTTTTTTGGGACAAAAAGTAAATTAGAGTAAAATAGTAAGAGGGGCCTTACCTCCCTACCACCATTACCTCTTGAAGGGACATGTTTGTTGGCGGATGTGGAGGAAATGGCCACTTCGCTGGTTCCCCAGGTCGGATTACCTATCGCAGCTCCCATGCTTTGCGAGATTCCTGCAGCCAGGTACATTCGGGAAGAGATATCCCAGCTCCCCCAAGGATGAGGGGATCTCAGCGGCTCAGGAAGTTGTTCCTATTTCGGGAGCTAAGAGAAAGGCTGGCGTGCCACCAAAACCGAGTGGGGGAGCTAGCAGAAGTTGCCAATGTCAGGAAGCAACAGCTGGGGATCTCAGTGAACGTTTCACAGGGGATATCTTCAAAAGAGGACCTCGCCTCTTTCGTAGATCAGCTCGAGAAGGAAAAAGGATGGAAGTGCTGGGCCGTCTGGTTTTTTCTTCCTGGTGGTGTTTTCCCTACTGGAACTTCTTTTGCTGCGTTCTTAGGTGATAAATCAGGTGGTTGCGCGGTCATCTGTGGGCCGTCAGCCTGAGAGTCAGAAGAAAGTAGTCAGGTCCTTCAAGGGCATTTGGAGTAAGTTCAGGCCAGCTTTGCCGCCAAGGAACAATTAGCTGGGGAAGCTGCATTGAAATTTGGAGCTGAAGAAGAAATGGAGAATGAGAGGTCCGCGTTGGTGTAGCGGCATAGGGGGGATCTGCGGAGCTTGGAGGAGCAGGTAGCACTTTTGCAACGTCGTGAAGTTCCTTTGCCAGAGAGAAAACTGAGTGGGATGAGGATTCTGCGTGTATGGGGGAGTTGCAATCGGCAGCTACTTTGGCAAATACGAAGGCCGAAGGTGCTAGGTCTTGCCAGCAGCACCTTCTTTCTACAGCTGCTGGGAAGAAGTTCTCAGAGGGCCTGGCGGATTTTGTCCCTCTTCAGAAGCAATACCTCATGGAGGTTATGGTGCTGAGTCCTTGGGAGCTGAGGTCAAGTCATTCATGCGGGACCTTCCTTATCCCGCGTGCTTCAAGGAGATCAGAAGGCTCCCAAGGGTCCTTTATTTTGGCTCCCTGCTGTAGAGAAGCATGCAGAGGTCCTGGCCCGCCGTCTCCAACTCCTCAGGGAACTTGGTGGAAGGCCTTTTGGACATTTTAGGACTTGCGATGTTTTAGGGGACTCAACTCCCCTATGTTTATGGGGCTCTGTTGGAGCTCGTTTTTCCTTAGGCTTTATCGTCGCCGTTGCATCCATCGTCCTTGGAATCTGGAAGGGACCTGACAGGGTCTGATGATGGGGCTCCTCTTGTACTTCGAAGGAGATCTCAGGTCCTGCCGCACGTTGTTTCTAGCTCCCTGGGACATCCTATTTATATAGAGTTCTCCTCTTTTTTATCATGGTGATAGCCTGTAAGAAATACTTTGTCATGTTTTTCTTTCGAGGCATAATGGTATGGGGAGCTCAACTCCCCATGTTCTCGTATTACATCGGAGTTCCCTTTCTCCTTTATTTTTTGTCTTTCGTCATTGTGGGACCTGAGCGATGTTTCTGGGAACATCCTTATTGTGGCATGGTTATAGCGCCAGCTCGCTTATTCAATTCGTAAGCCAAGTACGAATTCACGCCCTTGGTTGCAATGACCGTCTCATTGTCCTCGGGTGTCGCTTTGCGCTAGGCTCTCTTTGTCCTTAGCGAATTCAGTAATATAGGCCCGAAGGTCCTAAAAAGTGGGGATCTCCCCCATCGTTTTACCCTGGTTATAGCGCCAGCTACGCTGAGGTACCTATACACGTCGCAGGCCTTACTGATGACCTTTGATGTCCTGTACACCGCAGCCCGTCAGCGGCGGCATCTTGTACGCCCTCATGGGCATCTTTCACGTCGCAGACCTGTGGCCTTTGATGTCGGGTACACCGCCGACCCGTCGGTCTTTGGCATCATCTCACGTTGCAGACTATCAGTCTTTGATGTCTTTATACGCCGCAGGTCCGTCGACCTTTGGTATCGAGTATATCATATGGTGCATCTTTCATTATATGATAAAATGTACATATCCCGACAAGGCGGGTCTCAGGGATATAATTAGTTTACCCTGGTTATAGCGCCAGCTTCGCTTGAATGCGTAGTTATAGTGCCAGCTCACTTAGACGCGGGGGTATAACGTCCACTTGCTTAAATGCGTGGTTTATAGCGCCCGCTCGCTTACATGCGTGGTTATAGCGCCCGCTCGCTTAGTATCCGAGCTCCTTGTCGGAGGTCTGGAATTTGAAGTAATGGCGATGTTAAGCTCGCTCCTTCTTGGTTAGAGATGAGGTCCCTGGTCCCAGGTCTCCGAAGGTTGCAGATCCATCTGCGTACACCTTCGATTGTTGCTTCTGTGGTCCTTTGGTAGTTCCAAGTACAAAGTCGGAGAGGGCCAGAGCCTAGAGGGTCATTCGTGCCAGCGCGGAGCTGGGCTTTAGGTCCTAAAGGGGAGCTTTAGGTCTTCTAGCCAGCGTGGAGCTGGAAGGTCCCGAATTCGGAGCTTCGGGTCTTCGTGCCAGCGCGGAGCTGGGCTTTAGGTCCTGAAGGGGGAGCTTCAGGTTTTCTAGCCAGCGTGGAGCTGGGAGGTCCCGAATTCGGAGCTTCGGGTCTTCGTGCCAGCGCGGAGCTGGGCTTTTAGGTGCCGAAGGGGGAGCTTCGGGGAGCTGGGATTTGAGGTCCCTCTGACCTTTGCACACCATTTTGGAGCTGGACCTCTAAGTCCTTGAGATGCTCAGGTGTATGATTCGGGCTCTGTTGGTCATTGAAGTTCCCAGTGCCTCGCGCTCCTACTATGACAGGGACATGAGTCCTGACTGGAACTGGCCTTCACCTGGAAGAGGTGGACGTCATCTGCCTTTAGTTTGCTCAGTTCCTACAGACTCCTCCTCACCCACCTTCGGATCTTGCTCTAGGCCATGATCAGTGACCTTCCTCAGATTTGCCGCCAGAATGAGTCGTTCAATTTTATCCTTCAAGGGACAACAATTGTTAGTATTGAGGTCATATTATCATATGGTATATAAATGAAAATAAACTTTAAAGGGTCCTGGAGTTCCGGCTAAAGGTCCCCTCGTCATGGGAGGTCCCCAGGCTGGTGTCAACACGTCTTTTGGATCTGCATAGTGGTGTGAATTTCCAAGCTCCCTTCGCTTTTTCGGGTGGCTCACTAGTGGGACTAGTGGGACTCGCTTTTTCGGGTGGCTCACTAGTGGGACTCGTGGAGCTCGCTTTTTCGGGTGGCTCACTAGTGGGACTCGTGGAGCTCCCTTCTTGCTCGTCTTCATCATTTCAGACCTGTGTTCCAAGTCCTGGCTATTACTCAACATATTTGGCAGTTTCTGGAGGTCCTCCTTCCCATTTTGCGAGTCTAGGTTCTTTGATATGGACAAATCTTCCT
Organism: Craterostigma plantagineum; assembly: GCA_027422505.1. Taxonomy (NCBI): domain Eukaryota; kingdom Viridiplantae; phylum Streptophyta; class Magnoliopsida; order Lamiales; family Linderniaceae; genus Craterostigma; species Craterostigma plantagineum. Next base: position 2,308,517 of record JAPQWV010000005.1, read on the forward strand.
CCACTGATGTCTCGTGCGTTTCGTTTTGTCCCAACAGAACAGAAGAAATATAAAACGGCAAATCCTCGCACAACTTCATACTCTAGCAACGAAAAAAGTTACTCACGCCTTCAACTCGGACTTCCCACAGACGGCGCCATTTGATATGGGGCAAACCCAATCAACGATATTTTTATGTGTGGGGGCTCTGGATAATTTGCGGTAGATTAACAGTTATGTAGTTTTCTGGGTAAGCGAGGTGTTGTGGATGCTGGGACGTAAACAGAAAGAACAACAAGGATTTACGTGGTTCGAATCCTATCGGATTCTACGTCCACGGGGCGCTGGGAACTGTCTTTCACTAAGTAGCAACACGTTACACACTCATATAATCCTCTCCTTCACTCCCAAAATATGAAAACACGTTTAAGATATCTAAAGAGAGAATGTTGTGTGAGTGCTTCTGTAGAGAGATGATCGTTCTGGAAAATATGGCCAAGTTCTCCATTTATAGCAGCTCCCTGCCATTTGTCTGATGCTAGGTTCCAGGATTTCTGGGGGGACGTACCACCTAGGGTGCTTAGGAAAGATGACTGATTGCTTGATGGAATGACTTCTGCGATAGTTACAGTGAGGTGCTCAGTAATATCTTCCTGTGATAAAGTGACACGTGTCCCTGCAACGTCTTCCTTCCTTTCCACTGTTCCTGTGCTTTTGTACACAATGGTTCTTCTTCTTTTGTCCGGTCAAGACTTGTGCCCGTCAGGTCCTGGCAGGTCCTTCTTCCTAGGCGGATACTTCACTATGGGCCCTTCTTCTTCATGGGCCTTGTTGGGCCTTTTCTATTATTTGTTTTTTGGCCCATCTATTCTAGTCCGTATCACCCTAATACATCATACTTTTTGATGTAATAATAGTATAGTATGTTAGAAAATGTCCCGTGTAAGATGGAAAGAGCACTAATGTTGCCGACATGCGAAGGGGGCGTAGGTATACGTCCCTTTATCTGCGTGGTCTTTATTATATTGTTTTATTTTCTGTCGGTGCTACACTAATATAATATACTTTCTATTATCTATTAAAATTTGTGCAAAAGACGCGATTTTTATAATGATCCTTGCCAAGGCGGCTTCGAATACTAATCGAATTTCAAACAAATTAGTTAATTTATTGCAGGCAAGAAAATGCGAAGAATAATAACATTAATTTCCTTGCCGAACAAATGACAAAAAATTGAGGTTCTGCCGTTCTCACAGATAGTAATAGCGCCATGTGTACAAATTGAAAATTCGTACTTTTTGGTAACACAACTCGTCTGTCGTATTAATACACGAGAATCTTTCTTTCCAAGTAGAATATAAGTATATATATATATATATATATATGTATCAGTGTCTTACGAATTTTCAGCTGATCTCTTGACGCTCTTTCTTGAATTCATAGAGATAAACCATCTTCGTAGTATTCGTTCACATTTTATACTCTTTTTCGCTAGTCCGACATCTTCGAGCTCTATGTTCTCAATCGATTAAGGGTAAGCGACATGCTACTAATGTTATCATTTCTTTCGTCGTGGAGGCCTTAATACAATCAAATTGCTCAAATATCATCTGACTTAATCTATATCGAAACCCTAATATAAATTTTTCCTTTCTTACAATAATGTTATCCACACAAATCATGCCCCCACGGCCTAATACCCTACGCCCAACATGTGAATTTATTAACTCTATCGTACCATGATGCTTTAATTTAGGGGAGATCATACTATATTTTAATTTGTTAGTATCAAAACCTAGGCTTCTTCTGATAAAATTTCTCTTCAATTCTAGCTAGACGGCTTCAATAATAAATGTGCTAGCTTGTGAAAAAGAGAAAGAGATGAAAGCTATACCTTGTTTTTCTCGGACAGTTAGGGCATATTAGGCTGTCATAAAAATCGACTCGAAAATTCCAACGAAAACAATCGAAGCGCATGTTTTAAAAAAAAAATACATAAAACACAACGAACTGGAAAAAAAAAACACCGATTAATCCGAAGAATGACTTGGCGTTGAGATTCTGCCGGCAGAATCTCAATATAGTGAGTAACTACAGACATATTAGTTGCAATAACAAGAAAATGTACTAACACAAGTAGCCCTAACCTTTTTCTTCTCTTCATTGGTTTTTGTTCATTATATAAACCCTAAAAATGGCCTAAACACAAACTGATCTATACGTAAGAAGATAATACCATCATATATATATACTATTACATATATCATGGCGAAACGATTCGACAAGGATCAAATCGACGTCTTAAAATCAGCGTTCAAGGAATCCGAGCACTTGAGCAAGGAGAAGAAGGTACGCCTGGTGCGGGCCACGGGCCTAGACGCCGAGCAGGTTTCAAGCTGGTTCAACAGAAAGCGGGCCAGCAAACGGGCCAAGGAATCCATTGGAGATCTTCAGGCGATCAACGAAGCTCTGAAGAAAGCGATGGGAGAGCAGCGAGGGAGAATCGAGGGCCTCGAAAGGGAGGTTCAGGAGAGGAAGAGGAAGATTCAAGAAGTTGAGGATGAAAATAGGGTTTTGAAGAGAAGGTTGGCCATTGTTGAAGGTGATACTCAGTTCGATGCGCTGATGAGCTTCTTCAAAGGCTGTTCTTGATAAAAGTTGGAATGAAATGGGCGATTTTTGAGGTGTTTTTTAGCTGATGAATAATGGCCGAAACGAAGTTAAGGCTACAAGTACGAGGTTGGAAGAATGAATACCTCTCTGAAGAAATAAGTGTGAATAATTCTATGGATTTTATCTACCTTTTTTTGCCTTTGACATAGAAACGTTGGATATATATGTTGATTGCATATATCTGCCATATGATACGATCATCTAAACTGCAATTCTGACATTAAATGCCATAACCCACACATCCCATAATTTAAGACCTTTTGCAAATTAGTCAATTTACTTTAATGCCCTCGTTTAAGGTAGGCCTAACCTGTCAACCATGCGGATTCGTGAATTTAATGTATGTTGTGTCTAATTTTATCCACATTATTATTTATTAATAAAAATAAGAATATTCGCAAGGTTACAATCTGTGTTAATAAACCAATCTTTATGGCCTGAAAATTTCTGCAGGCGCTCGTGAATGTATTTTAAATTGCATATAAACTATGACAAACAATTAATTAATTAATTACTCTTTCTTTTTTCACCAGACCCAAACCCAGAATTAGCACTCAAACGTTGTTACATTTTACATTGTTCTTGGCAGTACGATTGTTTCACTGTAAGTGTTGCGGAGATGTGTATTTGGATCGATTGAGCCATGTGAATGGAATCGACAAGCAACGTTCTTGGCTTTCCCAACTGCCGTATTTTTATTTCGATCTGTGAGTCTTGTATTTCGCGTTTCGCCTGATTCGTTCGGCATTTTATTACGAGCTTTGTGCGTTTTAGGGTTTCGTCAAAGTTCAGATCTTTGTTGTAAATGAAGGGGATTTCCTGCTGAATCCCAAGGAAAACAGTGCCTTTTATTATGATCGATCTTTTATGGTTGTAATAATCTTGGATGTTGGGTTTATTTCGATTAGTGGAATTTCCCTATTGTTTATGCTGTGTTGTTTAGGTTGTGTTCTTTTAGGTTATTTATCATTGATATGTGAGAAGCTTTTTGTGGGTTTTTTTTCTTTGGGGTGCTTTTATCTCGATGACAAGATGTCATATTGGATTGTTCTGTGGCTGACGAGTATTTGATGGATAAAACTGAAATATAGGTGGAAAGCAATGCCATGTATAATGAGTTTTTTACCAATCCATTGCTCTATGTTTCCCCTCTTTGCAGGGTTTGGTAGGTGGCATTTCAGTGCTTAATTTCTTGGATTGTTGGAGATCACTTTACAAATGGCGGATTCATACTCGGTGGATGACATATTAGAATTCCTCAAACGAAACAAATTGAGCAAAGCAGAGGCGGCTTTAAGAAGTGAACTGAATAAAAGATCCGAGTTAGTTAAGGATTTTGAAAAGCTGAGAGTAAATGAGCAGGAGAAAGGGACCAAGTCTTACGAAAAAGTCAATGGAATTGCAGCTGAAAACCAAACTACTAGACTTACAACCTCTAGCAGCTCTGAGGTTTATAAAGAGCTTATCGTGAAAGAGGTAGATTGTGGATTAGGAAGAGATGCATCAGAGAGCAGGCAGAATAACTTTGGTGCTATTGCTGAGCAGAGCAAGGTTAGGGAGAACGTTTTCGCAAGTGAAAAGAAACCCGGCTTCTCTAATAGTTCGAACGATGCAATGATAGATACTTGCTCTTGGAAATACAGTACGAGTAATGGTCCAATTTCTCAAAGTGATGATGGTGGGAATATTGTTGAGAACAAATTTTCTGGGTTTCAGGTCAAAGCAGTTGAGACTCTTGACATTGGTAGCAGTAATCTGAAACCTGGAAAAGATATTAGCTTTGCTAGTGAGAAGATTTTTTGGCCTAGTGGTGTTGGCAGTGCCAATATAGGACAAAAACATGAGAATAGTGAGTGCAAGGAATCTCATCAAGGGAAAAAATTGAATAATGCTTTCTCTAAGGATGCGCTGGATGGAAAAGCTTACTCCAAAACTAGTTTATCTGTTCTTCCTTTTCCAGAAGTCGTTTGGAAAGATAGTTCCATCAAATCTGTTTTTGCAAATTCCAAAGAAGATACTTCGACTAGTTATGACGGTGCTGCTGCTAGTGTTGTTGATAGAGAAGAAGGAAAAAGGAAAGCAGAGGTTAATGACAGTAGAGCAGAAATAAAGGAACAAGTGGATGAGGTTGGAAGAGCTATATTCTTTGAGAAGATTCGTGGAGCGGAGCCAAAAGATTTCGGTGCATTCGATTTTCAGCTGGCAACTCAAGACCGAAAGGAAGACTTACCCACACTGCCACCTGTGAGGCTTAAGTCAGTGGACAAGTCATTCGATATTCACTGGGAGGAAAAGTACGAAGGTGATTCTAGTGGCCCAAAGATCTTGAATCCAGACAATGGTTATCTCATTGGGTCATTTCTTGATGTGCCAATTGGACAAGAAATCAGCAATTCAGGTCTGGCAGAAGTCAACTTTTATCTCATTAGTATTGATATTGTTTGGTGACTTCATCATATTTACATCATGTGTTTCAGATGTTCCATCATTGCCTTGAGTGACAATAAATCGATAAAGTTTGTTAAAGTAAATATCATGTTAGCTTTTGCCTGAACACCCTTATAGTTGCGGAGATTTTCTTGGTCCTATCAATTCTCTCTGTTGCCTCCACAAAGTAGTGCAAAATCTATAATGATGTCTCAAAGTGCATGTTTTGGTGATTGCTCTCAATCTATTTGAGTGATGGTTATTTCTTCGGTGATGAAACCTACAGGGAAAAAGCTAGGAGGGGGAAATTGGCTATCAGTAAGTCAGGGTATTGCTGAGGATACTTCTGATCTAGTTTCTGGTTTTGCAACTGTAGGCGACGGCTTGAGCGAATCCATAGATTATCATAACGAATATTGGGACTCTGACGAATACGAAGATGACCACGACGTTGGTTATATGAGGCAGCCTATCGAAGACGAGACTTGGTTTCTGGCCCACGAAATTGACTATCCAAGTGATAACGAAAAGGGCACGGGCCATAGCAGTGTGCCAGACCCTCAAGAAACAGGGTATAACAAAACTGATGAGGACGATCACTCTTTTGCAGAAGACGATTCTTACTTCTCAGGCGAGCATTATATCCAGTCGGCGAATGTTAATGCTGGCGTATCTGCAGATGTCCCTTTGGGGCTCTCTGGGACGACTTCCAGGCAGAGGAGAAACACCGAGGATGGCATGATTGATCAATATGATGGGCATTTGATGGATGAAGAGGAGCTAAATCTGATGTGCTCTGAGCCCGTTTGGCAAGGATTTGTAACTCGTACGAATGAACTTGTTATGCTAGAAGATGGGAAAGTTATAAACGAACATGGAAGGACACGCCTAGATGATATTTGCATGGATGATGATCAGCACGGTTCGGTTAGATCCATTGGTGTTGGGATCAATAGTGATGCTGCTGATGTGGGCAGTGAAGTGCGTGAGAGTTTGATTGGGGGTAGTAGTGAAGGGGACGTTGAGTATTTTAACGATCAAGATGTTAACTTTGCTGGGGCGAGTAGGCAATCACAGTATGAGACTCATAAGAACACTGGCGAAAGACCAAAGAAAGTGAAGAATAGAACGAAGAGGCTTGAATCTGATAAATATATGACTAACGACAGGGGGAGTTATTCAGTGCCAATGAGTCACAGTGATGGAGGATTTTCGTTTCCTCCTCCTAGAGATGGACAATTGAAGCAGCCAAGTTCAAGCAAACCTTTGTGGTCAGCTCAGGGAAATGCTACTGTTGGCGATGAAGCTGATGACTCTGTTGCTTCGTGGAGGCGCAAAAGCAGCGAATCGTCGCCTGTTAAAAGTTCAAGAGATGAAAGCAATGTTTTTGCTGAACAATCTGCAAACTCGAGTCCATCCTCGTTATCAAATTACAGACGTAATGAGGCCGGACGCATGCAGAAAAAAGATGCAACTTCAGCGGTGGTTGTTAGAGAAGAGGAATCAGTTGAGGATGATGAAGCTGCTGCTGTGCAAGAACAAGTGAAGCAGATCAAGTTGCAGGAGGAAGAATTCGAAACTTTCAATTTGAAAATTGTCCACCGAAAAAACAGGTTCTTTTTTCCCCCTATATTTTGAAGTTTGATTCATGAGATCTCTTAACTTAGTCCGTCCTCTGCAAAAATATACATGAAAGTCAGGATCCAACTTTTTCACGTGTTTTGGGATTTGTCTAAATTTGAACTGTACAAAGACTGGATTTACTTTTTCAGGACTGGCTTCGAAGAGGACAAAAGCTTCCACGTTGTCTTGAACTCAGTTATTGCTGGGCGTTACCATGTCACTGAGTATCTCGGGTCAGCTGCATTCAGCAAAGCTATTCAAGCACATGACTTGCATACTGGCATGGATGTTTGCGTGAAGATCATAAAGAACAACAAGGACTTTTTCGATCAGAGCCTCGATGAGATTAAGCTTCTCAAGTATGTGAACAGGCATGATCCCGCCGACAAGTACCATTTGCTACGCTTGTATGACTACTTCTATTATCGAGTAAGAGACAGCATTTTCTTAACATTAAAAAAATCTCACTTTTCCCTTTTCTGTTTCTAAATTGACCATCAAATGATCGTCGTATATTTTCACATGAAGGAGCATTTGCTAATTGTATGTGAATTGCTGAAAGCAAATCTATACGAGTTCCACAAATTCAACCGAGAATCGGGCGGCGAAGTGTACTTCACAATGCCAAGGCTTCAGGTAAATCGCACTAGTGCCTTTTCTATCTCTTGCATCACTAATACTGATGTTGATGCCTATGATGCAGTCTATTACCATTCAGTGCTTGGAAGCCCTTCAATTCTTACACAGTCTCGGCCTCATACACTGTGATCTGAAGCCTGAGAACATATTGGTTAAAAGTTACAGCAGATGTGAGGTAAAGGTCATTGATCTTGGGAGCAGTTGCTTTGAGACCGATCATCTCTGTTCGTACGTTCAGTCTAGGTCGTATAGAGCGCCCGAGGTTATCCTTGGACTTCCTTATTGCAAGAAAATCGATATATGGTCCCTCGGTTGCATCTTAGCAGAGCTTTGTACAGGCAATGTGAGTTTCTTTCAAGTTCGTAGCTCTCTCATCTATTGCGGGAAGTCAATAAATGTAATAAATAACAGAGATTTTATGTGAGCAGGTTCTATTTCAGAATGATTCACCTGCAACATTACTTGCTCGAGTGATTGGAATAATCAGCCCCATTGAGCAAGATATGCTTGCCGAAGGGAAAGATACATACAAATATTTCACCAAGAATCACATGCTTTATGAGAGAAACCAGGTAAACATGCTACTCTGTTTTTATATACACTTTGCAGATATTTCATATTGATGATTGATACGGTGAATCTACTACGTATATATTCTTTTCTCAGGAAAGCAACAAGCTCGAATACTTGATACCAAAGAAATCATCGTTAAGGCATCGATTGCCTATGGGAGACCAAGGCTTCATTGACTTTGTTGCTCATCTGCTCGAAGTAAACCCAAAGAAGAGGCCTTCAGCTTCAGAAGCATTGAATCATCCATGGTTACAGTATCCTTACGAACCGATATCTTCTTGAAAGGGTGGAGAATTTTGACTTGAAAGATGCCACTTGTAAAGATTTGGGTCTGAACTTTACGAGCATTGAATTGAAGGGATATGATGAAAAGCTCCTCCTTAAGTGTTTGCCAGACGAACTACGGAAGGGTTGTAATATTTTTTGAAGGACCTTCGAAAACGTTGGAAGGACGAGCAAGACAGCCAAGTTGTATTTGGATAACTGTGTTGTATTTCGCATGCGTTTGTATCAGTAGGATAATATATCTTCTTAGCATTGTTGTTGTATATGTTGTGTGAAATCTTTTAAGCTTTTTCCCAGCCCAACTGATGTTGATTTTTCAGATGTGTCATCGTAAGAACTAAAAAATAGGGCCTTTTTTTGACAAAACATAATAGGGCAGAAAAACCAGTAAAACGAAGATAAGCAAAGATGTATGTATCTTCATTGTTGTACCTATTGGCAAACTCGAGTCAATTAAGCTACGACAGGGAAGCATAGCTATGGTTATATTCTTGTTTTGACTCGTACAACAAATTGAACGAAAATCTTTGTCTTTTTCTTTCGATAAGTTCAAAACATTTTACCGATGCCTTCCTTACGAGGTATCGATTCGTTGATGTCCATCTTCCTCCAATTCCCAACCAACGAGGACATTTGATCCGTCTTATCGAATAAGCCCAGTAGCCCGCCTGTGTGTATGAAGAGCACTTTTCTTCCTTGCCATTTTTCGGGATTTGCAGACATGTCTCTCGTCATCCCATAAGCTGCTTTTCCACTAGATAAGAAAAAAAAAGAGGAAAAAAACATTAAGGTTTAGGTAGTGCTTGATCTTAATGAACATGTTGATATGCATTGCCAATATCACAGCAACGATAAAACTCGATCTTTTAAGAAATTTGGAGTTCAGATTATTACCTTTTTCTCACTTTATCGCTTTCTAGTTCGAGTAGAAGTTTACGAAAAGCGTTGGAATTTATACCTATACACTGGGTCAAGAACAACCCCAGTTGCTTCTGCGATTTCCTTAACAAGTTGAAGTTCCTCAGCAGTGTTGAGTGCATAGCCAAGCCCTTTGGCCTGAAGAATTTAAGAAGTATTTAAGTGTATAGCATAATATGTTTTAGTCGAAACTGCACCAAGGCATCAGCAAATGAAATTCTACTTTGTTTTTCAGTCAATATGTAAAGATTCTTTGAAGGATACTTCTATGAAGATTCCACCAATCATGTTGGCGAAATAAGCTCACATTTCGAATGTCAACTATATCACGTGCATTGACTCCCGCATGAAGCCCATCGAGTAGGCCTTGGGTATACTCGTAGAAGTAGTCAGGAGTATCGCATACGCAGTAAGCATGTATCTGCATTTAAAAAGATTTATTTCGTTATAAGAAGCGGTTAATAAGAAGTAGATGAAAGAGTATATATACTTTGGCTCCCAAATTACTCAGCCATGATCCCACAGCTAAACCAGCAATTGTGCCCCCGCTGAAGAAAAATGGAAGATCGAAAGATACGAGATTTAAGAATGGCATTAGATAGTATGCGTACATAATAGACTAAAAAGGTTAGATGTGACACCTCCCACATGCTACTACAATATCATCAAATGCAACTTCACTGCTACACTTTTGAAGCTGTTCACTGATCTCCCTAACTGCCTCAATGTAACCCCTGAAAAAAAATTGATGAAACTTCAGTTCCCAAGGAATTCAAGGAAGTAAGAAAAAATATCCAAGAAAAAGATTTTACCAAGTTCCCAAGGAATTTGATCCGCCAACGGGAATAACATAGGGCTTTCTTCCTTCTTTCAATAATTTTTCTTTCAATATGTTGGTAAGAGCCTGATACAGTAAATCGGCGGTTAACAATAGAATATGAGATTACTGGGTCCAAAAATTATAGTTCGTGTACACTACGAACAAATCTCCCTTCCTTGCCAAAGCATGAAACAACGCAAAATAATGATGAGGCACATTGGCAAACAGAAAATAAGATGGGCTGCATCAAGTAGACATACAACACTTCCAACGTCTGCATACTCTTCTTTAGAGACGAGATCAATGTGTGCTCCTACTAAGCGTTCAACCAAGAGATTCCCTGTCAATCCAGGATCTTTGTCTACTACAACCTGCAAGGTTAATAGTTAATCATCAGCAAAATGAAATAAGTTAAATAACATGGCAATAACGATCAAAAAATGTGTTTTTTGTACCTTTGAAGTGCGTAAAATAAGGTAACAGTCTAGGCCTAAATATTTAGCAGCCACAGCTGTAGCACGGCAATGGTTGCTCTGTATCCCTCCGATGGTAATAATGCAATCGGCACCTTGTGCCACTGCATCCGCCAACAAGAATTCGAGTTTCCTTACTTTGTTACCACTCAATTGCATCCCAGAAAGATCATCCCTCTAAAATTGCAAATTTCCACTCATTAGGGGATGGAAAAGGGAGTTGTGGTATCAAAATTATATTCCAAGTAATCGATCAAGAGGCAGTGACATTCAGCTAGTGAGTGAATAAAACAACCAATACTCATTGATTCAACGAAGCTACCTTGAGGTAGACCTCTGTATTCTTGGGCAAATTGGGAAGGTTCCATTTGTGTATGGGAGTAGGAAACTGCAAGCACAAAGGCAGAACAAGCGTCCAATCACAAAACAGAGCAAGGTCTTATAATCACAACAATTCACTATCCAAACACACACAGCTGGTGGACATGTAAATGTATACACGTTTTACCGAGTTATATATATATATATATATATATATATATATATATATATATATATAAGGAATCTTTCTAAAACAGAAATCCGTACATGGCCTAGCTTAAATACATGGGAAGGAACTGGCTCGAGCTTCGATGCCCATGAAGGTGGCACGTAGGGCTTCTTAGTGAGGAAATCGAATATGGGTTCTTGAGAGATAGGTGCCGATTCCATAGAAGCGTTGCAACTCGTGGGCTTGAAACAATTGAGTGCGAACTGAGTGGCACTGGTGCGATGATATGGGGTTAGCTTTGCGTATACAGCTTCCTTGTTATTGACGGCGATGGGCTTCGTGGGCGACGGCGATGGTATCAGTAAGCGGGGATTGGCTGAGCTGAAGCATAACATGATCTCTTTTCACTTCTGAGTAATCGATCATAGTGTATAGTGGCTGCAAAAATCTGATTGACGAAATCGCCGTTGACGACTTAAGATAAAATCGTTGGACGAGTATCATAGCGGCGCAGCAGCGGGTCGGATCCAAGTAAGAAAATATGCCGTTTTCCGGGTCGGGTCAAATCAAGTTCGATCGTCGATTAGGAGTAGAGGAATCATTATGCATACTAAGTTATTTTTTTTTTTTAAATCAGAACTTAAAATATCAATTAATTGTTAAACGAATTTGGCATTTATTAATTTTGAAGAGAAATTACTTTAATTCCACCAATTCAAGGAAAACACAAGCGTTGGTGGCAGTCAGTGGCGATGAGGCTTCTCATAATGTGCCACTCACAAGCTGGGCGGTGGCGCCGGCGCCGGCGCCGGCCGGCTATAAGCAGAGAGGAGCAACTGCCGAGTTTAAACTTTATAGACGGTCGATTGTCAAAAAATTGCAGGTTGGGGCATAACGAAACGAACTTTCGTTCACCGTCGTCGATCTCTGAAGCTAAAGACGTTATTTAACTGGGGCATATCAACTGACTTTGACGGTTTCAACCGTAAAGTCCAAGCTCTTTAAGCTTCTCTCCTTCTTCTTCTTCTTCTTCTTCTTCTTCTTCTTCTTCTTCTTCTTCTTCTTGCTCTCGCTATAAAAAAGCCTCGTTGGTCCTTGGCTGGGAGACAAAGGGATATACTTACTTTCGTGGTTTTTCTTTAGGCGTTTTATTGGGTGATATTTGAGAGCTAGTTTTGGAGTTCTACACTTGTCTTATTGAGATTTTTAATCCAAGATACACATTCTTGCTTCAAAGGTGATACGCACGTTGTTATTATGATCACTTTTTCCCTATTTCATCCTGAGAGAGTGGCACCGATGCACGATTTTGTGATACTGATATGTGAGATAGGCATTGAAACAATGCACAACATCTCTATCTCTTCTAATACGTTTTAATTTTTCCAGGTTACTGACATGGGGAAAAAGAAAGGACGAAAGCATAGAGGGGGCAGAGGTGGTCAGAATCAGGGTGGAAGAGGAGGGCAGGGACAGCATGGAGGTGGCAGAGGTGATCCACCGCCTAGTCAGCAACCCTCTGATGGAAGCTCCTCTTCTCGAGCCTCAGACGTCGGGCCATCACAAGCGCCTGACACTGAGGCAGAGGCGGCTCATAGTGAGGCAGAGGCCTCAAGCGAGTTGGTTGAATTACCTCTGAGGCCTGACACAGGCAGTCTTGGTACCAAGTGCAAGTTGAAGGCCAACCACTTCCACACCGAGCTTGCTGACAAGGAGTTGGTTCAGTACAAAGTACGTTTTTTTTCCATGAGACGTCTCTCTGATTGACTTGACTCTCTGTTTTCTTTTTCCCTCAAATTCGCCCTTCCATTTCTTGAAAACAGGTGACGATTACACCAGATGTTACATCCCGCGTACTCAATCGTGCAGTGATCAGAAAGCTGGTGAATCAGCACAGGGCTACCAGGCTTGGAAATAAGCTTCCTGCCTACGATGGAAAGGAGTTACTCTACAGTGCTGAAAGTCTTCCACAGACAAATCCTTTCGACGGGATCACACCTGATAACGATACGTACGTTGCCTTGTTGTATCTTACTTTTTGCATATTTTATTCCAACAATTCAGTTCATGTTTGGAACTTTTTCTGTGCGGTGGCAGAAGAGAATTCAAAGTGGTAATCGGAACTCCTACGCGCTTGGAGGGTGATAGGGACCATGTGCGGCAAGAGTTTCTTCAAGCTTTGAACATAGTTCTGCGTGAAAGTCCAGCGCAAAAGTATGCCCCTTGCATTTCTGTATTTCGAACTTTTACAAGTGTAGGGTGTACTTATTTTGTTTCAGTGTTAGTTACTTTTCCTTTGGCCGCTCGTTCTACAACCGTGAGACCGCGAGTTCTTTGGGATCTGGGCTGCAAAGATTGGATGGCTTCTATCAAAGCATTCGCCCAACGCAGACGGGTTTGAAGCTTAACCTTGGTAATCAATCTTAGTGGTCATCTAAACTCTTATAGCATGTTTTACTTCTTTTTGCATCTCCTCTTATGCTGTTACTGCTAATCATTGGATCAGATTTGTCGTCGATGGCCTTCATTTCACCTCTCAATGTTGTTGAGTTTGTCCGCAAGCTTATTCCGAGGTATACTGGGAATATAAAGTTAACTCCTGATGAATATACCAAGGTTAGCTATGTTCCTTTTTTTTCATCTCCAGTTTTCCTTTATTATTCCATGAACAACACTATAAGACCATTGAAAATGCGGTTTGTGCTTTTCTGGCATGGATTGGCACAGCTTGGTAGAGAACTACGGGGTGTGAAGGTTGAGATTATTTGTAGTGGAAGGCGCAGGAAGTACCGCATCACTAGCCTGACAGCCAAAGTAATGGGAGAACTTAAGTAAGGACCAAACATAACGAGTCATTGATAAATACATTGTGATGGTTCTGTTACGACAAGAAGATAGACCTTGTTAGGAGAAGACTTTAAGATTCGTATCACCAAAATCATTCTTTGATTTGTGCTTTTGCAAGATTTAAGCTCAATGATGGACAGGGACCAGAAACAACTGTGGTCGAGTACTTTAAAAATACGTACAATATAACACTCGAGCGTACCCTTTCGCCTTGTCTTGATGTTGGGACTGCTGCTGATAGGCCTAATTATCTGCCGATGGAGGTCTGTTTAATGTCTATGCCCTCTTGTCTGTTGTTAGTTGACTGATTTCTTTATGCTCTTGGGCATCTAGTTGTGCGTGATAGTGGCTGGCCAGAGGTACACTAAGAATTTAAGTGCAGATCAGACTGCTAAATTCATCAAAGGCACATGCCTCCTTCCCAGCGAAAGGGAGAAACGCATACTTGCGGTTTGCTCATTTTCTAGTTAAGTTATTTTTCTAGTAGCAGCAGATATTTATTAGTTGTGATGAATTTTTCAGACAGTGCGCGGAAATGCATATGGCAGCGATGCTTATGCTACAGAGTTTGGAATCCAAATAAGTGAGGAAATGATTCGGGTTGACGCTCGTATTCTGCCCCCTCCTAAGGTAATTTTAAGCTCCTCGTGCCTTAATAGCTTCAGTCTTGTCTTGTCTTGGCTTGGTTTGGCTTTTTCTTGGCTGTTTCTTCCTCACAAACTCGTATTATGCTCTTACAGCTCAAATATAATGATACTGGTCGCGAGAAGGTCTGTGTACCAGTGGATGGAGTGTGGAAGATGCAGAACAGTGTAATCCACCTTTTTTTTCATGAATGCTTAGGAATGATTCCATGATTCGATATGATTCTCAGTGTCGAAAATGAATATTTTGCTGCACAGAGAACGATTAAGGGCGCCGAGGTGAAACGTTGGATCTGTATTGACTTTGCCAATTTGAGAGAAAATGTGGCAAAAACATTTTGTCACAAGCTTATTAGAAAGTGCAATGAAGCTGGCATGGTAGGAAATGTATTTTTCGTACGCCTTTAGTTAAGTAGTCATCATACGTTACTTCAAATGATCTATTCATTCAACTGCAGAAATTCAATGAACAACCAGTCTTCGTTCTACCTGCACGACATGAATCGGTGGATCGGGTTCTAAGGGATAATTATAGCAGAGCGAATAAGAACCTGGACATACTCATTGCTATCTTGCCAGATAATAGTGCCCCCATTTACGGTATGGCATTATTGATTAAATTAAAATTAAGTTTGTGATCCTAATATGTTTTTCCTTACATAATCATATATTCAATCCAATAGGTGACCTAAAGAGGATATGTGAGACTGATCTTGGCATTGTCTCCCAGTGCTGTCTCGCGAAGCATGTCTCGAACCCGAGCCCCCCCTATTTGGCTAATCTGGCTCTGAAGATGAATGTGAAAACTGGTGGGACTAATACAGTGCTGTTTGAGGCATTTCAGGAGCGCATTCCTGGCATCCAAAAAATTCCTACTATTATTTTTGGTGCTGATGTTACGCATCCCCGCCCTGGTGAAGGCTCCAGCAAGTCCATTGCAGCTGTAAGTAGTGGTAGTAGTAGTAGCATAGTAATAAAAATAATAATAATAATAACAGTAATAATAATCTGCACGGCTAAAAGTCTTTTCCAATTTTTTTTAAAGGTTGTTGCTTCCCAGAATTGGCCTTGGATGTCGCACTATGCTGCCAGGGTTTCTGCTCAAACAGAGAGACAGGAAATTATCAAAGAGTTATCCAGCATGGTCACGTACGATGACATGATTCACTCAGCTCAGTGTTTCTTTGTTTGTTTGAGCTGTCAAATGTGGTAAACTACAACTGATTCCTCGAATTGTGTCTGAACTCTGGACTCCAGGGAACTGCTCATGTCATTTATGGGCTCAAATCACGGCGTACAGCCGATGAAGATTATTTTCTACAGGTGAAGCACGTTGAATCTTATTATTGGTTTTAAACGATATGTAATAATCTTTAAGGATTATTCCTTTGACCAGGGATGGAGTTGGTGAAGGACAATTCAGCGATGTAGTGAAGCACGAGGTTTCTGCTATAGAAAAGGTAGCCTCTTGTTATTTGTTCCTTTCAGATATTTCGTCATGTTTCTGGCGGACCTTTTGAACCCTCCGTCGAGTCTACCTTTTGACAGGCATTTGAGTTGCTGAAGCTACACAAGCCGTCAATTACCTTTATTGTGGTGCAGAAGCGCCACCACACTAGGTTCTTTCTGGAAAATAATGATAAGAAGGAAAATCACAATGTTATGCGTCATGTTGATAAGGTTAAGAGTGAAAACATCTTGGCCGGTATGTCAGTCAATTTCTCACTAAAGCCAAATATGAACCTCTAGGGAATAGTTTATATATGTATGAAATCGTCGGATGTCTTAACGTCAGGTACTGTTGTAGAGTCTGGGATCTGTCACCCAACTCAGTTTGACTTCTACCTCTGCAGCCATGCTGCCATACAGGTGTTTTCTCTTTCTTGCACTATCGAAACCTCGGAAAACTGTTCGCATTACAATTAAGAAAGAAAAAAGTGATGTCCTCGGTGGTATCTTTGTAGGGAACCAATCGCCCGGTCCACTATCATGTTCTGAGGGACGACAATCAATTCTCCGCTGATGGTATTCAGACCTTAACTAATAACCTTTGCTACACGTAAGGAGACTCTTGCCTTAACATCATCTCAAATGCTAGAAAGAATCTTCCTAGCTCTAATCAGTCTTAACTGTTTTCCACAGATATGCCAGATGCACTCGCTCGGTCTCCATCGGTACGTATCCCATTATATTGAATTAGCTTAGTTAGCTCGAGAAACATATCTTTCGGTGAAGTTTTAACTTTGATTGTAACAGTGACTCCTGTGTACTATGCTCATTTGGCTGCTTTCCGTGCACGATTCTACGTTGTGGACGGGGTTTTTGCGCCTTTGCACGAGAATGTCAAGAACTCTATGTTTTTCTGTTAGAGAGGATGGGAGTTAGATTTTGCTTGCTTAGTTTGTTTTTTTTTTTTCATCAGAGTTACTTTACCTCTGTGCACATTGCTTGAGCTTAGTGTTTACTGAAGGAAGCAAGTGAAGGATTTAAAGAAAAGAATATTCTTTTCATGGAAAATGTTTCGCAGCAAACACATACCTGAATGTTCTTTTCTTGGTCTCAATTTCTCTTCGCCACAATCTTCAACCAAGAATGTTCTTTTCTCTTCCTCTCTTCATTTGGTCACACGAAAAAGATGTTGCAGCTTTTCATCGATATAAATGATTCTCGTCTTATTTCCAAAAAGATTGCCATCGGAGTTAAACTATCCACCTTTAGAAAATTCGTAAGTTTCTCTGGGTGACGAGTTTTTGTTTCTGATCATTCGAATGGGCTCGGCTGCAGCAGTTGATACGTTGCCTGATGCTTTGAGGCAGAGCCGATACCATATGAAGAGGTGTTTTACCAGGTACTTTGCATGCACTTGAACTTTGTAATGTTCTTGAAGATGTAATAATCTTAGATTGACGAAAAACAACTGCTATGACCGTAAAGGTTTACTGCAATGGGAAAAAGGCTTATGAAGTTCCAACACATACAAGACGAGATACAGGAGACGATTGCAGACAAGGCTGAAAGGTCAAAAGTTTTAGAAGGTTCGCTCGGGGACATCTTGAGTGCTACACAGGTGAGATTAGTAGCCATATTTCCCCTGTCTTTGTGTCAGTTAAATCAGTTATATATAGATTTTTATTATTACAGGAAGCAGCTGTCGTTCCACCTTACATTGCTTTTGCAATAAGGCACAATCCCGGGGTATGGGACTGTGTCAAAGTGAACGCTGATACTCTTTCGGTGGAAATCATCACGTCCACAGACTATCTCAGATTCAAAGAAACGATAATGGATGAAAACTGGTATTTACGCTTCTTATAAGATGTTTGAAATAGAGTTCTATATGGTTCAATGCAACGTAATGTGTGAATAGGGCGAAGGACGAAAATTCACTGGAGATTGACTTTGGAGCTTTTGATGCTACTATGCCGCGTTTGGCCCTTTCTTCGTCGATAGGAAATGGGCTCAGCTATATCTCGAAGTTTATGACTTCGATGCTCAGCGGAAACGCTGATAGTGCAAAGCCTTTCGTTGAGTACTTGCTCAGCCTGGAAAATCATGGAGAGGTAAACGAAAAAAAGAAAGCTGCTGTTTTTCTAGCTCTTTAATAAGCTGTTGAGTTCTCTGTTCCCAAAATGTGCAGAAACTCATGATCAATGAGTTGCTTAACACCGTAGAGAAGCTTCGAGAAGCATTAATCATTGCAGAAGTATACGTCTCTGCCTTCCCTAAAGATTCTCCCTTTGAGAATTTCCAGCAGAAGTAATCGATTGCCCAATTGTATTCTGTCTCCACTTCTTCAATCTAGTCCATCTTAATTTATTCCTATTTTTCTTCAGGCTAAAAGAATGGGGCTTTGAGAATGGTTGGGGTGAAAACGCAGAGACCGTTGTAAGAACGATGAGAATAGTCTCTGAGATTCTTCAAGCGCCGGACCCTATAAGCATGGAAGCACTTTTTAGCAGGCTACCACTGATATGCAAAATAGTTATCTTCTCTGTCCACGGATACTTTGGCCAAGCGAACGTTCTTGGTTCGCCAGACACGGGTGGGCAGGTGCATAGCAAAATACGTTCTTCATTTTTCCTATGTTTCTCCACGGTACTGAACTGCAAGAGAATACGGCAAATAGGTCGTTTACATCCTCGATCAAGTGAAAGCTTTAGAAGAAGAGATACTGTTGAGGATAAAGCAGCAGGGCTTGAATGTGACACCTCAGATTCTTGTGGTGAGTTTAAGCCTTGAAAACCATATGTGACTGCCTTTCTGGTTGAAAAATTTAAGCCTCGGATGTATAATGCAAGGTGACTCGTCTGATTCCCGAGGCAAAAGGGAACACTTGCAATCAAGAAATGGAGCCCATCGTTAATACTGCACATTCTCACATCCTCAGAGTTCCATTTAACACAGATGATGGAGTTCTTGGACCGTGGGTTTCGAGATTCGACATCTATCCTTACTTGGAGAGGTTCTCTAAGGCAAGTAGTTTGCTTTTGTTTCGTAGTATGGAAAGAGAATCAAACCGGTTATTTTAGTACCTTCTCTTTTTTTTAGGATGCCACTCGTATGATTCTCGAGCTAATGGGAGGTAAGCCCGACCTTATACTCGGGAACTACACAGATGGAAATCTAGTGGCTTCTTTGGTTGCTAATAAGCTCGGAGTTCCTTTGGTGAGTAGTAGTACCTGACGAATTACGTCTACTTCATATTTACGCCGAGAAATGATAGTTTTTGAACTCGCTTTTATTCGTAAGGGAACGATAGTGCACGCTTTGGAGAAGACTAAATACGAAGACTCGGACTTTAAATGGAGAGAATTCGATCCAAAGTACCACTTCTCCTGCCAATTCACCGCTGATATGATTGCAATGAACTCTGCAGATTTCGTAATCACCAGCACGTATCAAGAAATTGCAGGAAGGTTCGTGGGTCGATTTTCGGGTTTTTTTTTCTTCTCATGACATACGAAAACTTAAGCTTTCTTCTTACATTCCAGCAAAAACCGACCGGGACAATACGAGAGCCACGCGTCGTTCACCATGCCTGGGCTTTACAGGGTTGTCTCTGGGATAAACGTCTTCGACCCAAAGTTCAACATCGCATCTCCCGGCGCCGATCAATCCGTGTATTTCCCAAACACCGAAAAACAAAAGCCCTTCGCTAAATTCCAGCCTCAGGTCGACGAGCTTCTCTTCAACGACAAGGACAACAAAGAACACATGTATCTTCCTCCATCCCAGAAAAAGATTAAGTATTTCGGAGGCCATGGCATTGACGTTGCTTTTTTTTTTTTTTCTCCTCAAACAGAGGATTTCTCGCAGCCAAAAAGAAGCCCATCATCTTCACCATGGCAAGGCTCGACGTGGTCAAGAACATCACGGGCCTAACCGAATGGTACGGTAAGAACAAACGCCTCAGAAACCTAGCAAACCTCGTCATCGTGGGAGGCTTCTTCGACCCAAAGAAGTCGAAGGACAGGGAAGAAATGCGTGAGATAGAAAAGATGCACTCTCTAATCGACAGGTATCAGCTCAAGGGGCAGATTAGGTGGATCGCCGCTCAGACCGATAGGCACCGTAACGCTGAGCTCTATCGAGCCATAGCAGACACCAAGGGAGTCTTCGTCCAGCCCGCTCTTTACGAAGCCTCTGGGCTAACGGTCGTCGAAGCAATGAACTGTGGCCTGCCTACTTTCGCCACGAACCAAGGCGGGCCCGCCGAGATCATCGTGGATGGTGTCTCGGGGTTTCATATCGACCCGAGTAACGGAGATGGGGCGGGCGATAAGATCGCTGATTTCTTCGAAAAGTGTAAAGGAGATAATACATATTGGAATAGGGTGTCAAGAGAAGGTCTCAAGAGGATAAACGAATGGTATTGTTAACCCTATATATATAAGCGTATCATCAGCTCTTTTCTTCGTTTCTTTCGATTAAGAGATTGTTTTTTTGCAGCTACACATGGAAGATCTACGCCAACAAAGTTCTGAACATGGGAGTAGGTTACAAATTCTGGAGCCAACTGAACAAAGAGCAAAGGCAGGCGAAGAAACGATACGTGGAAATGCTTTACAATCTCTGCTTCAGAAAGCTGGTGAGTTTGCAAATTTAATGATGTTAACATCTGTAATAGAAACCAATCTAACTTACGTAAACGTCGCAGGCCAAGAATCTGACCCTCCCAACCCAAGAATCCAAGCGCGAAGCAAAGGCGGAGATTGAAGAAATGGCTCAGAATCGAAGAGTGGAAGCAGCACTGTCGAAAGAAACGAAGCTAAGGGAAGAAGTCTCTGCCTATGGCCATGAGGCTGAAGGTGGAAGGCGTGGGGAGACTTCGAAGGTCGACTTGTCGAGGATGAAAGGTACGAACTGTGCTTGTAGTTGGCTTTGCCTTTGCATTTCGGCTTCGATCGTTCTATACGCTTTATGGAGGAGAATGTATCGGCCTTCCGAGTAAACTACTGCATGGATCAACTCTTTAGCTCATTTGAATGAATGACTGACTTTGTATGAGCTGATGCAAGGAAATGAAAAGCATATTGCCTTCATATGAGATGACTTGATTTGAAATTCTGCTTTCTTTGTCTTATCCCTTGGTAACTTAGGACGCACTAAAAACAAATATACACATAAATTTAATAGTCTTTCTCAAGATTAAGAAAATGATTTTTCTTGATGCACCTAAATTTATAGAAGGGAATTTGATCGATCAATTCCAAATTAATTTGAAATCAGCGCTTTTACATATCAGCGCTTTTCTGTCTCCCTTTCCACATACATCTCTCTCTCTCTCTCTCTCTCTACAATCACAAGCAAACATAGTAATACGAAATGTCAACACAGCAACAGCCGACCCAAAACTACTACTTTTGCCACCAGTGCGACCGCCACGTCGCCGTAGCGCCACCGCCGTCGCCAACCTCAGACGTCGAATGCCCCAACTGCCACGGGGGATTCCTGGAAGAAGCCCCTGATTACAACCCTAACCCTAACGCCGGCTTCCCCACTAATTTCCCCTTCTCCTTCTCAACCGTATCCCACGGCGGAGGAGGCGAAGGCGGGATTTCATTCACCAGCCCCCCTTCGACGACCTGTCCGCCCTGTTCGGCGGCGCTCGTTCCCCTACCGAGTTCAACCCCTTCGATTTCCTCAACACGTACATCTCCGGCCTCCAATCTCGCGGCGCGAGCATCCAGCTGGTCTTCGATGGGCCCACGAGCTTCAGTATCGGCGGTGATATCCGTACGCCGGCGAATTTTGGGGATTACTTCCTCGGCCCAGGTTTGGAACAGTTGATTCAGCAGCTGTCTGAGAATGATCCGAATAGGTACGGTACTCCACCTGCCTCGAAATCAGCAGTTGAGGGTTTGCCTGATGTTAAGATCGACGAGGCTATGATGGCCTCTGATTCTTCTCAGTGCGCTGTTTGTAAGGATAGCTTTGAGCTGAGCGAGGTTGCCAAGTTGATGCCTTGCAAGCATATTTACCATAAGGATTGCATATTGCCATGGTTGGAATTGCATAACTCCTGCCCTGTGTGTAGGTATGAGCTGCCTACTGATGATGCTGATTATGAGGGTAGAAAAAATGGTAATTTGGGTGGGAATCAGAATAACAATGGTAGAAGCAATAGTTCTAGCGATAACAATAACAATAACAATGGCGATGGTGGTGAACAGACGCCGAGGACTATGGAGAGGAGCTTTAGGATATCACTTCCATGGATCTTTAGAGGGCTTGGGTCGGGAGCTGAAGCAAGTGGTTCTGGGAATAATGATGGAGGAAATAATAATGGCGGAGATGGTGATAGTGGTGGTGGTTCACGTGCAAGGCAGGAGGATCTCGATTGAAGTATGATTCGTTGTTATGTTCTTCCATACTTGCAATTTTCAATTGCTTTCGTTATGATTTCGCGGTGTAATTCTCTTGGAACATGAACTGGACGAGGAAAGGATCGATCACCGGCCATTATAGGTTTGATGATCTTGGTTGATTGTCCCTATGTTTTTTCTTTTTGTTTGCTTTGGTATACAGTTACATTACAACTCTAATTAGTGTATGTTTTGAAATAAACTTCTAAACTTTGAATATACCTATAGTCGATTAGCTAGCACTGCGATTCTCTGGGTTGATGTTAGATTGACAGCGAAGATCGATATCGACTTTGATTGGTGTGGCCAAAACTTGAATGTTGTCATCGCTTGCCTGATTTTGAAAACCCATTTTCGATTGATTCAGCGCTATTACGGTGCTATTCATCGTTGTTTTGTTTGGCCTTGCTTTAGGGATTGGCCTCTTTCTAGTCCCTGCAAAGGTTTGATTTTTGAACACGCTTTAGCTAAAGAGCAGATCAGGCAAATTGCAGTTTTAGTAGTGAAGGCAACTCAGATGTTCGAAGAAACGCGAGTAATATCATTCAAATACAACGTCCGAAGAGAAGCTGTATTTCATACCTCGTTTTGGTTGATTATTATCGAATGTGTGTATTACTAAGTAAATGTAGCTGTCCTAGTATGATGACACGTTCCATAATAATTAATTATAATAATGACACGTGTTCCATAATAATTAATTATAATAGATAAAAAATATAATATGAAAAATTACACACTATTCACATATAAATAGTTATTTATTAATATAAAGTAATTATAGATATTTAATCCGTGCCAGGGTAATATAGTATTATAATATGTGTGTGTATCAGTGTTTAAAAAGTGCGCGCTTCAAGGCGCGATTTAGCGTAATATTTCAGAAACCGCGACTAGGCGTAACAAAAAAAGCGTGTACAGTACATCACATAACTATTGCGACAGTGAGACCCAGAGAGCCATGACGTGGCAACCATTAACATTTTTATTTTAATTTTCAAATTTGTTGTAACTTTTAATTATTTCCACCGGAACATAAAAAACTAGATTATTTAATGTAATCTATATAATAAAAATAAATAAATTTAACTAATTTTTTCTTTGTTTAACGGCGATCAAAATGACATGCATATCTTATATTTTATGACACTGATAAGAATTCTTTTCTAAATTCTATATTTTAGGTTCTTAAAATTATATTAGTTATTTGTTCAATATTTTAATGATGTGCTATGAGAGTGAAATTAAATTTAAAAATTCTTTTATGTAATGAATTGTTTAATATATTTCTATGTATGTTTTTATTGTTTAGAATATATTATAGATTTTATATATTTATTGAATCCAAATTTTATATAAAGATTGAATAATATGCTTATGATTAATAATTTGTTATAAATTATGTTTATTAACGTAATAAGTGACTGTAAATACTCACGCAATACGCTGTGCTATTTACGCTACGCGCTATCTGAACCGAAACGCGACGCGTTGCGCTATGCGTGCTTTAAAAACACTGCTGTGTATTATGTAAATCGTTTTGATTGGGGGACCCTTTTTGGGCTTTTTCTTGGTTGAAACTTGAAATCAAGTGCTCGGCTGATAAGTTTATCACGCGGGCTTAAGCTCATTAAGGGCTTAACTTCGAGCCTTGTCAGAAAATACAGTATTTTGAAAGGGCTCAACTGAAAACAAAATTGTCTGTTTGGAAATTGCTATTAGATGCCTTAAGTTTAGAATGTTGTCAAATTGTTCCCTATTATTGGCAAAGCAAGAAAACACTGGCTTCTTCACTGCAGTGGCACCTTCTTCTTAAAGTAGAATCACCCTCGATTCCAATTTCCCGCCCGCTAATTTGTTAAATCTGAAACCTTCCAACGATGGTCAGAAGCTCAAAGAAGGAAGCTAACGCCACGGCGGCCAAGCAGAGAGACCCAGACGTAGAAGAGAGGCTGAGGCTCAAGAAGCTCGCCGTATCGAAAAAAGTTCTATCAACTATTCCACAGAAAGTAAGTGCATCGACGGCTCTCGGCCCATCGAAGACTGTAGTCAAGCACCACGGAAGAGATATAATCAGAAAATCTCAGAGGAAGAATCGGTATTTGTTCTCATTCCCTGCTTTGATTGCTCCTGTTTCGGGGGGAAAAATTGGGGAGCTCAAGGATTTGGGGACGAAGAACCCAGTGCTCTACCTTGATTTTCCGCAGGTGAATGTTCTTACCTTTCATGCGCTTGCGTAGCTACTAATTGTGTGCTGTTGATTCTTTTGTTGCCCGTAAAGTCACTTGTATGGATAGTGCCTTTTCCTGTGTGTTTTTCACCAGCTTCATATTTTGTAGGGTCAAATGAAGTTGTTTGGGACGATAGTTTACCCGAAGAATCGGTACTTGACGCTTCAGTTTTCTAAAGGTGGGAAGCAAGTAACATGTGATGACTACTTCGAGCATATGGTTAGTTTGCCTAACTATACAACGGCCTTCAATTTGTCTACGGGCTGATTACGAATTTATGGTCATTCATTGAATAGCCTTGGACATATTCAATACTTATCAGTCTTGACAATATTCTGGCTGGGAGTATTTCTTCAATTCTCGGAAGACCCTTGGGAATGGGATTTGTTTTCTGTGGCTGCCTAGGCCCCTTTTATTGTGTTCTGCATTGATTTCAACATGTTGCTGCAATAAAGACACGAAGATGTTAAGGTTTTGATGCTTGAGTGAAGGAAATATTGGTTCTATGGCAACATAAAGACTGGGATTTTGTAGTTTTTCCTACCACATGTTGCTCTGGAAAATGACAAACACTGCGATATGGTTACATCTTACAGTATATATCACGTGTCAAGTTTACCTAACTCATAGATTTTGTGCCTTCGCCTGTTACTATCTCCTTATGAAACTCACAGACCTCTTTGCACCCTTGAATTCCAGATTGTCTTTTCAGAGGCTTGGTGGATTGGTACGAAGGAGGAGAATCCAGGCGAACTACAGCTTCCATTTCCCAAGGAGATGCGCTTGGTTAGCTTTTACTTTTACCCTCTCCAAAATTATAAAAAGGAGTTTCTACTGTACAACCAATTATATTTCGACCTCTACAATTGTGTTATATGCTCAGGAAGAAAGTACAGAGTATGACTTCAAGGGTGGTGCTGGTGCCACACATGACAGAAAACTAGATACTGTTAAACGAACAACCAAAGACTTGGAACAAGATTCCCCAAATGTAACTCAAACTGATGATTTAGGGGAGAGCCAAACCGATCATAAAGAGCAAGCAGAAACTACTCCATCCCGCCGCTCTGCCAGGAATGCTGGGAGAACTGTTAAGTATATTTCGTTCCTATATATGGATTGGTATTAATTATTTTTGCTTCTCTAGTAAAATTTTCTGTTCCAGTTTTGCAGAAATGTCATCCGGAGATGATGTTATTGAACATGGAGCTGAAACGTCTGCCAAAGAGGATGCAAAGATTGATGTTGATATCCTTTTATTGTTTCTCAAGGCTTCTTCCAATCTTTCTTTCCTTTTTGTTTTCCTTTTTTTTCCTACTGAAAGATCTTTGCATGCATGAAAATGTTGAATATCCTTAAAGACGTAATACACAGAGGGAACTCTTCCTATGGCGTACCTGAGGTCGATGGGGAAAGTGATAAGAATAGTTCCGCACAACACAAGCAGAATGCAAAAGCTATTGAAGCCTCTAAGCCTGTTCGCACATCTTTGGTTCAGAAAACATTGTCTTCATTGTTCAATAGAGCAGTGGAAAAGGTATAGACACGCATAGTACTCAGTTATTTCACATTATGTTTTCCCCGTCATTTCTAATCGGAATTCAACTGCCATGGCTCCATTTCTTTCAGAAGGACGCGACACAGAAAATCAATAGTGTAACTAAGGAGCAGAAGAAGGAGAAGGCTGTATGTTGTTGCATATAGTGATGACTTTTTTTCCCTAGTTTTGTCTTATCAATGTCTAGGCTTATTATTCCTATTGCATAATCACATAAGTATATGTACTTATATATTGATCTTTCCTGCCAGAAGATAAACCGTGTTGATTCTTTAATCATCGACAAAAGGGAGCGTAAAAGCACACTTGTTTCGTCCTCAAAGAAAGGACAGCCTCCCAAATCCCCTGATTCTATTGATTTGTCATCTGATGTAAGGAAATATCACTCGTTTCTTCATGGATCATCTGCATATTCATACTCGACTGCCTTCTACCTTACACATTCGAATGAAAATAGATTTCTTAGAAGGGTATAAATATCGCTTTTCGTTGTCTTCTGCAGGCCGAAGATGACGAAATTGAAGATTTTTCATCATCGCCGCAGGTTTGTAATTGTCATAAAATCGTTGTATCTGAGTAATTGTTATTCCTTGACTGTATTTATAACTCATTTCTTGCATCTTTCTTCAGGATATGGATGCAAGCGATGAAGATTGGACCTCTTGATGTATTTTTCTTTCATATATAAACAGAATTAGATATGCCTAGCACATATAAGACGTGTTGCGAGCTAACTTGAGGTCCATCTAAGCCAACATTTATTATTGCATAAATGGCTTTCATTAGAATATAATTACTGATCGTCTTTGAATTGTCAAGGTGTTTCAATATGTGTAAGAAAATAATTACATACTGATCGTCTTAGAGCATTAGAAAGAAAACATGTGTTTGATTTATTTAAAAAGAAAATTATATCGTCGATATGTGTAAGTGGATAAAAGTAAAACTAGAGCTAAACCTCGTAAAACCTCGAATCAGCATTTCTCTGTGAAGCGACACAAAAATGGTGGTGGTGGTGGTGGTGGTGTCACCTCACACAGCGACATTAGCTCGAAACTCCTTTCTCTTACACAATGTCAATCATCAGAGCGTTGATACAGCCGCGCGCAAAAGCCGTATCTACCAAAATAGGATGAGCTTTTCAAGCTGTCGTGGCAGAATCTCCTTGCTTTGCCGTCCTTCAGAAATCGGGTCGGGTATTTTGGGTCGCCTTCCCTGGTTTCGGGTGTCTTCAGGCGTAGGCGGAGGGGAAGGTGGTGCTGGGAATGGAGGTGGCGGTGGCGGTGGCGGTGATGACGGTGGCGGTGGAGAGGGTGGTAATTTGCCGTTCATCTCATGGTAAAGTTTGATTTTATAGAAGTACTTCTCGTATCGACTTTGGGATATTGCGCTGGAAATGGAATTGCAGAGATGTATTAGAACGAGCTTCGTCTTGATAATGATCATAGAAATTGTAGCGAATTTTGAATAGGAGGCAGATTCATCTCTTTCTACTTTCTAGGTTCATTGAAGCACCTTCAGTTTTAAATTAACAGGTTTTTCTTATTTCTCACCTGAAATGGACTTGGAATTTTCTCATAGGTATCTGTCTCTTCTTGCCAAGTATCCTGTGATGACAAAAGCTGTGACGTCGGCATTTCTAACTCTGGTTGGAGATCTTGTCTGTCAGGTAAACTTACGAACTCCATTTTTAACATTTTGTTTGGGTATTGATGTGTTAGACAAAAGATTAGCAAGAAAGAGTCGGTTATTGCACAACGCCCTGTCGTCAAGATCATAATATTTCTCTGAAAGTGAAGCTGATTTTTGACAATTCTCAGCTCGCCATTGATAAAGTGCCTTCTCTAGATTTGAAGAGAGCATGTCTCTTCACGCTCCTCGGGCTGGTCTTAGTCGGTCCAACGTTGCACTTTTGGTAATAACCATAAAGTTTCTTTCTTTAACAGTTTCATTTGTCTTTGCGTAACACATTTTTTTTTTCTAAAACGAAAAAGGTATTCGTATCTGAGTAAACTGGTGACAATGCCTGGTGCTTCTGGAGCTCTTTTGAGGCTTATCCTTGATCAGGTCATATCTCTTATCTATTTGGGTTAATTTATTTGAATTGGTGCATAATCGTTAATGATTTTAGAGTGGATTAATGCAGTTTATTTTCTCTCCAATCTTCATCGGGACATTCCTATCTACCCTGGTGACTCTTGAGGGTAGGCCATCGCAAGTCATCCCTAAGCTAAAACAGGTACTGAACTAAATGATTCGTTTAAAACTAAGGATCGAAGATCATTACAATACACTTTTCCAAGTAATCTTACAACATTATACGGTGTGTCATGCCCTAGGAGTGGTTGTCTTCGGTTATTGCAAATTGGCAACTGTGGATTCCTTTTCAGTTCCTCAACTTTCGATTTGTGCCCCAACAGTTTCAGGTTCGTTACAGATAAGTACCATTAACGTAGTTTTAAGGCTTCTGTTTTACATCAGAAATTTATGCGAGGAAAGCCAAGGAAAACTGTGCGTAGCCATGAGCCCAAAGGGTTCTCTCAGATTATATTGTTACCAAGACGGAAAATTGAAGTATGCGTGTTTCTTCGTTCTTACAGGTTCTTGCTGCAAATTTCATTGCATTGATATGGAATGTGATACTATCCTACAAAGCGCACAAAGAAGTAGTTCTTTCCAAATAGGCAGAAAGATTATCTGTCCTTTTCCTTTTCAGTTCTTTCCTTAGTCATCGTCTCCATGAAACAATAGTTTTGTAATGCTACAGAGGTTCTTTACTGTAATATCCGTACAATTTTCCAAGCATTGAAATGCACACTCACACACAGATATTATATACATATATATTTGAAAATCAGTTATAGAACAGCGATATACTAAGAACAGAAATCTATGGAGTATGAGTAAGCCCTAAAATCTATACTTCAAGTGCTTGCTGGCGGCGACTTGGGAGGATCATGGCGAGTATTTGCACCTGTTTCTGAGTAGTCTTCAACCTCCAAATCAATTCTACCTTTTCTCTGCACGTACATCTCAGCAGAAAATTAAAGAAAAGAAAAAGTTAACATTACATTAAAAGAATTTACCATCAAATTGCAGAGCACCACAAAAGCAAAATAAGAACAAGATTATACCGTAGTAAGCTCGTCAAACAGATACAGCAGTGACGTTTTCTGGTGAGTTATTACCGACTTAAAGCTCCCTGCGGAAAAAGAAAAGAAAAGAAAAGAAACGGCATGTATGAACAAACAAAGATAAAAAAGGCAGAGATAGAGATGAATCTTCTTTTCATACTTGAAGAAGGAACTGAAGCAGCCCAGGGAACGTAGCAGCTAGCGATCAGCACCATAGATAGCAAACTTATGGCCTTAGACTTCATACTCTTCACCATTTGAATAAAGGGCTCTGCTCATATATCTGAAAAAATGGGTCATATAAATGCAATAGGGTTTTGCTTTGCTTTTATTATCTGTGCGGCCAAATGGGAAGAGATGTGTGTGTGTGGGGCTGTGAGCCGTATTTATGAACGTGTGATCATCAAACAACACATAGCTTGTTGGGGAAAGA
The DNA here is from genome assembly GCA_027422505.1 of Craterostigma plantagineum. NCBI lineage: Eukaryota > Viridiplantae > Streptophyta > Magnoliopsida > Lamiales > Linderniaceae > Craterostigma > Craterostigma plantagineum. Next base: position 2,338,129 of record JAPQWV010000005.1, read on the forward strand.
GAACACGAAAAACAATGTAGATAGCATAGATAGAATAGATAGGTATAGGCATTTATATGGTTGGTTATGTGCATTATGCATGTGCCGTCTATTACCATAGTGGGATCGGTGTAATGTGTCGAGAAAGTCAACTAAGTACTTGAAAGGACAAAGACATTGCAAGTGATGTGCTTTTCAAATTTGCTTTTTCAGCCACCAATAATAGAAAGAAAAAAAGAAAAAGGATCATTAAGTTTTGGGGAGTTGCGTGGTGGAAAGGATCATTATAAAAGACTATATTCGTCAGTCGAACTGTTTTATGAAGTATGAACACAACTCTTCAGTTCTGTAATGATCATACTGTGTCTCAGACGAAACTAAGAAGATTGAGATCTATCTCAATGTAAAAAAGACTCAATTTTTTCACCAATTTAGATACATTCTCAGTGCCAAAAATCCCGCAATTCTCTCGCGCCGAAATCAGTAACCAACTCAGCACGCGCCCGACGCTCTTCGCCTGGCGAACTTTATCTTCGTCGGGTCGCCACCTTTCTCCTCGAATATCACCAAAACGTTGCCCGACTCCTTAAACCAAGACCTCGGCACATGATACCTAATGTAATAATAACCAATAGAAACCGTTACGTACTTCGATCTTTTTCTTTTCGTTATTACTATTCCAAATATATCTTACCATCTTTGCGTTGGTTGGTCGCAATCCGTGTTACACTTGTCGGGCATAAATTTCCCTCGATAACCGCATTGCTGAACGCATTTTTCGGTAGGAGAGGCTTTTCTCGGCCAATATCTGCCTATTTCTTGACCGTTAAGCCATGCTAAGCCTTTCCCCATGTGAAGCATATCGAGCCCAACTGGTTCTTCGCCCGGCGGGGCATCAACTATGGCCTGAAGTTTGACAAAAATCATATTATGGTATGTTTAAATCTGACATATGAACATATATATAGAATCAAGTCATTGAGGTTTTTCTTTTTTTCCTTTTTTTGTGTCTATGATCGATACCTTGTACCATGTAAGAGGCTGTTGCTTGGGTGGGACTGAAGTTGATGTCCAGTTAACGCTGTTTATGGCGTCGAATATCCTGCGATTTTCTCCTAATAGACCAATCTGAATAGCAATATATAGAACAGTTAGTCGAAAAATGATAGTAAAGTTCGAAAATAGAAGAACGAGGCGATGATTAAACCTTGTACGTCCATTTACTTGCAGTTAGATCTATTACGCCGTTCTTCAGCCCTACGATTCTGATGCTGGTGGGACCCGCCCCAATCCACTCGTAAAACGCTCCAGCGTTCTGGGAACAAAGGAGAGGGATTTCGAGATAATAGATATATATACAAATACATGAATGCATCTTTTGAGTTGATCAATCTATCTCTATCAAGGACTTATGAGCTGTGATTTAAACAAAAAAACACCTGTAGGCCAACAGCCATGTTCAGCAATGCAATCTCATTATTCCCAGGCTTGAGATATATGGGAGCCCTGAGTATGAATCGTGGCACCGTACCATTCCCAGATGCACTAGCTGAGAGTATACGTTAAACACATATTATATATATATATACAGAGAGAGAGAGAGATTGAGAGAGAGAGAGAGAGAGAGAGAGAGAGAGATAGATTAACCTTGGAGCTTCTGATTGACGAAGACATGCATGGCATGGCCTTTGGATTCAATATAAAGCATTGGACCATTGCTTCTATTTCTTGAGAGTTCTTCACTGTTTCGAACGTTGAAACTGCATGGACATATTAAAGTTTAGTTAAAATCGGATGGTTATAGCCATAATCTATGCTGTAATAAAAGAAGATATATGAACTCGTCGATTTTCTTCCAAGAACGAACCTCGTCGTGTACCATAGGTAGTCAGTAGCGTCTTTCGTAGTGTTAATATGATCGACCAATCCATTCTGGGCAAAATCGGGGGCGTCCCATATCCCAGCTTTCTCAACGAATACGTCCCACTTAAGGCTCGCCGTGTATTTCTCAGGCGATAAAATGGACGGCTGTAGATCGGTCGGTATCATCTCAACCTCAGAAGATTGAGGACCAATCTGAAGAACAAAAAAATTTAGAGGACTTCATTTTTTAACCGTAAATGCATAAAGACAAGCCTTTTTTTCTTACATCTGCGGTGTTGAACTCGACGTTCTTACAGTCTGGTAATATGCTCACCGACCAAGCGGGCAAACGATACGAAGCGTTGCGAAAAACTATCGTAGCTTCGTTTTTGTCGTCAGCGTTCGAAATAAAGGCGGCGCACGATTTCGTCGAAGGGTCTTCGTATACGTTGGCCTGAAAAACGTACAATACATTTTCTGTTTAAACCCTTACGACGAAAGTATACGAAATTTAAGGTTAATGATTTTTCACCTCTTGTAAGGGGCCTAAGGGCAGTAAGGAGGGCGTGCCGTGGAGCAATGCGTATTCGCACGATTTTATGGACTTATGAAGCTTTTTGAGATGGCCCCACTTAGGACATCGAGCCAATCCTGGAAAGCCAAGTCAGACGACGCATTACGGAGGCGTTTTTTTCTTACAATGTAAGAAGCTAAAAAACTGCGTAAGAAGAAATAAATTACCGTATTCATCGATTGGCGCGTCGTAGTCGTAGCTTGTGGTGATGAATGGGCCGCCCGAAGTGCGTCCAAAGTTCGTACCGCCGTGATACTAATAAACGAATACGTATATGAATAAATATATAGATACGTACAATCAAAATTATATATACAAGTAAATAAAAGAGCACCATGTAGTAGTTTTGCAAGCTTCCTCCTTTCTGGAAAAACCGAGCGACTGCAAAAGCGACGTCTTCGGCGGGTCTGTGAGGTTGGCTCGAACCGAACGTTCTAAACCTGAGAATTAAATTTTTGTCGCAAAAAAAAAATAGTAGGAAATGCGATATTCAACTGTTCCTAAAAAATCTAAGAGTTAGTTATTCAACAGAACAAAAACAGAGCATCGTACCATCCCGGCCAGTTTTCAGTCCAAAACTTAGGCTTATTCGGAGAGATGGGATTGAAGCTATCGCAGTAAAACGAATTGCACGTATCAATCTGAGAACACAAAAAAAGACCAAAATACAGTTCTTTTTCGAAGCTACTGCTAAGAAAACAGTGATCGTTATCAGGAAAAAAAAATGGAGGATTCGATGAGGTGGCGTTCTTACAATAGTCGCGGGAGGATCGAACTGTTCGCACATGATCCAAGGAACTCCAATGTTCTGCGAAACCGCCATGTCAGCGGCCCAAACGGTGTACCTCTTACCAGCTTCTCCGTAAGCTGCTTCATAGAATCCATATTCATTTTCAACCTGGGCCAAGATTATGGGACCTCCTTGTGATCCAAAGAACATCTCTTTCTTCATCATATCTACAATGTGCGTCGTGAACTTTTTCATGTAGTACTGCGATTTTGTTTTCCAAGAAAGAAAGAAAACGAATTCGTAGTAAAGCGATGGAGGGAGTATTCTAGTGTGTATGATCGATTCAATGGATTGTAATAAAAGAAAACCTTGAAGGGCTCATTATCAGTTCTAAATACAGTTCCTGGGACATAATGCAGCCAAACAGGGACTCCACTGCAAATCAAATTATCGAACAACCTTAAATTCCAAGATCGAAAAAGTCTATGTTTGTATTGTATGGCATACCCATAGTTCCATTCTGCTGCGACGAATGGGCCAATTCGAAGAATGAGGTACATTCCTGCATCTTGGACAACCTTGCAAAACCTGACTAGATCATACCTTCCACCAAAGTAATACTACACAGAAAAAAAAAAGAGATGCAAGAAAATCAGATGTGTTGGCAATCGAAAATGAGATGATTTTGAGAGAAGGAAAGAAAAAATGCAACTAACATTGTCAGGAGAGGGTTCATGTCCATTCCAAAATACATAGGTTTCAATAGCATCTGCTCCTCCTTCTTTTGCCAATTGGACCAACCCAGGCCACATCTATGATGAATGAAGACATTCAATTTCACACATATAAAAAACATGAAGCTTCTATTCTATAGATGAGAGGCCAGCCATTAAAGAACTCATTCTGCATATTCTACAGAGCCTTGAAAGATTATATAAAATAAAGTTAATGAAGCTGACTAAGCTTGCTTACGTCTGGGACACTGCGAGGGTAGTGAATGGAAGCTGATATAATAAGCTTCCTCCGTCCATCGATGATGAGCGAGCGATTATCGTAGCTCACTCCTGTAAGCTGCGAGCGAGGCAGAGAAGTGTAATGAAAGTACGATGAAGCCCAGAAAGGAAAACAAGAGAGTTTCTTTTCTTGGCTTATGGGATGACGATGAAACACAATATGAAGAAGAAGAAGAAGAAGAAGAAGCCATTCTACAATGTTGTCCTAGCTGCAAAAGTCACGTCCAAGATTGGTATTTGTATCAGTGTCACCATCACACTACGAATGAGGTGCAACTTGTTAGAAAAATCAAGAAAATAAAAACTCTAACTTTATCTTACTACTACATAATCTCTGTGTTAATTTAATATTGTTCCATGAATCAAAGCAAGTATGTCAGAGAAATGCTGGGAGCCATTGGTCGGAGTCAACTTGGCACCGCCCTATTTTTCGCAATTTAATAAGCAATCATAGACGCGTTTGTTGGTTCTATGGAGTGATGATTTGCCATTTTCATAGGAATTAAAAGCCTTCCTCTCACATTATATAATCCACAGCAGCCCACATATAAACAGTTCATTTTTAGTTTCATCCTTGCAATAATAATGAGATAAAGATGGAGGGAAATCTTGGGTTCGTTTCACGGATCTGAGGAATATAATGCAAACAGCTCAGCTCTCTCTGTACAGCAGATTGCTTTGCAGGCCATAAAAAGTTACGGTTACCGAGTTTTTTTTTTTTGCCTTTGACAGAAGCAGACATATATATCAATCTACTGCAGCTACAAAACACACACACACACACTGTACTGAACTGTAAATTTTTGGTATTATTACAGTACTTAAATAGTATCGAAAACTTAGGGCTTCAGTAGTATGTGGTCAAGTGCCTAGAAATATAATTAACTCAGTATGTGGAGCCGAAACAATAATTAGATAGAACGCGCAATGTCCATGTGCACCTAACTTAAGCCCACAATATCATTTTCTAATAAATGCTCACGTGTACTGGTTTTCCTTTTTATTTGCGATTTCTTGTTAACTTTTTCCTTGTAAAAAAGATTTTGTTTTAAAGTCTACGGAACTAAAGTCGCTGTTGATTGAGGGCGCTTTTTGCTGAAGTCGCTGAATACTTAATTGGGTTTGTATTTGCGGAGCAGTACTGAATATGGGACGCTTAAAAGCTTTTTAACGGCCCATTATGAATGGGCCCATTAATCACTTCCATTGAAAATTTGGCCTTTGCAGACCAAAAAATAAGCCCTAGGGCGTTTCGTTTCTGTCTTCTTCGGAAACAAAATTCAACGACGGATCGCTGTTCGATTCAGGAGAATAACTTGATAATAATGGCTGGAAGGGAAGTTCGTGAGTACACGAACCTCACTGATCCTAAAGGTATTGATATTTGAGTTCGTTTTAGCTGGCTTTTTGGCATTGTTGGTTGATCTGAATATATGAATAGATAAGAAGGGAGGCAAAGGTAAGGACAGGATCGACGAAGAAGAAGTCACATTCCAGCGCATGGTCGCAAAGGTTAGCGTTTATTTTCCCATTTCTTTTCATTTTTTGTTTAGTTTTATTTCAGTCAGTGGTTTTAAATTTTCACCCCATGAAGAAAAGATTAATCACATTTTGGCCTTTTGAATGAATGAGTAATAGTTGTCCAAATGCTTCTCTGCTTTTGAAGCTGTAGATAAACAAATTAAGGATTTGAAGCTGAACGTCGGTGTTATATGTGTTGTGCTATTGCAATTCAGTTCAGATTCTATTTTCCAATGGGAAATTTTATGTTCTTTTCTGCCTTTCGTTTTTCTTTAAATCTAACTGTTTGAACTTTGAAGATTTAGGAAAATATTCTGATAACGTGCCCTGGCAGGGAAAATGGCTACTTCTGCGGGCTGTTTGAAAGTACAGATGCAAGAGTCTTCTGGAGAACGTGGAGGTTACCTTCACGGCCGAGGCGGTATGCGTATCTTCTTTTATACAAACATGATATTTATAATGAAAGTTCGTCTTTTTCTCAAAGAGTTTGACTTTAGAAATTTTTATTGAGTTATACTAAGTTAAAACATGCAGCGTTGGATAGTGATGATATACTTTATCTAAAGGAGCAAAAGGAAGCTGAGGATGACGCAGAGCGTCTTCTTCGCCGGACTGAGAAACGTGCGTATGCTGCATTTAAGATATCCTTTTAATTTTATGTAATAATAACACAACGGAGTGGTGAGAGAGAGCCTCAGAAATTCCAGGGTTTGAAATCTAGTCTTACCTACCTTCCTAGCATATGCTTGACTTGTAAATTGCTATCGTTTCCGCTACATCAACAGATAGAAACAATGCTAAGTTGATCTCTGTCGATCTTCAGTTGTTTTTTTTCAAATGTGGATCCCTGGAAATCCCTGTATGGTTGACCATCCTACATTATGAAATTTCCCCAGAAATATATATATGTATATATATTATATATATTTTCTTATTATAGTATATTCTTTCTTGCACTTTCTACATTCCTTGACTACCAAATCACAAAGCTGTTGCTGAAGCTTCCCCTGCATCATCTGTTCCTTTGCCGCTCCGAGTTGAGCCCAAGCCAAAGAGTGGGATCAGGCATGCTTTCTGTTTGGATATATTTCGTTTTATTTGTTTACATACCCACACACGCATACACGTATATATTTGCAGAATACACGTTTATCTGCATGTATATCTCTGATGAAATAGTCTGCATATGCAGGCAGCAAGATTTATTGAAGAGGGTGGTAGAAGTCAAGCCAAAGCGGCAGAAAGCTGCTGGTTCTTCGGCTGCAGAGCAGTCACAAGCTTCTAAAAAGAACGAATCTATGATTGATAACAGCGAAAAGGAAATCGAAAGGCTCAGCATATCTGAATCTCCAGGTATTGCAACTAGAAAGCATGAATCTGCGAATGATAACGGGAAGCAGAAAACAGATGTTAAGGTTGATAATCCTGTCAAGAGTTTACTAGCGGCATATGAAAGTTCTGATGAAGATGACTGATATTTTGCTGTTTAAGCTATCATCCCTTCTTATTACATGATGTTGCTGTATGGTTTATAGTCCTTGTGCTTAAATGGGAACTATCTACTTTGCCAAGCTAGAGATTTTGCCGTGGAATGCCATTTTTCTGAATTAGGACATTTTCTTTTTCCTTTTTTCCTTGAATTGGAATGCTATGCTCTAAGGTTCACTTGGGTTTTAATATTCATTGTAAGTTGTCATTTACTATTATAGAATGTTTACTTTCTTTGGTACTTTCCCTCGGTTTTATTTGTTTGTACTACCGTATGTGTCGCAGGTTTTAATTTGGGGTTTTCGAATAAATTTTAAAATTTAGTGGTAAGGTTTGGTTGTTGAGCTGGAAATTGGAGTAAATTTGGTGTTTTTAAAAATAGTAAAGATACATTAAAATTATTAATAGAATGAAACTAATACATTGATGACCAAATCGTCACATCGGAAAGTTTTGTTTCGTCATAAAATTAATATAGTGTATTGCCCCGTTGAGAAAAGTAATCACAAAAATTGAAATTGATAAAGCTGGATTCAAATTGGCTTTAGAAGTTGAATTAAAATTGGAAATTTAATTACGACATAAAGTGGGCAGGTCGAACTATTTCCCTTAACTTCTTGGCAGCATATGAAACAATATGCTAAGATTAGTGTTTGGGATGGGTTATATCTGTCATACATTGTTGAAAATAGCAAACCCTGTCTTGAGAAATGGGACATTAGGTAATAATAATAAAAATGATCTCTTCAGTTGTTGAGGATGATGCAATTTAGCAAATATTAAGTTGCTACACGGAACCCTATACTAGAAAATTTAGAAGAAAAGAAAGAACTATGACAACATGAGGATATATTCAAATAAATAACATGGTCGAAATTCCACTTCATTCGGTCCTATTGTACGAAAATGTGATAATGGTGACATTTGATGGTTATAATTGGTATGTAGTTACTAGTCTCAAACTAGTAGAATCCAACTTCAATACTTGAAATAAAAGAATATATTATAAAAAATATTAAAATTTTATTTGATCAGGAAAACATTTAAGAAAATAGGTCGGATAGGGGTAGGGGACATTGCATATGTATAGTTTTCAATATTTTTATTAAAAAATAGTAAAAAATAAAGAACACGAACAGTAGTTTTTTATATATACAACAAAACATTGAACCGTGATGTGTTACTTACATAAAAGATAAAATAAAATAAAACTACAAACATCCATCCAATAAGATATGTATGATAGATATGGGTCGTCACGTGCGAACCTCAATCATTCATTTTTATTAATTATATAATAATTGTGTGGTCTTTCTATTGATTTTTAAAATCCGAAGTATATAATAAGACGACAAGATATACAAATCACACGTACGGACTATTATATTACCATAAAGTTCGGATCTTTGTCTAATGCAACCTGTAATAACATAACATCATTCCCAGTAGCTATACATATGACGAATGAATATGTTAGATAATCATTGAAGCATTATCATCTGATTAATCGACAGATAATATAATATACTTAACCTATATCGAAAACCCACATCGATAAATCAAAATAAGAGCGACAATATTCATAAAACAATATTAATATCTGGCTTGATAACAACGTACACCTATTATAGTAATAGTCGCCGTGTGCTAACAAACTCAACCATGCATAGTTAGCCTCATTAAGATAAGAATATGACATCATCATCGTATGTATTGCGTTACATATATTTGGTTAACCATACGTGATATCAGTCAAATAATACAGATAACCATGCTTTACATAATATTTGGTAATAACGTAATATCAATTTATAATATAGATAACCACGACTTGACCTTTTCTTCCACTATATATACTAACCCCTCATATTTCCCATTAACATACAATACAATACAATACAATACAATACAATACAATACAAGTCGTTCTCAAGCAATTCCAGCTTGAACAAGAAACTTCCCATTTGAGAGCATATAACTCACATTATATATAAAACCCTCACCTTCATTTAATTTGCGGAACATAGTACTTATATATCTAAAAAAATGAGTTGTAGAAGAGCTTGGCTAGTGATTTTGGCACTGTGGTGCATTTTGCTTAATGGCCATACGATATGTGATGCAAGAAAGGTGAGCCGTAATGACACTTATGGTTCGAGAAATCGAGCCTTTCGTGCGAAGCTAGTGGAGAATGGGCTCGGCCGTACACCTCAAATGGGGTGAGAAATATCTTAACCTAATGTTAATGTTTAGCAACGACTAATGTTCGACTACTTTTAATAATTGTGTTTTTTTTCATTGTTCAGGTGGAATAGTTGGAACCATTTTCAGTGTAGTATTGATGAGAGCTTGATCAAGCAAACTGGTGAGTAGATAAGGTTTAGTTAGTGCTTTATGAGTTCTTGATCAGTCTAGGTTAGTTAAATTATATGCTTTAACTGTTTGTTTTTTTCTTTTATTGCAGCTGATGCTATGGTATCAACTGGGCTTTCTTCACTTGGATATCAGTTCATAAACCTCGGTATGTATAAAGTGTCTCTGTGCAGTTTTGGTTAAATTTTTTTCTTCATGGGAAAGGAATGTTTTTTGATAAAAAAAAAGTAACTTACCTTATTTGGTGCAGATGATTGTTGGGCGGAACAGAACAGAGATTCTAAGGTGTGGGTTTCAATGAAGAAATATCTACCCATTATCCAAATTTTTTTTTCTTATTCCTTTTTTCTTACATTGTAGTCAAGATTATATGCATACAATTAACTGCAGGGGAATATGGAGGGCAAGCACTCAACATTTCCTTCTGGGATCAAATCTCTAGCTGATTATGTGCATGGAAAAGGACTAAAGCTTGGACTCTATTCAGATGCTGGGTATGTCTTTCCTTCATTTCTTGCTCGATATATCGTCATACGAAAAACGGAGAATTAACGCAGATAAAATCTCGATAACGATCTGCAGAACACAGACGTGCAGCAAGCAAATGCCGGGATCGCTGGGATACGAAGAACAAGATGCGAAAACCTTCGCCTCATGGGTACATTTTCTGCTAAAGAAAAGATTCTTCTGTACCTTTATCCTCAAATCTATTACAACAAGCATTCGTTCTAAGCAGGGCGTGGATTACTTGAAGTATGACAACTGCAACAACAATAACCTCAGCCCTAAAGACAGATACGTTAAGATGGGAAAGGCTTTGCAGAATTCTGGGAGATCCATCTTTTTTTCCATGTGTGAATGGTAAGTGAAGTAAAAACTCTTACATTCAGAGAAAGCTTCGATGAAAACTCATCTATTTCTAATCCAAGTCATATGTTATTACAATCTTGTTTGAAAGGGGGCAAGAAGATCCCGCCACCTGGGGAAAGTACGTCGGAAACAGCTGGCGAACGACCGGCGACATCAGCGACAATTGGGGAAGGTAGTTAACGATATGAATAACACAAATTCAAAATCGTATGATATCAAACGATTAATTAAATCCCAGTTCGTAAAAATCGAAACTTTACGTTTCCTAAATCTCATATAATATAGCATGACTGCTCGGGCGGACGAGAACGACAAATGGGCAGCTTACGCCGGGCCTGGCGGATGGAACGGTGAGAAACAGAGCCCAAAGATCACTTTTTTATTCTTCTTTCGAAGGCGTAAATAACATTCGATTGTTTTTCGTACACACTCTGTGATTATGGGCAGATCCCGACATGCTTGAAGTTGGAAATGGGGGCATGACATTAGAAGAATATCGATCCCATTTCAGCATATGGGCACTGGCAAAAGTAAGTCTTTTTTTCTCCTTTACCTACAAAGACAACTCTTTTGCATACATTTCCACCTCTATTTCGACGATCTTTGTATGGTTTTTTCAGGCGCCTTTGCTCATTGGGTGCGACCTTCGCTCGATTGACAGTGGGACGCTTTCGATATTGAGTAATAAAGAAGTTATTGCAGTAAACCAGGGTTAGTCTGAAAACAGAGCATATTAATAAAAACGACTGATCTTTATAGCCCATTGATGATTCTAATACGATCGAATCTACGGTGCAGATAAGCTTGGAGTTCAGGGGAAGAAGCTTAAGAGCGATGGGACGTTAGAGGTTTGGGGAGGGCCACTTTCTGGGAAGAGATATGCTGTAGTTTTGTGGAACAGAGGATCTTCAGAAGCTACTATTACTGCTTATTGGACTGATTTAGGACTTTATTCATCTGCTGTAATGGATGCTAGAGATCTGTGGGAGGTAATGATTTTAGTAGATCAATCGTCGTTTCTTGATTAATTTGATGGAGAAAAACGTTTATATGTTTGTGAATTTTGTCGCGTGCAGCATTCAACAATAAGCTCGGTAAAGGGTCGGATATCTGCTAAAGTTCCTTCTCATGGGGTTAAGATGTATCGTCTTTCTCCAAAATGACAGAGAAAGTAGTCATCATCATCAATAATAGAGGAGGCTTAAACATAGTAGAATAGTCAATAGTCCCCTCTCTCTCTCTCTCTCTCTCTCTCCCTCGTCTCTATCATCTCTCTCTCTCTCTGATGCCATGTAATAGAAAACTGTTGTGATGTGATTGATTAATAAAAATAATTGAAAACCCAAATGGGAGTTCAATATTGAATTCAACAGACTTAATACCTAAGCAGAACAGTCAAACAAAGGAGCAGGATTAATTTTCGAACACTTGCAACGATTAATGAAAATGAAAACAATTACAACAGAAAAAGTAAGGCAGAGTATGTAATACTCTCGTGCTTGAATTTAACATTAATGATGTGCGTCCATAGCTAACAGCTCTATTATTAACACTAATAATATCTCAATATTACTAATTTTCAGGGTTTGGTTTACATTAAATGATTCTCAACAACATCCATCAGTATGCATTAAATGTTGCAGCGCAAATATCACACCAATAGGGATACCTTTCTATAACAATGTATGCAGATAAATGTTATTTATCACCTCTTAATGCGCTGCTTTGCCATCTTCATCTCATCGCCAGCATTGAATTAAAAGAAAAACCCTTTTCTTTCTGTTTCTCGTGCGTCTGAATATCACTATTGGAGGGTGGTAGTAGTAGTTGATCATCATCACCATCATCATCATCATCATTCTCAACCCACCTTAGAACCCTATATTACAGCAGATAATAGAAACACGTAGAAGCATATACACTTCTAAAGGAAAAGATCTTTCTTATGCATGAGCTTTGATTGGCCTTAAAGCCTCTGAACATCAGTCAAACTTCCATTGTTCCCAACTATATAGACTAAAGATGTCATCAGTAGCAGAAGAGGTGAAAATGGAGATCGAAGCTAGCAAGCCACAAGGCAACGGCCTTGTGATAGGAGGGCTGAGCCCTTTAAGCGAAAGCCTATGGAAGGAGAAAACTAACCCAGAATTCGTCGGCGACGTATCAGCTAGGCTGACGTGGAAAGACTTGACGGTGATGGTCACCCTAAGCAATGGAGAAACACAGAACGTTCTAGAAGATATCTCGGGCTACGCCGAGCCCGGAACCTTCACGGCCCTCATGGGCCCGTCGGGCTCTGGCAAGTCCACCCTCCTCGACGCCTTATCGGGCCGCCTGGCCGCCAATGCCTTCCTCCTCGGCACTGTTCTGCTCAACGGTCGCAAGGCTAAGCTCTCCTTTGGAACCGCCGTGAGTAAAAACACATACATATATGCCTTTCCTTGCCATTAGAGATCTTTGAATAGTTAGTTGCTGCAATGATCATCAAAATTCATCATCAGGCATATGTAACGCAAGACGATAACTTAATTGGGACACTCACCGTTAGAGAAACCATCTCTTACTCGGCCCAACTTCGATTGCCCGATAGAATGCCTCGATCAGACAAGCGTGCGCTTGTCGAGAGTACGATCATAGAGATGGGACTTCAAGATTGTGCAGACACCGTAATAGGAAACTGGCACTTGAGAGGAGTCAGCGGTGGAGAGAAGAGAAGGGTTAGCATTGCCATGGAGATTCTTATGCGCCCAAGGCTGCTCTTTCTTGACGAGCCCACTAGTGGGCTCGACAGGTTTTTTCATAAGCCCCCTAACTATTACACTAACAAGCATTGATGTATATGTATTCTCACACTGAATATTGGGTCTGTGTTTCTTACCTTTATTTGCAGTGCATCTGCGTTCTTCGTCACACAGACATTGCGTGGGTTGTCGAGGGACGGGCGAACGGTGATAGCATCGATCCACCAGCCTAGCAGCGAAGTGTTCGAACTGTTTGATCAGCTGTACTTGCTATCGGGAGGGAAGACTGTTTACTTTGGGAGAGCATCAGAAGCATATGAGGCAAGAAAATCAGAAAAGAGAAAGATCATCTTTTCAAGGATGTGTTTTTTACCTGAGCTTGTCGATGACGTTTGCATTGTTTCTTCGCAGTTCTTCGCTCAAGCTGGGTTTCCATGTCCCACGCTCAGGAACCCGTCTGATCATTTTCTCCGCTGCATCAATTCTGACTTCGACAAAGTGAAGGCGACTCTCAAGGGATCGATGAAACTTAGGGTATGTACGTATAATATTACGCCTCTCATCATAAGTCGACCTGCTTTTACTATACATACATAACTTGGGCCTCCTTTCGTCTTAATAATGATCAGTTTGAATCAACCGATGATCCTCTAGATAAAGTAACCACCGCCGAGGCGATAAGAACCCTCGTCGATGCTTACCGTACTTCTCAGCACTGCTACACCGCCAACGAAAAGATCCACGAGATGTCCAAAGTTGTGAGTGCTGTTCTCTTAATCCCAAAACTGCGAACGTTATTACATCATCGCTGTGTATTGTTCTTTAAACTGCTTATGTCATCCTTCTTCTATCGATCACACAGAAAGGAACCGTGTTAGATTCGGGAGGGAGTCAAGCCAGTTTCTTCATGCAGACGTTAACCTTAACCGCACGGTCATTCATCAACATGTCGAGGGACTTTGGATATTACTGGCTAAGGCTCCTCATCTACATAGTAGTCACCGTATGCATAGGGACCATCTACTTGAACGTGGGGACAGGCTACAACTCAATCCTCGTACACCTTCCTACACAGCCTCAACCTTAATCTTCGAAAATTTTCGTTCTAAAAATCAGTGAATTACTACACTAAGCAATCCTTTACCTTGTCCCCTGTATGCAGGCTAGGGGAGCTTGTGCTTCTTTCGTCTTTGGCTTCGTCACCTTCATGTCCATCGGAGGATTTCCTTCCTTTGTCGAGGATATGAAAGTACTCTTATCATAAACGTCGATTTTGTTCAGATAGATTTCACGAATACTACTTCTGCTACACTTACAAATGATTGTTCCTTTATACTCAGGTATTCCAAAGAGAGAGGCTCAATGGGCACTACGGTGTGTGTGCATTTGTGATCAGCAACACACTATCTGCCACGCCCTTTCTGATACTGATCACGTTCCTCTCGGGCACGATCTGCTACTTCATGGTGCGGCTGCACCCTGGATTCGTGCATTATCTCTTCTTCGTGCTCTGCCTCTACGCCAGCGTCACAGTGGTCGAGAGCCTCATGATGGCCATAGCCAGCGTCGTGCCAAATTTCCTCATGGGAATCATCATTGGGGCAGGAATTCAGGTACTTACTCGTCCACGCACATATCTCGATCCTAGCTACCTCACCTGCATTAAGACCATATAAAAAAAACGGGTTTCTGTATTCTGTAACAAAAAAGGGAATCTTCATGCTGGTCTCGGGCTATTTCCGACTCCCAAAGGACATTCCCAAGCCCGTGTGGCGTTATCCCATGTCTTACATAAGCTTCCACTTCTGGGCTCTTCAGGTAATTAATCAAACCAAGAATCAAGATTATCTATCGAGTTCGCACTACCCATAAAACAGCTCTAAATCTACATACATATAATCTGAATTATTATACAGGGGCAATACCAGAATGACCTGAAGGGGTTGGTCTTCGACAACCAATCGCCCGATCTTCCGAAGATTCCTGGAGAGTACATACTAGAGAACGTTTTTCAGATCGATGTGAACCGCTCGAAGTGGATCAACTTGAGCGTTCTCTTTGCTATGATCATTATATATCGCATCATCTTCTTCATCGTCATCAAGATTAATGAGGACGTTACTCCTTGGGTTCGAGGGTACACTGCTAGGAAGAGGATACAGCGTAAGAACGGTAGTGGTCAGAACCCAACGGTTACGCCCTTTGGGCTCACTCAGTCGCCTTCTCTGAGGGCTTATGTGCAGAGTCGTGGTTCGGGTTCGACCAGGAGGTGATGACTATATTCAATCCATATATGTATGCATGTACAACTAAAAGTTCAATACAAATGTGTGATCTCCTTTTTGCATTACTATTTACTTCTTTTTATTCCTCTGTGTAATCGAGAGTGGTTAAAGTTAAAATCACTGTTTTAATGACCCACAGAAGCATTTTCTTACATTAAAAAGAAAAGAAGAGAAAAAGACCTTCATTGTTTTGCAGTAACATAGACACTAAGTATGTAAATAGCTGATGATAAACGCTCTCGACCTTCGGTTCGGGTAGCTAGAGAACGACCCCAAGATGCGTTCTTCAGTCGTCAGGTTTGCCTAATGCAGATACAAGATGTTTTTCGAACTCCGCTAAACTGGAGAAAACGTATACTTAGACATAGGGAAATAAATTGTAATAGAAATAAGAGCATCTGTCTTTATCCGCTGCTAACTTACATCTGGTACTTTTGCAATGCTTCGATACGTTTCGCTTTGTATAGCTCGCTGTCCTTGGGCAGATTGCTCAAGTTGATACCTGAATTGATAATGTAACGGTGAGGTACGATATTAATGTAGTAGTGAAATTTCAGAAAAGGAGAGGAAAAACCTGGAGCCTTTTCAGTACTCTGATCAATTCTCGAAGGAGTTATCTTTGCTACGATCAGCCCCTGTTCCATATTGCAGTGGCATTATACAGAAAACTCATCAAAATCACAAGTAAATATTTCAGGATAATCTTCAGCTCAAAAGAATCTCCACTCATTCATTTCATTTGACCACGTTTTTATACTGAAATCAAATTTTTTGAGTTGGAAAAAATCCAAGTACTGAAAAAAATCCGTTCGCGGGGTCTATCAAAGCCAATCAATATAAAAGCTCAGGTTAAGGAGATAATCCACCTGCTTTTCCTTTCGCTTCAATAGCTTAACATGGCATTTCTTGATATAATGCATCAGATGATAGCGCGAGTGCCTAGCGTACAGCTCATCTCTGATTTCAGGGTTTGCCGTCAGCCAATCGACGACGTCGTTGGATTTGATAACCTCGTCAGTATCGAGGGACTCTAACCATTCGTACACTGGCTTCCACTGGTCTGTGCGCTGGAATCTATGGTCGTACAGCTTTTCCTACTCATTTTCAGTCTCACTCAGCAGAAAAACAAAAAAGAAGATAAAAAACACAAATGATTCACTGAATTAACGAGAAACCCATTCTGCAGCTGAAATCCTACCATGGTTTGTTGATCGTTGTTGAGAATCTGCGTAGCGTCAGCATTCAGCACTAGTAGCCATCATATCAAATAGGTAATCTATTAGTAATATTTGACGAAC
This sequence comes from Craterostigma plantagineum, assembly GCA_027422505.1. Classification (NCBI taxonomy): domain Eukaryota; kingdom Viridiplantae; phylum Streptophyta; class Magnoliopsida; order Lamiales; family Linderniaceae; genus Craterostigma; species Craterostigma plantagineum. Next base: position 2,354,864 of record JAPQWV010000005.1, read on the forward strand.
GAGGGACGGAATTGAAAATTTTACTTTGTAATCTATTAGTAACTAAACCTCCCTGGGATTCACTTTGGGCCGAGTAATAAGGCCCATATTTACGATAGACTCTTTCAGGCCCAATATACACGTATTGAAACTTGAAAGAAAACTTGAGCTCAAGTACAAAGTACAAAAATTGTTTGTCCTCAGACGCATTGCAACTCACAGCATGTATGTAACAGCTCACTCAAACATATAAGAAAACAGCACACACAATTTGATGGAGCAGGTTTAAAATGGTAACGCTTGAGTGCAAGAGAAAGTCGATAACATCGTAATGTTCGAATGTTCTTACTCGACGAGATGACTAGACCCGTCGAATGATATAATATAATACTGTATCATAAATAAAGCAAGCAAAGTAAAACACATCCATGATATTGAACTCGAGTTTCAATGGGGGACTCCTCTGTTTCAATCTTCATCATCTTGGCCATCATCGTCATCTTCAGAGCCATCGCTGCCATTTTCCTGCAATCATCGGCAAAATCACATTTTGTGATATTCTGTTGATACCAAAAGGACTAATAGTAACTAATCAGACAAAGATATCTCACGCCATCGTCCTCTTCATTATCCTCCTCGCTGTCCCCATCCATGCCTAAACCTTCTTCATCAGCATCCTAAAACAGAATAATAGTCAATAACCTTCGATCTCTTCCAGACTTTCCCATTTACGTAAGAAAGCAGAGTAATGGGGGGCAGTTAAAGAAGACTACATACGTTACTGAAATATTGAATAGGGTTTGGCCACAGATCATCTTTGATGATATCAGCCACCTGCTATGGCAAAAAGATACAAACTTTGATGGGAAACGAATCATATAACTGGAAAATAATCGAATTAGCTCAAATGGATTCATACCTCATCTTGAATCTCATACCCTTCGTCTTTATGTTCTGCGTCGCTAAACCAGGTAAAGAAGCTGCATTTAATCAAATAGCTAGCAATTAGGATCCCCAACAAATTGAGAATAGTCGTTATCCAAGAAACATGTAAAATGATGAGTGACGAGTGAAGAACATGTGTGCAGCGTATTAAAATTGGAAAGAGATGAAAAAGGAGCAAACCTCTCCTCAACATGAGATCGCTTCTTTCCTTTCTTCTTTTCAGCTACACCATTTGAAATGCCCTTCATGGAACCAAACATGTATACAATTTAGTGTTTTACATTAATCCTAGCCACAACAAACGACGACCCTAGTCAAGACATGAAAACATTACCATGCCTTCTTTCCATTTTATAGGCGTTGCAGTGATTTTGGTGGTTCCCTCGAGGAAGTGAAAAGTCTTCGTGAGCTCAGTATTTTCAAAGTATGGGTTTGAGTTGAACACCTATAGGTCGGTCAAGAAGAAAGAAGATGAGCGTCCTCAAAATTTACATAATGAACATTGACATGCTTCTCCATACATCAGAAGCCCGTACAAAGGACGAGAACGAGAAATAATTAAGACTCACAAATTTGATTGAGTAACCAGACTTCACATCTTTGAAATCCTCCACTTCGAGACTGCTTACGAACTTGAAAATCTATAGCAAAAAAGGCAGAGTTGAAATGCAATTATCGGAATTCAACATTGGAAATGCTTGTTAGCGGGTAAAAGCAGGGTGTTTCCTGCACACAGAAATGGACATGCTGCAAAAATAAAAATAAAAAATCAGAACTAATACTCCATCAGGGCTTCATTTCTTTGAAGTCGAAGTGAATAAAAGGGTTAATACTTTGATTATATACATATAATTCAGTAACACTGAAATCATATCTATTGGCTAGCAAAAGGAGGCATATGAAACCTTCTGGTCCTCTTCGGTCAAAAGCTCAGATAGCGCGGGGTGGCTCATGAACTGCAATAGGAAGATGATGCGAAAACGGTTAAGAAACAAATAACTAAAAAGCCATTTGCAATAACTAATTGTTTCACAGATAATAATCACAACTAACCGCTGTCAACCAGAAATCTGGGATGGTTTGGATTATTTTATTACGCTTGTCATAAACAGGTTTTCGTATCTCATTGAACCTCTGTTCGATCACCAATACTTCTTCGCTCGCCTCTTCATTGATCTGGAAGTACAGAAATTCTGGAACTTAATACGTGAATTAACGAATCGTGCGCAAAGAAAAACATATCACCGCAAGATCAACAGATATGGCAACACTAATAATGACGGGATTAAAGTCAAAGCACGGCCGTATCCAGCTTAAAACAGGAATCTTACACAACTGCACCCAGGAATCTTAGAGAAGAAAACAAAGTTACAAAGCAAACACAGCTCGATTTTTTCTGAAACAACATAACACACACTATGACACTCTCGACCAATGCAACTTACGTGCTGTCAAAGAATCGATTACCAATCAACACAAACCCTGGGACTTCACATAACAAACACAAGAAATTCACAACAAGCCAAGAAGTACACGACCTTTCCACAAAAAAAAGACCAGAAAGAAACCCAAAAATGACCAACGACAGAAAATTCAATACCTTTTCGAGCTCATCCTGGACTTCCTGAAGCTTCTCAACGAATTGAACGAGCTCTGCGTCATCGTGTTCAGCTCCGTTGTTCTCCAGCTCCTCTTCTTTCGATTTTTGCTTTTTCGCTTTATCTCCGCCCATCACTGCACAGGATCAGATCCCTAAAACAAACAAATAGCTTTGAATTTTCAGAGAATTCAAATGTTTAGTTTTCGATACGGCCTTTGCTAAAACCCTAATTAAACCCTCACCTTCGTTGAGAGCTGTGTACCGTATCCTCAATCGGCTGCTGTCTTGGTATTTTATGTAAATAATAAAAGTAACAGGGTTGGGTTATTCGCTGTATATAAAAATATATTAGCCAAATATATAAATAGTTACCACCATACTGCCAAAAAAAAAAGGAGTAAGAAATAATAAATAATTATCTATCACTTCGTAAAAAAACAAGTAAAGGACAAACTTGTATTTTGAGATTGGATTGTTGGAGTATGAAACTGTACCTAAAAACCCATTTTGAGGTTTTGGGCCTCGAATTGTATCATCTCAAATCCCAATTAATGATACCACGTTAAAGCCCAGTTATAAGTAGACTTCTTTTATTTTAGATCAAATCAATTGAAAAAGTTGCAATATATATTTGATTACATCAATTATTCGTACTTAAACTCAACATCCTTAAATCTAGTATAAAACAATGATCTTATAGTGGCCGAAGAGGCACATGAAGCAGTTGAAATCTTTTCTTTCATGTATTACCATCTTGTTCTAGATCAAATTCGTGTAAAGGGCTTTTCAATGATTTCATCATATATGACTAATATATATATATATATGTGTGTGTGTGTGTTAGATTGATTCATTGATCATCTGTTGATCGGTCACTAACTTTGGTGGTTTGAAGCATCACAGACAAGAATGTCCATACATAGCTTTCACTCATTTAATCATACGATTCGGTTTATGAGACTAACATATACTCATCATACCGGTGAATAAATTTGGATGGCCCAATGACCATATTTTAAATTAATTATTCAATATTTTAAGGTGAATCTATAGAAAAATACCCAATTGGATAAAATTTTTAAGGTACCCATGTCAGAAAATTTTACAGATAGGTACCCAATTTATGTTTTACCAGTTTCTTTAGTCATGTCGTACCTTCCTGTGTGTATATTGCGTACCATAACACGTTGATATAGAGTACCTAAATATAGCATACGTCGTACCTAAGGCATACCTATGTGTTACATAGAGCGTACCTAAATATAGCATACGTCGTACCATTTTCTATTATATATGGTACCAAATGTGTTGATATAGGGTACCCAAATGTGTTGTATGGTGTACTTTCGGAGATCGGGTACCTATGTGCAAAAAATTTATTCTGTTAGGTACCTACATATAAAAAAATCCTGACAGGGTACTAAATTACAAGTTTTTATCCAACTAGGTACTTATGTGTAAAGATTCCATATTTTAATCAAATTGAACAATTTTTTGCGATAGCTTACAGTGAGTGACTCAGCGCCTTGCGATCTTATATGACGCAGAAGTCAAATGCAATACGGTTTGGTTTATATGAAGATTTTGTGTGTGTGGACAAGAATTATTAGTACTACAAAAAAAAGCGTATGAGACACGTTGACGGACATAAAACGATGAAAAGATATTCATAGTATATTTATATGTAAGGTTATAATCCAATCAGTTCCTCGGCTGATTTTTTTTTTTTTATTATTTTCGTTTGATAAATAAATACGAAGACGACTTGTAAATAGTGACGAGATACATCTCAAACATTCAATTAAACGTACATCTCAACCACTTATGCTGTGGGAAAATTTATTACATATCTTATTAAAATGTCAAATTTTTCTGCAAGAATGGAATTTGCACTCATACTATACTGTCTTGACAGAGCCAACTCAGCCAATTGCGTCTCTAGTAACTTATTGTATTATTCTACGTGGGCTTTGTACAGTGACGTCATATGCTTGTTGGCCCGGGCTTTATTATGTCAACGTGTCCGTTGACATTTATTGCGCTGCACACGTGTTGTATCCCCTGCTTGTATTGAAGTACTTTCTTCGAAAGCCCTATGAGTGCCTTTATCGTGATACTTTATTGGGGAATAATATAGTTTTAGCAATCACTTTGTGCACTTATTCAACATACTACACTTATTTTGATATTGAAGGAGCTCAGGACAAGTTTCGGGCGAAAAAGGAGCGAAAACGAAGCAAAACGGAGCAAAAAGGACGAATACTGCCACACGTCACGGCCGTGACAGACACGCACTAGACCGTGACATGAGGCAGAACGCGGAGTTTAACTCACTGCCACCGGTCACGGCCGTGACGGTCAATGCTCCAAGCCGTGACGTGGGACAGAACGTGAAGAGGACTTACTGCCCATGGTCACGGCCGTGACACCCTGTGCTCCAGACCGTGACATCAGGGAGAGACTTGGGCTGGAGAAGGTCACGGCCGTGACACCTCATGCACTTGGCCGTGACGCTGGGCAGAATGCATACAACGTAGAAACGGCGATGGTCACGGCCGTGACGGCCCATGTCCCAGGCCGTGATCATGACGAAAATCGCTATAAAAAGCCCAAATTCAACCCAGAAAGGGTACAACTTACCAGAGATCAATTCCCAATCATCCAGAGACGAAATTAGGGCGAAAAGAACAGGAAATCCCGTCCCGGAGCGCAAGAGACGGATCAACGAAGAATTCACGCCGAATTAACGAAGAACGAAGATCTTTCCCCGAGATCACCCCAGATTCATCAGTAGGAAAGATCATGAGTTCTTCAGCTTTATCTTTTAGTTCTTTCGTAGTTTTCCCTTCTACTATGAGTAGCTAAATCCCGTTGTGTTTGGGATTAGATGAACGCTAGGATAATTCGTAGTTAAGACATATATTATCGTGACTTTGTGTTATTGAATATTATCGTTCTATGAATATGTTTCGTTTCTTTAATATGTCTATGTGTTAAAGTGATTGTGTGGAAAAACGTTTAGGGCGATAGCTAAACAACGTTTAGGCCGTTCATAGAAGATAGGATTCGAGTATAGGGCGAAAGCAAATACTCGATCCTCGCCGTTAGTAATTCGTGAATTTAGATCCCCGCGAGCGTTTAGGGCGACAGCAAATTCGCGAGCGGGCAGGAAATTACTGCGATTTAGTCTTAAGCACTTAGAAGCGATTTTATTGTCTTAGCCGATAATACCTAGCGGGATTCGAATCCGAGCACGTCTTTATCATCCGAAAACTCTCACATCAGTTAGTCGTGTTCTTTGAATTTCTGGTTGGATTAGGAGTGGTCTGTTAGGCTGAGTCGTCAAACAATTTGCGTATTTTCTTTAGGCTAAATATCGAGTCGATTAGGTCATTACTAGTACTTGATTTATTCCTTGTGTTCGATACTCGTTTACTCACTTTACTGCACTACAAACGATGGGTCCACTGCCTATCGCACGTTGGTGACAGTAATTAGGTTTACGTTTTATTTTATCACTTGTCGCACTTTCATCACGCACTACGTGTCGATCACCCTAAGCCCGAAATTTTGAAGAATTAAACGAAATATATTATTGCTGGGATTATTAAGTGTACTGTTACCTTACTTGCCATTACGTGCCTTTCAATCTATGCAAGAAGATAATGGTCCTGGTTTAACTTCAATAATGTAACATTCGTGTCTAAAAATAACAATAATTTCTTTAATTGCCTATGTAGCTTGGAATGTTACCATTGAGTTAATCTTCATTTCTTTTAAACGGTGTATCGGTGAGTGACCGTGAGCATTTTATAAATGATACGCATGCAATATCATATCAAGTAAAGGCGACTTTGGATAGTGCCAAATATTTAGTCTATAAATATGATCTGCATAAAATAAGTACGTGGGAATGTGACACTCGATACCACGTGGCTTGTTAAAACGGTAGAAAATAAAACCTAAAGCTTCCCATGAAGAAAAAACAAAATATAGTAAAAAAAGAAAGAAAATGGAGAAAGAAGATTATGTCAGCAAGCAAATGAGTAAATGCTCTTGCTGTCCGCATTTGACTATTTCGCTAATGAATAAAATATACAAGAAGAGAAGGTCGTCATAAACAGTCATGTGTGGTCTTGGTCTATATTTATATGATAAGATATATAACATCGCAATAAGTATTACCTTCAGACAAATCCCATCCCACCTCCTTCACTTGCTCTTCTTGTCCCTCGTTTGTTGCTCAACACAGTGCATATTTTCTCCCTCTAAGAAAGCTAAAAGACAACCCTCGGAGAAAACCATATTGATCTTGATCTTGTAATAAAACAGATATTCATATAATATACACACATAATACACACATATAATTATAAATGGGAAGACCACCTTGCTGTGACAAAAATGGAGTGAAGAAAGGTCAATGGACGCCAGAAGAAGATATAGCCCTCGTCTCATATATTCAGCAGCACGGCCCTGGAAATTGGAAGGCTGTTCCTACTAACGCAGGTTGGTAACGAAGACACAAAATTAATCTATATATATGTCAAATTTATAATGTGTTACTGTGAATTTATTTTTATTTGTTTAATTTTTTGGGTGGAATATAAGGGTTAGTTCGATGCAGCAAGAGCTGTAGGCTTAGGTGGAGTAACTATCTCAGGCCAGGCATCAAACGAGGTGGCTTTACTGAGCATGAGGAGAAGATGATTATTCACCTTCAAGCTCTTCTTGGCAATAGGTATATTAATATATATATATATATTATTATTATAAGTCGGTCTATGTGTAGTGTGTGTGTAATAAGAAGAAGCATATGTTATATAACACAGAAGCCGTGTGTTTTTGAACTTTATATATAGGTGGGCTGCAATAGCTTCATATCTCCCTCAAAGAACTGACAACGACATCAAGAACTATTGGAACACTCACTTGAAGAAGAAGCTTCAGAAGCTTCACGGCGGCGGCCAAGATTATGCTCACAAATCAAGGCCATCGTCGTCGTCGTCATCGTCATTTCATCAGATCATCACAGTTCGATCTCAAAAGGCCAGTGGGAGAGAAGGCTTCAAACGGACATCAACATGGCCAGACAAGCCTTATGCGAAGCTCTCTCCATCGACAGTAATAAATCGAACGCCAACAATCCGATCAGCAGCCCATCGTCGACCTACGCTTCGAGCGCTGAAAACATAGCACGCCTTCTAGAGAAGTGGACACAGAAGAATCCCACGAATTCGTCTGAGGCTTCTTTCGACGGCGAAGGAGCAATTATCAGCACGGCGGCGTTTGTGAGCAAGGGGACGGCGGAGGCGGCACAGATTCCGCCGCCGCCGCCGCCCTTGAGTTTACTGGAGAATTGGCTGATGGCGGAGGACGTCGGTGGGGATTTCATGGACATTGGCTGCTTTGGAGATGACTACTGCTGATTTGTTCTCAAGGAAAAGGGTGTAATAAGTAGTTCTTGAGAACAACTGAGCAGTTTTCTCTACTTTCTCCTTAGGTTTTAGGCATTGTGACTGAATCTGTAAGGAAAAGTGTACATTAATTGTGTCCATGTAAGTGACGGGTAGGAGTAAAGTGGTGTATCTGTTCGATGTATTGCCGTCGTTTGAATTTTCTCGGAACGATGAACGATGATCAATGTAATGTGTTGTTCCACTTTGCTCGTATGTTTTTTCTATGCTTTATTAGTTGGATAATATGGTTATGGACCTCGAGACAGAGGCCCAATAGGCCCAAAAAATTATGAGGCCCATTTATACTCTGCGATTTTTAACATTTGCCTATATATACGTAGATTGTGCACAATTGCTTTGCTTCCCACGAACCCTAATTATGAGGCGCCGCTATGCCCTTGCAGCTGATTTTAGTTTATTCCCATTGTTGTGAAGGTTTTTGAATTTTGATCTACTTTTTATAGGAAAGCTATGTGCATATGATGATACTGTATATCTTCATACTCCTTTTCGGGGAAAGATGATACTCTCTTTCACATGGAAATCAGAATCTCTGATTCACTTTCTGCTTCAATTTATAATTTTTGTTTCTTTTTTCTCTTAATTTTGTTTTTCTGCTTACTCTTCTCTGCAAGTGATGAGAAAACAGATAGGGACATCAGACACCTCTCACTGAGGAAGAACGACTCAGTCTCATGGGAATCTCTCTGATGATAAATTATTTTTCAATTTTGTTTTCTTTTTCTATATAGAAAATGGCAATTTGCGATCGATCGTTTTTAGTGGGCCTAAATCGATGGGCCGAATTTTCTAAATGGGCCGTGACTTTTTGGGCCACTCATGACGCCGCTTGCAGCCTCTCGTTGTCATTGTCACTGAAGTTGACTTTTTTTTATATTAATTTAATTGTAGGCCAATCTACACATAAATCCCCCTACCCCAAACTATACATCAACTTACTCCCCCTCTCTCAATTCATTTATCACTAAACTCCCCCTTTCAAACAATGATATCACATAGCTACCTAATGGACAAATATACCCCTGTAAAACATAAATATTGCAAAATAACCATTGAACTCATATGGCAAGGACGACGAAGAACGAAAGCAGACGACGAAGAACGAAAGCAGACGCTACGAACGAAAGCAGGCGACGACAACAGAGCAATCGGCCGCTTCTCAGCTTCGCCTCCACAAGCAGACGACGAAGGAAAGCAGACGACGAACGAAAGCAGACGACGAAGGTACGGCCGCTTCACATCTTCGTTCGACTTTAATTTTTTCGTTTTTTGTGGCATTTTGTGTTAATGTAGAGATAGGGCTTTCATAGTTGCATTCCTTGAAAGATTTCATGTCGGGCTCTGTTTAATTGTGTTGATTACGGCTCGAATTTGGGGTTATGGCAAACTTAGGGTTTAATTATTGTTCATTTTCGATTTGGGAAGTTGGTTTCATTGAAATTAGGGTTTGTTAGCTTCTAATTTCACTGTTCGATGTAAAGGTACTGCATTTGTGACTGTCTTGGTACGGGTCTTCGTTGTTTTTGGTACTATGATTGAATTGGGGCTGTTGTATGTGGTTTTTGGTACCATATTACATAGTTAATGGTACCGTAAGTTTATTATTTGATTCTCACGTTGTTGTCGCGTGCAGAAATGGCACGGAAGTCGAAGAAACCCTCCGGCTCAAGAAGAAATAATTACGAGATGAAATCACGGGTGTCATCCCAACCTTTTTAGAGAGACGATAATTGAACTAGGGCTGAAGGAGGAACACAGAAAACTGTTAAAGCAAACTCCATTCTACAGTTTCTTGGAGATGCCGAAGATGTCACAATCTTTTACAAGTGGCATTATTGAGGCGCTATAAAGTGGAGGAGAACAGTTTTCGGTTCGGTGAGGATATAGACGTTATATTCTCACCGCAGGAGTTTAGTTTGGTGATGGGGTTGCACCATTTAGGGCAAACCGTTGATCCGGATAGTAAATTTACGTCGTCAATCGTTGAACGCCATTTTGGCAAAACGACCTTTGTGAGGTTAATCGAAAGCCTTCTATATGTTGCTTTTCGGGGCTTTGTGAGGTTAATGCTGTTGATCCTCTTAGGATGTGACTTGTTTATGTTTTTGGCATCTGTAGGTTTTGTAGTACCTGAACAAACACACTGAGATGCTGTTGGTCTAATTTGGTGGTGACTTGTTTATGCTTTTGGCATCTGTAGGTTTTGTAGTTCCTGAACAAACACCTATGCAGTACCAATATTACTAGAAGGTAGTACCAAAGTTTTCTCTATTATAGTACCATACTCAGGATGTTTGTACAATCTTTATACGCCAAATCTAATTTGTGGTACCAATACGTAGCGATGAGTAGTACCTAACCGTGGACGATTGCAGTATCATATATAGTGCTCTCGTAGTACCAAAAAATAACCCGAACGACGTCGCGCCAAATCTAAGTTGTGGTACCAATACGTAGCAACTTGTCGTACCAACAATTGGACAAATGCAGTACCATAAAATGTGCTCCCGTAGTACCATAACTAGATCTTTGTAGTACCTTTTCCGTGCCGTGCGAGCGGCTTCGAAGTACGGCCAATCTAATTTGTAGTACCAATATGCAGCGATTGTGGTACCTATCCTTGGCCAATTGCGGTACCAGAAAATGTTCCACCGCAGTACAATAATTGGGCTGTTTGTAGTACCTTTTCGTGCCGTGCGAACGGCTTCGAAGTACGCCAAATCTAATTTTTGTCATACAATTTGTAGTACCTAGCCTTGACCAATGGGGTACCATAAAATGTGCTCCCGTAGTACCATATATGGGTCTTCTGTAGTACCTTTTCCGTGCCGTGCGAGCGGCTTCGAAGTACGCCCAGTCTATTTTGTAGTACCAATAAGTAGCGATTTGTAGTACCAATCCTTGGCCAATTGCGGTACCCGAAAATTGTTCCAGCGCAGTACGGGCCGTTTGTAGTACCTTTTCCGTGCCGTGCGAGCGGCTTCGAAGTACGCCAAATCTAGTTTGTCGACCCATTTGTAGTACCTACTCTTGGCCAATTGCGGTACCGGAAAATGTTCTACCGTTGTACCATATATGGGTCGTTTGTAGTACCTTTTTTGTGCCGTGCGAGCGGCTTCGAAGTACGCCCAATCTAATTTGTGGTACCCCTACGTAGCTATTCGTGGTACCTACTGGTGGAAGATTGCGGTACCTCAACTCACGATTCCGTGGTACCATATATAGGTCTTTTGTAGAACCTTTTCGGTGCCCCCTCGTTCGAGTGTCGAAAACACGTAGAATCTTGAGCATTAAGGACCTACAGCTTACATAATATGGCAAAGAACAAAAATTAAATATAAAGCAACGTTAAATGAATGCTGACTACGTGGTAAGATATTGTTACTAGCATTGTTGAGTGGAAAAAAAGTTGGCATTTCAATGTAACTATCCTTGAGTCTAATCTTCAACACACCGACTTCGATACAAATTGATCAAGTTAGTATGATTAACTAGGGTAACGTACTCACGGACCAAAAAATAACCCGAACGACGTCGATATACGCCAAATCTAAGTTGTGGTACCAATACGTAGCTACTTGCCGTACCAACCACTGGACAAATGCCGTACCATATGATGTGCTTCCGTAGTATCATAACTAGGTCTTCTGTAGTGCCTTTTCCGTGCCGTGCGAGCGGCTTCGAACTACGCCCAATCTAATTTGTAGTACCAATACGTAGCGATTTGTAGTACCTGTCCCTGGCCAACTGCGGTACCAGAAAATGTCTTACCATGGTACCATAGATGGGTCGTTTGTAGTACTTTTTCCGTGCCGTGCGAGCGGCTTCGAAGTACGCCCAATCTAATTTGTGGTACCCCTACGTAGCTATTCGTGGTACCTACTGGTGGACGATTGCGGTACCACACCTTACGATTCTATGGTACTATACTTAGGTCTTTTGTAGTACCTTTTCGGTGCCCCCTCGTTCGATTGTCGAAAACACGTAGAATCTTGAGCATTAAGGACCTAGAGCTTACATAAATGGCAAAGAATAAAAATTAAATATAAAGCAACGTCAAATGTTGACGACGTGGTAAGATATTGTTCCTAGCATCGTTTGAGTGAAAGAAAGGTGGCATTTCAATGTAACTATCCTTGAGTCTAATCTTCAACACACAACTTCGATACAAATTGATCAAGTTAGTATGATTAACTAGGGTAACGTACTCACGGACCAAAAAATAATCCGAACGACGTCGATATACGCCAAATCTAAGTTGTGGTACCAATACGTAGCTACTTGCCGTACCAACCACTGGACAAATGCCGTACCATATGATGCGCTCCCGTGTACCATAACGAGGTCTTCTGTAGTACCTTTTCCGTGCCGTGCGAGCGGCTTCGAAGTACACCCAATCTAATTTGTAGTACCAATTCGCTGCGATTTGTAGTACCAATCCTTGGCCAACTGCGGTACCAGAAAATGTTCCACCGTAGTACCATAATTGGCTGTTTGTAGTACCTTTTCCGTGCCGTGCGAGCGGCTTCGAAGTACGCCCAATCTGATTTGTGGTACCCCTGCGTAGCTATTCGTGGTACCTACTGGTGGAAGATTGCGGTACCTCACCTAACGTTTCCGTGGTATCATATTTAGGTCTTTTGTAGTACCTTTTCGGTGCCCCTCGTTCGATTGTCGAAAACACGTGGAATCTTGAGCATTAAGGACCTACAGCTTACATAATATGGCAAAGAGCAAAAATTAAATATAACGCAACGTTAAATGTTGACTACGTGGTAAGATATTGTTACTAGCATCGTTTGAGTGGAAAGAAAGTTGGCATTTCAATGTAACTATCCTTGAGTTTATTCTTCAACACACCAACTTCGATATAAATTGATCAAGTTAGTATGATTAACTAGGGTAACATACTCACGGACCAAAAAAATAACCGAACGACGTCGATATACGCCAAATCTAAGTTGTGGTACCAATACGTAGCTACTTGCCGTACCAACAACTGGACAAATGCCGTACCACATGATGTGCTCCCGTAGTACCATAACTAGGTCTTCTGTAGTACCTTTTACGTGCCGTGCGAGCGGCTTCGAAGTACGCCCAATCTACTTTGTGGTACCCCTGCGTAGCGGTTCGTGGTACCTACTCGTGGACGACTGCAGTACCACACCTTACGTTTCTACGGTACCGTACTTGGGTCTTTTGTAGTACCTTTTCGGTGCCGTGCGAGCGGCTTCGAAGTACGCCCAATCTAATTTGTGGTACCAATACGTAGCGTTTTGTAGTACATAGCCTGGCCAGTTGAAGTACCATAATATGTGCTGCCGTGGTACCATAACTAGGTCGTTTGTAGTACCTTTTCCGTGCCGTGCGAGCGGCTTCGAAGTATGCCAAATCTAATTTGTCGTACATTTGTAGTACCTAGAATTGGCCAATTGGTGTACCATAAAATGTGCTCCCGTAGTACCATAGATGTGTCGTTTGTAGTACCTTTTACGTGCCGTGCGAGCGGCTTTGAAGTACGCCCAATCTATTTGTGGTACCAATATGTAGCTATTTGTGGTATCTTTTTGTGGATAATTGAGGTACCATAATTTGTCGTTTGTAGTATCTTTTCCGTGCAGTGCGAGCGGTTTTGAAGTACGCCCAATCTTATTTGTGGTACCAATACGTATAGCAATTTGTGGTATCTACTGGTAGACGTTTGCGGTACCGTAGTTAAGTCGTGTGTAGTATCTTTCCGTGCCGTGCGATCGGTTTAGGAATAAGCCAAATCTAATTGGTGGTACCAATACGTAGTCATTTGTAGTACCTTGTATTGGATGGTTACAGTACCATACCGTATGCTCTCGTAGTTCCATTATTAGGTCGTTTGTAGTACTTTTCTGAAATATACTCTGTAACTTGTGGTACCGATTTAAAGACATTTGTAGTACCTACAAGTGTACTTTTGTATTTCCATAATGTTCGTTATTGTAGTACTATATGTAGGTTTTTTGTAGTATCTTACAGTACTTGTAGACGTTTGCGGCATATAACAAAAAATTAAACATATGGCGACGTATCTACTAAGAATGTTCATAACCTATCGGCAACATATCGACAAAAGAATGTGCCGCAACCAATACAAAAGAATGTGCCATAACCTATCGGCAACATATCGACAAAAGAATGTGTCATAACCAATCGGCAACATATCGACAAAAGAATATGCCATAACCACAAAAAAGATGGCATAACGACCATAGGACAAAACGACAAAATAAACACAACAAAATACATGCAAAATGCGGGCAACTAAGCTATGTACGTAAGGCTTCTTTACACGTACGACGATTATGCCCATCTTTTCCACATATTTTGCACTTGTTTCTATTTCTATCAACTTGTGAAGGGTACCTTCGCATCTTTCGGCGACCGGGCATAACACGGATATCTGGATCACGAATATATTCCGCTTGAGCATTCATCTCATTCGTCGGAATAGGATTGATGACAGCGCGATATGCATCTCATCAATAAATGCGTGCTCTTCTTATATTCGCACAATGCAAACAACGCGAGTCCACTAAAGACATTTGTAGACAACATAGCTTCATATAATGGGCTGTTAAAATTAGAACAACAAATGATACTCACCTTCACTGAGTACGGTAATTCAACATGCTTTGGTACTGCAAATAAGAAATTGCCTCAACCAACAAATTAGCCAAAATTGAACAATCGCTCACCTCCCTCGACACCCACAGTATGGTAATGGCAGAAAAATGGAGGATAAAATCCAATTTTTTACAGCTCGACCCCAATAGTCGACAGCCACAGCTCGACACCAAAGCGGGGAAAATCCTATTTCACTGCCACAAACATTAACTGAGCACCTCAAGGGAGGGTTCTTGAGCTCAACTTCGTTCGATCGAGCTCAAATCGCTCGATTCAAGAACCTCGACGAGTAACCCTCGGTGGAAAAAAAAAACAAAAAAACTTACCTCAACTTACCTGGACCGAGAAACCCACTGTGATTGGATAGGTGAGGAGCTTTTCCGACGAGGAGTTGAAGACGAAGGGAAGAAAAATATGGGTGACGAGGTCTGGCAACGGTGGCGCGCGGTGTCGTCGATAGAATCAGAGAAGAAAAGATTTAAAAAATAATAAATGAAGGGTAAAATCGTCTATTCAATTAAATGGGTAGTGATGTGATGCAATGTTTGGATTTGGGGAGTTTGGTAATAAATAAACTGAAATGGGGAGTTAGTTGATAAACATTTAACAAATGGGGATTTATTGAGGTTACCCCTTAATTGTAACACCAAAATCCAAATGTTAGGCAATTAAAGGACGACTGCGTGACCAATCATATAGTATAGTTTTCTTTAATCAATAATCAATGATTTTTCAAAGTCTTGATAACGGCTTGGAAAAGCTGGCCATTGCCTAATTCTTTTCTAACCTAATCACTTGCCACGTGTCATGTGGCGTTTCTTGTTGCATGCCGGGGCAAAAAGAAACATGCCCATGTTGACTTTGGTTAATTTCTTGGCTTTGCGGTCAACATGGCTAACCATGGTTAGGACACAATTAGCATATGACCACTTAAATATTGTTGATGATGGGTCGCATACATAAGGCTATAGTTCACCATTTCATTTATTAATCAAGTAATAATGAAAAATTCTGAAGTGTAAGGTTATAATTCTGAATTTTTATTTTTTATTTCGAACAAGATAAAAATGCAGGACATCTTTTCTAACTTACTCGATAAATACATACACATATGTAATCTCCTAACATGAGAAATCATCTCGAGAAATCTTTTCTATTAATGTCAAATTGTTAGCGTAGCATTTCATCACTTAAGTACTTTTGACAGAAGGTGACTAACACGATTATTTTTCTTAAAACAACTCTTCACTTGAAAGTTGATAAATGACAAATCAAACAAACAAAAGAGGTTTCTTCAATTAAAATTATTTTTGCACTCTTCAAGGTGTCTTTTTTAAGAATTATCATAATTTAGATATTTTGGTGTATCGGTTTTTTTTAACTATTTACATAAATTTGTAATGAGACATGAATCATCAAATCAGAAGATATATGTCAAACATTATGCAAACTATTATGGTTAAGGGTCTAAATAATTAAATTTGGGGACATTAATGTAATTTACATCTCAAGTTTTGACAAGTCAAGTAACAGCACGTGTCATATTTGAAACAGAACAGCATGGAGACATCTCATCCCTAAAGCCCTTTAACATAAAGGTTAAAATAGTTTTTGACTTGGAAGAAAATCATGGGATCAAAGCTAATTTCAGGTATATGATGCACATGGCTTTCGACAAATCGACTTTTATGTCTGCAATGAATACAGCTGTTTTTCAAGAATATAAAACCATACTTTTATATATATCTACATTTTATTCAAACAGCCATCTTATTACATAAATCATGTAATCCATCCACGTGATCTCATTCATGTAATAAACCACCAAAAAGAAGAAAAAATTACACAATCTCGTAAAATATAACAATAAAATATGCCTATAGTCAACCTGAGGTTACAGTAAATAAAAGTCGGGGAAAAAGTTTAGCGTTACAACTATGCCTTTTTAGTTTTTATATCCGTAACAAAATCAATATATTACATAAAGTAAAATCCTCTTCATTCATAACATGAAACAATGACTTCATAAGGCCTTGGGCTGTACTTGGTCAGATTACAAGGAAAGGATGGGAAATGTTCAAAGCACAAAAACACAAACTAGAAAAGAAAATTACTTTGAGTTGCTTACATGCCACGTTTCTTACATCCATCCTCTTAATATTTATTAAACCTCTTACTTGAGCTCTCTTCCATTCCATGGCTTCTCTTCTCCATTTTCCTCTCTGATCTTTCCTCTGTTTTCAAAGATTGGACCTTTTCAAAACAAAGAAGAACAAACTCAATGGAATTACCTCCAGGTTTTCGATTTCATCCCACAGACGAAGAACTGATCACCCATTACCTTTCCAAGAAGGTTCTTGACATCAATTTCACTTGTATAGCCATAGGAGAAGCAGACATGAACATCGTTGAGCCCTGGGATTTGCCATGTAAGAACCTTAACCAGCAACTTTTTTTTTTTTAGGTTTTCTTTTTTCTTTTTCCTGACGTGAATTTACTCAATCTCAGGGATGGCTAAGCTCGGAGAAAAGGAATGGTATTTCTTCTGCGTTAGGGACAAGAAATACCCAACTGGGCTAAGAACAAACAGAGCCACCATGTCTGGGTATTGGAAAGCTACTGGGAAAGACAAGGAGATTTTCAGACGCAAATCGCTCGTTGGTATGAAGAAGACCTTAGTTTTCTACCGAGGAAGAGCGCCCAAAGGTGTAAGGACCAATTGGGTCTGCCATGAATACAGATTGGAGGGAAAATCCCTCGAAAATCTCCCTAACCCTTCCAAGGTATGAGTTAGTATGGCAAAGCAATCCTTCTCTTCTCTGTTCTCCCCTATTTCTGATGTAGAGCAAATGCTCTGTTTTTTTTGCAGGGCGATTGGGCTATAAGCAGAGTGTTTCAGAAGACGAGCGGCGGCAAGAAGGTACACATATCGAAGCTGATGAGGACTAACTCACCTGGGAAAGAACCAGCGCCGCCATTGATGGAACCTTCGGCGAGCCACGTGCACTGCTTCTCCAACAACAATGGTAGCGATCTGATGTGTCTCCTCGGCTGGGCTGGGTTCGCCGTGGACGGCGGCGCAGCAGATGAATCCTTCTTCGGCCGAGGTACTTCGTCGCAGTCATTTTCCAGGCTCTGTTTCTCTGAAGGGAAACTTCTTGGAGGTCATTATAATGGCGGTTTGAGGACTGAGAATCATCAGTTGCGTCTTTGGGGAAGAAGAAGGCGTTTGAAGAAGACGAGGCGGCTACTGTTCTTGGGAGGCACGACTTTGATGGATTGTGGAATTATTGAAAATGATATTTATTAATTAATTATAAGATGTTATTGTAGTAAAATATGCTGTTAAAAGTTGAAAGAAGATAGGAGAAACTAGAGGGTTTGTGTTATTTTAGTTGGAATATAGGGTAAATTAGCTAATTAATATCTCAATTAATGACTATTATGAGATAATGTATATATATGTGTGTGGATTTCCTCTTGTTTTATTTATTTTTGTTAATTAACATTGCAAATTGTATAACAATTAAGTATATGCATTATCATAATTTGGTAAAATGTCAATATCATGTAATTCTTACAAGGCCACATCCAATGGGCGGCTTTCATATATAGAATTGTTAGATAGATAATACATCAACGTATCCCTCGTAATAGTGTAATTTAGGTAGCAATGCTCCATCAACCCAATCAAAATCATTAATAAGCTTGCGGAATCAATTTTTTCTAAATTTTATTATTAATATCTTATGTTCAATAATATTTTTGCATATTGCAAGATTTTATTCATCTTGATATATCTAAGATAGAGCATTTTTTAAATCATTACAGGCATGGCATGCATGACATGTTAGTTGTCACAAGACATATTTGATATTTGTCACTTTTAGGGGCTTTTACACTTAATACCTACATCAATAAAAATTAAACAGTTCAGTCCCTTGTCAGTGTAATTTTTAACCTAGGTACCTAGTTGAATTTTATTTTACTTATAGGTACCTAACTGACGGATTTACCCCTACTAGAACTGGTTTTTTACATCTCTTACCTTATTTCTTAATTCACGTGTGATCGCTCCTAAAAAAGAGAAAAAATCGCACAGCCCCAAACCAAATCGCGTGATTGCTTGCCAGAATCGACCCGGGTTTTTTTGGCTTCAGATTCTACGTCGTCTGTCCACTCGTTCGTCGTTGTATTCCCCTCTGAAATCGATTGGTAAGTCATTCACAGTATTACCGTAAGTGGTCGCATTTCGTCACGATTAGGGTTCTTTTGTGCGTGTTTTTGGAATGACATTGATTTGTTGGTCGATTAGGGTTTTTTGTGCGTGTATTTCGTCATGGCTGCTTGATTTGGGGTTTTTTGGAATGGGTCGATTTTGGTTTTTTCGAATGGGGTCAATTTGTTGTGGTACTATATCGTAACTGCATTTGGTACCCTCTGTTTTGGCATATTGATACCCCTTGTATGAATAAAATGGTACTGCTTGCCAAAAGTGGTCGAATGGGGTCAATTTTTTTGGTACTACATTATCACTGCATTAGGTACTCTCTGTTTAGGCAAATGGTATCCCTTATGTGAGTAAAATGGTACTGCTTGTTAACATTGGTTTTATCGACTGGGGTCAATTTGTTTTGGTACTACATTATCACTGCATTTGGTACTCTCTGTTTGAGAAAATTGGTACCCCTTGTGTGAATAAAATGGTACTACATGTTAACTGGTTTTTTTGAATGGGGTCAATTTGTTTTGGTACTACATTATGATTGAATTTGGTACCATCTGTTTGGGAAAATTGGTACTCCTTGTGTGAATAAAATGGCACTGCTTGTTAGCAGTGGGTTTTTCGAAAATGGGGTCAATTTTTTTTTGGTACACATTATCACTGCATTTGGTACCCTCTGTTTCGGTAAATTGGTATCCCTTGTGTGAACGAAATAGTACTGCTTGTTAACAGTGTGTTTTTCGAAAATGGGGTCAATTGTTTTTTGGTACTACATTATCACTGCATTTGGTACCCTCTGTTTGGCCAAGTTGGTACCCGTTGTGTGAATAAAATGGTTCTGCATTTGGTATCTATGTAAGAAGACCGTGGATCCATAGTTTAACCGGCCCCTATTTGGCGATGTAGACTGCGGGGTGCATGCTTGTTTAACCATAGAGGAGTACGTTGTCGACACCCAAGAGAAATATGGCAAAGAAGTAAACATGGATGTGTATCGTGCTTCTATGGCTGCTCGCATTTTACGTGACGAGCGTAGTTGTATGCTAGATCTTTTTCAGTAAGTTTCTTGGATATGCTGTTAGACTTTTGGAGACTGTGTGTTTAGTTTGGTTAACTTATTTTTGAGTTGGGGATGGGACTGTTTGGAGACCTTTGGTTGTTTATGTTGGTTTTCTTTTGTACTATGTTGTGTTGTTCTACGACAGTCCGTAATTTATGCAGTACCATATGTTATTGTATGACCGTATCTTATCTTTTACGTACAGAGTACCAGAATATGCAGGTTAACCGTACCTTATATATCGCACATGAAGTACCTTATCTGTTGTACCATTACCATACCTTAAATTTACATGTAGTACCATAACCTGATTTTTACAGTATCCATACGTATACATATACGGTACCCAGATATGCAAGCATATCGTACCGTAACGCTTACATATAGAGTACCGTAATATGCAGGTTAACCGTACCATTACGTAAATATATACCGTACCTTATATATCGCACATGAAGTACCTTATCTGTTGTACCATTACCATACCTTAAATTTACATATGTAGTACCATAACCTGAAATTTTACCGTATCCATACGTACTATACGGTAACCAGATATGCAAGTATACCGTACCATATCGCTTACATAGAGAGTACTGTAATATGCATGTTAACCGTACCATTACGTAAATATATACCGTACCTTATATATCGCACGTGAAGTACCTTATCTGTTGTACACTAACGTACCTTGTGTTTTACAGAAGGTACCTTATCATTTACCTTTATAGTACCATAACCTGCAGGTTTACCGTATCTATAATTACACATTTACAGTACCCGGATATGAAAGTATATCGTACCATTTGTTATACGATCGAAAAATAAGTACATTCCTAATCGAATCACGTTGTCCTGCGTGATTTTGGCAATACCTAACAATAACGAAATGAAAAAAATATATGAAAGCCTAATGCACCGAATTTCCAGATGTAGCACTCACCACATTATTCAAATTATGTTGTAGATGTTCTTGTTTGTATCCTTATACTATAATGAATCTTGGTATTCTAAGATTTAATTCATGCGTGCGGGGCCTAATGCACCGAATTTGATCTGAAACCTATTTAATACTATATATTACTGTTCTACGTTGGTTCGAGATGAAAAAGTAATTCGATCGACGTCGAAAAATACTAACCCTAGTATGACGTATCATATATACAAGGGACACCGTACCTTAAATAGCTTTGTACGGGTACTTGTCGTTTTGTTTGAAGCGTACCAACGCAGACACGGTTGCAGTACCCAAAATTACATATGACATGAAACATTTTATGAAAGCCACCGACATGCAGATGACCTGTCTTTTTTGATTTAATACCTTGTATGTCAGTCTCTGTCCACTCATGACAGAGAAAACGTCAGAAAACTGTCCACTCATGACAGAAAAATGTCAGAAAAGTGTGCAATTATTACAGAAAAAGTCAGAAATTGTCTATTCCTTTATCGACATCAACATCTGCTGAAATGCTTTCTTTCTGACGAAATATAGCCAACTCTTAATTCAAAGTCTTACTTTATTTTATACGGTACCAACTTCTGAAACGATACAGTACCTATGTTGTACACTTAGAGTACCTAAATGACCTACATTACAGTACCAAAGTTGCGTATATTAACGTATCAAATTGGCATATGTTACAGTACCAAGTTCGCTTATATTAGTACCATGTTGGCATATCTTACGGTATCAATGGTATATTACAGTACCAAATATGCATATCGTAGGGTACCAAATGTGCATATCGTAGGGTACCAAACTAGCATATATTACAGTACCAAACACGCATATATTACGGTACCAAATTTACATATATTACAGTGCAAAATTTGCATATCTTACGGTATATATTACTGAACCTTGTTGTCATATATTACAGTACTTTGTTGGCTTAAATTACGGTACCTTGTTGGCATTTATTACAGTACCTTGTTATCATATATTACAATACCAAATTGGCATATATTACAGTACCTTGTTGGTATATATTAATGTACCTTGTTGTCATATATTACAGAACCTTGTTGGCATATATTACGGTATCTTACTGGCCTTTATTACAGTACCTTGTTATCATATATTACAGTACCAAATTGACATATATTACAGTACCTTGTTGGCATCATTTAGACAAAAACAATGTCCGTATCCTATTGACACTGGATGTTCTATTGATACGGCTTCTCTACAAATACGACGATTATTATGGTATTTCCCACATATTTGCACTTGTTGGATGTTCTATCTACCTGAGAAGGAATCCTCCGCGTCTTTCGGCGACCGGGAAGAATACGAATGTCCGGGTCACGAATAAAATTACCATATTCGGTTTTGAGCATTCATCTCGTGCGTCGTCGCGTCATTGATCGTGACTAAGAATGAATCCCTTTTTATACTCACGCAATGCAAATAACGTTTCGCCACTAACCAAACTTGTAGACGGCATATTTTCAAATAATATGGCAACATGTATAAATGGTACGGCTGTATAGTTTGCTATGGTACTGCGTACGCATACATCTTGGTACCGTATAGACATGTACAATGGTACGTAATAAACATAACAAATGGTACGTAATATACATATACAAATGGTAACGTCGTAACAGTCCTATAAAAAAAATCCAAAATCACGATGGATTAGCATCAATAACTATCAAATCTTAACATCCCACCCATATATCGAGTTCTTGGATCGCATTCAGCTCCAGATTTGGGCTAAACGTTGAACAAACGAGTGCAATCGATTAACCAAACCTAAAGCAAAATAAAAGCTTACCTAGCAAAATTGAGACCCAATTCGAGAACCCAACGTTCAAGAGGCTCGTCGATCGTTGTTCGGCGCCGGCACGAGCGGAAGGAGGTGGTCGGCAAGAAGAAACACGTCGACGGCGGGATGGAGCTTGATTTTGCAGAGAAAAAAAACTGAAATGAAACTGTAAATCAACAAATAAGGGTATTTTGGTAATATTACGTGATTAGGTACCTATCTGTAAGTTTTTTATTCAAATGGGTACCTAGCTTAAAAAGATGTCTGACAAGGGACTGAAGTGGCTTTTTTATTTCCTATCAGGTATTTATGTGTTGATTCCCGTCACTTTTAAGCCTATGATCGCCCATAGTTAAAAAAAAAAGGAAAATTCTATCACGTGTCTTATATTATGTATACTTATTTATTTACGTATCGCAAAATTTGAGCCCTCTACGTAATTAAATGTCCTTTCATCGGATAAGATGCTCAATCATAATCCTTATCATAACTAAGATTTGACTCACGTGATTTAAACTGTTTTAACATTTATTACAGACTAAATCAAACAGCCGAACTTTTGTTAGAATAAGCATCACCTACGGGCTACGACAGCGCGACGGAGATCCAAGACCCATATTATTAAATTGATGACCCGACCCGACCCGATATTCGTGAACTGCCATCCACGGCAGCTTCCAAATTTGAGGCTTTGAGCGATCTTTGAACCAGAATAATCTCGACGAGGCCTTTTGTCGAACACTTTGCCTGCACGTTGAAGTCCTCATATATTATTAAATATTTGCACAGTGAAAAAATGGGGCCTTGTTTTTAAGACGTCAAGAATATCGGACAAAGTGCCAAGTTAAAGGATAACTGTGTTGATAGTCACCTTCCACGGACAGAAAGATCGATCCTTGTTCTTCACAACAGATTTTTTAACTGTTAAAATTTTTTTAGCAATGCATTGTTTGTATTGTGTATGTATTCGCCACGAAAGAGACGTCAATGGATTTGTTAGTTGCTTTGCTAATGGAGTTTTTACTTTGTTTTTTGTTTTAGTTTTATGTATGCTTTCCACTAGAGAGAGAAAAATACCACGCCCAATCACACCTTCTCACACGCGCCAAACGCCACTACTATAAATGTGTGTGTGTGTGTGTGTGTGTGTGAATGAAGTGAAGACTAAAAGACAGAGAAACAAATAAGAACCAAAGACGAAACGGTCGGCGTGAGAGAAACACGTAAACGAACGGTGTCCAGCCGTACGACGACGCCCACGCCAGCTTACCGTTTTAATACATCGGCGTTTCTTTGAAGTTTTCGGAGTCTTATTGAAGACCATGACCAGTCCGGCGTCCAGAAAATAGTCGATAATCTGTTTGAGACTGCGCGGCTATGGTCGAGTTTGGGGATTGTAGCTGTTGATTTGGTTGCATCTTGGGCGAAATTATAATGTCGAATGCTTCTGGAACAGGGTTCGAGTTGCAGGGGATTGACGAAGTCCTGGAATTCGATTGGGTATATACGTTTATTGAGCTCCCTCCATCCGTTCTCTTGTTCTTGTGTTTTCGATTTCTATATGCTTTTTGTGCTACGTTGCTTGAGTTCTTCAATCATCGATTGCAATTCACGACGCTGTGATGAGTACTGTGTAATACTATGTTCACATTGAGTGAGCGAGAGAGAGAGAGAGAGAGAGAGAGAGAGAGAGAGAGAGAGAGAGAGAGCTGAAGAGAGAGGATAGACCACTGTGTGTAATAGAGATTGCGAGGAACGAATAATTGAATCTATGTGTTAGTTCAATGTATTTGTGGTTTTACGTGTGTTTGACATATGTATGTATGATTGCATCTGGAGATTGACATTTGTGGCTGGATGATTTTAGGGTGATGGAGAAGGATCTTCATCGTCATCTATGTCGTGGGAGTGGTATAATCATCTATCTGAGCTAGTGCAGAGAGCGAACACGGCATTTCGTGATAATCAATTAGATAAGGCTATCGAGTTTTACTCTAGAGCGAACAATATCAAACCAAATGATCCTGTTATTCTCGGAAATCGATGTTCCACTTACCTTCGGTCAGCAGAACCTTGATTTTGCATCCTTTTTCACTACATTGTGCATCCATTGTATCTGCTTCATGGACAAGGTACTGTGAGAGAATAATCAGACTTTTGCTTTTCATAACTGGAAACTCGAATAGGATTAGCCAGTTCTTCATGCAGAGGAGTCCGTCTGCTTCAGAGTATAGGCCATTGAGTGGGTTAGATCCAACAACTCTTGCCGGGGTACCATATGCTGTCTTTATCTGTGACCATCTTTCTTGCCTATGCATTTCTGAGGATTAAGTAATGAGATGTTTCTTGTGTACTTTTTAGCTTGCGCTGAAGGATGCTGAGAAAGTGATGAGCCTTCGGAGTAATGCAGTCAGATCTTACATTCTGCAAGCAAATGCGCTCATTCTGGTGAATGTTTTATTTATGTATACCCTTCTCCTTGTTGGCCATGTATTAATCTTTATCCTTGGAGGAAAAATTGAAAAGGAGTGCAAAATTCATAATTGTCTACGGAATTTTAAAATACTGTTTCACTTTATTGATTCATGTTTAACTGACAACATTTCTCTATGTTTGATTTTACTACAAACAACGATGAAGCGCTTGGTTTTGTAATGCAGTTGGAAAGGTATGAGCTAGCTCGAGACGTTATTTGCTCAGGCCTTGAAATAGATCCTCAAAGGTGATACAGAATAATGGCATTTTCCTGACTGTTATCAGTATATCTAATCAGTCTAAATATTTTTGTGGCAGCAATTCTCTCCTGAAGTTAGAGCGGCTAGTACCAAATTCATCTACAAGGAGAAACCACTTGCTACCTGTGCATACAGACGATTATGATTGCACCCTTTGTTTGAAGTTACTATATGAACCTGTCACAACTCCTTGTGGGCACTCTTTCTGTCGTTCATGCCTTTTACAGTCGATGGACAGAGGTTTTAGTTCTTCGTCATTCTCTTTCCTCTCCCTCTTTGTATTATTAAATATGCTCATATTGGTTAATATCAATCTTGAATTTACAATTCTAGGTAACAGATGCCCGTTGTGCCGTACTGTTCTGTTTATTAGCCCTAGAACATGTGCTATCAGGTTAGCTTTCGATTATTATAGATTCAACACCATCATACTGGATAGTTAACTGCTAGGGCTTACTAGAAAGTAAGTCTTCACGTTGACTGGCTTTCTATCAGTGTCACTCTGAACAACATAATACAGAGGACCTTTCCTGAGGATTATGCTGAGAGGAAAGCTGAGCATGACAGTCTAACAAACCTAGGTGCTGATATCTTGCCGCTCTTTGTCATGGATGTCGTATTGCCGTGCCAGAAGCTTCAGCTTAATATATTCGAACCTCGTTACAGATTAATGGTGAGGTGTTCCCACTTTTCTCTTTGTGAAGGCCAAATTTTTTCGCTACCACAAGTTGTTTTTAACAGGTCAGGAGGATAATGGAGGGAAATCGCCGCATGGGAATGGTATCTGTTTTCTTGTTTGTGATCTTCATAAGTTGTTTCCTCCTTCCATAATCAATTAACCATTTTTAATGTGTGTGTGTATTTCGTAGACCGTAACTGACTCTTCTACAGGCTCCATATCAGATTATGCTTGTGAAGTGGAAATTACCGAGTAGGTGATTTCTTGATGGAACTTTCTCGTATATCATTTGACAAGTATCTACTGCAACTATGTTGATCCAAAGGTTGCTTTTTGTTTGTCGCTGCAGCTGTGAGCCGCTTCCAGACGGACGTTTCTTCTTAGAGGTTAACTATCGATCAAATAAACCCTTCTTTTCAAGAGCGAATCTATTAGTTATCCCCTTCCCTCCATACTTAAGCAGCTAACGAATATGCAGGTCGAAAGTCGAAGGAGATGTCGTGTTGTTCGCAACTGGGATCAAGATGGGTTAGTTCCGTCCTTCCATTGCTCGATCATAACAATAAAGTGTAATACTAAAATAGGATACTGAATGCGTATATCGATGCATGTGAAGCTACCGTGTTGCTGAGGTTCAATGGGTGCAAGATAATCTTCCACCCGCGGGAACAACGCAGAGAAATGATGCAAGTTTTCAATACTATAAATCTACTGCCTCTCTGCCCTGCCATTACACATTTTATTTTATTTTATTTTATGTTTACTTTGCAGTTGTTAGAGATGACGCGTAAGGCTGCAATATTTGCACGGCAATGGTTAAGGAAAGCACAAGAAGCAGCACAAGGAGGTATTCTATTATGCAATAATACATCTAACTATATAGCTAGTTAGCTAGCTATTTAGTAATAGTGATAATAATGAATAGTAGATATTGTGGTTGTGGTGGTGGTGCAGATCGGATAAGGCTTGCAGAACTATTCAGAGCAGCGGGACTCATGCCTTCAGTTGACGACCCCGAAAAATTCAGCTTTTGGGTAAGTAAATACTTCAAATCATTCGTACGATCAATATATGTATATGTGTAGTTAGTATGGCGATGTATTGGGGGTGTTCTTGTTGTCTACCTATCAGATGGCCACTTTAACACATCGCAGGCC
This sequence comes from Craterostigma plantagineum, assembly GCA_027422505.1. Classification (NCBI taxonomy): domain Eukaryota; kingdom Viridiplantae; phylum Streptophyta; class Magnoliopsida; order Lamiales; family Linderniaceae; genus Craterostigma; species Craterostigma plantagineum. Next base: position 2,382,155 of record JAPQWV010000005.1, read on the forward strand.
GTCAGAAAGATTAGATCTCCTTCGCATAAACGATACCAGAGAGGTATAGCAAAATAGCCAATCCACATACATACGTACATAGACTTCTCTGCACTTCATTCCATTTCTCTCTCCTTATTTCGGTGCTGCAGAGGATTAAACGAGGGCTTGTTTACATGAAGGCCGAAGCACAGAGTTGTAGGCTACAATGATATATGCTGTTGTTCCACATTGTTCCACAGACACACACACACACACACACACACACACATATATATATATATATATTTCATCGCTTTTCACTAATCATCATCATCATCATCAACAACGAGCTCTTCGATCTTCTTTGACAGCTTGAGCAAGCGTCACTTCAACTCCCATTTGGAATCTGAATCACAGTATATCATATTTCTCCCCAGTGGCCTCGTTCACTGGCATCCCGCCGCTGTTCTTCTCCACTCTGTAAGTCAATTGTTTATCGTCAAGAGAGGCATCGATGTAGACGGTGGAGTTTTCGTCTATTTCTTCTCTCACGAGCATCTTCGACAGCTCGGTCACAACCATCTTCTCGAGCCACCTCCTTATAGGCCTTGCACCATAAACCTGCTCGTTAACGGAACAAACAACCCATTTCAGACACGATATATTTCATAGGTGGAGGAGTGGAGATCTCCTCTCCTATGACGTCGATACTTACGGGGATCATAACTTTCGCGCATTATGACGTCGATTGCTGTATCCGCGACACCCAAAGCAATGCCTTGTTCGGTCAACCGACTAGCAACGTCTTTCAGCTGCAGACGGCATACTTTTCTCAGTTGTTCGCGAGACAATGGATCGAAGACAACGATCTCGTCGAGCCTATTGAGAAACTCGGGCTTAAAGTGCTTCCTCACCTATTGAGGTATTATCCTCGTTATAATCCTACGATTTCGTATGGGGGGAAAACTGCAGTACAATAGAAGTATCAGCAGTCAGTATATGCTTTTGCTTACTTACGTCTTGCATCACCATTTCGCGTGCACGCTCCATGGTCGCCTTGCCCGTCAATCCACGCAAGAGAAACTCTTCGGCCCCGAGATTCGAGGTCATGATGATGACGGTGTTGGTGAAGTCGACCGTTTGGCCCCGACCGTCCGTCAACCTACCGTCGTCCAAAACTTGGAGCAGAGCGTTGAAAATAGTGGGGTGCGCCTTCTCCACTTCGTCGAAGAGGATTACGCTGTACGGCCTACGCCTCACGGCTTCAGTTAGTTGCCCCCCTTCTTCATGTCCGACGTAACTGTTCCACGCCCGCCACAACAAAACAAAATCCCAACATATATATAAGCAAACAATCATTCTTATTTTTCTCTGGTCAGGCAGGTATCCCCACACAGCGCCACTGTAGTCCCCACACTTCGACTAGGCTCCGTCTGAACCGAATTCGAACCTCATCGTCGAATATGGGACGACCACGGTTTCCAGCGAGACTAATCCTCCCTGCTGGTCCACGAAAGCAAGATCCCCACAAACAACGATAGTCAAGGTCCATGGGTGAATTCGAACCACTGACCTCACACTTGACCCTTGGGGGTGGGTACAAGGCAAACAAATCATTCAGTTGCAATAACAATGATAATTACGAATTTATTAAAACTTACCCAGGAGGGGAGCCAATTAATCGCGCAACAGAGTGCTTTTCCACGTACTCCGACATATCGATCCTAACCATCAAGTTCTGGTCGTCGAAGAGCTGCTCGGCCAAGGCCTTGGCTAGCTCGGTCTTACCGACGCCAGTAGGGCCCAAGAAAAGGAACGAGCCAGTTGGCTGCTGGGGCCTTCGCAAGCCAGCCCTCGACCTCAGCACGGCTTCGGCGACCGCCGTCACGGCTTGGTCTTGGCCCACGACGCGGTGGTGGAGCCTATCGGCTAGGCCGACGAGCCTCGACCTGTCGTTACGGCCGAGCCTCGTCACGGGGATGCCGGTCCAACGGCTAACCACCTCGGCAATCTGGTCGGGCCCAACAGTGTCGGTCAGCATCGTGGGCTCGTCCGCGGGGTTGGGCTCGAGGTCGTTTATAGCGGCTTCGATTTCTTGCGTGGCTCCGTATCTCAAGTCTGCTGCTCGGGCGAAATCGCCCCTCCTTTCGGCCTCTTGCGAAGCGCATTGGAGCTCGTCCCTCTTTTTCTTGAGTCGTCTGAGCTCGTCTATCCTTTCCTTCTCTTTTCTGTACGTCGTCGTCAGCGATTGGAGTTTGCTTGTCAAGTCGTCGAGTTCCCCGCGCACCTGAAAACGTGATATAATGCGAGGCTTGTTTAAGCGTTTAACAACAGGGTATTGAGATTAGCTTTGCGTCATATCGAATAATTCAAGCTTTTCAAGTCCTACATATATAAAAGCCCTCTCCTCCTATCACCAATTGGTTGTAGATAAAACCCCTCGATTTCTAATGGATGGTAAAGAGGGATGCATTTGTGTTTCGTAAAAAAAAGTAGACTTCTTTACTTGTACAAGGCGAGCTTTGCTGGACTTATCCTTCTCTTTCTCGAGGGCGTGTTGCTCCACCTCAAGTTGAATTCTCTTCCTCTGAAGACTATCGATTTCTTCGGGCTGACTGTCGAGCTGCACTCTAACGTTCGCGCAGGCTTCATCCACGAGATCTATTGCCTTGTCGGGAAAGCGTCTCCCTGCAATTTATTTACAAGTAGTATCAGCATGTATGTATGTTAATGTATATTTTCTCCAATAAAAGGAGCAACGGACCTGTAATGTAGCGAGCAGAGAACTGAGCAGCGACAACGATCGCCCGATCTTGAATGTTGACGCCGTGATGGAGTTGGTACTTACCTTTGAGACCCCTGAGAATGCTTATCGTATCGACTACGCTGGGCTCGGAAACGTAAACCTGCTGAAACCTTCTCTCGAAGGCGGCATCTCTCTCGACGTACTTTCTGTACTCTTCCAAAGTCGTAGCCCCTACGCACCTCAGCTCACCCCTTGCGAGCATCGGTTTGAGCAGATTCGCAGCGTCCATTGAAGAACCCTCTCCACGCCCAGCACCCAAAACGAGATGAATCTCATCTATGAACAGTATCACCTTCCCTTTAGCAGATTCCTTCAAAACAGCCTTCAATCTCTCCTCGAACTCACCCCTGTACTTGGTCCCAGCAACCAAAGCACCCATGTCTAAAGCAATGAGCCTCGCATCGGCAAGATTGCTGGGCACATCTCCGCTGACGATCCTCTGAGCAAGTCCCTCGACGACAGCAGTTTTGCCAACGCCGGGCTCGCCGATGAGAACGGGGTTGTTCTTGGTCCTCCTCGTGAGAATCGTTACGACCCTTCGAATCTCCTCTTCACGGCCGATCACGGGATCGAGTTTTCCGGCTTGCTCGACGAGGTCACGGCCGTAAGCAGCGAACGTCATCGCGAATTGTGTTGCTACGTGCGAACAGTCGACGAAACGTAGAGTAGGAAGAAGATCCTTGAATTCTTAATACTGCTTGCAGCGATCGTCTCGGTTATAATGTATGTGTAATGCGTGGACAGGCTCCTCATGGTCATTGGGGTGGGAAGGTGAGGAAGAAGCTTCCATGGTCCTTTTCTTTCCCTCTAGTAGACTTGACCAACGCCAACCTGGAGAGTAATTAATTACTTGTTAGTTGTTGGTTGCTACTTACTTTATGTTTGTATATAGAAATAGAAAATAGGCCCACACTACACTTACCAACACATTCAAACGTGCGATGTTTACCAATAAATATCGTCACGTCATCCGTTAGTCTTTTCGTTGACAACTAAATTAAGAATCAGAGAAACTTCCGTTTCCATATTTTTTTTTGTATCGGCTAACTTCTGAAAATATGGTAAAACCAGTGCAGAGTGTAGAAACCTGAATATACCCTGCATTAATCAACAAAAAAATCTCAAGCATCAAATTCACAGTTCACATCCTGAAATTATATGCTAATTGATTGATTCCTCTCTATCTCATTTTTTCTTCTCTTTTCAAAATTTTGATTCATTCATTCATCATCATCGCTGTCGTAAACCATTTTCTTACGACGATGGGTCGCACCTCTCTGCGGCGAGTCGTCTTCGTCTGATTCGATGCCTTTTCTTTTGAGCCTTCTTCCTCCTCCATAATCCCTAGCTTTATTATTATGATTGGGATCCTAAACATAAACAAGCATTCAATGTCTGTAATAACCTAATTATATGTATTCAGTAAAAATAAACCGAGGCATGTGTATACTTACCTCAGCCTCTTGTTCTGACTCGTCATAAGCCTCTTCTTCTTCATCTCCATTATTTACAAGCTCTTCGTCTTCTTCGGCATACTTGTCCTCTGCTTCATCGACTTCTTCCTCCCCATCAGTTTCATACTCAGACTCTTCTTCTCTCTCGCTCTCGGAGAACTCCACAGGCCTTCGCGACGATTTAGAAGATGGCATTGATGATGATCTTCGAGTGACCATATCCTTCGACCCCTGAGTTCAGTCGGGCATACTGACCATTATCAGTATCGTTTTTTTTAAAGAAAAAGATGCAATTGGTGAAACTCGAGAAAATAGGACGGGCATATGAAGGATTGGCATGCCTTCTTCGCATTAATTATGCGCTTCTCAGCTCGAGCTTCCATTTCGAGGTCTTCATCAAAGCGGCGGCGAGAAGAAGAACGTCTAGGCTCGTAATAATCCTGATCTTCATCCTTAATAAGGTGAAAGAAAAAGGCAGATGTGAATTTTGTGACTCATATCAGTCTACAATGGTAGAAGATGAAAAATGGATATCCTATACAGACACCAAAAAATATGTGATATAAAGTTCTCCAGATATTTGGAGCTAACCTCCTCAAGTGCATCCTCTAGAAAACCAGGAGAGAGTTGACGCTCTCTGCGAATGGTAGGCTGTGTGTATTTACGACTGATCTTCTCCTTTTTCCGGCTAAGAAGCTCATTAGCTTTGATTGATTGATTAGCAGCCTAAAAAGGCCATATTAGAGAGTTACGCGGAGTGCACTTGATTAACTATGACAAGAGTGTGGTAATAGCTAAAGAGTCTACTACCTTCTCTCTTTGCTCCTTCTCCCTCTCAGGGTCAATATCCGTGATGCAGTTCTTAACTCTGTACACCTTTTTGTGCCGTGAATCGACAATAGCTGTCAACAAACGATGGGAGTTTGAAGCTAATGATGACGGCATGAACCTCATTTTCGTCAAAATTCGTCCCTGAGATTGGAGAAAGCCCTGTGGGACAAAAGCAGAATCAATCAAACATAAATTAGAAGTCCCAGTTGGGATCAAAATTTTGTCTCACCAGTCACCATTAAGATGGTCAATTCAAGGCTACCATGGATTCTGGTGCCACGCATTAGCTGATAATGTATAAGAGAAAACAGGTACTGCCCCATAAGAGAAGAATGATAAAACTTACTTTCCCATGCCTAAGAAACAGATGTGCTTGTTCATGTTGAGCATCTTGCTTAGATATGTCAAGCACTTCATTTCCAATAAGCAACTGAAGGCTTCCATCTGACCACTCCACAAAACGAGCATTGCTTTCGATCTAAAAAAGAATAATTGGGGTTACATCAAGCAGATAACGTCACTCCAATAAACAGCTCGCATTGCTGTTAGACACCATAACGATTCAGATTAATTTGTGCATCAACATAGATTCCTGATACACCATATGCTTACAGATATCGCACCATTGGGATTTTTTACTTTCCTCCACCGAACGACATTGTTTTCCAGTCGTATCCTCTTCTTGGCTCCAGATTCCTCAGTTACATAAAAATCCTCCTCCACATACGTGTTAGGGCCAAAAGGTTTTGAATCTATACCCATTATGTTAGAGACTTTGATCATGTGCATCTGCGAACAAGAATTCCATGGTCAAATCATAGTATGCTTGTATGAGATGCAAATGAACACTCTATATTCCTAAACGCAAGTAAGACCTTACAAGACAATTCTACGAAACAAGTCAAATTCAATATACCTATAATAACAGCTCCCTATAAGCTAATGGATCAAACTGTTCTATGATCATAAGACTAGAAAATTCATTTCTAGTGGGTTTTCAATAGTCAGGTAAAAAGGTCGCACCCATTGAACTGCGTATGCTATGTACACATCTCGGTTAATAGAGAAATTCACAAGATATAATAAAAATGCACCTAAGAGAAAGGACTTGCCTCACAGAAAAATATAAAGGAAGTAAATTATGCAAGCTTGAATTCAATTTATGCTTAATAATACCAATTCCCTAGATCTTCCTCTCCCCAACTCTTATTCAAATATCAAAACGCTACTGCATCATGGAACGCCATGTTTATTGACGGAGATAACAAACAGTTCACAGTTAAGATCTGTGTCACTCTAACTCAGTTTCAGTCAATGGCCTGGATACCTGGTCAGGCTCAGCTGGAGGAGGATATAAAGGAATTTCCAGCTCCAGCGGGGGACCAACGGGTTTCTCCTTGGCTTTAACCTCCCCATGCTCTTCTTCAGAGTCATATGGTGCATATTCATCAGCTATCATATCGTCAGGCCTCAAGTCTCTCTCAAAGTTTTCATCTTCATCCATTTGTGATCGCTGTATTGGGATAAGCAGTAGAAACATATTCATCAAAACGGGGAATCAATTCCCATGAAAAGAATGAAGCAATAGTGGTTATACAAACATTTTCATCATCGATCTGATTTTGAACTACATGTTGTGCATCTTCTTCTTCATCATCAGAAGCTCCAAATACGTCATGAATTTCTGGGGCAGAATGTAGATACTGATCTTCTCTCTCATCACCAGACAATCTACTGCAATAACATCCAGATCGATCTTTTTGAACTCATTCAACTATATGGAGAACACAAAGGATGAAAATCGGAACATCCACATTAGTTCAATTAATAAGATCAACTTCTTCGTAATAATTTCAAATCCTAAGAATTCAGATGTGAGTGTTGCTGGGAGAGAATTTCATATTTATATTCAAAAGCAAAGCAGAAAGATGATAGCAAAACAAGCAAAAAACGTATACGATCCAAAAAAATATATATTGAACAAGTTTCTATGAGATGCAGAAAACACGCACATGTGCATAAGTCGCTATCAACGCACTAAAAATACCAAGCATCTGGAGAAATGACACATGCACTGGGTATGGAAGACTTGTGAAAAGCGAAAAGAGAGATCGGATCCATTTACTTATGAATATAGGACATAGATCGATCGATTTTCTATTCTAACATGAGAGGATAACTTACAGCCAAACTGGAAAAAAGATGCAGGGAAAATTGAGATATTTAAACTGATCATTTAGCAGGCAGCAAAGAAGAATAGAAAAAACAGGTTAGTAAAAAACCTTGGGCTCATAGACATTTTCCCGTCATTTTCCTCATTCGCAACATAATGGTTTTCATCAGATCTTTCTGATTCACTTTCGACGACGTGGCGTCTACGACTCGTTACAACATGTTGATCATACCCTTCCTTTTCATCACTCTCAGAATAGTGTTGTTCGCTAACTTCCCTACGATCATCTCTTTCAACTTCTCGGTTATCTTTATCTATCTCATCTTCACTCTCTTCATTTACAGGATCAAATTCATGAGCACCATCGCTCTCAATGTCTACCTCGCCTTGACCTTCAACTTCACCTTCACCCTCAAGTTCAGGTGGTACACCCCTGTCATCCTGGGAAATAACCAATAACATATGAATCGAGACACTAGAAGGAAGTAACACGACGACGTAGTCAAATGCAAACCCTAACATACAAATAAAATATTCGATTGTCATTCCCACTACAAACCGACCAGTGAATCGACGAGATTGCTATCTGCACTTTATAAAAAAAATAAAGAAGAAAAATTCATACTGAGGCGTAATCAGGTTGACGATTCGACTCGTGCTCCGATTCAACTTCTTCTTCCTCGTCTTCTTCCGATTGATCGCCGAACAAACTCTGCATCATCTGATGCCTCTTCTCCTGTCCGACCATTCTCCGCAGCGATTTAGTTTGCGTGGTATCGAAATATCAAATTGAGCTCACCGTTTGATAGGCGAAAGAAAAGAGCTGCTTCTCTTCACTGTGTTGTCTCCTCCGATGACGTCGAATCGAATAGGGGCGGGCGAGTGTCGCCGGAATAAATGGGAGAACCATCACTATTTAGTTTTTCATATTTCCACCCCCAATACTTGTAGTTATTTCCAATTTAGACCCGAGTACAAATTGCGGAAATTGTGACACGACCCCAAACTATTGCGTATTAATACTCCGCACCCCAAACTATTCCAGTTTTAGTCATTACTTGACAACCTTGGCTTTTTTCAGCTTTTTCCATGTTTTCTTTGAAGCACCATTATTACATTACAAAGCCACAACGATGTCGTTTACAGTTACAGCAAACTGACATGAAACGAATGAACATCAGTGGTAGATTGAGCAGTGACTTCAGATTATATAAATACTTTTGACACTTTTTTCTTGTTGAACATCGATGGTGCTAGAGATGAGATGAAAGATGAAACAAAAGGGTGGACATAATTATTGCTTTATTACAATCAAAGCTTCGATTTATCATTCATGAAGAGGAACAGCTACACTACGAAGCTAAGTTGGAACAAAGTCCATATGGCTTTGCTGATTGAACACTAAAAGGCCAGTGATCAAAGCTAACAATATTACGTTGATAGAGAGGAAAATATACCAAGTGTATCTGAAGATTTTCTTAAGATTCTTCGAAATTTTCTTAGCGATAGTTAGTTCTTCGCACACTTGTTTGTCATCAACTGCATGCTTTTCCATGGCCGAAGAAGCATGTGCTCCTTCTTCCGCACTCGCGTTTCTCCTCAGCATTGTCAAGTAGTCAACTTTGAGATCGATCATCATCTTCAAGAGTTGTTCGATTTTCACTTTCCCAGGTTCACTGTAAATGCCTGAAGAATTTCTTGGAGTTCATATTCTATATATATGGATCACAAAACGAACATACAAGAGAGAGCTTACAGAAAAAAATCCAACTCTCAACCTATTTCCAGTTTCTCAGGAGAACTCACAGCTTCATTATCGCTATTCTTGCATGGCTCTTCCATGACCGAAGCAGTTTCTTTCTCAACAGACGAAGATTCAACAGAAATGTCTGAAATAGAAAGTGTCTGATATCTATCAAATATTATGGGTGTGAGAGAGAGAGAGAGAGAGAGGTTACTGATGAAAGAATCTGATCAACCTTTTCCTTGCAGTAGTTCTTCATGAGAATCTACAGCTTCTTTCTTCAACTTCCTCGTCATGATATGGATACTTTGTTCACTGTTCAGTGCGCTGTCATTCATTCTAAATTTGATTCTGATAAGGTTGGATGGAATAGTTATATTTGTATGCATTTTGGTGCATGAATGCAAAGATGGAAGATGGATCGACCTTTCTGATACATTAAATAATGTATATGCATTTATCTGCATCGATAGAATTCACCTGGCGATATTTTTATTTTACCATCAAATAAAAGATAATATTATTTGAAAAAAGGAAATAATAAATAAATAAACTGGGAAGTGGGGACATTAATAGATCAGTAAAATCCTTCTTCGGACAGCGAGCGAGCCCAAAGGCAAAACCTTTACGCGGTTTCTTGTTCAAAGTCTCCGTTTTCTCTCTCCGTCTCTGTCTCATCATCAAATCATCCCATAAAAATATTTTTTTATATATTTTTCTGGGTGAGGCTAATGTTCAGCTGAAAGCAATCAATCGGATATAGAGACGAGAAATTAGGATCGTTCTATGGGTTGTTGCAGCAGTAAGAACGTCGATTCGAAATCAAGCCGCGTCGGCCGTTGGCGCGCGACGGGCATCGTGGCCTTGCGCGACTCGAAATTGAAGGTTAATCTTCATACATGGATTTAATTTCTGTCGTATTTGTTCATAAGCTATGCCCGCATATATGATGGGTCTGCCTTTCATTTCTTTGTGATGGGTATTTTTTTCTGGGTTCAACGAAATTCGATAGAATCGTGTTTATATTTTCCTCTGATTTGTATGCATGTCTCTGAATTTGATTTCCTTGCCTTGATTGTAAACTCAGACTTTGCCCGATGAAGTTATTGATTTGGAGCGATCAGTGAGAACACTCGACCTGACAGGGAATAAATTGGGTAATGTCTCAAAATGTCCGAAAGATTCTATTTTTATCCATTACTGTTATGCTCAGACATGGTGAGATGTTTACTATGAAGCATGTGTGCAGCAGAATATAGACATTTTTAGGGATGTCTTAGTTACTTAGAGCTTCTCTGTCCTAACGCTGCTTCCCGCTCTTTCGCAGTAGAAATCCCCGTGGAAATCGACAAGTTAATTAACTTGCAACGGCTAGTAAGACATATCGACGATCATATTTTGTATGCTTCAAAGAGGAGATGATGTGAATAAATTAAAGTAATTCCATCGCAGATTTTGAGTGACAATATTATTGCTCGTCTCCCCGCCAACATGGGAAAGCTCCAATCATTAAAAGCCATGTCGCTTGATGGGAATCGAATTACCACACTGCCTGACGAATGTAAGTTCATTTTCTTTTCATGTTACAGCTCAGTTGTGGTGTTTCAGTTCAATGCAACCGATGTTTCTTGAAAATTAGATCTACTGTGAGATGTTTTTCTTACCAGATTATGCTTATTTATCTCTTTATGTAATAATTCTTTTCTGCGTTCAGTGGGTCAGCTGGTGAAACTGGAGAGGTTGTCAATATCGGGGAATCTTTTGCTCAACTTGCCTGAGACTATAGGGAGCTTGCGCAATGTGAGTAGCTAACTAAAGCAAGTTTTTAGCGTAAATGTAATCATTTTAGCATCTCTTGGAGACAGATTACAGTTATATCGATAACTCTATTTGTCCAATCGATAAGCATGAGTTACTCTGTGGCATTGCTCCTCTTCTTGATAAGATGCCGACTGAACTTTTTTCACGACACTTTACGTATGGACTCTATGTTTATTGTTTGCATTGTGTAAGAGAGTTCGTCAAAGGAAGAGGAAATAAGTTATTGATATGTATTTCATTGATTCGTAAATGTTGATAACCTTTTTTTTGTCACCTTGCAGCTGGTGCTCTTAAATGTGTCAAACAACAAGATTAAATCTCTGCCCGAGTCAATTGGCAGCTGTTTCTCTTTGGAGGAAATTCAAGCTAATGGTAACGTTTTTAAATGTATTCTTCAATCATCTTCGGTTCATTCGATGGTGGCTCGCTGTTCTGTTCTCACTATAACCTTAGTTGTAGTAAGACATAGAATTACCATATGTAAGAAAGATGGGCTGACAAGCTTACTACGTCGGCAGGCGTGACCTATTTCCCACCATTGGTTTTTTTTAAGAAATAGAATATTATTCTTACTCGGTGCAGAAAATTCTCTTGAAGAGCTTCCGTCTTCAGTTTGCAATTTGGTTCATCTGAAATCGCTGTGCTTGGACAACAATAACGTGAAGCAGGTTTCAGCTTCATCTACCACATATTTATCGACATTGTCATAATATGAATGTTAATCAAGTTGTGTTAGAATCTAACCTAACTCTCTGTAAAACTCAGAATGTGCGCTATTGTTTTGGTCGAATACGGTTTATGTTTCTTGTCCGCAGGTACCTCCAAACCTATTAAGAGACTGCAAATGTTTGCAGAAAATATCCCTCCATGGAAATCCTATTTCTATGGATAACTTTCAACAGGTTCTATTTGTCCTTCTGTAAAACCCTTTCACCATTTTTCTTTTTCTTTTTTTTCCCCCTAAGTTCTGTTTATTTGAATAGATGGAGGGATTCGAGGAATTCGAAGCTCGGAGGAAGAAGAAGTTCGACAAACAGATTGATTCGAATGTGATGATAAGCTCCAAAGGCCTCGACGAAGGATTAGATCTGTGAATAAATGAAATTGCATGGATTCAAGAAAGCGATGTTATGATCTTATTTTGTACGTAAATTTATCTTTCAGGAATGTGTAGATCATATTGCGATGATGATGATTGATGATTGATGATGGGCTACTTATTGGCATGCTATTTTGCACTCAATAGATCAATGCATGTAATACTTTCATGATGTATTTAACTTTTTTTTCTTATTATATAATGTTCAGTGTACTTATGTAATCCCACGCTCGCTTGCATTTCCCTTCCAAAGCTACCTTGTCTTATTAGTAAATATTTTCTAATTAAATTCCAAAACATCAAAAAAAAATTATGATATAGTTAAGAACAAGTTAATAGAAAAATTGCAAATTGGCTTTCACGAATGTAAGTTTCAGATTCAGCGTCATGAAGGGTAAGAAATAAGGTGGTGTTTTGAGATATGTGCCAACATATATGTGATTAAATATTAAAAAGAAAACATGTTAACAACATTAAGGGACAAAAAGGCCAACTTTTTTTTTTAGAAGATTAAGTTAGGCCAGCTTTGTTATAGGACCCGAAAAACAAAATTTGAAAAATTTATCAAAGATGTTGTTGAACTTTCAGAAGTTTTCCTTTTCCTTCTGTTTCTGAAGTAAAAACTTTATGGGAAGCCTTGGAGGTATATTTTCCAGACTTGGAAGCCTAAGAAGACTCGCCCAATAACTGAGCCTATGATCATCAGAGGTACATTATACTTTTACTAGATTTAAGTTTGCTGCTTTGCGTAAGTTGCATTCAATCTTGAGAACCTTGTCTTTGATCTTTCCTTGACACTTTTGCTGATGGTTGTAAAGATGATCCAATATGTAAGAAAGGTAATCATTTGGAGCAAAGAGAAAAAGTCGGGGCTGACTTCCTCATCGAGCGATAGGTCCAAAACGCGTCCCTTTACCGACCTGAAAAATAACGTTTCGAAATATACGTTTTTTTCAAAATTCGCCTTTTGCTCGCTATAATCAGCGAATTTCCCAGTTTTCTGTTGATATTTCGAGCCTGTAACTGCTTATTGTACCGTTTCAGTTATATGGTACATTTACAGCTAGAAAAGGAAAAGAAAGATGGACCCACAGATCTGAGCAATATATATTGGGGGAGCTGAAGGATATGGCTTTGGACATGGGATCTGAAATCGAAATGTTTCATCCTTTTGGATTCTTCTACTTCCAACGTTTCCTCTTTCCTTTTCTTTGCTTCGAATCTTTGCGTGTACACGCAATTACAGGCAGAACAGAGCTTTGGATCATGTTCAAGACGATGCAGAGAAGCTCAATTTCCACGTGAAAGGCGCTGATCAACGCACACGACGTCTTCTCGGGAAATAAAAGAGCCCACTCAGTTAGCTTTAGATCTGAAAAATGTCCTATTATTCGCCGTTATTGACAAAAAGCTACAGATCCCAGGTTCTCTATGGCCTGTCTGAACATCATAAATCATAAAGAATATTGTTCTCTCTCTCTTTTTTGTTTATGCTAAGTAAAACTATATAAGATAGAAATTATTACCTGAAAAAATGGTTCAAGCGAAGCTTCATCTACATCCCAGAAAGTTGGGAAACACAACGAACTTAATCGACAAAGGATCGACGCTCATTGGTGATGTCAAGTCATGAATAAGTGGGACCAAGCTAGGGATGTATCCTTCTTCAGTTAAATGCAGCGCCTTTTTGTTCAGTAACATTACGCTGCTTTGGATATCACCGAGCTCGGGCGCCAATTCGTATTCTTCGCGGTATAATTTTTCGTCGGAAGCTTTGCTTCCAACCCATGAGACCGATTGCTTGAGAGCTCGAACGGAAGGCATTTCGTCTATGATTCTGATAATACTTTTAAGGGATTGAACTTCAATGTCGTACGCCGTTTGATTGCTCAGATTAATCAGAAGTAACGTTACGCCGGCCTGAGAAGATTGGCTTCGATTTTCAGGCAGTGTTATCGCCTCGGTAATGAAATAAATTACAGAGTAAAAATGCGTTCTTACTCTTTCCTTCGTGCAGTGGGCGTAAGCTCGTAGATACGGCGATGAAGCTTCGACGTCTAGCACTACTTTTCCCATGAGGCGCTTCCACAGAAGCGCGCTATTTCGCGCAAAATATAAATTAGCAACTTTTTTCGTCGTTATCGTCGGAAAATTAGAAGTGCGGCGACTGTCAATTTACCTGTAATAATCGGGATTTGGGTCGAAAGTCGTCTTATTGAGCAGACCATAAAATCCGCCTATCAAACTCTGTCTGCAATACACTTTCGTGTCGTACTTTGCAGCCATTCCCAGTTGATCCAAATACCTTCACATCTCAAAGCGCAATAACAAAAGAGCGTAAGAAACGGTAATTCAGCAAAGATTAGTAGGCGTTTTTTTTTTAAATTATTTTACCAAAAGCTGTTGACGAAAGAGTTAGAAACTCCCCTCCGACCGCTGTTATAAATCCCGCCCGCTTCCCCGACCCAAGTCGTGGCCCACGGGCCATTCTCTCGAATGGTTAGGCTGAGATTACCGAAAATAAGCGACGCCTTGTTTAGTTCGTCTGGGTTCAGAATTTTTCTTACAAGATTTCTATCATTCCCTGCGAAATATCGATCCATCGACCATAATTATTCGTCGTATAATTCTCTTATTTTTTCCGTAATTTTTTAAGAAAATATACGAACCTGGGCCCCAATGTATACATATGATGAGTCACTCCATTCACTATGCTCGAGCCCGAGGCCCGAAGAAACTCGTCGAACCACGACTTCTCATAGAAACCGCCGGGTGCCAGAAGAGAAGGCCTCGGCTTGCGACTATTATTTATTGTTGTTACTATTATTATTATAACTGTGCAGCTCGGCGATCATAGCGTTCAGACGAATCATGTCCTTTGCGTATTGGTCGGCGTCGACTCTAGCGCTAACGCCTTCGCCGCATAGCTCATTCCCTTACATATGTTAAAAAAAATCAGGTTTTTGAAGAAAATTGGTAGCTTTTTTTAGGGTAAGGAGACCAAGTTGTTTAATACCGAATTCCCAGGAATCGATGAGGTACCCTTTGGACAGCGTATATTCGACGAAATCACGAGCATTTCTTTCACCCCAATCTCCCACATAAACGCCCTTTTTTGTACGGCGCCTTCCGTATAGCGCATTGAGGCCAAAAGTGACACGAACGCTGTGTAATGAACATATATGTAAGAGAGCATCGCATAACGAGAACCTCGAATATTTCATAATACCCATTTTTCTCGAAGAAAGCGTTTAGCTCGTCCCATCTCTTCATAGGCAAGCAGCCCTTGGAAAACCCGAATAACCCTCCCTTTTGCTTCTTAAAGGGCCGACACGACGAAATAGAATAATTCCCCACGCCGTAGATCACTTGGTCTTGTAATGAGCCCCCGAGCCTTATCCTCAGATTCTTGAAAGCTATTTCATTCCAAAAGAAAAACTGAAAAAGTTAGCTGCTACTTATGTCTATGGCAGTTACTATACGAAACTCGAGCGTACAATACAAACCTCTGACAGCATTGTTCAGCGAAGGATGCGATAAGTTCTGCGTATTTGAAGCGAAGTAAATATTTCGATCAAACGAAAGTCAACGTAAAAATACTTGAAAGAGATTGATTTGTTCTTACAAGATTTAGTGCGGACGAAGATCCCCAAGGGCAGTTGTTGTAATCGCACTTTTCCTTAGGCCACCAATCGACGGTGGCGCAGATGTAGTTATCGTCTGTCTCGGCGATGGGCGCGATCGTATTGATAGTAACCGTCGTGTGTTCGATGTTTTGGGCCCAAATGGATGAAGAAAATGCTAAGAAGAATAGTAATATTAGGGTACTTCTTCTATACGTGGTCATCGCCGGGCGAATTCGAAATTATCTGCAATCAATACACACACTGACATCAATCATAAACTAAGAGGATTTTAGTATGACTGCTTCATCGTATCGTCACCACAGAAGAAAAAGGAAACATTAAAGACGGAAAACATCTCTTGATCAAAACTCGATCCACTTATTACCATAAAACACCGTAGGCCCGAAAAGACACGAACTTTACTAACGAAAGAGACACGCTTTCACCTTAATTTTTTCTTGATCTTAAGCTCAGATTTCTCTATCGATCTTTTAAGGGTTCTTGTGATAAAGCTTAAGCAAAGGCATTAATCCATTATAATAATAATAATGTTGTACTCAGTTTAACGTCACCATCCTATACAACACGTGTGTACGTACTGTGCTTACTATGTCCTGTGACTTGAGTGAGACTTCCTTTCGGTTTTCTTCGTCAAGAGTCGTCGTCGACGACAGCGAGGTTAAAGAACAATTGTTAAATGGGCAGAAAGAACCTTAGGCCCATTTACATTATGGACTGTCAGCCGTAAATGTTACCCCCTCCAACATAAACCCTAGCCACGAAGTATCAGCTTCAGCTCTAAGAAGAAAATATCTGTTACTCGCAATCGGAGCAGCAATCCGCCGCGACGCAGCCATGGTAATATCGCTCCCTTAGCTCATTGAGATTCAATCTACCGTAATTTTAGGCCAGTGGTGGTTTGATTTAATTTTGGTGTTGTTTAATTGGTTGCCTCTTTCCGATCCATCAAAATTAATCGAAACGATTCACAGGCTCTGTTGAGGTAAAAACACCATGGATGGAACAAAATCTTGTTTGTGCATTTGCTGTAATGTGATGGGTGAAATGCTATTTCTTTTATAGGTGAACGTTCCGAAGACGAAGAAGACTTACTGCAAGTCGAAGGTGTAGAGAATCACGTGTGAGGGCAATTGTCCCACACCGAATACTACTAAATAAATAAATGGGTATATAAGCTTGATGGGCAACTCCCCTTAACACCAATTGGTTTTAAGAAGGAACCCCGTCAAGCTTATACCGGCACCCCATCTCCGTGTGGCGCATGTGCGTGGGCCTCGTTAACGGGTAAATTACCGGAGGCCCGACCCGAATTTCTACAGAAGGAGTGCAGAAAGCACACACTGCATAAGGTGACTCAGTACAAGAAGGGGAAAGACAGCTTAGCAGCTCAGGGAAAGCATCGTTACGACCGAAAGCAGTCTGGTTATGGTGGGCAGACGAAACCCGTCTTCCACAAGAAGGTTTTCTTGCCATATTCTTTTGCATATGCATGCCATATTCGTTATGTGACTTAGAGCATTCGTCAATATGATTTGTTTTGGAATGAAAAAAGGTTTCCTTTTTTTTTTTTCTTGAATTCGATCAGGCGAAGACGACTAAGAAGATCGTGTTGAGGCTGCAATGCCAGGGTTGCAAACATGTTTCGCAGCATCCCATCAAGGTTTTGATCCTGTATTTTCCTCCATTATGGTTGCTTTGTTCCGCGTCCTGATTTGAAGTTATTACAAAGTGGGGTTTGTTGTTTGCAGAGGTGCAAGCATTTTGAGATTGGTGGAGATAAGAAGGGCAAAGGAACTTCTCTTTTCTAAGTGCAGTTTTCATGGAAAGCTGTCGTAATTCTTTGTTCTTAAGATGATGATTCCCTTTGTGTTTTCTCCTACTATTTAGCAGAGACACGGATCTTTGACTTATGACGTTGTTGTTCTTGCTATATTATTTGACCTTCCCGGCCATTATAATATGGAAGTAGTTTTCAATATCGATAATGGTATTTTAGCAGGTACTCGCACTGCTATAATCTAATTCCATTAATTTTTCTTTTCTTTTATTTATTCCTTCTCCTAAGTCTTACTAGGCTACCGTTCCTTGGTCTAGGCCGAATACTTAAATAAAGGCCCAATATTCGGCATCTGCTCCAATGAAAATGATTTCTGTGGATAAATGACACTACATTAGAAACAGTAAGTGCTCGTTTGGTTGACTGGTTTATATTTAGGAGGGTTTAAATAAGTAAGGGTTTATATAAAACGAATTAATGGGTATAAATAAAATGTGTGTTTGGTTAGTGGGTTTAAATAAACACATGTGAGGGGGTGTGTTTATATAAACCCGTCTGCATGGGTTTAGAGTGGTTTTATATAAACCCATGGTTTAGATAAACCTGCGAACCAAACACACGAAGATATCATAAACCCACCTTTAAAATACTTAAACCCTCCAACCAAACAAGCTATAAAGGGAAGCAATGCATCAAAAATCAATGATGTAATCTCAGATTATACATAGCTCTCTTGTCCAACAAATGACTGACGAGTTCAATGTATAAAACTATGAAAACAACTCAGTACGGACAAAGCTGAGTTTAGCCAAGAATAATGCATGTATTATTTCAAGAGACAGAAGCATTCTCGCTAATCGAAGGAATATAATCTCTAATCCTGCGTTGGGGCACCTTGGTTCAGCTCTGCAAATCTCATGCCGACACGCATGGAGTGCTTCAAGAACTTCTCTGCACATCTTCGAACGCAAGTCTCCTCTTGCTTGTCCAGAGATTTACGGCGGAAAGTGTCCACACAATCAGTGAAGCATCTTTCAACAAGTGTGTTGTACATCCTCAAACTGCCAAGCACATAGTAAGAAGAAAAGAAACTCGTTAGAAAATGGGGTAGTGAAAAAGAACGATGAGGTGATAAAAAACAGAAGAAACATCTCTTTGAAAACAGCCAAGAGAAGTCGTCTTGGCTTTCATTCGAACACGGACACAAGAAACTCTTTGGCTCTTTAAGTCTTGCAGAAGCCCAAAACTAAGATTTCCACAACACTATTTCAGAAAAAAAAAATGGTATGCCTTTAGCGTTTCATCGATTTCAACGCAACTGGAAAACGATATGCAAGTATCCCAAAATCTATAAGGGAACAAAACTGAAAGATTAGTAAGCTCAATTGAAATACAACATGGAAGATGGATCTGATGGACATTAATTAGGATCACAATAGAAGTATGAGCTATAAGCGGCAAATTCAGCGAGGTGATGCCCTGCTACTGCAAGTTATACACATACAAAACGCAGATCTACTAAGCTACCGCTATTCCTTCACTGATGCATAAAAGAAACATCTTCGAATCACAGTTTTCAAACTTAATGAGACAAAAGCGCCATGAGTGCAATCCACAGAGCACAGAAAGATAAAATACCTGTCACGAACTTGGAGCTGATCGATCATCGCGGTCATTCGAAGCTTATCTTCCTCAGGAAGAGCATCCAAATCTCCAAGCATGATCTTGTCCATTTTTGCTTCTCAAAAAGAAATCTTCGAAGTACAATACTTGACCGCCAAGGTACAACTCCAATGAACTGTTTCTCTTGCGCCCCTAAAACCCTAGATTTGCAGATGCGACGGAGGTAAGAGGTTCTTACTTTAGTAGATGTAAAATTACTCCAAAGAACTGTATTTTTGTAAAATATCCTTAAACTATGGAAAATACGAAAACCACCCCCAACTGTTGCATAATACAAGAAAAACCCCTTAAACCCTTGAAAAGAACTAAATAGATAATAGTCCTAAACCCTCCCTTCAGATCCCAACTGGAGCAGAAACATCATAGAGCAGCTGTAGCAGCCATGAACAAAGCAAGGAGAGTATTATCTTGTAGTAATCGATTCATTGACTTGTTTTTCTCATCGGAGATTTCTCAGTCGCCTTCTTGTTTGATTCACGGGCAGGTAAGCTCCAAAGTTGCGAATTTCTCATCTTATCGTTCATTAAGGACCCCATGTTTATCCACCTTCGGCAACCAAAGCCGATCCTTCTCGAAAACGCCCGAGAAAATTCTGGGCGTTTTCTCAGCGAATGATTGGGATGTGAAGTTAGACGAAGAGCTAGGAGGTTCGAAAATAGACCTGACCCATGAAAATGTCGTGTATGTGCTGAAGAAGCTCAGCAAGGAACCGAAAAAAGCTTCGAGATTTTTCAAGTGGGCCGTGGAGACAAATGGGTTCGAGCCAAGTTCTCCGATCTATAGTCTGATGCTGCGAATTTTCGCCGACGAGAGTTGCCTGAAGGAGTTTTGGGTGACAATCAAGGAAATGAAAGACAAGGGTTACTACATCGACAGGGAAACTTACAAGACTCTCTTCGCTGTTTTCCGCGGTTTAAACATGGAGAACGAAGCCACTGCTTTGAAGCATTTCTACGAACGGTTGGCGAAGGAGAACGATCTTGAGGACAGAGCGAAAGCAGCCGTGGATCTGATCAGAAGCTTCGCCGAATGGGGAGATGAGATAGAAACCAAATTATCAGACATGAATCTAACCTTTTCTGATAATTTCGTGCTCATGGTGTTGAAGGGACTCAAGGACAAAGACTCCCTCGCCAAAGCCTATCCCTTCTTCAAATGGGTCGCTTCACACTCAAACTTCGAACACAACAGCATCACTTACAACGCTCTGTTAAGGATTCTCTGCTGGGAAGAATCCATCGCAGTTTTCTGGCGTGTAATGGAGGAGATGAACGCCGACGGCTTCGAACTGGACATCGATACGTACATAAAAGTCTCAAGACAGCTTCAGAAGAACAAAATGCTGGGCGACGCAGTGAAGCTATACGAGCATATGATGGAAACTTCTTACAAGCCTTCAGACAAGGAATGCATATTGCTCCTTCGCACGATCGCCACTCACACCAACCCAAACTTCCATTTAATACATAGGGTCGTCAACAAATACGAATCCATGGGCCATTCTCTGTCGAAGCCCATATACGACGGCGTCCACAGAGCCCTCACGAGCCTCGGGAAATTCGAAGAAGCTGAGGAAATCGTCGAGCGAATGAGAAACGCAGGGTTCGAGCCCGACAACATAACCTACAGTCAGATAATCTTCGGCCTGTGTAAGGCTCGAAGGTTCGAAGATGCGATAAAGGTCTTAGAATTAATGAAGGAAAAAGAATGTCCCCCCGATATTAAGACGTGGACCGTGTTAATAAAGGGGCACATCGAAGGCAATGAGGTGGACAATGCGCTCCTTTGCTACGCTAAAATGGTCGGCGAGGGCTTCGACGCCGACGCCGACTTATTAGACGTTTTGATAAATGGGTTCGTCGCCCAGTCGAGGGTTGTCGGCGCCTACCATTTGCTTTACGAGCTTGTGAAGAAGGCCAAGCTTAGGCCATGGCAGGCGACGTATAAGAGTCTCATTGAGAGGCTCATCAATGAGAGGAAGTTAGAAGAAGCTATGGAGCTGCTGAAGATGATGAAGGTTCATAATTATCCTCCGTACGCCGAGCATTTCGTTAGGTACATTTCGAAATTTGGGTCTGTGGAGAATGCGTGCGACTTTTTGAAGGCTTTGAGTGCGAAGAGTTCCCCTGCGATTTCGGCCTATCAGCACGTGTTTAAGGCGTTCTTCGAAGAGGGAAGGCACTCTGAGGCTAAGGATTTGCTCTTTAAGTGTCCTCACCATGTTAGGAAGCATTCGGCGGTGGCTTCTCTCTTCGGCTCTGCCGAGGGAGGATTAAGAACGGCTACTAAAGGGGGAGGTCGATTTTCGGAAGACTGATTAGTCGATGTTCGATTCGATTTTTGGAATGGGGAAGAAAAGCTTTCGTTGCAAGCGTTTTTTGGGGGTCGAATGCGATTGAGTTGGTATATTTTGAAGGTTGGGTTCGAGCTCGAAGATGAATGAATAATTGAGTTCGAGCTGGGCAAGTGACTGCGGACGAATCGAGCTTAAAATTTTTGTTCAAATATATTAATATAAAGCTATTGAGGGAAATTGAAATTGTCACTCATCTTTCACCCAATGGAACAATTGTACATTGGTAGATGGCAATTTCAATAATTTGAAGACCTGTCAAAACGGGCCGTAGCCCGCCACTGGTGGGGCGGGTGCGGGCAAGCCCGCCTATTGGCGGGCCTGGAAAATGAATGCCTGCCCGCCTGCACGGTAACGGGCCTGGCGTGCCGCCAGTTTTTAAAAAAAATAAAAAAAAGGGGAAAAATAATAAAAACAGGAAAACGGAAAAAAATAAAAAAATAGGAAAGAAAATTAAAAATAAAGACTTAAAATATATCTAATTTAATCTTTTTAATTATAGCTGAAAAATATAAAAATCAATGTAATTTATTTATAAATCTTATGATTTAATATAATTATATAATATTTTATTTATTTTGGCAGGCCTGCCTGCGGCCCGCCGGGCCCAACCCGCCAAAGCCCGCGGCCCGCTCCCTGGCGGGCCTGAAAATTGGCGGGGCGGGGCCGCAGGGTCCTGCTCTAAATTTGAAGCATTATGTGGAGAGTTATTATATTTTGGGCCGAATAATGGGCTTAAAATATTTCTTAACGGGCCAGCTAAGAGTCCGATCTTCATTAAGTGTACGATTTGATAATTTTTTTAGAAGAAATGAAGTTGAAATTGTAATCCCACACAGAAGTGGGAAGCTCTCCTTATAGTCTCTGATTTCTCACCCAAAACCAGCTGAAGAAAAACCCATGGATTCCGAAGGCGCGTCGCTTCCCTCCATCAGCCCGGACGCGAGACGGCGGCGCGTGACTTACTTCTACGAGCCGACTATCGGAGATTACTACTACGGACAGGGCCACCCGATGAAGCCCCACCGCATCCGTATGGCGCACAACCTAATCGTTCACTACGCCCTCCACCGGAGAATGGAGGTTTGTCGCCCCTTCCCCGCCGGACCGGAGGACATTGTACGGTTCCACACGCCGGAGTATGTCGAATTCCTGCGAAGCGTCACGCCTGACGCGACTCACGACCACGCGCACACGCGCAACTTGAGGAGGTTCAACGTTGGAGAGGACTGTCCCGTTTTCGACGGGCTGTTCGGGTTCTGTCAGGCGTCTGCTGGCGGTTCGATTGGATCGGCTGTTAAGCTGAACCGTGGGGACGCTGACGTGGCTATCAATTGGGCGGGGGGTCTGCATCATGCGAAGAAGAGCGAGGCTTCGGGGTTTTGTTATGTTAATGATATCGTTCTGGGGATTTTGGAGCTGCTGAAGGTTCATAAGGTAATGGTGTTTTCCTCTCTTGCGTTTCTGTAATTTTTTTTCGTTAGTGACTTAGATTATTGTTTCTCAATCCATCTTCATGGGGTTTTGGTTATGGTACGAAGTTTTCTTTTGTTGCTTGCGTTTTTATCATGTTCTGTTATTGCACATAGTTGAACAAAGTTGATCGAATTTCAATTGGAACACTGAAGATCTAGTTGAATTGTTGCATTTCAGATGAATATGATTAGGCTTACATATAGTAGAGGACTGTTCTTTCTTGCTGAAACCTTTTCAAGTATAATTGTTGGATCCCAGTAATCAACAGATGACCGCTATTTGTCTATATTGCTATTTATATCCTGCAAAACCAATGACGTGAAGATGTGTGTGTAACTTTCTTTGGTACAGTGTTCTGATATTTTACTTATTGCAGCGTGTACTCTACATAGACATCGACATCCACCATGGTGATGGTGTTGAGGAAGCCTTCTACGTCACGGACAGAGTTATGACAGTATCTTTCCATAAGTTTGGTGATTTTTTTCCGGGCACTGGTCACATCAAAGATATTGGAGCAGGGACTGGAAAAAACTACGCTCTTAACGTCCCCTTAAATGATGGAATCAATGACAACGATTTCCGTAGCTTGTTTCGCCCCATTATCAAAAAAGTAATGGAGGTGTATCAACCAGATGTTGTTGTTCTTCAATGTGGGGCTGATTCATTGGCTGGAGACCGCTTAGGTTGCTTTAACTTGTCTGTGAAAGGACACGCAGATTGTCTTCGTTTTTTGAGATCCTTTAATGTTCCCCTTATGGTTTTGGGTGGTGGCGGCTACACAATGAGGAACGTTGCCCGATGCTGGTGCTATGAGGTCTCTCTCCTTTCTTTCTTGCACCTCGTTAACCATAGTTTTGTTATTTGTTTAGTGTGGGGCGCGCCTAGGCGCTGAATGAGGTGAGGCGGTAGAGAATCGCCTCTAAGCACTTAGAGGCGTTGTGTATTGAAGAGGCGGTATGAGGCGGTCGCCTAATCGGTGGTACGAGTTGCAGAGAGGCGGTCGCCTCTGAAAATTACTCAGCGAAACCCTAATTTCAGTTGAGATCTGTTCGAAGAAGATGAACAGAAACCCCATTTTAACGTGTGGGCTTATTCTTTTAGTGGCTTATTCTTTTAGTGGGCCTCTCATTCAACTTTTAATAAATAAGATAATTAAAGAAAAAATTGATAGTTATACACTTTTTTTTAATAATAGTTATTATACACTTATTACTGCGTTATATTACCTAAACAAATTGAATTTCTTTTACAAATAATATTTATTTGGCAATGAAAACATAATATCCGGTTTTAATAGTTGTTGGGACCCTTTTTTAACCCTATTTAATTCAATACTTTGATAAAATATTTCAAAAAATTATTGGAAAAAACATTTATACTTGTAAAAATTCTACAAACCTAAATATAATTATAACAATTCTTTATAATATATGTATCATATCACTTAATTCAATTTATTTATATATTATAATTTTGCTTATTTATGTGTGAGTAATATTATCATATATAATATTAGTATAATAAATTTCGCCTCGGTTTATGAGGCGGGCGCCTTATTTTGCGCCTCGCCTCTGAGGCAAGGCGGTGGCATATCGCCTCTTTGCGCCTCTCGCCTTTAATAACTATGGGTGTGTGAGATTCTTGCTTCAGTTAGGTTTTTTCTACGTTGTACAGACTGCTGTTGCAGTTGATGTGGAACCAGATAACAAGTTGCCATACAATGAGTATTTTGAGTATTTTGGTCCAGACTATACTCTTCACGTGGAACCAAATCCCATGGAGAACTTGAACACTGCAAAAGATTTAGAGAAGATCAGGTGATTGTCTCTTGATTGAAACATGCATGGTAGCTTTTTCAGGAATAAATTTTGAAATGAGTTTTTTTCTAACATGGTCTTTGCAGTCCGCAAATTGTATACGGGTAAGGATATCACTATCTATATCATAGATAGCATCTGTAGAAAGAAATCATGAAATATGAACTGAAGAAAGTGTATTGACCTACTCTGAGAATTAGTTGTCACTCACGATTATCGACTATTGGTTTTCTAAGTGACAACTGCGTGAACCCCTATATCCGTAAACTCCCAATTGATGATAGTTTAGCTGCTATAAGAATTTTACCTTGATTTTCACTTCATCTTTTTTTTTAAACCTCTTTGCTGCTTGACCATGGAATTATACATCTTAGGATCATCGATGATTATATTTCTTGCTGTTCTGATGATGATTAACCTACAAAATTGCAGAATTATGCTCCTTGATCAACTGTCCAAACTCGAGCACACACCTAGCGTCCAATTTCAAACGACCCCTCCTACTACCGAAGTCCCTGAGGAGGTGACAAACACTACCTAAAAGCTATATGGTGATAAGTACATTTGCTTTTGATCTATATATCTTTCGTCTGATCCATAATTACTAACCAGCGAGAACAAAACATGGAGTCGAGGCCTAAACCACGTATATGGAATGGTGATGCGTTTTACGACTCCGATGGAGGTGATGGTGAGGATGAAGATGATGAGAATGAGGATGGAAATCCCGTGGAGCGAAGTTCGACTACTGTTGCTAGCATGAAGTGAGGATCGAAAACTATTATACCTTTTATATAAATATACATATATATAAATCTTTCGACTAAAAAGCGTTTTTTGCTATTACATGATGCATGGGTAGTTCTAATACTGTGAAAGATGAAGAGATGACAGATGCAGATTTCAAAACGGAGAATTCCCCTTGAAGAACTATGCTATATGAAGCAGTGAGTAGCTTTCTTTCTTTTTTATTTTTATTTTTTGTTTTGCTAACTTTGTTTACGCTTTCGATGGATGAGATTATGAAGTGTTGGAATGTAAATGAGAGGGTTTTTGCCTGGTAGTAAACTGAGAATTATCCTCCTTCCTTAACATAGAAACTGAGCAACTCTTAGTGGATGGGTTCCATTTTATTACATCAACTGAATACATGCATCCTTCTTCCACTAGAAAGTAGTCTACACTCTTCGATGATTGGATTCAAATTTCAATATATAATGTATATTATATCACAAAAAAAAAAAAAAAAAAAAAAACCCAAAGTAGCTGGCTGGCTTTTGGACTAACCTAAATATAAGAATCGGTGTGGTAGCGACTAAGAAATTTTTTTCCAAGTGGTAGCGACTAAGATAAAAGACGCAAATTTATTCAGAATACCAACTGTTCCGAAATTATAGAGTTAATATCTATGAAATTGAGGCTATTCAAAGACTACTAAAAATTTGGTAAATCTTAAAACACAATCCCAATAGGAGAATGCACGAATCGCCATGAGTGAGACTGAGATTGCAGAAACTGGGCAAAGTCAGACGAGTCAAAAGTGGATATTTGTCTCTATTCTCATATAATATATAATATATGATTACTTAATCCGAGTTCTTGATTGTAACAAGTGATGTGTCTCTTATGTATGTCTCATCTTTCGATAATCAATCGTGTCTGACTTTGTAATACTTTTCTAATCATGAAAGATAGATAAACAAAGATTATCTTAATAGGTTCCAACTGGGATACGCTTACAAATCGTCTTGTTTGCTTCTTCTGACTTTGTTGGTTCGCTGTTTTTCTTACCAACGTTGTCTTATATAGCGTGTTAGACGAGTTGTCGTCAACAGTATATTGTTATATTTATAACTTACCTATTTTTTTGTAGCGCATTTGACGTGTTCATCACATGCAAGACCTTTATTATATGCTAATAAATTCAAATGTCTTGGTTGATGTCAATTAGTGCATAGGACGGTTTGCCACAATATGCAGTCCCCCCAACGATTCGTCGAACCATGGATGCTAGTCGTCAAAGGAATAAAACAAGAAAAAAAACAAATAAAAAACAAAAAATCCCAATAAGTATATTATATTATTCACATAATGTGAAACTAAGGTCGAAATGAGATCTAAAAGGCAACCACGCCATAAAAACAACTCTCAAAACCCTACACAAACTTAAAAAAATCGCCCTAAAAATGAAGACACAAAACATAAAGAAAACAACCCTTAAACAACACAACATCAATCTCTATACGACATGACACATTTGAAGCCGGCAACCCTCATGTTATTAGTATTATTATTACAAGCAACATTATGTCATAGGTTTGTCATTAAAAAAATTAGGGGCATCTAGGGTTTTTTCCAGGTCCACCATAGTAGAAGTAATTTCCCCATGCATTATTCTTTCCAGCCCTAATGTCGTAGCAATTGGGATGATCAGCCAAGAGATGGAAATTCGACATCGGTATCAAACTGTTGTCCCAATCGACGACCTGCAAGTTCCTGAAATAAGACGCTTTGCCAAAACCCTCGTCTGCAAAGTGCCCACTCCCCATCTGCGTCGATGTATGACCTCCCGTTGACCCCGTGTTGACTATTTCTCCTCCGAACTGAACCATGCTCGCATGGTCTCGGAGGTGACTGAACAAGAACGATGGCCAGTATCCCACTAGTAACCCTTGACCGAATTCGAGCCACCAGTGTCCGTGCGTTGGGTCCTAATAAATTAATGTACAACGTTCAATTTAGTAACGGTTGATTATCTTTTGGTCATGTATGTTAGATTAGGGGTGGTGAAATAGGACGTTTAAATTAAAAGGGTGCATTTTAGGACAATAAGTTTCGATATTGAAGCAATTTGTGGGTATCTATACTATTATATTAAGGGTGATGGGTGACTATTAACTGCTAATTTGGTCTGCAAAATATTTACAATTTAAAATCTATATTTCTACTAATTCATTAATTAAATAATTATCACATTTAACCCCTCAATTTTTAGTTATTATACTTATACCCCTAATCATTATTTTCTTTTATATATATATAAAAATTATATTTCATCTAGTAAACATAAATTATAAATTTCAAAACTAAAATTAAAACAATTATATTTTAAGCACCAGATAGTATTAGTTTAAATTAAAGGTTGAAACTTTAGGATTATAGGTTTCAATATCAAAACAATTTCAGTACACTTAAATTAAACGCTGCAATTCGGCGGTAAGTTTCGACGTTTTAATCAAATGTTGCAATATTAGGGCAGTAAGTTTCGAAATTATGGTAATTTGAGGACAATTAAAAGCCAAGATTTGGAACTTACTGTCCTCGCGAATTGCTAGATTTTGAAATTTATTGTCCTAAAATTGCAAAGATTCAGATTTATTTGTCTTCAAATTTGTAGAATTCGTAAATATAGTCCCAAAATTGTCAACCCTAGATGTACTTAAAATGACTCCCCCCTCTAAATTATGCATAGACTAAAAAATAATTAAGCCTACCCATTTAAATTGTTTCTTTACGGTAGAAAAAACAGTTATATGGTACCTTCCATATCATGAGTCCAATATCAAATTGCCTCCCAGAAAAGGCAGACCTTGGAGAAATTGCAGCTCCAATTGCGATC
The DNA here is from genome assembly GCA_027422505.1 of Craterostigma plantagineum. NCBI lineage: Eukaryota > Viridiplantae > Streptophyta > Magnoliopsida > Lamiales > Linderniaceae > Craterostigma > Craterostigma plantagineum. The sequence continues at coordinate 2,410,419 of JAPQWV010000005.1, forward strand.
TTATTGTTGATCTGTACGAACCCAGAACATAGTAAATTGTAGCAGCCCGTCGCTTGGTACGCATCCGTCTGTTAAATTTATACAGAAAAATATAATAAAGATTCGATTTTTAAATTGGGTTTATGTGTTTTGAGCACATGAAGATTGAATTTTTAGACAAAATAAACGAACCGTCCAATACGTGAAGAACCTTGGATAGCTGTCCCCGTATAGTTCGGGGCTGACCTGAAAATATGTTTTTTTTTTGCATGTGCCCCACGACAGTTAGACATTGACTACGATATTTATCTACCCAAGATTCGACATATAATCATTCAAATGCAATAAAAAGAGTCAGACTGAAGCTGAAGAAGGTCCAAATGATATGAATGAATATGTAACAGAGAATTTAATTGAGTTTATTACCTGCCAACCTGCTTCAATTGTATTAAGATCGTTCCCAAAAGTGCCAGAAATTACCCAAAGCTGTGACAGACTGAATTCATACAGATCTGTGACTCTTGGTGACCACACATTTACGCTTGCTTTCGCTCCATAGAATTGATCTCCATTCACAAAAGCCACTGCGTGCTGTGTGTGTGTAAATTTGTAGGAGAAAAAAGTCAACAAGTCTAATATATTATCCAATAAGTACTCGCTTCTGTCTTTTCATCCATGCATCCCTCATATGGAAAAGTCAAGGATGAAATTAATGGATAACGAACTGTTACTGTTGCACAATGAATAAAAAAATTTCCATCTTTTTTTTTCTTTGCTCTTCTTTTTTACCTCATGATCGCTGCTAGTGGTGTCTCGCCTCACGCCTCTTCTGATCTTCCGACCAAATCTTCGAACTGAGTTAGCCCTAAGAATGTCTTTCTCCGATGTTCTTCGAATAGGGATTGTTCCTTCTGGGCACATTTCGCCTGTGTCGTGCCATGTCTGAAACGTTTCTGCTACTGACGAGTCTGCATCAGAAGCATTATTACTCGTCGGCCTTTTTGGAAGTTCCTGTAATAACTTAGACTACGTCAGTTAATGATTGTTGTTGTGTCCCAACTAACACTATAGCTATCAAATTGACAAGACTTAATATGAAAGTTGTACCAATATTGGGATGTGCCCTTTAAGCTTGGGGTGATTGAACGCTGGTTGAAGGTGGGTTTTCACGCAGTCTATAGTATCACCATCTGAGCTCTATATGCAATATATAATGACAGCAATTGAGAAATGGATCGAGGAAATGAAGAAAAGCATCAGAGAAATGTAATAATGAAGCAAACCTGGATGGTCTTCATCGCAGGTTTATTGATCTTTTTGAGGTAATTTCTGACTCTCCTCAGCTTCAACAGCTCTTGTTGTGGCCTGAAAGTCTGGTTCGTCGCTTCTTTAGATGACAAGGGTTTTGAATAAACTGATGTGAGGAAGATGAAGACTAAAGAAAACGATAAAAAGATGGTTTTTTTCGTAGTTTTCTGAGGTTTTGACGATGTAAGAGAAACCATTTATTTGAGGCGAAGAGAAGAGAAGAAGATCTCTGTCTCGTTGTTGTTGTGTGTTTTTGTTGTGAATTGTAGCTTTTGATATTATCCTTGATTGACTTCAGCTCTTTGTTTGCATCTGTGTGGTGATCATCGGCAGCAGATGTAATGAGGAAAACGAACAAACGACTTTATTTTTCTCATTCGAAATTTTTGTCCATCGACGAAGAAACTGCGCCTAGCACCATATGTTGTCCTTACAAGACAAGAACTGACACGAAGCTAACAAAAGGCAAAGTTAAAAGATTACTCATATCTAAACCTCTTTTTGGTGACCACTTTTGACAGATAGTGGACAACTACAGTCTCTCTCTCTCTCTCTCTCTCTCTAACAGTAGTGAGATTCTTGATTCTTTGAGTTGTGTGTTCTGACTTGGATTTGCATTGAGGCATATGCTATAAAAATAAGACTGTTAAAATAGGCAGACTTATTGTATTTGTTTGCTGCAATTGTTTATGTTTTGCTGTTAGAGTAATGGAAATAAAACTTAACTTTACTTCCAAGCATTGATTTTTCTTACCCAATTTTAAGTCAATTATGCTTCTGTGCCTTCACTATAAAGGTTTGCAAGTGCATTTTGCTTTCTGTCTTCACATGGCCTCATATTTCCTTTAATATATATATATATATATATATATATATTTATATAAATATTGAGTGTCAAAAAATAAATAATATATATATATATAAATATCTGTGATATATTATTTTATAGTAGCTCCGACTTTGAAATAGTTACAGTGATGGTACAATGAAAACGGTAAAATGATCATTGTAAAACTAATTAAGATTAAATATTATTATATCTCTTGGGTCACGCTCATATGGTATCTCAGTTTCTGGGGTATGAAGAAGTGTTGTTTGCCACTTTAATATATTATTTTATTTTGAGTGATCTCCCCTTTTAATAAAGGGGCATGGTACATACTTTTCTTTACTTTTTTTTTTTCCTCTCAATATTAAAAAGCGAATTTCGAAACTGTTCAAGAATATATAGGCCCCCATAAAGATTAATAAAGGGTCACTCTCATATTACCAATAATATGCAGAGTATTTAATTCAATTTTATTATTTTCTTGCAGTGCCCATGATTAAAATTTTTGAGCTTTCTGTAAAGTGGGCTACCCCTGCAAGAGAAGAGCGTGGATTCCCTCCTCCACTATGATCTTGAACAATAATAGATTAGTAATTAGTATACTGTGAGGGATTTCACAATATTTATGAATCATATATCTTCTTAAAATGCGTGTTATAGTGGGATGGGATGATGAATTGTTGTGGAAAGCATGTGTCATCTCACACCTACATATTAATATATACTCCCTCGTCCCATGATTTTTATCACATTTCTTGGTGGGCACGGACATTAAGGTGGCATTATTATAATAATATAATACAATAAAAAAGTAAAAAAGTGTATATTTTGACACGTCTTTTAAGAATATTTAATATTATTATATTGATTGTTTGTGATAATTTTTACCCAAAAAGGAAATGTGATAAAGTTAGTGGGACGCACGGAATGAAAAAATGTGATAAAGTTAGCGGGACGGAGGGAGTATAATTACATGGTCTCTTTCTTTTATGTGAATTAGAAAAATGAAATAAATAAAAAGCTGCCACCTTGTGCGTGGGGTTTACATAAACATGCATGTTAATTTGATCGATACAAGTTAAATTATATACTAAGTGAAAAACAGCGTATCATGCAAAGTTCCATTGAAAGAAACTAAAAGACTTAGGATAAGAATACAATTCTATAGAACACAACAAAAGACGCATCATATGCTCTCATCTGAAATCTCGAATTATTTCTATATTTCTTAAATTTAGAACCAAATTTTTTCTTAAAAAGAAAAAAGACAAATGGTTGTGTTATGCAAGCACGCGTAGTACTATATATAATATAAATATATAATGAAAAAAACGTATAATGGTCACATAACTTAGATAGCACGAGTAAGTAGTAGTACGCCACTTGAGAACGTCAGTCTTTTTGGGATATGGAATTTGTATAGTGAAATGTTGAAATATAGCTGGAAATCCACTATTGTATGTCTACTTCAAGAAATGAAGGCTTATCTTGTTTGATCAACACATTTTAGAAAATTGAGGAAAGTAGTGAGGGGTGATCTTTGTCTGTGGGTATGACATAATACGTATATTTATATATATATATATATACATCTTGCGTGTGTTCATCAATCTAAAGGGACGTTTTTATTACTTTTCGAAAAAGTTTTCTTACATGGGAAAGAATAAAGATGCAAGAAAACTCAGTAACCTTGGCCATTTGCTGTATATGAGTCGCTTTTAAGGCTGATTGGCTCCATCTTTTTCCTTACCTTTCCCCCATTGCCTTTGATTTCCAGAAAATTCAAAGTCGATTATTGCACTAAAGCAAGCCCATTTTCTTATATCGAATTTTCTGAACTATTTGCCTAAAGCCCAATAAGGATAGCTTGAACTGCATTATAAACTCAAGTTACTGCACTCGATAACTTATGGTTCGCAATGCAATGGTAATGAATGGTTTCAAGCCCCTTTCTGAAACGATGAAATGGATAGAGAACGTCGTACGAAAAAAAGAAAAACCAGAATTAGATAAGACAACTTGAGTTGAAAAAGAAAATAAAAAATTATTTCAAACAATAGTCGTAGAGGAATAAGCACCATCAAATAATATCAAACAACTATTTAATGAGCAGCATCTTCTTCTTCACAGAACTTGGTGTACTCTGTGTGTCCCAATAAGCTATCCAACTCAGAAGGGTTCGAAGGCTTATTGGGACACCTTTATCATCCACCCATCATCGTATGGGCTACCATTGATCTTCTCATAATACAAGAAAAATTTTGAGTGTTAAAGCAAGCATATTATATCCAATTAACAACGTGGAAATATATATATTTTACCACGCCAGGCGTTTCGCTTAGTTTCTTGTTGACTTCTATGACCTCGCCGGAGATCGGCGAATTCACGTCGCTCGTCGCCTTAACACTCTCAACGGCCCCAAAGCTCTCCCCTTGGCTCAGTGTCTTCCCAGGCTCAGGCAAGTCCACGAACACAACTTCCCCTAAATGGTCCTGAAGTAAACTCACGCGCCGCCGCAAAATCACGCCAGAGAATAATTACAACGGTACGATAAAAGAAGGGAGGAGACAAGAAAAGAAAAGAAAACCTGGGCATGGTCTGTAATGCCAATGGTAGCAACAGAGCCTTCGTGCTTAACCCATTCATGGGACTTGTCGTATTTCAAACCCTCCACCACTACAAAGGATTATATAATCATTTTAGTTTATATTCTGATGTAATGTAATGACCTATTTAGATTGATTGCAGTAACTTACCTTTGGAGAAGCATCTAGAAAGAAGAGCTGTTCTTGAAGAAGCAGTGGATAGCTTGAGCGCATTGGCCGTCGAAGAAGCCCACAATCTGAGTGCCATTTGCTTGGTGAGCTTTTTGTTAGTTTCTTCAACTGTGAAAGTGTGCTTTAGTTTAGTACGTAGTGTAGTGTGTATTGTAATAGCATAAACTGTAATATATCTGAGTTGTTCTTTATTATCTTTGATGAATGGTGGAAAATGAAAGCCTCATCTTTCGAATTCTGTACTGAACACAAAGCAAGTGGCTTCCACGCACTTATCTAATATATTATATATATATACATATAAATATTTTTTAAAAAAATGTTTTCTAAATACTGTTAAAATCCAGTTTCCTTATTGGAGAAAATTTTAATAGGAGAAAATAAAATATTTGGGCCGACTAAGTTAGCCCACTAAATGGAGCCCGTTGGTTGGGCTGTAGCGGGGGCTTTCAGGTTCTATAAATATGTCAAATTTTCTGCGGCGTTAGGGTTTCTTTTTCCTCTTTCGCAACCTTCGCTGGTCGATTAAGCTCAGGCGCGGTCGTGGTTCGACTATCTGTTTTCGATCTGTTTTTAAGTTTATCATATGTGTGTTTTTGGACTGGTAGGATTAGTGATTTCAGTGAGGAAGTATATTGTGCTCGTATTGATTCGAATGCTCGACTTGCTGCTTTGGTTTTTTTCGTTTATCGGGATATATATTGATTTATTCTTTGAATTTGATTCCTGATTTTATGTTTTTATGCAGATTTGTCTTCCTTGAGGAAATCACTGTGCATTTACCAGCCGATTGATCAGCGACGATGGCTTCGAGATTTTGGACACAGGTTACTTCCGATGTTTGGTATTTGGATCTATTATTTGGTACTTTGAATTGTTTGATGAAGAATTAGTTTCACGATTCACTCAAATCTCGGAGCCATAGCTATAGTCTCGAGAAATCTAGGAACAACAACGCGCTGATAATTTCTTGGATATGCAAGGCTAATGTTTTAGAGATTCCTACTTAGTTTGTAGGTTCAATACGAGATAAATACACTACTTGTGAGTCTAGTATGAAGTATTTTCACTCGTTTCCACGTTCTGGATTGTAGGGTGACAGCGAGACTGAGGAGGAAGAGAGTGACTATGAGCAGGAAGACAGTGTACCAGTGGAGGCAACAGCGGCTACAGCAGCTAGCAGATACTACTCTGCTAATGCCAGTGATAGCGATGACTCTGATGGGCAGAAGCGTGTTGTCCGGCGTGTCAAGGACAAACGTTTTGATGAGATGGTTGCTACTGTTGATCAGATGAAAAATGCCATGAAGATCAATGACTGGGTTAGTCTACAAGAGAGCTTCGAAAAGATCAACAAGCAGTTGGGGAAGGTCATGAGGGTGACGGAATCTGACAAGCCTCCAAATCTTTACATTAAGGCTCTTGTGATGCTGGAAGACTTTTTGAACCAGGCCATGGCTAACAAGGAGGCAAAGAAGAAGATGAGTAGTAGTAACGCCAAGGCTTTGAATGCGATGAAGCAGAAGTTGAAGAAGAACAACAGAGAGTATGAAGAAATGATTAACCAATGCAGGGAGAAACCAGAACTCTTTGAGGAAAAGGCTGAGGACGATCAGGAAAGCGAGGACGAGGAAGATGAAGATGAGGATGGAGATTTCGACGAGGATTTGGATGCCTTAGAATCTGCCGAAAGTGAGGATGATGAGGACGCTGGAAAGAATGAAGCCGAGTCTGGGCCTGGATGGGAGAAGATGTTGAGCAAGAAAGACAAAATGATTGATAAGCAGTTTAAGGACCCTAGCCAGATTACATGGGACATTGTCAACAAGAAATTTAAGGAGGTTGTTGCTGCTAGGGGTAGGAAGGGGACGGGTAAAATGGAATTGGTCGAGCAGCTTACTTTTCTGACTAGAGTTGCCAAAACTCCTGCCCAGAAGCTTGAGATCCTTTTCAGTGTTGTATCTGCACAATTTGATGTCAATCCCAGTCTCAGTGGGCACATGCCAATCAATGTGTGGAAACAATGTGTACAAAATCTTCTCACCATACTTGATATCTTGACCCAGTATCCTAATATTGTTGTTGATGATACAGTGGAGCCTGATGAAAATGAAACACAGAAGGACACTGATCATGATGGTACGATTAGGATTTGGGGTAATCTGGTAGCATTTGTCGAAAGGGTGGACATAGAGTTCTTTAAGAGTCTCCAGGTTATAGATCCACATACCAATGAATTTGTTCAAAGGCTCCGGGATGAGCCCATGTTTTTGGTTCTTGCGCAGAATGTTCAAGAGTATCTGGAACGCATCGGAGATCACAAGGGTGCGTCTAGGGTTGCACTTAAAAGGGTGGAACTTGTATATTACAAGCCTCAGGAGGTTTATGATGCCATGAGGAAGTTAGCTGAGCAGAACAATGAAGGATCAGAAGAGGAGAACGGAGAAGAGGCCAAAGCCATCGAAGAAAGCAGAGCTCCTTCTGCTTTTGTTGCGACACCTGAGGTTGTGCCTCGAAAGTCTTCTTTCCCAGAGAACAGCAGAACCTTGATGGATATACTCGTGTCTTTGATATATAAGTATGGTGATGAACGTACCAAGGCTCGTGCAATGCTTTGTGATATATACCATCACGCTATCTTTGATGAGTTTGCAGTATCTCGCGATCTGCTCCTTATGAGCCACCTTCAGGACAGTGTTCAGCAGATGGATATCCCTACTCAGATACTCTTCAACAGAGCTATGGCGCAGGTTGGTTTGTGTGCGTTTAGAGCAGGTCTTGTTGCTGAAGGTCATAGTTGCCTCTCGGAGCTCTACTCTGCTGGAAGGGTGAGGGAATTGCTTGCACAAGGTTTCTCTCAGAGCAGATATCACGAAAAAACACCCGAACAGGTATTTCTTTTGCGTCAACATGCTAGTGTTTAAATTTTTGCGCAACTGTGACACACATTATTCACCGTAGATACTGACTGGTTGCCGCTTTTGAATAACATATGTTTGTTTCTAATTCATGTAAAGAGTGCTTTAGGTTACATGATTATGTTTTCTAGAGATGTCTGTTATGGATGTACTTCTAATGGCCGAGAAGAACCGTATTTTCTTTTAGGCAAATAATATCATCTTATGAGTAATGTTATCCTTTGTTAACTGCATGTGTTAACTGAGGTGGCGATGAAATTTACAGGAACGACTGGAGAGAAGGAGGCAGATGCCCTACCACATGCACATAAACCTCGAGCTTCTAGAAGCCGTACACCTAACCTGCGCCATGCTGCTAGAAGTCCCCAACATGGCAGCCAACACACACGACGTCAAGCGAAGGGTCGTAAGCAAAACCTTCCGCAGACTTCTAGAAGCCAGCGAGCGTCAGACATACACGGGCCCGCCCGAGAACGTCAGGGACCACATAATGGCTGCGACCCGAGCCCTAAGGCAGGGAGACTACGAACGTGCCTTCAACGTCATCAACTCCCTCGAGATATGGAGGCTCCTTCGCAACAAGGAATCGGTCCTCGAAATGCTGAAATCCAAGATCAAGGAAGAAGCATTGAGAACCTACCTCTTCACCTACTCATCGTCCTACAACTCGTTGAGCCTCGAACACCTATCGAAGATGTTCGACCTCCCCGAGAACCACACCTACAGCACCGTGAGCAAGATGATGATCAGCGAGGAGCTGAAGGCGGTGTGGGACCAGCCCACGACCTGCATTGTGTTCCAAGACGTCGAGCACACTAGGCTTCAGTCTCTGGCGTTCAACTTGACCGAAAAGCTTGCTGTCCTCGCCGAGTCTAACGAGCGGGCCATCGAGGCGAGGATTGGTGGTGGGCTCGAGGGCGGTGGCCTTCCTCTGAGGCGTAAAGATGGGCAAGATTCTGGGCAGACGGGCGGTAATAGGTGGCAGGATTTTACGTTTTCGCAGGGGAGAGTTGGTAGTAGCAGTGGTGGTGGTGGGAGAATGGGATATAATAACAGTCGTCAGGGGTCGGGCGGGTATTCGAGGGATCGAATAGGTCGGTCTGGGAACTATCAGAGGCCTTCGACTGGCCGAGGTGGTGGTGGTGGTGGGCATATGGACTCTTCTAATAGGATGGTGAGCCTTAACCGTGGTGTTCGTGCTTAGTTTTGTGAGAGACAACCTAAAGCTTTTTTGCTTGGGATTTTCTTGCTTGTTTTTTGGGGAATGAAGGGGCCAAAGGAAGTCTTATAAAGCGTTCGTTACAATTTAATGTCCTACGAGTGTATTTCTTTCTTTTATTGCGTTTTGGAGTGATGGTAGAGGGGATGCGAACCTTTTGATGTTGATTCGTGGTGGTTGAACGAAGGAAAGACATCTTTTTTCTTTTGAGACTCGTATGCTATAAGTTATAACCAATGCTTGGTTATGTGATGGACTATATATACCAACACAAAGTGAAAATCATTGTAGCCAAGAATTAGTCAGACTTGCGATTTGAGTGACCGTTGTGTTTTTCTTGCTTCGGTGTCTGGAAATGGTTGATGATTAGTCGTAATATTAGAAGTTAACTGTCCAAAATGTTCGTGGAGTGCGATTTTGCATTGAAGTCTTTTGAAGTGAAGATAATTGAAGACATTTTGTTTGTCCTTCCAAATAATCCTGTGGCGTACCATTAAAACTAAGATAAACGACGAAGTAGCGATAGTCGGAGAGTATAATCGCCTTTTTGGGTCTTAAAACGATGGCCTCATAAGCCTTATCCCCTTTTCTATCGATAATTCATCATCCCCCAATGATTCTTTATCATTTTCTTCCTCATTTATTTAATTATCTGCATTTTGCAAATGATGACGATGATGACCGACGGGGAAAATGACGATGATGGAGATGAAGTTTCAGTGATTCGTTGTTAAATCCAGTTGACTCGATCTATGTAATCTTACTAACCTTCAATTAACTACAATAAATCTTAGAAGAAGCTGTCTTATGCACATGTACTTTGTCCCTTTACAAGCTTGCCTATGTAGAAACAATCTTTCATGAACTTGTAATATTTGAGTTCTTGTACAAGAAATATCAACAAGGCATCAAATAAAAGATTCATATTCATACACAATTAACCAAAACTTTATTTATGAAAACTAAACGCCAATTGTCAATAAAAGTGGCCCCCTCAGTTCTATCTAGTGTTCGTTTTTGTCACCGTTATATGTGTCATTTTCCATTGCTAATATTTTGTCAAATTCATTCGATATTACAACGTCTCTTCGTCTCATTCAATTTCGTGGACATGAATCAGAAGAAATTGATGGCTGGGTTTCCTCTGTCTTCATTTAATATGAACGTTTTCTTCCAAAAGAATCTCTCTCTCTCTCTCTCTGTTATCTTCACTATATTTCCAACAGTCCAACACTTGTCCCAGTTTCTCTGTCAGTTCTCATGTGCTCTCTATCCTCACTAAGCTTTCATCCACCACTAAAATCTCTTGTTTTTCACCATTATTATTAACTCCTATCATTCATGCTCAGTATCCAACCAAACAAACCACTGTTCTTCACTCTCTCTCTCTCTCTCTCACAGCTTCACATTTCACCCTTTTTCCCCATGTAAAAAGAAAGAGTTAACTGAACACTGAATTCACTTCCGAAAAAAAAAATCAATCTTTTCCATGTTGCATGATTAAAACTTCATTCAATCTTTGTTTTCGGCGGAAGAAAAGATGGGCTTGAAATTTTTAGTTTTCTTGCTTATGCATTGCTCTGTTTTCCTAATTCTGAGCTTCGTAGCTAACGGCGATGGCTCTGAGGTTGCGCTGAAGATAGTCAAAGCACCTAATCAGTTCTCCAATAGAAACTCAGCCACTTTTGCTTTCCAAGCCCTACTTATTAACAATGGCAGCGTTTGCACTAACTGCTACACCAATTGCAAGGTTAGTTAATGCACTCCTTTTTTTTTTTTGCAGCCTTTGCTTTCTTGAAGAACCCAGACTGGGGTTGGATTCTTGATATTCATGGGCCGTTTTGAAAAAACAAGATCGTTCTTTTATTTCCCATTGCATGCAAGTGAATTGGCCTGTCTGCGAATAGAAAGAAAGAACAGTTGTTGATGTTAGAATTGATCCTTTCTAGTATCGCTTGTTCTTACAAGAGACTTCTAATGAATGTTCTATAAACTGGGCTTATCCACATTCGAATCTTTCTCTGTCGATTCATCGAAGTTTTCGCCCAAATTTTGCAGCTCGACGACGGCGAATCTCAGCCCTGCAAAGATGGGGAGATGACATACAGAGGACTCTCAGATGGGAAGCATTCGTTCGAAGTTTGCGCCCGAGGATTTGTTTTCGCCTGCTCTAGCTACAATTGGACAGTTGGTTTGAACTGCAATTTCCTCTTAGTCTTATTACATATCCTCTGTTGTGATCTACAAATCTCAACCGTCGATATCTGCCCTCACCGCTTTGCAGATACGGTTAATCCCACGGCGTACATCGCAGCCTCGACGCAATTCACGAGCGCTTCTCACGTAGACGTCAACGTGTCGTTCACCGAGCGCTGCTTAGGCGGAGGCGCCGAAAGCTTCGCTTGTTCCTCGGAAAGTTCTTGCAATGTGAGTCGGATAAAATTAGCCGTACAAAAAAATTGGCCCAAATTTGGTCTAATGGGTTCAGCGCCCTTTTCATGACTGTCGTTGGTGGTGAATTTGAGACGTATTCATCTGACCCTGAGCAAGAGCATTAGTATTTAGTCCCTACAGATCTGAGTGTGTGGCGTAAGCCCATAACTGATTGAGCGTAGGGATAAGCTCAGATCGTAAAAAAAACAAAAAGAAAAACTAACAATCGCTCGCTCGCAAAATAACGAATTTTTCGTCCGAATAAACAGCTTCTTGTATACGGGGACGGCGCTGTGATGCCGAGCACGCTAAGAATTCTCGAGCCGGGATTGAAGTACGCCGTAACGGTGAGCATATTCGAGAGGGTGCGATACGGAAGATTAATCCTCGTCATGGATAGAGACTTCTGCGCGGACCCCGCGAATAATCGCTTCACGAGGACAGAAAACTCCAGCCTCTTCATACACTTCGGCGAGTCGTTTTTTTTTTTCTTTTTAAAGCATTCGAAAATAACCGCCTTGTAAGAAAAAAAAGAAGAAAATTTTTTTCTTTGCCTGCACAGATAGGAGGAGCGTGTTCGTGGACCTGCGGTCCCACGTGCCCGAGAAGCTCCTTCAGATAAACAGCGAAACGAGGACCGTAATGGCTACGAACAGCGACAAGTACTTGAAGATGTATCTGTACTTCACCGAGCCCGTGATGAACTCGTCGGCCGAGATCTTGGGTGCGCTCAATACGAGCCGTGGCTCGCTCGTCCCCATAGACGGGGACAACCTTGGGAGCCGAAGATTTGGCTATCAGGTCGTTTTATTACCACAAGATTTATCTGTCATAACGATTGTAACTGTTGAGATTCTAAGTTAAGGCTTTGTCCCACATCGATTAATTGAAGCTCTTCAAGGCGCTATAATATAAGAAGCTTTTTCTCCTTCTATCACCAATTATGTTTAGGAAAAGACCCATCAATCTTCTAATAGTAACTCCTTTTTTTTTTGCATTATTGCAGGTCACGGATGTATCAGAGCTGGCGATTGTGACCGTGAGCCTACACTCCGACTTGGTAATAAGCAGACAAGGGACGCCTATTGCGCCAGTCTCTCCTATTACGTTCCTCTACGGTATGCGATCTTATTGCATGGAGGAGAAGCCGACGGACGGAGATAGCTTACTTACGGGTTTTTTCTGTTTATTTTTCTATATTTAGATTCTCAGAGGCCGACGGTGAGGTTGAGCACGACGTGCAATATGAGGACGAGGGAGAAGAGTATATACGTACTGATCAGATTCGTGAAGCCCGTTTTTGGGTTTAACTCTTCTCACGTGTCACTATCGGGCGGATATTTGCTCGAGTAAGTAAGCTCTCCATCGGTCGATCGACGAATATTCTTTGTTTGAATACATCGTAAACGTAATAGAAAGCGCATTTTTTTCAGCTTCGATGAGATGAGCAGAAGCAGCTACAGAGTGCGGATAAGGGCCGATTCGGGCCCCATATCCGTGTACATACCCGAAAACATCACGACGGACGTTTCCGGAAATGGAAACGAACCCTCCAACACGCTTCAGTTGCGACAGTGTACGTGAAAAATTACCTTCGAGAAAGACGAAAACGAACGTTAACACAATTTTTTTTTTAATTTTTCAATGCAGACTCAGTGCCCGTCGAATCTCGGGTGATCTCATTCTTCGCAACTGCTGCTATAGCGGCGACGGCTCTAACTTCGGCGTTCTTAACCATATCGACGGCCGGCTTATTATCCGTGGGAGCTTTCGCCCGGCCGAGCTCGATCTTAACCTCCGATCCCGCAAGAAGCCTTTTTGTAATAATCCCAATTTTTTCCCACTCATACGCTCGTAATAATAATCATCGTAACCGAAAGTTAACGTAAGTTTTTCGTTTTTTACGACAGAGAATCATATCGCACGTCCAAGTCTTCGCACTATCGCGCTGGCTAGCAGTGACGCTGCCCGTCGAATATTACGAGCTCGCAAGAGGCCTTCAATGGAGCATACCGTACCTTAACCTCCCATGGGAAAAGGAAGATTCCCACGCATCTACGGCGGGCCCGAGTTCGCCTAAAGAACGATTCGTACGTATTTCTGAGGTAAACAGCGCTGATTCGAGCGGCGGAAAAGTTTTCGGACTTCCCTTAACGCCTTTGGAGTACGCTTCGTATTTCGAGGTGAGCCGCAATTACGATTATATTTTTGTCCGGCGTTTCTCTCTATTTTGAACTGATGTTTTATTACTCGGACAGAGCCAGAATATGTTGCCAGAAGCCGAGTATATCTTGGACCCACAAAGCTCGCGCGGGTGAGTGCGTGCCTAAAAGAAAATATTGAAAAAAAAAAAGAAAAAGAAATCTTACAGGCGATTTCGATCTTCGAACGAAACGTTCTTTGTTTTTTATTGCAGGTGGAGAGATTTCAGGCGAAGCATGTTTTGGCTGGCCGTAATAAGCGGCGGTTTGATACTTTCTCACGCCTTACTCCTTCTGATACTCAGACTGAAGAAGCATAATAAGAAGAGAAGCAAAGCTACGGCGCGCTCATATTCCCGAGATTCGAAATCTTCCTCCTACTGCTCGCACTCCCTTGCTTGTGCTTGGCAGCTTCCGCGGTACTCAAAGGTACTCAAAAAAAGAAAAAGAAAAAAAAAAAAAAGCGACCCCATTTTTTATTACAGCGTAACGACGACTGATCACTTCTCCGTTACACTTTTAAGGCGAAACGTCTTCAGGCAAGGTCGTCGGCGTACTCATGTACAGCTTCGTCTCCTTCCTCCTCCTATTTCTGCTGCTATTCCTCACTTTGGGGATAACTTTCGGCAAACTCCTTCAGTACAAGGAAGTCCACAAAGAAGGCAAGAGATTCCACTGGTACCAAGAGCTCGTCCGCGTAACGCTGGGGCCCGGCAAACGAGGGCAATGGACGTGGAAAAATCAAGAAAATCAGCATTTTCTGACAATCTTAGGCCCTCTGTTCGAAGATTTGCGGGGCCCGCCGAAGTACATGCTGTCCCAAATCTCGGGCGGCGGCGGCACTTTTAACAAAACCGACGATCGAATCATAGCCTCGGACGACGAGACTGAAGACGCCGAGGCGCCGTGCGTGCAGAAACTGTTCGGCATTCTTAGGATTTATTACACGCTGATCGACTGCGCAAAGCGGGCCTGCCTGGGTCGTTGGCGGGCGGGTATGCCCACGATTGGTCCACGAAAAAGCCCGCCGTGGTCCTCCTCTGCTTAGCCTCCCTTCAGCTCTTCTTCATGGTTTTGAAGAAGCCCTTCGTAAAGAAGAAGGTTCAGCTCACGGAGATCATCTCGGTCGCCTCCGAAGTAGCTATATTCGCGCTTTGCGTACTTTTCCTGGAAAGGGATTTCTCGCCGGGCGGAGAGAGAAATCTCGGGATTGTAATGATTTCGATCTTCTCGGCCTTCTTTTCGGCGCAGATGGCGAACGAGTGGTACGCTCTCTATGCCCAGGTGAAGCAGCTCGATCCAATTACGGGCTCTTTCCTTCGCGGGCTCGAAACGGGCCTCGTCGGGCTTTTCGTGTTCTTCCTTCCTCGGAGCTTGTCGAAGAGGTTCGAAAAGAGATTCCCTATCAATAGCGGCGAAACGACGACTGCTTCGACTGCTTTGGGGGATAGGAATAGGAGCTCGGGCGAGGCTAAACCGTGGTTAAGGCAGATCAGAGAGATTGCAAGGGCAAGCTTTGGGAGAGAAGGAGGAACGCCGTCGACGGGCGAGGCGTCGACTAGCTATAATAGGCAGAGTAAGTGGAGCGGGTTTTGGAGGAATAAGAGGAGCGGGAGTTCCTCGGCGTCTATCTCTGCTTCGACTTCTTCGGATTATAAGGCGAGGCCGAGGGGTTTGTACAAAGAGCTCGAAGAGATTTTCGCGTCCTCGTCTAAGTGAGTCGATTTAACCGTATACGGTGATGTAAGTTAAGTCGCACGATTGAATCGTTTGACGAAGAGTTGAAGAAAGTGGTTATTGAGCAAATCACATAACTTTATTACACGGTTCTTAACTTAACTGTCATAACTGCGCTTTTCGGGGAGGGTAAGAAACCTTTTGAACCACAGAGCGGAACGCTTAGGGTAACGTCTCAGAAGCCCGTCGGCGTAGTCCACGTAGTTCAGCCCGAATCGAACCGAAAACCCGCAATTCCACTCGAAATTATCGATCAGCGCCCATACGAAATATCCCTTCACGTTAACACCGTCTTCCCTGCAACGTCGTTCGCCTCGTAAACTGAATATATATATATATATATATATAGAGAGAGAGAGAGAGAGAGAGATTCAGCTCACTTGATTGATCGGTGCAGACAACATAGATGATTTTTAATGTAAACCTTCCTCGTCTCATCTTTAAGTGCATCGGAGATCTTCAGCGCGTCGTTTCTTTCCTCGTCGACTCCTATTAGCAGACGATAGAGAGATTCGTAAGCGTAAAACGTCAACCGTCCGAATTATTTTACGCGCACACTCTCACCGTTCTCTGTGATGTACACTAACGGATCGTTATATCTTTCCTTTATGTATCTCAGAATCTCCCTGAGTCCCCTCGGATAAATGTATATTATGCTCGACTCTCGCCCTTGTTCTCCTATAGCCGTACCGTTTCTTTCCCCTGCGCATTCGGTGTAAATATGCACAGACGTATTAAGACGTAAATACATGCGTTGCGTTATAGAAAAAGATTTTTGCCACCTGTGATTTCGATCTCAGGGTCGGTGATGAAGCTAAAGGCAGACGACGAGTTTGAGTTCGGTTTATGTAAGGCGTACATGGCTCCGTAATAATTCAATCCGATGAAGTCGAACGACCCTTTTACCACGTTTCTTTCCTCTTCGGCGAAAACGGGCAATCTCGCTCCGACCCGTATCCTCATGCTCCGCGGGTATTCGCCCTGCGTTAATGGATCCAAGAACCTGATAAAAATCATGTTGGAAATAAAATATATAACTTTTCGAAACGCATTTCATGCTTAAGCGTTTAGGTGAATTGGTCATCCAACAGATCAGAAGCAACCACAAATCTGAGTAGAAAAGTAACAAAACTAACCACCCGAGCGTGAAATCAAAGGCTCGTTCTCGCGCCTCGAGATTCTCATCTCTCTCGTCGTACGGTTCGAACCAGTTTGAGGAGAGCGTTATTCCGACCTTCCCATTTTGTAATGCCTGGCGTGCAGATTATTGCTATAAACATCTTAAATTCAAATCGATAGACTTTTTCAAGAATTTAAACCATAACAAACCTGATACTTTTTTCTGTACAATTCGACGATAGAAGTGTGAGCGAGGAGCTGATTGTGCGCCACGATATATGGCTCGAAAGCCGAGTCGCCCCCCGTGCACCTAAGGTCGCCTTGCCAGCCCGAGCACCGAGCCGGCGCCAGCAAGCCCAAGGCATAACCGTAGGCGCTGAAGGTCCACGGGTCGTTTACAGTGATCCAATGCTTAACACGGTCGCCGAATTCTCTAAATAGTACGTCCGCAAAGTCTGCGGCGTCGCGCCTGGTCGTATTTTTTTTTTTAAAAATAAATTAGCAAGAAAAAGAAAAAAGCGCGCCGAGACGAAGAATGTGTTCTCTTACGCGATTTGAGCGCTTAAGAATCCGCCGTACGAATCTTGCAAGGCCTGGGGAAGGTCGAAGTGGAGAATGGTGACGAAGGGATGTACGCCTTTGCTTAGAAGCTCGTCGATGAGATCGTTGTAGTAATTTATCCCGGCTTGGTTTACGCCCGAGGCGATCTTTCCACCTGAAATTCAGCCGAGGAAATAAAAAAAGGATTAAAAAAAAAGTCCGTGAAGGCGAAGAACGAAGAGTCGAATCGTCCCACCTGGTAATATCCTCGACCACGATATCGATATTCGATAGGAGTCGAGCCCCAAGTCTTTAGCGATTCTAACGTCTTCCTACGTAAAAAAAAAACGATAATCGAACTGCTGATTTTACACAAAAGTCGACATATAATTCTGAGATCGCATTCTCAAACCTTGTAGAGATGGTACGAATCTGTCGCTACGTTTCCATTACTGCGATCAACCATCTTGTCTGAAATCAACCATGGATGAATATTACTTTGAGATTAAGAAGAAGAAGAAGAAGAAGAAGAAGAAGAAGAAGAAGAAGAAGAAGAAGAAGAAGAAGAAGAAGAAGAAGAAGACGAAAGCCTAACTACACAGATTAGACAGTTGTGTAATAAAACCTGGATGCATATGTGTGAAATTATCCCACATGCTTTGGCCTTTTCCATCTTCATCGAAGCCGCCTTCGCACTAGCCGGAAAATATGTAAGAAAAAGAACAATAAAGTAAAATCGAGATGAGAATGTCATGCTTTCTTATGGTCATTATATAAAGAACCTGATAAGCAGACGAAGCAGCGCCGAAAATAAATCCCGCCGGGAAATTTTCGCGGCTGATCGGTTCATCACCGCAGTTACAGTTTGATCCATTGCTGTCAGCTAAATAATATACAAAGAAAAGAATAAACTTAAAGAACCACCAAATGATGAGTCGTACTGAAAGAAAAGCCATGGGAGAAGCTATTTTCTCAGGATATTCTTACATATGATTGTGATATGGTGAGTCTGGTTATTATATTATCGTCTGCGTCGTAGAAAGGCTTGTCGGTGTATTATTGTGTCGTAGTGAAGTAGTAGTTGCAACTAAACCTCGTGAGCTGTGATACAGCGAATAATGTCATGTTGATTAATCCTCCTTAAAAGTATGCTATAAACAAAATGCAAAAGCCAAGCTTAGCACCAATCATTCCCATCCCATTTTTCTGAATAATTCTTTATGATCGGTTTGATACAAACTTCATTGTTGTAATAGGGACATAATCTTTGCTCTTTCGAAAGTTTCTTGCTGCATGGATGAAGGGAGATGATGATTGCTATGCTATATGATTTGCGGACGCTGGACGTGATTGAACGAAGATGGAGGACATATTTATAATTCCGAAAGTTATAAGGGTTATTTGCAAATAAGGCAGGACAGGAAACAGAGAGGCGATATTTTTATTTCCACAAATCACAATATATGAAGATTGAAGATGTTGATGGTATATCATATCATATGGCATATCCTTCCAAAACTAGGCACATCGAGTTATCCTAATTCCTTCAATTCGATTACGAACTCAGTTCTATCTGAAACGTCGACTGCAATCCCAGTTCCGCCGTCATCATGGCCGTAGCCAACGCTTGGGCAACAGGCCGCGCCGCCGTTCCCCCTCCTGAGCTTCGCCGACAGTCTTCGAGTCTCGGCATGAAACCCTCGTTGAAGCTGTCCCACAAAAATATTCCCAGGAGGAACAAGAACTATAAGCTGTTCTGTCAGTGTAGCAACCATGGCGAGGAGAATTACAGCAATACCATGAGTTCTTGCCCTGATTCTTATTCTTGGAATTGTTCGGCTTCTTCGTCTGATTGGGATTGGAATAGGTGGTCGAGATATTTTTCTGAGATTGAACAGGCTGAGAATTATGCATCTGTTTTGAAGGTTGGAACTTTATTACCGTGTTTCCACTCGTTTTATTGATTTCTCCGAGTAAAATTATGTATGTCAAATTCTTAGGATTTCAATGAGTAATCCTTTATCGAAGTTATTAAATGTAATTTGCAGTTTCAATTGGAAGATGCAATAGAGAAGGAAGACTTTGAGGAAGCAGCTAAATTAAAAGTAGCCATTGCAGAGGCCACATCGAAAGACAGTGTTGCTGAAATAATGTCTATGTTGAAGGTATTATTTACTTGGGACTTTAAGTTGTGTCATGGTTCATAAATCTATAAGTTTCTAAAACTTTCGGTGATTTTTCATTTCACAGAAATCAGTTGATGAAGAACGCTATCACGATGCTTCGAGGTTATGCCAAAGTACGGGAAGTGGGCTGGTGAGTCATAAATGCAAGTGTGATGTTTCTTTTGTTGTTGTAATGGAATGATGATTTAACCTTGTCTGTTCTTCTTCTAGTTTTTACTAAAAATTAGAATTGTATGATATTTTACTCACCGTGTAACTGCAGGTTGGATGGTGGGTTGGCTATTGTAAGGATTCAAATGATCCGTTTGGGAGATTAGTGCGGATTACACCAGGAATGGGAAGATTTATTGCAAAAAGTTACAGTCCAAGGTTAGATTCAAACTCAAAGCATTAAGATTTTCTTAAACTTGATGAAGAGATTGAAGAATGATATTACATTCCTAACATAGAACCTTCATCACTCTGTTGATTATTTCAGGCAGCTTGTTGCATCATCTCCTGGAACTCCTCTCTTTGAAATTTTTGTGGTTAAAGAAGCTGATCACACATATAATATGCAGGTGATTACTTTTGTCACTTCGTAGCAACCCTTAGAATTTCTATCTTGAATGTTTTAGACTCAGAATTCTCAGTCTCTCGAACATTTCAAAAACTTTGATATACATATGTCGCATAATGGATGCTTTGGTTAGGACAGATCTATAGACCTGCAATTGCTCTCTGTTTTTGTTGAGAATATAGGTATAAGATTCTTATGATCGCTTACCTATGAAGGTTGTGTTTCTAAAACAAAACAAAGCAAATGTGCCAAATTCAAGTTCTTCGCTGGATAAATCTGCCACCAAGGGCCCATCAACTGGCGAGGCTAACAGTGAGGCTGTGGATGGCGTTAAACTTGAGGAAAGCGAAGTGGAGAAAAGCGAAGGGAAGAGCATTGACTTAGAAGAAGCTGCCGAAGAGGGAATAAAAAGCGTTATAAACTTCCTTAAAGAAAGAATCCCTGAACTGAAAGTGAAAGTGATGAAAGTCGACGCTCCTGAGAATATAACGGAAGAAACGATAAAGCAGTTTGCAGAGGAAGATGTCGAGAGCTCAACAGATGATGACAGCGAAGAAGAAATCAGTGATCAAGTTTCAGCAGATGAAGATGGAGACACGTTAGAAGATGAGAACAATTTAGACATGAAACTGTACATTGGAGGTGTTTTGCATAATAAAGAGGATACTACGAAGGAGGATTACGTTCGTGTCCCCGCTGGCATGGAAAGTATCGAAAAGGATTCTTTTGTGCTTCATATCCCAAAGAGGTATCAAGATAATGAATCCGAAGAGAAAGTTGCTGCTAAAGTAGAAGTGGCGGCTATAGCTTCACAAGGTGTTTCTGAACTAATGCCTCCCGAGGTTGCCAAGGCATTTTTGGGCTCAGACAAAGTTTCTCCAAAGGTAATAAGTTCGATTAACAGATGAAGCTTGTAATATGCTTCTTCTTGTGAGTTGGAGCTGAGATGAAAGCTCTTTGCACATTTTCTTACATATTTGATTTGTGATTGTATATAGATCGCCAAAGATGTGCGTGAAATAGTAAAGCTTGCTGTGAATCAAGCACAGAGAAGGAGTAGATTATCCGAGTACACAAATTTTAAACGTATTATCACCTCCAAGGGCGATTTGGACCCATTCGAAGGTGAGTTCATTAGCATGCATGGAGTGGATTAAGCGTAAATGACATCTACATCGCTTTTATGACGCATAACTTGTTACTGCAGGTCTATATGTCGGTGCTTTTGGCCCTTATGGTACTGAAGTTGTACAGTTAAAACGCAAATATGGTAATTGGAACGCGAATAGCGATGGCATTTCCTCTGAAATGGAGTTCTTTGAGTACGTCGAAGCAGTTAAACTAACAGGCGATTTAAATGTCCCTGCTGGTCAGGTTTGTAGCTTTTTCTTTTGTTCTTTTTTTTTTTTTTCCTTTTTGCAGTTGCCCGATATTTGGACGAATTCGTGCTGATATTGCCTATTACATGTCTTCCCAGGTTACATTTCGTGCTAGAATTGGGAAGGCTAACCGTCTTAGCAGTCGAGGATTGTACCCGCCCGAGCTTGGAGTGGTATTCTCCCTCTCTCTCTCTCTCTCTGACTTACAGAGACCTTGTAATAATAGTCAGTTTGAGAGTGATGATAAGCTAACCTTGGAATTCACAAACTTTCTGTACTAAAATATTATCTAGTACTAACAAATTTCTAGAAATAGTCTTAATCTCTTAGACTGCGATTTTGCTTGCAACTGAAATCACATCAACCGTTTATTTTTTTTCTCTGTAAAAGGTTGCTAGTTACAAAGGGCAGGGAAGAATAGCAGAAGTAGGGTTCAAGAATCCCAAGTGGGTCGAGGGCGAACTTCTTCAGTTAAACGGAAAGGTATACTATTAACCTAGGATTGAATAAGACTTTCTAGAACCATTTTTTTACTTGTTTTTCGATTTTTATAGCTTTATATTATTCGTGCATTACTTGTTCAACTAGGGTTTGGGGCCTTACGTCAAAGGAGCAGACCTCGGTTTCCTTTACGTTGTCCCCGAACAAAGCTTTCTCGTGCTTTTCAACCGCCTGAAACTGCCCGAGTGAATCAAATCCAACCATGGTTAAGAAGCCGTGGAAGCATAGAGGAATAAAATTTTGATATTTCTGTGAGTCGATCGAACTTCTTTTATATGTAGACAAGACAAGACCTATTTATTACCAGAAGTTGTTTCTTACACTGTATTGCATGAGGTAATAAAAACTTATAACTACTGCTTATAGCTTTGCTGTGAGATAACGATATTCTCTGCATGTAATAAATCGTCAGATTGCCTTGTTTTGTTGTGAATTTTGCTGCTAGTTTGAAGACAATAATTGAAGTCTTGTAAAAAGCACGGCGGGGCTTTTTTTTTTTCTCACCATATGGAAAGCACTTGGAAAAGATTTGTGGAGTTCCTTTTTGGCTTTTGACCTCTGAGATATGTATTAATTACAAACTTCACTAACTTGCTAGAAATCAAAAAAGCTAAGAAATAATTGAACGTGTCACATCTCTATAATGAGCGAGGAATTTGCATGACATGCACACGAAAACTATTGCGGGAGGTACAATAATGTAAAAAAGAAAGTGATTTTATCACTTTCATTGGTATTTTTGTCCGTGTGTCTCTTTACTTTATGGATTGTCAAAAAGGGGTTTGTTTAGTTTTCCATTTTTAATTCTTGAGTAGGTGATAATTAGTGTAGTGGGAATATGATATGTTGCGTCGTTGGACATGCTTCGAGTGTGGGTTAAAAGTGACCTGAAAGCTAGATGAGATAATTTGGTCCATGTTACAAGTATATTATAAAGTGATGGAGGCTTTCATTTCAATAATGAAAAATATAATATAATAAAATACAATTATTTTTCCATCAACGACGCATATTGCATGAACGCTCGTTACGACGTCTCACGACAGCCAATTTCTACTACCACGTAAGGAATCGTCGATACAGCAAAAGATTCGCCTAAACCCAAACTCGTTAGTTCCACCACACTGGAATGGCCAATCAGAACGTTCCACGTCAGCGAACTTCTCCAGACTACCGTGTTCTTCCCGCATCTTATAATAGCTCCTTAAGGAGAGAAAAAACATGATTTTTAATCTTTCCTAATCAAAAGCAGATCAATCACACGGCACTTGCGAACTTTAATCCCAACAAAATTCGAAATCTCTATTCTTTCCTTTTTCCCACTGCTTACTTCCTCAGATTTTGTCGACTGAATGCGTATGTGTTGAAGTTCGTCGTTGTTTCTCCTTTAAATTCAATGGAATCAAAGGCAGACGCAGACAATCCCAGCAGCGTTAACGGTAAGCGAACCTTGCGGAGAAACAGCAACAGCCACCTGTCAATTTCCGACACAGAGTCCACGGCGAGTCAAGTCGATTCATGGCACTCGCCGCTGAGATTCGAGTCGCCTCTCCGCTCAGACGATCCTTCTTTCCAGCTAGAAAACGATAGTTCAAACAACAACGGCAGTGGCAAATCCCTCGTCGCCGTAGACAAGGGCTTCTCCCCCGGGAAATCCAGCTTTCCGGCCAATTCTCCGACCAACGGAGTCCGAGGATGGAGGCCCTGGCCCAAGAGAGAAAAGCTCATTTGGGAAAACCACGACTCGACGCCCACCCCGCCGGAGACCCCGCCGGCTCCGGTTCCGGCACCGAAGTCGATTCCCGGCGGGAAGGGTGGTCGGAGAGGGGATGTTGGGCCTCAAGGAAGGGGTCCTTCAGAGATGGGGGCGAATAGGATGGTGCAGCACGATGCGGGAACAGAGGTGAGGAAGGTGGTGGGGAGCAGTGGCGGAGGGCGACTGGAAGAGGGATACCGCGGCGGCGGAGATGAGGCTCCGGCGCGGCGGCACGAGGATGCAGCCACCGGGGCGGCTTTGGGATTGAGGGTTTTGGAGGTAGCGGTCTGTTTGATCTCCTTCTCTGTTATGGCGGCAGATAAAACACAGGGATGGAGCGGCGATTCGTTCGATCGGTATAAGGAATATCGGTAAAGATCTTTTCAATAATTTCTATTGAACACATCCCTTTGTTGTTTCCTCAGTTAAGATTGTTCGTTCGTCATTGGTTGTCGAAGAAGATTCGATTCGCTGTAGTATTAGTGCTAAAGCTGGGTTAGAATTGATTCATAGTCTCTTACAAAGTTCTGAGATATGTCCCCTATTCTATGCATCACACATTTGAAGCTGACATCAATTGCTTTCTTGATTCAGTCTGTAATTCTTGCAATTTGCTGCCACTTTATATGCTTCTCCACTGAAGTTATTCGTCTTACTATTCGACAACTGATCCTACTTTAACCTCACAATCATATATACTCACTCAGTTAGAAAACTTTATGTCCATGCAGGTATTGTCTAGCTGTGAACATCATAGGATTTGTATACTCTGCTTTCCAAGCCTTTGATCTATCTTATCACTTGGGCACTCGAAAGCATCTCATCTCTCGCCGTTCACGCCACGGTTTTTCCTTCACAATGGATCAGGTAAATTAACAGTTTCATCCCATAATTAGCTATACAGTGGGCTATGGGAAAATGTAAATGATCAACTGAGTATCGTTGTAAATCGCAGATTCTTGCATATCTCTTGATGTCTGCATCTTCCTCAGCGGCCACAAGGGTCGACGATTGGATAACGAATTGGGGGAAAGATGAGTTCACCATAATGGCGAGCGCTTCGATTGCCATGTCGTTCTTGGCTTTTCTTGCGTTCGCATTGAGCTCTCTCATATCTGGCTACAACCTTTGCAGCCGTGATTGAATTGAATTGAGTGAATAATTTGCTTGTCTTGATCTTGGTCGAGTTCTTGTATATTTATTGATGAGATTTTCGATATCTATGTAGAATTATAGTTTTAAATGATTACAAGCAAAGGTCATACATACATTGTACTGCAATTGACGGAACTGAAAATATGGAGGGCTGTTGCGGTATAAAACTAAATGAGGGTGTTAATGTAATAATTCGACATTTTGCGGGTGTTAACTGTAATTTACTGAGAAACGAAAAGCTTCCCAAATCGTGCAACGAAGGAAGAATGTGAATTTTAAGGAATACCATATTTTCAAAAGGGGTAAAAATGTCATTTTCTCGGATTGGCCGACTCGCTCGCTCTTTCCAGCGGCATCGTCGCCGGTCCGGCGGCAATGTTTCGCGTCTCAGCTCCGTGAGCCGCGGACTATTGTCTCAATCTCATCAGAAGCCTTGTGGTGCCTTCGAATTTTATAGAAATTCTCAGTGCGCTGATCAGTTCTATGTTTTGTCTGGTTCGAGACCGTCAATCGGAATCTACCACGGGCTTGTTAGATTTTCAACTGTAGCTTCAGAAGAAAAGGAAGGAAATTCGAAGTCGTCTACTGGAGCTAAACTCGTTGATCGTACTTGGATTGATGAGTATTTGCCTGAAAAGGTTAGGCCTTATGCGAAGCTGGCGAGGCTTGATAGGCCTATCGGCACATGGCTTCTGGCGTGGCCGTGCATGTGGTGAGCTTCTTAGCTTTCTTTTTACCCTGTTGCTTTTTTTTATGAGAGCTGAGCCTTCTTTGATTTCGTTTAATGTTAATAAGCCAAGGTATTTATTAGAAATCGAGGGGTCCTTCCTAAAGCCAATTGGTAATAGGAGGAGAAAGCCTCTTATATATATACTAGTTTCAAGAGCTTGAATTATTTGATGTGGGACGAAACCCACTTAGAATCTCAACAGTATTGATGCTTAAAATTAAAACTTCACCAAGCTGCTAGATTCAGTTCAATCTGTGATTAACATGGATGCATAGGGTGAGCTAACGAAAAGAGTCATTTTTCCTGCGTAAGAAATGTAAATAGAATATAGGTAGGGCTGAGTTATCAATGCAAAAATTTTGGGAAGTTCTGAGATTGGTTATTAGGATGCTTATGTTTTGTCTTATTATTAGGCCGGTGATTATTATTAATATTTTGGCCTTTGTTGCAGGTCGATTTCAATGGCGGGAGCACCAGGGAGTATCCCTGATCTTAAGTTGATGATGCTTTTTGGTACAGGTGCATTACTTCTGCGTGGTGCAGGTTGTACAGTGAATGATCTACTTGATCGTGATATCGATACTAAGGTAAATGGAGAATATTGCAGTATGCCTACTGATAATGGTGTTTTCTGTGCTTGTAATTCTAGCAAATATTCTGGTTTTTTTTTTCACTCTTGTTGACAATGTTCATTTTTGCCTT
Source organism: Craterostigma plantagineum (assembly GCA_027422505.1). NCBI lineage: Eukaryota > Viridiplantae > Streptophyta > Magnoliopsida > Lamiales > Linderniaceae > Craterostigma > Craterostigma plantagineum. The sequence continues at coordinate 2,436,447 of JAPQWV010000005.1, forward strand.
CTAGGTCATGTGATTCCATCTCTTTTATTTTGGATGCACCACTTTGGATGTTGATTCTTGCGTGATTCATTAGATTTTGATAGCTTAATATGATATAGGTAGAGAGGACAATGCTGAGGCCGATAGCTAGTGGTGTTTTGACACCGTTTCAAGGACTATGTTTTCTTGGCTTTCAGCTACTTTTGGGGTTGGGAATCCTTCTACAGCTAAATAACTACAGGTTTATACCCATTCTTTGCTGCATAATCCTAGAACGCATGTTTCATTTTATAAAAGCTAAAATGTTATGGCAGTTACTATTTCCTGGTTCTTATCGTGGAGAAATGGAGGCATTTAGCAAATAACCAAATGAGTTAAAATTTGATTCGCATAACATTTGCAGTATCATTTTGGGAGCTTCATCATTGATGCTCGTCTTTACATATCCTCTCATGAAGAGACTGACTTTTTGGGTATATATTCTTACCAGCATATCTCTTTATTTGACTTGCATAACCTTCTATATGATCAACTGATGTGTCTGCAACTGATCCATCTATTTCCAACTGATCCATCTATTTCCATCGTTGATAAGCACACAATGAGAGTGATTCTATCAACTGATCCATCTATTTCCAAACTGGCTTCGATCAACTAATGTGTCTGCAATTGTATATGTGCGAATTCAGCCTCAGGCATACCTTGGCTTGACCTTCAATTGGGGTGCTTTGCTTGGTTGGGCTGCTGTTAGAGGAAGCCTTGATCCTTCAATTGTTCTACCCCTTTATGCTTCTGGCGTATTTTGGACGCTCGTATATGATACAATTTACGCCCATCAGGTACATACTTCAGATTCAGAATTCTTATCCCCAGCACCACAGCCGACATGTCAGATGTTTATGCTTTCAGGACAAAGAAGACGATGTGAAAGTAGGTGTCAAATCAACGGCATTGAGATTTGGGGATTCGACGAAACAATGGATCAGCGGGTTTGGATTAGCGTGTATCGGTAGCCTTGGTGTCAGTGGATATAATGCCAATCTTGGTATGTTTATATGCGTTTGGTTGACCATTTAAACTTTCCAAACTTTTTGCTCGTCCCTTTTATGCACCGTTATAATCGTGCCCTCATGGCGGTTCAGGGTGGCCTTACTACGCGTTCTTGATGGCTGCTTCTTCACAATTAGCTTGGCAGATATGGACTGTCGACCTTTCAAGTCGTGCTGATTGCAACAGAAAGTAAGCGATTTTTAAAGTTTTATATCATTTATGGCCCAACTTATTTTGTCAATTTTTATTCAGATTTACTATAGCACACACTTCCATACCCACATCTAACTATTACAATCATCCTGCTAGTAAGCTGATGACTTAAAGTCTTTTTTTTTTTTTGGCCTTCAGATTCGTCTCCAACAAGTGGTTTGGCGCAATTGTTTTCAGTGGCATTTTATTGGGAAGACTCTTGCCTTCTTGAACACGTTCTTCATTTTCGTGCTATATCTACACTTGTGATTTGACCAAGTGCTCTCTCATTTCAGCAGCTGAGAGTAGGAAGTTTTAAAACACATTGTTGTAGAATAACAATACTACCGAGCGAATTCATGGCGGTGACGGGCACGTGAAAACAAACATCCCATTGGTGATATTGCTATAGCCATACGATTTTCGTATTTCATTTTCAACAATAGGAGCAATCTGCAGGTGATGAAAGTTAGTTTTCTTCATTTAAACTTACAATAGTCTATCATTTGATGATTAATGTTTTTCCCCTCTGTTATTCTTTCTTTATGGTAAATGTCATTATCCGTGTTGGTTATAATCTGGGAAATCCCTCTTCTTTGCTATTTATTCGTTGCTGCGAAGATAAATAAATGAACAATAAATAGCAGGCAGTACGTTAGGTTAGGAGAGGACCACACGTAAGACAAGTTCGACAACACACATAGATAGGGTGAGCTGAGAGACGTGCATTGGTCTTTTTCCTTCCTAACAAACACAAAAACAAAGTCATGTGATGTGAGGAGGTTATCCATCATCACCCATGTTACTCGAAAAAAGTCACTAGTTTGCCAAATTTTTCCTTATTATTTTCTTTCTTCGAGGTATCTCCCTCGCTCCTACTAAGTTCAACCTAACTGTCTGTTTTTCCTTTGTATATGTGTTTCGTCCAAAGTCGTAGAATTTTAACCCATGACTTCTGTGGAAGATATTATGACCGACCACTTAGAAATATATATTATATATTATATATATATATATATTGTAACACATACATATATCATTATCTAAGACTCAACCACCGCTTTCGTTATACGTTGGAAAATATGTTCTACATTAAAAAAAAATTATTTATTTGCAACTCGGGTTATTACCACTCAATCGGTAAATTTGTGTTAACCATACAGGACTGATCGATCTGAAGGTCAGTTGAGCATGTCTCGAAATTAATATTCTCAGTAGAATTCCAACTTAAAAAAAAAAAAAAATTGTCTTTTTTCTATTTTATTTCTAGCAGAAACAAAAAACATGTTAAAGCAATAATGGCGATCTATTCCCCGTATGTGCGAACCGACACAGAAGATATGGCCGTACTATTACCGTATTGTGATCAGTTTTGCACATGGCCCCCCTCTGCCTTCTACTTACTTATTTATTTCTGCTTTTTTTTCCGTATTTTCTTTTTATAAATCAAAGTACGAAGGTAATTCATGAATAGTTGTGCAAGCAAATAAACGACAAGAGATTCCTTCACGTTGCATTTCAGTTTTTCGACAGTTAGATGACCTCTGTCGTCAACCACTTAATCTATCTATCCTTTTTTTAATTTAATTTTTCTTGAATAAAACAATGAGGGGCTCCTCAATGTATTATGAGTTTCGTGAGAATTACGTGTCGATAAACATTATTCCAATCCAACAATAACAAAACAAAAATGCATAAAGTTGGATGGGATGGGAGTGGGATGAGATAAGGTCGAGTTTATTTAAAATACTATTAAACAAGCTCATTATTGTAGTTTTTATTGCACATTTAGCCTTGTCTAATCACATTAGAGCATATTAACAAACTATATTAATCGGTGCGAAGATAAGATAAATCTTTGCAAGTTTTATTTTGAACTGTTGATCGTATACGGTGGATACGGTACAGTACACATTGGCATTGCTGTCCCTTTGAAAGTTAGTGGGACCACTACTAATTGATGCCATATTTAATTAATTTATTGTTATTTTTTGGTTGTATGTATAATTTTATATTTAGACTAGTGTGGCATGCCATGCCCCATGCACGTGCCCATTAATGGTCCTCTGATTTCTTAAAAAATATTACGATGACAGAATTGCCCTTATCCGATCAATGTCATAAATTTAATATTTCGCCAAATCAATAAAAAGGGCTATATGTCCCAACATTGTTATGAAGCTAAATCATATAGAAAGCAAAGTAAAAGCTAGGGAAAAGAACCCTTATCTCATCTTATCCGCAAAAGGGTAGACATGCCTCTAAAAAATCAACGTATGCAATGTATATACCATGAGAGTTGAAATTATTACATGTAGGTAAGTTGAAGCTGCTTACACAAGAACAAAGTTTCTATCTTGTATTAAATTCCCGGATAAGCCTCTAAAGTTTGGCACACCTATATATGCTTAATTATGCATGTCTTCAATTAATAGAGAAGTAGATAATTGAACAGTTAATTTTGTTTTGAAGTAAATCCAACTTCAATTAGGGGGGTAAAACAGGCAATAACGATGATATTTAGAATAATAGTAGATATTACACTGCATAGGTATTTATCTTAATTATTCAAAGAATAATTGTGAAATTTGAGGTCATAAACAGTTTGACAGCCGCATGTCTCCACCGAAGTGGATCTTCGCACGTTATGAATCTTTAATGCTCTCTTTCTCTCTCAATCTCTCTTCTAAAAAAAAACTCACGCCTAGTTCTTCGCACCTCTTCATGAATCTTTGACCGACTTTGTCCATTTATCGCCTGTTGTTTCTCTCTGGCTTGTAAGAAGCTTGTGTTTTCACTTCTCCCTTAGATTGAATCTCTTTCATTTCTTGATCTTGCTTTGGCATTCGTGAAATAAATGGGAAGTTCATATGCTAATGTGTTCTCTGATATCAATCTCCTCAGATGACGTTGAGAAAGATGAAATCTTTCGACAACCCAAAAGCCAAATCGTCGTCTATAGTACACTTGTAACGTTCGCCTGAAGATCTAACTCCTAAATCTTCTTACAAAAAGTGAAAAAACCGAAATCCCAGAAAAAAATTCGAGAAAAAGGGTCGAATCTTTGATGCTCTGAGATAAAGCAAAAGAGCATATGAAGAATCTTGACTGGCTGAAGCGAATAGCAAACACACACTCGAAGCTCGAAAGGAGGCTCTCACTCGGCGAATACAAACGAGCCGTTTCTTGGTCGAAGTACTTGGTCTCCTCCGGCGCCGAAATCAAAGGCGGCGGCGAAGAGCAATGGAGCGCCGCCGACATGTCTCGGCTCTACATCGGCAACAAGTTCGCTTCTGGCCGACACAGCAGAATCTACAGAGGCGTTTATAAGCAGAGAGACGTAGCTATTAAGCTCATAAGCCAGCCCGAAGAAGACGCCGAGCTGGCAACATTTCTTGAGAAACAGTTCGCCTCAGAAGTCTCTCTACTGTTTAGGCTGAGGCACCCAAACATCATATCTGTAATAACTTATAAGCCATTCCATTTTTTAGGGTTTCTTTCTCTCCGTTGCATATACAGATAAAATCTTGTTTTTTTAACCCTTCTTCATTGGAAACAGTTCGTAGCAGCTTGTAAGAAGCCCCCAGTTTTCTGCATCATCACAGAGTATTACCCAGGCGGCTCTCTGCGCAAATTCTTGCACAAGCAAGAGCCATACTCTCTACCATTAAACCTCGTACTAAAGCTTGCCCTCGACATAGCCCATGGAATGCAATACCTCCACGGCCAAGGCATACTCCACAGGGATTTGAAGTCTGAAAACTTGCTGCTCGACGAGGATATGTCCGTCAAGGTCGCCGACTTCGGCATCTCATGCCTCGAATCTCAGTGCGGCGGCGACAGCGCGAAGGGATTCACGGGGACTTACCGTTGGATGGCGCCGGAGATGATAAGGGAGAAAACCCACACCAAGAAAGTCGACGTCTACAGCTTTGGGATCGTTCTCTGGGAGCTGTTCACCGCTTTGGTACCCTTCGACGGCATGACGCCCGAGCAAGCTGCGTTCGCAGTGTGCCAAAAGGTAGGTAATAATTGTAAAAAGAAAGAATTGATGGGATGATTGTGGCGCCTTCGATTTGCTGTATGTAGTAAAGGTTGGGTTTTTATTTGCAGAAGGCTAGGCCGCCGCTGCCTCCGTCGTGTCCTCCGGCGTTCCGCCGCCTCATACGGCGGTGCTGGTCGGGAAATCCTGACAAGAGGCCCCACTTTGACGAGGTTGTCTCGGTTCTTGAATCGTATGAGGAGCTGCTCGAGCGTGACCCGCGATTTTTCGATGCTTACGAGCCCGGCGAGGAGGGATTTACGGTTAGGAAATGCGTGCCGAGATGCATGGCTGGCCGGAGGTCGAGGCCGGCGGTGGAGGCTTAGGCGGCGGTGACGTTGAGGTTGATGATACATTTTGATTTCATGCTCAGCCCAACTCAAAATGTATTTTGTTGTAATATGTATCTCAATTCTTGAGGTTTCTGTGTTAGGACTACAAATGGTTGACTACGGCCCAATTTAAAAAGGCATTGTTAATCTTCGACATTTGGCCCAGTATCTAAGGCCCAATTACTTCTAGTGCTTTTTTTATTTATTTTTGCATATTGTAATTCTTTATTTGTGTTCAACATGTCGATGTCAAGACTTTGACTGACTTACAAAGTGTTGAATAAAAATAGAGGAGTAATCATAGATTACAACTAATATGAAGTTCAAAAAATCTGCCGTCTATGTTACAGTATTGAATTATATAAGTATCTATATATAAAAAAAATAGGTCAATAATAGGACAGATAGATCTAGGCAGCCGCCGTTTACGATTGTTTCTCTCCTGGATACAAATAAAAATTGATGTTTTGTATAATCTCTATATGAATATTGTGATAATTAGTTTAATAGATATATAGATATATAGTCACAAACAAGCACACATATATTGAATAACCAGCGAAGACGCCAAGCAGTCCACAAGAGTGTGCTTTGACTCCTTTACTATTATTTACTAAAAATTAATTAAACAGTTGTTTTTAATCCGATATCTACTAATAAAGCCTGTATAAGTTCTTACCTTTTAGATTCCGTTCTTATCTTATAATCTAAGATATAATAATTTAATTATCGTGCAGTTAATAATAGAATAGAACGGAAAATCCTATGCTTTACACCTATCATACTACTTTTCGGAGATTTCGTAATTGAGATTTATTACGTAGTATTTAGTTAATAATACATTCCTCTACCCTACCTACTTTTGGAATATTGACCGCACATAATCTGATATATATGTCTTATCACGTTATTGCATATGAAAAAACTCTTGAATATTGCATATACAAAGATGAATAACATTTGAAAAATTGAAATTATACCCGAATAGATATATGTAATCCATATTATATAATACCTATTATTGAAATTTATATATACCGATAATGCGTCAAACAACGCTCACATGTGAAGTGAATGGTGAGCTTCTTCCCATTTGATTTTTTTTATATTTCCTTAGAGAACTTCATTGCTATCTTTCCAGTCTGCCATTATAGACCAACTCACTGATAATTTTATCTTCCCTTTAGTACAACAGCCAAAGCAGAAAAATTGAAGTGGTGAAACCTTTCTAAAGAAAAAAGAAAGGTTCTTGGATATTGGTGGGTTGTTTCTGATAAGAACATGGCTATGAATTTGTTGGCACCAAATACTGAAATAAAGCCCCTTTCTTTCCTCGACACAAGCAAGTCCAATTACAGCTCCAATCTTCTCAAACTCCAAGGTAAGATCTTTGTCTTCGATGTGTATGACTTTATGCCTGTTAAAGATCTTCGCAGCTTAATTTGTTGTTTCTTTGATTCGTTTCTTTTATGTGGGATGGGTTCTTATTTTCTTGGCGTTTCGCTACAATTTGAGCTCTCCAACCCTTCTTCATCGTCTTCATCCTTTTGCTGCTAGCCCATGATACTGTTATCATCTTCTTGGCACTTACTCCATGGCTGAACGTAATTTTATGACCTCATTGCTTGAAAACCATGTAATTAAATTTATCTCCTAAAATCTTATCTAATCCATGCTTTAAAGGTGGATTATCATTAAAGAGGAAAGAAATCACAAAAAGAGTCAGCTGCTTACTTTCGCAAACTCCTCCGCCGGCCTGGCCAGGCTGTGCTGTAGCTGAGCCCGGCCGAAGAACATGGGAAGGTCCAAAACCCATCTCCATTATTGGATCCACTGGCTCTATTGGGACTCAGGTGAAATTTTTTATTACCTTCTCTCTAGTTAATTAACGAATAATAATGGAAGAAAAAAAATCTTTCTACTCGCTTATGATCTGAGATTCTGTGTAATAATAATAATACTTCAGACGCTAGACATAGTTGCTGAGAATCCCGACAAGTTTAGGGTCGTAGCGCTCGCCGCTGGTTCTAACGTGGCTCTCCTCGCCGATCAGGTGATTTATTAGTTAGTTATTTCGTTTATCTAATCCTTCGATAAACTTCCCATCGTTTTAATATGAACATATTTCTTGCAGATTAAGAGGTTTAAGCCTCAGCTAGTCTCCGTCAAGAACGAGGCGTCGATCGAGGAGCTGAAAGAGGCCCTTTCTGGCGTTGAAGACAAGCCCGAGATCATCCCTGGCGAAGAAGGAATCGTCGAGGTTTAGCTTAGTTACTAAACGATTTTGTTTAATCTGATATGATTAAAGTTACGATCTTTCTTTCATTCCCTTTTATAGGTCGCTCGTCACGGCGATGCTGTAACTGTGGTTACTGGGATTGTGGGCTGCGCTGGTCTTAAGGTAACTTAGAATTTTTTTTCTCTTCTTTCTTTTTTTTCAGGACATTCTCTGAGTACTTACTTCTATGGTCTTAAGCCTACGGTAGCTGCGATAGAAGCTGGGAAAGACATTGCGCTGGCGAACAAAGAGACGCTGATCGCGGGCGGGCCTTTTGTTCTCCCTTTAGCCCGTAAACACAACGTCAAGATTTTGCCTGCAGATTCTGAGCATTCTGCTATATTTCAGGTAACTTATTTCTGCGCATTGGTACGATTTTTTCTCAGCCAAAAATATCCTTTTAAGAGAGTCTTGAAATATCTGCAGTGCATACAAGGATTGCCCGAGGGCGCTCTTAGGCGCATCATTCTGACCGCCTCGGGAGGTTCTTTCAGGTATTAATTAATCGTAAATCATCGCATCGTAAACTTGTCTCTCATATGTCTTTCAAATTTTCTTCGTACTGTTAAGGGATTGGCCCGTCGAGAAGCTGAAAGAAGCGAAAGTATCAGACGCTCTAAAGCATCCCAATTGGAACATGGGAAAGAAGATCACAGTGGACTCTGCAACACTCTTCAACAAGGTAAACATCATTCAAAAAATCGAATCTTTAGCTACGACAACAAGTAAAGAAAGAAGATTACAGTGGTTCACTTTTCTCTCTTCGCTGGGCAGGGATTAGAAGTTATAGAAGCTCACTATCTCTTCGGGGCTGAGTACGATAACATAGAGATCGTAATCCACCCTCAGTCTATCATCCATTCCATGGTCGAAACGCAGGTAACCCACATGATTACTTCCAAGGTTGAAAATCATAGCAGCATATGATAATTCTTTCGAAAAATTTCAGGATTCGTCTGTTCTTGCACAACTAGGCTGGCCCGATATGCGATTGCCTATCCTTTACACCATGTCTTGGCCTGATAGAGTCGCCTGCTCCGAGGTTACTTGGCCACGCCTCGACCTATGCAAGTGAGAAATCAAGCATACGATCATCTCATCTCTTCCATCGCCTTTGGCCCAAATAAGAACGATAGTATGATTTAATTGCAAATAAGAAAAAAAAAAAATCGTTTCTTGACGTTTTTGCAGGCTTGGTTCTCTTACATTTAAAGCACCAGACAATGTGAAGTACCCATCCATGGAGCTTGCTTACGCCGCCGGCAGAGCAGGTGGGACCATGACGGGCGTTCTCAGCGCTGCTAATGAGAAAGCAGTGGAAATGTTCATCGATGAGAAGTAAAGTCCTATGACTTAGCTCATTCTCAGCTTCAATGTCATGCTTGAATTACTCTTCTAACATCCTGAGATTATTTGTGGTTCAGAATTGGTTACCTGGACATATTTAAGGTTGTCGAGCTCACCTGCGAAAAGCACAGGGAAGAGTTGGTGCCTTCGCCGTCGCTGGAGGAGATCGTACACTACGACTTGTGGGCCAGGGATTACGCGGCGAGCTTGCAGCCGTCTTCTGGCCTGACGGCGGCGCTCGTTTGACCGATTTGACCGACGGACGAAGAATTGTTCGATGTAATAGATGGCGGTAATACCCTTTTATGTCAGTCGTCGATGTAAGCTTTTTGAGAAGAAGCGTAATTGTTCGATGTGTGTTAAAGGAGAAAAATAAAATAAATGTTTTAATAGAAGAGATGAAACAATCATCGAAAGCCCATTACCGTTATTGGGCTTTGACAGAATGGAACCATTGGCCCAATAATGTGAATCAATATTATTACACATCCCTAAGGTTTAATCGACTTGTATTCCTTGTTTATCGCTGTCTGTGTGGAATATGGTCGATGCGTACAAAGATATAAGAGTATAGAGATATAATCAACGAATTAGAAGATTCCTCGAAAAAATAATTTGTTTCTGAAATATCTTTGAAGTGGGATCTGTGTAAGATGGCCATCAGATAGGCATAGATTAAATTAGTATATATTTTTTTTATTATATTGTTATGGGGCAATAGTGGGATTAGTTCAATGAATCAAGTATTTGCTTGACTAGGTAAACCGAGTGACAATTCGATTTTCCACAATGTCCATGTATGATATGATGTATGATTTGTTGCTTCTACTAGAACAAAGAAATGGCAGATGAAAACAAATTATATACAGCCAACTGATTGAAGTAAAATAAAATTAGGAAGACTTGGTCGTAGACTCGTAGTCTCATCTCAATCCAAGCTTCATGAATAAATAATACATCAATATGATGGTAGTGGAGAGGTTTAAAATAGATAAAAATATACACTGTCGATGAATGTTTTAAAACGCGCTGCATTAATTAATTTACATTCGATTATTACGACACGACGGTTGGTCATTTATTTTTTTTATTACGTCACGCTAGAAATGAAGTTTGAATTCTTATCACAACTTTTGGTTGTGTTGTGTGGTTCAAATGTCAAATATTAGATAATTTAATCAAATCTGAAAAGCTCCGTGATTGCATTACAGCTCACTATTCCAAACATTTTGTAGCTCCTTTTCTATTTTTATCTATATCCCGGCTCCTAATGCCACCGAAATTCCTACGTGTTTATTTTCCCTCAAAAAAAGATATGCCTGCTTTAGCTTAACACAATTTGCTCCAACATTTATCATGAAAATACTAATTAATTCAATAATTAACTGGCCCGTTTTTTACATCCTCACACCGCCCAAAAAGTAAGAAAAGAAAATTAACAAACTAAAGTGACGTAGATTACTAGCTAAACTGTTGGCATTACCGAATCAGCAGCTATCGTCTTCAGTCGGCCAAACGTCGCCGTTTTGCCATCACTCCTCTCACATGGAAAGACCAAACTACCCTTCCCTCCGTCGCTTCTGCTCCTACTATTCATCAGAATATCCCTAAGCTTCCACTTCTTGGAAGAAACCGTCCCCGTCGACCCACTCTTCTTACACACCGCCGCCGTCGCCGGCCTCCAAACGCAGTAGCTCTCCGGCGGAACTCCGTCGAGCTCCTCGTCTTCCTCGTCGGACGTGGACGACGCCGTCGTCGCTATCTGAACCCTATCCTCCATGAAAAGTTTCCTCAGAGAAACGCGTATGTTCTGATGATGATGGGCCGGGTTAGGGATAGCCGGATCGGAAAACGAATAAACGGGTCGGATCAACCCGTTATGGAAGATCTCATCCGCCGTCCTGAGTGGGTTTTGCGCCGCCGCCTCCGCCTGGAAATGGAATTCAAACTCTTGTTCATGTTGATCGCCGTCGCCGTCGCCATCAATTTCATCGGCGCAGTTGTCCCTTTGCTCGTCGAAGGAGTACTCTTTTTCTGCCGCGAAATCAAATTCGTCTTCTACTTCTGAGTCGCCGGCGCCGGCGGTTCGTTCTCTGAACTCATGGATTGGGGTGTTGGAACAGCTTTTGAAGCTCGGAGAAAACGAAGATGGCGATGATGATTTCAGTTCCATGGTTTGCCTTTATATTTTCTCAGTCTTGGATTTTTCTTTAGGAGAAGTTGTAGTGAAATGAAACTAAAGGTTGTTCAGAGAAGGAGATGAAAGTATGTATAGAGTTGAGAAATATCTGATGAATTGTGTGAAACTGTGGATAGTGTTCACTGTTCAGACCTCAAATTCGTGTTATTTATTTCTTTTTACACGTCAAATATCCACATTAATTAATACGTAATTAATTGATTGAGCAATATTTTCTTTTTCCCATTTCATTGTCTATTTAAATTTTTAATGACAACGAAAAATTGAATCTTGTCATATCAAATTAAATCATATATTTGATTTAATACATAAATGAAAGTTGACCTTCTTAATAAACTGGGAGAAACCAAAACATTTCAAGAACCGCGGAAGGAAAACCGACTACATCGTTTCTTAATGAAATGTCATTGTCCTCTAGAATATATATATTTTTTTTCGGTAAACTAGTGAAGCTTTTTAATTTGTATAGCTTTTTCTCTTTATGTAAGGCTTTATTTTCCAAAGAGCAGATAGATTTATTATTACATCATATATTTGCATGATTTTCTAGCAAGTTGTAATATAACGTTTCGTGTCAAAAGCAGGCGCGCCACGGGTCGGCTGTGATTTTACGCTGCTTTTGTCTTTGGGCCTTTTATTTATTTATACATGCATTATCATATAGGAGTATATACGAACAAGTATATTTATATTTTCGAAAATCAAGATAATAATTCGGGGACTATTTTTGCTGTTAGGCTTATTTATACTAAGGCGATCTAGAACTCCATCCTGATAGGATTAAGAAAATCATATACTTACACAAAGTTTGAGGATAATATGCCCAATGTAGTGTTTCTTGACTATATTTATGTTTGGGATTGTGATGTATTTGTTATTTAATTCTGTAACTTCAGCATCTCATTAATTTAGAAACGGGCCCTCATATGGACCGCGTATCGTTTCATTCGCCAATTTTTGTTTTCGATCTCTTATTTAAATATATATAGGCATAGCTGGATTTTCCATCATCTAGATAATAAGGAAACTTAGCAATCGTAATATTAGTACGAGTTGTTTTAAATGTCCGCTTCGAGATATAAATATTTGCTTGGTTAATACGTAACGCATACTATGTATGGTTCACATGTTTAAAAAAAGTGTGTTTTTCTCTTTTCCTGAAATTAGATTGGGCAGTTGTCTCTGTCTAAGTTGTCTATTTCCTTTGATATTTACGTGTATTGTCCGAGTTAAGGTGTAATAATAGAATAGCTCATGCTTCGTAAAAAAAGGATTTCTATTTTCTTCAACTTTCGTTAAGCCTAATCGCTAGGCATAAATTATTTTCAATAGGTATTCATTAAGCAATCAATTCTGTTTTTCCAATAATTCTGTATGTATGACTGATATTTAGTTTACTATTAATTGGAATTTCCGTGAGAATTTGCAATTTAGGGGTAGTAAATGCCGAATTTGAATGAGTGCAGGCAACATCATATTATACTTGGCCGGAATTATGAATGTTCGAACTCATATTTATATTATATATATATATATATTATTATATTTGTGTGTACTATGGGAGGTAAATTTGTAGATGGGAACTAACTTATAAACAAATATTGTTTTCATCATTTTATTGAAAACTCATTTTGCCAAATATAACTTTGCGTGACTAAGGCCTTCCTCAATGGTAGGTTTTTTGAGTGATTAGGATAGAGAAAAACCTGATAATTTGAGGTTTTTACCATTCGAAGGAGGTTTTTTGGTAGGTTTAATATATCATACCTGGGTTTTTTGCAGCTTTTTCTTTTTTTTTCATTTTTACTTTTCTTATCTCATTTACTAATATTTATATATTAATATTGTTTATATATTGATATTTATTTATATATTATTATTTTGTTTATATATTAATATTTATTATTTTTATAACTAAAAAAGTTTAATGCGTTAAAAGTTTTTATTTTTTATTTAACTTATTTACTTTTTTCCTGCATTATTTATTTTAAATTTAAAAATTAAATAATACGAAATATAATTATATCTAAATAATTTAGAAAATTACATAAATATAATGCGATGGTTTTTTAATACTTTATTTCCTTTTCATCATATATTAATATTTGTTTATTAATATTTATTAATTTTTATATTTTTTACGAAAAATTTAATGTGTTAAAAATGTTTATTTCTTTCATATTTCAAATAAATAAATATGTAATGAAAAGTTTTTATTAAATTTAAAAAATTAAATAATATGAAATATAATTATTTATAAATTATTTTGAAAATTACATAAATATAATGGTTAATTAAATAAAATTAAATGAAATTAGAAAGGGTCCCCAATAAACCTACTTTTTGGGTTTTATGGTTGGGGAGAGATTTTATTTTGGAGGTAGATGTTTTTTGCTTTTGAGGTGGCTCTGATGTGGCACACAAAAAACCTACTTTTTTTGGTTTAGCATTGAGGAAGGAAGAACGTTGATGCACAAATCGATAAATTATTATGAACTTGGCTTTGAATTCTAGGCAGACTGCATAATGGTATCATGTCACGATAATCACGCAAACATTAAATTATTATTTCAAGAAAGTCCTCTTTTGTTTGGTAGAACAACCCTCCGACCCAACTTTATTCTAATATATAAAACCTGAGGTAAACATAATAATTTTGCTTGATTTTGTAAATAATAATTCGCGAAGCTATATATTAACGGCGGCGGCAAGTATATAAATGTGATCTATATGGCTTGGCTGGCTCAATTTAAATTCAATTAAATGATGCTATAATAAATAAAAGGGGAATTCCGTATGGTGCCCCTGGTTAAGAGTTTTTCGGTTGGTGCCCATAGTTATTTTGGTTCCGCTAGGCGCTAGGTACCCCTGTGATATTGCAAATCATAGCCCCGTAACCCTCCAAGACCAAATCGACATTTTTTGCTGAAAAGACTGAAATACCCTTAAAATCGAAGCTAAACAACTGAAGCCCCAAATCTCACATATGAGATCGATTGCTTCAAGCGATCTCAGATGAGCGTATATGGGCTTGCTTCAATCGATTACTCATTCGTGGATAAACCCTAGTTTTTCGTGGGTGTATATGGGCTTGCTTCAATCGATCTCAGATGTGAGATTTGGGGCTTCAGTTGTTTAGTTTCGATTTTAAGGGTATTTTAGTCTTTTCAGCAATTTCCGTCAGCCACTAACGGCTTAAACACAAAAAAAATGTCGATTTGGTCTTGAGGGTTACAGGGCTACGATTTGCAATATCACAGGGGTATCTAGCGGAACCCAAAATAACTATGGGCACCAACCTGAAAACGCTTAACCAGAGGGGCACCATACGGAATTCCCCTAAATAAAATATGACAACGGCCTTGTAAATACATTTTTCGACTATATGACATACACTAGGACAACCCAGCCCAACAAAACTCAATTGGCCCAGTTTGTTTATTTCTTTTCTGAATGACATTTACTCATATTATTACTCCTACATATGTAATACAACAAATACATACGTACCAATAGAAATAAATATACACGTTAATGTGCCGTGTGTGGTGCAAGTCAAATATTAGCTACTGAGAAATATATATTGCCTAATCAATACCAACGTCATTATGTAGTGAATAGTTATGACAAAGGGGGACAAAGAACTAGGACAGCTAGTCGGCTTGTACCGCATGCATCATGACAATTGGACCTTTTGCTCTAAATTTGATGTTAATATATATATGTATATTAGTTGAATAAATGAAACTTTGGGGAGATCAATGAAAGACGAGTGACCGACCCTCTTGAGAAATGTCAATTCACAGACGAATATTGGAATTCTTCTTTGGTTGTTTGTTTGCACTTTGATGATACCTCCCATTCTATTCCCGCATGCGCCTTTGACAACCTTAACTCTTGTCTCGACATGGACGAATATCTTGTTCAATTTTTTACACTTTCTATATTAAATATTTATTTATGTATGGATGCGTTCAAACTCGAGGTGTATAAGTAGCATGAGAGAGAAACAAATTAAGACAAATGAAGTGTCAATTCAAATTAGGACGAAATAGAAGTAAATAAGACGAATGGAAGTGAAGTCAAATTATCAGAAATAACTAAGTCGAAGTTATGAGTATTTTCTATTACAATATTTTCGTAAAGTTGTGGACAATCAAGGAGGACTCCCTTAATTTGATTTCAGAAAAGATTATCTAAGGGCATTTCACGATCCTCACCGCATCAAATGGTCCTATAAAGAGAGATGGAAAAGACTATTGTTTCGTGAAATTATCTTCTTGAAGTTAGTGCAATTCTTCGCATTTTTATTTGCCTCGTATGCCATGACAACCTTGCATGAGAAGAAAGGTAGCATAACTTATTTCTTCACTAAACCTTTTATTTCGATTAGAAAAAATAAAATAAAAATAGGGTTTCCTTTATGTTATTCAAATCAAAGTAAAAAAGACGCAGCGAAAGTGGCAACAAGTATAAAGAATCATTTCGATGGCTTCATTTTCAAGATCTTTGATTGTTCATTTAGACACTAGGAATAATGGAATAATCATAATCATCCTCCCTTTCATGTCAAATTTTGAAATAATCTTTTAGTACTAAATGGAAACTTTTGATTTGATATTAATCTATTTCCGAATGTTGTTACTGTTATAAGCTACAACATCAAATTATATTGAAAATTGCTGAATAAAGCTAGCTCTTTTTGGCCATCGGATTAGATGTAAAGCCGATAATTATTAATTTTCAAGATATATATAGTACGTTCATATCTTCTATCATTAATTCACATTGACATTTTGAATATATTACTATCTATGCTCACTTATATAACATTTTTTTAAATTAATAACTCCGTCCAACCATAATATGACTACTTTTTCACACTGCATTGCTTGATGTATTATCTGTTTATTTTAAGTTTTAATCACGCTATGATTTTCTAGACTAGACAAGAGTCCAAAGTTTACGAGACACGTGGCGTGGATGGGGGAATTTATGCCTTGCGTGCTAGGAGAGTCAGAATGGGCCCACATGGGCCCATACAAAAGCCCACTATCATTACATCTCATTCCCTCTCTCTCTTTTTTTTTAAAATATTAGTCCCAACAATTCTTACAGCTTATTATTATAGTCACGTCATATATAGACTTATACGAATCCGTGATTTGCGAAGATGCCTCAAAATCTGTGGCTGAGATTACCTCCCTACTGTGGGACCCATCATCCATTTTAGTGCTACGCCTTTGGAGTGGGTCCCACTTTGCTGTTTGCCGACTAGTACGCAGTTTAGTTTACATACGCTATAATTAAATCGAATATATATATATGTACATCGCTAGTAATTTGCAAGTACTATGATAGCAATAAATAATAATGCTTTGCTTCTCAGAAATATTCCGTCTGTCGGTCAAAATCAAATTAATCGGACACGACGAATTAGGGCTTGTAAAAACGAGTTAAAAGCGTAGTTGTCGATCTAAAAAAAGAAATACATTTTTAAGCATTATTATAATGGCAAATGTCGTTGAACGATGATTCCATTTTATAACAAAATGCTGAAAAACATACATACATACATGCTAAAGCGTCGACTGTGGTGGACAGACAAAATATCTATACGCAGACATACATACGAAAATACAGTATAGAGAGATTCGAGATTTGCGGGGCCCACACTGCACACTTTTTCCCCTTCTTATTTACGACCAATCCCACCACAAACACACTCGCCATTCACACACCATCATCATCGTCTCATAATTCTTGAAAGAACTCAAAAAACCTCACATTACAAATCATCATCTCAATACTCATACATTTTGTAATACAAAAAAAAAAACTTGAAAGTGCTTGAAGAAATGGGCATCACTTCTCTACAAGTTTGCATGGATTCCTCCGACGATTGGCTCCAGGTAATATAATAACAACATATATATATGCATTCAATTAAAGTAATAACTAACTGCATATAACACATCACATTGCATTTATTTTTCCAGGGAAGTATTTCTGAAGAAGGGGTAGATCAGACATTATCTTCCGACCAAGACATTCTAGTGGCATGCAGCGGAACCCTAATGGAGAGAAGGCTCATTAGGCCCCAACACGAACAATCCCCAAAATGCCCTCGGTGCGATTCGACGCACACAAAGTTCTGCTACTACAACAACTACAGCCTATCTCAGCCTCGATACTTTTGCAAGACTTGTCGACGTTATTGGACCAAAGGCGGGACGCTGAGGAACATCCCCGTCGGCGGAGGTTGTCGTAAGAACAACAAGAAAACATCCTCGTCTGGAAACTCGAAGAAGAACAATAATTCGAACATCGAAAAGAATAACACGAACAACAATGGCGATAATAACCCTGGCCTCCTTTCGCCTTCGTCTTCCTCCCTATGCCCTTCGAACGACCTCATTAATGGGCTGACGTGCTACAATTACGTTAATGCCCATGCCATTAACCCTAGCCCGACGTTTTTTCCGGAAATGCCCTTCGCGCCCTTGACGTCGAATAATGCGTTAGGGTTTTTGAGCTGCGATGTTGCGAACCCTAATTTCGTCCTCGAGAATAGTAACAATAATACGGCTCCCATTAACTTCATGATGATGGAGAATAATAATTACAATAAGTTCGAGGGCGCATTCGTCGGCGATGGTTTCGAAGGGGTTATTAGTAACAATGCGATCGGCGAAGGGCTGATGATGAATTCGTACGGTAATAATGCTATTTATAATCTTCATCATGGTGTCAGCATGACGTCAGCTGTCCATAATGATGACGTCATGGTCGAGAATTTTCAGAGGATGATGATGCCCTACGATCAAAACCGTCACCTTATTGCGGACGGTGATGGTCGAATTCGAGAAATCGAAGACGTGAAGCCCATTAGTACTGCTAGGGTTTTGCCCCTCGAATGGAACGATAATTATAGCCATAATCATCGTATTACTACTGAGACGAAGGATCAAAATTTCGGGTATAGTCTTGGCGGGCTCGGGCCGTCGTGGACTTCTTTGATGAACGGCGGCGGCGGCGGCCATGGATCTTCTGCGACGAATCCCTTAGTTTAATTTCGCCGCGGGCAAACTTTAAATCTAATTTCCTTAATTAGTGGCTTCAGTATCTTACGTTTTCCGTGTAATGGTGAGAGCTGTTGAGATTCTTACAAGGTTTGCTATTTGTACTTTTTCCAAGTTGACTTTATTATAATGTATTGTTATGTTATATTTGAAGCCCGACTTTATAATGCCATGAAAACTATACAAAAATCATATATATAAACACTCAATTTAATGTAACGCCCAAAAACAAAATCCATCCGAAAGGTAAGAAAAGATTATTTATTTAATCGAATGAAAGAAGGCTAAAAACTAGACAGTAACAGCAGATTCTTCATCAATGGGAGCACTGTTAAGAGATTCCCAGTCGACCCTCCTCAGCATTTCGATCCTCCCTTCCATGGGCACAAAGTTATGCGAAGAAACGCCGAAGCTCTTAGCTTTGTGCAGAAGGAGCATTCCATGTCCCATGTCAGGGCCATGGAGTTTCCCAGTCAGCAATACTCTCAAGGGCATGAACAGTGATTTTCCCTGAATTTTACATGTCTACGTTACGAAAGGATGTATGAATAATGCTAGCAAGAAATGTGGGATACTTATGAATTGAACGAACCTTGCGTTTAAGAGTTTTTCCAAAACTCTTCGACCACTTTTGCCAGCCAGAGTGTCCTTCTTCGAGCGAGCTTACGAGGTCGCCCGAATCATAGGAGGCGATTAAATGCTCGGCGACTTCTGAGAGCTTGTCTTCTAAAATAGGTCTAGCTTCAGGGCTGCATTAGAAAAAATCGAGAAGTGAAAAAAAAAAAAGTAGAAACCCTTTAGCATGGCAGAGTTGTATTAGGTTGGATGTTAATTTCATTACCTGGATAAAGTTTCGTGTAAAGGGTATGAGAGAAGGTTAGAAAGAGCAATGTTAGCATCGGGTACCACGTCGATCCCATCCTTCAAAAGGTCGACAGCTTCCTAATGATGTTATTAAATGATGAGAAAATCGGTGTTAATAAAGAGCTTTATAGCAGGGAATAAATTCTTACGAGTATTTGATGTAAAGAACGGTTTATGGGAAAGAATCGTAATGTTTTTTCTGCATAGTTATTGCTAATGAGGTATACAAAGGCCATACTTCTATAAAGCTTCCTTCTGCCTCCGTTAGTATGCCGCTGCTTTTCCATTGATCGCCGATGAGTTTGGTTAACTTTTCTGAGGGAAGAGCTTTCAAGTGTTGGCCATTCATCCACCTTGCATTATGAAAACAAATTCATTGAGTACTTAATATCAATAAATTCAGTCCTCAAGAAGAATTCATGCAAGAAAAAGTGATACTTCAGCGAAAGAGAGAGAGCGAGAAAGATATATCGTGGGGTTACCTTAACTTGGCAGAATCGAAGATAGCTCCACCTTTGTTGACACGCTCGATGGTGAACTTCTGAACTGAAGAAAAACGTCAAAGTTCTGGCGTCAAAGACATGTAAAGGACGTCGAGCAATTAATGATGTAAAGAAACATGCATTCAAGACTAACCAAGTCGGTCCATTGTGAAGAATTCATCCTCAGTACCCTCACCCCAACCAAGTAATGCAAGGTAGTTCACCATAGCCTCGGGCAGAAAACCCATTTCCTTGAACTGTTCATACGGTTATTTCAGTTAGAAAGATGCCAAATCAATGAGAATTAAAGAGGAGATTAAGAGAGAGAGAGAGAGAGAGAGAGAGAGAGAGAGAGAGAGAGAGAGAGAGAGAAAAACCACATTTTTTTTTTTTTGTGTTATTACGTACATTCGAAGTTGCAATATTTAAGGGAAAGAATGCATGAGTTTACCTGACCAACCGAAGTTGCACCGTGCCTTTTTGAGAGTTTGCTCCTATCAGGTGCAAGAATCAAGGGAACATGCGCAAATCTAGGCATTGGGAGTTCTAAAGCCTGATTTTTTTTTTTGGGATAAGAAGTTGCATTGGAAACATTAAAAAGAGTACGAAAAAACGACTAGCAAGCCATTAATCAGCAGTAGATGAAAAAACAACTGGAATTATTCACGACGGAATGACATAATACCTTATAGATTAAACCTTGCCTCAATGTATTCGTCAAGTGTTCCTCCGCTCTGTTTTATTGAAGTTTCAAGCAAAGATGCCCACTTTAGGAAAAAATATCCATAATTGAGATTCGTCCCTCGACATGCAATACGATGATTCACCTTATGACGTGCGTGATGGCCATCAAAGCATCATCGACGGTCACACAGAAGTTATAAACAGGTTGCCCGTTACTTCTCATGATGACGAAATCTCCAAGCGTGTCATAATTCCAACTCACCTTATTTGAAATTTACAAGTTAGTATGAAGTTTAAGTTCGACGTATAGTAATTCTTTTTAGCAAATACTCCATTTTTTTTCAGCGAGAAAAAGATAGATGGGAAAACTCATCCATGCGTACACTACATACCTCACCACGAATGATGTCGTCGATTTTTAATCTTCCTTCTTTAGGAACTCGAAACCGATAAGTATGAGGTGTACCCTTAGCTAACTCTTGTTCCACTTCAGCTTCACTTGCAGTAGCCCACTTACCAGTATAAACTGGAGGAAGCTTCTTTGCATTAGCAATCTCCTTCATTTTCTCCAGCTCCTGGCGTAACAATGATCCATTAAATATCATCAATTCCAAAAAAAAAAAATGAGAAAAACTCAAAAAGGGAAAAGATTATATGGGGATCTCAGAACATGAGGAGCAAGAAAACACTTCAACTGGTTAGAGACGAGGCAAATAATAAAGTTTTCAGCTTCTCTACAGAAAACACACGAAAAACCGAGGAGTATACTATGGTTATTTATTACCTCATTCGTGCAGAAACAGCGATAAACTTGGCCCGTCCCAAGAAGTTTCTCCGCATACTGCTTGTAAATGTCGTTTCTTTCAGATTGCCGATAAGGACCATGGTTCCCACCAACATCAGGACCTATAACAATCAATCATATTACATCATCAGCAGACATTAATAAATCAAACTAATCAAACATTATCTCTCATAACAAACCATGTCAATTAGGCAAACATTTTCTCAGAAGCTGAAGAAAAGTGGAACCTTAATCCAAATGACCAACGTCACAAAATCACAGCAGCTCATCGAAAGAAATTATGAATTCAAATTGAGTCCAAAAGCTAATTCAGCCCACCTTCATCCCAGTGGAGTCCTAGCCAGGTAAGATCACGAAGCAAAGCCTCCTCGGACTCCTTCGTCGATCTCTCCAAGTCCGTGTCCTCAATGCGAAGAACGAACGTCCCACCTTTCGATTTAGCAAACAGATAATTGAACAGAGCCGTGCGCGCGCCGCCGACGTGGAGATTACCCGTCGGAGAAGGCGCGAATCGGACGCGAACCGACGACCCTCCGCCGGTCAAAGGCGGCGACGGTGAAGACGCGGAACAATAGAGTCTGAAGCAGCAGCTGCCCTTCCTCGTAAATAGCCTTCTTTCGCGGAAAAAAGCTGTACCGAGAGAAGATGGCAAGCTCAACATTAAGCTGCCCATTGCTCGTAGCTGAATTTTTTTATCGCGTGGAAATGGCGATACAGAGATTTTGCTGTCTTGCAAGTTTTCTTGATAACTTAGGATCAATCTCTTTGAGGATTCTCATTATCGAAAAGTCTGACAGCTGACGTACGGACATGGGCTGGGCCGATGACCTGCTTATGGGCCGTTAATGTAGTTGGGCCTACCATTTCCATCGTAGCTTAGCTATGCTTGCTATGTTACACCACCACCTTCGTCCTAACATTTTCGATGTTTCATTGCATGGCCAATTCTTATGACATTGTGTAGGAGTTTATGATTCGCTTATTCACCACTTATTGTAGTTGAAATGGTTAAATAAAAATTTGAAAAATTTAGATATTAAATAGCAATCATTGCAAACACTAGTTCGCTAGTAGAAAATGTATGTATCTTACTCAAAAAGGATCAAAGAAAATATCTTTCCATAATATCATCATCGTCCAAATATCTTTCCGCAATATTTTTTAGATTATCTTACGCATTCAGGCAATCTTTATTTATTTATTTTTCCTGACCAAACAATATTCGAGTAATCAATTACGATCGGATAATTTTGTAATAAGACATAGTAAGAGGTGTCATTTCACTCCTATTCAAACGATAGCACTTCGCCGTTGGACCATAAAGTTACCGTTCAGCCCTCATCGTTCAATCTTCATTGAGGGCCATTATCGTCTTTTAACAGCAACAACACCCTATAATAATCAAAAGCTGGCTCCTCTTCCCTGTTCATCTTCCTCATACAGACAAGACAGAAATGGACGTCCGACAACTGCCATCGGAAACCCTACCCTCCGCCGCCGAAAAAACCCAGCGCCGCCGTCACTGCTACTGCCTTTGCATTCCTCCGCCCTCCTTCCTCCGGCGATGCTGGTGGTGGCGGACACGTGGCCCAGAGGCGGCTCTCAAAAAGATCAGAGAGCTGTCCGAGCTCGTGGCCGCCGGTCCCAATTGGAAGAAGGCGTTCGTACGCCAGTTCGGAATAAAGATTCCGACGAACCTGACCGGCGGGTCCGCCGCCAGGACGACTTTTCAGTACGACCCACTGAGCTACGCACTGAACTTCGACGACGGCGTTTGTCACGAGGACGGCGGCTATGATTACCCGAGGGATTTCTCGGCGAGGTACGCCGTGCGCCGTCCGTTGGGACAAGAAGAGTCGTAGCGGTTCGACCTCAATAGGCAAGGTTTGGTCCCAATATACGATTCTTATTTTTTCTTAAAGAATTTATTTGGAAAAATTGTACTTAATTGATACAATCAATTGCTTACGTTCTTGCCGTCGTCATCATCATCATGGAACCCCACCAATACCATATTATCTTTTTATAATTCAACATATCAAAAAAATGTAGAGTTAAATAGCCATATGATCAAACATTAAATATGTGGGACTAAAGCTCGAACAAGAACATCAACGAATGTTTATATTTTGTTCCTAAAACCGTCTGATTTTACGATAAACTGGTTGCAAAAAAAAAAAAAAAAGACTTTTTGGGTCGCCTGCTATGTAGAATCTAGTGTTTCGAAGAAGTAACAAAAAAAAAAAAAAAGTCGAAAACAACAAGAATCGTTGCTGTAATAAGATCCTACGCTCAGCATATTGTCTTTCAGAATATCTTGCAAACTCAGGTATTGAAGAACATGAAAACCTTTCTTGGGAAGTTTGATGATGAAAATTAGGGGAAATTGCACTTGATGTCTTACATGCGAGATTAAAGAAGTCGAAATGAACGGATAGGAATCTCTAACACTCTTCTTAAGCTTGTGATATATCATTACAAGGCATTGATCATCCTTTTCATCTCGGCGGACCTTCGAGGATCTGCTTCTTCAATAGCTCGCTCGGTCAAGACATGTTTGATGCGACACATTGACTTTCTTACCTGTTTAAATCGAAGACGAAACACTGAAATGAACAAACGAACGCATTTCTTACGGAAAAAGCAGTTGCTTTACTAATTATGCAAACGCAGGAGATAAACTAAGACAGAGGAATGAAGGTAAACCTTTGAAATACGCTCTGGGTTGAGAAATCTCAGGTTTTGAGCATGAAGCATCTGGCGTTGAGTCATCAACATGTTCTTTTCCTTAAGAAGAACGTACCACAGCTTCTGAAGGTCGTCCCATGACTTCAGGCGAAGCTCAGAGGCTTTCCAACTCCTGCCTGAATATATGATCCAAGAAGTTCATTTGAGAAAGGGTTATAATCAAACAAATCAACCGAAAGATATCAAACACTAGAGATTCCTCGGATTACTAGCTTATAAAATTGTGCAAGTTTTTCAAGAGATTACAGAGTAGCTCTAACTTTGACCAAACTTTTGCTGTAAGAAACAAAGAAAAATTTCTCGTGCTGAAACACTATTAAAAGATAACAACAGCAAAAACACAACCTTAACAATGAAGTAAGGATAGTTAACGTACATACCATATATGACAGGTTTATCATCCTCAGGGTTTCGATCAGCCTCAAAGAACTCTTCCAATGGATTTTTCACTGCCATAGAATTAGCTGAAGCTGCAGAAGCTGAAGCATCTGACTTTGCAGCAGCAAATAATGTCCTCCCAAAAACCCTCCTCAGAAACATCAGTGACAAATCAGAGAGAGCGCCTGCCAAAGAAGAGGGGAAAGTTAAACTTAATAAATAAAATAAAACAAATTGGAAAGAGATCTAAAATCCAAAACTACTCAAATTTGACGATAACGAGCAGCCCAGCTGAGAATTAACCCTACCACGTTGCGGAAATATGAAATGTGGTTTTCCAAATTCTTAATCTCGAAGCGTCGCAAAACCCTAGTGCTGCAAATCGATGAAGTAAAACCCCCATTTCGTACGAAACTTAATCCGCACACGACGATGGATTAATCAATTATCACTCACTAGAATCATTTCAACGAGGAAGCCTTACCTGAATGATCGATCCCAGGGAAGGCAATTCAATACTAAATCAAGCTCCAGTCAGTATCTAGATAGACGAAAGATTTCATTTTTAACATTTACGCCGTACATAAAAAAAAAAGTAATAATAACGAAATTCCAGTTAATTGCTACAACCTCCCTCTGAATATGAGTAATTGACGAATACATCCTTTTAGTAAATTACGAATACAGCCCAACACAATAGGTGTCTTATCATATGATCAACCGATCGTTCAAAAGGTCAACACTATTTGCTTATTAGCATGTAAATGTGTAATAAATAGCTTACATAAGAAAGACAACATTTTTTTAAGGGTTAATTCAATTTCAGGCCCCATTAAGAAGTTTGGGTTAGGGTTCAAGGCCCATTGCAGTGGGCTTTAGTATTAAGGACCCACTTTTCGGAAAACTCAGTGATCAGGCCCTAAAATGACGCAAAAAGACATATTTAACCCTGACATATGCCAAAATTACGCTGTATACCTAAATAATCCGTTTCAGCCAATTATAACAGTTCGGCGCTGAAAAGAACACTTTCTTTCACTTGGATAACAACAGTCTTGTATTGAGTACCATGTGTCGTCTATTTAGTAACAAATGACGTCGCAGAAGTAACACAATATTAAAAAATAATACCGATTCCTGCAACATCATTTGTTAATGTGTTACTGCAGGAAACGGTATTAGTTTTGAATGATGTGGTACCTATGCGACTTCGTTTGTTACTAAATAGACGCCATATGGTACTCAATACAATACTGTTGTTATCCAAATGAAAGAAGTGTTTTTTTCAGCGCAAAACTGTTATAATTGTTCTCGAACCCTCCACCCAACCATCCCCCTGTTTTCCTAGACAAAAAATTCATCATTATAGGGAGCAATGCTCGATCAGTGGGAAAAATAGGGTTCGATAGTCCAATGTAATTAATATGTCTGTTAATAACATTTAACTGTCGATAAGTAACGTCTTATGACGTTAAAATAACACTTACGATTTTTACGGTAACAAATCAGTATAATTGTGTAACAGTTATAATTGTTCTTGACCTCTCCACCCGACCATCTGCCCCCTGTTTTCCTAGACAGAAAATACATCATTATAGGGAGCAATGCTCCTATAATGGGTTATCAATTTTCAATCTCGAAACGTGTAATAAGATCGAAATGCTAATGATTCGATCTTTTATAGAAAAACGCTAATGGTCGTCGCGTTGAGTTTAGGGTTTACGGTTTAGGGTTTATGGTGTAATACCGCATGATGGAAAACAAAACAAGGTGTTAACAATCAATTGTGCTCGATCTGTGTGAAAAATGGGGTTCGATAGTTCGATGTAATAAATATGTCTGTTAATAACATTTTACTGTCGATAAGTAACGTCTTATGACGTTAAAGTAACACTTGCGGTTGTTACAGTAACAAATCAGTATAAATGTGTAACAAATCAGTATAACTGTGTAACATAAAACTGACGTCAAATACCATTCAGAAATCACTTTTATTAAGGGTAATTTCGTCAAATCACAGTTTTAGGTCCTTTTCACTTAATTTTTCAAAAAAGAGGTCCTTAAAACTAAAAAAATGTCTGACAGGGTCTGATCCCTAATTTAAAAATATTCTGGGGCCTGACACAAAATTTTCCCTTTTTTAACGTGATTGTTTTTCCTTTGCACAAGCATCGAAGGTCGACCTAGAATGAGGACAAAAGCAATGTATAGATTATCCGAGTAAAAACAAATTCCGAACATACACGAAATGAAAAGAAAAAAAGAAAAAAGAAAAGAAACCCTCCATTGGAAAGGAAAGATTACGATTCATCATTACATTACAGCTCGTCCCAAGAAAAAAACACAAGCATACATGTCCATACCACATTGCCAAACATAAACACATACATAATTTCAAACCTTATCATAGCGTATATATATTACTTGATTACACCATCATCATCATTAATCTGTTAAGAATTTGTTTTAGGTTTGATGTCCACGTGTTGAAGTTTACTATTTGCAGTTAGTGGCAGTTTATGATGGATAAGGACCAGTAGTTATTAGGCTTAGTTGACGGTTAATACTCTAAGCTTTATATTATGTAGAAGCAGTTTCATTATTTGTTATTCTAACGTTGATATTACAAATCTCTCATCTATTACCTTATCATCTTTGCTGCACTTAAATAAAATTCCAACAGTGGTATCAGAGCTTGGTTCATCTTAAGGGACTTGTGAAGATCATGGAAGCCGAAACAAATTTCTCGACGATTGCTCCGGCAGTGTTCGATGGCGTGAACTACCAACACTGGGCAGTACGCATGGAGACATATTTGGAGGCTCTCGATCTCTGGGAAGCAGTGGAAGCAGATTATGAAGTTCCCGAACTTCCCAACAATCCACGATGGCTCAACTAAAGGCGCACAAAGAGAAGAAGACAAGGAAATCGAAGGCGAAGGCATGTTTATTTGCCGCAGTTTCACCCGCCATTTTCACTCGGATTATGTCTCTGAAATCCGCAAAAGAGATATGGGACTATCTGAGAGTGAATTCGAAGGCGATCAACGAATCAAAGGAATGCAGATCTTGAATCTTATAAGAGAATTCGAACTTCAAAGAATGGAGAATTCTCAGACGATCAAGGAATATTCCGACAAATTGTTGTCAATCGCTAATAAGGTGAGACTTTACGGTTCTGAATTTACTGATTCGAGAATTGTCGAAAAAATTCTCGTTACAGTTCCTGAAAAATATGAAACGACCATCATCGCTTTGGAAAATACCAAAGATCTGTCAAAAATCTCCTTGTCCGAATTACTTAGTGCCATGCAAGCACAAGAACAGAGAAGATCGATGAGAGAGAATATACAAATTGAAGGACTTTTGGCGGCCAGGGAGCACATACAATCCAAAGCTAAATGGAAGAAGAACAATTATGGCGAAAACAAGCCATCAACAGACCCCGAGGATGTCAAACAGAGGTATGGAAACCAAAAAAAATCATATCCTCCCTGCGAACATTGCGGGAAAATGGGCCATCCACCCTTTAGATGTTGGAGAAGGCCCGACGCTGAATGCACCATATGTCATCAGACCGGACACGAACATGTTATCTGCAAAAAGAAAAATCAGCAGCAACATGAAGTGGCGAAAACCCGTTGACACTCAACCGGTTCACCTTGAAGAGGAAGATTATCTTTTCAGGGCCACATGTGTCTCGGGCATAGAATCATGCGAAGAGTGGCTTATCGATAGTGGGTGTACAAACCATATGGCATATGATAAGGCGTTATTCCGAGATATGAACAATAATATCACTTCAAGAGTTCGTATTGGCGATGGAAAATATATATCGGTTCACGGAAAAGGAACCGTTGCAATTTCAACCAGATCAGGTACGAAGTTAATTTTCGATGTGTTATTTGTCCTTGATATTGATCAAAACCTATTGAGTATCGGACAACTAATGGAGAAAGGCTTCAGCATTCTCTTCGAAGATTGCTATTGTACCATTAGAGATGCAGGCGCTCGTGATATATTGAAAGTCAAAATGAAGGGAAGAAGTTTTGTTCTAAATCCGAAAGAGGAGCAGATTATTTTTCAGGCCAAAGAAAATATTATTTCTCTCAAAGCAGCTGATTCTTCTATCTACGTGGATTCATTTGTTCGCAAGCAAGAGAGAAATCTGTCTACTGATAGGTCTGCTGCATTAAGCAATGTGTTTGAAAAAAGTTTGTCCAAGTCGACTACAGAAGGTTTCTTCAAAGATCGCATGCAAAATTATTGTGACACAAGAAAGGCTAAGAAAAGGCATGTTCAGTGTGCTATAGTGAAGAAAACTGGAGTTGATTCATCTTCTGCTGAAGAAAATGAATTGGAAATCAAGTCTCTATTTTTACGAAATCATTATCAGCCGCCAGACGAATCTCAGAAGTTTGACGTTTGCATCACCTAAAAAGAGTGTTAAGAATTTGTTTTAGGTTTGATGTCCACGTGTTGAAGTTTACTATTTGCAGTTAGTGGCAGTTTATGATGGATAAGGACCAATAGTTATTAGGCTTAGTTGACGGTTAATACTCTAAGCTTTATATTATGTAGAATAGAAGTAGTTTCATTATTTGTTATTCTAACGTTGATATTACAAATCTCTCATCTATTACCTTATCATCTTTGCTGCACTTAAATAAAATTCCAACATAATCAGCATAGTAATTATAACAACAATCATTATTCTCAGCGGCGGCGGCCAGCCAACCAAAACAACACAAACAGCATTATTTATTACACCATCATCATCATATATAAAATCAAATCTGATTAAATGGCCAATCGTCGTAGACCATTTTACAGTCGCCGCCGATCTTCCCATGCGCCGCCACGGAGAGCGGGCAGTATTGGAGAAATGGAGTCTCTGACTTGTGCCACGCACGTGACGCAGTCGTGTGGGCTGAGTTCTTTATTGCACCTGGCGAGTGCGTACACGGTGGTGACGTCATCGGTGACGTTCGTGTAATAGAAGTAGTACTCTTTGCTTGCGCAGTGCTCGGAAAGATCTAAGAGGAGCAGCTCGGTGTTCTTTGCATAGGACCCACCTGCTTCGCATTTTGCTCGGCTGCACTCCCCATCTCCGGGTGCCGTTGCTGCCCGTCGGAGAAAGTGACAGCATGAGGATTATCACGGCGAGGAGGTGGAGGAGGAGTGCGGCGGCGGTGTAGACAGAATTATTAATGCTTGTACGAAAAGATCTTTTCATTTTTCTTTTCGTCTTCTTTTTACCATACATGCTTGACACGTATATATGTAAAGGAATGGAAGTTTTTTTTTTGATCTTATTCGGAGGCTGAGTTTACGATAATATATTACTGGGGGGAAAAAACATGAGTAGTCTTTGATAACAACGAAGGATTATATATTGGGTTGCGCCGACTTTATAATACGTTCGCTAAGTATATCAACAAGAAATGTAGTCGTAGAATAGTTTTGAGGTGTCTTGTATTCGTTTTGCCTTGCCGATTGTTGTTGATCAAGACTTCGTTCATATTCCAAAAATTATAACTAACCAGTATTTTCTCAGTTTATGCGTGTGCTTAAAATATAACTAAAATTTAATACTCCCTCCGTCCCTATAAGATATGTACATTTGGGATGTGGTGTGGTTTTTAAGAAACTGAATATTTTAATAATATAGTACAATTAAAAGGTAAAAAAAGTGTATATTCTGACACGTCTTTTAAGAATATTTAATATTATTATATTGATTGTTTGTGATGGTTTTTTTACTAAATAAGGAAATGTACAAAAGATAGTGGGACGTCCGATTTAGTAAAATGTACAAAAGTTAGTGGGACAGAGGGAGTAAATAAAAAAGTTTGAAATGATACGAAAATTATGAGAGTAATTAGAAATAAATAGATGGACTAAATTGAATATAACTTGACAAACCAAATGTGGCGATTTTTAGCCACCCCACATCAATTATATAAGAATATAGATAATAATGCATTTTGGGCTTTCTCAACCCATCTTACTCTAGGTTAGGGCCTCAAAATGTCGGCCCACAAAATTAGGCCCGGCCAAAGTTTAGGGTCTGAATGCATGAATAGATGAATGATGTTTTTTATTCCATCAACAAAGATAACTTCCCCAATCAATTTAAATATAACTTCCTGGGGAGAAAACCATTTTTTGTTCTCAATGTTTACCCTATGTCCGGTTTGGTCTCCGATGTTTTCACTTGCCACATTTAGTTCCTCATGTTTCGTGATTTGAACCAATTTGGTCCTCTGTCAAATTTAGCGTCAATTTAGACGGAATAGGTCACGTGCCTTGCACGTGGAGACACATTAGCGACGGAAATTCCGTCGCAGCGGAATTTGCGACGGAATTTCCGTCGCCAACGGAAAAAAAATAAAAAAAATGATAAATTAAACATAAATAATGAGGAAAAATTCCAAAAAAGGAAAAAAGTCAAAAAATAGAGTAAAAACTTCAAAAAAAAGAGAATATTACTAATAAATTAGATAAAAAATAAATAATAATAACTAAGTAATAATAAAAATAAAATAATAAACTAAAATTTAAAAATGATAAATATAAATTTAAGATTTAAAAAAGTAAAAAAATAAAAATATTTTTTTTATTAAAAATTAAATAAAAAGTAAAAACAAATCAATCATGGTATCTATTGGTACAATAACAAAAACTGTTGGTACAATATTTGGACCTATTGGTATATTATATTCAAATTTGATCAGATTTTTGTGTTAAAATAAACAAGTCTGTTGGTACAATGTTATATAGTGTACTTCGAGTAGAATAACTAAAACACTTGGTATAATTTCGGCATTTATTTAATTTTTAATAAATAATTTTTTTTTTTTTTTTTACTTATTTTAAATCTTAAATTATATTTATCATTTTTAAAGTTTAGTTTATTATTTTGTTTTATTATTATTTACTTTTTATTATTTATTTTTTTATTTAATTTATTAGTAATATTCTATTTTTTGAAGTTTTTACTCTATTTTTTTGAATTTTTCCCTTTTTTTGGAATTTTTCCTCATTTTTATGTTTAATTTATCATTTTTATTTTACTTTTTTTCCTTTTGCGACGGAATTTCCGTAGCTAATGCATCTCCACGTGCAAGGCACGTGACCTATTCCGTTTAAATTGACGCTAAATTTAACAGAGGACCAAATTGTTTCAAATCACGAAACATGAGGGACTAAATGTGACAAGTGAAAACATCGGGGACCAAAACCGGCCATAGGGTAAACATTGAGAACAAAAAATGGTTTCTCCTAACCTTTGAAAAAAAGTTCAAAGAACCAAAAGCATCTAAATGAATAACAAAGAAGAAAAAGAAAGCTATGTAGGTAGATGTAGTGTTGGGATTACCTAAAAACATCCATTATTAATTAATAGTCCAAAACCCAACAAAAAACACAAACAGTATTTATTACACTCATCGCATTATACCATATTATAAATATAACACGAAGAAAGAAAGAAAAACAAAAATGCCATCACTCATCAAATTTGATAAAAGTTCCAATCGTCGTAAACCATTTTACAGTCGGTGAGCTCCACGTGGGCAGCGATGGAAAGCAAGCAACTGCCGAGCAGAATGTCCCTGGCTTGGCCCACGCAAGCCACGCAGTCGTCGGGGCTCAAGTCCTTGTTGCACCTGGCGACCCCATAGGCGGTGGTGACGCCGTCGCTGACGCTCGTAAAGTACAAGTAATCCTCTTGGGCGGCGCAGTGGTCGGCTAAGTCGTAGACCAGCTGCTGTGAGACCCTAGCGTAGGAGCTGCCGTCGTTGCATTTTCCCCTACTGCACTGTCCCCCTTTAACGCTCTCATCGCCTTTGCTTCTGCTCGGAGAAGATGATAGAATTATTACTAGGAGGAGTACGGCGGCCGTCGTGTCAATAGAACTGTTCTTACCAAATCCTTTCATATCTTTCTTTTTTAGCTAGTCTTTCTGTAGTAGTAGACTGTAGAGTAGAGAGTGTACCATGCAATCTGAATATGTGTTTATATATATATTATGTAATGAGGTTTGGAAATACTTTGTCCTTTTTCCCCCCTGAACGGCGGAGGATACGATGATTTGAAGAAACTAAGTATTGATAACAAGGCAAGGAAGAATCGTTTATTGAGTTGCGCCGAATGCGTATGATAATATATGTACGCTAAGTGTGGCAACAAAAACAGCCTTAGCAATATAGCATAGTTTGAGAACTGTCCTTTTATGTGTTACACTACTTGGGATTCGTTTTGCCTTGCCGTTTGTTGTATAAGTAATTTTTTAAATGATTAATAGACATACATATATATAAACTGTTATGCCCCATTATAAAATAACAACAATAATAATCAGAAACTCCAAATAATTACACCACCACACCACCATCTGAATATTATTTGTTACATATTCATTTAATTTTTTATTTTAGATACTACCATTTACACAAAATACGCCATCATATTGCTGCGTTCACTTTATTGGATTAGTCAAGATAAGGGTCCAACAATCCAATTATATCTTGTTCAGTTTCCAAAAACATAATTGCACTGAAGCCCGAGATAAACTAAAGCCCGTTTCAATAATCCAACAAATACCAGATAAGTTATCTGATGGGGCTGAGCCATATTAATTTATCCAACCCAGACTATATTTGTAAAAGACAAAAATACCCCCACTTGTCATCATCAAATTAAAAAAGCCCTAATTTGCAGTTTCTTCTTTGCTGCTAGTTCCTACGAGGAAGAAGGCAAGTACGACAGACACCAACACAAGTGTTGACTTAACCCCAAAAACGGAAGCCTGGAAAATCCGCGTGGTAGAGAACATGTAAACTTATTTTTCGCAAGGTGAGCTGAGTTAATGACTTCGAAATTATCCCCAAAATCTTGGGTGATTGAACCTTCGACATTGTTATCCCCAAAATTCAAGAAATCTGAATGGGGCAAACCCACATACTGGTAGGGATTATTCCCGACAGAGCGTTTCCCAAGCTTCGTCGTGGCGGACCAAAGAGGTGACCTTGCCGTAGCTCAGAGGTATTTCGGCGGTGAGAATGTTCCGCACCATCGACACCTTCTATAAGAGGGGTATATTTGTCAAATTACATGTGTAAAAACAATATTATCAAATAATTAATCTTGGCAAGTGAACAAACTAAAAAAATCACACCGTAAGATTAGGTAAGATTATTATCCCACTTTTTTAACATGGGCTTTTTTATCTTGCCTTTTCTGATGTGGAGAACTGAACGCAGCGTATATATAAAGCGGATGGGATCCTATGTCCCAAACCCATGTCCAAATGTGTGTACCAAATCACCGGATGTTGACACTTGTCAAATCCCGTGGTTCAGAAATTGTTTTAATTATTTTTTAAATTTTTTAATTACATAATCTATCAAGTTATAAAATAATTCTTATTTCGTGTCATTTATATGATAAAAACAAATAAACAACATGAATAATTCTTTGTTTCATCACGATCAAATTGATACTCATATCTTATATTTTTCGATATCTATAAAATTATTTATTCATATATTCTACGGTATGAGACACGGTTTGGGGAAGAGGATCCCATCCGTATATAAAGTGGTCAAAAACACTTCTGCCATCTAACGTGGCACAAATTTCCCTTCTTTTGAAGTCAAGTCCAAAACAATTTATTTCCAAGCCTAATATATTTATTTAGCCCAATAATTCCGTGGATAAAGAACGTTGGAATTCTTGGGAGAAACAATACATTGCATGAAAAAATTCAGCCTGGAAGTACATACAATACAATACAGATTAAAAAGAGTTTAAGGGATCAACATAAATATCGTTAGAGAGCCATACGTGTGTACTTCGTGGTCATTTTAACATGAAAATTAATGAGAGACATCATTATTATTTTTCATCTTCCGTAAGGAAACATCCATAACTTTTTTATTACCAACACAACAGACGACGACGATATCATTATTATCTGATATCACCAAAACCAAAAAGAAAAAAGAAAAAAACCACACGCTACATATCACATCGTTCGTCGTCGTCGTCGTGACGTCATCGTCAACCTAGCCCAAAGAAAGCACAAACAAATCAAAAACGATGGTAAAAATCCCAGTCGTCGTAGATCATTCGACAATTGTCGCCAAGCTGAACGTGGGCCGCGACGGCGAACATGCACTGAGAAAGCAGATCGTCCCTGGCTAAGTCCACGCACGCCGTGCAGGCGTCGCGGATGAGGTCCGGCCTGCACTTCGCGTAGCCGTAGACGGTGGTGGATGAGCCTTCGTCGGTGCTTTTAGCGTAGATCTCATAGCCTTCCTCGCCGGGGGCCTTGCCGGCGAGGTGGAAGATGAGGTGCTCGGCGACATCGTCGTACGAACTGCCCACGCCGGATTTTGCTATGCTGCACTGAATATCTTCGTCGTCGTTGGACTCGTCGGTGTGGGCGGCGGCGGCTCTTTTGCTGCTGCTGCTACTGCCTTTTAGCGCAAGTGAAAGTATTACTGTAAGGAGGATTAGTGTTGTTACAAGGGAATTGATGCTGCGAAATCCATTCATTTTCTTTTTCTTGTTTCAGTACTTCAGAGAATATGCATGTGTGTGATTATATATGGAAGTTTTGGATCAAAAGAATTCTTATTTTTCCTCATTGTGTTCATCAATGGCTGAGGTTACGATGGTTAGTTGATTGCAAAAGCATGGTTCCTTTTACTATTGCAGGGAGATAGGGAATCTATGCTTTTTCGTGAAGAATTAAGCCTTGACGGCGACGGAGAATATGTGTGGCACTTATTGCAATGGTAAGGATTACGGACATGCTTTACATAGTTGTTCTTTTGCATTGGTTGTTCTCTACCTTATTTGCCATGCCTTTTGTCAGTAATGAAGATAAAAACGTGTCAAAAGGGGTGAATTAGGCTTATAAAATTTTATGCTTCTTCTTTTCACACAAATCTCATATGTAGTGTCTTAGAGATGCTTGTAATGAGTATGCCTGATATATCCTAGTTACGTCGGATGTGTCGGGTCCGTCTCACATCGATAAAAGAAATAACTGAAAAGTAAATGCGAGACATGATTTTTATAGAGGTTATATCCCCAACTGGGGTTTACTCCTCTCATTGAGATTTGCTTCCCAAGAGTTACCAATCACTATAATGCACCGTAGCTAGAGGTGTTCAGACGGTTTGAAAAACCGTAACCAAACCGTAACCGAACCGTCGGTCAACGGTTCGGTTAACCGTGGTCAACGGTTACGGTTCAAACCGTAACCGAACCGTAAATTATGAAGGTTCGGTTACGGTTCTTCATTTTACTAACCGCAAACCGGCGGTTATAACCGGCGGTTAACCGTCTTTTAAATAATAATTAAATATATAATTTTATTGCTCTTGTCATAATATCTAATGATAATTTATTCACCATATTTAATTTTTATTTTTGTTTTATCAACTATCATAAAATTGACTTTAGAAAACTTAGAAGAATATTGAGTGATAAACATGATATTTAGAACTATGCCTACGACGAATGTCCGTCAAAGATTTTCGAATCGAAGAATGAATGTTAATCATAATATTTTTTAATATTTAAGGTGTAATTTTTTTTTCAAATGTTGAAGGTTATTATATAAATTCTAACTTGGAATGGAAATTTTATTTTTTACATTTTATATATAAATATCAAATTTTTTACTATATTTAAATTATTATAAAAGAAAGAAAATTCTAAAAAGGAATTAGAAAAAAAAAACCGTAAACCGGCGGTTCAAAACCGTAACCGTAACCGGCTTGGCCGGTTCAAAACCGTAACCGTAACCGTGATTACCACGGTTCGGTTACGGTTAGACGTTTTTATTAACCGTAAACCGGCGGTTCATAACCGTGAACCGTAACCGTAACCGTATGAACACGTCTGTCCGTAGCTGGATACAAAACTGATTGATTAGCCCAATACACAACCGAAACAAGTCGAATACTAGCCACACTAGGTTACCACACGCCGAGTTTCGTTCCTCGGAATCTCCTGATCTCGACAGACACAGCTCGCTACCGAGGGGCCCCCGAAACTCGTCCTTCCCTTCCCGTGTGCGTAAATGTCGACCTTGCCTCCTTGGTATTGCACACGTCGAAGACAACACATCCGAAGACAGAATATATGGTGGGATGATGGAATAACTCAGTACGTTCAGTATTTCGCAAGTGATCGCTCGGGTAGGAGAAAGCTATTGCAAATGACGGCTCAGGAATATCTTAGGAGTGTTTCTGCACAATACTCTCGTAGTAGTAGGTTCGTAAATTCTAAGTGCTCGAAATTATGAAGTGTAGCATGTATATAAACCTTTTCAATCAGCACTTCACATGAAAAATCATATCACATAATAATCATCAAATCAAGCATAATTTCCATGCAATTTTCGAGAGTCAACATATCATATAAATCATGCTCTTAATAAATCATCATAACGGTCATAAACACATTTAAAGCATGATTATATTCCATATAAAGCTCAGATTCGTTCTTAAGACATATTCAATCACTTCGACTTATATTTATCATAACAGAACTTTCCACAAGTGATTCCCTGCTATCTGTTTTCAGAATAAATCAATCCAAATTTACTTTCCATGTATAGCACACGAGATAGCAACACATCAATGCATTTCCCATGTTTAGCACATAATATCCAATCAATATATTTACCATGTTTAGCGCACTATTCAGATCACATCATTTATATCATGAGTTAATATGCCATAGCAGAACTTTCCATATATCAGAGATCACAACCATTTCAGCGCATACCATATATTATTGCATCTTATCCAAAAAGTCAATCAATCAATTCTTTCCTAAATATAACATCATATTCATTACAAGGAAATATATCAACTAATATTGCACATTAAATTAAGTGGAAATCATGCAAAAATCGTATATGTGATTTTCGTCCAGGAATAATCAAGTATCAACGGATGTATCACTTTCCATATATAAACAACATATTTTCCTTTTATAACTCAGTAGGATATCTCATACGTTATTTCCATATATAGCACAGAACGATATATCCTATCACATGGGCTGTCTATGACATGCGATCACCTAGTTTAACCATATAATCACATAATCACATGTGGATCAAATATTCAACAATCAATTTTAACTCATATATAATGCATGGTCGAATATTCATCATGAACTTAGACATTATATTGATCATAAATCGAATTGCTTAATTTATAGACCTAACGTCATTACAATTACATAGTTCATCAAAACTTTCTAACGCTGATTGACCAAAAAGGTCAACAATTAATATTCTTATTATTTCTACAATCTACCAAAAAGAGAAAGAAAGAAAAGACTTTTCAGTCCGAACAATCTTCAAGAAATTGCAATCTTAATAGTGGACGTTAGATTTGATTAAGCTTATATATGTTGAGCCTGAATTTTAGTTCAATCAAGAAATGTGCTCCCATTATAAGGGAAATAAAATATCAATCGTCATGGGAGATTTTGCGTGTAATATAATACAGAACTTATCTAAGACAGAGAGGGATTTCGGTTCACTATATAAGATAAAACTTGGATCTTTGACAAGAATGTGAGAAGACTCCCTTTTTATTTTATTCACTTCATCATAAACAACATCACCATTTATTTATTACACCACCATTTATTTATTACACCAACACCAACGGTTCATCAGTTATTCCAGCAAGCACATATTAGCATTGAAAAAAAACCCACAAAAAAAAAACCGTAATTAACTATTATTACACCATCATCATCATCAAGAACTAAATAATATAACTCTTATCAGTTCGGCCCATAAAACGGCCAATCGTCGTAAATCATTCGACAGTCCCCAAGCTCAACGTTTGCCGCCACCGAAAGCTCGCACTGCTGAAGGAGGTCGTCCCTCGCCTGAGCCACGCAAGCCATGCAGTCGTCTGGGCTCAGATCCGTGCTGCACCTGGCGTAGCCGTAGGCCGTGGTGATTCGATCTGTCTCCTTTTGCGCGCACGTCGAGGCTAGGCTGTAAAGCAGAGCCTTGGTAACCCCCGCATACGAAGTTCCCTCTTCGGTTTTTGCTCGGCTGCACTTTCCGCCTTTGTTTCTACGTCTGGGTCGCATTTGATGATGTTTGGAAAGAACGATGATAACAGCGTCGTTGTCGTCAATAATATCAGGAAGATTAGGGTTTTCATTTTCTCTTCTTCTTATGCTATAGTTCTGCGCAATACTTATGCGTACATATATAATACTGTTTGCAGTGACGGACCTACAGTGGGGCTCGGGGGGGCTGTTGCCCCCCCGGCCGGCCGGATTACTCCGTAGGGGTATCCCGGCGACAACCCCCACCGTAGCAGTTTTCTCCAGTCTGCAGCTTCAGAGCCCCCCCTGGAAGAAGACGATTAGGGCAAGAGTCGTGGTGGTGGTGAGTGCTGACGGGATTGAGACTGAGAGCCCCCATGGAAGAAGACCATTAGGGCAATAGGCATGGTGGTGGTGACTGGTGAGTGATGACGGGATTGAGGTTGGAGATGATGACAAACCCTAATTTTAATTGTAATTTAGTTGATAAGCTTAATGGGTTATTTCCTATTGGGCTTCTTAATAATTCTGAAATTACTTTTATGGCCTATATTTGAATAAATTTAATACTTTAATAACTACTCATAAATTTATATTCGATGTCATTTTATATATTTATAGTATTAAAATTAATATTCATGAATTTATACTCTATGTCAGTTTAAATATTATTTTACCTATTTATTTTAATATAATTTATTTCTTAAATTAAATTTTTTTACTAACTTCATAATAATCTAATAGGCTTAAATATTACTCCCTCCGTTTCGGCAACTTTAACACATAAGTTGCTGGACACGCAAATTAAAGTAGCATATTATAGTATAATGGAAAGGTAAAAAAGTGTATATTTTGGCACGCCTTTTAAGAATATTTAATATTATTATTGGTTATATGTGATAGTTTTTTTACCAAAAAAGAAAGGCAATAAAATTAGTGGGACGCTCGGAATGGAAAAATGTGATAAAATTAGTGGGACGGATGGAGCAATATAACGATGTGATGTGTATTTGGACACCTGTTAGTGTGTGCGAATCAAGTTAACGTACCGTATCATATTGAGGAAGGGCAATGCATAGTGTGCCAGTTTCATCTATATATAATTTGCCATTAAAATATTGTAAAAAGTTAAATGAAATTATTATTATTTAAAAGAAAGTGAATTTTTACTTGTAACATATTCACACGTAGAAAATGTCTCTACTAGTTTAAATTATTGGAGGAGCTCAGGTGAAGATATAGCGTGTCACTTTTGGTTAAAGCATATCTTTATCTAGTGAGCGGATGAGCGATTTTATATACTTGTACGATTGAGCCCCCCCTGAGCAAAATTCTTGGGTCCGTCCCTGACTGTTTGGGTGTTTTTTTTCTTTATTTTGTGTGTGTTCAGTTCCTTCGATGGCTGAGGTTACGATGATGGTTGATGGTAAAAGGATGGATGGGTTACTATTGCCGAGAGATAGAGAATCCATGATTGTTGACGAACCTAGTCGTCTTTGATCGCGATTGGAAAATTATATGGTTGTTCTTTTTATACCTGGGTTCGGTTCTAAATTTATTGGACAGACTATGTTTTGGATTATCTTGGCAATCAATAGAAATAGATTACATGTTTGTATGAATATGATTTGGTTTATTGGGCTGGAGTTTTTCCTCATGAAAGCTGAACCCACTTTATGGGCTTTGACGAAAGAGGGACTTCGGTGTTTCTTTCAGTATTCAATAGTAGAATTCAAAGTACATGAAATGAATCTTAAAGTTGAATATAATTTAATAAGATATACGCAAGCAAAGGTGCTTCTTTCTAATAGAATAAGGAAGACAGGGAATAATGCAATGCACAGCAAGCACTATGAAATGTCATTTATTAGAAGACATAAAGATGCGTTGTATAACATTTTTGGTTTTATTGTTTCTCTTTTTTGGGTACGACATGGTCTCGACGTCTCGTCTCTTTCGAAGCTCAACTAAATCAATTATTCATCTCATCTTGTTAGGAATTATTTATTGTGTTCAATTAAATTAGATTATCTTAATCTTGTGATTTAGGGCCTAATTGTAAATATACCCAACTTGTGGGTATATTAGTAATATCGGGCCCAATAGCCCATTAGGGCTTATGTATAAATACCCTAAACACATCAGTGTTTAGGGTTGCTGAATCATATTTGAGTTGACGACTTTTCTGAAGAACTCGCGCGCTCTCGTTCCAACTCAACAATCACGTCTATCGGTATTACTTCGTTTATTGCTTCCGTAATTCATCGTACAGGTAATACTAATCCATTGATTCAGTACAAGGTTGGATAAAATCGGCCTATCAAGTGGTATCAGAGCCGAAATCGTGGATCAAATTCATCAGATTTATCTCGGCTTGATGTTCGAATTTTTCGCTTTTTAATTCAAAAATCATCAATTCCTCTTCGCCCAAATTCCCAGATTCTTCTCGGCTCATGGAGAACGCATAGGTGTATATTCGCTGTTCGTGATTCTTGATCGAAATTTTCGAATTTTTTTTTCCAGCCAAAGAACAGCGTGACGACGAAATCTCGTGAATTAAATTGCTCATCTCGACTTTTGTTTCGACATTTTGCTCGACATTTTACTAGGATACAAGGGACTCGACATTTTTCTCGGAATTTAGCACGGACTCGACATTTGCTTCGACATCTTATTGAGTTAAATTTTGTTTCGACATTTTCTATCGACATTTCTATCGACATTTAAAGTTGTCGACATCTTATTTCTGAAGTTCTCGACATTTTAAGTACCTCGACTTTTATCTCGACATTTTATTTTTCATTCATTTGGACATTATATCGACTTTTTGCTAGGATATCGACTTTTTGCTAAGGAATCACGGCTTTTTCTCGACATTTTATCAACCCGACATTGATTTCGACATCTTATAAGCCCGACTCATCACCTCGACATTTCTATCGAAATCAGTTCAAACTTCAAATTCGAAGGTTCTCGAATTCTTTTGCCTCTCGACATTTGAGAAAACACCTCTCGACTTCTCTAATTAATATCCTACGTTTGTTTTTCTTCTTTGTCAATACTAAGAGGGTTTTTCTTTTATATATAAACTTATATATACACGTAACCCTTTGCAAACTCTAAAGTCATCATACACGTGTCCTTCACTATTGCCATCATCATCAAATAGTCATCACACCATATAAACACGCATATACACATTATTCACACGTATTGATATAATCATTTAGCTCACTCCTCATCAACCTCATTCATCATCATACTTATCATTACATAATCATTTTTCTATATATATAATATATATAATAAAAAAAAAAAAAAAAAAACTTCCACATCTGCGAACTCATAGTTCCACTCATCATTTTTTTTATATAATCATTACATATATACATAAATAAAATATATATATATATATATATTAGTATTAATAACTTAATTAAATAA
This sequence comes from Craterostigma plantagineum, assembly GCA_027422505.1. Lineage (NCBI taxonomy): Eukaryota > Viridiplantae > Streptophyta > Magnoliopsida > Lamiales > Linderniaceae > Craterostigma > Craterostigma plantagineum. The sequence goes on from JAPQWV010000005.1 coordinate 2,478,459, forward strand.
ATAAATAAATTCTGTGATTATTTTATTTTTCATATATCTTTCTAACTTGTTTGAATTTTTTGAGATCTAAGATTTAGCTGATCAACACGATTAAGATCCATATCCAACCAAAATAACTCTAGAACTGAACTTTCAATATCCATTTTCAATATGTCATATATGTCGTATCAGTGGGAACAGAAAGTGAACAAACAAGCTAAAGAAATTGAGGAATTAAAAGCTCGCTTAGAGAACAATCATAAATGTCTTCTTGCCAGCTTAAGTGAAAAGCGCATCTCAATTGCAAGCTTGAAGCAATGCAAATGAGAGTCGATGATCGTGACAAAGAAATAGAAAGACTGAAAGTGAAAATTAGTGAGTCAACTACTAGTTTGAAAAAGAGCGAAGACGAGATACTCACTAAGACTTGTCAATATAACTTCATATATAGCGAGCGTAACGAGTTATACTCTAAAATTAGGAGTTTAGAGGACATTCTAACAAAAAGAGGGCAAGCGGATCAAAATTCCTCTAAGAACCTAGCGTCAAACGGGGAAAATATTTTACCTTCTAACAAATCTACTTCTTGTTGGGAAATTTCAGAGGTTGCTAATAACATTTCCAAATTGAACGCAACTTTGGAATCAGAAAGAGTAGGTTTTCAAGCAGAAAAACAAAAAAAGTCGGGTGCCGTATTCATGGAAGAACAGGAATCATGGCTCAAGGATACCTCTGAAAGTGAAGACGAAAACCTGGCTCTCATGGCAAACGTCGAAGCTGACTCTGAAGATGAGGCGCACAACACTGCAGCCACTCCCACAACTGACTCATCTTCAGAAACTGAGGTACACGATTCTTACTCTGATCTCCATTTAGAGATTTCAATTCTTCAAGATAGACTAACATCTGTGTCTAGTGAAAACCAATCATTAAGAAAACTAGAAACTAGGTTAGCGAACAATGAAAAGGTCTTGCGAACCGAACTAGTAGAAAAGGCTAAGTTAAACTCGTTTCTAGAACAAGCTCAGGATACATCCCTCAGACATGAGACTAGGATAAGAGATCTAGAAGAAAAACTTTCCGAAAAGGAAAATGATTTCAAGAAGAGTGAGCAAGAGCGTAATTCCATATCCCAAAAATATGAATTCTTATCCAAGGAACGAAATCGTCTATATTCCAAAATAAAGAAACTTGAGGATCTCCTAACAAAAAGAGGACAAACAGATAGAACGATTTTTCTAAACAAGCCTAGAGACATAGAATTTTATGATCCCCGTGAAGGATTAGGCTTTGTTCCAGGTTCCGTACAAACAGTCAAGAAACCCCTCCCTCTTTATGATATCAGCTTCCTAGGCTTAAATATACCCAGTCTACTCCCTTTCACTAATTCATCTACAATTGACATCCTAGAAAAGAAAAAGAGAAATAGAGAGGACAGGGTAGAAATCCCATTTGACTACGAAGAACTGAATAAACGTGACAGAACCATGGACACATCCTTGTCTGAAGACGACTACTTACCTCTATATCCACCCTCTTCAGAAGACGTAAGTGGCCAAAATTCAAATCCCCCTACCACATATATCCCAGCGTCTCTCAAGGAAATCTGTGATTTGCGCTCGACTCTTGAGTCCGAAAAGATTGCCTTCCAAGTGGAAAAAAACGTACTTCTGACAATCATCTCCTCACTCGAAAAACAAGTCAACAACCCCATAGGTTTATCCCCACCATTGCATTCAGCTAAGTCTAAGATAGAAGCGTCACTGCACAAGGAAATTAAAGGGAAAGAAAAAAGCCAAAAGACATGATCTGCTATTTGAAAACTACGCGTCTCCTTCAAATCATTACTATTCCTACGATGATGCACTTGCTCTAAATTCTCGTTTCAGATTAGCAAATGCTAACACAATCAAGAATGATGCACGCTTCTTTGCTAAGTCAGGCTCGCAAACTCAACTAGACAAGATACAAACAAAAGGAACGACTGACTTTCTCGCTGAAATCTCGCGTCTCCAGAACACCATTAAACTACAAGCAAAGGAACACCAAAATCAAATTGAAATCTTCAAGTTTGAAAAAGAGAAACTACTAAATGAAATTTTCCTCCTAAGAAATCTCAACGATCATTCATCTGAAGTTGGTTCTTCTTCGACTTATGATTTAACTTCTAATAATGTGTCAAATTTAGCTACAGGCAAGAAACTAACCAAGAAGACGAAGACGATGGACTGGGTCAGGAAATCAAAATCTAAGCTCTCTCCTACCAAGGCTTTGTACTCTACAAACTATGCTTCTGATGAACATAACTCCATTTCGTCGAAGACTATTAAGTATTGTGATGTTTCCCGTTTTAATAAATCTAATATTTATAAGATGCATCACTCTTCTACTCGACAGCCATCATCTCATGCAAGCCACGTCTCGAACACTCCCGTATTTAATCGATTGATGCATAAGAACTCAACAGTGCATAATCCTAATGTTAAACAAATTTGGGTGCCCAAGCAAAAACATCACTCCACATCCCCTCAACACTCAAAACAAGGATTGAAGCTATGGATTCCTAAATCACAAATCAAATTGAATAGGACTTCAAATGATGACTTAGGACAAGATTTGATATTTTGTGTGCTTAACCCGTTTTCTGCTAATAAGGGAGGACCCATCCAAAAATGGGTACCAAAGTCCCGATAATGTTTTGCAGATATTCCAGCATGAGTAGGTACGAAGAGAGCTGCTCCACACTCATGATTGGTATGCGACGAGGGCAGCCAAACATCCCAGCGTGTATGGCATATTGAGTTGCTCCACAGCCACGACTGGTTAGCGATGCGAGCAACCAAACGTAGGTAAATTCTATATGCATCCCATAATAAATTTGGCATGCATCTCGAGCTGAAAAGACAATATGCCTACTGTTAAACCACACGAGGGTACATTAGAAACATGCGTGATTCAAAAGAATTTTAAACTTTTAATTTTAGCATGCATATAAGCTGAAATGACTAAATACCCTCCTATAGGTACATTTCATTATGCATGCATCTTAAAGAATTTTCGAGCTTAAATTTTTCCGTATGCATATGACCTGAAGCACAAAATATCTATTTCAGCTTAGAGCGATAAAAACGTACATTCTAATGCATTTTTAAAGAACAATAATTCTTTAGTTTGCATCTGCTCTGAAAATAAATTAATACGTTCACGCTTATTTAATTGGGAGATAATTTACATGTTTTAAACATGCATGCATTGAGGGGGAGTATCACTCCATATTTACGAGGAGAGAGTACATTTTTTGGGGGAGTACGTCTTAGGTGCACAATTTGAGGGGGAGAAACTTACTTTAACCCATATATGTATATGTATATATACATTTATCTATATATATATATATATCTATATATATTACTATTACGATAATATATACTTATATTAAAAAAAAAAGGCGCAAAAAAAAAAATTGCAAAAAAAAAAAAAAAAAAAAAAACCAAAAAAAAAAAATTGCCAAAAAAAAAAAGTTCGCAAAAAAAAAAAAACAAAAAAAAAAAGAAAGAAAAACCCTCTCAGGCGCTTCCACCTCCCAAGACGGACTTCACCTGAAAACTCAACCCTCAAGAGTTCAAGAATTCCAAAAGGCGTGACAACCATACACTATCACGAAGATGATGTCAACCGATATGCTCTGACTTGCTGATCAAGCAGTACTCATCAAATTGACGGACTCATGGATTCTAAGTTCCCATGGTTCAGTCAGACCAAACTGAACCTAACCCCGGAACATAGCCGAGTGTTAGTGACGATTCAAGTTCATAGAGCTACCCCTATTTGGAAATTCTTGACAAGACCGAAGAGCGGAAGATACAAAATTCCCTTAGTCACAAATTACTCGGACCAACCCCCATAGGTACAGGTGCTAATTTTATTAGCTCCCGGGTAGAAGTCGCCGCATTAGGTCCAACGGCGCATGCACAACCGAGCCTTACCCACTCATCGATCTCCCAACAGATCGATGTTTCACTAAATCACGGGGAGCCGCGAAATCTATCACTGCTTCACTTGGAAGCAGGAGATATTGAACTAAGTGGTAGTCAGCCCCACACCACTGAATTTTATTGATCACATCGAGTCTAGTGTGTCCTCACCATCCAAATATTTTTATATCTTTTTAGGACACATACACCTTTTTCTTATCTGGACTTTGTGATCAGATCAGAACTTTCGTAGACATGTCCTACTACGACATGCTTCGATGATCGGAAGGAAGTCCTACCGTTGCAACATCAAAACAACAACGGTTTCAGGCCATCGCCTATGAGCTATGCTCCTAGACTGATGTTAACGGGACGCCTATGTGGCCCCGGTTTATAAAGCCCTGTTCTCACAGGCCACGTCTCAGAGATTATCTCTGAAGTCGTGTCGACGGATTACCTTTGTGGCTCCGTCAGGTTATTACCCAACCTGAGCACCCACCATTTTCGCCGCACGTACCACTCTGAAGACGGGCTCTCATGCAATTGATGGAAAAATCTGAAGGAGCCCAAGCATTTTTTTTGGAAAACGCAACTCCATCATCTTGTCCCGACGACGCGATCTTCTTGCCAAAGACGACGCCCCATTTTGACCTATCGCATGACGATCTCCCTAGCTCGATCTTCATGAGGGGGAGGAGAACTAGAGCAAAATGGGAGCAGCACCACGACGAAAGTGCAATATAGATCAGAAAATGCCAATCTCAAGCGTCGTCAAGAATCAAATGAAGACCACAGAGTCCAACGATTGAAGTTGTCGCCTCATGTACGACTCTCTGATTTTAAAGAAACACCCCAATCACAACACAAGGTTGAACAAACGTAGGGGGAGTTGAGCTACAATTGAACGGAGAGATCGGACTCAAATGACAAGATACGACAACAACTTCAGCATGGACTTCAAGATCAAAGCTGCCGACTCGTGTACAGCTCTTCGAGGTTAAAGAAAACTCCTAATCCCAACACAAGGTTGAACAAATGTAGGGGGAGTCGCGACTATCGAAGGGAGAGCTGGAACACAAGAAGAGAAGATCAGAACACGGTGAGCTTGGAACTCCTAAAGAAGAGGTCACAAGAAAAGATAAAGGAGGAGGAGATTGAAGAAGAACACGCAAGCAAATGCTTTCGCGGACAGAACTCTGATACGTGTTCTTTGAGGACTCAGTATGATCACAAGACGAAGATGACCAGTGCTAAATTGCAAATTGAACACAAAGGGGGAGATTGTTAGGAATTATTTATTGTGTTCAATTAAATTAGATTATCTTAATCTTGTGATTTAGGGCCTAATTGTAAATATACCCAACTTGTGGGTATATTAGTAATATCGGGCCCAATAGCCCATTAGGGCTTATGTATAAATACCCTAAACACATCAGTGTTTAGGGTTGCTGAATCATATTTGAGTTGACGACTTTTCTGAAGAACTCGCGCGCTCTCGTTCCAACTCAACAATCACGTCTATCGGTATTACTTCGTTTATTGCTTCCGTAATTCATCGTACAGGTAATACTAATCCATTGATTCAGTACAAGGTTGGATAAAATCGGCCTAACACATCTCATTCGATATAACCACTTATAGATTCTTGAAACTAAACTCTCTCTCTCTATATATATATACTTCAAGGCATTCGACAACGTGGACAGCTATATATATTCACTGAGTGGAGGGAAAAGAAAAAGAAAAAGAAAAAAACATATATGATGTGTTGGTAACATATAATAAAAGACCCTCTACGTAATGTTTGGTGACGAAGAGAAATCAACTTATATAATTGAAACAACGGATAAAAGCATACACCAAATATTATTGCTTTCCTGCCCAAACATTCTTTTTTATCCAAATTGGTCGTAAAATTGGCGTGAAAGATGGGGGTTGACTATGATTTGATTTGATGGTTGACTTTACTTCTTCAGTTGATCATCAGAATCGGATGATGATGATGGACTTGGCTTCTTCTTCGATTGGCTCCTTTCCTTGCGCTAAAATCTTGATCATCATCTTAACCACTTCCTCCTGCCTGATACAAATTATGAAATTTGAAAGTTCTAAGCTTTCACCAATTAAAGGACTGAAGAACAAAGGAAATCAACTAACTCTCTTGAAGTAAAGATTATAGGGCCATTCCCTGAACTCTCTGCATGTTCTAATCTTCCGTTTACTATAAACCGTGGGTATTAGCGAGGTAATTTCTGTTGGGTTTTAAGTCCAATGGGCCTTGGGCCCAAGTGTAGGTATTGGCCCACTAAGAGAAGAGCTGAAACGATTTTATTAAATCGAGAAGACGTCGGTCGTCGAAACGAGAAATCGTTGAAAGATTACGAATCTACGTTTCGAGACGAATCTAATGAACATTAATTTGCTCAAAACCGATACCGGGTGAATGAGAAATTAATTGGTAAAGCCGGCCCAATTAAAAATTAAAAAAAAAAACAAAAAAAAAATAAATAAAAAAATAAAAATAAAAAAATTGATGACGTGGCGGCTGATGACGTGTCACTGACACATGGACTGACGTGGCGCTGATCTGGCGCTGACTGGGCATGGTGATGTGGCTGATTGAAGGGGTATTGGGTCTCAGTCCGAGAGTTGTGACTATTCCCAGATTGACCCCTGGTCAAAGGTTGTGTCTATTTGCAATTCGGCCCAGTCAAAGGAGGTCAAACTGAAAAGTTATGACTTTTCGCGAATTGACCCCTGCAGCTTTTCGGACAGTATAAATAGGTCCCCTGGCAGAATAGAAATTCATTCAATTCACTCCCAGCACTTTATAGAAAGTTGACAGCACATCCCTTAGGCATAATAAAGCACTAATAAAGCAAGAAAGGCTCGAGTCTTGAGTAGATTCACCCGATAATTTCGTTACGGTGTGCGACGTTTCGAAATTCCTGAAGTCGTTGTATCTTCGGGACGTATTGCGACAACCCGAGGCACTGAAATACGGGGCAATAACGTCTTACGGAAAGCGTACGACGTACGTGCCTCGACTTCGACGTAGTAAGCCGAAACTCTGTCCGCGTTTACGAGCGCCACCGACCAGACGCCCAACACAGGAACCAACAATCGTAAGACGTTATTCTGATCGATGGCGACGATAGCGAATATTCCCACCGCCGTACCGCTGACGGGTAGCAACCACGCCGAAAGGCCGGCGAAATTCAACGGAGCCGACTTCAAAAGATGGCAACAGAAGATGCTGTTTTATCTCACGACCCTAAACCTGGTGCGCTTTCTGAAAGAGCTCCCGCCCCAGGTGAACGCCAACAACGCGACTGACGACGAAGTACCCGAAGAGGACGCACAACAACAGGCGGCGTTGGACGCATGGAATCATAACGATTTCATGTGTCGTAACTATATTTTGAACGCATTGGACGACTCCCTATACAACGTCTACGCAGTCGCTAAAACTGCTAAAGAGTTGTGGGACTCGTTGGACAAAAAGTACAAAACCGATGACGCCGGACTGAAGAAATTCATTGTCGGCAGGTTTTTGGACTATAAGATGACCGACTCCAAACCAGTGTTGGACCAGGTCCGTGATCTGCAACTGATAATCCACGATATACACGCGGAGAATATGCAGATAAGCGAATCCTTCCAGGTAGCTGCTATAATAGAGAAGCTGCCGCCCCTATGGAAGGACTTCAAGAACTACCTCAAGCACAAACGTAAGGAAATGGGGCTTGAGGACCTAATCGTGAGGCTTCGAATCGAAGAAGATAATCGAAGGATCGAGGCCAAGAACAAAAGGGGCAGCATGGAAGAACGTGCGAACCTGGCCGAGTCTAGCACCGGCAAAAAGTGCAAGAGGCCTAATACGACGCAGCAGAAGCCGAACAAAATAAGGGGCAACTGCTACAACTGCGACAAACCTGGGCATATGGCCAAGGACTGTCGGCTGAAGAAAAAGAGCAAAAAGAACCAAGCTCACTTGACCGAGGCGAAGCTGGGGACAGATCTGACAGAGATGGACCTAGCCGCCGTCGTATACGAGGCCAACGTGGTAGACAATCCTAGGTCGTGGTATATCGACTCTGGAGCGACTCGCCACATCTGCTCTGATAAGGAGATGTTTTCAACCTACATCCCTATCTCAGGCAGGAAGCTGTTTATGGGCAACGCAGCCACCTCTGACATCGTCGGATTAGGGAGGGTAGTGCTGAAGATGACCTCGGGCAAGGAACTCACTCTTGTGGACGTGCTGCATGTGCCAGACATCCGCAAGAACTTGGTGTCGGCTCCCTGTTGAGCAAAGCCGGATTTAGGCAGGTGTTTGAGAGTGATAAATATGTACGGACCAAAACGGTCATTTCGTAGGAAAGGGCTACCTCGAGAAGGGGCTCTTTAAGATGAATGTAATGCCTGTAATACGCGAGATTGAACTCGCTAATAGTAATAAAAAAAGTTCATCTTACTTGGTTGAGTGTTCCAATTTATGGCATCATAGATTAGGACACGTGGGTTTCAATAAAATAAAAAAGTTAATAAGTTTAAACCTGCTTCCACAAATGGAAGTCGACTCACAACAAAAATGTGAAGTCTGTGTCGAGGCAAAAATGGCCAAGGCACCATTCTTCTCTGTTGAGAGAAGTAGTGCGCCTCTAGAACTGATCCATACTGATATATGTGATCTGAAGTTCGTGCAGACTAGAGGTGGAAAGAAGTATTTTATTACTTTCATTGACGATTGCACGAGATTCTGCTACGTATATCTGTTAAGTGGCAAGGACGAGGCTCTTGATGCCTTCACAAGATATAAGAGTGAAGTTGAGAATCAACTAAACTCACGAATAAAAATAATTCGAAGTGATAGAGGAGGAGAATACGTGGCGTCGTTCGAAGAATTTTGCCAAGAGCACGGCATTATTCATCAAACAACTGCGCCTTATTCACCTCAGTCAAACGGCGTTGCTGAACGCAAAAATAAGTCTCTTAAGGAGATGATGAATGCTATGTTAATCAGTTCTGGGCAACCTCAGAACTTGTGGGGGGAAGCAATCCTCTCGGCAAACCGCATTCTAAATATGGTGCCACACAAAAAGAAAGAAAAGACTCCATACGAACTATGGAAAGGTAGGGCTCCGTCCTACAATTACCTGAAAGTGTGGGGGTGCCTAGCAAAGGTCGAAGTACCTAAACCTAAACAGGTTAAAATAGGACCCAAGACTGTTGATTGCATTTTCATCGGATATGCTAATAACAGTAGTGCATATAGATTTCTAGTGCACAAATCAGAAAACCCTGAAATGAATGCAGGGATGATATTTGAGTCGAGGAACGCTGTATTCTTCGAGAATATTTTTCCAAATAAGGAAAACAAAGAAATAAGCTATAATAAGCGAACCTACGATGCCAGAGTTCATCTCAAGAAAACGAGGAACCACGGCAAAGCAAACGTAAAAAGGTGGCCAAATCATTTGGGCCTGATTTCCTAACTTATATGTTAGATGATGAACCACGGACTTTGCAGGAGGCATTGTCTAGTCCAGAAGCTCCGTTCTGGAAAGAAGCTGTGAACAGCGAGATTGAGTCCATAATGCAAAACCATACGTGGGAGCTGGTAGATCTCCCAAAGGGGTGCAAGCCTTTAGAATGCAAATGGGTCCTTAAAAGGAAGCTTAAGACCGATGGATCAATCGAAAAATATAAAGCTCGTTTAGTAGCTAAAGGGTTTAACCAAAAGGAGGGGTACGATTTCTTCGATACCTACTCACCCGTGACAAGGATTACATCCATACGGGTCTTGATCGCTATAGCAGCGTTGTATGACCTCGAGATACACCAGATGGACGTGAAAACGGCCTTTCTAAACGGGGAACTCGAGGAAGAAATATATATGAGGCAGCCCGAAGGGTTTATTGTACCCGGGCAGGAAAATAAAGTGTGCCGACTCGTGAAGTCACTTTACGGGCTTAAGCAAGCGCCGAAACAGTGGCACGAGAAGTTCGACATGACGATGTTGTCGAATGGGTTTAAGATTAATGAGTGTGATAAATGCGTTTATATAAAAGGCACACCCAATGAGTTTGTGATTGTCTGTCTGTACGTAGACGACATGTTAATCATGGGAAGCAGTCACAAAATAATCGTGAATACAAAGAATATGCTGAAAAATCATTTCAGTATGAAGGATATGGGCTTGGCTGACGTCATTTTGGGAATAAATGTCTCTAAGACGTCCGAAGGAATTGTGATTACACAATCTCACTATGTTGAGAGCGTGTTAAAGAAATTTAACGCCTTCGATGATCCTCCGGCTAAGACACCTGTGGACACTAACGTACACTTAGCCAAAAATAGAGGAGAGCCTGTATCGCAACTCGAATACGCTCGGGTGATTGGCAGTCTGATGTATTTGTCTAACTGCACTCGACCTGACATAGCGTACTCAATTAGTAAACTAAGTAGGTTTACGAGTAACCCGGGTAGTAGCCACTGGGTAGCACTAAGAAGAGTGCTAAGATATTTGAAACACACTATTAATCACGGCATACTATACTCCAGATATCCCGCGGTACTAGAAGGGTACTGCGATGCGAATTGGATATCTGATAGTAAAGACTCCAAATCCACGAGTGGTTATATATTTACCATCGGTGGAGGAGCAGTTTCTTGGAAGTCCTCCAAACAAACGTGCATAGCTCGATCCACGATGGAGTCGGAGTTCATCGCACTAGATAAAGCCGGTGAAGAAGCAGAATGGCTTCGAAATTTTCTGGAGGATATTCCGTGTTGGAACAAACCTGTGCCACCAATTATGATTCACTGCGATAGCATGGCAGCTATCGGCAGGGCACAGAACTGTATGTATAACGGTAAGTCTCGGCACATTCGTCGGAGACATAACACCGTAAGACAGCTTATCTCTAGCGGAATAATTTCCACCGACTATGTAAAGTCAAAGGAAAATATAGCGGATCCGCTCACAAAAGGCATAGCTAGAGATCAGTTAGAAAACGCAACTAAAAATCCACACAGCAAAGAACAAAAGCAGTGGTAACTCAACCTCGATGAGTGGAGATCCCACGAACTTGGTTCAATGAGACAACTAAGCTGTGATTAGTTCAGTAGTATACTTGGAAACTAATAAAGTCCATTCTCGACAGCTGCCCAAGTAATTTCCCGGTGACGTGTGGTTAGGGTAAGCACGTATGCTTTTAATGATGACTATACCAAATTGGTGGAGTATTTCGGGCTACTCCAGGATCAAGTCCTAATAGTCGGTCACCTATATAAGTGTGAAGTGGGGCCGCTTCAATGGAAAACCCTTATGAATTGGAGATATGGTCCACGGCCGAAACGGACACAACGTGAGAATCGAAAAGAGATCAGAGTCATCACTGTGTGTATACTGTTGTCTTGGTTTACACAAAAAGCCGCCAGTTCAAGACATCACGTTTACTGAGCAGCGAGTAAATCCGATAGTATTTCACTAGGGAAGGTTCAAAGCCACAAGCTACCTATCCCGATGCAGTGATGGGTCGTCGGGACTTTCTTACAAGAGTCAGCATGCATTGCATTTATATTAATTTCCATTCATGTGGGGGATTGTTGGGTTTTAAGCCCAATGGGCCTTGGGCCCAAGTGTGGGTAATTGGCCCACTAAGAGAAGAGCTGAAACGGTTTTATTAAATCGAGAAGACGTCGGTCGTCGAAACAAGAAATCGTTGAAAGATTACGAATCTACGTTTCGAGACGAATCTAACGAATATTAATTTGCTCAAAACCGATATCGGGTGAATGAGAAATTAATTGGTAAAGCCGGCCCAATTAAAAATTAAAAAAAAAACGAAAAAAAATAAAAATAAATAAAAATAAAAAAAATTGATGACGTGGCGGCTGATGACGTGTCACTGACACATGGACTGACGTGGCGCTGATCTGGCGCTGACTGGGCATGGTGATGTGGCTGATTGAAGGGGTATTGGGTATCAGTCCGAGAGTTGTGACTATTCCCAGATTGACCCCTGGTCAAAGGTTGTGTCTATTTGCAATTCGGCCCAGTCAAAGGAGGTCAAACTGAAAAGTTATGACTTTTCGCGAATTGACCCCTGCAGCTTTTCGGACAGTATAAATAGGTCCCCTGGCAGAATAGAAATTCATTCATTTCACTCCCAGCACTTTATAGAAAGTTGACAGCACATCCCTTAGGCATAATAAAGCACTAATAAAGCAAGAAAGGCTCGAGCCTTGAGTAGATTCGCCCGATAATTTCGTTACGGTGTGCGACGTTTCGAAATTCCTGAAGTCGTTGTATCTTCGGGACGTATTGCGACAACCCGAGGCACTGAAATACGGGGCAATAACGTCTTACGGAAAGCGTACGACGTACGTGCCTCGACTTCGACGTAGTAAGCCGAAACTCTGTCCGCGTTTACGAGCGCCACCGACCAGACGCCCAACACAGGAACCAACAATTTCGTCTTCAAGAGAGCGTGTATCACGTGCCTCGACTTGTGACTCGTTTCACACCGTTTGCTGAAATTTATTTGTGCTTTCGCTCGAAGATAAAGCGCTGACCGACGGAGATAACAAGTTGAAGACGAAAGTATAGAAAGTCATACGTTGGTCGAATCAAGCAGGCTGTTCAAGGAGTTTGCTTCACTTAAAGCAAAAACGAAAGCGCAAAATCTATTTTATATATTTGAAGATATATTAATATGGCAACCGACAATAATCAGAATGCGACTCCGTCTACCGCTCACATCGTTCCCATGGTGATAGCCGCTCCGATGCATGGCGAACGACCGCCGAAATTCAGCGGCGCCGACTTCAAATGGTGGCAACAAAAGATGTTGTTTTATCTTACGACTCGATCTCTTTCTCAATTTCTTTCGGAGGACCCGATGACCGTTCCCGAAGATGAGACCGACGCTCAAAAATAGCCGTAGCAATATAGCATAGTTTGAGAAACTGTCCTTTTATGTGTTACACTACCTGGATTCGTTTTGCCTAGGGTTGGCAGTGGGGCGGGGATTCCCCGTCCCCGCGGGGTACCGCCCCGAATGGGGCGGGGAATCCCCGAGTTTTTATCCCAGCGGGGCGGGGACGGGGACTGATTTTTCCCGCGGGGATCCCCGCCCCGCCCCCTATTTATATAGTATAATATTATATTATATTATAATTTAAATAATATTAAAATAATATTAAATATAGATTAAGTAATATTAAATTAATACAAATAATATAAAAACTATAATTTATATAATATTTATAACAAAAAATATTTAAATTTATATATTATATTTAAAATATTATATTTTTAAAAAAAAAATTGATTTTTTCCCCGAATGCATCGCAGGGACGGGGATTAGGTCCCCCCCCCCCTCCCCCCGTTGCCAACACTAGTTTTGCCTTAGCTGTTTGTTGTATAACTAATTTTTTTTACATGATTAATATACATATATATATATATATATATATACTCTTATATTAAGCGTGAGGAGGGGTGTGTATAAACTGTGAATTGGATCTCACTTTCGTCTGTAAATTTAAAATAATAAAATAAAAAATCCCCCACTAACTCTATTGCTAAATTTGGTTAATTACTATTTTTAGTTAAAAGCTATTAATCTTTAACCTTATACTCTATATACATACATAACCAAATTTAGATAATAGTTATCAATTAGATAATATCAATTTTATATATTTGTATATTATGGCACACACGTTAAATAATAGTTATCAATCACATAATATCAAATTTATATATTTTATATTGTAGCACACACGTTAGAGCGTGCAAAGAGTACTAGTAAACTGTTTGCCTCATTGTATAATAACAATAATAATCAGAAACTCCGATTAATTACAACCACCACACCACCTTCTGAATATTATTTTATTACGAATTCATCTTTTTTTAGGTACTAGTTCCACAAAATACACCATCATATATAAAGTGGTTAAAAACACATTTTCTATCTAACGTGCCACAAATTTCCTGTCTTTTGAAGTCAAGCCCAAAACAATTTATTTCTCAAGCCTAATAATATATTTATTAAGCCCAATAATTCCGTGGATAGAGAACGTTTGGAATTCTTGGGAGAAACAATACATTGCATGAAAAAAAAATTCAGCCTTTGAAGTACGTACATACAATACAGAAACTATTGTGGATGTGTGTAACCACAATGGTGGTTTATATGTGTGTCATATGTGCTTATTTGGCACTTTATATGACACACCACCATTGTGGATGTGTCATGAGCATGACATTGTGTCATATTTATGACACTGTGTTATATGAATATTAAATTATTATGGAGGAGAGAGAATGAGGAAGAAAAAAAAAAGAAACTATTTATTTATAGTAGTGGGTCCGTGTTATAGTAGTGTTATTATTGTGGGAAAAGTATAATAAAAGTGTTATAAAATAAAATATAGGAAAATATCGTGAAAAACTAATGTGACAGTATTATAGGTGTGTTATTGTTGTGGACACCCTAAAGAAGAGAGTATATAAATGGATCAACATAAATATCGTTAGCGAGCCATACGTGTATACTTGTCAAAAAGAGACGGAATTATCATACAATAATATAGAACTCGTGTCTTTTTAACATGAAAATAAATGAGAGACTTCATTATTATTTTTCATCTTCCGTAAGGTAAAGGGAATTACTATTTACCGCCCCCTTTTTACTTGTTACCGCCCCTTAAAGGGCTGGAAAAAGACGATTTTGCCCTTATGATTTTTAAATTAATTTAAAAAGAGAAAATATAATAAACAATAAAAATATCTATTTAAAGCTCTCTCCAGACAACACTTTTCAAATCACATATCGAAAATCAGACAAAAACAAAAAAAAATACTGAAATCGCAATGGATCGCCGACAGGGACTAGGAAAGGGAAAGGGCCTCTTTTCACGACTGGTAAGCCAAATTAACGTAAAACATTGTTCGAATTTCAACTCGATCGAAAGAAAAAAAAAAATTCGACCGAAATCAATTTTCGGTCAGTACTGTACTGACCGAAATCAATATTCGGTCGGTACAGCACCGACCGAAAATCGATTTCGGTCAGTACAGTCCCGACCGAAAATTGATTTCGGTCGGTACAGTACTGACCGAAAATTGATTTCGGTCGTTTTTTTTTTATTTTGATTATTTATTTATATTATTTATGTGGATTATTTATTTGGATTATTTATTTGTATATTTTATTTGGATTATTTATTTGTATTATTTATTTGGATTATTTATTTGTATATTTTATTTGGATTATTTATTTTTATTACTTATTTGTATTATTTATTTTTATTATTTATTTGGATTATTTATTTGTATTATTTATTTGGATTATTTATTTGTATTATTTATTTGGATTATTTATTTGTATTATTTATTTTTTAATTACAGACCAAGGGTGGAAAGACCCTACCCGGAGGGTGCAGTAGACCCCCTCCATATGTGCCGGATGATGGATCATCGTTTGAGTCATCCGGCGACGATCTGCCACCGGCCTCCTCAGGTAATTCCATTCTCCTCTATAAACTGACATGCGATGTCGTGTCTTAAAAAACGTAAAAGAAATTAAATTTATTTTTGCGTTATTCGTGAAAAATGAAATAGGGAGCAAGCGCTCCAGGGTCACAGATGACGATTCGTGGAGGGTGCAGGGGCCACAGCCCGGTGGTCCATATGATGACGAGGTGATCAGTAGTTATCTGGGGCACATCGCGCCCCGCATCTGGACGGGTGAGGAGAGACCCCTGCTGAAGTGCGAGCAGCGGGCGTTAGTGATTGGAAGCTGAAGAATTGGTACTCCAAGTTCCCGCCGGAGACGCAGAGGGAGATCGATGGCACGGGGCTTGCGCACCTCACGGATGCTATGATGGGTCATTTGGACCAGCCTCTACTCAGCGCTTTTGTGGAGCGCTGGCATCCAGACACGAACACCTTCCACATGCCGTGGGGGGAGATGACGATCATGCTCCACGACGTCGAGCAGATCCTGCGTATCCCGATCGACGGGACGACGGTATCGGGGACACCAGACGCCGGCGACCAGAAGATGGCGGCGAGGGAGATTATGGGCATCTCTGCGGACGCGCTCAGGGAGGGTTGGAGAGGCGGTGGGCTTCTGATTAACAACGTGATGCAGCAGATGTTGGAGAGGCGGCCGGCGGGGTTGCAGGCCATCGCTTGGTTGTGGATTCTGCTGGGGTCGACGCTGTTCGTCGACGGTAGCGGGAGCCGGGTGAAGCCGGACATTATGCACGAGTTCTACCGGTCGTTGCCCTCTGCCAGTGGTTACTCGTGGGGTTCGGCCGTTCTCGCTTACCTTTATCGCCGGCTTGGCATGGCAAGCAGGGCGGATGCGAGGGGATTAGCTGGGTGCCTCTCGTTACTGCAGGCGTGGATCTACGAGTACTTCCCATGCTTCCGCCCACACCGTCTCCCCCATCATGTGGAGCCTGGCGAGGCACGATCACGCATGTGGTCTGTATGTCAGCCAGAGCGGACGGTACACCGCTTGATTGCTATCCGCCGTCAGATAGATGTCATGTCTGCAAGCGAGGTATCTTAACAATTTAAGTTTACCTTTTCGTGGGATGATATACAAT
Organism: Craterostigma plantagineum; assembly: GCA_027422505.1. Lineage (NCBI taxonomy): Eukaryota > Viridiplantae > Streptophyta > Magnoliopsida > Lamiales > Linderniaceae > Craterostigma > Craterostigma plantagineum. The sequence continues at coordinate 2,495,048 of JAPQWV010000005.1, forward strand.
TTTTTAAATGTTTTCAGGTTGCTTGGCTGCCGTACGGTCCCGATCCAATGTCGCAGCAGCTGAGGACGATTTTCATGGGATGGGTTATATATCGCGACATCGTTGAGCCCTACTCGCCCTCGAGAGTGTTGCGCCAGTTGGGGTACGTGCAGGTCATCCCGCCGTCGATGAATCCGCCACGGAAGGCGGTCATGCCAGCAGACCCGACGAGGTATAAGGTGCATCATTCTCTCGATGCAGCAGAACATGCTTGGCGTCAGTTCCCGTACGGTACAGCACGATGTACAGCTTGAGTTCGGACATGCTAGCCAGTCTGCATCGTGGAGAAACGTGGCGTACGGACGAGTTTCGAGACAGGCTGAATGACATCAACGACCGGTGGCGCCAGGCCCCTTGACGCTGTTGCTATTGTTTTTTATATCTTTTATTGTATCGGAAGGATTTTATATATGTTTTCAATATTTGTTTGCATATTTATTCCGTTTCGAATATAAATATACAAATAAATAATAAAAATAAATAATCCAAATAAAATAGACAAATAAATAATAAAAATAAATAATCCAAATAAATAATAAAAATAAATAATCCAAATAAAATGTACAAATAAATAATCCAAATAAATAATACAAATAAATAATCCAAATAAAATATACAAATAAATAATCCAAATAAATAATCCAAATAAATAAGATAAATAAATAATAAAAATATATATATATATATTCGACCGAAATCAATTTTCGGTCAGTACAGTACCGACCGAAAATTGATTTCGGTCGGTACAGTAGTGACCGAAATCAATTTTCGGTCAGTACTGAACTGACCGAAATCAATTTTCGGTCAGTACAGTACCGACCGAAAATTGATTTCGGTCACTACTGTACCGACCGAAATCAATTTTCGGTCGGTACTGTACTGATTTCGGTCAGTACAGTACCGACCGAAAATTGATTTCGGTCGAATTTTTTTTTTTTTGATTATTTATTTATATTATTTATTTGGATTATTTATTTGGATTATTTATTTGTATATTTTATTTGGCTTATTTATTTGTATTATTTATTTGGATTATTTATTTGTATATTTTATTTGGATTATTTATTTGTATTATTTATTTAGATTATTTATTTGTATTATTTAAATAGATATTTTTATTGTTTATTATAATTTTCTCTTTTTAAATTAATTTAAAAATCATAAGGGCAAAATCGTCTTTTTCCAGCCCTTTAGGGGCGGTAACAAGTAAAAAGGGGGCGGTGAATAGCAATTCAGTAAGGTAAAACATCCGTTCAACTTTTATTACCAACACAACACCAACAGACGACGACGATATCATTATTATCAGAATATCACTAAAACCCAACAAAAAAACAAAAACAAAAACCACACGCTACATATCACATCGTCGTCGTCGTCGTGACGTCATCATCGCCATAGCCAAAAGAAAGCACAAACAAATCAAAAACCATCGTAAAAATCCCAGTCGTCGTAGATCATTCGGCAGTCGTCGCCTAGCTGAACGTGGGCCGCGACGGCGAACATGCACTGAGAAAGCAGATCGTCCCTGGCTAAGTCCACGCACGCCGTGCAGGCGTCGCGGCTGAGGTCCGGCCTGCACCTGGCGTAGCCGTAGACGGTGGTGGATGAGCCTTCGTCGGTGGTCCTAGCGTAGATCCGATAGCCTTCCTCGCCGGGGGCCTTGCGGGCAAGGTCGAAGAGGAGGTGCTCGGCGACGTCGTCGTACAAACTGCCCACGTCGGATTTTGCTATGCTGCACTGAATGTCTTCGCCGTCGTTGGACTCGTCGGTGTGGGCGGCGGTGGCGGCTCTTTTGCTGCTGCTGCTACTGCTACTGCCTTTTAGGGCAAGTGAAAGTATTACTGTAAGGAGGAATAGTATTGTTATTACAAGGGAATTGCTGCTGCGAAATCCTTTCATTTTCTTTTTTCTTGTTTCAGTACTACTTTAGAGAATATGCATGTGTGTGCTTATATATAGAAGGTTTGGATCAAAAGAATTCTTTTTTTTTCTCTTTGTGTTCATCAATGGCTGAGGTTACGATGCTTGGTTGATTGCAAAAGCATGGTTCCTTTTACTATTGCAGGGAGATAGGGAATCTATGCTTTTTCGTGATGAATTAAGCCTTGATGGTGACCAAGAGTATATATGTTTGCACTTATTGCAACTATGGTATGGATTACGGACAGGCTTTACATAGTTGTTCTTTTGCATTGGTTTTGGTTGTTCTATACCTTTTTCGCCTTGCCTTTTGTAATTAATATTCTTATTATTTCTGTAACCTACCAAAAAAAAGAAACAAAGAAAAAAGCCTTTTAGTCCGAACAATCTTCAAGAAATTGCAATCTTAATATAGGTGGCCGTAAGATTTGATTAAGCTTACATATGTTGAGCCTGAATTTTAGTTCAATCAAGAAATGTGCTCCCATTAAAAGGGAAATAAAATATCTGGGAGATTGAAATTCTATGTGTATACAATACGTATCTAAGACAGATAGGGATTTCGATGTACGATACAAGATAAAACTTGGATTCTTTGACCAAGAATGTGAGAAGACTCCAATTTTGTTTTATTCACTTCATCATAAAGAACATCACCATTTGTTTATTACACCAACACCAGCGGTTCATTATTTATTCCCGGCAAGCACATAATCAGCATTAAAAAGAAACCCACAAAACAAAACCGTAATTAACTATTATTACACCATCATCATCAACAACATCCCAAATAACGTTCAAGAACTAATAATAACTCTTATCAGTACTTCCCATAAAACGGCCAATCGTCGTAAATCATTCGACAGTCCCCAAGCTCAACATTCGCCGCCACCGAATACTCGCACTGCTGAAGGAGGTCGTCCCTCGCCTGAGCCACGCAAGCCACGCAGTCCTCTGGGTTCAGACCCATGCTGCACTTGGCGTAGCCGTAGGCCGTGGTGATTCGATCTGTCTCCTTCTTGTAGTACTCATAATAGGGTTGGCTCGCGCACGTCGCGGCTAGGCTGTAAAGCAGGGCCTTGGTAACCCTCGCATACGAAGTTCCCTCTTCGGTTTTTGCTCGGCTGCACTGTCCGCCTTTGATTTCTACGTTTGGGTCGCATTTGATGGTGTTTGGAAAGAACGATGATAACAGCGCCGTCGTCGTTAATATTACTAAGATTAGGGTTTTCATCTTCTCTTCTTCTTTTGCTATAGTTTTGCATCCAGATAGTGTATACATGCGTACATATATAGTATCTGTTTTGGGAGTTTCTTTTTTAATTTGTCTTTCTTTATTTTGTGTGTGTTCCTTTCCTTCGATGGCTGAGGTTACGATGAGGGTTGATGGTAAAAGGATGGATGGGGTTACTATTGCCGAGAGACGGAGAATCCATGATTGTTGAAGAACTAAGTCTTTGATAGCGAGGGAAGAATTAATTGCCACTTTAAGGCATACACAATTATTAAGGAATTATGATTTGATTTCTTGGGCTTGATCTTTACCTCGTAAAAAATGAACCCTTTAAGGCCACTTTAAGGCATACACAATTATTAAGGAATTATGATTTGATTTCTTGGGCTTGATCTTTACCTCGTAAAAAATGATCGATCCCAATTCATGGGCTTTAAGGGAAGTACATGAATCTTAAAGTTCTATATTTAATTTCATAAGATTTACGAAAGCAAATTAAAGATGCTTCTTTCTAATAGAATAGAATAATGGAGACAGAATAATGCAATGCACAGCAAGCACTATGAAATGTCATTCGTTTTATTAGAAGACATAAAGATGCATTGTATAACATTTTTTGTTTTATTGTTTCTCTTTTTTGGGTACAATATCCTGGACGTCTTGTCTCTTTCGAAACTCAACTAAATCAATTAATTATTCGTCTCATCTCATTCGATATAACCACTTGTATATATTCGTTGAACTAAACTCTCCCTATATCTATACTTCAATTTTTTTTTTTGAAGTTCTACATTTCAAGATTAGAAATTTCAGTAAATATATTGACGGTCTAGTCCAAGGCCAGCCACACCCACACGAAGAAAGAAACACTACAAAAAAAAGCTCAAAGAGCGACTACTTTAGCGACTAATGCCTCTGTAGTCGCTAAGAGCGACTACACAAAACAGCCGCTAACGAAGAAAATGCAGTCGCTAAATAGTATAGCGACTACATTGGCATAGTTTAGCGACTACAATTTGTAGTCGCTAAAATCGACTAAATAATTGGCGTGGAAATCAGTCGCTAATCTTGTATTTGCGACTACAGTTGTTGGTATTAGCGACTACGTACTTGTAGTCGCTAATATCTATACCCTAAATTCCACCATCGTGAAATCCCAAACCATTAGCAGTTCCCCCAATTCCGCAAATTTCCTCCACCATCAATCGTACCAACCCGCCGTTCGTCCCGACCTCCGCCGTCGTCCGCCGCCGTCCGCCTTCACCGAGTTGTCCGCCGTCGCTCGCCTTCACCAAATCAGAAACAATCGCCATCGCTCGCTCGTCCAATCCGCCGTCGCTCGCCTTCGTCCGCCTCTCTTCGCCGTCCTCCGTCCGCCGTTCTTCGCCTCTCTCAGGTTCGATTCCGGTTGTCGATGGATGGAACTTAACGAAGATGGGGTCCATTGATGCTCAGCTGAGGCTTTTGGTGCCTGGGAAAGTCTCGGAGGACGATAAGCTCGTGGAGCACGACGCCTTGCTTTTGGACAGATTTCTCGACATAGTTGAAGATCTGCACGGCGACGATCTCAGAGAAACGGTTGTTTCTTCAATCCTCGTACTTCTGTCTCATTCTTGCCTCTTTACAATCGTGGGTTGGGCTCAATTGAGTGTTTATTCAACTACGATGTTAGAGATTCTATCTCAATGTCCAACTTGTTGCCAAATTGCTCTTTAGGGTTATAATCAAAGATGCATTGTTTAGGCTCTTATTAATTGCTGTCTTGTTCAAGCTTATAGTTTTACTTGTTCTTGATGAGAGTTTTTGTCACCCTTTGTCTTATGCTTATCCTCTGTTTGTCCCCTTTTTAGGTCCAAGAGTTTTATTCTCTGTTCTAATCTTCAATTTTTTTCATGGCTAATGATAACGATTCTGTCGTTTTTAGGATTCGTAATTGCTTGGCTCAGCTGTATGCTAAGGACATTACTCCCGACGATAAGCAGGATCTCGAGGAGGCCCTGCAAAGAGAGGTAAAAAAAAGTTGTTCCATTCTTTCTTACACGGATATAGCATAGTGATTCTGTTTTCGTTGTGCTGCTTTTTTCTTCCTTATGTCGCCTGTCCTTTAATCCTCGCCTGTCCCGGCTGCTTCTCGTCTCAGCCAAAGTCAATTCCGAGGTAAGAACGTGGCTTCTCTCGATTGTGTTAGAAGTCATTGCCTAATAAGGTTTGCCTATTTATGTTTGTCTAATAAGGTTTGGAAGCAAAAGCTTTGGACGAAGTTGGACGATAAGAAGACCATCTTTAGAGAAGGTACGCAAGCTTCGATGAATTGCTCTTGTTTTCTTTTCCAATTTGAATTGAATGCCGCTGTTTCTTAAACGTGTTTCCTTCGCTGCTTTTCAGATGATGATGTTGCTCGGTTTATCGGCTTAATTTGATTTTAAGAGGAGAAAACGGCCGCGATGACCTTTCCAGCGGTTGTAGCTCGGGTCGTGTAGTTTTTCTTGTTGTTTAGTTAAATCTTGTTTAGTGGATTTATGTATTGATTTTATTATATATTAATGAAATTTTAAAATATTTATTCTGTTTTATCGCTATTTGTTTAGTTAATTTATCAATTAAATAAAAATTTGAAATTAAAACGAAAAGAAAAGAAAACCAAAAAAAAAGGAGATCACCGACTACAAATTTAGTCGGTGATGTAGTAGCTAATTTTTAGCGACTACAGTAAGCGACTACAGTAAGCGCAGTCGCCATCTTGCGACTAACTGGCGACCGATCTCATTTAGCGACAAGCTGTTTAGCGACTACACTTTGTAGTCGCTGTTGTAGTCGCTAAATGGTTTTAGCGACTAATTTTCTATGTTTAGCGACTGATATGTGTAGTCGCTAAAACGCACTTTTTTTGTAGTGAAAGAATCATCATCTGTATTCATTTGATGAGAACTGAAGCACATACGTTTTTTATTTTTATTTTCAGAGTAAATTGAGAGGCATCCGAAAACGTGGACAGCTATATATATTCACTGAGTGGACGGAAAAAGAAGAAAGAAGAAACATATATGATGTGTTGGCAACATATATAATAAAAGACCCTCTACGTAATGTTTGGTGATGAAGAGAAATCAACTTATATAATTGAAACAACGGATAAAAAAGCATACACCAAATATTATTGCTTTCCTGCACAAACGTTCTTTTTAATCCAAATAAATACATCATTTTTTATGCTTACACTTGTTGGTTGAATATGTAGTGTAGTTGTAGTGTTAACTAAAAAGCTGAGGAGTGCTAAAACCATAAATGATTGGTTCATTGCATGAGCATAATGCAATAATAAAGTCTTCACTAATGGTTTTGAAAAGATATACTCCTATATGTTATTTATCCTTATCCCAAAGATAATTCTCTCATCAATTTATAATTTGGAGAAAAAAGAGAATGCGAACATGTGATTTTACTTTAATACCTTTTGTTCCATGTAAGGGATACAGTTACCAGGTTTAAGACTGAGGATGTTAGCAATTTGGTACCGCCAATTTTTTATAATGTCAGGAATGTTTATTTATGAAGCCTATATTTGAATAATATTTATAATATGATGGTGAAAGTGTTCGTATATAAAATCTTCACGCGACATCGAATTATTACTATTGTTCATGGACTCTATTTCATGCTCGCAGGTCTTATTCTAGGCGTGAAATGGATTCACATATGCATTATGATAAATAAATAATGTTTTGAGGAACATTTTCGTACCATATTCGTTTTCTTATTAATCAGTAATGTTCTAGGATAAGTATATCATTAAATTATGTCCGAAAGGGTCAATTCAAAATTAGGCCCTATTAAGGATTTGATTTCGAATTTAGGCCTGTTTGAGAATATTTTAGGTTAAAGGACTCATTTTGTATGGTGTAAAAAAGTGGTATGCATGATATATGTACTGGTATAGAATGATCGTTTTGTGTTACAAACTTTCAACATAGTGGTATGTCAGATCAATGAAGTGGTACTGCAGAAAATAAACTGTTATCAGATGATCACAGACTGATACCAGATTATGGTTTTATGGTACAGAATTTCAAGATACTGGTATATAAGAGCAATGAAGCGGTACTGCTGAAAATGAATCCTTAAAACTAAATTTTTTGCGAAGATGGTCTTGGATATGTGCCCTGAAATGAAAATGACCCTGTCCGAAATTGAATTCCGTAGATAGAAAGTGTAACGTCATCGTTACACATATAATTCAAAGCGTTACGCATCATCGCAATTTAATACCCGGGAAGTTACATAGTAAACAATCAAATTATTTTTCACTATTATTTATCGACGAGTGTTCATTTAATTTAAATACAGGTGTGACGTCATGCACTACAAGTTGGTGCGAGCGCGCGTGGGCATGGGCAATGTGTCCCTATAAAGACAACTCCTTCAACAGCACAGCACACAAAGCATTCATTATCTTCTCTTTCTCTGCAAATATTCCTTCTCCTTCACAAATCACAAACGAAGAAATCAAAGTAAACCCTAAAAGAGTTGGGATTAAATGGGAAATTGCCAGACCATAGACAGCGCAGCTCTGCTCATACAGCACCCTAACAACGGCCGAATCGATAGGCTTTACAGCCCTGTTTCCGCCGGCGAGGTAATGAAGATGAACCCAGGCCACCACGTCGCACTTCTGCTCACTACAACCTCGTATTCGAGCAAGAACGACGAGAAAATCGAAGCCACAGTCCGAGTGACGAAGATTAAGCTGCTGAGGTCGAGCGATACGCTCGCCCTTGGCCACGTTTACAGGCTCGTCACTGCTCAAGGTCTGTTTTGAAACGGATTTAGTATTCTATATGTTTGTCTTGGTGGGTTCTGTCTGAGTATGGATTCTCTGATTTAATTGCAGAGGTAATGAAGGGTTTGTGGGCTAAAAAGCAGGCGAAGTTGAAAAAGAATCAAGAGCCATTGTGTGCTGACAAGTACGAGGAGATATTGAGACAGAAACTTAGTTCTACTTCAGATGTTGAGAAGAAGAAGACGACGACGAGTGAGGTAATAATAAGATGTTTGGTAGTTTATGACTTAGCTGTAAAAGTCCGAGCTTTATTTGAAATTGATGATTCTTGGATTTAAAGATCTGATAGATCTCAAGAAAATGCCCCTTTGAGTATCAGTTGGGGCATTTATCTAAATAAAACTCATATTTTTTTCAGCTGAAGGAAGAAAAGCAAAAATCAAGGAGCAGTAATTCAATTAAGCCAAAGCCCTCCGTATCATCATCAAGATCCAAGAGTTGGCAGCCATCATTAAACAGCATATCTGAAGCTTCAAACTGATTTATATATTCTGCAGTTTTGGTTTTTGTTTTTCTTTTTTTTTGGCCCATAATAAAATAAAGTAAAATCATATTATAGAGATGTGCTCTGTTTCTACTGTGTTGAGATTCTAAGTGGGTTTCGTCCCACATCGGATAATTCAAGCTCTTGAAGCTAGTATATATATAAGAGGCTTTCTCCTCCTATCACCAATTGGTTTTAGGAAGGACCCTCGATTTCTAACATGGTATCAGAGCGAGCTTCCGCTCACCGTCACCCGATTCATATGTCCACGTGTTAGGCTAGTCATGCCACACGTGAGGGGGCGTGTTGAGATTCTAAGTGGGTTTCGTCCCACATCGGATAATTCAAGCTCTTGAAGCTAGTATATATATAAGAGGCTTTCTCCTCCTATCACCAATTGGTTTTAGGAAGGACCCTCGATTTCTAACAGTATGAAATCAATCTGTCCAAAGCACCATATCCAAGCTGTGGAACTGTAATTCTTAGTGATTTTCTCAAGAAAGATTAAAGCTAATAGCAAAGGAAATGAAACAAAAAAAAAAAAAAAACCAATGGAATAGGAATAGTAATCCCTTCAAATATCATGTAATGTAAGTTGTGAAAGTCTATCTACTAAATCTATATGCAGGTTATATACATACTTTTTTATTTAAAGGCGAGATTGAGTTTGATATACCTCAAAGAATGTGAAATATGCAAAGAGAAATGATTAGAACGTAAACATGCTTAGCAGTGATTTAAAAGCCATCTTGTGCATGCTTGTTTGTCAATATATGACTGTGCAATCATATCAAACATCTTTGATGCTCATCAGCCCATTATTACATTAAATCCCTATATTAAGAATCCTAGTGCAAGCAAAAAGAGGATTAATTATATAATAAATTGATAAGGTCCATCCACACTATCATCATTTTATCATATTTGGGCTTAAACTAAAAAGGAGGGAGGGAAGGAATCTTAGGTGTAATCAAGAAATTTGATTTACAAAAGGAATATCAATATCATCAAATATTTTATAGGCACGAAAACCACTAAGTGCATTCATTCATTGATGGAGATAATAGACTTTAGTGGTGCTCTATAATCTATCACAAGGCAAATAATGCAACGATTTGCTTTCCAGAATATAACAAATGATGGGATTTTAGGAAATTCTTGTCATAGGGCTACACTTGATCCTAGGAAATCTTGCTGACAAATTATAAGTGTTCCGACATTATTTATACTTAACAGACAATATCTTATGAACATACAACAGCTTTTATAAGGCCTAATATCAGATTCACATCAACACATGAATCCTAGTATTAAATCTTAGGAACTGATTTTCCATGAACTTTCCAATTCCATGTTGTTAGAAGATCGACCGATGATCTTGTCAAGAAACCAGATAAGCCAGCCCATTGGCCCATTCATTGATCTTCGCTTTGAAAAAGAAAAATGAAAAAAAAAAAGAGAAGGCATTAGTCATCATATGATGCTCATTAAGATTGCATAACCGTACAAAATTGGAAGAGTTTAGATGAGATGCTTTTACGATGCAGATTTAACCTTTTTTTATGCTTGCATGGGGTAGAAATCTCAAGTTGAAGCTCAATGATTGAACTTCTTTTTTATCTGCCAAGTTACTAAACTCAGAAGAGAAAAAGTCAAACAAATCATTGCAATAATGATTATCCCCCCCAACTGCAAAGAATATTCCCTTTTTTTATTACCTAATAGATTCTCTGCCTCTTATGAACTCTAACGCTTCGCAGCTCCATGAGCTTCTTCCTCCATAGCGTCGCAAGAACGATGGCCGAGAAACTCCTGCAACGACCACCGTTAGTCGGCGGTGCTGCAAACTGACAGGTGTCAGTTTCCCAGTTGGGGTTTTCTAACACTGGGCTTTGATTCTTCTTACACAAGTTCTCTAGATCGGCCACCAACGCCTCATAACGGCGGCGCTCCTCCGAGTTATTAGGTGAGTTTACGGCGGTTTCGCTGCTGCTCGAAGACAAGAAGGAATTATACCGTTGACCGTTGTTGTCAGATCTTTGTGGGAACTGCTTCAAGAGACATACTTCGTCTTCGAAGGATATTACATCGTTCTGATTCTTGAACGCCGACATGAGCAAGATTCGCCCGTAATCCTAAACAGAAAACGAAGAAGAAGAACCCATCAGCAGAATTTAACAGATAGCCCAAGATTCTTACTAGAAAAAGATTGGAGGACCTTTTCCTCTTGAGAGAGGTCGTGGAGAGGGATAAAGTGAGATCTGTCGACGATCAAACCCTTGATGCCTCCCACGGCGTCGTAGGCCACGCCGGTCATCGTTTCAGATTCCGGCGATGAAGAAGGAAAGTGAAGGTATGTCTTCGTATCGTCGACGGCGCAGGTCATGGCGTGCTGCACCATAACACTCCACTTAGTATTAGCAGCTTCGTTCGTCATCGTCTTCCCCAGCTTTTTACCAGTGAATATTTCCTGTTTGTTAGCCATGTCAGAATTCTGAAGAAAATAAAATAAATGAAAAGAAAAAGTGCCATGTTACTACTATACTTGCAGCTTCTGAGGATCGGCGGAGAGCCAAAACCGAAAATCCTTGACAGTCTTTATATTCTTCTTACGCAGACGAAGATCGATAGGACCACCTTTGGCTCCAATGTTCTTCAGTTTTTGCAGTGGATCAGAAAGCGATGGAGGGTTACTCTTGTCACGGCCTGAGAAAATAGTAAGGTGAAGAAATTGATCAAATAAAGCATTCAAAAAGCAGAAAGTCAGCGAAAGCCCATAACTAATATTCCATTTATAATACATTTGCTGCGGCCATCTTTGACCGTAAACACCTCGGACCAAGCTTCCTTCACTACACGAACTGAACCTCCAAGGTTGTCTTCTCCCACGGACAACCTCGCAACTAGCTTGCACTCGCAGTTATTCGTCCACTTTGAGTCTTGTCCCAGCTTGGCGTTTCTAAGGTAGCCCACGCCTTCCTTGAGATCAACGTACTGAGCTTTCGAAAATCGAGGTTTATTCGCCTTATTACTGCGTTCCCCTTCATCGGCAATCGGTTTGCTATTAGCTTCTCGGATTAGAATCTCAGCCTTTAGACAAGATTCGGGTCCTTGGTTGATGATCTTCTCGCCATCTTTGTCCATTAGGGCTAAACCTATGGGCTTACCTTCTTCGCTTCTGATTTCTGTGCCTGTTAGAATTGGGGACGATATCTTGTCCAAGAACTTGAGCTGCAAAATCTGCATCTCATGATGATCAACTTCGTCGTTTGGCCTGATCATGTGTTTAAGGAAGACCTTATTATGTTGGTTATTATTGTTATTACACTACTTTAGGGAAAGTGTAAGAGATTAACGATGAATTAACAACGGATCTATAGACTCACAGATTCGAGGCAGTAGGCAATTTTTCCAGAAATGATTCAATACCCTCACGCACCTGAATGAAAGCGAGACGATAAGTGAAGGTCTTTCTCGTGAAAATAAGGTTTAATTATTCAATGCAAGAAAAAGAAGAATGGATGAGAAGATATACTCACAATTCTTCGAAACCAATCCTCGACATATGCCACGCCTTTTTGCTCAATAATTACATTCTGAAGGTTAACCAACCGATGGAGTTCTTTCCTCAAAACCCTGCCACGAAAGAATGATCATAACTTGGTAGTAAATTAAAATTGGAGTGGAAGGTGAGGGTAGACTTTGATTTGATTGGATAGTTGACTTACTTCTTCAGTGGATCATCATCAGAATTATTGTCAACGTACGTTGTTGATGATGATGATGAGCTTGCTCTTTCTTCTTCTTCGGTTGGCTCCTTTCCTTGAGCTATAATCTCGATCATCATCTTAACCACTTCCTCCTTCATGTGCCTGATACAAATAATAAAAAATTTCTAGGCTTTCACCAATTGAAAAGGACTGAAGAACAAAGGAAATCAACTAACTCTCTTGAAGTAAAGATTATAGGGCCATTCCCTGAACTGTCTGAATGTTCTAATCTGCCGTTTTCCATCTCAAGACAAAATCTTTCCGAGAATATCCAAGACTCTTCTGACCAAAGCTTAATTATTAATAGAAGTGACTTACGTGTAATGTGATCAGCTGTATTATCTGATGTAATTTGCTCATTAAGAAGATGATTATTCAAGCCTTAGTTTATAGGATCTGAGTGAAGTTAACTGACAGAGACAAGAGTTGCTTCGAGGAAACTGCGTAATTTAGAGTGGAAAAAATAAATTAAATTGCGCAGAGCAACATTATACATGTGTGGTCATGGAGTTCAACCAAAGTTCTTTGCATTTAGTATGTTCATACATGAAGTGAAGATATAAATGTGCCTAAGAGGGGGGGTGAATTAGGCCTATAGAAATTTTTGCTTCTTTTCACAAATACTAAGTGTGATGACTTAGATATGCCTAACTAGTGTTTGTGACGAGTACGCCTGATATATCCTAGTAACGTCGGATGTGCGTCGGGTCTGTCTCACAGCGATAAAGGAATAACAGAAAAGTAAATGCGAGACAGGATTTTTATAGAGGTTATATCCCCAACTGGGGTTTACTCCTCTCCTTGGGATTTTCTTCCCAAGAGTTTAACCAATCACTATAATGCACCGTAGCTGGATACAAAACTGATTGGTTAGCCCAATACACAACCGAAACAAGTCGAACTCTAGCAACTACTAGGTTACCACACGCCGAGTTTCGTTCCTCGGAATCTCCTTGATCCCGACAGACACAGCTCGCTACCGAAGGGCCCCCGGACTTGTCCTTCCCTTCACGTGTGCGTAAACGTCGACCTTGCCTCCTTGGTATTGCTCACGTCCGAAGACAACACGTCCGAAGACAGAATGTATGGCAGGAGGTTGGAATATCAAGGTGAATCACTCGCTCAGTGATGGATATGCAAATTAACGCTCAGGTGGGCAGAAAGCTATCGCAAGTGGAAACTCAGGAATCTCTTAGTATCTTTCTGCTTACTTTTCTCTCGTACGCTTATTTGTCGTAGGTTCGCAAAATCTAAGTACTTTGAGAGTCTGAAGTGCAGCTCATATATAATACTTTTCAAATAGCACTTCTCATGGAAAATCATATCAAATAATAATTACCTAATCAAGCATAGTTTCCATGCAATCATACCATATAAATCATGCTCTTAATAAATCATCACAACGGTCATATAGCATATTTACGCATGATTATATTCCATATAGAAAGGTCAATTTCGTTCTCAAGCATATTCACGCATTTCGCATATAATTACCATATCAGGATTTTCCACAAGAGATTCCCTGCTATCTGTTTCTAGACTAAGTCAATCCAGATTTTCTTTCCAAGTGTAGCACATAAGATAGCATCACATCAGCACGTTTTCTATGTATAATTCATAGTATAATTACCATGTTTAGCACAGAAGTCAGATCCGAGAATACTTAAAACGATTTATCAATCATGGCTCAAACTTTCCTTATTTCAGAGATCACATCCGTTTATAGCATATAACATCTTATCCAGAAAATCAATCAAATCAAATCACATCTTTCCTAAATATAATATTCCAATCAACATAAGGAAGGATATCAATTTAATATTGCACATTAAATTCAGTGTAAAGCATGCAAAGAATCGCATAAGTGATTTTCGTCCAGGAATAAACTAGTATCAACGGATATATCACTTTCCATATATAAACAGCATATTTTCCATATATAGCTCAGTAGGATATCTCATGCATTATTTCCATATATAGCACAGTACGATATATCCTATCTCATGGACTGTCTATAACATGCGATCACTTAGTTCCATCAAATCATCACAGAATCACACGCAATTAAAATATTCAACACTTAATCGATTTTATAGCTCACAAACAATGCATGGTTGAATATTATCATGAACTTAGACATTTTATTTGTTCCAAATCGAATTGCTTATTTTATAGACCTAATGTCATTACAATTACATTGTCCATCAAAACTCACTAACATACATAGACCAAAAAGGTCAACATTCTCCCCCTTTTTGATGATGACATGTAATTGACACAGCACGGAAGCATATAAGCATATTCGATCATGCAAGTCCTAGCGCATATGTCTAAGTATTTCATAATCACAAAGCAGAGCATACGATATTTCCTAATCACATGTGATACATATTTGCTCCCCCTGCCTACGTGCAGTTATCTCTATGACATGCTATGATATATCATGGACTAATTTTGCTCCCCCTGTCTAAGTGCGGATATATCCTATCTTTTCTATGTTATATCCTGAGTATTAAAAATTTAGAGATTACCCGTGAGTGTGCTCCCCCTGCCTAAGTGCGCATTTTCCAAGCATGGTTCAAGCAATCATGTAATCATCTCAGCAGGCACTTAGCATTTAGTAAGAAATTTTATGCAAGTCAAGTAGCACAGTTACACATCAGAGTGTGAGATCAACAAACGATATATCCTAAGATCAGAGCAAAAGATGTTAAGCACAGGAGATATATCATAATAGCAGCAAAATATTATATTAGGGTTCAACGAGCCTCCCTATACATACTTACCACTAACAAACTTAGACGCTAAACGTCTAAACTTACCTTATTACTACTCCCCCTTCATCATCAAAAAGGCGGGAGGATCAACTAAAAACTGAACAGAACTGGAATATCCTAGTGGCAACTAGGAGCAGAAAGGAACTAGAAGGGCAGCCTACTGGCTTGAAGAGGTCTCGGAATCTGCGGGCTTAGAGAGGGACGTCTTGATGAGCTTTGAGAGCTTGGATAGTTTCAGTGAAAGCTCGGTATACTGCTCTTTGAGCTTGCGGAAGCGCTTCTGATTATCAGCCTTGATATCGGAGATATCACGGCGCAACACAGAGATTCCTTCCTTCCCTATGCTCAGCTCATCTTCGTAGTCGTCGTCCTCGTCGCTTTTGACCTTCGCTTTTCCTTTCGCAGCCGACCGTTTCTGGGCGCTATCCACTGACCTACTCTCCTTAGCCTTGAACCAACCTTGGCCCTTTGTGTAGTGAATACCCATCCGCTTCAAGGTCACAAGGTCCACAATGTGGACGGCCTTATCTTCCCAGCCAGGTGGCATAATAATGCCCTCGCACTCAAACATATGAGTGAGCAGCATTCCATAGGGCAGCGCCTTGTCCTTGCTCTCAACGGCCTGAATCATGTGCTTCATGACGGTATATCCGAGGTTGAACTTGCGGTTCTGAGATATCATGTACACGGCAAAAGTGCTCATGAAATTCATAGTGGTAGAGTGGCCGCCACTTCCGATTTTGGCACTCCACAAGGTCATGTTCAGCAGCTTATGAAGGAAGAAGAAATCTATGGGAAGTTGATTGAGAGCTTCTCCATCTGAAAAGCGGGGCTTGGTGCTGGTATTCCAGAGTTTCTGAAGGACATCACTGGGGTCGAAACCATCAGCATGGCACCAGTCGTTATGTCGTAGTGGCAGAAGGGTTCATCAGGAACTGCAAGCATAGCATTCATCTTCTTAGTGGTCCACTCGATCTTGTGTCCGAGAACATAGGAACGGATGGTGATATGTTCTTCAAACTCGTCGTAGTCGAAGTTTGCATAGAACAGTTTGACGACCTCAGGATAGAATGGCGTGTTGAGACTAAGGAATTGCTCCCATCCGTAGTCTTTCAGCCAGGTTATAACAGTTCCAGCAGGCAGATTGTCAAAGGCAACAGCGCGACCACGGGCGATATCTCTTTTGAGGAAGCTTTTGTAGGTGGTGCGGTTACTTTCTTCCAGAAAAAGGTGTTCAGCAGGGATCTCACTCGTTTTGGACAGATCAAGAGGCGGAATGGTAAAGGACTTTGAACTTGATGGCGGAAATGGAGAGGTTTTTTCAAGTGGTGATGGCTGTTTTTCAGGAGACTTTGGCGGAGGTGATTTCTGGGTTTCAACTGGAGTTGGGGATCGCGGCGGCGATTCCTGGGTAACCTTGGGAACTTCTTCAGGAATTTCAGAGCTTGAGGCATACTTTTCTGGTTCGGGCGTCTTGGATTTCTTGGTTTTCTTCTTCTTCTTTGTAGTTTTGGAAGGGGTTGAGATCTTTTCAGAGGATTTGGGAGATTTGGCTTTGGAACGGGTTTTGCGAGCAGAAGGCGAGGCTTGTTTTGGTGATTTGGAAGGTGATCCGAGTGGGGTTTCTTCAGTGTCGGAACTGGGCTCCTTGCGTTTACGGCTTGATGATTCAGGGTTGACAACTTTGGAAGTTTTGGCCATTGATGAAGGTTTGAAGATCGAGAGAGTGTTTGGAGAAGATGATTGAATGATGAAGGTTAAGGAACGGTTCTGAATTTTTAAAGAATATGATCGGTTTATTTTGGGAAGAGATAAGGATGAATTTCGAAATTTGAAATTTGAAATCTCAAAAAGATAATGGAAAACTGTCAGGGATATCAGACTGATTTGACGGGATTTCATAATTAAGGAAGGGATGTGACTGGACTGGATAGGAATATATTATAAAGGAAAATGAGTTTCTTAGAATAACTGGACGGCTGAAATAATATCCACGCGTTCCTACCTTAAATAACCTAATCACATTTAAGAACGAATCTAGAAGATCGGATATTCCTAAAATAAACTAGATGGCTGAAGAAATATCTTGGAAGGGATAACTACGAATTTCTTCCTAAAATACGAGAATTTTACTTAAGGAAAAGATCTATAGGATCCACAGAAGTATTCTAAGGGCTGAATATCTTAAGATGGGATAACTATGAATTTCTATCTAAAATAGAATAACCTAGAGTAAATGATAGAATTAGGCAGATTTACTAACCTTATTAAGCTCGAGGATTCCCAATCGATCACGGATGTCGCAGAATCTTGCCTCTATTAGGGGTTTAGTGAAGATATCAGCGAGCTGATCATTTGTTCCTACGAATTCCACACTGATATTCCCCTTCTGAACATGGTCTCGTATGAAATGATGTTTAACCTCAATATGCTTAGTACGAGAATGATGCACGGGATTCTTAGTAATACTAATAGCGCTAGTGCTATCACACATAATGGGAATTTTGTCATAGCCTAACCCAAAGTCACTAAGGGTTTGTTTCATCCAAAGAACTTGTTGGCAACAATTTCCTAAGGCCATATATTCAGCTTCGGTTGTGGAGAGGGCGACAGCATTCTGCTTTCTACTGGACCAAGTTACCAGGGAATTCCCAAGTAATTGGCAAGTTCCACTGGTACTTTTCCTATCTTCCCTACAGCCGCATAGTCGGCGTCGGAATATCCCATTAATGGGAAGTCATCCGTATAGGAGTACCATAGACCAAAATTGACAGTACCCTTGATATATCTAAGTATCCGCTTGACTGCGGTCAAGTGAGATTCCCTAGGGTCAGACTGATATCTCGAACACATACCAACAGCAAACATGATATCAGGGCGACTAGCAGTTAAGTAAAGAAGGCTTCCGATCATACCTCGATATTGTGTTTGATCAACCGGTGTACCTGATTCATCAATGTCTATTTTGGTGGTCTGATGCATAGGGGTGGAAATCGCTTTGGAATCACTCATCCCGAATTTAGTCAGTAATTCCCTGTTGTATTTCGTCT
Organism: Craterostigma plantagineum; assembly: GCA_027422505.1. Lineage (NCBI taxonomy): Eukaryota > Viridiplantae > Streptophyta > Magnoliopsida > Lamiales > Linderniaceae > Craterostigma > Craterostigma plantagineum. Next base: position 2,513,162 of record JAPQWV010000005.1, read on the forward strand.
GGGATACGAAAGTTCCATTGTCAAGCTGCTTTATTTGCAACCCGAGGAAGTAGTTCAGCTCACCCATTAAGCTCATCTCAAATTCCTTCTGCATAGACTTAGAAAATTCCTCGCAGAGAAGGATATTAGTACTTCCAAACATGATATCATCAACGTAAATTTGGACTAGTATCATGTGATCACCTTCATACTTAATAAACAGCGTGTTATCAATAGTTCCAGTCGAGAATCCTATGTCAATTAGAAACTTACTTAGCCTTTCATACCATGCCCTAGGAGCCTGCTTTAAACCATACAATGCTTTATTTAATTTAAAAACATGATTTGGAAAATCTTCCCTAGCAAAGCCCGGTGGTTGTTCTACATAAACCTCCTCATTTATAAAACCATTTAAAAATGCACTTTTTACGTCCATTTGAAAAAGTTTAAAACGTTTAAAGCATGTATATGCAAGTAAGACACGTATAGATTCTAATCTAGCTACCGGTGCAAAAGTTTCATCGAAATCAATACCTTCCTCCTGGGAATATCCTTTTGCAACTAACCTCGCTTTGTTTCTTGTGACATTACCGTGTTCGTCGAGTTTGTTGCGGAAGACCCATTTGGTTCCTATGATGGATTTATCGTCTGGTCTTTTAACGAGTGTCCACACTTCGCTCTTTTCGAACTGAGATAACTCATCTTCCATGGCTGAGACCCATGATATATCATCTAGAGCTTCATGGACTGTCTTTGGTTCCATCATTGAGAGCAGTACATCATGAGATTCCTTCGTATCTTGATTTCGTACAGTTGCTCGAGTTTTGATTCCAGATCTGATATTTCCTATCACTTGATCTGTTGGATGACTGGACGCATGTTTCCATTTTCTAGGTTGCAGCTCTCCAGCTTCTGGTTCCACTGCTTCAGCATTTTCGTCTTTAGGAATATCTTCCTCACTGTCTTTAATATCCTGCAATTCTGCACAGGGCAAATCTATACCTTCCTCATCAGTAGCATCTGTGTTAGGCATCTCATCAAAAGTAACATGTATGGATTCCTGAACAGTCAGCTTTCTTTTATTATAAACACGATATGCCTTAGACGTAAGACTGTAACCAAGGAATATCCCTTCATCAACCTTAGAGTCAAATTTTCCTCTCTTATCTCTATCGTTCAAGATAAAACATTTACATCCGAACACATGAAAGTAACCTATATTTGGAGTTCTACCATGCCAGATTTCATAAGAAGTCTTCTTTAATATCGGCCTAAGGAAGATACGGTTAGACACGTAACAGGCTGTACTCACGGCTTCCGCCCAGAACTGTTTAGGAATATCATACTCATGTAACATAGATCTAGCCATTTCCTGTAATACTCTGTTTTTACGTTCAACAACACCGTTCTGTTGGGGGGTTATAGGAGCAGAGAAATTATGACTATATCCATACTGATCACAGAATGATGCAAACGACTTACTATCAAATTCCAGACCGTTATCACTTCGTATCCTACATAAGTTCGTTTCTTTTTCACTTTCAAGTCTCTTTACTAGCGATGCAAAGTTATCTAATGCCTCACTCTTATGTGCAAGGAATATCACCCAAGTATACCTGGAGTAATCATCAACGATGACAAAGGCATATCTTTTACCTCGCAGAGACATCGTCTGAACCGGACCAAAAAGGTCGAGATGCAACAGTTCCAGAGGTCTGGATGTAGATATCACATTCTTTGCTTTGAAAGATGTCTTAGTCTGCTTGCCCATCTGGCATGCCTTGCATGTTTTGTCCTTGACAAACTTTATGTCAGGAACACCTCGTATCAGTGCATTGCTTGTAATGTGAGATAGTAATTCCATGTTGGCATGTCCTAGGCATCTGTGCCATAACCAGGTGTCATCCTGTGTAACTGCTAAACACTTGACATTCTGGTCAGTGATATCATCAAGAGTTATACAATATATATTTCTATCCCTAGATGCACTGAATAGTACCTTATCATTATTTCTAACTACACACTTATCATTTTCAAACGTAACCGTATGACCTTTATCGCATAATTGACTGATGCTAATGAGGTTATGTTCTAGATTCTTAACCAACCATACGTCATCTATAGTAGTATGTAACGTGTTACCGACAGTTCCAACTCCTATAACCTTAGCTTTTGTGTTGTCGGCGTAGGAGACATATCCTCCATCATATGCTTTCACCGACACAAACTTACTGATATCACCTGTCATATGGTGGGAACACCCACTGTCGAGGTACCACTTGTTCTTCCTACTGGATTTTCTTCTTTGTACCTGCATGAATCAGTTCTTTTCTGAGGTGCCCAATTTTGATTGGGTCCTAAATGGTTAGCAGCAAAGTAATTCCTGTTAACACGTGGTATATCATGCATCACAGGCTGTGATCTCTCAGTCACAGGCTGGCCAGAGTTAGAAACTTCAGGAACTTTCTTAGGTCTCCAGACATATCTGGATTTATCAGCTTTCTTCAAGAAACAGTGGTTAGCATAATGACCAAGACGACCACATGAAAAACATTTAGGTTTCCTAATGTTTTGTGGAGGTGCAGCATGTTCATGTGTTGTGGAATATCCTAATCCTGTTTTCCCGATTTGTGCAGGGATACTAAGTAACATATCAAGATTTTGTTGTCCCTCAAGAAATCTAACATTAGTACGAGAATTTTCTTCTAAGAAATCCTTAAGAGCGGACATGTCCCTAGATATATTCTTTTGCTTCCTAAGTTTCTCGCAATTACACAAGGCCTTTTCTTTCTTAAGAGTCTCTAGCTCGGCTCTCAGGCGCTCATTTTCTAGATCCGTTTGATGCTTCTCTCTAGCTACTTCATCTCGTTGCCTAATTAGACCCTTCACTTGTGAGTTGAGTGACTTAATCCTTCTTTCTGCATTTTGAATTATCTCAAACATCTCTTCTTTTTCATCTACTTCAAAGGCTGAGGAAGCGTTATCATGAGATTCATCTTGCCTAGCATATAATTCATTCAGAAATAATATTTTCTTAATAGTAGATGAGTCCGATACCTGATCATCATCCGCGGCCATGTAGGCGAGATCTTCCTCTTCTTCGCTCCCGGCCTCTTCCCAGTTTGTGACCATGGCCTTCTGTTTCTTTATCTTTTTGTCACCATTTTCCATCGGGCAGTTTGAGGCAAAGTGGCCTGGCTTGTTGCACTTGAAGCATTTCTGTACATTGTTTCCGGATGACGATATTCCCTTGTTCCTAGGTTGGAATTTTGAATTTCCATTGAACTTTCTTCTCATCCGAAATTTGTCAAACTTTCTGGTCAGCATGGCGATCTGCTCCATTAGGTCCTCCTCAGATTCTTCTTCGCCTTCAGAGTCGTGTTCTTGTTCGGTATTAAAGGCAATGTTTGGTTGATTTCGGACTGGTGGTTTTTCTTTGATGGAGATCTGAGTCATCTCGTAGGTGGTCAGAGATCCGATCAGTTCTGACACTGAAAGTTCATCCAAGTCCTTTGCTTCATAGATGGCGGTCACTTTGGGATTCCATTCTCTAGGAAGAGATCTCAGGATTTTTCGCACCTTCTCACCATCTTCTATTTTCTTTCCCAACGAGAACATTTGATTAATGATGTTCATGAATCTGGCATACATGTGGCTTATGGTCTCGTTGTCCTCCATCTTGAACAGCTCGTATTGGTGAGTCAAGAGGGCTATCCTTTCTTGCACAACTCGAGTGGTTCCTTCATGTGTGACTTGAAGCATGTCCCACATATTTTTGGCAGATTCGCATGAGCTCACACGATTGTACTCTTCTCTTGTGAGTGCGCAAGCTATCATGTTCTTAGCTTTGGCATTTAGAGAGATTCCTCGCTTGTCTGCTACATTGTAATCAGGGCCTTTCTTTGGAGTTTCATCTTCGTTTTTGGGAATGTAAGGTCCTGTTGCGATGATATCCCACAGGTCGTAGTCTGTAGCGATCAGGAATTCCTTCATGCGATTTTTCCATATGGCGTAGTTTGTCCCGTCGAAGAGTGGTGGCCTGGAATGGGATTGTTCCTCTGCAAAAACATCAAAACTCGAAGAAGCCATTAGATCTTTAACTCAGGCTTGTTAGGCCCGTCGTTTGAGTATCCTGGCTCTGATACCAAATGAAGATATAAATGTGCCTAAGAGGGGGGGGTGAATTAGGCCTATAGAAATTTTTGCTTCTTTTCACAAATACTAAGTGTGATGACTTAGATATGCCTAACTAGTGTTTGTGACGAGTACGCCTGATATATCCTAGTAACGTCGGATGTGCGTCGGGTCTGTCTCACAGCGATAAAGGAATAACAGAAAAGTAAATGCGAGACAGGATTTTTATAGAGGTTATATCCCCAACTGGGGTTTACTCCTTTCCTTGGGATTTTCTTCCCAAGAGTTTAACCAATCACTATAATGCACCGTAGCTGGATAAAAAACTGATTGGTTAGCCCAATACACAACCGAAACAAGTCGAACTCTAGCCACTACTAGGTTACCACACGCCGAGTTTCGTTCCTCGGAATCTCCTTGATCCCGACAGACACAGCTCGCTACCGAAGGGCCCCCGGACTTGTCCTTCCCTTCACGTGTGCGTAAACGTCGACCTTGCCTCCTTGGTATTGCTCACGTCCGAAGACAACACGTCCGAAGACAGAATGTATGGCAGGAGGTTGGAATATCAAGGTGAATCACTCGCTCAGTGATGGATATGCAAATTAACGCTCAGGTGGGCAGAAAGCTATCGCAAGTGGAAACTCAGGAATCTCTTAGTATCTTTCTGCTTACTTTTCTCTCGTACGCTTATTTGTCGTAGGTTCGCAAAATCTAAGTACTTTGAGAGTCTGAAGTGCAGCTCATATATAATACTTTTCAAATAGCACTTCTCATGGAAAATCATATCAAATAATAATTACCTAATCAAGCATAGTTTCCATGCAATCATACCATATAAATCATGCTCTTAATAAATCATCACAACGGTCATATAGCATATTTACGCATGATTATATTCCATATAGAAAGGTCAATTTCGTTCTCAAGCATATTCACGCATTTCGCATATAATTACCATATCAGGATTTTCCACAAGAGATTCCCTGCTATCTGTTTCTAGACTAAGTCAATCCATATTTTCTTTCCAAGTGTAGCACATAAGATAGCATCACATCAGCACGTTTTCTATGTATAATTCATAGTATAATTACCATGTTTAGCACAGAAGTCAGATCCGAGAATACTTAAAACGATTTATCAATCATGGCTCAAACTTTCCTTATTTCAGAGATCACATCCGTTTATAGCATATAACATCTTATCCAGAAAATCAATCAAATCAAATCACATCTTTCCTAAATATAATATTCCAATCAACATAAGGAAGGATATCAATTTAATATTGCACATTAAATTCAGTGTAAAGCATGCAAAGAATCGCATAAGTGATTTTCGTCCAGGAATAAACTAGTATCAACGGATATATCACTTTCCATATATAAACAGCATATTTTCCATATATAGCTCAGTAGGATATCTCATGCATTATTTCCATATATAGCACAGTACGATATATCCTATCTCATGGACTGTCTATAACATGCGATCACTTAGTTCCATCAAATCATCACAGAATCACACGCAATTAAAATATTCAACACTTAATCGATTTTATAGCTCACAAACAATGCATGGTTGAATATTATCATGAACTTAGACATTTTATTTGTTCCAAATCGAATTGCTTATTTTATAGACCTAATGTCATTACAATTACATTGTCCATCAAAACTCACTAACATACATAGACCAAAAAGGTCAACATGAAGGAACTATTTTTTATTAAATAAAGACTTCATCAAACATTGACGCATGCGTTTCTAACTTGAAGTCATTACCACATTCAGCATACGACTATCGTTATCAATGACAATGGATAACTGATTTGCTGCTTCGCGGAAGCTGCACATAGTTCTTACTATATTCTTACATTGATGTTAAGAAGTATCCATATTGTCTCCATTTTTTTTTCCTGTTCTTGCCCTTTGCTTTCCAACTTGATTTGAAATTTATATAATAGACTAGTTAAATGTTCCCCGGAAATACATGCAAAAAAGTTATCAAAATCATATTGACAATGAACAAACAAACATCGTAATTGCTTTTTTCTTGTTGTGCAATCTATAGGTGTGCTGCTTTCTATGGATTTGTTTGGTGAATTTATTTCAATGTTGTTTGGTAAATACTACGTACTTACGAGCATGTGATTGCAAGAAAAACTTTTGACTTTCTTCCCAAAATCTGTACACGTTCAAAATTCAGGCGAAGCACAATCAGCAACTTTAGGACCACCACTTCAAACTGATCACCCCTTTTCTATTACTTCTTGAATTTACACACCACATAAAAGATCAAATTATTGCAATTTTCGAAAAAAACAAAAATGAAATAAATTAATGGGTTCTATTACTTTCTCCACCTTCCACTTCATCTTATAATAATCAAAAGAAGTAACATACATCTTACCTAATTGCAAACTGCTACCTTAATTCTTACGTGTGTGATCTGATCTATGTAAGTATCTATTTTTTTAAGCACATACTATAGCAAATTATACGGTGGATGAAACATGCGTAGTTGTTCGAAAGTGAAGATATAAAAGTGCCTAAGAGGGGGGTGAATTAGGCTTATAGAAATTTATGCTTCTTTTCACAAATTCTAATGGTAGCAACTTAGATATGCCTACTGATGTTTGTAATGAATGTGCCTGATATATCCTAGTTACGTCGATTGTGTTTCGGGTCTGTCTCACAGCGATAAAGGAATAACAGAAAAGTAAATGCGAGACAGGATTTTTATAGAGGTTATATCCCCAAATGGGGTTTACTCCTCTCCTTGGGGTTTGCTCCCCAAGAGTTCAACCATCACTATAATGCACCGTAGCTGGATACAAAACTGATTGGTTAGCCAATACATAACCGAAACAAGTCGAACACTAGCCACTACTAGGTTACCACACGCCGAGTTCGTTCCTCGGAATCTCCTTAATCCCGACAGACATAGCTCGCTACCGAAGGGCCCCCGGACTTGTCTTCCCTTCACATGTGCGTAAACGTCGACCTTGCCTCCTTGGTATTGCTCACGTCCAAAGACAACACGTCCGAAGACAGAGTATACGGCAGGGGATGATGGAATATCGGATGAATCACTCGCTCAGTGATGGATATGCAAGTTAAGGCTCAATAAGGCAGAAAGCTATCACAAGTGAATGACTCAGGAATCTCTTAGTATCTTTCCGCTCAAAATCTTTCGTAGGCTGATGTTCGCAAAATCTAGAGTATTTTCGAAATTCTGAAGTGTGGCTTATATATAATCCTTTTCAATCAGCACTTCACATGGAAAGTCATATCATATAAGAGTCACCAAATCAAGCATAGTTTCCATGCAATTTTCGAGTCAATCATACCATACAAATCACGCGTTTAATGGATCATCACAACGGTCATATAGAGCATTTAAGCATGATTTTTATTCCATATAAAAGCCAAATTCGTTCTCAAGCATATTCAACCACTTCGCATATAATTACCATAACGGAACTTTCCATAAGTGATTCCCTGCTATCAGTTTCTAGATCACGTCAACTCCAGATTTACTTTCCAAGTATAGCACACAAGATAGCATTACAACAGTACGTTTTCCATGTATAGCTCATAGTACTAGATCAATATTTTTACCATGTATAGCACGCAAATCAGATCAAGCACACTTAAATCGATTTATCATATAATGACAGAATTTTCCTTATTTCAGAGATCACATCCGTTTATAGCACACACCATATAATAGCATCTTATCTACAAAGTCAATCAAATCAAATCTTTCCTAAATATAACATTCCAATCAGCATAAGGAAAGATATTAATTCAAATATTGCACATTAAATTCAGTGGAAAGCATGCAAGAATCGTACATATGATTTTCGTCAGGAATAACAGATTTTAAACAGATATATCACTTTACATATATAAACATCATATTTTCCTTTTATAACTCAGTAGGATATCTCATGCATTATTTCCATATATAGCACAGTACGATATATCCTATCACGTGGGCTGTCTATAACATGCGATCACATAGTTCCATCAACAAATCACAAACTCATATGCGGATCAAATATTCAACACTTTAACCAATTTATAGCTCATTATGCATGGTCGAATATTATCATGAACTTAGACGTTATAACAATCACAAATCGAATTGCTTAATTTATAGACCTAACGTCATAACAATTACATCGTTCATCAAAACTCTCTGACATGTATGGACCAAAAAGGTCAACAGAAAGAATCATAGTCAAAAATGTGAATGAATCCCAAATTGTCCGAATCTTCACTAGCAGAGGACATCAACTGGGGCTGAAATGCCTGGAAAAAATAATGCAAGAGATCAGAAATAGAATATTAAGCCCATGGGCCATGAGAGATAATATTACAAAAGATTCAATCTTTTTAACAGTACTGTTTCTGAGTTCGTTTGCTGATCTACTAATGGGCCGAAAGTGGGTTCAGCATACTGCCCAAGAATCTCCATTGGCTGAGAAGTCTTCGCATGATTCACGGTATCTTCATATAGTTTTGCAGACTTCATTTGCATTATCTAATAAAGTCCATCCATCCCATTCAAACTCAATAATTAAAAAAATGGCAGTATTGGGCTTAGATATTTTTCGATATTAGTTCTTACATCTCTGCGAAGATACTCGGGGTTCTTGCCATGTTCAGCAAGAAAATCCTTCACAGTATGGACGTTTTTGCCCTTTAGCCTCCCATGGTAAGGCCCATCTTTTCTGATGTTACGTAGCCTCCATACTTCATTACCGAGCGAAACTTGTTTAACCTTTTTGCTCCCTGAAAAATACCCAAAAAGGTCAAACATTAAGTACACGCGGTAATTATCACCTTATTACACAACTTCATCATAATGACAGAACAAAAAATTGTCTTGAGTAAAGAAAGAGCAAGCCCACTGATATTCCTTTTATCCTTGACAGTGAATGGATTAGTCTTCGCCTCCTTAATTCGAACTCCACCGTATAGAGAAGGGTTCGAAACTGGTCTTACGCCGAGCCTAAAGTCTCCCTTCTTCATGTGTCTACTAGTGTGTCTGAAACAGATTTCGTGGGCCCCACCGAGCCCTTCCTTCAAAACAAGGGAAGGTTCGCCACGTAGCAGCGATCTCTTCCTTTTCTTCCCTGCATTATCGTCAGATTCTAACTTCATTATTACAAACCCTACGAACTCTTCTGATGTCCATTCTTCCTTTTCGAAGTTTTTGCTGAGTACGACGAACTCGACTTGCAGTGAAGATTCGGGCCCGTTTTTTACTCTTTGGCCCGTGGCTTCGTCGATGAGCTCAACCCATAGAGAGATTCCCAGTTCTTGAAAAGTTTTACCAGTGTAAACTGTCTTTATATCATCGCCTACGATGCATAGTTTCAGATTTCTTGGCTGGTCATAATTAGAGTACCTGTGCGACTGGTAATAAGTTAAAAAACCGATACATATAAAAAGAGATCATATGGTAATAATCACAAATGGAAAGAAGTGACAGAAGCTTGAAATGATCATCTTGTTGTGGATTATTCACTATCATGGAAAGGCCGTCGTTTTTACCTTGCGATAGAATCGTTAGGAATATGGTATGTAGTGAATATTCCTGACATTATGTTCTTTTAGTATTTTTATTTTTTTCAGACTATAAGCTTCGAAGTTCTTTTAGTATCGAATGAAGAAAGATTGGAGTGAGTGAGACGTGTCATTTCTTGATTTTGAGCCCTTGGTTATATAAAGGGAGATTTGCATCTTCATTACCAACACAAAATGAAAAAGAAAAAGGGAAATAAATATTTGTTATCTGCCCAAAGGGCCACTTCTACAGTAAACACGGTTTTTTTGACCTAATGATGTGCATTCGAGCATGTATTATATCTTATTTTTTACATACATCCGTTTTAATTCGTATCTATATACAATACCCAATAGGAAAATATGTACCTATGTATGCATGTATGTGTTGTATGTATGTTGCAATGGAATAAGCCGTAAGAAACTGCAGAGAAACCGTTGGCCTACAATTAAAAAAAAAAATTCCGAGAAATTTCCCATTAACCTTGGGTTCGTTATGAAAAATATATTCATTCTTTTGAAAATGATCACTTAATAATCATTACAGAAGTTTCCGTGCAGAGTTCGAGCATTTTCCGTGAAATTACTCCCACTCGTGAAAGCTAAAATGAAATTGAGAAACCGTAATTGATATACAAAGTGCGTTCAAAAGTCAAGAGAAAAAATTGGGACTTCAAGGAGTAGAGAGCAGAGAAGAACACACACGGCGACACGCCCTTATGAGCATTCGACACATGTCCATAAAATCTTAAGAACCTAATATTTTAATGTTTTATCTATATTGTATAATTTACCAGGCAACTTCTTCAGCAATATTGTAATGTAAAAAGAATCTTACACTAAATATCTGCCCATGGGCATTACAATGCTAGTTGCTATACCGCAAGTTTAGTCCTACTCCGCTTATAATTAAAAAATACACGTTTTGAATAAGGTGAAGAAAAACATAGACAAATTGGTTATCCAATAAAAATTAAACTAAGTCCATCTTTCTCATAGTCCGAATAAACACAAATCTAATGCGAATTGATTAACACAGACAATCCCAATAGATAATGTTTATTACAGCACACCTTAAACGCAATAGCACATAAGACAAAACATATAAGCAAATTCACTAACAATTATTTACAAAGCCGGTGCTAGAAGCAAAATATCCAACTAAATATATGAATTAATTACTCGATAGAAATAAAAAGGACCAAGTTTGTAGCTCGATCATCATATATTAGAATATGCGATCTAATACATATTAGACATTTGGCTAAGATAGAACGAATCATTCAACTTTTTCCCACGACCAAACGAAGGTAATCAACAACGAATCAAAGGAAAATATTGCTGAAAACGATATAGTAAAGGTATATGAATTGCCCCTCCATGATGCTCGAGCCTCATTGACGGTCCCTTTTTTGTACAAGGGTTCTAATTAAAGATATCGATCACCCTTTTTTAACAACAGATTCGGCCCAAAAATAGAAAGACTCTGTGTGTCCATGACTTCTTGCGAGGGAACAAACCGCCGTGGGGCTTAGGTGCAGTGTGATCTTGCCTCTCTGACATCTTCCTCCACAGTTCCGTGTTAAATTTTCCATGGCCTTGTGATGGTCCCTCCAAGCGCCCGTAGAAAGCATGTTGATCGTCCACGACTTCTTGCGGGCTCTGCCTTTGCTGGGAAACGCGTTGAAATTCAACGTATGGCACTCGGCCTCTAGCATTGATCTCCACGGTCGTGGGTTTGTCGGGGTGAATGTGTTGTATCTCTGAAGTCCCCCAATCCCCGAAGGCGATCCATTGTGGGTGTAGTTGGCCATCGCGTATGTTTTCGGACATAATCTCCGTACCCAAATTGGCGTCTTCGCCTCCTTTTCTCTTGTTACCTATAAAACATGGGAAGGAATGAATGTAAACAAAGGGTATTTAGACACGCTACGATCGAAACTTGTGAATGTATAGGTATAAAAAAACTCCGTAAAAAATTCAAACTTATTATCAGAGGATCACCGCTGGTTGGCTCGTCCGATTTAGTCGCTGCAGAAGTGTCGTCGGGGCTTCCATTCTCAATCACGTTCTCTAAATCGGCCACCAATGCCTCATAACGGCGGCGATCCTCCGAGTTATTAGGAGAGCTCACGGCGGTCGAAGACAACAAGTGATTATACCCTTGACCACCGTTATTGTCAGATCTTTGTGGGAACTGCTTCAAAAGACAAGCTTCGTCATCGAAGGCTATTACATCCTTATGATTCTTGAACGCCGACATCAGCAAGATTTCTACCGTAATCCTAACAGAAAAAAAAAAACCCTTCAGCCGAATTTTAAAAATACCCCAAGAGTTTCTTGCGAGACAAAGATTGGAGGACCTTTTGGTCTTGAGAGAGATCTTGGAGAGGGACAAAGTGAGATCTGTCGACGATCAAACCCTTGATGCCTCCCACGGCGTCGTAGACCACCCCCATTTCCGGCGATGATGAGGGAAAGTGAAGGTATGTCTTCGTATCGTCGACAGCGCAGGTCATGGCGTGTTGCACCGTCATACTCCACTTGGTACCATTAGCAGCTTCGCTCGTCGACTTTCTCAGCTTTCTACCAGTGAATATCTCCTGTTTGTTAGCCATGTCAGATTTCTGAAAAAGTAAATCGTAGTATAGCCTTCGTAGAGAATATATATATGATATAGAAGTGTTAGTTTAGCACCATATACACACACTTCTTACATGTTTTCAGTGCCACATAAACGTGTCATTTCAACGAAAGAGAAGAGCATAGAAGGGGTGATATATATCGTAAAAAAAAAACGAAAGAGAAGAACATAATACTATTTACTTGCAGTTTCTGAGGATCCGCGGAGAGCCAAAAACGAAACCGTATTTATGTTCATCTCATGCAGACGGCGATCTATAGGACCTCCTTTGGCTCCGATGTTCTTCAGTTTTCGCAGTGGATCAGAAAGCGACGGTGGGTTACTTTTGTCACGGACTGAAGAAAGGAACAAAGAAAAGAGCACAAATGAAAACATTCAAACGTCAACAAATAAAAAGCCCATGATTTCATATTCCGTTTACTACATTTGCTGCGGCCATCTTTGACCATAAACACCTCCGACCAAGCTTCCTTCACTACACGAACTGAACCTCCATGGTTGTTGTCTTCTCCCACGAACAACCTTGCAACTAGTTTGCACTCGCAGTTATTCGTCCACTTTGAGTCTTGTCCCAGCTTGGCGTTGCATAAGTAGCCCACGCCTTCCTTGAGTTCAACGTACTGAGCTTTCGAAAATCGAGGTTTATTCGCCTTATTATTACTGCGTTCGCCTTCATCAGCAATCGGTTTGCTATTAGATTCGCGGATTAGAATCTCAGCCTTCAGACAGGATTCGGGTCCTTGGTTGATGATCTTCTCGCCATCTTTGTCCATTAGGGCTAACCCTATGGGCTTACCTTCTTCGCTTTTGATTTCTGTGCCTGTTAGAATGGGGGACGATATCTTGTCCAAGAACTTGAGCTGCAAAATCTGCATCTCATGATGATCAACAGCCCTGATCATGTGTTTAAAGGAAGACCTTAGTTATTATTACACTACCTTACAACGACGAACGTGTAAGAGATTAGGGATCAATGATTCAACAGAATACTCACATATTTGGGGCGATAGGCAATTTTTCCAGAAACGATTCAATACCCTCACGCACCTGATTGAAAGAGAAGAAAAGTGAAGGACTTTCTCGTGAAATTAATTAAGCTTAAAATTCAATGCAATAGAAAAGAACAATGGATGAGAAGATATATACTCACAATTCTTCGAAGCCAATCCTCGACGTATGCCGTGTCTTTCTGCGCAGTAGTAATTGTATTCTGCATAACCAACCGATGGAGTTCTTTCATCAAAAACCTGCCACGAAAGAATGATCATAACTTGGTCGTAAAATTGGAGTGCAAAGGTGAGGGTTGACTTTTGTTGAACTTTTTTGTCCATGTATGCTAGAGAGTTTTGATGGACAATGTAATTGTAATGACATTAGGTCTATAAAATAAGCAATTCGATTTAAGACAAATAAAATGTCTAAGTTCATGATAATATTCAAGCATGCATTGTTTATAAGCTATAAATCGATTAAGTGTTGAATATTTGAATTGCGTGTGATTTTGTGATGATTTGATGGAACTAGGTGATCACACGTTATAGACAGTCCATGAGATAGGATATATCGTTTTGTGTTATATATGGAAATAATGCATGAGATATCCTACTGAGCTATATATGGGAAATATGCTGTTTATATATGGAAAGTGATATATCTGTTTGAAATCCGTTATTCCTGGACGAAAATCATATGTACGAACCTTGCATGCCCTTAACTGAATTAAATGTGAAATATTGAATTGATATCTTTCCCTATGCTGATTGGATATTATATTTTGGAAGATCTGATTTGATTGACCTTGTGGATAAGTTGCTCTTATATGGTATGTAAGATAACGGGTGTGATCTCTGATATAAGGAAAGTCGAGTCATGATGTGATAAATCTATTTAGGTAAGCTCTGATCTGATATGCATGCTAAACATGGTAAATATATTAATTAAATGCTATGAGCTGTACATGGTAAATGTGCTGGTGTATTGCTATCTTGCGTGCCATACTTGGAAAGTAAATCTTGAGTAACTCGTTACTAGAAGCTGATAGCAAGGAATCACTTATGGAAAGTGCTGAAATATGGTAATTATATGCGAAATGCTTGAATATGCTTGAGAACGAAATTGAGCTTTTATATGGAATATAATCATGCTTAAATGTGCTATATGTCCGTTGACATGATTTATTAACAGCATGATTTATATGGTATGATTGACTCGAAAGCTACATGGAAACTATGCTTGATTTGGTGATTATTGTTTGATATGACTTTCCATGTGAAGTGCTATTTGAAAAGGATTATATATGAACTGCACTTCAGATTTTCGAGGTACTGAGAATTTGCGAATTTAAGCCTACGAGAGATTTTTGAGCAGAGAGATACTAAGAGATTCCTGAGCCTTTCACTTGTGATAGCTTTCTGCCCACCTGAGCGTTAACCTGCATATCCATCACTGAGCGAGTGATTTATTCGATATTCCATCATACCCTGCCATATATTCTGTCTTCGGACGTGTTGTCTTTGTTAGGAATGTGCCCTCAGAATGCCATTCGAGGATGAAATGAATAGGGCACTAGTATTTACCCGATGTATTATTCACCATGTATATGAATATTGTATTTGAATACTTAATTATGGAATATTTGTTTTATGTGATTTTACATTATTCCTTTATAGGCTTATTATTTATTTACCTTTAGTTCTTATTTGGCATCTGATAAGACGGTAAATAAATAAATCCCATATACACGAGTTTAGCTATCGATTCTCATGGGATGAGAGAGGAGGCACAGGTGAGCTATTATCTCAAATATTAAATTAGTCCATAAGTCTTAGACTCAGTAGGGTGACTGAATGTCGATTATGACTTATTTGTTGATGACTCCTAAATGGTTGTGCCAACCATTCACTTGTGAAGTGGGAGGTCGTAACATTGATATAAGTTGAATTGGGGATTAACTTATATTTGGACACGATTCGTAATCGATGATCACATGGCCTATTACTCTGATAAGGCGTCAATGATTGATTGATTGACTATAGTAGTGTATGTGGACCTTAGACCAAAGGGTCTTTGACGGAGTTGACTTCAGAGTCTTGACTTGTCACTAGTTTGCTAGACCCGCATTGTTCGAGGTAGAACATGGCTCAGCAGCGACATGCGGTCTTGACAATGAAGGGTGACTGCCGGGCATAGACAGACGTGAGGGATTCACAGTCTCATTAGTAATTGAGATATATGTCCTATGAATATTTGGGGACGGGAAATTACGAAGTCTTTGGCCAAAGCAATAAACTGACTCAAGTCAGACATGGAGTGCAGTTTAGTAATTTCATCAGTCATGAATCTGTCATAGTGTCGAGTTAGTGAGGTTGACGTAACCATGACTCTCACTCAACCGGGACATATGTGAAGGGTCTAAACGTACTACGATAATCTATAGTCGGTTCGTGAAACGATGAAGATTGTACTCAACACGGGATCTATTCGGTACCGCGGGATTGGCTAGGCGCATACTGAATTCTTGGATTCCTCCCTTGCCGGGTTGAGACGAACCAAGAGAATCGGGCTTAAAAAGGATCACTAAGATAGTATCTATCAAAGAGAGATATAACGGGCTTTGAGTCGTTCATTATAATGGTACGTGAGTATTTGGGAAATATTTAAGTGTGGGCTTTGGGCTGAAAAATAATATTAAGCCTTTATTAGATATTGGGTTTCATTAATTTATTTTCTACCAAAAATAATATTAAGCCATTATTAGATATTGGGCTTAATTTATTAATAATAAAATTAAGCCTTTATTAGATATTGGACTTAATTTATTTATTGGCCCAACTTTTAACACAAGGGTAAAAATGGTATTTTATTTTTAATTTTCGAAATTATTTTAAAAAAAAAATATATATATATATATGGCATGATTCATGTGGAATGCAAAATGCCAAGATGTTGTTTTCTATCTTTTAATTAAATGCCAAAAATAATTTTAAGCAATATTAACCCTTAGTGAATATTTTTTAAGGGTAGGCCATTATGTTTTTGACATATTATTTTTGTATGGTACAAATCACTTTCAAAGTAGAAAATATGGTATTTTCTTAACTAATTTCGTGGCCTATAATATATCTAAGTTTTTCATAGTGAAAAACTTAAGTTTTCATATGTATTTTTCACTTTTGAGAGAGAAAATAAAGTACCAACCTTAGAGGAAAATTTTGAGGAAATATATCTCTTAAAACAACTCCATTCCCTCTCTAGCCATCCTTGGGAGGGATTGGTTTGTGATACGTCTTGGGGTCGGCGTGATTCTCTTCGGCGCAGCTCGTGGAAGCGTGGAACGGTTTACTACAACCGGGAGCTAGGGATCTTCGCTACGAGGGTAATACATTCTACCCTATTATGTGTTGTACATGCACGTTTTCTTTATTACCGAGCACGATCTTAGTAACGGTGGTGAGAAATTTTTGAAATTCACTCTCCCCAACAGTGGTATCAGAGCCAGGCTCGGTGTTAAGAAATGACATAAACAAACCCGAAATAAACTCGGTTGTGCAAGGCACTGAGTCGCTCAAGCGTCATAGCATGAGTCGATCTTGGTTTGATCTTGCAAACCGAGCGCTCGCATGGTCGGGACCGTCTCGTTGCGAGCGGTTCGGCGTAGCGCAGCGACATTGTAAGAAACCGTAGTGGTTGTCTTCCCCGCGATTTATAATTTCATGCTTAGTCGTGCGGTTGAGAGCTCGAAATGAGCTGTTGCCCCTTGTCGTGCGTTAAAGTAACGTATTACTTATATTGGACCGAGACGTTCACACGGATCCGGCTTTAAAATTCCGGTGACGTGAACTCCACTCCAATGGAGTAGCGATAAGTGATCGATGGTTGTATGTTGGGTACCGGAGATTTTAGAAACCCCGATGGGCCAACTAGGATACGGTCCAATTCATTTCATATTTGGATATTAAAAGGTTGGGCCCAAAATATAGTATTATGGGCTTGACTAGATTTAGGCCCAACTAAATACCATATTGGGTCTTAAGTTTAGAACTAGCCCAAATTTCGTTTCGGTTTCTAGGAGCATGTTGTTGTTGCATACGTGTTTATGTTGTGCATGTATGATACGATTAAAGACGTCAACGTGGACTTAGGTTCTAATTTCCGGAATATGTTCAGGGTGACAAGGTCCCCCCCGGTTGTATTAGTTTTTATACGGGTTGTCCGGGACAGCTGATTCCCCCCGTCTTGTATTTTATTAATTTAGAAAATTAGTTTAAGTATGGTGGCCGTACGAGTACGAGATCGGACCACGACGAGGCCGTTCGAGAACTTGGAGGTTGCTCGTTGACATGGTGCCAAAGCCGAAGAAGTAGAGATGTAGTTTTACAAAAATAATTGTAGTAGAGTAGAAATAGTCCACATTGACGGTCTTGTAGGCAAACTAGGTTTACCGCAATTTTGTGCATATTTGTTTGACGTGATATGCATGATTATGTGCTTTAGTATGTGAGACGTATTCTCCCGTTTGATTAAATACTAAGTGGGTAAAGGAACTTGGTTCCTGTCTTCTATCAAGCTCGAAACTGTTACGGCTTGAGTGAATGTGAGGTTTGCTCCAAGTTATTGGCGCCAAACATTTTGCTTTTGTTGTAGTCAGCTCGAGTGAGTTTTAGAACGCCGCTCTCCGAAACATATTCACGCCTTATAAAGTTTATCCTACGGGCGAAATTTCTAAATGTTAGGATTGAGCACGAAGTTGATAGGTTACACTTAGACGGTTATTTCCCAATTATTCGTGTTAGCGTGAGGGTTCCTAACCGGAGACAAAGTAGTTGAAACACTCATTAGATGGGTTCGTGTTAGACATGGCGCCGTCCAATTAAATGGGCCAACAAACTCTTAGTTGAGGCTTATTTTTACGGAGCGGGAATCAACTCCACTATGAAACCATCAACGAGGTTTCCGAAATCTCAATCGGAGAATGAGATTTTGAGAAAATAGTGGGAGTCAAGCAAAATGAAAAGTCCTTATTTATGCTTGATGAATAATACGTAGAACCTAATTATTCTTTATTTCTGCAGATAGTTTTCTTTCTATAAAAAATACAATGACGTCACCATTTGTTTCATTGATAACGCAAAACCGTTTGGAAGGTCCAAACCTTGCGGACTGGCTCCGTAACTTAAGGATTGTCCTTATTCTGGAACGTATTGCGTATGTCCTTGATGGACCTGTACCAATTGAACCCGGGGAGGATTCAACTGATGCAGAACGGGAGTATCATGCCAAGTGGATGGCTGATAGTGCCCGGGCTAAGGCTTTTATGTTGGCTGGGATGAACAATGATCTGCAGCGCCAATATTCTGAGAAGGATATGCGCGGGATATTGCATTATCTGAAGGAGCTGTACGGCGAGATGTCGAGATCGTCTCGATATCGCGCTGCCGATAAGCTCTTTCATACTAAGATGGCTGAAGGTGCAGATGTTGCTGTACATGTGCGTAAGCTCATTGGGTATATTGAGGAACTGGCTTCGCTCAATTGCCCCATTCATCATGAGCTCCAGATTGACCTGATTCTTCAGTCGCTCCCAGCCTCATTCGCTCAGTTTATCATAAACTACAGTCTGAGCGATCGGCAATTTCTGCTTCCCGAATTAATGAACACGCTGATTCAGACTCAGCATGAATTGAAGAAGGGAAAAGGAAAAGAGGTTGCGCTTGTAGTGACGAAAACATCTAAGAGATCTAAGTCCAACAAGGCCAAGCCCAAATTCAAAAAGCCTACTGGAGGGATAAAGAAGAAGGGCAAGGAAAAGATGACTGCATCTAAAGGTGCAAAAGCAACTGACAAGTGCCTTCACTGCCAAGAGCTGGGCCATTGGAAAAGGGACTGCCCCAAGCTTCGAGCTTCGGGGGCTTCAGGTAAAGTTTTGGAAACTTACTGTTCTTTTACTGTATTTTCCACTTCGTGGATTCTTGACTCAGGAGCTAGTGCTCACATATGTGTTTTGAACCAGGGTCTGGAACGAAGTAGGAAGCTGGCGAATCGAGAGATCATGATTAACGTTGGCAGCGGACATAGTGTGCCAGCTACTCACGTTGGATCGAAGTCTCTCGAATTATCTACTGGACATGTATTATATCTATCCGATGTACTTGTGTTGCCCAAGGGGCTTAAGAACATTATTTCTATTCCTGTTTTGAGCAGGCTTGGTTATGAATTCCGCTTTAGTAGTAATGTTTGTGATATCTATTTTGGAAATAAATGTGTCGGAAATGCTACGTTAATAAATGGTTTGTATTACGTAAGTGTCCAAGAACATGTGAATGCAATTACCACAAACGTAACTTAGAGTTAAACAAAAGTATTTATGGCATCTTCGACTCGGTCATGCTGGAGTTCGCAAGATTCAAGAGTTAGAGAAAAATGGCATTATTAAGCCATTGGAATCGGATTCCTATCCAACGTGCGAATCTTGTATTCTCGGCAAAATGGCCAGGTCTCCCTTCACCGGGACATTTCAAAGAAACACTAATCTTTTGGATTTGATCCATACTGACGTTTGTGGGCCGTTAGAGTTCCGGCCCGTGGTAATTTCCACTATTTTGTGACCTTCACGGATGATCACTCTCGCTATGGCTTGGTGTATCTGATGAAGCATAAGTCTGAAACGCTTGATAAGTTCAAGGAATTTAAGACTTTAATGGAAAATCAAACTAGGAGACAAATTAAAGTCGTTCGATCAGATCGAGGTGGTGAATATATGAGTCTCGAGTTTGATGACTTTTTGAAAGAACATGGAATAATTTCGCAGTTAACTCCGCCCAGAACACCACAGTTGAATGGTGTTGCTGAACGCAGAAATCGAACTTTATTAGACAAAGTGCGATCTATGCTAAGCTATACAGATCTCCCAATAACGTTGTGGGGATATGCCTTGCAAACTGCCGTGTATGTTTTGAACAGACTCCCTTCAAAGTCTATTGATCGGGTGCCTTACGAAATTTGGAATGGTAAGAAACCAAGCTTAAATCACCTTAGGGTTTGGGGTTGCCCCGCCTTTGTGAAAAAGCTGATAACAGACAAACTTGAATCTAGGTCCACGAAAGGACGTTTCGTTGGATATCCTGATGAGAGCATGGGATATTATTTTTACTTCCATGATGATCAGAGGATCGTCGTAGCCATTCATGCTCACTTTCTCGAGGAAGAGTTCGTTCGAGAAGGTGGAGCTGGCAGAGAAGTGACTCTTGGAGAGTTAGATGAGACGCCACCAGAGACATTAGTGCCTGAAAGCACAGAGGAACAGTCCGAGACGCAACCAGGATTGCGCAGGTCTGGTAGAGTATCTCACATGCCTGAGAGATACGGTATGGTACACGTCGAGCACGGGGGATGCTGTGACGGTGGTGACAGTTGGGAACGATCCCGCTACCTATGACCAGGCAATGACGGATGTCGACTCTAAGAAATGGGTCGAAGCTATGAAAGCAGAGATGGACTCGATGTACACTAACCAAGTCTGGACTCTAGTAGACCTACCTGAAGGTTTTAGACCTATAGGGTGTAAGTGGATCTACAAGAGAAAGATTGGATCTGATGGACTGGTGGATACCTACAAAGCAAGGCTAGTAGCAAAAGGGTACAATCAAAAAGAGGGTATTGACTACGAGGAAACTTTTTCACCAGTAGCAATGATAAAGTCTATTCGTATATTGCTGGCTATAGCAGCATACTATGATTATGAGATCTGGCAGATGGATGTGAAAACCGCTTTTTTAATGGATTCCTCCAGGAGGAGATCTATATGGAGCAACCTAAGGGTTTTTCATCACGAACAGATGCTCACAAAGTGTGCAAACTGAATAGGTCCATTTATGGACTTAAACAAGCGTCCAGGAGTTGGAATCTCCGATTTGATGAAGTAGTTAGGAACTACGGGTTCGTAAAGAATGAAGACGAACCATGCGTTTACAAAAAAGGTCAGTGGGAGTAAGATATCGTTTCTAGTATTGTACGTGGATGATATCCTTTTGATAGGAAACGATATTGGAATGCTCTCTGAGGTGAAAGCTTGGCTTTCAACTGAATTCTCCATGAAAGACCTGGGAGAAGCAACCTATATTCTTGGTATTCGTCTTTATAGAGATCGTGCGAACAAATTGATAGGTTTATCTCAGGCCCTCTACTTAGAAAAGATCCTGGTACGGTACCGGATGGATGAATCTAAGAGAGGATTCTTACCGATGAGGCATGGAATTCATCTCTCGAAATCCATGTGTCCTCAAAGTGAGGAAGATAGGAAAGAGATGAGTGGAATTCCCTATGCATCTGCCGTGGGTAGTTTGATGTACGCGATGCTATGCACGCGACCTGATATAGCATATGCTGTGAGCATAGTAAGTCGATATCAGTCTAACCCTGGCAAAGATCATTGGAACGCAGTAAAGAATATCCTCAAGTACCTTAAACGGACTAAGGATATGATACTAGTTTATGGAAATGGAGAATTAGAAGTGGACGGTTATACCGATTCGGATTTCCAGTCGGATGTGGATGACCGAAAATCTACTTCTGGTTTCATCTATACGCTTAATGGTGGAGCAGTGTCTTGGAAAAGTTCTAAGCAAAGCACTACTGCTGATTCTACCACAGAAGCGGAGTATATTGCAGCCTCTGAGGCAGCTAAGGAGGGTGTTTGGATGAGAAAGTTCATAGAAGAACTCGAAGTTGTTCCAGGCATAGCAGATCGCCCACTGCTATTGTGGTGCGACAATACTGGGGCAATCGCTCAAGCCAAGGAACCTAGGTCTCACAGCAAGTCCAAACATATAGAGAGAAAATACCATGTGTTGCGTGGATTCGTTGAACAAGGCTACATAGCCGTGCAGAAGATAGACACCGCGGATAACGTGGCGGACCCATTCACTAAGCCTCTTTCACAGGCAGTGCTTGATAGACACTACATAAGATGGGGTTGCGATATCATAGTGCATGGCATTGAGTGCAAGTGGGAGAATGTTAGGATGTGCCCTCAGAATGCCATTCGAGGATGAAATGAATAGGGCACTAGTATTTACCCGATGTATTATTCACCATGTATATGAATATTGTATTTGAATACTTAATTATGGAATATTTGTTTTATGTGATTTTACATTATTCCTTTATAGGCTTATATTTATTTACCTTTAGTTCTTATTTGGCATCTGATAAGACGGTAAATAAATAAATCCCATATACACGAGTTTAGCTATCGATTCTCATGGGATGAGAGAGGAGGCACAGGTGAGCTATTAATCTCAAATATTAAATTAGTCCATAAGTCTTAGACTCAGTAGGGTGACTGAATGTCGATTATGACTTATTTGTTGATGACTCCTAAATGGTTGTGCCAACCATTCACTTGTGAAGTGGGAGGTCGTAACATTGATATAAGTTGAATTGGGATTAACTTATATTTGGACACGATTCGTAATCGATGATCACATGGCCTATTACTCTGATAAGGCGTCAATGATTGATTGATTGACTATAGTAGTGTACGTGGACCTTAGACCAAAGGGTCTTTGACGGAGTTGACTTCAGAGTCTTGACTTGTCACTAGTTTGCTAGACCCGCATTGTTCGAGGTAGAACATGGCTCAGCAGCGACATGCGGTCTTGACAATGAAGGGTGACTGCCGGGCATAGACAGACGTGAGGGATTCACAGTCTCATTAGTAATTGAGATATATGTCCTATGAATATTTGGGGACGGGAAATTACGAAGTCTTTGGCCAAAGCAATAAACTGACTCAAGTCAGACATGGAGTGCAGTTTAGTAATTTCATCAGTCATGAATCTGTCATAGTGTCGAGTTAGTGAGGTTGACGTAACCATGACTCTCACTCAACCGGGACATATGTGAAGGGTCTAAACGTACTACGATAATCTATAGTCGGTTCGTGAAACGATGAAGATTGTACTCAACACGGGATCTATTCGGTACCGCGGGATTGGCTAGGCGCATACTGAATTCTTGGATTCCTCCCTTGCCGGGTTGAGACGAACCAAGAGAATCGGGCTTAAAAAGGATCACTAAGATAGTATCTATCAAAGAGAGATATAACGGGCTTTGAGTCGTTCATTATAATGGTACGTGAGTATTTGGGAAATATTTAAGTGTGGGCTTTGGGCTGAAAAATAATATTAAGCCTTTATTAGATATTGGGTTTCATTAATTTATTTTCTACCAAAAATAATATTAAGCCATTATTAGATATTGGGCTTAATTTATTAATAATAAAATTAAGCCTTTATTAGATATTGGACTTAATTTATTTATTGGCCCAACTTTTAACACAAGGGTAAAAATGGTATTTTATTTTATTTTCGAAATTAATTTAAAAATATATATATATGGCATGATTCATGTGGAATGCAAAATGCCAAGATGTTGTTTTCTATCTTTTAATTAAATGCCAAAAATAATTTTAAGCAATATTAACCCTTAGTGAATATTTTTTAAGGGTAGGCCATTATGTTTTTTGACATATTATTTTTGTATGGTACAAATCACTTTCAAAGTAGAAAATATGGTATTTTCTTAACTAATTTCGTGGCCTATAATATATCTAAGTTTTTCACAGTGAAAAACTTAAGTTTTCATATGTATTTTTCACTTTTGAGAGAGAAAATAAAGTACCAACCTTAGAGGAAAATTTTGAGGAAATATATCTCTTTAACAACTCCATTCCCTCTCTAGCCATCTTGGGAGGGATTGGTTTGTGATACGTCTTGGGGTCGGCGTGATTCTCTTCGGCGCAGCTCGTGGAAGCGTGGAACGGTTTACTACAACCGGGAGCTAGGGATCTTCGCTACGAGGGTAATACATTCTACCCTATTATGTGTTGTACATGCACGTTTTCTTTATTACCGAGCACGATCTTAGTAACGGTGGTGAGAAAATTTTTTAAATTCACTCTCCCCAACAGTCTTCGGACGCGAGCAATACCAAGGAGGCAAGGTCAACGTTTACGCACACGTGAAGGGAAGGACAAGTCCGGGGGCCCTTCGGTAGCGAGCTGTGTCTGTCGGGATCAAGGAGATTCCGAGGAACGAAACTCGGCGTGTGGTAACCTAGTAGTAGCTAGTGTTTGACTTGTTTCGGTGTGTATTGGGCTAACCAATCAGTTTTGTATCCAGCTACGGTGCATTATAGTGATTGGTTAAACTCTTGGGAAGCAAATCCCAAGGAGAGGAGAGTAAACCCCAGTTGGGGATATAACCTCTATAAAAATCCTGTCTCGCATTTACTTTTCAGTTATTTCTTTATCGCTGTGAGACAGACCCGACGCACATCCGACGTTACAGGATATATCAGGCATACTCGTCACAAACATCAGTAGGCATACCTAAGTCACCACACTTAGCATTTGTGAAAAGAAGCATAATTTTTATAAGCCTAATCACCCCCCCCCTCTTAGGCACATTTATATCTTCATTTGGTATCAGAGCGGGTTACTCAAACGACGGGCCTAACAAGCCTGAGTTAAAGATCTAATGGCTTCTTCGAGTTTTGATGTTTTTTGCAGAGGGACAATCCCATTCCAGGCCACCACTCTTCGATGGAACAAACTATGCTATATGGAAAAACCGTATGAAGGAATTCCTGCTTGCTACTGACTATGACCTGTGGGATATCATCACTACTGGACCGTACAATCCCAAGAAGGCGGATGGAAACCCAAAGAAAGGTTCTGAGTACGATGCAACAGACAAGCGTGGAATATCCTTGAATGCCAAAGCTAAGAACATGATCGCCTGCGCGCTTACAAGAGAAGAATACAATCGTGTAAGTTCATGTGAATCCGCCAAGGATATGTGGGACATGCTTCAAGTCACACATGAGGGAACCACTAGAGTTGTACAAGAAAGAATAGCCCTCCTGACTCACCAATACGAGCTGTTCAAAATGGAGGACAACGAGACCATAAGTCACATGTACGCGAGATTCATGAACACCATCAATCAAATGTTCTCGCTGGGAAAGAAAATACCGGACGGTGAGAAAGTGCGGAAAATACTGAGATCTCTTCCAAGAGAATGGAATCCCAAAGTAAACTGCCATCTACGAAGCAAAGGACTTGGACGAACTTTCCGTATCAGAACTAATTGGATCTCTTACTACCTACGAGATGACTCAGATCTCTATCAAAGAGAAACCAACAGTCCGAAACCAACCAAACATTGCCTTCAACACCGAACAAGAGAACGACACTGAAGGTGAAGAAGAAACTGAGGAGGACCTAATGGAGCAGATCGCCATGCTGACCAGAAAGTTTGAAAAGTTTCGTATGGGAAGGAAGTTCAAGGAAACTCCAAGTTCCAACCCGGAACAAGGGAATATCATCATCCGGGAACAACGTGCAAAAATGTTTCAAATGAAATAAGCCAGGCCACTTCGCCTCAAACTGCCCGATGGAAAATAATGACAAAAAGGTAAAGAAGCAGAAAGCCATGGTCACTAACTGGGAAGAGGCCGAAAGTGAAGAGGAGGAAGATCTCGCCTACATGGCCATTGACGATGATCAGGTATCAGATTCATCTACCATTAAAAAAATATTATTTCTAAATGAATTATATGCTAGGCAAGATGAATCCCATGATAACGCTTCCTCAGTCCCTGAAGTAGATGAAAAGGAAGAGATGTTTGAAATAATTCAAAACGCCGAGAAAAGGATCAAGTCGCTCAACTCACAAGTAAAGAGTCTGGTTAGGCAACGAGATGACGTAGCTAGAGAGAAGCATCAAACAGATCTAGAAAATGAGCGCTTGAGAGCCGAGCTAGAAACCCTTAAAGAAGGAAAACCTTGTGTAGTTGTGAAAAGCCTAGGAAGAAAGAAAATATATCTAGAGACATGTCTGTTCTTAAGGATTTCCTAGAAGAAAAATGTCGTACTAATGATAAACTTCTTGAGGGACAACAATCTTGATATGCTACTCAGTATTCCCAGTAATATTGGAAAAACAGGACTAGGATATTCCATGACACATAAGCATGTTGCACCACCTACTGCTAGAAAACCTAAGTGCTTTTCGTGCGGCCCGTCACGGTCATTATGCTAACCACTGTTTTCTGAAGAGAGCTGACAAAGCTAGATATGTCTGGAGGCCAAAGAAGGTTCCTGAAGTTTCTAATACTAATCAATCAGTGTTCCAGAGATCACAGTCTGTAACACATGATATATCACGTGTGAACAGAAGTTTTTTTGCTGCTAACCATTTAGGACCCAATCCATGTTGGGCACCTCAGAAAAGAAATGATTCATGCAGGTACAAAGAAGAAAATCCAACAAAAAGAACAAGTGGTACCTCGACAGTGGGTGTTCCCACCATATGACAGGTGATATCAGTAAGTTCGTGTCGGTGAAAGCATATGATGGAGGATATGTCTCCTACGCCGACAACACTAAAGCTAAGATCATTGGGGTTGGAACTGTTGCAGTTACACAGGATAACAACTGGTTATGGCATAGACGCTTAGGACATGCCAACATGGAATTACTGTCTCACATCACAAGCAATGCACTGGTACGAGGTGTTCCTGACATAAAGTTCGTCAAGGACAAAACATGCAAGGAATGCCAAATGGGCAAGCAGACCAAGACATCGTTCAAGGCAAAGAATGTGATATCCACATCCAGATCTCTGGAACTGCTGCATCTCGACCTTTTTGGTCCTGTTCAGACGATGTCTCTGCGAGGTAAAAGATATGCCTTTGTCATCGTTGATGATTATTCCAGGTATACTTGGGTGATATTCCTTGCACATAAGAATGAGGCACTAGATAACTTTGCATCGCTAGTAAAGAGACTTGAAAATGAAAAAGAAACGAACTTATGTAGGATACGCAGTGATAATGGACTGGAATTTGATAGTAAATCATTTGCATCATTCTGTGATCAGTATGGATATAGTCATAACTTCTCTGCCCCCATAACTCCCCAACTGAATGGCGTAGTTGAACGTAAGAATAGGGTATTACAGGAAATGGCTAGATCTATGTTACATGAGTATGATATTCCTAAACAGTTCTGGGCGGAAGCTGTTAGTACAGCTTGTTATGTGTCGAATCGCGTATTCCTTAGGCCAATGTTAAAGAAGACTTCCTATGAAATCTGGCATGGTAGAACTCCAAATATAGGTTACTTTCGTGTGTTTGGATGTAAATGTTTTATCTTAAACGATAGAGATAAGAGAGGAAAATTTGACTCTAAGGTTGATGAAGGGATATTCCTTGGTTACAGTCTTCACTCTAAGGCATATCGCGTTTATAATAAAAGAAAGCTGACTGTTCAGGAATCCATACATGTTACCTTTGATGAAATACCTAACGCAGATGCTACTGATGAGGAAGGTATAGATTTGCCTTGTACAGGATTACAGGATACTAAAGACAGTGAGGAAGATATTCCCAAAGACGAAAATGTTGAGACACTGGAACCAGAAGCTGATGAGCTACAACCTAGAAAATGGAAGCATGCTTCCAGTCATCCAACAGATCAAGTAATAGGAAACATCAGATCTGGAATCAAAACTCGAGCGACAACACGAAATCAAGATACGGAGGAATCTCATGATGTATTGCTCTCGATGATGGAACCAAAGACAGTCCATGAAGTTTTGGATGATATATCCTGGGTCTCTGCCATGGAAGATGAGTTATCTTAATTCGAAAAGAGTCAAGTGTGGACACTTGTAGAGAGACCAGATGAGAAATCCATTATAGGAACCAAATGGGTCTTCCGCAACAAACTCAACGAACATGGTAATGTCACAAGGAACAAAGCGAGGTTAGTTGCAAAAGGTTATTCCCAGGAGGAAGGTATTGATTTCGATGAAACCTTTGCACCGGTAGCTCGACTAGAGTCTATACGTGTCTTACTTGCATATGCATGTTTTAGACGTTTTAAACTTTTTCAAATGGACGTAAAAAGTGCATTTTTAAATGGTTTTATAAATGAGGAGGTTTATGTAGAACAACCACCGGGCTTTGCTAGGGAAGATTTTCCATATCATGTTTTTAAATTAAATAAAGCATTGTATGGTTTAAAGCAGGCTCCTAGGGCATGGTATGAAAGGCTAAGTAAGTTTCTAATTGACATAGGATTTTCGACTGGAACTATTGATAACACGATGTTTATTAAGTGTGAAGGTGATCACATGATACTAGTCCAAATTTACGTTGATGATATCATATTTGGAAGTACTAATATCCTTCTCTGCGAGGAATTTTCTAAGTCTATGCAGAAGGAATTTGAGATGAGCTTAATGGGTGAGCTGAACTACTTCCTCGGGTTGCAAATAAAGCAGCTTGACAATGGAACCTTCGTATCCCAGACGAAATACAGCAGGGAATTGCTGACAAAATTCGGGATGAGTGATTCCAAAGCGATTTCCACCCCTATGCATCAGACCACCAAAATAGACATTGATGAATCAGGTACATCGATTGATCAAACACAATATCGAGGTATGATCGGAAGCCTTCTTTACTTAACTGCTAGTCGCCCTGATATCATGTTTGCTGTTGGTATGTCTTCGAGATATCAGTCTGACCCTAGGGAATCTCACTTGACCGCAGTCAAGCGGATACTTAGATATATCAAGGGTACTGTCGATTTTGGTCTGTGGTATTCTTATACAGATGACTTCCCATTAATGGGATATTCCGACGCCGACTATGCCGGCTGTAGGGAAGATAGAAAAAGTACCAGTGGAACTTGCCAATTACTTGGGAATTCCTTGGTAACTTGGTCTAGTAGAAAGCAAAATGTTGTCGCCCTCTCCACAACCGAAGCTGAATATATGGCCTTAGGAAATTGCTGTCAACAAGTTCTTTGGATGAAACAAACCCTTAGTGATTTCGGGTTAAGTTATGACAAAATTCCTATTCTGTGTGATAGCACTAGTGCCATTAGCATCACTAAGAATCCCGTGCATCATTCTCGTACTAAACATATTGAGGTTAAACATCATTTTATACGAGACCATGTTCAGAAGGGAAATATCAGTGTGGAATTCGTAGGAACAAATGATCAGCTCGCTGATATCTTCACTAAACCCCTAATAGATGCAAGATTCTGCGACATCCGTGATCGATTGGGAATTCTCGAGCTTAATAAGGTTAGTAAATCTGCCTGATTCTATTATTTACTCTAGGTTATTCCATTTTAGATAGAAATTCATAGTAATCCTGCCTTAAGATATCCATTTAGCCCTTGAAAAAAAAATCTGTGGATCTTATAGATATTTTCCTTAAATGTAATCTTCGTAGTTTAGGAAGAAATTCGTAGTTATCCCATTCCGAAACATTCTTCAATTATCTAGATTATTTTAGGAATGCCCGATCTTCTGGATATGTCCTTGAATGTGATCAAGATATTTAGGAAGGAACTCGTAGATATCATTCCAGCCGTTCAGTTATTTTAGGGAACTCACTCATCTAAAGTATATTCCTATTCAGCCCAGTCAAATCCCTTCCATAATTATGAGATCCTGTCAAATCAGCCCGATATCTCTTACAGTTTTCCACTTTCAACTTCGAAATTTCAAATTTCAAATTTCAAATTTCATCCTTATCTCTTCCTAAAATAAACCGACCTTATTCTTTAAATTCAAAACCGTTCCTTATCATCATTCATCTTCCCCAAACTTCCTTCAAACTCTAACTTCTGAAAAATGGCTAAAACATCCACACCCAAGGCAGCCACCAAAGAATCTTCAAGCCGAAAACGCAAGGAGCCCACGTCTGATGAATCCCCACTTGAATATCCTCCTAAATCACCAGAACAAGCCTCATCGCCTTCTGCTCCCAAAACTCGATCCAAAGCCAAACCTTCTGAAAAGATCCCAACTCCTTCCAAAACTGCAAAGAAGAAGAAGAAAACCAAGAAATCCAAGACGCCCGAACCAGAAAAGTCTGCCTCAAGCTCCGACATTCCAGAAGAAGTTCCTGAGGATACCCAGAAATCGCCCCCGCATCCCCAACTCCACCAAAGAACTCTCCAACTCCTCTCGAAGAAACTCAACCCTCACCTCCGCCAAAGTCATCTGAAATTCCACCAATTGATCTGTCCAAACCCAATGAGATCCCAGTTGAACTGCTCTTCCTCGAAGAAAGTAACCGAACCATCTACAAAAGCTTCAGCAACCGAGATATCGCTCGTGGTCGCGGTGTTGCCTTTGACAAGCTGCCTGCTGGAACTGTTATAACATGGCTGAAAGACTACGGATGGGAGCAATTCTTAGTATCAACACGCCCTCTACCCTGAGGTCGTCAAGTTGTTCTATGCCAACTTCGACTACGACGAGTTCGAAGGACATATCACCATCCGTTCCTATGTTCTCGGACATAAGATCGAGTGGACCACTCAGAAGATGAATGCTATGCTTGCAGTTTCTGATGAACCCTTCTGCCACTACGACATGAACGACTGATGCCATGCTGATGGCTTCGACCCCAGTGATGTCCTTCTGAAACTCTGGAATACCCGTGCTAAGCCCCGTTTTTCAGACGGTGAAGCCCTCAATCAACTTCCCATCGATTTTTTCTTCCTCCATAAACTGCTAAACATGACCCTGTGGAGTGCTAAAATCGAAGTGGCGGTCACTCAACCACAATGAACTTCATGAGCACCTTCGCGGTCTACATGATATCTCAGAACCGCAAGTTCAACCTCGGATATACCGTCATGAAGCACATGATTCATGCAGTTGAAAACAAAGACAAGGCGCTGCCCTATGGAATGCTGCTCACGCACATGTTCGAGTGCGAGGGTATTATACTGCCGCCAGCGTGGGAAGATAAGGCCGTCCACATTGTGGATCTTGTGACCTTGAAGCGGATGGGTATTCACTACACAAAGAGCCAAGGTTGGTTCAAGGCGAAGGAAAGCAGGTCAGTGGATAGCGCCCAGAAACGGTCGGCTGCAAAAGGGAAAGCGAAGATCAAAGCGACGAGGACGATGACTACGAGGATGAGCTGAGCGTAGGAAAGGAAGGAATATCAGTATTGCGCCGTGATATCTCCGATATCAAGGCTGATAATCAGAAGCGCTTCCGCAAAGATCAAAGAGCAGTATACTGAGTTATCGCTGAAACTGTCCAAGCTCTCAAAGCTCGTCAAGAAGTCCCTTCCTAAGCCCGCCGATTCTGAAATCTCTTCAAGCCAGTAGGCTGCCCCTCTAGTTCCATTTTGCTCCTAGTTGCCCCTAGGATATTTCAGTATCGTTCAATTTTTAGGTACCCCTCCCGCCTTTTTGATAATGAAGGGGGAGTAGTAAGTAAGTGTTAGGCGTTGATATACGTCTAAGGTTTTTGGGTGTTTGGTGATAATGCAGGGAAATTTGTTGAACCCTAATATAATATTTTGCTGTTATGATATATCTCCTATTTTTGCTCTGATCTACGGATATATCATATGCTGATCTCATACTCTGATGCTTAAATGTGCGATTTGACTTGCGTGAAATTTCTTGATAAGTGCTAAGTGCCTGCTGCGATGATTACATGATTACTTGAACCATGCTTGGAAAATGCGCACTTAGGCAGGGGGAGCACACTCACGGGTAAGTTCGAAATTTTGTACTCAAGATATATCTTAGCATGTCATAGAGATAACTGCACTTAGGCAGGGGGAGCAAATGTGTATCATATGTGACTAGGAAATATCATATGCTCTGTTTTGCAACTACGGAACACTTAGACATATGTGCTAGGATTTGCGTGATCGAATATGCTTACTTGCTTTCGTGCTGCATCAATTACATGTCATCATCAAAAGGGGGAGAATGTTGACCTTTTTGGTCCATGTATGCTAGAGAGTTTTGATGGAAATGTAATTGTAATGACATTAGGTCTATAAAATAAGCAATTCGATTTAAGACAAATAAAATGTCTAAGTTCATGATAATATTCAAGCATGCATTGTTTATAAGCTATAAATCGATTAAGTGTTGAATATTTGAATTGCGTGTGATTTTGTGATGATTTGATGGAACTAGGTGATCACACGTTATAGACAGTCCATGAGATAGGATATATCGTTTTGTGTTATATATGGAAATAATGCATGAGATATCCTACTGAGCTATATATGGAAAATATGCTGTTTATATATGGAAAGTGATATATCTGTTTGAAATCCGTTATTCCTGGACGAAAATCATATGTACGAACCTTGCATGCCCTTAACTGAATTAAATGTGAAATATTGAATTGATATCTTTCCCTATGCTGATTGGATATTATTTTTGGAAAGATCTGATTTGATTGACCTTGTGGATAAGTTGCTCTTATATGGTATGTAAGATAACGGTGTGATCTCTGATATAAGGAAAGTCGAGTCATGATGTGATAAATCTATTTAGGTAAGCTCTGATCTGATATGCATGCTAAACATGGTAAATATATTAATTAAATGCTATGAGCTGTACATGGTAAATGTGCTGGTGTATTGCTATCTTGCGTGCCATACTTGGAAAGTAAATCTGGAGTAACTCGTTACTAGAAGCTGATAGCAAGGAATCACTTATGGAAAGTGCTGAAATATGGTAATTATATGCGAAATGCTTGAATATGCTTGAGAACGAAATTGAGCTTTTATATGGAATATAATCATGCTTAAATGTGCTATATGTCCGTTGACATGATTTATTAACAGCATGATTTATATGGTATGATTGACTCGAAAGCTACATGGAAACTATGCTTGATTTGGTGATTATTGTTTGATATGACTTTCCATGTGAAGTGCTATTTGAAAAGGATTATATATGAACTGCACTTCAGATTTTCGAGGTACTGAGAATTTGCGAATTTAAGCCTACGAGAGATTTTTGAGCAGAGAGATACTAAGAGATTCCTGAGCCTTTCACTTGTGATAGCTTTCTGCCCACCTGAGCGTTAACCTGCATATCCATCACTGAGCGAGTGATTTATTCGATATTCCATCATACCCTGCCATATATTCTGTCTTCGGACGTGTTGTCTTCGGACGCGAGCAATACCAAGGAGGCAAGGTCAACGTTTACGCACACGTGAAGGGAAGGACAAGTCTGGGGCCCTTCGGTAGCGAGCTGTGTCTGTCGGGATCAAGGAGATTCCGAGAACGAAACTCGGCGTGTGGTAACCTAGTAGTAGCTAGTGTTTGACTTGTTTCGGTTGTGTATTGGGCTAACCAATCAGTTTTGTATCCAGCTACGGTGCATTATAGTGATTGGTTAAACTCTTGGGAAGCAAATCCCAAGGAGAGGAGTAAACCCCAGTTGGGGATATAACCTCTATAAAAATCCTGTCTCGCATTTACTTTTCAGTTATTTCTTTATCGCTTTGAGACAGACCCGGGGCACATCCACGTTACTAGGATATATCAGGCATACTCGTCACAAACATCAGTAGGCATACCTAAGTCACCACACTTAGCATTTGTGAAAAGAAGCATAAATTTTTTATAAGCCTAATTCACCCCCCCTCTTAGGCACATTTATATCTTCAACTTTGATTTGATTGGATGGTTGACTTACTTCTTCAGTGGATCATCATCAGAATTGTCAACATATGTTGTTGATGATGATGAGCTTGCTCTTTCTTCTTCGATTGGCTCCTTTCCTTGAGCTAAAATCTCGATCATCATCTTAACCACTTCCTCCTTCATGTGCCTGATACAAACAGCAGATGAAGATGTAATTATGAAGTTCGTAGTTAATAAAAAAAGTTCCAAGCTTTTGCCGATTAAGACTGAAGAACAAAGGAGATTAACTCACTCTCTTGAAGCAAAGATTATAGGGCCATTCCCTGAACAGTCTGAATGTTCTAATCTGCCGTTTTCCATCTCTATATCCAAGACTTTTCTGACTAAAGCTTAATAATTAATAGGAGTGAAGTTAAAAGATATAGACAACAGTTGGTTCGAGTTCGAGGAACCTGCGTAATTTAGAGTAATAAAATAAATGTAAAATAGACTAAACTGCGATAACTGCAAAGCCACACTATACATGTGTGGTCATGTAGTTTGTGAAGGTTAACATTGCCAACGTTGACCATGTGGAGCTAGTTCTTTAGTCAACATTGGTGACTCAGCCTTGGTCTTGTTTTTCATACCAACAACCGTTTTCCTTATTTTTGCAGCTTTATTTACGTGTGTGCAGGAATCTTTTACGTGGTGGAATTAATCAAAGTGGAATGAAGGGGAGTTAAAAATAGTAAGTACACTTACTAGAAATAAAAGAGGTAAAGAACAAGAGAGAACAAGTCAAATGAGCAACTACCACAACGTCCATAAAATCACATTGGAGTAGTGGACATCATGGAGATTGTAGAGGTCATTGGGAGTCGAAGTAATCACTACAAATCGGAGACTCCTTTCCCGATTGAAAAACACGCGAACCAGAAGAAAAAAACAAAAGAGCTTTCAACAAAATATCTATGCCAATCGATTTGCCTCGTGTTTTTCTTTACATAGATCATCGGTTTTCTTTGTGAAGCTTACGAGAGTCGCTTGATTGTTCTATAGGCTAGTTTTGCTATCGGTGATAGTTTGTGTTTTTGTAATCCATTCGAGCCCTGAAGGCTCGTAACAAGTTGTTTAACTTGCTGCGTATTTTTACATCATGTGTGCGCCGTTTTACTGCTAAGTTTATTTTTTGCTGTGCAAAAGCTTTTCCCGAGTGTTGTTTCAACATTAGGGTCTTCTTGTTTGCTTCAACTTAGTTGCATACATACTCGGACAGAGTTCAACCAACATTAATTCCTTCGATTCAATAAGTTCATAAGAAGAAGAAAAAGAGGAACGAGTTCTACCAAATAAAAAGACTTCATCAAACAATGATGGGTCAATTGCTTGAAGTCATTACCACATTCGATTTAATATATGACCATGCTATCAATACAGGATTTGCTTCTGCTGCTTCCAGCAGATAGTACTTACTATTCTTACATTCGTTGATGTTAAAACGTACAATTCCTCCATTTTTCCTGTTCTTGCCCTTTGCTTTCCAACTTGATTTGAAATTTTTATCATAGAATAGTTAAATGTTGTTGAGATTCTAAGCGGGTTTCGTCCCACATCGGATAATTCAAGCTCTTGAAACTAGTATATAGATCTCGGCAACAACTTCTTCTCCGGTAATTCTCAACAACTGTGCTCCTTGTCGGCGTCGTCATGTCTTTTCTGGGCTATGAAG
Organism: Craterostigma plantagineum; assembly: GCA_027422505.1. NCBI lineage: Eukaryota > Viridiplantae > Streptophyta > Magnoliopsida > Lamiales > Linderniaceae > Craterostigma > Craterostigma plantagineum. Next base: position 2,548,716 of record JAPQWV010000005.1, read on the forward strand.
TTCTTTGGCTCTTTGTTAGCAAGACTGTTGCGTCGCTTCCTTATTGGGTGGTGAAATTCTCCGATTCTCCTCTTCGTAGTTAATAATTGTGTGCTTTGGGGTTTATGGCCTTTCATTGGGGGTTTACAGATTTCGTAGGCTTTTTGTCTGGAAAATTGGGATGTTTGATTTGTACTGTACTGTAGTTTGGTTTGTTATATGAAAGATTCAACATGTAGTGAGTTTGATTTTCACTCTTCTCCTTATACTTGTGAACATCGGCGACAACCCTTTCGAGGAGACGACTCGGTTTCCTTCTATGAATCTCAATCTGACGAAGCTCAACTGGCTTGACTTGAGGGTATAAATGTACTTCTCTCAAATATCCATTTATTAAACTCATGTTTATCCAAACATATACACATTATATAAATCCACCAACCAAACACACATTTTATTAATACCCATTAATTTGTTTTATATAAACACATACTTATTTAAACCCTCATAAATATAAACCTACGAACCAAACGAGCACTAATAGGTTTTCTCCTCCTATCACCAATTGGTTTCAGGAAGGACCCCTCGATTTCGATAAATGTACCTCGAAAATACAGGCAGAAGTTCTCAAAATCAAATTGACAAATGAACAAACTGATGGTTTAGGACCACACTTCTTAGAAAAGAAAAGCCCTTTTTATTACTTTTTGAATTTACACACAGCATAAAAGATGTAATTATTGCAATTTTTTGGAAAATAAAAAATAAAAAATGGGTTCTATTACTCTCTCCACCCTCCACTTCATCTTATATCAAAAGAAATAACATACATCTTACGTAATCCCAAATTGCTACCTTAATTTAGTTTAGTTCTTTTACATGTCATCAGATCTGATAAGTTACGATTTTTCAATATTTTTATGCCCTATAAACATGTGTTATTGGTCATTATTTATTAAACTATACATGGATATATTATTTAAGTGCATTTTACATTTTATGCAGATGTCAAAGCAAAAGTAAGAAAAACAGGAGAAGTTGTCGTGGAATGAAATTGGCAAATTTTGGAATTGCATAACTAGTGGCAAAGTTGATCATGCGCTTGGCCCTACTTCAATTGTTTGTTCTCCCGTAAAGAGTGACCACATGAAGCAAACGAAAGACAAGGTGGGGCAAGAAACTTACAAACCACACACCTTTTCCTCATCTCACCAACCTAAGCCAACAAGAATAAAAGGATTCAACAATAGATGGCTCAAGATGCAATAATCAAACCAACGAGCAAATCATGGAATAAAGGAAGGCTACTTGTCGGATAAATCATTTATACAATCAATCTCACACATGCAAAAAGAAAGAAAAGGAACGAAGGATGCATGTATAAAAGAAGACACCCACTAAGCACGTAAAACTCTAACCTTCATATCGTGCAAGGCAATTTTATTATCAAGAAGTTGGCAGCTCACCACAACAATCCCAAGAAGAAGCTATTCAGACGCACAGCTCTTTCACTCCCCAAGCCACACATCAACCCGCAGCCAGACGAAGAGTTCTCTCACGCAACGGAGATCCCGACAGAAATAGCGTGATCCGTTCGTCGTGATAGTCAACTTTCGTACATCGTCTTACTTGAAAACAGGAATGTTCACCTCTATCTTTTCGTATTTTTTTGTTTATTAATATGTGTGTTTAAGTTTACTTGTGGTTAAGGCCGTACTAGGCCGGATTATGATTTCGTATTGATGCTACTCGTATTTTATTTAATCGTATGAGTTAAGTTACGTGTTCTATATTTGAGTTTAATGCTTGCGTATGCCTGATCAACATATGCTTGATTCTTGATTGGTTTATGAGACTGAAAAAGTGATTAGACCGGTTAGAACAATAAATATAGTGCACCACGACGTAAAATCGACCAGCGATGGAATTCGGTTTCGTCCGTGGTGGTTTCCGAGACCTTAGGCGCCAAAAGCGTTTAAGCTCGGGGAAATTCATAAGCCGAATGCGTGCGGGTAACTACAGTCAAATAGAAATATAGTTGATTGGTTCACTTTCGCATAGGGTTGCTAGTTACGTGAATAACGGGTAGCACGTACGTTAGGAATTTCTACCTTAACTAGATTCATATTGGTTAAATATAGACGACTGCATGAAAACGTAGGACTAATCTGTGCCGAATATGTGCTTTAATCACGTTTGTCATTATTAATTTAAAACCGTTATTTTTATTTGCGCTTTTATCTAGTTCGATTATTTTATTTTTATAAAAAAAAAAAAAGATTCATAAAAACACCTTATTTAATATTTGCTTCAGTCTAAATTAAAATTCAAAATAATATCTTAGAATTAATCGAGCTATCCTCGTGGATCGATACTCGGACTTACGTCCGTTTTATACTACTTGCACGACCTAGTATACTTGCTAGTATTCGAGCGTGTCAAGTTTTTGGCGCCGTTGCCGGGACAGCGGTATCATTAATTTAAGTTTATTTCCGAGTTTATTTAGATATTCTATTTTTATAAATTTTTATTAGTATTATTATAATATATATATATTGTTTTTCGAGCAGAAGCGTTATTATTAATAATATTTATCTTACTTTCATTATATCATCATTATTTTTTTTTATTTTATTTTTATTTTTTTTAGTACCAATATTATTATTATTTTGCCGTAGAAGTATTTTTTTTTAGTTAAAAATATATTATTATAGTATATTATAATTAGCATTACTATTGTTATAATCATCATTTTTATTTTTTTACTTATATTTATTATTGTTATCATTTTTTTTTAAGTCATCACTACTTTATTATTATTATTATTATTATTATTATTACCGGACTTATTTACGTTGATTTTAAACCCTTTGCAGAAATATTATTCGGTGCATGACACGGAGCTCAAATAAGGGATCACTATTATTCGACGCAGAAATAGAAGCGACGTGCCGACGCAACAACCGAAATCGTAGGCAAAAGATGGAGGATCAAGAACGAGAGGAGAATAACGAGGAACAACACAGTCACGAGATGGTTGCTCTACGACCCACTTTGCTAAGCCAAGCACTCCCTGGGCACTTTGATGACAATGATCCAATTGCCATTCCTCCGGGACCAATAACCAATTTGAGATCAAACCTGTTACTATACAGATGGTGACCGGTTCAACATTCAGCGGCCTGACAAACGAGGACGCAAATGCCCACATTACCAAATTCTCACAATATGCAAAACTATTAAATATCCGGGTGTTTCTCGAGAAGTCATAAAGCTGACATTCTTTCCGTTTTCTTTAGCAGGAAATGCGTCCGAATGGTTTTCGTCACTGCCGCATGCATCCATACATAGTTGGGATGAATTGGTAGAGTGTTTTCTGGGCAAATACTACCCATTATCAAGAACGAGCGAAATTAGGGCTGAACTCGTGAACTTCAAACAAGAAGGAGGAGAAACACTAAGCGACGCATGGAACAGATACAAGAATCTCCTCCGGCAATGCCCAAATCACAACATCCCATTGATCGTACAAATGCAATCGTTCTTTCTAGGATTAAGCACTCAAAATAAGCGGATCGCTGATGGAGGGTGTGGGAGAAGTTTCATGGAGTTATGAGATACTGACGCACTCGCAACCATCGAGAGGGTTGCAGCCTACCCGGCAAGATACACGGTACAAGATCTAGACCGACGGACAGCTGGCGTGCATGAGATAAATAGTTCAATGGAAGCACAATTTGAGGCTATTCACAGGAGGCTAGATGCGATGCAAGCCAAGGATCCGGAATCGGCCAACTTCGTCCACAACAAATCAAAGAACGTGTACTCAAACACATACGATCCGAGTTGGAGAAATCATCCGAACCTATCGTATGGCAATTCACACTACGAGAAGCCTCCGGGATTTTCGGGCCAACAAGAGCGACCACCTTTTCAGAAACATCAAGGACAACAAAATACACAACCACAACAACCGAAAGCAAGTTGGGAGGAAGCGCTCGACAAATTGGTAGCGATACAAGGCAATGAGAATCGCAAGGCAGAGGAACGTTTCCAAAGTCTAGAGACGAGGGTCAACACCAATTTCCAAGATCTACAGGCCACAATACACAACCTAGCAACAACAGTGGGACAACTTGCGAGCACGGTATCCGAACGCAAACAAGGCGCACTCCCGAGCGACACTGAGAAGAATCCTAGAGAGTACGCGAAGGCCATTCAACTACGGAACGGAAAAATGCTCGAGCCAGTTCCAGAAGCACAAAAGTCGGTGGAAGAGATCGAAACAGAAGATGCCGACCAGAGTACTTCGATCACGAAGACGTTGGACTCTCCATCGTCCGAAAAGAAGGCTGCGCCACTACCAACCGATAAAGATTCAACCTCCATTTCCAGCCGCATTACGAAGGGGAAAACCTGATAAGCAATTTGAACGCTTTATTAATATTTTTAAGAAGCTTGAAATTAATATTCCTTTTGTTGAAGCGCTTTTGCAGATACCGAAATATGCAAAATTCTTAAAGGAGCTATTGTCAAACCGGAATAAGTTGGAGGAACATGGTACGATAGCGTCTCAATGAAGAATGTTAAGCCGTGCTACAAAGGAAGCTACCACCGAAGATCAAAGACAGAGGGAGTTTCTCTATCCCTTGTTCTATAGGCTCGCTTTCATTTACTAATGTATTGTGCGATTTAGGTGCAAGCATCAATTTATTGCCTTTTTCTCTTCTTAAGAAATTAGGAGTCGGTGGGCCGAAACCCCATCGACGATTCTCCAGCTAGCAGATCGTCCATCACATACCCACGAGGAATCGTCGAGGATGTACTAGTGAAGGTTGGAGAACACTACTTCCCAGCGGATTTTGTAGTGTTAGACATGGAGGAAGATACAGATATGCCATTGATACTTGGACGACCATTTCTAAATACGGCAAGAGCGCTCATTGATGTTGGTAATGGTAAACTCATCTTACAGATAGGGGATGAGAAAGTAGTATTTGATGTTTATAAATCAATGAAACACCCCAATGATGATAATTCATGTTCGTTTATTGATAGTATTGACTCATGCACTTTTGAGTATTTTAAGGCTTTCAGGAACAAAGATGAGTTGGAAGCATGCTTAACAGGAGACAATATCGATAATGAAAATGAGTTGGAGTATATCGTGGCGAGTCTGGAGGCGAATACACCTCACCGAAAGTCATTAAATCTAAATTTGAGCAACTCGAACGAACATTGGGACCCACAACCACGACCGTCAATCGAGGATCCTCCGACTCTAGAATTAAAGCCTTTACCTAGTCATCTTAAATACGTTTATCTTGGCGCATCTGATACTTTACCTGTGATTATCTCTTCTTCATTAACAGGTCTCATGGAAGAGAAGCTATTGAGAGTGCTAAGGGAACACAAGCGGGCATTCGCATGGAAGGTTGCTGACATAAAAGGAGTAAGTCCGACTATTTGCATGCACAAGATTTTGATGGAGGACTCATACAAGCCGGTCGTACAACCACAAAGGCGTTTGAACCCAACTATGCAAGAAGTTGTAAAGAAGGAGGTAATCAAGCTTTTGGACGCAGGTATTATTTATCCTATCTCCGATAGCGCATGGGTTAGTCCGACGCAGGTTGTGCCTAAAAAGGAAGGTATAACTGTGATTAAAAATAATTCGAATGAATTAATTCCTACAAGGACAGTTACAGGATGGCGGGTATGTATAGATTACAGAAGATTAAATGATGCAACACGTAAAGATCACTTTCCGCTTCCCTTTATTGATCAAATGTTAGAGAGATTAGCTGGACATGAGTTTTATTTGTTTTCTAGATGGCTATTCTGGGTATAATCAAATTTCTATAGCACCTGAGGATCAAGAAAAACTACTTTTACTTGCCCTTATGGTACCTTTGCATATAGACGTATGCCATTTGGATATGTAATGCCCAGCTACATTTCAAAGATGCATGCTTGCTATTTTCCATGATGTAGTTGAGAAATTCATGAGATCTTCATGGATGATTTTTCTGTGTTTGGATCTACGTTCGATACATGCCTCGATAATCTAATTTCGTTCTTAAACGTTGTGAAGAGACTAACCTTGTTTTGAATTGGGAGAAGTGCCATTTTATGGTACAAGAAGGCATAGTTCTCGGTCACAAGGTATCACACAGGGGAATTGAGGTAGATCGAGCGAAGGTCGACGTAATTGAGCAGCTGCCACCCACCAACCCACGGTTCAGTGAAGGCGGTTAGGAGCTTTTTGGGACATGCAGGATTTTACCGACGCTTCATAAAAGATTTTTCGAAAATAGCTAAACCATTATCGAACTTACTCGTCAAAGATGTTGTGTTTGACTTCACAGATGAGTGTCTACAATCCTTTCAAACTTTAAAGGAGAAACTCACCACGGCACCAGTGATGGTTGCACCGGATTGGACTTTGCCATTCATATTGATGTGTGACGCTAGTGATGGTGCTGTAGGTGCTGTTTTGGGTCAACGTAAGGACAAAGTCTTTCAGGTCATTTACTACGCTAGCAAGACTTTGGACGATGCACAGAGGAATTACACTACCACCGAAAAAGAGCTACTAGCTGTGGTATTTGCCGTAGATAAATTTCATTCTTATCTTGTGATGAATAAGGTAATAATATACACTGATCATGCTGTACTTAGATACCTATTCGCTAAAAAAGATGCTAAGCCTAGGTTGATTCGTTGGATTTTATTGCTTCAAGAATTCGACCTAGAGATACGTGATAAGAAAGGTGTCGAAAATGTGATAGCTGATCATTTATCTAGGCTAGAAAATTCACATGAGCGGGATAAGGAATTACATATTGACGAGCGTTTTCCTGATGAACAATTATATGCATTGCTTGATACGTCTTTACCTTGGTATGCGGATTTTGCAAATTATGCTGCTACAGGTGATATTCCAACAGGATTAACTTTTCATCAGAAGAAGAAATTTCTTTCTGATGCGAAGTATTATCTGTGGGACGATCCATTCTTGTACAAAATCTGCTCTGATCAGGTAATCCGACGATGTATTCCCGCCGAAGAGGTAAATTCTGTTTTATCGCATTGTCATTCTGGTTTGACGGGTGGACATCATGGGCCTACAAAGACAGCGTTTAAGGTGCTTCAATCAGGTTTATTCTGGCCTACTTTATTTAAGGATGCTCATGCTTATGTGATTTCTTGTGATCGTTGTCAGCGAACTGGTGGTATTTCTAGAAAACATGAGATGCCTTTAAATATTATGCTAGAAGTTGAGTTATTTGATGTTTGGGGTATTGACTTTATGGGACCATTTCCTACTTCATGCTCTAATAAATATATTCTCCTTGCAGTAGATTATGTGTCTAAGTGGGTTGAGGCTGAAGCATGTAGAACAAATGATGCACGCATTGTTATTCGCTTTCTTAAGAAAAATATCTTCACTCGTTTTGGTACACCACGTGCAATAATTAGTGATGGGGTACTCATTTTTGCAATAAGTTGTTTGCTAATTTATTGTCAAAGTATGGTGTCAAACATAAAGTGTCTACCCCGTATCACCCTCAGACCAATGGACAGGTAGAAGTTTCTAATAGGGAGCTCAAGCAAATTTTAGAAAAAACGGTAAATGCCTCTAGGAAGGATTGGTCTTTAAAGTTAGACGATGCACTATGGGCATATCGCACTGCATTTAAAACACCAATAGGAACTTCACCTTTTAAATTAGTTTACGGAAAAGCATGTCATTTACCTGTTGAGCTAGAACATCGTGCATATTGGGCTGTTAGAAACTTAATTTGACTCTATCGAGGCAGGTAAAAATAGGTTACTCCACTGAACGAGATGGAAGAATTTCGCCAACATGCATACGAGAACGCAAAATTATATAAGGAGCGAACGAAGAAATGGCATGATAAAAGAATTGTCCAAAGAGAGTTCAGGGTCGGAGATCGAGTCCTAGTCTTCAACTCACGTTTACGATTATTTCCGGAAAACTAAAGAGTAAGTGGGTGTGGACCTTATGTAATCGATAAGGTGTTTCCATCTGGAGCCGTACAGGTCCTCATTAACGAAAAAGATTCGATTACGGTCAATGGACAACGCCTTAAATTTTACAAGGATCAGAACGTTACAGACACAACGTCGGTATGTCTTGTGGAGCCCGTTATTGATAGCCCTATTGCTTTGAGTCATTTTATGCCTTTCAGGGACACCTTGTCTGGAGACAATACCAGCAAGCTGAAGGACCTCCAGCATGCCGAAGCATGTCCAAATACCAATCTACCTTGATTGGTTTGAGAGTCGAGCTAACGACTATAAAAACAGCGCTTCTTGGGAGGCAACCCAAGTTTATCTATGCATCACTTTTTTGTTTTGGTATTGGAGTCTTATATTTTATTATGTGTGTCTTAATTTTGAATTTCTTTAAAAACAAAATCGTATCATGGTGTCGTCTAGTTATGTTTCCTCGCAGAGTCATAGTCAGTTTGGGGGTGGTTTGTTAGCAGAGCTAGCTCGATCTATGAAGGAACCAAAATCTTCTCACGACCGTCCACATCGATCAACGGATTATTCAGGGCAGTGTCACTTAAACTCTCTCTTTGCTTTAAATTTTTACACATTGAGGACAATGTGATAATTAGTTTGGTGGTGGGGTGACACATGCTAGATTTTATATGATATCGATCTCTTCGATTTATTAGTTGGGTTAACTAATCAATGTTATGATTTGAACGTCGCTTGTGAAATCTCATGTCAATGATGAAAATTTTTAAAATTTTGAATGGTTTCGAGATTGGATTTAGCTAATTGTGTGTGAAAGTTATGCATGTTACGTGTTTTGATATTAGCATTATTATCTGACCACATTGATTGCTCCAGAAAAATAGTACGTATCATGCGACACAAATCCAGAAAATATTGTGAGTTTTGAGCCGAAAAAAAATTAGAGCAACACAATACTTGCTCGATGCATTTTTCATGAGTGTCACGCATGGTCTGAATATTTTCGAACTTGCTTTGTTATGCATGTCAATATCACTTTGTGGATTTTTGTGTACGAAAATGATAAAGGGCGCTTAGGATGAGTCACTGGCCTAAATATCTCCGCACCCGACATAGTTATCATTAGTGAGCCCCTTTGAGCCTTATTAGCCTTATTTATTGATTTGGAGCCACGATAATTAGCCACATTATCCCGTCGTTTTATCTCTTCATCCTCGAACCATTGTCAGCATGTTAACTTACTAATCGCTTTAAAGTACTGAGTCAATTAAGTTAGTGGAAACACTATTACGACATGTTTTTTTTTTTTTGGTGTGGTATTCTATTTTATTTATGCAGTTTCAAAAAAAAAAAGAAAAAATAGAGGAAAAAGGGAAAAAAGGAAAATAAAAAAGAGAAAGAAAAAAAGAAAAAAAAGAGAAAAAAAAAAGAAAAGAAAAAGAAAAATATATTTATTTTTTGAAAAGAAAAAAAAGAGAGAGGGTTATAGTAGATTTCCAGAATTATTTTCTCGAGTCCTTAGTAATAGTTTTTAGTGCGTTTTTATAGTAGTTCGAGTTTCCATTATTTGATGTCGTATTTTGTTGTTATAGGGTATAAACGAGAAGCGATTTAGTGACTAACATGCTTGACTTTATCAGCCCACTTATTCCATATGTCACACACCCTATTACCCTGAGCCCCATCACAACCTTGATAAAGACCTTTTGATTTGTTCACGATATCTACTATGTGAATATGATGTGATATACTTGCAAGCTTAGAATATATCTTTCTCTATGTTGTGCATTGAGCGTTTTTATACAGATCCCGTTAAACATTTCGAGCGAATCGAACTATCCATGTAAGAGTTGTCACTTGATACGTGCTAGGACCTGGAAATATTTTTGTGCTATGAAATGATTGCGAACTATCATTTCATGTCTCGTTTATGGCTAGATCACTTGTTAGTTGATGATTATTTCGACTTGCTTTCCTTGCATTTTCTGAGAATAAACATGAGAATCATTACTGACGTCGTAAAATCCTAACTTGATTTGTTTATTTCGCTTTATGATCGAGGACAATCAGCGCTAGTTTGGGGTTTGTTGATAAGTTACGATTTTTCAATATTTTTATGCCCTATAAACATGTGTTATTGGTCATTATTTATTAAACTATACATGGATATATTATTTAAGTGCATTTTACATTTTATGCAGATGTCAAAGCAAAAGTAAGAAAAACAGGAGAAGTTGTCGTGGAATGAAATTGGCAAATTTTGGAATTGCATAACTAGTGGCAAAGTTGATCATGCGCTTGGCCCTACTTCAATTGTTTGTTCTCCCGTAAAGAGTGACCACATGAAGCAAACGAAAGACAAGGTGGGGCAAGAAACTTACAAACCACACACCTTTTCCTCATCTCACCAACCTAAGCCAACAAGAATAAAAAGGATTCAACAATAGATGGCTCAAAGATGCAATAATCAAACCAACGAGCAAATCATGGAATAAAGGAAGGCTACTTGTCGGACAAATCATTTATACAATCAATCTCACACATGCAAAAAGGAAAGAAAAGGAACGAAGGATGCATGTATAAAAGAAGACACCCACTAAGCACGTAAAACTCTAACCTTCATATCGTGCAAGGCAATTTTATTATCAAGAAGTTGGCAGCTCACCACAACAATCCCAAGAAGAAGCTATTCAGACGCACAGCTCTTTTTCCTCACTCCCCAAGCCACACATCAACCCGCAGCCAGACGAAGAGTTCTCTCACGCAACGGAGATCCCGACAGAAATAGGCGTGATCCGTTCGTCGTGATAGTCAACTTTCGTACATCGTCTTACTTGAAAACAGGAATGTTCACCTCTATCTTTTCGTATTTTTTTGTTTATTAATATGTGTGTTTAAGTTTACTTGTGGTTAAGGCGTACTAGGCCGGATTATGATTTCGTATTGATGCTACTCGTATTTTATTTTAATCGTATGAGTTAAGTTACGTGTTCTATATTTGAGTTTAATGCTTGCGTATGCCTGATCAACATATGCTTGATTCTTGATTGGTTTATGAGACTGAAAAAGTGATTAGACCGGTTAGAACAATAATATATAGTGCACCACGACGTAAAATCGACCAGCGATGGAATTCGGTTTCGTTCGTGTGGGTTTCCGAGACCTTAGGCGCCAAAAGCGTTTAAGCTCGGGAAAATTCATAAAGCCGAATGCGTGCGGGGTAACTACAGTCAAATAGAATATAGTTGATTGGGTTCACTTTCGCATAGGGTTGCTAGTTACGTGAATAACGGTAGCACGTACGTTAGGAATTTCTACCTTAACTAGATTCATATTGGTTAAATATAGACGACTGCATGAAAACGTAGGACTAATCTGTGCCGAATATGTGCTTTAATCACGTTTGTCATTATTAATTTAAAACCGTTATTTTTATTTGCGCTTTTATCTAGTTCGATTATTTTATTTTTATAAAAAAAAAGATTCATAAAACACCTTATTTAATATTTGCTTCAGTCTAAATTAAAATTCAAATAATATCTTAGAATTAATCGAGCTATCCTCGTGGATCGATACTCGGACTTACGTCCGTTTTATACTACTTGCACGACCTAGTACACTTGCTAGTATTCGAGCGTGTCAAGATCTATGTAAATAGCTCATTAAGCATATAAAGGGGGAAGGTAACTGTTCGAAAGAATCATAGTCAAAACTGTGAATGAATCCCAAATTGTCCGAATCTTCACTAGCAGCGGACATTAACTGGGGCAGAAATGCCTGGAAAAAAAATAATGTCAGGGATCAGAAATAGAATATTAAAGCCCATGAGAGAAAATATAATTAAAGATTCAGTCTTTTTAACAGTACCGTTTCTGAGTTCGTTAGCTGATCTACTAATGGGGCGAAAGTGGGTTCAGCATACTGCCCAAGAATCTCCTTTGGTTGACAAGTCTTCGCATGATTCACCGTAGCTTCCCATAGTTTTGCAGACTTCATTTGCATTATCTAATAAAGTCCACCCATCCCATTCAAACTCAATAAAATAAAAAAATGGCAGTATTGGGCTTAGATATTCGATATTAGTTCTTACATCTCTGCGAAGATACTCGGGATTCTTGCCATGTTCAGCAAGAAAATCCCTCACAGTATGGACGTTTTTGCCCTTTAGCCTCCCATGGTAAGGCCCATCTTTTCTGATGTTACGTAGCCTCCATACTTCATTACCGAGCGAAACTTGTTTGACCTTTTTGCTCACTGAAAAAAAACCCAAAAAAGTCGAACATTAAGCACACGGTAATTATCACCTTATTACACAACTCATAACAACAAAAGAATGTCCAAGTAAAGAAAGAGCAAGCCCACTGATCCTTTTATCCTTGACAGTGAATGGATTAGTCTTCGCCTCCTTAATTCGAACTCCACCGTACATCAAAGGGTTCGAAACTCTTGCGCCGAGCCTATACTCTCCCTTCTTCATGTGTCTACTAGTGTGTCTGAAACAGATTTCGTGGGCCCTACCGAGCCCCTCCTTCAAAACAAGGGGTTCGCCACGTAGCAGCGATCTCTTATTCCTCTGCTTACGATTCTTCCCTGCATTATCGTCAGATTGTAAATCCATTATTATGAACCCTTGGAACTCTTCTGCTGTCCATTCTTCCTTGTCGAACTCTTTGCTGAGTATGACGAATTCGACTTCTAACGAAGATTCGGGCCCGTTTCTGACGATTTGGCCCGTAGCTTCGTCGATGAGCTCAACCCGCAGAGAGATTCCCAGTTCTTGAAAAGTTTTACCAGTGTAAACTGTCTCTATATCATCGCCTACGATGGCTAGTTTCAGATCTCTTGGCTGGTCATAATTAGAGTACCTGCGACTGGTAAAAGACATATGGTAATAATATTACAAATAGGAAAGAAAATGGCAGAAGCTTGAAAATTTTCAGCTGATGATCATCTTATTATTATGTATATAGATGATTCACTATCATGGACATGTAATTAAATCACTCTCGCCGACAAAATATACTCTGAAAAAGCTCGGAGAAAGTAAGGATCTCTTTTTACCTTACGATAGGATCGTTATGAATATGGTGTGTAGTGAATATTCCTGACATCAATGTTCGTTTATCGGTGAAATGTGTCATTTTTGGTTATTGAGCCCTTGATTTTATAAAGGGAGATTTGCATATTCATTAGAGCATTTCCAATATTGGAGATGCTCTTACCAACACAGAAGAAATTTAAAAAAAAAAAAAGGAAAGTAGTGTTCGTTATAGCGGACCCCATCGGGCCACTTCTACAGTAGACACGGTTTTTTGACCTAATGGTTTGCATTCGAGCATGTAATATATCTTTTTTCTTACATACATCCATTTTAATTTGTACCTATATATATATATACCCAATAGGAAAATATGTACCTACGTGTGCATGTATGTATTGTATGTATGTATGCTATGGAATCAGCCGTAAGAAACTGCAGAGAAATCGTTGGCCTACAGTTAAAATAATTCCTGGAAATTTCCCAATAAGCTTGGCTTCGTTATGAAAAATGTCTTCATTCTTTTGAAAATGATTACTTAATAATCATTAGAGAAGTTTCCGTGCAAAGTTCGAGCATTTTCCGTGAAATTACTCTCACTTGTGAAGCTAAAATGAAATCGAGAACCGTAATTGATATACAAATGCGCTCAAAAGTCATAAGAAAAATTGGGACTTCAAGAGAATAGAGAGCAGAGCAGAACACACACGGCAAAGACACGCTCTTATGTGCATTCGACACATGTCCATAAAATATTAAGAACCTAATATCTTTTTATACTTATTATATATATCTAAATTAAAATTGTCCAGCAAATTTTACCGGCAACTTCTTCAGCAATTTAATATTAAGAGAATCTCTCGCATTGAATATCTGCTCATGGGCAATGTAATGCTACACCGCGAATGTAGTCCTACCTTATATAATAACACACGCGTTTTGAATAAGAAAAAAAAAGGAGAAAAATATAGAACAAAATGGCTGCATCATATAATGCCTTTTCTTGGCTTTCTGGGATATATGCACAAACTACTTCGTGTCTTGCTAAAAGTGGCTTTAGGAACTTAAACTGCCAAAATTAAAGAAACATTATTTCCGTAAGAAGGAATATACATATATCCAACAAATATTAAACCAAGTCCATCTTTCTTTCTCATTTTCCGAATAAACCCAAATCCAATGCCAATTAATTAACACGGACAATATCAACAGATAAATCTCATAATTTTCATTACAGCCCAGGAGGCACCCTAATAACGAAATGGCCCATCAGACATAAGAAATAATCAATTAAGTAGCAATGATTTAATAAGCCAGTGCTTGAACTAGAAGCAAAACTAAATATATGAATTGTTATAAAAATATTATAATGATTACGTATTTTATTAATTACGATTATAGTAGTATTAGAGAGATAACTAGAGAGATAATAACTTCTTTATTAATACTTTTTCTTACAATTTACATAACCCCAAATCACATATTTATACTACTACAAATTCACTATTACACCTAAAATTTACAACATTTTATTATAATTATACACATCATCTATCAATTAATACACATCTAATTTTTACAACATTCAATACAATACCTCCAAATATCAATAATTCAATAACAATACAAAAACATCCACATCTTAATATTATTTCTTATAATTCATAATACTCCCCCTTGGATGTTTTTCAAAGAATATGCCTCGTTAAAACCTTATTAGGAAAAACCCAGTGGGATAAAAACCTAATGAAGGAAAAAGAGTACATCATTCTTTAGATACGCTTTTTAGTTGTTGCCTCATTAAAACCTTACTAGGAAAACCCAGTGGGAAAAACCATAGTGAAGGAAAAAGAGTGCAACGCGTATTTACTCCCCCTGATGAGAATATCCTTTAATATCTCTAAGTTTTCGACTCCAATTGAATATACCAAATTTTCAAAAATTCTTGGAGGAAGTGCTTAGTAAATAGGTCAGCAAGATTTTCACTTGATCGAACTTGTTGTACATCAATATCACCATTTTTCTGAAGTTCATGCGTAAAGAAAAATTTTGGTGATATGTGTTTTGTTCTATCACCTTTTTTTGTAACCTTCTTTTAATTGAGCTATACATGCTGTATTATCTTCAAATAATGTTGTAGAAGGTAATTTCTCAATAGATAGTCCACAAGTGTCTTGAATGTGTTGAATAATAGATCTTAACCAAACACATTCTCGACTAGCCTCGTGAATCGCTAATATTTCAGCATGATTTGAAGAAGTAGCAATTAAGGTTTGTGTAAACCGATCGCCATGAAATAGCTGTACCTCCATGTGTAAATAAGTAACCTGTTTGCGATCGTCCATTATGCGGATCAGATAGAAATCCCGCATCTGCATATCCAACTAAACTTGATTGTGAATCATTCGAATAAAATAATCCCGCATCTGTAGTTCCTTGAAGATAACGGAATATTTGTTTGATCCCATTCCAATGTCGTCTAGTTGGTGAAGAACTATATCTTGCCAATAAATTTACTGCAAATGCTATATCTGGTCTAGTATGACTTGTAAGATACATTAATGCTCCAATAGCACTAAGATATGGAACTTCAGCACCAAGTATTTCTTCATTATCATCGCATGGTCTGAACGGATCTTTATTCACATCAAGAGATCGTACTATCATTGGGGTAGTTAATGGATGTGCTTTGTCCATATAAAATCTTTTCAAGATCTTCTTTGTATACGTCTCTTGATGGACAAATATGACATTGCTTAAATATTCAATTTGTAGTCCGAGACAAAATTTCGTTCTTCCGAGATCTTTCATTTCGAATTCTCATTTCAAACATGCAATAGCTTTAGTTAACTCTTGATGAGTTCCAATAATATTTAAATCATCAACATAAACAGCAATGATGACAAATTCATTTCCACTTCTTCTCATGAAGATACAAGGGCATGTTTGATCATTTTTATACCCCTCTTTTAGTAAATAATCACTTAAACGATTATACCACATGCGCCCTGATTGTTTTAATCCGTAGAGCGATTTATTCAGCTTTATTGAGTACTCATTCCGAGATCCTGAATTTTCAGGCAAACGAAATCCCTCAGGGAGTTTCATGTATATGTCACTATCGAGTGATCCATACAAGTACGCAGTGACAACATCCATAAGATGCATATCGAGCCTTTCACGTACTGCCAGACTATTAGATAACGAAAAGTTGTTGCATCCACCACAGGAGAATAAGTCTCTTCGTAATCAATGCCAGGTCTTTGTGAAAAACCTTGTGCAACAAAGCCGTGCTTTGTATCTCACAATTTCACCGTTTTCATTTTTCTTTCTAATGAAAACCCATTTATATCCAACCGGCTTTACATTTTCTGGTATACGAACCACGGGTCCAAATACTTTTCGTTTCTCAAGTGATTTTAATTCTGCCTCGATTGCATCTTTCCATTTTGGCCAGTCACTTCTTTGTCGACATTCATTTATAGATTTGGGTTCATGATCCTCATTTTCATTAATCTCATGTAGCGCTACATTAAATGAGAAAACATCGTCAACGTTGACTTCATCTCGGTTCCATCTTATTCCATTATGGGCATAATTTATTGAGATCTCTTCATTTTCAGTATTTTCACAACTTTCAGGTACCTGATCAGATTTATTTATGCCCATAGAATCTCTTAGAGTTGACGTGTCCTCGATTTGACCATCTATTTTATTTGCTCCTTTTCTTTTACGAGGATTCTTGTCTTTGGATCCCGAGGGCCTACCACGTTTTAACTGTGGTTTCGGCTCAATTTTATTATTAGAAAAGAAATATCAATAGAAGTATCAATTCTAACAGGAGCATTAACAGCTGGTATATGCGATTTAGTAACCTTTTTCTGGTCAGTAAAACTGTCTGGCAATTGATTTGCTAAATTTTGTAAATGAATTTCTTTTGAACTTCAGGTTCACATTCTTTTGTACGAGGATCAAAATGAGCCAATGATAATTCATTCCAACTAATATCTTTAACCAGCTGTTTATTTCTTTATCTCCCCCTAATGTTGGAAATTTTGATTCATCAAATGACAGTCAGCAAATCGAGCCGTAAATAAATCTCCTGTCAATGGTTCTAAATATTTTAGTATTGACTTAGATTCAAATCCAACATATATTCCCAATCTTCTTTGAGGTCCCATTTTAGTGCGTTGTGGTGGAGCAATTGGGACATATACTGCACATCCAAAAATTCTCAGATGGGAAATATCTGGTTCCTGACCGAAAACCATTTGTAATGGGGAAACATTATGATAACTATGATAACTTGTGGGTCGAATGCGAATAAGTGATGCTGCATGCAAAATAGCATATCCCCAACATGATAAGGGAAGCTTCGACTTCATTAATAATGGTCTTGCTATTAATTGTAATCTTTTTATTAATGATTCCGCAAGTCCATTTTGAGTATGCACATGTGCTACGGGATGTTCAACATCAATCCCAATAGACATACAATATTCATTAAATGCTTTAGAGGTGAATTCACCAGCATTGTCAAGACGTATTTTCTTAATTGGATAATCAGGAAAGTGTGCCCGTAGTCGAATTAACTGAGCAAGCAGTCTAGCAAACGCAACATTGCGTGTTGATAATAATGATACATGTGACCATTTAGTTGATGCATCAATTAAAACCATGAAGTATCTAAATGGACCACATGATGGATGAATTGGTCCACAAATGTCGCCTTGAATACGTTCTAAAACGTAATAGATTCATTCTTCAATTTTACCGGTGGTGATGGTCTAGCGATTAACTTTCTTTCGAGCAAGCATCACATGATAACTCATTGGATTGAATAATCTTCTTATTTTTTAAATTGTGTCCGCATGAGTTCTCAATTATTCTTCGCATCATAGTTGAACCGGGATGGCCTAACCGGTCATGCCACACCACAAATAAATCATTGTTTATAAATTCGACTCAATCGTATTAATATACGCATAGTATAACCCGGAATATAATGCGGACAATTTTTCCATAACACATTTTTATTTAAAATCACATTTGTGATTTGAAGGTATTCATTATCACCTTCTTTTGAAGTCTCAATATGATATCCGTTTTTACGGATGTCTTTAAAACTCAATAAGTTTCTATGAGACTTCGAAGAATATAATGCATTTTCAATATGCAATTTTGTTCCTCCGATAATAAGATATTTGCTCTTCCAGAGCATTCAATCAATTTTGTAATACCCGAAATAGTATTAACATTTGCTTCTTGAGTAATCAATCGGATGAAATATTTCTTATCCGTGAGTATTGTGTGAGTTGTTGCGCTGTCCACAAGACATATATCTCCACGTGTGTTCATCCCTCAAGAAAATAATAAAACACATTATTTATTAATTATAAAATTCATGATAATACAGCACACATGCGTACATAATATTCAGGATAATACATAAACAGCACACGTTCATAAAATAATACGATACACAATATTAGGTCTTTTATTCATTATGATCGACGAGAAAATCTTCAAGATTCATGTGGGGAATATCGTCGAGGTTGAGATTAGAACCTCCCTCATCTTGGACAAAGTTTGTCTCAACTTTCTTCCCTTTTTCAAGCGATTTTTGATATAGCTCAACAAGATTGTTTTGCCACACGACAAGTACGAGCATAATGACCTTTCATACCACAACGAGAGAATGGTTCATCGAATCGCCTTTTTGATTGTTCGTCGATTTCCTCTTTGTTTTCATTTTCCTTTTCTGATGAAAATTATCATAATTACCATAATGCTGTCGGCTACGGCCACGACCTCGGCCACGACCACGACCACCTCCACGACCTCGATTATTATACCTGCCACGACCGCGAAAGCTATTGCCTCTTTCACTTTTAAGTGTTCATATTGACTTCCGGAATGGGAGCAGAGCCCGTTGGTCGTGACTGATGGTTCTTCAATAATAACTCATTATTTTGTTCAGCAACGAGGAGACAAGAAATTAATTCTGAATATTTCTTAAAACCCTTTTCACGATATTGTTGTTGTAACAACAAATTCGTTGCATGAAATGTGGTGAACGTTTTCTCCATCATACTTGCTTCTGTAACTTCCTGTCCACACAATCTTAATTGAGAAGTAATTCTGAACATAGCAGAATTATAATCACTTACAGATTTATAATCTTGGAACCGTAAGTTTGTCCATTCATATTGGACATTTGGTAGGATCACAGTCCTCTGATGGTCGTACCTTTCTTTTAGATTTGTCCACAAAACAAGTGGATCTTTCACAGTGAGATATATTCCACCTTTAGACTTTCATGCAGGTGGTGACGGAGAAATATCATGGCCTTGGCCTTGTCTTGGCTCGATGCCGTATTACCAGCTGTATAGTATTTCCAAGGCCTTTCGATTCAAGGTGGATATCGGCATCCAAAATCCATGACAAATAATTCTTGCCCGTGATATCCAGAGCAACAATACCAAGCTTTTGAAGATTCGACATTTTACTATCACAGAATGAACAATTGGTTAAGAAAAATAGTTCGAAGCGTAAATAAAATTAACCTTATTGTGATAAAGTAAAAAGTCAAAAAAAAAATAAAATGGCATAATATTAAAAGTCAACGGCCCAGCTAGGATTCGAAATCTGTGCTCACGCCACAAGTTTGTGGGGGTTACCGCGAGAGCTAGGGGGCTTTTTGTGTTGTAAGATATGAAAATAAAATATTTATATTATACCGTGGCGTGATGACGTCGGCGAAATTCAATGGTCGGAACACGTGCTCGAGTGATGAAGTCGGCGAACCTCGGTGGTTAGAGCCTCGTGCTGATAACGTGTTATAAAATATTATAATGATTACGTATTTTTATTAATTACGATTATAGTAGTATTAGAGAGATAACTAGAGAGATAATAACTTCTTTATTAATACTTTTTCTTACAATTTACATAACCCCAAATCACATATTTATACTACTACAAATTCACTATTACACCTAAAATTTACAACATTTTTTATAATTATACACATCATCTATCAATTAATACACATCTAATTTTTACAACATTCAATACAATACCTCCAAATATCAATAATTCAATAACAATACAAAAACATCCACATCTTAATATTATTTCTTATAATTCATAATATGAATTAATTACTCGAGGGAATAGAAGGACTAGGTTTGAGCTCGATCTTGAATAATCATATATTGGTCTTATTTGAATATGAGATGTAAAGTATGTTAGTCATCTGATTAAGATTGAATGAACGTATCATTCAACTTGGCCAAGCAAATATTATGTTGAATGCCATTCCAAAAAAAAAAAAATTGTGTTGAATGGCAAATAGTATTTGATTTTATGTTATTTTTAAAATGTGCATCTCGTAAATATTCCAAAGTTTTACTCATAGCCACAAACAACACTATGACTCGATCCAAATCACATAACAAGAATTAGAACATTTTACACCGACCATATTAAGCTAATCGCAACAAAAATCCAAAGATCATAACATAATTAATCAAGAAATGAGAATCACAGATCACAGGAAAATCTGCAATCAAGGTATAATACCAATCGTTTGAAAAAGAAAAGGTATAATACTAATACTTTTATTATTATTATTATATCAAGCAGTAATCCACAATCCTCACAGACGAACAAGAATCCAAGATCATCACCATATAAAAAAAGGAAAAAGAAAAAGAAATTACTCTATCAAAATCAATTTTTCTGAACGGTCTTTTGGTACTTGTCTTTGATCCAATTGAATCCAACGGTCGTCCCTTGCTTCACCTTCTTCACGCCTGTGCTCGCCGCAGCTTTAGTCTTCTCGCCAACTTTCTTTCCGTACTTGGCCGCCGCCGATGGCCCATCGTCGCCGCCCTTCTTCTTCTTCTTCTGATCGTCCGCCGCCGGCAGACGGTAGGGATCCGCCGTCGTGTCCCACTGATCAGCCCATGAGCCACCGTCCATTGAGATTTGTTTGTCTATTGTGATTTGTCTTCTTTATTAGGAAATGAAGATTTTAATGTAGACTTGTATATGTTATGGGGCGGTGGAGATTGTAATACCCGTAAAATAAAATACGGGATTATTTTTGTAATGCTCGGAATTAATGAGATTAATTTTCGGATTAAACGGATTTTTGCGGGAGCGAGCCGGAAAATATTAAATTGGGCCAAGAAAATTAGAAAGCTCAAGAAATAAATTCGATTAAATAGGATTTCAGCCCAATTGATAAGTACGGCCCAAACTTTCGAAAATCACCATGATATAAATTTACTTAAGGCTTAGGAAAAATAAATGGGATAATGATCAACTTTGCTTAATAGGGTGGTAAACAAACGTCACCCTCATGTCTTTATCTTATTATTTTCCAACCTAATGATATGATAAGTACACATATATCTATGTGCCTTCATATGGGATAAGAACAAAAGAATTAAAACAACAGAGAAGAAGGAAGAAGTTCATCAAGAAAGAAACGAGATTTCGACAATCAAAGTCCTCAACAAATTTATTCAAACGTGAGTTAGGTAAAGTATTTTATCTATTCACACGAAAACCCCATATATTTGATATGTTAAGGTTGTTATGATGCTTTATATACCTACATGTTAGCTCTGGGAGGTTGTCGAAGTACTTAAGGAACATTGAGTAGGGTATTCTTTGGCTAAAATGAAATATATGAAGATTGGTTGAAGTATATGAAGTATACATGATTTAAATGCTAGCTTTGAATTCTGGAATTTACCATGTTAGGTGTAAGCCGATATACTGGGATGGTTTTAGATGTTAGAAATGGATTAAAGCTATAAATAATTAACGTAAGTCTCTAACAGCATTTAGTTTTCGGCCTTGGAATGAAAACCCTAAGCTTGGCTTAGATATATAAGTACTGAGGTAATATGAATTTTTAATGCATCTTCTTCTAAGATTTATGGTTTTTGAAGTGTACCGTATTCTGGATTAGAAGCCATTTTTGAAGCTGATTTTAATGGTGTAAGAATTTCGTTTTAGGATTTTGGGGAAGAAACCTGACTTTTAGAAAAATCTCGGCAAACTCATAGATCTCGACAATTATATTTCGACATTTGGAAGATGTCGACACTGCTTAAAGATATCGAGGTGTATGTAGGAAAAATGTCGACATTATTAAAGATATCGATATAGGGCAATTCTTGTAGAAATCGAACTGTGATAGCTTTCGACATTTATATAGATGTCTCGACATTTATGAAAAAGACTTCGATATTATGGGACGATCTGGGTATTTGTTTCTCAGCTAAAAATCTCGGCATTTCAATGTTAGCTAGAATGTCGACATCTATGTTCTCTCGACATTTAAGAACTCGACATTTTAGAGATGTCGACACCTTATAGAGTTAATAAGATCACGACATTTTAAGATTAACATCTCGACATTTGCTCTTAGAAGGTCTCGACTTTTATATTCGACATTTATATTATTCAGGTCTCGACATTATTAGTTATCTCGACATTTATATGATATCGACATTTCTTAGGGATATCGATGTAGAAGGTCTCGACATCCTATAAGGGCTTCGACATCTTCATGGAATAAGCCTCGATATTTTTAGCTCGACATAGAAATGAATTCGACATTTTCATATTATATATGTCTCGACATTTCCAAGATTTCGACATTGTATATTAGTTAATACATTTTCGGTATTTTAGGGTTTTGTTATATTCTAGGGTTTTCAATATTTTAGGGTTTTCGGAACTAGCAGATATACTAATAATATTATTATATTCAGAGGATCGACCGTTAGAGGCTCCACCCGAGTTCTTGACTTACTATAGCAGGAGGACAGGTAGGTGGATCATCCATCTACAATGCGTAAACACATATGTGCTTTATGTGCTTTATGTGATTCAATGAATTACGTGACTTATGTGATTTACGTGATTTACATGGTTACCTGTTTTACGTACGTTTTATATAAATCATGCTTTTATGAGATTTCTATATATGCATGGCATGGCACGTGCATTTCACGTTAGGGCGAGAGATTATTTCCACCGTATTGAGACGGTGATGATTCGAGGTATTGTTAAGTGGGGGTAGATTGAGATTATTGTGACGACTTGTTAGGCTCACAGATTACCTGGCCGAGACAGACGTGATCGATCTGTCTACTCGGATGTGGTCGTTTCGAGGTGCAAAACGCCAGATGATTATATATATATATATGGATACGGGCTTTATCGCCCATGATTTATTGTGGAAGAGACGACCTGGTAGGTGGCCATTGACGTGATCGATCAGTGCACTACCGGCGTAGCTTACCGCTGATTACGGGTGGAATCACGTGACCACCCATGATATTTATTGCGCGCGTGAGCCTAACCATGGGCCCCAATATTGTAATATGAGACAGAATGTGGGAAAAGAAAGAGTGTGCATGGCATGTGAGATATTGGGATCGGGATTGAGCGCACACTTGCATACATGCATTTTATTCACCTACTGGGCAAAATTGCTCAGTGTTTACGTGTTGTAGGTACTGAGTCTGACGCTGCTATGCGTCAAGGCTGAGGCGGCTGGTGGCGGTGCTCCACGGACTTTTGAGGGCAGGGCGGTACATGGATGCGACCTGTGGAGCGGCGTTAGGGTTTTTGCTATTTTATTATTTTGGGGCTACGGCCTATGTATAGGCTGACTATGTAGACGACATTTTGTCGTAATGTATATTATTCTAGGAAAAAGTTTTAATTAGACGGGCCTTCCGCGGCTTACGTTGCGGAAATCCGCCACTAATTGTAATTAGAAAAGTAGGGTCGCCACAGGTGGTATCAGAGCTTCGGCTTTAGATTCTGCAGACTGTCCATGTACTGCCGCTCAAAAGCCTGGAGAACCAGCCTGGCCTGTAAGTTCAATGATTGATTATGTGATTACGTGTTATTTGATATGTGTGCTTTCTATGACTGACTGTAGAATTAGTTAAAAAATGCCGAAGGGACGTAGAGGGGTAGGCAATTCTAGTCGTGGGGCGGGATCTGAATCCCCACCTAACGACAATTCCACCATCCATCAGTTGACTGATCTGATCCGGCGACAGTCAGATCAGATCAATGATCTCATTCACCGTCAGAACTCTTCTGAACGTCATGCATCCCCGGGATTAGAGCGTATAGAAGCGGCCGGGGAGAGGTTCCGCAGACTAAATCCCCCTACCTTCGAGGAGGCTGCCGATCCTACTGACGCAGAGGATTGGCTCAGAACTATCGAAAGTATGTTTCGCGTTAGCCATCTGCCTGATACAGAGAAGGTGACTTGTGCAACCTTCTTATTGCGTGGGAACGCGGGCTACTGGTGGGATACTATTCAAATACTCGAGGATCCCACTACGATGACTTGGGAAAGGTTCAAAACACTCTTCCGAGGAAAGTATTTTACGGCACCAGATAGGACGCGGAAGCTGAACGAATTTATCAACCTCAAACAAGGAGGAATGTCGGTGGCAGATTATATCCGTAAGTTCGAGCAACTCTCGAGGTTTGCGCCACATATTGTAGCTACCGACGAGCTGAAGATCGAGCGTTTTCTGGAAGGTCTCAAACCCGAAATCTTCCGAAACGTAAGTATGTACGACACCGAGGGGAAAACATACGCACGCATCGCGGAGCGAGCAATCCTAGCCGAGCAGGCGGAGAGCAGAATTGAAATAGCGCAGAACATAAAGCGGAAAGCAGAAGGGCAACAAGGAGAAGGAAACCAGAAACGCCAGTCCTTTGGCAAGACACCAAACTATCACGGAGATCAGCAGGGTCAACAGAATTGGCGACCGAGGCCGAACCAAGGACCGATTAACGTTCCAAACCGACCCCCAAACATCGTACCGCAATGTAAACAGTGCGGACGCCACCATTACGGCGTATGTCAGAGAACAGGACCAGATCTGACTCCACAGTGTTTTCGATGCGGAAAGGTTGGGCACTTTGCTAGAACGTGTCGCGTGAACGTGTCTCAAGTTCCGAATCAAACTCTGATCCGACCTCCTCTCGTGCCAGCGCGAGTTTTTACATTAACAAACAAGGAGGCTGAAACGAATCCCTCCTTAGTAACGGGTACGTTAACCATCTATAGCGTGCCTATTCCTGTGTTAAGTGACTCTGGGCCACACATTCGTTCGTGTCAGCCAAGAGGAAGGGGTAGGATCTCTCCTACCTTATTTAAGTGCAACCATATAGTTCCTCTGCCGTACATAGATCCTACACGCACTAACCAAGTGCTAAAAGAATACTCCGTGAACATTGAGGATAAAAAAATTTTGAGTGTCGACTTAATTGCGATCCCAATGAATGACTGTGATGTCATCTTTGGGGATGAATCGGCTTTCGAGACATAAAGCCATTATATATTGTAACAAGAAGGTCGTAAAATCCCACGTGCCCGAAGAAGAGGTATTCATTTTTCGGGTAAGGCGAATAAGAATAAATGTTTCGCTAATATCCGTTTTAAAGGCTCAACGACTATTAAGATCAGGTTATGAGCCTTTTTCCTGTATATACGGTGAAGGCGGAGGAATTACCTCAGTCGGAACTGAAAGGCATACTAATAGTAATTAGTATGCGGATGTAATTCCCAAACAATCTCCCGAAGTTACCCTTTAATCGAGAAATAAGGTTCAGGATAAATCTGATCCCGAGGTACTTCTCGAAGATCTCTCGGAATTACCTCCGAGTCGGGAAACAGAATTCGTTATTGATCCTATAATCTGGAACTGCTCCGATCTCTAGTCGTAGGACTAGAACCGGAAGCGTAGTGGAAATAGAAATAACTAAAACATAGAAAATAGATTAGACGAGTTTGGTCGTAGAACTAAAACTCGAGTTCCCCACCATTGAATTTCGGGGACGAAATTCTTTTAAGGGGGGGGAGAATGTAATACCCGTAAAATAAATACGGGATTATTTTTGTAATCTCGGAATTAATGAGATTAATTTTCGGATTAAACGGATTTTTGCGGGAGCGAGCCGGAAAATATTAATTGGGCCAAGAAAATTAGAAAGCTCAAGAAATAAATTCGATTAAATAGGATTTCAGCCCAATTGATAAGTACGGCCCAAACTTTCGAAAATCACCATGATATAAATTTACTTAAGGCTTAGGAAAAATAAATGGGATAATGATCAACTTTGCTTAATAGGGTGGTAAACAAACGTCACCCTCATGTCTTTATCTTATTATTTTCCAACCTAATGATATGATAAGTACACATATATCTATGTGCCTTCATATGGGATAAGAACAAAAGAATTAAAACAACAGAGAAGAAGGAAGAAGTTCATCAAGAAAGAAACGAGATTTCGACAATCAAAGTCCTCAACAAATTTATTCAAACGTGAGTTAGGTAAAGTATTTTATCTATTCACACGAAAACCCCATATATTTGATATGTTAAGGTTGTTATGATGCTTTATATACCTACATGTTAGCTCTGGGAGGTTGTCGAAGTACTTAAGGAACATTGAGTAGGGTATTCTTTGGCTAAAATGAAATATATGAAGATTGGTTGAAGTATATGAAGTATACATGATTTAAATGCTAGCTTTGAATTCTGGAATTTACCATGTTAGGTGTAAGCCGATATACTGGGATGGTTTTAGATGTTAGAACATGGATTAAAGCTATAAATAATTAACGTAAGTCTCTAACAGCATTTAGTTTTCGGCCTTGGAATGAAAACCCTAAGCTTGGCTTAGATATATAAGTACTGAGGTAATATGAATTTTTAATGCATCTTCTTCTAAGATTTATGGTTTTTGAAGTGTACCGTATTCTGGATTAGAAGCCATTTTTGAAGCTGATTTTAATGGTGTAAGAATTTCGTTTTAGGATTTTGGGGAAGAAACCTGACTTTTAGAAAAATCTCGGCAAACTCATAGATCTCGACAATTATATTTCGACATTTGGAAGATGTCGACACTGCTTAAAGATATCGAGGTGTATGTAGGAAAAATGTCGACATTATTAAAGATATCGATATAGGGCAATTCTTGTAGAAATCGAACTGTGATAGCTTTCGACATTTATATAGATGTCTCGACATTTATGAAAAAGACTTCGATATTATGGGACGATCTGGGTATTTGTTTCTCAGCTAAAAATCTCGGCATTTCAATGTTAGCTAGAATGTCGACATCTATGTTCTCTCGACATTTAAGAACTCGACATTTTAGAGATGTCGACACCTTATAGAGTTAATAAGATCACGACATTTTAAGATTAACATCTCGACATTTGCTCTTAGAAGGTCTCGACTTTTATATTCGACATTTATATTATTCAGGTCTCGACATTATTAGGTTATCTCGACATTTATATGATATCGACATTTCTTAGGGATATCGATGTAGAAGGTCTCGACATCCTATAAGGGCTTCGACATCTTCATGGAATAAGCCTCGATATTTTTAGCTCGACATAGAAATGAATTCGACATTTTCATATTATATATGTCTCGACATTTCCAAGATTTCGACATTGTATATTAGTTAATACATTTTCGGTATTTTAGGGTTTTGTTATATTCTAGGGTTTTCAATATTTTAGGGTTTTCGAGAACTAGCAGATATACTAATAATATTATTATATTCAGAGGATCGACCGTTAGAGGCTCCACCCGAGTTCTTGACTTACTATAGCAGGAGGACAGGTAGGTGGATCATCCATCTACAATGCGTAAACACATATGTGCTTTATGTGCTTTATGTGATTCAATGAATTACGTGACTTATGTGATTTACGTGATTTACATGGTTACCTGTTTTACGTACGTTTTATATAAATCATGCTTTTATGAGATTTCTATATATGCATGGCATGGCACGTGCATTTCACGTTAGGGCGAGAGATTATTTCCACCGTATTGAGACGGTGATGATTCGAGGTATTGTTAAGTGGGGGTAGATTGAGATTATTGTGACGACTTGTTAGGCTCACAGATTACCTGGCCGAGACAGACGTGATCGATCTGTCTACTCGGATGTGGTCGTTTCGAGGTGCAAAACGCCAGATGATTATATATATATATATGGATATGGGCTTTATCGCCCATGATTTATTGTGGAAGAGACGACCTGGTAGGTGGCCATTGACGTGATCGATCAGTGCACTACCGGCGTAGCTTACCGCTGATTACGGGTGGAATCACGTGACCACCCATGATATTTATTGCGCGCGTGAGCCTAACCATGGGCCCCAATATTGTAATATGAGACAGAATGTGGGAAAAGAAAGAGTGTGCATGGCATGTGAGATATTGGGATCGGGATTGAGCGCACACTTGCATACATGCATTTTATTCACCTACTGGGCAAAATTGCTCAGTGTTTACGTGTTGTAGGTACTGAGTCTGACGCTGCTATGCGTCAAGGCTGAGGCGGCTGGTGGCGGTGCTCCACGGACTTTTGAGGGCAGGGCGGTACATGGATGCGACCTGTGGAGCGGCGTTAGGGTTTTTGCTATTTTATTATTTTGGGGCTACGGCCTATGTATAGGCTGACTATGTAGACGACATTTTGTCGTAATGTATATTATTCTAGGAAAAAGTTTTAATTAGACGGGCCTTCCGCGGCTTACGTTGCGGAAATCCGCCACTAATTGTAATTAGAAAAGTAGGGTCGCCACAGAGATGAGCTGTACATATATATAAATATATATATATACATACATTGTGTGTGTACGCATATATCAGCGTGGGAAAAGCATAGTCATAAATAAGTAATTAATATTGGTTGATACTGTGGGATTTCTTATTACGATTGTTACTTAAAATTGGTTATAATCCACAGCGGAAAGTTTGACATGCTTTGCTTTGGATAATTTCGATTATGCTTAACTTATTTATGAATTTTAATTCTTTTTCTTTTCTAAAACATTTTTAATAGGGGTGAATGGATAAGTATTGTAATATACTGTATATTATTAGCTTACCAATGAAAATTTTAACCAGATAGAATGGAAAGATTCAGCCGCCTTGTTTGATGGAGTCAGTCCATTGACCAGCAATTGTCTTAACAAACTACTAGAACCTACTAGAAACTCTAACAATAATACTCAATTTTTTAACCTTTTTATCTAAACAACCTACTAATTCTTTATTTTAATTCTCGCAAAATGGGTTAATAGGAAGGTGGCAAAGAGCATGGCAAATACGAGTTAATTACAAAAGTAGGCATCTCTCCTATCTTGAATAACAAAAAGAAGCAACGTGTGTATTATATTACAAAAATAGACATTCTTATATTTTAGTTTCTTTTTGTGAAATAATTTTTATTATGTGCACAACTTTATTACATAAATAAACGTCCATTTAATTTATCTTTTTGTATGAATTATTTTATAATATACAAAAACTAAAAACAAAAATACAATAGAAATTAAATATATGATTCATAAAAAGAAAAAAGAAGACGACCCACGATTCGCACAAATAAAAGAAAGATAACGCACAAATCGGGGAAAAAAAAAACATAGTAATCACCACTAAAATTTTGCTCCATGTCTCTTCAAAAAAAATGTTTTGTTCCGTGTTAAAATTTTTTTACAGTATTTTTCGTCGACATGACTGTGTCGATGGAATGAAGACATCAACCTCGTTTTCGAGAATGGTTGAAGAACCGAAATCGACTCGATAACTCAACAAAATAGACAAATTTCGGACGAAATCGGATCAAAATCGAAGTTCTATGTCTTGAATAAGTAAAACTAACACAGAACTAGAAAACTTAAAAATTAAGAAAATAAACCGACTAGCCGAAAATATTTGTATATCGGTGTGGTACCAAATAGTTGCGTGCAAATAAAAAATCGAATAGTTTTAAGGTTATTTATGTAGTTATAAAAAAAAATTGTATATAACACAATATTTAAAAATAAGAAAAATAAAAGTCAGGTTTCCGGCGAATCGAAAAATTTCTTTATGAAACTTAAAAACCAAATACCGAATTAAAAATACGATTCTATAATCGGTATAAACGATTTTGACATCGGTTCGATTCCATTATTCGAACTCTGAAAAATCCTATAATATATAAAATAAATCTATTATTAAATAAATCAGAAAATCCATAGAAATTATGAAATAAAAAAATTGTGCCTATTTTTATAACAATTAACACGCGGGGCCTATTTTTATAAATCACTATTAAAAAAGTTCCCCGAATGTGAACAAATACTCCTCCACTCCACGTATTGGTGTTTGACTTTTGGTGTTGTAGAAGTTAAAACTCTGAAACCTAATAATAACACGCAACAAAAACTAAACCATCAATTCGTAGGCCGTCGTAATATTCCACTTCCATTTAATACTATTTAACCATCTCCACTACAAATTCAAACATTTACTAGACAAAACTAGGGGTGAAAGATGACTAACAAAGCTCATTTCTTCCAAAATCTTCCTCTTATCCCAAGTCCTATATTACCTTTCAACTACGTATAAATAGTAAACCGAAGAAATCAAATTAATACTTTCAAATTAACATTTTCCACGAGTTTATTAACGTTTTTATAAAATCAAATTTCATAAGAACTTCAAATTCAAAAATATTTATACTTGCGGTATTTGGGGGTAGGGTTTGGGAGGCCCGCACGAGAGAGTTCTGCAAAAGTAAGCAGCGTCAACACTCGGCCAGCCTATTAACCCCTCCACAAATTCATTGCATCACTTTCTTTAGTGAATGGATGCTGCGGTCGGCTCTCACCGCCCGCTTTGTTTTCCTTACTCATTAAGGCAATTTTTAATCGTTGTCCTAACAAGCTTATTTATAGCACTCACCTTCCAAGTTAACTCACTACTCTATCCGGTGTGGGACGAAGATACATGGATGGATTACACTAAAACTTATTACGGGCCGGCCCATAATCTAAAGAGAAAGAACATTCGAACAGCGTCGTATCGTATGTATATCCACAAAAGAGAAAAAAAAGATAATTTATCAAAAAAATATGCAATTGTTTGTATCTTCTTCTGCTGAAGACTGCTGCTGTCTAAGCCTACGAAGATTCTCGGCTATCTCAATTAACAGTTCAATCCCCTTCTCTCCTCTTTGAAGAGTCATAGCTGCGTGCTTTAAGAATCCACTCTCTGCTTCGATTACCCTCAATCTTTGTCTGATCATAGACACTTCCCTCGTAAGCACAATTCCCTTATTTCCATTCCCTTTTACAATCAATTCAAGAAAGCCAAAGTCAAAACGACGTCGTAATAAGATTTATCAGTCAGCAACAGTGCACAATACCTGCCGCCGCCGTCGATCCCTCCTCCTCGCCGCGGCGGTCGTCCATTTCCTCCGAAGGCCCATTCATCATCTCCTCGACGCCCTTCAGAAGATCGAGCAGATGAGCCCTCTCCCTCCCAAAATCCAAAGGCGAGGCGTCATCGCCGCCGTCGTCGGCGGCGCAGTCGTCGTCGTCTCCGACCGAGCTCTCGCAGAAGTCCGACGAGCTCCTCACGTCCTGATGATAGTCCTCGGCGTCTATCTCGCAGATCCCGCTGCCCCCAACTTCCTCACCGAGCCTCCGCCGCCGCCGCCGCCGTACCTCACCCTATATGCGTCGAGCTCATCCTCCAGCTCCCTGACGTCCTCCTCCCTCTTGTATAAGAGCTCCTTCATCGCCACGACGGCTTCCCTGTCGTACTCCGCCTGCTCCTCCATCATCCTCTGGTACTGCAGCGCCTCCATCTGTACGGCCGCCTTCTCCGCCTGAAGCCTCGTGATCATAGCCATGGCGTTGTTCGCCGCCACGGCGGCGGCGCTCCTCTCCTCGTCGAGCTCCATGTACAGTGCCATGAGCGACTTTCTGTCCAACTTCACCTGCCTCTTCAGCCTAGTCAGCGCATCGTCCCCTTCTCCTTCTTCGACGAAATTATTACCCTCTTCTGCTGCCAAGAACGAGCTCGAAAGTTTCCTACTACCATTATTGCAGTTGCTGTAGCAGCTCATGTTCGAAAATCTCGGGCTCGAATGGGCAGAATCAGATAAAGAAACCCCGAAGAACTTGTTTGCCCTCCCAAAATTTGGAGTTCTTGCATCGTCTCGACCTGTCGATAGCAATACGAAATCATTCAGGCAACCTCAGAAGCTGGTAATTACAACGGGCCGGGCCGGCGCGAAAAACTGTTGCATTATAAATACCATCGTCATCTTCTTGAAGATCGGAAATGAGCTTGAGCTCTGCGTATCGAGGCAATTGGAGACTCAATTCCTCGTGTTCTGCAGAAGAAAAAGGCGCTCGGGGCGAAGTCGTTGGGGCGTTGGTAGACGATAGGCACCTTTTGTACGTACTAACGTTGTTAGGCTTAGAATTCAAGAACTCGCCGCAGCAAGAACACCTGGGAATTACGCTGCTGATTTCGTAAGAGAATCTGTCTACAGTCGAGTCGTCTCTCCTAAGCTTTTTCACAAACAGTTTGTGCTCATCACCATCGTCATCTTCTTCGGCGAAAGAATTAACGTCTTTCTGGGCAGCGAAGGAGAGGAGGCAGCCTTGGCACATGCTTCGTATGTCTGAGACCTTACCGTGGGCGTGGCAATAAGCGAGCGACGAAAGGTCTTCCTTGTGGGAATCGCAGATCGATTCATTGTAATAAAAGTGGGGGCTCCTTCGAACGAGCAAGTGATCGATCCTAGTGCAGAGAAGACATGGGATTCTGAGGTCGAAGGACTTGGCGAATTCGTAGGAGATTAAGGCCATCGATCCTTCGACGAAGAGGATGATTATCATTATCCATTCGAGGGCTGCGCATACCATGAAATGGGCGAGCCTTCCGAAGTTTTCGTCGATGAATTCTACGTAGGATCCGCCGACTGACATTTTTCTGACAGATGATCGGAGAAATGAATGGATTTTCTATCCTTTTTCCGAATGCGATGGGAGGTAATATATCATGATCTCGATGGAAATTTACACCACAGATCAATGATCTATCAACCTTTTTTCTTTTTATCTATACGCCGTTCTTCAATGTCTTGCCTTGACCTGTAGCAAAAAGTCTCAAAGATTGAAACTTTTTGCCGAATCTTCTATGTGGTGGCGTTCTTTAGGCTTTATATGGTAAATGGATTGTGTTTTTTTTCTTTCCCCAGGTGGATTTTTTTTACTATTGAAATATTGGATGAGAAATGAATCCATCAATGTAATAGATTTTCAACCACAGGGGATAAAGAGAATATCTGAGTCTGAGAACACATTAGAATCAAGAAAGAACTAAAGAAAGCCACATCACAACAGAGCATTCACATATGCAAAAGCTGATAATGTAATAAATAGTCTTTCTACTCGTACAAATCGAAAACCTGCTGGGCCCCTCTCGAACTAATCCCATCTACGATTTTAACGCATAGTATCGACAGTTATTGTCTTTTTTATACCGACCTTTATTGCTTAGCATTCCTTCGGTCGCCTCAAGCAACAGAGACAGTAGCACTATCGCCGCCAGTATTGAACCTAGGCAGCATCGATGTCTGATGATGAGCTGGCGAAAGAGAAAGACCCAAAGAAAGTGTCCCCTCTTGCCTTAGGTTAAGATCCACCATGGATGATGATGATCGGGTGGAGGAGCTTGGAATACGAAGGACGTGGACAGGCGAGATGAGCATTGGTGAAGAAGCATTCTTCATCTCTTCCTTTTGCTGCTGCCCGACAGCTATTTGTTGCATTGATTCTCCGCCTGGCACGGAGAATAGGACAGGCCCCACAGAAATGGGGAAGGGCATAATTGGAATTCCACTTACGCCAGAAGCTACGGACATGGTTGGTGATGGAATGGCCTCGGTCTGATTTTTACCAAGGTTCTTGATTTCTTCGTTAGGATTCGCTGCAGTGACCTAATGGAAATCAAATAAGGCATATTAGCTTTTCAAGTACACATAAAACCACAAAGGGTAAGCTAAGGTAGACATAAAGATGCAATCAGCTATAGCCCATCAACAGATATAGAGTAGAGTTTCATTTCTTCATATTTGACCAGACAGGGTAAGCTCTCCAAGGTAAGAACATCCCCCATAGTTGATTGAAATGTAAGTCACAGACATCATATTACTTGAAATCATCAGATTAGGATGATACCGAGTCTGTGGTTATGTCAAAGAGGCTCGATCGACGGCGCCTTCGATTGAGGTTAGAACGGCGAAGGAAGTACTTCTGAGCATGGCTAGCAACTTGGGTAGGGGTTCGAGTCTTGACATAATTTCTAGAAATGCCCCTCCAATCTCCTTTTCCGACGTTTTGCAGTCCTACGAGGAATAGTCTGTGTTCCTCTTCTGTCCAAGGGACCCCTGCAAAAAATTCCCAAACAACAAAGATATAAATAAACATGCTATGAGTTATCTTATCAGATATTCAACAAACTGTCAGAATCTTAATTTATCCCCTTTACAGAAGCTGGTAAGAGACGAGGTAGCCAGTCAAAGTGTTCTAGTGTAAGGAAACACAGATAATCACAAAGAGGAATCGCATAAGATATGACTAAAAAGAACCAGTGATCGAACAATCGAAATCAAAGCCACGGAAAGGCAGAAACCTTCACAACCATTTACATAAAAAAAAAAAGGAATTCGACGATGATCGAAGATCTG
Source organism: Craterostigma plantagineum (assembly GCA_027422505.1). NCBI lineage: Eukaryota > Viridiplantae > Streptophyta > Magnoliopsida > Lamiales > Linderniaceae > Craterostigma > Craterostigma plantagineum. The sequence continues at coordinate 2,583,373 of JAPQWV010000005.1, forward strand.
ACTACCTCGCTTACGTTCGCGCGACCCAATAGACGGGCGTGCTGCCACGTCATCCGCCGATGCGTAACCACCTTGCGGCTCCGCCGCCGCCGCCTCACCGATCTCATTAGTAGCACTAATTTTATCCTCAGTAACAACACCGCCGCCATTGTTATTACGATTAACAGGGTCGTACTCGGACAGATTATTCATACTGACACTCTTTCTGAGAGGATCGACGGCGACCCTCACTCCGAACAGAACAATCTCGGCCACTGACGATGGCTGCACACTCGGCTGAGACATTTCTCTCTCTCTCTCTCTCTCTCTCTCTCTCTCTCTCTCTCTCTCAATCACGGTGTGTGTGTGTGTGAAAGATGAAATTGAATGAATTAGTGAATGAGAGGAAAAGAGAAGTTCGTATGTCATTATTCGTTTGTATTTATCATATATACGGATAAAGGTTTTGAAACGTGGTGGCCGTACACTTTCTGCTGAGGATATTATTCTTTATTTTGTAGATAACAATTGGATTTATATTTATTACAATTTCGAGATAACATGTCGAAATCTCATGACTTTTTTTTTTTTTATTTCGAATTGTTTGTCACAGACTCACAGCTGAAAATGTAAAAATTACGATATTTTTTTTAAAGATAATATGCGAAAATCTAAAGGCTCTTTAATGTGAATGGCCACAGCCCACAATTGAAAAGGGTAAATAAAACTTTTATTAATTATGCAAGTAAAGCGTAATATTACAGAGATAACATGTGGAGATATGAACGACTTTTGGTTTTATCTGAATTGTCACAATTAGAAGGGTAAAGAAAAGGACTTTGTCTGGCAATTATCGATTTATTTTCATAAACCATTACAAGAATTGCGTAAATGGTTTTGTTGAAAATTTAATTGTTGGCTATAAATGGGCAAAATTTTGAATACTAATGATATGACTTGTAATCCCGTGCACACTCCCCAATTAGTTAACATATTACATAGTCCTAAAAATAAATATATTCTAAATGAATTAGTTGCAAGTTGATGGGAAAAAGAAGAGGGATGTTATTCATAAAACGCAAATGCATTTTTGTCGTGTAATTAAGATATAGAGGATATGATTGGTCCGAAAATACAAAAATATTTTTTAAATTATTTTCAAGAATGTGATTGGTGAGTACCCGTTACTTTATCTTAAGACTAAATTATGTCCTGGGTTGTTAGGAGATTTATTGCGAGTGGTAGGTAGTCCTTAATTACCAAATAATTTGACCATTAATTTTATGATTTATATTTTATTTAATTATAAGTATGTATGTTATCGATCTCATAATATGAATTTTCTATAATTAAGTACATGTCATTGACCCCTTATGTACATTATTGTCCCCAATTGATTAAATTACTCAATGATTCTATAAATGAATAGTCTTTAGGCTCGTGAGAATAATTTTTAAAATAATCCATTTAACATATCCACCATAAGTTTTTATATGCATATAATAAACTGTGATGGGACTTGGGAGTGGGTGCATGTGGTAAGAGAATAAGTTCAAGATAACATAAAATATCATATCACCTTTTTTTTTCCAATTTCATATGTAATATAATCATAATTGTTGCGTTTCTATCCATCGTTCATTCATTTCCGTATGTCACCCCTATAAAAGATTAGTCGAGTTGTCTTATTTTCAAACGCTCACACATGGCTATTTTTTGAATTACTGTAAAGTGAATTAGCTTATTAGTCAAAGTCGATTTTAGAAATAGCATTTTTCTCTTTGTCGTATTAGCGATGAGCGTGATATGCAATTGATAAAACTTCAACTTTTGGGGATTAATTAATCTCTTTTTTTTTTTCTTTGTCGAGTTTTTACAAGGCTACGTGAAAAGTGTTATAACCTAAATTGATGTCGCCATAGAGAACAAAAAAATGAAGTGTTACTTCGCATTGAAGACAATAGCAATACGTGGAAATCGGTAAATATATTTATTTGTGTATCATGTAAGTCGCTATTATTTTACAACATATACTAATACATTAATTTACATTCGATATTAAAGCTCGATATCTCACGTAATTTAAAATAACTAGTTCCATGCAAGGTCTCACATAAATTAACCTAAACCGTAAATTTTGTAAATACAAATTCCAAAGCCTTCACAATCATCCTTATGGTTATGAGCAACATATTTTTAGAAAAGTAAGACAATAATAAAAATATGAGTGCTCACAACATATATTTCTAATTCCATGACATTGACGTGAACGGCTGCTTCTTTAACGAAAGTGGGATTTAAAGATGTGAACTGACAATTTCTTTTAATGCTTTCTTTAAAGGGGCCTTTACAATTCAGCCCCCATTCAACTTTAAAAATCGTATTCAGCCCCTGTCAGAAAAAGCAATTAGTTTTTAGGACCCGATTTTTCAAACCACTTCATCGGTCTGTGGTACCACTTCTTTGTTCTGTAGTACCACTTCTTTGTTCCGCAGTACCACATAATTGCTCTGCAGTACCACTTAATTGTTCTGCAGTACCACTTCATTTTTCCAGAAAAATGAAGTGGTACTGCAGAACAATTAAGTGGTACTGCAGAGCAATTATGTGGTATTGCATAACAAAGAAGTGGTACTACAGAACAAAGAAGTGGTACCACAGACCGATGAAGTGGTATGAAAAATCGAGTCCTTAAAACTAATTGCTTTTTCTGACAGGGGCTGAACACGATTTTTAAACATGAATAGGGGCTGAATCATAATTAACTCTTCTTTAAAATATTTGTTAATTCCCAAACATTACAGTCAACCAATTTCCATCATACCATAATAATATAACAATCGTTAAAGAGTGCTAGCACATCAAAAGCAGATTCCATTTTTCTCCTCCTTAGGTTTGCCAAGAAAAGGAAGTGAAAAGATTACACAAATATACAATTTTGTGCATATATATCTACCACGTCTTGATGTAACACCTTTTTGACTTTTTGATCCGAAAAAAAATAATCTATCAACTAACTCACAATTTTCATTTTTAACTTGAGAATCGTGGGAGTTGAGAAGGCAATTGAAGCCACCCTCCCTTGCTCAGTTCTCAATAAAAAGAATAGTTTGAAACCAATGTCCTATTATGATTTTAATTGGTTAGTCATGCTAATGAGTCAGCTCACAGTCAGGGAGTTTTACCTAAACTCGATTTAAAAAAAATTAATTGCAGTGAGAAAAACATATTAAAAGATTCTACCAAATTGACAGTTCATCCTTGTCTGCCACTGCCACTATAGATTTCTTACAACTAGTTTTTATTTTAAATCTAGACAACTTTTTACTTTGACCAACGAAAAAATAAAGCCTATTGTCTCACCAGATACAACGTGCATATGTTCTCAATCTCAGGTATACATACATATGACATTTACCCATAAACAACATTGTGGCAAAAGGAAAAAAACATAAAGTTAGCATTTTTATGATAAATCTTTGGATCTCATGCATTAGAATGTACAGACAAAAAGTTTTCCCATTAACAACAGAACACACATACCTTCACTCAGTAGGCATTGTTGAGTCCATGCGAGCATCCACCCTTAAAAAAAATGGCAGCAACAATCTTGTCTGTTCTTCGCATCGTCCTCAAGCCATTCATATGAATTCGCCTTCGGAAGTACACGAATTCAATTCGCCCACAGCCAATCCTTGCCCTCAATTCAAACCAAAACAAACGAGGCACTGAGTTTTCGCCCACCGTACATCACCTTTTCATACGCCACTTGAGATGAGTTCGGTATTTTCGCTCAAGTTTTTGTCATTTCCATTGGATGACCTGCCATTGCCCTTGTGCTTTAGGTCGTTCAAGGACGTTCTCTTACCAGAGATAGGGAACGGTGAATTAGACAACGTTACTATTCCATCGATATGTGAGGATGATGGTGGTGAAGGCGATGACTCTGATTTGGAGGAAATGCGCTTGAGCTGAGATTTTTGGCATACGATTCTCCCTTTGTTCCATCCAGGGAAACCAAAAGAGGTTGATACGTCCTTTAGCAGAGAATAAGCTGCTTTCGCTAAGGGAAATTCTCGAGTTATCGAGCTCTTCTCCATCTGCCCTCGTCTGAACATAGATAGATCGAAATGACAATAAACCCACCATGAGCTGAATTTACTCCTCTTGTTAAAAACCCCAATAAGATAAAAAAAGTTTAATTCGAAAGCTTACACTACGACAACAGTAGCCAACTGAGGAAGATCATCTCCACTCTCAAACAGCTCTTGCATGTCGCTGAGCCATATCGATATTGCAGCACAAGCACCGCCAGGCCACATTCTGTGTATTTTTTTATGGTATTGACAAGAAAAAAAAATGGCAGCAATAACATGAGATTACCACTACGAATCCTCATGAAGATGACGGAGAATATTGATAAAATAAGCTTCGGTGAATGGAATACCTGTGAACATCGACGGACCATATGAGTTTGTTCTTACGGTACAATTCAGGATATAGTCCTCTCTTTGTTGCTTCGCGAAGAACTCTAACAGCCCGCTCCCTCTGACCAAGGCACCAAAGGGCTTCTAGAAGCGTGTTGTAGAATCTAAGCCCGAGAGCACAACCTTCATAGTTGAGCTTATCGAATACGTATTCTACCATCTGCCAATTACTGGGATCATCGAGTTCTCCTTTTATCATCTGGCCGATGACATGGTGAACGTTGGATGCCCGATTCGTGTGCATCTCATTGAGCAATTCACTAACCTTGTCCCACCTGAAAGGTTAAACATTTATAGAAGCGATGGACCATGCATATGTTCAAGTCGAAAATAAAGGCAAATGCTGCTTCTTTGAAACGGATTAACTGCTTAGACAACGAAAGGATTGATTGTCTAAACATGCAACTTCAAGATTAGAATTCTGACCTGTCAGTCTTTGCATACGTAGCCAGCATCATACAATAGCACATTATGCTTGGTTGTATACCCAAATCTTTAATCTCCGTAAACTGCTGCTCACTCTCATCGACAAGGCCAGCAAAGCAGTAAACACTCAATACTGCCTCCAGAGTGTACTCATCGGGATCACATCTCACTTTCTCCATGTCGACGTAAGCCTTAATAGCCTCTTCATATTGCCCTCCTTGCCTGTACCCTTCAATAACGCCATTCACAGATTCCCTATTTCGCTGAATCCCTATCTCACCCATTCTTGATATAATAGCTTCGTTCTCTTTGTAGAGTGCCCCTTTAGCAAAGGCATGTATCAAAGCATTAAAGGTCTCTACGGTGGGCACACTCCCAACCTCGTTCATCGTGTTAAAAGCAACAAGAGCTTCCTCGTACAAGGAAGCCTGGCCATATGCCTCAATCGCCCAAGTGTAAACTTTCGAACTGGGCACCAAACCTTTCTCATTCATATGAAGCAAAATCTTCTTCGCATCCTCATGAAGACCTCCCTTTCCACATGCGAAAATAAGCCCCTCGTAAGTCTCCATATTGGGCTCCACATTCTCTTCCACCATGTCATGAAACAAAGTCACTACCTCCTTAAAGTAGCCGCCCTCACCAAATACCCGTATAAGGATGTTATATGTATCTGCATCTGGCTCTGTATTACTCACTTTCATCTCAAGGAAAAGCTCTCTCACCTCCTCATATCTTCCATGCTTCCCAAACAAACTCAACAAGATGCTATAAGTTGAGGCATTAGGGATACAACCTGCTTCACGCATTTGTCTGAAAACCCCCATAGCTTCGCTTATTTTCCCATTATCTGCATAAGCCTCCAACAAAACATTGTAACTCACAAGCTCAGGCATATTACCCGATTCTTCCATTTCCCTCAAGAGCTCAGAAACCTTCTCCAATCTCCCTAGTTTTCCAAATGTCTCAACCAAATAACCGTAAGTTGTTAAATCAGGCAAAACCCCACTTTCGTTCATTGTCCTAAAAACCATCACAGCCTCGTCCCCCAAACCGCGACTAGCACACGCCCCTAATAACGTATTGTGCGTAACTAAATCGGGCTGAACACCTTCATGCCTCATCTCGCCGAACAAACTCAGTAGCCCCTCCCAAGAATACCCACCACGAGCACATGAATTTAAGACAGTGTTATAGGTTAATATATTGGGCAAAACCCTTTCCTTCTTCATTTTCTCCAACAGTTCCAACGCAACGTCGTACTTGCCGTTCCTGCCATACGCATTTATGATAGCGGTGTAGGAAAGAACGGTCCTCGGCACACTATGCGTCGACATTTCGTCGAATACCTCAGCTGCCTTATCCAAAAGCCCTTCACGGCCGAGAATTCCAATGACTAAAGAGTATATGTGTTCGTTCGGCTTGCACCATAGCTGACGCTGCATGTACTTGAACAGGCGAAGCGACCGCTGCCAATCCCCACGCTGCGCAAACTCGCGGAACACGTGGCTGAAATCCGAAAGGGAAAGCTTGTTCTTGAACGTGTCGAGGCACCGCGCGATGCTGCCGCGTGGCGGGAGGGAAGAAAGCTTGTTGATTAAGGTCTCGACGTCGTAGGTGTATTTTCCCGGCGACACCGTGATTGAAGGGTTGCCCAGAATTACTTCCCTGGGCTTTGATTTGCAGACGACGGAGAAGCTCCGTCGGCGGTGGTTGTTCGATTGGCGGAGGAAGGTGGGCCGGGGTAAGGGTACGATGGCGTGGGTCAGAGGATGTGGTAAGAGGGTCAATTTGGTCATTTCGCCAGTATTCGAGCTTACTGAAGATGGCGATTTTAGGGGTTTAAACATTCGGCCGGGGAAGAAAGGGATAGAGATGAAGAAGGGCGACATGTGCCACTTTGGACTGAAGATAACATATGACATGAATGATCACATTTCGCTTTATTAATGGGCCATTATTGGGCTTAAGGCCCATTTGTTGCTGGCTGGGCTGAATTGAAAACCTGAGACTGAGCTAGAGTGGTGGCTATTGTGTTAATGAAGTTTTCTTTTGCCTTTCGCATGGTTAAATCAATCATCTGAAATTATTGATATATTTTATGTTATTCGCATGTCCTCATATATGATGTGCTTGTTCATGGGCGATGGATGAAGAAATTTTATTTCCAAATGTCGAAAGGGCAAAGAGCACTTGTTGTAATTCACACGATTCGAAAACAAAAAAGAAAAACATTCCACAAAGCAGCAATGGTTCTTCTGTTTGGGATGCACCAACCTCCGCACAGTGTATTTCTCACCATCTTTAGCTTATGCATTATATCATCTTTACCCTGTCACAATTCCATATATATATATATATGTGTGTGTGTATATCTAACTGCGAATCTACACCAAGGACAAGATCATGAACTCTTCAAAGATTGCCAATAAATTCCTTGAAAAATGGAAATAAAAAATGGATCTTGACATACCTGGGATCATCTGCGTAACATAGCCCTTCTTCGCCCAACGTAAATATCATACATCAACACTATTTACACGGCCCGCCCGAAGAGACTTGCGGGATTTCAGCCAAAGGGTTCTTTATAATCCCAACACCACCTCGAAAGCTGTATCTACGCCGTTCATCAGCATTCTTATTTCTCATGTTCTGAGCAGAAGTGACAGCCGATCGGTAACTAGATTCTGTTTTTCTCTTCAGCTTGGGGCCGCCCAAGAAGCTGCAGAACGCAGCACTACTGTTTCGAGACAGTTTCCCAGTCACTAGGGCTAAGTCGAAGGAAATCTCGTCGAGTGCAAGTTCGAGGCCGTGCACACGATTCTCAAGAGACTGCATGCTATTCTGCGAACTGCCGATGAATTTCTGGCAAGAAATTTTTATCCCGTGAGATGATTCGATGGGAAGTTTTGCGTAGAAATAGCTGGTAAAAAACAACTCAAGGGCAGCCATTGAGAGCCCAGTTTGAAGATTAGGTTAAGAGACAGATGGGGGAAAGAAAAAAAGCTCACCTGGAGAATATCTAACAAGCCAGATTGTTGATTCTCAATCTGAGAGAGTTGCTTACGAATCATAGACAGATCTTCGAACTCCCTCTGGCCTTCATCGCAAGGAGCTAAACTACCAAGGTGCTGTTTAGGAATCTGATCGGCATCGTTAAACAAGGATCTTCTGACCTCTGTCTTCTTCCTCGCAGTTCTCTCTTCTTCGTCATAACTCAGAGTACCATTTTCGATGATTACAGTTTCGGGGGTACGATTAGGCGCTGGTGCTATTTCGGGTTTTGAGTTGGCGGGCTTCTTACGATCTAATTTACGAAACATGGCAGGTTCGTTCTTCTTTTCTTGGATGGGGAGATGACTTCTCTTTCTAGCTGTGGAAAGAGGAGATGCATCGTTGTGGAGGGTATGAGCTTTCTTCCATGAAGCAATTGACGTTTCGTTTTCTGCAAGCATTCGTCGGGCTAATTGATAAATGATATATAGGGATGAACCAGAAAAATCGAAGAGTTAAGCCACGAATAAGTAAATCCATGAATCGCAAACCTTTCGATGAAGCTGCCTGCGATAACTCGTTGGATAGATCAGGAATCTCCCTCCAAGCCTCTATCATCTGATTCATCATCTCCCTCACATTCTTCACCTGATTAGCAAGAAATTTCCAGAAAAAGGAACCAAAAGATCAAGATTACAGGCATAAGATCATAGGAGTGTCCAACAGATTCTACACAGCTATATGCGGATAGTCAGAATACCATATAAAACCAAACTGAAATGCAAACCTTGTCGAATCTCTTTGCCTCGAAAGTCTTCAAGCAAGAAGATTTAAACTCCGACAGCATACTCTTGTCCTCACCCACCCCAAAGGCGGCCATTCTCCAAAGAGCCTCAGCCGTGGCCTTCCTCACGGCCCACTCTTCGCTTGCCAAAAACTCCATTAGACATCCAATTAAGCTTTTAGTAGCATTCCCAATCACTAACACGCCTTCGACGCCAACCACACTGCCCACAACCCCTAACGCAGCAGCTCTCCCTTTAAACCCTTCGTTCCTAACCAATCTCTCCAATTTCACCAGAATCCTCCTCAGCCCAGCCACGTCGGCGCTCGAAATAGCCGCCTTGTGCCTCGCCGCCGCCTCGATGATCCGATTCAAGCACAATGCCGCGCCGGACTGAGCGTTCGGATCTGGATCCGTGAAGAGCGCCTCGAAGAACGGTTTGGTGAGGGTGCTAAAGGGGTGGTGACCCGACGAGGCGAGATCGGCCACGGCCGACGCGGCGGTAGCGCGAACGCTGGAATCCTGGTCCCTGAGGCGGCGGAGGACGGCGGATACGAGCTTCTGCAGGTGGGGAGAGAGGAGGTGAGGCCCGTGGTGGCGGGAGAGGACGGAGACGAGGCGGATGCAGTGACGGCGGGCCGGGGATGTGTCCGACGAGTGTGTGGCCGCGATGGCGGAGGATATGAAGATGGGGATGGTGGTGGGCGTGAGGAGGGTGGCGGCGATTGTCTCGAGCTCCGCCGCGGCGGAGGACTGAGTATCTCTGTCCGATAGGCGTTGGAGGGCGGTGAGGATTCGCGTTTTCAGCTCCCTTGTGGATTGAGCGGCGGTGATTTGCTTGGCGGAGTTCGACATTGTTGTCATAGTGTTTGTGTTAGAAGAACTAAATCTGATCTACGGTGGTTATGGTGGTGGTGGCATTTATTAAGCTTGTAGTATATTTTCTTCCCTCTTTCTTTATTTATATATCTTTATATTTGCGTGTATCTATGTTAGTGTTACCTTATAGCATAGCATAGTTTATAAATGTATTATATATTCTATATACAGTATGTGAAATTATGGGGTGGGTGAGTTTGGTGGTGGTTTATTTAAGAGTATGAATAGTTCCTTTACCCGCCACGATTGATCCGTAAACAACAGAAAGTGAATAGGAATTGTAGTTTTTCGGAAATTTGTATATGAGATTATGTTAAACTAGCTACTATTGATTTCAATGAATCATAAGATTGGAAAATCATCAGATACAATCACTACAAATTTCATTGAATGCGATTTGAGACGTGGGGGCAAATAGATCGACAACATAAAGAATGTTTGGTCGACCGACAGGGTAAACAGGTAATTTTGTTATTTGATGCTAATTTTAGATCTCTATGAGGAGTTTCTTGGTTTCTATATCTGATAGCGATTGAGTTAATTATATGTAAATTACTATTCTGAGCTGTCTTTTGTTAACTACTCCATGTGCTTTCTTCCAAACTCCACGATTAAGAATTCGTAGAAATTACTAAATTTGGATTTAAAGATATGAATAATGATAGAGGTACAAAGACATTGGCGGTCCGAAGAGGATTTTATTTAAATTTATGAATCTCACGCCACAATCTAAAAAAAATAAATAAAGTACCGGTGAAATATATAATATGGGGTAAGTAAAGAGGGTGGCGGTTTGGCCATCAATTTATGATGTAATTTGATACATAATCTGCCGAATATAATATAGCAATAATAATCATCCGTCATCGTAATATTTTTTTTTTCCTTGCTTAGTTATTAACTTTTTCATAATAAGTAATTGTTTGCTTATAAGCATGCGCAATTGATTACATCAACTTTATTATTTGCTTCACTTTTAAAGTAACAAAATTTTTAAAGAGTTACTATTCACCGCCTCCTTTTTCCTAGTCACCGCCCCATAAAGGGCTGAAAAAAGACTTTTTTGCCCTTATGATATTTAAATTAATTTAAAAGAAAAAACTAACTAAATATATAATTTCGGTACGAAATACTGAAAACTACATACACAAATAAATTCGAACGATCGATCGATACGGAAAAAAAAATTTGATTTAACATTTTCGGACCGATCGATCGATATTTTCAGACCGATCGATAGATTTTAGGACCGATCGATCGATATTGTCGTAAAAATCATTCGTACGTATATGAATTAGCGAACACGGATCGAAATAGTTTGAAAAAAGTCCCAACCGAACCAAAATTTCGGCCGGCGCTTGGCACGACCGAACAACAATTTCGGCCGTTGGTTCGGTCGGTCCGAAAATGTTAAATCAAAATTTTTTTTTTTCCGTATCGATCGATCGTTCGAATTTATTTGTGTATGTAGTTTTCAGTATTTCGTACCGAAATTATATATTTAGTTAGTTTTTTCTTTTAAATTAATTTAAATATCATAAGGGCAAAAAAGTCTATTTTCAGCCCTTTAGGGGGCGGTGACTAGGAAAAAGGGGGCGGTGAATAGCAATCCAGATTTTTAAAGTAAGACAGTTCAAGAAACTTGTGGCAATTTGATTAAATCGTTTTTTTGATACTTTAACTTCTTGCTAAAGTAGCCATCATTTCTTTCTCAAGGTTATTAAAAGATCAAAATTTTTATACCATATCAATTCCTTGCTCTTGGAAAGGAATTAAATTCATGGATGGTAGTAATAACAAAATTTAATCAACCACTCAACATCCCATGTCCATACTCGAAAGTCGAAAGTTGTGATGAGCCTCACATGGGCTTTGTCATCTTCTCCAAAACAAAATCACAGTCATGAGTCATTATCTCAAGAAAAAAAAACAATAAATTAAAAATTTGATAACTAAAGAGCAACATTCTGGTTGAGCAATCCAACTCCGATGACAAATCTCATATCCCAAGTGTCAATTGTTTTTTTCACCAACCCTGTTACTTGCAATATAGGTCTTTTTTTTTTAAAAATAAATCCTTGGAAAACTTCTCTTTATATAACGAGGAGCGAGAACACCATATATAATATAACAATGTACTGTACCCCATATAAAACAATGGTTCTCCGGTGTATAAAGGGAAGTATGAGAATTGAGAATCTCTTATGGCACCAGAGAACTCCTTACATAACGTACTCATATGGAGCGTAGACAACCCTTTATATATTAATAACAATAATAAGAAGATTACCCTAAAACACGATCCATTTCTCAGATGACTTTCTTTTAGTAAAGATACACACACCCTTCTTTACAGACTTAAAATGCAACTTTGTGAAAACATAAAAGCCATTTCCCTAAATCATCCCACGTTTATTATACATATACATATGTATTACATACCAATTACATAGAAAACCCATATCAAACACTTGCTAAAAAAACATGCTAAAAAAACACAAAAAACTAACCACCCATGTAACTCGCCAGGCAAGACGCCGCCCTATGCTCGGCCGGCAAATTCCTCCACCACTGCGAAAAAGTCGACTCCTCCAAAAAAACGTCCCTCCCCATAATCCCGCCCTTCACCCACCCCAAAACCTCCTTCTCCAACCTCCCGACCCTCTCCCTAACCGATCCAAACGCCCCGACCCTACTAACCTCCTCAACCTCGGCCCAGAACGTACTCTCCGAGCCCGAGCCCGCCCGAGGCCCGACCCCCTCGGCGTGCTCGAGCCAGTTCTGGGCGTACCTGTACCTCTTGGGCCGGGCCTTAGCCATGTATGGCCCAGTATCCTCGTTCATCGAGTGCCTGTAGTAGTTGGCTATGTCGAGCGGCTCGACGAGCCGCCTGAATCGCGTGCCGAGCTCGACCCACTCCCGTCGGCCCTCGAACCCGTCGGGGAGCTCGTGGCGCCTCAGCATCTCGACGATCTCGTCCCATATTCCCGTGAGCTCTTGCCTGTTGAGGTTAGCGTCGAAGTCGGCGTTTTGTTTTTGGAGCTTGAAGGCGTCGTAGTAACCGATTTTTCGGAGCTCGCAGCTCGTCTGGTACTCTTGGATTGCCTTCAGGGCTTCCTTTATGCTTTCCTTGTTGGAATCCATTCGTTCTTGGTTCTTGAGCTTCTGCTGCTCGAGCTCCCCTGCCGCTCGGAGGCACAGCCTTGCCTGTGCGGTCTGAAGAAGTATTTCGCGACGTGCCTCTGATGTCGGTTACCGTTGGAAAAAAAGGGGGGAATGCCATTTTTGGTCCCCAATGCTTCGAGTATTATGGACGTGCCAGTTTTAGTCCTCAACGTTATAAATTTTATGCCGTTCTGGTCCCATCGAGGTTCATTTGACCGTTAGTTTTGACGAAATTTACAGGGCACGGCGACCGGGCCATTGTGGTCTTGGCCCGCGAAAAATTCGAGTTGACCCGATCCGGCCCGTAGTATTTGCTCGCCCGGCCCTTAAAATACATCCAAACTAACGGTTGAATTTACATCGGTGGATCAAAACGACATAAAATCAGTAACATTGACGACTTGGCATATCAGAACACGGGGGACGAAAAGAGCGGATACCCTAGACATTGTGGACCAAAAACGGCATTCCCAAGTCGAAATAAATTCAAATGAAGAAATACGTACGTACCAATCCAAGATCGTTGAGCACCGCCGCATCTTTAGATATGGCTTCAGCAGAAAGAGGGACGTCAACCAAATTCTCCAAATAAGTAACGTCTTGCATATCAAGGCTCTCCTGCAATTCCCCGTCGTAAGCGAGGTGTTCCTTCAACATCCCATGAACAAAGTCGGGATTTTGCTCGTCGGGCCCGAGCTGAAGGCAGTAGAACAACAGCTGAAGAACGGCGTCCGAGTTATTTAACACCATAAGCTTCCCATTGCCCGTGCAGAACACGAAAATCCCAAACGGCCTGTAAGGGCTGAGCTGTACAATGCTCGAAACTGTTTCCAACAGAAGATTCGTACATCCCTTGAGGCGACAAGCCTCGTGGCTAGAAACAGACATGGCGTTCCTCATCAGAGAAAGCAAGAAGTTCATCGCAACACTCGATTTTCCAATGGCTTCGTTTTGGTAGTAAGGGGATTTAGGGTTGAGAAAGTCGAGGATGTGTTTAAGGCCTTGTTCGAGGTGGGGGAGAGGGCTCAGCATTATACGAGGAACAACGTCGTGCTTCATTACGAAGTGGATGAAATTGCGGGCCCAATTTTCTCGCCTTAAGGCGTGGGAGAGGATGAGATTGCCGACGAGGGGAGAACCGAAGGTTACGCAGAAGGGAGGCGATTGATTTTCGTTGGATCTTACGAATTTTTCGAAGAACCAAATTGTTGTAAGGATGGCTATGGCGCCGCCTGAGGAGTGCCCAGTGAAGATAATCTGTTTCTTGTCCGAAATAGCCTTCTCCACCTGCAAATACACTTACACAGAAGTAATGATAAGAAATCACCTAATTCTTCACAGGGCGAAATTCCCCAAATTTTTCAAGACGAAATTCAACAAGTTACAGAACAACACTGTTAAATTAGGGCTGAGGTACCTCGATTGCAAGGGACGATTTGGCCAAGAGCTCATGAAATCTCCTGCTAAAAGCTTCGTTAACCAAGGCTATCTCTTCGCTGCCGACGCACTTCATGGACGGAAACACAGAAACGTCGATCTTCGTCTCGGCGAAGGGCTTCTTGCCGTAATACAGTTCGTCCACGGACCAAGAACTTGGGAAAGCGAAGAACGCCTCGGCAGAGCTACGATTCTTCTCATGAACGTAAAGCTTCGAAGGGTACTTTTCGTGGGCTTTCAGGGATAATTTGCAGGCTTTTTGAATGGTGCCTTCTCTTAATCCTATGTACTCCCCAAGCCTTAAATCGCCAGCCATCTGAGCTGCTATGTAATGAAGAGCTTGAGAATTGGTTGGCGATCGATGTTCTTATGGAACTCATTTTCTGCAAAGATTGTAGCTTTATGGGGAAAGAGATAAGAGGCTGCTGCTTGGGAATTTCTTGTGTGCTTCGTTGCTGACTTGGCTGTGGAAATAGAAAAGCGGACATGGATATTTTTTTGCATTATATTTATATTAATTGAGAAATATAAAGTACAGCGAAAATAGAAAAAATATGGGCTTTTAAGCTTGTAAGAATCCAAAGATGTAAACTTTGATAATGTGGGGTCCGCATATCTTTAACGAGAAAATATAGGCCCATATTAACGTGTCCAATAAACTAAATACTGTAAGTTATTCGAAATAAAGAGTCTGTAAGCTTTTATTTGAAGATTAACGAATTATTAGACACGTGTCATATGTTATATACGTCGACAGTGAGTAAAATGGCAGGTGGACAAAGACACACGTATTATAAATTAAATCTGCGATCTAATAACTAATTCTTGCACGATCATTATTCTCGAATGCTCAGTCACGAAGGAAATATGAAAAATGAATATATTACTAATTACGTCTCAGGTTAATTAATGATTAATAAATAATCAGTAAGCATAACAGTTTATGGCTTATGCTAAGAATAATGAACTTCAATATATATTACGACAGTCCACGTTCGTCTAGTGGATAATAAATGTGCTACGTTATATATTTCGTCAGTTTTATTAGATATTCTACGTTAACCATGTCATGTATAGTAATTACGAAAATTATAGTAATTGTATCCCAAAAAAGAATTAAGGCAATGGGTCAATATAAATTAAATTATAACATAATATTATAAAGGAAGGAATAGAGAATTTTCCAATTTTCCCCGAAAGGAGCTCATTCATATTCGAAGTGCGAAACCGATCTGTAGGCAAATAAGACCATCTCTCTCTCTCTCTCTCTCTCTCTCTCTCTTGGCAGCTCATTGAATCCATCTGTTGTTTGTCACCTTTCTCTCGTATGCTATATATAGGTGTTGGTCGCAAAGCTACGCGTCGATGATCTAAAACCTTTCGCTGCCTTTATTATATCGCTTTAATGTTTTTGGCAGTTTATCTAGATATACAGGAAAGGAGAAATTCGCTACTGTGTTTGGGTTCGTTCTCTATTGCTTTTATAATGTTCGGAAGTTGTTGATTGAGCTTTCATCGGCGTATTTTTTCAGTTCATCGTGAAGGTAGTAGGTACTGAAGAACGCAATATGAAAAGGTGCAATCTTGACCTGCTATTTTCAGTTAGTCGGCGGAGATCGATTAGAATCCTGATTGTGTTAGGGTTTTTGTACGTGATTCTGGTGAGCTTCGAAGTCCCTTTCGTGTTTAGAAATTTGCTGAGTTCGGTTTCTGATGACAATTCGTTCCGCCGTGGTGGTAGTAATACTGCCCTTGTGAACGGCGATCATTTCTTGCTCGAGATTGAGGAGAATTCAGATAGAAACGATGCCCCTTTTCGCCCCTTTGATAACCCACTTCAATCAGCTGCTAAATCAGTCAAAAGGTCAGGTCGCTCGCCTCTTTCCAACTTGAATTTCACTGCCAGCATTGGAAATTTGATTTTCGGAAGTGGGATTTCAAAGTCTGCAAATGAAGCTATCGAACTTGGCAGAAAGCTCTGGCAAGACCTCGAATCGATCAGTAAAAATCAAACTGATAAGGGGGTTAGTGTTCTTAGCAGTGGTCCCAGTGTTAAAAGTAACAAGTCCGAGATATGCCCCCATTCTATATCAGTTGCTGGTCATGAATTTTCCAAGAATGGTCGAATTTTGCTGTTGTCTTGTGGGTTGACGTTGGGTTCGCATGTCACAATAGTCGGAAAGCCAAGGGTGGCCCACGCCGAGACCGAGACAAAGATTTCGTTGCTGCAAGAAGGACAGTATGTGATGGTTTCGCAGTTTATGATGGAGTTGCAGGGCTTGAAGACCGTCGAAGGTGAAGATCCACCAAGGATTTTTCATTTTAATCCTAGGTTGAAAGGGGATTGGAGTGGAAAGCCTGTTATTGAGATGAACACTTGTTATAGGATGCAGTGGGGAATGCCACAGAGATGCGAAGGTTGGAAATCTCAGGCTGATGAGGAGACTGGTGAGTGGAGTCCAAACTCTGTTATTATCTCTTGGTTTTGTATGCTTCTACTCGTGAAACAATGTTATGTAGATTTGACGACTCGGTTTTAGCATGGGATTCTTTAAATTCTCATTATTAATTTGCGAAATAGGTCTGGCTTTACTAATCCAATAATGTGTGCTGTGGTTCCCTTAAGCCAGTAGAACTATGAAGATGGCAGTTTTCTTTCACATTAAAGAGCCTTTCAAATTTGTGAGATTTGGAAGGATATATATCTATATTGTTACCACATTTACTATATTACATGTTAAGCATGATGCTTAATGTTTTCTATTCTTGGTTAATCATAAACACTGCACCGAAATTCATGAGCCCTTTTCGTTTCTACTTTCTGTAGTTGACGATTTGGTGAAGTGCGAAAAGTGGATAAGGGACGATGATAATGGGTCAGAGAAATCTAAGGCATCATGGTGGGTAAATAGGCTAATAGGAAGAACGAAACTAGTCTCCATCGATTGGCCATTTCCTTTCTCAGAGGGGAAGTTGTTTGTGCTTACTCTGAGCGCTGGCTTGGAGGGTTACCATATCAACATCGATGGCAGGCATATCACCTCATTCCCTTATCGCACAGTGAGTGTTTAACCATAATACTTCTTTAGTCGCATCGAATGCTGTTTAAGTAATTTTTTCGACGATCGTGTCCCTAACTTGACAGGGTTTTGCACTCGAGGACGCCACTGGTTTATTCCTCAACGGTGACGTTGATATCCATTCGATTGTCGCTGGTTCGTTGCCTACGGCACACCCGAGCTTTGCTCCTCAGAAGCACCTCGACTTGTCTGAAAAATGGAAAGCTCCTCCGATTTCAGACAAACCAGTCGAACTCTTTATAGGTATCCTCTCGGCTGGAAATCATTTCGCCGAACGAATGGCTGTTAGGAAATCTTGGATGCAACATAGGCTGGTCAAATCTTCTGACGTCATCGCTCGTTTTTTCGTTGCCCTGGTGAGTTGTAAGGTTCTGATTATTTACATTTATAGTAATTCAAGAACGTCGAAAGCTAACGTTTACGGCTGATTTTCTTTCAACAGCACGCGCGAAAGGAAGTGAACGTTGAGGTGAAGAGAGAAGCTGAATTCTTCGGTGACATTGTTATCGTACCGTACATGGACAATTACGACCTTGTCGTCCTAAAAACCGTTGCCATATGTGAATTCGGGGTGAGTATTGAGCACTAATTGCGCTCTATTCCATATTGAATGGGTTTACTTATTGGCATATGATGTGTTCCCAGGTTCGCACAGTATCAGCAAAATACATCATGAAAGGCGACGACGATACATTCGTGAGAGTAGATGCAGTAATCAACGAAGCAGAGGAAGTCCCAGAAAACAAGAGCTTGTATATCGGAAACATAAATTACTACCACAAGCCCCTTCGTAGCGGTAAATGGGCTGTTACCTTTGAGGTACTAACTTCATCTACGCCACACCATTAACCTAATAACAGTGGTTCATTTCATCTGCGTTGAGTTTGAAAAAACCTTCCGTTTTTTGCGTAATTGTTTGGTTAAGGAATGGCCCGAGGAAGTATATCCACCGTATGCAAATGGGCCGGGATACATCATCTCGAACGACATCGCAAGATTCATCATTTCTGACTTTGAGAAACACAGATTGAGGGTAAGTGATCAAATCCCATAAACTTACTTTCTCTCAACCTTACGATATTTTTTGATGAAATCTTGGTTTTTCGGTGATGACGATGGCTCAGCTGTTTAAGATGGAAGATGTCAGCGTGGGAATGTGGGTCGAGAAATTCAACAGCTCGAAACCCGTCGAGTACGTCCACAGTTTGAAATTCTGCCAATTCGGATGCATAGAAGGCTACATAACTGCTCATTATCAGTCTCCGAGGCAGATGATTTGCCTATGGAATAAACTCAGACAACTTGGGAGGCCTTCTTGCTGCAACATGAGATAACACTTCGGCGAAACTCTTTGATCAGACAATCTTAGGACCTCTCTGGCGATGACGAGAATGATTTTTGCAGATGAAATTAGCTAGTCAAGTGCTGTAAATCTTTAATGGTCTAGATACTTTGTGAATTTACCCTTCTAAATTTGATCTATGAAATCCTTTTGCTCTCATTTCTTATGAAGAATGTTACATTACAAGGACAAAAAAACAGAGTCACACATCATCCATCAGGGCCGAACCAAGTACAGAACCGAAATCAAGATCAAGAAAATCCACCCCAAGCCTCCCGAGAGATAACGGTTTGAGCCCGAGCGAGGCGGGCTCGGGCCACGGGTTGCGGGGCCCGAGCCACTATCCTTAGCACAAGCATAGTTGCAGCGGCTAGGGCGAACTATCCTATAAACCCCACTGTTGGTAAGAAGGTAAACATCTCTACTGTTATCTTCTCCAAAGGAGAATATGTAGCTCAGGGCGGGCCCCGATTTGGGAGTGTAAGTGCAGTTCAGAGGAGAATCTCGGGCGCACGTAAATGGAAGCTTTTCGCTCGTAAAATTCCCGCTATTCACAGGATTTTCTACGCCTGTCCATATCGAGCCTGCGTATAGATCTGCATAAATGTACCTGCAAATTTTTTAACCAAGATTTTAGGATGTTTTCAAGTTCGGGAAAAAATGCAGTTTTTAAGCGTAAGGTAAGAAGATACGTTTTCTTTACCTTCCATACATGCAAGGATCAGACGAAGATCTGTAAAAGTAGCCGCCAGTTATTGAAGCTGAGCCTTCGTTTGTGTTGATATCTGAATGATTATATCCCATGACGGGAAATATCGCATTTATCGAGCTCGGCGAAGTATTGAAGCTTCCCAAAGATTTCGGCGGGTTGTAAACGTAAGGCCCTTCGTAAACACGCCAGCCGTAATTCCCAGCTTTGCTGATCAGATTCACTTCTTCGTAAGCATCCTAACAGATGTCATCAGTTAACAGCAGATTTCTTAAACTCAACAACAGCAGATTTAGACAGAAATTGCGAAAAAAGTTTCTTACGTACTTGTCCAACATCCGCGCACAGAAAGTACTCGGGCCTCGCCGAATCGAAGCTGCACCTCCATGGATTTCGTAACCCTAAAGCCCAAATCTCCTTCTGCAAATCTTTATCGACTGTGTACGCATTGTCCTTTGGTATCGAATAGTTTCCCCATAGATTAAGCTGACTGATATCAGCCCCGCCTTAAAAGAAACGACGATAGCTTACCATGAGCGTCTCCGTGCAAAGATTGTAATAATAATAATACCAATCAGTCGAACAAAAACTCACTCGGGATATTATCGACGTCGAGCCTTATAATCTTCCCCAGCAAAGACTTCTTATTCTGGGCAAAATTGTAAGGATCTCCTGCCCCTCCGCCGTCCCCCATCATGAAGTACAAATAACCGTCTTTTGGCCCGAAGAGAATCTGCCCCCCATGGTGCAGAGTAAAAGGAAGTCCCATGGTGAATATCCTTCTAACTTCCGAAGGATTAGCCCTCGTCGCCTTTTTCCGAACAGAAAAAGAACCCATTTTTACTACATTTTCACGACATGGGAAAGAGTTAAACGTTAGAGATAGATAACATACCGAGGAAGGATCAGAAGAAGCAGTGCCATTCACAGTGTACTCTGCAACAACACTGTTGTACTGACAAGGCTGAGCTCCGTTGTCTGGGCTGAGCTTCGAAGGATCGCAGTTTACGTCTGAGTTGCAAGCGCATCTTCCACCACAGTTGGGAGACTTCGCCTTGTCGCAGTTGAAGGAGACGAAGAATCGCCCGTTTTTCAAGAAATTGGGATGGAAAGCGAGCCCTAACATTCCAAACTCTGCATCGAAGTAAACCTCGTCGCTAAGGTCTAAAAATGGGCTCGATTCGTCGAGCTGTAACGAACCGCCCGAGCCCACCTCGGGGATGGTGGCTAGCCATATCTTGCCTTGCTGGCTAGCAAAGAAGGCTCTGTTCGAACCGTCTGGGTGAGGAGCCATGTTTAGGTAAGAACCGTTGCCTAGTTTTTCTAAGCACATGCCGCTCGGCGGCGGCGGGCTGCTTTGGGTTAGGGTTTCGTTTAGGGTTATGGGTTGACCCGCGAAGCATATGGATCCACCGTCGGGCGACCCGCCGAGGCTGTTGCAGAAATCGGATTTCGACGGCCATAGATCGGCTAGCTTTGTGGTGTTAGAACGAGGCTGGGATTTCGAAGAAGAGGCGAAAGGCGAGCCTACGATGGAGACGTTTTGGCAGTTGTTCCATACTTGGGAACAGAAGCTCGACTGAGTGGAATTGCAGAGGATGGGAATTTGTTGTCGATGAATTGGATCGTTGACTCTGTAAAGATCAGCTGAGAATCGATCGCATTTCTGCAGATAAAGGAACCATCTTCTTATCATCAATGTGAGCAAAAAAAAAAGCACGAAATTTTGCAGGTGTTTTACCGAGCAAAGGATCGATTTGACGGAGGAAGCACAATTTGGATCTGGGATGTTCATGGATTCGAAGTTCTTCCTCAGAAGAGAATCGTCCGTGGCGTTGCAGCAAGAGGTGCCATCGTAGGGGCAGAATCTGAGCTGAGGATTTGGGGTAAATGGCGCCGCTGAAATTTCAGAGAAATAAGCAGCAAAGAATTGAAAACGTTGAACTCACAACTGCGTTGAAGAAACTATTGCACTTACTTGAATCTGTACAGAGAGGAATTGCAGAGCAAGAGCCATGGAGGTTTAGGAAGACGAAGGCGACAACAAACGCAGCATTGTAAGACATTCTCATGGGGGCATAAAACAGCCCTTTGACAAGAACTTCCAAGCAAGAATCTAAGGAGATTCGGACAAGTACAAATGCGACCCTACTACTCCCTCGACCTTCTTTCTAATCATTGAATGTTACTGCACAATCTTTGCCCAAAAAGTGGAGTGCACCAAGCAAGTTTACATGTACTGATACTTGATTATTTCTTTCTTGCCTTTCATGTCATTTTCTCGAAAGTCAAACTTCGACATATGGGTGTTTCTTAATCAATGTAAACGCAAGAAGGATGCCATTGCAAGCTGGGAGTCTACGTGATTGCTTTAATTAAATTAGCAAGTGGGGAAAAAAAATTAGGGATGGGTGGTTGAGTTGATGAGATATGATGAGAACTATATAAGTAATCTAAATTGCACACTGCGTCATCTGTGTGCCACATAATAGATAAATCATTAATTATTAAAAGGGTAAATGTAACAATATGAAAGGTAGTGGATGATTTTTTAATTTTTTATTATGTTAAATATTAATTTGAGAAAAATTCTGATTGAATACACAAAATTGAGCGATTTTTAACTTTACTGATCGTTAATATAAGAGTATAAGATATTATATTCGTTCATACTATCCTGTCCAGACCGGCGTGTGATTGTGTTCGCATTTATACCTCCACGCACCGTCCTCTGCATGTTCTATTTGGGGTCCATCTAAATTTGCCTAAACGATATACATAATAATCATAAATGCAAATATTGGGCTCGTCTTTCCTTCTATGGAGATCACACAGTTGGCCTTCAAGGCAATCAAAGATTTTGTCTGAAATGTAGCATCTTCACATTCGTTTAAATTACAAAGATTTTGAAAAATGTTAGAAACAGACGGGAATAATTCTGAACTCAACAGCTCAACAGAGACAGCAAATGACGAGGGAGATCACGCGCCTTGATCCAATCAGAGTCAAAAGGATCGAGTCCAAGAACTTTCGATAAAAAGTCCACCAAATTCCTAAAATCACAAAATCTCCCCCATCAATTAATTCAGCTTTCTCAACCATCAAGAGCACCAAGCGCTTTCATATCCTCTAAGAAAGCCATGTAAGACTCATCGATACTCTGCGGCTTCTGTGCAGAAGATGATGAAGGCCCAGTAGATTTTTGCTGAACTGCTGGCGCAGAAACTATGGCGCGGTTAGAGCCAATAGCTGTTGGTGATGATGACGTCTTTGGCTTCGGTTTTGATTTGGCAGTTTCTCGCCGTACACGTACAGATGCAGGAACCTAAATGAAAATCAAGAAAAGTGACATATTTAGCACGCATGCAATTGTGACTTCTTATGGCATGAGCAAATGTATCTATGTATAAGAGTCACCATTCAACTAAATAAGAGCATATGCTAAACATGCTAGGAGAAGGTAAAACTGCATAACTGACCATGGATGTAAGCTCTGGGTTATGCTGTGCTAAAGGCCTCTTTACAACAGTCGAAGCAGCTGATTTGACGTATGACGGCTTCTGAGGAACGAATGGTCGAGCGCTGAAGTCGTCGTATGGAAGAGGTGGTGGGCCCGGCGGAAGTGGGGGTCTCATCATGGGTGGAGGTCCATAAGGTGGTGGCATTTGGTACATCAGCGGAGCCATTGCCCCTGATGGGATGTGTTGCCCTGATATTCCAGGGGAAGGGTTTGGTGGGAATACATCTGCTCGGGGCGGCGGAGGTGGAGGGAATGGAAACGGAGCGAATATCTCGGGTCGCATGTTAGGAGCCAATGAAGGTACGGGAATTGGTGGTGGTGGTGGAGGCGGGGGCAGTTGTAGTGAAGCTCTTTCAACATCTTTGGAATCTGACGAAGATTTTGCTTCAGATATGGAAGAAGATCCTTGAGGCTGCTGATCGACTGAGGCGGTGGGCATCATTGGTGGTGGAGGTGGTGGCGGAGGAAGCATACTTGGCATCTGAAATATGATCAGCACATAATCGTATAAGAAAAGATAAAGCATGATGGATCAGTTCCACCGTGATACCACCAAGTGATTAAAAAATTTATTCATCTATTCCCCATGCCCAGCTAGGGAGATTATCGAGTACCACATTAGCTTCACTCAGTTGATATGATGTTCAAATCATAGAAGGATACCAACTTTACCTGATTTAGTTTCCTGGACGCGGAATCGTCAGAGTTTACAGGCTGCTCAATACCATAAGTAACGGATGGAGGTGGCTGAGCAGATTGATGGATGGGCGGCGGCGGAGGAGGAGGAAGTTGGGACTGCATGGGGAGAAGTTCTTTCGGTGGGGGTCCAGGTGGCGGCGGTGGAGTTGGAAAGGGAGTAGAAATACCTGCCATTGACGGGTTTGGTGGCAATGAGGATGGCGGTGGGGGTGGGGGTGGTGGCAACGGAAAAGACGCTGGGATAGAGCCATCTATGGGTTCCATGCCAGCACCGGGCAAAGGAGGTGGTGGGGGAGGTGGTAAAGGAGGAGGAAAGTCCACATTTTCTGCTTCTGAGGTTGATGACGATGCTTGATTACTCGTCGATGCTTCTGATAGAGGGGCCCTGGGACCTACATAGCAAGAAAAATAAGAAGATAATGATAAAAGAAACATAAATAAATATATGAGGAAGACTGGTAGAACGAACCATCACTCACCAATGGAAGACTTAAACATTGGCAGTTTTCCAGGTGGTGGAGCTCCAGAGGGATTCAATGTTGGATGATAATAGACCGAGTCCTGCATTCACATGTTACTGAATGTGGGTTCAAGTGATCAGCCGGAGAGTCTAGCGTTGTATAGTATCAAATTTTGCATAACTTACTTCAGGTCTGGGGTGTTTGGATCTTTCATCCTCTTCTCCAGTTGTTCGCTGTCGTACAGATCCCAAATGACTGAAAAGAGGGTGCAAACCAGAACTTGACTAAAAAACTTTCGATAAGAATGTCCTAAAACGATGGTCAAAACTCAAAAAGTAAGACAGCTGAAACACTTCTAACCTGAACATAACTGGTGCTTCACCTTTTTCTTTCATCTTGTCTTCGTATTCCTGTACATGAATTTAAGTGGTCAATCAGTTAGACCTTACAAGAATAACCTTCACATATCTCAAAAATTTATACATGCAAATAGTCACGAAATGTCAACCACAGTTTTATTTGAATATTTGCAAGAACCTTGGATGCATGAAGTTTTTTCAACCAATCAAGTAGAAATGTTGAATGAAAACCAACGGAAATTTAATAATATATGCACAATCAAAGACGGATACTTCCGTGCAGTCTAAAATAAAAGTGCGATCACACCAAGTACAGAACCTCAAAGCTCCCGTAATGCCAATGCCATATGGGTTCATATGGCAATGGCATATGCAACATTTTGACAGCTAGACCTTCCCAGATTCATCGATCACAATAGAGGTACTCCGACAACTTACAACCGAAATAACTGAAAGAAATATCAGAATCACCTTTCTTTTCTTTAGGACGAGATTTAGAGTATCCTCCAATTGTCTTTTTTTGTGTTTTCTAGCTTTATCCAAAGCACCATCAGCCTCTGCAAATATTTATATAATTAGAACATAAACTCGCCAACTAACAAAACAAGACGACTATAAACAACAAGAAGATCGATCAGTTAGCCTCTCACTAGATCTTTTCCATCACAAAACAGGAAAACGAAAAAAAATGAACGAGCGGACAACTATCACAGACAAGGAATCACAGTGCTCAAACATCAGAGGTCAAAAGAGTAATGTCTTTATTCGTAAGTCATACTTACTCATTGTCTCCAGCTTTTCTATTTGATCTTTCAACGTCTCTGGATCCTTTTTCAGTATTCCAACTTCCCTAACCTTCTTCCGCTCTTTTTTATTCTGAAAAATAGAAGCGGACAAAACTTATTGGTGCACAATTCATGTCTCACTCAGTTATATCGGCTGTAAAAAACTACTATTTGCAAGTTATACTCAGCGCAAGTTACATGATCAACAAAAAGTCCCACACAGAACCATATCAACATAAAACAACCCACTCGAATTTCTGCATATCTCTAGACAGCAACCGTCTTCAGAAAATCGCAACCTAACAAACAAGCTCAACGATCCACATTCGCTAAGGTCACACTCGTCAAATTCAATACTTGGAGCTTACAGGAGATGAAAAGTCACAGACCCAAGGAAATCATTTCGGAAACTAAAAGCACCGACAATCCGAACGTATTACTTCGACAAACACATCAGCTCCTGCACAACACACGAAGAACTCGAACGATTAAATCAATAAGTAACCTACCCTCTTCAATTCCTTCTTTCGAATCTCTTTCCGATAAGCATCGGTAGGGTTCATGGTCTTTCCTCCTTTCGTTGTCTTCACCATCGTGCCTCCTTCGCAAAGTAAACCCTCCCTCTACGGGTTTATCTGAACACGAGATTCCAGACAGCGTTGATTAATCGTATCCACTCTTGGCGAACAAAAACCTCTCACGAAAATTTGAGGATGACGAGAAATGAAGACTTGAGGTGATCAATCTTAGGGATTTGGTACGGTATTGGGACTGGGCTGATATAAAATGGTCCTTAATTCAGATATAAACCGAAACCTTTTGACCCATTGATCACTTCAGGCCCAATATAAGCCCATAAAGCTTTTTTCTTTCTTTTTTTTTTCCATAAAGCTTAGAGTTAATAAGAAAATGACAACGGTGTCCCTGACGAGATTATGTGGGACCCATTAAATGACCTGAAACCAATTTAAGAGGAAAAACACAGAAAGAGAAGAGCTATTGATTGCTTCGTAGCAATTGAAAATGGGGGTTGATTACTACAACATCCTCAAAGTGAATCGAAATGCGAGTGAAGACGACCTCAAGAAGGCGTATCGTCGGCTCGCGATGATTTGGCATCCCGATAAGAACGCGAGCAACAAGGTGGAAGCGGAGGCCAAATTCAAGCAAATCTCGGAAGCTTACGACGTTTTGAGCGATCCTCAGAAGCGCCAGATCTACGATCTCTACGGCGAGGAAGGCCTCAAATCTTTTCCAGCAGCGCACGCGCAGGGTAATCATTATTCTCAGCGTCGATCAAACGACCATCGACAGGGTTTTCCGAGCTATTATAGCTACGGTCGGCACAATCAGCAACATCCGAACCCTAATTTCAGATTCAATCCGCGCAATGCCGACGATGTATATGCGGAGTTTTTTGGGGAGAACGGTGCTGGCGGCGGTAGTAGTAGCAATGGTGGCGGTGGTGGTGATGGTGGTAGTAGTAGGAAGGAAGGGTTTTTTAGGACTAATACTGGGGCTAGTGGTGTTTTGAAGAAGGCAACCCCCCCGTCGAAAACGTGCTAAAGTGTAGCTTGGAGGATTTGTACAAGGGTACGACTAAGAAGATGAAGATTTTCTAGGAATGTTCTTGATTCTCATGGGTACGGATTTTCTGGCCTTCTCTGTGATCATGTTGTTTTTTGGTTTTCTGTGATTGAGTTGGGAACATTGTGACGAAAGAATTATACTTCTCACACGGATGTCGTTTCCTTGTTCCATTGAAAAGGCATTTGAATGCATTTAGCAACTATTTTGTCGGGGATACTTTCGCATGTTTGACCCTATTCTAAACAAGGAATCTGATCCATTGTTGTCGCATAATGTCAACCAATATGTGTAACTTGCTTTTTGCTTAATCACGTTAGAGCTGGAGCTTAGAGTTTGCCATATTCTTACACACGGTGAATTCTCTGTTGTCACTTGCATGCTGCTTACGGTGCCATTTGATTTGGCTATGATATTTCTTCCTGATATTTACTTACATGTCCAAACTACAAATTTCTGTCTGCTTAAGTAATTTGTAGTTCTGTAAAGATTATATTTGCGTTCTCAAAACATTCTTCTGTTTACCTAATATGCATAATGCGATAAAATTGTATGCACGTGATACTTCTCCTACCTATTGTGACGCATAAGTTACGAATCCGCGCTTACTGCTGGAAGCGCTAAGCTCTCATCCAATTACCGTGGTACCATACCGTGGTACCATTCCGTGAGATAATGTAGTACCGTACGTAGTTATCTGTAGTACATTTTCCGTACCATTTGCTTGACTATCGCAATATTACCAAAAAACCTGTCAACACCCACGGACCCCCTACCCAAAACTTGTAGTACCAATATACGTATTCTTGTAGTACCAATATATATATATATTCGTGGTACCATACCGTGGTACCATTCCGTGAGCTAGTGTAGTACTAAAAGGTAATAACGCTATGTGTGTCGTAAATAACACATTCTGTAGTCAACCAATGGATCGGGGGAAATATAACGAATGTCGCAACGACACTAAAAACGGATGAAAACTACATAAATCTCGGCGTTATTGACTCAATGAGGTAAAATAGACCTCGATTTCTCATGGGTACCTCGAATTTATACCGAAGACTTGCAATTTATGTCGACATCTAGATTCGATTTACCATTATTTTTCGAATTTGCACCCTAATTAGACAAGCAAATTCTACCTCGTGCATCGTCAATATCATAATGAATCCAACATTACATGTCGAATCGATTGGATTGGTCAATCGGATTTTTTTGTTTTCGATTCAGTGTAAGAAAAATTAGTTTGAAAAAAATTCTGTTGATAACGTTTTGCAGTAGCAAAATAACACAATGTTGTTGAAAAATAACGTATCTGTTTTGTATAGTACCACTATGCTGTAACTAGATAACACACAATGAAGTAAAAGTGACGCTTCATATAAGACTAAAAAGCACGTCGTACTTTCGCTGGAAAAAAAAAGAGCAAAGGGTATTTTCGTCAAATTCTATTTTTGGGTCCTTTACTCAGATTTTTACTATTATTATTCATTATCATTTACTTAATTGCGTGTATTTTTTAGCTTGTGTATTGTAATTTTTATTTTTTAGTAATTATTTATGTTACCCGCTTTTAGGTGTACTTTTTATCAATTTATAAAAAACTTATGCATTTTTTCAATCGAACTAAAATAATAGTGTGGTCTAATATGTAATATGACACAATATGTCATTAATATAGAAAATTGTAAAAGTTGATGTGGAAGAGAATATTCTAAGAATATTCTTTTGAGTTTGAGAATGAGTTTATTGGTTGGAGTTGAATTACTGTTTGATGTGACATTTACTGCAAAATGGGTTTATAAATGGAGCTGATAATGCTTGAGAGACAATCGAAGAAATCGCACCTCGAATATCTCCTGGCCACGTTTCGGAAGAGGTCACTTATACCAAGGAAAGAGTGCGACCCTATTCAGGAGCGAGCTGTGAAGAAGGTTATGTATGATCTTGAATGGATGCTTGAGAAACACGATGGAATGAAGGCGCACTGTGGAGACCACCCAAACGACAAAGTGAACCAGGAGAACTTGGCATCCTTCCAAAAATCTATCCGTATTTGTAAGATCCGAAAATTTAATTACGGGACTTACGGTATAATTAAGGGTGGAAATAATTAATTAGGGACATCGCTGAGCTAATTACGTTAAGACGCTAGGATTATGGGTGAAAGTATTATTTCTGACGAATGATTTGAAGTCGATGTGCGATACAATGTTTTTATATTCTTATGCCCTTAAGTGACTTACGTGTCTATATGATTACATGTTACGTGATTTATAATTTTTATAAGTGGATTATGGCTTATGTGATGATGGTGGAACTTAGAAGAAAATTAGCTAATATTTATATATAGTGTGGACTGATTCGGTCGATTGGAATTAAGAACCTAGAGTCGATGCATTCCATACATATAAATTACCGAAATTGCTGAGTCGTACAAAATATTAATTTATTTGATGTATCAACCAAGTTTCGGGCGATTTCGTGCACCAATTAGGCAAATTTTATGTGTCAATTTAATTAGAATCGGTCGATTGTGACATGGAATTTACACAAGGGAAGAATCGGGCGATTCCTTTAGACAAATCCTAGAGAAACAAGTTTCGGGCGATACAAGGTCTAAGGCGTATATGTATGTGTGACTTTCGCCGAGTAAAATTGATATCAAATGATTAATAGTTGTAAGGAGTAAAATCGGGCGACACATGCAAACCAATTCAACCAATCACAATCTAGATAGAGTGAATAATTTAAAGACACGTAAGAATCCTTCACTTGGGGAGGAAAAAGTGCGAGCTTAGTCAACAAGTTGTCCCATCAACTCCCATACTCCTAAGTTAGGTCTGGCTTATCTAGTTAATAAATTAAACGATGACTAAAAAATTCATAGAAGGGGTAAACCAAGAAGAAACTATCACAAACCCAAAAATAAGGAAGGAGATGAAACTGAGAAAGGAAGAGAACGAGAGGAGCCTTAAGAAGTTCAATACAAGCAAGGAGCTCACGTTTGGTAAGCTATTTCTAACCCTTATGACCCAACTTAGGGATTTGGTAATTTCAGCCTTAAGGAATCATGAAAACCTAAGAATTTAGGGTGTAAGAAAGAGGATAAAAGCCCTAGTTTGAAGTGTAGATTCGAACCAAGAAAATTATAATATATATATATGTAAGGCATGTCATAGGATTTATAATCTTACTATTGGTTGGAACCAATGAATTTAGAACGATGGAAACCCTAGAAATTCGAAGTTCTGGGTAGGAGTGTTCAAAAAAATTAAGTGTCGAGTAGGATGGATTTTTTTTCTAGATTTGAAGAAGTTTCGATCGAATGAGATTAGTCACGTGAGCTTTCGAGCAATTGGCAGACTTAGGTAAAACCCGGCAATTTTAATTTAAGCAGTGTAACTTTCGATCGAAAGTGAATCACAAGGTTAGCCAATCGGACGATTACATTGAGGCGTAGGACTTTCGCTGTGATACGTAAATCTATTTAGAAATCGGCCGACAAATGCATCTAATTATTAAATAAGACTAAGTAAGGTTTCAATAGAAGACCAATCGGGCGATTCTTGGGATTTCGTACACCTCCAATCGGGCGAAAGTAGTAAATGAAAAATTCAGTCAACGTATACACTAATAGAATCAAGTTAATCACAATTCACGTGGGTCATCGAGTAACTACAGTTTGGTGTAATATATATATATATATATATTCATACAACTAGAAGGTAATGATTACATAGAGTAATAAAATATATTATTAGTTGGAGGGCATTTGGGATGTTTATATCAATATTATTCTTTTGGTAATGGAGGCATCATGGGACAGCTATACCACGAGAGTTTCTAGGTAAAATGAATATAATATTAGGGGGACATGATTGCTTTTGGAACCATTTGCTAATAGAGATGGCTTTTGACCGAGTCTAAGAAAGCAAAGTAAAATTGAATATCAAGGAGTTCGATCGAAAGTGGGAATTTCAAGACATGGTATCGGGCGAAACCCTTTCTCGGCGAAAGTGATGTATATATATATGTAAATAATGAACCGATTTTGACCATTTTATGAATTCACTTTCGATCAAATCAGCCCTTATAGAGAAGACAACCTTCGACCAAACTCATGTATCGGGCGACAATGTGTTTCGCCGAGGCTTGCTATCTAATTTATGACTGACTTGATTTTTGACTATTATATGAGTTTCGGGCGAAACCAACATGTGATAGTTAATAATCAAAATTGGAATTTAGAACCAACGAGTTTCGACCGAAAGAAATCTCGGCGAAACTCCCTCAATTGCACGAAACTAAAATAAGCGAACTATCAAATTGAAATTAGGATTTGATATAAATAAGTTTCGTTCGAAAGTAGCTAGTAAGTAAGACTTTCGATCGAAAGAGGTTAGAAGACGAGTTTCGGGCGAAACTCATTTAAATTAGAAATTCGATTGGACGAATTTAGTTGGGCAAAACCTAGTAAATCAAACGACTTTCGCCGAGCCTTTCATGAAAGGAATTTAAATTCTCTAACTGAGAAATTTATTAAGGGTCGAAACCTAACTCTAATAAAATGTGGTATAGAAATCAATTGACTTGGGAAATTTAATAAGGCACATCGAGTGATGTGAAGTCTAGGGAATTTATACAAGCCTAAATAACTAAATATGACGAAAATTATTATTTCGACGAATTAGCTAAGGAAAGCAAAGTACTAACATCTTAACCCTTTTATTTTAAAAGGTCGTACATTAGGAGATTCACGGGGCAGTCCGCTAGATTAGCTTGGACGACAGGTAAGTGAAAATCAACTACGACACATAACTTATGTGCGCATGAATTATGTGATTTCGTGCTTATGTGACTACGTGAACCTTGAATGTTGATTTATTTGTTACGCATGAGATTATATGACTTGGTTTACTGTTATGCATGATGTCATGATATGCATATACATACGAATCACGACATGAGCATCTGCACGCATAAGTAGTACGAAAGGCATGAGATACTAGTGTGCATAAGATCGCCTGTGAGCGATAGATATTCGCCGATATTGGCGTTTGTGTCGACTCAATGAAGAGTCACGGCTCTTCTATGCGACCATGGCGATACGATGCCGGGTTACCTGTTATGATAGGTAGGGGTGTACACCGTGGCGATTATGATGCCGAATATGCCTGATTCACGATAGGCAGGTGGAACCCCATTGCGGAAGATGCAACCTGGAGGATGAGACACGAGGGAACCGTGACACAGAGGGATCCTCTGGTGTTGGCGACCTCGGAGTCGGCTACCAGGGGAAGCGTCCGCGTGACAGGCCTCACTGGGATTGAAAGGTGCCCCCGGGTAACCTCCCAGTGCGCGAGCCATCACATATGCATGAATCCCTTGTGGATTTAGAGCTCTATGAAATGGCGCATAGTAAGATTGAAAGCCGAGGGCCCATATGAGGTACGAGTCCAAAAGAGTATGAGCGTCAGAAAGCATCGACGTGGATTGTCGTTGCGATGTTAGGACATGTGTGAGAATTAGAAAGCATAGACGCGGATTGTCTTTGCAAATTAGGGCACGTGCATTCATGCATATTTTCACTTACTGAGCCACGGCGGCTCACCCTTACGTTATGTGTTGTAGGTACGAGCGAACATGATATGTGATCACCTAGCCGGCAAGGCATGCTTTTGAAGCTTCCGAGCGTCTTTTGGGGGTGGTGTGTACGTGGACGACGACCTGTGAGGCCGGGCGCATAGGAGATTCTTTTGCTGCAAATATATACACATCCCATGTATTTAGGACTTGAAGTAGTTAGGAATACGGAAGCACCCTTTTGACATGTAAAGAAGCAATGTTCGTTCGCGAAAAGGAAAAATTTATTCCGCATTTTCGTATCTTTCCAACTAAATACGTAGTTAGGAACCTAGGACAAGACTAGAAATGGTAGCGATGGCTAGGGTCGCTACAGTATTGTTGCTGATACTTATTTCTATTACGACGAGAAAGTACTTTTCGAAATTCCTGAGTAGGATGAGGAGCAGTAGTAGTATGCTTGAGTAAAAGTATGTAATAATCAGTTCACAATATATTAAAGGGAAGATTTCTGTTCAGGCCCCCCTAAAGTTTTCATTTACCTGTCAGACCCTGTCAGAAAATGAATAAGTTTAAGAGACCCACTTTTTGTAAAAATCTGAGTAAAGGACCCAAAAATAGAATTTGACGAAAATACCCTTTGCTCTTTTTTTTTTCCAGCGAAAGTACGACGTGCTTTTTGGTCTTATATGAAGCGTCACTTTTACTTCATTGTATGTTATCTAGTTACAGCATAGTGCTACTATACAAAACAGATACGTTATTTTTCAACAACATTGTGTTATTTTGCTACTGCAAAACGTTATCAAGAGAATTTTTTTCAAACTAATTTTTCTTACACTGAATCGAGAACAAAAAAATCCGATTGACCAATCCAATCGATTCGACATGTAATGTTGGATTCATTATGATATTGACGATGCACGAGGTAGAATTTGCTTGTCTAATTAGGGTGCAAATTCGAAAAATAATGGTAAATCGAATCTAGATGTCGACATAAATTGCAAGTCCGGTATAAATTCGAGGTACCCATGAGAAATCGAGGTCTATTTTACCTTATTGAGTCAATAACGCCGAGATTTATGTAGTTTTCATCCGTTTTTAGTGTCGTTGCGACATTCGTTATATTTCCCCGATCCATTGGTTGACTACAGAATGTGTTATTTACGACACACATAGCGTTATTACCTTTTAGCGACGTGTTACTTCTAAGTCAACATTTGTTATTAACCATAAGATATTTGCTATTTTTTGCTATGTTATAAGTATTTTTTTTACACGATTTAGGAAAAACATAATATCCATTTCTTGCAACTAATCGATATAAATTCGAGGTATCCATGAGAAATTGAGGTCTAATTGACCTTATTGAGTCAATGACGACGTGATTTATGCAGTTTTCATCTTGCTTTTAGTGTCGCTTGTGATTTTCGTTTTATTCCATTCGATCCATTACTTGTATACAGGCTGTGTTATTTACGACGAACAATTTGTTATTACCTTTCAGCGACGTGTTACTTCTAAGTCAAAATTTGTTATTAGCCATAAGACATTTGTTATTTTTTGCTATGTTATAAGTATT
Source organism: Craterostigma plantagineum (assembly GCA_027422505.1). Lineage (NCBI taxonomy): Eukaryota > Viridiplantae > Streptophyta > Magnoliopsida > Lamiales > Linderniaceae > Craterostigma > Craterostigma plantagineum. Next base: position 2,617,237 of record JAPQWV010000005.1, read on the forward strand.
TCTTTTTTACACGATTTAGGGAAAATATAATATCCGTTTCTTACAACTAATCGGTACAAATTCGAGGTACTCATGAGAAATTGAGGTCTATTTTACCTTATTGAGTCAATAACGACGTGATTTATGCAGTTTTCATCTGTTTTTTTAGTGTCGTTTGTGATTTTCGTTCTTTTTATCCCGATTCATTATTTGTATACAGAATGTGTTATTTACGACAAACAAGACGTTATTAACTTTCAGCATTTTATTACTTTTGAGTCAACATTTGTTATTACCCTGAAGACATTTGTTATTTTTGTGAAACTTATCAACATTCATATGAAATTGACGATAGTTTTTGGGGTTTAGGACTTACGGGTTCGAGGTTAAGATTAAGGGTTTACGACATGAAATTTTAGGAGAATGATCCACGACTTGTGCAGGTATTTCTACAACCTTAAAAAAATTTTGGAGTTCGGGGTTTAGGGTTTAGGGTTTAGGGTTTCGGGCCTCGGATTTAGGGTTTTGAGCTTAGTATTTTGTATTTGTGGTCTATAAATGTTATTAGTACTTAATGTTGACGTTTGAACATGTTTGTGGTGCAATTTGTAATGTTATGTTCCATTGAAAGATGTGATAGTCTATGTTTTGCAATGGAGGACTACATGTTTATATATCTATTGAGATCAACATTCTTCTATTGACATCAAATTTCGCCTAATGTGTATTTTAAAGGAATGTGGTGATTAAATTTCATCAAATTATATATTTACATGAACATCCATATTAAACATCGAAATAAAAGTGTATTATTGTACGAATTAATCGAATTATTGACGTGGTACTAAATAACATTTATGAGGTATCAGTATTGATCAGTGTGTTATTAATTGAGTTCGAGTTGTTTTTTTTAACCTAACGTGTGTTGTTATTTCCAAGTAATGTGGTACAATTTTGAGAAAGTCCTGTAAATATGCTCTGACAATTCTGTTAAATTCTCTGACGGTAGAACCTTCTAGAATATTCTCAATGAAGTGTTTTTTTACATGTATATGTGTTATATTTGTTGTGTAAACTGTTACTCACTTAAAAAACATTTTAGTCTTAGAGAAAGCTAAAATTTCTCAATTTCATGGTTACCGACTTATTTTTTCTTTTAATATTAAGACTCGTTTGATTCGATTTTATCTTATTCAGTCGCTTTTACCTTGTTCGGCCGTTAAAGTTGATATTGAATCGATTTCTGGACGAATTTTTTTTGATTTGGGGGTGGAAGCACGAATTCGTTCGATACATAAAAAATTCATCTTTATTAGTAAGACCCATCTGAAATTGAGGACGGGAAAACTTTATTTAGTCACAAACAATGAGATTTATGCAATTTTCCATCTGTTTTTAGTGTCGTTTGTGATTTTCTTTTTTTTTCTTTCGATCCATTACTTGTATACAGACTGTGTTATTTACGACAAACAATGCGTTATTACCTTTCAGCGACGTGTTACTTCTAAGTCAAAATTTGTTATTAACCATAAGACATTTGTTATTTTTTGCCATGTTATAAGTATTTCTTTTTTATACGATTTAGGGAAAATATAATATACGTTTCTTGCAACTAATCGGTATAAATTCGAGGTGCCCATGAGAAATTGAGGTCTATTTTACCTTATTGAGTCAATGACGACATGATTAATGCACTTTTCATCTTGTTTTTTAGTGTCGTTTGTGATTTTCGTTTTATTCCTCGATCCATTACTTGTATACAGACTGTGTTATTTACGACAAACAATTTGTTATTACCTTTCAGTGACGTGTTACTTCTAAGTCAAAATTTGTTATTAACCATAAGACATTTGTTATTTTTTGCTATGTTACAAGTATTTATTATTTACAGGATTTAGGGAAAATATAATATTCGTTTCTTGCAACTAATCGGTATAAATTCGAGGTACCAATGAGAAATTGAGGTCTATTTTATCTTATTGAGTCAATAACGACGTGATTTATGCAGTTTTCATCTTTTTTTTAGTGTCGTTTGTGATTTTCGTTCTTTTTCTCCCAATCCATTGGTTGTATACAGAATGTGTACGACAGACAATGCGTTATTACCTTTCAGCGACGTGTTACTTCTAAGTCAATATCAGTTATTAACCATAAGATATTTGTTATTTTTTTATGTTATAAGTATTTCTTTTTTTACACGATTTAGGGAAAATATAATATCCGTTTCTTGCAACTAATCGGTATAAATTCGAGGTACCCATTTGAAATTGAGGTCTACTTTACCTTATTGAGTCAATAACGACGTGATTTATGCAGTTTTCATCTATTTTTAGTGTCGTTTTGTGATTTCGTTCTTTTTCTCCCGATCTATGGGTTGTATACAGACTGTGTTATTAACAATATATGGATCGTTATTTCTAATGTAGTCAATCCATAGGTAATCAGAGTTCTAATCTGTGATAGGTAGTCAGTTGTCTTCATCTACTGTTTAGCTTGTCTGTGTATTTCTACTAAATTCCGCAGGTTTGGGATTTTCAACCCAACTGTGGTATATGACCATCTGGGAGAGATATTTTCAGCACTCATCTTCGGAAGTTTAGTCTTCTGCATTTTCTTGTATCTCAAAGCAAGTTTTAAGGCATTGATCAGCGAACGTTTAAAAATCCTACTCTATTATCTTTTTTTTTTTCTCAAACAAATCCTACTCTATTATTTGAATGACCCTCTATTGCTATCCCTGACACTGGGGAACTTCCTGCGCTAGGGACATGTAGCACCATCTTCAGCAGATTCTGGATCATCTGGAAATATAATTATCGACTTTTATTGGGTAGGTGATTTATTTGGTTTTTTGTTGTGTCATATTGCTTCTAGCCGTATATAAGCAAAATAACACGTGAAAGTTATGAGAGCAGTTCTTTTGTGGCTTCTGTTAAGCTTGAACTCTGTATTCAAGGCATGGGACATTTTATATATATAATTCTGTCAATTTTCAGGGGATGGAATTGTATCCTCGTGTTGGCAAGAATTTCGATATCAAAGTCTTCACAAACTGCAGATTTGGGATGATGTCTTGGGCTGTTCTTGCTATGACGTATTGCATTAAACAGGTACATGTTCACCTCTCATTTCCAAATGCCATATTTTGTTTCCCCTATTAAACTTAGTTCTACCCTGCTGTTGTCTTAATCGTCTAATCCAGGTAATGATATTATATGTCTGTCTCATTTTTCAGTACGAAATGTATGGGAAGGTTTCTGACTCAATGCTAGTAAACACCATCTTAATGTTAGTTTACGTGACAAAATTCTTCTGGTGGGAAGCTGGATATTGGAACACGATGGACATTGCCCATGATAGAGGTCTTTCTTCTTTACTACATTCGTCTATGTATTCCCTAATATGGTTCAACGTCTCATCAAGTAATTTTACTGCATGAACAGCTGGATTTTAAATATGCTGGGGATGCTTGGTATGGGTCCCATCCATGTACACTTCTCCTGGCATGTACCTTGTCAATCACCCAGTGAATCTTGGACTTCAGGTATGCTAATCAACATCTCGCAAATGAATCGATCTATCGATCTTTCTTTTGTCTGATTTTTACTTCTCGAGATATTATAGGGCCTCAGTTTCATCGATGCGCACCTACTCTCTGAGAACTATTACATTCTTTTAGATCCCTGACTCTTCTTACAAACCAAGGATTTCGTGCTTTCTAAATGTTCTTGATCTTCCTACTGTGCAGCTCGCTCTATCTATTGCAGTGGCAGGCATCCTTTGCGTGTATATAAACTACGACTGCGACAGGCAAAGGCAAGAATTCCGCCGTACAAATGGGAAATGCTCGGTTTGGGGCAAAGCACCATCGAAGGTGTATATCCCATAGAATTCTCTGACCATCTTTTCATCTCAATTTCGTCCTACATATTCTTGTCAAAACCATGCCATGCATTATTACCCTCAGACAAAGAGGAACTGACTTTGCGTTCGATGTGTCTCAGATTGTTGCTTCGTACACCACCGCCAAGGGCGAGACCAAAACTAGCCTTTTGCTGACGTCAGGATGGTATCAATCTGCCCTAACATACACACGCAGCTTCAAATTTTGTTGAAGTGTTGAACACTTACTTCACTTGTCTGAACAAAAAGTCTTAAGTTGTCTGTTCGATTGGGTTCCTTCCAAACAGGTGGGGCCTAGCTCGTCACTTCCATTACGTGCCAGAAATCCTCGCAGCTTTCTTCTGGAGCGTGCCCGCTCTGTTTGTCAACGTATGCTTTTTTTTTTTTTTTGGGGATAACGAAAAGGGGACAATTCGTTTTATCTATGATCTTCTCGGTGATGCTTATCGTTGATCTGCAGTTTATACCTTACTTCTATGTGGTTTTCCTCACCATTCTCCTTTTCGATCGAGCGAAGAGGGATGATGACAGATGCAAAGAAAAGTATTGCCTTTTTCTTTCCTTTTCTTTTCTTGATAAATAGTTTCTCAACGCCAAAAACGATCCGTTTTTTTTTTTCCTTGGGCAGGTATGGCAAATATTGGAAGCTATACTGCGAGAAAGTTCCTTACAGAGTCATACCTGGGATTTACTGAGAATTCATTCGGAAGTTGATGAAAAAGATGAAGCACTGTATTAAGTATTGGGAATGCTACCTAGTTTTGAATCCCTCCAATAATCTGTGTGTGCATATGACATGACTGTCCTTTGTAGGGCTGGGGAAAAATACCGAAATACCGAAATATCGTCCTTATCATATCGAATCGTATCGAAAATATCGAAAATTTTGGTATACCGATGTTTTTGGTAAGGTATGATACCGTACCGAAAATTTTCGGTACGGTAATGGTATGAAAATTTTTAAAATTAGGTATACCGATTATACCGAATACCGAAATACTAAAAATTTTAATATATTTTATATATATATACACACACCTACATATATTATATTATTTCGAAAAATATAAAATGAAAAATTAAGGATCTTCATAAACTTATTTAGCCCATAAATTATTAACTTATACACAACTTTCTAAGATTAGGCCCACCATATTTTACTTATGTAACTCAAGTAACGTTTTATTTTTGCCTTTTTAATGTTTTTTTTTTTCAGGATTTTGAAAGCATGAAGATGCAATGCAATTACTTTTTGTTAATCTTCACTAATGTTTTAAATATAGCCGCTTCGTTCTAATTAATCTGCATATAAAGTTGTATTTTGGGTTATGTAAAGTTTTTTGTCTTACTAAGGAGACTGGCTAAAATATGTAAATTATTTAAGGTTAAAAAATCTTTTTATTTTGAAAATTTTGGTATTAATAATCTATCTTATTGGGGGCTAAGGAGTTTGAATTGATTAAAAATTCCAAAATAACGAATTAACGAGTTACGAGACATGCATGATAAAAAACCCTCCGTGTGAATGGTATATAAGGTATGATACCGATACCATACCGAAATTTCGGTATGATACCGTATCGAAATTTAAGGTATACCGAAATTTTGGTATGGTATTGGTATGATTTTTTTGGATACCGAAATTTCGGTACGGTATACGGTATCACAGTTTTGGTACGGTATACCGTACCGAACCACCCCTAGTCCTTTGTTTGCAACAATTTATATTTTTAAATTATAAATTCCCATCTTTGTTAACGAAGTGGAAACTGGAACCATGCACGAATTGAAAGTTTTCTAGTTTTTAAATTTATATCATTGGAGTGGACAAATGTGAAGCAGCCCACTACATTGCGTATTGGGCTGCCTTGTTTACTATTAAAATGATGAGGTGTATGTCGCTGTTACCATGTTGACCCCACTGATTTGGTCAACCTACGAGCTATGTTCAGAAAAATATGTAAAATAGACGATATAGTTTATCCGTGAATTCAGCGTCATGATTTGGCACCTTCTAAAAATAGTTACATTTAACATTTAATGATATAGATGAGAATATCAGTCCATGACATTTATTTAATTTCCAACAATTACACCCACACACGTATAGATATAGATTTAATCATCTATACTATTATATAATGGGAGAGGGGATACAAACTGTCAAATCAAAATTGATTTGGTATGTAGTTTTTATTAATAAAATAATATTATATTCTATCTATACTATCTATACTATTATATAATTGGTGAGGGGTTGATAAAAACTACCCAATTTGGTTTGTAAATTATTAGCATTTTAGTCCCGGATTTATAATTTAATTAATTAAGTAATTTTCATATCACTCTTAATTTTTTGCTTTACGTTCTTATGCCTCTAAAACTAAGTTTCTTTTTTATTATATTTAAAATCTATATTTCATCTTAAACAGTAGATATAATTTTAAAATTTAAAATAATTTAAATATAAGTATATTTTAAGCACACGCATCGGGTGTGCAAGGAAATACTAGTTTATATAATGGGGGAGAGGGGGATACAAACTGCCAAATCAAATTGATTTGGTCTGTAGTTTTTTATTAATAAAATAATATTATATTCTATTTAAAGTAAACAATAAAAATAAAATTATTATACATAAATAACCACACACTACTCTCAGTTAATTATTACCCCCTTCATTTTTTTTTGTTAAAATTAACATGATTTATTTTTATATTATTGCACACGCAAGGGTGCAAAACATACTAGTGTCAAGAATCGGATATTAATTCTAACGTATTATATTGATTGGATAAGAACATCATTCATTCAGTTACCATCATTTCATCACCGACATCGTCATCAATTAAGATATAAAAATTTCAAAAAGGACGTCACACACACATGCGTGAATTGAATCTTCTTCATTGATTAACGGATATGATTGATTTTCCTTTATTTTATTCCCTTTCTTGACAGCCGCATATGATTCACTCAACATAAATATCCGACCAACACACTGTACACCGAGCAAAAGACGACAGCCTTAACTACCTCGGTGGTCGATCGATCTGAACCAAAGAAACAATGGTCGGAAAACGCTTATTACCTATCTTCCTCATCGTCGCAGCCTTCTCATTCTCCAGCTCCGAAGAAGAGATCGGAGTATTCGATTTGCAGAGAGGCGATTTCTCCGTGAAAATCACAAACTTCGGCGCCAGAGTTATCTCGGCGGTGCTCCCCGACAGAAACGGTGAGTAGTCTCACAGATTTATTGCACTTTCACCGACGATTTTACTCTACTCTAAACGCCGTCGTTTCACGCCCAGGAAAGCTGGACGACATCGTTCTCGGCTACGATTCCCCAGAAGCTTACAAGGTAAAATAAATCGAGCATTTCTACTCATTTTTAATGCTTTAATTTTATCACACAATTATCTGGGTTTTTCTTTAATGCAGAATGATACGAATTCCTTTGGTGCGATTGTCGGCCGAGTGGCTAATAGGATTCGAGGAGCTAATTTTACTCTGAATGGTAGAGTCTACAAATTGGCACCCAACGACCATGGAAACACACTCCACGGTAGTAAAAATTAAAATTACAATAATAAATTCCAGATTATTTTTTATTATTTCTTGAAAAATTGTGAAGACTGCGTGATTGATAATTAGGTGGGTTGAAAGGCTACAGCCTCGTCGTATGGACCGTGAAAAGCCACGTTAAGGACAGCCATCTAACGCTCACTTATCACAGCTTCGACGGAGAAGAAGGTAAAATAAAATAAGGAAATGTTCATGCTTTCAAGTGGAAAAAGTGTTTTTTTTTTTTCTTAGTTATTTTTTAGTCACCTAATTCACGGGTTGCCATTATGGACTAATTTTGGGATGATATATTAGGGACAATAATTATCTAAAACTAAGCAATTTAAGGACATTATTATACGCCGGAACCCGACGAATTTAGGGGATGCCGTAACATGGATAACACAAAATTTGGGATTCCGACGCATAATGGCATTGCTTAATTTTGTAAGTTATTGTCGTATAGACCTCCTAAATTTCGTTTTCACATAATGTCACTTGTTAAAAAATCATTAACAGTTGCAATACGGACAATAGCAATTTAGGACCGAATTCTATATTTTCACAAAATTGCTAGTTTCAAAATTTACTTTCCACTCCCATAATTCCCCGAAATCACTTGAATTTGGGGCAATATGTAGGGTTTCCACACAGTGTTCATAAGTTGTTTAACTTAAGAAGTTATTGTCCGTGTTACGTCACTCCGAAATTACATGACTAAAAAATTAATTAAGTCTATATATGTCTTTAATATTAGCTTGTGTATTATGCATGTTAGGATTCCCGGGCGCCGTCTCGGTATCGGTAACCTACCTCCTCATCGGCACGAACAAGCTCGGGATAAAAATGACCGCCGAGCCCCTCACCAAACCCACCCCTATAAACCTACTCTCACACACATACTGGAACCTCAACGGCCACAACAGCACCTCGACGATCCTCTCCCACACCTTACAAATCTCGGCCTCGAACTACACCCCAGTCGACAGTAGCTTCCTCACCACGGGCGAAATCGTCCCCGTCGAAAATACGCCCTACGACTTCCGTGAGCCCCAGACGATCTCCGCCCGTTTCGGCCAGCTGGCGGCCGGCTACGACATCAACTACGCCCTCGACCGACCAACGACCGACCATTTTACGAGGGCGGCGGTGGCGTACGACGGGGCGTCGGGGAGGAGGATGGAGCTCTGGACGAACCAGCCCGCGCTTCAGTTCTACACTTCGAACATGATGAAGGACACGCCGGGCAAGGGCGGGTTCGTCTACAGGGTTCACTCGGGGTTTTGTCTGGAGACTCAGGGATTTCCCGACGCGTTGCACCACGCAAATTTCCCGTCCCAGATCGTGGGTCCTGGGGAGGTTTACGTCCACGCGATGGTTTATAGGTTTACCGTGCGTTGAAGTAAGACAAGAGGCTAGTCTAAAATAAGGAGGAATTAGCAGTCTTCTTGTTGGGCGAATAAAGACTGGCCGGTTATAGGAGTGTAAATTAGCCGAGCTCCAGTCAGGTCATGTAATAATAGCCGTGTTTAAAAATACATTGGTGGGACTAATTTTTCTTGGTACGTGCTTTTCGTCTCGAATCCACGCAGAGACCAATAAATATCACACGTCTTTTAAGAATATAATCCTAATAAGTCGCATGTGTCTCACATCGAATAATTGATTTGGCTAGCTTATAAGTTGGTGGCTACTGCACCTTTTACCAATTAGTTGTAGAATGGAATCCGATCAACTTATGTGGGTCCAATTCTTCTCTTAATGGACGGATGTTAGTCCTAGTTATGAAATTTCACAACGTCTCTACCCAATATCCCGACATTGCAATTTGCAGTACCATTTTTTTGTTTATCTAAGCTACGAAGTAAATAGGCATTTATGAATGTGATATATCCTTAGTGATCCCCTCTGGGCATTGGTTTGGCTTTAGTCACAAGTCTTTTGTATATATATTATTAATGCAATATGTAGGAATTTTTTTTTCTCGAAATTATGTTCGTACTTTCCCGTATAAGTAGGAGTACTTTGATTCAAACCAAAGCACTTACGCATCGATGTGGTCATGTGAATACTATCTAATCGATTATATATATATATATATATATATATTTATCAATGTCAGTATTATTATTTTTGACTGGAAATGTTAAATCTCTTCGGCGAACCATGAAGGACCCATCCCAACCCAATCATTATCGGCGATCCATTAGTTAAAGAGTTTTGATATATATAGATAAGTGCATATTATTACATCATCTTCCACGGATCATCTTCTGTTCAATTTACTCATCACGTCTTCATAATTATTACAATCTCCTTCTCTCAGCTCAAACAAATACAACGAGTCATATATCGTATAAAATATAAATCATGACAGATAAAAAGAACTCATAATTAAACTGTGTCACCTACACATCTGCGGAAGATTCTGGTAAAAGCTAAGGTTAATCACTCCGAGGTCGTCCTCATCACCTTCATCATAATCATACGGACAATTACAACACTTCTTACCACTACAATCTCCCATCATCTTCAATACCTTCTCAAACAGATCTGCTTCGCAGGGAAACTTTAGAACTCCTTCGCACTGAAAACCAAACTCTTCTTCTGCTTCCCTCAGTAAGATCCCAAAGACACGGTGGCTAAGATACTCCGTCGGAATCACAAACCTCTTCAGATCTTTTCCGACGCAAACGGCGACGTTTTTGTTTCTGCTCTCTCTCCTCATTCGACCTCACATATACATAAAATAAAAACAACAAAATGGTATCAGAGCCGATGGTGATGCTGAAATTACCAGGTGTCGGAATGCCACTCCCGCCAAAACTCACCGAAAATAATTACGTACGGTGGAGCGCCGAGACGAGAGCGCTACTGAAATCAGAAGGCTTATGGGAAATAGTCGAAGATGGATATTCACCCGATACGAAGGGGTATACAAGGCCGCAAGGAAAGACGTTGCGAGTCGCCGCCATAGAAAATAGTCTTGCGCTCGTCGTCATCCGCAAAGCGGTAGAATTTACTGGTGCTAGAGTGATAGGTGCAACAACAAACGCCAAGGAAGCCTGGGATCTGTTGGAGAAAGCGTATAAAGACGCTTGCAGCAACCAAGTTCAGCCACAAAAATTGGGCGAACTTGAGACGACGAAGGAGAACAAGAAAGTTGAAGGCGAACACGTACGAGAAGATGGTGACGTCGAGACCGAGCGTGATAAAGATCACGCTGAGCCGGTGGTGGAAAAGAAAAAGGTCGAACCACTACTAAAACCCGAGATGGGAAAAGAAGAAGGCGAATCATCAAAGATGAAAGCCGATGGCGATGAAGAGGAGGAGCCCGCAAAGCTCGAGAAAGAGAAGACAGTCGAAGAAACGCCACCACGACAACCACCCGAGAAAATCGATGAGATCGACGTGAAGACATCCGAGAATGTCGATGAAATGAAAAACATGATTGACGACGACATGCACACGTCGTTGGAGGAAGCTTATACCCACGAGGCGAACGAGGAAGCCATAGAGACCCACGAGATAATATCCGAGAAAGGCGTTGAGGCGGTTGAAGAGACAACCATGCGTACTGAAGAAGCCATGCGAAGAGAAAACCAAGAGCGCGGCGTGAAAGAGACGACCGGCGCAGCCACGACGGAGGTCCTGCGACATGTTGATCGCAAAGTCGCTAAACTGAGAACTGCAGAACCTAAAAAGGTCAGTTCTAATAAAGAAAAATATATAAACGAAGAAAAAGTACGTGAAAAAGACAAAGAAGTTAAGGAGTGGATAAAGGCGAGAGACAACCTTGAGGCCTACATGAACGAGTTGAAAAATCGAAGCAACAAGAAGTACAAGCTCTCCGAAAAATTACAGGTGGACAAAATCACGACGATGAACAAGGAGGCCCTCGAGGCGGTAGATGATAACCAAAATCTGAAGAAAAAAGAGAACGACGAAAACCGTAAAGAAATCCCGGAGGAGGTCATGAATAAGATCGATGATCTCGTTACCAAAGAAGCAACTCACGTAACCACGAAGGAGACAATCGAAATGCCAAGGGAGGCCAAGCGATCCGGAGCGAAGGACCCAATCGACACACCCGCAGACATTGCGTACGACAAAATCCACAGAAAAATCGCCGAGGAGATTAACGAGAAAGAGCATGAAGGATTCGACACGCCAGATCCTGGCGACGAGCCGAGGCGCTTGACGGGCTACGTCACGAAGACGGAGGAAAAACATGCCTATATTTATTACATCATCGATGAAGGCAAAGAGATCGTAGAGAACTCTCCGTTCCTCAAATGCATGAAGAAGAAATGCTACGAAGTTTTGCACGTGGTTGATGCGTTCGACGAATATGCAGTCGTGCAGTTGAAAGAATACGATAAGATGAAGTTGGTCAAAGAGCATATGAAGATAGACGACGTAACTAAGGAAGTAGAAGAGATGGTCGTCTACGATAAGGTCGCTGACTCACCAAGCTTTTTGGTAACTGGCGAGCACGGTTGGACAACAAATATGGAGATAATAACGAAGGCAATTAAAGATGCCAAGTGGCGAGCCGCGACGTACGACAGACGAAAAAGAGTTAAGTTTAAGGAGAATTGAAAGACCGAAAAAAGATTGAGCTTAAGGGGGGAATTTGTTGGATAAGCTCAATCAGAAGAAAACAAAAGAAAAAGGAAAAATAAAAATAATAGAACAATAAGTAAAAAAAAGAAGCCGCACCAAATATTTGAAGAATCTAACACAGCAGTCGAAAGAAGAAAAAATGTGAAGAAGACAACAAAGTTGAAGAAGCAGCTGAGCAGCCAACGAATTCTAAGAGTTGAATAAAAGATCACGCGTGATAGGTATAATATTTAATTATTGTCAAGTGGAGATGCTATTATATACTATAAATAGGTATGTGTACGTGGGTGTTAAAGTGTGGAGAGTGAGCCAAAAATATTATATAGAGAAGAGCATGTAACGTGGGTTTAGTGTGAGTAAGAGAAGATAGAAAAAAGCTCAGTGGAAACACCACGCTGCTTGCATGAGAAAATAGTAACGAAGAAAGCTTCGTTCTTTTGTGAGAAAAAAGCTTCGTTCTTTTGTGATACCAATTTGTTGATTATATAGTTGTGATTGAACTTATCACACACTTTCTTCGCCTCTCCCTTACAGCTCAAGAACAAAAAAAATAGTTGGCAGACTCTAATTATTTCTCACGTTGCATGGAGAGAGTTTTTGTTTTATTATTATATTGGTTTATACTATCGAAGAGAATAGAACTAAAGAGAGGACTGCGAAATGCTAAGAGCTTTCAGACACAATTGCTTTTGCTTTTCAATGACAGAGCATATCCTCTTTTTCTCTCTTTTATTACAAAGACACATCACGCTTATTTATAATGACACTACGGGATACAGAAAAATCAAAGAGATTATTTTCTTTGATACGATCTTCAATTTTCCTTGATAAGATCTTGGCAGATTTTTCTTCATTCGCAGGTCAGCTCTTTGTTTTCTACTCAGTTTTCTTGGCTGCTATATTCTTCAACGATTTCATGCGGCCTTTTGATTTTTTTTTATTTTTTTATTTTCTTTTCTTTTGCTTTGAGCTTATTCAACAGACGTATCCCTTTTTAGGGACGGTGGCCGTCGTCGTTAAAGATGGAGAAGAAGAACTGTTTTCTGCAGAGAAGGATAGGGTTTTCTTTATGAAAGTGTTGATGCTTTTGCCGCTCTTTCTGTTGTTGTTTATATTGGCTATCTTTCTCCATCTCTTGAGGAGCTGATGAAGCCTAACTATTTCTCGTATCTTGTTGGACTTTCTCGAACTATCCATTGCTACGATAGTTGGAGAAATATTATGACAGCTGAAAGATGAAGAGAAAGAGCCTTTGAATGTTAGCGAAGACGAGGCATGCAGCTATATATAGAGAGGCAAGTGAATGGGCGAGGGCATAATGGTCATTTAAGCTATCATCCTCGTCAACTTGCATTGCAGTTCATTATATATGATTTATTGCATAGAGTTTAGCATCGTTTTCTGATTAAAAAGTAGTACTATTCAATTCCAAGTGTTGACTAAGGATGTGATTACACAACATACATCGATATATACAACCCTTAAGATAATTTATATGCTTAAGTTGGCTGTTTGCATAATTTTATTAGCAAACAAAGTACGGTACTTGGCTCAGATCTCAAACAGTCAAATGCTCATATTGCTAGACATTATTTTTATTGTTGTTACATGATGAGTAAGATGTAGTCATTAATACCAAGCCAATTAATGTTACCTGTGAATGCCATGAATGTTATCACAAATCAACCGGTATGATTTGTGTACGAACGACTCCCAATGTACAGTCATTCTCCCAAGACACTGGAAAAATAGCTAATGTACATACGTATTATTAATATGTCGTAATTGCAACTTTTCACCTGATTATGTCCCTATTTAATATATTTCTTACTGTATATGTAATATACATTATGAAAAACGTATATAAGACACATCGAGAAATACAAAGAGCTTATGGGTTTTATTATTTTGTTGACAAAATTATAACTCCTAATATGATTATAATATGGAACTAATTTTCATATGTGTAATAAACATCAATACAAAACGTATAAAGACATTTTGAAGATCAACGGACTAGACGCTGCTTATTATTGTTTTTTAAATTTATTCTTCGTTTCCTAAGTTATAACGTATCATTTTGTTACTGACAATATGTAATAATAGGCGCAAAATGTATAAAAAAACATTTTAATGATTATACGAAGAACTAGTCGGTTCTTATGATTTCAATTTATACTTTGATCTAATTTATTTTTCTTCATTAATTACAATATGCAAGTTATTATCACGTATATAATAAACATATTATGTAAAACGTATATAAGAATTCCTCACGATTTTACCATATACCTAATCTTTCGTATTATTTTGTATAAACATTTCGACCCCTAAGTTATTGTTTTTCTGGTTCCTGTCGCTGGTCATCGTGCTTCTCAAGCATCCATTCAATTTGAAAAACCACCTTCTTCATAGCACGATTCTGTCTAGCATTGCACCCTTCCCACCCATGGTAAAAGAGTCATCTTCTCAAATTTGGTTAGGATAGCTTCCATCTGTTCTCTCTTGGTTATCCCTTTATCAGTGACGCCATCTCTTCTCTTGGCCAAGATGGTGAAATTCTTAGTTTTGATGCTTACTTTCATTTTGACCCTGATTTGCCTTGATGGGACTAGTGAAAGCACAGCAGCAGCGATGGCACCACTAGCAACAAATATCATGAGGAGATAATTTGGAAAGGATATGAAATTTTGGGTGCTACATGACCTATATATAGGAAGAGGGCGAGGCTGGCTGTACACATGTGACATACGTGCATGAAGGGGAGGGAAGAAACGCGTGTGTCAGAGTTTGTTTCTATGGTTATTTTATGCTTGTTTTTATGCGCTTATTTTATGCGCTTGTTTAAATGACGATCCAGTTATTAGATCAATATAAACTAACAAAACCCGCCATCATTAAAACGTATCATTTTTGTTACTGACAATATGTAATAATAGGCGCAAAATGTATAAAAAACATTTTAATGATTATACGAAGAACTAGACGTTTCTTATGATTTCAATTTATACTTTGATCTAATTTATTTTTCTTCATTAATTACAATATGCAAGTTATTATCATGTATATAATAAACATATTATGTAAAACGTATATAAGAATTCCTCACGATTTTACCATGTACCTAATCTTTCGTATTATTTTGTATAAACATTTCGACCCCCAAGTTATTGTTTTTCTAGTTCCGTCGCTGGTCATCATGCTTTTCCAACAGCCACTCAATTTGAAAAACCACCTTCTTCATAGCACGATTCTGTCTAGCATTGCACCCTTCCCACCCATGGTAAAAGAGTCCTCTTCTCAAATTTGGTTAGGATAGCTTCCAGCCGTTCTCTCTTGGCTCTTCTCTCACTCATTATCCCTTTTATCAGTGACGCCATCTCTTCTCTTGGCCAAGATGGTGAAATTCTTAGTTTTGATGCTTAATTTCATTTTGACCCTGATTTGCCTTGATGGGACTACTGAAAGCACGGTGGCGATGGCACCACTAGTAACAAATATCATTAGGAGATAATTTGGAAAGGATATGAAATTTTGGGTGCTTCATGACCCATATATAGGAAGAGGGCGAGGCTGGCTGTACACATGTGACATACGTGCATGAAGGGGAGGGAAGAAACGCGTGTGTGTCAGAGTTTGTTTCTATGGTTATTATATGCGCTTGTTTATCGGTAAAAATGACGACCCAGTTATTAGATCGTTATAAACTAACAAAACTCACTATCATTAAAAACTAACAAACGCACACAACGTTATCGTCATTTTTCTCACAATCTGCATTATGCGGCTGACTGACATGGCAGAAAATAGATTGTTTAGGTAGATGATCATAACATTGGCCAATGATATCACTATTTCGTAAATCATATTCATGCAGGAAATTAACGTGCGTCCCCGTCCCCCCGAAAAAAAATAATTATATTTATATTATAATATGAATTGTGTTTTGAATATTATTTATATTATAATGAAGAGATCCTCCAGATGTTCTTTCTTGTCGTTTCTCTGAGTCAGTATCACTTTATCGGTGACCCCGTGCCTTCTCTTGGCCAGGATACTGAGCTTCTTAGGTCCGACGCTCATCTTGACTCCAGGCGGGAATACTGAGACTGAGAGCACAGGGATGGCAAACATCATCTGAGTGGATTTTGGAAATTATATGAAGTTTTGGATGCCAAATCACCTATATTTATAGCAAGAGGGTTAGCCTTGCTGGCTGTGCAGCAATGCGTGCCCATGAAGTGGAGCGAAGAAGAATGTGTCAGAGGTTGTTATGCGTCGTCGTGAAAAAAATGATACAGCTATATTATAGATCATTATTTATAACCTCACCATCGTGAAGAGCGAAGGCGACGACGATTGAGCAAAAATTGGGGACAATTACAATTATACCCATCTAAATTCACAGAACTGCCATTGCAACTGCTCTATTGTTATTTTTATTTTTCAAATCCTAACGATTTCGAACTATAAATAATTCCTGATTTAATTCATCTCGATTTCTAATATACAAGAGCAAATAATCAGGTATAAGATATGCGGAACTTAATAATTTATTCAAACATTTGGTTTTACTATTTAATGTAATTTTCCAGAGATAATAATATGATTGTAAATTAATTTATACATTCGTATAATTTAACCACCTCATGTGCCAATAATAAGTAATATTTTACAAAACTACATAAATAATGTATATATTTTTTATTTCATAGTACGCTATGTAATGAATTATTTTTTTTTCGAAATCATCTGATGTAATGGAATAAAGACAATATTAAATTTTAATTTCAATATTCATTTAGAACATAAAATTGAATAGAGTATAATGAGAATATTAGTTTTAGAGGAGATAGTTGGAATCTTAAGCACGGTTCAAAATGTATATAGAGATTGTAACAACTTTATATATAGAGGGAATGATTGGAGATGTCATTTAGGTAGACGATCAGAACATTGACCGATGATCTCAATATTTCGTAAATCATATATATTCATGCAGGAGAAATTAACGTGCGTCCTCGTCCCCCGGAAAAAAAAAATTATATTTATATTATAATATGAATTGTGTTTTGAATATTATTTATATTATAATAAGAGAAAATTTGGGTAAAAAATACAATTTAATTATAATAAGGTGAATATATAGAAAAATACCCAATTGAATAAAATTTATACAGATAGATACTCATGTCAGAAAATTTTTACGGATGGGTACCGATTTAATGTTTACCGGTTCTTCAGTCACGCCGTACCTTCCTATGTGCGTGGGTATCATAACACGTTAATATAGGGTACCTAAATGTGTTTGTACGCCGTACCTTATGTGATGGCATACCTAGCCGTATCTAAATGTGCAAAAAAATTTATTCTACTATGTATCTACATATAAAAAAATCTAACAGCGTACTAAATTATAAGTTTTTTTCCAAATGGGTATTTATGTGTAAAGACCCCTTATAATAATACAAATGTGTATAAAAATATTATTTTTAGGTATAAAAAAATCTATTTAAATATTATTAATACCGGGGAACGAGAGTTGGGAAATCGTGGAGATGGGAAAATAGACGCTGGAGATGTTATCCTCAATTGCAGCGACAAAATCTACATTGAAGAAGACGTGACGTAGTTGTTAATTCGATCACCACAGCCATCTTTCTTTCCCTTCAACAACCAATATTCAAGCAAAAAAAATTGTTCGTGGAAAGCCCCCCGTGCATGAGCAATGGTCCACGCAACTGTTTGCTCTTGCCTCCATGGAAATGGACTATGATCGGTGGATGAAAATAGGTTATTAGGTCGAAGAAGGCTCACATGGAAGACCTTCAAAGACGCTGTGTGTTAAGAACACCACCCTCAAACCGGGGGTGTTTACTACAAGCTCTCTTACATTATCAAACAGAACTGTGCAACAAGTGAAGTCCACGAAGAATAATATACATATAATAGGTAATGAAACTATCAATTCGTATCTAATTGCTCAACTCGACGAGTCTAGAGTCCCTGAATTGCAGGTAGAGTTGAATCAAACGCCTCTCTCTCTATATTTTTTATGATGACATTTTAGATATATCGTCACGCCTCAATCAAACCAAAGGGACAATCATATATACCATTTTACTTGAGTATGTCATCAACTCATTACACGCATGCAAGTATTAATAGGCAGTGTACGTACATTACAGGTATCTCAAAGAAGTTGATGAAACTTTCAAATTTCAAATCATCTACGGAGATCCGATTTAAATTATATATGGATCAAGAAATCATATGGCGATTGTAGCTTCTTGACAGGTGATGAAGGATGGATCTTCTTCTTATTACCGCGGGGAGTAGTTTTTTTTTTTTTTTCGCCGTAAAGCTGCTTTTCCTAGGGACGAATTCTGCTTCTCCTCTAAATACTTCATCTTCTCCTTGTGTAGCTCTCGAGCAACGTATACTTCTGCAAGATCTGAAGTTCCCGTCCACATGATGACGACTTCCACGTAATAATATTTGCTCCAGGATTCTTTTTTTTTTATATATATATAAAAAGGATTTTTTTTCTATTGAAGATCTTGTAATAAAGAACTTGATGCTTTAAATGTCCGCAAGGATAGTGTATTTATAGGGTTTTGCGACTAGTACTTGATAGTTCGTAATGCACAGGACTCGTGAGTAATTCTTGTCGGCTAGTGACTTTTTTCACTTTTTGTTCCAAAGTTGAAAATAATGTGAAGTCAAACTCAAATGGATGACAATCCTCTTATTTAAAAAGTAAATATGAGGACAACGACGACGTCATCGATATAAGCCCTTTTCTTTGACCGAATCTCAAGCTTCTCATTAGCTTCTTCAACCGCAAAGGTAGATATAGAAACCAACAAATTTATCCAAATGTCGAACTTGTTAATCGTTTCATTCGTTGCTGCTCCTCCTTCTCGAAGCAACATATTGATGACGAAGTCATTTTTAAAAAAGCAACACAGTCCCTTCTCACTGCTAAGTTTATTCGTTTAGATTAATGGAACATGACGAACGTATAAAACCCATGCAAAAATGAATACAGAAATGAATTGTAAATATCAAAATTCCGAAGATAGTCGTCGAGTTCAATGCCAGAAGAAATAACCAAAAAAAGAAAAAAAAAAAAAGAGGAGGCAAAAACGAGGAAAAAACGTACTCTATCCTCTTATGAATATCCACTCTCACTGTTCTCCAGCTTTCACAATATCCGCGAGTCACCTAAGATCAGCGTTTCATTGATCAACGAGAAGAAAAAGAATGACGTTTAGTTAGTGAAAAAGAAAACGCTATACAAAACCTGGATCAACGATGCTAATTAGGCATGAGGCACGGAAATTTTTCCCACATGCAGTTCCAAGATCATTGTTGTCGGCAATTAAGGAAGAGATAACACGGATGTTAGTTATTCAAAGACTGAAAATAATATCCGCATATTGACTTCAAAATGAAGTAATATCAACGATGAGATGCATTTTATGAGAGTATATATTTCAGATGAGGTATTGTAGCTTCATAGAGACCTAACATTGTTCTCGTCTGAATGGAAACTAAACTAAGTCTTTAACACGACCATCGAATCCCCAAAATCAAAGCATTTTATTCACAGGTCATAATCAACTCACAATCGATCATCATTGGCTAACACGTTGCGTGTAACCTCTTTGAGCAGACATTTCAGGCCACAAAATAGACAGATATCACATGTTTCTATGCTAAAAGGGGGCAATATGGTATATAATTCGAAGAAAATTATGATTAAAAGCTTTTTAGATAGTTCATGAATGAAGTGACATAGTTTCTTGAATGAGTGAACAAAATCAGTTCAAAAAGTTGTCTTGCTTATAGTTGCTCTTTGTATTTAGAGTCTTCAATTAGCAAAAAGCGATGCAATGTGAACCTAGACCACGTTCGCCATAAGCTGCTTTTCCTAAAGACGAATTCTGCTTCTCCTCTAATTACTTCATCTTCTCCTTGTGTAGCTTTATTTCGAGCAACGTATACTTTCTGCATGATCTGAAGTTCCCGTCCACATGATGACGACTCCGATGTAATAATATTGCTCTAAGAATTTAAAAAAAAAAAAGAAAAGAAGAAGAAGGGTTTTTTTTTTAATGGAAGATCTTGTAAAGAACTTAATGCTTCAAAGAATGTGCGAAAGGATGGTGTATTTATAGGTGATAAATATTTTTCCTCTGAATATAAACTTTATTACTTCTTCAATATATATATATGTTAGGATATGCGGAAATCCCCGATAATTATTTTTGCCCGAAAAATGACGATAATAAATAATACAGACGAAAAATAAGTTTGGACAGTGACACGCGATTTACGTGGTTCGGTCAGAATGACCTACGTCCACGGGCCGGAGGGTAGAACTTCTTTATTATGTGGAGAGATTACAAACACGTACACTGACGTGATATAAAAGCAGCTACAACAATATAAGGAGTAGGCTACACAAGAAATATCGGAGAAGTGTGACCGAGGAATAAACCCTCGCTGACGATGTTGTGGTGTTGGCCTGAGGCTCTGAGGCAAGTTCTTCTTCTGTCGAATGATGCCTATTTATAGGCAATATATCCCTCGCGCTTGCCATATGAAAAGAAGAAAAATAAAGCAGCTTCCTTGGACTACTGCGTCGACACTTTCTACTTTTCTCAGTACTGTACATGTGGCTGCCATTAGAAAGTTTATTCCTTCACCTACCACAAGACTTTTCAAATCCCCATATGGGATTACTATTCATTTGATGACTCGAGGTCACCTAACAAATCTCCACCTTGACCGAGATTCGAAAAATTACTCCACCTTAATTAGTAACACCTTTAGTCACTATCTCTGTCTCCCTCCGTCCATAGCCCCTGACGGGCTACTTCACCATTTCTGAAACACCAATCAAGTCCAAACACTGTTTGAACTTTGAAACTGGAAGAGCCATTGCATAAACAATAATGCCGACTGCACTCGAGTAAGGAACTCGTGCCATATACGCTTCTTCCTCATCTGATGATGGTGACTGAGCAGCGCTTAGCTTAAAATGGCTAGCAAGAGGAGTGCTGACTGGTTTGGCATCGCTCATGCCAAATCTCTCCAAAACCTTTCTGAGGTAACTTTCCTGGGTCAGGTGCAACTTACCAGCTCCTCTATCACGTCTAATCTCCATACCAAGAATCTTCTTAGCTGCTCCTAAATCCTTCATTTCAAATTCACCGTTCAATAAGGCCTTCAACTGGTGAATTTCTGCAAGATTCTTAGCCGCAATGAGCATGTCATCAACATATAACAATAGGTAAATGAACGAACTGTCATTTAACTTCCGGAAGTAAACACAACTATCATACTTGCTCCTGGAGAAACCATGACCCAACATGAAAGAATCAAAACGTTTATACCACTGTCTTGGAGACTGCTTTAATCCGTATAAGGATTTCTTCAGTAAACAAACTTGGTCTTCCTTTCCTTCAACTATGAAGCCTTCAGGTTGCTTCATATAAATCTGTTCATCTAAATCTCCATGTAAGAACGCTGTCTTGACGTCAAGCTGTTCTAACTCCAAATCATACATGGAAACGAATGCAAGTAATACACGAATAGAGCTATGTCTAACGACAGGTGAGAAAACATCATTAAAATCAACACCTTGTACCTGACTATAGCCTTTCGCGACTAATCGTGCCTTATACCTTGCATCGTCTGAACCAGATAAACCTTCTTTCTTCTTGAAGACCCACTTACATCCGACTATTTTCTTTTTCTTCGGCGGCGGCACAAGAATCCACGTACCGTTCTTGTGCAGAGACTCCATTTCGCTGTGGTAGTCGAATCTCCCGTCTCTCCCTATCTCTGGCAATAGAATATTCCTGCTCGACGCTTTCATCTTCAACAGAATCTGAATTAGGTTCTTGCTCATCCTCTTGATCTGTTGAACTCGTAGCAGGATCATCTGAAGGATCTTTGTTGATCTCGAGCTCCACCTCGCTGTGTACACTATCCTTCTTTTCTTGATTAGAAGAATTAGTAGACTCTTTTGAAGGATGTAACATAGAAGACTCGTCAAATGTAACATCTCTGCTAATTATAAATTTGGGTGACTTGGGATCAGGATTATATAGTCTATATCCTTTCACCCCTGAAGCGTAACCGAGGAAAATACATTTCTTAGCTCTAGGCTCTAATTTTCCCTCGTTTACGTGCATATAAGCTGGGCACCCAAATATTCTTAAGTTGGAGTAATCAGCAGGAGTACCTGACCAAACTTCTTCAGGAGTCTTGAAATTGATCGATGAACACGGTGAGCGGTTGACAATATAACATGCTGCGGCGATAGCTTCAGCCCAAAAATCATTTGTCAACCCAGCGTTGGAGATCATACATCGAGCTCTCTCTAAAAGCGTTCGGTTCATGCGCTCGGCAACACCATTTTGTTGAGGCGTCATTCGAACAGTGTGATGTCGAGCAATACCCTCATTCTTGCAAAATTCGTTGAACTCGCTTCCACAAAATTCTAAGCCATTATCTGTCCGCAACCGCTTGATCTGTTTTCCTGTCTGCTTTTCAATCAAAGCTTCCATTGTTTAAATGTTAGGAAAACATCACTCTTCTGTTTAAGAAAATAGACCCACACTTTCCTCGAAAAATCATCGATGAAAGTCAACATATATCTTGCACCACCTTTGGACGGAACACGAGAAGGACCCCATACATCAGAATGAATATAGTCCAAAGTACCTTCGTTCTGTGGACAGCTGGCGAATTGAAGCTGACTCGTTTCTGCTTTCCAAAAATACAATGTTCGCAAAAGTCCATCTTACCAGTACTTTGACCGCAAAGTAGGCCCCGCTTGCTTAAATCGTCAAGCATTTTCTCCCATGTGTCCAAGTCGCATATGCCATAATCTCGTGGTATCAACCTCCGAGGATGTCGAAACTGCAGCGGAACCTGTAACAGTAGTTCCCTGCAAAATATATAAATTTCCAGACCTGCAAGCTTTCATCACGACAAGGGCACCTCTGGCAATCTTTAAAACGCCACCTTCACCTGAGAACCTGCACCCTTGAGATTCAAGTGTGCCTAAAGAGATAAGATTTCTCCTCATATCTGGAACATGTCTGACTTCTGTGAGCGTTCGGATGATTCCGTCGAACATCTTGATCCTAACTGTGCCTTTACCAACAACTTTACACGGAGCATCATTTCCCATTAAGACATATCCACCATCAAAATTTTCATATGTGGAAAAACAATCCCGACTCCGACTTATGTGGTAAGAACAACCCGAATCTAAGATCCACTCATTATCAGACCTAACAATATTTGCAGTTGCTACAAAAATAGTTCCATCGCTCTCATCAGTAGCTACACTAGCTTCGGCGCGTTTATTAAATTGCTGATTATTTTTCTCCTTATTTTTTAATTTAAAACAATCAGCTTTGATGTGACCCTTTTTCTTGCAAAAATTACAGACTTTATTTCTGTACCTGGATTTCGACCTTTCTTTAGATCTGCTACTTTCAGCTTCTCTACGTTCTGGTCTTCCCCGTGCAAACAGGCCTTCTGCCTGGCTACCACTTGTTTCTCCAGTAATATCCTGTCTATCTGCTCTTTCGATTGCAACGCAGATTTGACACTAGAATACGATATCGTATCTTTTCCATATATTATAGTGTCACGAAAATGCTTTAAAGACGAGGGAAGGGAACACAACAATATTATGGCCTGATCTTCGTCCGTCACTTTTACTTCTACGTTCGCCAAATCAATAATGATAGAATCGAATTTATCGAGATGCGAAAGAATAGAAGTACCTTTCGTCATTTTCATACTGTAAAGCTTCTGCTTTAAATATAGCCGATTCTCCTTAGTCTTCTTCATGTAGATTGCTTTTAACGCATCCCACATACCCATGGCCGTCGTCTCCGTGGCAACTTCTTGTAAAACCTCGTAAGAGAGATTTAATATAATAGCCGATCTGGCTTTCTTGTCCAATTCATTAAATTGATCGTCCTTCATTTCGGTCGGTTTCTTCTTTGCACCTTCAAGTGCCACCTCGCAACCGTCTTGAATGAGTATGGCCTCCATCTTGAGACTCCACATCGCAAAGTTGACATTTCTGTCGAACTTTTCAATTGACATTTTTGTTATCGTCATGGTGGCTAAAAAATAAATCGGGTTGGCTCTGATACCAATTTGTTAGGATATGCGGAAATCCCGATAATTATTTTTGCCCGAAAAATGACGATAATAAATAATACAGACGAAAAATAAGTTTGGACAGTGACACGCGATTTACGTGGTTCGGTCAGAATGACCTACGTCCACGGGCCGGAGGGTAGAACTTCTTTATTATGTGGAGAGATTACAAACACGTACACTGACGTGATATAAAAGCAGCTACAACAATATAAGGAGTAGGCTACACAAGAAATATCGGAGAAGTGTGACCGAGGAATAAACCCTCGCTGACGATGTTGTGGTGTTGGCCTGAGGCTCTGAGGCAAGTTCTTCTTCTGTCGAATGATGCCTATTTATAGGCAATATATCCCTCGCGCTTGCCATATGAAAAGAAGAAAAATAAAGCAGCTTCCTTGGACTACTGCGTCGACACTTTCTACTTTTCTCAGTACTGTACATGTGGCTGCCATTAGAAAGTTTATTCCTTCACCTACCACAAGACTTTTCAAATCCCCATATGGGATTACTATTCATTTGATGACTCGAGGTCACCTAACAATATAGATTACATATGAAATAAATTAGGAAAATATATTACATCTTAAAGGAAAATAAACTATCATAATGAAAATAATATGGAGATAATCATGAGAGATAATGATGGGATCTGAGATTATCCGTTATGGATGATTATCCGTTATCAATAGGGTTTTGTAGTAGTAGGTCGTAATGCACGACTCAATAATTCTTGTAGGCTAGTGAACTTTTTCTTATTATTCGAAAGAGTGACAATCAAGTCATCGATATAAGCCCTTTTACTTGACCCAATCTCAAGCTCATTGATGTAATACCCTTGGATTTTGCTGTAATTATTTTTCAGATTAGGAATTTTGATAACGATATTTAAGTCATACAACGAAAATATGAATTTTAATAATTCTAACTTTATTCCAAAATTTATCGATGAAGTAAGTATAATTTATACAGTTAAGAAATTTATACATTGTTGGGTTTAGAACGGTCAATTTGGCCCGTGGCCCGCGGGCCGGCCCACCAATTTTATTAATTATATATTATATTTAAAATATATTAATGTTAAATATATAATTAAATTATAGTTAATAATTCTTTAATTAGACCATAATTAACTACATATATATTAATAAATATATAATTATATGTTGGTTATCCATAATTTATTATTAATGTTAATAAAAATATATAATTAAAATTATAGTTAATAATTCATTAATTAGACCATAATTAACTACATATATATTAATAAATATATAATTATATATTGGCTATCCATAATTTATTATTAAATACCTTAATTAATTAATAAAATATATAATAAATTAAAGTATAAAACTAAAAATAAACAAATAAAGAACTTCTAAGCGGGCGGGCCTGGCCCGCGGCCCGCCACGGGGCGGGCTGGGTTCCATTTTCCAGGCCCGCTACATTGCGGGTCAGCACGCCCCGGCCCGGCCCATTGACAGCTCTAGTTGGGTTACATTTAAATTCAAAAGCTTAGGCCCAAATCTAAGTGTTTTAGGCCCAAATAATGGAAACGTGATAAGTAATAGGTTACTTAAATCTAAGGAAAAACTACCATCCACTAAGTTGTCTAATTAACACTATTTTCGAAAACTTACCTTAGTGCATATCCATAGCTCATAAGTGAAACAAAGTCTGATAATTACAAGAAATATTATACGAAGAAAGAAGGAGAAAAACGAAGGAGAACCCCAACTCCATAAACTCTACAATTCGAGATTCTGAAAGTTGAAGAAAGGTATATTTCTTAAGTTTAATGCAGTTAGGTTATTTTCATACAACGGTGATTTCATAATAGCTTTAATGTGTTTGCTTGGGTGTGTAAGGGAGGATTAGGGGGGTTTGGATAAATTAAAGTGATGTTTGGTTGGGACCTTTATTTAAAGGTGAGATTTAACTAAACCCCTCTTAATACCTCCTATAGAGTATTAAATAAACCCACCCCACATGGTCCCATTATCTTCCCTCCTCTTTTACATAACTATCCTATTTCAGTTTTTTTTTATCCATCGCAACCTCCTTTATCTTCCCACAATCACGATCAAATCATCTGTCTTCCTCGCAAGCCCAAACATAGGATCTTCAAGAAATTGACCGGAACCATCTTTGGAGTAGAATCGAAGATTGGGGAAGAAATCGAAGTGGTCTATCATCGACGAAGCATCTTTGATTCTCATGTCGATCGATTCTTCTTGAGGAAATTTATCAGCCACATTTTGCGAAGATCGAAGAGCATGATTTCTCTACTACTTTCTTTGATGGTGATGAACAAGCGCCGACCCTTAATTGGTACAACCCTGATGAGTGTGACTGAATCAATCGAGTACTATATTTATTTACTGCAGTAATAAAAACCCTTCTTTGTGTTTATATTCGAAGTATCTTTGATTCTCTTGTCGATCGATTCTTCTTCAGGAAATTGATTTCTGGTTTACCTTCTTTGTATTGTTGAATGATGAGCTTGCTTAATCGAATCAATTGAGAATTTGATTCCAGCGAATGGATAAAATCGTAATTTAATTAATTAAACCTAATACAACCTAATACAACCTAAATCCATCTACCAAACCAAACACCCGAATACACTCATACTCTCCATTATTTAATCCCAACTTAAACTAGTACCCTCTAAACCCATACCCCCAACCAAACGGGCGAGTTGTTCGAGGTTATCATGTTTAGAAATTTTATAATTCTCAAGTTAGAGCCCATGTTCGTAAGTTTTACGATAATATAATAATTCGAGTGATTCTCGAAATATATGTTATTCATGAGAAGTTTAGGTTTTAAACCGTACCCTTTTCTGGAATTAATATAGTTTTCGAAGGTGGTCATATTAATAAGAGTTCTGATAAATTTAGGGTTTAACGTTCTTATAATATATGATTTTTGGGTAGAACGGACTGTTGGACGATTTAAATTATGTGAGTATCATGCGACTTAGGGTATTATAACCCTTTATCAGTTTATTTAAGGTCCAATCCCATGAGTTTCGACCGATTAGGAGAATCGCCGAGCTAACTTCAAATTTTTATTACAATCGGGCGAATCCATGACGTGAAATCGGGCGACTGATACAAACAAAAACACTCGGCCAAACTATACCTTAAATATGATCAATCAACCGAATGGATGAAGATTTAAAGGAGAATCGGGCAATAGAAGGTGCTTTACAAGTTTCAATCGGGCGATTATGGAAAGATACTAAAACTCGGCGGAACTCATGAGGAATCGGGCGACTTGGAGACTATAATAAGTTAATAAAAACAAGCCAAGAGACATAGCAAGTTGAGCGACTTTGGGGTTTATGGAATCGAGCGAGAGATCCTTGAATTGAGGACTTCCGCCGTGTTTCTTAAAACACCACAAGGTATCGGCTGATTTGAATGTGATGAATCGGGTGAATTGCTAACGAAATAAACATTCGGCGAAAGTTAATCCAAGCATGACGAATCCGATGATTGGATGCTTAAAGGATCGGCCGATGCGAATTAATCAAAACCTAAGTCTATCCACCAATAATCGGGTAATCGAAACAAATAAACACTCGGCGATATTGAAATCGGGCAACACATTTCGGCCATTAACTTTAAGAATTAGGGTTGACCATTGACTACCAAATAGAGTATCTAAAAATAATTATTTTAGAATAGTACAGTTCGGGATTAGTACAGATACTAATAATATTTATAGTTCAGAGTCCGAGAGTTAGGAAGTCCACCAGATACCGTAACTGATTATCTCAGGAGAACAGGGAGGTGAATTATTTCATCTAAAACGCGTAAACATTTATCTGATATTTATGCGCTTTTATGTGACTCGGTGAATTACATGTTTTACGTAAGTTTCCTGTGGCATCACGATTTCATGTGTTATCACGTTTATATGCATAGCATATGCATATCATATCACAGGGGTGAGATACTTGACGTACCGCTGAGCGGGGTAGTTTGAGGTTATTGTGAGACTCGTTGAGGAGTCGAGGTTGGTACTCATACGACACCTAACGGCAGACAAGCGTGAACGTCCTGTCTACTCGGGCGTGAACGTCTCGAGGTGCAAAACCGTCGTGATTTGATTTTCAGCGGAGGGACCTGATAGGGCAGTTGCGTGAACGTCAAAACACTGTCAGCGTCGGCAACCGCTTACGGAAGAGCGCCCTAGTAGGGCAGTTGCGTGAACGTCAAAACGCTGCTAGTGTAAGCTTTTGTTATGTTATAGGCGCGCGAGGTGTCGAGTTTGACGTAGGGCCCTGTATTGTGTTATTTGAGATAGGATTGTGGAAAAAGAAAGAGTGAACATTGCATGCAAGATATTGGGATCGGGAATGAGCGTTCACGTGCATACATGCATTTTTATTCACCTACAGGGCAAATCGCCCAGTGTTTACGTGTTGTAGGTACCGAGTCTGACGCAGATACGCGTCAAGACTGAGGCGGTTGGTGGCGGTGCTCCACGGACTTTTGAGGACAGGGTGATACATGGATGAAGACCTGTGGAGCGACGATAGGATTTTGTTATTTTGGCATTTTGGGGCTACGACCTTTGTATAGACTAACGATGTAAACAATATTTTGAAGTAGTGTATATTATTTTAGGAAAACAATTTTATTAGATGGGCCTTCCGCAACTTACGTTGCGGAAATCCGCCACTAACCTTACTTAGAAAATGAGGATCGCTACAATTGATTACGTTAGAAACTCAATAAATTAATACTTGAATTACCAAAATTTATTATTAAAGAATTTTTAATTTATCGATAAATTTATAATTAATTAATTTCTAGTGAAGTATTCAATTTACAAACACATTTCAGCCGTCCATTCAGGATCAGGACTGGAAGATAAGTCGAACTCCATCATTAATAGCTAGCGAGCCTTTTGTTTTTATTTTTAATATTATTTTAACATTTATTTTTTATTCAATTTATTTTTAAAAGCTTGAGCTCGACGTATTGCCTCAAAGTCAAGCCTGGGTTCAAATATAAGGTTTCGTGCTCGAGCCCCAAAAACAAACCGAGCTCGGCTCATTCACACTCCTACGTCCACTGCATTATTATATCATGTGCATACCTCAAATATAATGTCCAGCTATAAATAACCCATCCTAGCACGATTTTTATGCTCAATATATCACTTTTTGGACATTAAAAATTGTCAGTTACATATGCAAGATTAAAATACGATATACAAAAAAACTACACACACGATATGCTAGTCAAACTGATACGAGAAACCTTTGTAAATACTTCATTAAATATGAATTATAAATTTATATTTTCAATGGGTCCTATAGAAGTTACTAAAATTTATTTGCCTAATAATTTTAGCGAGTTTATTAATTTAACACGTTATCATCGAGTTGGGATCAGCCGAAAATATTATCTTTCTATTTTATTAAGTGGGAGAGGCTTATAGTAGCTATTTTCTAATTAATTTGTTGTGTCATTCATAGTTACAAATTTACTCGTGATATTGGTACATATTACAATTATATTCTCAAATCAATTTTTATACATAATAAAAGTAATAAAATTACACTTATTAAACATAACTTAAAATTTAAAATAATATATTTATATTTAAGCTGTGTACTAGTCTTATTAAATGACGATGGGGTTTCTAGATTTGAGATTAGCCTCCAAAAAACGCGCAAAGGTACGTATATAGAAACCGAACTAATTTTATCCAATATATAAATAATGTTGGAAACCCATAATAATAATTAAAAAAAAAAGAAAAAAAAGGAAGAGATTAGGCCTGCTGATGGGCTTTGGGGACGTTCCCAGCTGACGGTGTCTTCCGAGTATACGAGAACCACATAGGCGCGGGCACCATCCTCTTGTAGCTCTTTTCGTCGCAGGGATAATAGCACGACGAGAAGGTGCCGTCCTCGTAGTTATAGACGCCGTTGTCGTGGCCCCCGTACCTATTAGGCTCCAACATCCTAGGATCGTCTTGAGGCTCGGAATCGGTGAAGTAGATTGAGTTGGGCTTCAAACCGTCGTACTTGTAGAGGAACAAGTCGTGGCTGAACGAATCGAAGAGGACGAGCCAGCCGTGGGATGAGCCCTTGAACTCGTCGGTGCCTGGATTGTGCAGTTGGAGGTATTGCCCATCGCCTTCCAACCTTATGACCTTGTCATCTCTGATCATGTAGAAGTTGTAAACAATCCTTGAAACGGTATTATTATTATTATTATTATTATTATCATCATCGCCAGCCTCTTCATAGGTTATTTCCGGAGTGAGCATCAGCCACTGCGAGACCTTTGAAGGTAGATCCCGTGATAAAAACGGTGACCAGCACGGCCAGCTCGTCTCCAAAACCTTTTGCATACGACGGCGTTCAAAGCAATCAATATTCCACGATGATTGTCGTCGTCCTGACGAAGAACGGGCTAATTTTTTGGAAAGAGAGATTTGCAGGGATGGATAGGTGGTGGCGTTCAGCAACGAATCATGGATGACTGATTTTTTTGGAGGATAACAGCAAAGATGATGGAAGATGATGGAAGAAGAAGAAGAAGAAGAAGCCATTTTGTTATGCTGTGACCACGACGCCTCCTTCTCCTCCTCCTAGGTGCGGTTTAGGGTTTTATAAATTGTTTACGGGATTTATTTTTGTGTGTTCCTTAAAAATCTCTGATTCTCTCTATTTCTAGGATTTTGTTATTATTTTAGTTTGATTTCGTCTAAATGAATTACCGGGGTCTTAACGTGCACCTATTAATGGTGGTGCGTATGTTCTTTCTTCACGACTCGGTCGATAATAGATAAAATATAACACCATCATCATCACCATACATAAAAAATCACTGCATTTTCTCTTATTCTTATAAATAGCGTATAATTGTATTTGCAGCAGCTGACAGATCAAACTGAGTAATGGTAGTTGCCGTGAATGGTCATAACCCTCAACAAATAGTATAGTAGACCAATATTTTCGGCACACTCCAGGCTTGTGGGTGGCTACATAAATATATTAACTTATAGATTTTAAAGTTTTTTTAATAGGTGTCAAATTATAATAAAAAGCTTAGTTATAAAACTTTTATTTTAAAAGATATAATTGGAATAGATTTAAAATTAAGGTAAAATAATAAATTATGATAATATACCAATCAATTTGTGGGCCGTTACTATATGCACATCACCCTAATATAACTCCGCGAGTGTAATAAATACACATATATATATATATATTACAAATTAATGTTTAGGATAATTTTCATAGAGGAAGGTATAATATTAAATTAATAATCTTATATTTAAATTTAGATGATATAATTGAAATAAGTTCATAAAAGAATAAAAAAGATAATCATAACTGGCACGCCAACCAATCAATTTAAGACGGTTACTCCTAATTAAATAATTGATAGATATTAGAGATAGATAGAAGATAAATAGATGTATTACAACTTACTTGATAACCCCACCTCCAATAACGTTTTGTAGTTGCATTTTCTTGTTGAGAAACAAATAAATAGATCATTACTTTGTTTCGCACATATTTCCACAGGTCTTTTTCTCATATTTATATTATATAACCAGTTTTTTTTGCCCTTGTTCAATACGGGTCTATAACTATATAATTAATTTAAGTTGTATATACTTTGTTTGTAGTAAACGCATGATTCACGCTTTATTACCTACCTAGTCCACGCCCCTTCATTAACACTACAAACGTGTGAATATAAATGTGTGCTTTTATTAAATTGACCTTTTTTTTTCGGATTATCAAGTGTCCATTAATCAATTAATCAAGCACGAAAGTATGGTGCGTATGATCTCTGATTCTGTCTAATAACAGTTTGAGATTTTCTAGGATTTAGTTATTATTTTAGTTTGATTTCGTCTAAATGAATTACCGGGGTCTTAACGTGCACCTATTAATGGTGGTGCGTATGATTCTTTCTTCACGACTCGGTCGATAATAGATAAATATAACACGTCATCATCATCATCGTCGAACCTCTCAAAAATCATGGCATGTTCTTATTCCATGGCCGCATATCTACAGAAACCTAATGTGCCCCTTTCTTCATATCTCAACAAAACAAGTGTATCAACGTCGCTAAATCATTATCGGATCATGAAACCCTCGATTTCACCATCAGTGTTTCCGCATAAGAGACAGTCCACCATCATAGCTGCTGCTTCTTCTCCTTCTTCCACGACGAAGATAGCGAAGGAGCTTAATAATAATGATGCTGCTGACGATGATTGTTCCTCGAAAAAATCTACTTGCCATCTTCTTCCATGGCTGATGCTAACTCCAGAGATCAACTTCTTATCATCATCGTCGTCAAGCACCGACGCGGTTTTCAAGTTCTACTCACTCGGGGAGGACAAAGTGATAACTATCGATCGAAAAAACTTGAAAGGCCAACTAGGGTTTGAAGAATCCGTTAACTTGAGGTGCAGAGGTTCTTCTCATGGGTGGCTCGTCCTATTCGATACCTACAGCTCTGACTTGTTTCTTTACAATCCCCTCTCCAACCGTCACCTCAAACTTTCAAGTATCCGCAAATTACAAGGTATTAAAGAGAAACCGGGCGGCATTCTTCCTTTCGTGACTAAGGTGATCATCTCTAACTCCGATCCCGAGGGAGACCTAAACTGCCGTGCTCTTATGATTTTCGGCAAAGACAACAAGTTGGCATTCTGCTGTCCCTGTCCATACAGCAGCAGCAACGAGTGGATCGAGACACACTATAAGTACGACGACGTCGTCTTGTCTGGTGGAGACAATAATAATATGCTCTTCTTCAGCGTTGGCTATAACAGCATTCACGCTACTTGTCCTTGGCTCTGCCCCAAGTTTGACGGTTGGGATCTGAAAGATCTTTCCCGCCCGAGGCTGATTTCTTTTGGCGACCGTCTCCTCCTCAAGGACATGGGGTCAAGCTTCCATTGGAGGTCGTCGTATTGTCCGCGCAGGGCAGACTTCCTCGTCGCTGCTTTCCACCAACTATACTATGTGTGCCTGGTAGGTGGTGGTGGTGATTTGCAATTTCACGTTCGAAAGTTTGACTTTGAAAAGGGAACGTTGGCTCGCGCGGAACGTTCCTTGGATGGATTGGCCTTCTTCGTCGGTATGAACCATTCATTTGCCTTGCCTGCTGGCGACGGACGACAGCAGTTGATCAAGACCAACTCGATCTACTTTACTGTCCCCAGAGACTATGGCATTTACGAGCCATCGATAGGAAGGCACGACATACAAATATACAACTACAAACATGCCAATTTCTCGCCTCTCTTTTCCATTGTTAATAAGAAGGGGGAGGGCTCCAGCGACATTGAAACTCCGCCAATGTGGTATACTCCTACCACTGCTGTCGTCTAGTCTACAGTATATATTTTCTCATCAGTTATTGCCTGGTTTCCTTCCTATCTCTCAAAAAATTAGAAAACCATTCACCATTATTCCATTTTTACTGTGTTGCTAATTGTCTGCCTCGACCTTTATTTATTAGTAGTGATGATAAAAAGGTGTTTTCATGTACAAAAATTTACACGTCCCATTTACTTGTTTTTGCAAATAACCCACACAGAACAGAACAATACATAAGAGTGATGGATCAATTAGGATCGGCCGTGTAAGATTGAACCATTGAGATTAACCATAGTATAGAAGAGTATGCAAAACTAGGATTGTTAAATTTTTAAATTGAAATGATTATTTAAAATGGAACCAAAAGGTCAGGCCAGAGATCATGGATATAAACAGACCCTTACTATCATGGATCTAGGAATTTACTTAAAATGCTTAAGTTCATCTCTTTTCCAAGCTTTTCGTTCGTCGCAGCTTGTAGGAAAAGGTGCCTTAGCTATATTTAATTTTGTCGACTGACTTTCCAGCCATATCAATTTTTATTTTTTTTTATCAATGGCCAATAACCCTTTCTTCAGCACTAAATGAAGTGGGTCATTTTGCCAAACATTCTTTTCCAAGTGTGATCTTCGATTCCAAATAAGTTGCAGGGTACAATGATTTTATGGAAGGCAAAGTCTGCTGACTATGAGATTCAAAGTTTGACAAAATCTAAAGAAACTTATAAAAGACAATAACAAGATAGAGAGCATACTTGGTATTTCTTTTATGATTTAGCCTTGGCCGACTTTAGGTATGTCGTAATGCTCGCTCATATTCGCAAGGTACTGATTGAAGTCTTCTATGCGATCGCGGTGGGATCTGTTGGACGTCTTCTTCAGCTTATGGGAATCGATTCTCTCTCTCTGTTCTATGTAACGCCTCTCCACTGGGGTTAGGTGATCGCTCCACTGAGTTCCTCCATTCTCCTCTCCATCGTTAACTTCTTCTTCCTTGTTAGCATCGTCATTGGCGATTTCTTCCTTGCTCGACTCATTCGACTGATTTACACCCTCACCTACGTACAAAATAAAGAATCTCAGAGAGAGAGAGAGAGAGAGAGAGAGAGAGAGAGAGAGAGAGAGAGAGAGAGAGAGAGAGAGAGAGAGAGAGAGAGAGAGAGAGAGAGAGAGAGAGAGAGAGAGGGATGGTTCTTCATAGTGGTGCTTCTTGGACTTCTTCTTCCTCTTTACACCACCAGCTTTCACATCCAAAGCCTTACCCTTAAGCTTCAGTTTCCCACTGACAACATTTTCGTAGGCAGACATTTGTCTCCTGACAGAGTATTAAATAAACTTCAGGCAACAAACTAACTCAGCAGAGCTGCTTGTGCTCCTTCAATTGATAGAAAAATGAATAACAGGATAATGACTAAGGGTTCAATAGGCAAAATAGAATGGTAAAGGTACGTTTTTGTCTCAATACCAACAGTGTTAAAACAACAAAAACAGATGGTTTCGTGCTTCAATTTTCATGTATCAGCTAAGATATTGAAAAAAAATAAATAAATAAAGCTTCCCCGCAACAGCAGAACGCATATACAAGAGAAGAACAATCCCAGAAATCGATAGAAAATGCTCGAACAAATTTCAAATTTGCAAGACAAAGCCCTAGATGAATTAAATTGACGCTTTAGACAATTACCTCACAACTTGCGAATCGATCGACTGATGAAGGATCGGAG
Source organism: Craterostigma plantagineum (assembly GCA_027422505.1). NCBI lineage: Eukaryota > Viridiplantae > Streptophyta > Magnoliopsida > Lamiales > Linderniaceae > Craterostigma > Craterostigma plantagineum. The sequence goes on from JAPQWV010000005.1 coordinate 2,652,618, forward strand.
ATGCAGCAGCGCGGCGTTTTCGGCTTTCTTTAGCTGATTAGGCGGTAAAATCTCTGAGACCTTCTGTAACAACACACGCGCGCACAAAAAAAAAAAAAAAAAACGTCAACCTCTTCACTCTATTTTGAAGCGATGGCTTTATTGCCAAATCCACCCTTCGTATTTAATTTTGTTTTAAATTCAGGGTTGATTTTTTATTTCTTACATAAGTACCCTTAACTAAGATCATGGTTGCAAAACTCGGCCTAGGCGGCCGCCTAAGCGGCGCCTAGGCGCTGGGCGGAACCCCACCGAGGCGAAAACCAGCTAATCGCCCCACTAATCGCCAAAATATTTACTCGGCCGACTACTACGACTAATCGGCCGATTAATCCGATTAATCGCCATTAATCGGCCGATTAATAATAAGCCTACTAATCTTTTTCTTTAAAGAAGATTTTAACGGCAAAAATTTACTACTCATTGTTTCCTTCGATAGGAAACGTGACAGCTTGCAGAAGTCCGAATGAGCTGTGATCTGTCAAGTCATATATCTATATATAGATGAGTTGTCCCCTCTTACTACCAAAACTCAACCGGTGTGGGACATTTTCCTTACTCACAAGTTGGTTAATATACTACTACGTGTGCGTCTTGATCGACTTTAACATTAATGAAGCATTAAATATTCCCTTAATACCTACTTACTTTTTTAATAAACAAGAGTTATTATTTATATGTGATATCAAATTTTGTCTTTATACGGACTCCAATTAGTTATTCTAAGTTACTGAAATAAATATATTTTCTTTATTCAACGAAGAAGATTATTGTATGAGGCTAAATTATTAAACTTGATATACAAAAATACATTGCAATAAAAAGAATAAGATAAACGTCACACATATCCTTATAGCATTATTTTGGTACTAATATTATTTGTGGAATAGTTGGGATTAAATTATTTATTTAGCATATTTGATATATAGAAAAAAATTGAAAAATACGTATACCGACTAATTTCCGCCTAAAAACCGCCTAGACCCCGCCTAGACCGACTAGGCGCTAGGCCCCCCTCGGGCGCCCGACTAGCGCCTAGCGAGTTTTACAACATTGACTAAGATACATTTTTAATTATTCTGGCGAATGTGTGCATTAACTAAAAATGGATTAATACTAGTTGGTTTTATTATTCAAAGAAATTTATATTTATTTAACAAAAAAGTAAACATAATAAATATAGAAATTGACAGTTTTTTATGTGGCTAGGAATTGAATCGTGTTGTTATGCTTATTTTTAATTGATATTTTTTAATATTGGCACACCACTTAGATTTTGAAATGGTTATTACGTGTGTCTCTCACTCGATAAAATAGCAAGATGTTTATTTGTTATCAACAAACAATAATTTTTCAATTAGAGACTGAATTTCCACTTCGTTAACAAAGATGGGACTTTATAATTTCAAAATATAAATTGTTGCAAACAAGGACAGCCATGTCATTCCACAGATTATTACAACTGAAATAGGAGGGGATTCAAACTAGGTAGCATTCCCAATACTTATACAGTGCTTCATCTTTCTCATCAAACAGAAACTTCAGAATGAATTCTCAGTAAATCCCAGGTATGACTCTGTAAGGAACTTTCTCGCAGTATAGCTTCCAATATTTGCCATACCTGCCCAAGGGAAAAAAACGGATCGTTTTCGGCGTTGAGAAATTATTTATCAAGAAAAGAAAAGGAAAGAAAAAGGCAATACTTTTCTTTGCATCTGTCATCATCCCTCTTCGCTCGATCGAAGAGGAGAATGGTGAGGAAAACCACATAGAAGTAAGGTATAAACTGCACATCAACGATAAGCATCACCGAGAAGATCATAGATAAAACGAATTGTCCCCTTTCCGTTATCCCAAAAAAAAAAATAAAAAAAGCATACGTTGACAAACAGAGCGGGCACGCTCCAGAAGAAAGCTGCGAGGATTTCTGGCACGTAATGGAAGTGACGAGCTAGGCCCCACCTGTTTGGAAGGAACCCAATCGAACAGACAACTTAAAGACTTTTTGTTCAGACAAGCGAAGTAAGTGTTCAACACTTCAACTAAATTTGAAGCTGCGTGTGTATGTTGTTAGGGCAGATTGATACCATCCTGATGTCAGCAAAAGGCTAGTTTTGGTCTCTCCCTTGGCGGTGGTGTACGAAGCAACAATCTGAGACACATCGAACGCAAAGTCAGTTCCTCTTTGTCTGAGGGTAATAATGCATGGCATGGTTTTGACAAGAATATGCAGGACGAAATTGAGATGAAAAGATGGTCAGAGAATTCTATGGGATATACACCTTCGATGGTGCTTTGCCCCAAACCGAGCATTTCCCATTTGTACGGCGGAATTCTTGCCTTTGCCTGTCGCAGTCGTAGTTGATATACACGCAAAGGATGCCTGCCACTGCAATAGATAGAGCGAGCTGCACCACAGTAGGACGATCAAGAACATTTAGGAAACTCGAAATCCTTAGTTTGTAAGAAGAGTCAGGGATCTAAACGAATGTAATAGTTCTCAGAGAGTAGGTGCGCATCGATGAAACTGAGGCCCTATAATATCTCGAGAAGTAAAAATCAGACATAAGAAAGATCGATAGATCGATTCATTTGCGAGCTGTTGATTAGCATACCTGAAGTCCAAGATTCACTGGGTGATTGACAAGGTACATGCCAGGAGAAGTGTACACGGATGGGACCCACACCAAGCATCCCCAGCATATGTAAAATCCAGCTGTTCATGCAGTAAAATTACTTGATGAGACGTTGAACCATATTAGGGAATACATAGACGAATGTAGTAAAGAAGACAGACCTCGATCATGGGCAATGTCCATCGTGTTCCAATATCCAGATTCCCACCAGAAGAATTTTGTCACGTAAACTAACATTAAGATGGTGTTTACTAGCATTGAGTCAGAAACCTTCCCATACATTTCGTACTGAAAATGAGACAGAACAGTACACATATAATATCATTACCTGGATTATATGGTTAAGACAACAGTAGGGTAGAACTAAGTTTTATAGGGGAAACAAAAGATGGCATTTGGAAATGAGAGGTGAACATGTAAAGTGAACATGTACCTGTTTGATGCAATACGTCACAGCAAGAACAGCCCAAGACATCATCCCAAATCTGCAGTTTGTGAAGACTTTGATATCGAAATTCTTGCCAATACGAGGATACAATTCCATCCCCTGAAAATTGACAGAATTATATATATAAAATGTCCCATGCCTTGAATACAGAGTCCAAAGCTTAACAGAAGCCATAACTTTGACGTGTTATTTTCGCTTACGGCTAGAAGCAATATGACACAACAAAAAACCAAATCAATCACCTACCCAATAAAAATCGATAATTATATTTCCAGATGATCCGGAATCTGCTGAAGATGGTGCTACATGTCCCTAGCGCAGGAAGTTCCCCAGTGTCAGGGAAGAGGGTCATTCAAATAATAGAGAAGGATTTGTTTCAGAAAAAAATATAATAGAGTAGGACTTTTAAACGTTCGCTGAACAATGCCTTAAAACTTACTTTGAGATACAATAAAACACAGAAGACTAAACTTCCGAAGATGAGTGCTGAAAATATCTCTCCCAGATGGTCATATACCACAGTTGGGTTGAAAATCCCAAACCTGCGGAATTTAGTAGAAATAACACTGACAAACTAAACAGTAGATAAAGACAACAACTGATTACCTATCACAGCTGAGAACTCTGATTACCTATGGATTGACTACATATCCACTAAAGTTTATACAAGGATATAATAGACATAAATTTACAAAAGGCACGGACAACTACAGTCAAGACAAGATGAGATTCTATTCTGATAGGCCAACATGACATCCTAACAACAATAATCATTAAGAAACTCCGCAGATTCATTTCTACATTATTCAAGAACATATCACTGTTATGCTATAATATGGATGTATGTACTCGGAAGAAATCATCAATCAACTGTATATAGCCAAAAGTATGCACTTACCACCAGAGGGAAAGATACGTAACCAATGTAACAACATATGCCAGCACGCCATTATCCTGCAAGACGAGGAGGATGTAAAATGCAAGTCATATTATATATTCATAAAATTCAAACAAAGAAAGAACATTGCGAAGTTTTGTTGACCATATGATGTAATGCAAGCCTAACCTTGTACACGGGCCTATTTCCAGCAGGGGATAACGGTCCCTCAACAATTTTCCCTGGTAATAAAAGCTGAAGTGCAGCCTCAAAAGCCCCATAAACAGCGATAATCTTCCATGCAACAGCAGTGGGTTTTGGCCATATTCCCAAGAACCCTTGCAGCCCATTATTCCACAAGTAATCCCATGTTTTTAGAACTGATCCTTCGGCGTGTACCATGGTATACCAACTAATCATCATAAAGTGAAAACGGTTAAGCGAGCCAATTAAAAAGAAAAGGTTCGAACACCATCATGTCTATACTCATGATTCCTGCTGACTGTCAAGCTACTTTGAATCATATCCTATTTAGAAGCATAGGAGTCACAATCAAATCCAACCTTGGTGGTTGAAATACTCATGTTGACAAATAAAATATTCAAGCATCTTTAACTATACTTCTTCAAGGTTCAATCATTTAATTTTGAGATAGATAATGGGCACAGAAGAGTAATAATGTTAAAAATACCTCAGCTGGGTTGGCGTTCGAATTGATCAAAGCGTGCTATAAGCTTGTCTCAACTAACAATCAAAACAAAGCTAATACCAATTCCAACACTTGAACAAGCACAGCAACACTTGGACAACAATCAAAGTCAATCAAATCACATACATCACATAGAAAGATGTTCATCTACCATAAAATCAATCGTAGAGCATGAGAAACGGGATCCTCAATCCATCAAAACAACCCAGAAGCTTCAAACCCAGCAAATCAAAAGGTAACTCACAGGAGAATAACAAAAGGAGGACACAGTGCGAGGAGAGACAGCATAGACAGATATGTCACAGCAGGTGAGTGCACCAGCTTCGTCTCTGAATTTCCGCCACCCATTTTACGAATTTTCAGATTTTCTTCCTATGGAGCTTCGAATTACGCTTGCGTGTTGTCGTCGATCTCTCGTCGTTGGTCTCCGCTCCACTCACCCACCCACTACCTTCGTTGCTGCTGCTCAGTGGTGTTCATTCATTTCGGTTAGGGATGGCAATGGGCGGGTTCGGGGCTGGTATTGGACATACCGTCCCCATACCAAATTCTTGTACTTAATACCATCCCCACAAATTCACCACTTATGATGAGTTGGTTCGGGATGGGTAATCACCATTCGGGGATCGGGTTCCCCGTGGGACATTCGGGTTCCCCATATTCATTTATATCCAACAAAATTTAAAAAAAATTGCAACAAAAAAAATAAACTAAGTAATATAGGCAAATTTAAAATATGATATTGAAGTATAAAAAATTTAGTATAATATATGATTGAAATATGAGTGTATTGTGACGAATACATGTTGAGAGTAGTTTTTTCTAAATAATATTGAATCTAAAAAGATTATCTCTTAAAAATCTTTTATTCAAATATATTTTATATTATTTAGTAATAAATCTAATCGGGGAACGGTGAATCACCGCTTGACTCAAACGGGGCCGGGTTCGGGGCCGGGGATGGGGTTAAAAACATGATTACCATCCCCATCCCGTCCCCGTTCTTTCACCAACGGGGAATCACCGTCAACTCCCCATCCCCGTTTTGACCGGGGATTCCCCGTCCCAGTAGCCTCGGGTCCTGACGGGGATGGTTCACCGTGGGAATTTTGCCACCCCTAATTTCGGTCTTCAGTCAAGTTAGATTGCTTTATAATTACGTCCTATAAAATTAATTAATAAATTAATGATTTTCCAAATGCTACGTCAGCTTCACGTGAGTTTCTAGGTTTAATTTGGGCATCTAAATAGCATGCGGCTGACAAAGGACAGGTCTTGGCAATTGGCATCATCTACATTAATTTGGTACCTTCGGTTCGGACTAATTATAATTATTTACCTCACAAATGAAAATTGAGTTATTTTCATATTTCAAAGAAATAATAACTCAATTATAATTAGGGCGGTTAAAAATCGACCCGACCCGCCAACCCGACACGAACCGCACACGAAAATAGCAGGTTCGGGTTAGCATTTTTGACCTGTTTACATAAATAGGTAAACCTGAACCCAACCCAATTATTTAGTGGGTTGGGTTAGGGTTCGAATTTTCAACCCGTAATCAACCCGAAGTCAACCCGGAATCAACCCATTTAACCCGACTAATATATATTATTAAAATATCACTGGTAAAATATAATAAATTAAATGATCAACCCTAATTCTCTATCCACTCTCACGCTCAAACATGATGATTATAGAAAAAAAAATTGCATTAGTCCTCCTTTTTTGTTTAATTTGGATTTAAAATTCTATCAATTTTGTTTTTCTTTTTTCTTTTTTAATTTTAAACGGGTTGGTGGGTTGCCAGGTTGGGTTAGGGTTAAAGCAGGTTGGGTTTGGTTTTGATTTTTCAACCTGTAAAAGTAAACAGGTCAGTTCAGGGTTGAAGTTTTCAACCCGTTTATTAAACGGGTTGAACCCGAAGGTGACCCAACCCGACCTATTTACCACCCCTAATTATAATAAGGGAAGTTTACACTACAGTGTAAAAAAAAATCAGTCTTCCTGTTAGAAATTTTTATGTGTAGATACTAATAGAATAAAAGTTTTACGCATAGCTACCCCTTTGGCTAAAAGTACATTATATTAATAACTTAGTTATTATATGAAAACGTATTTTGGTACTTAGTACATTGTAAAATGGTATGTCATGTTTACAGATATATTATGGGAATGGGGTACTACATAAACTTGTGATATGATACGAAATATACATATTAAAAAATAAGGTAAACGATGATAAAATGATACTAACAACCAAACGGGGTACATATGTGTAAAAACCTAAATACCCATTTATATAACTTTTCTGTTAAGATGCTGAACTTATAATTTTTTTTTATTTTTTGGATGTTTAAGTGTAAATGCATCCTTAAAATAATATGACGTATATTTTTTGTATTTGCTCGAAATACTAAGACTATCTTTATCCATGATCTCCACAATCGGTCATGGGAATAAAATATTAATTTCTCTATCCTCCATATACACAACCTACACCTCAACCCAACCTAACAATTTTCATATTTTATCAACAACACATCACAACCTATAATATTTATATTTTATAATTATTTTTAGTAGTATTCGAATGTTTGAAAAATAAATTATATTATATGATATAAAATTTAGATACTTTGGTCATTGGAGAAAGAAAAATAATATGACTTATGATAGATTATAGAATGTAATAGAGAAATAAATAATTTGAAATTGTGATTCAAAATGTATCAATATTAGTCTCTATTTGAAGAGAAAAAAAAAATCATACATCTTGGTAAAAAAATAAAAATAAAATTATAATAGATAATTAGATGTATCATAAAAATCAATAAAAGCTACAAAACAATTTACTGAAAACTGTGCACAACCGGTTGATGAACCAGGTTGGTCCACAAACCGGGTTGTGGGATACTTTTAATTGTTTGATTTATTTTAATTATAAATAATGCATGACCGGTTATCCGGGTCATTGATAAAGATAGTCTAACTGTCATCACTCATCGATTAGGTTGTCAGAATTTTATTACAACTTCAGCCCGAAACTACCTTTGGGCCATAACGAGTACAAGTAACATACAACACGCCACTCATGATCGTCCATATATGTGTTAGCTTTGAAGGATTGATTCAGCCGAATATTCAAATTCGATTCACAATGATCGAACTTAATCGAAAGTCCCATAATAAAGCAATTGCACGAGAAACAGATATATTGTAGTCATGTAGTGTACTATTTACGAAGGAAGGAGAAAAGATAACACTATAATTTACAAATAAAGCCATCCATCTACGTCTGCATGTAAAGCATTAGTTCTTCCAATTTCAGCTAAGAATCTTCAGTTGCTGGGGAGGAAGATTCTTTATCTGCAAGCAACATACAATATGCTACCATGTCAAGAAAGCTTCGTTTAGCGCAACAAATAGTCGAACGTTTAAAAGGAAATACACAGGGTTTATCTCTTCGGTAAAAGGTCGAAATGGTGTCTCTGGGTCAGATCACAAACTCTTCAACAGATGATTATCAGACAGGGATAACTGTGAATAGTTTGTCTCATCATCCACCAAGGAATTGCCAGCATAATTTAAGGAGAAGGAAAACACACATGGCCACTAAAAACTGCTTGAAGAAAGATTTTCACAAATAAAAGATTCTCAAATTCGACAAAAAACTACTACTGGAGTTTTTGCAGCTTTACATGTCAGATTACAAGACTTCATCGGGAATTTATCAGACAGGGATAACTGTAAATGACAAGTTCTCATCATCCATGGAAAGCTGCAAGCTCAAACCAACAAGAATCGTATCAAGCAAGAAATCGTCCAAGCATCTCACAGGCACCAAAGATCATATCGTCGATGAAAACCACATAAATACATCAAATTTGTGTATACAACAGAGAACTTGAAGCCTTAGTCCGTCCTAAGTTCGTATGCATTCCGCATTGACAACATATGTTGCATGTCGGATTATAGTATTATCATCATAGGCATCACCAAGAAAAAAAAAATATTTGGTAACAAATACGATCATGGATCATCAGCACATTATGATACAAAATTATAAAGTATCAGATCTTATCTTCCTAATCAGATATGCAGCATCAAGAAACCAAAACTAAAGTATGTTAATGTAAGATGCACTCAAAATTTAAGTAACGAAACAAAAGCCAGAACAAAAAATCAACCCTTTCAGTAACTCAGGTAACGCAAAACCGTGAACAATGGATCTAGAACAACTTAATAGCACGAACAAAACAACAGCGAAATAAAGCATCATCTACCGTCTTCTTCATCTTTACTATTGAGGTAGAACTCGGAAGAAGGCAACCCACGCATGGAGGCTGGATAGAGATTCTCACGGTGGGTCGGCTCACTGAACGCAATACGAACCATCTCCGCGACACCGTACGATTCCCGCGCGGCGGGACCCAATAAGATGCTCCGGGAGCAAAATGGAGCCAATCGGGTTTCGATTTCGTTACTATGATGCCGTGTATCGCGTCTTCGATCCTCTCCACGACTGCCGATTCGAGCTCCGACGCGTTCCGAAGGGTTACTAAAGCTTCGGGGACGGAGGAAAACCGGCGGAATATAGAGGCGGTGGGGGCAGACGCTTTGAATTGGGCAATTAGGGTTTTCGATGGGAAGAAGCGAGACATTTTGCACTTGAGCATTCTGATTCTGAAAACTTGTGGACATTTATATAGAGGAGGAAGATAAAGGGGTTAGACGTAATAACATAGGTCTTAGGGAGCTATTTGTAATTTCAGCTATAATCTAGAAAACAACTCACAGCCAAAAAAAATGCACAAATCGGTTATCCTCCTCGACAATTAGGGTTCTTTCTCGGAGATTTTATCCCTTTGATTTAATAATCAACCAATCGATCGGTAGAACTAAATAATGTCGTTTTATGTCAGCCATTGTTACGCTTCTTCCATACCTTTTCACTTGCTGTCATGAAATTTAACAACTCCACTAGCTTAAGCATGAAGAATCATATGACAATGTTGCATTAGTGTGTTTGAGATAGTAACTATTGCTCGACTTCTGTTTGGAAAAAAGTTATACTTTTTGTTTCTCTGTGGACTTCTCTTTGGAGCTTTGTGATGCAGTTGGTGTATTAGTTGTCAGTTCCTTGCATAACCTGAGAGATAATGGTGTTCTTATAGTTCAACAGAATTTGCAGATTTCACTTTTTTCCTTGAACAGAATCATCTCTAGTGTATATTGGGTGTATGAAATTCTTTGCCTCACTCTAACATACCATTCATTCAGTATCTATAGTTCTATATCTTTTCCACTCTGTCTGATATTCTAGTACCTTTTATGATCAACTATTATAACGCGGGTATGGATCGTTTGCACATGTTTCCTTTCCTTATCGTCGTACATAAGAATTATCGCTTTAAAGGCTCGTTTCACTTGCGTTTTGAATTCTTGATTCTTTACTGCTCTAAATGCCTGCATTCATCCTACTACATCACTTTGTGATAGCATTAGCTTAGCCTTAAATCATTTACGGCGCGTACTTGATCATGAACCATGCAAGGGCAAACTATTGTAGTCTGTGTAAATTGATTGCGCTATACTGACAATGAAGTTTAGATTCGATTCGGACTACCTTAACGTTGCGTGGGATACCTGGGAAAGAAAATTCCGACTTTGGACCACTCTTATTATGGGTTTGATTTGGTGTGATGTTTACTTTCACATTCATTATCATATGAACCCCTCCGCCATTATTTTCAAGAACCAATTAATTAAAGATGAAGTTCCTCTAATTTTGCTGCCATTTTAATGCCTTTTATTGTATTCTTTTTAGTTCAAAATTAATATTATTGTCATCGCTTCTTGGATGGGAATGTCTGCTCTATTGTTATGTAGATAAGACCGATCAATATGCACAAAAAATTCACATATACCAAAAAAAAAAAAAAAAATTCTAATGATACAATTTCCCGATACACAATTTCCCTAGTGCATGATATCGGGTAGATTCTTATCTACAGTCAAAGATTTTTTAAGGAAAAATTTAATTTGCTTGAATGATATTTATTTCAGATATCAATTCAAAGAAAAATAGGTAAGTCTGATTATCGTAATATACAAGCTTATCCTCTTTGCCAAGACGTATTTGACCAAAGATGACTTCAGGGAAAAAAAATATGATAAATCAAAAGGTGAGTGAAAAGGTCAAATATTTTCTTGTGGCACAATTCATTAAATACAGCAAAAGGTTATATGCGATTGCATCATAAGTTTTTGTAGCAAAATAATTTTAAAAGATATATGCCAAGTAACTCGTAATGCTATAACACAAATATAAGAAATGTCATAATAGTAAGTGTAATTACTAATATAACCCTAAGAGCAAATTTTTTGGTTAGAAAAGCTGCGGAGCGAGGAAGAGATGGCCGTGTTAGTGAAAAGGTGGAAGGTGAGTTTGTCGCCTTTTCCTCTTTCTTTCTCTCTCAAATTTAATGATTACAGCAATATAATGGCTGCTGTCAACATAAGTAATCTTATTATTACCATCATCAAATAATCAAAATCCTTTTTTTTTCTTTGGGTCAGTGTTTGCTGTAGAATATATTACGATTGGAGGTTACAATACCTGAGAAAAGCAAAGACAACCCACCAGTCGTTGCGGTTTTTTCAAGTATCAAAGGCTTCGTCTTTTTTTATTTTTTCTTACATGTCGTAGAGAACAAAGAAAGGAGTGAAAGCAAAGACCCTTTATTCGTTTCGTATCGTATTCAGGTGCTTCTTTGCTCTGTGATATCTTCTTGTCCCAAGAAAAAAATTCTTATTTTCCATCCATGAATGTTGTTGTGTCTTTGTTTCTGCATTTTCTGTTTGTTGCTGCTGCGTTTTTGGCCCTTGTAGGAATTTGGGTTTGATCTTAAAAACTCTACCTTTAGATTTTCAGAGCTTAACGATTAAGATGGCGAATTACCGGGTAAAGGAGAGATAGATAGTCCCCCGAGATTCCCGTAAACAAATTCCTTTTTTATTTTATTTTATTCCTTTTCAATCCGTAGCCAAAAAACACGTAAGTAACGTGTTAATTTTACTCCTGAATGGCTCTTTTCGTTTGACCATAGCTGTACTGCTCTGTTCTTTAACTCATTACAGTCTTTGTTCTGCCCATTTCGAGTCCTAAACTAGGATCAGTTACGTCTTATTCATGTCCCATTTGTTTTTTTTTTTTTTTTTTTTTTTTAGATTGATCCAATTACGTTAGACTGTTCCTTTTGGGATGTGTTATGTTACGTTGAGTGTGATTTAAGGCCAATGAGAACTAAAGTTATGATATTCTGGGACCAATTTCATGACCTGGGGCCATTCTTGATTTGACCCTTTGGCTTTGTCTCACCTCATCTCAGTTGGTCATTTTCAAATACTGCTGTTGGAGATTTTTGTCTTATGTAGTTACAGCTTCAGTGCCAGGTTTTGGAACCTTCTTTGCTAGAAATTATGGCATTTATTTTTTTATTTGTCTCTGTCAGCTGTAGGTTTTAGCTTTATATTTCATTTGTCTTTGCTCAATTTATAGTCCATTCTCAGCTTCTCACCTTCCCATTTCCTACACAAAACTCACACGCATTCACTCTTGCCTTTGATGCTCATGTTTCCCTGCTGTTTTTAAGTATGATTAATCTGTGCTTCTCTTTCCATACACAATTTTAATGATCTGTGTGGTTTTGGCTGCTACAGTGTGGGAGCGAAAAATCCTCAGAAAGAGCCGAATATTGCGCGTATAATCACTTTCGCCATGATTTTCTAAACACTTCAAATGGAGGATCCATGATTCTTATCCGTTCCTTAAGGACCTTTTTTTTTTTGCTTCTGCCTTTGCCTATATGGGATATAGCCTTAGAATATCAGTTAATGATTTCGCCTTTGATTAGTATACCATTGTTGGATGATTTACGTGCATTTTCCTTTCCAGTTTTTTCACCGCGTGATCATATAAACGTTCACCATGCTGCTGTAATATTCCGTCTTTTCTTTTTCCAAGCATTCGTATTTAATAGATTCTGAATCCATTTGAAACTTACTATATCGAGCAAAGCTCAAGCTCACCGCCAGCTGTAAACCTTTCTTCCTCGCATATATATTACCGTTGGCGTTGATGTCCTAATCACTCTACCTTTGGCAGGCGTCTCTTACTTCCCATTCAAAAAAGGGAAAAAAAAAACTTCGATGGGCTCTAAATTCCCGTCCCACCAGCTAAGCAACGGGCTCTACGTCTCGGGCCGGCCCGAAAAGCCAAAGGAGAGGACGTCCTCCATAAGCTCGGGCGCCATGCCTTACACGGGCGGGGACGTGAAGAAGTCGGGCGAGCTCGGGAAAATGTTCGACATCCCATTGGAGGGTTCGAAGCCCCGAAAGTCCGGGCCAAATTCCGGGCCCATGAACCACCCGGGCAAGCTGACCCGCTCGAGGTCGACCTCTGGCCCGCTGAGCAAGCACGGCGAGCCCATCAAGAAATCCTCTGGCCCTCAGTCGGGCGGGCTTTCCCGCCAGAACTCGGGCAGCTTCCCACCGAATCTGCCCACGACCGGGCTCATTACGTCCGGGCCCATCTCGTCGGGCCCGTTGAATTCCACCGGGCTGCCCAGGAAAATATCCGGGCAGCTCGACCCGAGCGGGTCCTTCAAGGCTCAGGGCCCGTTGGCTGGGCACATTCAGGGCGTGACGACTTTGGGCAGGGACTATGAGTACTCGTTCAAAAAGAACCTTCCTAAATCGGTACTTTGGGGTGTGATTATGATCTTTGTTATGGGGTTTATAGCGGGCGGGTTTATACTTGCAGCTGTTCACAACGTTGTTCTATTGGTGGCTGTGATCGTTCTCTTCTGCTCTGTTTCTGCCCTGTTTCTGTGGAATTCGTATTGGGGCAGAAAGGCTGTGATACGGTACATCGATAGCTATCCTAACTCTGAGCTGAGGACCGCTAAGAACGGGCAATACGTCAAGATTTCAGGGGTACGTATGCCTTTCCACACACACACACAAACACATTCGTATATTTAAGTCTTACTAACGGTTAATTTATGCCTTGAAAAAGATGGTGACATGTGGAAATGTGCCCCTCAAATCATCGTATCAGAAGATTCCTAGGTGTGTATACACCTCCACGTCCTTATACGAGTACCGTGGATGGCATTCAAAGGCTTCGAATCCTACTCACCGACGCCTTACATGGGGGCTTAGGCACTCAGAGGTACGTAGTGTAATAAAAAAGACAACTTTCCTAACAAATCTATAACAATGATGTATTCTCTCTTGGCTCGTTCTTGCAGAAGCATGCTGTCGACTTCTACATATCTGATTTCCAATCGGGCCTAAGGGCCCTCGTCAAAGCGGGCTATGGGGCACGAGTAACGCCATACGTCGACGAATCTGTTGCCCTCGAACACGACCATTCGGTCGTTGGGTCGTCTTCCCCCGAGCTCATGAGATGGCTGGGCGAGAGGAACCTATCGAGCGACGATCGATTCATGCGTCTGAAAGAAGGGTAAGTAAATAGAGATTGCATCTCTTTCTTTTTCAACGGATTCTATAGGGGTCTTATGACAAGATTTGCATGCCAGTCCAAAGATTGCATTTTTTATCACTTTCAACAGTTTCAATATGGATCCTAGTACAAGATCTGTGTGTCTCTCCAAAGATTGCATTTTTATTCCTTGTTGCAATAGTTTCGCTAGAGATCTTATTACAAGATTGTTTGTGTGCTTGTCCAAAGATTGCATTTTTAATCACTTTTTTCCCACAGTTTTGATAAGGAATCGATCTTATTACAAGATTCTTTATGTGCTTGTCCAAAGATTGCATTTTTATCACTTTTTTCCAACAGTTTCGATATGGGATCGATCTTATGACAAGATTCTTTGTCTGCTTGTCCAAAGATTGCATTTTTATCACTCGTTTCGATAATTTCGATAGAGATCTTATTACATTGTTCGTCTTTCTGCTGCAGTTATATAAAGGAGGGAAGCACGGTGAGCGTCATGGGCGTAATTCAAAGAAATGCAAGCGTTCTTATGATCGTCCCTCCTTCGGAGCCAAGCACGACGGGTTGCCAGTGGACTCAGTGCGTGTTTCCGACAACCTTAGATGGCATCGTTCTGAGGTGCGAGGACTCGTCGAACCTCGATGCTATACCTGTTTAGCAGGTGGACGGTTTTTTTTTTTTTTTTTTTTTTTCATTCGGCTGCAACCATGTTGAAAGATTGTCTTCTTTTTCATTTCTGTTGCAGCTTTAGTGGTTACTTCCTAGACTCTGTTACTTTGCTTTTCTGTGATATTTGTTATTGGGTTGGGATTGTTTGGTTTATTATAAAATGGTGAATCTATAGAAAAATACCCAATTGGATAAAAATTTTACACATAACTACCATGTCAGAAAATTTTATAGATAGGTATCCGATTTAATTTTACCAGTTTCTTTAGTCATATCGTACCTTCCTGTGTGTATATTGTACCATAACACGTTGATACAGGGTACCTAAATATTGCATACGTCGTACCTACGGGCATGCCTGTGTGTTACATAGGGCGTACCTAAATATAACATACGTCGTACCATTTTCTGTTATATAGGGTACTCAAATGTGTTGAGAGAGGGTACCCAAATGTGTTGTTTGGTGTAATTTCGGGGATCGGGTACTTATGTGCATAAAATTTATTCTGTTAGGTATCTACATATAAAAAAATCCTGATTGGGTACTAAATTACAAGTTTTTTTCCAAATAGGTACTTATGTGTAAAAACCCCTTATAAAATTATCCATTCATTTTGTTTAAATATTTTTCATATGCAAAATGAAAAAGATTAAAAATTTGAAGTTTCAACTCGAGCTCGATTTGTTGAGTCAATTTGTGTTCAATTGAGTCTAGAAAATGAGGCGAACTATGCTCTTTACAATCCTAATTCAATGCAAATGATCCAAGGTCTTTTTCTTGATAAAAACTGCATTGAACAAAATCTTCAAAAAAGTAAAGGTATTTTATGTAATGTGAGTATAAACATAGCACTCTCTCTCTTATAAACCCTACCTTTTTTTAACCCCATCAGCCGCCGCCATCCATCCGCACCACCCACCACACCTCTAACAAACACCTCACTCCTCCCTACCTCCTCCCCCGCCTCCATTAACGGAGGTTGGGGGAGCCGTATTCGTCTTCTTGTTTTGTTTTTTTTTTCCTTTGATATATTAAAAAAAAAAAAAGCTTCACCTGCCTGCCATGGCTGCCCGCCGCCTGCCGTCACCGCCCACCCGCCTGCCGTCGCTGCCGCACCCCGTCGCCGCCGAGGTCAGCCACCTCCTCCATCACTTCCCCCTCCGATGTCGGCCCGGCCTTCGCCAGCAAGCGTCCCGACCCGCCGGCCGCCCTCCCCCACCGCCTGGCGTCGCCGCCTGCCAGCGCACCCCGTCGCCCAGACGTCATTCTCCTCTCCATCGCTTCCCCCTCTTCCAACGTCGGCCCGGCCTCCGCCAGCAGCCGACCCGACCCGCCGACCGTCCTCCACCCACCCCGCTGCCAATCGCCACCTCGCCGTCTCTAGTCTTGAGTTCCTCGTTTTCGAACCTCTTTTCTCTCGACCCTCGGGTCGGGAGCCTTTTCTCCCTTGTGGAGCCTCAGTCCGATGAAAATAAAAACCAGAGTTGAAGACCAACTGAAAGTGAAGAGTATCGTAGATTTAGCTTAATAACTTTTTCTGTTATAGGTTCTTTAGTTCTTGGTCGTAGATTATGGATTTTTATTTTCTGTCGGTTTTGTGTCCCTTGTGGACTTTTTTCTTCCTTTGTGGAGTGTTGTTCCCCCTTGTGGGGTTGTGTTTCCTCTTTTTGAGGACTGGTCTCCGTTTGGCGCAATGCGGCCAAACGGCTCTGTGTGCTGTTTAGCACGTTTGTACTTTTGTGATTTTATGGCAATAGCAAGTTATCGATTGAAAAAAAAAAAGTATAAACATAGCAATTTGAACAAAAAACTTTGAAATGAAGGGACGGTTACGTAATTATGTGCAACTAGAAGGCGTTACTTGCAATTTGCAGGTGCATATAAGAAAAAAACGCTCGCTTGTTCCTTCGTTCCCTACAATAATAATTACAATCGAAGCTGTTCATATCTCTGATCTGAACGGATGTTGAGCTACAGGTATGGTGAGGATTGGTTTAGGAAAGAACAAACATAGTGGTAGTAAAACGAGTTCAAGGTTCGTTTTCGTCTTCGCATTGGCCGGCCTCTTGGGTCTTTTCCTCGTTGTAGATCTGCTATGGGCTTCTTCTTCATCGACGTATTCCTCGATTGGGGTTTTTCGTGTCGCACGCAATCCGATCATCTTTCCTACTTACGTTCCCGCGACTACTGATGCCGATAGAACCAACGTCAGTGCCGTCACAAGTGGCGATTCAGTTGAGGTTGGTGAATTAAGCTGATTATCTCTTGCGTCTGCGGTTTGTAGTTTGTGTATTACGTTGCTGCGGTGAACTCTTATCTGTGAGAAGTTTGAATTTTCAGTGAATGTGTGTATACGGTGTTACCAATTTCATTGGTTTCACAAAATTCCTGTTCTAACACCCTTGTTTTGTTGCGTCTTCCTTTTACAGGCTAAACCAAAAGAGAAGAAGAAAGATGATATACCTGGTAGGGTTTTATCGGCAACTTTTGCCGATTTACCAGCTCCCATTTTAAAGTGGGAGAAGATGGCAACGGCGCCTGTGCCTCGTCTAGATGGGGCTGCAATACAGATCAAGGACGTTCTTTATGTTTTCGCTGGATATGGAACCATTGACTATGTAAGGGTCTCCATCCATTTTTCTTGTGCTTGCATATACTTATATGCATAATACTTGCTTTAAACTTTGGTGAGATGAATATTTTGTTCATTGTGGTCAGTCTAAAAGATTGTCTTGTGGGCGAAGTGAAGCAAACTGAGCTCTGATTTGTTTTCTAGGTTCATTCTCATGTTGATATGTACAATTTCACCGATAATACGTGGGGAGGTAGGTTTGACATGCCGAAAGAGATGGCACATTCTCATTTGGGCATGGTAACAGATGGAAGATACATTTATGTGGTTACTGGTCAATATGGCCCTCAGTGCAGGGGGCCCACGGCCAAGACATTCGTGCTGGACACAGAGACAAAGCATTGTTCGAGTTTGATACCTTTACCCGTCCCTAGGTACTTGTGATCTCTCTTTCGACATACTATGATATGAAAAATGTCGATGTTATCTTATGTTATTGCCAAGACGTGCAACGAACAAAACTTTGCCTTTTTCTCTGAACTTGAATGTTTCCAAATGCTTAGTAAGTGGTTCCCGTTCGTCTCAGGTATGCACCTGCAACTACAATCTGGAGAGGCCGACTCCATGTGATGGGTGGAAGCAAAGAGGATCGGTATACGCCTGCTTTAGAGCATTGGAGCATTGCTGTGAAGGATGGGAAAGCTACAGAGAAAGAATGGAGAAATGAAATTCCTATTCCTCGAGGTGGACCTCACAGGTTTCTGTTACTCTCCTTCTTACGTGTAGTTTCCCCGCGCAAGTTGCCTCAGAGATGGTTTTATAGTATTTTTCGTTTGTATTGTTCCATGTAGGACTTGCATTGTTTACGATGATCGTTTATATGTGATTGGCGGGCAAGAAGGCGATTTCATGGCTAAACCTGGATCTCCCATCTTCAAATGCTCTCGGCGGAATGAGGTAACTGAATTCTAAGTTCTTGCGATAGATTAAGGAGTTATCCCAACCTACCTTCAGCATGACTAATACTCTTTCTTACCTCAAACGGTTTATCAAGTCAATGGCAAATATTATCATAGAACCCTAACTCCAACATGGCCTTTGATTCTGAAGTCATGTTTTTTTATTCTCTTGCAAGGTCGTGTATGGCGATGTGTACATGCTCGACGTTGACATGAAGTGGAAAGTTCTACCTCCAATGCCAAAGCCCGACTCTCACATCGAGTTTGCTTGGACGATCTTCAACAAGTCTATTTACATTGTCGGAGGAACCACAGACAAGCATCCCAACACCAAAAAGATGACACTCGTTGGAGAAATATTCAAATTCGACTTCATTACGCAGGTAATAATTCATTCATACCTTTCCTCTCCTTCTTGATGGATGCATATAGATCATTCATAGATTTGCTTCTCCAATCTCCATTATGTGACATATTTCATATGCATATATATTGCACACCACGACCTTTAATTTTCAAGTGTTCTAAAAAGTAAAAACTGAGCTATATAACAGAAATGGTCGGTATTTGGAAAGCTTCCGTATAGAGTGAAGACAACGCTCGTTGGATTTTGGGATGGAATGTTGTATTTTACGTCGGGACAACGTGATAGATGTCCTGAAGATCCAGGGCCGAAGAAAGTCATCGGGGAGATGTGGAGAACAAAAGTAAGGTTGTAAGAGTGTATTTTTTTAACTCTGTACCTAGAATAGAATGTCATATGTGCTTAGTGTGTTAGCCAATTTATTAAAAGCTGTTAATTTATGGTTACTATTCTTTCATTAAACCTTGCAAGCTCAGATATGTAAGAAGTTGTGGTTGTAATGGATGGGCAAGAGCATGGATATTTGTCTTACCAAGAGTTCATATGTTTGTGTTGAATGTTGATCAAATAAACTCAATCTGCATGGGTACGTTTTTTAAATTGATCAAATGTGAACTCCATTTGTCCGAAGATACACCATGCAAACTCGCAATTTAAATTATTTTACAATGTGATGAAGTTTTCAGCTTGAAGTTTCTAAATTATGTTCCAATGTTAGATGGGTCGAATGTGTTTGGTTTGATCTCCTATGTCTAATTCTGATAAACAAATTAACATTTCAATTTTTTGTTACACGTTACACTAGTGAAGTTTATTCAACATTTTAGTCACAAATAATTATAAATTTAAACTTCAATTTCTGTCCACCAACATGAATAGTACCGCCCATTAGAATTTTTAGGGATAAAGCCTAAAATGGTCCCCGATGTTTACCCTGTGAACCAATTTAGTTCCCGATGTTTCGCGTGAACCAATTTAGTCCCCGATGTTATCGAAAACGAACCAAAATTGGTCCCTCCGTCAATCCGACCGTCAATTTAGACGGAGATGGCATTTGCGATCCGTCGCTAAATGAAAATTTAAAAAAAATAATAAATTAAATACTAAAAATGAGGAAAAAAAAAGGAAAAAAATTCAGAAAAATAAAAATTTCAAAAAAAAGAGAAAATATTCCAACTAAATAAAAAATAAATAATAACAAAAAATAAAAAATAATAAAAGTAAAATAAAAAAATAAATTTCAAATAGAAAATGATAAATTAAACATTAAAAATGAGGAAAAAATCCAAAAAAGGAAAAAAAATTCAAAAAATAGAGTAAAAATTCAAAATAAGAGAATATTACTAATAAAGTAAAAAATAAATAATAAAAAAAGAATAAATTAAATAATATTAAAAATAAATAAAAAAATAAAATTATATTAAAAAAGGTGATAAATATAAATTTAAGATTTAAAAATAAGTAAAAAAATAAGATATATTTATTTATTAAGAATTAAATAAAAAGGAAAACAAAATTAAGGATAAAAACGCCTGTAAAAGTTTACGAAGACCGCCTGCCAAGTTACTGAGGACATTATCGTCACAGTTCTCGAATTTTTTTGACAAATATACTAGGTGATTTCATCGCCGTACCAGTTCTCGATTTTTTTTAACATTATCACGATTAATTGACGATGATTTCCAATCTCGTGTTTGTCCAGTTAACGGCGATGATCCAGAATTTATATTTTATTTTATTCCCGATCTCGTCTTTGTCCCAATTAATTGATGATAATTCTCGGTCCTTTTTTAAATTTATTAGTAATATTCCTTTTTTGAATTTTTACTCTATTTTTTGAATTTTCCCTTTTTTTGGATTTTTTCCTCATTTTTAATGTTTAATTTATCATTTTCTATTTTAAATTTAGTTTTTATTTTACTTTATTATTTTTTATTTTATATTATTATTTAGTTTTTGGTAATATTCTCTCTTTTTTTGAATTTTTTACTCTATTTTTGAATATTTTCCTTTTTTGGCATTTTTTCCTATTTTATTTAATTTATTATTTTTTTAAAATTTTCATTTAGCGACGGATAAAGCCGTCGCAAATGCCATCTCCGTCTAAATTGACGATCGGATTGACGGAGGGACCAATTTGGTTCATTTTCGATAACATCAGGGACTAAATTGGTTCACGCGAAACATCGGGGACTAAATTGGTTCACAGGGTAAACATCGGGGACCATTTTAGGTTTTATCCCGAATTTTTATTTTACTATAATCAAAAAACCTAACTCGACTCAGCCCATCCCTCCTCCAAGTCACGGCGATGGACTCGCCTCTGCCGAGAACTAATCCTAGCCGCACGTTCTATCTTCGATCCGACGGCTAAGATCACTCTAGCAGGCACGCCTGAGATCTCCTCTAACCGCTTAGCCACCTTCCACGTCTGCAGCGACGAGCACCGCCGGCCACCGACGCCGAGCCTAAGCCCCAGCCACAGCGCCGCCGCCAAGCCAACTCGAATGGGCAGAAACGTCAGCCGCTCCGTACAAACCTCCATAGCGCCACGCGCCGCTCGCACCACCGCCGCCATGTCTTCGCCGCCGCCGGCCAGTCTCAGTCTTCCGCACCAGTCGACGAAGACACTGCTGTAAGCCGACGTCCGTTGACTTTTCTTCTCCCAGTCGTCGACCGACGTTGAGTGACTATGGCTTCCCCCGGCGGCGGTTCCCTTGTCCTTCGTGGTGGTGCTAGAGTTGCAGGCCGAAGACGACGACGGGGAAGATACGGCGTCGACGATGGAGGCGCAGCCGCCGTCGACGGCGGCGTGGAGAGGTCGACGCACGTGGCGGGCAACGAGGAAGTTGGCGCCGTGAACTCTGCCGTCGCAGCCGTGGCAGAGGAAGGCGGCGTCTGCAGGGCAGAAGACGGCGGCGGCTTCTCTGCACAGCTCACAAAGCCTTACTTTCATGACTACGAAGAATGTAATTATTGTGTATGTATTTGATGGATTAAGAAATTCTTGGAAAGAAAATTACCTAAAAGTTTTCAGAAGAGATGTGAAACCGAAGATGAGGAAAACGGAGATATATAGTAATGGTATAAGGCGAAGAAATGGGCGGAGAATGAGTGATTATTAATAATAACACCAACTCTTTTATTACCATACACATATGTTGCTTGCTGTCTAGTGTATACTACGTATGTATATTGTCACACGTCGAACAATAATCATAAAAGATGTGTGTGTGTTTGAATTCGAAAACTTAAGTTTGAAGAATCTTAGATTTTGTTGGAATCATATGGTTGTGGGAAAGAGAGAGGCAATTATTTAATAATTAAATTTTATTGTATAGGAATGAATACATCCTTGTCCACAAACTCAGAAAGTCGCTATCTCCTCTGTCTTATTATTCCATTTTCTCTCTTCCCTTTATCGTAAATTAAATACTCGAAACAAAATGGAGGGTGATTTTGAAGTGTAGTTGGAAAATTGAATGTATGTATGGGTACTAAAATATCTCCTATGATCTTGTGGGCAAGAATAAGACCAAGGCGTAGTAGCGTAGGTAGCCATTGAAATTCTTTTTGAAATATTACTGATGCCACGTGGCAGAAGATGACGACATCATCACAATCACCAGATGTTTTGTGTGGTTACGATGCCTCTGCACTAATATAACGTACGCTCGTCTCCCCTCGTATAAATTCAAATTATATAATGCTACGTTTGGATTGGGGGATTTCGATTTGAAATCCGAATTTCATTCAAATAACCCGTTTGGCAACCGCTCGGATTTGGATTTCGATTTCATCCAATTCCGAGGAGAATCCGAGCGCTTGTATTTTGATGGATTTGAAATTCGATCGGAAACGGTCCGTTTTCGAAATACTAAATCTTGCCGTGATTATTTTCTTAAATTATTATTATTATTATTATTATTATGATAAACGATGAGTCGAGCCGACTCGCGAGCTCGACGAACGACGAGTCGAGTCGGCCGACAAGCTCGACGACATGAGTCAAGTCAACTCGCGAGCTCGACGACCGATGAGTCGAGCCGGCTTGCGAACTCGACGACCGATGAGTCAAGTCGGCTCGCGAACTCGATGAGCCTGCTCGAGCTCGATGACCGATGGCTCAAGCCGGCTCGAGAGCTAGAGGACATTTTGAAATTCGGATTTTCGAAATCCTAACGTTTGCCAAAAGGTGGATTTGGATTTAAAATTTGGATTTCAGAATTCATAATTTCAAATCACGGATTTCAATTCAAATACATCAATCCAAACGCAACCTAAAGTAATATAAATTCATTTTCTCCTCCTAAAAAACCAATAAAACACGAGATATAAAGTTCCGAAAACGATGGGGCCATGATATGTGATTAATGCATTTTCACGGTAGGGAAAATGATACCAACAAATAAAGTTTGATCCTGAAATCAATATATAATATACCACGTGTCGATTCATACACTTAGGACCATGAAAGCACGGCTGAAAAAACACCGATGCCACGTGGCCCACGGTGGTTCACGGCGGCTTGAGTCGCTCGACGGGTGTTGAACCCTACCGCATCTATGCGTGCACTAACCATTTCGTGTCTATAATTCATAGAGGCTACAAAATAAAGTGCACTCATAACAAAAAAAAAAAAAACTCCCTCCGTCCCGGTAACTTTTGTACATTTTACCAAATCGGGCGTCCCACTATCTTTTATACATTTCCATATTTAGTTCAAAACTATCACACACAATCAATATAATAACATTAAATATTCTTAAAAGGCGTGCCACACCATACACTTTTCTTCCACTATACTATTAAAATATTATATTTCTTAAAAACCGAAACCAATCCCAAATGTCCAAAAGATACAGGGACAGAGGGAGTATATATATTGCTAGATTTCTTTTTCTTTTTTCCCAAAGAATTCACGTTTTGCTTAATCTCAAAGCCTAATATGTAAGTTCATATGGGTTTTTTCTGTAAAATAATTTGACAATATAGAGAATAGCGTACAAGCTTACATATGCAGGTCAGCCACTATAATCTTCTGCGCTTATATTAAGTTCAATTTACCTTCTCAAGTCCAAATAGACAGTGACATGCAAGGAATTAAAGTAAAATCATATCGAAACCCTTGACACTACTCCAAAATTGCTAGTTAAACATGATAGAAGGAAAATGGTAAAAAAAATAAAAATCTTGTAAGAATAGTGATGATTCGATCAAAGCTGAGAAACCACTCGGGGGCATTCATTGCAAGGTGGGGGACACACAAAGAAGAGATGGGCCATTAGTCTATTTAGGGGGTTATGATTGTGAATGATGAGTTAGGTGAAATGTAAATGTTGTAGCTAAGGCACCCTTTAGTTTCGGAAATTGGATGAATGTATACGCTATGTGCTCTAATTTGCAGACAATTCATAGCCACCAACTATAGTTTGTAAATGACTTGCTCCTTTCTTTTTTTTCCATAAGAAGGCACTTGGCATTTCTTTTGTGATTTTTCTGTTATAGGAAAATGAAATTGTTTCGAGAAAATTAATTATTGGTCTTCGAAGTAGCTAGTTGTTAGAACAGTGAACTGTATGAGAACACTCTACTTTCTTTTAAGGGGTCAACAAAACTGTTCAAAATGTCCTAAAATACACAATTTTCTAGACTAATATATGATCTTAAAAATAAAATGGAGCTAGCACAATATCAAGTGAAGTGATCCATGAAATATTGAGAGAATTTATTTGAATGAGAGGAGCGAAGAAATATTTAATAGAAGCTTGTGAAATCGTCAAAACGAAGATGGTCTAAGTTGGCAAGAAAAACAAGGTCATACCTGTACTAAAATAAATATGATCTGAAAAAATGGATTACTAAAACCCTAGATAACATAATTGAAATTTATTTAACCATTCTCCCCAATCATACCAGTTTGAATTATCGATGTAAACTTTTTTTCGACTGGTAAAAAACTCGTGCATGGAATTATATGAAGGAGAATGACTGAGAAAATATTACACTAGCTTATAATATGGATGGATGATGCACTGACCTAGGTTCAATCAAACTTTCCTAGTTTTGCTTTTTTAATGTTAAAATAAATGTTTTGCATTAAAAATTAATCACTGTTAAACTCTCCAAGAACTTCGCTCAAATGCGCGTTTTTACGAGGGAATCGGTTTTTCCCAAAATAGAAGAGTTCACACACTCCATGAAAATGGCAGGAAAGAAGGAGCAGCAAGGAATACGAAGAAAGAAGGACAAAAAAAGAAGGGAAATTATTACCACCACACATCTCCACAGCTTCGCGGCCAAAGACAATAACATCATCGAACCATCGTATGTGGTTTGATCATTTTCGTCTCTCTCATTTCCCCCTCTTTAGTTTTGTGTTGTTGAAAACGAAGAAAACGAAAAAAAATTGTCGATTAGGTGATTAAATATCGCTTCGTATCTGTCTCCTTTCGACGGTGAAGTGAGCGGTGGTTCCGTTGAAGGGACGGCGCCATCTCTCTCTGGCAAAAAAATGACGGTTGGCGACGACCTTGCGATGAATCACAACAAGGACATTGAGATTGGGCCATCATCGGTCGACGAAATCGAATCGGATGATCAGTTCAACGACCCTTTTGATATTGGGAATACCAAGAATGCTTCTCACGATGTTCTCAAGCGTTGGAGGGTAATGACGTTTTTATATTGTTTTCCCTATGTTGGGATGACGAAGAAAGGATTGATATGCATTAGCATGTAGCTTTTTTGGGATGCATGCTATGCGTTCGATTCTTTGCATGAGAGGTTCTATAGTCGACATTTTATTGAATTTTTTTATGCAATCACAATCGTTGTTTCAAGTCGAGAATTTCGATGGATTCTTACATGCTATGTGATTGTTATTGTTGATCTACAGCAAGCTGCGCTTGTGCTCAATGCTTCGCGTCGTTTCCGCTACACGTTAGACCTCAAAAAAGACGAAGATCAAGAAACACGGAGGAGGATGATCAGAGCACACGCTCAAGTTGTCAGGGTAAATTATTTCTACAAATCAATGAAAGAAAAAAAAGGAAGAAAGCAAAGCTGTTAATTATCGAGAATCTTTTGTTACTTGTATGAACATTTTTGCCATTTGTTGTGTTTTAGGCTGCATTGCTCTTCAAATTGGCTGGACAACGTGCAATAGGTACACTTTCCAAACGAGTCATCAGTTTTTAATTATGATTCATTGTCGTATGTGAAGAAAAAAGGACGTATAAGTTCATATGTGTAGCTTAGATTGTCTTTGATGACCGAAATTTTCTGATCTCTTAATGTGTTTATGAAGTGTTGGGAAGTCAAGTGAGCCCACCAGAACCAACTGCCAACTTTGGGATTGGACTTGAGCAGCTTGTTTCTATGACTAGGGACCATAATATTGCTGCACTGCAGCAATATGGAGGCGTAAGAAAACCTTTTTTCTTGCAATTTTCATAACAATACAGACACGAACGTAAAAATAAGTCGTTGTTCGAATTCTCAGGTCAAAGGATTAGCTGAGTTGCTAAGAGCGAACCCTGACATTGGGATTTCTGGCGATGAGAATGAACTCTCTCAGAGAAGGAATGCTTTTGGCTCCAACACTTATCCCGTGAAAAACGGTCGCAGTTTCTTTGTGCGTTGATAAGTTGTTTACGTCGTTGGTTTTTTTTATCTGTTTGTTGTTTTTTCCTCTTATTCTAAGAGAAAATGTTATTTTCTGTCTTTGCCCAGAAATTCTTGTGGGAAGCTTGGCAAGATCTGACCCTCATTATCTTGATCATAGCTGCTGTGGCGTCATTATCTCTTGGAATAAAAACCGAGGTAATCTTGTCATGAAAACTATAAGCAGCACATGCATATCTCGTGAGATGATGATAAATTAATCATCTTTACGATTGCTTTCGGTTCTTACAGGGCCTTAAAGAAGGTTGGTACGATGGTGGAAGCATTTCATTTGCAGTTCTTCTGGTTATTTTTGTTACAGGTAAGGAGACTGAAGAGCATTTCCGTAAAACAATTACGTGAAACCTTTTCTCGTTTGAACTAATCCTTAATCTCATCCTACTTTTGTATGCAACCAAACTGCTCCACAGCGACTAGCGATTACCGTCAATCCCTCCAGTTTCAGAATTTGAACGAGGAAAAGCGAAATATTAAAGTGGAGGTAACGTTTTATAAAACATAGTTGCGCATCTTTCTATCAAATTCTGCATGGCAAGGTGGTTGATCATTGAAGAAATGTATATGCATTTGTAGGTCATCAGAGGTGGTCGAAGAGAGAAGGTTTCGATATACGAAATCGTGGTTGGTGATGTAATACCTCTCAACATAGGCGATCAGGTAAAAAAAAAAAAAATCAAATCGTTCGATCAAGTTAAATATCTTCCTATCTTAACAGCGTTCTTCTCAATAAAGAAATGTGGTCTTATAATATAAATCAGGTTCCTGCTGATGGAGTCTTGCTGAGTGGTCATTCTCTAGCCATCGATGAATCGAGCATGACTGGCGAAAGCAAGATTGTAAGCTCATGTGAAGACATTGTTTGTCATAAGTAAGTATTTTACAACTAATAGTTCTAAATTATTGACACGGTCGAATCTCAGGTTCATAAGGACACCAAAGCTCCATTTTTCATGTCGGGGTGCAAGGTAGCAGATGGTGCTGGGACGATGTTGGTAAGATGGATACAGTTTTTTTTTAATTCTATTTACTACATGCGCCATAACGACTAAACAGATCGCCGATGATCACAGTATGAAAATCAGTTTTGTTTCGCTCTATTTATAGGTAACAGGCGTCGGGATTAACACCGAATGGGGACTGCTGATGGCTAGCATCTCAGAAGACAATGGCGAAGAAACTCCATTGCAGGTACTTTGTGAAATAACGATTTTTCTTTTTTTAGATCACTTAATAAACTCAGAAAACTATTGATCGAATGTTTCATTAAAGGTTCGCCTCAATGGAGTTGCTACTTTTATTGGCATTGTTGGGCTCACTGTTGCCCTCTCTGTGCTTTGTATTCTCTTGGTCAGGTGTGTGAATAGAGCTTTTACATCGTCTAACGTATATTTATCACCTTGAGCATATGTCATACTGAAGCGTAATTTTCCCCAGATTCTTCACGGGGAACTCGAAAAATACCGATGGGTCAACTCAGTTTGTTCGAGGGCAGACTAGCATGAGCAAAGCGGTTGACGGGGTTATACACATTGTCACCGCTGCTGTGAGTTTTCGACTCCTCTACGAATCTATGGAGGAAAAGGGAAAGAAAGACTAAGTCAAGATAGTCTTTTTATTTACGTTTAAAGATTATTTTCTCTTTAGGTTACGATTGTGGTGGTCGCTGTGCCTGAAGGGCTACCTTTGGCCGTTACTTTGACGTGAGTTTCTTGTTCAAGAATGAGGACAGTAACGATCGATTATTGATTTTTCTTTTTCTTTATTCTGATCATCTTGAAAACTGGCGACAGACTTGCTTATTCCATGAAAAAGATGATGGCAGACAAGGCTTTAGTAAGGAGGCTTTCGGCCTGCGAAACAATGGGATCGGCGACTACCATTTGCAGCGATAAAACTGGAACTTTGACCTTGAATCGGGTAAATCATTTTTTCCATGCTTAACATTCTTAATCGTCGGAGGGAAAATATTCGATGCAGACTCTATATATTTCGTTGTTTTAACATACAGATGACTGTGGTCGAGGCTTATGTTGGAAGAGACATGCTTGATTCTCCTGACGATGGTTCGAAGCTAAACTCGACAGTTTCCTCTCTCCTCGACGAAGGCATAGCTCAGAATACTTCTGGGAGCGTCTTTCTAAACAAGGTACTATTTTTCGCCTTTTTTCTACGCCTCATTATTATATCATCACTTCGCTTGTTCGACTCTTCTTCCTTGCTTCGTACTCGTAGGATGGGAAAGAGGAGATTTCGGGTTCTCCGACCGAAAAGGCTGTCCTTGGCTGGGGTGTTAAGGTAATAAGAATCTTGCCCATGACGACTATCGTTCTTCTTCTTCTTTTTTTTGTTATGCTTTTTGACATGATATAGTTACTAATCTAGTTTCGACGGATGAAATCAATATGCAGTTGGGAATGAAGTTCGACGTTGTGAAATCAGAATCTATCATCCTTCACGTCTCGCCTTTTAACTCTACCAAGAAGCGCGGCGGCGTCGCAGTTCGAGGCAAGGTATGTAGATTTTCACGTCTCTCCCGGTCGGTTAGCAAGAAATAGTCAGAAGAATCTAAATTCGAGCCGTAAATTTTCTCTTAATTGATCGTTCGGGCAAATGTTGAACAAAGTTTTTATCTCGTTAAAAAACATAGGCTGGATCTGAAGTTCATATACATTGGAAGGGAGCAGCAGAAATCATCTTAGCCTCGTGTTCAAAGTACATGGACGTAAATGGCTCCTTGAAGCCCATTGATGATGAAAAGGTCGATCTTTCTTTTTTTTATTCCGATGATAATAACCATACGCTCAAAGCTTAAAAAGCGCATTATTGTATTTATCACAGGAATTTCTGAGGGACGCTATAGATAAAATGGCCGCGAAGACGCTGAGGTGCGTTGCGATCGCCTACAGAACGTGCGAGGCCGAAAAGGTCCCCACCGACGAGGATGAGCTGGAAAACTGGGCCCTACCCGAGGACGATCTCGTGCTGTTGGCTATCGTCGGTATAAAGGTGGCGAGAAAACCGTTAATAACAGACAATCTCGTTTTATTTCGTTATCGTGTAATAATTAATTTTGGGCAGGACCCATGTCGTCCCGGCGTAAGCGACGCGGTAAGATTGTGCACAAAGGCCGGGGTTAAGGTACGAATTCTTTTTCGTATTTTTTTCGCGAGTAAGAGTATCGAATGCGTAGTTAATGATAGCTTATAATATATTATCGACCTCGGGATTAGGTACGAATGGTGACCGGGGATAATATTCAGACGGCCAAAGCGATAGCTTTGGAGTGCGGCATCTTATCTGCAGGCATGGACATGAGCGAGCCCGTCGTAATAGAAGGGAAGAGATTCCGAGAGCTGACCGATCAAGAAAGGGAACAAGTCGCCCCAAAGATAGCGGTTTGTTCTTCGTTTTTCGTCTTTTTTTTTCTTTTACACGACGAGGGCTTTTTTTTTGCTTTATTCGACTATATTTTATTAAGGTTATGGGGAGATCTTCGCCGTCGGACAAGCTATTGCTAGTGCAAACGCTACGTAGATTGGGCGATGTCGTAGCTGTGACTGGCGATGGAACGAACGATGCGCCTGCCTTGCACGAGGTTTTTCTAGAAGCTTCTGCTTTTTCTTGGCGATCTTACGTTAATTAACGTGCAATAATATCGCTTTTATTATTTTAGGCCGACATTGGTCTGTCGATGGGAATACAAGGGACCGAAGTCGCAAAAGAGAGCTCGGACATTATCATCCTAGACGACAATTTCGCCTCGGTCGTGAAGGTAAGTTTAAAAAAATCTAATAAGTTTTGGGTTTATATTATTATTATTTTTTTTCCAAAATAATTTTACGCACGGTGGTCGTTGGTGTAGGTCGTGCGCTGGGGACGTTCGGTGTACGCAAACATTCAGAAGTTCATACAGTTTCAGCTCACAGTCAACGTCGCAGCTCTCGTAATAAACGTGGTCGCCGCTATTTCTTCGGGCGACGTCCCTCTCACCACAGTTCAGGTAAAATAATAAAAAAAAAGAGCATCCTTACAGTGCAAAAAAATTAAAGAAGCGTGCGTATTCTTTACATGCGTGAATAAATTCTCGAAAAAAAAAAACGCAGCTCCTCTGGGTCAATCTGATCATGGACACGCTCGGCGCGTTGGCTTTAGCCACCGAACCGCCCACAGACCAGCTCATGAACCGAACTCCCGTCGGCCGTAGGTAACCTACTATTAGACGCAAGCGCCTCTTTTCATTTTTTCGATACTCCCAAAGTTTGTAGAAAATTAAATGATTGGGGAGTTTCACAAAATCCTTCAGGGAGCCGCTTGTTACGAATATCATGTGGCGCAACCTATTGATTCAGGTGAACTTTTTCTTCCCTCGTCGATTTTAATTTCGGGCAGTATTACTTTTGGAAATAAAATATATAGAATGAAAAATACGATGATGCGCTCCCTGCGAGCTTAAGCGTTTAGGTGAACTGGTCATTCGACAATTATATTACATAACACGCCTTTGCGCTCCAGGCTGTATATCAAGTCGGAGTACTGCTCTTACTACACTTCAAAGGCATAACGATCCTCAACCTGACTAACGAGCCTCGTCAACGCGCTACCATGGTCAAGAACACTGTAGTCTTCAACGCCTTTGTTCTTTGCCAGGTGAGCTGAGTTACATTTCGGGGTTTTTTTTTTCTTTTTCGACATAGCGCGGGGTAACTTTATATATTTTGGGGGCCAGATATTCAACGAACTCAACGCTCGAAAACCAGAGGAATTCAACGTCTTCAAAGGCGTGACGAAGAATCCCCTCTTCACTGGGATCGTCGGGACTACTTTTATCCTTCAAGTAAGCTCTCGATATACATATAAAACGCAGAAGTAACAATCCATTTTTATAAATCTGCGAGCTTTTCGTCTCGTTATTGCGTGCATGACGAATTTTTGTTACCAGATAATTATCGTCAACTTCCTCGGGAAATTCACGTCGACCGTGAGGATTGATATTACGCTGTGGTTGCTCTGCCTCGGCATCGGCCTCATCAGGTAATCTTTTTTTTTTTGTTTATTAATTCTGTAAATAATAACGGATATATATAATATTATGGGCCTGACTTTCCTACCCACTTGGGTTGTACCAAGCTTCACCCATCCGTGTTTAAACATCCAATAAACTCATTACACTTGATTAATTTGCCACATTTCAAATTATAATCTGACTTGGGTTTAAACACAAGTGGGTATGGAAGACAATGCCTAATATTATATGATATGAGCGTAGTTTGATATTGTTTTATTATTATTATTATTATTATTATTATTATTAAAGTTGGCCACTTGCCGTCGCCGGTAAATTAATACCGGTACCGAAGACGCCTCTGGCGAAGGTCTTCATGAAGCCGTACAGACGTTGCATAGCTGCTCGAAGCTCTTGAAATAATAAATAAAATATGTCTATTTATTTATTTATAAATAATAATAAACATATGTGTACTGTTTGAGGATGGAATCATGCAAGTTATGGTTTTTTCGAATAACGAAATCATAATTTACGTGAAGCTAAGTATTTGTTCTTTTGTAATGTCGAAGGAGTTTTTGATGAATATAGATCAAAGCTTTAAACTGTATCTAGTATGAAAATGATTATAGGACTTCCAACCGACGAACTCTTTCTCAAACTCAAACGCATTCTCAAACTCAAAATGCAGTAATTCTTCTCAAACCATTAAATTCATTCTCAAACTCAAAAGGCTATTTTCGTAATATGTCCAAAAGGCTATTCTAATAATATTTACACACAGGTTTAATTTCTATTATTTATGTAGATTTGATTGGTCGAATATGTCCGTGT
This sequence comes from Craterostigma plantagineum, assembly GCA_027422505.1. Lineage (NCBI taxonomy): Eukaryota > Viridiplantae > Streptophyta > Magnoliopsida > Lamiales > Linderniaceae > Craterostigma > Craterostigma plantagineum. The sequence continues at coordinate 2,684,943 of JAPQWV010000005.1, forward strand.
GATTTCTTTTTCTTGTGATTTGATGTTACAAAGAAAATTTTATTATAAAAACACACACATTTACTTCTTCCAACCCACAATTCCTTCCATTAATAATTAAAATAAATAATTGGACCTTAATGCAATTAAAAAATGTCAGACGCATCTAACTTCCACCAGATGCATATCTCCGTGTAAATGATGAGAGAGAAACACCGAAACGCATGTTGCGTCTTGATTTGGAGGTTGGTTGGAGCATTTTGACCCCATTTTTTGGGATATCCAGTTCGGTTGGAGTTGCCCTAAGTTACTCAATTGTTATAATAATGATATGGATATGCATATCGAGTTAATCAAAATTGTTAAACTTAAAAATTCTCCTTGTATTATGATCTCTCAATATGCCAAGCGGTCTAAGTCATACTATCTCCGCGACGATAAATAGATCAGGAAAATTAGTCTCACTGAAAATCGGAGTGTTTGCGTAGTCGACAAGAATTAAATTCGATTTTTGAACTCAAGTGAATGATGGACCCCACCTCCCACATGACTTTGGAAAATCCCCATGGGCTTAGGCCCATGACTATCGTTGTTGGGTGGGTTTGGGATGTATTCATCTGACCCCAGGGATTAGTCCCGCCTCTGGAGTGTGTGGCGATTAGCCCATAGCCGGGCAGTGTGGGGATACCTCGGGACCGAAAAAAAAAAAAAAAAAAAAATTGAACTTAACTGTGTTTTATAAGAAAAAATTGAAGGCCAAAACGGTCAAAGTGGTTACATGAAAGGTTAATGGGCCAAAACGGTGTTGTAAGAAAGCCCAAATGGCCCGACGCAAACTAACCTCCTCTTTCAGCACACCGCCGCTTCTTGTCAGAGTTTAGGTAGAACTCTCCGTTAGTCCGAAGTATCTCCAGGAAGAAAAATCCCCTCTTCTCAAGCTCGAACATGGTATGTTTCTCTGCTAGCACCTTGTCTTTTGCCTGAGGATTGTTGGTTGATTTCTACTTTTTTTTCTTTCTTTTTTAAATCGTGTTTACTGTACCACAGCCGCAAGGAGATTACATAGAGCTGCACAGAAAGAGGCATGGCTATCGCCATGACCACTTCGAGCGCAAGCGCAAGAAGGACGCGCGTGAAGTTCACAAGCGTTCGCAGATTGCTCAGAGCGTCAGTGTTGATTCATTCGATTGCGTTATTTATTGCTATTCATCTTTTGTGGTGTTGAGCTGCAACTTTTGTTGATTTGAATGGACAGGCCTTGGGTATCAAGGGAAAGATGTTTGCCAAGAAGCGTTATGCTGAGAAGGCGCTCATGAAAAAGACGTGGGTGATATTCATTCATATCTGTTTCGTATTGTTCTTTCCTTGCGACATTGTTGTCTAACAATGGATGTAAGCTTTGTCATAGCAAAGCGCTTAACACTTAACTTGCAGAAGATGATCGAATATTGAATCGATAAACTACAGTGATGGAAAGTTGTAGAGTTGGAAGAATGTACTTAGTTTGTGCCATTTGGAACTTGAATTTTGATACGTTTTGTTGTTTTATTCCCAGTTTGTTGATGCACGAGGAGTCATCTACGAGGCGTAAAGTTGATGATAAGGTCCACGACGGAGCAATCCCAGCCTATCTTCTTGATCGTGATGAGACAACTAGAGCTAAGGTAAAGCCTTTATTTCTCAGCTTTCTGTCATATATGCCTTCCTTAGTCATCATAAACAATGACCAAGTCCTTTCTTGTAAGTTAATCTGAAAAATTTCTTCAATTCTCTCTCCAGGTGCTCAGTAACACAATAAAGCAAAAAAGGAAAGAGAAAGCAGGGAAATGGGAGGTTCCCTTGCCTAAGGTTGGAAATGTCTAGTTACTTCAGAAATGTCTTCATAGATTGCTTGCATTGCATGGAATTTCATCGATCTTGATAATTAATCAAGAAATAACTTCTATGTTTTGACTATATAGGTAAGGCCTGTGGCTGAAGATGAGATGTTTAGGGTCATCAGATCAGGCAAACGAAAAAGTACCCATCAAACAAGCTATTCTATCAATTTCGATATCTTCCAACTTCTTTATATGATTCTTTTACTTGTGGGTCACCTAGTTTAGTTGATACTTTCTTCTAAATTCGCAGCTAAGCAATGGAAAAGAATGGTCACCAAGGCGACGTTTGTTGGGCCAAGCTTCACCCGCAAACCCCCCAAGTACGAGCGTTTCATTCGCCCGAGCGGGCTGCGTTTCACGAAGGCTCACGTGACTCACCCCGAGCTCAAATGCACGTTCAATTTGGAGATCATAAGCGTGAAGAAGAACCCGAATGGTCCTATGTATACGGGCCTTGGTGTTATTACAAAGGGAACAATCGTCGAGGTATGATGGTAGTCATTACACTCAAGTGCTAGTTGCATATGAACTCTTCCAAGAACTAATTTATATGCTAGTGAAACTGCATTTTATTACACTCGCGTGTTTCAGGTCAACGTCAGCGAACTTGGTCTTGTTACCCCGGCCGGGAAAGTCGTTTGGGGTATGGCTTTTTCCATATAAGGCATCTCATCTGTATATGCAGATAGCTAATTTCTTTCTGCCGTTTAACCTTGTAGTAATTGTTTTTGTAGGTAAATATGCACAAGTTACAAATAACCCTGAGAATGATGGCTGCATCAATGCAGTTTTGCTCGTCTAGGATGATTCTCCTATTTTTTTTCACTCGACCAAAAAGAATTGTTCTACTGAGTGAGAATGCAGTGTGATTTAAGGAATTCAATTTTGTTCTACACCGTAGTTACTTGGAACTAGCCTACATTTTATGAATTTTATGGTAATTTATTATTCATGTCAATGAGCTGAGCTCGACTATATGTTTTTTTAGGCCCGAACTGGGAAATTTAATTCAGGTTTTAAATGTGCCGTTTTGGTTCTTAAATTTTATAGAACCTGTCATTTTTTGTTCATTTGACCTAAAGAACAGGTAAAGAATAAAAAAGGAATAGTTTTGCAAATTCAAAGACCAAAGCGGTACATTTAAAAGTTTAAGTACCAACAATTAGAATTTTTTTATATATATGTCCTATTGTGTAAAATTAATATAACATTCATATTCGATTACTACGAGATTTTAATTTTAAAAAAGTATCTTAAAACAATTTTACACCGTAATTATGTATGCCTCTTACAAAAAACAAAGAAGTAAAAAATATGTGAAAAAATTTTAATTGTTGTTGGTAGCCTCGTGGAAGAAAAAATCGAAAGAAATTATGTGGTGATCGAAACTGACTTTTTATATCTAATTTTTACTATAACATGTATGTAAATTAAATTCTAATTATTAGGTGCTCAAACTTTAAATGCGTCGTTTTGGTTCCTGAACTTTGTAAAACTGTTCAGGAAATGAACCTAAAGTAACAAGTTTGCAAAGTTCAGGAACCAAATCGGCACATTTAAAAGTTTGAACATCAACATGAGAATGTAGTATGTTCAACCGCCATTTTTGTCGTTTATTATAAATAAAATAGTAACAAACAAAAGCTGTCACACTCACCTCAACACATATCATCATCATATTGGAAGCCCATTTGTAGAAGCCCAATAAGCTAATCTCATAGGAAACAAGCACTATTAAAAATTCGGGGAACAGTGTTGAGATATCCATCGAAGAGAAAAGAGGAGAAAAAATGGCGTCGAACGCTGCTGCACCCTTTTGGAGAGCTGCTGGGATGACGTATATTACGTATTCGAACCTCTGTGCTAACCTCGTGAGGCAGTGCTTGAAAGAGCCCTACAGATCCGAAGCTCTGACCAGGGAGAAGGTTCATTTCTCTGTTTCCAAATGGGTCGATGGGAAACCCGAAAAACCTGGTACGTGTTTTCTCGTCTTTTAATTATCTGATGTAGGGTAATTTTTCCTTTTACTTTTGGTTTTGGACATGGATGATTGCTTGATTTGGGTTGTTTTGATGTTTAAATCATCGGCTTCTTTTCGCGGTGTTGTTTGGTCCTTATTAGCCGAATCAAAGCTTAATTTATTTGCCAATTATTCAAAATCAGCAAGCAGTCTGAGCTGAAATGCTTTGGTAGTTATTGCCGCCTGTTTTCTTTCTTTACTGAGGAAAAAAAGTTGATTTGCTGGTTAATTTATGGCTTAATCGCTATTGTTGAGAATGGATTTGCATTGGTCACCACCGTTCCCTTTATTGCTCAAACCTACGGAAATCAGTTCTTCCCTACTGAAACAATGATACGAATTGGAAATACGCATTCTTTAGTTCAACTTTTCCTCGAGTGTTTAGAGGATTGTGTTGCTGGACTTCCATGTTTTACGGTACAACTCGCTTTAAGGAGACGCCACTGTTGATAGAAATTGCTTTTGTCTTGTCGATTTTGTTTTGTCTCCTTCTAGTCTACGTGCATAGCTAGTGGAGATAACTCTTAATATGAGGTTAAAGTTTTAGATAATCTTGTTTCAGTTTGGAGTCAATCAAGCTATGTAGTTTGAGCCTCTTATGTTTATTTCGTATAAAGGGCCTTGGAATCAGCTCGTTAGGAATTTGAAACCACATCTCCTTTTTCTTATTTGGCAAACAAGTTTTTCAGGGTATGCTTGATGTTTTTTCTTGAATGTATGTACAGTCTTTATCTCAAATCTTTGAATATATTCCCATGGCAACATGACGAGTGTAGGTAAATTGATTATTGTTTCTTTTCTGATATTCTATGATTCATCCTCTTGTTACTTATGTTTTTCCTACAAATCTTCGTTTCTTTTTCCAGCTATTCGCTCTGATACTTCCGATTGAGGACGAAGACAGTGGAAACCAAGGTATTCATGCAGATGCCTAACATCGTCTTTACTCTTCCTTTCTTCTTTGTCTTGAACAGTTGCAGTTCGTAATACCCTGTCGTGTTTTGAAATTTTAATGTCGTCAATGTTTGGATTGTTTGGATCCAATGACATTGGTAATAATGGCACTGCTTGAATTGAATCATGGTTTTCCATAATCTGCCATTGCTTGAGTCATCCCTTAACTGAGAACCGTAAAACGACTAACTAATATGTATTATTTGATTTCTTTCAATGTTTGCTAACATGATGCGTGGCTTTAGATTGCTTGGTTAGATAAGAAGCATATTTCATTTGGTGGTTGGCTTCACATTACCAACTTGGCATTTTCTAACGTTTTCTTATCATGAGTTTTGCTTTAAGGAAGCACATTTATGTCTTGGATTTTAATGTTCATTCTGTGTCAGTAAAGAACCTTAACCTTGCAATCAAAAGATTTAATTCTTGGGGATTATATTTTGCAGCGTGTAGTAGTTGTATATGTTGGTTCGCACACTATTTGATTTGATGCGTTACTTATTGCCTTGTTTCAGAATCACCTTCGATTGTAACGAATTTAACGCCGATAGTGATATTTGCAAAAGAAAACTTTATTAAGAGTTGGATGTAACATAATATTAAGTTTGAAGGCATTTCAATTTTATATATTTTATATTTACAGTACTCTCTCACATTTAACCTTATTTTTTTCGAACTTACTTTTATACATGAAATTTTCTTTAGACGGATAGGCGTAAGGATTCGTACTCATAAATTATTGGTCCGAATACCCATCTTAAATAATCACCTCACCATTCTTTAAGTTTATATATAATACTTTTAACAATGAGTTGGGGTAATGGACTAAAAGGTTGAGAGAGAACGTCTCCAAAAGCTAAAGTTTAGTGATTCTAAAGTTGAGCTTTATTACCTTATAAAGCTGAGGAAAAGTTAGAAAACAGTGAACGTTGAAAGCACTTTGCATGCAAACGTGAACCCATTATCAGATATAATAAAATAAAGTTGAACCATTGATTAAGGCTTTTAAGTAGGCAGTGGATTCTTTATACAAAAGCTGATGAAAGTATAATAAGCACCAAGAATCCAATTACCCATAAGCAATAAACAACCCTCACGAGCAGATTAATACACAGAAAAATATTACAATACAAAGAAAATGACAAATGCCCTGTTTCTTTCCACTTTTCTTGAAGAACCAAAGGCCAGCCAGCACACAGTTGATCACATTGACCGAACAAAACCTAAATAAAACCATGCTCTAAGAAAAGGAATCTAAAGTATACATAGTGATATGGGCACTACACTAAAGTTATACACTGCTTTTTTTCTCCAGTTAGACTTAGACTTTCAATGGCAATTAGGGTTCTTGCCTGGGCCACCATAGTAAAAGTAATGTCCCCAATCTCCATTACTGCCCATCTGCACATCATAGCAGTTACTCTGTTCTGTGAAAGTGCCAAGACCCTTTGGAGCCTTGAGGTTGTTCGAGCTATCAACCACTTGAATGTTCCTAAAGTAGCTCGCCTTGCCAAACCCTTCCTCGGGAAAACGACCGCTGCCCATTTGGGTCGAAGTGTGCTGACCTTCGGGCTCTGTGTTTACGACTTCGCCGCCCCATTCGATCATCGAAGCGCTCTCCCCTAAGTACGAAAACAAGAAAGAGGGCCAATAGCCCAGTACGTAGTCACTGCCGAACTGCATCCACCAATGCCCTTCTTTTGGATCCTGTAATGGCGCAATGGGAAGAAAAGAAGTATGTGAAAAAAGGTTTCTTGCAATGGGATGGATGGAACTGTTTTTTTTGTTTTTAGGGATGTGGGCTTGGAAGATATGGGGAAAAGTTGGGATCTTTGTGTAACGTTTTTCTAGTACGGCGAAAAAGTTTGGATTTTTATTGTTACCTTCCAAATGAGAAGGCTGATGTCGTACTGAGAATTGCGAAAAGCAGAAACAGGGGAAATGCTTGCGCCCATTGCTATCTCACTGTTTACTTGAATGAAACCTGAGCAGAGAAGATTGTAGCAGCCTGTGGCTTGATATGCATCACTCTGTTGTTATGTTATTCATATGGCACAAAAAGGTTAGTCAGATTATTGCACGAAAATAAGGTTTGATTAAGAGCTTCTTACCGTCCAATAAGTGAAGAGCCTAGTGTTGTTATCACCATATAGATCTGGGCTGACCTGTGAAATCCATACGCATGCATAAGATACTACATCAAATGATATTAACCACCTCATGGCTTTTTCTTGAGAGTTTACAAGCTAAAAGAGTCGTCTTTTTATCTACCGATGGTGCTATGAATGTTATATTATAGAAGTACCTGCCAACCAGCTTCAATGCTGTTGAGATCTTCGCCGAAAGAGCCGCCCAAAACCCAAATTTGCGATAAGCTGAACTCATTAGGTTGCTGTACTTTGGGTTCCCATACATTAATTGTTGCTTTGGCTCCATAGTACTTGTCCCCTTCAACATATGCTATTGCATGCTAATGGCAGAAACAAAATTAGATTAGTTAAGTAAGAATTAAAAACAAGGCACAAGAGCAGTTAAACAAAGAAGAAAAGGATTATCAAGACAAAGTGTTCATCAAGATCCTTTTGGACAGACAACTGCTTTAACTTACCTGGTGACCACTCTCTTTAGTAAAGTCTGGATCTGCAGACCTAGGCTTGGGGACACTTCTGTGCTTCTTTTTCCCATACCTTTTGACAGAGCTTGCCCTTAAGACATCTTCTTTCTTGGTTCTCCTTACAGGGATGGTGTCCTCAGGACACTTACCGCTCATATGCCATAACTGAGCTATCGAACCTTTGCTTCCTTTGGTCGCCTTATTGTCACTAAAAAGACCCTCTGGATGGTAACTAGGACGAGTCTGGACGAAGAAAGATTCACATAAATAAGGACTAAAACTCAAATAATCTACCAAAAGTTTTCTTGAAAGGACAGTAAGAAAATTGGACCTGGATTTTGTGGTCTTTGAGAAAAGGATGGTCAAAAGCTGGCTGATGAGATATGTGCACACAGTCAATAATATCTCCATCTGGGCTCTGTTCAATGACCGCAGAAAAAGAGCAAATGCTTTAAGAGTTAGAAAAATGGCAAGGTATTTACAGTAAGATGAAAAAAAAAGGAAAATGCTACGAATAAGGCCGAATAGAATAATTTGAACAACATAAAATCCAAAACTATGTCTTCGTTGTTCGGTAAACAAAGAAGAATGCAAGAACAAGAACGACAAAGCCAAAGAGAAGAGTCTATGTACCTGAATGGACTTAATAGGAGGCTTATTGAGTCTGTTCAAGTGCTTCTCAACCTCAAGCCTCTGTCTTGAAGCAGACAACCTCCCAGCGCACGATAGGGAGATAAGAAGCAACAAGCAAACCAACCACAAAACTAAAGCCTTGACATTTGCTCTGCTAAAATGCGCACCACCACCACCACCACCACCCATTGCAGCTCAACACCCCTACTTCAACTACTCTCCAACGGTCAACTTAGTCTAAGGAAAAAGTGCGAAAGATTCTATATTTACTAAAACACAAGAAGCTCCCGCCTTCAAAATGCAGGCATAGATTAAACCACAATGCACAGACAGAGAAGGAAAAAAATGTTCAGTAGTTTCTAATCCACACACTGCTCTGCTCTGAGAGCTGCTACTGTTCAGCTAACTAAGATGGACCTTTCTTTTCTCACACTACTCTCCCTCTCTACTTTTCTTTTCTTGGGTGCTTCGAAAAATCCAATCTTTGATGGCAGAGATGTCTGCGTTTTTATCAGTAAAACGATGCCTTTTCTTATTATTTAAAGGATTTATTGTTTTCACGTTAGGGGTAAATTTGGAATAGCGACAAGATGGGAAAGTCGAGAATTTGCCGATTGATGGGTCCACTTCTGCTGGTTCGGATAGAAAAGTTCGATTTTACCCCTCCGCCTTTGAATTCACTGGTTGTATGTTCTTTTACTAATTTACCCTTAGCTTTGCGGTTAATTACGAATTCCAAACATTCCACTGCCATTATTATATTGCTACTTGGCAATAATTGGACAGCACTGTAGAAAAACCAACTTGAGGCGCTGAGCTAATACGCGCGTGCCTACCACTGAGAACTCACACGCTTCATCAATGAACCGTACGAAATTGGACAAATTCGCACCGTAGGCGCACATGGGTTTTTGTACACTACATAATGACGTGTCGGACATCGTATTTTCCTATGAAATTTGTCTTTGAGATCCATTACACGAGATGACTAAGGTACACATAATTATAAAATATTTTATAATATTATAAATACCAATTAAGTAGGTTAATTTCAATTAATTAATATTTCTAAAATAATTTAGAAGGGGGCCATTTACCGGGCTTTGTTTAAAAGAAAAAAAGACAACCCCATTGTTGCACACATTAAATAACATGCTCCACCAAAATCCTTGATTTTTGCATTAATCTTGTTTTTCTCCAATAATGCTACTTCGTGTCTGATGCTTCTTGGGCGTAACGTTGATGATTATAAATTATTTAGTACTATATGGTACAGTGGGATTTCGCCAACCATTAGAGAATATATACATATATATTGATATATATAGAGAAATCTTTATTCTTCGGTGGTGACCATTTTGATTTTGTTACGCCAAAAAAGTTAGTACGCACTATGTTTTATTCTTTGGTGGTGACCGTTTTGACAATTATAAATTTGTAACTGTTTCCAACTTAGAAAAGGTGGGGAAATGGGTGGAAAATCGTCAAATATTGCGTTAGTCTATATATATATTAGATATCGTGGGGTCCTTCCTAAAACCAATTGGTGATAGGAGGAGAAAGTCTATTATATATATTGGCTCGAAGAGCTGGAATTATTACAGAGCGAGCTTCCGCTCACTGTCATTCGATTCATATGTCCACGTGTTAGGCCAGTCATGCCACACTTGAAGGCGTGTTGAGATTATAAAGAAGTGGGTATTGAGGTTGACCCAGATCAGATAATTTCTGCTCTTCAAGCCAGTATATATAAGATGCTTTATCCTCTTATCAACCAATTGGTTTTAGGGGACCCCTCGATATCTAATAATATATGATGTTATCACGATTAAAAGCATATTAAATCTTTGTATATATATAATACGATGTTGATCATATTACTCTATGTTTATGATAATAAGATTTAGTAAAAGCATCAATCGTCTTAAGATTTTCAACTCTCAATGATGGATGTCTGATTTGATTGTGATTGGGAAATCATTTTAGTGCCGCGATTGATGCTCGATCTTCTACATATATATTGTATCCCATTAATGGAATAAATATTAATAAATAAATAAAATTGATAAAAGCTATGCTGTGACGAAACGAAGAGTTAGGAGAGAATGTAAATGTTATTCTCCGTGGGTTAAGGCCCGTACATCTTACTTAGTTGGACTATTTTAATGGGCCTTAAAGCCCAGTGAATATATTTTTTTTAGTAAATCACTTACAAACCCAACATGGTTGAATATATTTGGATTTTATGTAAGAAAAATGCAATTTTGTTGTCGGGTTTTGATTTTTTAAAATTATAAATTGAAATATTCATCTGTCGGTACATTTTTAAATATTTAAGACATCTAACGTTTCTTTTTATATTGACTTTTTCGAAGGTTGGTACAACCGCTATATCTTCCCAAGCCTCATATGACATATCTCCACAAGTAAATAATAATAGTCGCCGCTTAATAAAACAGCTAAGATCCAATCAATATTTCATGAACTCTATTATTAAATTCGGAAGCTTCCTCCTTCTTAATGCTTCGCTTGAACATTAGATTACTTAAATATATATCACCACCACATGATAACCTATAATGATGTACTTTGAATTATGTACTGTACATTAAATTTCCCGATGTATATTCTTTTAGTACCTTTTTGGGATTATTTATTTTCGTAAAAGGAAACATATAATAAGTGCATTAGTAGTTAACAATCTCTATTAGTGGTAGGAGCAAGAAGTGAAGTAAAAGGATGAAAATGAAAATCGAAGAAACCAACAATTTGGATGCTTCTTTATCATGTATTTACCAACCAAATGAGGATCTTTTATATTTATATCATTTTGTGAGATCTATCTAAAATGAACATTGAATTCAATAAATGTTACATTTGATCATAAGATACTACCACATTTATTGAAAATGAATACATTTAAAGGAATGTTATGTATAAAAATGTATTCGATATACATACGTATTCAAGTGGGCATTCTTTGTCAACCATTAATTGAAACAATCAATAATAATAAACTGCCGAGAAATCCAAGAAAGAGTTAGGTCCATCATAAAAACAAAGCGTTCTTTATCGAATTACTGTAATAATCTTTTAAAATCAAAAGATAGTCGAGTAATAAGATTTACCGTAGAATGTAACAATGCGATTGCCACGGCTACAGATCTCATTACAAGCTAATGATGACTGATTCAATTCAAGTATTAGTGCTCGTTTGGTTGACAGGTTTATATTTAGGAGGGTTTAAATAAGTAAGGGTTTATATAAAACAAATTAATGGGTATAAATAAAATGCGTGTTTGGTTAGTGGGTTTAATAAACACATGTGAGGAGGTGTGTTTATATAAACCCGTCTGTATGGGTTTAGAGTGGTTTTATATAAACCATTGGTTTAGATAAACCAACGAACCAAACACACTAACATGTTTCAAACCCATGTTTAAAATTACTAAACCCCTCAACCAAACAAGCACTTAAAGATTTAAGTTAACGTTAAACAAATACTATTACCAAAGACGTGTGAGGAGGATTATATATATATATATATATATAGAGAGAGAGAGAGAGAGAGAGAGAGTTTCTGTGGTTTTTGATTCTTATGGCAGATCGTGCCAGCCAGCTTTTGTGAGAAATGGGAGAATTCAGAATTTTATAATATTACTATATTAGTTCTTGAAATTCTTTTATGGTGATTGCTCATCTGATTAAGGGAAAATTGCAAAGATATCGCTCTATTAAAACGAAAGTTATATTCTATCCATCAGAGGAGCACAAAAGTGGCGAGGGAGAAGCTGTTTGATATTTTGGACATAAAATTTAAAGCCTTTTCCTTTTTCTGGGTTTTCGCTTTCTACATACTCTAGAGATCGACATAGATGACAAAGGCGATGGACGTGTCGGCGGAGGCGGTGGCAGCGGCGGTGGCGGTGCTCGTCGGAGTTTTGAGCTTAGCCAATGCGAACACAGATCCAACTGATAGTGAGTACTTCATTTTCTTATTAGTGCTTCGCCGTTTTTCTAGACTGTATATAAGCTTGGGTGTCTGTTCATCACACTGATGTGTGTCTGTGTGTGTGATGCAATGATTGGTTTCAGATTTTTTGTGAAAGCTACTCTTAAGAGAACTTTCAGATTCAAAGATGTAATCTTTTTTTCATTTTTATGTAAGATGGGTTTTGGTCAACTATTTCTGTACTGCATTAGTTTCGAAAGAGTCTCATTATCTTTAGGTCAGAAGCATCTGAACTAGGCATTGTCTGTGTGTTTGAAATACCTTACAAAGGCTCATTTTAGACACAAGTCAAAACCCTGTTTATGAAAAATCGCTATGGTCTGAACGTATACATCGAGAATCGAAGCACTTTTTAGCACGAAAAACCTGTTCTTGACAAATGTTAGAATCTGGCAAGTTTAAATGAACTTGGAATTTGACTTATTTTTTCTGTATTTTTGGTTTCGATGCGCAGCTTCTACACTCAATGTGTTATATAGCAGTTTAAATTCGCCACAGCAGCTTACCAAGTGGACCTCAAATGGGGGCGATCCTTGCGGCGAGTCGTGGAAAGGGATTACTTGCTCGGGCTCTAAAGTCACTGAAATGTTATTACGTCGTCTTCCATTACATCTCTTGTTATCAATATTTTCCTTCCCTGAGCTTATATTTTCATCTTTACTCTTCTTTGTAAAAATTTCAGAAGAATTTCGGGACTACAGCTGACTGGGAATATGGGATATCAGCTTGATAAATTAACATCTGTAACTGCTTTGTAAGATCAAGAAAAAAATACATTGTCTGTAACTTTGTCTGAATCATTGAGGTTGTATCTTTGTATGGATTTGCAGTGATATAAGCAATAACAATCTCGGGAATCAGATACCCTATCAGCTTCCGCCTAATGTCCAATCGCTGTATGGTTCATCATTTTTTTTTTGCGTAATTGCTATATATGTTTTATATTTCTCATCTCCATATCATAGTAGTTCTTGAATTTCTCAGAAATCTCGCCGGCGGCGGATTCAGCGGTGGCCTTCCTTATTCGATTTCTATGATGAGTTCGCTAAAGTCCCTGTATGTAATTTCCCGGGCTATGAATATTTTTTTTTTCAATTTCCAAAGATTGAGTAATCGTTCCTCCATTGCAGCAATGTGAGCCACAATCAAATCCAAGGCGAAGTGACTCTCCAATTTAGCTCACTTACTTCTCTAACTACTCTGTAAGACAATCAATATCCACGCTTTGTCTTATGGTGCTACGATCTTTATCAAGCGATACTCTTACATTCGAGCTTCAGGGATTTTTCTTACAATTCCATGTCTGGAATTCTTCCTCAGAGTTTCACGTCGCTGACAAGTATCACCAACCTGTATGTCTAACTAAAAAAATTGCATTTTCCTCATTCCTTAATTTTTGCAAGATCATTAACTAACTATTTTTCTCATGAAGGTACTTGCAAAACAATCAGTTTACTGGGACGCTCGACGTCCTTGCTAACCTTCCACTCGATAACCTGTGAGTTCAACCTTGTTAGAAAACTAAATTCATCACTCACCAACATTTCTTCTTTTTTTTTTTCTCGTTCTTAGGAATGTCGAAAATAATCAGTTCAGCGGGTGGATCCCTACTCAGTTGAAAGGCATTAACCTTAAGTAAGCACATTTTGAATTCCCACGTTTTCTTGATACTTCTCATGATGTGAAAACACTAACATTTGGCTCCCTTTGTTCCAATCGATAGATCGAATGGTAATCAGTTTAATACAGGCCCAGCACCGCCCCCGCCACCTGGCACGCCCCCAGCAAGTCAGCCCACTAAGGGTCACAAATCTGATGGTAATAACAGTTCGAACAATGGTAATAGTTCGGGCGGCGAAAGCAAATCTGGCATAAGTGGTGGTGCAATAGCTGGTATTGTAATATCAGTTTTGGTCGTTGGAGCGTTAGTAGCGTTTTTCCTTGTTAAGAGACGATCAAGAAAGCCCTCAACTGATATCGAAAAGCATGATGATCAGCGTTTTGCTCCTCTCGCTACTCAACAAGTTCAAGGTATTTACATACATACATATAATAATATATATAAGCATATACGTATATGCATATAGTAAATTTGCAATCTTCAATACTTTGACTGCAGAGGTTAAGCCTGTGCAAGCTTCATCTGCGACCAGTGCGAAAAAATTTGAAGTCCCTGCGGCGATCAACCTCAAGCCTCCACCAATGGAGCGTCACAAGTCATTCGATGAAGACGATATCTCTGCAAAGCCTATCGTTCCACCGAAGAAAATTGACACTGCTCTAATAAATGCAAAGTGCTATTCAGTAGCTGATTTGCAGATGGCAACTGATAGCTTCAGCCCTGAGAATCTTCTCAGCGAGGGATCTATTGGGCATGTTTACCGTGCACAAATTGATGATGGGAAGGTACTCACTACATTTCACATATTCTATCAATGACTTTCGATCTCTCGTGCCTTTAATTAAGACGTCCCAGATAATGTAAACTTGACGATGAAGAAGTAGACTATGTTTTGAGAACAAAAAGCAATCTATACGCCTTTTTTTGTTGGGTTGAAAGTTGACAACTTGATAATTTCAACTGTCTGAAAACTCGATGGTTTTATGCTCGGTTTCACAGGTTCTTGCAGTCATGAAGATAAACTCATCCTTACTTTCCAATTCTGACGAATTCCTAGAAATCGTGTCCGAGATTTCTCAGCTACATCATCCCAACGTAACAGAGTTGGTAGGGTACTGCTCGGAGCACGGCCAACACCTCCTCGTTTATGAGTTCCTCAAAAATGGCTCCTTAGACGACTCCATCCACATCTCCGACGAATATAGCAAGCCTTTGACGTGGAACACTCGCGTCAAGATTGCATTGGGCACTGCCCGAGCACTAGAGTAAGTTTGTAGCGCTCGTAATTGTAATATGATTCCCTGAATATATTCATGACTAGAGATCGAATGCTCTGTTTTTTCCCTGTTTGTCGTTAGGTGCTCGTTTTCACGTTTTGATCAACTGGGCTTTTCCGCAGGTACTTGCACGAAGCTTGTTCCCCGTCGGTTATCCATAAAAACATCAAATCCGCGAATATTTTACTCGACGTAGAGTTCAATCCCCACCTTTGTGATTGTGGGCTGGCTAGGCTTGTTCAAGAACCAAATCAGGTGTTGATTAATAATCTTTTCTAATCCTCTTCATTCAATCTTCTCTTACAACAGACTCTTCTATCTCGTTTTTTTAAGTTCTTTACGTTACTAAAAATGATTTTTTTCAACGTTATTGCAGGCATCTGGGTACAGTGCGCCAGAAGTCGCAATGTCTGGCCAATACACAATAAAAAGCGACGTCTATAGTTTCGGCGTTGTAATGTTGGAGCTTATCACTGGGCGTACGCCATTCGATAGGTACGCCGCCGCTGAAATTTCCTTTTATTACACGAAAAACCATTCGCTTAGCGCTAATAATCCATCCTCTGTTTTATGCCAGTTCAAGGCCAAGAACAGAGCAATCGTTAGTTCGATGGGCTACGCCTCAGCTCCATGATATTGATGCTCTGTCTAAGATGGTTGATCCTTCACTGCAAGGGCTTTATCCCGTTAAATCTCTATCACGATTTGCAGATGTTATTGCTTTGTGTGTCCAGGTAATGCAATATTATTGCAAATTCTGTGTGTAAGAAAACGAAGATGGATAAACTATGTTTTTGTTGATTTTTTCTTTCTTTTTCCACAGCCCGAGCCTGAGTTTAGGCCACCAATGTCTGAAGTGGTTCAAGCGCTGGTTCGATTGGTGCAGCGAGCAAATATGAGCAAGAGAACATTTGGAACCGAAGGTACAGCTCGGCCTGGCAGTGGAGATACTGAAGACTATACTCCATAGATCAATCGATTGTCATTGAAGATTATGAATCTTTAGGGGAAAAAACTCGGAGTTAACCATAAGAAGCTGCTGTGATGTATTGTTGTAAAGAGTAGGTGAAAAAGATTCATTTGATACTTGATGGATTTGATGGGATTGGTTTTTCTGTTCTGTTTTTGTGTTCTTTCATCATTTTTCATTTCCTGCTGCTTGTCTAAACTTTTCGGTTATGTACTTTGAATTTGAGAAAGTAGGCATTTAATAATACCCAGAAACGAGTTACATTTGATAACAGTTTTAAGCAGCATAATGTGCTTCGAGTATACGACAAACTCTATACTTGCATAAACTCGGATTGGTTTGAACTAACCTAAACCTCTTCTGCAACTTCGACAAGTCTTCCGCGGACCCATTTCTTCGTCATTTTCTTTTGTTTCTTCTGATCTCCATCGCCCTTTGGTTGAATCGCTAGCCCGTTAACTAACTGCTTCTGCTCGGGCATGGGATTAATGATGCTACCATTAGAGGACATGCTGAAATTCTTTGATGCGTCCTCTGTTTCTGACTGAAGAAAACCATTGGAATGTGAAACTTTATCCTCCTCGGTTTGGAGCGTATCATTGGAATGAGGAAGCGAACCATTGCCATTAGCAGCCATATAAGGTAACATAAGCTTGTCGAAATCAAAGTCTTCTTTGAATTCTTCAACACTGGTCAAGAAGCTGTGAACCCCATTTACCTTTTCCCGCTGGTTGCTACCTTCTTGGTTCTGAGCATTTTCATCGACTATATTTTTATCTTCTCTGGCCTGTGACGGTTGTTCAGTGGAATCATCTGAAAAGTCGTCTTCAGATGGGACTCCATCTTCTTTGATTGAATCAATTACCCGAATTGCCTCTGCTATTAGCTTCCTGCTTTCAATTAGTGAGGCTTTAGCAATGGTGCTACTCATGGCTGGTATTTCAAGGGCCGCTGCAGCTTTCTCAGCCTCGGCAATTAACAACCTTAAACAATGACGACAAAGACAAATTCAAAATTTCAGTGGTATAATAGGTCTTAACTTGTTCTAGCATAAGGTATAGATTTGTTGTGAATATTAAATATGAGAAACAAAACTATCTGAGAAACTTACTTTGCCCTGGTTATAACTTCACCGTTCATAGGACTAACTCTTTGTGCTCTAATGTTTTTCAACATTTCCAACTTGGAATTTGCCTGTGGATCTTTATACAATGGCGCCTTACTTCTCTTTGGCTTTTGTTGTTGAACTTGAGTATGGGATTTGGTTTCTCGCTTCCTTGAATTTTCATTCTCATTCTTCTGTTTGGGACTAATGGCCCTTTGAGCAAGTCCATCAACACTTGATTTTCTTCTAGGCTCTCGTTCGATTCCTTCCGTGCCATGAAATTTAGCTAGACCAGAGCAAACTCGATTCCGATAATTCTAGTGATAACATCAGAGAAGAATTACTTTTGATTACAGAACAGTTCAACAATTCTAACTTGGTAAAAATGACCCAATATATCAAGAAACTGATGGTCCACAACATGCGACAGGTTTTGGACTTCCAATATGAATTTGCATTAGAAGTAAAAGAGACTTACAGGGTCTGCCCATTTCGCAGCTATGGCTTCTGCAATCTTCTTCTTTTGCTCAGCAGATTTTGGCGCTCTTTTGCTTCCTTTTGGTCTCTGTGCTTTTTTTCTTTCCTCAACACCCTGTAACCACTCTTGTTCCAGCTCTTTGTTCTGTTTTTCATATGAATCCCATTCAAATTCATCCTCACCACTGAGACCCTTTCTTGCCGAGTTTGCAATTAGGTTTTGCCAAAAATAGTGGCAATTTTCCTGCAATATTAACTTCTCGCGCCTTTTCTCCCACCCCAGTCGGACACCAACACCAATCTTCACCCTCGTTTCTTTGCTGCATGGTCATTTAAGGCGGACATGACAATGAAGTTCAAGATATCAAGAAAACTGATGAGTGTGCTGACTTCAACTAAGGAGAATACTGGAGAAAAATAATCCATATTGCTGGCAATCCTAAGCTGGAGAACATAGATGATAAGCATGCCATAGATAGTGAAGAGAACTTCCACATATTCACTAAATTGGATCAAAAGCTTCACCTACCTTTGAGCATGGCCCAAGTTAACAAGCTTCATCTTGACCTGTGCAGTCAAAGTGCTGTTAGTACCTTTTGTTATAATCTCAAATAGAGCATGTAGAGCTTGTTGGTATCAGGATGCTGATGAAAATCATAGACTAGCGAAATAAGTTACGTGAAAAATAGAGGATTATATCTTTAGATAACAAATATTGACGGACCAGCAAGCTCGAGGTCCTAGAAAGAGAAGAAACATCATAAAAAGTTCAAGAAATGTTGTGAAGCCCATTTAAGCATAAACTTAACAGCTTCATTGAATTAACCTCAATTTCACATTTCTACAACCATTCATTGTTTCTTACATGACATCACCTTAGGATCTTGCATAGCAAGCCTGGTTCTTTCTCTAATCAGCCGCAATGTCTCTGCACAAATCAACATTTGAACATATCATTTCATTGGACTAAATGTCTCCTCTGAAATATCTCATCTACTTTTATAGCACAGCAAGGCACTAAAATACCTGGGCTGTGCTTTCTCCCCAAGTTCCAAGGTCTATTTCCCTTATTCGCTTTGGAAATTCTCATCCGTCTTAACTTTTCCCGCTCATCCACTTCTGCTGAGTCGTCATGTGAAGATTGAGGCTGCAACCCCATTGAATCGGGTTTCTCCGATTGAACATTCTCAACTAATTTATGCTGATGAGCCCTTACTTTATCCTCTTTGCCCAAACTAGTTATTTCCAGGGTAGCAACTGCATCTATCTTCAGACTATGCCTCCATATATGAGTTCTCCCCACATGAAATTTACTAGGGATGTACAATGTTTTCCACGAAAAACTAGACAAACTACCCAATCCCCTACCATTTCCAACTACAAGTTTGGTTTTAAGGCAGTGCTTGTCAGAATTAAACGCCAGTATATTGTTGCCTAAATAGGAACAAGGCTGTGGGATAGCAATATCTGCAAGACAAGTAACACATTCCACGCAAGTCACTAATCAGAACATATTCGAAAGGTTAAAATCCCAAGACATCATCATATGGAAAATAAGTTCAAATTTCAACGAAATGCAGTGGAGGATGCTAAATGCAGCGAACCGACGACGACGAAAGTAAGAAAAGCAATATTTTGAGCATAATTCCTTCACCTAACAAAGGCATGGGGAGCTCATTAAGTCCGTCCCAAAGCACACAGTAATTAACTGCTGAGTTCAACTCCAATTCAAAGATTCCTCCGCTGGAAATATGTTCCCTAACTGAAGAAGAAAGACTAAGCTGTGGTAAAACGAAGCAAGAGCCACATACAATTCAAAGCCTTGTTCTTGCGCCCGAAGGTTTTGCGGAGGATAATGGTATAAATTTATTTTTAACATATACTTTTTTCTATTATTATTATTATTATAATTATTTATTTTTTGTTGTTACTCGTACGTCGTACCAAGCACTGTACAGTGTACTGCGTCGTTTAGTTCGAAAATGCACATTATCGTTTGGGCCGTTAAGTGGTTATGAGCCTAAGACTAACTACTCTTTCGGGCTTTTTCTGTAGGCCCAAACGAAAACTTAATAAAGAAATCACGAAAAATAACATTTTTTCTTAATGATTTGGCTAAATATAAAGAAAACAATTACTATTAGTTCAGAAAATTAAACCTTAGCAAATTCCTTTTCAATACAACAGTTCTCAAAGACTCATTGAGCCATTTGTGTATTTTTTTTCTAACCTTATCATTATAAAAAAAAGAAAGTTTAGTCTCATTGGTCAAACGAAAAGTTTCAAAGAAAGTCGAGTTTTATCAGACACTTGTTCTTTGGTCGCCGCCAAGCGAAACCTCGTTCTAACAACAAGCCAATTGAGTAATTAGATAGCAAACCAAACTTTGAATTTGAACCCAATAAAGCGTGCCGTTTTGCCTTCTCACGTAAACGTCGCTTTCTCAGCTCATTGTGATTGACCCGAAAACCAATATTTCACAAACTAGTCTACAAGTTAGAATCTTCATCGAACTCACGATGTAATTACTACTAACGTAGTCCTTCAAGAACTCTTTATATCCCCGTAAAAAAGTTGTCTTTCGCTTCATATACACGTAAAACAAAGACTTGTTTTTTTCTTTCTTGGTTGAGAAATGGGAGAATTTTCAGGCACCAATGGCTTAGGCGACTCGGGCGTGATCGAAAACATAGGAAAGATAGTTGTGATAGCAATAGCACTCTTACTCTTCGTCGTTGTCTTCGCCTTCTGCCTTCACATCTACGCCAGGTGGGCCTTAAATCGCCGCC
The DNA here is from genome assembly GCA_027422505.1 of Craterostigma plantagineum. Classification (NCBI taxonomy): domain Eukaryota; kingdom Viridiplantae; phylum Streptophyta; class Magnoliopsida; order Lamiales; family Linderniaceae; genus Craterostigma; species Craterostigma plantagineum. The sequence goes on from JAPQWV010000005.1 coordinate 2,705,274, forward strand.
GCGAAACCGACTCCTCCACCACCGAGAGGCGGCGGCGGCGGAGGCGCTTCGACTTCGCCGGAGGACACAGAGAAGAAGCCGTGGCCCCACCTGGCTTGGACCCATCGGTCCTAAAAACCATACCCATCACAGTGTTCAGCCGTCAAGAAAACTCCAAAGATGGAACCTTTGAGTGCGCGGTGTGCCTCGGCGAGGTCTCCGCCGGCGAAAAGGTTAGGGTTTTGCCCGATTGCAGACATGGGTTCCACGTGGACTGCATCGACACTTGGTTCAAATCGCGCCCCACTTGCCCTATATGTAGAAATCTCTTGTACAAACCCATGAATGGGGTTTCAGATTCAGGCGGCGGCGATGTTATTATTACAGCATCAGATTCTGCTACTTCTGTAGAGGAAAACTTAGACCGACCTTCGTCTAGCTCGTCTCCGCCGTCGACGGCGGTGGCGATCGATATTCCGAGGCAGAGCGGCGGCGAGGAGGCCGGCGAGGAACTGAAATCTCCAGTTCCGACGAGATTGAAGTCGTTGAAGAGGTTGTTTAGTGGTAATAGCAGAAGGGTTAGTAGTGTTTCTAGTCCGAGAAACTTGGATGAAGAACAACAAAGAAGTTCTGAGGACAAAGCTGATTCTTGTTAGCATTCTTTAACGTTTGATTCTTTGTTTGTCGATCATAAATACAGAAAGTGATATAATTAAATTAAGATATTGTAGATTTAGCTTAATAACTTTTTCTGCTATAGGTTCTTTAGTTATTGGTCGTATATAATGAGTTTTATTTTCTGTTGGCTTTTTTGTCACTTGTGGATCCCTTTCTCCCCATGTGGGAGTGTATGTTCCCCTCGTGGAATTGTGTGGTGCTCCTGTGTAAGCCTTTGTTCTCCCGGTTGACGATGTATCGGTGAGACGACGACGACGTTTATGTCGGGCATTAGACCAACTCCAACCGAAAAACGCATTCTCAAATCAAAACGCATTCTCAAACTCAAAATGCAGTAATTCTTCTCCAATCGATAAACCAATTCGCAAACTTAAAAGACCATTATTGTAATTTTATCTTCTATTCGATTTTTTAATATTACCCATGAAATTTATAACTTTAAAAATATAATTACTAGTAACAGGGGTCCTTTTATATATTTTTATTTATTTTGGTTTTTTATATGGGTACTTTAATAATTAAAATAATAAAGGGTACGTATTGTAATTTTTAAAACATCAAACGCATATTTCGGGAAATCTATTCCCAAAACGCGTTTAAAACAGGAGAGAGAAGATGAAAACGCATTTTGAGTTTGCGTTTGATGTACGGTTGAAGAACTTATATATTTGGATTTCTGGGTATCGATTGGAGATGCTCTTACTTTATTTTCAGCACAGCCCATTTACGTCCGATTGATGGACTTTTGAATGGGCTTGGGCTCTTCGAATTACAGAATTGTGATTAATATTAGTAGTAATAAATAATACATTGTTCATATATATCTTTTGTTATGCGTAACTGGTCCAATAATATCTATAATAAAGTCAACTAAATAGTTGGAAATTTATGAAACTACATTAATCAATAATTGAGAACATTTGTGACTATTCTAAATCTTATATTAATGAAAAGTGTCCCTCGTAATAAATTGAATTAATGGACGTGTTGGTCCCTTGGCACTAGTTTTGAGACACGTCCCTCTAAAGTGTCACCCTTTGATACTTCTATTTTTTCGTGCCGAACAAGTAAGAAATAATCCATAGAAAATCAACGCATCATTAATTGATATAATTGGCATTGCATTTTACAACCTTTTACACGTTGAAGGTAAATGTTATACCATACATGGGATTTTCTTCATTTCACCCGACGTTTCATATTAAATCAAGATATTTTACATAAATGTATTACATCATTTTATTACTACACTACACGGACGAATAGCTCCATTCCAACACTATCCACGTGACGCGAGAATCGTATGATATTCTGATTTACCGAATTTATCAGATTTTGTTTGTTTGATCTTATCCCCTAATGTTATTATTTCCCTAAAAAAATTAGAAATGAAATATTATTATATATAGGTCAAAAGGTCAAAAAAAGAATAAAAAATAGCACACAGAAGTGAAGAGAACCACGTTCGTTTTCCCAGAGTATATATATACGAAATGCGGAGATTTGTGGACAAATCAAGACAAGCTTTTTTTGCTGCCCGCAGGAAAAAAGTTGGAATTTTTACGTGTATCGACGTACCACTCACGGCTTTGAATCACCAATATCAACGCCCTTCTATTTCTCCCTTTCTTTCTCGCCTTTTCAACGCCGTAGCAGCTAGTTGTGAATCCATGGCTTCCGAGTATTCCGCCACGCCTGTTACGCTTGACACCCTCAATCCCAACGTAATCGTTTGTAGATTGTAGTCATCTTTTAATCAATCAGTGCTTTTTTATTTGTTTTCGTTAAATTGTGTATCTGGGTCTCGCATTGGATCAGCTTCTGATTTTGATCTATCGGAAGTTTTTTGCTTTTTTTAGTTCATCTCTTTCAAGTTCTGGCTTATGGGTTTCTTCCCATTTTTAACGTTATGGTGGGCCGATTTGCCACTTTGTATTCGTAGTAGCAGTATGTGTATTATGATAATCTCTTCAGCCATGTTTCTTTTTCATAGGGCTTAATCAAGCGAGTTATTACTTTGGCGGTCCTTCGAAAGAATTTGAGCCCTAACTTTTTATGTTTATTACAGGTTTTGGAATGCGAGTATGCCGTTCGTGGAGAGATTGTTACTCTTGCTCAGGTAATATTTCATCATTTTATATTGTCTTGTCATTGATGAGCTTCTAGTTAGTAGTCAGCTGTTATTTTTAACACTTGTTTTTTTTTTCTGGGCAACAGAATATACAAGAGGAATTGAACCAGAACCTTCGATCTCACCCTTTCGATGAGGTAGTAGCGATTTTTGCTTGTCGATAAAAATATAGCTGTGTAGTGTTTAGATAGAGCATGAATTTACATGCTTATGCATACATAAGTGGAGATCAATGTCCTACCTCCTAGTTTCACCAGTCCATGGTTTCTGCAGTGTGTCTATGTTTGTGTATATGATAATTGATAGCGATTACTACTTACCTCATGTATGAATGTTATATATGCAATACTATGATGCTAAGAACTAGTCCATGATTGAATTTGGCTTATGAACTTAGTCGTATTTCCTCTGTGTTCCAGGTTCTGTACTGCAATATTGGAAACCCTCAATCACTCGGTCAAAAGCCAATAACCTTTTTCAGGGAGGTTAGAAGATGAGATTTTTGTGTCATAATCTTCTAAAACATTTTACTGTCAACACTTTTTCATTTTTCAGTCACTTTGTTAGGTCCTTGCTCTGTGTGACCATCCTGAGATTCTAGATAGAGCTGAAACTCGAAGTCTATTTAGGTAATGCTTTATCAGGCAATTCAAGAAATATCCAAGTCTTAACCAAATATCGTCTGAATTTCATGGATTATTAGATGGTTGAGGCCTCGTTAAATGATCCCAATAAATGTATTTCGCAGCGCTGATTCGATCAAACGAGCATCTCAGATATTACAACAAATCCCTGGACGTGCCACTGGCGCTTACAGTCACAGTCAGGTCTTATATTCAAGTTCTTCCCAAAACCAATTATTGCAAAAATCTGTTTCCCTGTTGTTATATGACGTAAGCTCTGTTTTTTGGCCAAAATCAGGGAATCATAGGGCTAAGAAACACCATTGCTGCTGGCATTGCAGCCCGTGATGGATTCCCTTGCGATCCAAAAGATATTTTCTTGACAGATGGCGCAAGCCCTGCGGTAACTAACTATTTCTCGCATCGTTGGATAATTACCGAATAAAAGTTTCAGAGAATGAGACGGGCCCATGTTGTTTCTTTCAGGTTCATATGATGATGCAGCTACTGATAAGGTCGAAAAATGATGGCATTTTCTGCCCCATACCACAATACCCTCTTTACTCTGCTTCGATTGCTCTGCATGGAGGCACTCTTGTAAGTATTTACCTACTTTTGTTTTGAGGCGAACTTTTGCATTATCATTTGGAAAGTGTTGTACTCAAATCGGGATTGAAGTCAAAGATTTCGCTCTTTTTTCTTCCTTTTTAGGTTCGTTATTATCTCGATGAAGCAACGGGTTGGGGGCTCGAGATTTCTGAGCTGAAAAAACGGTTGGAAGATGCCAGGGCAGAGGGCACCCATGTAAGAGCTCTTGTCGTTATAAATCCAGGAAATCCCACTGGGCAGGTGACCAACTAACATATATATATATACATATATATATATATTTCATTATTGTTTTCTACCTAAATTCATGTTTTTTGATGGTATGCAATGCATTGTTACTATTTTTAAGGTTTTGTCTGCGAAGAACCAAGAAGAAATAGTGGAATTCTGCATACGTGAACACCTTGTTCTATTGGCAGATGAGGTGACTCGTTTTTCAGTGGCTCGTTGCTTCGCTTTTCCTGTCTCTTATGCATTTTTACGTGTGTGTGTGTATATATATATAATCAACATGTATTAATATCGGTTTAATCTCTGAAGGTCTACCAAGAAAATGTATACGTTCCCGACAAGCAGTTTCACTCCTTCAAGAAGATTGCTCGATCTATGGGTTACGGAGAGAAAGATATTTCTCTAGTATCATTCCAGTCTGTGTCAAAAGGTATCATGTCGATAGATATTTCACTTCCTTTTCCAGTTATTCATTGAATCTTCAGGGGAAATTATTCATTCATTTATTTTTTTGTAAATATCTTAAGGCTACTATGGAGAATGTGGGAAAAGAGGAGGTTACATGGAAGTCACTGGTTTTAGCCCCGATGTAAGGGAGCAGATATACAAATTAGCATCTGTGAACCTCTGTTCTAACATATCTGGTCAGATTCTTGCAAGCCTCGTCATGAGCCCTCCAAAGGTTTTAGAACTCTCCGCTCATTTTTGCTTCACTAATCTATCATCCTCAGTAGCCTAATCTGTAAAGAAATCGATGGTTTTTTTTTCAGGCGGGAGATGAATCTTACGAATCTTATTCTGCTGAGAAAAGCGCAATCCTCTCTTCCCTTGCAAGGCGCGCAAGGGTGAGCCCTTAAATTTTTTCTGAACCAATTTTCTTCAGTGGTAAATGATTTGCGATCATCGTTTTATCTTTTCAGATGCTCGAAGAAGCATTCAACGCCTTGGAAGGAATAACGTGCAACAGAGCAGAAGGGGCGATGTATCTCTTCCCTCGAATCGAACTTCCCAAGAAGGCCATAGACGCTGCAGAAGCTCTCGGGACAAAAGCAGACGCACTCTACGCTCGGAAACTGCTCAATGCCACTGGGATAGTCGTCGTTCCTGGCTCTGGCTTTGGACAGGTAAGAAAAAAAGAACTCAGTTCAAGATAAAGATTTGATTTTTCTTGCTGGTAAAAAAACAGGGCTGTCGAGACAAGATAAGCGAATCAGCGTTTGTAATCTTTTTTGGATTCATGGGTTATTTTTTATACGTATAGGTTCGTGGGACATGGCATTTTAGATGCACTATACTCCCGCCCGAGGACAAAATACCAGCGGTAATAGATCGTCTAACTCAGTTCCACAGAGGGTTCATGGACGAGTTTCGCGACTGAGTGAAATGGTGCTCTTCTGCGAATGTTTGAATTGTTGTTGAATTTTCGTGCTTTCTTTCGTCTTCTTCGCTTTCGTTTTCTTGGATGTTACTTTACAATGAGTTGCTGGGCTGCACTTTTGTTAGAGCTGCAGAAACAGAGTGTTTGTTTCCTTTGCATGCGAAGAAAATGAAACGGTCTTAAACGTTGTTTTCTTGGGTTAGAAACGCAAAGCGATATATGCGTGAATCAATATAAAATTCGCATCAATAATATACAACAAATTTATTTTATAATGTTGGAGACTGTTATGATATGATGCCCAAGTAATAATGGTTCGCATACTATGTATAATAGATATACAATGATTTGTAAGTTTAAATTAGGATTAATTAATATACATATATATGTAGTGGTCATATACCATATAAATAAACTCATGTACTATAGAGTAAAAAATCTATCTATCTATGTGTGATTATATTCAATTAATTCAGACCACAACAGCTTTTCACCTAGTAATTACTAATGCATCGTAACAAGCTAAAGCATACATAAGAAGTTGACTTTCCAATTATTTATATTAAATGGAGATGAGATGATGCTAGCTAACAACGTGGATCCAGCAATGCACCCAAGATTATATATTTATTACATCTTTGCTGATGATGGTGATCATCGTCTATGTCGTACAAATTTCAATTTGTTAATTATATACCACTGTCAGTAGTTGTTTCGTGCTAAGCTAAAAGTCTGACTTTGCGATGCAATATATAAATAAAACATATAAAACCCTTCTTTGCTTTCATGGTGACGAGAGAGAGGTTTCTTTCATCTCTTTCAAATGGGGTTAAAGAGATAAACCCAAGTGGAGCCCACCACAGACATAAACTAAGTGAAGATAATGCATGAACTGATTAGACATGTAATTATTGACCCTAAACCTTGTTAGAAGACAAACTCGCCAGAATTATTGTTTAATTATTCATTTGTGTAATAAAGAAAATGCTCTCTCTTTTCATTTGTTTTTTTTTTCTTGCATATAAAAGATGGCCACTCGAAAGCCAATACAAAGACAAAGCTAAATGTAATAAAAGGGGATTTCATTAACAGTTTCCATTAATGGCCATAACTCACTCTCCTTGCAACAAGAAAACTCTCCTTGTTACTCAAAATCGTGCTCCTTCTTCTTCGGTGAAATGGTCAAGGAATAAGAGATTGATGATGTGTTCTAACATTAACAGTCCCGTCTATGTTGATTTAAGGATTAGCTCTTCTCATTTGATCAAGGACAAGGTGAGACGTCATTAATGATCTTCTTTATGCTATAGTTCTTGATATTTATTTGCTGTTCTTTAGTTTGTATTTGAGGATAGATCGCTTGGAATAGCTTGTTATAAGGATGAGAATGGAGAGATGATTTGTGAAGGATACGATGAAGGTCCAAGATTTTATCCACAGATGCCAAGGCATGGCTACACTTCAAGGTTTGCGTGCAATAATTAGGACCCAAAACTTTACACACGCACATATTTATATATATGTGATAAACTTTATTGCTGCATATAAAGTTTGAAACTTTTTATATTGAACTTGTGAAATTAGGGATGCTGAGATAGTAGGCCTTCTTCAAAGATGTTGGCTACATGTGGCTGATCAAGAATTGAGTTCATCAGTTTCAGACAGGGAATAACAGATTTCAAATTTTCAATGACTTCACTTGAGCAAATCCTTGCTCAGAAAATGACTGTTGTTGATTTGTATGGATTGAATGAAATGAAAGGCTTATCGTGTAGGTATTGGATGCACACACAAAATTGCACTTAATTTTGGATCCAGTCTATAACATCTCTCACACACTTCCCACATTAAATGTGTGATTTTTTTACTATTTATGTCTAATTTTCAGCTGATGATGTGCCTCCAAATGGAACATTAAAATTTAAATATAGGCAGTAAGTAAAAAAGATTAAACCTTTGAGGAGCCCAGAAAACGGTCTGATTGAAGTTTGTTTCTTCTGAACAAATCGAACCAGCAAAAACGTTTCTTTGACTAGATTAATTGGCAGGAAAATAAAAGTTGCAGTCATTTTTAACGAATGATTTTGGCATCCATTCTTCCTAACAATTTTTTTTTCGAAAAAGAGATTTCTCGATGGTGAAAGACTTGCTGGTAGGGTTGCAAACGAATCGAATCGAGTCGAATACCGCAATATTCTATTCGTATTCGGATGACAATCGAATACGAATACGAATACTCGAATATTTAATCGAATCATAAAATCGATTCATATTCGAATTCGAATATATTCTCGAATATTCGAATCGAATATCGAATATCTGTATTCAAAGTCATCTTTCATTTTTTATGTAATAAAATATAAACAATATTATATTTAAATATATATTGAATTATAATAAATTATATTTAAACATATATTGAACTATAACATATTATTTTTAAATATTTTAGTGAGTTATCATATATTATATGTGAATATATATTAATTATACTATATTTTATGTTATATTATACGAATCGAATAATTCGATTTATTTTCGAATCGAATATTATGATTTCATATTCGTATTCGTATATTTCTCGAATCAAAAACAATATTCTTATTCGGATTCGTATTCTAAATATTCGAATTCGAATCTTAAAATTTCGAATCGAATCGCGAATCGAACCAAAAAAGTTCGATTCGTTTGCAACCCTACTTGCTGGATAAAGATTCGACAAAAGCAACACTTGAGATTCTTGGTCTTGAACCGCGATTTACCTTTAATTATTTTTCTTTAGTTTCTATTTAGGTGTGAATTTATTGGGTTGGGATTGATTTTTAATGGGTTTTTTCTATTGTCTTCTCTTACCAATATATATTTAATATTTGTTTGGTGTTGAACTTTCTTCGATTTCTCATTGCTGCTCTGTTTCTCCACTTGGGTCGGTGATTTTTTAACTGTTTTTCTCCTCCGATTATTTTTTTCTTCGATTGCTTTCTTATTAAGTAGGTTCTGTTCGTAAATGTACTAGCAAGAAAAGAAACGGACCAAAAGTTAAATAACGACTTCATGTGGGCCGAAATGGCAATTTCTGATAAAAGAAAGTACACAAAAATAATTAAAATGTACACAAGAAACCAAGATAGGTATACAAGCAAAGCAAGGAACCACAAAAGTTCATCCCTTTACGTAAAACATCCCATTCCTCTTCTAGAAAACCTATCGCATCCTTATTACAACATCTTCAAAAAAAAAAAAAAAAGAAAGAAAAGCCATGTATTCGATCTTAAAATGACTAAGATCTTGCCCGAAACTACGTTGACGAATGCAAATCTCCTTGAAAAAATCCATCTTTTTCGTCCTCTTCTTCGTTTCCTTGACGATTTTCTTCGCATGCATCCCCACTCTATGCGTTTACCTATTCCTAAAGCCCAAACTGCCCGAATATAACCTACAAACGGTTAGCGTAGATTCTTACAAGCTCGACGCATTAATGGGCTCGAAGAATCTCATTGTTTCATCGGTTTTTTCTATATATCTCAAGGCAGACAATCCAACCAAGATTGGACTTAGCTTCGATGCTTCGAAGTTTCACGTCCTGAGCAAGGGTTTAGTCGTTGGGATGATTAGAATACCTCAGTTTCATCAGCCACCGCTAAGTAAGAACGTCAGCGTTCAGACAAAAGTGTCGTTCGAGGACGTAAACGTTAGGGATATAATGTCCTCGTTGGATGTAAGGATTGTAGGCGATATTGCTGCTCGAGCTAGGGTTTTCCATTTTACGTTGCCTAAAATTAAGGTAGGGTTTATTATTATTATTATTTTTTACTTTTTTGTAATAAACTAGTGAGTGCCTTGATTATGTGTTTTTTTGTAATGTTTTGGTTTTTAGGTTGCCCTGGATTGTGATATTGTAGCTAATAAGTCAGATTTTGCTACTGCGAGCATAATGGAATGGGCTCATCATGGTGACCTGGTATATGGAGTTTCCTATGATATTATCATATACTATATAGATATTTATATGTTTATGTTTGGAGTTTTTATTTTCATTAACTTGTGGTTTTATTCGATTCAGATTTCATTTCCCTTCGGTTCACAAAAGGTCACCAAGAAGTGTTCTATGGCTGTTTTGTTGTAGCATGTGAAGAATCAATCAGTAGATGTTTTGGAAAAAAAAGTATCATTATTATTTGTTTTTTTTTTTCTTACCTCCATTTTATTTCGATTGTAAATATTAATTCCTTAGTGGTAACTTGTGAAAATTTATAATAGTCATCGGAAATAATTTTTCATGGGCATCATAATGTATATTCATAATCTTCACTTTTCGAACAAATATAAAGCTCTTTTCGAAAAAAAAACAAATATAAAGCTCGCCTAAACCATGTTATAGATTCATTGGGCCTTAGCGAATGAAGCCCAAGTAAAGCCCATTTTGGAGGTCAACTCAAAACCATGGACCCAATCCAATAAAGCATACGACGTCGTATTGCTATTTCTTCCCTAAACCCTCGAAAACCCCGTTACTTCAGCTCCCTCGCCTTTGCTGCTTTCACTGTAAAAGCTCACCACTGGCAACAAACCAACAATGGCTTCTGTGAAAAAATCCAAACCCCCAAAGCAACCGAAAGTCGACGCCAAGGATCTTCAATACGACGTCGCATCGTTCGCTTCATCACTCGGCTTCGCCGCCGCCGTCGCCAGTACCGATGCTTCAACGGCTGGGTTCAACGATTCTGATTTTCGGAAAACCGGAAAAATCGCCAAAATACCTAACAAAAACCCCAAACCGATTCACCAGAGTAAGCCACCTCCTCCTAAGCAAAATCGTAATCCCAAGCCTTTTTCCAAACCCAAACCCCAGAAAAATCCTATTCCGCCCCTCCAAGGTTCCGATACTGCCAATAGCAGATTCAAGAATGTTTTGAAGCTTCGTCTGGTGAAATCAGGGGTACTAACGGTGTGGTTCAAAGATGCTGCCGAGCTGGAGTCGAACTTGATTGGTAGTGATAAGAAAATTGAGTTTGGTAGTGCGGAGGAATGGAACGCCGTGGTTGAGAAGAAGAAGAAGTTGGGGGAACAGCTTTTGGCTCAGTACGCGAGTGAGTATTTGGCGATTCGAGGGCAAGACGGAGATATCAAGATGGTACTAGCGGCACAAAGGACGGGGACTGCTGCTGATAGGGTCTCGGCGTTGTCAGTGTTAATTGGTGATAATGCAGTTGCCAATTTGAGGGCAGTGGACTCACTTCTGGGTAATTCTTTAGTTTTTCTGGGGTTTGACAGGGTCAAGTTTTTTGCGCATGAACTGGAAGTTTGTGTACTGTTATATTATGAGTTCATTTCTTGCACCTCTAGTCTTGGTACTGAAAATGGGGGCTGGATGTGATCTTTGAAGTGTATGAATCTTTTAGTGGGTGGAGGATTTTCAGGTGGAAAGATCGTCAGCGATGATATAATTTTATTTTATAGATTAATGACATGGGTATCAGCTATGTTCTCTTATCTGGTGATATGCAGTAGATAACATGTGAGAGTTATGATTAGTTTCATGCAGTTATAAACTTCTTTTTGACCTAAGAAACCTGATGTGTATCTCTCATTTCTGTAGTTTACCTGATTAGCAGACACTAATGTCAGATTTGTAACGTGCAGGTATGGTTAATTCGAAAGTTGGGAAGCGGCACGCTTTCACTGCCTTTGATGCATTGAAAGAGATTTTTCTTATGTGAGTTACCATTCTCCATTTCCTGCTGTATTGGTTTGTTAAGCTGAAGACCCAATGTCTCAGAAACTATCGTTTTGGGTATACTGTGTAGCTTGATGAAAGATAAGAAATCACTCAATCTGAGATCGGGATTTATTTTTCTCCATCTCGAGTTGTATCATGCTCATATTTGTCCTGTTGATGATGTCTTTAAACTTTTACAGTCTCCTGCCTGATCGCAAGCTGAAAACTCTTTTTCAACGCCCTTTGAATCACCTTTCTGATACAAAGGATGGAAATTCGCTTTTGCTTTTTTGGTATTGGGAGGAATGTTTAAAGGAAAGGTACATTCTTTTATGTCTAAAATATTACCCCAAAAAGTATTACCAAGGTGTTTATATGCCTCCTGGCCTCAGTTTTAAAATTTATAAACCTCTATTTGTACTCACGAGACATTTTGGTTTGCAATTGCAGGTACGAACAATTTATTTCTGCTCTTGAGGTAGCTTCTCTTGATGTGATAGCGAAGCTTAAAAGCCTAGCTTTAAAGGTAAGCATTTCTTTTGTGAAATTTTTTCTGAATGTCTGCTTGCACTTCTCATCACTTTCAAGTCTCGTCTTTGAGTCAGTAATCATGGATTGATTTGCTTCATAATTAGTCATGTGAAAGATTCCATACACACTTGCACTATTCGATTCCGTTTCCCTGTATGACGCAAAATGTGGATATGTAGAATTTGCTGTCACTGATTATGGAAACAGTATTAGATTTTTGGGTTGTCCTTACAACTTTCCATTGTTTCAGACCATGTACACACTGCTGAAAAGTAAGCCAGAACAAGAGCGTCGTTTACTCGCTTCTTTAGTAAATAAGGTATCCTGTATTTAGTGAAAATTTCCAAGCCTGCGTGAACTTTTCAGTCATTTTCTATGCTCGTTTTGGTTACAGCTTGGAGATCCCGAAAACAAAGTTGCATCTAATGCTGATTATCACTTGGCAAACTTATTAGCTGAGCACCCGAACATGAAGGTAATGCTAATGTATTCACTTGATGGTTTTGCTCGTTATTTAATCTGAATGATTGCCAATATTGCCCTGACAGGAATTATTTTGATTTTACCATTCAATCTGATCTGAAACGGACCTTGCACTACCAAGAAATTGTACTTGTGCTTTTTGTCTGAACACGTTGCTTTAATCTAACAGCTTAGCATAACTATGTCAGGCAGTGGTAATTGAAGAAGTGGATAATTTTCTTTTCCGCCCTCATCTTGGATTGCGAGCCCAATATCATGCTGTATGTTCTGATTGACATCATTGTCCTCTGTTTAATTCTTACTACATGCCCTTAGTCACATTACATTTAACTTGAGAGATTTGTGGTTTTTTTAATTTCCAATGCAGGTGAATTTTCTGAGTCAAATTCGTCTGGGTAACAAAGGAGATGGACCTAAAGCTGCAAAACGGTTGATTGATATTTATTTTGCTTTATTTAAGGTAATGCCTCCTATGTCCCCTTTTCAACATCTTTTCGTGTGAATTAAAATTTCGTGTTTGTTCATCATGATTTACTAAAAGCATTTTGTTTTTCAATTAGTATGGATTATATCAATTTCGTCTTCTTCGTCAGGTTTTAATATCTGATGCTGGATCATCTCCATCCGTGGTCAAGAATGATAAAAAGGGTTCTAGCTCTTCAAAGGAGGAAAAAAAGAAAGCAACGCCAATATCACAAGTCGAAATGGATTCGCGTTTGTTATCAGCTCTTCTTACTGTATGTAACTCCACTCTAATCACTCCATGTACCAGATGTTCCAGAATATTAAGTTTGTAACATACTACTTCGGCTCTCTTCTGGTACAGGGTGTTAATAGAGCTTTCCCATATGTTTCCAGTGATGAAGCGGATGATGTAATTGAAGTCCAGACTCCTCTGTTGTTTCAGCTTGTAAGCTGTTAATTATATGCAGAAATTATTTGTTTCCATATTGATCCGATTTTTTTGTCCCTTGCTTTAGTGTTCTTGTTTTATTCTTAGGTTCACTCCAAGAATTTTAATATTGGTATTCAAGCTCTGATGCTTCTTGATAAAATCTCATCGAAAAATCAAATTGTGAGCGACCGTTTTTATCGTGCCTTATATTCAAAACTACTGCTACCAGCTGCAATGAACTCTTCGAAGGTAAGTAGCTTCATTCCTAGTTCTTCAGTTTGTAGATTGGTGTTCCTTACTCGTATTGATTAGTTCCTCTTTCGTCATGAGTACTAGGTTTAGCTGTGATCAAATAATCGAACATTAGCATGTTGAAAGTTTCAATTCGTTGTTACAGGAGGAAATGTTTATTGCTCTAATATTGAGGGCAATGAAGAATGATATCAACATAAAGCGAGTTGCAGCTTTCTCGAAACGGTTACTGCAGGTCCACAATTTTCACTGATTTAACCTTTTCCAGGATGATAATGTTTTCGAATTCTTTCTTTAGCTATTTCTTCAACATGCCTTGCCACCTCGCCGGTTATCTTACTGTTTCAATGAAGTGTCAAGGTTATGAAGTAGAAGTTTCTACTTGGTTTATTGCCCATGCTTACTTGTTTCTTCTGGGTTATTTTAGCCAATTGTAAACCCTTCCTTTGTGAAGTCAGCCATGAAAGATTAGTGCAACTATGACATAAAATGCAGTTTTGCATTACCACCAGTAACGTTTTCTGGGATAATGAATAGTTAAGAATTTCAAGAATGATGTTCAGAACTATATTGATCGAAAAACTTACTGTGTATTTGATTATCATTAGGTTCCTTGAGCTTCTGATTGCTTAGGTTAGAATACAAACATGATTTAGCAAAACTAGCCTCCAAGTTTGAGATTTGAAGTACCCATGCTTCCTGATAATCATGATTTGCTTTTACTCTTGTGAACTCTTGACATTTGATTGATTCATTGCCAAGCAGGTTGCCCTGCAACTGCCTCCACAATATGCATGCGGTTGCCTTTTCATGCTCTCTGAAGTTCTTAAAGCACGCCCACCTCTATGGTAAGCTAGTCCTTTTTCTTAAGATTATGATTAAAAGTTATCTAAGTTTGAAATTAGATATCATTATCATACAGGAACATGGTGCTTCAAAATGAGGCTGCTGATGCTGACGAGGATCTTGAGCATTTCAAAGATATCACTGAAACTGATGAAACCACTGCTGCCCCAGATAGCAGAGACAGTGTGAACCATGATGCTGAACCTGCCAATCAAGATAGTGAATCCTCACTTGATGAACCTGCGACTTCTGATTCTGATGATGAAAGTCTTGATGAACATGACGACTTGCTTGGGGGAACTGAGCTAGTTATTAAAAAAGAAGACCCTAAGTCACATTCTGACCAAGAAATGGATGATATTCAAGGACCAATAGCTCCTTGTGGTTACAACCCACGGCACAGCGAACCTACTTATTCGTGAGTTCTTTATATCTTTATACTTTTCAAGTTATATCCATTTTACAGTCGAAGATGCGGCGATATTTTGATAGCCATGGATGTACCTTTGTACCTGCCCTTTGGAGAGAGAGTGCAAACTATGATTCTGACAAATTCATGAATTACACAGAAAGTAGTGTTCCTTTTGCTTAAGCTCGTTCATCTCTATGTGCAACAGTAATGCAGATCGAGTGGGCTGGTGGGAGCTAACGGTGCTCGCCTCACATGTGCACCCATCCGTTGCTGCAATGGCTCGAACCCTACTCTCTGGAGTCAATATTGTCTATAATGGAAACCCACTCAACGATCTTTCACTAGTTGCATTCCTCGACAAGTTTATGGAGAAGAAACCCAAGCAAAGTACATGGCATGGAGCCTCACAGATTGAACCTGCTAAGAAAGTTAGTTCTTTTCATTCACTTAATTCACTTAATTATATGATGAATGCATATGTTATTGGGTGGGATATTTTTGCAGCTTGACATGAACCACCAGCTTATAGGAGCACAGATCTTATCCTTAGCTGAAGACGACGTACCGCCCGAGGATGTTGTTTTCCACAAGTTCTACATGAATAAAATGCACACGACAACAAAGAGGCCCAAAAAGAAAAAGAAGCAATTAGCAGACGACGAAGCAGCCCAAGAACTGTACGACGTCAATGGTGGAGATGAAGACGACAGCGAAGATGAAGAGATTGATAATATGTTGGACGGTGCTACCAATTCGCTCTCAGCAGATGGCGAATACGACTACGATGATCTTGAAAAGGTTGCCAACGAAGATGATGAAGACTTAATCAACGATGGCAGCGATGGAGATTTCGACGAAATCCCTTCAGATGACGAAGCTGATGAAGATAAAGTTGGTTCTGATGAACACGGTGATGGTAATGATGATGATATTGCTGTAGGCGAAGCAGATGATGTCAGCGAACTCGAGGAAGATTTTGAGAGTACTAAGAAACGTAAGAGGAAATCGAAGCGTGTGGGAGTTTCCCCTTTCGCCAGTATTGAGGATTATCAGCACTTGATGGACGACGAAGGGCCAGAATCAAAATCGCCTTCGAAAAAGAAGAGAAGAAAGCCATCGAACAAGAGAAAGAAGGCTGCATGATTTTTTGCTGTATTCTTGAAAAAAAATAAGGTACGAAACGATTGTGTGCTTCATTGTGAGGTAAACAGATTGAGTTTGAAAACATCATGATGTGTTGTATTATTTTTATCCAGGCAAGTCTTTTATTTATTTATGTATGGGTTAACTCTTACATGCGACATTCTTTGGCAATTTTTGGATTATTATCGTCTCCCTTTTATTCGTACTTTTCTACTGTTAATTTTGGAGGAGAAATATTGAGTTTCCGTAACGCTTTCAAATTATCGATTCAGATACGTTTTAGTGCGTTTTTAACGGCGTACTAGATTTTTTTGTTAAAATTAACGTTAATCATGGTGAAAGGACCAAATTGGTCAAAATAAACAACATTGGAGGCGAAATACATTAGGGAGAAACATTAGGACTAAATTCGTTTTATGGTGAAATTGAGGGCTAAGTTGGTTCAGAAGGTAAACATTGAGGACCATTTTGAAATTTTCTAGTGATACGATAATGACCACATCACGTGATATACTGATATTCGACCCGGTTAAGTTATGACCGCTTATTTTTTAGACCCGGTAAAAGTCTCGCCTATAAATAGCCCGCAAAACGCTTTTAGTTTTCTCTCCCTACTTCAGTAATATATTGATTGTATTTTTTGCTCTTCCTCATCTTTTATTTTTGTTTTCTTTTTTTCTTTTTCTTTTATTTTTTTTTCCTTTTTTTTCTTCTTCTTTTCCCCGTTCTCTATCGTCTCCGCGAACCCTAAAATTAAACACGTCATCGATCGATCTAGTTTCAATAGAGGTTGTTAGGGTGAAAAATGCAGAATCAGAGGCTGAAGCAGCAACAACAGCAAGCTCTGATACAGCAGGCCATCCTTCAACAGCAGTCTCTCTATCATCCCGGTCTAATAGCCGCTCCTCAGGTTAATATATGTTTTGTTTCGATTGACCGATCCTGGAAACGGAAAGTCTTCTTCAGTCATTTCGTCGTGTTTTGATTTTGGCTATAGTTGGTTTGGTCCTTGATTATTATTATTATGTGCGATTTTTGTTAGATGTAATATTGTTGGGAATATTTGATTTGGGCTCCTGGTCGTACAGTTTTGTAGCTGCACGTGGTTCGGTCAAAAAATTAGTTGCACGTGTGCTGATTGTGGATTTGGGGTTTTTATTTTCTCGGATTATCGGTCATTAGATTGTCTTTTGAACCTTATATTCTGCACGCAAAATCCCCGGCTTACTTCATTATTTTGGTGGGCGATCGTCATTTGGTTTCCATTGCTGGAATTAGAAATTTCTGTACTATGGGATCGGGAGAGAAACTTTTACTCTAGTTTTATATCCTTCGAGCTTTTAGTTACATACTTTATTTTATTTGCAGATTGAGCCAATTCCAAGTGGAAATTTGCCACCTGGCTTTGATCCAAGTACTTGTCGCAGTGTGTGAGTCTCTCAAACATATATCTTTTGAATTTATAGGTTTTGCCTCTTCATTTCGCGGTTTCTTTCTGTCTTTTATCCTTTGTCATAAGTAGTTTTGATGCAGTAAGTTGGAGTTTTTTCATGCTTACAGACATACACATGTCTCGAATAGTAAAAATTTCCTATTCCCAAGGAGTTTATTGATTTTTTACTTTCCCATAACATGCACAGATGTAGTTTGGTTAATCACATGTTTTGTATAATTTCGGATGGTACAGGTACGTGGGTAATATTCATACTCAGGTAACTGAACCTCTTCTTCAAGAAGTATTTGCCAGTACTGGTCCTGTGGAGGGATGCAAGCTTATTAGAAAAGAGAAGGTGAGACCTTTACATTGTTCATGGTTCATGCAAATGCTTGATCGCTAAATATTTATATTCTTCTGATATTATTTTCTTTTGCAGTCATCATATGCATTTATTCACTACTTTGATCGAAGATCAGCTGCACTTGCAATCATGAATCTCAACGGAAGGCATCTGTGAGTATCCGAAAACAGAATATGCATTTTTATATTTCAACGTCATAACTGCATTGTATTTCGAAACGTTCAGGTTTGGGCAGCCTATCAAAGTTAATTGGGCATATGCCAGTGGTCAGAGAGAAGACACATCATGTGGGTCTATGGCTTATGATTATCTGTACTTAATTTATATTGTTGCTTTTACCATGTCGCAAGTATGGGCATCTGATGAATATTTCATTCTTTTGTAGCCCACTACAATGTTTTTGTTGGTGATCTCAGTCCGGAAGTCACTGATGCCATTTTATTTTCATTCTTTTCTGTTTATCCTAGTTGCTCGTAAGAATATCTCTCTCTCTCTCTCTCTCTCTCTCTCTATATATATATATATATATATATATATATATATATCTGTCTGTCTCTATACATGCCCACACACACAAATACACACCTCTCCTTGCTTACCCATTCCCTTGGATGTGCGCCTTACTGTTCTTTCTTATGTTCACAGCGCAATAGTTGTTAGAGGGTCTTTTACTTTCTGTTGAGTCGATGCTGATCAGATCAAATTCGTTCTAGTGATGCAAGGGTTATGTGGGATCAAAAAACTGGGCGTTCCAGAGGATTTGGATTTGTGTCTTTCCGTAACCAGCAGGAAGCTCAAACTGCAATAAATGATTTAACTGGTAAGCATAGTTGAAATATTTATCTTCGTGAAATCATTTTAATTGCTCTAGTGTAGAAGTTTCATGATGATTGAGTTATTTAGTTGGTCATATGTGGAACAATGTTTTAGGGAAATGGATTGGCAGCAGGCAGATAAGATGCAACTGGGCCACAAAAGGTGCTGGTAGCAGCAGCGATGACAAGCAGAATTCAGATGCTAAAAGCGTCGTGGAACTAACAAGTGGCTTGTCTGGTGGGACAGTTGGATCGAGAGTTTTGCAAAATTGATTAGAAAAGAACAGTCAATTATTTGAGATAGTTTTTATTTAATAGCCTCAAGGCAGTTAAAAATGGTAAATGACTGTATAGTCTTTTGCTTGACAGAAGATATTAAGGAGGCAGCTACTAGTGATGCTCCAGAGAACAATCCTCAATATACAACTGTCTACGTGGGCAATCTTGCACCTGAGGCAAGTTCAGCTCCCTTTATTCTTCCCCTCTATCTTATCTTAAATCCCTGAAAATTGCGTGCCTTACTAGTTCATCTATTTGCTAAATTGACGAACCAATCTCCATCACAGCTAAAAGCAACGCCCTGCTAATGTCTAATCGTTTACTCGAAATCCTTAAAGATAATAATAATCAATCTATCCATGGATCTATTCTCCAGGTAACCCAGGTTGATCTCCACCGCCACTTCCATGCCCTTGGCGCCGGATCAATCGAGGAGGTTCGTGTCCAGCGCGACAAAGGCTTTGGCTTTGTGAGATATAGCACTCACGCAGAAGCTGCCATGGCCATTTCAATCGGAAATGCCCATTCCTTCCTCTTTGGCAAACAAATAAGGTATATGTATAATGTATGTACCCCCTTGCGCAACTAACTACTCTTAACACACGTTTCACATCTCATACATAATATGCATTCCATCACCAATTCGAAATCTCTTTTTTTAACATTCTATCTATCTAATATTTAGTGTTCATGGGGAAACAAGCCAACCCCGCCTGGGACGATATCGAACCCCCTCCCACCGCCCGCGCCAGCCCTAGCCTTGGCCGGCGGGTTCACACCAGCCGACCTCTTGGCATACGAACGCCAGCTGGCGCTGAGCAAGATGAGTGGGGTCCACGCCCTCATGCACCCACCACAGGGGCAGATGAAGCAGGTCTCTATGGGCTTGGGCGGCGGTGCATCGAATGCTAGCCAAGCCATGTACGACGGTGGCTATCAGAATGCTGCAGCAGCAGCACAGCAGCTGATGTACTATCAGTGAGAAAAAGAGTGTTCTTGGTGACGTTTTGAGAATTTCGAGTGAGTACGTACTGTTGATTGATGGGGCCTATGATGCTTGTAACGTTATTACGAGTGATGATGTTGTGAAACTTGGCGTGTAGTTTTTTTTTTTTATGTCAGATGAGATTTGTGGCGTGTAACTTAATACTTGTGTTGTGTTGGTAATAATCGGGCTTTGTGTTTCTGTGTTTGAAAACTTGAACAATGCCTCTCAGGACGTTTTTTTCTCTGTGTGTTAAATTCTTCAACGACTTTGGTCCAAATGGAATAAATTATGGGGTATTTATATATGGACTGAAAATTTTGAATGTACACTTTGGTCCAAATTTGTAGGGACTTGAAAACTAAAATATTGCAGTCTGGCCCTTAACAACCAAAATGCATTATTTTTTTTTTTCCAAACGGTAGGTTTTCCTTAAAATAAAAAAATTATGTAGCTGAGTAGCCAAACCAGGTCTTCCAATAACATCGTGATCCGGTTGAGATTAAAGACAAACAAATAAAAGAGAAATAGAGACCAGAAAACCAGAAAGGCGAGATATGAAATACGAAATACTAAAGAACATATCACAAAAGTAGCTATTGAGTCAGATCTTCAATAATATTCGCTTTCGTCGGTCTTCGACTTCATATCTTGTCTTCTCGGTACTGACACTCCCACCAGGGAGAAAAACTCCTACAATGAGGATAATAAACTCCCAAACGCGAAGACTAAACAAAAACAAAACAAGGAGCAAAATAAAGAAAAGGAAGGCAAAATGAAGCTCCCCAACCTCCGTTAATAGAGGATGGGGGGAGAAGGGTTTTGGTGTTTTGATTTTTGCTTTTTAGAGAGAATTATGAGTTTTTTTCCGCTATAGAGAGAAATGTATTTTTAACTCAGAATAAACATAACAAAATGCATTTTCCAAACGGAAAATGGTCATTTGTTTTACGCCAACCCGACCCGAAGGATCGAGTTCGGATCTCGAATGTCGGTTTCGGGTTGAATTGGCCCACACTGAAAATCAAACGTCTACAATTTTCAGTTGTAATCGTAAGGATGGATATTGGGCTAATATTATTTTTATTTTATTAAGTGGGAGGGGCTTATAGTAACTACATCTAATTAATTTGGTGTGTAAATAATAATTACAAATTTACCCATGATATTGATAAGTATTACAATCCTCAAATCAATTTTAAAAGTAATAAAATTAAATTTATAATTTAATTTTATAATAAATTAAAAAAATAATATATTTATATTTTAATATTGCAAAGTGCTTATGTACTAGTTTGTATTAAGGCACATATGGACCGACGGTTTTGGGCGTAACTTAAGAGATTTATTTTCTTGAAAGGTGTAGGAAGGTTATGAACGAATATGACTACCGTTGACTCCGATCAAGGAAGTGGTGCTAATATGAAATTTAACTGGATTGCTATTCACCGCCCCCTAAAGGTGGAAAAAGACGTTTTTGCCCTTATGATATTTAAATTATTTAAAAGAAAAAACTAACTAAATATATAATTTCGGTACGAAATACTGAAAACTACATACACAAATAAATTCGAACGATCGATCGATACGAAAAAAAAAATTTGTTTTAACATTTTAGGACCGATCGATCGATTTTCGGACCGATCGATCGATTTTAGGACGATCGATCGATATTGTCGTAAAAATCATTCGTACGTAGATGAATTAGCGAACACGGATCGAAATAGTTTGAAAAAAGTCCGACCGAACCAAAATTTCGGCGGCGCTTGGCACGGTCCGAACAACAATTTCGGCCGCCACAAGGCACGGCCGAAACACAATTTCGGCTGTGACATGTGGCGCCGAAATTATGCCGGCCGATCGCGGGTGTCGGCCGGCGCAGCACCGGCCGAACCAAAATTTGGGCTGGCGCTTGGCACGGCCGAACCATAATTTCGGCCTCCACATGTCACAGCCGAAATTGTGTTTCCGCCGTGCCTTGTGGCGGCCGAAATTGTTGTTCGGCCGTGCCAAGCGCAGGCCGAAATTTTGGTTCGGTCGGGACTTTTTTCAAACTATTTCGATCCGTGTTCGCTAATTCATCTACGTACGAACGATTTTTACGACAATATCGATCGATCGGTCCTAAAATCGATCGATCGGTCCGAAAATATCGACCGATCGATCGGTCCTAAAATGTTAAATCAAAATTTTTTTTTTCGTATCGATCGTTCGAATTTATTTGCGTATGTAGTTTTCAGTATTTCGTACCAAAATTATATTTAGTTAGTTTTTTCTTTTAAATTAATTTAAATATCATAAGGGCAAAAAACGTCTTTTTATAGCCCTTTACGCGGCGGTGACTAGGAAAAATGGGCGGTGAATAGTAACTCCCTTTACTAAAGAGTCGTGGTTTATTTTGAGACGGCATTTTCAATATTTTCTTACAGCTCATGGATGGACAGATTTTCTAGAACATAGGTGTCGAGCTCAGCATTTTCGAATATCTCATTATATTACAGCTGGAAAATGGGTGTAACGAGGAGACACTTATGTGTTGTTGTTAATAAATAAGTATTGAAATAAATTAATTATCAGATATAATATAATCCTACCTAATGGATTCTTACATTAAACTGTAGTTGAATCCACACTCATCACATCATCATGGATCTCAATTCACACGAAAAACAGCCATTCGTGCGAAATTTATTTAAAAGTTTCTTATTCTATACATGATAAAATAAAGGGTGATCTACATTTTTAGTCCCCAGGGCATGGGCATTTCTGGTCCCATGTTCTGAGATGACACCTTTAGTCCCCAATGTTACCGATTTTGGATGGTTTTGGCCCCTCGATTAATTTAATCGCTAATTTAGACGAAATTTAACACGTGAGAGCCTATAATCTCCTTTTACTCGACGTAAAACTTATAGCACATCTTATTCTTCGACTTAAACGCACGTGAGCATCATTATGTATCACATTTAACCATTTTCAAGGTTGTCGATCATTTCCTAAATATGATGTATATTGATGTTCATGTTCTTTTAAGTCGAAGAAGAAGATGTGTTATGAGGTTTTACGTCGAGTAAAAGGAGATCATGGGCTCTCTCATGTGTTAAATTTCGTCTAAATTAGCGATTAAATTAATCGAGGGACCAAACCGTCCAAAAATCTGTAATATTGAGGACTAAGATAAGAGTGTCACCTCGGAACATGTGGGACCAGAAACGCCTATGCTCCAAATATCGGGACTAAAAATGTTGTTCTCCCTAAAATAAATCATATCAATTCCAATTAACGTACAACATAACGCGGAGACATGCCCATTAACACACAGCCACACAAAATCTCATTACAGGCCTCTTTATTATTGGTTATACTAATCTATTTTCTTTATTATATATTTCACAACCATATATCGCCAGATTTTCCTGTCAATTATCTTCACTGAAAATATATATTGTAACTAATTTTAAATAAAATATGTAAGTGCGAGCATGCATTCACGTGGATGCCGGCATATTTAGGAACTGAAAAAGTTGACTTCATTAAATTCATTCCTTTGATTAATTAAGTTAATTACCTTCTTATGAGAACTGTGAAATAGGAAAGATTGCAAGAGCTAATCAAACCAAGAGTAATAATATAGGAATTGAGATAGGTATATAAGCGCCTTATTGAATTGAATACATTACTTATAAGTTTTATCGTAGCTTAAACGAGAAATGTTTTAAGCATGAAGTTTTGCTTGCACTAACATATCGTAAATATTCAATTTTGATGCTGACATTAGAAAGAAATATCTAAAATAAAAATAAGTAAATGAATAGCCAAAAGTCTCGGTGGAAATCTTATGAGCTATTTCCCCTACTAATTGATTATAGGGGAAAAAAGATGGCTACCATCAAACGGGACCCACAATAGGAAAAATGGATATTTCGATTCATTGAAAATTACTTTTTACCTCGCCTCAGTTAAAAATACGATAAACGAAGAAAATAAATAACGAGAAAAAGGGATATTTTATTTAATTCGATTAATTAAATAAAAGCGCACAAGCTCATCAGTGTCAATCATCAGTCGCCACCAAAAGGCAAAGCACAGAAGAAGAAACAAAACAAGCAAAGGAAAATTAAATAAAAAGAAAAAAGAAAAAGAAAAGCAGGAAGAAGAAAAGTCTCGCCGATCTCAACCTTCTTCCATGGAATCACCGTCGCCGGAGTCTTCACCGCCATCTCCATCCACTCCATCCGCCGCAGAGAGAACCATTCTACGGTGGGATTCGACCGCCTCCGACCACTCCTCGGCCCGCGAGAAGATGATATTCTCCTCCTCCGATCGTTTCGAAGTCGACCAATACCTCTCCGCCGTCGACGAACTCCGGAAAACCCTATCCAGGACGTCCTTATCCGCCACGTCATCTCCGGCGTCTTCGTCCTCGACTCTTCAGATCGCCATGGCTCGCCTAGAAGACGAGTTCCGCAGCATACTCATTTCTCATACCTCTCCCATGGAATCCGATTCTCTACTCCTCAACGCACCTCAAGACGAAGACGAAGCAGAAGAGAACGAAGAGAAAGAAGAGGAAATCCCTAACCCTGACGCAGAGAAACAAATCGATCGACACCTCGATAGTACGACTAGCTCTGTAAGCATCAGCAGCAGTCGTTATAAGTCAACTTCGAGCATCCGCGAGATGGATCTGATCCCCGGCGAAGCAGTCAACGACCTTCGATTGATTGCGCAGAGGATGATTTCAGCAAACTACGTGCGGGAGTGCGTGCAGGTAAACAGTCAGTAAGACGAATCAACTCAATAGTTGAACGATTTTCCTTTTTTGCCTGAATAATTCGATTGACCTAGAAATGTTCCTATTTCAAATCGAATCTATTGATTAGGTAAAGAATCCTAACTTTTTATCCCCTTTTGCATAAGCCAATCAATTGCAACGAACTTCGAACTGAGCACCAATATGTTGAAATCACTGACCTCAGATGAGCTGAGATTAATGGAAGGAAATCAACTTTAGCATCAATTACTTTGTTTTTCATGACAAATCATGGATTGCAGGTCTACGCCAGTATTCGAAAATCTGCTGTAGATGCCACTTTGCAAGGACTGAACGTTGCAAAGCTCAGCATCGGAGATATCCAACGCCTCGAATGGGACGCACTCGAGGCACAGATTAGGCGCTGGATAAGAGCAGCAAAAGTATGCGTCCGTGTGGTCTTTGCTAGCGAGCGAAGGCTCTGCGAACAGATCTTCCAAGGCCTCGATTCATCTCCCACCTCTTCATCCCCTCTTGACAATGATGCTGAAGCTGATGGCTCGGTGAGTTACACCGTTGGTCTTGGAGCAGTTGGTGAAATGTGTTTCGTTGAGACCCTAAAAGGTCCAGCGATCCAATTATTCAATTTCGCCGAGGCAATTAGCATAAGCAAGCGATCGCCCGAGAAACTGTTCAAGATGCTCGATTTGCACGACGCGTTCACCGATCTGTTGCCCGACATAGAGGCAGTTTTCGAGTCAAAGTCTTGCGAGTCGATTAGGGTTCAGTCCGTCGAGATTCTGTCTAGGTTGGCCGAGGCTGTAAGGGGGATATTGTCTGAATTTGAGAGCGCTGTTCTTCGTGAGCCATCTAGGGTTCCCGTCCCAGGCGGGACAATTCACCCATTAACGAGATACGTGATGAACTATATCAGCTTGATATCAGATTACAAACAGACATTGGCAGAGCTTATCGTTTCGAAGCCAACAATGGGTTCGAGGTATTCGAGCGACCCAAACATCCCAGACGTGGACATGTCTGAATTCGAGAATCATCAGTCTTCTGTCTTGGCCCTTCATCTGATTTGGATAATCGTTACGTTGCAGTTTAATTTAGAAGGGAAGTCGAAGCATTACAAGGATGCCTCGTTGGCCCATCTCTTCATGATGAACAACGTTCACTACATCGTTCAAAAGGTCAAGGGCTCGCCCGAGCTGAGGGAGATGATCGGAGACAACTACATGAGAAAGATGACGGCGAAATTTAGGCTGTCTGCCACGAACTACGAACGGGCAACGTGGGTAAGGGTTTTGTACTGCCTGAGAGACGAAGGGTTGCACGTTAGCGGGAGCTTTTCGTCGGGCGTTTCTAAGACTGCTTTGAGAGAGAGGTTTAAGTCGTTCAACGCCATGTTCGAGGAGGTTCACAGAACGCAGGCGACGTGGTTCATACCTGATTCTCAGCTAAGAGAAGAGCTGAGGATTTCTGTCTCGGAGAAGGTCATACCAGCGTATCGATCGTTTCTTGGGAGGTTTAGGAGCCATATAGAGAGTGGGAAACATCCCGAGAATTATATTAAGTACTCAGTCGAAGACCTTGAGAATGCTGTGCTAGATTTCTTCGAAGGGTACCCCGTTTCTCAGCATTTGAGGAGACGACCTCAGTGACTGAGAAAAAAACGTTTTAGAAGTATAGGATTAAAACCCAAATTCTTTGAATTTTTAATTTCGTTGGAGTATATCACGGAATGAGGCTCGGGTTTGTTTCTTCAGGGATCTGACGATGAATCAGTCAATGTAAGGAGAAAGGCATGTCTTTAATGGTGGAAAGCATCTGAATCTTTTTTTCCCTCTCCGTGAATGCAATATCCCACTGTAAGCTTGTGTGCGTCTTGGTATTTACTTTTTTTTTTGGCTTTTTCAGTTTTATATTTGTTATTATTATTTTGGTGATTTTGTTTATATAGTTTGGGATTTGTTGTACTTGTGCTTTCGATTATATTAATGTATGGACGTACGATTGGTTCTCAGGAAAGGTATTCAATTTGTTGGTAAGAGAGAGTTAGGACGTTATTGTCAAGAAGCATGATAAAGCTCGAGACTAACGTGTTGGAGACCATAGGTAGGGTTGCAAATGAATAGAATCTTTTTGTTCGATTCGAAATTCGATTCGAAATTTAAGATTCGGATTTGAAATATTAGAATATCAATCCGAATAAGAATATTTTTTTCGATTCGAATAATTTTAGAATACGAATACAATAAGACAATATTCGATTCGAATCTTTTTAGAATATTCGATTCGAATAATATAATATATACTAAACAATATATATTATAAATACTTGTAGTTAAACTAAAATATTAATATGAAGCAAGCTAAGGAAAACAATTATTGTTGGAATTTATCGATGAAAGATTTTTTTGTGCTTTCGTATGATGTGTTAGGATAAACTAATGATATGTTTTTGCTACATTTTTCTTTTTATGTCGTAAACGCTTATTTCATCCACTACGTATTTTTTTTGCTTTATATTTTTTGTAAAATAGGTTTCCTGAAAAAATTTATTCGTATCAGAATATTCGAATATTCGCAATTATATTCGAAATATTATCAAATAGAATATGAAACAATTTTAGTATTCGAATAATAAAAGAATACGAATATGAATATTCGAAAAATAAAAGAATACAAATAGAATATGGTGGTATTCGACTCGATTCGATTCGTTGCAACCCTAACCATGGGCACGTAAATGTGTCAGAGTCAATTCTGCCGTTTATTACTACCTTTCAATTCAACGTATGTGAAAGAAATAATGCAGTATTGCTTTTACATTCTTTTTCTTGGCTTGTAAACGGTCTATTTTGTTGACTCGAATTTTGATTTTTAGTCAAGAGGTTTCTTTAATTTATTTCCCAATGGCTGGCGCTTGAAGAAAAGATGCCGAGGAAGGTCCAACCAGCGTCGGATTGTCAAATTGTTGAGTTAGATCAATCACACACACTAAGTGATTTGTTTCTTCTACTAAGTCAAAGGACACAATAATTAAGGAAAATTAAACCGTGAAAATAGAATGAAGAAAAATAGTCAAGGAATTATGACGTGACGTGAAAAAATAAAAGTTTTGCGCAATTGAACAATTATCAGTGGGCTCTTCTCTTTCTGTTCCCATCTATATTTGTCAAACACTGCTGCTGCTTAAAAAAAATACTCCCTCCGTCCGGTAACTTTATCACGTAAGTTGTCGGGCACGTAAATTAATGTGATATTATTATAATACTACCTCTGTCCCACCAACTATATCACATTTGGTAATGGGCACGGATATTAAGGTGGTATTATTATAATAATATAGTACAATGAAAAGGTAATAAAGTGTATAGTTTGACACGTCTTTTAAGAATATTAATATTATTATATTGATTGTTTGTGATAGATTTTTTGCTAAATAAGGAAAGGTGATAAAATTAGTGGGACGCCCGAAATGGCAAAATGTGATAAAATTAGTGGGACGGAGGTAGTAATATAGTACAATGAATAGGTAATAAAGTGTATATTTTGACACGTTTTTAAGAATATTTAATATTATTATATTGATTGTTTGTGATAGTTTTTTGCTAAATAAGGAAATGTGATAAAATTAGTGGGACGCCCGAAATGGCAAAATGTGATAAAATTAGTGGGACGGAGGGAGTACTAATTATTGAGTTTTATTACTTTTATCTAACATATCAAATTTTATTATACACCGATAAGATTTGGTAACGAGCATTCTCCATTTGCTTATCAGAAACAATATTCGATAGAGTATTATATGTAAATATTTATATTCTTCAAACCTCATTGGCTTCTATCCACTAATAGTAATAGCTACCTTACTTACAGATTTGCTATAAAGCAGTTTGTGCGTCTGATTTTAGTCGCAGATGCATATATCATAGCACACATTAAGGCACTCGCAGCACGCAAGAATAGTGCAGATTTGAGTCGCAATAATCGCACATTCGTCGTTGAGCTTGGCGCAGAATCGTATGAAGCACATGCAGCAGCATCGATCCATCGTTCTCCCCACTAAGTTCGACGCTGCTCCGAGGATCATTTCCGAGGTCGTTCGTACAGCTTCGGCTCCCTTCTTCGGGCCTGAGATTTCGATCGTTGCCTTTATGTCTCCAAAGCCCTAGCGGATTTCGCAAGAAATGTACCTTTTTCTTGTGCCCTTTGTAGTCCTGGTGATGAAATGAATTATCAGAGAGAGAGAGAGAGAGAGAGAGAGAGAGACTGTGAACTAACTAACCTCAGCTTCTGTGTTCAGTTTGTCTTTATCGGTTTCGACGAGGATCATAATGGTATACTCAGAAGGAAACCCTGTTTGTAAACTCAGTTTTGTGGCCTATATCGCATACGGAAATTATTTCGTATTGAGAATGAATACAAATGATTCGTGCGTGAAAAGGTACCATAATCATTGCTTGAGAATACCTTTTCCTGAAGTTGCTTGCTTCCTGAAAGCCATGAGTGAGCTGTAATAGAATCGATCTCTTGACGAGCAAATACCTATGCGATTCAAAGGGGAAAACAAGCTATTACGAGAATGGGATTCTTTAGGCATGTGAAGAAGAAGAAGACCAAAAAGATCGATCCTTACTTTGTCGAAAGTGGCCTCGTTGGGAAACCTCTTCACTTCCACGTTTACCGTAAAATTGCTCGAATCAGCTAAGGTGCCACGAATTTCGAGACATTCTGGGAAACTTCCATGGTATCTCCCCGATATTAGCAATGGGCATTCGGAGGAAAGGTCGGGAATGTGACTCGGGAATACCTGAGGAAAGAATGCATCATCAGAACGATAATGTGTTGAGTTGAGCTGAGTTTTGTTCGATAATACATAAAATAATCAAGAAAACGTACCTCGAGTGAATCTAAATATTTGAAGGCGTCGACTTTTATATCTGCGAGCACGATAGATGATGCACGATCGACCAGTCTCTCCAATTTAGAGTTGATTGAATCTGGGGTCAAGTGAATATTGAGACAGAACCAAAAAAGGGTTATCATATGAACCATAGTATCACAATTATGAAACACTTGGTGAATAATATCTTCCTCACACAGTGATTTACATGTATCAGGACTAACCTATGTCAAAAGAAGCATCATAGTAACCCCTGCCAATTTGTGCGAGCATTTGCAGGAAGTAGTGGTTGCAATATGAACCTAATCACAAAGGGTTATTAAAACCTCAGCGACCAAACCAGCAAGATCAAATGTGTTAGAGAATAAATAAACCCTGGGATGATGAATAAGGTAAGAGATAAACTGTACCAATGCCAAATGTGTAAACACGAGGACTAAACAAGCCTCCCTTCTTCTCAAGGTTATCTTTTACGAAATGACAAATGTCCTTTTCATCTTTTACGGATCCATCGGTTACAAGAAATAAAACTGGAACTGAATTGCCGGTGTTCAAGAACATATTCAGAGCCTATCATAACCCAAATAAATCAGATGAATGCGGCAAGAAGCCATCAACAGGTGATTCTCAGTAGGCAAACTAAAACGTTCAGAAAAACGAATTACTTGTCTCAAAGGAGCTGAGATGTTCGTGCCACCCTCCGCTCTAACATTAGTATGTAGCCATTCGTGAGCTTTTTTAATCGTCTCTTCATGTGCTGCTACCAAATATGAAGAAAACTTTATAGAATCTTCGTTGAGGGCTATGATGTTAAAAGCATCTGCAGGGTTTAGCTTTAAGAGAGCTTCCAAGAGTACTGCTTTCACATTCTCAAGTGGTGTTCCTTGCATGCTTGCGCTCATATCAATCAAAAATATTACTTCTTTTCTAAAAGCCTGAGATGATAAAATAAAAGAAAAACATCTGATCATATGATGAGAAACGTTAATATAACTATATGAATCTAATGCATTAAGGGGTAACTACGCCAGCTATATGAGCCAGGCAGAGACCTTTCTCAAACTTTTCCCAGGATACATATACAGGCAAAACATCTCACTCCGATCATAATCGTGAAAAGATGGAGACTGCAATAGCAAACCGCAGACAATATCATCCGATGAAACCTGTGATTTCGTTACAAAGCCCGTTTGTTAATAAACAGCAATCATGCTCAAACGCGGAACTTAGAACTAACTATCTCTTATTGTCCCGACAGAATGCAGTTCTTACATCATACGAAAAGCTGAGGTCGTTGGTTGACCAGCTAAAAGCTTCTCTCTCGCAAAGAAATACAACTTCTCCAGAGTTACCTGCAAATCTCTTCACGGGAAAACAGAAACAATGCCATCGAAAATTTGAACGTTTTGCAGCTACCAGCGATGTACGTGAAGCAAGGTACCTTTAAAGGATGGTTTAAGCTTTGGTACAACACTTCTTTACCAGTAACAGAATTGACCTTTATGCGAATAACTTCCTTTCTGCATAGTTTTTTCCCGACAGGATTGACATAGGAAGGAAAATTAAATGGAACATTGAGCCGAAATTGCCCATCTTGGTACGATAACTTCTGTGACCAATGGACTTTAACGGATATGATTGTTCCACCGTTGACCTGCAGTGAAACACAAGAGTACGCAATGAATGGAAAGGGAATTGCTGAAATAGATAGATAGCACTGACAATAACAGAGAAACATAAACAGGGATTATTACACGTGGTATTTTTAGTGTGTAGATATGGCCTTTTATGAGGAATCCATCTTTACTGTTGGTAACTTCATATTCATCTTCGAAAGATTCCAGTGAAGCAAGCTGTGTAGAGCATGACTTTGAAGGGATTTCGACTTCTACACCTAGAACGGAACCCTGTTAGCCAATCAATGCTCAATGATCCATAACAAAGGTGAAAATTTTGGAAAAACAAAAATGAATCCGTACATGACAGCATCACACATTTATGAACTTCCAATGGTAATTTCCTCAAAAGGTTTCAGTGCAAAACTAACCAAATTGACCTCACATACTTATAGCCCCCCCAGCATATACGTTTGAATATGCTTATACACCAGAAAGTCCAATGCTATACGTATGAGTATGACACGTCACTCTCGCAATTTTGAAAAGAAAAAAACAGAAACAGTTAACACCCTCATGCACAGCACGTTGAGGTCACTCACTAATAAAATCAGATATTTAATTAATTAGAATAGAAAATACGCAATCATACTACTCTACATGATAGGTGAGGCTAACCTGCTCCCCCATCGGCACAGCCAAGCGACACTCGCATCGCTCACTCGAGGCGACGCAGTGCACCCTCCACGCGCCGCTCACCGTCACGAACGCCGTGTCCAAGCAGCACTTGACCTCCATCTCCACCTCGTTCATCTGCAGCGGAATCAGCGCCGGCGGATGGCAGCGGCCGTGCACGTATGGCTGGTAGCTCGGCACGTCGGGGTTGTCCACCACCCGCGGGTCGCAGACCTCTGCGTACGCCATTACAGCCGTGGGGAGGTAGCTGCAATCGAAATCCGAAGACATGGAAGCCCGATCGGAGGTCATCGACGCCGTCCGCGGCGGAGCCGACGGTGGAACCACGGCCACGTCCTTGCCGTAGTAGATTCGCTTGGACAGTTTGAGGCCGAGCTCCACTGCCTTGGAGAACTCTGAGGCTGCCATATTTTGAGTGATTGATTGAAAAATGTGGCTATTCGTATTGTGTGGGTCAGCTCAGCAGTATTTATACAGTCGATTCGTGAGGAAGATGAATAATCTGTCAGCTTAGCTTAGAGCAAAGTGTATATTAAGTTTCCGACCCCAAAAAATATTTTAAAATCGGATTAGATCTTTTCGAAAAAATATTAGTTTAAAGGACCCAAAATTTAGATAAAGACCTAAAATATGAATCGTTATCGGATTATCATTATGTGTTATTTCAGAACAATGAAGTGTTATTTCAAAACAATGAAGTGTTACTGCAGAACAATGAAGTGTTACTGAACAAATTGGGTCCTTAAAACTAACTTTTTTTCTGATAGTGCCTGAATTGCTTGAATAATTCAGGCCCTGACAGGGGATGAACGAAAATTACCTTAATTAAATACGTAGTTAGGTAATTATTGCAATTAGGGTTTTATTGCTTATAGGTCCTTGAACTATTGAGTATTTGTGCACTGACCTCATTTATTTCAATTTCGTTTTTTCAGCGAGTAAGCTTAGATTTCTTGATTATAGAAGTTACTAGCTATAATATATAAATCCCTACATATAAATAGATCAATAACCGAGAACTTTTTAATCTCTGGTAAATTAAAAATATCGAGTTAACGCAATAACATTCTAATAAGGAGTCCATTCAAAATATTGGGGGTGTATCGTCGTGATTAAGAAGTTGGTAGGTAGAAAATTAATTATTTAGCAATTAAGATTCTTGAATGGTTAGAACTAGTATCAAACATGTCGAATAATCATTGCTATAGACAATGATATGATGAATATATATTAATATATTAACAAATTGAAATAAAGCATGAGTAGTGTAGTCCTATTTTATTTTAATTAGTCTTGGTCCTTTATGTGGTGTTTGTCTCGCCAGAAATTAAGTTTTATGATGATGACGATTAGTGGTGTGGTGATGGCCTGATGGGCTATAATTAAAAACTGCTATATTTTTTAGGTAATGAGCAAAAGAAGAGAGAAAAGATAGTGTTACTTTTACTATTTTAGGGTCTTTATACATAAATACCCCTATGTAAAACTTGTAATTTAGTACAATGTCAGCATTTTTTTATATGTAAGTACCTAACAGAATAATTTTTTTTGCAGATAGTTACCTGATCCGCCGCAGGTACGCCATACAACACATTTGAGTACCTTATATCAACGTATTGTGGTGCGTAAATATGTTTAGAAAATCGTACGCCGTATTAGCACATTTAGGTACCACCTATTTACACATTAGGTACGCCGTACAAACACATTTAGGTACCCTATATCAACGTGTTATGGTACGCAATGCACACACAGGAAGGTACGGCATGACTGAAGAGACTTGTACAAATTAAATCGGGTACCTATCTGTAAACATTTCTGACATAGGTACTGATCTGTAAGTTTTTATTCAAATAGGTATTTATGTGTAGATACTCGCTATTATAATTGCTTTGTGAATTTTCGAACGTCCTCTTTCTAGTGTGGGCCCCTTACTTTCTTTCTGTCCATTTTATTCGTTTGGTTTTATAACTAATGTATTAGATAAGATAAAATCTTTATCTAGACAACAAAATAAACATAATTGTAGTATCGAAATCATTCTTGTCATGCATGCGGCAAAATGAAGATCTATTTAGCATAAGACAAAGAGGAAGATGGTGGGGTCCACTAGATGGAAATTTTGAAATACCTTCCATGTTAATTAACTATTGCTAATATATATTAGGTGCTATTCTCATATTTTAGGCCGATACATGTGAGGGAGGCGGCGATGTTTGTCAAAGATGGAATTAACTAATGTTTAGGAGGAAAAAGGTATTGATCAAGTAAGTCTTAATGTTGTAACAATTCACACTAACTAACCTTTTACTAAAATGACAAATGTCGGCAAGTATCTTTGTACTTGTTGCCATAGGGTATCTTACTATAATAATGGGATAACTTACTTTCTGGCATGTAATTAGGCATGATATGGCCACGTACCTTACGATAAGATTAGATGTGCATTTATGTTTACATTTAAAATGAAATGGTCTGTATTTCATATTTTCAATTGCTCGATATCAAAGTGGATTGATTCGTTTAATTTCGTAACTATAGAGACGAAGTAATTAAATTCCTCAACGTCCACTTTTGTTTTGTATTCCTTTTGTTGGGTCCAAAGCCCAATTCCTAAATCCCCTAACCTAGGTTTTGCAATGATCTCTTACATGCGAACCCACTAAGGACAGCCATTTGATTATTCTGTAAATAAAATAACATTTTCATTTAGTTGATCTTATGAAACAATTGTCGTGTGTAATTGTCATGTGTAATTGTTTTTTTTTTATCATGTGTTAGCACCCCATTTCAGTATGGGGTATTGACAAAATATAATGTTATACTTCGCTATCCAAACGTGGCCCAATGCGAACCCACCAATGAGCGTGGGACTTTTTTAATGAATCCCACCCCAAACACGGCCTTACTCCTCCTATTCGTCATTTGTTGTTTTCTATATGTTGATAATTAATTGTTGGGAATCTGATTAATTCGATGATATTGTCTAGGTTTGTCTCTTGCATGTAATTCTTGGCAATAAAGCGATATGGGAAAAAAAAGGGTTAATTTTGGAGTCGTTGAATGTGTATTTTGTTATTAGCTTTGACGTAAACTTGGTTGATAGATCTAACTAGCTGTGGTTAGGGCTTCGTCTATTGGTTGAGGTGGCGAGCCAAGCCAACGATCGTATTTAAATTGTTTCACTGTTTGAAGATATAGTTGCAATGGAAAATGTCAATCGACAGATGAGACATACCATTACCAATACAATATGATTCATCAATTTTTCTTGGGTCAATTGCATAGTGATTCATTTTAAAGATGCAACTTTAAGTTAATATATGACTCTGCATATTATTTAATTATTGCCGAGGCACGAAATGCCTAGGGGTGGTTCGGTACGGTATACCGTATCAAAACTGTGATACCGTATACCGTACCGAAATTTCAGTATCGAAAAAAATCATACCAATACCATACCAAAATTTCGGTATACCTTAAATTTCGATACGGTATCATACCGAAATTTCGGTATGGTATCGGTATCATACCTACTACACCATTCACACGGAGGGTTTTTACCATGCGTGTCTCGTAATTCGTTAATTCGTTGTTTTTGAATTTTTAGTCAATTCAAACTACTTAGGCCCCAATAAGATGGATTTTTAATACCATTTTTCAAAATAAAAAGATTTTTAATTCATAAAATAACTTAAATAATTTATATATTTTAGTCAGTCTCCTTAGTAAGATAAAGAACTTTACATAACCACAAAATACAACTTTATATACAAATTAATTAAAACGAAACGGCTATCTAAAAAATTAGTGAAGATTAACAAAAAGTAATTGCATTGCATCTTCACGCTTTCAAAATTCCGAAGAAAGAACATTAAAAAGGACGGTATATAATATATGTAGGTGTGTATATACAATAAAAATATTAAAAATTTTACATTTTCGGTATAATCGGTATACCTAATTTTTAAAATTTTCATACCATTACCGTACCGAAAATTTTCGGTACGGTATCATACCTTACCAAAAACTTCGGTATACCAAAATTTTCGATATTTTCGGTACGTTTCGATACGATAAGGACGGTATATCGGTATTTCGATATATTTCCCCAGCCCTAGAAATGCCATATATAACTGACAAAGAGATTATTATTGTCAGCATGCCATCTATGTTGAAGGAAATATTGCGTGCAACGCAATTTTCTCGTTTATGTTTCTTGGGCGATTTAATTTTTTGTAATGGGGACATGATAAGATTCGCATGTATAAATACACATGTCCGTAACAATTGCCGTGTCCTATGGAATATTTCGTAAGTATCCACATTCAATGCAAATAATGATTTAACTAATAATCCCTCTGTTTCACAGAGAAAGTCGTTTTCTCACACATATTAAGACATTGTTTAAAATGTCTTTTATACCCTCATTAACTATTAATTATTATATCCCACTTTGTGTATTTTTAGTATTGAAGCATGAGTTGTTATTTAATATGGGGGCAATTTTGGAAATCTACACATATATTTATTGAAAATATCAAAACGACTTGCATTTTAGAACAAAAAAAGACATGTAAAACGACTTTCTTTGTGAAACAGAGGGAGTATTAACTATGCGTGTCAATACCTTTCTATAATAATTGCAAATATTTTATTGCTTTGGTTTATAATATTATCCTTTTCTTTTATTCATGGAATCCTCAAATCTCATACACATCGCGGCCGGCAGATTGGATTAGATATGCATTGTATATTTATACTGCATTTTAACCTGTCTTCTCATTTTGTTTGTTGCGCCTAACGATACCCCCCTACATTATTAGAAAGATGTTTAGATAATTGAATTTTTTTTATATATCTTCAATTATTTGGAACTCGCAGTTATTGATAATTGAATCTAAGTGTGCCCAATTTTCTGTTTTACTGAATTTATACAAACATAGCTCACGCGTAAATTTTCTTTCTTGCTCGAATTGCCATTAAATGTTGAATAATATTAATACATACAACAAGCCTTTATCTACTTTCTATATATTTATTCATTATCATTATTTCTTCTTCATTTCCCCTTTATAAATCAGCCAACATCTATTCAGTATATTAGTCAACTCTCTCTCTCTCTCTCTCTCTCTCTCTCTCTCTCTCTCTCTCTCTCTCTAGGGATAATATAATGTCGTCGTCAGAAGAAACCCATCTCTTCAACAAACCGTACCCACTCTACCGACCAACCACCACCTCGCGGTGGAACCTCCGCCGCGCAAGGCGTCGGCTCCCCGTCGTCCGCCTCGGGGGAGACAAGAAAACAAGCCGATGGTTCTTCCTTAAAAAGGCTTTGCAAGAAAGTGAAGCTGAAGTGGCTGAAGGTTAAGTACCTTTGCATGCTAAAGAAGCTCAAGAAATACTACGAATCGCTCGTCAAAGATATCATCGATGGCTCGAAGACGATCGAAGCTTATCAACAAAGGTTGCTCATGGAGACTTCTTTCGCAATCCCTGTAATGGGACTCTCCTTAAATAGCTATCCTTCGAGCAAATAATAATGCATCACTAGCTTATCATCACGCCAGGCCTGCTCTTTTCTTTTGAGTTGATCTATTTATATTGCTAAATCTAATGAATGTTCAATCTTTGATTTGAATGAGAAACGTAAAAAGTACAGATCTTGGTTAAAGTATATATATTATTTCAAAGGCTATGTATGAGCTTATTATAGTCAACAGAAAATTAAAATAGAATTTTACTTCACAGCCAGAAATAAATAAAGACCAAAATACGTCTAAGCTAGCTAGTCTGTTAGTCTTAATAAAAGAGTATAGATATTAGGAAACGTACAGAGTGAGTGTGTAAGGAGCAAGTTTTCAAGACCGCACCGGATTG
Organism: Craterostigma plantagineum; assembly: GCA_027422505.1. NCBI lineage: Eukaryota > Viridiplantae > Streptophyta > Magnoliopsida > Lamiales > Linderniaceae > Craterostigma > Craterostigma plantagineum. The sequence goes on from JAPQWV010000005.1 coordinate 2,742,922, forward strand.
GCCGGTTCCGACAGGAAACCGCCGAACCGGTCGGAAATCCGGTTGGGTCCCGGTCCCGTCTAAGTATTAAAAAAAAAAAGATAAAAAGCGAGAATATTAGAAAACAGACCAACCGAGAAAAATTGCAAAGATGTGTGCTTGTTTAGTGGTAAAAGCCTTGGAAGGGAATATTTTTAATTGGGCTGGGTTCGATTCTATCCCAAGCCCTTCTAATTTTTTTTATAATTAAATTATGAGCCCAACGTTTTATCATTGTTAGTTTTGACCCCTAAATTTACAAATTTAACTTTTACATCTTATTACAAAAATTGTTTTTAACTACCAACACAATTTACTTTTATTCAATTATGATTCATATTTTCATACATGTATATTTCGATGTTATTTGATTAATTCATTCATAAGAAATAGGTTTATAAACTTTGTTATTCTGCAGGAAATTTACCGGTTAGAAATTTAGCATCGAAACGTAACCATGGTTAACTGAATCGTTGTGAGATTTTTCTAATCAAACCGCAATATGAAATAATATGTATAGCACCTATTTTTATGCCTTATGATCTAGCCCACATTCAATCTTCTCTGACAGGCCCACTCATTATTTTCTGTTCATAATGATATCTAGCTAAAAGTAATCTAACAAAAATATATATATAAAAAAGCATCACATTTTCTGACAGTAGTACCAATAAAAATACTCCTTATTTATGTTAGACCCTTACCTTCTACGTATCGTGAACAATAATACGAAGTAGTCTTCTACACGCATCAACACCAACACGCCGTGTCTCTGTGTGTGCGTGCGTGTGAAGTTACCCCATGACATATCTATATTTAAGAAATAAAAAATTATTATAATATATCATTCATCCACGCCAAAACGCCCTAAATTATTATCTTTCATTTATATGAAAGTTCCACGTCATTAGATATCGGCTTGAGCCCTTTTTTTGTCCTTGGTGCAATCCAATCACCACTTGCCTAATAATCTCACGAAGCACACACCTTTTTATTCAATCTCGAGAAATTGAGAAAAAAACGAATTAAATTATTTTATTTTCAAAAGAATTCCTACGAAAAAGCCACGCTCGCATTCTCACAGTTAAATGCAAAAAACAACGTATTAGAAAAAGATAAATATTATATATATAGACAAAAAAAGCCTTGTTGTCAAATGTTGAAGCAAAATTCCGTGAACTTGAGCTCAAATATTACATCGTGGTCTATGAAGAAGATTCTATTATTTTCCCATTTGGCTTCTTGAAGATACTTCTTCCTTATTTCATTTAATTAAGAAAAATATAAACCAAAAATAAGAAAAGAGGAAAAAAAGACAATTTTTTTTTCAAAGAAAAAAGACAATTGAGTAGCACAAGTGTGCGCGGCGGCTGCTGACCATGTGTCGCCCACGTGGTTGCTTCCTATGCCTACTTTCAAATTGTCTTCTATTTTTCTTTTTCCAATTATATTTTAGAAAAACAATTTATTGCTTCTAACAAAAATATTATTGTCAATAATTTTCCAATAAGGAAAAATATTTTAGTTCAACGAACAACTACGCAACTGGCACTTGTACATTTTTCATGCATTGTAATTGGTAGGTTACGTAAATACCCTTCCCTTACAAGATTAATCGTATGAGATTTGATATATAAAACTATTAACAGCAAAGCAAGACGCATCTTAACGACAATATAATTAGCTTGATAATAACCATAAAAAAGATTAAAAAAAATTTCATTCAACTTTCTAGAAGAAAGGAAACTTGTTGCAATGATAAAATAAGATGGCCTATGTAGTGACACAATTACAGCCAGGTTAATCCATAAGAGACAATTAGTTCTAATTAAAATATGAATAATGTATTCCATTCTTATCCAAAGACACTTTTTTTATTCGCATTAATCTATCCGCAAACAAATCTCATAGCATAGAGTCGTACACCTAATATAGTAATAATTAATAATAATGTTATAAATAATAAGGTTCTGAGGGTAGTAAGGTCTTTTCGGCACAACTCCGTGGTCTTCATTACAAATCCCAGCCAAGAAAAATTGCCATAAATATCAGAGAACAGAAGAACAAATCAACGCAGCAACGCTAAGAATATTATATCAAAAGTCGAAGGAAGAAGAAAGAGAGAACTTTCCCCATCGTGTTCGATCTTTTTCTGTGAATTATACTTTTCGATTCTCGATCTGTACATTCAAATCGTAGCTGCACAGTTGTTGTTGCGTTATTTTGAAATTAATCGATTGGGGAAATTAGGGTTTGGGTTGGGATTTCTCTCCGATTATCATGGCAGTGTCGACGATAGCCCTCTACGCGAGTCCGCCGGGCGGCGTCTGCACGGCGTCGCACCAGATCGCGTCCTACGATTTTGATGTCAACAGTCGGTCGTCGGCAGCTGGGCCTTGTTCCTCCTCGTCCTCGTCGGTGAAGTCCGCGAACGGCGGTTTGACTTGCCTCTTCTCTTCGTCTCCCTCAACGATCAAATCGTCGAACTTCTCGGACGAATTCGCTACCCATGAGTGCTCGCTGGGCTCATCATTTCGGTACTCGTCTTCGTTGAAACGAGACAATTTGGTCAATCAGAGCAGTCCTCTCTCGGTATTGCAAGGGTTTGGTGGTAGCTCTATGGGTTCGTCTTGTTCAAGGGTTAGCGGGGATTTTAACTTGACGAGGTCTGCATTTGTGATCCGCGCGCTGGGAACAGGGACCACGTATGTAGGGTATGACAAGGATTCTTCATCTTGCGTGGGTGTTCTTGGAGGCTTTGAGGATGAATTGACGTTTGATATGGAGGGGAATGGCGTGGGCGATGTGAATTTGCCGCCCTATGCGAACGATATGTTGGTAGAAGCACAGTCAAGGCATGGTGTTTTTAGCGATGAAATGGTGGTGAAGGCATTTTATGCCGCAGAGAAGGCTCATAGAGGGCAGGTAGTTCTTTGTCAAATCCTTAGTTTGATTTTTGATATCCTTTGATTATTGAGTTCCATAAGCAATTACCATGTCTTGTGATCTACTGATGGTTGAATATTCGACTGTTGAAGGAAGATTCATATGCTATGCTATTTCTTCTTGTCGATGGGGTTATGATCTTAGATTGATCTGCGTGTATTTGATGCAGAATCGGGCGAGTGGACACCCATATCTGCAACACTGTGTGGAGACAGCAGCTTTGCTGGCAGATATTGGTGCAAACCCTATGGTTGTCGCCGCTGGTTTATTGCACGATACACTTGACGATTGCTCTATCTCTTACGGCGATATTCGTGGCATGTTTGGTGCTGGCGTTGCAGACTTGGTTGAAGGGGTAAGAGATTCCAACCGTTACAAATTTTCCTCTGTTTGCACTGTGCCCATCTATCCATACAAGTGTATTTATATCTTTTCGTTGAAATCTCAGGTATCTAAGCTGAGCCACCTAAGCAAGCTTGCCCGAGAGAACAACACAGCTAGCAAGACTGATGAGGCCGATCGCCTGCATACCATGTTCCTCGCGATGGCAGATGCCAGGGCGGTACTCATTAAGCTCGCTGATAGGCTGCACAATATGCTGACTTTAGACGCACTTCCTTCGATCAAGCAACAGAGAATCGCTAAGGAAACGTTGGAGATATTCGTCCCTTTGGCCAATAGGTTAGGAATCTTTACGTGGAAAGAGCAGCTGGAAAATCTCTGCTTCAAGTATCTCTACCCAGACCATCATCGAGTACTCTCCAAGCTTGTGAACTCCTACGACGACTCTCTGATAACTTCTTCGTTAGAGAAGCTCGAGGCAGCCTTGCATGATGAAGGAGTTCATTACAGCTGTCTCTCGGGCAGACATAAAAGCCCTTACAGCATTTACACCAAAATGTTAAAGAAGAAGCTGAGCATGGATGAAATCCACGACATTCATGGGCTGAGGCTGATCGTCGAAAACGAAGAAGACTGCTACGAAGCACTAGCCGTCGTGCGAAAGCTATGGGGTGAAATTCCCGGGAGGTTCAAGGACTACATTATCCATCCCAAAGTTAACGGGTATGCATGTGATAAACCTCATATTGGAATGAGTTTCTACCTTTTATAAATCGATTTCGAAAAAATACTAACACGTTGCATTGCAGATATCAATCTCTACACACTGTAGTCGCCGGCGAGGGCATGGCTCCCCTCGAAGTTCAGATACGAACGAAAGAAATGCACCTCCAAGCTGAGTATGGGTTCGCAGCTCACTGGCGATACAAAGAAGGAGAGTGCAAACACTCTTCCTTCGTCCTCCAAATGGTCGAGTGGGCTCGGTGGGTCATATCTTGGCAGTGCGAGGCAATGAGCAGAGACAAGGCACTCGACTCGGTGGGCCCACAGTGCACTTTCCCGACTCACTCCAAAGACTGCTCCTTTACTTGCAAGCCCAACTGTGGCTCAGACGAGCCTGTTTTTGTCATAATGATCGACAACGATAAGGTACATCTTTTTTCGACCAAATCCCATGATTGTCGGCGTTAAAAAACTGGGTTGTAATTTTTTTTTCTCTTTTTCTTTTCAGATGTCAGTGCAAGAATTTGCGGCGAATTCGACGGTGATGGATTTGTTGGAGACGGCGGGTCGGGGGAGTTCGAGGTGGTTTTCGTATGGGTTTCCGAGGAAGGAAGGGCTGAGGCCCAAGTTGAATTATGAGCCTTTGAGTGATCCTACGTTGAAGCTTAAGATGGGAGATGTGGTTGAGCTGACGCCGGCCATACCTGACAAGAGTTTGACTTCTTACCGTGAGGAGATACAAAGGATGTACGATAGGGGTTTGACGAGTTCGAGGTTGGAGAAGAAGGGTGTTCCTTTCTCTGCTGAAAACGTGGCTGCTACTGGCGGTTTCAGGAGCTGACCTTTGAGTACCGTCGGTGAATGTTGTTGTATTCATTCTTTGGTAGGGTACAACTGAAAATATTTGTGTTGAAAAAGTATATGTAAAAGAAAAAAAAAAAAGAAGTGGTGGTTGTTGTGTTGTACATATTTTAAGGAAGGACACTATTAGTTTAATTTATCATCTTATATAATATATGGAGTGTACGTAAACCTTCGGACAATCATGAAGTTTGGGATTTGAGAGCTTTTCTCAACAAAGATCAGATACTCTTATTATTACTACGTTGGAAGTGAAAGACTGAAACATAGTACAATGGCGCAATGAAACTGAACTAAAAAACACAACGCCACGGTTAACAGTACACAACACACAGCGCTCACTCAATCTATATTACACATCTGTCTTCCACAGCGAACAAAACGATACGGGCTGTCCCTTCCACCACAGCTCGACGGCGCCGGCGCCGTCTCTCTCCTCCACCTTAATCTCCCAATTTCCGTCGTACTTCCTCAGCAGAGCCCTAGCGCCGTCGACGGTGTCCTCCCCAAACGCCTCCCCTCTGAATCCGACGGCCCTCATCCTCTCGCACCACTTCTCCTTCCTCTCGTTCATCTCGCCGGCGTTCACCAGCACCCTCGCCGCCTCCGATTCCATCATCTTCCTCTCGTCACTCTCCCTCCCCTTATACGCCGCGCTCGTCGAGTCCAAGAACCTCCATAGCTGCTCCACCCTCCTCGAAAACCCCACCGCGAAGTCGCCGCTGCAGCCGCCGCAGCTGCAGTCGACGTTGTTCTCGCTCAGAACCACCCCCTTGGGCTGAAGCCCCCTCAGCACCTTCAAGAACTCCGCTCGGTCGTCGTGGCTCAGGCTATGGAGCCTGAACTGAGCGCAGACGACAAGCGTCTCCTCCGGCGACGCGCCGATGGCGCGTGGGCTAAGGTCCATCAGTTGGAACCTCTCCAGCCTTTGGATCTGAAGGTTTATGTTCATATCGTTGGCGAAGGAGAGCAGCTTCGAAGCAAAATCGTAGGCGGGCGGGCCGTTTGCAAACGGCCCATCGCCGGAGCTCGGGCCCACCACCGTCAGACGGACCAAAGGAGGCGGGCCGCCGGGCCTCCTCGTCAGTTCTTCCAAAAGGGTCGGCCACTGAACACCGTGCGAAACCCCTATGTCGACGATGTGTAGATTGACGCCGCCGCCGCCCCTCTGATTATTATTTTGCTGCTGAGATAGAATCTGAAGAATCGACGTATTAGCGACGTTGTTGGGGATTCTAAACCATGGGCTTATATCGTTGAACTTTATCAGCGAATCCCTGAAGAACCTTGGCCCACTCGCAGCAAACCCATCCCCTACGGCCAAGGCGAAGGCCGAGCCACCGCAGGCTCCGGCGCTAGGAGGAGAAAGGTGGTGCTTCAACGCCTCGAGCCCAAGAAAAGCCAGGCGATGGTTGGCATCTCCGTTCAGCGAGCCAAGATCTTGAAGAACGTAGAAGAAGTGATGAACCCTAGAGCTGTTGCGAACAGCTATGGCCGCCGCGCAAGGGTTGAGAAGCTGCTCGGCCCACCTTCCTTCTTTGCCGGCGCCGCCGTTATTACCATTACCAGCCGATGATTTCCCACCTTTCTTGTTAGAAGAAGCCTTCCTAGTACTGTTGTTCTTGGTCGTCGTCGTAAGGCTCGATGATTCCTCAGATGATTTCCTCTTCTTGGGCAGATCTTGGAGCTGGGATTGGCTCGAGTGGGTCGGGTTTGGGTGGTCGATGGCTCGATGACTAGCCGCGGGGAACGAGTCCGGGCCGTGATGGGCTAGCTCGGGCTCGAGGTGGTTCGACGGGCCTTGGTCGTCGGCCCATATGGTTTCGCCGGTGAAGTCTTCTGTGGTGTCATAGGGATCGTCGAAGAACGTTGGGAAGTACGATATGGAATCTCCAAACCATCCTAGGGTCGGGTCGGCAGGCGGGTTCGGGTCAGGTTCTTCGATCATCTTGGCATTCGAGGAATTGTATTATGATTTTCTTTCTTTCTAAGTTTGTGAGAGAGAGAGATCGGAGTAATGAGGTTTTATTCAAGTGAGGGGAGACTCTGCGTATTTTTATTTTTTTTGAATTTGGGATGGAAAGAAGAGGTCAATTGAGAGGGGAAAGAGACAATATGGGGCATATTGAATTGAAAGGCCTAAAGGTGTGCTGTTATTTTGGAAGTTATGGTGGTTTTATTTAAAAGAAGGAACCTTATATTATTAAAAGTCTTCTGCAAGAAAATGGCTTTTGTTTATGGACAATAGTATTCTCTTTCATTGTTGCATCATGCTTGTTAGGACAAAGAGGCTAAAACTTGCAGGCATGGCTGATTTTCTTTCTTTTATTTTTCAGTTCGAATTTAACCCAGTACTAATGTGATGAGCTTAGCTTACGCTGCACTGTTTCGACTCAATCACAAATAAATAAATAAATCAGACTTTTGGGACCAAGTAAATTCCGAGGACTAACGCAAATAAATAACCTTCAATTTTTATACAAAAGAGATTAAGATATATTACTGTGGCCTTGCCTTGCCAATAAAAGCTTGCGGCCTCAGCACGTCATTGTAGACATGGCTGATTTTAAAACTCATGCTCATCAAAATCATTTTTTTAAAACAAACCTACTAAAATATTTTTGTCAGAGTTTGAATTTCAAAGAGACGGCAGGCAAGCACTCTCATCTTTACGACTTGGGCTTATTAAAATATGTTTGATGTCTTGAACTTGTCCGTGTGTTTGATTCGCGTAGTAGGATAGGATGTAATGTAAAAATTGACTCGTAAACAACTTCACTTGTCAGAAGCACAAAACACAACCAATCATTCAGTTTATTTTATGCACCAACGTCCTTTTCCATGTCCGTCCTTCGTTATTAAGATTGCGACTTCCATGTTTAAAGCTCCCATCACCACACTCACCGGGTCGGGTCAAAACACACGTAAAAAAACGGGTCGAACTACCCACCATCTTATTAAAAAAACAACGGCACATTTAACGGTTTGAACAAAGAATCGCTACACATCACGCACGCAAGCAACAGAAAAGAAAAGAAAAAAAAAGATTCAAATCAGCAGCAAAGGCGAACAAAAAAAGAAAAACAACGCAAGAAAGAAAAAACACCGAGCCAATCGAACCCTCTCTACTCTACCTAGCCCGTCCCCCCAAGAACGGCCTTGAGCGCCTTGATCACCTTCGGGTCGAGGAAGGTCGTCTTGGCCACCAAATCAGTCGGCAAATCGTTCGCAAAGAGCGCGAAGTCGAGGATCTGAAGCCCGGGATTCGCGCTGCTGAAGCTCGCGTACGCCACCGCCGTCCTTCCACCACCGTTTATCTGAAAGTGAAGCAGTCCCTGAGGATACACCATGACGTCCCCCTTCACCAACTTCTTCAGATAGACCTCGTTCGCCGAGCTTATAAATCCCGTCACCACCGTTCCCTGAACCACGAGCAGCAGCTCGGTGGCTCCGGGATGGGTGTGCATGGGGACCACCCCGGCTGGAGCCAGGTCGAGCCGGGCTATGGACACGCCCAACCCGTTCACAGCCGGGAACTGAGCCGCGAAGGCCGGCGTCACGGCGGCCTTGATGAGGTTGGTGGTGTTTCCCGCCTTTCGAAAGCCCGTGAATACGAAGTCGTCGGAGGTTAGGTTGGCCGGGCTCTTGCAGGAAAAGCCCGAGGGGGTCTCGGGGCCCGCCAGGTCGGCCACGCAGAAGTCTTGGACCGAGGCGTGGCAGACGAGGGCGAGGAGGGCGAATGCGAGGAGAAGTGTTTTGATCATCTTTCGTCGATTTTCTTTTTTTTTTCTCGATGTGTTAGGAGTTGGGAAGTGAGGTCGACTATATAGAGGTTTCGAGTGGCTGTGGTTTTCTATCACTATGTGGGAATCGTGGCCATGTAAAGTTCGACGAGGAAGGAGAGCCACACGCTTGAGCTCGTAAGAGCGAAGGAGATTAAAGCATAAGAGGACAAAGCTGCTCTTTTTTTTAGCTCATAAGCCACCGATGTGTTTTTAATTGATCTTCAAGGGCGGGTCGACGCTGCACATGAAGAGGCAAAAAGTTAAAACGCACGATTAAGCTGATTCGAACAAAACTGAATTGCTTAGTTAGTACTTAGCTAATAATGAATGCTCTTTCGAGCTGCTGCAGCGCAAAGAATCGTTATTGAAGGAAAGCATGCATGAGTATATTAGTGTAGTAATTAACCAATGATTTAACTATGACTAGCTGAAAATAGAAAGGTAATTTAGGTGGTCCAAGGCTGCACATGGAAGAAGGGAAGTAAAGGTCATGGCATAAGAAGACAATGGTGACAGCTCTGAGAATCCAATTAGCTGGCAAACATATAAGATAACTAGAAATCAATTGAAGAGGTTTCTGTGGAGTTGAGGAGTTGCCTTTTGGCTGAGGTTGTCTAAGGTGGTTGTGGTGGGCAATCATTGATCACAGAAAGGAGAATGTTTCTCTTGCCTTGTTTCAACTTCGAAGGAATACCTTCTTTTCTTTTTTACTAAAAAAGAAATCATTCTAAAGAAGCTCAAGAAGAAGGTGGTCTTAATAATCACCTTACATCTCTGCTATGTGTATAGATTGGTGAATCTATCTATGCTATGCTATGCTATGCTATGTGTGTGCCCATTAATGAATGCATCACACGACTAACACACCAAGCAACTGTACTAGTGAAAACCTCAGTTACGTTCATCATAAATTCAGAAAATTGCCTAGAATGGGAAGATAATAAAAAAGAAACAATTTTTGATTGAGATTTACCGATAAATAAAGCGCTTTGCCCCACTTCGACGAGCGGAAATACATCATAGCTTCTCCACCTCAACCTTCTTTCAATGGGAGAGCACAACAACAACAACAACAAAAAAAAAAAGAAGAAGCAAAAGGCCAATTGCAACGATTGATGGCACTGAATCCATACAACAGAAATTCGTATGCATTGCATAATGCATTCAGCTCAGTTCCAATCAGCAGGGCTTAGTTCAAAATTCCAGCTGCCAAGTCAAAATGTATGAAGATCAACAACATTTCATTCTGAGATTAAATGGCATCTTCTGTCTAATATGGTTCGTGAACATATCCATAACACCGGGCTCAGTTCAATTCAGCTTCCAGCTACCCAAAAAGCAAAACACACACACACACACAAAAAAAAAAAAAAAAAAAAACAGGAGGATTGGTCAAATCTTTTGCCGGAAAACAAAATTAGCAGATTAAAGGGCTCATTCCAAAAACGTTAATTGCTTGTTTGGTTCATAGGTTTAGTTTTTTTAATGTGGGTTTAACAGATATGCAAATGTTTTGGTTTATAGGTATAAATAAACTACGGGTTTATATAATCATAGTTTAAACCCATGCCAGGGGGTTTAAATAAACACACCCCTCACATGTGTTTATTTAAACCCACTAACCAAACACATATTTTATTTTATACACATTAATTTGTTTTATATAAACCTTACTAATTTAAACCCTCGTAAATATAAACCAACCAACCAAACAATCAGTAATTTTACGTCCAATTGGAGTGTGTTAGATGTTAAATATAGAGAAGGGGAAATTAGGGTTAGGGCACGGACATTGGTTTCTCAACAAATCCAGGTCATTGTTGACGTTAGAACATCTCCAACCCGCAACATGAAAAATTCAGTTAGTTCGGCACAATATTACAGCTGCTACAGTGATTTTACTCCAACTCATAAACTCTATTTTCTACACTAATTTTCACTCCAACCATTAACTCTATTTCTACTCTAAAAATCAAATTCCTATATTAAACTATATTATAATAATTAAAAGTCAATAAATTATAATAATTAATATTTAAAATTAACTAAATTATAAACTTATGTAATTATAATTTAAATTAAAACGAAATTATAAATAAATAATAGGAAATTAATATTATTTTTACTTTTATTGTTATAAGAATATCAAATATTTAAATATAATTAAAACATTCTTTATTAAATAAATTATAAATAAATAGAAAGTACAACACAATTTTTGTGTTGAAAATTGTGTGTACTCTACATCTAAAGTATTTCTGCTAATCAACACAATATTAGTGTTAGATATAGAGTCTCATTGGGGTAAAGACGTACTTTATTTTGGTATTTTACAAAAAAATAAAGTACTCATTTAAGATGCTCTTAACGATGGAACTTTTGGGGAACTGCATCTCTATTTGATTTTCTTTTCCTAATCGCTTGCTTATAATACTAATCATCCATTTAATGATTTTCCATGTTGTGAGTAGGCCCAAGAAGGTAATAATGTGAACTCAGCTGTTCCTTTCCCTGACAAAAAATTAAAAGAACCCTAATTTTTAAGGTGATACATACAAACATGAGCCAACAAAATTAAATCAAAACATATAAGCGCTCGTTTGGTTGATAGGTTTATATTTATGAGGGTTTATTTAAGTAAGGGTTTATATAAAACAAATTAATGGGTATAAATAAAATGCGTGTTTGGTTAGTGGGTTTAAATAAACACATGTGAGGAGGTGTGTTTATTTAAACCCGTCTACATGGGTTTAAAATGGTTTTATATAAACTAATGGTTTAGATAAACCAACGAACCAAACTCACTAACATCTTTTAAACCCACCTTTAAAATTACTAAACCCCCAACCAAACAAGCACTAAGGAACAAACAATCCTTCGAGCCCATCTGCTCAAATGGTTTCTTGGCAACATAAAAAAGAAAGGGAAGAGGAAGAAGAGCAAGTCCAATTGCAGAGACAAGCGGCGTTGAAGGGACGGAATGGGCATTTTCTTTTTCTAAAACAATGAATCGGTGCTGATAGTTTTTTGCTTTTTTGTATGATTCAGAGGCACCATTGTTCATTGGAATTGAAAGACATATTCAATGTTATCGTTATTCGTTAGTTACACTACAAAGTTGATGAGTGTAAGAATGTACTTGTACAGATAACATAAAACATATACACTACAATACAATCAATTACGATACCTCTCTGCAATAATTTGTTATTATTAGAGATCGAAAACACCCCCAGAAAAATTACCAAGATGAAGCCTTGGTTGGCTTTGAGAGGGTCAAATTATTATTAATAATCATCATCCTTTCTTGATTTGGCTCCTATCTACAGACTTCAAAGCTTCCTCGAAAGATTTCTGAAAACTCTCAGAAAAGAAAAAGATAAAGAAAAGAAAAAAAGAAACACATGATCCCCACCCCACTGAGTCAATTTAATCTCTAATAAGATCACGAAAAAAAGCAAAAACCATCAAGAGTTTTTCCCAAAGACTCAACTAAAATCCTTCAACCTCTTCTTAAGCATATCCATCGACTTCTTCCTCGCGCTCTGCTTCGAAGACCTATTCGAAAGGCTTCCGAAGATCCCATCCGCAGAATCCTTAAACTTATCGCAGATCGTCGCCACATTCTTATAATCCAAAGCGTTGTAATTCTTCTGCCTTATCACCGGGTTCATAAAATTCTCGGGCTGACTGCTCGACAGAAGGTTTATCAATTGCCTCGCTTCGATCATGCAATTACGAAAGCTCCGCTCTTTGTAAATCTCTTGCAAATTCATCGAATGAAACCTCTCGTCAGCGAAGGATTCGAGCGCTTTCAAGTCTATGTTAATGCTAGCAACTGCGTTCGCGTTGAACCTCTTCACGCCATCGCTGAGAAAAGCGCCGACAATGGAGTTCGATATGTGCTCGAGCGCTCCGCTCCCAACTTTATGCAGAGCATCCACGGGCAGAATCTGCTGAGCTGTGGAAAGAACAGTGTCGAGATATATCACAACCTCGTTTATGTTCTCGTTCCCATGTGGGTTGGGATCTTCAGACGTCCAGCAAAGCAAGGTAAGCAGCGTCCCTCGACGTTTTCAAAACGATCTTAGCCGTTAATCCTCCCTCGGGTCGATCGATCGATCTCACTGGGATTCCACACTGCTGAGCTGCGTGTTGGACGAAATAATCGCACGCACGTTCGAGAACTGCTATGTTGGCAGCAATCTGCATGGCTTGGGAAACGCCCGTGGCATTGCTGTGAATCATTTCTAGGATCACTTTGTTTAAGACGTCGATCAGTAGCTTGTCGAGGTATTTCCTTACGAAGTCGAAGTAGTTCATCTGTGCGCCGTAAGAAAGGTACTTGACCGAATCCTTGACAAAGGTGCGAACTGTTCGACAGCACTCGGGCACCATGGATGAGAAGGGAGCGATGTATGGGAAAGCTGGCATTATCTCCGAGGTTTGAAGATGGAAGACTAAGACGCTCGACTGGTAATCTGATTCCTTCTTCATTACCATCTGTTCCCGCGCGTCGTTCGAAAGTACGTCTGAGATTTTCTGCCTGCACTCAGTTAACAGGAGCTCGTGGTACTTATCGCGACTGCTGTTTAAGGTTTCAAGAATCGAGCCCACTTCGTAGCCATATTGTCTGAGAGTTGCGCCGAAGAGGGTTACATAGTCCTTTACAAGGAGGAGATGGCTAGCCGTGTCCTTGTGAGAGAATTGCTCTTCTAACACGGATATTACCTTAGCCACAGCTGTTTCCCACATCGTCTCGAGCTCGGTTGGGGACAGCAGCCCACCTGCGGTTCTTAGGACGCGATCTTCGACTATGAAGTAGCCAGCGACGTGGGACAAAAATGCTCGATGGGATTCGAGGAAAGGTTGTCCCGACGATATCTGCAGATCTGATTTCAGCTGCAGCAAACGATTCCTGTAATAATACTCTTGAAACCGTTCTTGGATTCCAAGGGAGCTGTGGATGTAGAGAGCCCTGTAGAGAGGCGTGAGGTCGAATTTAACAGCAGAGTTCTCGTCGATCTCTTCGACGTTTAACGTGTAGGTGAAATCTTCCAAGCCCAAACAGCTCTGCTCCTCGGCCTTTCTCTGACGGGAGAGCATGTGTTCGTCTCTCTGACGAGCTGAAGCAGCTTGTCCAATCGCTGTTTGCCCGATATACTTTGCAGCGCCTCTGATGTTAACCAGCCACTCGTTAACCTCGCCGCAAACTCTCTTCTCAATGTGTGCTTTTAGCAAAGGGATTCTCCTGTCTGTCAGCATTTGCAGTGCCTTAACTGGGATGTTCTGCAGATACGTCTTTTCGATCAGATCGAGGGCTTTCAAAGCGTGACCCTCTCTGACGTGGTTATTACACTTCACGCAGAGATCCGATACTTGAATGCAGCTCTTGGACATCTTGATAGCTTCGGTGACGTTCTTTTTAACCGAATAAGATTCAAGAAGCTCCTCGAGTTTCATGAGCAGAGCGCTGCCCGCATCTTGTAACCTGAAGTTATCGCTCGAGAGCTCGCTTTTGAGCTCTTCTGCATCGACCAATACGCCGCGGAGCTCGTCAACTGCGATGATGAACTCTTCGTAGTGAAGCTTGCACAGTTCCTCGATCTCAACCTCTTTCTTTCGAACTACGTTCTTCAGCTGATGTAAGAGGGCGTCGGGTTTTCCAGTCTCGAATGCAAGCCTAACCATCGGCCCCAAATCCTCGCCATTACTGACCATGGTTGCAAGAACCGAGTCCTCGTCAGTAGCATCACCATTTTCAGCCACAGTTCTCCTCTTTGCTTTCGTATTCATGGTTGACTCAATCCTTTACAAGAAACACCACCAATCACTAAATAATACCAAAAACATTTCGATAGCGGATTGTGAAAGGAGCATAACTATTAAAAGAAAGTGAATACAAACGCAATTAAAGGAGACAGAACAGCGACGGAATCAGAGGGGTCGACCGACCCCCCGGCGGCCGGCGCTACAAAAGGTGGTGGCTGATGGCGTCGACATTGGTATTTTTTTTTTTTTTGAAGATTCGTATAAGAGGAAGACGTAACGAAGTGCGATCGTCGCGAAGAAGATCGGAACAATCGAAGGTTTCGATCATAGAGAAGAGGAGATTAGAGATAGAGCATTAGGTCGAGAGAAGGGAGAGACAGAGAGAATTAGACGAAGATTATGTTTTTGTTTAAGCCTAAGCCATGTCGATTACATCCGTACATAGTCTAAAACTAATTAAGATAACCAAATACTAATGAATAACTTGGCCCAATAAAACTAAGCCGCAAGCCCAATTCTCTCGAAGCCCAATATGTGACAATGTGAGGATGAGTATTGATTGGCACGTAGAAAAATATCATCATGTGAAGGTCTCGAACAGAGCAAGATATTCTTTGTTCCACATAACAGTTCAATCTTCTCTTTCCATGTGTATGCGGTCTAAAACCGTAACACGGAAGACCACTGAAACCATATGCTTGAAGGCGAGACACTGTGAACAGATTTTGTAACCATCGAGAGAGAGTTCTCTCTCCACTCGATCCTTCCTTTATTTCCAAGCGCCTCTATTATACTCTCTTCACATCCTCAAAAGGCGACTTTGCATAATTTGCTCTCCCAATGAAGTGTCTTTGCTTGACCCGTGAGAGTAAGGGGATTGTGAATGCATACAAGGATGAGAAGCCAAATATTACGTGGGCAGAGGCTATGGAGAAGCTAGAATTCGTACTAAAAATAGAATAATATTATTCAGGTTACCCGAAATTAAAAATAGTAACTTATACTCCCTCTGTCCCAAAGGGTTTTGGACATTTGGGAGTTTTGGACATTTGGGAGTTGGCACAGGATTTAAGAAACTGAATATTTTAATAATATAATGTGATGAAAAGGTAAAAAAATGTATATTTTGGCACGTCTTTTAAGAATATTTAATATTATTACATTGATTGTTTGTGATGGTTTTTTTGCTAAATAAGGAAATGTTCAAAAGATGTGGGACGTCCGATTTAGTAAAATGTCCAAAATGGTTTGGGACGGAGGTAGTATGTTATGCATGCGTAACAGAAAAATGCAGTCCAGTCCAAAGATGTTTAAAATTAAAGGGCTCTTTACGTGTGTATAATAGTTTATGGGCTTGGGGATGTATGAATTGGGCTATGTATACAAACTTCTAAGTAGCACAGCAGTGAAGCTTTGTGCACTGCTCTTCCATTGATCGCTAGCTAGAAATCCATAGAGGTGGACAAAGCTTTTATTTTTATTTATTTCTAATTTTTTTCCCTATAAATGCTTTACAAAAGAATCCTGTAAGAAACATGTTGGACCTCGGATCACTCCCACCTTATTTTGATTCTGTTTTTCGAAAATTGGACTCTTTCTTTAGTAGCTTTCGTTGCTCTTTCTTTACTTTTGTTTCTTCTGTGATTGACAATAAAAAGAAAATACCATTGGCGAAATGTGAACAATCGGACAATTGGCTTTGCCTTTTTGTCAGAGAAGTAAAGCAAAAAAATAAAGACGTTGATCCTTTCATTTTCGTACTGGGACTTGAAAAAAAAATTGCTTGATCATTATTTCATTATAACACGCATGCTTTAGTCTCATTCTTCTTGTAATTTTCTTTTCTTTGTTCCTTGGGATTGCCGAAGCACAAGATATTCCCCAACGTTATTTCATGTCCCTTTATTTTCTAGGGGTCTTTACACATATATATACCGGATAAAACTTGTAATTTAGTACTCTATCAGTATTTTTTATTATAGGTACCTAATAGAATAAATTTTTTGCACATAGGTACCCGATACGCCGCAGGTAGGGTTGCAAACGAATCGAATCGAGTCGAATACCGCGATATGCTATTCGTATGACAATCGAATACGAATACTCGAATATTTAGTCGAATCATAAAATCGATTCTAATTCGAATTCGAATATATTCTCGAATATTCGAATCGAATATCGAATATCTGTATTCAAAGTCATCTTTCATTTTTTATTTAATAAAATATAAACAATATTATATTTAAATATATATTCAATTATAATAAACTATATTTGAACATATATTGAATTTTAACATATTTATTTTTAAATGTTTTAGTGAGTTATCATATATAATATGTGAATATATATTAATTATACTATATTTTATGTTATATTATTCGAATCGAATAATTCGATTAATTTTCGAATCGAATATTGTGATTTCATATTCCTATTCGTATATTTCTCGAATCAAAAAAATATTCTTATTCGGATTCTTATTCTAAATATTCGAATTCGAATCTTAAAATTTCGAATCGAATCGCGAATCGGACCAAAAAATTTCGATTCGTTTGCAACCCTAGCCGCAGGTAGCCATATAACACATTTAGGTATCATATAGCAACGTATTGTAGTACGTAATACGTTGAGAAAATGATACGTCAAATAACACATTAAGGTACCATATAGTAACCGTATAGAGTACCGTATAAACGCGTGACGTGGTACGCAATACACACATAAACAGGTACGATAAGACTGAGAGAATTGGTACAAACAGTAAAACGGATACCTATCTATAAAAAATTCTGACATATGTAATGATTTGTAAATTTTTTACTCAGTTGGGTATTTATATATAGATGTCACTTTTTCTTTAGCCTCGAAAACTCTTTGTCCAAATTGTTGGACCGAGATGTTTTCAAGTTTAAATTCTTTTTAGATCGAAAATTAATTTCATACTTGTAGCGTGAAGCTAAATGATATTAATTTGGGAGTAAGAAAAAGTTGGGAGGAGACAATAACTGGGAATCACGTGGGAAGCTGTTTCTTGATTTTAGTAATTATATAACGTACAACCTTATCTATTTGATTTATTTTCTTGCAACACTTGCTAAATTACTTTTAGAGTAAACGGCAAATTTGGTTCTCAAACTATACCTAAGTTTCACTGTTGGTGCTTATACTTTATGATGTGCCATTTTGGTTCCTAAAGTTTGTAAATTGTGTCACTTTTTTAGTTCTTTTGACGAAAGTCGCCGGTTAACCATCCGGTTGCCAAAAATTAAGGGCAAATTAGTCATTTACATTAAACAAAAAAAACAAAGAAAAATATAAAATAAATTGAAACATATACAAACTGAACGACGGAAACATGAAAAAAGAAAGAAAAGTGGACAGTGAGGCTACATATCGACACGATGAAGCAGAGAGCTTCGTGCAATGCTGAGAAAAATTAGCGTCTATTAGGTCCAAATTAGGCCGATATAGATCTTAGATTAACAGCCACAGGTGCAAAGATCGATTAGGGTTACAAGTGGAGAGATCATATGGCAAGAAATTACTCAACAACGAATGGTCCCGTTTGTTACTGTGGTGTTCCGTCGATCACGACGTCATGGACAAACGAGAATCCGGCGCGAAGATTTGCCAGTTGCAAGAAAAGTTTGGTAATTCGATAGGCCTTGCTCAATTAAAGATTTTGTATTTCGATTGATTTGGTTCTTACTTATTTTCAGGGTGAACAATGTAATTTTTGGATTTGGATGGACCCGGAAATCTGCCAGCGATCGAAGGAAGTCATACCCGGGCTTTTAAGAAAAATCAACAAATTGAAAGCCGATTTAGAAAAAGTCGAAACTCAAAAACGCAAGATGTTGGATGAGGTGTTGGACGAGGTAAGTAATGAGATGTTGGGCGAGTTAAGAAATGAAAACTTCAAACTCAAGATGGAGAACTTGAAGATGAAGTAGGAAAATAGACGATTAAAAACCATCTTGTCTGCTTTAGTTTTTTGCTTTGTTTTTTGGCTTGTGTGTTTAACAAATGGCGAAAGTGTTGAGTCAAAATTTCTTGCAATTTATGGTGCTTGATGTTGTTATGAAACTTGTATGAATTATTTGGCTTTTTTTATTGTTCTTTTGCAGCCATTATTATTGTTTAAGAATGAATTTCATTCATAAAATTAAGATTGCAATAGTCAGAATCATTTGATTATATCATATTCTCAGCAAAATTTCAGCAATAGTTGGTCAGAATTTGTTCATAGCAGCACTTCTTCGTAACAAGTTCAAAATCAGATGGAAATTAAAAAACATTGTCAGCAACACTTGTTTACAGCATCATTACGCCCAAAACACAGTCAAAACATTGTTAATACGATAGACAAAAAGTTCCAGCGTTAATATACGATAGACAAAAACACAGTCACTTTGTATGGCGGATCTTTTTGCAAATATTCATAGTTAAGATTGATTGCAATCTTCTCAGCCTCGGTCAATCGCTTCCTCGGTCTTTTATCTTGCCTAACAGTTGATGGCTCTCCCTATAATGAGTTATAAGATAGCAAGTTAGTAAAATAATGAATATATCAACAAAACAATGTCAGAAATCTTACATGAGACGGCGTAGAACATTCTTCATTGCTGCCAGCATAAGCACGAGGCCGAGCAGCAGTGCATCCTCTCGAATTGTGACCTTGGACACCACACTTGGAGCAACTAATAACAACTTGCCTTCTCAGTTTGACAACCCCATCAGCTCCCGATCTTTCGATCGGATCAATTCTCCTTTTAGTACGAGGCCTCCCAGGTTGCTTGCAAATTAACGGAGGATCCAAATCCATTATTCATTTAGGCCATAATTTTCTTCCATTAATCGGTTGTAAGACATGCGAGTATAACTTTAAATACTCCTCTCGCATATAATATCTGTCCACATAAGAGGTTGGGTCTTCCTTAACTCTATAAATGCATGATAGAGCATGGCAACATGGTATCCCACTAAGTTGCCATGCCCCACAAGTACATGTTTTTCGTCTAAGGTACACAACAAACTGCTCAAGTCCAGGCCCTCTCACTTCAAAACCATCATCGCCATTGCATATTGGCTGCCAATTCATTGCACGCTTCGTATTGTCATCTATGATTGCTTTAACTGCTGGAGTAATGGAGCCATTAACTCGTTTCATGCAATCTCCATACTCTTGGATTCTTCTCATGACATAATATCTTATATCTTCAAGCATGCTAAGAATTGGTTTTTCTCTTGCCTCAAGAATGACAGCATTAAAACTCTCAGAAATGTTGTTGACATTAGTGTCACATTTGGTATGAGAAGAAAAAAAGCACTTCACGTAACTCTTAGATAAAGCAGCCTTACGCAAACTCCCGTGGGCTTTAGAATTGAATTTCTCAAATGCAGCCATAGCATCATTGTAGTAAGTCTCGTTCGTCGAGAATGCTATTTCCCAGAAGAACTCCTTGATTTGCTTGCCCGGGTGCTTCTTCTTCAAGTTTTTGTAAATGTGTAAAGCGCATTGTCGGTGATCGGCATTAGGTACCAACTCATTCAAGGCACTTGCGAGTCCCTTGCAAAACCATAAGAAAAACTGTTATTAAATATTAAAACTTTAAAATATGTTGCCACATGAGTACCTTTTGCTGATCAGACATGAATGTCCAATGGCATGAATCTTCAATATCTAAATCTGAAAGTGATAATTGGAGAAACCACTTCCATTGGGCTTTGGCCTCTTTTTCTACGACTGTCCATGCGATCGGCCAAATACCGTTGTTAGGATCAACACCCATCGCTGTCAAGATCTGCCCTTTATAAGCGTCTTTAATGAAGCAACCATCCAAGAAAACAATGGGCCGACACACTCTCTTCCATCCATTTTTTAGAGGTTCAAGACAACAATACCATCGCATGAACCTTGGTCTTGATCCATCAGTTCTCGGCCTAAATGATATTTCTACTGTTGAATCTGCATGTGTCCTGAGGAGCTCTTCTCTATAGTCATATAAGACTCTATACTGCTCTTCGCTTGTCCCACGTACCTTCTGTAAGGCCTTCTTTCGTGTTTTATAAGCCTTAGACCTTGAGATCTTGCACTTAAACTGCTCATCAACATTCTGCCTCAAAGATGATATCGGAATATTTGGATTCGCTCTAATCTTCTCCATGTATCTTTGTGACAACCATTCCGATGTTACCTTGTTGTTCTCCCAAGTCTCAGAGCAGTCATTATGAGTTGCCATATGAGAATAGCAAACATAATCATGTGGGTTAAGAGACCTAATGTGCTTCACATATACGTGCCATTTGCAAGGTGGCTCACAAGCGGCCCTCATCAGATTTTTAATATTTCACACGAGCTTCACAGGTCTTCTCTCAAAGATGGCGTATAGCCTCACTGCATCCCTAAACTCATTCTTACTTCCAAACTTTAACCCAACATGGAAGATAGGAGCCCGATCCCATAATGGTATGTAATCCGTGTAATTATATTGCACACCACGAACATCTCTGTCTCCAATCTGTTCAGCTTCGTTAGCATTATCATACTCCTGCTCCTCATCATCAGAATCATCATTATCTTCAGTATTGGAATCGAAATTCAATTTGTTCCACGATGTTGAGGATAATGGTCATGAAGCATATCTTTCTGAATGTGCTCGATGTCAAACATCTCATTAAGCTTTGAAGACTGGTAACGTATTCAGCATTTTCTTGTGCTTCTACCCTTTCAACGGCTATTCCACTACCACTAAACTTTTCAGCTTCTAGTTGTTCATCCGTATCATCATCACCTCGCCCATCTTCATCATCACCTTCCAATTCTTCATCATTTTGACCTTCTTTACCAGCCCCATTCGGATCACCACTTCCGCCCTCGTTCACAGCATATGTTGAAGTCTCTACCCGAACAACACCTCCCACCTCATCAACATCAGTAGTTCTAGGCGCATCACTAGTTTCTGCCACATCACGAGTTAATGTTGAGCGCTTCCATTCATGTCTAATGTCGTAAGGATCATTCGTCCAACAAATTGGCAGATGACTTTGACTCAATGTATTCCCCTTTCCAACTAAATCTACTCGGAGCTTGTTGACATTTTCAAACTCAATCTCATCAACACCTTCATCATCTGAAAAAAAAAAAAGAATAGACCTATTCAATAACCAAACTAAATCATCCGATAATCGAAAACAAATATACACAGACAAGAAATTTGCAAAACCAAGAATATAAATGAATGAAGGTACTCACTGTCAACGTAAGCAGAAGTCAGGTCTAAATCTTCACCATCAGGCCTAATATACCACGACATCCTTTATAGTGCTATACGAAGCTTTTCCAATCGATGCCTCACTAAGGTGTTTTACGATTTGAGTTTTGTCAATCTAGGGTTTTCGTAAGACATCGAGCAATATTCTAAAATCGAGGCTAGAGGTTTATGTGTTTACGTCGTGAAGCTAGAACGGGCGAAGATCGACGATTGATTTCCATGGAGATGTAGAGTTATTCAGATCGTAGCTTCTCTTTCAATGGGATTTCTATTTTGCATTTTTTTCATTTTTTATTTCTTTTACTTACTATTTAATTTTTTATTTTATTTCTTTCTATCTTACTAATCCCTTAAAGACGAAAATACCCTTAAGTAATTTCTATTAATCGGTTGAAATTTGATAGAAAATATAAAAAGAACCGAAAATGACAGGTTTTACAAAAATTAGGAACCGAAATGACACATTATAAAGTATAAGCACCAACAGTGAAACTTAGGTATAGTTTGAGAACCAAATTTGCCGTTTACTCTTACTTTTATTAAATAAACCATTAATGTTTCTTGGTCCACTCTTGCATTCGTACGAGACTGTTAGTTGCCATTTGCCAAGACATAATACTATTGTATGTTTTTTTCCATTTATTTAATGTATGTTACACACACACTTTCCAAGAGTAAATAGGTCTTCCATCTTTTGCTGTCATTCTATTGATTTGAATGGAATCTGAAGTATAGTATAGTGCCTAATGACACGGTATGATATTAAAAGAAAATAATAACACTCGCCTTCTCCAAAATCCAAATATTGTATGTAATGATAATAATAAATAATAGTAATGATAATAGTCAATGTAAAATATAGATGTATGGGTTTCAATAGATACCAAGGGGAGTTGATTTTTATTCTTTTTCTTCATCCTCATCATGTAAATCTTTGATTATATTCTTTTCGTGGAATGTCATCAACCATCGCACATCAAATCCCTATCCCACTACTCAGAAATGAAATATAAATAGATGAAAATTAAAGATGGGAGAGCCCACGAGTGCAATCATACTATGAATAATTTCTCGCAGTAAATTCGGTTTTTCCTTGTCCCACATTTACATTATCTTACATTTTATCTTTTTTTTTTTTGTTGTTGTCCACTTTGAAGCAACTTAGTCAGCGAATGGATCCAAGTTAAAACATAAACACACTTGAGCTATAAAAAAATATACGTGCATGCATGTATATAGTGTATAGAAATAGTATATATATATATATATATAATTATAGTATATATTAATATTTATATATATATATAAAGTAACCAAGTATCCATTCGTGTGAATTCTTCTAATATAGGCTAAATCCGAAAGAGATATATACCTGATCAAGATAAGCACAATATCTAATAAAGATTAGATGGGGATTATATTACAAAAGGTGCCATGATTTTATTAAGCATGTCTACTTTTTTGGATTTCCCTTTTAATTACATGTTAGAAAGTGATACTCTTATGGCTTTCTAACTTTCTTACACTTGCATTGCACGTGCAGTGGCCTTCCCACGTATCGCACAGAACTTTTATTACCACCATTAATTATTATGATTGTTGTTATTACAAATATTAATTAGTACAGATACTTACTTCCAATGAGAGTAAGTGACAGCTATATATCAAATATAATTATTTTTTTTTGATTTATTTTATTTCCTATGACAACTCCTCCACGGTATAAAGCCAAGCACAGAGTAGAGTTTCAAACAAGAACATCAACTCTCTCTCTCTCTCTCTCTCTCTCTCTCTCTCTCTCTCTCTCTCTCTCTCTATCTATCTACCAAGACTTTTATTATATGTATGTATATACATCTTCTACGCTGTTTCAAGAGCTCTTTCGATATAGTTTTCATAATAATTCCATCTGAGAAAAAAAAATGGCGGATATGTGTATTAGTAGCAAAAGTGCTACTTACTCTTCTAATTACTACCCGTCCTTCTCCTCCTCACTCCTCGACTCAATCTACCGATCAATCGAGGTAGAAACGCCTACTGATCATAACAGTGTCAACGGCCCTCCGCCGAGGACGGAGAAGCAGACGATGGACTTCTCGGCGAGCCATCAACGGCGAGCCCCTCGCATGATCGACGCGGCGGCGGCGCGTATGGTTCAGCAGAGGAAGAATAATAAGAAGGCGGGCGAAGAAGACGAAGCAAACAACCCATCTGTTCTCAAAGTGAAAACTGCGTGCTGGGAGGCTCCGCGACCCGACCCGGAAAAGAGACCCGACCCGGCTCGGATCGGGCACCCGAATAAACAAGAGAGTGGGTTGTTGAAGACGAAGTCTAGGGCGCTGAAGATGTACGGAGATTTGAAGAAGGCTAAGCAGCCTATTTCTCCAGGTAAAAAGCTTGCTGGGTTTTTGAACTCTCTCTTCAACAATGGCGGCAACGGCTTAAAGAAGGGGAGCAGTAAAGTCGCTTCTCCCAAAGACGACTACACGCCATCGACGAAATCAACTGCTACAACTTCATCTTCTGCGTGTTCTTCGGCGTCGTCGTTTTCGAGGTCGTGCCTCAGCAAAACTTCGTCTTCCACCAGAAAATCCGCCGCCTCCGCCGGCGTCGGCGGGGCAAAGAGGTCGGTGAAGTTCTCTTCCGTCAGCATGATCGTAGGCGGCGGCGAGGACGATTCTCGCCGGAAAACACCGTCGTCTGCAGAAGCGAACGAGGCTATTACCAGAATCAACGAGGAAATCATGGTTCGCGTGATGGAGAAGAACCGTCGCGCCGAGGAAGACGCCGCCGTGGATTTTCTTAGAAATTACCAGAAATCTCAGAATTACGACGACGATTGCGCGAGCTACGCAAGCTCGGATCTGTTCGAATTGGATAATCTATCTTCGATTGGATTAATGGAGAGGGGCTACGATGATGATGATGATGATGATGAATTGCCAGTCTATGAATCGACCCATCTGCAGAAGAACAATCGAGGAGGGACGGCGGCGACGGCGACGGCGACGGCGACGGCCATGGTCGTTTGAGCGGTTGATCATCACAGGCTATTTAATTAAAATCTTAATATTGTACTTTGATGATTAATTGGTTAGTTATCGGATAATTAACGGTTTAATTGGGATTAATCTTACTAGTGTGCATTATTTGTGCTGATTAATTTGTTTCTTTCATCGATTAATATTAATTAACCTATGCATAAGGAATATAGTACATAAAAAGAGAACTTAGGTGAAATTATAGAGAGCGATGATTAGAAGTAAAGGTGAAAAGTGATCCACACTCTACAATGATGGAAAGGTAAAAAGCAAAAGGCAAAATCTTGTCCGTAACCAAATTAAATCAAATTCACTTTAACTTTTCTCTTGAATTGTGGGGTAGGTTTCTCTATCATTTTTTTAAATCAAATAACTGGTATTCATCGTGTGTATTTTGATCATAAGTTTATATACATCGAAAGGAAATTAAGAAAAAAAAATCATGACTGGCGTTATACTTCGATGTATTTTTATTTTATGGAGGTTGATCAATATTATATATTTACATAAAATAAAGGTCAATTGCAGACGTTGCTGTTTATCTTTGAGAGCTTGTTGATAATTAGGACTAGGCGAAGGCTAAAAAATGTTCTATGATTATCAAAATTAAAACTCGAGGAGACTAGAGTGAAGAAAGCTAGGATAAATGGTCTCCTAGTAAATTAAATAAATAAAGCCTAATCTACATATGTAGGCTTACTGCAAATGGTCTAAGATATGCTCGTTGAAGTTGGTGTTGGAGACTTGGGGTACGATGTTAGACTCAATGCAAACTGCATTATTTAATATATTAATTCTAAGATTATGCTCTACTAATTATATTTTTAGTTATAGCTAATGCTTAAACTTTGCGCGTGCGACGACGTACAAATCTTTAACATTAAATAATGAATCGCCATTGCTTTTGCCAACAATCCTCTTTGCATTCACATTGCGATTCTTCAATGTTCTATAATAGTTTTAGTTTTTGTTGTATAATTAACATATTAGTTTATATTTTATTTCGACACGCATCAATTATAGCGTGTGGTTATACCTTTCTTAAAATTTAAATAGTAATATTACTACTATATTATATGAATAATTGGCCAATAGAAAAAAGTAACTAAAAAGAAATAATGATTTTTTAGCTTTTATATTTGAATTGTGTGTGACAATTCGAAACTGATTATTATAGGGAGAACTGGAAATGATATAAATGTTAGCCTTAGTGGAGAGAAATTAATCGCAATCCTATTTAGTGTTGACTTATGCATATCACGTAATCATGAGGATAACCTTTCCCACACAAATAACTATTTTATTATAAATATATCGTCTTAACTCTTAATGGATCTCCGAGTCATGTGAAGCTGTAAAATGATTGCAGTGCATTCTTTTATTTGATAGTTATGAATACGGAAATGATAATTTTTTTTTTGCGGTGATTTTTGACCGAATTGTGTGTTTAATTTAATCTTTTTCATCAAATATGTATTTGAACCAACATTGAATCATTTAAAAGCATTTCCAACAACCTTTGCATGGCGAGTAAATTTAAATATATATCTATATATATATATATATATCATGTCATCATCCCTTTCTTACAACTAGTTTCTCATCAGCAACAACTATAAGCCATTTATTAAAATAATAAACCGAGTTGTATCAATCACTTGCGAATTCGTGGTGAGTCCATAGCTGGTATTGTTACATACCAACCGTACAAAATTAAATCGGGGTTTCCAATTATTTGGCCAAGTTTCAATTATTTTATATATTTTGTCACGGAATTATTAAAATAGTAGGTGAACTTATCCTCGAGATTGTCCAAGTAAAAAGGGTGCAAACGGGGTCGAACAACACATAGTACAAGTATATCATATAAATAATAACCATACATATATAGTTTTTTATTTCTTTCTGATTATTGTGTGCCAATAATTCCGTACATGGTTCAGTAATATTTAATGCAGATATAGCTTTCAAATTTTCCTTTTTTCAAAATAGTCAGATTCATTTAATAGCAAGGAAATTAATATCGGGCCCACACGAGATCTGGCAACGTCAATGCATAAGCCCGTTTTTTTTTCGGGCCACGTGATGAGTTGGCCCATACTGTCGCGCGTGTGTGCATGCGCCATGCACGTGCGTGCGTTTAATGCAAATTGGGTCCACACGCGCTAACTTTATTTGTTTATTCTATTCCGATTCGCCGGCTTGAAGAGGATGTAATGTTATTTTTGTTTTTAAAGACAAGTCGTTTCATATTTTCAAGACAAAAACATATTTAATATTTCCAGTTTTATCACTTATCTTAATAGAAATTGTTAAATTAAATAAGATAATATAATTGATTAAGGGTATAGTTGATGTTTTACTTTATTTCTTAATACGTGTAAATTTCTTAAACGACATGTATTTATAGGAACAAATGGAGTAGTATTTGTTAAACGAAAAACATGGTTGATGTGGATCTTTTTTTTTCTACAAAATAAAATAAAATAAAATAATAATCATTATATACTCATTGCGGTTTATTTGCTTATATAAATATGCGCAATTATGCTTATTAAGTATATTTATGGTGACATCCGACGCAATTTGAAAAAGGAGAAAGAAAAAAGATGGATAGGTGGTGAAATGTAAGAGACAAAGCAGCTTTAGGAAAAGCATCCAAGTAAACAAAGTCGAGAATAATATTCTTGGTGATCCCGATAATAAATAATACTATATAATCTTTTTGTGACATCTATATAAAAGTACCAAATTGGAATAAAAAATTTACAAATCAGTAGAGATAAGTACCTGTTTTACTGTTTGTACCAATTTTCTCAGTCTTGACGTACCCTTTTATGTGTGTATTGCGTACCATGTCACGCGTTTACACGGTACCATATACGGTTTCTATATGGTACCTTAATGTGTTATATGACGTACCATTTTCTCAAGGTATTACGTACCACAATACGTTGTTATATGGTACCTAAATGTGTTATATGGCGTACCTGCGGCGGATCAGATACCTATGTGCAAAAAATTTATTCTAATAGGTACCTACATATAAAAAAAATACTGATAGGGTACTGAATTACAAGTTTTTATGCAAATCGGTATTTATGTGTAAAGTCCCCAATCTTTTTTTCCCCTAAATAAACAAGTAATTAATGAGTTCATTCATTTTCATCTTTATAATTTTAGCATCTATTTTATAAACGGCTCGTAATAACCCAAGTGTTCTTTTTTTCCTTTTGTCAAATAGGATGGAGACTGCAACAATATAAGCATACAATTATCTTGAATATGATGGATCTGACATTAGGGAAAGTTTTTTGAAAACGGCCCTCACCTTAATTTTTCTATTTTCACACTAACGAGTCATTTTCACGAATTAATTATCAATGCACAAGACTGCTTGGAATTTAATACAAGAAATAGGTAAAAGAAAAAAGAAGAAATTAAAAGCATGCTTTCGTTAGAGCATTATTTTTAAATTTTATTACATTTAAAACCGTAGATGTAAGAATCACAATTCATCATCAGGTCCATTAGTAATTAGTCATGTTGGGCCTCGATATGAAATAATCAAGCCGGCCTTTTATGGGCCTTTAAGCAACGGCCTACAACCCAATTTAAACAATAGCTCATATTATATAAATGCGACGATTTTCGTTATTTAAACGGCCGACGTTTGTTTATTTCATAATATTTCGTAGATATTCCATTTGGTGTAAAAAAAAATTCAAATAGTTGTCTATTTTGGCGGTGAAATCATACACGAATCAAACACCATTCGATATAGTCTTCAACCCGTCGCGAAACCAATTTCGATCAATTTCTTAGTATGCTGTACGACATGACTTCCGTCGACATCACTTCTTTCTCTTTAATCGTTCGAGTGAACAACGAATATTATCAACACTCTCGGCTGTATCAGAAGCTCCTACGAATTTCTAATGATGCGACCCCGCATACTTCTTGGATTCCGATGCCGAACTTGATTATATTGAGGCCTTTGTTGAGGCAACTGAGAACGTTCAGTTCGATCGCAACGTAGGTGCTCCCGACGAATACACAAATCCCGCGCCGACTTATTCGTTTCTTGATATTACATCAGTTACTGAAGGATTGACAAATATTCGTTCGATGCCCCTCACGAAGATATAACTTAGAGTAGTCGTTGAAACGGTTGCCTCACCCACAGACAAGTGGAACATGTGCGTCTCCTTCCTCCACCTCTCTACAAGAGCCGTAATCAAGTGTGAGTCTAACTTCTGAGATCCACAACTATACACGCCGTAAAACGACATCGTATCTAACTTCTCCAGAATACGACCGTGCAACCGCACCGGTCGTTACCCCACACAACACTATCGAATCCCCTAACGGTCAAAGGTGTGTCTAGGGCACCATCAGAATTGGTTAGTACATCGTTACAACGATGTCTATCCTGAAATATCAACAGTGATCTGTCGATCGGACTGTAATATTCGTTCGTATCCATCCTAATTAGCATTTACAAGTCAATATCACCACAAATAACAACAAACAAACACAATATCAAAGTACAAACCCTAATTTCAAAATTAGGTTTCGAAATTGGGAAAAAAATCCTAAAACGAAACAAATATCCAACATTGACGTATTATATCAATCCAATAAGTAACCCACAATATCCATAGCTCATATTATTCTAATAACGCAAATAACACTATTTTAACTTTTTGGTTTAAATTGCATTATTTTAATAAAAAAGCCTTAATAAATTTCTAGTCTTTGTGGATTTCTGCAGTCTTACACCATACTGGACCATATTTGTTTTTGGATAGATGACACAAATGATTTCAATATTTACTATCATAGGCCAGGAGACCAATCGTTTACTTTAATTTACATAGACCATTCTGCTTTTCAGCATCTTTACTATTTATTATATATTACATACAAATAAAAAGCATCCCAAGGGTTTATTTGGAATGAAATCCTCGTCCCACAGTTATATTCTACCAAAATAATTATGGACGTTAATAAATTTTCTTTTTTATTTATTTTATTATATATTCCACTAAATCATAAAATCATTCTTATTTAATGTAATTTATATGATAAAAATAAATAAACACAATCCAATTTATTCTTTGTTTTATTCTGATCAAATTGATATCCATATGTACTATTTTATCAAAATTCACAAGATTCAAATTTTCGTAAATTCGGCAATACGAGACAGGAAGCGAGACAGATAGAGTGTGACAAAGGATTTCATCCGGTTTATTTCACTCGTCGCCCCAAAACAAATCTTCTCTCACTAGAACAGCGTCTTTCAAGATTCAAATATTTTCCTTTTATTTTTCACAAGTTCGTGTCTTTTCTTTTTTTACCTAGGTTTTTACCCGCTCGCTGATCAGTCACTATTCGTTCAAATCGCAGCAATCAATGGCACAGCGAAGCTCTCATCAGTCCCAAGGAGGAGGATCAGAACGACTCTTCGCCTCTTGCGAAGTGGTTTTCGATAGCTTCGACTCCATGGATCGTCTTCTTCAAGACAACAACAACAACCTCCCTTCAGGCTTCTTCGAAAGGCCAGCCCCTATTCAGCAAAGGGGCGACGTCTTCCCCTCAATCCAAGTACTCGACGTCGCCGCCCAACAACCTCAATCGTCGGCGGCCAAGACCGCCGCCCTCTGCCTGGGCGTATTGCAGAAGCTTGACTACAGTTTAACCCAATGCCAAGCCCTAATATTGGCTCCAACCCATTACCTAGCTACTAATATCCGTAATTCCATGATGTTCCTTAGAGTCTTCGCCGGCCTCAAAGTCCACGCCTGCGTCGGTGGGACCGACGTCAGAGAGGACCAGCGTATCCTCGCCGGCGGGGTCCACGTCGTCGTTGGCACGCCCGGCCGTGTCCTTGACATGCTGCGCAGACAGCATCTCCGTTCTGACCGCATCAAAGTGCTTGTCTTGGAAAAGGCGGAAGGGGTTGTTGGTCCGAGGCTTCAAGGAACAGGTTTTCAATTCATTCATTGCTGCAAATCCTTTTTGCTACTGTTTGTATTGTATGTTAGTTTCCTTTACATGGGCCCTAAAAAGATTCGATTTTTTCCCCAGATTCTGAACATCTTTCGCCTGGTTCCAAGAGTAGAAGCTCGGTTTTTCTGCACAATGTTGACCTCCGAAGCCGTAGAAATCATCGACAAGTTCGTAAGCAAGCCCGTTAGAATCACGGCGACGGAGGACGAGCACTTCCTCGTGGGAATGAAGCAGTTCTACGTCAGCGTTGAGAAGGAAGAGTCGAAGCTCGAAACCCTATTCGATCTCTACGAAACCCTAGCACAACAACAGAACAGAGATCTATCATCTTTGCCAACACAAGAAAAGAGGTCGAGTGGCTCGCCGACAAGATGACGAGCCGTGGCTTCGCCGTCTCGGCCGTTCACGAGGACGTGGGTCAGAATTCCCGGGTCGGGTCGTCGCGGGTCGTTATTACGACGTACGATTTGGCCCGTCGTATTGATGTTTCGCAGGCGTTGTCCCTCGTCGTGAACTACGACGTCCCTAACAACCCTGCGAGCTATTTGTATCATATTGGGAGGTTTTGTAAGAGAGGTACAGCGATTAGTTTCTTGACGGTGGAGGAGGATGAGAGTAAGTTTAAGGACGTTCAGAAGTTTTATGAGGGTGTGTTTAAGAGGTTTCCGATTGATCTTTCTGGTTTTTTTTGAGGTTTAGGAGCTGTTTTTCATCCCCTTTGAAGTGAAGTTGATTGTATCTTGTTTTCTTTCGGCTTTCTATTTCCTTTTTTTTGCTCGTCAGCTTTTGTTCTCTTTCGGATCATGTGTTACCGAAGAAATTTCGTTGGGCTATTTAGACTGTGTAATTATCGATTATGAAGTGCAAGCTATTGTTTCGGAAAAAAAAAAGTGAAGCTGCCTTCTTTTTACCCCATTGAGTGTTGGATTGTTACCAAGAAGGAATCTTTTGGCAAAGTTTTTAGTTCCTTGTAAATTTTTTTTGATGGAATGAAAAACAAGCTATTATCGCTAGAGAGAGAGAGATTTAACTTTACGGATTTAATGAAATATTGCAAGAACTGAGCTCGAGACGTACTTATATGACTGTGTAATTAAATTTGAAACCACAACCCAATTCAAAGAATGACATAATTATTGATGGATAGGAATTAAAGGAGGCATACAATACACTCCATAGTAGTAGTACTGTCATAAAATTACATCTTCTTCAAGCCTAACCAAAAAACTAGAGAATGAAACATCTGTAACTTAGTTTGCTCACCTTCTTCTTATTGGAGATTCAAGTCTAAACTACAAACAGAACATCAAAATACACATACCCTTTTTTTTATTATTATTTTGAAGATTCAGAGGAAGTGTTGTTGTTATGATCTTGCTGCTTTGGTCCCGAGACAGCTGCAGTTGCAGCAGCAGTCACGGCGGCGGCTGCAGCACCGAGCTTTACGCCGCCGGCAGCTTTCATTGCACCGCCGATCTTAGCAAACGCAGCAATTCCACCCACGAGCATGGCCCTTAATGCAACACTAGGCTTTATCGACATGATGATGACTTTGAGTGCCTGACGTTTTCGAGAAAATGATCGTCCCACGTTGAGAAGAATATCTCATTCAGTACAGAAATCAAAGAGAGCAAGCACACAAATTTGAAAAGGCTCTAGTCTAGGATGGAAACCTCTAATTTTAATTGTAGTTACACATTAGAGTTTCGATATAAGATGGGGTCATCATCTTGAATATCAAAAGGTCATGCATGGTGTTGAGAAAAAAATTACCATGATACTTACTATTATTCCCAGGGAAGAGATGATTCATATCATATGACAATGCAACTATATGTCGGATTTATGCACCGAACATTGCACATGGTTAAAAATATCAAGGCTTATGAGCAATATTTAACATAGTTTAAAGGGCCAAGTGATGCACAGGCATTCGGCAAATAGAAAGCCTCAAAGACCTCTGTGGATGTTCTCTTAATATTATAATCCACATAACAAATTCAGACAACGCAGCGCAAATCAGACTGGGTGAGCAAATAACTATGCCCAACCTCATAATGATATTAATCCTAAAATAACTATCCCCAACCTCCATTTTCTCGGCATGATATGAATCCTAAAACTGATTTAATGAGCAAATGGAAACAGCGACAGGAGTTATATAGATAAGGCTATACAATGAATCATGTAAATTGTTACGAAAAGAAGACTTAAATATCGACGAATGAACAGAAAGCATAATTCCTCATTCATTTCCCAACAAACACCAACATTACGATCCCTCGTCAAGCAAATTCCAACAGAAGAAGAAGGAAAAGGAAAGACAAACAAAGACAGCTGCTGAAGCACATAAGGAATCAAACAGCACCGTGAAACTAAAGATTATTCAAGGAACAGCTATCGCTATGCAATTGGCATGTATCCATCAATTCAATTCGATTCAATTTAACAAGAAAACAAAAGCGGAACCTGCGACTCCAAACTTGGGAAATCCGCAATTGATTTGAACGAACTGTTTAATTGTGTGTTTTCCAATTCTTCTACCAAGGAACAACGCACGCTTGCTTTGCTTTGCTTTTCTTTTTTAGTAAGAGAGAGTCGCTGCGCTGCGAAGATCAGCGTGCCCAAATGGGCCGACCACATGGCCCAATATCATAATGCGATTTTTTGGTGTTACAAAAAATTCCACGTCACATTTATAGCCCAAACAGACATCTCACATTCAATATTTCATATTGGCTATTATTTCGAAGCACACGCTATCTATTCTATTACGTTAATCGGGTGAATATAAACTGCTATTTGATCTGTAAAATAGTTAGTTTTTTTACAACTATACCCTTAATATTTTGATTTACTACAATTTAATCCTTTGATTTAAAAATTTTATTTTTAAATAACTTAATTACTAATATAACAATATAAAATGACTTATATATTTGCACATACATAAGATGTGCTAAATATACTAGTGTTGTTTAAGGTTATGAAAAACCAATTGGACCATTGGTATTCGAGACTCTCATTACTAAATTGAGATAAAATGATATTCTCAACTCTAAATGAAAACAACAATGTTACAGTTGCCGAAGAGAAGAAAATAAATCAGGGTCAAGAATCATCTATTAGAATGTGTGCATAAATCTACTTAGTATTAGAGTAGAGAAAGTCATTGCATCATATCTGGGACGAGACTTTTCGATGGATTATGCTCTCCTTGAGCATCAAAAACGGTTGCCTCAGTAGTAGTCAACAGCAGTGACACACTGAAAGTACAAAAGTTCTTTAAGTTAGGCGAAGAGAAGAAGAAGAAAGAAGAAAAACCGGCCAGATGTAATATAAATCATCATCATCGTCGTCACCTTGCTGCATCTAACAAAGCTGTTCGTATAACTTTGACGGGGTCTATAATTCCAGCCTTCACCATGTTAACATACTGACCTGTGTTGGTTGTTGACACAGATACCGAGTGATCAGATGTCTTTCAAGAAGGCAACACGCAGACAAATTCGCAACACGAACGAGTTTTAACAAGAAACTAACTATATATGGTTTGAACGTGAGGGAGTATGCCTACCTTTAGCAGCATCATAGCCCAAATTTAAGTCGTCTTGCTCCAATAGCTTGCCGACTACTATCGCCCCATCGACGCCTGCATTGGAGGCTATTGTGAAAGTAGGTGCCTGTTTTTCCCCGCCAAAAATAAAAAAAGATAAAAACAAAAAACAAAAAATCAGTGCCCAAGTTGTTATGCAAAAATACATCTGAAGCACGCATATGGGGGAGTGGAGGAGTAACATACTTTAAGGGCGTTCTCAATTATCTGAACTCCTCTTTTTTGGTCCTCGTTTGCTGTTTTAACTTCTTTAAGACTTCTCGAAGCATACAAAAGAGCCACACCTCCACCTGCAAAAAATGCCACGCCTTGTTTATTGCAATATACCAGATTGAAGAGAAACTTTCTTCCTTGAAGATCTGTTAGTCCTGGATGCAGGGTTTTTCAGATACAATCCTCCATGTATTGATGACTCAACACCTCCAGAGAAGAAGTCGAATTTATTCAATAAAGCTACACACTTTCCTCCTATTCAAATATCTACATATAGGCTATAGCAGCCATGGTTTTACCATCAGAAGAGAATCGGGATTTTACCTGGAACAATGCCCTCTTCCACGGCAGCTCTAGTTGCATTTAAAGCATCTGTAACTCTATCTTTCCTTTCTCCAACTTCTGCTTCACTAGCACCTCCCACCTTTTTCCAAGGAAAAAACACAAATTCAATATGACCAAAGGCGAAAAGGCCGTGATGTGCATCTTCAATTTATGACGATTAACGGTATACCTTAAAAACAGCCACGCCGCCAGATAATTTAGATAATCGTTCTTGCGCTTTCTCCTTATCAAACAATGCATCGCTCGTCTTAATGGCAGTTCTTAGCTGTAGAGCCATAGAAATGGATCAAATAACATAACATCTGGATTATAGGAACAGAAAAGATTGATATGATGTTACAATTCATTATTCAATCACCTCTTCACATCTTTCCTCAATCGACTTTTTATCTCCAGCCCCGTGTAGAATTACAGTATCATCAACAGATATTGTAACCTGGATAAAATAAAACAGAGATTAGTTAGAACAGAACTAGGCATACACAGATGGCAGATATAGTAATACTAAACTATATAAACCTTTTTCGCAGATCCAAGCATGTCAATCTCAACTTTATCTAGACTTGTCCCATGTTCTCCACTAATCACCTCCCCTCCAGTGAGAATAGCAAGATCTTCGAGATTTGCTCTTCTGTTATCCCCAAAACCAGGAGCTTTCACAGCACAAACCTATACATGGATATATTACAGTTCAATCTTCAGGGTCTAAAGGTCGACAATGTTATTTGAGTTTCAAATTAACCAATTTCCAGAAACAAAGTACTACCTTTAATCCTGCACGATGCTTGTTTATTATGAGCATCGTGAGTAACTCACTTTCCACATCTTCTGAAACTATTAGCAAAGGACGATTTCTCTTTGAGAAGAAATGCCAAAGAAGAAAGCTATCAGTCATAATTTCCAAAACAACCATAACACTTTCCACACAAGTCAACTTCAAACGAAAATCAGTTACCTTCATTGAAATCTCCAAAACCCTCACTAGGGAGTTCGTGTCTGAAATCTTTTTCTCGTGAATAAGTATCAACGGATGATCAAGTTCCTAATTACAGCGAATAGAGCCATTTAAGTATCTAAAAACTTGAAAATCAATGTATTTACTACACTGAGAAAACTCTAATAGATCATAGATGCTTTTCATCAACAAAATAGGGAGTTAGATAAAATACGTACACACTTCTGAGTCTTCGCATCTGTAACAAAATAAGGAGAAATGTAACCACGGTTCAGCTTCATCCCCTCCACCACTTCCAACTCATTATCCAAGGTATTTCCATCCTGCATAATAATCGATGAATACATATTATTAATAACTTAGATAATATAGCAAACTCCACATGAAGATTTACTCACAGCCACAGTAATGACTCCTTCT
The DNA here is from genome assembly GCA_027422505.1 of Craterostigma plantagineum. NCBI lineage: Eukaryota > Viridiplantae > Streptophyta > Magnoliopsida > Lamiales > Linderniaceae > Craterostigma > Craterostigma plantagineum. The sequence goes on from JAPQWV010000005.1 coordinate 2,779,251, forward strand.
TTGCCAACTTTCTCCATGGCTCGTGCTAGAAGTTCGCCGATCTTACATTCACCATTTGCAGAGACAGTAGCCACCTATATAATTAAGATACATCAGTTAGCGAAATAGGAATAACCTTTTGCAATGAGCTTCGTGGTGTACATTTGCAACCATATGAAAAAATTCATTCAATAGAACAAAATGATTTGGTTATGTTGAACATCATGGACATTCTTCAAATATTAATACTTGTGTTTTTTTTCATTCAGCACATGAGCTTGAAAGGAGGGAATTCATTATTTCAACGCTAATCTGTAAACGGTGTCACACTTTTACCTGCATAATCTCTTCAGGTGTACTAATCAAGAGTGCTTTACTCTTTAAATCGGCAATAACAGCGTCAACGGCCATATTTATACCATGCCGTAAGTCCATCACATTAACTCCCCCAGCAACTGACTTGCAACCTTCTTTGAATATTGCCTGAGTAAGAACCGTAGCACACGTTGTACCTACATCAGTAACATATTCAGGTCACACTTGAGGCTTAAAGGCAAGATTTTATAGTGGAGATAGATATAGAACCAACAGAATTACCATCACCAGCAACATCGTTTGTTGCTTTTGCTACTTGCTTTATAAGATTTGCTCCGATATCCTTTCCCTTATCCGAAAAACTGATGCTTTTGGCTACAGTGACACCATCCTTTGTCACCTTCGGAGACTTCCCGACTTTCTCAATAATTACTGTACGACCCTAAACAAATTCCAAGATTGTCCATTTATGAAGCGCATAATGTAAGACTCTTAGACAAATAGGAATGAATATAGGACTCACGAGATAAATCAAATTCATGATCTTTCTTCGTAGATCGTTAAAATTCAATTTCACTTTCTCCAGCAATTCACAAGTTGTGGAAATATTAAAATTAAATACACAAGCACCACAAGATAGGTAACATGCCAAACCTTTGGTCCCATTGTCACTTTTACAGCCTCAGCAAGCTCATCAACTCCAGCAAGCATTGCAGCACGAGCACCAACCCCAAAATTTACATCCTTAGCAACATAATTTCTGGTAGAAATAATTCTGCTACCAACCTTCACGCCAAGGCAGATAAAATCAGACTTAAAAAAGAGCGTTATAAATACCTACAAAACAAGGCAACTAAAAAAGGATGGAGAATTACCGCATTTCTGGAAGCAGAATGCCTGCACAAACAGCATCACACAAAAAAAGAACCATTTCACACTCATTCCCATATAAAAACTGGAGTGTAACTTCATCGAATACGATCGATCAATTATGTTATGGACTTACCTAACTGATGAAGCAATGTAAGCTGCGGCTAGTCTGTACATGGTGGATTGAACGATTGAAACGAGAAATGATTGAATAAGGCGGAGAATTTGGTGAGGGCTGGGAATGCCGTAAACTGAATTGAATTGAATATTAACTAAGAGTGAGTTAAGCTTTCAGGGTTTTTCTAGGGTTCAAGCATTCGCAGTGGTGGCAGTATATATACAGTTGAACTTGAGATAAAAGGGGCTAAATGTAATATCATATAGTTGAAGGGTTTACATAATAAATATCAGTTTGAACTGGTAAATATCAGTAGTTTCAGTTAGGGGAAATTAGACAAAATACCTAACCATTTACCCATTTACCCGGTAGATATCACCGCGTCAAAAGAAAAAGAAAAGGATAAACAAAAAAAATTACTCATTTAGCCTTACAATAATTTCTAGGTTATTTTTTATTTTTATTTTTTAACGAAAAAGAATGAGTTTCCTTTTTAATTCCGATAAAAGTGTCTCCGAAAGCCCTTGCTCAGCTATCGTACGGCGACAACGGACCGATTTGAGGTGTAGCTCTTCAATTTTGTCGATTCCTCCATGTATCTGAGCTTCCATTGTTTCCGTGCTGTTGATTTTCCAGTTACATTTTTAATTGCATGCTAATCTAGCTGGGAAAACGTATATGGCCCTCACTTGCTGGAAAATTCTCTGGTTCTTCAGATTTATATGTTTAGATAGTGTTGCTGGGTGAAATTCTCAATCAGTTTTGGGCGAAACCTTTGTTTCTTGCATCCTCATTTGGTAGAGTACGATCAGGAAATGGAGCTCAGCACTAGAGCAAATTCAAGCATAGAACCAAGGGATGCTATGGAATTCGATACTCACGAAGCAGCTTATGAGTATTACAAAGAGTATGCGAAATCAGCTGGTTTTGGTACTGCCAAATTAAGCAGTCGACGCTCTAGATCGTCAAAAGAATTCATAGACGCGAAATTTTCCTGCATTAGATATGGAAACAAGCAACAATCGGATCACGCTGTTAATCCCAGGCCTTCTCCGAAGATAGGTTGCAAAGCTAGTATGCACGTGAAACGAAGCCCTAATGGGAAATGGTATATCCACAGTTTCGTAAAAGAGCATAACCATGAGCTTTTACCTGATCAAGTCCATTTCTTTAGAAGCCATAGGAATTTGGAGTCTGTTAGTGGTGAGACTAAGGTTAGGAAGAAGAAATCATCGGTTCCCATGTTGAAACAGTATGATGCATATCAGTTTTCGTATCCATATTTGGACGATGTGATGCGAAGTCAAAATGATCGAGGGAGATTTTTGAGTTTAGAAGAAGGTGGTGCACAAGCTGTGCTTGAATTCTGTGTTAGTATGCACGAGGAGAATCCCAAGTTTTTCTATGCTTTGGACTTCAACGAAATGCATAAACTGAGGAATGTCTTTTGGGTCGATGCTAAAGGAGTGGAAGACTATGCCTACTTTGGCGACGTTGTTTCTTTTGATAAAACATATTTTTCGAACAAGTATAAAATCCCTTTGGTTCTTTTTATTGGCGTGACAAACCATGTCCAGCCTACTTTGTTTGGCTGTGGATTAATTGCTGATGAAACGATATACACATTAGGTTGGGTAATGCAATCTTGGTTATTGGCGATGGGGGGTAAGAGTCCCAAAGTGATACTTACCGATCACAACGAGGCTATTAAAACTGCTGCAAATTTGGTTTTTTCGGGCACTTCACATTTTTTTCACCTCTGGAATGTTCTGGAAAGTGTACCTAGAAGACTCGATTATCTCAGGATATGGCATGATGCTCTCATGGAAAAACTGAATAAATGTATTTCCAGGTCTTTGAATGAAGAACAGTTCGAGAAAAGATGGTGGAAATTAGTCAACCAGTTTAACCTCAGGGAAGATCAATGGATTCAATCATTGTACGAAGAAAGAAAGTCTTGGGTCCCTACATTTCTGAAGGACATATCCTTTGCGGGCTTATTTTCGGCTTCAAGATCTGAAAGCTTCAACTCTTTCTTCGACAGATACATACACGCCGAGACTTCCTTGAAAGAATTCTTAGGAAAATACACATCGATACTCGAAGAACAATACGAGGAGGAAGCTAAAGCAAATTTCGACACGTGGCATGAAACGCCCGAGCTGAAGTCTCCATCGCCTTTTGAGAAACAAATGCTGCTTGTTTACACGCACGAAATCTTCAAAAACTTCCAAACGGAAACTCTTGGAGCATCAGCTTGCCACTTGAGAAAAGAAAACGGAGACAACTCCTCTACTCAGTGCTACCTTGTGAAGGATTTAGGGACTAATCAAGAATTTAGGGTGGAGTGGGATGAAGACAAATCAGATATACACTGTTCTTGCCGTATGTTCGAATACAAGGGCTATCTCTGCAGGCATGCCATTGTGGTTCTACAAATGTCAGGAGTTTACAGCATGCCATACAAATACGTACTCCAAAGATGGACTAATGCTGCTAAAAGCAAGATACCTCTCAGCCCAAACTTCGAAGAAGTGCAAGCGAAGATACGACGCTGCAACGATCTCTGTCGAAGAGCCATAATACTGGGTGAAGAGGGCTCATTGTCGCAGCAGAGTTATAACACTGCTTTGGGTTCCATAAACGATGCTCTGAAACAGCTGACAGACGCTAATAAACCCAGCGAATGTGATACGAGGCTCGATACTGCCATTGGCGAGACGCAAACTCACATCAGTAACGTTTCGAAAAGAGGAAACTGTGAGAAAAACACAGCAAGCAGTTCAACCAAAAAGGCTAAGGTCTTTTTTTTTTTCTCTCTCTGTCTCTCCATTTTAACCATTAAAGATAACTCAGTGATTGATTATGTGCGTGAAATGTGTATGAGTACAGCAGCTTCAGGCGGAGCCTGAAATTGCGGGGATTGGGATTCAAGCAGTATATAACACGGTACTCCATATGGTTCATTTTCTTGCTCGTAAAATGGTAATGCCCTTACTTAAGTAGTAGCATCTATCAGTCTCTCTCTCTGTGTGTTAGGATATGTCTGGCGAGCTCGATTACAACCCTTCATTGTTCCCGAGATCTCTGACAACTCTGCTGAAAAGCGGTGACATGCCGAGGAGAAGCATCGAGCTTCTCGGCCAGATGTTAGAGGAATAAAGTTAGCATCTCTCCAAGAACAAAAAATGGACGGACTCTGCTTATTTATATTTGTTGTAAAATGATCATATTGTTTAGGGTGGGTGGCTAACAGATAGTGCTTCGGTTTCTGAAGAAGTGTAAGCTTAAATTTTCCACGGTATCTCTCTACTCTGAAATAAAAATATTGCGGTAAAATAATTAATCATGTATACTCTTTTGTTAAGTGTAAGGGGACTGGCTGTCAATTAATTTGAAATAAAAATAATAATATTAAATTCAAAGAAAATTATTTACTATATTGCATTTATATAGTCGTATTTTTAATAATTATTATTTAATAATTAATAAATGCATTTATATATTATATAGCCAATTTTGCTTTTTTTCATAAAAATGCATATACACAATAAGTTGGGCCCCACACAGACACGCCCAGCACTACTCACACCAATACACGCAAGGTACATACATACAACAGCCCATGCCGATCCTTAATCAAATTAATCAATGGGTTTAACGTAAAAAGCATATATACAAAAGGAAGTCATTAATCAAATATTTACCAGTCATGGAAACATAAACTTTATTATTACATAATCACTAAATGTTAATTAAGCGTCAGTTAGACCGTCCCTATCCTGTCCTATCTATTTATATTAGGGGATATATCTTATATATTTATATATACCGCGGAAATTAATAATTATTTTGCACAATTGACGCACAAAAAGCGCAAAAAGGCAGAAACGGTGGTAACTACAGAGAAATAAAGAAAGAAAAACTAACCGAAGGCTAATACGAACGAACGATGAACGTCGAAAAAGTTCACCCATCGGCGAAGCCACCAACGGCCAACGGCGCCGCAGCGAACGGAGGGACAGCCGTGTTTCCAGCAACCAAAGCACAGCTCTACCAACGCCCGGCGTACCGTCCTCAGCCTGCGCCTCGGCGAAAGCCACACAAGCGCGGCTGCTGCTGTGCCTGCTGTCTCTGGACTATTCTCCTCCTAATTATAATCGTCTTCGTCGCCGCCATCGCCGGAGCAGCGTTCTACGTCCTATACCGACCTCACCGTCCGTCGTTCGCCGTCACCTCCCTCCACCTATCGCAGTTCAACCTCACCGACACGGTTCTGAATTCGGCGTTCAACGTCTCGGTCGCGGCGCGCAACCCTAACTCTAAGATCTCCTTCTTCTACGACGAAGTCTCGGTGCAGATCCTCTCCGACGGCGTCGTAATCGGGGACTGCCGGTTCCCGGCGTTCTCGCAGCCGCCGAAGAACACCACGGTGCTGAAGAGCGCGATTTCAAAGTCAAGCAATCCGACGAACGAAGGAATCGACGTGACGGCGCTGAAATCGAGCGTGAAGCGCAGAAATTTGCCGATCGAGATTCAGTTAGACGCGAAAGCGAAGGTGAAAATCGGGAAAATGAAGACGAAGAAGCTCGGAATCAGAGTTGTGTGCGAAGGAATGAGGATTACAGTGCCAGGCGGCAAAACGTCGAGCACGGCGACGACTTCTTCAAACGTGAAGTGCAAGGCTAATCCAAGGATTAAGATCATAAGATGGAACGTTAATCTCTGAAGTAACAAAACAGCTTTCCAGTCAAGTCCACAGGTGTGCTGCTGATGATTCTTGTTATTATTTATTTTATTTATTTAAAAAACATTTTTCAGCTTCCATTTTATCTAAAAACTGCGTGTTGGATTTGGAAATTCTTTGGGGTGTAAGCTATTATTCTTTTTCCTTTTGTTGTTTTCATATCGAATACAAATGAATTGTATCATTTGAGAGGTGAAATTAATGCGGAGTTGGAATGCCGTGAAATGAAAGCCAGCGTCGGTGGGAAACAAAAAAAGTTGTTTTTTTTTTTGGGTATTTATTATTGGTAGTGGCGACTTGCGTCCCATTCAATTTCAAACATGTTTGGAATGAGACAAACCATCGTTTGGTGCTATTTGTTTTTATATTAAATTGAAAAAAATGGACTGGCTAATGCTATTTTGATTCCTGTCGATTAATTAGACATCGTTTTTCATTATCATGGTACTTTTGTAATTAAAAATCATTTATTAATTATTTGTTTTTTTTTTCTTTCTCGAATTTGATCAAACTATAATCCAATTTTGTGCATGGCATGTGAAGATCCTTCCTTAGTGTATGTAAGAAGTGATGCATGATTGAAAGCCCAGGTGATATTAGCTGCCTACTCGACTTGATTGACAAAATTGGTGGTTGGTGTCGCAAACTTAGTTGGGGACCTCAACTTTGTATGGTTAGATAAATATTACTAGTAATTTTGAATAAAAAAAAATTAACGTGCTGCAGTTCAGTTGCACATCTCTATGTCATGATTTGCAATTCACATTGCAATTTGATCAATCTAAGATTTGATATAAAAGGAGAATTAGCCATAATGAAGCACTAGTTAGTCCATTGCATGACGACTAAGTAAGCATGAGTTGGCCGTTTGTTTCATTTCTTGGAGCAAATTATTGAGAAAAAAGGACATATTGAGGCTGAATCGAATATTACCTTAACTAATAAAAAACACGACCAGCCACCCTCATCCATTTTGTAATTTTAAATATTCTTATCTCTAAAAAAAACATGATGATCGCTAATGTACTACTAGTAAGAAACTCGGAAAGGTTGGCTAACGTAGAGGAAACAATTATATATATGAAATGACTACTACTACTACTAAGGTGTTTCCAGGCGAAAACAAATATGATGGTTTTACGGAGGGAGGAGAAGAAAAACACTGTTTAAACAAACAAAATAATCGCTATTAAACGCAAACCGATGCCCGTCGTTATGAACGGCGAGGGGAAGTGTTTTTTTTCTGAGTGTGTGGTTCATTGTTGGTGATTATGGCCACCACCAGCTTCTGCTAGTTTCCGAAGGAGGTTTGTCACCGTAGGGAGAAATTTAGTGGATAGTGATAAAATTCCAGGTAGCTGCATTCGACGAATTCAATCATATATATCAGATTATATTTCAAAAGTAGCATACTGTTATCGCGTTGGCGTAACACAGCTTACCATCCCATTGCGAAATTCGCCGGCTACGTTCAGTTGCACCCAGAGAGCTCTTATGAGCAGAAACACGACGAAAAAGAAGCCAATGTACAGTGGATTCCTATCAAGAAAAAAAAAAGAACTCGGTGATCAATGATCGTAGGACGAACGCTGTAAGCTAATTACAAGAGAAAATATTAGATAGGTAACCTCAAAAGGGTCATGAATTCGTTAAAGCCAAGAACGAGCAGTGCGACGATCGCCCAAGGAGGTGGCAACCAGCTATTGCCTCTCCTGCTAGCCTCCTGCAAATTTACGGAAAAATGAAAAATCGTGAAGAAATCAGTTACACAAAACATTGTACCTTACGATATTCCGCGCACACGTGTGTGTATTTATAAATATATTATGACCTGAGCAAGAATGGCTTGAGAGACAGTACACTCCGTCTCAGCTCTAAATTGCCTCCACAAACTCTTGCATTGCACCGGCGTTAACAAAGTCTTCGTCGGGGAGACCTATGTATATGCAGCAGAATTTATGCACGGAATTTTAAGTAACTAAAGATATGCTAAGTAAACTATGTGTTGGCTGATCAAATATTGTAGCACACGGTGGGATTACCAATTACCATGGATCATATAGTCCTCCACTTGATAAGAAAAATAGATTTAATGAGTGGACTAAAGCGAACTAACGCAACAAAACCAGAAAATAATGCACTATAGTTTGGAAACCAAGTGCTGTAGAAAAAATTTCACTCGAATATGAAGGCTCTTTGTTTCCGCACTTTTTGAAGGGAAAAGAAAGACGGAGAATTACCCCATCCCAGCTGCTTGAAGCAAGAGGATCCACTGAGATACTCCGACCAGTAGAGCCACCAGACGCTTTCTGATCCAAAAGAGCAAAAGACAGAGTCTTCTCAATATTATCTGCAGCATCATCTAAACGGATAGCAGCCATTATAGCCAGCAGCTTCAGAGACTGAAAGCAAAGAAGAAAACGTAATTATCCACAAGTATAAAATCTGTATTCACATGAGTAATCTAAGCACGCAAAACATACAGCAGCACGAGCATTCCTAGTTATTGTCCGAATGTCTTCTTTCCCTGTCCAGATCCGGGGCATCGAGTCAGCGTCCTGGTTGAACAAAATTGCAAACCTGCATTTGGGATCCAGATTTGAAGTCTGACAGATATAATGAAATCCATTCAAAGGATTTCGAGTTTCTGATGCCAAAGCACATTAGACACCTGTCTTTCATATGTATTATGACCCTTCCAGCTTCTTCTTTCGCCTTTGCTTCGACTATGCCTCTTCCATAGTCCTTTATGTTGGACAGCATCTTCGAGTTGGTCGAATCGTCCAGTTCAAAACCAGCAAGCGCACTTGAGAACCCAGCAATGGCTGCTTGGGTCTCACGAGACAGAAGACTTTTTACTGCTTGCCAGGTATTATCATTAGCTGCGCTTAACAGAGCCTCGACAGGTTCGGATAAAGCCTCGTTCAACTTTTTCTGCTCAATGAAATTTATCGGCTTAGTATTGTGTTGATGGACTAAGCACAAAAAGTGGAACACTGCTGCTGATGCTTAGCGTTTCCATGTTTAAACTCCTTATGCTAATGAGATTGAGACTAGTTATCAGTCAATATTTAACCGTGACAGCATATAAGCTTGACTTCTTAAGAACAGACATATGAAGTCAGGCTAACCAAATGAAGACAAAATTTGGCTCGAGACTGTTTCATACCTCGTACATGGTAGTTAGTTCAGATAGCTTGGCAGAACGCTTTCCATCAATATGTGCATCTATATCTTGCCGTAGTTTATCTCTGACTTTTGATGAATCCCAATTTGCTTGATCGATGTCCGTTCCTAATATCCATACAATGTTTCAAAGAAAAAGATTTATAATAGGCAATAACCATTTAATACAGCTACCAAATATAGAACATCCCTAACAGCTAGACCTATTGCAGGCTTGGTAAGTCCATGTTTAGTAATTGTACCTTCCGAAGCTTCGTCAAATTGAGACAGATAAAACTCAGCACAATCACGTGCAGCCATAGAAAATGCTTTCCCCTCATTCAAGGCAGCATCGAATGCTTCTTTGAATTTTTCTAATGTTCCAGTGCGAATGTGTCCCAACATGAACTGAAATGCTGGTTGCACAAGCTAATGGAACCAAATAAACATAGATATCTATAAGTAAATTAAGCAGTAAAGACATTTCATGAATCTTAAGTCTAGAAATCTATACTTGCAGAAGTTTTTCTTCCAAGTGCTTCCGCTTTGATGACCTGACCCCTTCATCAAAGTATGTTACCTCTGCATCATACCTACATGAAAGGAGAACGAGATAAATACATGATCTGATTAAGTGAGGTTCAGTTATTGCAGAATGGAGGATACTGCAGACAACAATAACCGTGGGAAAACATCTGTCAACTTTATGGTACCATCTTCTTAAAAAAATACAGATCTATGACAATTACCTGCTTTACATATTAAGCCAGAAACAACTTTTAAGTGGTCTAATACAAAAGTTATTGATAAAAATAATCACTTACTCAGATAAGCAACGATCAAGAATAGAAGAGAGCTTCTTCCCAAATCCAGCAACTGGTTGAGACTGTACCTGTTCTTCTAATTGTCGCCACTCCTATACAAGAGGAATATACAATCACAAATTGATACTGTAACAGTAATATGCTTATGCATTTCAACTGTAGTCAATATATGAACCTCGTTTTCAATGAAGGAAGAGAACTTTTCGTTAGAAATCTCCTCACAACGAACAGTGGCAACCATGACCTATAAACAAAAAAGCAATATGCATCCTCCTCTGCACCATTATATATTAAATATGTCTAGCTCAGCTCAAAACCTTGTGAGCAGGAAGGTCAAGATCCTTATTCTCTTTGGTAATCTTCCACATCTGTTCTGCACTAAATGTAAAGGCCGAAGCAGGAACTACACCTCTCCTATCCCCAGCAAGCCCACCAGGTGCAATAGAGTGGTAAAACTTCTGTCTCAAACTTGTCACCTTCAATAAATGTGGAATATGAATCACATGTAAGCTTCACATTGCACCTTCGGTGTAAAATAAAACCACCCCAGAAAGTGTTTATGTGAAGCAAATAGAAACGGAATAAGGTTCTCATAGAACTCATTAGATAAATGTGTTAGAAAATGCCATGCAATGTACTGAACCTGATCTTTGAATTGTTCTTCCTTCTCCTCAAAACTTGAAAGAGCAACGACTTGAACCTGCCATTCAGCATAAGAAAACTCTTGGAAAGTGTTGATTAATCAGACAAGGTAAGATAGAATCTTGAATAAAGCATGAAATCGTACATTAAAGAATTCGCTCAATGGAGTTTCCTTGTGAGCTTCGGGTTTAGGAACGCTGTCCCATATCTTAAAATTCGGGGGAAAAAAATGTGGATTGTTAAAAATAACAACCAAAAATTCTCATAGATGCATTGAATAGCAGCATTTAGCATACCTTCTGAATATCCTCTCTTAAAACAGGTTCCAAGTTTTCCAGAGGTGTCTGCAATAAACTCACAGGATAGTCCAATGGGGCAGGAAACATAAGCTTACAAATTTAAATTCAGTCCGCTAGAACAACAATCGAAAAAATAAGAAGTGCATACCCTAGTTTTATCACGAATCACAAACATCAGAGTCGTCTTCCGTGGGCTAAACAATCTCATCATAACCTGCATATTACATATAATTGAAAGGCACTCAGGAAACTCATATTGGCAAAAAAAAGATATTACCTGAAATACAGTTTTCAGTAGAGGTTTATTTGCAGCCTGTTCACGGCCAATATCATGGCACCACCTGATGTTGAAAGTTCCCAAAGACTAACTTAAACAAAGAGACACTACAAAAGATAACCAATAATAACTTCAGAAAACAAGTATAGAGTAAATTTGATCATCTTACATGTTTATCAGAACTACATCGGATACAGCAAGGGCAAAGAGAGCACTCTGCTTCTCAAATGCAGTGTCGTCCTGAAAAGCACCAAATCATAGCAAAATATTTAAAGCAATCTTTGGATCCATCAGCTTTCATGATATAAAATAAGGATTATTGGACCGTGGTCTATAAGCAAGACTTCGAAAAAATAACAGTAATAGTAACTCAATACAGTGGAAAATTTACTCAACCTCTCCTCGTTCTCGTCCATCAGTACCCTCTAAGTCCATCACAAGAGTGCAAGGTACTATGCCGACAGCATGAGCCAACCATATTCCTTTTGTTGTCTGAGATCTGATGAATAAGATGCTATCAGCGCCTTTTTTTAAAAAAAATCATAACAAAAATACTAAAAGAGTGAGGTCTCAAGGTGCATGCCTTCCTCTCAAAGCATCCATCTCCCTAAAGTTGGTTTTAAACAGATTATTCAACAATGTACTCTTTCCTGTTAAAACAAAGGAAGCCAATTAAGACAAACTTCACAAGTAGTGGTGCAGATCACCAATAAACACTGTCTCAGAAAAAAAAAAAATCAATATAAGAGGTCTAGCATAATGAATCAACAGAGCACTCTACATGATTGCTCGATCAAACAACAATTAATGATAGAAAATTTTTCAAAAATACTTGATCTTTGACATAGATTATATACCACTACTCTGAGGGCCCATAATGGCCACAACTGCGTAGGAAAGCCCGCATTCTGCAAGTTTAACGTCCTTGATAAACTTATCAAGTCCTGAAGCGTTAAAAGTTCCATCCCCCTCAATGAGGTGAGTTGAATAACAATCGTCGCTAATTGCTGGAGAAATAGAAGGAAAATTGCATTAGCACTGATAAACGTGCAAACCCGCCAAAATATATCTACCGCCAAAAAAATCAACGATTGCCTCTACAGACTGAATCGCAGGACAACAACGATTAACGATGTTATCCTTCTCCATACAGCAAATCCAAAGATGAAATCAACGAAGAAAAACATCTAAGAATATCGTAATACGTCAACGTACGCAAGTTTTACGATAGAACACGAGTATACGGACTCTTTCAGGTAATATAATAATCCCAGCGACATAAGACCATAATATACTCATCGAAAGTAGCTCCATTAAAGCTCTCAAAAGAAAAAATGTCAGATTACAGACGACAGCATTGAAACGAATCGATCCCATACCCATGCGTGGAGTTCAATCGACGTCTTTGAAATCGAAAAATCATAAAAAATACAAGAGAGCGCGAGAGGATCTCAGGTGGAGCTCACGAACACGGAGATGCGCAAAAGTAATGCATTTGCCTTCGACGATTATGCCTCGGAAAAGGTTGATGGCGAACACAGCTAGAGAGATGCGACAAATAGGAAGCTTTCACCTATTTTTCCTTTGGTCGACAACTAACAGTCATCTTAATATATATCTGAATCGAGTTCTATTATTAGTGACCCATGGTTTACAAATAAAATTAGTTTAACCTGTGCATAGTAAATATTTAAATCATTTCTACTATTAGTAAGTTATGATTCTATAATTTAAGTACTTGCATCAATCCACAAAGTAAAATAACATGATTGTGCGAGTGTGACTATTTAATATTTATCATTGATTAAAAGTTGCGTCAATTGTCCTTAAACTAGATTTTTCACATGATAATACTACCATGACCATATTTGTCAGAAAATTAGACACTCTTCTTCTTCTTCTTCTTCTTCTTCTTCTTCTTCTTCTTCTTCTTCTTCTTCTTCTTCTTCTTCTTCTTCTTCTATCCATGCATCATCAGAAAAAAAAAACCCAAAAAAACTTGAAATTTTAATATGTAATCCTGGCGAACTTAGAGGTCCCTTCATCAATGATGGCCATCTGCTTTCTCTTTTTGGAAAACTTAACCAAGCCATCATCAAACTTGGCAGCTGTTCGAGCTCGTAATTCCTCTAAACTCTCACCTTCTTTCGCCCGCTCTAAAACCTACAACAAGCGAGTCCGTGTTCACCTCGAATCGATCATGCAAATTCATAACACTTTTGACATTCATTAAAAACATACCAAGTGACGGCCGTAGAGATGCGTATTTGAAAGGGCCTGTATCGCGTTTTTGGCCTCTTGCTTTGTGATATACTCGACAAAAGCAAAACCTCTATGGTTCTTCAAACCCCTAGGTAATCGCAGGCTCTTTATCTGTTAGGTCACAAAGCCCCAGTCACAGTCAGTTTTGAAATGAAGAAGATTCTTTAGGGAATTGAATTGATGGGACAAAGCTACTCTTATTGGAATATATGGCAAGTGTTCCCTCTAATACCTGGCCAAATGGACTAAATAGCTGTCGAAGATCTTTCTTCGTGGCTTCAAAAGCTACGTTCCTCACTATCATTTTTGTTGAACTCTTATCATCTTCTACTTTTTTATGTAAATTTTCATCCTTTTTAGCGTGACAAAGCTGTAATATCAGAGCGTGCCCATCCAAAACAGTTCCCTGAACATGAGGAAACGGAGGCAGTGCAGAAGTAAAATCACAAGTTAGATTAAAACAACTTTTTCCGTGTAAGGAAGGATTGTAAAGTGAGAACACAAACCTGCAGTGCCTTACAGACTTTGACTGCAGTATCAACAGTATCGAACTCAATGAACCCATACCCAGTTGAAACATTCTTCCCATTCTTCAAGTGCTTCATCACCTAAAGATGGTGCACAAAAATCGAAGCACGAATCTATACAAGCTGATATTAAGCTACATCATAAACGATTCAAGAAAGTTTGTCATACCCTGACACTTAGTATCTTTCCCTCTTTGATGTGCTCAATAAAATGCTTTTTCACCGCCTCATCTGTTGTTTTGAAGTTCAGGTTCTTTACATACAACGAGCGCGACTGCAGAAAATCAAAAGAAGGGGAAGCAAATCAAAAGATACAAAACATACCATTAGCTTCAGAGCAACAATTCCACAAATATGAAATGCAGCTTTGTCGAAGGTGCATATTTGCAGCTGAGACTTATTATTATGTTTCTCAAAGAGAAGATTTAGTCAGTAATAACCTCGACTCTATCAGGATCAACATCAGCATCTGGTATCTCTTCAACGTGCTGCTCTAACAAAGCTCTTTTCTCATCATGTTCACGCACAACATTATAATCCCCATTTGCTTCAGTTTGATTGAGTATATTATCAGGTGCCATTTCTAGATACAGCGGCGAATCTCTACAGTAGCAGATGACCATCACAATCAATAAGCATTCATTACCACTAGAAAGATTTAACCAGCACTCTAGCTTTGAGAACTACCATTAGTTAAATTCCACAAGGAAGAAACTTTTCTTCAGAATAAAAACAACATACCTGTAGCGTTTGTATGCTAAGCCCTTGAAAGCAGCACGAGCATCGGCAGGTTCTAAAAAGACAACCTGGGTAAAATGTACAAAATTCATCAAGTGCGTCTTACCATCATATATTTCTAACTACGGAACAATTTATGATATGATGTTACACCATACCAATGCCAGAGTTTTCGTCGGAGGCAATATTATCTTGTCCAAGCTGCCGAATTTCCCAAACATATCTGACAGATCACTTTCAGACGAATTGTACGGTAAATTCTTCACCAATATCACATGATTACTTCTCTTTGAACCATCAGTTATTCCAGCAGCAAACTCCTCTAATGAGGTTATATTGATGCCAGCACTTGAGAGTGCTCTTTTTGTCTCAGCAACAACTTGAGTCTCTCCAAGTGCAATTCTCACAGCAAGATCATTAGATTCTCTGTCAAGCAGGTCACTCTTACTGACACCAAGTTTTCGCGCAACGTTTTCAACAACCTGGAAGTTGAAGAATAGAATAGATAAGAATCTAGCATTTCACCGATTCAAGCAGATTATTGGATTGGTTAACGTAACTTATAAGAAAAGGCCCAAGAAACCCTTTTCTGTAACGGTATTAGGGATGTATGGAAACTTATTAGAAGAATATACACAAAGATTCCATTCCATAAAATAAAATCTTCTTTGTTGGAAGTAATCTCTAGCTTGGGGACTATCCAGGACTATTACAGTATTTTTTCTTATGCTTGCATTCTTATATTAGCTTACGTATCAAGCTCAAAGATGATTTTTTTAGCCAAATAAAAGTAGTTCAGCTTACAGTATCAGGGCGCATGAATAAACTATTCCACGATCTTGTATTTCCACTAGCTTCTGAGGCCTTCTTCTCCTGAAGTTTCCGCTGCTTTAATGTCTGTGAAGAATGTTCTCCAGTACTGTTTTTACTGTCGAACCGCAATACACAACAAATGAAACGTCAAAAGCATAAAAATCAGCCACAAAAGTCAAATCTCTTCATTGAAAAGGAATGACAAAATCATACCCTTGTCGATCAGGAATAATTTTTTGTTTGGCTGGCAAGACATGTAACAACCTTCCCTGAAAAATTGCACTGTCTGCATCTTCTAATGCACTGCAATGAAAACAGGTTATGACAACGTCGACAGCGTATTAACTACAAAGCATTACATAACATTTTTGCTCTGCTCTCATGAAGCCAGGATTTTGACATGTATGTTTTTGGGATAAGTTAAAGTAGGAATATGATATTTTAAATCAGAAAAAGAATTACCTAGCAGCAGATTCCGGAACAGCAAAGAGAACATAAGCAATTCCTTTGGAACGTTTTGTATCTCTATCGACAACAATATGCACCTGAGAGATTGCACCATATCTGCTAAAGTAATTTTCTAGTTCCTCCTCTCTGCACACAATACAAGGTGAACGGAAAAAAAATTACACAACAAAATAGAAGATATATGGTACATGAGAATCATGAAATCAAACAGACACAAATTATAAACTGCAAGAGAAATCCAAGCACAGAGGACAAAAAAAGCAGCCACTAAATAATATGGTACAAGGTCTAAAGGCTCATACGTGGCAGTGTAGGGAAGATTGCGGACAAATAGGCGACCAGTCTCCAAAATCCCACTCTCCGTTTCCGCTGCTGATGATGGATTCATTGAATCCATATCTCCAAGAGGCAAATCCACAGCTATAGTATCAGTATGGTCAGGCTCAGGTTTATCCTTTACTGCGCCAGGGATGGCATCTTTTTCAGACACATCGCTGACATCATCATCGGAATCTGACCAATCTTTTCTAATTTTGCTCTTAAAGTATGCAGTATCCGATACCATTGCACCATCACTTACACCATTTCCATCATCTTTTTCTTCTTCTTCTTCTGATGTGATTTCTCCTTGTTGCTGAATCTTCTCACCATCACTGTCAAAATTCGATTTAATTTCCCCAGCCTTTCGCAATTTACCAAGTGAGGGAGCTGCAACGGTATCATTAGCCCACAACTTTGACCTTCCACGGTGTTCCATTACCTGAAAGAACTCTTGAAGCTGCGGATCCTCAGTAGCATCTCCATCCTTGTTATTAGAACCTTTCTCTTCTTTTGAATTATTTCCTTTCTTACCAGTAAATTTCTTATCTTCTTCTGCGATGACATCATTGTTCTTCGATGAGTATTGACTCCAAGGACGAGGAATATTCGGATCTCCAACTTTTTTAGCAATCTGATGATTCAAATCAAAACATTTCATCGTTGATTAGGATAAAAGCAAAAACCATCATTCATCAGCTTCTTGGTATCTCAACAATATGAAGCTGTAATAGTTAAAAGAAACAGACCTCACATATAATCCTGGAAGTATCCATGAAAGATTTGTTGAAGTACTTTAAGGCTTCATTAGCTTCACTCTCAGTCCTAAATCCCACAAACCCAAACTGCCTGTTTTTCCCATCCCTGAATTTAAAAAAAGAAAAAAAAAAGAAAAGAAAAGAAAATCAACCTTCAATCCATCAACGACAAAGTGAATGTCTCAAAACATATTATATAAGGGAAAAAAATAAAAGACAAGGGCTTACTTTTTGCGCATAACCTTGGCGTCAGTAACTTCTCCCTTCTGTGAGAAAAATTCTCTGAGGCGATCTTCCGTCGCATGTTTCGGGAGATTTTTAACACATATTCGCGACCTTCATTTGGATAAAAATCTTAGTAGCATTAGCAAAACGGCAAAAAGTTTTCGTGCAGAAACTGAAGCTATGAAATTGAGCTTGGAAGACAACAACTTACATTACATGGATAATGGGAGACCCTTATTAACCTGCAATCAAGTGGGAAAAAATGGAAAAAACAAGCAAAGAAGCTCAGTAGCTGCAGTTTCATGATGGATAAGGGAACGCGGTGGGCCTGTAAACGGCCGCCTACTCATTTGTCAATTGGATTATTCTCTCATCAATTCGAATATCAATTATCTCAAAAAAAAAAAGAACAAATTACCAGCAAGAAAGAGTCAGAGGACTATGAAACTGGTTGGCGGCTTTCCGATTGAAGATTGTCGACACCAGAATTACACGAAAATATGCGTACGTATGAGCAACAACGAAAGTGCAGACCTCGACGGCGGGCGACTCTCTTAGAATTGATTAGGCAACACTATTTCGTTAACTGGGCTGGGCCCAACTAAACAACACGGCCCAATCTCGGAAAGTAGATTTCTATATTCTATGCCCCTTCAAATTGTACAATATGAAGAATCCTACAAGAATAAAACCATCTCCAACCGATAAAACCATCTCCAACCGATAAACGCATTCTCAAACTCAAACGCATCTCAAACTCAAAATGCAGTAATTCGTCTCCAAACGATCAACTCATTCTCAAACTCAATAGACTATTTTGTAATATTCACTTCCACACAAATTTTAATACTACTCACGTATTTTACAACTTTATAAATTCGAGATCAAATATTATTTTAGATTTAATCAAAAAAAATTAATAAGGTTAATAATAAAAATGTGGATTTTTTTTTACTAGAGAAGATAAAGCATTCGAAACAAGAATATATAAACATATGCATATTCATCGAGTCAACGTCTTATACTCTTCGTAGAATGTGATGTGATTGTTTGTTCCACAAGGGGAATATTAATCAGTCCAACTCAATACATCAATCAAAGAGCTGTAGTCGACGAGAGCTCTAAATCAACAAGAAAAAGTAAAATAAACTAAAAATTGTTGAGAAAACCGCGCCAATAGATTCGCCTTTGGATAAGGTTTCGAGGGTTTAGTCGTTATCGGGTTGAAAGGCCGACGTGTATACAGAACGACTCGAAAAATAGAGAAGAAAAACGCAGCGAAAAACAGGGGTTTTAACGTGGTTCGACCCAAGAAATGGTCTACGTCCACGGATCAACGCTTCGATTATATTCCGAACACTTTACAGAGATTACAAGTTCTAAGCTTACTCTCTCAACTCACAGTACAAAGATCGAGCTAATTCCTCCTATTTATAGACGAGAAATGACCTAGAAGGTTCCTACTCAGTCATCGAAACGGTTTACAGCAGTTATCAATAAACTGCTACGCGTCACGGCCTCTTACGCGCTTCGTCACGGCCGTGACGCCATCGGGCGCTCACTTTCTTCAGCTTCTGTCGTCATTCACGGCCTCACACATCGTCATTCACGGTCGTGACAACTTCCCGCGTTCAAACGATCTTCATTCGCGCCATTTCGTTGCTTCTGGTACTGTTCACGGGCAAGTGGTGACCCAGTCACGGCCGTGACTGGGTCGGGCAGCAGAACCATCATTCCAGCTGTTACTGTTCACGGCCGTGACCACCTTCGCATGTGGCCGTGAACAGTAGCAGTGAGCGTATTTCGATGCGTTCTTCGCTCGAACTCGTCCCCGATCGATTCCCGTTTGTTCCCATCGATCTTAGCATCACATAGACGAGTTCTTGGGTCACCAAATCCCAACAATCTCCACCTTGAACTAAGAACTCGACTCAACTTCAAGAAGTTCTTCTCTCAACAAGGCAAACAATCGTTCTCGACCCTCGAACTCCACCTCGAACCTCTTTCCTTCGTAGCTCGACCTTTGCCCGCCCCGCCCTCATCGCAGGGCCTTGGAACGCTTCATCAAATAGATTGATAGAACAAGAGGAAGCAAGCCAACGCATGCCTTCCTCATCGAAACAACCGAACTAGGCTCGGTTTGGCCCATCGTTACCTTAGCTCCGTGATCCTCCTTCACGAACCACTTGCAGCTATCGAATGGCTTCCTTTGAGACCCTGCAATCAGCCCTTGGGTCTGTGCTTTCGTGGATGGTTCGCCTTCATCGCTATCGAAGCCTCTCCACCTCAAGCTATCCTCGCTATCACTTTGGGAAAACTCAGATTTTATCCCGCCTTGCCTTGAGTCGTTCTCCACCTCGAGGCAATGCCTCCCTTTGCGCCTTTGATCGTTTCGACGTCCTTTACGTGTTCTTGAAGTTCCCAGCTTTCTTCCATTCAAAGCATGCCCTTCAAGAACGTAAATCCCATTCTTCTTGAACCCTCGCATGACCAATCGCCCTCCTTTGAACATCTTGATGTGCTTTGCCTCAGTTTTCATCATATAACCCGAATCGTCCATCATCCCAACTGAGATTAGGTTTCTCTTCAGCTCGGGAACGTATCTAACACCATCAAGAACCCTTATACCACCTGCATCAAGCTTAAAACGTACCTTACCAGTCCCATGAACCTTGCATGTAACATCATTGCCAAGAACCACCGTTTCGCCTTCGACTTCCTTGTAATCTTCGATCCAAGACTTGTTGCTCGTTATGTGGAACGTGCACCCCGAGTCTAAAACCCACTCCTTGCCCGTCCTTTGCCCACAAGCCGTGAGAATCTCGGCCGACTCATAACCATCTTCGACAACATCCGCCTCATCACAAGATTTAGGGTTTTGCGAAGTGTACCTTGGCCGAGTTGGGCAATACCGTCGAATATGGCCTTCTTCGTGGCAGTGATAACATCTTATGGGACTTCTTGGCTCTCCCTTTTCGTCCTTCTTCGAATTCTTGGCACCCCATTTCGTAGGTTTCGCCCTAACGTGCAGCAACTCCGCCGAGGGATCCACTCGAGCCTCGTTTCGAGTATTTAGTTGCTTCGAAGAGAGCGCAGACAACACATCGTCCAACTTTAGCGCCTCTCGCCCATAGAGCAACGTCTCCTTGAAGGTTTCGTGGCTCTTAGGAAGCGCACAAAGCAGAAGTAGAGCTTTGTCTTCATCCTTCATTGGCTCCTCTTCAACGTTGTCAAGATCAAGGGTTAATTTCTGGAATTGATCAAGTTGCTCTTCAATTGATCTTTCTTCCACCATTTTGAACGAAAACAGAGCTTGCTTTAGGTATAGCCGCCTCGCTAGGGTCTTCGTCATGTAGAGTTCTTCAAGCTTCTTCCACAATTCGTCAGGTTCGTCTCCTTCGAAACTTCCTCAAGACTTGATCGGAAAGGCTCAAGATTAGAGCGCCGTGCGCCTTCGATCGAATCTTCGCCTTTGCATCCGCCATCAAGGTCGTGGGGAGCATCTCCTTCTCCTCTTTCAAGGCTTCCTCTAAGCCTTGTTGAGTCAAGATCGCCTTCATCTTGAGCTTCCACAGCCCAAAATCATTTTCGCGGTGAATTTCTCTATATCGAACCTATTTTGCGCCATCTGAGAATCGCGTCTCGTTCCAACGCTCGCCGCACCACTTGTTGAGAAAACCGCGCCAATAGATTCCCTTTGGATAAGGTTTCGAGGGTTTAGTCGTTATCGGGTTGAAAGGCCGACGTGTATACAGAACGACTCGAAAAATAGAGAAGAAAAACGCAGCGAAAAACAGGGGTTTTAACGTGGTTCGACCCAAGAAATGGTCTACGTCCACGGATCAACGCTTCGATTATATTCCGAACACTTTACAGAGATTACAAGTTCTAAGCTTACTCTCTCAACTCACAGTACAAAGATCGAGCTAATTCCTCCTATTTATAGACGAGAAATGACCTAGAAGGTTCCTACTCAGTCATCGAAACGGTTTACAGCAGTTATCAATAAACTGCTACGCGTCACGGCCTCTTACGCGCTTCGTCACGGCCGTGACGCCATCGGGCGCTCACTTTCTTCAGCTTCTGTCGTCATTCACGGCCTCACACATCGTCATTCACGGTCGTGACAACTTCCCGCGTTCAAACGATCTTCATTCGCGCCATTTCGTTGCTTCTGGTACTGTTCACGGGCAAGTGGTGACCCAGTCACGGCCGTGACTGGGTCGGGCAGCAGAACCATCATTCCAGCTGTTACTGTTCACGGCCGTGACCACCTTCGCATGTGGCCGTGAACAGTAGCAGTGAGCGTATTTCGATGCGTTCTTCGCTCGAACTCGTCCCCGATCGATTCCCGTTTGTTCCCATCGATCTTAGCATCACATAGACGAGTTCTTGGGTCACCAAATCCCAACAATCTCCACCTTGAACTAAGAACTCGACTCAACTTCAAGAAGTTCTTCTCTCAACAAGGCAAACAATCGTTCTCGACCCTCGAACTCCACCTCGAACCTTCTTTCCTTCGTAGCTCGACCTTTGCCCGCCCCGCCCTCATCGCAGGGCCTTGGAACGCTTCATCAAATAGATTGATAGAACAAGAGGAAGCAAGCCAACGCATGCCTTCCTCATCGAAACAACCGAACTAGGCTCGGTTTGGCCCATCGTTACCTTAGCTCCGTGATCCTCCTTCACGAACCACTTGCAGCTATCGAATGGCTTCCTTTGAGACCCTGCAATCAGCCCTTGGGTCTGTGCTTTCGTGGATGGTTCGCCTTCATCGCTATCGAAGCCTCTCCACCTCAAGCTATCCTCGCTATCACTTTGGGAAAACTCAGATTTTATCCCGCCTTGCCTTGAGTCGTTCTCCACCTCGAGGCAATGCCTCCCTTTGCGCCTTTGATCGTTTCGACGTCCTTTACGTGTTCTTGAAGTTCCCAGCTTTCTTCCATTCAAAGCATGCCCTTCAAGAACGTAAATCCCATTCTTCTTGAACCCTCGCATGACCAATCGCCCTCCTTTGAACATCTTGATGTGCTTTGCCTCAGTTTTCATCATATAACCCGAATCGTCCATCATCCCAACTGAGATTAGGTTTCTCTTCAGCTCGGGAACGTATCTAACACCATCAAGAACCCTTATACCACCTGCATCAAGCTTAAAACGTACCTTACCAGTCCCATGAACCTTGCATGTAACATCATTGCCAAGAACCACCGTTTCGCCTTCGACTTCCTTGTAATCTTCGATCCAAGACTTGTTGCTCGTTATGTGGAACGTGCACCCCGAGTCTAAAACCCACTCCTTGCCCGTCCTTTGCCCACAAGCCGTGAGAATCTCGGCCGACTCATAACCATCTTCGACAACATCCGCCTCATCACAAGATTTAGGGTTTTGCGAAGTGTACCTTGGCCGAGTTGGGCAATACCGTCGAATATGGCCTTCTTCGTGGCAGTGATAACATCTTATGGGACTTCTTGGCTCTCCCTTTTCGTCCTTCTTCGAATTCTTGGCACCCCATTTCGTAGGTTTCGCCCTAACGTGCAGCAACTCCGCCGAGGGATCCACTCGAGCCTCGTTTCGAGTATTTAGTTGCTTCGAAGAGAGCGCAGACAACACATCGTCCAACTTTAGCGCCTCTCGCCCATAGAGCAACGTCTCCTTGAAGGTTTCGTGGCTCTTAGGAAGCGCACAAAGCAGAAGTAGAGCTTTGTCTTCATCCTTCATTGGCTCCTCTTCAACGTTGTCAAGATCAAGGGTTAATTTCTGGAATTGATCAAGTTGCTCTTCAATTGATCTTTCTTCCACCATTTTGAACGAAAACAGAGCTTGCTTTAGGTATAGCCGCCTCGCTAGGGTCTTCGTCATGTAGAGTTCTTCAAGCTTCTTCCACAATTCGTCAGGTTTCGTCTCCTTCGAAACCTTCCTCAAGACTTGATCGGAAAGGCTCAAGATTAGAGCGCCGTGCGCCTTCGATCGAATCTTCGCCTTTGCATCCGCCATCAAGGTCGTGGGGAGCATCTCCTTCTCCTCTTTCAAGGCTTCCTCTAAGCCTTGTTGAGTCAAGATCGCCTTCATCTTGAGCTTCCACAGCCCAAAATCATTTTCGCCGGTGAATTTCTCTATATCGAACCTATTTTGCGCCATCTGAGAATCGCGTCTCGTTCCAACGCCTCGCCGCACCACTTGTTGAGAAAACCGCGCCAATAGATTCGCCTTTGGATAAGGTTTCGAGGGTTTAGTCGTTATCGGGTTGAAAGGCCGACGTGTATACAGAACGACTCGAAAAATAGAGAAGAAAAAACGCAGCGAAAAACAGGGGTTTTAACGTGGTTCGACCCAAGAAATGGTCTACGTCCACGGATCAACGCTTCGATTATATTCCGAACACTTTACAGAGATTACAAGTTCTAAGCTTACTCTCTCAACTCACAGTACAAAGATCGAGCTAATTCCTCCTATTTATAGACGAGAAATGACCTAGAAGGTTCCTACTCAGTCATCGAAACGGTTTACAGCAGTTATCAATAAACTGCTACGCGTCACGGCCTCTTACGCGCTTCGTCACGGCCGTGACGCCATCGGGCGCTCACTTTCTTCAGCTTCTGTCGTCATTCACGGCCTCACACATCGTCATTCACGGTCGTGACAACTTCCCGCGTTCAAACGATCTTCATTCGCGCCATTTCGTTGCTTCTGGTACTGTTCACGGGCAAGTGGTGACCCAGTCACGGCCGTGACTGGGTCGGGCAGCAGAACCATCATTCCAGCTGTTACTGTTCACGGCCGTGACCACCTTCGCATGTGGCCGTGAACAGTAGCAGTGAGCGTATTTCGATGCGTTCTTCGCTCGAACTCGTCCCCGATCGATTCCCGTTTGTTCCCATCGATCTTAGCATCACATAGACGAGTTCTTGGGTCACCAAATCCCAACAAAAATAATTAAAAATTCAGCACAGTTTACAGCACAAAAAAAGGGAAATCCCTCGCAGTCTGCAGTTCACCATACACAAGCCCCAACTACTCAATAACCTCACTAAAATTTATCTAACTTCTGACAGCTTTTGTAACCTTTTTTCTGACAGCTCAAATTATCAATCGTCCTTCATTTGTCTTCATCAGCTTTTTCGGACAAGTATATACGAGAGAAGGGAAAAGTAGGGACTTCATTGCAAACTAAAAAATGCACCGCATGCTATCCGTCTCAAACGCAAAGTTGCGTCAAAACGAGGAGAGAGGATATGAAACGCATTTTGAGTTGAGTTTTGGTGTTCGGTTGGAGTAAATTTACCACAAATTTTGCGTTTTGGTGTTCGGTTGGAGATGCTCTACGAGGAAGAAGAAGAAGAAGGAAAAGAGGAAGAGGAGGAAGAGGAAGAGTACAACGATTCTCGATTAGTTCATGCGGATTTTGAAACGCGTAAGAAGAAGACAAGCATAATATAAAAGAAGAAAAAGAAGAAATTGGAATCTAAGAAGAAGAAAATAGAAATATGGGACGAATATATATTGGTTTTACGGTAATCATAGTCAGATTTGTTCAATTCAAGTAATCGAGCTTGCGTTGTCGGAAATAAAATCGAAATTTTGGGTTTGCTCGAAATTGGAGCTTTGCTTGAAATCAATGCAGCCCAAATCGAAAATGCATGTTCACTTGAAATCTAACGTTTTTCCTTTCATTCAGCACTTTTTTGTGGCTTTAGTGATGCTCTATTCGGTTATTACTATCGGTTTTACATATTTGTTATGCCGTACTAATTTATGTATATTGTGCACCAACTTACTTACTGTTCTGGTACCTTTTCGCTTTTTTATGACGTACCAATATATGGTCTGTATTTAATTATATATCGTAGCATTTATGACTAAAAACAATTATGGTTTCATCAACATGTCAGCTTAGTGTGGATTGTCAGAATAATGATGTGCAAAGACTATGGTTTGCTTCGGACCATACGTTTCGGCTCATTCCAAGATCATACAACTTACAATATTCATTCAACTGAGATGTATTTGGTATGAAATAGTATTTTGTGTTGGTGTAATTTGGTGGATGTATTGACACAATGTTATGGCACAACTGATATTTGTCATGACTAGAATTTTTTTGTACTGTAACAATGTGAAAAAGTATGACAACCGTGGATACAAGGTACGAGAACCGTGTATACAAGGTACACCAAGCACTTGTCAGATGATACGCTAAACGCATTTAAATGGTACATCATATTAACAGCAGTAAAAAAACAAGGGTAAATTAAAGATCAGGCCCTACTAAGATGTATAACTTTGTGTTCAGGCCCCATTTGAGTTTGATTTAGGATAAAGGACCTACTTTTTGAAAAATTCAGTGGAAACTACCTAAAGACTGCGAAAAGACATAATTATCCCTGACATATGCGAAATTTACCACAGAATACCCAAATGATCCGATTATAGTTGTCGAAATAATTATAACAGTTTTAGGCTGAAATGAACCACTTCCATTCATTTGGATAACAAATGTCTGTATTGAGTACAATATCGCATATATTTTAGTAACAACTTTATCAATTATAATACCAATACTAATAAAACGAATGAATTAGAGAAAAATACATAAATGATGTGATAAGACATATTTAACACTACATATGCCAAATCAACGAAAAATACTTGAATAATACGATAACAAGTTTCGAAAAAATAATAACAGTTTCGCATCGATCTCTCCCAACAAGCGACGCATCGATCGAAATGAGATTTCACGTTCAAACCCGAATAGATCTCCACGATTGTGATGATATGTAACAACCCGTCCCATACCGGGTGTCACTGTAGCATCCGTCCCTACCGGGACCTGTGGGGTTGGGCCCACCACACTCCGATTGATAGTCTGGTCCCACTGTACCACCATTTAACCTTTCAGCGTGCTTCGTCCTCGCTCACACGCACCCTGGGCAAACTTCCCAGGGGGTCACCCATCCTAAGATTACTTCAAGTCAAGCACGCTTAACTTCGAAGTTCTTTCGGATGGACTCCCGAAAAGGTAGGTCGACCTTGGTGATATGAGTAGTACTATCAATTCTATTATACGATTCTTAGCCTGACACGCCCATACATTGTCAGTCTCAGGATCCCCTCTCATTCGGGTGTCGGATCGGTTCGTTCATGTACCCCTTCGCCTAGAAACCTGCCAGGAGCCGCTCCTTGTCCGTGCACCCTGGCACCGGCGATCACTCCCCGCCCTCTTTGGCCCCGGGCGTCACATGCCCACCAGCTTCCGCCTGGTTCGTCCCCGAACCAGCACCGTACTGCGAGAGGTTTTGCTCTGATACCACCTGTAACAACCCGTCCCATACCGGGTGTCACTGTAGCATCCGTCCCTACCGGGACCTGTGGGGTTGGGCCCACCACACTCCGATTGATAGTCTGGTCCCACTGTACCACCATTTAACCTTTCAGCGTGCTTCGTCCTCGCTCACACGCACCCTGGGCAAACTTCCCAGGGGGTCACCCATCCTAAGATTACTTCAAGTCAAGCACGCTTAACTTCGAAGTTCTTTCGGATGGACTCCCGAAAAGGTAGGTCGACCTTGGTGATATGAGTAGTACTATCAATTCTATTATACGATTCTTAGCCTGACACGCCCATACATTGTCAGTCTCAGGATCCCCTCTCATTCGGGTGTCGGATCGGTTCG
Organism: Craterostigma plantagineum; assembly: GCA_027422505.1. Taxonomy (NCBI): domain Eukaryota; kingdom Viridiplantae; phylum Streptophyta; class Magnoliopsida; order Lamiales; family Linderniaceae; genus Craterostigma; species Craterostigma plantagineum. Next base: position 2,806,273 of record JAPQWV010000005.1, read on the forward strand.
TTCATGTACCCCTTCGCCTAGAAACCTGCCAGGAGCCGCTCCTTGTCCGTGCACCCTGGCACCGGCGATCACTCCCCGCCCTCTTTGGCCCCGGGCGTCACATGATATAAGGTGAAACTATCGTTAATTTGATCATAAGTGTTGATAAGTTTCGGATATTAGTGACGTTAATTGTGAGAAAATAAATTTGCCCGTATAGCAGAAAATACCACGTTTCGTTTAGTAAATAACAAATGATGTTGCAAAAGTAACACATCATTCAAAAACAATACCGCTTCCTGCAATAACACATTCCTTACACTCATTCGGTCGAAAGAAGAAATTCACGTTCGAAATTCGATCCAATCTCGACGTTACTAACAGCACAAAGTTGTATCGGCTTCAATTTTTAATGGGTCTTCATACTCGAAGAGAATTTTCGAAGTTCATAAAGCACGAAAGCTTCAAACACAATTCGGAAATTTCGTTTAATAACGTGAAATCTCGACTTTAATGACCGGATAATGTAAATTCGACACAATTTCATCATGAGCCTTAGTTATCGATAATAATTATTGATGTTAATCATGGAATAACGAAGAATTTTGATGAGATCTAAGAGGATGTTTGCTAATTAAAATGGTTACACTCCATGCGTTCTGGGTAACAATTCCTGGAAAAATAATACCATATATCTTGACGCTTATAACAAATATTTCCGCAAAACGAACATATAAGTAGAAATAATAACGACCCGTCACCCGTAAATAACACATGTAATACCCAAGTAAATGCAAAGATGAATAGATCATAACGTGATAACAATGCGAACCTAGCTGAATGACGCGATAACAAGTTTCGAAACAAAAATAACACTTTTAAGCTAAAAGGAAACATTTTCTTTCAGTTTAATAACAAAAGTCTTGTACTTAGTTCTAAAATTTGTATATTTAGTACATGTGTGTCATCTATAATAACAGAACCAACACAACGAATGACAAATTTTCCAGTTGCGATAAGACATTTAACCCTTGCCAAAGCGACGAAAAATAACAATTTAGTACAAGAATTCATGTTTTAAGCTGAAAAAAAATACCTTTAATAAGCTGAAAAATTCATGTTTCAAATTCGACCCAATCTCGACGTTACTAACAACAAACGTTGTATTGGCTTCGATTTTCATGGGTCTTCATAATCAAAGAGAATTTTCGAGATTCATAAAGCACGAATGCTCCAAACATACGTTTAATATGGTGAAATCTCGACTTAATGACCGAATAATGTAAAGTCGACACAATTTTATCATGGGCCCCAGTTATCGACGACAATTATTGATGTTAATCATGGAATAATGAAGAATTTTGATGAGATCTAAGTGGTAAACGTTTGCTTATTAAAATGGTCACTGAATAACACTTCATGCTTTCTGGATAACAATTCGTGGAACAATAATACATTATGTAACAATTCACGCAATTTGGATAACACATCGATAAGAACATTCTAGGAGTTTCTAGAATGTCAGAGATATTAACAGTACAATAACACATTGCCTGCAAATAATACCACATATCTGATAAAAAATAACAATATAGACCAACCATATAACACATTTGTAGCTATAAGTACCACAATATAGTTAATCAATGCCACATTACTATTTCGATTAATTTCGTTCATAAATTCATTTCGTTCGGATGTATAAGATTGACATTCATGAAAATAGATGATATGATGAAGCTAAATCACAAAATTTCATTAAAAGACACGTTTTGCGAAAGTTGGTATCAATATGTGAAAAGTTGAGATAAAAAATCATACAAACATATATCTCTTCCTTCACAACATACTAGTATCTCATTTAATGAGACATAATCGTTATGAATTCCAACACAAACGTGTTCAAAGTTCAAAATTAAACCACAAATATCATTTTATATGTCGTAAATCTGTATTTGATACATTTTCGAAGTTATTTGTTAAGGAATATTAGCAGGATGATTCGTTAACGTCACCAGTACCAGATTGCCCGCACGTAATACTACATGTTTGCTATAAATAACAATGTGAACCTACCGAATAACGTGTTTACACATAATGATACCACATAACAGGTTTCCAGTACCACATTACTAATCCGATTATTTCGTTCATAAAAGCACATTGTTCGAGATTTACAAGATTAACATCTTGTAAATGTATGATTTGATGCATTTATCACACCAAATTCCTATAAAAGCTACATTGTTTGATTGAGGTGGATGATAGTGGATGTTCGAGGTCAATAGTTATTCAAAACATAAACTATTACTTTGTTAATTGAAACATCACATATGAATTTCAGCACGAATGCCATCAAATTCAAAATTAAACCACAAATATCAGTTTATATGTCGTAAATCTTCAAACCTTAAGGGTAACCCTAAACCATTAAACCTAATCTCCATAAACACATAACCCTAAACCTTGATGCGACAACTACAGCAATTGGTAACACATAAGCAACTTTAAGTAACATATTTAACTAAATGGATAACAGTTAAATAGTTATTAGTAACACATTTGCACTGATTTAGCAATCCCGCTAAAATTTTAATCGTTGCATAAATCCCGCCCAATAACCCAACCAATCCACAAATTCCGCCCAAAATTTAGCAAGTACAGTAAATCCATCCAAATCCAGCCAAAACTAATATCCCGCCCAATTAACCCAATCAATCCACAAATCCCGCCCAAAATTTAGCAAGTATAGTACCACTTCATGGCAATATAATAATATTTATTATTTAGTGACAAATCATGTACTTTTAGTAACAGTTCCGATAACAACAAGTAACGCTTTGGTTTTATGTAGTAACAGTTTCAATGTCAAAAAATATCGAAACATGCCTTCTAAAAGAACTTAGTTCGTAATATAACATTTCAGATAATACACCATCAATACTTACGGAAATCAAAATTAGGTCATAATATACCAATTAATCGACGAAGAAGTCGATTACGAGTTACCCCTCGTATCATGACCCACTTTGTTCATGAACCCATATGTTGGACAAAAATACCAAATATATACTTCCGAGAAACAAAATAAAGTCGTACAATACCATATAATGAGATAAAAATATAATATGTGAGAAATAAAATAACGTTTTTGTAAAGTTTTGTAACATTAAGACAAATCGTAGTGACAATAATGCATGAAATAGTAACATGTGCTCCTGATGAATCAATGACTGCGATACGACTTGCTTTCACACAGCGTAAGTTTAGAATTGATGAGGTAACGATTGTTTCAAAATTCACAGAGCCTATGAAACGCCCAAACTATGGGTATCTCGAATACGCACAGATTAGCTGCAATTGTTGCCAAAATCTAGTTCGATTTGGCCACATTTTTCTCAAATTTCAACCCATATAAAAATTCATTACAATTCTTACATCGTTCTTCATCAATACTAGAAAAAAACATACGTGACACGTCGAAATTGATTGGTTGATGGGGCAGTCGATTGTGCTCGATTCATTGTGAAAAATGGATTTCGATTATCCGGAGAACTAAATATAAATCTGTTAAAAACATTTTACTATCGATAAATAACACATTATCAGTTTAAAGTAGCACTTATAAGTTTTACAATAACAACGCGTCATATATCTGTAACATACAACTGGCGTCGAATACCACTTTACTATAAATCTGTTAAAAACATTTTACTATCGATAAATAACACATTATTAGTTTAAAGTAACACTTATAAGTTTTACAATAACAACGCGTCATATATCTGTAACATACAACTGGCGACGAATACCACTTTACTGAACGATTTCTTAAGGGTATTTTAGTCAAAGCATAGTTTGGGTCTTTACCTTTAAATTTTTCAAAAAACAGGTCCTTTAAACTAAAGAAATTACTGACAGGGTCTGATCACTAAGTTTAAACTTTTCTAGGGCCTGAAACGTAATTGTCCCAAAAAACAAAGAAACATACAAAAAGTCATCTCTTGTCAGGAATAAACCTAACTTGTCTGAATTACTTTGATATCTGACATAAACATGAAAAATAACTATATCTGGAATGTCAGTTAAAGAATCTGAAACAAATTCTACTATAAAAAACTGTATAATGTCGGCTAATATCCTTTTTAATTTTGATAGGGGGTTGGTCTCTTAAAATTTATTATAATAAAGGAATTAATCCACTACATTATCAATTTATTTGATTTATTCGATTTGAGACTTGAGTTTGACATTCATCAATAAGTTTCATGTCTTTCTTACATACTATGAGTGGAGAGGTTTCACACTCACTTCTCTGACCCTTAGACGACGTAGGACATCAATAATAGTAACAATACTACTTTCTTTGTACATATCACATACTACTTTTCCTCCCTTACCCAAAAAAAAATATCGAATCGAGGCGACGCGTTGCACTGATATTTACAACTTTCGCCGCCCCGAAAACCAAAGCCGACGAAAAAAATTCGATAAAAAAAAAATGAGATTTTAAACTCGATTCTTCCTCGCCAACTTTCCCAGAAGCTCAACTGCATACCGCTTCGACGGATACTTTCTTCATAACGTTTGGACACGGATCTCCTCCGAAAATCTCTGGCGTAACGGGGACGGCACAAGACTGTTGCCCTACGCAGTACTGAAAAAAAAATAAAAATTCAGACATAAAGTCGATATTTACAACATCGATCTCAACGAACGAATTAGTTCATCATACCCTTTCGAAGACGTCGTAAGAGTGAAAAGCATGGCAGCTTCCCTGCACGAAATTACCGCAACACCCCTCGGGAGTGCCGAAGCTTGCGAATTTTATGGAAGAGATTTTCTGACCGTCGGCGCACGAGAGGTGGGCCTTGGGCCTCAGAGGCTTGTCGACGACTTTGCCTGAGGTTTTCAGTTGGTAGTTTACTAAGGTGGGCTGCCATTCGAAGATATCGGCGCAAACGCTCGATACTTCCCTCTTCACTAGGGTGACGCCGTATGGATTCCCGCCCCATTCTTCGAAGACGACGAGGAGGTTTCCCGTGGGGTAGAGCCAAGAGCGAGGGACGTGGTACCTATGGCAATAAAAATATATGAAATTTATTTTGTAAAAAAAATGATACAGTCCCTTAAAGCTTAAACTTTTAGGCGAAGTGGACATTTATCATGGTAACATAAAAGGTTAGGTAAGAAAAAATCAGGCTAGACGCGAGGGGGCATGCTGGAACTAAAAAATATATAAAATTTAAAAATGATGCACGCCCATCAAAAGATTAATCTCTTAACTAGATTGGAAATTAAGTATGGTATTAGAGACTAAGCATAGAGGTATCGGGTAACGAATCACCAGGACTACCCCTTAAGTGAAAATTCCACGTCTAAGGTTAGAAATATAAAATTATAAAATTATAAAATAATAATACCTAAGCTACTTACTTAGGTTTCGGATCGTCTGTGCCACAACAGTGTTCCACCATTGTGTTCCACCAACCATTCCCCGACAAGTGTTAAACTCAGTTGACCAACTGTACACTTGTCGCAATTTGGTTGGTGGAATACCAGATTGGAACACCAATCTGGAACAGAGGATTCAATCTAACTTACTTACTCTCTTCAAGCTTAAGCTTTTAGGTTAAGTGGACATTGAGCAACATATAATATGATCTTAAAACCGACTTGAGGTTGATATACGAGTTTCGAGTTTTTATTACATACCATCTCTGAGAAGCTTCGCCGCAGTTGCTAAGGCACTTCTTCTCGTCGAAGGAACCGGCGTAATTACACGGAGCGCATCCGCCCGACGCCTTGTACTGATTCCAATAACGTCCTATGTTTTGACCGTTGATCCACACCTGCCCTTTGCTCATCGTGTTCATGTCTAGCGCTAAAGGTTCGTCCCCACCCGGGGCATTAAACGTTGTCTGGAAATTACATAGAAAAAGACGAACACTGTAAGAATCTCAACACCCAAAAAAAAATCGAAAAAAAAAACATTTTTTTTACCTTGTACCACGTCAATGGTTGCCTCTCAGTGACGTAAGAGCCTTCGACCCATTCCACTGAGGACGAGCCGCTGAGCGAGTGAAGGCTCAGAGATTCTCCTTTGAGGCCGACTTTGTACGACCATTTTTGCCACGTCAGATCTTTCTTCCCTTCGTTGAGGCCCGAGAGAGAAACTGGGCCGAGAATGCCGGCGTTCCAAGTTTCGAAACGTGGGCCCACATTCTTCGAAGAATAATGTAATAACATATGACTCAGCATCACAAAACAAGGGAAAAATGAAATATATAAATATATATATATATAATATATATATAAATATATATAGTACGTACGGGTAAACCAACAGCTATGCTGAGCAGAGAGATTTGGTTAATCCCAGCACTAAGAATCACCGAGTCGCTAAACGTTAGCCTGGGATTTTCGAGACTCCCATAGGATGTTCCTACAATTATTAGATCAAAATGAATAAATAAACTTTCTTTCAATCACATAAAAACGTTTTAAGTTTCGAGAAATCGAATGAAACCTGAAAGTTGGCCGTTAATGAAAACATGCAGCGCATGGCCAGCCGACATTACGGTGAGTACGGGCCATTTCCCGCCTCGAAGAAACCCTTCGCTCGAATCCATCTTCACTCTGAACATAGTAGAAAGCGGTTAAACAAAAAAGCGTCGAAATTAGTACATAAAAGGGCTTATCTTTAAAAGCGATTTTCTTACTCTGTTGTATACCAAAGGTAGTCGGAGTTATCTCTAGTAGTATTTATCTGCTCGACTAAACCAACCGTCGAGAAAGAGTCCTCTTCGTAAGAAGCCGCCTCTTCGTTGTAAGATTGCCAGGTAAATCCATCGCGGACGGGCGTCATCTTCATCTGCGCACTTTGAGCGCCGATCTGTTAAAAGCATAATAGGGTTTTTTCCAACGACGAATTTCCAAAAAGATTAAAAAAGGAAGTGTTTTCTTGATTAGTTGTTCTTACACGGGCGGTGTTATAAACGGTGTTTCTGCAGTCGGGGAGGATACTGATAGACCATGGAGGCAAGTTGTAGTGCATATTCCCAAATGAGACCTTTGCGAAGGAGTGCTGATCGTAGTTTCCGAGGAAAGCAGAGCAAGCGCCAGATTTCGATTTGAACACATGGGCCTGTTTGGGAAACATCGTAAGTAATTGCAGTTGTAAGAAAAAAGGAAAAATATTCGTTCTTTAATCTCATACGAGGAAAATCGAACGATTCGTAAACTAAAAAAAAAAAGACAAAACCTCTTGGTAGTGTCCAAGCGTTATAACAGATGGATCGGAGGATACTAAAGCTGGCTCGCAGAGTTTGATTGCTCTGTGTAAATCTTTGAGATGACCCCATTTAGGTTGCCTCAGTAATCCTACATGGGAATGTAAGAAAATCAAGGATCATGGATCGATTCAAGAACGAGTTTCTGATATGCGATTATATAATAAGAGACTCTTCGAAAAAACTCAGCATCATATCGATATTGACAAGAGCTTCCTAATCCTACATATACAGATTTGCCACCAACCACCTTTGCTTTTAAAGATTTTTTTCTCTTGCATGGAATTGGATATCGTGTTTTTTATGGTAAAAGCAAGAAAATGATGACGCTATATTATTCGGGATTTCAAGAAATCGATGAATACCATATTCATCAAGAGGAGCATCGTAGTCGTAGCTAGTCGCGATGAACGGTCCGCCAGCAGTTCGACCGAAGTTCGTTCCTCCGTGATACTGAAAATAAAAATAAAAAATCAAAGCTTGTATAAGATCAATCAAACACTAAATTCTTGCAAAAACAGTTTAATTTACCATGTAATAGTTGATGAAAGAGCCACCCTTTTGAATAAACTTAGCCACTGAAAATGCCAAATCTTCGGCGGGTCGGTAAGGAACAGGACCGCCAAACTCAGTAAACCTGTAAAAATTTCAAATGTTTTGTGAGATACTTTTGCTCAAAACATAGTAATTTGTCGAATGAAACTATTCGCAATATACTGAAAAAGATAAGCAGAAATACTTACCAGCCAGTCCATGCTTCTGTCCACATCTTAGGCTTATAACCTTTATTTGGAGAGAAATAATCACAGTAGAAGCCATTGCAAGTATTAATCTGTGCATAAATACAACATAAGTAACTAAAAGGTTTCATGCAGGAAAAGACCAAAAAAAAAGAAAAATATGAACTCACAATTGGATCAGGGGCGTCGTCTTGCTTGCACATAATCCATGGAACGCCAGTGCCAAGATCAACGGCCATCTTAGCCGCCCATTCTGTATAGGCTCGGCCGGGCTCGCCGAGCTCATATTCCATTGGCCCATATTCGTTCTCAATCTGATATTATTACACGCAGAGAATAAGACAAAAGTTGAATGCATTACAGAGTAGATGATGATGCTGAGAAGAAATTTGCTCTTTACCTGAGAAAGTATGATAGGACCGCCTTGAGTTTCATACAGTCTTTCGGCCTTCATCATGTTCACAATCTTGGTAGTGAATCTTTGCATTGCATCCTTCGTACAGTGAATTCAGAGACTTAAGTTTAATGTAAGTTAAAATGCTCTGGAGAAGGGGAAAGAAAAAAGGGACCATTTAGGCTAACCTTAAAAGGGCCATTGTCTGTCCTGAAACTAATGCCTGGAACATACTTGAGCCAAACTGGAAAACCACTGAAAAAAGATGTAAGATTCTTCAGCAATCTGAGAACTAAATCTGAGTAAAACATACTCAAACAGAGCTTATTACGCTTCATTATTATTACCCAAAATTCCATTCAGCACAAGCATATGGACCTATGCGAAGATTAACATATAAGCCTGCTTGTTGCACCGACTTCACAAACTTCACCAAATCATATCTCTCTTCAAAATAATACTGCAGAAAGATAATGAAACCTCAGATGATAGGAACAAGAAAGAAAATCCCATGAGAGAAATTTGAAATAAAATACATACAAAATGCTACTACCTTCCCAGGTTCAGGTTCATGGCCATTCCAAAAAACATAAGTCTGAATCACATCTAAGCCACCTTCTTTTGCCTTCTGAATAAGATCTGGCCACATCTACAATGTAAAAAAAAAGCATCACAAAGATGATAAACGACGCCGTTTACTTGCAGGGGAAAAGAACGAATCGCTGCACGTGAGTAGAATTATTACCTCAGGCGTGCTTCTGGGATAGTGAATGGATCCAGAAATAAGGATCTTTCTCTGCCCATTTACAATTATGGCCTTAGAATCGTATGAAACAGAAGCTTCACCGCCCAAAATCCACGAGCTGAAGAAGCAAATCGACAGCAGAAACGCATTGCACATTGCAGTTCTTTCTAGCCCCATAATGCAGCTTCCTAGATCAAGAATGCAGCTTTGCAAGGCAACAAAACGAACCCTATTTTTTGTTTTCTTTTTCGGGTTATCGTTCTGTATGTATTTGATTCTTACTTTACCTAGCTGACACTTTATGCTATGCTTCTTTTGGGTGGGCTTATCTTACAGAGAGAGAAAAGAGGGCAGAAACAAGATTCAAACTTGAGTGTCAAAAGAGTCAAAGCGAAGTGACGAAAACAGCTGTGTTTGCTTTGCTTAGTCTTGGGTTTTGATCAATGTTTTCTTTCTTTCTCTTTTTTTATCAACAAAAAATGGGTGCACGTAGTTGAGAGTGTTTATGGTGTGGTCTGCAGCCGCTTTTTAAAGACCAAAAAATGTGGACATCTTCAAAGTGTTGGGTCCCACTTTCATTGTTTATTTCCTCCAATTTTTTTCCTTAGGGCTATTTTTTGTGTTACGTCTATATAAAAATATCCAATTGAATAAAAAATTTACCTATGTCAGAAATTTTTATAGATAGGTACTCGTTTTACTGTTTGTACCAATTTTCTCAGTCTTGTCGTATCTTTTTATGTATGTATTGCGTACCAATTCACGCGTTTATACGGTACCCTATGCGCTTTCTATATGGTACCTTAGTGTGTTATATATGACGTACCATTTTCTCGACGTATTACGTATCAAAATGTCTATAGGGTATCTAAATGTGTTATATGGCGTACATGCGGTGGATCGGGTACCTATGTTAAAAAAATTTATTCTATTACGTATCAAAATGCCTATAGGGTATCTAAATGAGTTATATGGCGTACATGCGGTGGATCGGGTATCTATGTGCAAAAATTATTCTATTAGGTACATACATATAAAAAAACTACTAACCGGGTACTGAATTACAAGTTTTTATGTAAATGGGTATTATGTGTAAAGAACCGCCTTTTGTTTAGGAAAAAATTAACGAAATTCAGTTTGGATTTTGCTTGTAAGGCCTTCCTCAATGCTAAACCCCAAAAAGTAGGTTTTTTGTGTGTCACGTCAGCGCCACCTCAAAAGTAAAAAACCTCTACCTCCAAAACAAAATCTCTCTCCAACCATAAAACCCAAAAAGTAGGTTTATTTGGAATCCTCTTTAATTTCATTTAATTATATTTAATTAACCAATTATATTTTTCTAATTTTCAAAATAGTTTATAAATAATTATATTTCATATTATTTAATTTTTTATATTTAATAAAAAATTGATTACATAATAAAAAAATGTTATTTATTTGTTTGAAATATAAAAGAAATAAACATTTTTAACATATCAAAATTTTTTCGTAAAAAATAAAAAATTAATAAATATTAATAAACAATATATTTTTAACACTTTTAATGCATTAAAATTTTTTAGTTAAAAAATTAATAAATATTAATATATAAACAAAATATTAATATATAAATAAATATCAATATATAAACAAATATTAATATATAAATATTAGTAAATGAGATAAGAAAAGTAAAAAAGAAAAAAAAAAGAAAAAGCTGCAAAAACCCAGGTACGATAGATTAAACCTACCAAAAAACCTCCTACGAGCCATAGCGGTAAAAACCTCCAATTAGTAGGTTTTTCTCTATCCTAATCGCCCAAAAAAACCTACCATTCAGAAGGCCTAAGAAAACGCTGGTTCAAAATTAGCATAGATTCTAAAAACTCAATCCCAATGTCTGACTTGATTATTCGGCAATCGAGGCTTAGCGCGTGAGAACACTTTCTTATTTCAAACTGGCTGTACAGATCACGCGACACTGATAGCGCGTGAGTGGTGTTATTTTTTTTACAGGCCTTTAAACGAGAAAATTAATGAAAACTGTTTAGTAGTAATTTTTTGTATGAACATAAAGCTATTTAAAATTAAAATCAATGCTCTCCTTAAGTTTTCATTTGTTTCTTGCCTTTTGTTTGTTTGCACGAACGAACATAACTGTTTGTAGAATTAATGAGCCATCGTGTGTGTCTATGTCACGGGTCTTGCCTTTGAGTAATTTATTACTTTTGGTTATTTTTAAAAAGGTAAATATTTCGGTGAATGAAATTGAATAAGGTTTTTATCGTGGTTCGAAATCTTGATTTCAGGACTATATTATATGCGTAATACTTAAATAGTTGTAATAGTTTCTTGGAAATATGAGATACGTGTGTGTAAGAAGTTAGAATCTTAAAATTACAGTTAATCCCTATTGATTTAACTCAAAGAAGATGCAATGTTTTACTACATTTTTTGGGCAGTTTCATTTATATCAAAGGAGACTAGTTTATTGCCCGTGCATTGCACGGGTCATAGTTATCAGAAGAGACTAATTCCATTTTATAATTCCAGTCTTAAGCGGATACAGAACATGAAAAAAGAAAAAAATAAAGACACTAAATAAAAAAAAAAGAAAAAAGAAAGAAGCAATTGTACCATTATTCAAATTTTATTCCAACAATGAACGATTTTCATACGTTTATGATAACATTGCGATGCTATAATAAACAATAATGGAAGATAATATCAAACAATAAAACGAAAGAAATAGATAATATTAAAGCATATTATGATTTTGTAATAAGAGATGATCATACAAAAAACAGCGTGTCAAAAAACATTTAAAAAACAAAATGAAAGAATAAACTACAGGATTCTCCGTTGAAACTTTTAACTTAACACAGAGATGCTATCAGAGCAAGAATCGAAGCCACATGCTTGTGTAGAAGATCAAACAAAAACTACTACTAAACAGAAATATAGAACTCAAATTTATACACAATAATATTGAGCAAAAACAAAAAACGAATTTAATGTCACTCACTATCATTCCCAATCATGATCACTAAACGACGATGGCAGCCTCATTGCTAATCAGGCTAGTGGTGATACCATTCTTAATTGAATAACCACATATGTCACAATTTTTCCCTCGCGTTTTTGGTCTAAAGGATCTTCTAAGCTTTTGCCTTCTCATTTGTAGCAATCTGAGTCAATCAGCTATGTGGAGATATCTGATGGATTCACTCAGTTATAGATACACATAAAAACATCGCACTGACATGAAAGTTTATGTTGTGTAGTGTAAACTTACCGGCATTTATGACCCGTTTGATTTGAGCTTCGGTTTCGATGTTGTCTGTGTAAGTCCAATCTCAGACCCATAGGCAGGTATGGCCCGTGAAGAGGTCCGAAGGAGCATATTAAGAAATTTTGAACTGTGTTTTTTTCATTAAAGGCAAGAACGTGGAGCAGCGAAAATTGAGTTCTTCCTCCACAACTTTAGCTATTTCATTCTTCTGTTCGAAAGCCCAATTCAAATGTAGATTGGTTATGGTTGCCCTTATGACTGAAAAGGAAAATTAGATCACGATTCAGAAAAAGAAAGCAACCCAACATAAATCTGTCTTGTTAGAAAGATGCTACGTCTCACTCATATCACAAACTTTAAGAATGTTCCATATAACGGAGCGTTACCATCAGAAGCATAGACATAAATCTCCCCAAGATCGGAAGATGCAAGCAAATTCATTTCATAAAGTTTTAGGAATTGCAACAAAACCTTAGCATCAAGAACATAACATAAATCTGCCACTATTTGAAAGATGTTATCTCATTCATTTAACAAAATGTAAGAATGCTCCGTATATAACGTAACGTTGCCAGAGAAAACATGGAGACATAAATCTCCCCATGCTTTGAAGATGCAATAGCATTCATTTCATAAAAATTTTAAGCTTTATAAAAAAACCTTACCATGGAAAAACCTATCTGCAAGTGTTCGGAAGACGCTATCTAACTAATTTCATAAACTTTCAGATCGCATGCATCTACATAACACCACCAAACTTACATTAAACAAAAGGCATCGCCTCATTTGCGTTGGATGCTTTATAAGCCAAATCTTCGTAGTCAGTAGAGCAACCACCATGACAATCATGTTTTCCTGAACACAGGAAAAGCGCTCATATTTAATCGAATTACAGCATAATATCAAAATGACTACGGATTTCTCGAAACAGTAGAAACTGATTATCCTCTTACACCTCTATGCATAAACCATGGCCATGTGTAATAAGCATACAATTTTACCAAATTTTATCTTAATTATTGATTATCTATTAAATTAATAAATTAATCGGAACATAACGTGTTGATCAATACATTTATAATCTTTTGCAACAATATCTTAAAAACATTAATATTTATAAAACTCCAAAATCAAGAAATGATAAAATTGCACCTTCGTCTTCGTTCCGCACATTGAGATGATGAATAGTCGGAGACATTTGACCAGCTATGTCGTAGCCGATGCACATAGGCAAGCAATGGCAACACGGCTCCATCACCTCGTCGAACCTACCAATGTGTTCCTTAACAGCAACAGTGGACTTGAACACAGCCAAGTATTTGGCCTATTCTTCTCAATTAAAGCTGCATGAAACTGTTAGATAACTAAACGCCTTGAGCAAGCCAAAGATCGAAAAACCTAGGCATAAAGTAGAGCAAGAATAAAAATAAATCACCGATCGTGGAAATAAAGAACTAACTTCGATCATTGCAACACAAACCATATATATCGAGAACCCCCCTGTTAACAGTAATTAGAAACCTTTAACATCAAACACAAAATTTATACATCAATTGAGGCAAGGAAACCATTATTAAAACGGTGAACATATTGAAAAAAATGCTTGTAATAAATCAAGAGACCAGTTTTTAATGATGAATCGGATTCAGGTATGAAGATGAAAAGTTTAAAACTTTGCATAAGAAAAAGTTGCAGCCAAAAGCAGAGATAGAACCAAAAGAAAAGAAAAGAAATTTAGCACAAAACAACTCAATTCACGCCAATAATTATGCCGGTTCTAAATATGCGAACTGCCTTTGGCTCGGTCGAGTAAGGCGTAGATGGTGGCCTGGCTTTATTCTCTGTTTCTGCAGCTATGCTCGATGCTCGGGATTTTTCCTCCGTGAGCTTGTTCATCTCCCCTTTGAGATTCTTCGGCATAAATGGAGTGGATAACGTATCCCGCATGCTTGTACGATAGTGCTGTAAAGGATCATTGTGTTGGGAATATCGTTTCGCAACACATTGATGTCACGACATAAACATCGGTAATGGACTGGTAGATGATGCCTGCCGTTTGAAAAGTTAATACAGCAAATTTTATTTATTTACAATTCAAATGATTGTGCAACAACCAAAGCAGAAAAAAGAACAAATAATATAAATCGTCCCTTCTGTCACAATCACTGAAATAAGCAAAAAATATTGTCATAAACAGCAATAACAACTCAAAGAGACGAAATCAAGTTCGTTCGCTGCTCATAGAAACTTAATGGAAAAATATACAGCCTTACAAAAAATGAACGATATGCACCGGCAAGCAGCAAATCAAACTCTTAACTTAACTTTTAAAAAAAAAAGAAGTGTCTAATAATAAATTAAAACAAAAGAACTCCAACAGGATGACATAAGACTTTTCCTTTGGCTTGGAAAGACTGAGCAGTAGCATTCAAACCTCGCTTCAACAGGTTAGAAGCTTATGAAGGCGGTAGAGAAAAAACGGTTACCTTAATTGGAGTTCGTTAAAGTTGAAGCAAGAATGATCGATCAACAGTTCATATAAAATCTACGTGATTAAGGAAACATCATGAAACTAAGTGGATTACGAAAATCAATTAAAAAATAACGATCATTAAACTGAAGATCAATGGTACAACAGATAAAAATCATTTATTGTGGTGCGTACTGATCCTTAAGAAACGCTTCAGCAAAAAAGCAGATCCGACCTCCTTATCGTCATCTCAAATGTATGTAAGAAGATAATCCTCATTTTCCCTTGGATTCCTGTAATGTAAAGCACTTTTTCATCCATACGTCACAAAACAGTGTTAAATAACTCTTCTTTGGCACCTGGGTACCAAATCAATCGTGAAAGACAATTATGGGAGATAAACACAAGCAAAGTCAAAATGCCTTACATCACATGATGGTTGTACCAACATTTTGGTATTTTTACACCCTACAAATTCGTCTTCCTACTTCATCTTCTTCCTCCTCACAAAATTACTGGGGTTACGGAAAAGAAATCTCATATATAATGTAAAGGGCTACAAATCAACGGCTAAGAAAATGTGTATCAGAAATAGATCTAGTTTTATTATAATATAATAACAGGAAGCAAAGCCAAAACCTCATGTCTTCTTCAATGACGCCATTCTTCTCGTCATCTTGGTCCGATTCCTCGGCGGTTCTCGCCATGGCTCCAAGATCATCTTCAACTAATTCTTCATCGATGTGATGGATCGGGAGAATAAGTCTATTTTGGCAAGGTAGTCATAATCTAATCTCTTTGATTAGCTGAACGTGGGTTAGTTTAGTTTAGAAAAGTGGGGTGGTTTATTCCATGTATTAAAATAGAACAAAAATTTTTTAATTGAAAGGACACGTGGCATCATTTGGTGAGACATACATTTCCATATATATAAGATACGTAAATCCAAATCAAACTAGCACTAATGATGATTTATTAGGACTGCATTATCTCAATGTCTTTATGTGAGCAACGACGTAATAATGGGGGATTCCTTTCACTTCCATTAGAAGGCTTAGTAGGCCAATATAAAAGGGAATATTGTAGATTATTCATAGATAATTATTAATAGTTAAGATAATCGTCGGTGATCTAAAACAATGGTAGGAACAAAAATAGGAAAAAAAAAAGAGTGATGATAAGAGAGTGAAAGATTTATATTTTATATTCGTTTTCATTTTTTTTTTTTGAGAAAATAATCATGTTTAGCTCTAATGACTTAGGTACTTTTAAATATTTTAACATAAGTCATGAATAAGATTAAGTTCATCATCATTGCTTGAAGCTGTGAACTCCACTGTTGAACCCATCAATGATTAAGTGCATCTATTTGTAGCAGTCCCAAAATAAATATAGTTAGCTAAATTAATAAAATGTATTCGATTATTATTAACCGAAACAGTTGATTCGTTTGAAGATCAAAACTACAATAGTCATAACGGTTCCTATGAAACATAATAAAAGTAATACTTATCTTATTTATATCTCTACTGCTTAATGCTTTACACGGCACGAGCATGTAAGTAAAATACAAAATAAGGTGAAAAAACATATTACAAATTTTGCTATCAAATCAATGCATGTGTTAGTTATTACTCCCTCCATCCCATGATTTTTATCACATTTCTTGGTGGGCACGGATATTAAGATGACATTATTATAATAATATAGTACAATGAAAAGGTAAAAAAGTGTATATTTTGACACGTCTTTTAAGAATATTTAATATTATTATATCGATTGTTTGTGATAATTTCTTACCCAAAAGGAGGAATGTGATAAGTTAGTGGGACGCCCGGAATGGAAAATGTGATAAAGTTAGCGGGACGGAGGGAGCATGAGAGAGTCAACATCATATTAGCTGTAACCGTACTAACAAGAAGTTTAGTTGCCAATAATTATTGAAGACAACGATCGATCCAATTTATTGTAATAATTTAGATGTTAGAACATATTATTTGCGATAGCAAAAGTTGGTTATGTGACGAAAGGTAAAAGGAGAATTTTGCATGACATACCAAATTAATTAAGAAGCTTTTTATTTTGAGAGTTTCATCGCTAGATACACGTATGCTTTGCAAAAGTTAAAATTGCTTTGTTATGTTCAATATATCATTCAGTTTTTCGTTAAATGAAGGAATATATACAGTTTGGTTCTTCGATGTTAACTTCTGAAGCATGAATCAAGATGTAGCAACTAGCAAGTAGTAACGAAGATTTAATATATTATATATATATATATATATATGATTTAGCTTTAATAAACACTTAACTGAAATAAGAGCGTACTTACATTGACAAATCATTATACAGTAGAAACTCTATAAATTAATACAGTTGGGACCGGCCAAATTTATTAATTAAAAGAGTTATTAATTAATCGATAAATAATAAGTATTAATTTATCGATAAATTAATATATTATTAATTTAGTGTATATTACCTTTCAAACTTCCAACATCAATAAACTTCAATCTCCTATATCCTTAATGAACGTCAAATTAAGGATCAACCTTCAATCTCCCAAGTCTATCATAATCCGTATGGTGTTAATGTACATTTAAGTAATATTAATAAATATCTTCTATATAATACACTATGAAAACAGACTTACAACATCTCGTACAAACAATATGGCACATATGAGAAACGAACGCCATAAGTTCTTACAATGATAAGGACAATTAGAGACAATATGCAAGGAAAAATTGATTTCAACAAAAAAAAAACAAATGACAATTGAGTCATTTTTCAAGTAATCTTCGTTCATCTAGTATGATAATATTTTTACATATGGAATTATTAATTTATAATTTATACGGGACCTATAGGAATTATCAAAAGTCTATTATCTAATAATTTTAGAGAATTATTAATTTAGTACGTTATCCCCGAGTCGGGACCGGTCGAAAATATTATATTAAAGAGTTTATTAAATTATCGAGTATTATTTTATAGAGTTTCTACTGTATGCACTAATTTACATCACCAACCCGAGGATTAATATAGGGAAACTCTATATAGAACGTCACTTGTTTTTCTTGAATGATTAAATATACTCTTCCATCCGATGTCAGTATTAGAGGTGTTCAGACGGTTTGAAAAACCGTAAGCAAACCGTAACCGAACCGTCGGTCAACGGTTCGGTTAACCGTGGTCAACGGTTACGGTTCAAACCGTAACCGAACCGTAAATTATGAAGGTTCGGTTACGGTTCTTCATTTTACTAACCGCAAACCGGCGGTTATAACCGGCGGTTAACCGTCTTTTAAATAATAATTAAATATATAATGTTATTGCTCTTGTCATAATATCTAATGATAATTTATTCACCATATTTAATTTTTATTTTTGTTTTATCAACTATCATAAAATTGACTTTAGAAAACTTAGAAGAATATTGAGTGATAAACATGATATTTAGAACTATGCCTACGACGAATGTCCGTCAAAGATTTTCGAATCGAAGAATGAATGTTAATCATAATATTTTTTAATATTTAAGGTGTAATTTTTTTTTCAAATGTTGAAGGTTATTATATAAATTCTTAACTTGGAATGGAAATTTTATTTTTTTACATTTTATATATAAATATCAAATTTTTTACTATATTTAAATTATTATAAAAGAAAGAAAATTCTAAAAAGGAATTAGGAAAAAAAACCGTAAACCGGCGGTTCAAAACCGTAACCGTAACCGGCTTGGCCGTTTCAAAACCGTAACCGTAACCGTGATTACCACGGTTCGGTTACGGTTAGACGTTTTTATTAACCGTAAACCGGCGGTTCATAACCGTGAACCGTAACCGTATGAACACGTCTAGTCAGTATCAACTTGAAATCAAGCACAAATAGGGACAAGAAACAAATCCCTTTTTTCTTGTTAGTCGTTGCGAGCATTTTTCCGTATTAAATTTCATCACTCTAAATAGAATCAATTTTATATTTCAAGCACGACCCACTCAAGAGCTTTATGCCGCCACGATACATCTTTTCTCTTTTCATTCTTTCTCCGTTTTATTTTAAATTTGGACGTTTAATGAAAATATATTCTTTCGCCCTCCCCCCCCCCCCCCCCCCCCCCCCCCCCCCCCCTTTTTCTTGGTTCAAGATAATGAGAATTGAATGTATTTTTTCAAGATTAGGATTACGAGTCAGCAAAAAGACATTAGGTCCCATTTCCAACACAACAATTGTATTGTTAGCTGCCAATAAATAAAAATAATAATTCGGCATCCACATAACAGTGAATACTCATCCATCACAAAGATGAGAGGCTGAGGATTATTTTCTCATTTTTCTAAAATAATAAACTCAATTATATGTGTATAGGTAGGGCACAATATTGACACGACATTAAATACCTCGACTCCCACCTGTCCGCAATTTTAACCTGTGAAAACTCGTCCAAAATAAAATGGCTGTTAATATTGTTATGGAACTTCCTTGCAGAGAAGGTAAAAGCCCATCATATGTGCAGGTTGGTTGTTGGTGCAAGGAAAAAGAAGAGGATTTCGTGCAGCAACAATTACTACGCAAGTACGATCTTTTATCTCAACTGAAACTTGCATCATTAAACCATTGCTTGTGATTCACTTCCAATTCAACTGAGATACCAATTCGTTAGTTGTTACGTTTTAACTACCGAGACCGACACTACACATTCAATCAATCCTCCATTTTCATATTTATTGGTTGAAGAGAGAAAAAAAACAAAGGAAGAATATTCAATCAACCTAGAAAGCTTTGCTCCCACAGCATTGTTTTTTGATTGGGGCCAACCAGTTGGACTTTTCTGCTTAGATAATCTCCGACGAAAAACTCTAAAACTCAAACTAGTTCTCAAATGCATGGATTCTTTTCAACAATCAAACAAATTCTCAAACTCAAAAGAACATTCGTTATTGTTCTCTTCTACTCGACCTTTTACTATTACTCATAGGCCATATATTGGCTAGTGACTGTGAGACCCCAATTATTGACTCGAATATAATGTACAACTTAACAAATTAAATCACATGATTATTTTAAATTCGATTGAAAAAATAAGTTCATAAATATTTTATTAATAACACGAGCCATTTTATATATCTTTATTTATTTATTTTATGAGCTAATAATTAAAATAAATAAAAGGCTAAGTATTAAAATTCACATTAAACTCATTTTTTGGGATATCCCATTCTAAATCGCATATTTGGATTTAAGACAAAAAGAAAAATGAAAAAACGCATTTTGAATATGTGTTTGGAGTACTATTAGAGAACTTTTAGTCTACTTTTGGGCATCTTTCACATAATATTCAAAACAGCTCTAATTGCTGGCAAAATAAAATAAAACCAGACTATGAATAATGGGATTTACATATAATAGGAAGTTAAGTATGCATCCTTTTCAAGATCACATAAGTAGGTTTTACTGTCGCAGATTAATTTCGTTTTCACGAAAATCAATAGATTTTAAGCATACGAATCAACAATAATCAATTTCAAAGATATAAAAAATCAAATTTTGTGACGAAGACATGCTGATTTATCATCCGACTCATTTTAGGATTAGGACTCGTATTCAACACAAAAAAAATCCAAAAGAACCATTTTCCTCGTTATATTTCAAAAAAGATAAAGCACTCATAATTGCATTATGATATCAAAACTACCAAATAATACTAAATCGCAAATAAACGAAGAAACAAAGAGAAACAAAAGATGTACAATCTATCCTTGTTGAACTTATTCAATCCAATGTAATGGATGGTATAATAGCCACAACATAAATCATAGAGTTAGACAAAAGCAATATCCTTTTCTTGATTTTATCCAATAAACCAATGCAATTTACTTCAAACTACTATTTTCGTGGGGTTCTCATGAAGAAAAGCAAGACTTTTGCAGGCTAAGCAACTATGAGCTCCACTCCACACAATCCATTAATGATGGCTACGAATATTAATAGAAAGAACATTTCATTTTCTCTTTTATGTTTCGTCCATCTCCATCAAGCACGAGCTCATAACAACAAACCGTTTCTTTACGATGCATATTGAAAATCAAAGACTGGTATTCAAGAGAGAGACTATGATGCTGATAAAACGTAATAGATACCTAATGTGATATGAATTTTGTTTACTTATCTTATGAGCTTCTTAGTATGCAACAAAGCATGTTGATGAGGAACTCCACTCGTATTTGTTGATTTGATGAGCCAATCATCTGAATGCAAACTGCACGGAACAATTCTAATGGGCTGTTTCAGAACTTAGCATAGACCATCTCAGAAAATTTAGTTGCCGATTTTTTTCGTAAGAATAATAATAGTCTGATACCTCGGTAAGTTCCTCTTCTCGGTGATAATCCAAAGTCTAACTGGCCATGTTATACTGTTTCTTCCACTGAGGTAGAAGCAGAAGTCTCCGTTGAGAAGCCTATTTTTTCCATGATCTCGTCTAACCGTTGCACGTTAGTGAGATATAGATAACCAATCTGTAATAACAAAACAACAGAATCCTTTTTTATCACCATTAGTGGAAGGAAGAGTTGAAAGTAACGGAAGGCCTCACGGAACAATAAACTAACCAGAGTCTCCAATGAAGATGCCCTGTTGTAAACTGCGGAGCCTGCCCGCTTTTTTGTTCTAGTTTTTGAAGAACCAATGTTTTTTCCCCAGCGAAGTACATCCCTGCTCATAAACATTATTTACCAAAATATGTCGCCATTTATCCTCTCAAGAGAAACTAAAGATAACTACATAATAAAATGATATATTTAAGATTTTGGAAGCGATAAAATCTATGAAATCAGCAATTTCAGATTTTAATGAAGAACAAATTGAGCTAGAAAGTGCCTCAAAATGTTCATATAAATTTAGTGGTAATTTTCCTTGGAGAGCAATAAGTTGTCCCAGAAGCTATACAAATAAATAAGCATCTCATTAAGATCTTATTATCGGAGGTAGAAAATGATGTTAAAGAAAATGTGCAGATAAGTGAAACGTAGTGACACAGGCCTCATACCTCTCCTCTTGTGATAAGCAATTGTCACCTATGAGTTTCTGCAGCATGGCGTCCTGAAACATCAAAATTAAATTTGAAGTTCACTAGTACAGCATAGTCTTTGTTCTGGTTAAATGATTCACATATAACCAAACGAAATATAACAATATAACACAATCCTCAAGTAGAAGACGTGGAAATTTTAAGTTCAGAATAAGGTTCAGACCGTTAATTAAATGAAAACTATGTAAGCATTTTATTTAACAGATTTGATGTCAACCAAACCAAGAAAATCAATCAAATACCATATAATCACACTTTTTAACAACTAAAAATGAAAGAAAGGGATTACCTGGGCTTCACAACGAACCACTGCCATCACACGATCATTATAATCTTCAATACTCAGAGGAGGAAACAAGAAGTGCCTGCGAGCATACATCTGTGCCCGAATGTACAGATACCAAAAGCAATATCATTAAATATGTAAAAGAAAATGAAGAGGCTTTTCGTTCCAAATTGACAAAATTCTGTACGATATGTTAATACACCCTAACAGCCAAAAAAAACCTATATTATCAAACACTTTTCTATCTTACAAGAACATCAATAGCATTTCGACGATAATGAATATCTCAGATCCTCAACTACAGAAGTGAGTGCCTACCTCGTAAATGCAGTCGCCAAGATAAGCCAGTGATGCAGGATTGAATACAGACCTCGGTTTCTCCACTTTGGGTGGCCTTGGCATCCATGTCTCATATCCCAAATACAAACCACTATGTTCCTCTGTGCACAAAAAACATTTTCTCAATACGGTGGAAACTTTGTGTTACTTCTTAAAGTACCAAACCAATTGATGAAAACTGACATACACTTCAATCTCTTTCAGTCACTGATATTAGATAAAAATAGTAACGGATATTATGCAATTTTTTAAAGTTGTAAACTGCAAGAAAGAATATCACTGCTTTACGGATAATTTTTTGACTGGCTAGGGGCACGCATCAGGGCTATTAATTTTCGCCAAAAGTTGAAGGTTTCAAGTTCAAGTGAATTCACCTTCATCGAGCATATATCAACTCACAACGCCAGCTTAATCAAAATCTTCAACTCTACCACTTTTTAATTCAACCTCATGATAAGAATGCCTAAGGAGGAACAATTGCATTGTGAACGTTGCACTAGATGATATATTCCATTAGTGATTACTTTTTACACTTTCTATCTTTTTCGGAAACCAAAAGACAACACACGACAGAACTTGATAGTGTTACATTTCAGAGTTCCAATCCTAAAATCAAATCAATAATAACAAATAGCAACCATTATTAATTCATAAGAGCAACGCAGCAGGTCAAACCAGTCCATTGCATGACGACAAAACTAAGTCTATGAAACAAGCGCATATCCACGGAGTAAAGGCGCAAACATCAAAGAGCGGCAAGAGCTTAAACAGAGGTTGACATACCTTTAGACGACGTTGCTCTGTAGACGTCGCGCTTGAGTAGCTCTGAAATGGATATTTTGGGGACGCTTTTCTCCATTGTTTTTGTTGCGGCGATAGAATCGGAATCTGTCAGTTGTTTCTTTGGGTAAGTACGGTGTGGATTGTACGAAAGACGCTGGCCGGTGTCCACCGACGACGCTCTCGCGGCGGAGTAGCTCATCGACAGAATGGGAAATGCTATCGCCATGGTTTCTCTTTTTCCAGCTGAAGATATTTTCTGCTGATAAATACTTTTTTCCTATTTTGTAGAATAACTACGTATTAGACCATCTCGAATGGGTACTTGATTTTTGTGTAAAACACAAAAAAGTACGTCTTTGTTCCAATGGGACTCTATTTCTAACACTAATATTGTGTTGATCTGCAGAGATACTCTAGATCTAGAGTACACACAACTTTCAACACAAAACTAGAGTTTTAATTTTAATTTATTTTTTTATTTGAAAACTTATTTTAAATTGTTAATAATGATATGAACCTATACTGTATAAAATAGAGTTTATGGGTTGGAGTAAAAATTAGCGTTGAAAATAAAGTTTATGGGTTGGAGCAAAAAGCACTGTATCAACTGTATTTTTGTGTAAAATTAACTTTATTTTTATGCTATGGGTTGGAGATGCTATTACGAATAATAACTATTTTATAATTTTATTTATGAAAGAAATGCACCACACAACGCAACAGTCTTATTCCAAGGAAAACCCTAATCAGCCCCAAATTGCCAAAACTACACATCCCAGCAGAAGTTCGCGCGTCGCCGTACACAATGAGCCGCTACGACAACCGCTCCGCCGACCCAGTTTCATATCGAGATCGTCGCACGTAAGAACCCTAACTGTAGTTTCATTTCCAATTTGATTGTTTGACTGTTCTTTGGTTAGAGGAAAAGCTGAAGACAGCTCACGCTGAAATAATTAGAGAGTTTTAGGAATATGGTGTTGTTTTGTTACTGAGATACAGGATTGTTGTAGCTTCGATTGGATAAGTTATGAACGAATTGAAACATTTATCTTTGCCACTTGGTCAATTGATTATCTTGTAGTTATGCGTACTTTTATGGTTTTGAGTTCGATAATGATATGGGACTAATTAACTAAGTCATGGTGAAACATTAGCACAAATGGTTAATAATTTTTGCGATTTACTAAATCTTACTTTAGGGCTGTTCTTCTAAGAGTATTGTGTCCTTCTCATGTTGTTGTTTCTTTAATTTGATATCTAGGGATTCGGGGTTGGGACGCAAAAGAGAATATGAAGGTAGCAGCTATCAATCCTCATCTTCAGCTGCATCTCCACAACCAAAACTGGAATTGGATGGATTGACACCTTTCGAGAAGAATTTTTACGTGGAGTCACCAGCAGTAGCTGCTATGTCAGAGAGTGAGGTAGAAGAGTACAGGCGGAGACGTGAGATTACTGTCGAGGGAAAAGGAGTGCCAAAGCCTGTTAAAAGTTTTCAAGATGTTGGGTTCCCAGGTGATTATTTTTTCTAAAATTCTCTGTTAGTTTCAGTTGTCGCGTTATATTTGTCTTTTTCTCATGGTAGTGTAGTGGTGAAGTTTGTACTAAGGTAGACAGCGAGTAAAGTATGCCTTCAAAACATTTATAAGAAAGTGGGTTGAGGCATTCACTTATGGTGTTATTGTGATGTTATTGAACGCTTTTGTCTCTATTGTTTTTTTTTTAAATGTAGAATACGTGTTGCAAGAAATTGAGAAGGCGGGTTTTACTGAACCTACCCCGATTCAAGCTCAAGGATGGCCCATGGCTTTGAAGGGACGTGATCTTATTGGACTTGCCGAAACAGGATCTGGGAAGACTCTTGCATATCTTTTACCTGCTATTGTTCATGTTAATGCTCAGCCATTTCTAGGTACTGCAGGGTCATATACACAGTTTATAAGCCTTTTTTAATGTTATTTCATGCCTATATTCCTAGTATGTTATTTAAGCTCTTTAAACTTTTGTAGTAGCTCATGAGTAAACGTGAATTATTTATTATTGCTCTTTGTTTGGTAATTAGTTCCTGGAGATGGGCCCATAGTTCTGGTACTAGCTCCAACTCGTGAACTTGCCGTTCAGATACAGCAAGAAGCCACTAAATTTGGTGCATCATCCAAGATTAAGAATACTTGCATATATGGTGGGGTTCCTAAGGGACCCCAAGTTCGTGATCTCCAGAAAGGTAGGTGGCCATTTGCTCCACGTGACTTTTCTACTGTATGCTGATTTGGATCGGGTATTCCCTTCTGCTACTTCTCCTTTCAACTCCTGTTTAGTCCCTTATCACCCCTGGCATTTCGTTGAGCATCATCAGTAAATTCTAAACTTTATTAGGTGTTGAGATTGTCATAGCTACGCCTGGAAGGCTGATTGATATGTTGGAGTCTAATCATACAAACCTGAGAAGAGTTACTTATCTGGTGTTAGACGAGGCAGATCGTATGCTTGACATGGGTTTTGAGCCTCAGATTCGGAAAATAGTTGATCAGGTACCGTACTGATCTAACAATTAGATAATTTATTCTTGAACTGTAATAAATTTGACATACTAAGGAGGTAAGGTTTTGGTCGGACATATTATATTTGTTGTTTGTAGATTCGCCCTGATCGTCAAACTCTTTACTGGAGCGCCACATGGCCAAAGGAAGTTGAACAGCTTGCTAGACGTTCTTTATATAATCCGTATAAAGTGAGTACACAGCTATACCCATCACATAGAGGTTACAATTTGTGACAGTTGGTCCATTCCGTTGTGTGACTGTAGGATCATAGAATAGCACATTTCATGGTGCACAAAGCTGTGATTATATATAAGGTCTTTAAGCTCTCGTAGGTGCACACTCTGCATACATCAATCAGCAATTCATTACTTCTTAAATCTTTGGAAGATCACTGGAAACTTATCTGGGCTTATCTTTAGATAAACGTGTACTCATTTTTTTATGTTGATAAATTATTTCATACACCATCTGTGTAATTTAACAACTTCCAATTTGTTCTTGCTTTTCTGCTAAGGTGACTATTGGTTCCTCAGACCTCAAAGCAAACCACGCAATTCATCAGCATGTTGAGATTGTCTCTGAGAGCCAGAAATATAACAAGTATGATTGAATTCTGTTTCTCATTGTTCCCTGAAAAGAATACTACTGAATCGGAATAGTATGGTTAATGAATATTATATAATGCAGATTGGTGAAGCTGCTTGAGGACATTATGGATGGCAGCCGAATATTGATATTTATGGACACTAAAAAAGGATGCGATCAAATAACTAGGCAGCTTCGAACTGATGGATGGCCCGCGTTGTCGATTCACGGGGACAAAAGTCAGGCAGAAAGAGATTGGGTTCTATCTGAGTTCAAAGCTGGCAAGAGCCCCATAATGACAGCTACTGACGTCGCTGCTCGCGGTTTAGGTATGTTCAAGAAATATAGTCTGTTGTTTCTTTAAAGCTAAAAAGTGTCTCATCATCAAGCATGATAACACAGCTTAGTAATGTCAGATTTAAGGGTTCCATCAATATCATTGAACCAATCGAAATCATGTAGTGGCATGAAAGAAGAAATCTCAACTGTTAAGATTTCTGATGGAAGGTTTCTAACACTTAAGTTCTAACATGTGACAGACGTAAAGGACGTGAAATACGTCATAAACTACGACTTCCCAGGATCTCTCGAGGACTACGTCCATCGCATAGGTCGAACAGGTAGGGCTGGTGCTAAAGGAACTGCGTACACATTCTTCACTGCTGCAAACGCCAGATTTGCTAAAGACCTCATTAACATACTCGAGGAGGCCCGACAAAAGGTCAGCTCTGAGCTACGAGCGATGGGCCGCGGTGCACCTCCTCCACCCGGTGAGTACTTAGCGACCCTCGATTTTTTAATTTTTTTGGGACTATTTCACTGTTCACATGCATAGTTTTTTAGGGTCTTCATTGCCTTATTTATGCTTGTCTTTATGTTTAGCCTATGGGAGTCGTGGGAGGGGCTACGGTGGTGGTCGTTCTTGGAACTGAGATATCGGCGAGGAGTTGGAAGCTTAGCAGAGAAGGGCTGCCTTTGGTCATTGATGTAAAATCACCTTTTTATTATGTGTATGCTTCTCAAGAGTTGTGGAGCTTAGCTTATCTAAATTCAAGAAATAGTGGATTTAGCCTCCTTCCATTTCTATGTTATATCCATGATGATTGTTTTTTTTTTTTTTAACATTTTTCTTTTCTATTTCTCCTTGGAATCGACGTGTTATTGGCCTTCGGTTTCAAGTAATGCTTCTCTCTCAACACCCATAGTTGTTTTTGCCTCTGAAACATGCGAGGGCTGAATAGTTCATTGATAGATTCCATTTCTTGGAAACCTTTTAGTATTTGTCTTTGTGGGTTACAGAATATGATGGCACATTAGGACTAGTTTCATGTTTTTTTTTTAGTGAAGGGATTCGAATGTTGTTCATTGTCCGGTTTAAGACAAGTTAATGTGCCTTTTTTCGCTAATCTTTGCGCCATTAGATAAATCTTCTTTGAGCCACGAGGAAGATACTCTATGGCCCCTCCCCTCATATCGTCACATATTGAATTAAACAAATATAAGATGAAATCCGTATAAAATTAAATTTACAATCAAAGTTGTCATATACTCAAAATACTTGTTCGAAGATTCTTCAAAGGGCAATCGGGAAAGTTAGTTTGGTGCCTAATAAATTATCAGATCTAAATGTATTCTGAATAAAAGTTTAAGCATGGAGCTTATTATATAAAATTTGCCCAAAAAGGATTTAAGTATAAAAAAGTATGGAATGATTGATATTCAATCGAGTTCATAGGATTTAATCATTGACGAACTATATCTACGCAGTCAAAGGCATACTTTTTATATTAAAAAAATGTGATATATTTTAAAATGCAACAAATATTCAACTTTATCGATGAGAATTGATGAATGCCATCGTTGATGACTATATAATAAATATTGGAAAAGAGAAATCGCCGTTCATGACTCGAGAGCATTCATAAAATAATTAAAAGAAAAAGTCTTTTGGCCGATCTCTTTGGTACATTATTTTTCTTCAAGATTAACGATGGTAATCTTCTCAACAATAATAAGGCCGCTCAATAACGCTTGGCAATCATATTTATATATTTATTCCCATTATTCGAAGGTATGGGAACTTGGGTAAGAATCTTGAATTTGTTATGGGGTGGGTTTCGGAATATGCTATGAATGAGGAAAGACTCTTAATTATATATCCTATATATATAAATATATATATATATATGTGTGTGTGTGTGTGTGTGTATATCTCTTATCACTGTAACTACCACTCAATCATCTCCATGGGTGGGGTCTTCCGTTCTAATATAAAAAGAACAACCACACTTTCATCATTATATTTCAATAAAAATTGTTATGATTATTCCGTAATATTTATATATAATATAATGTACTGAGTGTGGTGCTCACATATGTATAAATTGAGTGCTCTCTTTCAATAATATGGACTTCGCGTTACTATATAAAATATAGAGGGACTCCTGAATATTACAAGAATCTGATTCTTGAAATAGAGAAGTGAAATATAAGCCTAGCTTTTTCAAGTATCTAATCCATCATTAATGCAAATGAAACTCTGCCCAACTTCTTTTATAACGTAGGGTTTTCTTTATAATTTATACACGCACATAACTTTGGCGAAGCCGACCCATATCACTTTGGACAGATATTAAAAAACACACATTCACACACACGAAGTACTCTTGTGTACTACGCACATATGCTCTTTTTTCTTGTTCTTTGTAATAATTGCGACACGATCCATCCCTATCTCTTCAATTGTCGTCTTTCATTTACACACGTGTGCAGCACAATTTCTCTAACTAAAAGTCTAAAAAAACTCTTGATATATAAGTGAAAACACCCCAAATATATATCCCACCAAATACTTTATTTCCCCTTTCTCCATTCGAGAGAAATCAAGAAAAAAGAAATGGATGGTTTCTTGTTAATGATAGCATCGATATTCCTCGTCTTTGCTGTGAATTATTTGCAGAGAAAATTAATAAAACGACGTAGTTTCAACATCACCACCACCGAACTATCATCTTCGACGAATAAACCATTAGCAGTTCCAAAGGGCAGATTTGGAATTTGGCCTTTTCTTGGGGAGTCCATTGACTTCATTTCTTGTGCTTATTCTCATAGGCCAGAGAGCTTCGTGGAGAAACGACGTCGCTTGTAAGTCATCATCTTCATTACCTCGTACTATGAAACTCTACCTATTATTTTAGGGTTTTCACCATTTTCTTGAATATTATCTTTCGTTCTTGCAATTTACAGGCATGGGAATGTTTTCAAAACGCATATATTTGGAAGCCCAACGATAATATCAACAGATGCTGAGATTAATAAGATCATTCTTCAAAGCGATGCAAGAACGTTCGTTCCATCTTATCCGAAATCTCTCATGGAGTTAATGGGAATATCTTCCATACTGTCCATCAATGGAAGCTTGCATCGAAGAATCCATGGATTAATTGCAGGCTTCTTCAAGTCTCATGTCTTAAAAGCACAGATAACTAACGACATGCAGAGCTATGTTCTTACATCTATGGCAAAATGGAGTGAAGATTGTGCGGTGTACATCCAAGACGAAGCCAAAGATGTAAGTTCATCATATTGTCTCTTTTCCCCTTATAATTTACACACGTAATTTTCATTATTACCAACAATTATCATTTTTTTTCAATTATTATGCTACTTTTCCCTTTTCCATCTTAGAAATTAATATTATATGATACATAATTTATTTGAAAACTCCCTCAATTTTAGCGTTAAAGCCATTGTGACGAGACGACAAAATAGTTGAATAGGTTTCGTGTTATATATATAATGTATGTATATTTTTTCTGATTAATTGATATAATCATTACTTCCAATTAGTGCCCACGATTGTTAATCTCTAATTGTCGAAATCACACTAAACAATTTGAAACCGCAATCAATTGTGTCTTTAGATTTTTTCTCTATGATGTCCCAAAATATCACAACCTATACCAATCATTATGTCTGGCAATTATGTTATACTTTATACATATTTTCACAAATGAATTATACCACTAATGATGATGATTTTACTATTGCAATTATTTTCAGATAGCATTTCAAGTCCTAGTCAAAGCATTGATAGGCCTTGAGCCGAGTAACGGTAATAAGGAGATGAAGATGTTAAAGAAACACTTTCAAGAATTCATCGCTGGTCTAATGTCATTACCATTAAACCTTCCTGGCATGCAACTTCACAGATCTCTGAAGGCAAGATGAAAACTATTATTAGTAATTTTATCATCATTTTCTAGGTTATCTTTAGTAAAATTGCAAAAAAAATTAATTCCCAGGCGAAGAAGAAGATGTTGAAGCTCATTCATGGAATTATAACGTTAAAAAGGGATCGTGGGAAATCTTTATTACCAAGAGATGTTGCCGATGTACTAATTCAAAGCGATAATGCAAGTGAAGAACTGAATGATGATTTAATAGCCGAAAATATGATTGATTTAATGATTCCTGGCGAAGACTCAGTCCCAGTTCTTATGACTCTTGCAGTCAAATACCTCTCAGATTCTCCTCTTGCCCTCAAACAATTAACGGTATAAACAATTTTTTTTATGATAAAATTTGTACTTTACACCATATATATATATATATATATTAATGTATATATATATTTTTCGTTGAATAGGAGGAGAACCTTAATCTGAAGATTCTTAAGGAGAAGCTCAACGAGCCCTATTCTTGGACTGATTACACGTCGTTATTACCGTTTACACAAGCCGTAAGAGTTCTTTTATATTACAAATTTCAAGATTAAGTTTTGATGTAATTAATATGTTTAGTAAATGCAGGTTATTACAGAGACATTAAGGATGGGAAACATCATCGTAGGTGTGATGAGAAAAGCCATGAGAGACGTTGAAATAAAGGGTCATTTGATCCCAAGAGATTGGTGCGTATTTGCGTATTTCAGGGCTGTGCATTTGGATGATGATTTACATAAATACCCTTACCACTTCAATCCATGGAGATGGCTTGTAAGATGAAGATCACTTGCCTCTATTATTTCTTTTAATTTTTTTTTCCTTAATTTTTTATGTTCTATTAACTTTGATTATTTGAAGGATGAGGAAAGTATTAGCAATTGCAAGAATTTTAGCCCTTTTGGAGGAGGTCAACGGCTATGCCCAGGCGTTGACCTTGCAAGGCTTGAGGCTTCCATTTTCCTTCATCAATTTGTAACTCAATTCAAGTAAGCAAATATTATTAGTGATGCTACATATTATTTTTTGCTACTTGGGTTCGAAATATTTTATAACTGTTTATATTTTTTTGAATAGATGGGAAGCTGAGAGGGATTCAATTATTAATTTTCCTACCGTGAGAATGCAGAGAAGAATGCCGGTCTGGGTCAAAAAGATCACTTTTGTAACATCATGAACATGATTTTAGGAATAATAAAATATAAATTTAACGTAGGCTTAAAAAGTAGGGGCTTTTCATTTCAGGCCCCAATAAGTATCACTTAGGACTCAGATCCTCTTGCAAAAAATTTAGTTTTAAGGATTCATTTTCTGCAGTACTACTTCATTGCTCTGACATACCAGTATGTTCAAATTTTGTAACACAAAACGATCATTCGCTACCAGTTTATGATCATCTGTTACCAGTTTATTTTCTGTGGTACCACTTCATTACTCTGACATACCATTATGTTGAAAGTTGTAACGCAAAACGATCATTCTATAGCAGTTCATATATCTTTTATACCACTTTTTAACACCACACAAAATGGTCCTTTTACCTAAAAAAATTTCAAATAGGGTCTGATTTTGAATTGACCCTAAAAAGTAATATAGATTCTTCATTGCAGTGCACACGTGTGGGGTTATTCGATGCTGAGGTCAAAAATAATTGTGGACTTTTAATCTCCTGAAAATGTCCATGGATATATTGTAAATATTGAACCAAATGAAATTTAATAATTGAAAACTCGTGGATAGCTCAAAATACGAAATTATCAGCCATATCAGGATTTTTTTTCTTCTTTGGGTTGTGGTATCCAAATTCAAATTAGGAGCGTGTCACATTTTATGTCTTGCTTTTTAAAAACAAACTTAGTAAATAACTTTATAGGGTAAGAACATAATTGCATCTACATAACATAGGAAAAAAGGCTTGCTTTTTCTTGTGTCCTTTTTGGCTAATGTTGGGGGATCGGAGAAATTGAATCGTATTTGCTGTAAATTGCACGAATGGTAAGAGACAAGCAACATACAAAGTCAAAGATGGGAAGCTAATTTCATTTCAATTGTTCACAACTCAATTTTTTACTATTCCAACCCGAGTTTAATTACGGCTAATTACATTTGGTTTATGTGTCTAATGTCAATTTTTTTTAAAAAACAACTACGATAATCAAAGAGTCTATATTTATTCAAACCCATGGCTACCATTTAGACTCGACCCCATTTGACTTATCATTTGGATGCATGTTTTTTCTTAATTAATTTAAGCATGCCAAAAGAACACATTTCACAAAAAAATTTATTTCTTCTAATTGTTGAAATAAAAAATATAAACAGCGAACCAAAAACATTTGTGGTCGCTTAATATAAGTAGGCTCGATAAAGCCCATTCAATACTCAAACCACAGTTTTCCAGGCATAAGTTTTAGTGGGCCATAAATACGTTTGTGTCCAAGAAGAAAAAGCCAACCCCATCCACGCGCTCCTATCGCGCGTGCGCACAAACTCGGGTACTTCAAGGTGAATGAATTATGAATCATCCATTTCAAATACAGTGATATAAAAAATATGCCAAGGAACAAACTGAGTACTGCACATGAATGAATCTGCTAAACGACGATTCGATAAAAGAAAATGATATCTCTGTACAAAGTTGTGGATAATATACTCATTCATTCATCCATATGTGAATGCTTTGAGCTCACTTGCCGCGCATATGAAACGACTGCCTTGGCCCATTTCTTGATCCCATCTTTGAGCTTCTTCGAATCGATTCGCTTCAGAGGTTTCACTTCATGGGAATCGACGCCTATGATCTCCATTAAAGAGAAGGAGAAGCAACGGTCGAAACCCTTGCTGCCTTTTCTCGTCGATTCGACCAACTTCTCGCCGATGGAATCTTCCTCCATGTAATAAAACAACAACAGCTCTGTTTTCTTCTGCTATGCTATGCCCCTGCTATGTCGTGTAAGCTTTTAAAGGGTTTATTACAGAGGGCAAAAAGAATGTTTCTTCTTTCCTTATGATGCGTGCTGTGTACGTGAATGAATGCATTTGACTTCTGTGACCTTTTCAAAACGTGATAAGATAGTATCCAACTTTAATCAAATCTGATATATATATTCCACTGCAGGCAAGTTGGGGTTTTTATTGCTTGCTTGGCAAGAACAACGCCAACTTTGACCCTTCCTTTATTTTCTACTTCTTCAGCAGATAAAGGAGGCAATGAGGTTAATCGAATATGTTGTAGCAGAAAAATTGCAGAGAACAAATGGTAGAAAGCAGCCAATAAGAGCAACGAAAGAAATCATACTGCTTGACAAACACCCTCGGATGATAGGTCTGGGAAGCAAACGAGGAAGCTTGCTCTGTTTCTTGGTTGAAAATCAGGGGACACTCAGTTAGTGCATGCATATACGTTGTTGAACTCAACTCAAGCCATGTATGTAACCAAGATTGCCAAAGTCTTCCCTCATTGCCTTTTAATTCAGTGATCAAGATTGAAGAGCAGGTCGCACAAGCCATGTATGTAAGTTCAAAATGAGTATCAGACAGAGTTCAAGAAAGCAAGAAGATACGGCGAAAGGGTCACTACGAAATTGACCTTTTAGTGGGTTTTAGTTTACTTACGAGTCAGCTGATCGCATGAATAAGTTATGATGATCATAACAGCAAATTTGCAAGACTCGAGGATAGGCAAAACTGGTTGAATAATCATTTTTTCGTCCATGATGAAATCTATCTTTCCACGTAATGTTGCTGCTTTCATCTTCAAAGTTTTCATAACAGTGGCAATTTGGATGTTGAATATCGGGCAACTCCTTCGGAAGTAATCGAGATGCCAAAAGTGAGATCGTTAAGTGAATCAAAGAATCATCTTCCGCGAAGAGATTTTGCTTTTTATTCACTAGCTGCTTTGGCTGCTTCGCGTGGCGAGGGCGTTGGTTGGTTTAATGATCAAATCTTGGCAAAGAGGCATGAGATAGTAAATAAAAAGCAAAATCTTTTCGCGGAAGATGATTCTTTGGTCCACTTAACGATCTCACTTTTGGCATCTCGATTACTTCTGAAGGAGTGCCCGAAATTCAACACTCTTTTCAAATTGCCACGGTTATGGAAACTTTGAAGATGGAAGCTGCAACATTACGACAGATTTTATAATGAACGAAAAAATGATTATTCAAGCAGTTTTGCCTGTCCTCGAGTCTCGCAAATTTGCTGTTCAAGCCGACGGCCATATCCTTCGTGCGATCGACTCGTAAGCAAACTAAAATCCACTTACGGCCATCAGAATGAATGAATGAATGAATGGATTGAAATTCTATTTTCTGGTACCAAGATTCGATAACAGCCCACGGCGCAATTGGGTTTTAGCGAAACTGATAAATTTCATCGATGGAGCAGAAAAGACGAGATTTTGACGAACGTAAAGTAATTCCAGATCAAGAACTGCCCCAAAACCGAAATTGGCTTTTGTCATAGACAAGCAAAAGATCAAAAACCCAAAAGCAGGTAAAAGATGATGATGAGCATTCGCATTGCAGATCATTGTTTGTCCGCTGAATATCCTCTTCGAGTAACTAAAACGAAATTGCAGAGAGATAGATAAGGATCCATCCATCCCTTCGGATCTATTTTTAGAAGAGAGCAGAACAGAACAAAAGCTAAGCTTGGCAGTGATGAGTCACTGACTGACTCACCTTTCTAATCCTCTGTTGCTCAGTCCCACCATAGTCGGGACACGAGCACCGTAATCGCCGCACATCTTAAGCTCCAAGAAAGATCACAGCCGTCGATTCATTTTAACCTAGAAAGCAGCGTACTTATTTGTAATTTTACTACACTAACTAGGGATACTTGTTTGCTAACAAGTGCGCATGTGAGACAAGTGTACGAGGGACTTGTGTTTGTGTACCACTGTGGTGCCTCATCGCAGCTCTCTTTTAAGTTTCGTTACCCTTTTTTCCTTCTCTTCTACAGAATCTCTCTCTCTCTCTCTCTCTCTCTCTCTCTCTCTGACTTAGGTCTCTGCCGTTTCTTTGAGGGCTTCTCAGAAGGTTGCTAGAAAGGCTTTCCTTCGATCCTCTGTTCCCTGAACAAGCGTGGTTTTATGCACGTCCACGAAGCAGAACAGCACAGCTTAGGCACGCATAGACTCCTACCGCTTTCATTGCCCCTGCATCTAAAGCTGACTTTTAGGTAGTAAAAACTCCCTGCCGCTCGAAGTGATTTCAGAAGAAAAGAAAGCCCTTTCTTTTAATCTTTAGAATGGGCTGGAAACTTGTCGAATGACGCAGAAAAAAAGGGATTTTGCCGACCCAAACGGAAGCCGTCTTTTGCTTGAATCTCGCCAGATCCATCCGCCGTTTTCCCTCTCTTGATTCGTCTTTGTATTCAGGTAGGTTGCGGTTCATGGGTCTTTTGCTTCTCCTTAGGTTTGCTCTTTTCGTGGGTCGTTTCAGCTCCTAGCAGCTATTTCGCGCCTGAAGCTTTCCCTGATTGAAATTCCCTTCTTTCTCGTCTGTGCAGGCGGCGAATGGTGAATGAAGGCGGTTCTTAGGGTTTTAATTTTGTTTCTTGCTTAGTGAGTTCGTTCAACGTTGCTGTTTGCGAATGGGGGCTAGCTCTGTAGTGGACCCAAGCAAGGTAATCGACCCATCGATTGGTTCGTTGGTGTGGGTTCGTCGAAGAAATGGATGGTGGTGGCCTGGTCAAATCATCAGCGAAGATGATCTCCCCGAGGGGTGCATTCAAATGCCTAGATCAGGGACGCCTGTTAAGCTTCTGGGTAAAGAGGAAGCGATTGTGTGAGTTTTGTTTTGCAGTTTCTCTGTTATTTTGATTCATTTCCCCGAGATTAGTGTCCGAAATTGCTTGGAGATAGTTGTCTGGGCTCAATTGGCTTGTTTCCCCATTCGGGTTATAGTTCATCGGTTAAAAGGTCTCATTGAACTTCTCTGTTGGTTGCATTCTGAATATGGTCTGTGAACCAAGAATTTCTCTGCTTGTTGAATTCAATAACCTCTTTCATGTCAAAATCTTGGAAAGCGTTGCCCGTGGGTTCAATTCAGTCGTTGAGGCACATATACTAATAGTTTGGCATAAAATTAGCCATGAGTGAGTGAGTGAGTTCTTATGAAAGTACCATCTGTTTATTGTCAATCTTGATGTGAAGTAGTCACTAGTTTACGATTTCTTGTCCAAATTCTTTCAGGGATTGGTACAATCTTGAGAAATCTAAGAGAGTAAAACCTTTTCGTTGTGGAGAGTACAATGAATGCATCGAAAAAGCCATGGCCGCCGCTTCAAACGTCTCCAAAAAGAGAGTAAAATACGCACGAAGAGAAGATGCCATTCTTGAAGCCTTAGACCTCGAGCGTGCATCTCTCAGTAAAACCCAATCCCCCGTCGTTCTTAGTCAAGAAAAGGAGGAAAAGGAAGAACAGTGCACCATCGAAGGATCGCAATCTTCGCTTCAATCTGATAAAGCAATGGAAAACGTTATTGTCAAATCAGAAGTTGACTCTACCTCGGGCCAAGAACTATCTCAGTCGGGCGTTTCGTTCGAAGAACTCTCAAATCAAATTCAAACAGCAAGCAAAAACCCCAGCAAGTGTAACGATTCTGAAGATGATGGAAACGAAGGAGCAAAGAAGCGTATGAAAGGGCTAGAAGATCTCGGCATTTGTGTAGCAGCAGCAGCATCATCATCTTCGCCATCGAAGAGAAAAAGCTCCCAAATCTCTCATGCCCACGAATTGCTGAAGAGGAAGAGCAAACGCCGCGCGTTGACCAAGGTTTTGGAGTCAACCACGATGGTCCCTAGCCGGGTCGACCCTGACGATTTGTCGGGTTCGAATGGATCGATCTACTTCTGATGAAAAGCCCATCGTTTGTCAGGAATCTAATGGGTCGAAGACGAATAGCTCCCTTCTTACCAATGGAGTCTCTTGCGATGGAACTGCTGCAGTACTGCCTGGAAATTCAGACCAAGAGCCCTCTCAGAGCTTATTCGACGTGCCATTAGTTGCTGAAGAAAAGTGTGCTCATGGTACGATCTTACTCACTTTTGCGATATTATTTTGTCTGATGATGAGCGTATTGCTGAAAATTTGCCCGAATATCTCAGATTCTTACAAAACGAGCCATTCGACGGAGAAAAGCACCTCAGAGTGGCAGCTAAAGGGGAAGAGAAATTCAAGATCAAGAAAGAGCGACGAAGCAGAAACGAATAACGTCAATCCCTCCAAAGAAAACGAACCATCAACGGTCCCGATTGAAAACTCGGGCCCCACATCAAGGCCCGTTACGGAAATCCAAGGCGAGCCCATTTCTCAGAGGCTTCTACCTTGTCGATCGACTCGCTTCACTCCCCACCCAAAGTACGACTCCTCTGATTTTTCTGTGAGCCATCGCCGAACGACTATTGGCTCGGGCCTTTACGAAGTCGACTTGCGGTTAGAAGCTACTTCCCCGACCCATAATGCGCCTCTTATTTCTCTTACGAGCAAGATTTTCGAACAGCCAATCAGAGGCTATCCAATCGACGTGGAAATTCTTGAAGATGGGCACTGCGATGATCTTATTACAGTATCAGAAAGCTACAGTAATACTTCTCAGTTGAACTACAAAATGCCTTTACGGCGATTGAAGGCGCCCCACAAAGGGAGGAAAAAGGCGAAGAAGAAGTACAACAAATCGAAGAAGAAGAAGAGTGGGGAGAAGATTAGAAAGCTGTCTTCTTTATCGAGTAGTAAGGTGCCCCTTGTGGAGAAGGTGAATGCTCCTTTGTTGGCCTGCGTTCCTTTGAAAGTAGTCTTTAGTAGGATTAATGCAGATTTGAATAGTTCGGTAATAATAAGGTGAATGGATTATGTTGTGTATTGTCTGATTGTTTTATGACTTCAAACTTTTTTTTTTTCCTGGGAGCTTTTGGTTGGATTTATGATGTGCAAGTTTATAGTTTATACCAATACTGTTGAATGTTGATCCGAGGTTACTAATCGAACAAGTATGAACAAATATATAAGTTTTAAATTTAAAATATTTTGTAAGATTGGCATCTTGAATAATGATATTATAGAGTTTGAGAAAATTAGATAAAAACCTTCGGCTTTGTGTGGTAAGCATTATGATGACTGATATCGAGCCCACTTTTATTAAGCAGATTAACGTCGGCGTTCATAGCTTGACCACTCTTTTGATTCGTAAATGTGTAATATTTTTTAGGCCCAATTCTACTTTGACGTTACTATTGATTGATTTTGGTAAATAATTATTTTGATTTTTACCTTGATATGATGACCTGAGGCTGAGCCTATATATATTTTAAGAGGTTTAACATTTGGCTTTTACTTGTAGACCTCTCGCTTTGTTAAAGGCTACGACATACTTAATAAATTTATTATTATCATTGTTTTTTTCCATAATGATTATTATATTATTGATGTATAGTATATGTTATTATTTTTTTATAATAACTTAGACCACCGAATCTGTATTTTTCCCAAGGGAATATAGTGCTGCTTAATAGTTATCGCTTTCAACCCTCCATCTCACGGATTTTTACTACTTTGCCTTACTTTACTACTCTTACTGTGTGTGCTTTATGGCTTAAAAAAATAATATGACCATGTAATAGTAATAGTAATTCCTTTAGATAAACTATTCTTTTTGTTCTCATCATGGAGTTTTCTTTATTGGTTTATTTGTTTTAGTTAGCCTACAATTTCCTAGGCAAATATTTGGGGTGTTTGTGGTCAAGTTGGCAACATTTAAGGGTCAAAATGGTTACAAGATAATGCATATATACATACAACACATTATATATATATATATCAAAGCGTTGAGTTTGACACCTAAATATTTGAGATATTAGAATTTAATTTGAACAATAATGATATGGGAAGGCATTATTCATTGAGCTGTAACGATGGGGTGCATGTGGGGTTAGCTATAATAATAAGTCTTCAATGTCTGCGTGCATTTGTTGTCTTTCTTTTGGTCTATTATCTTTGCGTGCGTTCGTGTGAAATAAAAATAGAATAATAATTAATGTTAACTATCACTATATGAAAGTTAAATAAATACTTCATATCATGCCCGTTATATTATTTTATTTAATCAATACTTATGATATATATCCTTATTTAACTCCAAAGCTCTTCACTCTTATACTCGATTTTAACAGTAAATAAAAAGGTAGCAAAGTGCTAATGATTAAACTATGATTAGTGATGGGAAGAAATCTGAATCTTCACAGCGCGCCTGACAAAGCATGAACGGCATACCAGCCATAAAAGAGGTCAGAAATTTTACCATGTACCAAAAATTCATTGTTTAAAAAAAAAAAGGTATATTTGAATTTAGGCTCCTTTAAAATTTTAAAATAGATTTCGGACAGGACACTGTAAGGAAGAAAACTATTGTTAAAGGACACAATTTCTGTAAAATTTAGAGATAAGGACCTAAACTGAAAAAATGTTATAAAATGTTGAACTGATATCAGATGATCGTTTTGTTTTATTTCAGAACAATGAAGTTGCACTGCAGAAATCAGGTCCTTAAAACTATTTTTTTCCTGACATGGTCTGAATCTTAAGTGAACTTTTCGACGGGGCTTGTTATGTGGCTTTGATTAATGCCACATCACATTTGATGTTGAAGTGACATGCTAATTTGGCACAAATCGGTGTTAAATCGGCAGGTGCCAATATAAGATGCTCACATATCATTCCTCATGTGTATATATATATATTATATATATATATATCTAACACATAATTAATTGATCTTGATAGAGTAGAGTGGTCGCCTCCGCTTATATTTATAAAGAATAGAAAAATGAATAATAAAAAAAAATAGTTAAACTTCTTACAGAGGTACAGCCCCACTAAACTGACAAAGAACGACATTTTTTTCCCCAGCAAATGCATCTCTCAATGATCTGTCACTTCAAAAAGCAAAAATCAAATAAACTAACAAAAGAAATATACATTTTCCGGCAAATGTTTCAGCCTCATCATGTCAGTATATAAGATTTCTCTTGCATTGCAAACGTTAGAAGTTTGCTTTTGAAAGCCTTTTCTTTCTTCTTCCTTTGCTTAGTTAGCGATAAGATTCGTTTTATTTTTGTTATATAGCTTAAGCGTATTTTTTTGGCCTTTTTCCATCCTCGAGGAAGCTATCGATCAGTTACATTAATTTCTGTTTCAATCCTCGATCTTCCAACTAAATGCGACAAGAATTCTTACAGCAGCTAAAGATATTCTTACGTTAGCAATGGCCGTTTTTCTTTGAATGGTATTATCAACTTCAGTTATATATTTTATTGTTTTATTTTATATGTTTGGTCCTTGCTTGGAGAACGATTTTCAAAGCCCTTCCATCACCTTCTTTCTTTTTCTCTCAAGACACTTTTTTTTTAATAATCTTTCTCATGATCCATATCTCCATCTTCCCATTTTCTGGGTTTTGAGAATTTAGTTTTTATATCTCTGTGTGCATAACATTTTGCAACGATTCTCTCTTAGATTGAGGATCTGAGATTTATTGACATAGCTGAAGTTTTAGAGATCAAATGGAAAGTTTCGATTGGAGCAATTATTATCATAATCTTGATGACAACATGAGCTTCATCTCAGATGACGTCAGCAATGTTCTCAGTGGAATAAATAACGACGACATCAATGGAGGAAATATCATCTCCAAAGATCGCCTGAATTATCCCATTGATAAACCCAACGATGATCAAATTGTTCGCCGG
Source organism: Craterostigma plantagineum (assembly GCA_027422505.1). Classification (NCBI taxonomy): domain Eukaryota; kingdom Viridiplantae; phylum Streptophyta; class Magnoliopsida; order Lamiales; family Linderniaceae; genus Craterostigma; species Craterostigma plantagineum. The sequence goes on from JAPQWV010000005.1 coordinate 2,847,766, forward strand.
AGGAGAAGTACCCACGAATTCGTCGATGATTCTTCTGCTATTTTACTCGACCATCATCACCGTCGCCGTTACAGATCATCAACCTTGTACTCTCAAGAACATGTCGAATCTTACACTCATGTCCTTGACGACGATCCTATCAAGGGAAGAAAGAGATCATCATCGTCAGAAAATTATGAATATCATCGAAGCCGCAAGAAAACAACAAAAGCCCAGGCAACCATATTTCCACCTCCGTCGGCGAACATTAGCTTTCAACAGCCGCCGCCGAGCTCGTCTGCAGCAAATTCCTCCGAGCCCGACACAGAGGCGATTGCTCAGATGAAGGAGATGATATATCGGGCCGCAGCCTTCAGGCCCGTGGACTTTGGGCCCGAAGAATCCATGGAAAAGCCCAAGAGAAAGAACGTGAGGATATCCAACGATCCTCAGACCGCCGCCGCCAGGCAAAGGAGGGAGAAGATCAGCGAAAAAATTAGGGTTTTGCAGAGGTTGGTCCCAGGCGGTGGAAAGATGGACACTGCTTCCATGCTCGAAGAAGCTGCGAATTACATGAGATTTCTGAGTTCGTGGGTCAAATCGCTCGAATCTTTAGGAGGAGGAGGAGGAGGAGGAGTTCGCCGGAGGATTATTGACGATGGTCGCCGTCTCTCATCGCCGGCGATCGATCATAGTTTATTATTATTAACTCCTTCTTCGTCGACTTTTAGCGAAGATTATTTGGACAGTAATCTCGGATTTAAGCAGCCACAGTTCTCAATCTTGAATAACAGTTCAGTTCATTATCCTTCTTCTTCTATGAGCTGAGAGCATTCGTGTGTTTTTTCTAGATATTTTAATCATAAGATGTTATGTAGTCGTAATCATCATATCTAAATCTTTGTAATAATCATTCTTGTCATGATTACACATACCATGATGTTGATGCTTTTTATGAAGGCATTTTAGTCCACCATATTATGAAGCGCCATTATTGGCTTTTCGTTCTTTCGGCTTAATCAATTTGTTGGATGAGGTATTTGATTTTAGTCATTGATATTTGGTATTTGAGCATTTCTCTAGAATAATCTCACGACAGAGAGAATCAAGAGTAGTTTTGCTCTGATCAGTGAAGGAAAACATATTTCAAGTGCATTATTTATTAGTCGGTATTTTTTGTTGTCTTGTACTCCCTCTGTTCTAAAAAGAAAGTCGTTCTACATATCTATTTTTGTTCGCAAAAGAAAGTCGTTGGGGGTATTCTTAAATGACTTTATTTTTAGAACAGAGGGAGTATATCGGAGGGTGTATATTGCTTCATTCAATAATCCGAAGCGTGGCCTTGAAATTCACGCCACTTCAGATTTAAATTAAGGGTTAATTTGGGTTCAGGCCCTATTATGCATGTTTTGACATAGTTCAGGCCCCATATAGTTTGTTTTTGGACAGAAGGACCTAAGTAACGAAAATATAAGTTTGAAGGACCCATGTGATAAGAAATGACAATTCTATCCTTCATAGGTGCTAAAAATTACAACAATTTGCCATCGTCTCCTCCGTTCGATTTAGGGCTGCTGTGAGGACCTCTAGAACAGAACGAATATCGTTGTTTATGTGCAAATAAGATGGGATCGACTTCGATTCCTCATGGGTAGTTATAATAAACGAATAATTTAAAGTGTAAGAAGAAATAATGTCGAAATTCCACTTCCAAAAACCGAGAATATAAATGGACCAAGAATCGAATTTAATGGCCGATTAAGATGAAAATGAGTGAATTTGATAATGGGTCTTAATAATGAACTAGAATTTTGAGTTTAACAAAGAAATGGTGAAGAATTTTGAATCAAAATTTTTTATGCGACGTATATTGAAGATTTTCTGAACACGATATCTGGGTAACAAATTCAGGCAATTTAAGTAACAAATGTAGGAAAGATAGTAACAGATATGACTACAACAGTAACAAATATAACAATCGTAGTAACACTTACCACTGAAAAAAGTAACAATTGTTGAATACCAATTCTTTGTTACAGAAATCAGCAATGACTCTAAAAAATGGTGAAAGTAGCAGAAACGTCGATGTTATTGACCGAATTAGGTTAATTAGGTTTATACCGAACTATTACTTCAAACCCAATTCGAAAATCTAGTGTTGGAATCTCAGCTTTAATTGTCGAAATTGAGAAATAGTTGACCCTAATCTCATATTATTGAACAGTCCCTGAGTAACAAATATTAAAAGGTGATAACAATTCTATATTTTCTAATACCAAATGACTGAAAGTTAGTAACTAAAGAGTAAATTAAAATAACAAACTTTTCAGTAAAAATAACATATCTGGAAAATGATTATTATAACAATAAAATCGATTTTTATTGACAAAATTTACAGTACATATTGAAAGTAACGAATAGGGGGCTATTAGTGACAAAACCACCCAAATCGCTAACCCTAATCGACGAGACGATTTCGCCATCCCACCAGCGGCGACGACGAGCGGCGACAATCAGCGACGACGAGCAGCGACGACGAGCGGCGACGACGACAATGGTGAAGAAATCGAAGAAAGCAGCGAGCCATCCCACGAGCAGCGACGAGGAGCAGCGACGAGCACGTTTAGCGAAAGTACCCACGACGAGCATGGCCAAAAAATCGAAGAAAGCAGCGACGAAGAAGGAGAAAATGTCGACACCGAAGCCGAAGGGTTCCAATGAAGCGAGACCCATCCCACGACCCCGATGTCAACCCAGATTTTTCGTTGAAAAAGTTGGGCCGATTTATGATGGAGCAAGCGACGAGCATAAGGAGGCGGTTCAAAGGACGCCATTCGCTTCTTTCCTTCGTCTCGTCCCGTGCGAGATAGGAAGTGCGCGCCTCGTCGGTATGATGAAAAGATTTACCCCGGACGGTAAATTTTTTAGATTCGGGCACGATACTGTGATTCCGTTTTCCGTTTTAGAGTTTTCTGTGTTTATGGGGTTAAGGGCAAATGGGATGTTTGTAGACTTAAATTACAAAACTGTGCTGAAGGATGTTGATTTTGTGAAGAGGTTGTTTCCCGGTACATCTCGACTGTTTCGAGATGACGTGCTGAAGAAGATGGGGGAATTATCGCGTTTGGGGGATAGAACTAGCTTAGAAGACTTTAGTCGAATGTATATATTGTTAGTCTTTATTTGTATTCTATTCCCCACGTCGAACTACTGTTTCCCGTCGTTCGTCTTTGAGTACATCGACCGGTTGGACGAGGTGAAGGACTACGCCTGGGGTAAGGCAGTCCATTCTTTCTTGATGAGGTCAATCTTGCAAAATCCACAATACGTGGAAGGGTGCACCCTCGGATTAATGGTAAGTCATTCCTTTCTAGTTTAATGAGTGTTATTCATTACTGAGTTCTTCACTTTTGCATGTGTTGTGATTGTATATTCAGGTTTGGGTTTATGAGCACGCTCCTCGACTCGGTAAAGCTCTATCTATTACTGGCATGCCTCGTTTCACGAGGTGGCGGCCAGCCGAACAAGAAATGGAGCAAGCTATTGAGCTGTTGAACGAAGATGATGTCGTAAACCCAATCTATGTGTGGCGGAACGAGTATGAGGCGTTCTGCACATTAACCGACAACGTGAGGGTTCCTACTTTGGAGACGACGGACAAGAAGTCTACCAAGGAGAAAGCCGAGGAGACAGTCGAGGAGAAAGCCGAGGAGACAGCCGAGGAGAAAGCCGAGGAGAAAGCTGTTGGTGACGAGGGTGGTCATACGGAGAACGCTGAGGAGAAATTGTATGGTGACGAGGGTGGTCGTACGGAGAACGCTGAGGAGAAAGCTTTTGGTGACGATACTGGTCGTCCTCACACGCCTACGGAGAAAGCTGAGGGCGATGATTGTGCTCGTATGGGGACTGCACCGGTCGATGAGTTTGTGGAGCAGGCTGAGGTGGTGAAGGAAATGGAAAAGGAAGTACCTGCTACCGAGGAGGCAGAAGCTGATGCTGTCCGAGCTGAGAAGCAAGCTGATGCTGTGGCTGAGGAGCAAGTTGCTGTTGTGGAAGTGGCAGATGTTGGAGCTGTGTTGAAGCAAGCTGAGATGCAGCGGGAGCACACCAGTGTTGAGGTGGATGAGAGTATAAGATCTGTGGTGTCAGCTGTGATGAGGTTGTTCACTATTGCGACGGTGGATCAAGAATACAAACAATATGTCGCTGCGAAGGAATCTCTTGAGTCTGGATCAATTGCTTGCACGGTCATGGGAAGGGATAACCGCAAGAAGAAGAAGCTGGCCGACTTTGTAACGCCTCCAGGGAGCACGACGCCGGTGAAGAAGAAACGCAAGGGTCAAAAAGGTGCTACAAAAGAGGGACCGATCGAGGTGTTCGATTGCTCGTCGGGTAAAAAGTTGGATCCTCCCAGGGAGATGTACAGCGGCACGCTCGATAGGGACTTTGATGGAAAGGCATCCCTATCCCCGAAAGAGAAAGAGATCGTGGACTGCTTCGTTGCAAACGCCAACTTCAAGTAAGTTGTTGGATTATGTTTTGGATGCGGCATTATGATATTTATCTTTGAATTCCTTGGAAATGCAGTGCCGTTGTATGGGAGGACAACATCCACCATTTGTGCGGGTTTCATTTGGTGGAAATGGTGAAGGGGAATGCTATTGTGTCTGATGTTATAGACGCATGGTTTAAATATTTGATGTCGGTGGCTCCCGACTCCGGCACGTATTTCCTTCCTTCCTATGTTTCGGTGAGTTGATTCTAGTCAAATATCATGTTTTTAATTTTGTGGGAGTTAACTAAAACTTTGATTAATTCTTAGCAAAATATTGAGGGGGTGATGTCGAGACCGGGGAGGCGTATCCAGGTAGGAACCAAAAACGGTATGGAGACATTTTTGGAAAAAATGGCCCCTGTTACCAAGACACAGTTAGAGCATTTTCGGGCGATCGTACAGTCCGAATGCAAGTTTGTTGCGCTGCCATTGAACAATAACAATCATTGGCATCTCCTTGTACTCGACGTCGAAAATAGGTCTTGGCAGCATTATAATTCAATGAGGACGCCGACTGGAACAGCTGTTGCAAACCGTTGTGTAAGTTCGATTTGTAAGTAAATTTTCAAATTCATGTGTTTCTTCGTTGAACGTGATTCGCTGATTATTATGTTATAGGCGCTTGCACTTGGACATTATTTGAAGCATGTGGGTTGGATCCGAAGTTTGCTTCACCGGTCCTGCCTAAGATTTGTCGCCAGCAAGTCATGGATAGCTTGGATTGTGGCCCGTGGGTGTGCATGTTTGGGTACGCATTATCGAGAGATGATGTTGGTACGTGGGATGAAATCAACAGGACCGGCGACATTCGATCATATCGGGCGCAGATTTTAGCCGGTTTGTTACAATTTGCTGCTATGTGTACCTGAGACTTCTTGTGTAGAATGTTGGTTTCGAAAAAATTTCGCTTATGTTGCTGACAATGTGTGTGCATGATTCTAGTTAACTCTGTTGTTTATGGATTTTCTCCAGTAACAGTTTACCGTGTTATTAGTAACAATTTAACGCTGGTAAAAACAGAAGTGAATACGCAGGTAACAGGTCCGTTTTTGACGAGTAACAGATAACGCTGGTGCAATAACAATTTATAATGTAATTAGATTAGTTTACGATTTTTAAATTTTTCATTGTAAACACGCTACATTCAGTATAATATACAAATTCACGAAGTTTTAGATAAAAATATTTTAGTTAATGGCCACCTCTTTTCGTGGAGGGTATGTTGGAAATGAAGAAGTTGATATATAGAGTGAAAAATAAGTAGCTCTCTTGTTGAAATATGGTCATGCTTCTAAGGAGTGTTTCTACGTACACAAAACGAGAAGATACGATCTATTAGTTGTTATTTTACAGTCCAAATGGGCGACCTAACATAAGTGATTAACAAAGTTAATGACATCTTTGATTAATATTAACCGTAAACCTTGTGTTGTTTACTGATTTCGTGCGGTAACAGGTCCACGTATAAATAGTAACAACTTAACAATTTTAGTAACTACAAGCCGGTACTTGGGTAACCGATCAGTACGTGACAGGTAACAGATAGTGCTGTCCCAATAACAATTTAATGTGTAATTCATTTAGTTAATTATTTTCAAATTTTTATACTGCAAACACGCTACATTCAGTACACGAAGTTTTGGATAAAAATATTTTATGTTATGGTTAGATTTTCGTGGAGGTTATGTTGGAATTGAAGAAGTTGGAGTATAGTGTGCTAAATAAAAGCACTCTTCTTGAGAGGATGATCATGCTTCTATGGATTAATCTTCATATGGTAACATCTTCGATTATCATGTTCGTGCGGTAACATCTTATTCAGAGGATGGTCATGTCTTGAGAGTATAGTGTTAATGACATCTTCGATTAATCTTAACCGTAAACCTTGTTTTGTTTACTGATTTCGTGCGGTAACGGTTCACCGTATTAACAGTAACAAATTAACAATTGTAGTAACTAAAAAAGTTTTTCGGGTAACAGCGAAATACGTGACAAGTAACAGATAACGCTGTGCTATAACAATTTAATATGTAATTCATTGAGTTTCTGATTTCAGACAGTAACAGTTCAACGTATAACTAGTAACAAACTTACCGTACAGGGTAACAGATAATCTACGCTTGATTTTTTTTACTTTCCCGCCCAAACCATCATCTCAGGATGGTTTTCCCGCCAGAAGCTTCAATGCCAATTTAGTAACAGATGTAGGCATGAAAGTAACAGAAATGCACATACTAGTAACAGAACCTGAAAATTTTACACAACCCGCCAATGCGAAAAAAAATCCGCCACACTTTACTCTAAACCACATTTCAACAAGAAAAATCATCTCTCTTCTTCATTTACTGACCTTGACAGTATCCATGGTCCCACTATGTCAAGAATACATGATTCGATTCTTGCACTTTGTGCATATAAAAGCGAATTTTTTTTGTTGGAGGTTAGAGAAACTTCATCTTTAACAGACCTCTTATTACTGGTTGCCCAGCGTTTCTCAGATGTCTATAGTAGCTCCATCTTATTGAGATACAAATCACCTCTTAACAACACCAGTATGCAATTGCTTATGGATAGTGATGTGAAGTTCATGGTGAGGTTGCACCACGAGCTAAGAATGAAGGTCATTGACATGATTGTATCTGAACACGGGAATACAACTGAGGATATGCCATCTCAGGTCGGACCATCACAGGATGATTGTCGAGTTCTCGCGAATGCAAACTCAATCGACTTTTGGATTCGCGGCATTGAGGGTGAAGGGCAAGTCTTTGAGGGTGCTAATGAGTTTCGAAGCAAGCTTAAGAGGTATGCTGTTGCGAGCAGAAAGTCTTTCAAGTATATAAAAAATGACGCTAAGAAGATCATCGTAGTATGCAGCGTCGATGTATGTAGATGGAGGATATACGCAGCTCACCGGCAATGTGATGGTATGTTTAGCATAAAAAACTGCAACCTCAACCACACTTGCGGTGAATCCAGTTTACTAATGAGAGACCACCCAAAAGCCGATGCAAAATTGGTTGCCGAGTTGGTTCAGCCGAAGCTGAGCACGGAGCCTCTCTACAAGCCACGCACTATGAAGAATGATATGTTGCGGGAATACGGGGTTGCAATACCATATCACCGAGCTTGGTCAGCGAAGGAAATAGCCTTAAAAAATATTCATGGGATTCAAAGAGGTTCGTATGATAAATTAAGGTGGTACTGCAATGCTGTGCTTCGAACAAATCCAGGTTCATTTGCAGATTGTGAACTTCATCCTGAAACAAACAAATTTAGGAGAATGTTTGTGAGTTTCAATGCGTGTATAATTGGGTTTATAAGGGGTTGTAGACCACTGCTCTTCCTTGATGGTACACAAATCAAGAATAAGCACAAAGGGTCCTTACTTACTGCTGTGTCAAAGGATGGAAATGATGGATTGTTTACTGTTGCTTTCGCAGGTTTTGTTATTTCCTTACAAAAATTTGTTATTTTTGAAGCTTTTTTCGTTACTATCTGTTCATAAATTGTTATTGCACAGTGACTGATGCAGAAACATCCCCTAACTGGGAGTGGTTTCTTTTGAAATTGAGGCACCTCTTATGCTATTATGGAAGAGACAACTTCAGAGATTATACATTTTTTTCCGACCGGCATGAAGGATTGGTTCAAGGCGTGCCTTCAATATTTCCAGGGTCTCACCATGCATATTGTTTAAGACATGTCATTGACAATTTCTAGACTGAGGTACATTATCATGTATTGTTATTTTTAGACTCAATTCAGTTATTTGTTAGTGGTGTATTGTTATTTCAGACGAGGGTTTTGTTTTCTTCCACTATCTGTCCAGGTCTTGCGAAAGTACCCATATAAGAACAAAAAAAGTTGGACAACAAAGTTCAAGAAGGCAGCTTACTCTCCTTACTTGGAGGATTTCAGACAATTTCTTAAGGAAGTTCAAACGGCATTTCCCGCACACTCAAACTTCATAGGAAAGACGAATCCTAATTGTTGGGCTAACTCCTTATTTCATGGCAACAGATGGGGAATAATTGACAACAACATTGCGGAAAGTTGGAATAGTTGGGTTCATGAGGCTAGGGCTCTACCTATTGTTAGTTTGGTCGATGAGATAAGACGGAAGACAATGATCATGATGAACGACAAACGCACGGAAGCACACCAACAGCTCGGCCGTTTGTGTACGAAGCCGGAGAAGAAGCTGAAATTAAGCATCGATGAATCTCGAACATTGGAGGTCGATAGGTCTGGTGGGTGGCAGTTCGAGGTTTCGGAAAACGGGAGCAAATATGCCGTAGATTTAAATAATAAGAGATGTTCCTGCCGACACTTCGATTTACAGGGGCTTCCGTGTAAGCATGCATGCGCATGCATTCTTTCGATGGGACTTTCTCCATATGAATTCTGTGACAGCTATTATAGTTTGGTGAAATATCGAGAGGCATACCAGGGTTCTATAAATCCAATTCCTTCTAATGTTGCCATTGAAGATCATATACCCGAAGACGTCATGGAACCAGACGTTCAAAGACCCCCAGGCCGTCCACGATCGAAAAGAATTCCTTCACAAGTTCAAGACACTCGTCCACTCAAGTGTGGAAGATGTAAAAGGGTCGGGCACAATCGCCGAACATGCAAGGAAGCAATTTAACCGTTGTAGTATTCTTTTTGTCTTTTTTTGTCTATTTGATATCAATCTGTCCTTTTTGTCTGATTGATATCAATTGGTAAGTTTTTGGCTTCTCGTTGTGTACGTATTGGATGTTTCTGCCTGTAATAACAAATTACGTGCACACAGTAACATTTCACATATAAATGGTAACAACTTATTGTAGATTAATAACGGTTTCGATACCCACAGTAACGTTTCGATACTCAGAGTAACAGATTTCATACCCCGAGTAACATTTTCGAAACAGTAGAAGTATACCCAAATTATTGTGGTCGACCGTACTGGTTTCGATACAACGAGTCCTTATTGGTTTCGATACCCCCAGTAATCGTTGCCAAAAACAGCTTGGATTTCATCTTATTTTCGCAAATTAGAACCCTACTCATGGTAACAATCATTTTCGGTTTTATAACGATTTTAGTAGATTCAGTAACGGTATTGGTCTATCTAGTAACGGTTCTGGTGGATAAAGTAACAGTTTTGTTACTACGAGTAACAGTTTGGACACAGTACAATTATACCCAAATTATTGGGATCGACCGTATTTTCGCGAATTTAAAAAATGAACAGAGGACGAACGAGCCCACATGTGCCGCACCGAGATGAATATACTATGGGTACCTCGAATTTATACATATTAGATGTAATCGTTGCCAAAAACGGCTTCGATTGGATCTTATTTTTCGCAAATTACAACTCTGCACATGGTAACAATTAGTCATAATCTAATAACGGTTTTGGTAGACTTAGTAATGCATGTGGTTGCATTAGTAACGGATTAGATACTATAAGTAACAGTTTGGACACAGTATAAATATACCCAAAATATTGGGCTCGACCGTATTTTCGCGAAATTAAAAGATGAACGTCGAACGAACGAGCAAATAATGTGCCGCACCGAGCTGACCATACTATGGGTACTTCGAATTTATACATATTAGATGTAATCGGTGCTAAAAACGGCTTTGATTTCATCTTATTTTTGCATATTAGAACCATAAATAGAAAGATAAAAACTCCTAAAAATCTTACATCTTGCTTCGTCACTACCACAATACATCATACCTTACACAGCGAAATTGGTTGGTTAATGGACATTCGAAATTTCGGAGCTCGATTCACTGTAAAAACGAACTTCGTAAAATAAATATTATATGTCGATAATTTTTGCATCGTAGTAACAGATGAGGTATAGAAAATAACAGTTCATCACACTTTTATAACAATAAAATCTAACTGCATAACAGAAATTCACCGGAAAATAACTGTTAGTTCAATATGTTATGAAGGGTAATTTCGTCAATACATATTTTTAATCCTTATCTATGCCATTTAACGCGAAGTTGGTCCTTTAAACTATTGTGAGTTCTGACAGGTACTGAACACTTTAGAAACTTACTGACGAGGGACTGATTAGAAAATTCCCCTTAAATTAAACCCATTCAATCTATTTAGAGGGAACTTTGATTAGTTGATGTTTAAGAATGATGACAAAAAAAAAAAAAGATTGTGTTAGAAAGTTGTTTCTCCGAGGTTGCTAACCTTGCTAATGATGGAAACGTAAAATAGGACTTGTGTATGATTGAGTAAGAGTTTATAAGTTGACATAAGTAGCAATTAGTTGCTCAATTCGTTGTTCAGTTTTATGACATTTTCTAAAAGATAGATAGAGAATGAAGAATCTCAAACAGAATTGCAAAAACGAGACAAAACATATTTATGCTTCTCAGTTGGAAAATTGTGCACTTCGATTTATTTATATATATTTTTTCTTAAATGGTGAGTTTTGACAAGTTGCCCTTTTGTTTTGACAATATCTTCTAAGATCCAAACCGTATGATATACACTACAACAAGATTGTAATAAAATATCATTCATACGAATGTTACATCTCTTTATGCAATTTTCTGTGTAAACCCCGAAATTTAACCTTTGAGCAAAGTAAACTTCAGACAACAACTTACTAGCAATGCAAACTACGTCAAGATAATTGGGAAACGAATGAAATTTTTGAACTTGCGACTGCGACCATTTTATTCATTTTCCCCTTTATAACGTCAAGATATTACCAATGAAGATGGGATTTTCCTACAAAAGCAATTCAAAAGACAGAAAACATTTTATATCGTCGCGCATTGGAACAGTTCAATCAAAGTTCACTTTTTCTCTATAAACACGTTAGAACTTTCCAAAACTCAAAATGCCCCACTGTGTAATAACACGCAAGCAACAACACAATAATAACAACAATCTTCCCCTCCTCCAAATTCAGTCCACCCCACAAACAAAACAACTACAACAAAAACTCTAAGAAAAACCATACCCATCAATTCACTCAACCTTCCAAGCATAGAGAAAAAGACAGAACTGCGAAGCCTTAGAATAGCTATGAACCGAATAATACCTGCTTGGCCCGCTGCAGTCGCTCCCTTCCCCTTTGCTCGAGCCATCGTCTTCCTCTTGGTCGCTCTCAGCCTCCCCAGACCCAGGCTTGAATATGAACAGCCCATGGCCCGTCCCAGGCGAGCAAAACAGCCAAGAATGAACGTCCCAGAAAACCTGCAATGGCTGCTTATTGACTAGCACAGTCTGGTTCCCCCGAAACTTCCACTGAAGGTTCCTAACGTGCACCAAAACGATCCCATCCACGCTGATCCACATCTCGGGATCCCTGGGCCCCACCGTCGAGCTTTCGACAACAATGTCGTGCTCCCTTTTCCTCGGGTCGAACTTTGCCCTCGTGGAGAAGGACTTCTTGCCGAAGACGTGCTCTTTCTTGTAGAACATGGCTGCGTCGACTAGGGCTGGCCTGGCCTTGGTCCTCTTGTACGCCTTCTTCTTCAAATCGCCGATTAATAGGACGACTTCTTCCTCCGAGACTAGGGCGACGTAGAAGTCTGAGCATGGCTCTGGGCTGGTGCCTGAGAACTTGGCTGACCTCATGTCCCAGTAGATGTCTAGCTGATTGCCATCGACTTCGAAGGTTTTGTAGCTCTTCTTGGCCCAGAAATGCCATGGCTTGAGGTCGATTTTGCAGGTGGAGAGGTTGTCGCTGCCCAGGCTTTCGACTGAGACGGTTAGAGAGTGGTTCATGAGGTTCTTGCTCCATAGAACGGTGACGTTTCGCCAGAAGCCTGCTATGTGGCTTTGGAATAGGCAGGTGACTGTGCTTTGGGCCGTCTTTTGGGTGATGGCTGCTTCTTCGGTTAGTTTCTGGGCTAAGGGCGGTTCGCCCGTGGTTAGAGAATGGGATCGTGAGGAGACACGATAGGCCATTCGTCGGGGCGGTTCTTCGTCGTCCTTGCTTTGGTCTTTCCCTTTTAATGAATCAACAGAAAGATCGATTGATCAAAAGGGGGTGACGCTACTATCTATTGAGGCAATACGACAAACACGTACGGGGCGATTGGGCGGTGGCATGGATGTGCAGAAGCCCTTCGACGAAAAGTATAAGCTTGACAAGATTTTCAATGAGAAGAGGGAAAATTAGATGAAACAGATATGGGAAAAGATCTAAAATAGGCCATCACCAAAGGATAACCTTCATTGAGAGCTTTTCCCAAACAGTTTGCAAACAGAATATTCAGAGACGGATTTACAGAAACGATCAGCTATAAAATCTTGGAGGAAAATTTTTTTCCCTTGTATGAGAAAACCTTGAACACCTATTACGATTCGATGCACATCCAGAAAACAGATCAAATCTATCGCCAGATTTTTCTTTAGTTTCTGGAATTTCAAGGGTTAAACGGTGCAAAGGGAAAAATGTTGAGAGAAATCCTAATGTTAGAAGCTGTGGAGGAAACACAATTGTCTCCTTAAAGGAAGGGTCCAAAATTAGAAAGAACTTCATCAACTTTGGACCTCGAATTATTCCTTTTCTCTCTCTGTATTTTTTTTCTCCTCTTACCCTATTGAAAATCGACGCTTTACCCCATTACATGGAACAAGATACAAGAAGCCAAGCCATCCACCTTTGACTGGAATTTTACAGTACAACGTGGTCATATATATGTACAAAGAAGACATTTTTATTTTTCGAAATCCCAAAGACCAAATATCTCTCAATGCTTTCTAGATATTTTTTCTGAGTTTGCATGAAACTAAGAATGGCAAAATTCTTTCTTACATTACTACCAAAACGAGGGCATGGAATGTCTAGCTGAACTTTAGAAAAAGAAAAAAAAAAAAGAACGTTTCTCTTGAGAAGATTATCGTCAACTGTGAGTAACTATGTATATTAGAATCTAATAATTGGCTGAATCATTCACACACCAGTCAATTGTTGTAAGCCTTGAACGTACGGCGAATTGAAAAAGGAAAAAAAACGAGACAAAATAGATTATGTACAGTACAATTTCTTGCTATAAGTGTACATGGGAAACCTTTGCACACCACCATTGACAACATGTCCTTACTTCTCATGTAAACTATGTCTGAAAAAGAGAAAGAAAAACCGAACTGAATTTACCAGTCAGAAAGAGCTAAACGAAGCCGATCTCCTCCTACTAAACGACGGCTTTTTAACCGAAGAACTCTTAAGCGCTTCGGCGTATTTCATCAGCTCAGCCTTCGCAGCATTCTGAGCATCTCTATCCGGCGAAATCACAGCCGTCGGATCGTTGTCACCACATTCGCCGATCGAATCGATCGTTCTAAACACATTCGGAGAAACGTCTTCGCAGCTCGTCTGCCTCGAACAGTTACTGCTCTCCCCAGCATTACTCTTTTGGCCCCTCGAAAACGATCTGTGAAGATCGAACGAATGCCTCGAAGAATTCACCGATGGAGTCCTTAAGGCTGTCTGAACAGAATGAGAAGCGCTCGAAAATCGACTTCCAATGTCGTCCATGGACACAGCTCTTCCCAAGGGCGGCGTCGAAGATGAAGATGATGTCTGAATTCGATGATGGCCATCGTTCTCTTGCTTCCCACCACGCAGTAGCTTCATCAGCTTTGCAAAGACTCTGACTTTATTGGGATTTTGGTGGTGGGCTTTTCCTTCGGGCGGCGGGCAATCTTCGTTTTCGCCAGAATCGGTGATGTAAGAGGCTTGAGAGGTTGACCATCGATCGGAGTCAAAATCGCTTGCGTTTATGATTTCTCTGTCTCCTAAGCCTTCTTTGGTTGCGTAATCGAGGATGAGCTGTTTGGCCTTCTGTTCTGACGTGGGGTCCAGCGTTTTGCTTAGGTCTCGAGCTATGGTTTTCCCAGGGAGTGGTTGGTGATTTCTCATCTCATAGCGAAGGCAAGCGTTGATCCACCTTAGGTAGACGAGCTCTTCGATGTCTGCGCAGCGGTCGGCTTGTAGCTGTTCGATTTCCTTCTTTAGATCCTCGTTTTGCTGTCTTAGGAGCTCGGATTGTTTCTTCAGCTCTTGCATCTGACAATTCCATCATTACATAAAAAATTTCAGTTCGAAAGTTGTAATAAACCAGATAGTAAAGGAGAGTTTATACCACCTCTTCGTTGTCTATGGCAGAAGTAGCAAGCATTTGGACGTACTCTAATTTCTGGGACAACTCTTCGTTTTTGGTCTTTAAGCTTTCGTTTTGCTTCTTGATCCCCTCTAACTCGTTCTCCATTTCCTTTGTCTTCTCCGTATTTATTTGCAGGCCGTGATCTATCTCAGATGGCTTGTTGTCAGAATCTTGCAGCTTCATTACTCTTTCTTGAAGTGATAAGATCTGCTCTCTGTTCTTTTCAGCTTCAGACTTGAGCTTCTTCCTCAACAGCCTAATCTTAGCTTTTGAAGCTTCGAGCTCCGTCACCACCCTTTCGTAATCAGACAATTGAGACACTAATCTTTGGTTATCTGATTGCAATGAGTCGATTTTAAGGTTGTAGAGCTTCGCCTCCATATTGTTCAGTCTCAATCGGTTCTGAAGCTCCATCACGGCAGTTTCTTGCTCTTTAAGGCCATAGTACTCGAGCAGCTGAATCTCCAAGATTCTTTCTCTTTCTTCGAGGATTTTGACCTTTTCCCTTAGGTTTCTGATTTCTCGGCTGTGTTCCTCGTGGTCCGACCATTTGTATTCTCGGGGCGATTCTATGTCATGGACCATAGATTCGTCAATTATTCTTGGGGAAATATCATCCGTAAGGTTACATTCTCTTATGAGCTGATTAAATTCGGGTAAGAGAAACCCATCCCTTTCTCCACTGTATCTCCCACTGGACGAGCGATCGCTGATCGAATTTCGAGAAGAAACTTTCGGGATATTTAAATCCTGTAAAAATAATGGATCTATGTTTACATCTATTGCCGTGGAAGTAACCAAATGATTAAACCATGAAGTTCTGCTTCAGAATGAGCATTTGATCGCCTATGAATCGAGCATAAAAGATCTATCCAGGATATTTAGCTTCATAATCAATAATCAAAATAATTCCATAAAAGCCTAACATATGCAGGTCTAATCATCTGACCGCAATGTAAGTCTCAATGAATCAAATCATCGAGTACCTCTTGTTCAATAAATAACGTTGCAAAAAAGGTATCTAATATAATACCTTAAAAACACGAAGGTCGTCACTAAGCTCGCCATCTTCCTGCCTTAAATGAGCTTCAACACGATGACCTACTACACAAATAGGCATCCAATTATCAAGCAAGAATTGAAAATCTTACAACAGAACTCGAGGTTAAATCTTTAAGACAATAACCTGAAGCACACTGTGAATGGTTTGATTTAGGCGGCTTATTGCTTTTGCTTCTCAAAATGGCAATGACAATCCCACCTAGAGAAAAAGCTAAAGCAGCCCCAAATTTGAAAATATCAGGTTTTATGACAAATTCCTTCTTCTCCTTCCCGCCCATAGAACCTCAAGAATCGAATTTTCTAACCATTTTTACAGACAACAATTGCGCAAACACAAGAGTCATATGCTGTTAATTATGGTCCAATCCCATCCTCGTCATCATCGTCCATCTGAAGCAAACGAAACGTGTACGTATAGTGTAACAGATAGATCGAAAGCGTCAAATGGAATAAAAAATGGAACCCTTCAGAAAGAAACAATCAAAATCGGAATCAATAAGCTTACCCTTTCAGGTCAAACACAGATATTGACAGGATATAGAAAAACAGCTGAAAGAGAATAAATTCAAGCAACATACCGATGGAAAGAGGCACAAGTTTCTGCATTGAATACGGCGACACAATTGACAAACAGAGGAATCGAGTTTTGGGTAAATCGAAGTTTTTCAGAAGCTGAGAGATTTTAAAACTTCGAACTGCTGTTGCGTATGAGCAACCTTTCAACGTAAATTATTGTTGTTGCTATTAGTGGGCTGCTTTACATTGTTTAAAAAATTGTGCGACCAAAAAGGAAAACTCCATTGAAATGTTTGTCTTTTGTCGAAGAATTAAAATATTAGTGAAATTCCATCCGGTATTCCAGTTTATAACTTTTCCTGTTGGTATCCGAAGTTTTTTCTGATTTCGGCTGGTACCCTGAGGTTTTACGAAATGTAATTTGGTACCCCTTAATTACAAAAACCGAATCTAAAATACTTAAAATAATCAAAAATTCAAAAATAAAATATTTTTTTACTTATAAAGTAATTTTAATTATAAAAAATAGTATATATTTGGGAAACATTATATAAAATATTATTAAAATTAGAAAAATTCCGAATCCCGCACAAACGTTGAGATCGAAAATCGAGCGTTCTTATCGAAAAATATATTTTTATCATGGACTATATATTTTTATTATTATCGATTACCATGAGAGATCGTGAGTAAAATAAAAACCCAATTGAAACATGGTGGATCGACAGTTATTTTGCAAAGAACGCTCGATTTTCGATCTCAACGTTCGTGCGGGAGTCGGAAAATATATTTTCTATTTTTAAAACTATTTATATAATTTTTTCCAACTATATACTATTTTTTATAATTAAACTTATTTTTTAAAATAGAAAATATTTTATTTTTGAATTTCTGATTATTTTAAGTATTTTGGAAATATATTTTTCTATTTTTAAAAGTATTTATATAATTTTGCCCAACTATATAATATTTTGTATAATTAAAATTTATTTTTTTAAATATCTTTATTTTTGAATTTCTGATTATTTTAAGTATTTTAAATCCAATTTTTGTAATTCAGGGATACCAAATTACATTTCATAAAACCTCACGGAAACCGGCCGGAATCGAAAAAAACTTCAGGTACCAACTGGAAAAGTCATAAACACGGGTACCATACGGAATTTCCGTAAATATTATTTAGGTAATTGACTAAGTTTGCAGTTTCTTTCTAATTCCGTTAACTTATTACGCTAACATGACCGTATAAAAAGTCATACGTAAACTAACTGTGAAGATAATAATACATTTTACATACTACCTCCGTCCCGTTATTTTTATCACATATCTTGGTGGGCACGGATATTAAGGTGGTATTATTATAATAATATAGTACAATGAAAAGGTAATAAAGTGTATATTTTGACACGTCTTTTAAGAATATTTAATATTATTATATTGATTGTTTGTGATAGTTTTTTTGCTAAATAAGGAAAGGTGATAAAATTAGTGGGACGCCCGAAATGGCAAAATGTGATAAAATTAGTGGGACAGAGGTAGTACTATATTAGTATTGTTTTTCGCATTAATATGTGTAACGTAGATGAGTAAATATCTCATACCGTAAATCTTTGGTAACTTTCTATGGATCAATGATTTCCACGTGAAAACGTTGGTTTTCTTACGTATTTAGATTCTGACCAATCTATTATTTCGGTATTACATGTTTTTTGCTAGTGTTTATTTAACAAAGAGACACACGTAAGAAAACAACTCGGGGGAGCGTTATTTTCATGTCACGTTTGACAATCATATAACCTTCCAAGTACGTAGGTAAAGAAAAAAGAAGCACGTTTCGAAAATATTTCGTCGTCTCTTTGTAAATTTTATTATTTAAATATAATAGAAAAAGAAAGAGAAAAGCAATAAGGTATACAAAACAACGTTAGTCCGTTTTAAGCCACCCAATCCATGAGGGAAAAGATTCAAACTTCTTCCATAATAAAAACCAACCAATAATAAGTGGGCTTAGCTTTACACCATTTACAAGAAGCAAAGAAATGAGAAAAGGTTTACACATTAATTGTTCACATTCTCTTCCCACGACGCATATGCATGTGAATAAAAAATGGGAATATGATACAATGCCTAATAAGTAGTAATTAGTATCATAATTCAAAACTCGTTTACATTTTCTAAAGTAATCTTTAATTACGCGTTTATAGAAAGACTCTTTGTCTCACTCATATATAAATGGGAATAAGGAAAAGCGACGGGGACACACAAACTTTTATTATTACCAAAAAAGTTATGATTTTCAAATGCGATAATGTTTTCGGTGGTGATGAGATTTGATGAGTAGGATATGGATTGCTTTTGATAATTATTAAGACTTATCTTGTTCCGACAAGGGCCATCCCTATAAAAATTTTAATAATTCATTTTCAAGTGGATAAATACCACGCGATTTCTTTCTTTTCTAGAACAAACAACCGACCTCATTAAATTAAATACATAACTCACATACATGTATATAATATAGACCATATATGTTTGGCTCCCAAGAATTCATTCTCATGCATCATTTCTATCCTCAATAATATTACTCTCAAAAATGGCGGCCGAGTATCATCATCAGCATCCGTGGTTTCACTTTATTGAAGACGACGATCACATAAAGAGCAATAAAAAGATCACTGATCGTCACCATGGAAGATCCACACCATCACCATCATCTTCAATAGGAGAAGAATCCATGGACGACGATGATTCAAGTAATGGATCATCATCTTCTTGCATATCTTCCTCTGATACAAAAGACGATGCTTCATCATTACCTTCGAGTACTTCGAGTCATGGATCTTTGTACGATCTATCAGATATCATGGAGCAGCTACCCATCAAGTAAGTTATGATTATTACATCATATGCATCGATGGAAAGAAAGCTATAGTTGGTTTTCTTACATGGTCTCTTTGTTGTAGCAGAAGAGGGCTTTCTAAGTTCTACAATGGGAAATCTGAGTCCTTCGCATCACTTTCGAGCGTGTCTAGCTTAGAAGATCTTGCGAAGAAACCAAGAACGACGACGACGCTGTGTAACAATAGGTCGTCATCAAGGAAGGATCTGATGAAAGCTTCTAGAAGCTGTGGAAATGGATTGAATAATAGCAGTTGCAAACGCTATGCTATTCCACCCAAGGGTTTGATATCGAAGAAGCCTCCTTCGTCGTCGTCTTCAAGGGCTTACTTTACTACCGTGTCTTCCTTGAAAAGGGTTTGAAAAAATATATATTACTTGTTTTGTTTTATCAGATGATCGCTTCTTCGTTTATGAGAAAAAGATTGAGGGATTTGTACATAGCGAAAGATTCTATTTTTTGTTCTTTCGTGTTATTCGTTGACTATTTTCATGATCAAGATTGACGGATAAGCTTCAAACTTTCTTACATCTGTTTATTTCCTCTCCTTTTTGGATATATTCCACTTTGCGTGCTGCTGCTGTGTGGTTTGAGTTGTGGAATCTGATTCATTCTTCTTGCAGATTTTCTTAAATGTATATTCGCTAACTCTTGGCAGCAAAAAACTAGGAAAGAAAAAATGGGAAATAAATCCATGAAACCATCTTCAATAAAGTTAGTAGCAGTACACAAAGCAACAATCTTTTCCTAACAACACAAAAACTAGCAAAAACTAAGTCAAGATTTCTTCCACTGTGATCTGAGATGAAACAATCATGGAGAGGCGATCATCGTACGTCGACTGCGAAGACGAGCAGATCTTCTGAGAGGCGTAGTAGCAACTTCAGCCATGGCTATGGGTTCTTCAGCTTCACAACCCTATCAATCAATGATCGACTGTCATTACATAGAATATTCAATATTAAGACAATGATCACAGTTCAAGAGAACAGTTTTTAAGGTTTACATTAGTTGAATAATGGAGATGCAAAGAGGGCCGAGTAGGAGTAGGAAAAGAACCCAATTGAGCTTTGGACACCTTCTCCATAACTATCTCACCAAGCAACTCAACGCTGGGAGCACATATGGCCTCATATTTCATTGCATCATATGATTCTTTCTTCTCCGCCGGGCGGTTGGTTATTTCCTCCTCTGGCAAGATTTTCTTTTCCTAATAGTAGTGTTACTAACGGTAATAAGATCATGGATGATGCTAGAGAGAATACAGCGGCGGTTTAAAGCAGTTGTCGACTGAGTTTTCTGCGTCGTGCCTTCATTATACTACTGATATCAGATTTCATATCTTCAGTTCCCATGTATGATGTTTCGACAGCTACATAATTGGGCTCTTCGCTTGCAAATGCAATGGCCTCAGAATTTCCATGCACATAATCATCATCATATTCCTCAAAATCTGCAGAATCAGCCTCACTGAAATCATATTTTGGTTGATTTGCCAAGAAACCATTTGAGCAGATGGGCTCGAAGGATTGTTTGTTCCTTAGTGCTTGTTTGGTTGAGGGGTTTAGTAATTTTAAACTTGGGTTTAAAGCATGTTAGTGTGTTTGGTTCGTTAGTTTATCTAAACTATTGGTTTATATAAAACCACTCTAAACCCATGTAGACGGGTTTAAATAAACACACCTCCTCACATGTGTTTATTTAAACCCACTAACCAAACACGCATTTTATTTATACCCATTAATTTGTTTTATATAAACCCTTACTTAAATAAACCCTCATAAATATAAACCTATCAACCAAACGAGCACTTAATGATTGGAGAAGCGTAGCCATTACTACTGTGATTTCCCATGACATTTTCAGAGTGAAGAGGAAGGTGATCTCATAGGACAAAGGTAGGAGACATATAAGAGGCAAGAAACTGCTGTAAATAGTCTTTATTACACCTCTAAAGCACCATCCTCTTCCCATTTCAAGATCTTCAAAATCGTCGTCGTCGTCGTCTATGTTTGGGGTCTCCATTTCATTCAATTCTTTGAAAGGCGAGACCTTTGAGATCTTACCATCTTCTTCTTCGTAGGGATTTTCTCTATTGCTGCTACCTTCCGACGCCTGATAGTCATCACAGCCATCTCCATCTAACCTACTGAGAACCTCACGCCTCTTATTAGGATCAAAACGCAGAAACCTCGGCCTTGGGGAAAGGTAACGACTCAAAGGGTCACAAGCACTATTTAACGAGGATCCATTAACAGCATCGTTCTTCTCCCATTCAAGATTTGCTTCTACATTACCTTGACTATCAGATGTGTTGATAAAAACTGAATTGCCATTTCTATCAGCAAGAACTTTCTTCCTTGCCTTGGAAGCTATTTTTTTGTGGGTCTGAGATTTTGTGATCACATCGTCTTGGCAACAGTCGTTCTCATTGTTCTCTGCTGATGGTGAATCACAATTCACAAGACAAGATTCGATTTTTTCGGTGAGAGAAAAATCCAATGTTTGGAACATCAGTCCATGGATAAACGAATTTGATGTGATGTTGTGAATTAATGAAGAGCCTTATATGTAATAAATCGAACTTCGTGGGCGAATTTATAAATATCCCTACCTTACAAATCCGTACATTTTTCCGACACATCCCATATATAAACGTTCGGAATCAACTCAATAAACCCTCTCTTCTGCTAAAGTGAAGCAGTCCCAAGGGTTTAGTTTCTTCAACACTTGTACAATCACACAATGGCCGAATCGGCTCAGTTTATCAGGCATATCGAGTTGTACGTTAGCTCGTCAGCAACTACTTCGCAGCAGGTTTGTTCTTTCATTCTGCAGTTTTAAGATAATTGCGCAGCTGAGCTGATTTTGTGTATATGCTTAAGTTTTCTTCTTGTAATCCAGGTAACTACGCTTTATCTCTAGGTGTACGGGCTCAATTGACTGATATTATGATTTTGTTTTGTTCATTTGTCTATTTTTTTTTTTTTGGGTGGAGTAGTTGAATTTATGTACATTATATAATTTAGTTCTGTTAGAAGTTATTGTTGATCGCCCTTCTTAATGCCTAGTAGTATGCGTTGTTGACAGGCTGCGAGCGTAGAGGCGGTTTCTGCTCTATTGAAGAATGATTTGTTAACTCTAGAGGCGCTTGTAAGAATTTTTTGCTGTTTTGTTTCTGCTTTTAAGATTGCTAATTTGATCTTATCTAGCTTTAGCTTTGAAAAGAAAAACAGAAAGAAAAAGGAAACAGATGCGACGGAGATGAAAAATTTATTATTCGCATTATAGGTTCGGGAAATGGAGATGTATTTGACTACCTCGGACAGCATCATCCGCTCTAGAGGTGTTATTTTGAAAATATATTTGGCTTTTCCTTGAACTATGTATTTGCTTATGCTGACGTCCAAAAGATAATGCTACTTCCTGAATTTCTATTTATTTTGTAAGCGGATATGCATTTTGTTTCCTTGATTCTTGACTGATCTGAAGATGCAGTACATGTTTACTATTTTGTTGCGAAATTGAGCCCCTTTCTGCTGTTAATGTAACAGGCAATTTTTCTTTGACTTCAGAGTGCGTTCTATTTATGTGTAACTTCTCTCGTGAAAATCCTGTTTCGATCTTTGTTCTAAACAGGGCTTGACTTAAGTGATGGCACATTAGGCTTTGCCCTTTTACGTAATTCCTTCTGCTGCAATGTTGTGGTGAAGATTGCAAATGTAGGCTAACTCATTTTTATACTATAATTCAGGAATTCTTTTCCTTGCTGAAGTTCTGGAACAGTTATCCTCAAAGCCCTTGAGCAGGACATCCGTACATACCCTAATAGGATTTTTTACAGACAGACTGGTCAGTAAATTATAAGACAGAAGCTATCAACTTAACTTTTGATCTGATACCTCCAGTATTGAACTTATGTACCATCGTGCTGAGTTATTTTTCTAAACTAGTACTTATTTAGTCTTTGGGTAACCAGTGCCAGTTTCTCACTATTGGAACTCATGGTCTTATTTCAGATATTTCATGTTCTAGATATTTGTATGGTTCTTATGTAATAGGCAGACTGGAGGGCAGTGCG
Organism: Craterostigma plantagineum; assembly: GCA_027422505.1. Taxonomy (NCBI): domain Eukaryota; kingdom Viridiplantae; phylum Streptophyta; class Magnoliopsida; order Lamiales; family Linderniaceae; genus Craterostigma; species Craterostigma plantagineum. Next base: position 2,871,013 of record JAPQWV010000005.1, read on the forward strand.
CGGTGCTATCGTTGGCTGCTTGGCGTTATTGAGGAGAAAATTGGATCCAGCAGTAAGCTCTGATGAAGTAAAGGCTGTTGCGAATTCTTTATTCGAACATCTGCAGGTTCAGTCCTTAGGACAACATGACAGGAAGGTGATCCTTGAATCATACTTGCGTTGTACGGCTTCGAGGAGTCTTTTTGGATTTAATATGTGTTGATCATTGGTTGTAATGCATCAAACTGTTTGCAGCTAAGCTTTCAACTATTGGAGTGTTTAGTAGATCGTTATGCTGATGCCGTTCAGGATCTGGTAACTTATTTTTCTTTGTATTCTCATTGGTGGCTGTCGTTTTCACCTTACTTATTATTTCGTACAATGTATATCTTTGGTAATTTTCACTACCCAGTTTTTCTAAGTTGAGTTGAGATGGTGATTGTACTGAAGATGCTTCTTCATGGTCCCACCATGACTGTCAGAGAGCTTGAAGCTTATAAAAATTTTATTTACATTGATATGCCTATTTTTATTGCTAAATCATATTCCAAAATCATCATCGTTTTTTATATTTTAGGGCGATAAACTTTTATATGGAACTACTGAAGCTATCGACGGGGAAAAGGATCCTGAATGTTTGCTGCTTGCATTTCGTATTGTGGAAAGTCTTGCACAAAACTGTCATCGTTCTTATACTTCTGAAATGGCTGAGGACTTGTTCGAGATCATTGGGGGTTACTTCCCTATTCATTTTACGCATGTAAGCTCCTAATTCTTACTCATCTACTCTATCACCTAGTTTCATATGTTTGTTGAATCTTATTATGTTGATCTACTTATAAGACACATAGAATCTTGTCTCGTCACATTTAAGAGAAAAATGTCTGTACAGTAGCTAACATTAGCTAGTTCTTATATGATGTAAAAGTAGTCAGCTTGGTTATCATAGATTCGCAGGCGTATCTGATTTAGACATAGTTAAATTTTTGCTTCATACAATTGACAGATGATTGGTAAGGTATCTGGAATTGAGACAAGTTCTTGTGTTAGATGAAAGATTAGCTTATTTATTCTCTTTTGTTGATTATCTAGCCAAAGGGTGAGGATGACAATACGAAGAAAAAAGAGCTGTCACGAGCCTTAATGGTATGATGCGATTTACATTTTTACAGCCATATGCTTTTGGGCTTGTTTATGTCATAGTACCAATATTGAGATTCCTGAGTCAATCACGGCTGACATCTGATCTTGTCATTCCCTCTGGATGTACATGATTCCCACAATTTCTATTTGTGCTTAATATTTGATGACATCTTATATTTTATGAGAGTAGACCCTGTCTCATTAATTGCATTTGCAAGTTGATCTGAATGTTTTAATATTGATAATTGTCTGTTCCAAAGTCTTCATTTTTTTTCCGCATTTACTGTTGCATAAAAGAGTTTTCTACTTTGACTCCATTTTCAAAGCAGTTTGAAGCAAAAGTTCCGGTAATCTTATTGTGGGCGAGAGCAGAAGTGTGAGCTTGAGGACCTACGCCTACCAATATTTTTTCTGAGATACTCTTTTGTGCAGATTAGGAAAAATATCATCTGCTAGTCCTCGCTTTAACAAAGCAACTGTTCTCTTCCGCTGATTAGGAACTTGTATTAGTGATCCATTCTAAAAGGATAGACATACATAAGAAATGATGACCCATAAAGAGTTCTTTCTATTAAGACGATTACAAAGGCTGCAAAATGCGTACTTAGTATATCTAACATATTATTAGCATTCATGTATAATAGTGATTTATGGCCAATCAGCTCATTCGGATCCTTGTCTTATCATATTGCAGCTTGCTTTTGCTTCTACTCCTCTTTTCGAACCATTTTCTATTCCTTTGCTGCTTGAAAAACTTTCGTCTTCTCTGCCATCTGCTCAGGTTAGTGACAGAAGAATGTTATCCCATTTTTTGTTGGCATCATGCGTACAGATTGAGTTACTTTTGGTTTCTGAAATTTCATACACATTCTTGCAGGTGGAGTCACTCAGGTATTTAAGCTATTGCACTTCAAAATATGGACCTGAAAGGATGACGAAATATTATCAAGCTCTTTGGTCCTCCATAAAGGACAAAACATATATGTCACCAGAGTGTACTTTGTCAGTAGATTCTGAACAGATTAGTGGAATGTCCTTTAAGAACACTGATGTCATGACACTAGCTTTTCAGTTGTTGCAAGAGGTTATCCGACAAGAGCGTGGTTTCGTTGACTTAGTTACGGGAGACATTGACCTAAACATATTTTTGATCTCCCTTGGTCGCTACAGGAATTATGATGATATTTCTCTGGAAGTCAAACAGAGATTATACGGAGTTGGTCACATTCTATCAGCTTGTGTTAAATTCTCGTTGGAATCTTGCAACAAAATCTTTGAAAATGTTTTCCCAGTTCTTATGGATGCTCTGCGCCTTGCTGCTGAAGAACCGGCTCATAGGAACTGTCTTGATTTAGACAGTTCCTCTTCATACAAACTTGATTTCGGTGCCCTCTATCTTTCTGTTGAACTTCTTATGGCATGTAGATATTTCACTTTATCCATTGATTTGACAAGAATGCCGGATCACCCTCAGCAAACATGGTGTGCAATGCTTGGCAGTTTCTCTAAGTCACTGGTGAAGGGTTTCATTCGTCTTATAAGGTCAAATGTTGCTCCAGCACAAAATGATTGTCTTCACCTTGGAAGTGAGTGTTTTCCCATGATACTTGTCTTTACTTCCTCATAACGTGAATATAGTTTATTCGCCGTTACTGTGTTTGATTTTGGAGCTGGCTTTTTCTCTCTCTTTCTTTTCTTTTTCTTAATTTTGAAAGGAATAGATCTCAGAATCAACTATATGGCATGCAGTGTAGAAGATTCTATTACGTCTATGAAGTACATTACAATTGTTCAACCTATTTCTTCAAACTATTTGTTATTCCTCTTACAATTGTATGTTAAATGTGGCAACTGCAGTAAGGGGCTTGCAGGTTCTGGCTACATTTCCGGGAAGATGCCCAGCAGTGTCAAAGGCTTTGTATGGTGATATTTTGTTAGAGCTTGTTTCAGTTGTCACTTCTGGTTTCAGAAAGAAATCATTTTGGATGATGGTACTGAAGGCACTGGTTGAGATTGGTCTTGATGTTGATAAATATCCAGACTCTGAGAAGGCCACAACCTTTAAGAGTATTGTCGCTGAACGAATTGTTTCCCTAATCGCTTCTGATGATTCAGCTATGCCTTTGTCTCTCAAACTCCAAGCAGCTTTTGACATTGGGACAACTGGGAAGGACAGTATGCTAAAAATAATCCAAGGGTTGGAGGAGGCCATATTCATCAATTTAACTGCAGTCTATGTATGTAAGATAATGAGCTCCTGTTTATTGTTTCTGGTTGTACTATAAACTATTTCAATATGTGTAGATATATATACATGTGTATGTATGTACTTTTATAGATATGTTACATCGAACCATTTTTTACCTTGCTAATGCAAATGGTGAACCTTAAACCATGCAGGATCATGGCAATCAAGAGTCAGAAGAATTGACTATCAAGCTGCTTGATGCTTATTCTCAAAATGATGCTTCCACGGTATATGATGTACCCTATGTTTAGTACATTGATTTTTTTAATCCATATCTAATGGTTATTCCGATCTTGTGGCATCTTTTAGAAGTTACTTAAGATATTTGTCTTCTCAGGCTCTTGATTCAATATAATATTGAATGCTCATTTGGTAGGTTGGTTTATATCTAGAAGGGTTTAACTTATTAAGGTTTATGTGAAACAAATTAATGAGTATAAAATAAAATTCTTGTTTGGTTAGTGAGTTTGAAATAACCCACTTGAGACATGTGTTTATCTAAACCCGTATAAATTGGTTAGAGTTGTGATATATAGACCCATGTTTTATATAAACCGACGCACAAATCACATCACGATGTTTTAAACCCACATTTAAAATTGTTAAACCCTTGGTACCAAGAGCAATGGTTATGTATGTTGATATTGAATACTCAATTTGACATTTTCACTTTTTTGATGTATTGCCAGTCTCCTTGAGCTTGGAGGTTTTGAGGAAATTCCACTCAGGTTCGCTCTTCGGATCTGGGAAAAGATTGAAAAGAGTCCATCTACCAGCCAACATTATCTGAGTAGTTCAAGTGTAAGGCAGCAGCAATTGGTCTATCGTCCTTATTGTTTTCTTCGTCTCATTTAAGTAATTTTTTGGCGTTCTTTTAATGGTGGCGAGGCATGCTCTCAGGATTTTCTTGGTGCTACGATGACCGCAATGAAAATTTCTGTTGCAAGCTGCTCCAAGGAAGGACAGGAGATTATTACCAATAAAGCTTTTGGAATTCTATGTTCAAGTTATTCATTTATGTCGATGGGTTTGAAATCTGGGAGTTCTGTGACGGCCGAAGTGGCACAGACTAACAACTTGAGAAACTCTTCTTGTGAAGATGGCTGGCTTATCTCATTATTTGCTTCAGTTATGATAGCCTTGCGCCCCCAAATAAGAATTCCAGATGGAAAGCTTATATTGCAGCTGTTCATATCAAGTCTTGTCAATGGCCATGTGCCATCAGCTCATGCCGTGGGTTCATTAGTTAACAAACTACCTATTGAGATAACTGAAAAGGATATATCCACCTCTTTTTGTCTAGATGAGGCATTGAAATTGATACTGCCGATTGTGATGGAGACTCCCAAGTATGAGGATAGCAATGGTAAAGATGGAGGCAGGACTGACCTTATTAAGTCAAGACTAAATGCTGCTAGAATAGAATCAGAGATTAATATTATAGTTGGATTGGCATGGCTTGCTAAAGGATTACTAATGAGGGGTCATGAGAAGGTGAAAGATGTTACACTGCCTCTGCTCAGTTACCTCACGCTGGACTCTAAAAATGGGGAAAAGTTTGAGGACCTGCTCGAAATATGCGGCAAGGAACATATGCACCAGCTGTTGAAAAGTGCTGCAGATGCATTCAATATCATTATGAGTGACTCTGGAGAATGTCTGAATAAAACGTATCATGCAATTATAAGACCACTCTACAAGCAGAGATTTTTTAACACGGTCATGCCGATTTTCTTATCGCTTATATCAAAATCTGAAGTGTCAATTGTCAGGTACGTGTGGAGTAGGCTCCCTAATTTCATATACTTTTTGTTGGAATTCTTGCCTTGTATGATCCAATGACTAGGTTCAGAGGCTCGTTGTTGTTTTCGTAGTTAGTCGTTGGGTGGGCAGGATATCATTGCATATATTATCATTATTATCCGAACAGGTTAAGAAATTACTATGTAAAGAGATTTGAGAAGAATAATTAAGTTTAGAACTTTGCCCATTATACCTAGATTCCAGACGGTTGGCTATTCTTGTGAACTACTACATATTTTTATCATTTTGTTGAACTTTAAGTAGGCTATGTTTGCTGGCGTCAATTGTTCCAATGAATCATTCATATGCCTATCTGATTAACTAATCGTTATCTGTAAAAGGATAGACAGATGGAATCATCTATCTAAAACGGATAGAAGATGTGTGTCTTTCTTAATGTACTTAATTGATCAGTTAGTGTAGCGGCTTTGCGAATTATCCATCAGATTTCAAATTAATCATCTTTGCCGAATTCGAAATGATTGATCTCTCTTCTTCGCCTTGATCCGTTTGCAGATCAATGCTGTGCAGAGCTTTAGCACATGTGGTCACGGGTACTCCGTTGACTGCTGTTTTAGGAGAGGCCAAGAAGGTCAGTGATATGAATGTCAATCCTCATGGCCTTACGTATGCTTTATTTACTATGCAACGGTCCTTAACACTCACAGCCTCTTTGCAGCTGGTCCCTATATTATTGAATTGCTTGGCAGTATTGAGCAAGGATGTCAATGATAAAGATGTTTTGTACAGTGTTCTACTTGTCATATCTGGGATATTAGTAGAGAAAAATGGTGAGATGTAGCTCTGCGATCATAAATATTAGCAGTCCAGCTTAAATTCTTCTATTCTCTGAGTTGTGATCTTCCTAAGGTTGGTGTGCTACAGGTAGAGAAGCAGCAGTAGAAAATGCGCCTGGACTTGTCGACCAACTTACAGAGCTTACGGCGTACAAACATATGACGGTAAATACATTTCCTCATCTTATGTAGAAAAACTGTAAAAACAATATAAGGAATCAAAGCAGTATCTGTCATGAAGTGCAACTGTCTTCACTTCAAGTTACCCAATGGATATGATTTGAGATCCCTCCTTATACTTTATCGAATGTTCAAGTCTCATTTTGACCTTCATCATGGCTCGATCCTTTTCTCCACAACTGTCAAAACGGAGATCTTTTGAATAAACCTCAAAAGTCATAACAGAGCTCATTCATTTCATACTTTCAGGCAATCCGTGAGACAGCAATACAGTGCCTCGTTGCTACGACTCAACTTCCTCACACAAGAATTTATCCTCTCAGAACGAAGGTATGAATACTCTTCTTCATCCTTGGCTTGCAACTCTCTGAAATCAAAAATCACTAGTGCTGTTGCATGCTTTTCCTTCACCATCAAATATCATTAGTTTGTTTTCATTAGTGATGTTTTTTTTCTAACTTCTTTTCTTTTGACACGCTTAGGTGTTGCAAGCAACGTCTAAAGCACTTGATGATCCAAAAAAAGTTGTTCGTCAAGAAGCCGTGAGATGCAGGCATGCATGGTATATCATCAAATCCCTCGTACTCTTTTTCCACGTCAATCACCTGGGATTTCTTTATCGTCGCTTACCTTTATTACGGTTGGTCCCTTCAATTTCAGGGCTTTAACGGGATAGAACTCTATCTATCATTCATAGCTTCTAAGAAAAGGGGTAAGAGCCACTTCAGTATCCACACTAGTATTTGTATATGAGTTGATTGCTAGTATCAAGATTCTTACATTATGTGGTTAATTTTAAGGATGATTCCTAGTATTAGGTAGGACCTTAGTTTTCTTGTAAATTCCATCCTTGTTATTCTACTATGATTAGTTCACGATTCGCCGTGAAATATTCGTTTTGAATTGATTGAGTGGGGATACGTCGGCATAAAAATAAAATACACTATAGTTTTGCCGAAATGTGCCAAGGAAACACTAATATGGTAAAATCTAAAGGGTGAAAGCATGATAAAAAGTGTCATTTATTCGATTGATTTGGTCTGCCAACTGACAAATCAAATTTTATTTTTAATAATTTTTAAAAACATAAAAATCTTTTCTTCAGAGTTAATAACTGTTAATTTATTTTACACTAAAAACATTAATTAAAAATAAACATTAGACAACGTTCATAAAAAACTGTATATTTCTATTTTTAGTATATTGCCTACTGAAAATTATTTAAAACAAAATCACCCATATTTATTCAATTTTTATTTTATTGCATACACATGTGCTAAAGTAATAGTTTCAGCCAATTTGAAGGGTCAACATATAAAACTAATATTTAGAAATAAATAATAAAATATCAAAAATCAGTGAGGACAATTTAGGTTTCTTTTCTAATCATCTTCCTCTTACGCGAATCTTCTACAAAATTTACCAATGTCGACGCCATCAACCACCGCCCTTGTATCGACCGCCGCCGGGGGTTCGGTCGACCCCTCTGACCCCCCTCTGATTCCGTCGCCGCCTATATCATCGCATTCTCTGCCCAACGTAGGTCAGTTTCTACATCGGAAATCTTGTACTTTTTTTTTCATGTGGATGGGATGGTAAATGTTTTCCGTTTTACAGAGATAAAAGCGAAGATAGATGATGTCTGGCAGCAAATGAACAAGGGAGTTTCGGACAAAACTCTCAAGTCAATCTTGAAACAAAAGGGTTCGAACACAGACAAGCCACCCCAAAAAATTCCCCAAAACAAGTCATCAACTGTAATTATTATATATGATCCATAGTTACTTGTATGAAACTAGACATCTGGCAATGTTATTTCTCAATTCAGGGATGGATGACTTATCTAGGATTGGAATCTAAGAAGACACCATCTCCGGGGAAGGATGTTCTTCAGAAGCAGTCGAACACTAACCAAAATGGTGTAACCGAAGAGGCCAAAATGTTAGCCGCAGCTGCTCTCTCTGCTGTAAGAGAATCCGCTCTATTAAATGCTGCTGGGAAGGGCAAAATTGAGGTATTTCCATTCAAAATTTTACCATACTGTTTCATTCTTGGATCTGTTTCTGTGCCTTCTTGGCTTGGCATTTTTTTTTATCTAAATCCCAAGACTTGAAGAACTGCTGTAAGAGAATCCGCTCTATTAAATGCATTGTGCCCTATGAACTATTTTTACTTAGTATATAAGCTATTTATAGCTTTGCTTTATTGGGTTTTGAGATTGATAATTATAGCGTAATCACAACTGAATACTAGTATATTTGTGATGGTGAATGCCCCTTGTCTATTTGACAGGTTACAGAGGTCCGTGATTTCGCTGGCGAAGACATCAAAGTGAAGAAATTGATCGACGCTAAAGAAGCTGCTGATAAAGCCGATATTGCAGCAGCGTCTGGGGTTGATGCAGTCCTCGAACAGATCAAGAAGAAGCAGAAGCTGAGCGTCCTCGACAAGACGAGAAAGGATTGGGGCGAATTCAAGGAAGAGAACAAAGGCGTTGAAGAGGAGTTAGATGCTTACAAGAAGAGTTCGAATCAGTATTTGGACAAAGTATCGTTCTTACAGCGCACAGATTACCGAGAGTTCGAAAGGGAGAGAGACGCTCGACTCGCTCTCCAGGCAAAGAGGAAGACAGACATGCGAGAAGATGACTGACTGAAATATGCATTTCTTTGTTTTCTTGGAAAGATCAGTTCTTGAGATGTATTTTATTTCAAGTGGGAATCTTTTGAAGTAATGTTTATCAATCGATGATGCCTTTGCTTATTATGTCTAGATTACTACTTGTCCATTCACCAACGGGAAACATATGGAGTTAATAGCCAAAAAAAAAAGTTATTTTTGGATGAAAGGATCGGACGCCAATTATATCTTGAATTTCTGTTAAGATGATATTTCTTTATAATTCGGATCTCACTCAATAAAAGAGACAACTTTGTGTAAGAACTGAATCCAAAGTGGGCCCACATCGCATGGAACGAGAGGCGGTGACGAGTCGAGCAGATTATGCTAACCAATCAGCAAAGCCACCCAATGTTCTTCGCACCTCAGCTTATTTACAAACGGAAACATATTAACCATTTCTCACTTCAATCCAAATATTTTATGAGTTTGACAAATAAGCTGACTCCTCAATACAGCCAATTTCATTGCGGGAATCTGTTAATGTTTGTGGGTTGTTCTTATTTAGCTTGTTTCGATCAAAAGCGGAGTTTAGTGCTTGTACTTTTTTCTCTTTTTTAGTTTCTTGGCCTGAGAAATGAGACACTAGCAAATAACTTCAAGTTTGTTCGAATAGGGTTTGATTCGTACGATGTTGCCTGTTTGCTCAGCTACCTCCTGCTGTTCTTGTCATACGCAGGTACCATATTGTGAAGCTTGAATTATTACGTGAAAGACAGTGTACACTGTTCTTACACGTTTCTTCATCTTTTTTCTAATCTCAATATGAACTACGTTTTGTCAAATTGTAACTCTATGCTATCGCATACTCGGTTTCGCTTTTCGTACTTTTGGGAAGCTTTATGGGGTTCGACTAAGTGTAGTAGAAGTTATGTAAGAGATAATCGTCTTACAGTTCATGTTGTCCTTGGTGCAGATTTCTGTCTATGGAGGATTCAAATCCTTTTCACAGAGGACATTCAATGCCCACTCCAGCAATTTCGAAAAAGCATCCCTCGGAAGAAAATTTGTTTCGTGTTCATATCAGGCGGGCGACTTCGAAGAATGGGGCTCAGTTGAGACAATTAATCCTTCATGGGATAGCCAGTTAAATTTAAAACCTAACGGTTTGATATTCGTGGAGGACTCAATCGGCAATGGTTCTGAAAATGTTGTACAAAGCTATGCTGACTCTCAGCCAACTATTGAGCCTCCTCAAGTTTTCGAGTCAGTAAACGTTGATTTAAGCCCATTACCTGGCGAAGGGGAAAATTTCGGCGGTGTTGTTTCTGAGATGAAGGAATCTACCTCAGCAACAATGAGCAAAGTACAAGATACTTTGAACGAATCTCTTGATAGCATCACATCTACGGTTAAGATGGCTCTTGAAAACGCTAACAAAGCTGCTGATAATCTAGCCAATGATGTTACCTCGTTTGTCGGTAAATCTGGAGATTCTGCTGGTAATAAGTTGACTGGATTGTTGAGTGGTCTGAAGGAAAAATCGGGTAAAGTGGGGTTAGTTGCACTCGATGCCTTAAGGGGTACGATTGTTATAGTTGAGGATTCGTTGATCAAGGGCTCGAAAATAGCTGTATATGCTTATGGTTCTGCTAAGTCGAATCTTCCACCTGAGATTCAAGAAGCACTTAGTTCAACTGAGACTGGCGTTTCGAAGGTTCTCAGCCCTGTAGGAGCTGGTCTTCAAAAGGTATATTTGTTTCATTCCAAGACTGAAACAAGAAAAGCGCTTGTTTTATAAGTAAACACGTTAGACATAACAGACCATTCGTTCTTCTCTTTTAGGCTATTCATCTCTGACATGGACTGTATTCGAACCCATGGACATTTCCATTAACTCTTACTTCTTCAATATTGTGATGAAAAGGTTTACATAGGGTTGGAAGGACTTGAAGAAAGACTTGGCCTGGACCCTAACGATCCTCTTCTTCCCGTCGTTCTTTTCCTTGGAGTATCAGCAACTTTATGGTAATAAAATTTCGTTTTCTTTTTCTTTTTTATGTTGTCCCATATATATACTTTGATCTTGCTCAAAGTGATTAGCATACTATCTCCATCTCATCTTACTTTGTCACGTCCTCAATAAGCGAAAGTTACATTTGAAATCAGATTTTTCAGGGGTTCGTATAGGTATATAAATTACAGTGGATATTCTGTAGACTTAACTCCCGACTCAACTTTCGAGCTTCTGAGAGGAAACGAGGATGCTGTACTTATTGATATTCGGCCTGAGGCAAGAAACTGTAAAATTTCTAGCCTTTCCTTCCATGTTGAAAATAGTAAAGATTAGACGTTCTCTCCACAAATGTCTCCTATGATCAGCCTCTTTTTCTTATTATATGTCTATTTGTATATGATTTATGACTCGATTTGACGAAAACTTTCTTAATGCGCTCTTATGCTGTGAAGGATCTCAAGGAAAGAGATGGCGTCCCTGATCTTCGGAGGACAGCTCGGTCTCGATATGCCAGCGTGACAGTGCCCGAGGTTGTTAATATTCAGACAAAACCAAACGCTTTTCATTGCTAATATAAAACTATGTGAAGTATCATCATATTTATGTTCAGGTGGATGGTTCTCTGAGGAAGTTGCTGAAGGGAGGAAAGAACATCGAGGATTCATTGCTTGCCATTGTTATTCGAAACCTTAAAATTGTCAACGTATGGGATTCCATTTAGTACCTCTTAATCGGTTTGTCTTCAATCTGCTGTTTTTCTACACTATGTTTGCTTACTACAAATCCAATTTTGCGTCTGTAGGGCAAGTCAAAGGTCATTGTCATGGATGCTGATGGAAGCCGTTCGAAGGGCGTTGCAAGATCATTGAGAAAGCTCGGCATAAAGGCAAGTACATTGGAACTTTTTTTATCATTTTTTGCAGCTCATATTTGCTATTTTGATCCACTATTTACAGTTACGTTAAATATTCTTGCAAATTACAGAGACCATTTCTAGTCCAAGGCGGCTTTCGCTCGTGGGTAAACGACGGGTTACGTATAAAGGACCTTAAACCAGAGACTGCTTTGACCATACTTAATGAGGTGAGTTCGAATACTTCTTTCGTCTAACATCTTACACATCTTTAACTTATAAGAGGAATATACTTTATCTTCCACTATATTGTGTCCATCGAGTTTCTCTTAACACTGCTCGGCTTTTCTGTGTACTGATACGAACCTTGCTTTCGTAGGAAGCTGAAGCTATCATAGAAGAAATCAAGCCAACTCCACTGAAACTTGTTGGACTTGGAGTGGTAAGAAGCCTCAGTTGTTTCAAATAATTCAGCTTAAGTAACATAATCATTTTTGTATACTGTGAGTAGCTTCAATTCATAAAAGAGCATTGCATCGAAACATTTTGTGCTCTGTCTCACCGATATGTATCGGAATTTTCTGCATGGACAGGGATTTGCTGCAGCATCTTACGCATTACTAGGTAATAATTCTCACCAGCTTTTTTTTTTTTTTTTTTCCATATATCCATAAGCAATCGGTAAGTAATTAACAGATATGGTTTTTTTGATGTAGACTGGGAAACATCACTTCAGTTCATCGGCGTTATTGGGATTGCCCTGGTAAGAAATTTCTTCGGTCCCATTTAGCAGAAGCTCGTCAAAACGACTTATATAGTATCTATTAAGCAATAAATAACTAAACAAAAGTTTCGATTCGAAGTTCGAAATCTGGCTAATTCACACATTTTTTTTCCTATTTTTCTTACCAGACCATATACAGCCGCGTTGCTTCTTACCAGGACTCCGAAGATTTAAAGCAGGATGTGAGGTAGACATTACATTACCTTAAACCTTCATTACAGTACACTGATTAAACTCAGAGTCCTTTAACGTAGAACTGAAAAAACAATGTGTTCTTTTTTTCACTCAGTTTGCTGCTGGCTCCCGTGAAGCTTGGCGGGCAGGCGATTTCTTGGGCCTCGGGCAAGTTAGAACCTGCCCGAAATGGGCTTCCCACTTCGCCTTCTTCGTCTGACGTTCAGAGCCGTGTGCTTCAAGCAGCTGCTAAGCACGAATCTCAGCCTTCGGACACAGATGAAGAAACTCAGGAAATTATAACCTCGCCTTCTGATATTGCTGGTGAGAATTTGAATGCCTCAGAAGCTTAGGTAATAATTTAATGATGTTCTTCAGTTCTCAATAAGTGTATAAATTTGTGTACAATCGTAATGAGTGTTTCACGAAGCTTTTTTCGATTGTATAAAATGCATTGATACATTCCGAAAAGGAGAAGAAGAAAACTGACCGCCCCTCTTTTTTCGTCCCACTCGAAGAACGAAAAGGAAGAGCAAGATTATTTATTACTCGTACGGTAGCTACTATACTATGCTTAGATCATATGAAATGATGAATTCAGACCATATCCTGGGAAAATAAAAAATGAAATTTTGCGATGATCTTGGGATTTCATTTGGGACGACATGCCTTCTCTATAGGCCCGAGTTGCCTGGCGAACTGCGATATCGATCGAATAAATGTTCGTTACTGTAATTGTAAGAAATTTTCATGAGATGATCGTTTTTGTTAGGAAGAAAGGAGAGAATTAATTACCTGAAAATAAGCTTCGAGTTTCTTTCTCAGAGTGGCATATTCCTTCTTTAGTTGCTGGAAAGTTCTCTTGCATCTGCACAATGAACTTATCTACTTGTCTTTATTTTCTCTTGATAAATAGTTTTTTAAAAACTAGAGAGAAAAAAAATTAATATCAGTAGAGAAAATTACCCTTCACCATTTCCATGTCCGCAGTGCTCTCTGAACTGTGTACACTCATTCTTCACTTTCTTAGCTCCAATACTGCAAAATAGACAAAGATTATTATTTTTTTCCTTTTTTTATTTATTTTTTCAGAATTATGACCTTACTTTGAAGCTTTACTATTATATATATAGATATATATACCTTGAACTGCTTCCTTTAAATTGGTGCATTAAACCATCCAATCTTGAAAAGTCAAGAGGGTTCTTCTCCCTATCATCAAGAATACAAGATCAATATAATGCAACATATTTATTTAACGTATAAATTAGTGTTCAATGAAATAATAAATAACTAACAAAGCTTGTTCAATGTTTTGAACAAGTCGGGCCGAATCGCGATAGTAAAGCGTAACGACTTCTTCGACAAAATTGGGATTTGTATCGTCTTGAAGCTCTTCGAGTTGCAGAAATTGTTCGTCAAGATAACCCTTCAAAAAATATATATATAATAGTATGTATGTATATCAATAATTGCATGCAACGCATTGATCAAGTTGTTGTAATTGCGAATGTAATAAAATTGAGTGATGAATTACCTGATCGAGAAGGGACTGCTTCATGTTATCAAGTTGTCGTCGCTGCATGTTTATATTTACTTTGCTAAGGAAAAATAAAATACTAGTTTTTTTTGTAATAATTAATAAGATTTTTTCCTATTGTCTTTTTATTTTATGCAGTTTAAGGTTGGCATTCGAGGGTTTATATACTTGCTGCAACATAAAGCTGTTGGTCCCATTCTTTAGATGCCATGCCGATTTATAGTGTTTAAAAAGAATTTAAGATAATTTTATTGAATATTAGATAGATGTATTTATTTTGTCATCTAAAACCCTCTAATCAAACTGTAATCTAAAGATTGATGAAACATTCATTTTGCATAAATATGTATTATAGTAATGATGCGGAATTTAGCTTAAATGTAGTCCCGATACATCATTTGCCTATCTTACCATTTCTTATTAAGGCTTATGTTCTCTTTTGAGATTCTTACAGTAATAATATTCTTAGCTTAGCACTTGTATTACCTCGCATTACATTACGTAAAATACATATGATTAAGAATGAACAAGGGTTTAATAATGCAAATGAAATATGAAAAAAAAGCATTGATAAAAAAAACACTCAGATCACACTTGAAAAGGCACAGATTCATGAAGTAACATCACTTGCTTTTGTTTTAACCAATTAATAATTTATAGTATTATCCTACCATAGGACAATGGGAACCTATTCTCCTAAACTTTGGTGAGTTAAAATGTAATTATATATTTCTCTTGCTCATATATTATTGAGTTATCATAAATTTAGAACCTTCGAGAAAGTTCATGCTAAAAATTGCGATTATGCTAACCGTGTATTTAAAGTTTGGTAACTGTTATCCAAGTTAACACAATATTGTGAAATTAGAATCAATTAGTCGTCTATCTCAATCTTAATGCTAAGATCACTTTATCATATCTAAATTTTGTTTCACTTCTCCGTCCATTTAATCAATCGCAACAAATAGTTAGGAAGACTTAATTAATATTCATTATACACAATAAAATTATCTAGGTAAAAAAAAAAAACAAAATGCAGTGCTTTCTGCACTCATGGGTAGGCCTTTGTCGGAGAGTATATTTCAGAAACATAACAATACAAAGAATGCAGTTACCAAATGAGGCAATTATCCTGATAAAATAAATAAAAGAATATGCTCTAATGTTGATTGACATATGATTCTTATTTTCACTTGCTGCTTATTTGTCTCTCTCAATTACCCTTTCATAAAAGTAATCCATTTTTAAAGAAAGATTAGTTTGCGTTGGTGAATAGATTCTCTGTCTGTTCGATCTTCAAGCTCATCAAATTCAATTAATATCCTATATAACAAGAAATACATTTATATCAAACCAATTGTATTGGAATCAAATTCACTCCAATTAGTATTATATATTTTTGTGATATAATTTGTGCAAGATGATGTGTGTATGATCACATCTGATTCTATTGCTGAAAAAGTATGGGATCAAAATTGAATAGTTTCATGAACAAGTTTTTGCATTCTCTTTACATATATAGACATATAAACAATATAATATATATATATATATATATATATTGGGCAATTGGCTTGAAATACATTCTGGGCTGAGAATAATGCGTGGAATATGTCGCCATATTTATCAATCGCATTGATGCATAAATCAATCATATGATAAAAAGTTTTTTTTCTTTCCACTTTAATTACCTTTCACATCTAAAATTCTCCCCTGATGTAATTGATACATATATCTTACAATAACGAGCATTTGTTCTTTGCATTTTGTTCTTTAGCTTCAATTCATATGATTGAGAGGCAACAAAAACACATACGCAAAGAATGTGACATACAATTTTCTTCATTTCCTAAGAATTTTCTAGTTGTCCACAATTAAATAAACCTAGCATGGTTAGAAAGAACATCCCATCCTATGTGCAATAATAACAAATACTAGCACATTGCTCTAATATAATTTTGAGTTATTTTAAAGTATATAATAGTTGAATCATAATAAAAAGATTCTTGCGATAATTATTTTTTTCACTATTATTTTTTTTTATCAACTATTATTCAGCAGGTACGCATCTATCTTTCAGATTTCAGGTTTGTTTGTATTTGTTTGTATATCTGCAATACATTTGTGTAAATCTTTTTGAGGGTTCAGTGTTGTTTATATGATATAGCTTAGGGTTCAGTGTTCTTAAGGTTTCGAAATATCATTATATGTATCATTGGTGTTGGTTCAGTGTTCTTAAGGTTTCGAAATATCATTATATGTATTATTGGTGTTGGTTCAGTGTTCTTAAGGTTTCGAAATATCATTATATGTATCATTGGTGTTTTGTAATGATACAGTCGTGCAGTTATGGAAAAAACATAGGAGACCCACGAGCGAAATCTAATATAAAAGTTGTACACAAATAAAGATTTTGGGAGCCCGTTTATGCATTTTGTTTTGAATACTAAGGTACGAAAAGGGTTGAATTAAATAGCTTTGAGTGAGGATAATCCAGGATCTTCAAAAACAGTTTGCTTTGACAAATTCCAAAATGTATTTGCATCCCAGAGGGGTTTGATTGAATGTACCCTTTCCATATTATTTTATTTACTACCATGCGCATGTCCGACGAAACATCAAACATTTGTTAAGTGCAAGTATGTTGTGATGCCATGTTACCTGCAATGTATACTAAATGCAATGCAAAATACAGATATATCGCGTCTTGATCTCTATCAAGGAGTGTGTCTTGAAACCTGAAAATGATTTCAAGATTCAAGTTGTTCCGCAGAGATACAAAATGCGTACTCTAATTAAAAACATAAGTAAAAATAATTAACATCATACAAAATTTTTAGTAACTGAATATATATGTGAATGAATGAATACATAATGTAAATAAGTTAACGGCCCTCTTTTTGCGATCGAACTTGATATAATTTGCTATATCACCAGGGTTGGGGGTGAAGGACTAATAAGTAAAAAGTGATTACAATTTTGAGATTCTAAAATAACAACCATACATACTTAAATTACACGGGCCTCCTCCTTTTTCGGGAGGATGAATATTCCTTTCTTAATCCCTTTTATCCACGAGTACGAGATGATAGAGAGGGAAATCTGACATATAATAATGACCATTACCGGGAATCTCTTCCCCCTTCTTTATTTGATCTTCCAACCTCTTTCTCAACTTAAGGAAACTCCTTTCCAGAAATAAATCGATACCATCGAATATGTCCCAACCTAATAAAAAAGTTGTAGAACACAAATAAAGAAGATCATAAATATGATATAGAACAGAGCATGAGCAATTTGATATGCCCATCGCATCATCTTAGTTGAATAACCATATATAAATGGAGACCCACCTAATAACACAAATAAAGAAGATGATGCAAAATGAAGCGGTGATGTTTGAAAGTATAGTTGTTACGCTGGCCATCTCCAACAGCAAATCGCAAACGTAAACGCATTTTGCAGTAACTTATGCTTTGCAATAATAGATCTCCAAAAGAATATTCTAGTAATATTCTCTTCGACACCAACTTTGTCATGACCCAACCTTGGAGTGACGTCATGGTTCGCCATCGCGGATGCGGACGTCGATGTGGACACTAGCGATACGGATACATTGCATTATCGCGACGCGGTCGCGGGCGATACGCAATATTTTTAAAAAAGAAATACCTATAAGTAATTATAGTGTCAAATATGTTTTCTTAGCCAATATTTAAGGAACATAGAATAAATTTACCTTGTAATATATATACTATCTATACTATTTTATTAAGCTCAGGGCCTAGATTAAACCGTCATAATTGATCTGTCATTTTCTTAGAAAACATACTAATAATATTATTAAAAATTGTAAAAAAACACCCACTATTTTTCCGGTAAATCTAATTTTAATATGTAATTTATATTCTCATTTTTATCCCTCTAATGAATTACCATTTTACACTAATTTCATATTAAATAATATTTTTCTTCAATATATTTATAAAATTAATATGATATATATGTATATGCACACCCATTTGTGTTTAAGAATTACTAGTTTAATTTAAAAGCATATAATTGTAGATATTTTTTATTTAATATAAATAAAAATTATGTTGGGATTCTCTATTAAATAAATATATTTACCATTATTACTATCCAATAAACAAGCCCAATAGAAGCCCAATATCATAAACTTAATTAAAATAGTTTTTCCTTATCTTCCACCTCATCATCTTCTTCTGTCGTCTCTCACCTAGAAAAGAAAAATCAGAAAAAAAAATTCAGCCGAGACGGTCGGGTTATCGCCGCTGCAACCGACAACTCGGCCGCTCCGATCCGCGACGCCGTTGTCTCGCCGGTATGCCCGCTTTCTTGCCGCGACAAATCCGTCTCCGATCTAACCCGTCTCTCCGGCACGGCGGCTGGTGAGTCCGATCCGGCGCGGCCGAGACGGCCGATGTCGCGCCGATACGGCGAACCATGAGTGACGTCAACGAACGAGTGAAGAAGATCACTATCTGGGCTCATACGAGTTTGGGTTCGGCCCATTTATTTAGCAATTTAATATGGACTTGGCCCGTTCATGCATTTTGTTTTGAATAACTAAGGTACGAAAAGGGTTAAATTAAATAGCTTTTGGGTGAGGATAATCCTGGATTTTCAAAAACAATTTGCTTTGACAAATTTCAAAATGTATTTGCATCCCAAAGGGGTTTGATTGATGTACCCTTTCGATATTATTTTATTTACTGCCATGCGCATGTCCGACGAAACATCAAACATTTATTAAGTGCAATGTATGTTGTGATGTCATGTTACCTGCAATGTATACTAAATGCAATGCAAAATATAGATATATCGCGTCTTGATCTCTATCAAGGTGTGTCTCTTGAAACCTGAAAATGATTTCAAGATTCACAACTATTTTAGCAATATATATTAAAAAAGAAATCAACAACAGCAATCTGTTAGATAAGAAAGAAGTTACCTCTATTTTCATAAACTCCATTTTACGAAGTTGTGCCGCAGAGACACAAAATGTGTACTCTAATTAAAAACATAAGAAGATATAATTAACATCATACGAAATTTATTGTAACTGAATATACATGTGAATGAATGAATACATATGTAAATAAGTTACCGCCAGTCATTTTGCGAATGACGTCGTATCGCCCCGACTTGATATAATTTGTCATATCAGTAGGGGTGAAGGACTAATAATAATAAGTAATAAGTAAGAGATTAATGTTTGAGAAAATATTACTAAAATAAGGAGTATACTTGGGTCATTTTCAACTACTATTAAGGCCCCTCTCTTAATCTGATTTGCCCAACACGAGATAGCAGAGGGACTGAAATCTAACAAATATAAATAACTAATAATCATTAATCTCGATCAAACATTTGTGCTAAAGAAGATCATTTGAAATAATGACCATTACAGTCCATGATGTCGATTATCCTTTCCTAATTAGATCAGCCCAGAGCACATTCGTCTTAGTGAACAATATTCCATATCTAAATAGACACCCAAGGAATTGGCCAAATCTGATAAAAAAAATTGTACATTAATAAACAAAATAATAAATATGGATATATGCAAAAGCAATATGATCTGGCCATCGCATCATCTTAGTTAAATAACATTCCATATATAAATGGAGACCCACGAGCGAAATCTAATAAAAAAGTTGTACACAAATAAAGATAACAAATATGCAAAAAAAAATAGTATGAGCAATGTATGAGTTCTAAGGTACGAAACATTAATGATGAAACATAAACGATTTCTTATGTATCATTAATGATGATATTCAGAAATCTGCGAATAACAACTGTATCATTACAAAACACCTATGATACATATAATGATATTTCGAATAATGAACGACTCTTACTTGTCAATATAGTTATATGATCCAAATTGACCAAATGATTGAACCCTAAAGTTCTAAAATATATGTATAGTTAAGAATATATGCCAACTCTATCTTTCAGGGTTCAATTTCAACGTATTACAATTGATTTGTATAGCTATACACGACTGAAACGGGTCGTCGGAGAATATATGACAACTCTCAATGTTATATACGTCAGTAATTATTGCAATTAAAATTGCTCAAAGTTTTATCGTCCATGTATTTTTTAACAAATCGAAGAACAATACATTATTCAGTCGTATCTATAGTTACCGAAACCTTAAGAACACTGAACCCTAATCTAGATCATATAAACAACACTAAACCCTCAAGAAGATTTAACACACAATACATTATTCAATCGGCTGTTTTTCAGTCGTGTAAATATTTGTCAATAGTGTAAATTTAAATGTTGTAGTGCATTGCAGTCGATTGACATGTCATCAATTAGACTAACTTTAGCAAATCACTATAATGATAATAGAAACGAATTATTGTCAGAATTAAAACTCAAACCTTTGAACTACAATAAGATTTACATCAGTAGTGTATTCTCATCGATTTCCAAACCTTGTCCACGACTATGTTATGTTAATACGGTTAATGCAATTATAGTAACTTTAGTAACTAATTATAATACGAAACGACTTATTGTCAGAATTAAAAGTCAAATCTTTGAACTACAATACGATTTTCATCAGTAGTGTATTCTTATCGATTTCCAAACCTTGTCCATGGCTATGTTATGTTAATACGGTTAATGTAATTATAGTAACTTTAGTAAATCAATATAATGATAATACGAAACGATTTATTGTCAGAATTAGAAGTCAAACCTTTGAACTACAAAAAGATTAGATTCAGTGAACGTATTTGAAACGGGTATAGAGCATGTATGAGCCACGAATTAAGGAACATTTATTTCTACAACGTTTTTCCATAAACGATCTCTTATGTATCATTAATGATGATATTCAGAAATTTGCGAATAAAAACTGTATCATTACAAAACACCAATGATACATATAATGATATTTCGAATAATGAACAACTCTTACTTGTAAATATAGTTATATGATCCAAATTGACCTAATGATTGAACCCTAAAGTTCTAAAAAAATATATACAGTTAAGAATATATGCCAACTCTATCTTTCAGGGTTCAATTTCAACGTATTACAGTTGATTTGTATAGTTATACACGACTAAACAGGTCGTCGAAGAATATACGTTAGGAACTTATTGCAATTAAAATTGCTCAAAGATTTATCGTCCGTGTATTTTTTTAACTAATCGAAGAACAATACATTATTCAGTCGTGTGTATAGTTACCGAAACCTTAAGAACACTGAACTCTAAGCTAGAACATATGAACAACACCGAACCCTCAAGAAGATTTACACAAATGTATTGCAGATGACCTAAGCTCCCTAATTCTAATGCATCTCCATAGATACTCTTTACACCCGTAGGAAGCTGCGCGACTGTAAAATAACATGAAATACAAATACAAACAAGTACAAACAAACTTGAACTCTAAAAGATAAATGCGTACCTGCTGCACCTGCGACGATAAACAAATACAAACAAACAGAGCGACGATAAACAAACCTGAAATATGAAAGATAGATGTGTACCTGATGCACATGCAAAACAACCTTATAGATACTCTTTCACCCGCAAAAACCTACACGACCATACGCACTGAAAGATAACTACACGACTGTATCATTACAAAATACCAATGATACATATAATGATATTTCGAAACCTTAAGAACACTGAACCCTAAGCTATATCATATAAACAACACTGAACCGTCGAGAAGATTTACATAAATGTATTGCAGATAACATAAGATCCCAAATTCTAATGCATCTACAATAAATACTCTTTACACCCGTAGGAACCTGCGCGACTGTAAAATAACTTGAAATTATTGCAACGATAAACAAATACAAATAAATACAAACAAACCTGAAATCTAAAAGATAAGTGCGTACATGTTGCACCTGCGACGATAAACGAATACAAACAAACATAGTGACGATAAACAAATCTGAAAGATAGATGCGTACCTGATGCACATGCAAAACAACCTTATAGATACTTTTTCACCAGCAAAAACCTGCACGACCACACTCAACTGAAAGATAATTGCACGACAATATCATTACAAAACACCAATGATACATATATTGATATTTCGAAACCTTAAGAACACTGAACCAACATCAATGATACACATAATGATATTTCGAAACCTTACGAACACTGAACCTTAAGCTATATCATATAAACAACACTGAACCCTCAAGAAGATTTACACAAATGTATTGCAGATATACAAACAAACCTGAAATCTTAAAGATAGGTGCATACCTGCTGCACATGCAAAACAACCCTAAGAACACTGAACCGTAAGCTAGAGCATATAAACATAAATAAATAAAAATAAGAACCCGAGCTGGAAAATCAAATAACATTTTCATTGGATGTGACTCTTGGTCTTTTATCCTTTGATATTCCAACGTCCATAGAATGAAAATTAAAATGAATAAAGAAGGAATCGATGATGCCACCCATGTAATTTCACTCAAACATAGACCTAAAATGATCATTATTTTTACAACTTTTAAAACCCCAATTAAACCCTCATTTAATTGATGATTGTCACATGGCGATTGGCTATAGGGGTGGCAATTCGTAAATAAATCCTCATATATGCCTAGATTTGTAGTCCATATCCAACTTTTATAAGTATATGATTACATAGGCATTGAGTAAAGGTCAATAAAAGCATGTAATAGGGAGACCAATGGTGTTCTAACTCACTAAGAGCATCTCCAATAGTACTGCAAAACGCAAACGCAAAAAATGCAGTAAAACTAGAGCTGTCAAACGGTGGCGGGGCGGGTTGTAAATTTTTAGGCCCGCCCAGGCATGCCCGCGCGGGCCGCGGACTTTGGCGGGGCGGGCCCGGTGGGCCGCGGGCAGGCCTGCCCAAAAATAAAATATTATATAAATATTTTAAATAATAAGATTTGTAAATAATGATTTTTATATTTTTTTAGCTTTAATTGGTACTTAATAACATAAATAAATTAATATGAATTTTTTTATTAAATTAGATATATATTCCAACTTGAATTCTTCATTTTTATTTTTACCTATTTTATATTGTTTTTTCCAACTTTTTATTATTTTTTTCTTACTTCTTCTTTTTTTTATTATTTTTTCTTATTTTATTTTTGAAAAAAAACTGGCGGGCTGCTCGCGCCCGCCCCGCCAGTGGCGGGCTACGGGCTGGCCCGCCTCGTCGGCCCGTTTTGACAGTACTAAGTAAAATTGCTCCAACAGCACTGCAAACGAAAACGCAACATGCGTTTTTTGCTTTCCCTCTCATGTTTCGAACGCAAAAATGCCTTTTATGTTTTAAAATTGCAAATAAGCCATTGACTTGTATTGAATTATTAAATCAAACAAATAAAAAATATAAAATAATACATTAAAGAATTTGAAATTGTTTACTAATAAATATGATTATAATTGACATAATAAATAATTATTTTAACATTCACACTTATTTTAGTAAAAATATTATATTTGTTATATGTGATATAATTAAATATTTTCTAAATCAAAGTTAAAAGAATATTGTGGTTAATTTGTAAAGTAGTAAAATATATGAGTGATTTTGAAAAGTTATGAAAGTTGATATGAAATGGAATATTAAAGGAATATTCTTTTGAGTTTGCGTTTGCAGTTAATTGTTGGAGAACAATTACTGCAAATTATGGTTGTTACGCAAAATGCATTTGCGTTTGCGATTGACCGTTGGAGATGGTTTAAGCCAGCAAATCCTTGTTTCAGTCTCACTTAAATCCTCGTATCACTAAGAAGCCAACAGATTATAATTTTGATTGAGTTAGATATATTAAATAATAATACTATGTAATTTCATTAAATAAAGGTGAATCTATAGAAATAATTGAAATAAAAAAAGAAAAAGAAAACCATCTCCTTTCCCAATTTCACCAAACGAAGTCTTACTATCTGCTCTGCTCTGCTGTGCTCTGTTTTCATATGAATTATCGCCAAATACATAGAAGTAAAATACGTAGAAAGACGAAATTTTCTTCCGAGCCTAGGGATTGATCGAGGCTTGACGAGCAGTGAAGCGATGGAAGTAGACGACGGCGCACCTGAGTTCACGTTAGCCGAGGTATTGATTTTCACTATTTGTTTTGAATTTTTTTTTTTTGTAATCAAATAGATGATACTGCATGACTGGTTTTGGGAGTCGGTTTTTCAATTCTAGGTTTTAATTGGGATTGGGAAAATCGGTTCTAATTAAGCTAGGGTAGAACTGAATGTTCGAATTGGCGAGAAAATTAGAGTGTCTTGTGAGAAATTGTATGATGATTTTTCGAAATGGAGAATTAAAAAAACCCCTTCAAAATTCTAAGTCAGGAAAGTTGCTCATTCTCAATTGGGATTTTATTTTTCACATAAGCAGGTAATGGAATTGGAGAAATTGTATAAGAAAAACAGAGAAATGACAATTTGTCAAGAGTTCTTCCAAGAGATTGCCACCAGTTTCAGGTGACCTCAGTTCTTGTGTCTGCTTTGTTACAATTACTATAAAGAAGTTAACGTAGTGTTTGTCTTCCTTCAACATATACTGGCATGTGTTTGGTTGTTTGTTTTCATACAAGAAAAACTTATATATACTCTCTTATAAGTTCTCTGCTGATGCTTGCTTACCCAGCTCTTCACTTCATCGTTCTGGAAAACCTTCTATAGCATGGGAACAGGTGTTTCTCCTTCATCCCATTTTACTTTGACGAGCGTCTTCAGTTCTATCATAAAGAATTCTTTTAATATTTTTTTATTGTTGTTATTGCAGGTGCAAACTTGGTTTCAAATCAAGCGAACAAGTTTGGAAGCTGAAGTGAATGTAAGACCCTGTGCTAACGATGTCGTGTTAGAGAATAAAAGAGAAAAAGGTTTGCTATTTCGTTTAGTAAAAGGCTCAAGTTGTGAGAGAGATGTAATTATTCTATGTGTTATCCAACCCACTCCTTCGCATAAGCTTATTTAATTTTTTCTAAGCTCAATATGTGATGTTTTTTTGGGTGGCTGTGACGATTTTAGCTCTGGAATCTATCTGTTTGGACATGATACCATGTTCAATGTGTTCAGCTGTTGTGTGTTATTTCAGAACCGACAAAATCTGCCAGCGAAGCAGCTGCCGAGCTCCAAGGTTTAAGGTTCGAAGCTAGGTCAGCAAAAGACTACTGTTGGTAAGAAATTTAATCTCCGTATTATTTTGGTGCCCAACTGAATTTCAATAAAATTTACGAATTTCTAGCCTTTTTCGAAGTTCAGCTTATATGTGCATTAACGTTCTTGTTCAAACAGTTTTCAACATCTATCTAAGTTCTAACGCGTCATCTCATTTTGTTTTGGCCTTTTAAGGTTCGACGTTGCTTCTTTCCTTTCATATAAGGTCAACTACTCAGGCGAACATGTGAGATCATCCTCTTCGTAAATCATTTTCTTTTTTTTTACCATCCTTATTACCGCGACGGCGTTCTCTCTATGAAAATTGAATAATCACGTAGCTTTTGTTTTTCTATCAAATCAAGAGCATGCCATCCATTGTTTGTCACCGAATAAAAAAATCAAACTTTTCTTTTCTTTTTCGGCTTCAACGCATGTAAAAAAGTTGGTTAGAGTTCGATTCTCTGGCTTCGACAACAAGGAAGACGAGTGGGTGAACGTTAAGAGAGCAGTTCGAGAACGTTCCATTCCCCTCGAACCATCTGAATGCAAGAAAATCAACGTTGGGGATCTCGTCCTCTGCTTCAGGGTAAAAAAAAAATTTCCTAATCTTTGATACATATCTCAACATGCCCCAAAACGTGCTAGACTTTGAATTTCATATACTCATTCTTACAATACGCAAAATCTTACAATGCGAAAATTCAATTCGTAGGAATCTGAGCAAGCGGCCCTATACTGCGATGCATACGTAGTCCACGTTAGGAGAAAGGTGCATGGAAGCAGCAGCTGCACGTGCGTATTTGTGGACATTTGTGGTTCGCTAATCGCTACGACTATGATAATGCTCAGGTCTGATTTTTTTCTTTTTCTTTTTGTTATTATTTGTTGTTAGTATTGTTGTTAATGAGTCTTTGCCGGGGACATTATTAGGGAGACGTTTCTTGGGACAAATTGTGCTACAGGCCTGAGACACAACAAGCGCAATCCTTATCATCATCGTATGGAGTTTTCGAAGCTAAGGACTTGAAAGAAGAGACGATGATGGGTATGTTCTCCTTTTGATTTTTTTGGAATGTAATAATTCCTTTTCTTCTAAGGAAGAAGATTTAGGACAATGCAGCAGTGTGCTAATTTTATTTTGCAGAAAATAACTATGTTTAGATCCGTCATTCATGTGATTATAGGACAAACTGGGATTTGGTTTACTTGTAATTTTTTGATTAAAATTTCGTCCATAGAGAAACAAGAATGATCGTAATATTTGAAGAAATTGAGATGGAATTGGATGAATCATTGTATTGTAAAAGGGGTAAATGCGTGTGACCTTTTTTTATTGTCACGTCAAATCATTCTAATTAATAAAGACCAAAAGTAAAAGGAGAGGCTTTCCATTTGTGCATGCTATGCTATGGTCAATTATTGAGCAATATAAATAAAGTCACTGCAATAATAAAAAAATTGTTCTCTTTTTGAAATCATTCTTGAATTGATTGCAAGACGAAACTTCTATATATGTTGCATATAGTTGAACTTTGAAGTTGTTGGGTGCCGTCCAGCCACAAGGCCAGCCGCCAGGAAGAAAAATATATTAATAAAATAATATTATAAAATATTATAATATTATTTTATATATATAAAGAAAAAGAAAAATCTTAAAGATAAGGAATAAGCGGTCCATATCAACTGGCGACGTGGCGGATTCCTGTCCACCGGCACTGGCGGAGCCAGCATTGGGCCAGTGGGGTCCATGGACCCCACTGGGAAAAATTTTTATTAATAATTTAGTGTAAAAAAATAATATTAGGAGCAATTTGTAAAAAAATATAGTATAAGGACCCCATTGAAAAATTTTAAAAATAGTGGGTATGAGTCCAATTAAATATCTTTCCAAGACCTCTCATTGTTTTGATACAGGTTGGACCCCACTTGTTCAAGTGGCTGGCTCCGCCACTGTCCACCGGTTTCGAGCGGCCCAGAATTGAGCGACGCGGCGGATTCCTGGCCACCGGTTTTGAGTGGTTCAGAAGAGCTGAAGACATCTATAAATAGGCTGAGGATTCTTCAGTTATAATCACCCCAAATGAGAGTCTAGAGAGAGAGAGAGAGATCTGAGAGTGTGAGGTAAAAGATAATCCACCTTCGGGTGGATAAGGGTGAGAGAGGGTGCAGTTTTACTGTGGTAATTGAGGGTGGGTACAAAAACATTACCCAGGTGGGTAAGGGGTCTCGGGTTTTGGGTTTAAACACGAGCGTTATTTTGTACGGTGTAATATTCTCAAATATAGTAAAACTATTGTCTCTCCGTGGATGTAGGCGGTATTGGCCGAACCACGTCGGTGTTCTTTCGGTGTCATTTCGGCTTTAATTAATATCCCGATAAATTGTCGCGGGGTCCAAATACAACTACCGCTGGCCCGGAATTAAAATATTACCGCTCAACCCCAACAAGTGGTATCAGAGCCAAACCCTACTGGTATTCTGAGTATGCTCTGTGATTGCAGCTGTGTCTGATCTTCCACATCAGAAAAGATATCAGAAGGGAACATCGATCGGCGGGAGCCAGTGTCAGAGCGAGGTTCAACGAGGTTATGCCTTGTGCTGAAGAAATGATGGTACAAGATGGTTATCGTTGATGGGATGCTCGGTGTGGGCGGCGGCGGTGGAGTTTTGGCGAGTTATGGCAATAGTATTGTAGGTCGCTAGCCTTTCCTAGGAAATATCTGATCAATACTATTTGGGCCGGGCTTTTAAATCTCTGCAAGGATAATAACGACGGATGACAGCAAAGTGCGACAATGTGCTGGTGTGGGAGGTTTCACTCTGCGGCAGAGAAGAGTGAATGATGTGCTCGTTTGTCAAAGCTGGGTGATAAGCTTTGATGGGAGACGGGAAAAGTCGGAGTAAATGACAAACGATTTGGGGTCATGATGTGTCGGAGAGGAAGAAGTAAGGCCCTGTTGCTTCTTACCTCGCTTCCTGATTCGGGTGATAATTTGATCACAACCATCTCGTGCGAACTAGTGAAGGCAGTGGATGGTGGAGTCAACTCTTTTGGAGAGGAGGCGGTCAAATTATGGTATAGCCGGGCATTGGCTATTAACGGAGAGTCGTAGAGGAAGGTGACACGCCAGGGGATTTGAAGACAGCAGCAGGTCCAAATTCAGGTGGCGGGAAGGGCAAGTGATGCTATATGTGTGGTGAGCCGGGACACATCAAGAGAAATTGTCTGACTTGGAGGAAGAAGGACAAGCGGCTAGGAAAATTCCACAACGGAGGTAGCACACGGTTTATCTTGGAGACGTTCTCACGGTCTCTAATGATGGCGCTCGTTCTCAGGAAGAATGATATTAAATTCGGGTTTGCTCCAAGAGAATATTTTGATGCGTTCTGGAAAATGCGAACGGTTTTTTCGATCTCCATGGGCCGATGGATATCGTTGTGTTGTTCGGTGTGTTGGAACGAGGAACGTCAAATGGTTGGTGGAGCGGTGCGCATTTTGGGTGGTGTGACGTTGTCCCAAAGTTGCGTAGTATTTAATATTCTTGAGCCAGTCAGATTCCAGGGCTATTGAGTTTTCATAGCAGGGGGAGTCTGAGAAATCACACATGGTGGAAATGGTCCTACCAAAAAGGGAGAAGAGTGCAAAGGTTTGTATCGTCTGGATGTGAGTATGGCATATAATACTCAGACTTCGATGGGTTCACGAAAATCGCTCGAGCGTGGTATAAAGGTAGACGATGGTGAGAAGGATAATCCTGCTGGAGAAAGGGTTGCATCGAAGTCCCTCTTCGGGAATCGACGGGTCGAGTCGGTTCAACATAGCTACACATAAGATTGGTCACTGAATGAATCAAGTGGGGTAGGATCGGAATTCTTGATTCGGATTATGTGTAGGTGCTACAAGGAAGGCCAATGGACGTTCGTGGTATTTACGAACGGATTACTCTCAGACAGACTCGTTGGGATGAGTGCTTGACGGTGCTGAAGGCGATGCTCGGGTAGTGTGGCTGGAGGGGGAGAATTGTTGGGTGCCGTCCAGCCACAAGGCCAGCCGCCAGGAAGAAAAATATATTAATAAAATAATATTATAAAATATTATAATATTATTTTATATATATAAAGAAAAAGAAAATTTTAAAGATAAGGAATGAGCGGTCCATATCAACTGGCGACGTGGCGGATTCCTGTCCACCGGTTTCGAGCGGCCCAGAATTGAGCGACGCGGCGGATTCCTGGCCACCGGTTTTGAGTGGTTCAGAAGAGCTGAAGACATCTATAAATAGGCTGAGGATTCTTCAGTTATAATCACCCCAAATGAGAGTCTAGAGAGAGAGAGAGAGAGAGATCTGAGAGTGTGAGGTAAAAGATAATCCACCTTCGGGTGGATAAGGGTGAGAGAGGGTGCAGTTTTACTGTGGTAATTGAGGGTGGGTACAAAAACATTACCCAGGTGGGTAAGGGATCTCGGGTTTTGGGTTTAAACACGAGCGTTATTTTGTACGGTGTAATATTCTCAAATATAGTAAAACTATTGTCTCTCCGTGGATGTAGGCGGTATTGGCCGAACCACGTAAAAATCTCGGTGTTCTTTCGGTGTCATTTCGGCTTTAATTAATATCCCGATAAATTGTCGCGGGGTCCAAATACAACTACCGCTGGCCCGGAATTAAAATATTACCGCTCAACCCAAACAGAAGTAACATATTATTTAGAGACTATTTGCAGAATTATATATTGGCGCCAAAGAGGTTTAACTTTTTGTGAAGTCTCTTTATGATTTGCCACTTACACTTCAACTTAAAAAAAAAAAACGTTAATAAATGAAAATAGAAGAATAATTAAACAATGGGCACGAAAGAGGTTAAATAACATATTTTATTGTGTGAGTATTGAGTATTAAAGCTTATGAGTGATGATTTCTTTGTGGGAATCATAATTCTTTTGCCCTAATGATGATATTACTGCATAATATATATATGTCAATTAATAAAAACATTACAACATGAGTTGCTACACCTCTAGAACAGATTATAGGTAAAATTAACCGTTTATTCCGAGTTTTGACACAAGGCAAGGCATTCATTCTCTTGCAATGTCCTTCCATTTCTTGGACCAATTTGCAATTATCCCTTCCAAGTTAAACAGAAGAGCCCCTCAAACTCTTCAATATTTGCACTCTTACCGCATAGAAACTCCATCCAACAGAAACTTCCAAATTGAGACTCACAACAATTTATAAAAAAAACAATTCAATAATAACCCAAATAAGCCACAGAATTCTGCTTCTTCAAATCACTATAAAACTTGTCAATAAACTCCGCCGCCGCATCATCCACGTGGGACGACGCATCCACGTCATCATCCTTCAAAGGGTACGGCGAATCAGTTATCCTCAGCTGCCTAACCAACGGAGTCCGACCAAACCCAGGCAGCGCCGGCGACGACGTGGTACTTCCCATCACCTCCAATGCGAACGCCACCATCTGAGGGTCGATGGGCGGCGGCGGCAGGCGGCCGTTGGCCGAGGAGGAGGAGGAGGAATTTTTGCCTTTCTTGCCCAGGTTGAACGCCGACGGCAGATGATGAAGGAGGAAATTATTGCTGGGACTGCTGCTGCAGCTGAACTCGTACTCTTCGGCGGGAGGGTCGACGGGTCGGGTCGACCCGGAGGAGATGAGGTTTTGTATGGCAGATTTGCCGGCGATTTTGCCCCTTTTCATAAGCATGCTTAGGTCGGCGATCAATTTGCCCTTTGAAATGCCTTTGCGTAGCATCAAGTATAGAACTCGGACTATGCTCCATAATTTCTTGGGTACCATTTGCAAGTTTTGCTCCATTTTTTTTCTTGTTAATGCGATTATTGTCTCGTTTTCTTTTTTTTTTGGCTTGATGAATTTGTTGTTGTTGTGGTTGTATGAATTGAAGCGTGGGAATTGTAAGTATATAAAGGAGGAGAGGGACACGTAAAGTGAAGTTGTGGGCTTTGTAAAGTTTATTATGGGTGGAAATTTTTTTAAGGAAAAAGTTATGTGCGGTGTAATAATATGGGAGTGGTTGTGTGTGGTGTAAGAGGTAATATTTTTTAGGTTTGTTTCGATTGTAATGTATTTAGAATCTTGGATTACCTTTCGGGTTGGATTACGGATCTAGCTTTATACGTTGAGTAGTCACGCATCTACTATATATGTAAAAAAAATTGGGCAAATTCTATAAATTGTACTTTTGCCACTTATAATTGTTTGTTATTCTAAATTTTAGGTCGGATTTTGGTGTATTAAGGAGAAAATCGACTTTTATATGTAATATTGAGATTGTGTCTTCTTATAACAAAGAAGCCCTTAACAATTATTAGCATGAAGTCATACTCAACTTCTCTTCTTAGCTACGGAACGCGTATCGTTATTATCTAATGAAATAATGTATTCTTGTGTCAAACAAAATCTTATTTTTGGTGTTTACATATTAAAAATTGTGCGATGAAATAAATAATACTTGCCTCTTAAATAACAAATTAAGATCATACAATTCTTTTTTGTCTTTAATTGTAAAGCCGTTGGAATCGGAGAATCCATAGAATTAGTACCGTTGTTCGTAGTACGTAAAGCTTTTACTTAGCATTCGAGGTTTCTCCCCCCACTTGAAAAAGAAAATGAAAATAAAATAAACTTTAAGTTATACTCAAAATTTAAATGCAATAATATAATGGCACGTTATTGGGGTGTTTGTTTCTGGTGATCTAACATCAACGTAATGTGAAATCTCACCGTGATGTGTATCAAGGTGATATGTCATTACAGTATTTGTTTTGGGGTGATATTTCATTTTGCATATCAATGTGATATTAGAATATTGTGTTTGTCTAATCACGGCGATGTGTGGGGTGATATTGCGTAAATGTCATATTTAACCCTATGAATATTATATAGATTATGTAGATGATGATATTTACGTAACAATGATTACTATTTTAATATCGAGTTAAATTGTTTTAAAAATTAGTAATAATTTTTTGGTATAGTTATTCAATATACTTATTTATTATTAAAAATATTATATTAAAATTTAAATACTTTAATTATATATTTACAATATGAATAATGATATATTAAATATAAATGTTTAACTAAGGGGTAGTGTTGTCCGAATAAAAGTTTGAAAAAATCACCTCATCACCGTGATGTAAGATCACCGAGTTTTTATGGGGTGGTCCAAAATATAGAATATCACCTCATTTTCATCACCTAGGTAATCCGTTATTACGGTGATGACTCATCACATAGGCTAAACAAACATGGTGATGATAAGATCCTGTCCCATACCGGGTGTTACTTGTAACATCTGTCCCTACCGGGACCTGTGGGGTTGACCCACCACACTCCGACTGATAGTCTGGCCCCACTGTATCACCACTTAACCTTCCAGCGGGTCCTTTGTCCTCACTCACACGCACTCTGGGCAAACTTCCCTGGGGTCACTCATCCCAAGATTGCCTCAAGTCAAGCACGCTTAACTTTGAAATTATTATTGATGGACTCCCGAAAAGGAAGGTGCACCTTTGGTGATATGTGTAGTACTATCAATTCTCTTATACGATTCTTAGCCTGACACGCCCATACATTGTCAGTCCAGGATCCCCTCTCATTTGGGTGTGGGATCGGTTCATTCATGTACCCCTTCGCCTAGAAGCATACCAGGAGCCGCTCCTTGCCCGTGGACCTCTCTGGCACCGGCGATCACTCCCCGCCATCATCGGCCCCGGGCGTCACAGATGTTTTGGAGGATCATCCCAAAACAAACACCCCTAATATATCATAAACTAATCATTTAAATAAATGTCTTTTTTGGCAACTTCGTTGTATCTTCTTTATCGATCCCAGCTGTTTAGGACTTGCCATAGAGCCTTGTAAAGTTCAACAACTCCATTTCATAAAGAGGCAAAAGCATGGCATGCTATACTAAATTATTTCTTTAATATATATGGCATGTTTAATTATACCTAAATAACGTTTTTAGCTCTCAAAATTAAGCAGCTGTTACTGCTTTAAGGACACAATGATCGAAACACCTTTTGACCATTCCGTTTGCTAATTCGACTAAGCAATTGAAAGCTGTAAACGTTTGCTAATTGGAAAATAATGTTCATACTGTCATACATAGTGGATTTTCGGACCACATTCAAAAACCCTAGTAATATCTTTGTGATCCACGTTTCTTCAACCTTTCTTGCTAAGTAAAAACCCAGTAAAAGTTGAAATGTGAATGAAACGTTTTTTGGATTGTTGAAAGTGAAGGAATAATAAAAGAAATCTTACATATTGTCCCACCAACTTTTCTTTTCTTGTTAGGGCAACAATCAGCCTAACTCTTTAATATATTATAATTAGGACAATAAACCACGTTATATGTATGGAATGCGAAAAGCATATCATATTTTCTTGTGGCAGATAAGAAAAATAAAAAAGTCACAATTATGAGAGCGTTATATATGTGAACCATGGTTGATTTCGAAGCAATATGTAGTTAACGCCAAGGAAAAATAAAGCGATATTGACATATCTGCTTTATGAGACAAAAGTAATAAACACGTCCCCTCACACTTTCACGCCAAAGCCAATTATTGTGTGCAAAACCTAATAACTCCACGTCCACGCATTTGAATTCATAAATTAATATCAACAAAGAAACCCCATAATTCATCTCTAGATCACTTACCAAAATTAATCCAACTCACCTCTCGATTATAAATACCAACATTAACCATATTTTCCCTTCCAAAAAACAAGCAACCTAAAAATAACTCCTATACTAAAGAAAATACCCTAATAGAAGCCAAAAGTTACAAGAACATGGAACAAAACATGCCAATCATGGCCGCCAAGAAACTAAGGAATATCATTCGAGCAACCTTATTCACACTTCGCAAAGGCATATCGAAGGCCAAGCTCACACTCGAGCTCAACTTGCTTCTCAAGCGTGGCAAAATCTCAACAAAATCCACCGTGGGAAACCTCACCTTCCACAAGATCATTAACATCTCCAAAGCAACTAAGAACACCTCATCAAGCCCAAAACCTAACTACTTCGACGAGTTCGACTTGGAAACATTGCCCTCAAACGCTTTCTTGGACAGCCCTTTTCATCTGAAGAAACTTAGGAGGGAAGACATGCTTTCATGCGCCATGGAACAATCTGAGGAGCTTTGCAATAATTCGCCAGCTTTGTTAGGGTTTTGTAATAAAACGACCTCAGTGAGGCAGCTTAGGGTTAGCGATTCGCCTTTTGTTTTGATAGGTGTTAACGAGGAGGATATTGCGCACGTGGACGAAGCTGCTGAGGAGTTTATAACGAGGTTTTACAGGCAATTGAAGAAGCAAAATGGGACGATGATCTAGGGTTTGTTTCTCTTCCATGGATGTTATAGACATAGCTTTGGGTTTTTGTAAGAAGTAGTGAACGTCTATATGCTTTAAATATGAGAATATGTGTGTCTCATGTGTTTATCTGTATAGATGTTCGGAGGTAATTAAGGTCCATAGAAATAAGCCCACTTTTAGACAGAAGCATCAGTGATAAATGAAATGGATTGAGATTTTCTATAGACGTTGAATATTATTGGCTGATTTAAGGGTGGGAAAAGAAAAAGGCTTACTAAATCTTGATCTAAGGGAGGAAAATAATTGCTTAGTAGGCTGAAAATTTGATGAATTATTCATTTCTTCTAAATTGAAGAGAAAATTTCAAGCTTGATATTAACATTTTTTGTAAGGTTGTCTAAGGTAATGTGTATAAGCATAAAACATTTGAACTAAACTGAAGGCTACCTAGTTTAATAATAACAAACTATTCATAATGTATATACAATAACTGAATTGGGTCCTATTTGTTATTTGTGTCGTCAGAATTATCTTTTAGTGACAATGTTTTAATGAAACGATGACTGAATTTCGAATACCGAACCGACTTTATACAATTTTTTTTTTTTAGTTTTTCAATACAATATGTGGGATTTACAAAATCAGAACAATGATGCACATACACATTGATGCCCAAACAAATATTTTCCTTATGCGTTTATTTACCCAACCATATAATATCATCCCCATCATCTCTTAATTTGGCACCACAAATTTGTAGAATTAATAGTGGTTTCAATAAAATTATGATAACATAAGACCTCGACAGAGTGTTCATCTAAGTTTTCGGCAGATTCAGTTTCTCACGGTTCTGTCTATCTGTATTTATTTAAAAAAAAAACACACGTATCAAAACATAATTACACATATTTTATAAATATATCGGACAAAAGGATTCCTAATTACAGCTATTGGATTTTGACCAGCAGTAGGTCCGTTATTTGGGAACACAAGCCCAACACAAAATGGTATGCCACTATGTATCAACAATCATATTATTAATTTTATCAGAAACTATACAAATTAAATTCCAATCTATACTTATTTACCCAATTTAAATAAAGTATACTTATTGAACATGAATGAAAGCACTTCACATGATGGCTGACAACACTCACTCCTCTCCTTTCTCACGTGCATAGTTCAACCCTATGAAATAAATGGAACCAACCAAAACCAAAAGTTTGATATGGTAAAATGAATCAAATGTGGTTGCTTATGAAATAATATAAACATCTTTAAATTATCGTCTTACTTCAAACAAAATGATGGAAATTATTAACATTGTCAGATGACACGTGGCTCAATCGGGGCCCTCCATCGGCTACAATCCAAGCTGTACCCATCGTGCCTAAACGTGGGTTAAGGAATATAACAGCATGTGCCCTAACAGTGTTTGTTTACCGTATATCACTAACAGAATATTAAATAAAAAGTAACCCAAAACATTAAATTACAAAAATTGCACACTTACCAAGAAAAATAAGTAATTACAGAGCTTTCAAACTTGGACACTTAACGGTGGAGTGACGCCGACAAAATCTGCTAGATCGATGCTTAAGGGGCTAAAAAAGAGTTGAAATCAACTAATTACAACTATACGATACGAATTACTTAATAATCAACATTGCTATTTATTACCGTTTACTGAATTTACTGTCCTGCCCCTACAGAAGACATGCATAATGATCAATCTCGTTTGTGTGCAGTATATCATTTTTATACGGAGTAATATAATATAATTAAAAAAAAGCTTATCATTGGTTCTGAAAAATGAGAATCCCAAAGCTGAAGACTTTATTTTGAAAAAAGAAAAATGTGGCGTTGTCATGGCAGAGCAAAGTCAGTGGAAGTTAGTGACTTTTTCATGTGAAGCAATGTGCTTTATTTATATAAGTACTTCCAACAACAGCCCAATCTAAAAAAAGTAAAATAAAATTATTATCCACTTACCTATATATAGTACGAGCAAAAAAAATCTAAAAATAGATTTTCATCCTCGTAATTATTTGTAAATATAAAAATTAATAAAGTAAATTGTGGAGTGTGAAAATTTTCGATTTTTAACCAAAGAGAAGCAACTTACTTTGCATAAGCAGCAAGTGAAGTAACGCAGAATACATTGCAAACATCAAGGTAATAATAAATACACGTAAAAGACAAATAGTACACGTTGGCATGTCCTGTAAGAAAGCTATATTTCCGAATAAGTCCCATTAGTTCTTATATTTACATTTCCACCCCTAACCCACCGCTGTAATAATAAAAAGCGATCCTCTCTCGCACTTTCTCTTTCAGCACCGAAAGAAAAACAACTCCCAAAAAGCACAGAAACGAACAAAATTCCGAAGACTGAGGCTTTAAATTTCATTATCATGGAATACACGCCGGAAAATAAATATACACAATTCTCGTCGTCGGCGGACAACGTTGGCTGTGGTGGGGCCCATTTCACGGTGGACGATTACTTCGACTTTTCCAATGGCGAAGGGATGATGGCCGCCGACGCTTTTTTCGACAGCTTGGGAGGAAATTCCGGCGATTATTCTAAGGTGGCGGCGGTCGACAGCTGTAATTCGTCGGTTTCCGGCGGTGGAGATGGACGGCGGCTCAACCCCGGCGACTGTCTCAGCTTTAACGACTCACCTCACTTCTCGGGAAACGGCGAACTCTGCGTCCCGGTAAGAATATTCACGACATTTAAGATAAATTATAAATATTCATAAGTACGTACATTTTGTCTCTGTTAGCGGTTATTTTCTGCATGATTAATTAATAACTAAACGACGCAGAGGTTGTGTTGCCATTTTTTTCTAGTATTTATTATTGGGTAAAAAAAAATAATAATGATTTAAGAAAATAATAAATTGTCACCGACAGCGAAATTCGATACTAGGAATATTGAATTTCCTCGGTTAGAGCAGA
The DNA here is from genome assembly GCA_027422505.1 of Craterostigma plantagineum. NCBI lineage: Eukaryota > Viridiplantae > Streptophyta > Magnoliopsida > Lamiales > Linderniaceae > Craterostigma > Craterostigma plantagineum. The sequence continues at coordinate 2,908,686 of JAPQWV010000005.1, forward strand.
ATTAAGCATTAAATTCAATTCATTCTTCACCAAAAAAATAGATATATACTGTTATTACATCTTTTTCTAAACTAACTCAGCTTCTTAATTAAAAAAAAAAAAACAGTACGATGATGTAGCAGAGTTGGAATGGCTATCGACTTTCGTCGAAGACTCATTCTCCGCCGCCGACCACCTCCGTTTCATCCCAACCTCAGCCGTCGGAACCACCAATATCACCGCCACCTCTTCCTCCTCCTCCACCACCACCACCCAGTCGCCGCCTCCACCAACCTTCCCCTACGCGGCGCCGCCGGTCCCCGGAAAAGCCCGCAGCAAACGGTCACGCGCCGCCCCGTGCGACTGGTCATCTCGGCTTTTCGTGGTCTCCGCCCGTTCGAAGACGGCCGCCGCTCCTTCCCAAAGACGGGCTGAGCCGCCGTCGACGGGCCGGAAATGCCTACATTGCGCGTCGGAGAAGACGCCTCAGTGGAGGACGGGCCCGTTGGGCCCGAAGACGCTGTGCAATGCGTGTGGAGTACGGTACAAGTCGGGCCGACTCGTCCCGGAGTATCGGCCCGCCGCCAGCCCGACTTTCGTCTCGGCCAACCACTCGAATTCTCACCGGAAAGTTATGGAGCTCCGTCGGCAGAAGGAGATCCACGGCGGAGAAAACCGTATGCAGTTGGTCGATGGGGATGGTTTGGATTTCAACGGCTGCGATGGGTTCGTCTTACGTCAGCATGGTTTGATCGACGGTCATGGGCATGGCGTAGATATCTAAAAAATGTGACTTATTGCCAGCTAATTTAAATTCTAGTTATTTTCCTAAATTTGGCCGCTGAGTGGTCATAACCCTATAAAGTTTTCGATTTTGGTATATTTCTTTTAGACCTTGTTTGAATTTTGGAAATAGAGGTGGAGGGACACAACACAAAGGTAAGAATTTAATTGTAAAAGAAATCAAGTACCCAGATTATCGTTTTTCCAATATTTTGATCTAAAGATTAGTTTCTTTTTTATATTGATAATGTCGTTGCTCTTTCCTTTACATTATCTTTTATGACATGATTTGCTTGGTGACAAAGTAAAGAGCGATGATGGATACTTTGGGAAGATATTAAGGAACATATTGGTGAGAGGAAAGGTCGATATATGTGATCATATAGGAAATGGGTGGAAGGTTGATTTGTTACTACAAAATAAATAAATATTTGTGTAATTAAGCATAAAAGCCATGGGACATGGCATGAGGGTAGTAATGGTAACGACGTGAAATGTGTCTATTTTCTTTTCAACTTCGAGTATAAATTCAAATGGCGGGGCTCGTAATCTCGACCCTATATCGTACCGTACTATATATACATCATTCATTATTCCAAAATTTTATCAACAGCGTCAACAAGTTTTTAGGAAATTCGAATGTATTAATAGGTGTTTAAGGGGAACGAATTAGACAATTTGTCTTGTATACTTTAAATGCCATTAAATGGTATAGTTGAAAGTACTATGTATGTGCACAAATAGTAACACAAAAGAATATAAATATATATTTATATATGCATTCATGATTTTTGAATAAGAGATGATTATCTACAATGGGTACTTCATTTTTTGTGTAAAACATAAAAATAGAGTATGTTTTTACTCCAACGAGACTCTGTCTTTAACACAAATATTGTGTTGATGAACAGAGACTCTAGATTTAGAGTACACACAATTTTCAACACAAAAATATATTTGCAGTTTCTATGTATTTATATTATAAATAATAAAAAGTATTATAATAATATGTAAATATTTTATATTTTATAATAATAGAAGTGAAAAAATATTAATTTTCGTTTATTGATATTTTTATAATAAAGTTATAATGAAATAATATGATGATTTTATAATTTAAACCGAACCCACGTATGTGGCAAAATACGGGGATGACTTATGGCTAGGGGTGAAAGGCCAACCAAGGTCGGATATAGCTGGTTTTCCGCAAAATCTATTTCAGTAGGGCGTGTGATGTCGATGGCCCGAGGTAGAGCACTCAATGGGCTATGGTGGCCCCATTTCGCCTTACCAACCCCAAGGAAATTTTAATTTTTGAATATTAATAATTATAATATATTGACATTTTAATCGTTATAATGTAAATAAGTTTAACAAGTCAAATATGATAGTAATAATATAAATTTGATTTTTTGTATAAAAAATAGAGTCAATGTATTGGAGTAAAACTAGTGTAGAAAATAGAGTTTATGGGTTGGATTAAAGCAATGTAGCAACTGTATTATTCTGTAAAATTTACTGTATTTTTATGTCATGGGTTGGAGATGCTATAAGGAAGATAAGGTCTCCACTCCATAGACACACACTATAATATCCAACTACTATTAGAAAAGTGGAACGATGTTCAAAATTTCAATCGTTACTACGTTTGGCGCCTTTTAACTAGGGATTCCATTAGTTCGTACAAATCGTCGGCACTCAAAACCCTGTAAAGTAAAAAAAAAGGTCTCTCTCTACAAAACCCTACTCTCAACAAGCCAGCCGCCCTCCTCCTCCGAACGCCGCCTACTTCCTCCCTCCTCCGCTAGTGGAGGTTGGGGGAGCCCCATATTTTATTTTGCCGTTTTTGTTTTTGAAAAAATAAATAAATTAAAAGCAGTCGCTGTCACCACCATCACCCACCGGAGTCCGCCGTCACCACCGTGTTGGGCTCGGAGCTCGAGATAGCGGCTTGGGCAGTGGAGGAGCTGAGAAAGGAGGCTCTGGTGCCGCAAGGCTCTCGTGCTCTTCCGCGAGTTTGAAGCAGCAATGCCCTCATCGTACCATCAGCTTCACGGCGACGCCGATGTCATCAAGTACTCGCAGGTCATCCACGCCGACGTTGTCAAGTCACCGAACGGCGGAGGTATCTTCGTGAGAACCGCCTTGGTCGACGCGTACGTCAAGTGCGGCAGCATCGACTGTGCGAGCAAGGTGTTCGATGATATGCCTGAGAGGGACGTTGCTTCTTGGAACGTGTTGATCACGGGGTTTCCTCAGTCGCTGCCGCCATCAGCTGCCGCCGCCATCAGCTGCCGCGGTCTGTCGCCGACGTCTGCCGAGGGTTGCTGTGGTCAGCTGCTGTAAGGCTTTCTCCTCGGGGGAGTTGGCTCCTTTGCAGAGTTTTCTGTCTTTCGTAGGAGTTTTTCCTCCCTTTCGTGAGAGGTTTTCCTCTCCCCTCGTGGGAGCCTTTTTTCCTCCCTTTGTGGAGTCCCCTTTGGGTTCTTTTTCCCTTTTTGGGGCTTTGACAACGGATACTGTGCTATCACTGGACATCTACGCGATAGAGATAGTCAATTATGTTGTAACATTTTGGTTATTGCTCTATTGTATCTTTGTATACATCTCGATCTTTGAAATGAAATCCTACTTTCATTAAAAAAAAAACTAGGGATTCCATTCAACCCATAAAATAGTAGTCATTCTCTAACGTAAAATTTCTTACATCATAGCGCATCAAGAAAATTCATATTATCAATCATAATCAAGACCCAAAACGACCAACAAACCCAACAACTATTTTACATTCTAGCTAAGAACAAAAATGACGACCCACTTTCTTAGTCAACCATTAACGTTTCTTACACACTTCTTCCCCTAAAAAAAGGCCAAAACATCAGTCGTCGTCTTATACTCAAGTCTTTCTCTTACCAAACCATTAACTCAAGAATCTCCCATCGGTCAAGTCATTCGAATTTCCATGTAACTTCTCCAAGAATATTTCCAAACTATATATAAATGAATCCCAAGAATTTAAACACATATTCACACTTAATTCTAATATTCTTCCCTTCCTTTTGCGCCCTACGTTAGAGAAGGCATGCCAATCTATAGCGAAGAACCACACAATAGTGGATTATTGTTCCCACTATCGAATAACCATAACCAATCTCAGATTCAATCAATTAGTAGAGATAATAGAAGAGCTAATAATACTGATGATCAAATCATCGATTTCAATTCAGACCAAGAAAAACCCCAATTCAAGCGCGAAATATCCCTCGCCTCAAACTCCTCCTCAAGAATACCTCAAAGAAACCGATCGTCCACGTCATCAGCTGGGCGGCGGAGACAAGCCGGCAGCTTAAGGGGTACGACGGCGGCGGAGAAGAAGTTCTCCACCAACAAACGCCGCCGCAAGCTCCAAGAAGCCTACAAGGAGGCGATGCACAGCACTAAAGACACAATCACGGTCGTCGCCGTTCTGATAGCCACCTTCACCTACACGGCGGGGATAAACCCTCCCGGCGGCCTCCACCAGGACGGTCCGGCGGCGGGTACGTCGACGGCGGCGGATAAGATGGCTTTCAAGGTGTTCTCCGTCTGCAACAACGTGGCCCTCTTCGCCTCCTTGAGCGTCGTGCTAGTTTTGGTAAGCATAATTCCGTTTAGGAGGAAGCCGTTGAAGAAGATGATGTTCTGGGCACACAAGGCGGTGTGGGTCGCCGTCGCTTTCATGGCCGCCGGCTACGTGGCGGCGTGGTTTGTGATCATAGATAGGACGAAGAAAAAGGGGTTTTCTAGCAGTAGCTGGATTGTGGGGTTTTGGTTTCGCTCTGCGTTGGGAGTTTGGGGACGGTGTTCGCCGGACTTCTGACGTTGCTGGTGAAGCATCGGATTAAGAAGGGACGGTGGCGGCGGCGGCGGGCGAGGCAGCGGTGGTTGCGTGAGATTGTTGTTTTTTCCGATGATTATGACAGTTCGATTATTTCGGATATATTCAGCGCAGATGATAATGGCTATCATTCTTACTAAGTTCGTTGATTTTTAGGATTCTCATTAGTGTCTGTCCGGGTATTTTTAATTAAATAAACAAAAAAAATCAATCATTAACAAAATAAACGGAAAAGAAAAAGCATTAATAAAATAGCGACTTTCGTACTCTAGGAGTACGAATTAGTAATTCGGACTCCTAGAATACGAGTTACGTTTGGGCCGCTGACCCGCTGACCTGACACGTCGGCGTAACTCGTATCAGGGAAATACGAGTTACTAACTCGTACTCCTAGAGTACGAATTACCTGCTGACCACGCTGACCCTGACATGGCAATGACATGGCGCATTAACTCGTATTCTCAGTGTACGACTTAGTAACTCGTATCCTTAGGTTACGAGTTATAGTGTGTGGCCGACCAACCTGCATGGCCATGCAAAGGTGTCGGCAATAATTCCTCTAACTCTTATTCCGGGCATACGAGTTACGTGTATTATTGCAATAATTCACGTAACTCGTATGCCGGGATTACGAGTTACTTAACTCGTATCTCCAAGATACGATTTAAGTGTCTATAAATCCTCCCCTCGCCCAGAATGACTCATATATCTAGCCCTTCTTCTCAATTTATATTAATAACTCAAACAATGGTGTCGAGTCGCGTACAAGTCGTAGTATATTTCGGCGGCGATATAATTCAATCATTCGATTCTACCATCAAATATAGTATCCGCCCTGTTGGGTATAGGCGAATTCGTCGCACCACCAGCTTTTCCGAGTTTATTTCGTTGTTGTTCGAAATTACGGGTGCTGATAGCAGTCGTTGTTCGTTGATTATCCATGCCAAAAATGAATACTTTCAACATTCCCGCCATTTTCATCAGCTTTTTCAAATCTCCAACGACAACGATTTCATACATCCCGATTCAGAAGACAATTGTGTCGAGGTTTTTGTCGAAACAGTTGAAAATTCAAACTTTGATTTGAACGAAGAGCCTCATCGAAATTTTGAAGTTGGTTCTTCGAGTTACACCTGTACGGATTTTCCCGACATTGCCTCAGTTACGGCAGGGTTCAGTAATGTCTCTTTGGAGATGCCGGCGCATGTTCTATTCAATATGCCGGAAGCCGTGTTAGAACCGGAGCCAGAAGTCATGCCAGAACTAGAGGAGGACGCTCATGTTAGTGATTCGGAAGCGGACGATGTGGATCCACTTTTATCCGAGTTACCTGATCCCAACGAGGACGACGAGAACGACGACGACGATGCGCCAGATGATACCACTCCAACGAACGTTGCTGCTCTACCAAAGCTGTAATCAAATGAGGGTCAACCCTCTGAGACATACAGCTGTAGACGCTGTATAGACCCATATCGTTCAACTTCCCTAATAAGCGACCGTGTAAGATATTCGGTGCTTCTCTAGTACCCCACACTACATTCTCTAAGGCTCTAATCTTAATAGTTCTATCTATCGCTATCTCGTCTAACAACAAAGCCCTACTACGGTGATTTGACTGCATCGTCAACACCGAACTATCAATAGGCCCGTAAGTAGAATCGGAATCATTCTACATTTAAAAAAAAACAAACAAACAAACAAATCACCAATCAATAAAAAGCATTTGATAATAAAGAAATTAACGCAAAAATGTATTTCGAGTCGTAACGGGGTACCCGAACTAATCGCGCGTATGACATCGTCTGGGAGGCGGGTTGCAGCGGGCAGCGTCGGGTCGCAGAGGGCGGCGGTCGTGGCGGGCAGCGTCAAAGAGCGGGGCAGCGGGCAGCGGTCGTGGCGGGCAGCATCGCGGGGCGGGCAGCAGTCGTGGCGGGCAGCGTCGGGGGGCGGTGCAGCGGTCGTGGCGGGTCGCAGCGTCAGCGTCGGGGGGCGGGGCAGGGCGTCGCGGCGGGGCAGCGGTCGCGGCTGGGGCAGGACGTCGCGTCGGGGCGGCGGCGTGGCGTCGGGGCGTCGGGGCGTGGCGTCTCAGTGGGCGGCGTGGCGTCGGGGCAGTGGAGCGCGGCGTGGCGGCGGCGGGGCAGTGGAGCGCGGCGGGGCGGCGGGGCAGCAAGGCAGCAGGTCGCGGCGGGGCGGCGGGGCAGCAAGGCAGCAGGTCGCGGCGGGCAGGAGGTCGGGCGGGACGCCGGGCAGCAATTCGTCGTCGTCTTCGTCTTGCTCGTCGTTTCAGTTCGTCTTCTTCGTCGCGTAGGGTTTTGATAAAAACCAGATCTAATTCGTACTTCCAGAGTACGAGTTACTCTAACTCGTAATCTGGGAGTACGAATTAGTCCAGGTAAGCGCCGCGCCAGATGGGCCCGTAACTCGTACTCCCAGATTACGAGTTAGAGTAACTCGTACTCTGGAAGTACGAATATACTTATTTTATTAATGCTTCTAATTTTCCGTTTATTTTGTTAATGCTTGATTTTTTTTTGTTTATTTAATTAAAAATACCGTCTATCCGTTTGTGTTCTTTTTTATTAAAAAAAAAAAGAAAAAGAAGCTACCACTGTGAGAAATTTGTTTATTTGTACAAGTACTTTTTTGCATGTGTGCTTAAAATATAATAAATTATTTTAAATTTTGAAATTATATTTTTAATGTTTAAGATGAAATATAATTTTTAAATAAACTTAATTATAGAGGCATAAGTACGGTAAATATATAAAAAATTAGGAGTGATATGAAAATACTTAATTAAATTACAAATGAGGGATTAAATTACAAATAAGTTACACACCAAATTGTGGCAGTTTATATCCACCAAACCAATTATATAATAGTATAGATTATAAATTGGATGGGAAATAAATTCTGTTTACTGAGCTACAATATTAAAATGAAATTTACGATTTGTGGGACAAATCTCATAGATTTGATGGTGTAATAGACAGAGCATATTTTATTTACACCATGGTTTATATAATTCGAAACTCAAAACTCATGCCTATAGGTTTAATTTAAATAAACACAACCTCCTCGGATGTGTTTATTTAAATTCCACTAACCAAATACATATTTTATTTTATATCCATTAATTAGTTTTATGTAAACCTTAGTAATCTAACCCTTCCTAAATATAAATCAATAAACCAAACAAGCACCGGATTTGAATTGGATTTCCAAAGGGTAATTTCGTCAAATTTCGTTTGGGCTTCGCTATTCGGCCCACTGGTCCTTTAAATGGGCTCCAATTAGTGAGAAGCCCAACATTTGTCAAGGTTCAGCACAACTAATAATAATAACAATAATAGTCATACTAATTTAATAATAATAACAATAATGAAGAATTCTTCTACAATTAGCCCCTTAATGAAGGATCTCGATGAAACAACGAAAGAGTGGCAAGATATGGGAATGAAGTTATGAGCAGATAAATCATGGCTTACATCAAGTGCAGTCTAATCTCACTATTTGACAACAAAACTCACCTAAAAGAATGTTTTTTTTTTAAAGAAAAAAGAAAAAAAGAAAAGTAAGTAGACGTGGAACTTGTCTTTGGATAGATTAATTGCCTTGCGAACTATATGATCTCACTTGTCCCCTAAAATCCATGAGAATTACATCTTACCTTATTATTATAATTTATTATAATTAAATTATGATCGATCTCAATATGTCTGTCTCCCAAGTCCCAAATCCATGAGAATTGCGTCTCACCTTATTATTATAATTTATTTTAATCTATTTTTCAATTTAAATGACTGACATATACATGCAATGATGCATGTAAATAGTCTTGGAAGTCAAATATGTGTCAGAAATATAGGTTGTTAGCGATGTCTGCTTTCGAGTGCTTCGTGAGCCGTACAATTTGATTATCTTTATTATATTTTAATACATGTACAAACAATATTCTCTTATATATATATATATATATATATGCTTTTCTGCAGCGATGTTTCTTCTGGTAATTACTGAGCCCATGATGCATCATATAAAGTTGTACGGAGCATACGTATCTTCTCATTAATTAAATGAAATACGGAAATAAATCCCAAAATGTTAAAAGTTACATTTATTGGGTTGTCGATTATTATGTATTCAATATTTATCAAGTTCATGACGTCCTGCAATAATATTTGCACTTCACGTTAAAAACTTTCGTTGCCAGCAATTAAGAAAACGATTGATTTGAAATTTTCTTCTCTTCTCACTATTTAATATTTGGAAGCTCATTTGCCTATGTTCTAGAAACCGTTCTATTTTTTTTCCAAATAAAAACGACGAGAGTAATTCCGATTCATAAAGAGAAGAAAAGTTATGACACATGTGTTGTCCCTTGTCTTGACTCGTTAACGAAATTTTCCCATAAATGGTCTATTTGATCTTTCAAAAACGCTACCATTTATACTTTTGAAGTTGCTTTGGCCAAGCACGAGAAATGACATATAGAGAGGCCTATTTCGTTTTTAGTTTTCAATTGATATTTTTGACTATGTAGTCCCTAATATTGGAATTTTAACACTGAAGATTTGGATTGATGTCAAGGTTTATCGTCAAGAAATAAGAGGAGACAGCTGTATGTATCAATTAATTACATGTTATGGAATCCCCCAAGTTTCATTTTTAATAGTACCAATTTATCCATAATAGTTATTTGGTAAAAGATGAATAACGTCACCTCATAACTTGGTTAGGTAGGAATTGAATTGAGTGTATACATGTCATTGAATTGCATTGCATTTGTCTTTTTCAGATATAACTAAATGGAATAAAAAGTGGCTGCAATTAATGTTAATCATGGTCCCACAATCATCACAAAATGCGAATTGTTCTTAGCACGAATTAATTACACAAGTCGTTAAATTAAGAATCATTATCATATAGAAAACAAGCGATAATCCAAACAAAAGCTTTGTTTGCGTTATAAAAATCTAATGGAATCTAGCTGTCAAGCGTTATATTTTATATATATATATATATATATAATCTTATTCGAATTTATCATATTTGGTTACTTGAACAATGAGAAAATTGTGCAGGACAACATACATGGCCTTCGTAATATGTTTTACTTCAGAAGAAATAAAAAAAAACGTGGCATATAAATGACACTGTTTTGATTTATATACATAAATATATATGGTGGGACTTAAAAAACATAAATTGTTTTAATAGTACACGAACATTAGTAACAATCAGTACATACCAATGAAACGAATCCAAAGCAAATGTCAATTTCTTTTGAAAAAAACGTTCTAATAGTAGTAATAATAAATTACAATAATGAAATAACTAATAATAATAATAATAACAATAATAATAAGGGTAATTCTATTGGCACCCACCTTTTTTCTATTCGCACCCCCTAATTAATATGTAGAGTAAACATTAATTATTTACCAATTACATACCCCATATAAAAAGAAAAAATGTGTTCAATGTTAATAATTTAAGTAATATGTAAAGTAATATTAAATAAATACTTGCCGATTAAAAAAGGTAATTTTTTCCAACTAACGGGCATGGTAAATGAAGGCCCGCCCCGCCCTACTGGCTGGTAACGGGCTTGGTGGGCCCAGCCCGTCCTAAAAATAAAAACGAAAAAATTATATATATAAAAAAAGAAAAAAATATTAAAATAAACTAATGAAGTTGAATTAAATTTATTTTTTTATTAAATTTGATTAAATTAAAAGTTGGATCTCAAAAATATAAAAACTCATATAATTCATTTACATATTGATTTTTTAAAAGAATATTTTATGATATTTGGCGGGCCTGCCCACGGCCCGCGCGGGCTTCCGTCATAGGCCCGCCATCTGGTGGGCTGAGAAATGGCAGTCCGCCCCGCCCTACTGGCGGGTAGCGGCCTAGTGGGCCCGGCCTGTCCTAAAAAATAAAAATGAAAAAATTATATACAAAATTATAAAACATTAGAATAAACTAATGAAGTTGAATTACTCCTAATCAAATTTAATTTTTTAATAAAATTTTATTTATGTTATTAGATTTGATTAAATTAAAAATTGGATTTTAAAAAATATAAAAAACCTATATAATTCATTTATATATTAATTTTTAAAAAATATTTGATATTTGGCGGGCCTGCATAGGCCCGCCCTCTGGTGGGCCTGAGAAATGGCAGCCCGCCCGTCACATTGGCGGGCCCACGACTCGCGGGCCACAAGCATTTTTGCTAGTTCTAAATGTGTCATTTGTTAAAATGACTTAATTAATCATTTTTTAATAGTCCATGTAATTAATATTATTGATTTAATGGAAAATAACTTAATAAAATATTTTTTGTTGAATCATGTGATTATTTAAAATTATTATTTACAAAAATCAAGTGTTAAGGAGGTGTAAAGAGTGATATAGGGGGTGTATGGGGTGTGAATAGTAGGACCCTAATAATAATACCAGTGTTTAGGTGATGGTTTAGACTTCAGTCTTTGGTGCCTAAAATAATATAATTAAGCCTGCAAGACTTACTCATTTCTAAATATATTACATTACCATTTAGTTTAGTTGACTACACTAATTTTTTTTTAATACCTCCACAAATTTTGCAGGAATAACATAGCACAGCTTCAAAAAACCAAAACATAATAATCACTATGATATACCAATCGTATAACTGATGTATTAAAAGCACTTAAAAAAAAATTACTAATCTTGGATACACAAATTTATACATTCACAAAAACAAAACATAACCTTCAAGAAAACAATATAAGTAAAATTTTCTAGCAAGCCCACTCCATCAGCGGCGGCGTCCCAAAGCCAAATCCCCTCTCCTCCTCCGCCGCCGGCGTCCACCACAACGGCGACTCCCACCACCCCTCCACCTCCACGTCCGCCGCCGCCGCCGTCACAAAATCACACCCTTCCAACCTCGGCAACTCGATTATCTCCCCCAGAAACTGATCGTCATCAGCACCGCCATTATCGGCACCATCACAGCTGCTCTCCGCCGCCGTCGAGGCCGTCGATTTTCCGAGCTCCACCATCGCCGCCGCCTTGGCCGCGGCCTCCTGCACGTCCCTGGGAGAAGCCGATTCCGGCCTCGGCAGAGAGCCCATAAGGTGAGGGAAGTTGAGGACCGCAGAAGCGCCGCCCTTGATGCACAGCTCCGCCACGTCGTGGGCACGCGCCGCCATCTCCGCCGTGGGATATGTTCCGAGCCAAATGCGCGACTTCTTCTTAGGTTGTCTTATCTCAGACACCCATTTTCCCCAACTCCTCATTCTAACACCTCTGTAAATAGGGTGCTTATTACCACTTGCGCCTGACCTTATACGATTAACCTTATTCTTATTCGGTGGTAATAATATATTACTATCCTTTATTATTTTTCGATCATCATCTCCATGGCCATTTTTGCTTGACGTTTTAGTCATTGTGTGTGTGTGTGTGTTTTGGGAGGTGGGTAGTGAGAGCTTGGGTATGTGTATTTAGGAAATTTATATATATACATATATGTATAGTGTGTGTGTGTGAAATTGAGGTGGAAATGTGATCAATCAATGAGACAAATACCTATCAAGTATACGTTAGGGAGTGACAGCGATGTTGAGGAAATTTGTACCCTTTTACAAAGACTTGGTAATAAGATGGAGCCAAATATTATATACAATAAATGCAAGGTGCTCTTTGTTTAAATCAAGCAATACGTTGAATGATGATGAACGTTACAATTTCACTCCACTAAAAATAGACTATATTGACACGTACTACGTTAAGGCGAATTTCCCCAAGAAAAATAGACTATATTTTAAAATAGTATATTTGAGTTTAAAATTTTCCTGAAGTTACGATATCAATATTGGGTTTTGCTTTCCAATGTCTTTTTATATTAGAAGAGGCAGGCCTGTTTGTATTGGTTTGTATTTATGTACTTCTAATTTAAAGCCTCAAAGCCCATATAATCCCTTTTGACTTAAAAATGCTCTCACTAAAACTTCTGAAAAATTGCGGGGCAATTCTCTAAAAGGATACTTTGCCCAATCGTGTAAAAGACCATCATAGTATCTTTCTATTATTCGCTCTTTGTTGCTCGATTTGATATTTGGTTAGTAATTAAATAAATTCATTGCATTTGATATTTGGTTAGTAATTAAATAAATTCATTGCATTAACTTAACAAGAATGGAACTGATGAACAAGAAGTTAATTCACTTAATATATTAAAAAAAAATGCAATGTTGAGTTCGTTTACCTAACGTGGGTAATGGAGTTGAGCACACAATATCTAACATGAAAATGTTACCGTTGCGAATTTTAAGGTCAAACTCAATTGTCGTCATCGCAGGTAGTTGTTGACCGATATGAACTCTTATCATCTTCCTATTCTATGTACGAAGCTCATCACGCTATTGCATTGCAACGAATGCATTTTCCCTAAAATTATGGCCCACGAACTTTACATTTTTTTATTAATTTTCTTGATGAAAATTATATATATTTTCTCTATGCAGTTAATCAATCCTCTTACGTAGAACGTAGCAAGCAAGCAAACACGTGTTCATACGCTATATATAGCCGACATAATCTCACATAAAAAAAAAAAGGAAATCCCATTTCTCCCTTTCGTCTCTGATTTCTTTCTCTTCAAAGGCGATGAAGATTGATCACTCTTACAAGCCGCTACCTCCATTTTTCGCCATTTTCACGCATATTTGGGCCTTGGCAACTCTTTATTGGCTGTTCAACACCTACAGAAACCGCCGATTTCAGGTAATTTTTTCAATTTTTTTCCCCGGAGATTTCACCTTCACCTACGTTTATAAGCTTCATTCTTCTTCTGGGATTAGTGTGTCGTGGCGTAATTTCTGCATTTTGGCCCTTGATTTCTTTGATAGGATAGGATAACATAGCAATTACCTACGCCCAAAGCTTTGATTTTTATGCTTACAGAATCAGCTCTTTCTATCGATTTTGCTCGACAGAGAAGAAGCTACATATGTTGTACGATTTGAGTTCTGTCCCTTTTAATAATCTGTTGTTTTATTCATTAGAACAGCCGAATAAGCTGCAATGGATGCTCTCAGCTCTTCCCTTGGTCAAAGCCACGCAGCTCTTACTATCTTACCTCTTTTGGTAAACGCCCTAATTTCACCTTCTTCCCGCGATTTTTTTTCTGACTCAGACTTTCTGGGAATTCATTTTCTCCTTTTTCTTTTTCGGCAGGAATTCGTACGTATCAGCGAAAGTATGTTCTCTATGGATGTCCTTCGGCGCTTACGTGACGGGCGTACTATTTCAGACGTCGACCTACGCCTCGTTTCTTCTGATTTCTTACGGCTATTGCATCACTTACCACCGCGTTTCTCTGGGCGAGCGAAGATCCATGGCAGCGCTCGCCTGCGTTTTCTACTTGGCGCTCGTCGGCTACAGAGCCTCCGTGCCCTATTTCTCCGTGAGTCCTTCGTTCTTGAACTCATACGCCAAAAAAAAAAAAAAAATTAAAAAAGATTCGAGCGTTCGTATGTAGTTCGATTTCTTCTGCAGATTCTCGCGCTGCTGAGCTATTTCGTGATGTTCTATGTGATATTGCGCTTCGTGTCCCATAACTTGGCTGTCCTAAGGGATCAGTTGAGCTTCGTGGAAGACGAGGATGTCCAGTCGATGAGGGACGTGATATATACCAAGTATATCATGTTCAAGTAAGATTTTGTATATTTAACTGTTTGGATATTTAAATTTGTATATTTACATTTCCAACATGCCGCCTTTAAGTATGAGCTGATTTCTCTATAATCTAACCTTATGCGTGTAATTTTGACCTCTTTCACCTGAAAGCTTAAGCTTATAGGGACTATCTCATTTTAAAAAAAATAATAATAATACTCCCCCTGTCCCAAATGTTTATGGACATTTGGGAGTTGGCACCAGAATTAAGAAATTGAATATTTTAATAATATAGTATAATTAGAAGGTAAAAAGCGTATATTTTCACACGTCTTTTAAGAATATTTAATATCATTATATTGATTGTTTGTGATACTTTTTTGTTAAATAAGGAAATATACAAAATCGCCCGATTTAGTAAAATTTATAAAATGGTTTGGGACGGAGGGAGTATGTATTATATTCTGAACGTTTTTCGTTTCGCCAGGAAATTTCAAGGCGCGATGCAGGTTATGGCCGTGATGGAAATCGCGGTAAGAAAAGGAAAATTAGCCGTACTTTAGTTCATGAAAAAAAAAACCCTATTTTCAAAAATTTCTTGGGCTTAAGGTTTTCATGAACGTCGACAAGTCGACGGATAATTACTGGATACGTTTGGTCATGAGAGAGTGTTCCCAGCTGTTCATCGTCCTTTACGTCGGGTATGTAATAATTTGTGTTAAACCCTTCGTTTATGTCATAATATATATTCGTTCTATTTTTTTTTTTTGCAGGTGGATATTTAGGTCGCAGCATTTTACGCCTCGCTTCGGCGTAATGCCCGCCGTGAAATCGAAGGTCGAAAAAAGCGCAATGCCGCCCATTTACAGCATCGTAAGCTTATTCGATTCCGTGCCCTAACGTATCGACGTTTTTTTTTTCGCTATTTTTTTCTTGAAAGTTGCTAATTTATTACTACTGCAGGAAATGGACCCTGAAACTTTCAAAGACTTCAAAGCCCATGAATGGCACATTGGTGTGGTATGTTTCCAAAAAACACGATCAAATTGAAAAAAAACAGAGCATTCCATTTATTGTGGTCGAAAAAAAATGCTTTTTTTTTTTGCAGCCGAGCCCGAACTGTAATAATGGAAGCTCGAACGGATCGTCGGTTCTGGTAATAATACGGCACCCACACGCCAAAATCTCGTCGGTCGAATAAATAGAGATTAGTGAAAAAAAAGAGTACATAGCAATATTTGCACGAAGGAAGCTGCGGCGAAGGGCGTTCTTTTTCTTTTCTTTTCTTTTCTTTTTTTTTTTTTGGAAAAAACCACGGCGGAGAAGTGAAGGTGGTGTTGATGATTTTCGCTATTTTTCCGTAGGATGATACGAGTGATAAATTGTATAGTTATGATGCGGAAAATATATAAAATTCTCACTTGATAATTTTTGGGGACAGAGAGAATGTCTCACTCTCCGCCAAACAACGATAGCGAGTCAACTGTTCCTTTTTAACGAGGACGGGGGCGATATTCGAAGCTCGTTGGATTTTAGGCTTTTTTTTTAATAAAATAATTTAAAAAATATAAACCATTAACAAAATAAACATGAAATCAAAACCATTAATAAAATAGAGATACTCGTAAAAACATATACGAGTTAGTTACTCGTATAAATTTTATACGACTTACTAGAGTGCGAAAAGGATGTGGTACGAGTTAATAACTCGTATACTATTCTTACGAGTTAGTCTTACGAGTTAGTCCATTGTTTTTATTTTCTTTTTGTTTCTTAGCGTCCCCACGTTCTTTGTTTTTTTTTTTTAACTTTTTTATTTTAAATATTTTATATTTATTAATTATATAATCCACCAAATCATAAAATTATCATTTCATGTGATTTACATAATTAAAATTAATAAACGCATCTAATTTATTGTTTGTTTCACGACGATTAAAATGATATGCATATATTATATTTCGATATTTAAAATAATTTTTTATTTTTATAAATTATAAAATACTTAAATTAAAACACTAATTTATATAAAAAAATATTTTCGAATATTGAAGATATTAGATATGCATATCATTTTAATCGTCGTGAAAAAAGAATAAACTAGATGCGTTTATTGATTTTTTTTATGTAAATTACATGAAATAACGATTTTATGATTTGGTGGATTATATAATTAATAAATATAAAATAACTCAAAATAAAAAAAAGTAAAAAAATAAAAAAACAAAGAACATGGGGTGACGCTAAGAAACAAAAAATAAAAAATAAAAAATAAAAAAAAAGATAAAAGAAGGGCCTAACTCGTAAGAATAGTATACGAGTTATTAACTCGTATAAAAAGTATACGAGTTACGCCACATCCTCTATCGCCACCGAGGACTAGTAACTCGTATAATATTTTTACGAGTATCTCTATTTTATTAATAATTTTGATTTCATGTTTATTTTGTTAATGGTTTATATTTTTTTAATTATTTTATTAAAAAGCCTGGATTTTATTAGGTAATCCGACGAATGAAGAATTCGATCTCTAGTTAGAAAAGTTGGATTTTGTTTCTGACTTTTTACAATTTGTTATATCCCCCATAAATTCTCGGAATGTGAGGACTAGGATGATGATATTGCAGTTGAATAAAAAAAAGAGGGAAGATTACACTTAACTACCTAACACTATGATAAAAATCAAATCAGTTATTTGTTAGAATTTTTTTTATGAGTAGGTACCTAATAAATAAATTTTTGACACATAGGTATCCGATTGGCTGAAGGTACATCATATTAGAAATTTTGGTATCATAGGAAAACGTATTTGGTACATAATACATTGACAAAAGGCACAGCATGGTAACAAACGAAATATTGGGAATTATATGCTGCATAAACACGTGACATGATGCGTAATATACATATAAAAAAATACATAAAACGATGGAAAAATGGTACTAACTTCTAACACAACTAAACGGACGGCTATGTGTAGAAACTTTGTTCTACTAGGTATATAGAGAATACCGACAGTTTTTTTTATTCTTTTTTCGGTGTTTAAGTGTAGATTAACCTGAAAAAAAAAAGATTTTTGCTCTAATATGAAATATTTTGTTTTTAGGAAACATCATTCGATAAAAACAGATACATACACAGACATATATATACTAGTACTTTCCGCATACTCTATGAGTGTGCTTAAAATATAATTATATTAATGTTACTTCAATTTGGATATTTATAATATTTAATATTTATTAATGAAATAGAGTTTTTAATTGTGAAAACTAATGTGTCGGGATATAATTACAATAACTAAGAAATTTAGACTTGAAATGATAAGTTATTATAATTCAATTACAAATAGAATGACTAAATTGCAAATAAAAATAAACTAAATTGACACTTTTTAGCCAAGCCTCATAATTTTATATAATAGAATATATATATATATATATATATATATATATATATATATATAAATTCTAACGGCAAGATAGTAGTAGAGCAGCTCGAAGAAGTGTGAGTTGCGGAGGAAATCACAAAGACTATAACTGCTGAAAAGTGGTTGATATAATAACCATCAATCGCCTTCGATTTCAAGATAGTGATGCATTTGTCCTTTTTGCTTCTTCTCTCGACTACTTCGCTCGCTTTGATCTCTTCTTTTCTTTCTTCGCCGTGTTTTCTTCCTTCTTCAATGGTCCCATGGCTTTCAACCTTTCTTCCACGTATTTCTACTCCAGCAAAGTGTAAGCTCGTTTCTTTTCACCTATACTCGGTTTTGAATCAAAAGTTTCTGCATTTAACCGATCTTTTTAGCTGAGTAGTTCGATTAGCGAAGATGGGTCGATTATATCTGATCGTATATTCATATGGGTTTCTTCGATTGATCGTCTTTTGTATGTGTTTGAATGCATTCCATTCTTGAGCTTGGTTGTTCTTTCTGATTCTGAGAGAGCTAAGCTACATTTTGCTTCGGAAAAGAAATTAGGTTCTGTTAAAATCAGTATAAATTTAAGGATGAGACCCTTTTGATTATACTGCAGAAAAGCAGCTATCTTGGAGAGAAATATCCATTCGAAGATCGATCGACAGCGGATATACAATGTACGTTTGAAAGATATAACAACGAAAAGTGCCCTTCGAAAGCGATTTCTTCTTCCCACTCCTTCCCCGCCAAGATCGCTAATCGAAAAAACTTCTCGAAGGGAAGTAGTACAGTCCTACGCATCTTCAGGCACGGAGCAAAACACGTCAGAAGATAAGAGTTATCACTTCAAGAACGAAGTGAGGCCCGATCGTGTGAGCTGGCTCGTTTGGGCAATCCACGACTGTGCCGCTAAATTTTCACTCTCCATACGTAATCTCGAGCTTGCAAGGGTAAGAACGGAAGTTTCTATGGCATGGATTGGAGTGGATGCTCACGCCTGGCACAAACGAATGGCTTATCAGGTTATTCTTGTTATGAATATGTTCGTAGGAGTTTTGTCCTAAAATGTAACGAAGTTTGTTCGTTTACATTCGAAGGTCGCTGTATACGGTTTGCTAGACGCAGTGATTCGCTCGGAACAGTTTCTTTCCCAGAATCGTTCTAATCATCCTTTCCCTGTTCGTAAAGCGTGAGTTTATCAGCTTGTTTTTTGGCTCTGAAAAAGGATTTTAATCGACTAAATACCGCTGCATTCTTTTCTTGTTTGGCCCGGCTTTAATTGCAGCCTCTCTCCGAACACAAGCTTTCTTAAAAAACACATCGAAAGTCAGCTGAGGTCAGAAAATCCCGGGCTTGTTCGATGGTTTCAAGCAGTGCAGCTTCCTCGGTTGCTTAAACTCTTCATTCCCATGTTCAAGAAATGGTCCCTTGAATACGCTGAGAGGTTCGTGCTACGAAACCTAACTACTATTTTCGAGTGTTTGTTTTTTGGGGTCAAGACATTCCACTAAACGATTGATTTTGTTTTTTGTGTGATTTGTCCACGAATAACTCAGTGGCGTCGCAGGGACAGTAATGGCGCTCGCCTGCTGTGCTTCTGTAATAAAATTGGGTCCCGAGAGATTGGCTTGTCCTTCTTTCTCGCATTCGATCGAAGGGTCGCTCGTCGAACTGATGAACGATGCGCAGATTCAAGTCTCCATTGATGAGTTTTACCGCCTGGCTTTTGAGGCTGGATTTGAGGATGATTTTCTGCGCCATTTTGGGAGTAAGATAATTCCATGTAAGAACGTCGAGGGCATCGAGTTTTGGATAGGTCTTGTGCTGAATAAACTATGCGCAGCGTTCGAAAGGGAAAGCGTCGCTGAAAGCTCAAACAAGGTAAAAAAGCTTATTCGTAACTTTGGGGTATTATATGCTTCTTCTCCTTTTTTAGTGAGTTTTGAAAGCTTTTCGTTCAGATAAATGGAAATAGTTTGGCCGTTCTTGGCCTCTTTGCTTACCTGGGAAGAGAATCGAGGTTGTTCGTTTCGAAACACAGTATTAGAGACATGGACGAGCAGATCAAACATTTTTTAAGGTATTTCTCATACGTCTGCAATTTTTTTTAATTATCTGATGTCTATTCATTCGCTTATTTATTGAATCAACAGCCACTTAGAGTGCAGTATTGTCTTCGTATATCCCGAGTTTTCGACCATATCGTTCCATCAGCTGTTCATGGAGGTCAGTTTTTTTTTTCAGTTTCACAGAGAGCATCTCTTCGACACTTTTTATGACATTATGAAACTTTTCAGGTGATTGTAGATGAAATTGGATGGCTCGACTTTTTCGCCTCGTCGAACTTCCCAATATGTCAAGAAAGGAAAAGACCGAAAAACCACGCCGAGGTTGAGATCATCGTATGCGCACTTTTCATCACGTGCTACGATGTAATGTCGGGATTTACTCATTACAGCAGCTCTGCTCAGCAGAAAGGACTATACAGCGATTTGTCTGAATTCTTGCTTCATAGGTGATCAAATTTCTATCTTGTTATTACGGGCTAATATTATTATCATTGCTATTGTTAATTATGCCCTCAAGAATAATCTTTGATTTTTTGGATTTTTTTTTGCAGTCAGAATCTTTTATGGTCGTGCCTAGAAGATTACTTGGCAGCTTACGATGAGACGGGGTAAGCTTGAAACTAACACAACTCTGCAGAAGATTTCGAAAGTAATGATATTACACATTTGTAATAGAACTGTTAAATCTTTCTTCATTTTCGATTTCCAGGGAACTTATGAGAATAGGTGAAAGAAACGCACTTTCGTGTGCAGCAATGGCAGATGATCTGAGAAGTAGAGAAAAATGCAGACAAGTATGTGCACAGACAACAAAGGTAGTATTATTATCAAGACATTTACGGTTCCCTTATTTATTATTCATTTCATGAATCGTAGAACGTTAATTCATCCAAGGAGCAAATCGAAATCCCAAGGAGTGACTCCAAAGAGTTAAAAAAGTTCACATGGCATAACTTTGTCAAATCGTCCATGCAAAAGATCGTATCTGCGAGCACCGTGAGTGTAGTAAAATAAGCTTTTATCGTTCCTTACATTATCCCTCTAACTAACTAAAAGTGAAGCTGCGATTCGTTTGTTTTTTTTTCTTACAGGACATATGGATTGGAACTCAGCTTCTGTTTGCAGATATTTCGACGGCTGTTAAGCTCTCGGCGAAGACGTTGTGGGGCCACAGAATGACAAACAGAGAGTGTAAGAAGATTGTAAGAACGATTGCTGACATGGCGACACTCGTCCCAGTTACAATACTGATGCTAATCCCCGTAAGCTTTATTGGGTTCGTAATTTTTTCGACCAAAAAAAAAAACCCTCGATCGAATGTCGTATAATTTGCTGCAGGTTTCGGCTGTAGGGCATGCGGCTATTTTTGCTGCGATTAAGAGATACTTACCTTTCCTGGTAAATTAAGTGTACGTACATTCTATGGTTTTGCTATTCTTTTCGCAGCGTTTTTGTTTAATTTTTTCGTCGATCAGATTCCCTCGTCTTACACCGATGAGAGGATCGACTCGGTGAAGCAGTTAAGGATGGCGACGATGGCACTCAAGCAATGTTAGCTAACCTTGTAAGAATTTCTTGAAACCAAAAACTTAGGGGAAAACGATGAAGTGGTGAAATTTCTGAGGATGATCATACATGTGTAGTGAAATGTATACGCATTACACGACCAAAGATTGTATTTTTCGAATTGCCGAATGAGTAGAGGCGTTGCATCAAACAAGAAGTGATAAACATATATCATCAACAATCAACATTCAAGCACAAAAAAAAAATGATAGATATATACAGCCTTTAAAATTACACTCGAGTAAAAGAGTATAGGCTAAATTGCATATAACACACATGTGGTTTAAAAATTATGCATCAAACCCCCTGTAGTTTGTAAATAACATAAAATACCGTCGTTATTTATTTAATAATGTACACTTTCCCTCTTCGGTCAACTTTCCCCTTATGGTCAAGTATGCCATAAAATTCCCTTTATACCCTTATGGTCAAATATTCCAAAAAATTCCCTCAATGGCTTGAGCTGTCAAACGGGCCTACGGGGCGGGCCGGCCCGTTACCCGCCAAAGCCCGCCAAGTATAGATAGTATAGATGAACATTGTTATTACATTTGTTATAAGAGGGGTTATAAAAGCCCAGTATAATTTTTTTATTACAAGCCCAATATAATTTATCTTGCCTGATAAAACAGTTTATTTATTACGGGCCTTTCTTCTACTATCGGGCTGAAATACTAGTTGCGGACTGGAAATACTAAGCCAAACATTAAATAAGGTAATATTATTTATACTATATGGGCTTATGGGGGAAACCAAACGTACCATGGAGGTAAGTTGGTAGAGAATAGAAGAGTATAAAGCCCAATGCGGCCCGTTTAGAGCAAGCTAGTAATGGGCCGGCCCAGCCCGGCCCAGATCTTTAAATTCTCTCCGACAACGTAGAATAGTGTTTTTCCTACGGTAAATAGCGGCAGACGAGGAAGGAAGTTAGATTACACGCGCACGGTAGTAGCGTGGGTATCTTTCTCTGTGAGTCAACTGGGTTTTTCTTGGCGCCCGTTTCGCAGTACTTTCCACGGAGAATCAGTTGTTTATTTTCACCTTGTCGCTCTTAGGCCATCTCCAATTGACACGCAAATCGCATAATGGGAGGGGAAAATGTGTCCAATCGTACTGGAAACTGGAACCCAAAATCGGATTTAACTTTCTCTCTCATCTATTAAACGGAAATATGCGTTTACTGCAAAACTTTGCGTCAGAACTTTCATATCTCTACTTCAGCCCCACAACTTTGCAAAATATATAAATAATACCATTTCTCTTGCTGACCTTTTTTTATAAATAAAAGCTAAGGGAAGTTATGGTATACAAATCAATTATCGTTATAATTTTATTATATATTATTATTTATTTTATTAAAGTTAGAAAACACACAAAATATACAAAATTAACTCATTAAAAATATATCAAAACTGCCAATCCAATAGATTTAAAAATAACATAAAATAACATTATAATATTCTAATAAATATTTATATCTTCAGACTTTTAGTTGTACAACATTATTTTTATTAATTGTTTTGTGATTTTGTAGTTTAATTTGTAAAGTGGTAAAACTTGTGGATAGTATTGAAATTTGTAAAACTTGGTGTGGAAGTTAATATTACAAAATAGTCTTTTGAGTTTGAGAATGAGTTGAACGGTTGGAGAAGAATTACTGCATTTTGAGTTTGAGAATGCGTTTGAGTTTGAGTATGCGTTTTCCGGTTGGAGATGGTCTTAGGATTCGCCCCCTTGGACGAATAAGAGCGCCGCGTATTTGTTTTGTTAAGTTCATTAAGCGAATGCTTTAGTTGCTCAACAGTTTTCTAAGGAACAGTTTTCAGTAATTAAGGTACTTGGTATATGTTCTTTTTTTTTTTTTTTGTTATAGTTGTTTTTTCGAATTGCCGAATGAGTAGAGCGTTGCAATGCGCCATAAAAATCTAATCTTTTCTACAGTAGAATAGTTTTATTACATTATCTATAACAAGGAAAGTAGCACAAATGTCTTCAATGGGGTTTTGTGTGAGGGCTCGTCGTAAGCCCTAAAGCCCTTGGAAGCGTTTGTTTTCTTTCCCAATTGAATTAATCGAACGAATAAATAGAGGAAAAAAAAAAAAGTAATGCCTCAAATAACAAACTTCCGCCTCTTTCTCACCTCCACGACCCACCACCATTGCCACCTCTCTGCGACCAAATCAATCTTTGCCTGCAAAAATCTGAGCTTTTCTTCGTCGCTCTCTGTTTTTTCGAAAGCCCATCTGAAGAAATACAGAGCAGCTCTCCGTTTCTCTACTTTCGCGTCGAATTCGAAAAGACCTTACGGTGGCAGCTTTAGCAAGAATTCGCGTTCTTTTAACAGAAAGGGAAGTAGTTTGAGCGAGTCCGTGAGTAGGAAAGATAGAGATAGCGACAGGCGTGGGCTGTCGGAAATGGAGGAGAGAGATGTTAATGGGGGAAAGGAGAGAAGTGGGTTTAACATGAAGAGGGCTAAGGGTAGGGATGATAGCGATAGGCCTAAGAATTTGCAGCTGAAAGTTAGGAAGCTTAATCCTGCGAATACCATTTGTTATGTTCAGGTAATGTTTAAGACTCTTTCTTTGTAGTTGTGGTTTTCTTTCGACTGGCCTCTGATTCCAGTTTTTGTTTGTTTTAGTGAATGTTTGATTCTTCTTGTTTGTGAGTTGTGGTTTTCCTTCTCAAAATTTCGATTTAATTCCACGGTTAAACCAGATGCTAATACTCACTTGATGGCTGTGTATATCTATCATTTTTTTTTTGTGCTTGAATGTTGATTGTTGGAGATATATGTTTATCATGCAGATTCTTGGCACTGGTATGGATACGCAAGACACGTCCCCGTCAGTGCTTCTATTTTTCGACAAGCAACGATTCATATTTAATGCTGGAGAAGTAAGCACAGTTGTGTTTTTTGATTCAGTTTCGCCAAGCTATTATATACATACATTACTTTGCTATTACCGATATCTTGATAGTTTTACTACATTGTTAAACTCAGCATGGCATTACTTTACTATTACCGATATCTTGATTGTAATCAGATGCGCAAAATTGAATATTCTTGTCATGACTCCTTGGTTTTTTTGAACAATCACCGTTTGGACTCATGTTGAATTTATCCGAGCCTTGATTTTTTTTTTTCTTTTGTTTGAGCTGTTAATTTGCTTACAATCAGTATAGCGCTGGACTTATTTCCTCGTACTTCATACTTCTTTCCAGGGACTTCAACGCTTTTGCACCGAGCACAAAATCAAGTTGTCAAAGGTTACAAATTATTTAAAGATCTCCCCGAAAATTTTCATCGATGATTGTTGTCAAAACATCATATTCTAATCTTGTAAGTCTATGCAGATCGATCACATATTTCTCTCTCGAGTCTGCTCAGAAACTGCTGGCGGGCTCCCAGGTATGCCATTAATTTGCACTAAAAGAAGCGATCTTTGCCACTTTATGGATTTACGAATAACATGAAAAAAAGAATCGGTGACTATGAAATTCTGACACCATCTTTTGTTGGCTTCCTAGGTCTCTTGTTGACCCTCGCTGGCATGGGCGATGAAGGAATGTCCGTAAGAATCAGCTTAAATTTCTTACGCAGTCTTTTAGTTCACTAAAATTTTAAGCAACTAGTAAGTTTTTCTATTTTATGCAGGTCAACATGTGGGGTCCATCCGATCTAAATTACTTGGTCAATGCAATGAAATCTTTCATACCCAACGCTGCTATGGTGCATACTCACAGCTTCGGGCCCACGCATGGCTCTAGCAGTATTGTTTCAAGAAACTTCGATGATCCTTTTGTTCTAATCGACGACGAAGTGGTCAAAATATCGGCAATACTCCTTAGACCGACTCATAAAGAAGAATCCGCGCTTATGCAGGAAATTTCCGACGAATTAGGCCCTTCTTTGTCTGATTCAGACACAACGAAGCCCGGCGATATCTCTGTCGTTTACGCATGCGAGTTGCCAGAAATTAAAGGTAGGTTCGACCCTGCAAAAGCCCAAACCCTTGGACTAAAGCCCGGCCCGAAATATCGCGAACTTCAGCTCGGTAACTCTGTCAAGTCAGACCGTGAGAATATCATGGTAAGTATATAAAGCTTCCAGTGTTAGTTTTACGTCAAAATTATTACATTATTAGACCTCTTTTTACACTTGATATGTTTTCAGGTACATCCGAGCGATGTTCTTGGCCCTTCGATTCCCGGGCCTATAGTTTTACTGATCGATTGCCCCACGCAAGGGCATTTTCGGGATTTAAGGTCGAAAAAATGCCTCGACCCTTACTACGTTGATACAGCGTACGACGTTCCAGAAGGTTCCAAGCTTGTGAACTGCGTAATACATATGACTCCTTCTATTGTCTCGGAGACTGACGACTACAAAGAATGGATGTCGAAATTTGGAGCTGCGAAGCATATTATGGCTGGCCATGAAATGTTAGTAATTTTTTTTTTAATTACGATCTCTCTTTTTTTTTATGAATAATCGATAATAGCATCTCTCTCTTTTTTCAGGAACAATATCGAGGTTCCTATCTTGAAAGCAAGTGCTAGAATCGCAGCACGGCTTAATTACGTCTGTCCTCAGTTTTTTCCTTCGCCTGGTTTTCACACTTTGCCTCAGACTAACAGTTCTTCATCTCGCGAGGTATCGTCGATTAAGGTACTAAGATTCTTTTTCTGTTATTTTTTTGGTTATTTATGGCCGTAACTTGAAAAAAAGGCGCATTTTTTTTTTTGCAGAAGCGAACGCCAAGATCCTACCAACTCGTCCCAGCCGAAAATCTTCTCAAGGTACGAACAGATTATTGTTGCGCATCTTTGTTAAAAATTGTATTTTTTGATATATTTTTTCGTCGAACAGTTTCATCTGCGTCCCTATGCGAATCTTGGGATCGACAAATCGTCTATTCCTACCCTTTCGTCTTCCTCGGAGATCATCGAAGACCTTTTATCAGAGATCCCAGAAATTAGCGATGCAGCTAAACAAGTATCGAATTTCTGGTCAAATGATATACTTATGGCAGCTACTGATAGTAATAATAATCATAAGGATAATATGATCGAAGAACCGTGGCTTGACGAAAATGCCCTTCCAAGCTGTCTCGAGGATATATCGAGAGAAGACATGGAGATCGTCCTTCTAGGGACGGGTTCGTCTCAGCCGTCGAAATATAGGAACGTTAGCTCCATTTTCATCAATTTATTTTCGAAAGGGGGCTTACTCTTGGATTGCGGGGAAGGAACGCTCGGACAACTAAAAAGAAGGTATTATATACTTCTACTATCGAACTTTTTTCTTAGGCTTAATTATTTTTTCTTTTGAAATTTAGGGGGAATGACGATATAGGGACAAATTATTTTCAGGGGTGACATTATACGCACAATAACTTTTAAAATCAAAATTAAGCAATTTAGGGATATTATACGCCGAAATTCTAGAGTTTCGACGTATAATGTAGGATTCTGGCAAATTTAGGGGGTGGCATTATGCGGACAGTAACACTGTGTTTGGTTTGAGGAAATTATGGTGGGAAACAAAACGAGGGAGAAAATGATTTCCCTAAGTTTTTCTTTCGTTTTCCGCACCATTTGGTGAGGAAATTAGTCTTCCGCACCACATTTTCTTTTCTTTTCTTTTCCTTGCGTCTTCGACCAACCAAACACGAAAACAAATTTCCTTTTCTTTTCCCTACTATTTTCCATGAACCAAACACACCCTAACTTTTAAGTAATTTTGACTTGAGACACGACACGCATAATGTTCCTAAGTTGCTTAATTTTGAAAGTTATTGCCCGTATAATGCCTCCCCATTAATCTCTCCTTATAATGTCATTCCCTCTATATTACATGACTGAGAAAATAATCAACCATTTTTCTTAATAGTTCGTTTAGTTTGTCTTAATATACTTATTTATTTTACCTACAGATACGGTATAAAAGGCGCCGACGAAGCCGTAAAGGGCCTAAAGTGCATATGGATCTCACACATCCACGCCGATCACCACACTGGGCTCGCAAGAATCCTCGCCCTGCGGTGCAATCTTCTCAGAGAAACGCACCACGAGCCCATCATTGTCGTCGGCCCGAGGCAGCTCGAGAGGTACCTCGAGGCGTATCAGAAGCTCGAAGAACTCGACATGGTATTCCTTGATTGCTGGCACACCAAAGAATCTTCCTTCAAATCCTTCGAATCTTCCGACGAAGAAAAAGCTTCGAATCCCAAGAAGAACGGCGCGAACCTCGATTCGACCCTCTTTGCCCCGGGAAATCGCATGCAGAGCATAAGGGGCAGGCCGGGCAGCCCTAGTCTGACGCCCGCCTCTCTTTTCGTCCTCAAGAAGCTGAAGGACGTTCTTAAGGAGGCGGGATTGGAGTCTATTACGAGCTTCCCCGTCGTTCACTGCCCGCAAGCTTATGGGGTCGTCTTGAAATCTTCGGATAGGGTGAGCATGAAGGGGAAGAAAATCCCGGGATGGAAAGTTGCGTATTCCGGCGACACGAGGCCTTGCGAAGAGCTCGTCAGTGCCTCTCGGGATGCAACTGTTCTCATACACGAGGTGAGACGTGTAATTATAATAGGGTTACTTATTTTATTCAGTCCTTTTATTTAGGCCGGGTTTGGATCGAGGAATGAGGAAAAGAAAATTAGAGAGAAAATGATTTCATTAGTTTTCCTTTCCTTTTCCTCACCATGTGGTAAGGAAATTGATTTTCCATGTTATAGCTTCAAATTCTTTAAACCAAACACACCCTTAGGGGGTGTGACATTATAGGGTAATCGAATTTAGGGAGCGACGTTATACAGACAATAACTTCCAGAAGTAAGCAATTTAGGGATATCATACGCCGGAACCCTAGATTTTCCCCCAAAAATTCTGGGGTTCCGACGTATAACCCAGGATTTCGGCGAATTTAGGAGGTGTCGTACAGGGACGATAGCTTTCAAAAAATTAAGCAATTCTAGGACGAAATCTAGGGTTTCGACGTATAATGTTTTATGAATTGCTTAATTTTGAAAGTTATTGTCCCTGTATGTCGTCCGCTAAATTCTCTGACTGCATAATGCACACCCGCTAAATTGTGATTAACCCGGATTAAAATTCGCCTTTCGTCTCTTTTTCCTGAAAAAAAGAATTACATATTTTTTGTTTGTGTATTTCTCGGGAAATTTTACGTAGGCGACTTTTGAGGACAGTATGGTGGACGAGGCCATAGCGAGGAACCACAGCACGACGAGCGAGGCGGTGGAGGCAGGCGAAAGGGCCGACGCTTACAGAGTTATTCTAACGCATTTCAGTCAGAGGTATCCCAAAATTCCCGTCCTCGACGACGAGGCCCGCATGAAAAAGGCGTGCGTCGCCTTCGATATGATGAGCGTGAATTTGGCCGACGTACGCCTTTTGCCTCGGGTTTTGCCTTATTTGAAGGTCTTGTTTAGGAATGAGATGATGGTCATCGACGAGTCCGACGACGTCGAGGCGCCGTCCGCGGTTGTTGCTTAGATTTTGACTTCGCCTCGCCGATTTGTGTTATTGCGTAACATTTTATTTAAATTTTCTTACTTTTTCTAAGCATTCTATATGTTTAAAATAATATTAAAATTAGCCAAAGCTAGAGCCATATCGGCTTTTTATTACGAAAAAAAAACACACATGAAAACGTCTCAACATTGTTCCAATTTTTTATTATTTCTTTGCTTAGTATCAATTATTAATTTTACTCGTGATTATATTTATTTTGGGATATTGTTATTGTAGCCAGGCCCGAATGGAATGGAGGAAAAATGTTCTCATAGGACTGAGGAAGCCTTTTTAGTATAATGTGTAATGTCTTATCTCCTACTAAAGGACAATATAACAGAAACATAATCTGATAAGGGAAATAAGAGCCATACATACAGAAGCATGTTATTATATATCTTCAAAATTGTAGTAATTTCCAGAAAATGGCAATACTGCAGCTCAAGTTCTCACAAAGCTTATCATCATCATCTTCTTCACTATTCTCAACGTCCCACAAGCTTATCAAACTCCATTATCGCCACAATCTCAAGGCATTGAAGGAATGTAATATCAAGAAAAACGTCAGCCTTAGAAGGCTTTGCTGCAAAGTTCGAGCAGTTCAAACTGTAAGTGAAACTGAATCTTCATCAGAAACCAAACTGTCTGAAAAAGAAGAAGATGAAGAAGAAGCTACACCGCCAAGTGTTGCATTTGCCTTCGTCCATGTATGTTATATAAGTTAAAAACACATCAAAGCTTTGTTTATATCTCATTTATTTAATATATATATATATATAATATATGTTTCCGTAGTCTGTTTTGCTACCAGATGGAACGCCAGACGTGCATTATCGGACATCTTTGGGAGGAAAGAAACTCAGAGATATAATGTTGGATAACGACATTGAATTGTATGGACCATATGTAAGATAATAGCACTACTTTTAAAATTTGCAACATTTGAAAAAAGCCCACATTAGTTGAATGATCAGATAGCAATATTTATATACGAGTTTTTGAAATTTGCAACATTTCAAAATTTCCTTCTTTTTTTTGTTTGTATTTATTTTGTAATTATAGTCGAGGCCTTTGCTGAATTGTGGGGGAGGAGGAACTTGTGGGACTTGCATTGTTGAGGTGCATGGCTCTTTTTTAATTATACTATCTATGCCATGCCTTCTTTAATATTTCTTGATAATTTATATTATTTATTTATTACAAAATTTCAAATATAAGGTTGTTCAAGGGAAGGAGCTACTAAGCCCTCGAACTGAAAAAGAGAAGGAAAAGCTCAAAAAGGTTCCTTTTCTTTTTTCAATCATTACTTCTTGTAAACTATAAAAGATTACTCGATCAACCATTGTAATATGAAATAAATATTTAATTGAAACTATAGAAGCCAAAGAATTGGAGACTTGCTTGTCAATGCATTGTTGGTACAGAAGATTCCAGAGGAGGGGTATGATTATTTTCTTTACTATACTAATCATCTAATTGCATTTTGGAAATATATAATTGTGTATATATAATATAATGTAGGTTGTAATCCAGCAACTCCCTGAATGGAAAGCTCACGAGTGGACTTATGGAAAAGTGCCTCCAGAGGATATTATTGAAATTTAATCAGCCACAAACTATATAATAATTTTTATTAGAACAATATCATGAGTACTACTTGTCCCTTTTCATACTTTTATTCATAAATTCAAGAAATTATTCATCAAAAGATGTGTCATTTATTTGGTATTCACGTTGTAATAGATTATAAACAAACTAGTATATAGTTTTAGATTTGTTTCGATTCATATATATTAGAGACAAATACAAGAAATATTCATTGGAGCAATGTGGTGGTAATATATGTTATTATAATAACTGATATTTACCTGTCAAAATTTATATATTATTTGGGTTTTTTTTTTTACAAAAAACACATATTAACTTGTTCAATTTTCGCTCTAATTAATAATCAGAGTTCCTCACTTTTAGCTTCACTCAACCAAAGCAGTGCCACACACCAACTCTCCTCAGTGAGCAGCGCCATCGAAACGGTAATCAAATGCTCGAGCGAGCTTTGTCGACGCGACGGTCGCCTCAAGCCTCCGATGAGGCATCGGCGTTCGAAGGAGACGGCGGCGACGAGTCGAAGACTCGCAAGCATATCTCCACCGCGATGCGAATCACCAACTACTTGATCCGTACAGGCTACCTGTGGCCAATTTCATTTATTGCGCTGATCGTTGTCATTATATCGACCGCGATCATTTACTCGAGAGATTTGGTTTGCATCTCGCCGTCGAACTCGGATCACATCTCGCGGTTGAAGTTCCTAGGGTTCGACGGAGTTGAATCTGACTTCGGATATTTGGGAGTTCCCTTGTGTAAGTCTTTTTTCTTGTTCTTTCTTTTGATTCTTGTTTTTCGATTTTGGTTTCATTTTGTAAAATTTGGATCTTTTGCTTGTTGCTGGTTTTGGAGTGATGATGGGCTTAATTTGAGTGGCTTATGTGCGTTTGTTCCTATACAACAGCTAAAGATGTGGCCTTTGGGACTGGTAGTTGGTGGTTGATACTTTAACTTAATTACTCTGTATTTGCTTTCAGATCATTTGTTGGAAGCTTGTCTTAGCTCAACCTCTTACATACTTGGTAGATTGACCTAATTCTTTGAACAAAAGACGTAAAATTTCAGAACAAAATTGACAATCCATCAAGCTATTAGAGCACACATTCGTGTCCACTTGGTTGAGCTTCACGAGTTTACCCCAACTTATCTCAATATTGACCCAGATTTTTAAATTCTGTTACCAGTGGAGACGAGCATGAAAGGCAAATAATTCAGCGTGAAAAAAAAACGAAAACTCACTTCCATGACAATTAACTAATGAAGTGAAGTCAATCAATCTCATTAAGTTATGTATCTCGGCTGCTTTGTTCCACATGCGGGATCCGATATTTGACTATGCGTGGTTCTGTCACTCGAATTATGGCATACTAGAAAAGAGGAGCATAAATGTAGACTAATTGAGGCATATGAAATCAGAAAAGAGTACATTTCTTCATAGGCAGTTTATTGTCTTCTTTTTCCAGATGTTTGCGAAGCTGGGAGATAATAGTTTAAAATGAAACAGTCTAATTTCTCTGCTTTAATTGACTAACTATTCATAGATTGGTAATGTTAGAGATATTCACAATATGATGGTGATCTTCACTTTTCTGGTTTTAGATTTGTGTATTACAATATTGTGAATTAAGATTCTTCTTTGTTTGATCACATGCGTCTTCCTGTTTAAATCATGTCTTTTTGAAGTCTTGGATCTACTTGTATTTGACAATTCAAAACAAGTACTTCATAGAGTTTATTCTCCCATAATTCTTTTCTCGTCAAAAGGCAGATCGAAAGATGGAAAATCTGTAGAATGGACGTCCAAGGATTTGCTGAAGGGCCTTGAGGAATTTGCGCCCATATACGAAACCCGACCCATCAAAAACAACATGTATGGAATGGGTTTTGACCACAGTTTCGGACTTTGGTTCATTGCGCAGTGGCTAAAGCCTGACTTGATGATTGAGAGTGGCGCTTTTAAGGGTCATTCGACTTGGGTTTTGAGGCAAGCAATGCCTGATAAACCCATCATTTCTCTTTCCCCTCGTCATCCAGAGAAGTACCTTAAGAAGGGTCCTGCTTACGTTGATGGAAACTGCACATACTTCGCAGGGAAGGATTTCGTTGATTTCGGAAGTATGGATTGGAGGAAGGTTGTGAAGAAGCACGGGATTCAAGATCTCAGCCGCGTTCTTGTTTTCTTCGACGATCACCAAAACGAACTAAAGAGGTGGACATCTTTTCTAAAATGCATGGAAGTTTCTTTCTAATTTAGGATGGTTTTCAATTGCAAGTTGAAACAGAATTGCACAAGATCCGATAGTTTTCGTATTCCTATTTTCTTATTTGATGCCTTGATAAATAGGTTAAAGCAAGCTCTAAAAGCTGGTTTCAAGCATCTGGTTTTTGAGGACAACTACGACACTGGAACTGGAGACCATTATTCCTTCCGACAAATATGCGATCAGTTCTATATACGAGGTGGGTTCTCTTCCTTGTTTTCGTCCCTTTCTGTTTAACATTTTTCAAATTAGGAAAAGTGCAGGTTATTCTCTCTTTCCTTTACATGGGCAGACATCAAACCTGCGATCAATGACATAGTTACACTTTATCGTCATTCTACACTATGAGTTAGTGACTAGTAAAGTTACTTTCATGGGTATTGTTATGCAGGTGGTGGCCACAGCTGCTTCAAAGACAGTGACGAAGCAAGGGTCAGATCCCGAAGGAAGAGATTCTTCGACAAAGCAGTGGACATCGACGAGCTGTGTGGGCCCAAGGAAGCGTGGTGGGGCGTGAGAGGTCACATGCGCGACGATTTTAACCACAGCAACAAAGCGATAACTCACGCCGAGCATTTCCAAAACAGCAGATTCGTCGAATCTGTTTTGGACGCTTATTGGGAACTTCCCCCCGTGGCGGGCCCCTCGCTGACCCATCAGACTCGGTACGACCCAGCAAGGACTCTGACTCCTATCGTAGAGGATGGAAGGTATGGTTTGTTTAGGAGGCTCGGTTTGTCTCAGTTCGATCTCTCTGTTTTCAACGGTTACACGCAGATGGTATATCTTCGGGTGTCTGAACCAGAAACATAAGTTTGTCCAGGTATTATGTTGGTTTTGATGTGTGTGTAACAAACTTGCTGGAGATTCACAAATTTTCAATTCGAGGCCTTGCAAGTTGCAAAGATTAGTATGGCATGTTAGTTTGTTGTAGGCTAAGCTGCTCTCTGTAGTCTTTTCAATTTATTTTTTTTTAACATTGAAATATTAGGATCAAATATCTTTCATATTTGATATAATTCAAATGAAGGGGCAACAAGCAATAAGTGGCATTTTCACTTATTTAGTGTTTGGATCCAAAAAAGGTATCAGATTCATCTTCCTTCTATCTAATCAGATAGCTGCTTCTTGAGTTCCTTCTTGTTCACCTGAGAGAGAGAGAGAGAGAGAGAGAGAGAGAGAGAGAGAGAGAGATGAGCTACATCATAAGTAGCATGTACTAGCTCACTCAGAATGTTTGGAGAAGAAAAAAGTTCTAACCTTTCCCATAGCATTTCGAGGCAGTGAATCCCAAAGCAACAGACGAGTAGGAATCTGCAAAAAAGCAGACGAATTTGACTCTCCAAGTTTAGTAGCAATACAGAGTCATTGAGGCAAAGAGTACGGTGATAATATACCTTGTACGGCGCAAGCTTCTCTTTAGCCCAAGCAGAGAGTTCTCGTAAACTTAGAGCTGGCTGTGACTCCTCCCCTCTTTTAGTTTTAATCTCTTCTTCAGGAACCACTATTGCGCAAACAGCTTCGCCATAGTCTTTGTCTGGCAAGCCCAAAACGCAACACTCGGAGATGGTTGGATGCTGCAAAAAGCACATAAAAGCGATGTGATAGCTTCTTAACTCGGTATTTATCAGCTGAGAAACTGACCTCTAAGAGAACTGCTTCTATTTCCAGTGCAGATAGCTTGTAGCCGCCAACCTTCATAATATCAGCATTGGTACCTGGAAATATGGATGGCTGAGAGATTGTGCTCAAAAGAGCGTGCGTTTGAATCGAATAAAGGGAAGAAATCGTCATATCAATCGAACTTAGGACGTGTTCGAAGTTCATGGCTTACGTCCCAAGATGACATAGTATCCATCTTCATCCACCCGAGCAGAGTCCCCTGTTCTGAAGAAACCATCTGCGGTAAATGACTCCTCAGTCACCTAATATGATTTCCATGGCATCATACAAAGAAATTCTATTGAGAATCTATGGATATAATACATGTATTCGTAGAAGGAAAAATGAAGAAAGCACCTTGGGCAATTTCCAGTATTCCCTGAAGAGCGACGGGCTTTTGATGCATAGCTCGCCGGCCTCCATGTTAGCCACCTCGGTCCCTTCTTCTCCAATGATCTTGGCCTAATTTCAGTTTTAAATAACAGTCCTTTCTTCGTTCAAATACGAATGGATTTGCATTGGCTCGGATACTAACCTGTACGCCAGGGAGTGGATTGCCCACAGTACCGCCCTTTCTTTTGCCAGCTAGTGGATTCGATAACGCCATGACAAACTAATGGAAATTTTTCGGCAAATTTTTCACATCCTTCTTTCGACGACCCAAGAAAGTAGCTGTTATTACACGAACATATAAATCATTAAACCTAACTGACCTCTGTCATTCCGTATCTTTCTAGAAGCACATGCCCGGTGATAGCTTCCCACTGCTGCATAACTGGGAGAGGAAGAGCTGAGGAACCACACATCTGTAAGTTTCAAGAAAAATTAATCTTTTTGTGGACCAAAATGCGTTTGGGCGATAAAAAATCGAAGTCCATATCTGAACGATAGGTAAAGGCGAGAGCCCGCATATTAATTCGAGTTTTTCCATCTTATTATTACGTTGGAGAGCAGGGATTCATGATAAAAAAAAAAGGGATCTTTCTTTGTGTTCGTTGTAATACCATGAGGCGTAACTGCCTAGCAGCTGAAGCAGAAGCACTTTGTAGCTCTGCTTCCATGGCTTCGTATCCTTGTATGAGGCGTGTGTACATTGTAGGAACCTGACGAACAACAAGCGTACGAATTAGCCTTCTTACATAAAAAAAAAAAAAAAAATTTGGCCTATGATGTTTCCATGCTCAGAACTAATATATAACATTCATTAGACCGGGAGATATATATTCATGACACAAAGGCTGAACTTACTCCAGTGAACGCTGTTATGGAATTATCGGCCTTGGATTTATCCTGTGGATAAGATTCTCGCCATCTCTGCCATATCCCCCTCACGCTAAATTTTGGTATAAATTCAACCTATTGAAAGCAGTCACTCAAACGTAAGTGCGAAAAAGAAACCAAATGATATAATTTCAGGAAAAAAATAGCAGAAGTTCGACAAATTGCGGAGGTTTGAGTGTAAAAAGATGATGGATTTACCGTCGAGCCAGCGTAGAGAGGGGCAAACAATGCGTTAAAAAGCCCATGCACGTGTAGAGAGGAAGTTAAGGACAGGGACGCTGTAATCCTCAGATATTACGATATTAAAAGAAGAAAACTGTAAGGAAGATAAGTGTGTGGATATGGTGCAGAGGCAAGCAATGCAAGAATTGATCTGCAGATGTGTATCCCCAAGCATCCGTGAGCATTTGAACCTGAAATACACGACGAAATACTTGACACACATTAGCTTGATTGAAATTTAAGGCTAATATGTCAACATCCAAGCTCAATGAATGTTGTGAAGGACGAATAAATATGAAAATCAAGAAATACTTTTTTGGTCTCCCATATCCATCAGTAAAAAACCCACCAAGATATGCTGCTAGTGCTGACTACAGATTAGATAAATGGAAGAACCAATAACCAAGAAGAAAGAGAGTCGAAGTGCGAAGAAAAATTAACCTGTGCTAAGAGCCCTTTGTGTGTGTGCACAACTCCTTTAGGTCTCCCAGTAGTTCCACTCGTATATATGATCAACGCAGGATCATCCCCTGCTTTTTACACATAAGCGAACAAAGGTAATCTTCTAACAAAGTCCATTACAACAGAGTCGTAAGTTGAGAAGGCAATAATAACAGACCATCTATTTCCCGAGAAAATTCAGTTTCCTCGGTCAGTGATTTCTCGACATCTGTGCTAGGAACAGGGGAAAGAAGTGAAAGCTGAGCAGAGGTCTTCGAGGCAACTGCTTTCATTATATCTTGATGGTCTTCAGTGCTCAGAATCATCGTAATATTCTATAAATAGAGAAGCTAAGTTCGTAGTAGCTCCAAAGGAAAAGAAGTAATAGAAAAGAAAGTGTTAAATACGAACAGAGTCATTCATGACGTGCAATAACTCAGCCTCGGGATAGCTAAGAGCTAAAGGAACAGCTACGCCTCCACTGAGCCAAGTTCCAAGTACGCCTGCAATGAACTCTGGTGATGGTTTCGCTACAATGCCTACTCTAGCTCCATAAAGATGCTTACTCTCTTTCACTTTGCTGACCTATAACAAAGATATTTTTTTTATAATTTTGTTCGCAGTTTTATTGCATTGCCTCAGAAGTTTAAGGAAGAACTGATGTAATCTGGACACTTATTTTCACATAAAACGCATCTCATGTTTTCTAACTTTCATGGAAAAAATAACATTTAAATTTCTAGCGAGATTACTTAGATCTATAAGAACTGGTCCATGCAGTTTCTCAATTTTGTTTGCCCGATCGAAACGAAGATTTTGAAATATGTAGCAAAGTAGCAATATCTTTTACCAGAAGTAACAATTTGCAAGCGTGCGAATCGAAACCTAATCCATATCTTACCATGAGTGAAATCAAGAAAGTAAGATAGTTTCGACGATAAATAGATAAACTTACAATGCCAAACTACTCATCAGCAGGGAAAGCAATTGTTAAATTCTCAAAGCACGCGATGAAATCTGCGAAACGGTAAACTTACGGATTTCCCAACAGCACCGCACAACAAATGAGAGATCTCTTTAGCGGATGAAATCAATTGACTATAGCTGTAACTTTTCTGGTCTGCCCTTATTGCAATACTTGAAGGAGCAATCGATCCTTTATCTGCAACTGTTTTGACAAGCTCCATAGGAATGCTACTACTTCGTATGTCTGTAAGCCAAAGAAAAGTATATGCAATAATCAAACACTAAAATCACAAACATCTTAAGGCTTTAGCACGCAAATTCAAGAAGACACTAAATAGCTTACAACAAAACAAATCTTGATTTTCACCAAATCCCACTAAATCATCAGTTGGCAAAAATTCAAACAGCAATAGCTAACAGGACCAAAACCCACACGAAAAAATGGATCTTGAATACCAAAACACAGATAACCTGAAGCAAACGAGCGAGATTTTAAGCTGCAAAAGCTTGAACTCTTTGGACAAAATACTGAAAGATGGCTATGCTGAAGGTGAAGAAAGGGCCGACATCCACTGCATGTCAAGAGAGTAACTCGTGCCCTTGTGGTAGGTGGTAGTATTAAATACATTCACGTAATTAGGTGGTGGGCTTTGTCCGAATATTATCAAACTCTGCTCTGAATTTTCCACGATGATGCAAACAAT
Organism: Craterostigma plantagineum; assembly: GCA_027422505.1. Taxonomy (NCBI): domain Eukaryota; kingdom Viridiplantae; phylum Streptophyta; class Magnoliopsida; order Lamiales; family Linderniaceae; genus Craterostigma; species Craterostigma plantagineum. Next base: position 2,946,728 of record JAPQWV010000005.1, read on the forward strand.
ATGATCTTTTTACAATCAGGGATTACAATCACAGGTGGGACAGAGACAATTGTCGGGATTTGAGGTGGGCATTCGACTGATGTGGACACATTCAGTATGCTTGGAAAAGTTAGAGCTTTACTTTACGAGGAGGAAAGATGTGAGTTGTGAGATGGTTTTGCAAGACTGATAATGATAATAGGGATTTATACTCAGCTGTCTATGTAATGATGACGATGACCTCCAAATTTACGATTAAATATTTGAAGGGCAAATTTCGTTTCAGACCCTTTGTCAGAATTTTTTTTCAGTTTTCAGGCTCTGTCGAAAAAATATTAAGTTTTAAGCACCAAATTTCTGCAGTAACATTTCATTGTTCTGCAGTAAGTAACACTTAATTGTTCCTCATCGTTGTTCTGAAATAACACTTCATTGTTCCTCAGTAATACTTCATTGTTCTGAAGTAACACTTATGTAACATTAGGTCCTTATCTCTAAATCTTATGAAAATTAGGTCCTTTAAACTAACTTATTCTCTGAAAGGGTCTGAAACCTATTTTAAAACATTTTGGAAGCCTGAAACATGTACCCATATTTTAATTGCGATATCAATTTGTCGCACGTGCTTCAATAAAGTGACACGTGGACAATGGTATTGTACAATGGCGTGGGTGGTAAATTACTGATATAACCTTGTGTTTGGTTGGGATTATTAAGGGGGATTAGATGGGATATCATTAGTTAATGATGTGTTTGGTTGGAATCTTTATTTAAAGGGAAGATTTAAATAATACTCTCTTTATACCTCACATAAGGTATTAAATAAATCAGCCCAACCCCCTCCCTTTATTTAATCCCGTTCTCCTTGGACGATTTTATCCTCTATTTTAATATTTCTTTCCAACTTTACCCTCTCTATGAATCGGGTCTTCAACCTAATTTTTTTTTTCCTTTTTATCTTCATCGACACGACGATCAGTCACCCACCAAAAATCTATGCCCCAGAGATCATCATCCGCCAAGTATAACATCGTCGGCGAGGCGTCTCCATCAACATCAGATACCGGCGACCGTCCTAGCGAAGATCGCCCGCATCCCCAATTGCATTATTTAACCATTGATTAAGCTTGAAAGATTTGATTTTTTCTTAAACCAAATTCTTATCATACCAAGATACGTTTTTATTGTGTGTTTCCATTTTGATTCTCAGTATTGGGTGGATTGAATTGCTTAAAAAATAACTGAGCAGTTTGTTTATCAATTGGCGAATGATAAGGCAATAATGGGGTTATGTGTTAAAGGCAATCTTGTGTTTGATTTTGTAAATGCTAGGCGATGCATTATCTTGTTTGAAATATTCTGCTTAATAGAACTACGTTGTCTGAATTCTTTATCAAAGGTTATCAGTAGTTTAGTTATGGAATGAAACCTATTTGATGCCTTTCATACACTGATGCATTTCATGTTTGATTTCATCGAAAATTGACTATCATGACCATATGTTATTCACTTTCTTTGCTTCGAATTGCCAAACATGTAGGTTTTTAGTTCCAAATGGGCTCCAACGATGATGATGTTGCTGCAATAATGATTCTTGGATTGTTAGCGAATCATTTATTTATGCTGCAGTTTGCTATATATGTTTATCGGAGGAGAATGAATTGCAAAAAGCGAAAAGAGCCGTGTACTTATTCTATGTATGAAAGGATGCCAAAGCAAGTTGATTACTTGAAAATACAAAACATCGATTTAATAAACAACTAACGAACAATGAGAACAATCAAACAGAGGAGGTGAAGAAATATAATTAAAACTTGTTGCATCAAAGGTGAATAAAAGATCGAACCCGCGCAGATGAGGCTGAGGGCGAATTGTGTGCAGTCGATTAGAAAATCCCTAATAACGAGGTGCGGTTATATTTTAAATTCAAAGGGTAAATTTGTAATTGAACTTAATTAAACCCAATACCATATAAATTTACCTACCAAACACATCCGAAATTATTATTTAAACCCATCAACCAAACACATCAAATAACTCATACCCTCTATTATATAAACCCAACTAAAGCTAATACTGTCTAACTAGTGGATTGATACTTGGGCTTTAGTTGAGTTGGGCCTTATTTGTAAATGGGCCTTTAGTATGTAATCAGCCCAACTAAACTGAGGAATAATTGGGCTCATCTTCTCCGTGAGTGAACTGACTTTTTTTGGGCTACGAAACTGTAATAGAATCACAGCATAGCAGAGGAACATAGAAAGATTCACGAAAGAGATGTTTTCTATTACCACTTCCAAAAGTTGAAATTCGAAAAGAATCTCCCAGTTGATATTTTTCAATACACTGTCCCCACTCTATCGAGTATACATATCCGCAAGAACTGCCTTAGCTTCACTGTAGGCCTATTTAATTTTGTTGCCCACTTTCATAAATCCTCAGCTGTAGGGTTTTCTTTATCCAAGTTCACATTAGATTTCTTTTTTTTTTTTGCTGAAGAAAGTTATGGACGCCGCGCAAGAAGCCCACAACAGGGAAGCTTTCCGTCAATCCGTCGTTAACACCCTCGAACGCCGTCTGTTTTACGTGCCCTCTTTCAAGATCTATCGCGGCGTTGCTGGGCTCTACGACTATGGGCCTCCTGGCTGCGCCGTTAAGTCTAACGTCCTCGCCTTCTGGCGGCAGGTAAGCAGTGAATTGTTGTTTTGTTTGTTCAATTGATTTCTGATTGGGTTCTGTATCTTTTTGTGTTTATTTGCTTGATTGATTGATGATTTCTCAGCTGTTTCTTTTGTTCCCCTTTTTCGAATTGTTCTAATTTCAAGTACTTTGTTCGTCAAGATCGATCCTGCCCTAGTCAGCTTGTCTTTCAAGCTCTGTCGTGCTATTGAGCTGAGCTGATGTTCTTCGAGTGTAATTCGCTTCACGATTGGATTATTTACCATCTTCATAGATCAAATTCGATGAGCTGACTTCGATTGTAATTCGCTCGTTGGACATGATATTTTTTTCGCATTTCAGGTGTTGAATTCTGCATACTGTTCTTCAGATTTCGGTTTTTCATTTTTCAAGTGTCGATGCATTAGTGAGAATCTACCTATTTCCGTTGCTTAGATTTTACATCCCATATTGGTTTCGACGGTGCTACTCATTTTCTGCACCGATTGGTTTTATAAGGAAAGACATTTTATATGCCTTATCGTTACTCCATTACCGATAATTATGTCTTAAAACGTCTCAGCATTTCGTCCTAGAAGAGAACATGTTAGAAGTCGATTGCCCTTGCGTGACGCCCGAGATTGTGCTGAAAGCTTCGGGCCACGTCGATAAGTTCACCGACCTAATGGTCAAAGATGAAAAGACTGGGACGTGTTACAGAGCCGATCACTTGCTCAAGGATTACTGCAAAGAGAAGCTAGAAAAAGACCCTAATTTAAGCGAAGAGAAATCAGCCGAGCTAAAGCATGTTCTTGCCGTGCTCGACGATCTCTCTGCAGAAGAGCTCGGCGCGAAGATCAAGGGCTATGGAATAACTGCCCCAGACACAAAGAACCCTCTGTCTGATCCTTACCCATTCAATCTCATGTTTCAGACATCGATTGGCCCGTCTGGCCTGAGCCCAGGGTAAGAGTTATGCCTTCAATTTCATGTTATGTTTCTCTTTGCTTAAGCCAATTTGGTCGATAATTTGTTTTACTTCGCCTTGAGGTATATGCGCCCCGAAACAGCTCAAGGTATCTTTGTCAACTTTAAGGACTTGTACTACTACAATGGGAATAAGCTCCCTTTCGCAGCTGCTCAAATTGGACAAGCTTTTCGCAATGAGGTGTTGTTTTCGTCCCCAAGTTTTGTTACCATTATATTCACTGACACCAAACTTCAAATCGTCACCAAGATTCCAAGATTGCTTTTTTTTTTTTTTTTCTTATGTTGATTCGCTTAAATTCTGCAGATATCTCCAAGGCAAGGCCTCTTAAGGGTCCGCGAATTCACCCTAGCTGAGATTGAACACTTTGTCGACCCCGACGACAAATCTCATCCTAAATTCTCCGAAGTTTCAGGCTTGGAATTTCTCATGTTCCCTAGGGAAGATCAAGTGTCTGGGAGATCTGCTCGTCGAATTCCCATTGGACAAGCAGTTACTAAGGTTTCTTTTCTTTTCTTTTCTTTGGAGAATCAATTGAATAGGCCCCATATCTCAAAAACTGCTACATTTCTTCTTTGTCCTTACTATGCTATCCATCTAAAAACGTTCTCTGTTTCTATGTTTTAGGGCGGCCCCATATCTCAAAAACTGCTACATTTCCTCTTTGTCCTTACTACACTATCCACCTAAGAACGTCCTCTGTTTCTATGTTTTAGGGCATTGTCAATAATGAGACGTTGGGCTATTTCATTGGGAGAGTGTACTTGTTCCTAACACAGCTTGGAATCGATAAAGATCGCCTTAGATTTCGCCAGCATTTGGCTAATGAGATGGCCCACTATGCTGCTGACTGTTGGGATGCTGAGATCGAATGCTCTTACGGTTGGATTGAGTGCGTTGGTATTGCCGACAGATCAGCTTATGACTTGCGTGCCCACACTGTGAGACTTTTAGTTCGATCTCCATAGTTTAGACGTCTGAATTCTTTCCATATAAGTCGAAAGCACTTGAATTCTTGTCCATGACGTCGATACATCCATCAAAAGGTTTCCAATGTTTATGTTTTATATGTGCAGGATAAAAGCGGTGTAGCCTTGGTGGCACATGAAAAATATCCTGAACCTAAAGAAGTCGAGGTTTGACCTTCCTTCACTCATATCTATTGCCCGCTTGATAATGAGCTCTTCTCACGCTTTTCTTACGTTATGATAGTACTTCTGTATAATCTTCCCCTGTCTGGCATATAATATATTCTTTGGTCCTATTTTCAGAAACTCGTCATAACTCCCAACAAGAAAGAACTAGGGCTTGCCTTCAAGGGCACTCAGAAAATGGTGGTCGAAGCTTTAGAGGTATTATTACACAATCGTTCAATCAAGACACGAGCAAGAATGAATCTTATTTCGTACTTCTTCTCTGTCCGAATTCATTCGCTTCGTAATCTGTGAAAAACGAATCAACAGGCCATGGGCGAAGAGGAAGCGATGGAGATCAAAGCAGCGCTAGAAAGCAAAGGCGAGGCAGAATTCAAAGTGTGCACATTGGACAAAACAGTGACCATAAAGGCAAGCATGGTATCGATCTCCAAAGAGAAGATAAAAGAACATCAAAGGGTCTTCACCCCTTCGGTCATAGAGCCTTCGTTTGGCATTGGAAGGATCATTTACTGCCTATACGAGCATTCTTTCTACACGAGGGCTGGCAGGGACGGCGAGGAACAGCTAAACGTCTTTCGTTTTCCACCACTCGTCGCTCCCATCAAGTGCACGGTCTTCCCTTTGGTCCAAAATCTGCAGTACGAAGAAGTCGCCAAGAAAATCTCGAAATCTTTAACTGCTATTGGGATTTCCTACAAGATCGACATTACAGGTTTGTTTTGTTCCCCATTAATCGTATGATTATGGGTATAATCTTGGCTGAGTTATTAGGGTAGGCTGTTTTATAGAACATCTATCTCTACTACATATATGCTTGTCCATCCATTTTCAGGCACTTCGATAGGTAAGAGATACGCAAGAACTGACGAGCTCGGCGTTCCCTTTGCAATAACGGTCGATTCTACTACTTCGGTCACTGTGAGAGAGAGGGACAGCAAACAGCAGATACGCGTCAGCGTCGATGAGGTGGCGTCGGTGATCAAAGAAGTGACAGATGGCGCGAGCACGTGGGCCGACGTTCTGTGGAGATTCCCTACCCATTCCTCTTGAAAATGGGAGCTATAAAAAAAAAAACCTTGCTTTCTTTCTGATATTTTCATGCTCTCTTTACATATACATCTGCCAATCATCATTTTGTCCGTTTGTACTTTGTCTAAACACACTTTTGTTTGGCTATGAATCAGATTCCAAGGATATTTGTTTGTTGAGATTTCTATTCCACATCGAATTATTCAACTTGATATTAGGTTGAAATCCTCGATTTTTAATGCTATTACATCTCATCACCATTCTTGCCTTAATAACACAGCAATAACTCAATAGAGCCGACCATTGTCATAATTATGAGGTCCAAGAAACATCAGAGAGGAAATACTACTACAAACAAACCAATGAGATTCTACTAACCCTAATATTATTACTATCATCAATCACCATCCTTACCTTAATAACATAACAACTCAATAGATAGAAGACACTTGACAGGGAAAATACCACTAGTACAAACCCTAAAAAACTCAAAGAACACAACATATAAGCTCCCTAGCTTATAGCTAGAAAGGCAATAACTGATGATTTCCAATGGCGGTCAAGCTAATACTCCTCTCGGCATGGCACAGCTGCCTTAGCTTTGTGGGCACGTACCATATCGAGAGTCGAGGATGTGCGCTGAAAATGGAGTCGATATCCCAGCCATGGCTCGAAGCTATGGCAACCAATGGCTCGTAGCAAGCTTGCCTCCACGAGCCCACGTTTTCGCCCCTCTCCTTGAAAGCCCTCCTTAGGGCGTTCGAGGCGTCCTCGTCGAGGCAGTGTAAAGCGTAGCAGTGGACGTAGTGGCGCATTTTGGGCTTGTTTATGTACGTCGCCCCAGATTTCTTTGCGTGTCGATATACTTGGTTTGTCACCTAAGGTTATTAGGGTTTTAGATTAGGGTTTTCTTCGAATTTGTTAATAAAAATAGTTCTTAATATATCTGGCTAATTAGTTTAGTCTCATCATATACTCGTGAAAGCAAAAACCCTAGTACTTGCAATCGTAGTCAATTGGTCCTAAAACTAAAGTAACTAACATACCATGTTTTGCTTTCATTCGTCATGACCGTACGTACCCCTCAATATTCTATCTAGTTAAAAAGGATAAACTATTAAATTGTCATTATAATTATTATTTAATGACTAGAGCAGCAGTGTTAGGACTGTACTGTAATAATGCCCTAAGAGGGTCATTAAAATCCGTACATGAGTTGTCAACTTCTCGTGGTGACAGATCGAACCCAACTGAGAGGAAAGCTCAGTCAGAACTGATGAGTTAATTGAGGCCCTTCATTGTACGGATTGTAATAGGTGTGTATATAGTCTCTATCTATCTATCTCATCTCGAACTCCTTTTCGTAATAAACTATCATCTCATCTCAGAGATATAAACCTTAATTATCCTGGGATTTAATAAAATCAAAGGAAGAAAAAATGTAATTCGTGATTCGCCATAGCCGTTGGACTGCTAGGGTTTTCTATGCGCATAACATTTTTATACTAGAGAAGAACCTTGCTGCAAGAACACACACATACACGCACGAGAGTGTGTGTGTGTATATATATATATATATAACTGACCTTTGTGGGGCATTTCTCGCCCCTCTCCTTGGCAATGTTCTGAACCTGGATGAGAAACTCCCTACACTGCTCGTAAAGATGAAACAGATAATCGAGCCCATTCTTCTTCCCACGCGCCACCTCGCCGGGCTCTGTAACTATGAAAGGATGCTCTCTCTGACGCTCGCCGCCGCCGCAGTTGACGCCTTCGTCGTCGTCCTCAGCCCCTTCAGTCTCGTCGCCGTCATAGTCTTCGTCATGCTCCATATTATTAGACACCATTATTTTAGACCGGACTTTAAAGTTTTTTCTCCGCTGGCACTGCTGCTGGTGGTGTTTCCGGCCACCGTCCCAGGCGCCGGCGGCGGTGCCTCCACTTCCTACGGCTTCCTTGTCTTGCTGTACCAGTTCCTCTGACAACCCTACAAATTATATTTATTAATTATTATAGCCATATAAAAAAACAATTTTATATGAATATCTATCTATATAGACATATACTTGGCACAAAAAAAAATATATATATAATTTTCATTGTAGGATTACAAGAAGTATATCTTATTGCCAACTTTTGTGATAGCCTGGTCCTTATCTTCTGCTAGAGAAAACAGTTTCTATTCTATTTTGTTTTCGAGAGAATGAATTAGAAAATTAAACACTGTATAGTAAATGTAATTAATCATTTTATTACCTTCTTGAGACAAAGCATCAAGAACATGGGTCGTCGTGGCATCGCCGGAAATGGCGGTGGCGCGCCTCCTCCTGGCCGCCGACTCCTCGTCGTCGATGATTCTTCTCCTCTCAGCCCTCACGGCGGCTTTAATTCCATACCTCTCGCCGACGAGCAACTCCCACCTGAATATCTGACTGAGGCTGTTCATCATCTCGGCGAGCTCTTCGTCCCTCATGTCCAAAAGCGTGTTTACCGTAAATCCGAGTTCTGCAATCTTAACCGCCGTGAAGTACCTTACTCCGTAGGCTTGGAACAGCTCTTCGAGGCCTCCGAGCTCCCTTGGGCGGTAGTTGACGGTGGCCGCCGCCGAGGATGAAGGAATCTGAGGCGGCTCCGCCGCAACGGCGTCGAGGATGCTCCGGGACTGTGATTGAGAGAGGGAGACGCGTGGGTCCCACCTGAAGATGAACGAGTCTGAATCCATTGTTAGTTATTATTTCAGATTTTTAGCTTTCTCCTACTAATGTTTCAAAGCACCAAGTGTTGCGTTATAAGCAACTCTCTCTCTCTCTCTCTCTCTCTCTCTCTCTCTCTCTCTCTCTCTCTCTCTCTCTCTCTCTCTCTCTCTCTCTCTCTCTCTCTCTTCTCAAACCTAGGATACAGTAAAAAGAGTTCTAACTCAACTAGACATTATTAATTATTATAGGTTTACGTACTTGTTATGTGAGCTTGATATAGTTGACCATTCAACATATAAAGCTATTTGAAACTTCACGTGGGAATTGGAAAAGCTGACAAAGATGAAATGTTAGGCGCAGTATTCAAAAGGAAATGTGGCTAATAATTGTGTGCGGCAGATCATTTTGATTGTCAAATGTGTGCGCCTGCAATTGACCGTGATTGCATGCGTTTACATAGCGATCGAGGCAAAAGTTTTGCCTATAAATAGACAGTGTTCGATGCAGAAGAAAAATGCCTCGGAGCCTCAGGCCACAGAAAAATACCACCACATCGTCAGCGAGGGTTTATTCCTCGGTCACATTTTCTCCAATATTTCTTTGTAGCCTACTCCTAATATTGTTGTAGTGCTTTTATATCACGTCAGTGTACGTGTCTGTAATATCTCCACATAATAAAGAAGTTCTACCCTCCGGCCCGTGGACGTAAGTCATTCTGACCGAACCACGTAAATCTCGTGTCACTGTCCAAACTTATTTTTCGTCTCGTTTATTTATTATCGTCATTTTTCGGGAAAATAATTATCGGGGATTTCCGCATATCCTAACAAATTGGTATCAGAGCCAAACCAGATTTATTTTTTAGCCACCATGACGATATCAAAAATGTCAATTGAAAAGTTCGACAGAAATGTCAACTTTGCAATGTGGAGTCTCAAGATGGAGACCATACTAATTCAAGACGGTTGTGAGGTGACGCTTGAAGGCGCAAAGAAGAAACCAACCGAAATGAAGAACGATCAATTTAATGAATTGGACAAGAAAGCCAGATCGGCTATTATCTTAAATCTCTCTTACGAGGTTTTACAAGAAGTTGCCACGGAGACGACGGCCATGGGTATGTGGGATGCGTTAAAAGCTATCTACATGAAGAAGACTAAGGAGAATCGGCTTTATTTAAAGCAGAAGCTTTACAGTATGAAAATGATGGAACGTACTTCTATTCTTTCGCATCTCGATAAATTCGATTCTATCATTATTGATTTGGCGAACGTAGAAGTAAAAGTGACGGACGAAGATCAGGCCATAATATTGTTGTGTTCCCTTCCCTCGTCTTTAAAGCATTTTCGTGACACTATAATATATGGAAAAGATACGATATCGTATTCTAGTGTCAAATCTGCGTTGCAATCGAAAGAACAGATAGACAGGGATATTACGGGAGAAACAAGTGGTAGCCAGGCAGAAGGTCTGTTTGCACGGGGAAGACCAGAACGTAGAGACGCTGAAATTAGCAGATCTAAATAAAGGTCGAAATCCAGGTACAGAAATAAAGTCTGTAATTGTTGCAAGAAAAAGGGCCACATTAAAGCTGATTGTTTTAAATTAAAAAAATAAGGAGAAATAATCAGCAATTTAATAAACCCGCCGAAGCTAGTTTAGCTGCTGATGAGAGCGATGGAACTATTTTTGTAGCAACTGCAAATATTGTTAGGTCTGATAATGAGTGGATCTTAGATTCGGGTTGTTCTTACCACATAAGTCGGAGTAGAGATTGTTTCTCCACATATGAAAATTTTGATGGTGGATATGTCATAATGGGAAATGATGCTCCGTGTAAAGTTGTTGGTAAAGGCACAGTTAGGATCAAGATGTTTGACGGAATCATCCGAACGCTCACAGAAGTCAGACATGTTCCAGATATGAAGAGAAATCTTATCTCTTTAGGCACAATTGAATCTCAAGGGTGCAGGTTCTCAGGTGAAGGTGGAGTTTTGAAAATTGCCAGAGGTGCCCTTGTCGTGATGAAAGCTTGCAGGTCTGAAAATTTATATGTTTTGCAGGGAACTACTGTTACAGGTTCCGCTGCAGTTTCGACATCCCCCGAGGTTGATACCACGAGATTATGGCATATGCGACTTGGGCACATGGGAGAAAAAGGCTTGACGATTTTAAGCAAGCGGGGCCTACTTTGCGGTCAAAGTACTGGTAAGATGGACTTTTGCGAACATTGTATTTTTGGGAAGCAGAAACGAGTCAGCTTCAATTCGCCAGCAGTCCACAGGACGAAAAGTACTTTGGACTATATTCATTCTGATGTATGGGGTCCTTCTCGTGTTCCGTCCAAAGGTGGTGCAGGATATATGTTGACTTTCATTGATGATTTTTCAAGGAAAGTCTGGGTCTATTTTCTTAAGCAGAAAAGTGATGTTTTCCTAACATTTAAACAATGGAAGGCTTTGATTGAAAAGCAGACAGGAAAACAGATCAAGCGGTTGCGGACAGATAATGGCTTAGAATTTTGTGGAACCGAGCAGGAATATTCTATAGCCAGAGATAGGGAGAGACGGGAGATTCGACTACCACAGCGGTACGTGAATTTAGTTTCGTACGCTTTATCAGTGGTGCAAGAAACATGTGGAGGCGGCGAACCTTCTACCTGTTCGGAGGCAATAAGCGATGATAATTCTGATAAGTGGCTGGTAGCGATGAATGAAGAAATGGAGTCTCTGTACAAGAATGGAACGTGGATTCTTGTGCCGCCACCGAAGAAAAAGAAAATAGTCGAATGTAAGTGGGTCTTCAAGAAGAAAGAAGGTTTATCTGGTTCTGACGATGCAAGGTATAAGGCATGATTAGTCGCGAAAGGCTATAGTCAGGTACAAGGTGTTGATTTTAATGATGTATTCTCACCTGTCGTTAGACATAGCTCTATTCGTGTATTGCTTGCATTCGTTGCCATGTATGATTTGGAGTTAGAATAGCTTGACGTCAAGACAGCGTTCTTACATGGCGATTTAGATGAACAGATTTATATGAAGCAACCTGAAGGCTTCATAGTTGAAGGAAAAGAAGACCAAGTTTGTTTACTGATGAAATCCTTATACGGATAAAAGCAGTCTCCAAGACAGTGGTATAAACGTTTTGATTCTTTCATGTTGGGTCATGGTTTCTCCAGGAGCAAGTATGATAGTTGTGTTTACTTCCGGAAGTTAAATGACAGTTCGTTCATTTATCTATTGTTATATGTTGATGACATGCTCATTGCGGCTAAGAATCTTGCAGAAATTCACCAGTTGAAGGCCTTATTGAATGGTGAATTTGAGATGAAAGATTTGGGAGCAGCTAAGAAGATTCTTGGTATGGAGATTAGACGTGATAGAGGAGCTGGTAAGTTACACCTGACCCAAGAAAGTTACCTCAAAAAGGTTTTAGAGAGATTTGGCATGAATGATGCTAAACCAGTCAGCACTCCTCTTGCTAGCCATTTTAGGCTAAGCGCTGCTCAGTCACCATCATCAGATGAGGAAGAAGCGTACATGGCACGAGTTCCCTACTCGAGTGCAGTCGGCAATATTATGTATGCAATGGTATGTACACGTCCTGATATTTCACAGGCTGTTAGTGTTGTTAGCAGGTATATGGCTAACCCAGGGAAAGAACACTGGCAAGCAGTGAAGTGGATTCTCAGATACTTGAAGGGTACTCTAAGCACTTGTTTGGAGTTTGGCAGAAACAGTGATACTCTCGTTGGCTTCGTCGATTCAGACTACGCAGGTGATCTCGATAAACGACGATCTCTTACTGGTTATGTATTTTGTATTGGAGGTTGTGCAGTTAGCTGGAAAGCTACTCTACAGCATGTAGTGGCGTTATCTACTACTGAAGCGGAATACATGGCGATTACTGATGCGATCAAGGAAGCATTATGGTTGACAGGGTTATTCAGCGAACTAACCCAGAATCAGGGAGTTAATACTATTTTCTGTGATAGTCAAAGTGCGATTCATTTGACTAAGGATCAGATGTATCACGAAAGGACTAAGCATATTGATGTTAAGTATCATTTTATTCGAGATATCATTGCAGATAAGAAGGTGTTTATCAGGAAGATAAACACGAAGGATAATCCTGCGGATTTGTTTACAAAGGCTCTTCCAGTTTCCAAGTTCAAGCGTTGTTTGGACTTGATTGGTATGTCAGAGATGGTGAACTAGCCCGCGGGGGCTATGGACGGAGGGAGATGGAAATAAAAGTATTTCTACATTAAGGTGGAGTGATTTTTGGAATCAAGCTCAAGGTGGAGATTTGTTATGTGAGCTTGATATAGTTGACCATTCAACATATAAAGCTAGTTGAAACTTCACGTGGGAATTGGAAAAGCTGACAAAGATGAAATGTTAGGCGCAGTATTCAAAAGGAAACGTGGCTAATAATTGTGTGCGGCAGATCATTTTGATTGTCAAATGTGTGCGCCTGCAATTGACCGTGATTGCATGCGTTTACATAGCGATCGAGGCAAAAGTTTTGCCTATAAATAGACAGTGTTCGATGCAGAAGAAAAATGCCTCGGAGCCTCAGGCCACAGAAAAATACCACCACATCGTCAGCGAGGGTTTATTCCTCGGTCACCTTTTCTCCAATATTTCTTTGTAGCCTACTCCTAATATTGTTGTAGTGCTTTTATATCACGTCAGTGTACGTGTCTGTAATATCTCCACATAATAAAGAAGTTCTACCCTCCGGCCCGTGGACGTAGGTCATTCTGACCGAACCACGTAAATCTCGTGTCACTGTCCAAACTTATTTTTCGTCTCGTTTATTTATTATCGTCATTTTTCGGGCAAAATAATTATCGGGGATTTCCGCATATCCTAACAGTACTTGACGACCAATGTGATGATGACACGTTTTGTTTAACAGAAGAAGATTTTGAGTTTCCTCGCTAGATTTCATGGCATGATAACAGAATATATAGCAATGCGAATAATATTAAATTGCATGCTTCTTAAATACGAATATAAATTAATTACTGTGTACGTACGAAGCCTTTTTCTGTTGCATTCTGGTGAAAGCTGCGGCTTAACGCATGGATAGGACTTGGGCGCCTTTGTAATAAACTTTTGCATTCATGTCTTACGCCCTTTTCTTGAAAGAAAGAAGCATCTAATAAAAATTAATTAAGATTTAAGATGACAATGCTCTCATATATACACACAAATATATTAAGGGGTTCTGCAGATAAATATCATTTCAACGTCCATTGCGCCTATCTAATAATTAGCATAATATACGTTACGTACTACAATTAAGTATATTAAATGAACGCATGTGCTCGAAACCCCAGCCATTTATGATTTACTATTTAAATTAAATTTATAGTACATAGTTGCATAAAGTGTATCTCTGTATGGTATCATCAGTGTAATGAAGACGAGGGCTTTTTGGCTTATCGAATGAGGGGGCCTTTTCTTATAGCAATTAGTTATAGCAGGACATTTAAGAATTACTATTCCTCGGCTGCAGGCAAAGTACATATAGAGTCAGATTAAATCAAACAATAACGAAGAATAGAAGAAGAGAAAATTATTATTACACTCTATCATTAATATATATATATATATATATATATTGTAGATATATATGTAGCATGAACAGAATTCACTTCATTACACGATATGAAAAAAGGGTCCACGATGAGAGGAGAGTAACGAGTGTGAACGGACAAACTCATGCAACTCCAATTTTTAATGTGATTTGAATGCATGAGTAATCCATTACAATTAACGACGTGTCACCAGTTGATTGGACACTTCCATTAATGCAATCGTTGACCACAATAATATCTTTTCTTCACAGGATATATATGAGATCGACATTCGGTCAAAGGAGAATAGACGGATTCATTAAAAGATTGGAAGTATTTCAATGCGACGATTTTTTTCCCTTCTTTATACTATACACACACGGTCATCGTAGTATACAGTGTTGTACAAATTTAATTCATCTTAATTAGACGAGATTGTCATGATATTACATGGGAAATTAGTTTTCTCCATGATATGGTCCCCATGGACCTGGAACTAGAATAGATAGGGAACAACCCCACGTTACAGCATTATTTGCTTTGCTTTTTTACTACAACGTACGAAAGAAATAATCTTTTTTCTTGATTAAGTTCATCACTATATATAATTTATGCATTTTGAATGGGGATTAGCTTCATCCCACCGCCGTATATATCTGGAAGTTGACTTTCGTCGATTTCTTCGAGCAGCGTAGCCTTGAGTTTTTTGTTCTCCACAAACACAATCTGAATCATTACATATATATATAGGTATTAACAACGTAAGTACTAGTCACATAAAGAGGAAATGTTGTTATTTTACCTTATTCTTGGTGTTTTTGTCTATAAAAGGGTGAATGATTTTCCACATGGTCATGAACACATAAGGTGCGTGGAGTACAAACACCTTGCCGAGTCTCTCCGGGTAGAAATCCTATATATTGTTATAAAGAAGGAATTATTTAAAACATATTGATGCCTTAATGTAATCGAAGATGCCAATTTTAAGTTAATCATTCAATATTGGGCACACTAATAATCTTAAATTTATTGACCTGCAAAATGGAGAGAGCTGCAAGGTATCCTCGTACGTCGCTATTACAGTAGCCATATCCTTGAAGATCTCCAATTATTACAAACTTCTCTTGTTCCTTCGAAGTCCTGCCCAACGAACAAATATTTAAATACTTCGACATGATTTTAGGGTTTTGTTCGTTTTACTAAGTTAACAAAAGAGACTAAGATAAGATAATAATCAATTCACCTCGAACACAACTTATCCAAAGCAAACACCAAAAACCCTGAAAAAGAAAACCCCACAATATTCAAAATTCAAGTGGATATATAAATAAGTCAGTAACAATTGCAGTTAAAAAAATATATAGCCACAAACTCTTGAATTCTTCGACGCCTCCCTTGCTAGGAAAATGTCGTGAGCCGAGGACAACTGCAATAGGACGGCCTTGCTTGTCTTTTCCTTGCGCAAACATTTTATTCTGCGCTAACTCGTTTGATATATTCGTCGTATGGATCGAATCCAATGTTTTTCTCCACGTTATATATTTTACGAGCATCGAAGATGCTTTTTCCACGTCTAAGTCGCGTGCTCGGAGGAATCTTATTAGGGTTTGATCATCGAAATCCTGCTAAATTATATCAATGTAAATATAAACAGTTCTGCGATGTTAAATTGGCACCTAAAGAGTTTTGGATACATAGTTTTATTAAATTATGCATCATAATGAATAGTTCTAATAATAACAAGAAGACTCGGCTGGACTAGTTGGTTATTTGGTATATTTTGTTTATTTTGAGCTCATCTATACTCGTATATTAGATTCTATGTATGTGTAATATATTTTACGGTCCTACTAACACCCCCTTGAGTAATTTAATATTTTCCATTTTAATTATTCAAATAACATGAAATTTGTTAAAAGTTATTTTCTCTAATTACTGTCCCTCTTGAATTCAACAATAATAATTTATTAATTTAATTATTATAACATTTTGCATTTAATAATAATATATATAAGTACTCGCTAGTTTTACATTCTATTATAAAAAGTGTTCATATTTTTAAATTTATAAACATTAATAATTAACTTAATAAACTAATCATATAGCACAATATATCTTATTAACTTAAACAACTATTATTGAAAAAGACTTATATTTGATTTAGTGAGATACACAATCATATATTTTTTTTGCAGAATCAATTATATATAAATAATATAATAATGCTAAAATATAGATATCCTAAATATAAATAATTTGACATACAAATATTATTATATTTATTTCTCGAGGAATTAAGATATAAATTTAAACATGTAATAGTGTTAAAATCGTTACAAAATAAAAGCTAGTACATAATGTTAAATTTCGTTTTTTAGTTGTATGTAATTAATATGTGAGAGAATATAACTAATAAAGAACTAGTTAAATTTGGAAAAATGCATTATTTAATACTTAGTAATTAATTTGGGGGTGTATTTAGTAATTAGGGGGGTGAATAGAATTACCCTATATTTTATATTTTTATATTCTAATCAAGGTATTTAAAAAATAAATTCCTAAATTAAGGATAAAATTATAGTATAAGGGTAAAATTGTAAATAATCATTTATCAAATTGCCGGACCAAATAACATTTTATACTTAGACCTCACTTTTAATATAATTCTTCTATTATATAAAGGGTCTATGGGGGCTAAACACTGTCAATTTGGTCTCTCATTTTATTTTCAAATTAGTCCCTATATTTGTTATTTAATTAATTTAATACGATATCATTTCACTTCTAAATTTTTAAGTTATTGTAATTATACCCCAATACATTTTTATTTTATATTGTAAAACTATATTAAATAAAAACTAATGTATTGGGGTATAATTATTAAATATTAAGTATTATAATAAAATGAAGTAACATAAATTTAACTATATTTTTAAGCACACGCATATAATAATATGTGGTAAGTACTAAGTAGATTAGATAAAGAGCCGAAGATGGATAAAAACTGTCAAATTGATCAATCAATTTGATAAATGATTAGTTACATTTTACCCTTAATTGACTATTTTATTTATAAGCTTTTAATTTATTACAAGTTAATCATTAAATTTAAATTTTATGTTTAAATGAATTATTTTACAATATAAAACGTTCAAAATGTTGTTACACACATAACATTGAGTGTGCTAATGTAGTAGTGATAATAAATGTCCTTTACGCAAATTTTG
Source organism: Craterostigma plantagineum (assembly GCA_027422505.1). NCBI lineage: Eukaryota > Viridiplantae > Streptophyta > Magnoliopsida > Lamiales > Linderniaceae > Craterostigma > Craterostigma plantagineum. The sequence continues at coordinate 2,964,049 of JAPQWV010000005.1, forward strand.
GTACAACAGCCTCAGCTGGATTAATTAGGTGAAAGTTACACCTACCAAATCTGAAATATCTAAGAGATAATTACATATCAGCCAATTTTATGTGTTTGCTTTATGTTTCAGGTCCCATTTATGTTTAAAATAGAGAGAAGTACCTAAATTGAATTTTCATTTAGAAATAAGGACCTAATCCATAATAAAAGATATATTTGCCCATAATAAACAAAAAAAATTACGGAGCATTGCCATCGTCTTATTCAAACGTGCAAAGCAACCATGAAGAAGTGGTATATAGTGTACATGAAGTGGTACTGTAGACCCATGAAGTGGTACGAGTGAATAATGAAGTGGTACTGTAGACCCACGAAGTGGTACTGGTGAACAGTGAAGTGGTACAGCATTGTAGACCCATGAAGTGTAATGTTGAACATAGAAGAAGTGGTACTGAAGACCCATGAAGTGGTACTGTTGGTCAAAGAATTGGTACAGCATTTTTAGACCCATAAAGTGGTACTGATTGAACAGAAAAGTGGTACAGCAGAACCCTTAAGTGTTTCTGCAGAAATCAGGTAAATATTCATGGGTCTACAAACGCTGTACCACTTCTTCTGAGTTTATCATTACCACTTCATGGGTCTACAAATGTTGTACCACTTCTCTATTCATCAGTACCACTTCATGGGTCTACGGTACCGCTTCACTGTTCATCAGTACCACTTCATGAGTCTATAGTACCACTTCACTTTCACTCGTACCACTTCATGGGTCTACAGTACCACTTCATGGATCTACAGTACCAATTCATGTAACACTTCCTATTATGTGATAACTGATAATAGTATACTGGAATTTGATAACAGAACTAGGGGCGTTGGATACCACTTCATAACTGCTATTTTATAAGGGTATTTTCGTCCAACAACCTTAATTCTAACTTAAATTCTGAAATGAATCCTTTATACTAATTTTTCACTGACAAGGGCCTGAGCTCTATAATAAAAATTAAATGGGGCCTGAAATCCAATCGTCCCAATATCTAATTTGAATTTAATTTTCGGTTAAAAGTTTACATCATGACGATAACCACGCATGACGATAGCCTCTCTCTCTCTCTCTCTCTCTCTCACACACACACAATGTATTGGACTAGAAAATTCTTGCTGTAATAATACAAGACTGGCAACCTTATTTTGAACGTGGACATTTGAATGATGCAATTTTACTACTTTTCTATATTACTGTCGATTATGTAGAACTTAGAATAATCTATTGGCCAACTCAAATAATATTGAAATGAAAAATAACGAGCTTTCACTTTGTAAATGTCCGTTCTCATCTAAAAAACTAATAAATTATGCTAAACCTATATAAATGATCTCATCAATTCTGGTTCAAACAAGAATGAACTTTTACATCAATCACTAAATTAAACTGTAATAAAAATGACTGTCGTCCCCAAGAAAACCCCTACTGATGGATCGTATTAAGCACACAAAGCCTCTAATCTCTCAAATTCCATGGCTACGTCTGTGTTCTATCAGTTGTGTTTCCTTCATTATTTAGTACAAAAGATCATCTTTTTATGCTAATCTTGAAAAAGAAAGCCTATTTTCCAAACCCTTATAATGAATGAGCTATTTGATACTTGGATTTTGAGGATTTAGCCCAACAATCAAGAAAACATCAAAAACATATTCACAGAATAAAGACGAACAAAGAGAGAGAAGAAATATAGGTCAAAAAAGATCAACGCACACATACACACATACCTTTGAAGATAGATCTTTCTGTTGAACAGTGGCTTTCATAAGGATAAGCTTGTTCTTTAATTCTTCATTTTCTGGACATTGGGAAAAGTTAATATGTTTTTCCATTATCTCCAAGCTTATTATATTTCAACACCTTGAGCTTTACAAGCAAGTCTTCCATCGCTAAGAGAGTTACCTTATTTATGCTTTTATAGCAACAGCTAAGGGGAAGTGCCTTAATTTTCTTTTTCTTTTTTTGTAATATAATAATAATAATGATGATAATGGTGACTGTGATGATGATGTTTTTCTGTTTGCTAGTACGCTATTAAAATGGTTTGGTATTTAGCTGAGCGATATTTATTTGGAATGATGGTTTGGCCAAATGCGATTAATTGCAATTATTAAATACTAGTATGTGTAGCACACCCAATGTGTGTGCAAATATGTTAAATTTTTTTATACTTTGAACATTTTAGTAAAGTAATTTAATAATAAAATTTTAACATAGGGATAGATTTGTAATAAATGAAAATATAAAGGATAAAATTGTAATTTAACAATTAAGGATAAAATTGTAAATTATCATTACTAAATTGACACACCAAATTAGACAGTTTATAGCCACCACAGGCTCTTTATACTAGTATCCTTGCACACTCAGATGTGTGTGCTATGATATCATATATTATTAAATTAAAGGTAAAATAATAATTAAGTAAAAATAGTAAACCATTAATAATTAACTAAAATAGTAAAAATTAATTAACTAAAAATAGTAATGTTGGCGGTTTCTTTTTATTTTATTTTCTATTTTTTCTAATTAGACTTAATTGACAGACCAAATTGAACGGTTTAACCAAGACCATGAGCCTTAATAAAAGAGTATAGATAATTGTATAGATATCTCCCGTCAATTAGTATTTATTAATTCAAAGCATTGAAAATATTGGAGCTAGGCAAAGGGATCTGAAACGTACTTGACAAATAAAATTACGAGTAAGACTGTATGATATTATTGACTATGAATATTGGGTTTGAATGAGATTGATTCAATTCAAATATGAGCCGCTGTCTGTGTGTGTATGTGTGTTTTTTATTTGAATTTTATTAATAGTAAGGCTTAATTATTTTTTTGGTCCTGTAACTTAAGGAGTGTGGCATTATAGGGACCGCTACTTTAGGGTGTGACATTATAGGGACAATAAGTTTTAAAATCGTGCAATTTATAGACATTATACCTGATTTTTCCCAAAAATACATCACGTGCCACGCACGTGATCGGTTTTTATACCTGATTTTCCCCCAAAATACATCACGTGCCACGCGCGATCAATTTTTATATCGGAAGGTCCGACGTGGCGCCGGATCGATGACATGCCCGTTTTCCAGATATTTTTTTTGTTTTTTTAAATTAATTTCTGACATTCCGCCAAGTCGGATTATTTTAATGACGTGGCATTTCTGTAAAACGGGCATGTCATCGGTCCGCCCAAAAATTAGCAAAAACGAGCATGTCATCGGTGCGGCGCCATGTCATTTTCGGCATAAAAATCGGTCATGTGCGTGGCACGTGATGTATTTTGGAAAAATCAGGTATAATGTCTGTAAATTGCACGCTTTTAAAACTTATTGTCCCTATAATGCCACACCCTAAACTAGCGGTCCCTATAATGCCACACCCCCTAAATTATCGGACCAAAAAAATATTTAAGCCTAATAGTAATCCGGATCTAGAAGGGTTTCCATTAAAATTGCTTATAGTTATATTTCAGCGTAATTTCTAAAAAGAAATCATTAACGAATGTATTAATGTGGTTGGTGTTGTTCTATCAACAGTTCACCAAGCTGATGAAAGTCATCCAAGAAAGAACCTATTGAAGCTGATCGATGATATAATATGTTTCATTATACCACGCGATAATGCATTAATTTCAATATCTATAAATAAAATGGATGCTACTATTGGCACCCCATAGGGGGTGAAAATAACTTTGTAACTTGTAAAGGTATTTATATTAATTCTTTTTCTTACATTTTATTCAACAATAATAAATGTAGTAATTTTTTTTCATTAACTCGTTGAATTCATAGTAATTGTACTAATGCCTGTTGAGATTCCAGCTGCAATCGACTCGCCTTTAACCTGTGTTTATGCGCGTGTGTGTTGATCTAACTCAATCGAGCAATCGCAGCTCAATCGAATCCAAAACAGCAGCTTAAAACACAGAAAAACAAAAACAAGATTTTACGTGGTTCGGCAAACTTTGCCTACGTCCACGGACCAACGGAGCCTCCGATTTTATTGATCACCAACTAGAGTTTTACAGACCTCTGTGTCGTCAACAAAACCCTAGTTTACAACTTCCTCTAATTCGCACTCTAGACAAACTTACAAGCTCTCAAAGTCGACCAGTTGAACTCTGATTTCTGGTATTTATAACAGAAACTTCTGCTGTCGTACTTCGTCTGCTTGTACCACGAGCTAGCCTAGTTGTACCCCGCGCTTATACTTTCAACTTATAAAAACGTCATTGCCCTAGCACCTTCATTCTGAGCTGTCAGATCTATTTAAGCGCTCGATCCGACAGACGAGATTTAAACGCCCATGTTTAAATCTCGGCCCTGCGATAACGTGCGCACGATCGGACGGTCTGCAACAAATCTGGGCAGATTTCGTTCTCCATGAGCTGTGATCGTCCGGCCGACTTTCCAGCCGCCTCCCGGCCTAACTCTGGCGAGTTTAGGCTCGCATTTCCTAACAATGCCATTAAATGCTTCAGGTGGGACCCACTCGTTCCCATACTACCATGTTAAATTAATCTACACTTTTACATTAACTATAAAAATGTTATATGTCCAATATTAATAAACATATTTTATAAAACTAAAAAGTTAATATAATATTTCTTATATAAGTACAGATGAACTTAAATAAATTCAGAAATAATAGCTATTAGGTAAAGATTAATATTAATAGCTAAACGGTTAGCCATGATAGTCGGTATGGAATACCCCTTCATAAAATAGATTTTCACATAATAAATTGACATGTTTCATCTTTACTTTTTTCAAAATATTAAAACATTAAATAAAATATTTATAGTTATGATATTGTTGACTTTTTTTTTTAATTAAACATTACGATTGCCTGAGACAAATTGTTTGATGAAGAATTTGTCAAAAAAAATTAGCTAATACAGAATATTTTTTCTAAAGAACAATCAAATAGATTAAAATAAAACAAAATAGAAACCATCGTCTAAGGATTAATATATATTTTAAACATTGACTTGTAATTTGTAATTAACTTGTCTTTATATTTTTGAATTATAGAATAATATAATGTATGATTGTATCCCGTGACCAAGCCAATATTGGCTTGAATTTTAATCTTACACATTGTTATAAACCTGTAGAAAGAATAATTTAAAATAAATAATAGTTATCATATCATCAATGTCAATAATATCTAATATAATTAATAAATAATAGTGGACACTTGAGAGATGGGATCATTATGATGGTTAGAAGAAATCAAGTTTCATGATAAATTGAGGGTAATAATAAATAAGTAGTGTAATAAATAGTGAGTGATAATAAATAAGGGGGTCTAACCGTCTAAATAGGATTATAGGGGGTGTGAACAGAATTACCCAAATAAAATTTAGTTTTGTCTTTAAAATCAATAAATAGTGATTATAATGTAATGTATTGCTCTCTCTCTCTCTCTCTCTCTCTCTCTCTCTCTCTCTCTCTCTCTCTCTCTCTCTCGTGTGCAATAATATAAAAATAAATCATGTTAATTTTAACTAAAAATATGAGAGTAGTGGGTGGTTATTTATGTATATTTTATTTTTTATTGTTTACTTTAAATAGAATATATTATTATTTTATTAATAAAAAACTACAGACCAAATCAATTTTGATTTGGCAGTTTGTATCCCCCTCTCCCCAATTATATAATAGTATATATATATATATATATATTAGATATATATAACAATTCCTTGTTTTGGAAATTGGGATTTTCTAATGAATATAATTAGTACTAATATGCATGCAATCCAATCCCTCATCGGATTTTGTGGATATATGAATGAATATGCATGCAAACATATTTAGATAATATTGTTTGGTGGGAATAGATATAATACTTCTACAAAGCTTGAATTCATTTTCGTAAAATTATTCTACTGTTAATTTTGACACAATTATACATAATTACATAATATTTCACTAGTCTTCTGAATAGATCAGGATTTTACTAGGATCAGATTTCAATTGTCAACTGGTCAATCCTTATTTATTTTTGAGAAATAATCCTTAATTACTATGTGTCCATTTTTGAAGTGTACTGTTGACTTGGTTCAGTCTTATTACAATCTAAGATTTGGATTAATAAAACGCATGATATGTGTCATAAATCACATTGTATTAATTACCTAACCCTCCATAAATACCCATCCAAAAAACCCCAAAACAAAAAAACCATAACACAGAACAACATATCATATCGAAACTCTACGAAAGAAGAAGCGAAATATAAATATATATAATAATGGCAAAGGTGTTGGACTTTCTAGTGGCTTGCCTTGCCTGCTATACCATCGTTTCAGGTATTTATATAATACAATAAGTCCATGGATAAATTATCGATTCATTTATACGAATGAATGATCATTTTATAAATGAAAAAAAATTGCAAATAGGGTTTTTAATGTTGGGTGGAGTATGGGGACAGCCATGCAAAGCTGACTATGAATACAATTTCTGCGACGTTAAGAAGCCTGCTGGGCTTTGCAACAGCACTTGCCTTTATTACTACATCGATCGTTTTAGGTACGCAAAGTGCATAAAGAAACCTTCGAAGAAATTGCCTTTTTGCAGGTGTTACTACGACTGTGGCGATCCTCCCCAACACCTTGCTGCTAATGTTGAGATTCTAAGTGGGTTTCGTCCCACATCGGATAATTCAAGCTCTTGAAACTAGTATATATATAAGAGGCTTTCTCCCCCTATTACCAATTGGTTTTAGGAAGGACCCCTCGATTTCTAATAGCTAATGATCATATTATTGCTGGTGGAGCTTTGACATACGATAATAATAATTGAAAGAAAAAAAATTTAGTTCTTTCTCTTATAGTTTTGTGTTGCCACACATCTAATTAGTTCTTGTTATGCTATCGGTGGAGGAAATAACAATTAATCATGATGAGTAATGTTATGTATGATATGATGTATCAACATTTTCCTTTCTCAGTGTCGCTGGTCGGCCTTACACATGTCATTATCAAGTGTGTAAACATCCATATATATCATTACACCTGTTGTTTAACAAAAAAAAAAATGTGTAGTTTTATTATGAGAAATAAAAACATATAATATTAAGTCGGAATACCTAGTTTTATTACAATCTATTCTTAATTTAAAATTTTATTTTCAAATAACTTAATTAGTAACTTAAAATATTCAAAATATAAAATAACTTACATATAATTACACACCTGCTAAACATTCTAGTTTCTAGAAAGACGCTACCATCTCAATCTTATTACTCTCCAGTGTGGGCTATTATGATGGGAGTTACTATTCACCGCCCCCCCTTTTACTTGTCACCGCCCCCTAAAGGGCTGGAAAAAGAAGTTTTTGCCCTTATGATATTTAAATTAATTTAAAAATAAAAAACTAACTAAATATATAATTCCGGTACGAAATACTGAAAACTACATACACAAATAAATTCGAACGATCGATTGATACGGAAAAAAAATTCGATTTAACATTGTAGGGCCGATCGATCGATATTTTCGGTCCTACAGTGCGCGGGCCGAACGAAATTTTCGGCCGGGCTGTGTGCTGGCCGATCGACATTTTCGGCCCGGACACTGTAGGACCGAAAATTTCGTTCGGCCCGCACAGGCCCGACCGAAATCTCAGTTCGGCCCGTGCACAGGCCCGGCCGAGAATTTTGTTTGACCGTATTTTTATTATTTTTTTTAATACCGGGAGGAATAAAAGTTAAAACCGGAGCAAAACGGGGGTTGGTCAGGCCCACTATTCTCGGCCCGGCATTCGTGTGCGCGGGTTGCGCGCTCGCACACAAGTCGGCCTGATTTGCACCCCCCTGCGCTCGCACGCGAGCGACTTACATGTAGCATAATATTAGCTATTTAATTTAAACTAATAAAATCCACATCTATATATAAGGTGGGTGAAACCATGTTGTTTTTCCAATGTGGGACAACTCTTCAATTTAAATTACTTTCAATTAATTCACATTCACAAGCCCAAAATAAAGCCCATTGGAGGGAATTTAATCGGAGGGAATTTAACATGGGCTTTATTTTGGGCTTGTGAATGTGAATTAATTGAAGGGAATTTAAATTGAAGAGTTGTCCCACATTGAAAAAACAACATGGTTTCACCCACCTTATATATAGATTTGGATTTTATTAGTTTAAATTAAATAGCTAATATTATGCCACATGTAAGTCGCTCGCGTGCGCGCGCATGGGGGGTGCAAATCAGGCCGACTTGTGTGCGAGCGCGCGACCCGCGCACACGAATGCCGGACCGAGAATAGTGGGCCTGACCAACCCCCGTTTTGCTCCGGTATTAAAAAAAATAAAAATACGGTCGAACGAAATTTTCGGCATCGACATTTTCGGCCCGGACACTCGCACTGTAAGACCGAAAATATCGATCTATCGGTCCTAAAATGTTAAATCGAATTTTTTTTTCCGTATCGATTGATCATTCGAATTTATTTTTTGTATGTAGTTTTCAGTATTTCGTACCGGAATTATATATTTAGTTAGTTTTTTCTTTTTAAATTAATTTAAATATCATAAGGGCAAAATCGTCTTTTTTCAGCCCTTTAGGAGGCGGTGACTAGGAAAAAGGGGGCGGTGAATAGCAATTCAGATTATGATATGACTAAAACCAAAAATGTATTCAAATAATTTAAAACACACACACACACAAATTTGCCTCAGAAAACAAAAAGCATAAATTAAATGGTTACATTTAACTCGCAAAATGGAGACGAGTTTCATCAGAAATACAATTCCACGGCTCTTCAAAATAAACCCTTCTAACTTCCAAAACATAGCCAACGAACTCTCATCTCACGTTTCTTTGACACAGAAACAAAAGGACAAAACAACGCTTCAACTCATTCCACTGCATACTCATCATCGTCCTCGGGCGAAACAACGGTGAGCAACGAATACTTAACCTTGAGCGAAATCCGCCCCTTCTCAACCACAAGCCTCGCCCCAGAAACAACCCAGTAACCCGGCGGGTCCTGGGGCCCGCGGGTCATCTCCGCAGTATCCACAAACCTCAGCACCTTCGACGCCTGGGTCGGGGCGGGCGGCCCGCCCGGGTAAACCGCCGAGTTCACATTCACATCACAAGGCTGAGGCGGCGGTTTTTGGACGGCGGCGGCGGTGAAGTGTTGGCTTATCAAAGTCGATATGAGCCCAGACTTTCTTCCCAGACCGTGGGACCCGCCGTCCCACTCGGGCGCTTTGAACGGAATCACACCCACGGCGGTCGAGAAGCGTAGCCTGAGAAAAAGTACCTTTTTGAAACCGTAGTCGCCGACTTGCAGCTGTGCGCCCGTGACTATTGAGAGGTCTTCCTCGGACTCGACTGGGGCGGTGCAGACGTGGGAGAAGTTCTTCCACTGCACTTTTTCGTAGTAACGTCGATCGCAAGATTCTTGGCGGTTGTTTAGATTATTACCTTTTGGGTCGTCGTCCTCGAGTTGGAGGATGGAGGGAAGGGAGGAGAGGTGCTGTAGGTGGACGGCCAGGCGATTGCTTCTTCTTCCCTCGAGGTGAAGCCTCATGCCTGTCACGGGCCTCTTGCCTACGTCGACCTGAATGGAGACCGAAATTTTTAATACGAATCTTCTTTTATTTATAGGAGGCATGACTCGCAAGTTCGTTTTCGAGAGAGGAGGGCTTTACCGCGGAGGTATTGACAAACAGTTTTGGACCGAGAAAACTGAACTGTAAGGAGGCGTTGCCTTGCTGTTTTCGTTGAGGGCCAAGAGGAAGGTCGCAGAATACGGGTGCCCACTGCCTAGGGAGCTGAAACTCGAGAAATTGATGAAGCTCGTCGATTGGCGGTTTGTCTGCAGTTGAGAAAACCATGAGTTAACACAAGCGCATAGTAGAAAGTGTAATGGTGATGACGATGATGATGATTTGTTTCCACTCACAGCGCAGATAGAGATTAATGGCATGACTCAAATAGCCACATCCAGGAACGCCACTCAGTAGAGAGGTTATGGGGATAAAGGACATGGAGATAACATCGGGCTCTGACTGAACTGTTTGTAGCCATTCGTTGTGTGTCAAATTCCTGCCATCACTTCCGCCCCGTCTCTTACAAATGCTAGCAATATCCTGTTACAAAAAGAAACAAATAGATATATAAGACAAGGAGGCATGGGAAGCACCTTATAGTGGGTTCATGGTTGAGCTGAGCAAACCAAATGGCTTACATCTTTGTGTGAATACGAACTTCCTGTGCCTGTATCAGCAAATCTAAGCTGGCGTGCCTCCCTGCGGACCTGAAGCAGAAGTAAAAAATAAGATATTTGGGACCAAGTTATAAAACTATGCACCAGTTATTAAATGATTCAGAGAAATACGAAACCTTCTCATTGGGATACTGCTGTTCGCCATCCAATTCATTAAGTCCATTTGCATCCAAAAACCTTTTATCCGCCGAAATTTTTAATCTTTTCTGCACCTCCGTAGGATCCAGAGAGGAAGAATGCTGTTGCTTCATGTAAATCACATCCTTTCCACCCATCTTAACTCCAACAATTATATGAGTACCGAATTTATTTATGAACCTGAAAACATTTTTCAGTCATCACTTAACCCATATCAGGCCAACTGCTTAAACTTTCCGAATCAATGGTCATTCATGACGGACAATTTTAGAAGGAAGTAATAATCGAGATCAGTAATAATGAGATTATATGAACCTGGTAATTTCAGTTAGCATATATCGAACTGATGTGAGATTAAGAATATAATTCAGGAAAAGGTAAACCATATGAAACTTGACTTAAACATCATGGCTAAGCTACAGCGCATACTTTCCAGCATTATCTATTGCTAGTGCGCAAACAAAATATATATCATTCAACTGTTGACCTCATCCTGTGAGTTGTGTCTACGTACTGCTTATAAAAGACAAAAATGATCTGGAATGTTGGTCCTCGCCGCCTACCAGCTTCATCCTTCTCAAAATGGAAAATTTCAATCAACTACGTCAAAAGTGGAACAGAACATGGTCTTTTTAAACAAAAATTCTTTAACGCATGAGAAAGCTCTAGAATAGTTTTGCTCGACTCAGTCACGTTTTTCTCGAACCAGCTTGTTACAACCAAGTCATACCTTGCCAATGCTGCAGGTTCCCATGTTGATGGAACTTCTTTCTTGACGTGATCTTGGAGCACCATCTGAGACTTTTCAAGTGCTACCGTATATAATGTAATAAACATTCCATCAAAAGCAAGTGCCTTGGTGGAAGCTGCATCTTTCTGCCAGCACCCCGAAAATTCAAACATTGCATTGAAGAGCCCCGAAGGAATTTTCCCAGATAATGATAGCTCCTGGTTCATTTGTTCCGACATCTGCAAGTTTACGCGGAACTATTCATTAGAAGACATCTAAAATTAAATATAAAAAAGTCACAAAATGAACGCAAGTTACCATAAACAAGAAAACAGTAAAATGCATTGAACCAAGAGAGAAGCATATAAATCCAAATCGAGTGATAATAGCGCCGATTCATTAACACACAGTCAAAGAGAAAACTATTTGACTTAAAGCAGCCAAGCGAATTTCAAAAGAGATGAAACCTGCTGGAACGTCAGCACATCAGAGCGAAAGCGCGTCCGCTCTCCTTTATCGCACTTGATCGACTTTGGCACATTAGGAATCGAAACTCCACCTGGCAGAATAATTTCCCGACCCTGATGCTCATCGATGCTGATCAAACACGTGTCACCTTTACAATACTTGAGTCTTATATCTAATGAGATGTCATATCCACGACCAATCGAACTAATTGCCACATTTGCAGCTTCAACAGCAGGAAGTCTAAGAGCCATCTTTCAGAAACTCTCTCTTTCTCTAATTTTCTCAATTCCAAACAACTTTTCCTTTAGCAACTGCATAACCAAAAAAACACCAAACCTCAAATTCTCTTACAGCTGTATACTTAAAAAAATCTCCAACCAAGCAATTCAGCTCACTACAAGAGAAGATTGAGCAAAACATCCAATTGTTCAAGCTCTAAACTCGAAATCAAAGATTTCAAGAATCGACCTCGGATCCTGCCCTAGTCAGCTTGACCTTAAAATTGAAAAAAATACTCTATCAGCAGTCATATATCAGAGAATTAAGCATGATGTTTGAACTATGGTGAGCTGACACAGAGTTCCTGAACAGATCGTACGCTTGCTTCACAGTTTTCAGCAATCAAATTCCGACTCCGACGATATCTAAATCATACACGAAACCCTCATAATTCGCCAGCTCACAAAAAAACCTTAAAAACGCGCGGTACTTACGTAGCATTTGTGGAACTGAAACCCTAGCTCTCAGATTTTGAAGCTCGAAGTAAGCTCAGATCTTGAGATATCTGCAATCTATGTTGTTTATTACTTGAAATTTGATTGCTCAAAATAGAACCGTGTAAAGTAAAGCTCTAAATCGAAGCTGCGAATTGCAATTTCAAAGGTGAATGAATAATAATTAAATTAGTGATGATAGAGAATGGAGTGGATGTAGCCAATGCTGTTGGTATTGATAAACTTGAGAAATGGAGGTCAAAGGTCAACTTCACAATCATGTCAATAAGTGGTAATTTGATTAATGGAAATAAATGATAAACTCAAATCACTCAATGATTTCTTCCTTTTTTCTTTTGTAGCTTGAATCAAGGTATATTATATTTCAGGTCCCAAAAATGTTTTAAAATAGGTTTCAGACCCTTTCAGAAAAAATATTAGTTTAAATGACCAATTTTCGTAAAATTCAGAGAGAAGTACCTAAAGTTACACAAGTGTTACTTCAGAGCGATGAAGTGTTATTGCAGAACAATGAAGTGTTACTGAGGAACAATGAAGTGTTATTACAGAAAACGAAGTGTTACTGAGGAACAATAAAGTGTTACTGCAGAACAATGTAGTGTTATTGAAGAACAATTAAGTGTTACTGCAGAACAATGAAATGTTACTGCAGAAATCAGGTCCTTAAATTGAAACCTCCTTATCAAATATTATAATCGGTATGTTTAGCACAGGCAGTGCATGATCAAATATATCAAATTCGTTTATATTCGAAACATTTCATATTTTTAGATAAGTAATTTAAAAAATGATTTAATTTAAGGATAAATTTGTAGTAAATTAAAATATTAAGGATAAATTTGTAATTTAAGCAATTAAAGGTAAAATTACAAATAACCATTTATTAAATTCGGCATACCAATTTGACAGTTTTTATCCACCATACGCTCTTTATATGAGTGTCTATATAACTAATACTTTTTTCGCACAATCTATGTGTGTGATTAACGCATAATAATCATATTTAATGTTATTTTTTATTTTGAAATTAATAATTTTAATGTTAAGTAGATGAAATATAATTAATAATGTGCAAGGGTATAAATACAATAATTAAAAAAGTTTAGAAGTGATATGATATTTATTTAATAAATTAAATTATGAACGGAGTAATTAAATTGTGAATTTTGACAGGCCAAAGTGGCAGTTTGCTGCACAAATTTACATCTCGTGTTATTTCAGTTTCGTCACTAAAGTATCTTATTTTCCGCTATGCACCTGATTGTTAGGTTGAGTGTTACCCCGACATTTTACCTGTCACGGCCGTGACACCTCATTGGACGACTTCTGCCGCTCGTCACGGCCTAAGTCACGGCCGTGACCATCTTCTCGAGGCTGTCACGGCCTGGGCATGAAGTGTCACGGCCGTGACACTACCCACGGCCCTTTAATTTAATAGAATAAAAGAACAGATAATATTCATAATAATTTATAATCAAAATTACTTCGATCTTACAACCACATTAAAACAAGGTAATTAATCAGCTTAATTATTAATTAGTAGTGCAAAAGCATATGCCCTTGCGACAAATGGGAACATGGCAATCTTTCAAAGACTTAGCACAAATGCTCGGTTCTGTTTCGTCGCAAGGCGGCTTCAAACTGTTCTTACAGTAGCACTTGCCGTCATAACACACATTTCCCGGCGGATAAACGGCCGGGCAAAAAATTCTAATATGATCGCAATCTTCGTCGTTCTTGCATTCAAAGGCGAACGTTGATGACCGGCAAGAAACTGGCACAAAAAAAAATTCAGGAATTATAATTAGTTCATTTACGTATATATTATATTTTGTTACATGCATGTGTATACATATTATGGTATAATAATACTGACCAAGAAAGATGGCCATGAAGATTAGAGCTGCTGATGATCTGAGGAAAGCCATTTAGGGTTTGTTTGTGGGTTTTTTTTTTTTTTTCTGAGTGGGAGTGTATTAGGAGAAGGAAACGAGCTTTGTTTGTTTGTGTTTTATGATTTAAAGATGGACAATTTGTGCGTGTCTGTGTATAGTGAAGAAGAGGTTGGTGTGGTTTTTGTGTAAAAGATTTGTTATTACAGCAATTGGCAAAGGATTCATGTAATATAATAATTGGATTAGATAAAAAAGAAAAAGGAAATTTTCTTTTGGAAAAAGTTGATTTCGATGGGATTTCAAGTTAAATAACGGCCGGCTTCGCGGGTTACCTACCGGCCAGGTCCGGCCCGCAAAATTGACAGTAGTGTATTTTATAGAAGCTAAGGGCTCGTTTGATATATATGTATAGGTGATTATGAGTTGGGTATGAATAAGTTACCTTGTGTTTGTTATCTTGTGTAGCCGTACATGCCTTGTATGACTATACACTCTATTACAAGGATTTTAGTTATATGGCTCTCGTTTGATATCCTTGTATAGGTGGATATAGGTGGTTATGTGATGTGTATGAATAAGTTACCTCGTGTTGTTATATGTGTATAGCCATACCTGTCCGTCTATTACAAGGATTTTGGTTATAGGGCATGTATATGCATACCCACATCTAAGTGGCTATGGGGTGTGTATCACTAATCCATACACACCTCAAACATATCTATCACACACAATTTATATTATTACACAAATAATTAATACACATATCAAACATGTTAAAATACATTATCAACAAAATTCTTGTATGGCTATACAAATAACTTATACCCATGTAATCCATTAACATGGATATCAAACGACCCCGTATATGCATATTCACCGCTAAGGTGGGTATGGGGTGTGTATCACTAATCCATACACACCTCAAACATCTATCAAACACAATTTATAAATATCATTACACAAATAATTAATCACTACAAAAAAAACCATCTTATGTGACGATTTTTTTCCTCACAAAAGAGTAAATTTTCGTCACATAAATTTAATGTGAGGAAAAATTTTCGTCACCCGGCTCGTCACCGAAGGCCCGTGACATAAGATCAAATCGCGCCTAATGTGACGATATTTTATTTCCTCACATTTGGCATATGTGAGGAATGCAATTTCCTCGCATAAAATTCTTATTGTGACGAAATATTTCTCACAATAGATGTATTATTTTGTCACATATTTTGAACTTCCTCACATTTAAACGTATAAATGCAACAAAAAGTTCGTCACTTTAAATATATTTTTCCTCATAATTACCATGATATATACTACGAAAATATGCCTCACATTAAAACAATTTTCCTCACAATAACCATGACATATAATACGAAAATATTCCTCACATTAAAAATATTTTTCTCACAATTACCATGATGTATTAATGGATGGAAACCGGGCCGGGTATGGGTCGGGTTTGGCCGGACCCGGGACCCGACCCGATTATTTTTTTAGTGGACCCGGGACCAGTCTGCCCCGGTTGGACCCGCCGTGCCCCGGCCTGGACCCGAGCGAACCGGGGCTGACCCGCCAGATCCGGGTCCGACCCGAGCGAACCGGGTCTGACCCGCCGCGCCCCGGCTGGACCCGAGCGAACCGGGCTGATTTTTCTTTTTTTTTTAATTTTTTTAAAATATAAACTATATAAATGCATTGCTTGAGACTCGAACCCACAACCTTACCTTTGTAATACCCAACCTCTACCATTAGACCAACAGATCATTTATTCATAATATTTACAATAACACTATATAACTTTAAGGGAAATTTCCACTGGTACCCTCGAGGTTTCGAGTTTTCCCGTTGGTACCCAAAGCTTTTTTTCGATTCCCTCTGGTACCCTCGAGGTTTCGACTTTTTCCCGCTTGTACCAAAACTGGATTTAAAATACTTAAAATAATTAGAAATTCAAAAATAAAATATTTTTCATTAAAAAAATAATTATAATTATAAAAAAAGTATATAGTTGGGAAAAATTATAGAAATATTTTTAAAAATATTTTCCAAAATATATAAATAATCATAATTCAAAATCTTTTATTAAAAAAATAATTTATAAAAGTAGTATATAAACTAAAAAATTAAATATGCAAAATATCTAATATTAAATATGCGAAAATCAAAAAATCAACAGAACAAACACGACCCAAAGAACCCATAAAACAAGAACGAGAAGAACAACGAAACTCCAAAAGAAGAGGAGAAAAAAAGACACCAGAAACTTATAAACTAAATATGCGGTGGTTCCTCCCCCATCCTCACCAAGCGATGGAGAGGGATGGGAGAGATGGACTTGTTACTTGAATCTGGATCTCATAGGTAAAGAAATTTCTGAAATGCCCGGTTGGTTGTTTTTTGGGGAGAGTGGCGGCGCTTGGCTTGACTAGTTAAACTTAAAATTCAACTATTTTTCGATTATGTTTTTAGATTTCTTGAATATAGTGTTATTTTTTATAATTAATTTTTGCGAGTATTTGCACATTTAATTTTAGATTTTTTGCATATTTAATTTTTTAGTTCATATACTATTAAAATTATTTTTTAGAAAAAATATTTTATTTTTGAATTTATGATTATTTAAATATTTTGGAATTTTTTTTACAAATATTTATATAATTTTCCCAACTATATACTATTCTTTATAATTAATTTTTTTAATAAAACATATTTTATTTTTTGAATTTCTCATTATTTTAAGTATTTTAAATCTAGTTTTGGGTACCAACGGGAAAAAGTCGAAACCTCGAGGGTACCAGAGGGAATCGAAAAAACTTTGGGTACCAACGGAAGAACTCGAAACCTCGAGGTAGCAGTGGAAATTTCCCTAACTTTAATTACAAAACGAATTATAACACAAAAATATTCCTCACATTAAAAAATTATTTATTATTAGGAAATTAATTAACTATATGTGAGGATTTTATCTATCACATTAATGTTTAGCTTTTGTGAGGAAATATATTACTATTATGTGATAAAAAAACAATTTTCTCACATATTATATATTCACTTATGAGGAAAAAAATTTCATCACATTATATAATAGTTATTGTGAGAAAATATTATTTCCTCATATAATCTAATTTTATGTGAGGATTTTTAATGTTATCACAAAAACATGGTCACATAAAATAACATTTTTTGTAGTGAATACACATATATCAAACATGTTAAAATACAATGTCAACAAAATCCGTGTATAGCCATACACAAATAACTTATACCAGAGCCGTTTTTTCGTTTCAGGTGGCCCTGGCCCAAGTGAAAGGCAATAAAGTAAAAAGGAAAAGCATGTGGCTCTATTTGATGGTTTAGAAAGTCGACTTGGGCCTATATGATGATATAATATTATTTAGACCCGCACTAAATTATCATTGTGGCCCTATCTGATTATAATAATATTTGTGGCCCTATTTCACGTATTAATCACTTGGGCCGAAGAAATATATATTAAACAGTGGGAAATGTGGCCCTATTTTATACAGGGCCGGATTTGTGGCCCTGTGGTGTAGGCCTGCTTGCGCAGGCCCAAATTCGACCCTGACTTATACCCGTGTAATCCAATATCAAATGACCCCTAAGTGTAAAACATTTTATGAGCAATTGGAGACGATAATAATACAAAGGTAATCGAAAATAAATAGTCGTGTCGCTTGTGAATATAATAATAGTTTTGCTGCTGAAACGCTACAAAATTTTGGATTACGTATCAGTTTTGTCATCGATATCTTCATTACCGACATGTATGGGCTATTACTTCATATACCACATAATAAAAATATTGAATATATAGACCTACGTCGGTAATGTTATCCTGACAATCTATTCTATTTAAAATAAAATTAAATAATAAAATTTAAAATAAAACACCCACTACATTTAATTACTTTTTACTTACTTATTATTATATCTTAAGTTTATAATTTACATGCATTCATAATTAAATTTCAATTATAAAATTTCTATTCAATAATTAAATTAAAGAAATTAATATTATATGTTTATATATTATTGCACTTTCATTGAATCTGCAGGTGCGTTTAGTTTGTAACTTAAGAAAAAGAGATTTAATTTATCTTAAGATAATATATCTTAACATATATTGTTTAGTTTCCATTTAAGCATTGGGATTGGATACTTTATTACGTTTTTTACATTCCAAGATAAAGATAGAATACGGATATATTAGATTAGCATATTAATTACCGTTCTATCCTTGCCTCATATAAAAATCTTTCTAAAAAAAATTTGTTCTTAGGAATATGAAAATATAAGATATGGATATCATTTTGATCGCGATGAAGTAATGAATTAGACATGTTTATTTATTTTTATCATTAAAATCACATAAAATAACCATGATTTTATAATATGGTGGAATAGTCATTTCAAAGGGTATAGTGATCATTTCATATCATTAGTAGGATTTGGATTAATTATTGGCCATCCATGAGATGAGTTATCTAACATTCGTAAGATTATTGTAGCGGGCTTTAAAATATATCGGGCTTTGCATAAATTTTATTTCGGAAAGTGAACAAGACTGTATTGGATAAATCATTCTTTATCTTGGCTTATCTAATAAACTGGCTGCGTTTAGTTGTGTGGATGAGAAAACGCCCCACAATTTTGTCTCAAGATTATTGATTTGTATATGTTGTTAACTTTGCAATTTTAACAACACTATATTTTATCATTATCTTGTTTAGTTTCCAATGCAATAAAATTTTTATCTTTGTATTATTTATAAAGTTACAAAATAACATTTATTTTATCACTACATAGTTTACCAATATAATTATTCTTATGAAGGTAGTAAATATAATATATGGATGTCAATGTGATCACCATGAAACAATGAATAAATTAGTGTTGTTTTTTTTTTATATTTATCATATAAAAAACATGAAATAATGACAATTTTATAATTTGGTGAGACAAGGCTATTTCAGTCATTTCAATATAATTATTTGGGCTGATAAAATTAACTAGGCCAAGCCCTTGAGTTTATTTATCTTGAATTTACCGGATTATTATAACGGGCGTTTATTTGTAGCGGGCCTTTAAGATAAATAAAAGTATCAAGTGAACAAGATTTAACTAGACAAATACATTATTATTTGGGCTTATCTCATGAACTAAACGGAGCCTAAATGCAGCCTGAGAGCATCTCCAATCGAACCCCAAACTCAAAATATGAAGTAAAAATACTCCAATCGTACTCAAAATCAAAATTCAAAATACGATTTTATATTTCTCTCTCATCAAATGGACTGAAATATGTGTTTGCCTCGAGCAGATGCGTTTCAAATTTGCATTCAAGCCCTTTTAATTCTTTAATTATTAAAGACATCTATGTCACAAATAAAATAAATAAATAAATAAATAAATTATAAAGAAGCGTGGGTCGGTTGAAGTGAGGAAGAAAGAAAACATGGACTCCTTTTTCAATTTGTTGCTGGCGAGAATAGTAAAATTAATTATTCTTTTTATTATTGTGTTGTCTAAATTTCATTGGTTTGGCGTTTCTATTTCTAATTAGACTTCATTTGTTGTGTTTGATTAAATTAGTATGTTAATGAATGCAGGAATCAAATGGTTTCTAATAAAAATATATATATAAAAAAGGACTCTATTATTAATAAATATTTAATTTCTATGTTTTTTTTCTATGAAAACATATGGAGTTTATATTAATTTTGTGAAATTATTATTTTTTAATAGAATCTAAAATAATAGTATGATCTAAGTTGTAAAGTACATGGATAATATTAAAAAATCTGGTAGAAAGAATATTACAATATGGTCCTTTGAGTTTGAGAATTGGTTTGCCGGTTGGAGAAGAATTACTGCATTATAGGTTTGAGAATGAGTTTGAGTTTGAGAATCGTTTTTCGGTTGGAGATGGCGCGAGTACTAGTTAATTTTATAGTTCATTGGAACACACACAAAAAAAACGGCAATATTTATATACGCGACAAAAAATTTTAGTAATTCAATTCTCGTGTTTTAACGTCTGCGTAGTTTCGTCTAATAATATATGGAGACTATAGTTTATCGATCGACCTACATATTGATATAATTATCAAGTAAAAGACAGTTTCACAAGTTTAGATTAATTAATTATTAGTTGAAGATACGTCATTTTACAATAATGTAGCAATGTCAAAATTTACCTCCGACTCATGCATGCAAGCCACAAAAAAAGTACAGATAAGAGTTTTACAATTAGAAGCTAATTAATACGGCCGCAAATATACTACAACTTTCTGGCACATTTAATTCATATTATTAATTGTCCAAAATTACAAAAATCACTCTGATATACTTTAAGGGCATCTCCCAGGTTGGATTGTTTTTCTATATATGTGAATCTAGTGCTTGCCAAAGATATATACCACCAAAAATTTGTATTTTACCTCTTTATAGCAAAACCAAAATAAATGAAAATTGCAGACTCATTTATCATCTCCTCTATCCTCTTCTTCGTCTTCTTCGCATCATTTCTCTTACTGAAATCAACGAAGAAAAACAAGAAACAAAAGCTACCACCAAGCCCAAGAAAGCTACCCATCATCGGCAACCTCCACCAAATAGGCAAACTTCCTCACAAAACCCTAAAAGCTTTGGCCAGAAAACATGGCGCCGCCGGCGCCGGCGACCTCATGTTCTTACAGCTCGGCTCCGTCCCGGCGCTGGTCGTCTCCTCCGCCGACGCAGCTCGAGAAATATTCAGACACCACGACCTGACATTCTCCGGCCGACCCACCTCGCCGTCTCTGGCAAAACTGACGTACGGCAACCAAACCCCCTCGGCGGCGCCGTACGGCGACTATTGGAGAGAGGTAAGAAAGATCCTCGTCGTAGAGCTTATGACTGCAAAGAGGGTTCAGTCCTTCGCAAAAGCTCGAGCTCAAAAGGTGGGACTGATGATCGATGCTATTGCATGCAGTTCTGAGAGTAATAAGCAAATAAATCTCAGTTCATTAGCTTTCTCCTTGTCTAACAACCTCGTTTGCCACGTGGCGCTGGGATTGAAAGCTGGGGTTGATGAAGAGAAAACCAGGAAATTTCAAGAACTGCTTCACGTTATACAGAGTTTTATCGGCGAAGCTAGTATAGGTGATTATTTTCCATGGCTGGCTTGGGTTGGAAAGATTAATGGTAGGGATCGAAAGTTGGAGAAGAGCTTTTCGGACATGGATGAGTTCTTCGATGCTGTAATAAAAGAACACGTGGATCGTCGTCGTAATAATAATGGATATAAGTCGTCTGAAGAAGAAGATGATGATGATGAACATGAAGACATCGTTGATGTGTTGCTGAGAATATCGGAAGATCCTAAGCAGAGGATAGCTCTCACGGCTGAGCAAATGAAGGGTGTTCTTGCGGTATGTAGTATATTTAATTCTACTCCTAGAACTTTCGCAAATTCACCTTTAATTCTCTTAGTTATCCCTATTCAAATTAGTCCTATAAATGAAATTTGTTTTACATTAACTTACTCATGTTCAAAACAAGTTCAATATTTTTACACCGTCTATCATAACATATACATATATAATATATATAGATGAATTTTATGGTACTCACATTAGAGCCGGTCCTTTATCTGAGCAATTCTCATGTGGCACCTTTAATTTCTCGATCATTTTTTACCAACAAGAAAAATACAACTTCTTTAATAAGAGCATGTATAAATTCGACTATTTATTATAAATCATCAAAAAAAATTACAAAATGACTACTTATTCATAATTTTACAGGACGTTTTCGTGGCCGGCACAGACACCTCGGCTGCAACAATCGTCTGGACAATGTCGGAACTCATGCGAAACCCCAAAATCAGACAGAAAGCTCAACACGAGCTCAGACAGCTAACAACTCCTCCTTTCCGAGGAACAATGATCGAAGAGAAAGACCTCTCCAAGCTCACATACCTCAAGAAAGTCATCAAAGAATCGTTCAGACTGCACCCGCCTGCCCCGTTATTGGTCCCCCGAGAAACCACCGAAAAATGCACGCTAACCCTAAACGACGGGCAAACTTACGAAGTACCAGAGAAGACCAGAGTCATCTTCAACGCCTCGGCGATACAAACCGACGAGAGGCGCTACGAATTTCCCGAGGAGTTTCGTCCCGAGAGGTTCGAAGACGACGATGGGATCGATTACAGAGGGCAGAGCTTCGAGCTTCTGCCCTTTGGGTCGGGGAGGAGGATATGCCCCGGGATTAACTTTGCAGTTCCGCTCATAGAGTTGGCGTTGGCGAACCTTTTGTACAGCTTCGACTGGGAATTTGATACGAAGGGCGGCGAAGAGAGTCTCGACATGGAGGAGGCAATGGGGATTACTATGCACAAGAAAAAGCCTCTCATTTTGATGGCTTTCAAAGTATATTGAACTATTACTATTAGGAAGGGAAGGTTATATTAGTCAATGTATTTTGTCTTCACCCCAACTTATATTAATGAGTTGATTAGTTTTACATTTAAAGTATATATTCTCTTATATAAAGAGAATATGGTTGATTAAAACTGTCAAATGGGTCTGTTAATTTGATAAATGATTGCTTACAGTTTTACGCTTAATTGCTTCATTACAGTTTTATCATTTATTGCCAAGTTATCCTTATATTAAAAATTTATTTACTTGAAAAATATATAATGTTTAAACTATGAAATAAATGAGATATATTGGACTAGTGGTCATTAATCACTTTGAACGAAGTTACCATTAATGTTGAACTAGTACGTTTTCACACAATTTCAAGTTACTCTTAATTTTGAGATTTATTATTTTTAATGTCTAATGCATGAATATAATTTTTAACTATATAAAAGAAAAATAATGTATAAGTATGTAAATAGAATAATAAAAAAATGTGAAGTGATATGATAATTATTAAAGTAATTAAATGAAAAATAAAGGGACTAAAGGCAAATAACGTGGCAGTTTATAGCCATTAGCCACACCTCAAGACATCCTTCATAGAAAAAGTGACATCTATAGAAAAATATCCAATTGAATAAAAAATCTACAAATCAGTACCTATGTCAGAAATTTTACAGATAAGTACCCGTTTTACTGTTTGTACCAATTTTCTCAGTCTTGTCGTACATTTTTATGTGTGTATTGCGTACCACGTCACGCGTTTATACGGTACCCTATACGGTTTCAATATGGTACCTTAGTTGTTATATTACGTACCATTTTCTCAACGTATTACGTACAAAAATATGTTGCTATAGGGTACCTAAATGTGTTATATTGTGTATCTGCAGCTGATCGGGTAGCTGTGTACAAAAAAATTATTTTATTAGGTACCTACATATAAAAAACTGATATGGTACTAATTACAAGTTTTTTATGCAACTGAATATTTATATGTTGAAAAAATAGATGTTTTGCAAAAGCTAAAGTTTAGCCCAATTTATAAATTTTGTTGTCATTTTTAATCGATGACACGTGTGAAGTTGTTCTACATTTTCTGCTAATTATCCAAGGAAAATTTGGCGCGTTGAACACCGACTATGGAAATTGCGCTCAGCTAAATTCGAAGTAGCCCTAAAAACATCCACCTTTTACTTTTAGAACACAACTTTTACAATTTACAACAAAATCAATGGAAGCAGGCCGCGAATCGGAATCTCTCCTGGACCAAATCAAGCCGCCGCGCCTCGAAGACGCCGGCCTAGAGGACTGCGCGCTGTCGCCGGAGTCAATCAGAGAAGCCTTCTTCAAAGCGGCGTCCGCCGTCGGCTCGCTCGTGCCGCGATTCGCCGACGATCCGAAGGAAACGGAGGAACCACCCTCGGACGTTCTCGTGGGGATCGCCGAAGGCGTATCGGCTCCGTCGGAGGGCTGCGGCAACACCAAGGGCGTCCCTGAGGCGCCGGAGACGGAAGACGTTGCGGTAATTGGCGGCGGCGGAGAGGAGAGGTCCGACGAGGTGATTGGCGCGGGGAATCTGCCTGGGATTGGAGAGCAGCCGTGCGTGGACGGATTGGCTGGATTGGAATTTGGAGAAAAGGGAAAGGGTAATTTTGGGAATTCTGGAAAGGAAGAAGAAGGTGATGATGAGAAGAAGCCCATCTTAGCCGAGGGATATGCTTTGTAAGAGAGGAAAATTCTTGGCTTTGGTGTTATATGAATAAATATGGCTTTGTTTATTTCATGTGTTTGTTTCATAGTGTTGTCTCAGATTTTGGGTTCTTCTGCTATGTTTTTTGGACGGTAACATGATTCGAACAATTCTATGATATATGTTTTAGCACATTGCTCGAATCTTAGACAAATATATTGATGTTGTAGATATAATACTCTGGTTCAAAATCGTATTTTGTGTCCTTCCTAAGCTTGTCTATGGGGCAGGGATTAAAATCAATTTTTCTTAAGGACATGAATATCTTCGTTCAACCAGCAATAGGCTTATGCAACATATTCTGGTGACGAGATTAGATTTTTAGGGGCTAAGTAAATATGTTTCATATTTACCCAACAAAATAGTCATGATAACACCTCCTAAGAGACTACTCAAGACTTTGTGGGAGGATAGATTCGATCTCACGACCTAACTCACAAATCTTTACGGTCTCCACAATGAGCACTAGACTAAGGGCTCCTTGGCATAGATAAAATCAATTGGGATGATGAATCTTCATCTTTCTCTGTCATGGGTCGGGGAATTGGAATTTTTCTTCGTCTTTACGGTTGAAGAATAACGAGGTTTAAATTTGATTCAAACTGAACTAAATCGGAAGTGGAAATTATGATGGTTTCTATGGGATATCATTTGGGGCCTCAATGTCAAAGTTCAATAGCATTTGGGCTTATCACTCGACACGTTGGGCCCAAATGCATTTTCTAATCTAAAGTTGTCATTTGATTCTCAACAACTTTATCCACAAACAGCACCAGCCAATCTTCATCTATCAAAAACTCGTTCATCCCCCTTCTCCAAATCCAAGAACATTGACAAAGATCGGTGAAAATGCTGCTCACCACTCCATTCCTCGGCGGCGCGCCGAACCTCCGCCTAACCCGACCTACCACCGATGCCTGCACGGCGCCACCGCCACCGCCCACGACCCTCCCCGTCATCAAAGCGATGCGTTCGCTGCAGGGCAAAGTCGTCTGCTCGACCAACGAAAAGACCGTCGCCGTCGAGGTCACGCGCCTGGCGCCGCACCCAAAGTACAAGCGGCGCGTGAGGAAGAAGAAGACGTACCAAGCGCACGACGAGCTCAATCAGTTCGAGGTGGGAGACATCGTCCAGCTCGAGAAGTGCAGGCCCATCAGCAAGTCCAAGACGTTTCGGGCCGTGCCGGCGCCGGAAAGGCCCGGCCCGAAGAGTAAGGACGAGGCGGCCACCCAAGAGAAGGAGCTTGGGATTCCCTTGGAGTCGCAGAGCGTTTGAGGGTGTTTTTCTTGCTGCTTTAGTTTGGTTGTTGATGTTAAAAATTGAACCTTTTCTTTAAATTGCTATTGCAAGTGGGGTTATCGTGCGATCAATGTGGGATTCTTGCCGCTTTGTTCGATCTGGGCAATAAACTAACAGATAAATAGAACTATGCAGTGTGAAAACATCTGCCCTGATGAACATGAACAATAGAGAGCATACATATGCTAATCAAAGGTTCATTCATAGGTCTCCTCAGTTCATTAGTCTTTACAGTGCCATAGTTTGTTGATATCCTCCTCGGAGAGCTGCTAAACTGTGTCTGGAATCCAATGGTAAGCAAAAATCCTCCTTCCATGTTCCAATCTGTTCTTCTGGCGATTGTATGATTCTAATTTTTATGTTTAGTACGAGTTTGCTCATCAACCACATTCAAGCTCGTTATTAGTTGCAATGGCTGATGTATATTCGTTTATTACATTGAATTTACCTTAGCTGCTGTTGAATAAGCCTCAGTAGTATACTAGCGGATAAGTTACGAGGGAATCTTTGCTCGTCGACAAGAAATTATACCACGAGGGAAAGATCCAAAAACCGAAGGGCTAAAATAGAAATATATATATTTACAGTTTCAAGGTTGACTTTCCACGATCCCATCTTTCATCAAAACATCATCACTGACATATAACTTGCAAAGCATAACCAAAGAAGATCCACTAATCTCATATCTCCCATTCACTCAAGGAATCATCTGATCTGACACTCTCCAGCTTTTCATCCTCGGTAGGTTTTATTTTATTTGGGGTAATCATCAAGCTTCGGACATGACCACATTCACCTTACATTTATGGCATTCAGTCATGAATCACGATCAAGAATTTGTTCCTTTTTTCTCTTAGTCTAAAGCGCTTTCTCCCAATGGGATGTGAAAAGATTGCTCTTTCCTCTTTATGATGGGTACCTGTTTTTGCATGATAATGGGTTTTAGCGATTATTTTTCGATTTTCCTTGTAATAAGTTGGTTGCTCATTCACCTTCTGCGTTTTATCCATTTATCAGAGCTTGCGTGGGTTAAGAGCAATGTGTCATGTTTGTTCGGATTTATTTTTCTTTCTTTTTTTTTTCTGGGGCTAATAAGATAAGCGTTGGCAAATCTGATGCTAATACTACTTATCTATGTCGATTGGCTATGGAGATTCACATTTTCCCCCAACTTTTTGCTGAAAAAAAGGCTTCATTTGCTAATCTTTGGGGATCAATTGGTTTCGAATGCAATGCTCTGCAGAAATCATGCCCGAGAATGGCGTCGTTTGGGTAGAAGACGAATCGACGATCCATGGAGGAGATGAGGTACATCATTTTATGCCCAAGAACACATTTCAGTATCTGAATTTCTTTATACATCATTTGAGTTTCTTCTTCTTTGATTTTCATGGTTTTTTCAGGTTAAAGTCAGTCATGGGATGCCTCCATCTCTGACTTGGAACCGAAAACTAGACACAGTGGATAACCCCCTTTCCGAATTTGGTTTAAGAATGAAAGAGATAATCACTATGGTACTGCTCTTAACTGCATATTCACACACCATTTGGCCCTTTTGTGTTAGTATAAACTTTGATTTGATGACCTTTTACTCTGATATGTTTCATGTAAAAACTGTCTCTATTCCAATTTCTCGCAGGCTCCGATAGGCCTAAGGCTGTGGCGCGAACTTCGTGTAAAAGACAAAAGCGTAAGTTTCTCCCTTGTTTTCGATGCCTAACGTGAAGAGTTTGAACTCTCATTAGCTATTTGTTCTTTCAGGAGATGTTTGTTGATCCTTTTACGAAGCGTTACACATCGTCTTGCCATGGCGTTCCTCTAGGCGGAATTGGGTATATCCTATCTTTCTGTTTCGAAGTAGTTTCTCTGAATCGTAGTGCAATTTAATGAGTTTGTGAAGATACTGAGAAGTTCATAAGGAACATTAACAACCTTTATCTTTCGGGTTTATTGACGAATACCTATCCTTTTCAGACATGATATGTTCGAAGAGTTCGTAACGTATTTCTTACAGTGCAGGGAGCATTGGAAGAAGTTGCAAAGGTGAATTTATGCGTTGGCAGCTGTTTCCTAGGGTCTGTGAGGAGAAACCCGTCTTGGAAAACCAGTTTTCTGTAAGTTTTTGATCATCCATCCATTTCTGATATCGGTCTGCAAATTCAATTACATGGGGGAGTTGTCTCAATTACCTTCGTTCTTCAGATATTTGTCTCACGATCAAACGGCGAGAAGTTTGCGAGCGTTTTGTGCCCAAAGAACCCAAGAATTCCAAGGCAGGTGCAATTAATGATCTCTGTTTTCTGAGATTCCTATTTTCTACCCTCGAGAGTCAAGAGGGTAGGTTTACAATGATCGAAAAACTCATCCCAGCTGGTGAAATATCGATGAATCACGGAAAAGCAAACAGAGAAGAAAGCAAATTTCCATGTTTAAGCTTTTAATTTCTTTCCCTAATTCACCCATTCCATCTGTAATTTGATTGGAATATCTCCAACATGTGAAACACAGCGATAGCTCTGCATCTGGGATAGGATCTTGGGAGTGGAATCTGAGAGGAAAAACCTCAACTTACCATGGGCTTTTTCCAAGGGCATGGACTGTATATGATGGTACTAATACCACCTTCGATCTTCTAACGACTCTATTGAGCTCGATGGTTCAGTTCAAAGCTGTGATCATCTCACAAGACATAACTAGGTTGCTCTGTTTGGCTTAGGTGAGCCCGACCCAGAATTAAAGGTCGTATGTCGACAGATTTCTCCCTTCATTCCCCACAACTACAAGGAGAGCAGTTTCCCAGTGGCCGTCTTTACTTACACGGTAGGTACAAGATTTTCGACTTGGAGATTTCTAAAACCTGAGAATTGGTGGATTCAACCTTAATTTACGACGTCTCCTCTTGTCTGTATTCAGCTGTATAATTTGGGAAAGACGGAGGCTGATGTCACCTTGCTCTTTACCTGGGCGGTAACTACATTTCTGATTATAAATCAAATGGCTCTACTCTACTTCATCATCGGCTCTGGCAAGAATTTGATTAGATTCTTACAAGAATTTCTTTTGGCTAACTTTCTGCTCCTCTGTAGAACTCCGTTGGTGGCAATTCAGGACTCTCTGGTCATCATTTCAATTCGAAATTCAGGTACATATATATGCCTATACAATATGTCAGATTGCTTTTGCATGATATTGAGCTTAGTTACTCTCTATATATTGTACGAAAGTGTGATATGATCTACTACTCCATTTCAGGACAGAGGATAACATCGGTGGAGTTCTCTTGCACCACAGGTAAAGAGAACTATTCATAGTCATGTAACTCATGCAAAAAAATATTCAAATTCTGAGAATTCAAGTCACACAATGCAGTCTATCAATTTCCTCCATAACTCGAGACAAAAAATATCGATAAATATAACTACAGAAAATAATGCAGCGTATCTTTTTTTTCTTAAGGACGGCAAAAGGGAATCCCTCGGTCACATTTGCTGTCGCCGCAGAAGAGAAGGACGGGGTCCACGTCTCAGTGTGCCCCTCCTTTATCGTATCTGGCGATTCTCAGGGCTTAACAGCAAGAGATATGTGGCATGAAATCAAGGAGGTAAGTAAGGCATTATAAAAGTGCCTCCTAAGTAGCCTCACCATTTGAATTTTTGCCTAAGAAACACAATATCTCTTACCACAAGGTAATTTTTTTTTCCCTTATTAGCGAGGATCGTTTGACCACCTCAGTTCCGACGAAAAGTCAACCCCTTCTGAGCCCGGATCAGTTATCGGGGCGGCGGTTGCAGCTTCCTTGACCGTCCCAGCTGGGTCGGTTCGAACCGCTACGTTCTCGCTGGCTTGGGCTTGCCCTGAAATAAACTTCCACGGTGGGAGAACATATCAAAGGTGAAAAATCAGCTTATTACTTAGCATTCGCCAGCTTACTCGTTCTGCTTTTAGTTGCTGGCTGAGGCATTCGAGTTTGTTTATGATCAGGCGTTACACAAAGTTCTACAGCGGCCAAAGCAACATGGCGTTGAAAATTGCACGCGATGCTATAATCGGTAACCTCGATTATTGCTTATGTTCTATTTGTATAGCAATGAACATTCTAAGCGTATACGTTCGTAAAAGAAAACTCCGTCGTCGACTCGTTTTCCCATCTTACTTCTATGTATAAAACAACACAAGAGCACAAGAAATGGGAGTCCGAAATCGAAGCATGGCAAAGACCTATCCTCGAAGACAAGAGGCTCCCTGAATGGTATGGAGGTGTTCTAGTCTTATGTTCTCCAAACTTTTGTCAGACTAATGCAATGGAGTGAGTTCCTTCAATAAAAAAAAAAAAGAGAACATTTTCGAGCAGGTACCCACCCACTCTGTTCAACGAGCTTTACTATCTCAACTCTGGGGGAACTATTTGGACTGGTCAGTCACTCATTCTACGAAAATCTCGCATTTAAAAATCTATCGAATTTCACCTAATCCAAGTCTCTTTACTTACCCTTTTCTCAGACGGATCTCCGCCAGTCCACAGTTTACTCACCACCAAAAGACGCTTCTCCCTCGACAGACTGAACTCAGATTTCAACACAAAACCCGAAAACAACCACAACAACTACACATCGTTGGACATACTCGAGAGAATGACCTCATTCCTCCAAGAAATCCACGCCCCGGCAACAACCGCCGCGGCCCTGGGCACAAACCTCCTCCGACAAGGAGACGAAAACTTCGGGCAATTCCTCTACCTCGAGGGGACCGAATACCACATGTGCAACACCTACGACGTTCACTTCTACGCCTCCTTCGCCCTCGCCATTCTCTTCCCCGAGATCGAACTGAGCGTACAGCGCGACTTTGCCGCCGCCGTAATGACCCACGACCCCACGAGGCATGCGCTTTTAACCGACGGGGCCCGCGTCCAGAGAAAGGCCCTCGGCGCCGTCCCCCATGATATAGGGATGAGAGATCCGTGGTTCGAAACAAACTTCTACAACCTCCACGACACGAATAGGTGGAAGGATTTGAATCCAAAGTTCGTCCTCCAAGTCTACAGAGACGTGGTCGTCACGGGCGACGAGGGCTTCGCTAAAGCTGTCTGGCCTTCGGTCTACGTTGCCATGGCTTACATGGAGCAGTTCGATAGGGACGGTGATGGGATGGTGGAGAACGAAGGGTTCCCTGACCAGACTTACGACACTTGGGCTGTGTCGGGGGTGAGTGCCTACTGTGGTGGGCTTTGGGTTGCGGCCTTGCAAGCTGCTTCTGCGCTGGCTAGGGTCGTTGGGGATAAGGGCTCGGAGGGTTACTTTTGGTTCAGGTTCTTGAAGGCGAAGGGAGTTTATGAGAAGCTTTGGAACGGGTCTTACTTTGACTATGATGATAGTGGGAGCAGCAGCAGCTCTTCTATTCAGGCTGATCAGTTGGCTGGACAGTGGTATGACTTAGCTTTTCCTTAACCTCTCTCTCTCTCTCTCTCTCTCTCTCTCTCTCTCTCTCTCTGACTCTATGGATCCTTTAGGTATGCTCGAGCTTGTGGGCTTTCGCCCATAGTTGACGAAGAAAAGGCAAGAAAGGCGCTCGAGACGGTCTACAATTTCAATGTGTTGAAGGTGAAGGGCGGGAAGATAGGTGCGGCGAATGGGATGCTGCCAAGTGGAAAACCCGACTTGTGTACGATGCAGTCGAGAGAGATATGGAGTGGTGTGACTTACGCTGTTGCGGCTGAGATGATCCATGAAGGCATGGTGGAGAAAGCATTTAAGACTGCGGCTGGCGTGTATGAAGTAGCTTGGTCTGAAAATGGCCGAGGGTAAAGTTTTGCTCCTATTTTCTCCAGTCGATTGTCGTTTCTGCGATTAATCTTCTGGCCTTTCTCCTCCGTAGGTATGCTTTTCAGACGCCTGAAGCTTGGGATTTTGAAGGGAGGTACAGATCGATCACTTACATGCGCCCTTTGGCTATATGGGCGATGCAATGGGCTCTAACGCAAAAGAAGGATAAGATTCCTTCGCAGGAGATGGAGCCTGAGGTTTGCAGAGAGGCTGTAGCAAGAGAACATGCTGGTTTTTCAAAGGTTGCTAATTTCCTAAAGCTCCATGATGAACCCCAAGCGAGGAGCCTTTTCCAGGTTATTTTCGATTATACCTGTAGAAGGATAGGATGCTGAACTGAAAGATGAGACACAAAAGTGTGGTTTGGCGTACGTACTCTTCGTTTGTATTTAGAAGGGATTTGGGGGAATCAACTGTACAAGTTCTGCGTGTCTTTATGAAACATGATCATCAACAGATCATGGTGATAATATCATTAAACTGAGCTATTATTGGTTCAGGTTTCTTATTGGTATGATTTGGACATCATCATGGAACCTGAATAGCCCTGCTGCTAGATAGAGATGGTGAAAAAGTACGATAACACAATACCCATGGCATACTCCTTAGGGGAAAAAAGCTTCTCTAAAGTCATTAAAAAGCACATTGAAGAGTTTTGCTTTAAGCTATGTCACCTGACTCTTCCAATATTTCCAATAAACGAATTCCTAACACTGTTGGATTTTGAAGAGAGGGCAAAACAGAATAGAAACGTGAAGAACAGAACAACGCGTTTAATCTATCTATATTTTTCTCAGACAGGACAAATGAGCTTTAGGAATGCATACCTTTGTAAAAGCCATCAACTGCATCAAGCTTGGGCAAAGTTCTTGTCATTGTCGTTTCCTTTCCTGTATTCCCTCAATCTCTCTTTCAACTTTTTGCTCTCTTCGAAATTTGCCTTTCTCTTCACAGCTTTCTGCAGAGGAAGCAGCCTCAGCGTATATATTATATATGATCAGCATTCAGCAAAGACCAACATAATAAGATAAGGAGATGCATAGTTTGAACAGGCTCAAGCATACCTCTTGACGAAAACACCTATCGAGTTTAATCTTCAAATCCGTGCATTCTCCAAAAAATTTCCCAATCGGATGTTCGATATGACACTTTTGGAATTCTTCAATTATCTGCGAAATGTGTAGTAGCGTGTTGGGTTCCAATATATTTCATGAGAAACTAAGCTACTTTTGCCATATTATGCCTGATAAAATATAAACACAATGTTTGTTTCGCACTCGGAATACTTGCACTGACTTATAACAGTGGGAAAACATTATGCCTCAACATACTTACTTCAGCACACATTGGATGCCTGTGAATTGTCAGAGGAGGATGCATGTTTCTCCTTGCTTACTGTTACCCGATCAAGAAAACCTAACAAAACTGCAGAAGTGAACTGTAAATCTTTGATTAAATATGAACTTTGTGTCCTATTATAGCTGATAACTTGAACTGACTGACTGCTTCTTGTTTCCAAACAATGTCTCAATTCCCTCTCTACTCAGCTACAAAGATGACATGATGATACATCTCAACCCATGAATTTTTCTGGGAAATTTTGATAAATAGGAACATTTTTGGGTCATTTTAAAAAAATAGGAATGAGACTTGGTCAATTAAAAAAAGAGGAACTTCTTTAATTAATTAACTAAACCTAATTAATACCAAAGTAAATATATATATATATATATCCTATATCTATAATACCAACGACGACGGACCAACGGCAATTAACGCGACCAACGAACTGATCGAGACATCCAACCGAAGCAAAAGAGAGCCGAAACAACGTCTGAACCATCGAAACACCAAGCTCCAAGAAGCATATACAGTAAGAGTAATGGTGCAAAATTCATGTATCGCATTTTACATTATCGGGCATTGCAAGTTTCGTTCATGTTAACAACATTTTACATTTCTAGCATCGGGAATTAGATTTTCGCATCATTGGGTAGTTATGGGTAGCATTTTCACGGTAGATCTGGTGCGAATTTGAAGAAACATTTCGTTTCCGGTTTATTCGAATAAATTATTCGAATTTTTTCCGCTCGAATAGATAACTCGGATAAATGATTCCCGGTAGTCTAATTCGGACACGTTACTCGAATAACTCGGAAAGGTTACTCGAATAATATTCCTCACTTTTAAATGTTATATACTTGAATTTTTCGATTTATCTTAGTTCGTAAAAGATGCATGGCTTCTCGAACTTTATTTGAAGGGTATCCAGAACTCGAATAATAGTTATCAAATGTTCCGAGCACCTCGAATCACATTTAAAGTATTCGAGTACCCTATTCGATTTTTCCCCAACTCGAAAGACTTACTCGAATCGTTTTGATTTTTCGAGTTTTAGATTTATTCGAATATTTTATTTGTAACTATTGTTTATTTATGTGATTTATTTATTTATATGCAGGTTATGCCGACCAGCATTATGATTGACTACGATGGAGATTGGATAATTGGGGAAGATAATAAATATAGTTGGGTTCCAAGGATGGGGACAAATATAAAGCCCATTGGGTTCGATGTTGATTGTTGTTTGCTGGAGGATCTGCGAAACGAAATATATGAGTCTATTAACTTAAGCGGGAGGCCGGAGTTAAAGTTTAGTTATCAACTATATATGAGAGGTATGGAAGGTTGTGCTCCATTGTATATAAAGAATGATCGAGAATTGAAGGGTTATATTTACTTAGGGGGTCCAATGGATAGACCAATTCTCCGTGTGGAAATTGGACTCCCTGCGACCCTTGCCCGTCAAGCTCTTGCGGATGATGAAGTTGGTCCTGTTCCAATTGAGGTTCGTAGCGGTGGAGGTGGTTACAACGATGATTATTTTGACCGTATCATCGACTTTGGTGGAGACGAAGATGTGAATTATGGGGGTGAAGGTCACAATGAGGCGAACGTGCACGTCAACTCTGACGAGAATATTGTTACACGGCAGAACATGCAGATCAATTTTGATGGCGTAAACGAAGAAGATGCAGACAGGGATGATGAGGAGGAGGAGGAGGAAAATGTAATTATTCCTAGTGATCGTTATTCTTTTACCGACGGTTCTACCATCAAAGTCGGTGATGAATTTGAGGATAAAAGGGCTGTCAAGAAGAGGATCCAAAGACTTGCTATAGATGCATGCTTCGAGGTCAAGATTATAAAATCTTCTCGATCGTACTACGGCGTGAGATGCAAAGAGGTGGGATGTACTTGGAGAATATGGACGGCAAGGAATAAGGATACAGCCGTATTCTCGGTTCGAACATATTGTAACACACATACGTGCGACCTTGCAAATCGGAACGCAAGACTCACTCAAGCATCATCAACCTCCGTGAGTGATATGCTTCTTGAATCTTTTCAGGGTTCTACAAGTACACCGGCCCCTAAACTAATTCAAACAATGATGAGAAATCGTGGGATCGAAGTTTCATACTTCAAAGCATGGAAAGGAGGCATTTTAGCACAAAATGCAATGAAAGGTGACCCCGATGAGAGTTACAAGTTGGTTCCGTCATACCTGTCGACGATGAGAAGGTTGAATCCGGGAACCATAGCGAGTCTATATCTAGACGATGAGCGGAGATTTAAACACGTATTCCTATCCCTCGGTGCTTGTATTGCGGGATACCGTCATATGAGGAAGGTTGTTTGCATCGACGGTACTTGGTTGAAAGGAAAGTATAACGGTACGTTACTCATTGCATCAGCAGAGGATGGCGACAAACATCAGTTTCCTTTAGCTTGGGGTATAATTGACGATGTGGAGTCGATAGACGCTTGGACGTGGTTTCTGAACGAGCTCTTGGCGGTCGTACCCAATGAGGCTGAACTTGTTATCGTATCCGATAGAGCTCCTTCAATCAAAGCCGCCGTTGCAAATGTCTACAGTCATGCACACCACGGTCATTGTATTTGGCATCTATCGCAAAATATGAAAGGCCGGTGTAAGAAGCAGGGTGCGACTGAGACATTCATACGGATTGCTAAGTTATACAAGCAAAGCGACTTTGATTCGCAATATAGGGATTTTGAGAAAATGTTTCCTGCGGCCCATGCATATTTGGAAGCAAATGCTACTAAGGAACGATGGAGTCGAGCTTATTCTCCGACAACTCGCTATAACATCATGACTACGAACGGAGTGGAATCGATCAATGCAAGACTCCGTGAAGAAAGAAAGTTCCCGATCATTGCGCTTCTGGAATCAATACAGAGGATGACGACTGATTGGTTTGCTAGATACAGACAGCAGTCTATTCAGGCAACCACACAGTTTACCCCGACGGTGGAGATAATAATCCGTGAAAGGTATACGCTAAGTCAAGGGTATGAAGTTAGCGAAATTGCTCCGCAAGAGTATGATGTCCGATCTTCAGGGAGTCGTGCCGTCGTTAACTTGCAGTCGAAGACATGTACGTGCCGCCAATTCGACATCGATAGGATTCCTTGTTCGCATGCAATCGCAGCGAGTCTACGATCGAACACGTCTTTCTACCCGTTGTGTTCGGCTTATTATTCTGTCCTAACGTGGCAGTTTGCTTATCATGGACGAGTTTCGCCGGTTCCGGATCAAGCCGAATGGGATACCGTGGATCAATTGGTGCTGCCACCTCGGTTCGTAGCAAGGCGTGGTCGGAGAAAAGAAAGAAGGTTTCCATCCGTCGGTGAGTTTGGTGGTAGACGCTAATTATATTTTGATGTATGACGTTTTAGTATGTTGTTATGGATACTCTGAGATTGTGTCGTTGGGAAATATTCATATTTGGCTAAATAATTGCAAAATTTTTCACTGTTTTTCGAGTAAAGTTTGAACTCGAATAAAGTCGAATACGAAACTCGGATAAGTAAAGTTGAATAACGGAAGCTAAGTTGCAAATATTCGAGTTTCCATAAACCTCGAATAAACTCGAATAGGGAACTCGTATAGAAACTTATTTTCGATTGGAGGAATTAATCGGATAAGTAGATTATATTCTAAGTTCAACTAGAACTTATTCGAGCTGACAACTTTATTCGAAAACATTACCCGATTTAAGTACAATTATTCGAACTCATTCGAATAATTTTTTTTGTATATACGAATTTTAATTATCTCAAAACGTAGATGTAGAAATATCAATATTTTGATGTTTTAGGGCATTGATGATGTTAATAAGTCGCTTGATGAAGATAAACAATTTTTGACAAAAATCTTCCCTGACATATAATGGAATACGTTGGTACATTATACTTTAATATAGAATTGTTATCAATGTGTTCTTCATATAAACATTTGGTAAAGATGATTTTTTTTTAATTTTAATATTATTTACTATCATGAATCTGCAAAAACTATATTACTTAAGAAACACATTTAGCTTTTTCACGATTACAATAATACGAAAATTTTCGTTGTTCTAATTTATTCGAGTTAAGTGTTCGCTCGAATATAAACGAATAAGTTATTCGTGTAAGGAACAATTATTCGAGTGTTAGATTTACTCGAGTAACAGAGAGTTTTGAAACTTAGATGATTTCGTTGTTTCAAATTATTCGAATTAAGATTTCGCTCGAATAAAATCGGATAGGTTATTCGAATAAGGAACAGTTATTCGAGAGTTAGATTTACTCGAATAACAGAGAGTTTTGAAACTTAGATGTTTTCGTTGTTTCAACTTATTCGAGTTAAGAGTTCGCTCGAACAAAATAGAATAGGTTATTCGTATAAGGGAATATAATTCGAGTGTTAGATTTACTCGAATAACAGAAAGTTTTGAAAAAAAATAACTTACATGTGAAACTGAACTAACCAGAAACCAACCTGAACAACCCAAATATCTATCTAAAACAATTCAACAATTCCAAAACATTCCAAAAACTGTTCAAACAGTCCAGTTGTTAAGCCAAATACATACAACCAAAAAGAATCTAAATAAGAGAATATTTGCGTCGTTCAGTTTGGAGAGATCATCTCTCTTACCGAACATCATCGACATAGCCGCCCGGAGCATGTATACACCACACTCCCCGCTGTCCGAAAAAATAGAACAATTTCAAAATCTAGACAATGAACTTTGCAAAGAAAAAAAGTAAGACAAATGAGACTTACCTGATCTTCCCCTGAGGGAACTTGCCGCACCGCGCATATGTAAAGTTGACAAGATTGTCATTTACACCGACGTGCTGAAGCATGTGAGGTATCAACTCGCAGAGGGGTTCGACGTATGGCTTTATAAACCTCATGTCCTTGTCAGCTTTCGTGTCGCAGTCCAAAATCTGAACGGTTCTCTCCTTGAACCGTGCGACTAGAAGCACCCAATGAGCATTGTACCCCAACGGTATGACGGCAGCCTCCGCTTCGCTCCAGTGGAGTGACGGCTTGTGCGGGTGATTGTACATTCCCGTAGCATGTAGTTCGAACGACGACATATCCCACGGGCGAGGTTTGGTGGATTCATACAGTACCAATTGTGGAAAATTGGTACTCATGAAGGCCACTTTCTCCACGGGAAGCCCAAAGCGGTCTTGCATCGCTATAAAACCGTGGAATACCTCGTTGACGTGCTGCAATAATAGCATAATATGTTATCAAGCGAAATAATTAATTAGTTAGAACGTATTGAGCTAAAAGAACATACCTCATCCGAGAGCCAAACTCTTTGAGTAGACAGGTCTTTGAAGAATTTCATCCCATAAGACTGTAGGATGCCTGCTCGTTCATCAGTTGGGCCCATTCTTTCCAACTCCAACCTTACCGCCGCCCAATTTTTAATCCTCGACTCAATGAAATGCTCTAAGTTGTTCAGGCGAGGTTTTGTAGCTGGAGGGGTCGAGTCCGGCAACGGCATATACGGACTCGTCAGGACCGTCGCCTTCTTCTTCTTGCGATCAGGCTGATCCCGTTTTGTAGCGAGCACGGCGGTCCGGGTTCTTAACCGTTTGTACCGTTTCGGCACGGCCCCCGTCCCCGTCGTGGTCGAAGCGGCGTCGTCCTCCATCCCCGTCCCACCGGCCCCCGTCCCCGTCGTCTCGGCCACGACCCCCGTCGTCTCGGCCACGACCCCCGTCCCCGTCGTCTCGGCCACGACCCCCGTCCCCGTCGTCTCGGCCACGACCCCCGTCGTCTCGGCCACGACCCCCGTCCCCGTCCCCGTCCCACCGGCCACGACCCCCATCTAGTACTGTCAAAACGGGCCGGCGGGGCGGGCCGGCCCGTACCCGCCAAAAGCCCGCCACTGGCGGGGCGGGGGCGGGTAAGCCCGCCTGATGGCGGGCCTAGGAAATGAAGGCCCGCCCCGCCTGCAGGCGGGTAGCGGGCCTGGCGGGCTTAGCCCGCCAGTTATTAAAAAAAAAATAAAATAAGAAAAATTTATTAAAAATAAGAAAAAGTAAAAAAAATTAATTAAAAATAGAAAAAAATAATATAAAAATTGGAAAAAATAAGAAAATGAAGGAAAATATATCTAATTAAATAAACTTTTTTAATATTAATCTATTTATTTTATTAAGTACCTATTATTATATTTGTAATATTATATAATAAATAATATATTTTTTTTAAATATTCCGGCGGGCTACCCGCGGGTAAGCCCGCCCCGCCCCGCCAAAGCCCGCACCCGCCGCGGGCTTACCCGCCCAGGCCCGCCTCCAGGCGGGCCTAAAATTTCAGAGCCCGCCCCGCCACTTTGGCGGGGCGGGGCGGGCCGGCCCGCGGGCCCAAGCCCGTTTTGACAGCTCTACCCCCATCCCCGTC
Source organism: Craterostigma plantagineum (assembly GCA_027422505.1). Taxonomy (NCBI): domain Eukaryota; kingdom Viridiplantae; phylum Streptophyta; class Magnoliopsida; order Lamiales; family Linderniaceae; genus Craterostigma; species Craterostigma plantagineum. The sequence goes on from JAPQWV010000005.1 coordinate 3,003,402, forward strand.
GTCTCGGCCACGACCCCCGTCGTCTCGGCCACGACCCCCGTCCCCGTCCCACCGGCCACGACCCCCGTCCCCGTCGTCTCGGCCACGACCCCCGTCGTCTCGGCCGCGACCCCCGTCCCCGTCCCACCGGCCACGACCCCCGTCCCCGTCGTCTCGGCCGCGACCCTCGTCCCCGTCCCACCGCCCACGACCCCCGTCTCCGTCGTCTTGTCCACCTGGTGGCCCTCGGCCCTCCCCGTCTCCGGCACATTCGTCGTGTTGGGTTCGTTCGGCGTCCTCCCGAACATTGGCGTGTCGAACCGCGGCGAAGGAGGCGTGTCCCGATCATAGGACCTCGCAATATCCCGTACCGTTGTCGGCCTCAGGGTCTCGATGACTACAAAACGGGAGTATTAAGTATTACGTAATATCAATATAATTTTGTAAAATAAACATCAAGTAGGACATACCCTCGAGCACGATCGAACGTAGCTCCCTAATCTCCGTTCTGATATCCCTAACATCAGCCTCCAGCCTGTCCATTCTTCTATCGATATGGGCGACGACTGAGCTAGAAGAAGCAGGAGGAGAAGACCGCGGAGGAGAAGACCGCGGAGGAGAAGACCGCGGGGGAGAAGACCGCGGAGGAGGAGACCGCGGAGGAGGAGATGGACCAAGCCGATGGTCACTGCAGTAGACCGCCATCCCATTTAACAGATGCTCCACTATCCTTTGGGCTACGGCGTCATCCCTGCTGCCATAAAAGCCGGCGACCGTTTGGAAGTGCCTTGAATTGACTTCAACATCGGTTGGTGTAAGCCAACACCGCACATCCTGTGTATTTGTACAAGTTAAAACATCTCAATTTAATTAGCGATGAACAACTCTAAAATTCCATATTATAAATAAACATATATACTTACATCGATCTGCCCGGCATTGAATGCACGCTCGACCGCTTCCCACGACGGAGCAGAACTCTTGCCGAAAAATCTGGTCTTCCAATGGCATATTCGGGGTATTGGGAGTCGATCACCGGTTCTCCTCACAGTGAATTCGCCCCCGACGCTCGGATAACACTCGTACGCCAGAACCTGATAAAAGAGAGTAAATATAAGTTAAAAAAAAAATACAATATGGCTTAAATAAAGCAAAATTACTTACCTGAAGCGGTTGGACGAAGCCGCTAATATCGAAGGTTGTAATGATTTTTCCCTTCGAAGTCATGTCAATGCGCTTCTCCAACAGGTCTTTGTTCAGACCATAAACGACCTCCTCGAAAGCTATCCTTCCCCAAGGATATTCGTTGAAGCGATCAAAATCCTCCACCAGAGAGAGCCACTCGCTCGTAACGACCAAGTCCTTCTTCACACGGCACTTCCCTAGTACCCCGACTGCAAAATAAAGCGCCGCCATCTTCAATTTCTCGATATTCACACCCGAACCTCCACCGGCGGCGGCATCATTACGCAACATTTCATCCATTCTTACATCCAAATCGTGAAAATATATAACGGGCTTGCCTACGAGCCATAAAACAAACGTTAGTTTTTGAAATCATTTGTAAAAAAGATTCAAAATGATAAAAAAAAGAATAGGATAATCATACCAGGCCAATGCCTCGTTGTAAACCCGTTCGATGACGGTATCACCGGATCGGCAGCGCCACAATCGAGCCCCGTAATTAGGCAATACTCGACCAACGAAAATCGTAATGGTCGCCCACGAACGACCATCCAAAACTCCTGCGACTCAGGCATATACTCCACTTGTCGGCTCATCAAAAACCACAAAATCATATTCGAGTTGTAGTGGTTACGGGCCACCTTTATGAGATTCCCGAACTGAGTCCTGTTGACCATCTCCGCCAATTCATCTTCGTTCAAAAAGGTACGAATGCGTTCTGATACTAACATGTACTTTGCGTTCACTGTAAGGATGGCATGGTAGAAATTTTCCGTCGGCAGCTTCGTCGGAAAATAGATCTGAAAATGCAAAAAAAACCACCAAAATTTTCTGTTATTCGAGTAACTATTCGAGTAAAATGACACTCGAATAAAGCATATGTTATTCTAACAGAATTTACTCGAATTAGAACTAGAATAATTTCAAATGACGAATTACACAGAAAATCCGTTCGATTACGACTTTTACCCAACGATTTAACATTAAAATCGACCGATTTAACATGAGAAACGAATGATTTAACTAGACGAAGACAAAACCCCCAAAACCCATTAAACCGAAAACTCACCGTGACTCGACCGTCTTCGATTTGCTCATCCACACGGTTGCGTTGAGGCACGGACGGCGCTTTCGTTTTAGTTTTCGCCATTGATGATAGTCTGGTTTGCGTTTTCGATTTTTCGAGTGGGAGAAGAACTTCGAATCGCCGCTCGTTTATAAGAGTTAAGGGTTTGAATGTTATTCTAAGTTCACTTTCGCCTTTTATAAAATTAATCTTATTCGAGTTTGTTATTCGAGTGACGTATTCGAGTGGCTGACTCGAATGACTAATTCGTTAAGTTTATTCGAATAAGTCAGAAAATCGTTTAATTTATTAAATGAGTCACGCATCGTATTCGAGTAGTCGTATGCTGTGAAGTTTTTATTCTAATAACCTTTTCGAGTTGATATTCCACTCGAATAACTTTCTCGGTTGGTTATCCAGTTAATAAATCTCTTAAACCGTAATTTTGTGATAATTAATCTTCTTAACCAGTTTTCTACTAAGGGTATTTTGGTCATTTTGAACCCCGTTCCCTTTTTTTAAAAACTGTTATGAATCGTTCCTCTTTATCAAAATGCCCCAATTTTTCTCATGTACTTGACCAGTAAGAGATCCATACGAATAACTAGCAAATGAAGATGGAACAGCCATGTTGACTCGTCGTCAATGAATCTAAAGAGGATTAGTTCAGCTAATCTACAGGAAATTCTTTTACTTGCATTCCGTAAATTAGAACAAGCGTTTAGCTACAGATGCTATACGATTTACAGATAACCTAAAAGAGCTCTTCCATCCAAACCAAACACAATGCGTTATCGAAAAAATTGAAAATTTGATCTACAGGCACAGCAGTTTCATATCTCATAAACGAGCCAACATCCATCCACAAGTGATACGCACGAGGAACGAAAGAAAGAGAAACTCACTTGAGGGAGCAGGAAACAGAGAACAGGATCGAAATCACTTGAGAGAACCTCACAAACAGCTCTTCTTACGGGCACTGTTGGTAGAGAACAGAAGGTTCTATGTCGAGTAGATTGCCACGCCTCGCCTCGCCTCGCCTCGCCTCGCCAGCTCTGTTGTGGTGAACGAACGAATACGGCCCGGCCCGACCCGACCCGAAATGTTATTTAATACTCTCTCCGTCCCGGTAACTTTATCACATAAGTTGCCGGGCACGTAAATTAAGGTGGTATTATTATAATAATATAGTACAATGAAAAGGTAATAAAGTGTATATTTTGACACGTCTTTTAAGTATATTTAATATTATTATATTGATTGTTTGTGATAGTTTTTTTGCTAAATAAGAAAAGATGATAAAATTAGTGGGACGTCCGAAATGGCAAAATGTGATAAAATTAGTGGGACGGAGGGAGTAACAATTTAGTAAGTTGTAGAATTTATATTTTATGGTGCCGGGAGCCTGACTGTAAACCGTAAGTTTGATCCAGCAATTAGGGGTTTTTAATTAAATAATTAAAAAAAAGCTAATCATTAACAAAATAAACATGAAGTATAAAGCATTAATAAAATAGGGAATTTCGTCATCACAGATGACGAATTAGTAACTCGTCTTCCTGGAAGACGAGTTACGGTCTAGCTGGCCCACTGACCAAACTCGAGCCGTGACGTGGAATAATTCGCCATCTGGGAAGACGAATTAGAGTAATTCGTCTTCTGGGGAGACGAATTAGATCTGCTTTTTTGAAAAACCCTACGAAGGCGCAGACGAAGAGACGAAGACGACGACGACGAAGACGAAGACGACCGACGACGAAGACTCGATGTCCTCCGTCCCTGCCTGCACGCCGCCGCACATTTGAGCGCGACCCCCGCCTGCCCGCGCGTCGCCGCGACCTCTGCCCGCCGTCCATATGAGCGCCGACCCGCTGCAGCCGCTGCCTGCGCGCCGCCACCCACCCACCCCCTCACCCAGCACGTGGACGTCCTCCGCCGCGGCCCCCCGTGACCCTCCGCCGTCTCTGCCCGCCGGCCAGCGCCTGCCGCCTCGACGACGAGCCACCTCGCCGCCTGCGCCCGCAGCCTCGACGACGAGGCACCTCGACGACCTCCGCCGCCCGCCGCCTGCGCCCCCCGCACGTCGACGACCTCCGTCGCTTCGACCCGCCACCTCGACGAGCTCCTCCGCCGCGAACCACCGCATCTCGACGACTACGGTTAGCGATCCCGTTTATATCTGAAATATGGCCGTTGTGTTAATTTCATCATTATCAATTGCTATTTTTATCGTTGATTTGTTTGTTGCCTTTTTAACTGTAGAATGGATTTGAATTCATCTTATGGGCCTTTTGATAGTTCGGTGTTGACGATGCAGTCGAATCACCGCAGTACGGATTTGTTGTTTAGATGATACAGCGATTGATAGAATAATTAGGGTTAGGGCGTTAGAGAATGTAGTGTGTGGTACTAGAGAAGCACCGAATATCTTACACGGTCGCTTATTAGGAAAGTTGAACGATATGGGTCTATACAGCGTCTACAGCTGTATGTCGCAGAGGGTTGACCCTCATTTGATTACAGCGTTGGTAGAGCGTTGGAGGAAGGAGACCCATACGTTTCATTTTTTTGTTGGGGAGGCGACCGTAACCTTACAGGACGTAGGTATCTTGTGGGGGTTGCCTGTAGATGGTAGGTGTGTCTTTGGTGTGATCCATACTAGGACGGTCACACAGTGGGTGGATGAGTGCGAGGAGTTGCTAGGTTTTAGACCACCTGCAGATAAAATTAGGGGGTCATCGCTTTCGATGAAGGCGTTATCGAGTTGGTTGTTGCACCATCCGATAACGGATGATAGCGATGAGGAAGAGGTCGAACAATCAGCACGGGGTTATGCGATGCTGCTCTTCGGTGCCGTGATGTTCCCCGATTGCAGCGCCAGCTCCGTATCACTGGCTTACCTTCAGCTGTTGGAGGATATTGAGGAGGTGAGCACATTTAGTTGGGGCAGTGCGGTGCTGACATTCCTATACAGAGAGCTTTGTTCGGCATGCGAGCCGAAAAAGCTAAATATAGGCGGACCCCTACGGCTGTTGCAGGTAATTATATAGAATATGTTGTTATATTTTAATTATTTAAACAATTACTTAGAACAACTGATTTGTTTTAGGCATGGGCATATGTGAGGATTTTGCCAGTTCAGCCAGTACGGGGTGATCTTCGTATCACGATGGAGCCCCAAGTCGTCGACGGGATACTCTTACCGAGCCCTCCACATGCTGCGAGGTCTGGTCGTTCTTCCGAAACTTTTTTACATTATTACATTTATAATTGTTGTGTGAATATTTGACAGGTGGAACACATTCTTCGATTTTACTACGTCGACGAATTCAAACGTACGCACGATCCGCGAGTGCATTGATCGCATGCAGCCGCATCAATTTGCATGGACTCCGTACAACATGGCGGTCCCAGAGATAGCCGCCCTTCCTCCAGAGTGCTTACCGAACGCTTGTCGATCGAGGTGTCCACTGATATTCTTCAATATCGTGGAGTTTCATTACCCCGAACGATGTATTCGGCAATTTGGAATTATCCAAAGGATTCCCATTATACCGCCGTACCGAGATAACAATCTCCATACGTACGAGCGTCGACAGCGGTCGGGTATGGATTGGAGATTGCATCATGCATACTGGATTGGGTTATGGGATAATCGAGAAGACAACGAACGAACAACTACTACTATCAGCACCCGTAACTTCGAACAACAACGATATAAACTCGAAAAAATTGATATTGCGACGAATTCGCCTATATGCAATAGGACGGATACTATATTTGACGGTGGAATCGGATGATTGAATTATTTCACCGCCGAAATATACGATGACTTGTACGCGACTCGACACCATTGTGCAAATTGTTGTATTTTGGAATGATATTTTTTTAATATGCGAAGAGGGGTGGTGTATTTATAGTAGAATTAACTCGTCATCCGAGGGGACGAATTACTTGAATTATTTCCCACTACCCTAACTCGTCATCCGGGATGACGAATTACTTCAATTATTTCCTGCATGCGCATGCAGGTTGGTCGGGAATAATTCATGTAAGTCGTCATTTGGGAAGACGAATTAGTAACTCGTCATCCCAGTAGACGTGTTACTTCATTAACTGTACTCCACGTCTGGTCAGCCACTTCTGGTCAGTGGGCCAGCTAGACCGTAACTCGTCTTCCAGGAAGACGAGTTACTAATTCATCATCTGGGATGACGAAATTCCCTATTTTATTAATGCTTTATACTTCATGTTTATTTTGTTAATGATTAGTTTTTTTTAATTATTTAATTAAAAATACCCAGCAATTAAAATAAAAATAATTGTTAAATTAAAAAGAAAAATCGTTCACTACATAATATTTTTTTATTCTAATAATTATCCTTCTATTTTTAATAATTATTGTTTAATAACTAATAAATATAATTATGAATTATATAGTACCATATGAGTGGTAAAGTAGACTAGTAATAAATTAATAATAAAGCTATATGAATCATTCGTTTTTCGAATTCAAGCCATATCCTAGATACCCAGAGCCAAATAAATACGCCTACGTTCACCAGAATGACAATACTCATAATCAAACCGGTGATCTGATAAATTACTTTACATGGAACGAGACTTTATGTTTCGCTTATTGTCCACAATATTTGACAATTGACAAATCCAAGGGTTAAGAAATTTTTTCTTTAGGTTTTATTTATTTTAAGAGTTTATAATTACATATTCCACCAAATCCTAAAATCATCACTATTTCATGTTTTCGATATAATCAAATAAACATATCTCATCTCAATGCGTGTGCTATAATACATATCACATTAAATTTATTTTAATTTAAAATGTTTAGTAGAAATTTCAATTTAAATTTAAATATATATAAGTATATAAAAAACTTATTATTAAATTAAAGATATAGTAACTAGAAATAGTAATTAAAGATAGTGGATGGTTTTCTTAAATTTTGGAGACAATTAGAGACAATTTTTGTGAACGTAGGTTAGTTTAATATATCTATACTATCTATACTATATTATATAAAGAGCATAGGGTGGCTATAAACTGCCCAATTTGATCTGTCAATTTAGTAATAATTATTTACAATTTTACCCTTAATTATTAAATTACAATTTTATTCTTGATACTTTCATTTATAACAAAGATATCCCTAAGTTAAAATTTTATTGTTTAAATTACTTTGATATGAAATGTTCGAAGTACTAAAAGAATTTAACATAGTTGCACACACATTGGGTGTGCTACACATACTAGTTAATATTATATTTTTGTACAAAAATATAATTACTCATTGACAGACCAAATCAATTCAATTACGGCAGTTTTAAGAGGCCTAGATCCGTTATATAATAGAAGATAAAATAGATTCCTAGTTTAAAATATTTATTTTTATGTAAGTAAAAAGGAAAATTTTAATTAGGATATCATTTATAATATATCAAAATTAAAGAGTAAAAAAGAATATTATTCAAAATAAAATAAATAAAAGACAATTTAAAAAATACATACGACACATGAGAACGCAGATACTATCTTCTATCCATCCTTCACCACCAGACTAAATGAAGTTTGTATGTATACATTCAAATGCATGAATGTTATGTACATAAATCTTAATTCTTATGCGTTTCTTTCTCTTACACCACCACCACCAAGACCAACCATGGAGACAGTAGTAGTAGTAGCAGTAGGCATCTCCCTAACCCTCGACAAGAGAATCGAAACCTGCTCGGTAACAAACTCCAACCTCTCATCCGACCTCGACGACTCCCCCACGAGGCTCGAAACCATTCCCTGCAAATGCCCAACAACAACACTCTCCCCACACGTAATAATCTGAGCCCCCGCCCGCCTGCAACCGACGACGTTCCTACGCCACCTCAGAGGCAAATACCTCTCGGGAATCCGAAAGCAGTTCCCCGTCGAGAGCACGCGGAGGGCGTGCCTGCACAGAATTCCCGAGAACTCAAACTGCCCGCAGCTGCAGCTGATTGTTCCCTCCCGCGGGGCCCAGCGCACCCTACGCCCGCAGCACCCCTCGGGCTTCGCATGGTGCCTCACGAGGTGGTAGTCGCCGTCGATGGTTGGGTGGTAGGAGTCGTAGTGAGTTGAGAGGAGGAGCTGTTCTTGGAGCTTGGCGAATGCGAACAGAGTGAGGATCGACGCGGCGTGGGATTCCATGGGTGAGCCCGTTTTTAGGTTCGTGTTTTGGACGTTTTGTTGCGTGGCTTCTTGTTCTATGGCGACTGCTACCTGGGTGGAGGTGGAGAAAATTACGGTAATGCCCCTCGTAGGAGTACTCGGTAGCGCACTACTTTCGAAGGTGGCATTTTACGGACAATAAAATTTCAACACTAAGCAATTTAACAACTCTAGAGTTCGCCCCAAATTCTAGGGTTGTGGCGAATTTAAGGGATGACATTATTCGAACGATCACAGTAACTTTCAAAATTAAGCAACTTTGGGACAAAATATAGGGTTCCGACTTATGCTGTTCATAAAGAGTTAAATTATAAAAGTTATCATCCGTATAATGTCACTCCCAAAATTTCTTGTCAATATAATGTCAACCCCCCGAAATTACAGGATCGAAAAACAACGCCTAGAAATCATCTGCTTACTGCAATTAGAAATGCATTCTAATTGAAGACAGAAACTAAGGGAGACTGAGAGCTTACTTGTTCCACGAAGTGGGAGAGACGGGTCTGGGCGCTCAAGAATCTCTGAATAAAAGCGTTGATGGCCTTAGAGAGGGTGGGGCTGGTCATTCCCGCGAAGAAATGGCTTCTCAAGTAAGGAAGGGCCCACAGAGTTCGTAATGCATACAAGCTGGCGATGTGCCTGTTTGTATGCAGGCCAAACGAATGCGCCATCTCTCTCCAACTCAATTCGAAGTCTTCGACCGTTTCGAGGTTGTACAGCCTGTAGAACTCGGATTTCCACTCGTTGTAGCGTTCTCCTAACACGGGGTTGAACCAAGATGGGAATTTCGCCGTGATAAGCCATATGCACAGTGCGTGCTTGGTCTTTGGCATGTCCATCGCTATTGCTTCTTTGAGGGGCGTATTTTGGTCGGTCAAAATGGTTTGGGGAGGTTTTCCGTCCATGAACTCGGTGAAAGCCTATCATGTGGAGAACAATATTACAAATATGCAGATGAACTTCTCAGCATTTATATTACTATGTAGGTCTACTATAAAAGCCAAATGCACAAGTGCAAAACTATTTAATGGACATATCACTATCGCTTTCTCAGTATCCTCTTCCTTCTTCACTTAATTTGAGGCTGCTAAAGATTTGCACGGTTATTTCTATAGGTTGCTAATAATAAGAAGCACCATGCGCCAAGTTGCTAACGAAATAAAATGCCGAAAACATCGCACAATAGTATTCAAAAGTTAGCCGTTTTTTTGTTACCTTCAAAGCCCAGGAAAATGACCTCAAATTTTCCTCACGAAGGAGCACACAGCCAAAGAAGCAGGGCATTCCATGGTTGTTGATTCCCACCCATATCCCAAGAGGCATGTCAAAAGCGGTCAACCGATGCGTCGTATCAAAGACCACAGCATCACCAAAGAGCTCATACGAAACGGTCGACGATGCATACGACCAAGCTATGTTCTCCAACCTACCGCCAGAATCAAGAGCGAACACGAACTTAAACTTAGGATCTTTATCCTTCATATTTCTGCACATTCTAAGCAAATCAACGCCCTCGTCCTCTGGCCCCAGCTTTCTGAAAGACTGAAGCAAATTCCTCACGTCTTTCTCTGTAAACGGCAAAAAGCCAGGTTCCACGCTCTTCTCGAGCTCCAACAACCTTATCATTTGCTGCACCGAAATCCCTGTCTTGGCAAACATGAGAATCCTATTCCTGTCAGAATCTGATATCGTGCGATAAGCTGGGAGAAAACGAACTTGATTGGGCTCCAATAGATCGTGATTGTGCTGATTGGCAAATCCAGTCACTCTCCACTCGGCCACTCCCAATTCATTCGACTTGCTTATGCGCATATAAGCAAGGCATCCACAGCGCGACGATTTTCTATTCCTCTGAGGTTTATTTTCGTTTGCCTTTTTCTTAAAAGGAGTGTTCCCTGCGCGGTGGCAGACAAAGTACCGCCTTGTGAGTCCTTTGCCAACGCCGTCTTTGCCTTCCGTTCTATGACGTCTGATTGAGAACCCACAGCTTCTTGCGAATTCGCTGTAGAATTCGTAGGCAGAGTCGTGGGTTGCAAATCGTTGCCCAAGATAAGGGATGGGATCGTTCATTGTCTCTAAAGAAAGGCGTGTCTTTTCAGGCGAATCATCGCCGCTGCTCGAATCATCCAAGGAAAAGGATCTTTGGTCGGAGGTTTCGTCGCACATTAGCATCATATTTCCGACCTCTTCAGACAACATCGTACCCTTTCGGTTCGTGCTGTTGCTTAATCAAATAAAGACCTAAAACGCATCACCAACTGGATATGAATAACAAGCAGTAGAAGACAGTGGTCAAAATCAAACAGAAAAATAAGCACCTAATTTGAAGGCGTGCCAACCGCAACAATCTGGGAATACTATCCTGACAGCGAAATGTTACAGATAATAAGCTTTAAAAATCAGATACAATCGCATTTGGCTGCTCAAGAACAATAGAAAGAAACATCACGAAGAAAAAAAGAGCTAATAATCCTCTGAGGCATAAAATTTTCTCTTATACGTGGGCCTCACTATTATAAAGTAGATACACTGCTATAAAACGACAATTCAAGATAACGGCAACACAACTCGAACTATCACTCAACATTCACAATTCGAACAGCATGAGAAAAACCATACACAAACTAAGACAGTTTCACGAGTAATTTCGAACTGTTTACCAACATAAATATCACCAGAAAGAAGAATAGGTATCTATTGCCCAATTAATCGCAACACCAAGCGAAACTAACGTGATAAACACGCATTCATACTAAAAAACGAGCAAATTGACGATTAAATAGCACGTACCATCCACCCACGGAGTGAAGACGAAAAAAATCCCTAAATTACGCAGGTCTGTAGCAGAAAGTGGTACAGTGGGGCGCACGCTGCTATACTGCGCCCGTGTGACATTTTTTTATTGTTTGATTAAATTAATTTTTTTCCTATTTTCCTAATTTGTTGTTTGGCTGGTTAACGATCGATGACAACTAAATTAGGGCATGAGAATGAGATCTCTACTCCACTAGGTGTTCTACTAAGTATTTCAATTTTTAGGAAACATCATTACATCCACGTACCAAGTGTTCAAACACCCGTAAATATTGTTACACACACATATATAACATTACATCGAGTGCTTAAACACAAAAAATATATATATATAATTTTGATAAATTTTGGAGAGATACATAATTGTAATACCTAGTAGAATAGAGGATCTTATCCCTAATTTAGTGACTAAAAAAAAGATTATTTCAACGTCGTTGGGCGTAGAAGATGTTTGTATTTTCCACTACATATTAAATGTCTAAATAAAGTAATATAAGTGTGACTAATGTTTTAATAATGAAGTAAAATGAAAAATAGTGCTTAAATTATACCAAAGTCTCACAGTTGGTACTCAAGTTTTTAAGTGAGCCATTTTGATTCCTGAACTTTGTAAAACCGTCATTTTTTTTCTTTTGGCCAAGAATTGGTAAAAGAACCATAAGTTAACAATTTTGCACATTTCAGAAACCAAATGGCACATTTAAAAATTTGAACAATAATTAAATTTTTATATATACAAGATATTATGTAAGTTTGAGCACCAATCATTAATGTGCCTGAACTTTACAAAACTATTCCTTTTTCGTTCCTTTACCTGTTATTTATGTCAAAGAATAAAAAAAAGACAAATTTTGCAAAGTTTAATAAATCAAACAGCACCGACAGTAAGGCCTTGATATAGATTACGCACAGTTTTTGCCGTTCATTCTTTTTAATAAATGGCATTCTCTTCAACCATTTTTGTTGCAGAAGTACCTACGCCAAGAACATAATATTATGGCTCTGCGTATTGATTTCAAACTTCTCCCATTGAGATCTTCGAGCCTATGCATGATGCACATATTACAGATGCTGTTCGTTCTCTCAAGTTCCCTTACACACTATCCCTTCCTTATGAAGGTTGCGATCAACCACTGAGTTTCGACATTTTCGATGCAAATATATATCAACGTAGCAAGCTCAAGATATAAGCACATCAGTACAACAAACATCGCACTAACTATTATCATATGGACAAAAAACGAGAAAGTTATTTTGTGTCTTAGAACGACAGCAGATACTGCGAAAAATATGTTAGAAGGGCAACTTCTGGGTCCTAAAAGATACTTGAAAAACTACGCAGCTAATCAATCACACGGTAAGAGATGCACCGTTATCAGAGGAGGTGAGATGGAGTATCAAATTCGCCGCCTTTGGAGCCCTGTCGAGATATGAACGGTCCTTATCAGGAAAAAAAACACAACGATTTCCATAGACTAGCACTATGACGAATGGAATAATAGGTAACTGAACTATAGCAGTTGCTGCGTAAATGGATATCAAACCGTATCAATAAACCTAGATTTGCGAAGTTATGATAACTGTTAGTATGCTGTCTGTAGCAACAAGAAATAAGCTTAGTATACTTTTGAGTTGCTAACTTATCTATAACAAATAATAAGGGGTACCAAACGGAAGCCTTAAACCACATTGCAGTAGTAACTATAACCAAACTAAAAGTATTGGCTACCAAATTGTTATGTTATCAGCACAAAGCCACAAACAAAATCATGATTATGCCACTGATGGTGATGTGACGCTACTTGAAATTGTTTATGTGCATAGATACTAGAGAGTATACCATGATTCGGGTGTGGGATATAGAGAAGCTGTACTTCCAAAACAGGATTGAAGCATCTCAGTGTTGATCACGCCGGGACTGAGAGCAACAACTGCTATCGCTGGAGGCACCTCCTTCGCCGCTGACCTGGATAAGCCCTCCACAGCCCACTTTGAAGCACAATAAGGGGCCACCTAATTGTTATTTAATGAAAATTTTTTAAGCCAATTACGTAACGTGTTGGAAGAAAGATAAGGGTTCAGGATAAATCATAGAGTCCACAAAAAATGACAGCCTAAATCGAGGAAAAAAAATATATGGTGAAAATGATATCAAGATAAAAGAGCCCAACTAATATAATCTCTGCCTTGCCTATGGCTCGTTAACAAAAATCGTTTAGTGGTAGCTATGAGCAAAAATAATTTATACGGTTATAAAGATTCACCCCAAAAAAGTCAAAAATAATTATACGGTTATAAAGATTAACCCCAAAAAAGTGGTCGCTATGATACACTTATATATGCCTATTTCGAGGTTTACCAGTGCGGCAACTGATCTTCCCCATCCAGATGACATGTTGACAACAATCCCGTGCTTTTTCTCGATCATAAGCGGCATAAAATGACGCATCACATTCACCATTCCTTTTATGTTAGTATTGATAACATTGTCGAACTCTTCTGCAGGCACCTCCCATAGCTTATTGTTCCGGTTTATTGTGCCAGCATTGTTTACTGGGAAAAGGATCAATGAGTTAGAAACAAAATCCATTGAAGAAGATATGCACTCAGAAAGGTGGAAGCATTTCTAACGCACATATATGAAAACAACTGCAATATCACGACCGATAGGTCAAAAGATGCCAATTAAAATCAGGACAGTTGCTATACTCACAAGTAAAAACTCGTCATTCTCAGTCGACGGGAAGAACATCAAACTTGACAGTAAGAAAACATGTGCGGAAATGTTACTCATAGCAGATAGCTACCAATCATTCACCACAATTTAAAGATTAACACTTTAAAAAGCTTTAATTCTCTACGTTATCACACTCAAATTGCACCAAAAACTACTAAACTAACACCAGACAAAGCACACGATATACATTGAGGCATAATTACACAAAAAACTCAAGGTAATATCTCCACAGTTGTCGATAGCACGCCATTCTTCTATAATTCACCCACCAACGATATTGGGAACAACTCTTTTTCCCACCAAAGATTCAGCGAAAGCCTTCACACTGCTGTCTGATCTCTAATTCCCTCAAACAAAATTAGAAGAAAACGAAATCACAAAGCTACACATTTAAAAATAGCTAAAAACTTAAACAAAAAAAAAATCGTAATTTCCATAAATCTTTACCACGTCAGTGTGGACGATAATGTGCCTGTCGCGATTACTCTGTTCGCCGGAAGCTTCGGCGAGCTCCGCTAGGAGAGGTTGAATTGCGTCCTGCGAACGACAGCAGCCGATGACGGTGTGGCCGAGCCTGGCTAGTTCTAAGGCTAAGGCTCGCCCCAGCCCACGGCTCACGCCGGTTATGAGCACGGTCTGAAGAGGTATCTTCGGAATCATTGTGGTGTTCGTCGAAGGTGTCGAAGGGTTGGTCATGAGATTTGAGTGTCGCGGCGGCGGTGGGGAATCTCCGAGGAATGCATCAAATTGGCTAAAAAGGGATTTTCCGTTCAGAATTTGGAATTTGTTCGTATTACGTATTTGTTAATTGGATACGAGCTTTTGCGGAGTCGGAGACACGCATAAAATGTAATCTTATTAGCCCAAAATTTTTTAAATAAATATCTCAAATTACAAATACAAACCATAAAATAGATATTATATTACATCTATCATTCTCGTTTAAGTGTTATATGAAGTCCGAATAGCGGATAAAAACTGTCAAAATTGATTGTTATTGTTATTTATTTAAAATTTAAATTAGTTAATTATAATTTTATTCTTAATATTTTAGTTTATTATAAATTTATTCTTAAATTAAAATTTATTTATTACTTACTAGAATATAAATCGATCAACATAAAAAATAAATTGATATATATGCATACACATCGGATGTGCTATACACTAGTTAAAATAATCAGCTTCTATTTATCAGCCTTCATTATTAATTTAAATTTAAATATTTTATTTCTATCCTGTATTATGAAATGTTTCATGGTAATTTATCTGTAGTTAAAAAAGGTGAAACTTCACTTAAATTCCTATTAGGCAAACTTTCTATCGCATAACTCCCTTGTCACAGAAATATAACTCCCCAATTTACTGTTTGTACCAATTTCTTCAGTCAGCTGTACCTTTCTATGTTTGTATTGTGTACTACAATATGTTAATATAGTGTACATAAATGTGTTGTATGGTGTACCTGCGACGGATCGGGTACCTATCTGGAAAAAAATAGGTACGTTGTAACAACACATTTAGGTACAATATATCAACGTACTGTGGTACACAATACAAACATAGAAAGGTACGGCGTGAATTAAGAATGTAATACAAATAGTAAATCGGGGAGTTAAGTGATATATTTCTCTGACAAGTGAGTTAAGTGATAGAAAGTTTGCAAATAGGGATTTAAGTGAAAGTGTCCCTTAAAAAATTACTATTTCGTGTTATTTGAATATTTTGTCAACATAATTTTATTATTTAACAAATTAAGAATAAGTTCTTACGAATCATCGTATTAAATCGTATCGTAGGCTGGTAGCACATTGTCACGCATTTATTTCTTCACTGTTCAACAAACTTGTATTGAAACTTTTTCTCTCTCTAGATGTTTCCTACGACTACGACGAAGAAATAAGCTGCTGGGCAAAGAACGGAGAACAGGAGTGGCCGAATTCCTCAGCACGTGGTATCAACCCAGGTGATTTTGATTGGTTGGTAAATTTTATATGTTCTTGGATCACGTGCCGTAGTTCTTTCTAATTTGTGTGGAAAGATTCTCAATCTGCCCAGATGAGGGGTTTCTATTGATACGTGAAGAGCTATTTGAATTGGGCAATTTTCGTGATCGGATTAATACACCCGATTTTAGCACAGCGTGAAATTGGCGTTTTTAGAACCTTCAGAAAAATTGTTTTTTTTTTTGTCTCGATTGTTATATATATGGAATAGCCAACGTCTCATACTAATTAGCTATGCTGACGGATTTGAGAAGTATAGTGTGCCTTTTTGTGTCTACTGCGATTCAGTCGCCTGTTTCGATTTTCTTTAAATAACTTCGGTTTAATTGGATTTAGTTGAAAATCATGAATTTTAGATGATTGTGTGGTTGTTCAGCAAAGTTGAATTGAGGGTGTTAATTTCGTGTCGAAGAATTGCAACATGTGTAGTCTTTCAACAACTCTTTAAGTTTTAGAAAATTCCAATCAGCTGACTTCGTTCGTCCTAGTTTCCTCAACAAGAATTTGCTGCATATACCTTTATATATACATATAAAACATATGTGAAGCACTTGTGAAAATGATATTTCAGCATGTAGCTTTGTGCATCGGCCTGCTTTTAGACGATTCATTATAAGGTCGAAAGACGTCTTATACTACTAGCTAAAATAACAGGTGCAATGGGCTCCGATTAATTCTTGTATCTTTAGAGCATGTTGACTTTGTTTTTCAACTGAATGCTTTCTGACCTCAAGTTCGTCGTAGATGCACCACTAGTTAGAGAAACCTTGTATCCGCAAATTGAAAGAGAAACATGAACAACAGCTTGCTTCATCCTCTTTTTAGCTGTTCTTTTCTGCAATTTTTCGAGTGATATACGCAAAAACATTGTTTTTCACTTCCTAATTCTATTCAGTGTGCTTATCCTATCTTACTAAGCATTATTTGCAACTTGTTGTTTATATTATTATGCTGGGAATCACTTCAATCAAATTGACACAATGAAAAGATGCTGATACTATATCTGTTCGTGCTTTGGTCTGTAGGGAATGGAGCTCTATGGCTGCAAAAGACAGCTTTTGTGGCCCTTGGCTGACAATGAAGGGAAAAGGGACACCTTTTTCTGTGAGCAGCAACAGATTGCTTCTGAACCATCAAATGCTATCCCACACTTTCCTATGCTCGAATTGCCCGTCCAATTAATATGCAATCTCCTCTCAAAGCTGCCTCTTAAGGACATACTACGCTGCAAAAGCGTTTGCAAGACGTTTCTCAAAGCAATCGAAGATCCTTACTTTGTTGGCCTGCATCTTGCCACGGTACCAGACTCAGCGACCAACCTAATCCTTCACGAAAACTTTGCGAAAGGAGGAGCCCTGCATTTCTTCAAATTTGACCTCAATGCATCTGCTTTACTTTCCCCTGCCAGCAATGAGCACAGAAGCGAACGCTGCTCCTTTCGCGGGCTCAGCGGGTTGAGAAAATTAACCGTGGACTTCACTTTAAGGCTTCAAATAGGTCACCTCATCGGTTCATGCAATGGGCTTCTGTGCTTGTACTTCAACGCATCGCCGAAGCCCTTCTATGGCATTTACAACCCTGTACTTGGCGAAGGCATGGAGCTTCGTAACTTAACTGTCTCTTCTTCTATGATGTACACTTATTCTGGGTTCGGTTATTGCCCGAGGAGCAAGCAGTACAAGGTTGTTCGATTCATGTTTCCAAGAAACCAACAAACCTCAACGAACCCTAGCTCAATGGCCATGGAGATTCACACCCTTGGATCAGATTCATGGAGGAGAATCGATGGTGTCCCAATCCTAAAGTGGGCATCGTTCGACCCTCACCTAAACGGCGCCCTTCATTGGATAAACAGCAGCAGAAAGCCTTCAGAGCTTATAAGCACGCTCGACTTGGAGAAGGAGGAGTTTGTATTTACTCGCCAACCATCTCATTTTACCCAAAACTACTTGGACAAAATCACTTGGATTAATACTGGGGTGTTAAGGAATTGCCTATGCATCTGCTACATATACGACGACGTCGAGTTTGAGGTGTGGTCGATGAGAGAATACGGAGTTCAAGAATCTTGGACGAAAGAATTCAGCATCAACTTCAACTTCTACTGCAGTTTGCAGGTTAGAGATCTTCAACGGCCCATCAAATTCTTGAGCAACGGCGAGCTTTTGTTCTTATCTGGGTCGGGTTTTCTTGTTTCTTTTAGCCCGAGTAAGAAAACTTTTCGAGAAATTAGGTCAGTGGCATCTTGGGCCATGGTTAGTGCACATGATCTTGGGTTCACTTCTATCAAGAGAATAGCTGGAGATGGGAAGGATGAAGTGAAGAGATTTGAAGTTGTTTGTCCAAAGTATGGCTTTTCAGTATAGAGTTTTCACAGTTGCCTTATAGAGTTCTTCCAAAGTATGGCTATTAAAACAGCTGCTTTCAACTGTGAATCATGCGATGTTTTGTGTTTTGTAGGTTAGATAACTCCTATTGGCTTGAGTAGTTTGTTGTTGTTATTATTATTATTATTATTATTATTATTATTATTATTATTATTATTATTATTATTATTTTAGTTTTGACTATTGAAGTATTGATGGAAAATGGTTAGACCCTTTTGACGTGTGATTATCATATTTGTATTTCGATCATTTAATTTATTTTTTGAATTATTGACAGAATTCAAAATTATTTAATGGCTGATTATAGTATGAGAAACTATTTAAGATATATTTATTTTTTGTTGAGCAGTAAAACATACTATATAAAGATTCAAATCTAATGTCAAAACACAAATACATTGAATGATATTTGCATCCTACCGTATTTCGTTTTTCGAAATTCTTGCAAAATGGCTTCGCTTTGGTTTTTTACAAATATCTTTTTTTTTTAAAATATACAGTTAATCAATTTGTGAGCAAATCATCCAACGTCTTGTTGCGCAAATCTGTCTAGATAAGATTCGGTGCAGAATCTATATTGAATTCCTGAATAATGAAAAAAAAAAAGTTTCAACATAGTAGTTTTATAAAGATTCAATATCAATAAAAATAACAATAAAAAAAGCGCACATATTTACAAAAATCTTAAACTTTACTGTATCTCATAAATAAATTAACTATATGTAGAACTACATTTAAATAATTAGTTAAAAACATATGAAAATTATTAGACTATTTTCTAGATGATATTGAATTTTATATAAATGTTTCTCTTACTTATCCACTTGATTAGACACTAGTGGGCTTAACATATGTTGCATCTTACACATTATCTTTTTTTTTTTTACAACCAGCTATGGGCCCACATTATGGGGACGGGATTAAATCTCCATGGGCTAGATAAACACGTCCCAAATTTACCCAACACGATAGTAATGGGATACGACCCCATGGGGACAACTCAAAAAATTGTGGGAGGTGGGATTCGATCTCATGACCCAGCCCACAAATTCTTAAGGCCTCTTCCTTAACCACTAGACCAAGGTCTCATTGGCCTTACACGTTATCTCGTACCTATATAAATGTGGCATATATTAAATTTAAGCCCGCTTAAATTATACGTAGGCAAGACAAACTCTATGTGATTATATTTGTCGCAAATTAGAAATAAAGTAATATTAATATTCGTTAATCAAATTTCTTCCTACAGAATTTAAAATTACAAGATTTTGACATAGATAAATACCGGAATATAAATGACGGAACACTAATAGAAATCAAAACCGTTTTACGTAGAGTTATAATACCCCTCGCCCATTTGGAAAAATCATAATTCATCGCGTACGAATGTTACCGATGAATAATCTTAAAAAAGTCAAACAATCAACGCCTATTGATTACTGAATTTATCCAGTATATCGCGTACGAACGATCATCGAATAAAAGGTTAAAAATTAATTTTTCCATGACATAAAATCCCAGCAATACATGAACTAAAATTACTCAATATCCTTATCATATTACAAAGCTAAAAATATTAAATTACTGAATATTATCATATTATCTGCCTCAAAATATTTTCACAATTTCCATTTATGATTTCCCCAAAGTCAAAAACCCACGAAAGCTGAACACCCCTATAAATACCACGCTTTCCAATGCCCTACAAACACACCATTTCACCCTTCATTACTAAATCACTCTCTTTTCTTTCCCAACAAACAAACAATGAGTTCCACCGGCGATCAATCCCAGCCACCGCCGCCGCCGACGAGGAAGAACTTGGGCCGCCGAAAGCTCCCCATGAAGAAGATGGAAAACGAAAGCAACCGCCAGGTGACCTTCTCCAAACGCCGCGGCGGCCTTTTCAAGAAGGCCAGCGAGCTCTGCACACTCACCGGCTCCGACGCGGCGGTCGTCGTCTTTTCCCCCGGCAACAAAGCTTACTCCTTCGGGCACCCCAACGTCGGCGCCGTCGTCGACAGGTTTATTTATTTAATATTACCTTCCGTTTAATATAGGAATAACCCAAGTCTTACAGTAACGCCGTCGGTGCAGGTACCTCGGCGAGCCCATAGCCGCCGGCGTAGGTCGGAACAGGGCGGTGGATCCAAAGGTGCAGGCGGACCTCGACGAGCTGGCGAGGCTCGAGGGGCTGCTCAAGGCGGAGCAGGAGCAGAAGAAACAGCTGGCCAAGGCGAGGGAGGAGATGGAGAAGGCGAGGGCGTTTTTCTCACGCGCCGTCATTGAGAAGATGGACTATGAGAGCCTTTTGAAGCTTAGGGATGGTTTTCTCAAGTTTAAGGCTGATCTTGAAGCTCATGTTATGATGCAGAAGGCGACGGCCGGCGGTGGTGCGGCGGCGGCGCCGGCGGGTGATGAGGTGATTCCTTATGAGGAGGACGAGGCTGAGGTTGGCCGCCGCGGCGGCGGTGTGGCCGCTGCGGTGGTGAGCGGTGGTGGTGATCGTTTGGACGATGGCTTTGGCCGTCGTTTCTTCTGAAGTTGTTTTATGAGTGTGTGAGCTTTGAGCTCTTTGTTATGTTTTGAATATTTAGTTGGTGTTATTTGCTTTTCTTTAATTCGATATGTGGAAAGTGTTTGCTGTGTAAGAGCTCAAGGTTTAAAATAATATAATATATGTTGGAGTATTATTACATTGTTTTTCTTTTTCCAATTCTTTTATATAGCTATAGTTTGTTTAAGGTTTTGTTGGAGATAAAATTGGAAGGAATTAAATTAAAACTATTTTGCCCCATGTTATTATACTCATTTCTTATTAAGATTTCGTAAAGTGATAATTTATAGCCATTTAATGAAAAATGAAATTACGTGGTTTTGACCGACGGAATATTATTATGGAAAAAGTTTAAAACGTCAAATAATCAAGCATTATTGAAAAATACGTAGGGGGAAATTCTCAAACTTTAAACAATAAATTCTATGAGTTTGACCGAAGGAATGTTTATCGAGGAATAGCTTACAAACGACATACAATAAATAATTATAGATCTCCATCATATTATCACTTATTTAAAAACAATAATAATTCACAACATCATTAGCTAGTTCTTATTAGAAACAGAATTACATGATTTCAATAGCCACTACCAAGGAAAAACCTTAAAATGCCAACACAATCAACATACACCGATTATCATAAAGAAAAATACATTAACTATTCTATAACATAAATTTTTGTAATGCATAACCATAAAAAATTATTGAATATTTCTGTAACCTCAAACATGTTACAATCCATTAAACTCCCATCCATGAAATTTTAAGTCCCTCTCCTCACACACATTGAAAATATAAGTTCAAATTAAATGGGTGGTTTTATTTTTTATTTTTGTATATTAATTTTACTATTCATTTTATGAAAAACATTAAGATTGACATATCAATTTCGACCATAAAATGAGTATATTCTATCCATCCATATCAACACACTCATATGGATTAGGAATAGGATAGACGACATTCTCTTAGGCACCTCCTCGCGCCGCCGCCATGTCAGCACTACTCAGATACAGCACCGCCATCTCCCTCCTCCTAGCATCGCTCATCTTCCCTTCCTCCCCATCCCCATCTCCTTCGCCGACGCCGTGGCCGGCGCAATTCCACTCAATCCTCTTCATGAACAACACCAAGGGCCGATTGCAGGCCACCGACCTCTACTACGACTACACGAACGGCCGAAACTTCAACATAATCCAAGACCAGTTAGGTAAGAAGCTCTACGACCTAGAATGGGACAATGGGACTTCGTACTATTACACCCTAGACGAGGCCAAGGAATGTACGGTCAGGCATTTCCCCGTCGGCGTGCTGAGGCCCGACTGGCTCGACGGCGCCGATTACCTCGGCCAGGCGGTGAAGGATGGGTTCCTCTGCAACGTGTGGGAGAAGGTGGACTTTATTTGGTACTATGAAGATGTTGAGACGAAGAGGCCCGTGTATTGGGCGTTTTATACAGGTGACGAATTAGAACTGATTGTAAGTCTCCATGTAATGAAAAGCTTCTGCACTGAATCGATGAGTTTGTGGTGATGATATGTAGGAATGGTGGCGCATGTGATGACGTTTGAGGTTGGAGCAGTTCTTGACGACCCAAATTGGCAGGCGCCTGCGTATTGCTTTGACCAGGCGAGCGAAAAGCTTCAAGAAGAAGAAGAAGAAGAAGGGATATTGTTACATGGTCTTCGAGCCAGCCATAGATTTTCATTGAGAGCTTCAGATTAGAGATTCGGTGGTTTGCGTGTTTGGGTTCTGTTCTTGGAGCAAACTGGGTTGCTGATTTGTTCTGTTAGCACTGTTCTTTGTTCAGGCGAGGACTTGAATTCGTCGTTTTGAGAAAGTTGTAGGTGAATGGGGGAAATAACTGATAGTTGGTGGTCCATTTGTATTAATCTGAAACCAAGTCAAGTAGCTCAGAAACTTTGCTGCTCAGTTCATGCATGGATAAAAAGGATCGATGGCTCGTTTGTCCTTTCAAGACAATGAATGAATTATACACATTATGTACTATCGTGCAAGATTAAATTTTTATGCTCCACTTTTTAAGTTAATTCAACAAATACACATGCATGGAAATTCAATTGATATAACATGTTACATGGAGAAGATATCAATACTCTGAAAATGATTCAAGAAGTGCTGTTGATGTAAAGGTATAGGCCGATGAGCGCCGCGGCGCCAAGTGCAGCTGCAAATGGCAATATCTGCCTGAAGAAAAAAGGTAGAAAAAAAAATGTTCTTTTTCTTCAAATTGTTGCAAAGTAATTAGTAAAATAGTATAAGAAGGAACATTAATGAATTTGAAATGTATTAATAATAATAATAACATTACCCTATGGACTCCTCCCTCTTAAGCTGTTCTTTTCTGGCTTTTCTAACGTTCGTGTCATTAGCATCCTTTGTTACTGCTGGCTGGTATTGCCTGAACCTTCTCTTTGGGGCACCACATACTGCAATTTTTATCATACATATCCCAATTCCATTATATTATCATTCAAAAGCTAAAAATATCAACTTTTTCTGGGAATATATATAGAAATTTGTTATGGTGCCTACCTACCGTGAGCATCATATGCAAATCGCTCGATTTTGTGCTTTTTTTTTTAATTTCTAACGCTGCATCACTTCCCCCGACCCTCTCAGATTACCTCCGTCGATCCTCTCAGATACGCTATCACCTAAATCACGCGCTCCTTGATTTTTAAGAAAATTTGCCATCTCGGTATGTCGTTCACAAATAAGTAATAGATGACGGATTTTCTTAGAAATCAATGTGTCGAACGTGTGGTTTAGATGATAACATATCTGAAATGGTGGATGGAGATGATGGCAAGCATTAAAAATTGAAAAAGAAAGCACAAAATTGATAGCACTGCATATGATGATCACGATGGTCACTCACGGTAGGTGAACCATATGTGGTCGTTCACGATAGGTGAAAAAAAACACAAAATTGATAGCACTGCGTATGATGCTAAATATATATATATATATATATATTATATATGGTGCTCACACAACATTACTCATATATAATATATATTTATATAAGCGTTCTAACCCCGGCAAAGGTAGTTGTCTGGTAACTTCTCAAAAGGGGTTCTCTCATTATAGATGTACCTGCACCGCCAATTTTTCTTACATGAATAGAATACTTGCAAAAGAAAATAGAGCAAATATTGCGTCTATATTTAATTCTATTCTTCTATATATATGGAGAAAGACAAAAATACCCGCAATCACGGCAGATGTAGGCTTGCTTTGAAGCGACGCGCATGGAGAATCTCGGCGAAGTAACAGTCGCCGGCGCTTTAGTGCTGCTTTTCCTCGTCGTAAACATAGGCGGGGAAAGAAACGACGACCTGAGGGCAAAACGGTCAGAGGGATTTCCGGCGACGAGCGGCGGCGGCACAATGCTGCTCTTGGCTCCTCCATGGAGTGTAGTGGACGCCAAGGCCATTATTTTCTTTTTGATTATAGAATGCGACCCCAAAATAAAAGAAAAGAAGACAAGGGAAGCTTTTTGTTTCGAGATTGTGATGAATCTTGAAGGAAAGAAAAGAGATGAGATGATAAGGCAGTACTGTAGTGCGTGTGCTTTGGAAATGTGAGGCAATGAGTTGTGTTGAGTGTACCCAAAAGTTTGTGGCGCAGTGTGTCCTCCACACCTTTCTTAGTTTTATATATTATTTTATTAATGTATGTTGACGGTTATCTCCCCATCGTGCTTAGGGGTGTTCGTAGTTCGGTATACCGACCGAACAAACCGAAATACCGAAATTTCGGTACGTACCGAACCGAACCGAAAAATTTCGGTTCGGTATTCGGTTCCTCAGATAAAAAAGTTCGGTATTTCGGTTCGGTAGCTGTTTTATTGTTCGGTATATTCGGTATGCCGAAATACCGAATTTTTATAATAAAATATATTAAATATATTAGTTATTAAATAGATTAACAATAAAAAATATAAAAATACAGCTGTACACAACACACGCTTGGAGACTTGGAATTAGTAAAATAACACTAAATTGGAAACAAACAAAACAATCGATTCCCCCTTCCACAACCTATATCGCATACCTTTTTTTTTTTTTTCCCAAATCTTCGTTCGCTCCTAAACAAATCCAAAAATCCCAAATCACGCTGCTATCTCCCGCTGGTGAATCTCTCTCTTTGTCGGATTGAATTTGCGTTCGAAGGCGTTGAGTTCAACGGTAGGTGTGATGCAATTTTCGAAGGGTGTTTTTTTGGAACTGTTTTGGAACTGTTGCGTCCCAAATTTTATGTTTTGGAACTGTTTTGGATGTAACTTAGTTGTTTTGGATGGTTAATGTTCTTAATCTGTTGGTATTTTTACAGCAATTTCGTTTTTTGGTATTTTACAGCAATTTTGGTTTTTTCGGTATTTTACCGAAATTAATTCGGTACAAACCGAATACCGAACCGATAATTCGGTTCGGTATTCGGTACGACCAATTTCACTACCGAAAATCGGTAAACCGAATTTTCGGTTCGGTACGGTACGGTTCGTACCGAACGAACAGGCCTAATCGTGCTATTCTATTATAGTTTAATTAATCACAATCCATAAGCGGTTGACATCACATATTCCGCTCTTTGTATTTCACTCCGTATTCCAACGAACGACACCTCCCCCTTAAGGATCCGTTTGGTTGGAGGGATGCGTTTAGATGGTATTAGTTTAAGTTGAGTTTATATAATGGAGTGTATGAATTTTTGGAAATGTTTGGTTGATGGGATTAAGTAATGATGTCTGACATGTTTGATATATAGGTTTAAATGGTATTAGATTTTAATAAATATAATTACAAATTTAACCTTTCTTAATTTCCCGTAAAAAGAGAGTGGAGAGAGATGAAGAAAGATAGAGGGAGAGAGAGAGAGAGATAGGGAGACGTGGAGATGGTGAGAGAGAGATAGGGAGACGTGGAGATGGTGAGAGAGAGATAGGGAGACGTGGAGATGGTGAGAGGAGGGATTAGAAAGGAAAAAATGAAAAGTAATAAAATTTAAAATAAAAATAATTAATAATGGGATTAAATAAAGGGAGGGGTGGAGACTCCTTTAATTAATACCTAATAAGGGGTATTAATTAAATCTCACCTTTAAATAAACCCTTGAACCAAACATTACTTTAGTAAATCCTATACTCCCTAATCCCCTTAATACCCCAACCAAACACACTCTAAGTGTTCAAACACCCGTAAACATCATTATACATATGAATTTCATTACAACAAGTATTTAAACAAAAAAAACTCACTATTACGTATTTTTCTAATATGGTGTAGAAACATACGTAATGATGAATTTCTTTTTTTGTTTAAACACTTGTTGTAATGAAATTCATAGGTGTAATGATGTTTACGGGTGTTTTAACACTAAACGGGGGATGTGTAACGATTCTTTTCTACTTTTTTTTTGCAGTACGGAAGATACCTTACACAAAGTAACTTGTGGTTCTGCACTACGATTTTGATCAGTTTGAAAAGAATCAAAGCCTCATTGTAGGCTATGAGACGCAGAATTTGAAACCATAACCAAGTGAGGTTTGTAAACCCCACTTTTAGAATGATTAATCTTTCTATTATATAATTGGATAAGACATTAGGGTAATTCATCAATTCAATTTGGTATGTCAATTTTATCATGCTTAATTGCGATTCAATTATTTAACTTTTCAATTATTCTAATCATACCATCATAAACTCTTCCCCTTAATATAATTCAAAAGATTTCTTAATTAAAATAGAATATCATATCATATTAAACATATTAAGTTGAATAACTATAGATATATAAATTAATATTGCATAAATTTGGAGCACACGCATTGTAGTGTGCGTAATATACTAGTTGGTAGTATATTGTAGGGCTCAATTTGTAATAAATATTTTTATTGTCCCGAGGTATCCTACGCAACCTGACTATGGGCTAATCGCCGCACACTTCAGAGGTGGGACTAATTCCCGGGACCAGATAGATACATCTCAAACTCATCCGACAATGATAGTCATGGGCCTTAGTACATGGAGACTTTTTAAGAAATGTGAGAGGTGGGATTTGATCCTTAACCTCCTCCACTTTGATCCCATTTGTAATAATTTGCTAATGTTAGGCCCACAAAAATTTTGTTACTATTGTTTGGCCCGCGTCAACCTTTTTCTTAAAACCCTAATACAAAACCTCGACACTCTCTCTCTTCTCTCTCCCTCTCCCTCATGGCCCGCAACGACGCCGTCTCAGTCCTCCGCTCTGTCGAGCTCCGTCTCCTCCGTTGCACCATACCTTCCGACCACAGAAGCCACGAGCATTCGTTACACTCCGTTCCATCGACGTCGTACTCCGATCTTTACGACCTCCTAAACGACGTCGTCGCGCTCATCGAGTCAGGCCGCTATATCGAAGCCCTCAATTCTCCTGCTTCGGGAATCCTCTTTCCCAATCTCAGATTCGATTCTCCCGAGAGATTCTTCAATGGTACTGTCCCCGACTATGTCGCGTCTTTCCTGAGCTGTGCGGAACATGAGCCTGGCGAATTGGTTGGATGCAAAGTGCTGATTGTGATGTCTATTGGAATTGCGGCCTTACTTCTTTTCACACAGTGCAACTTCACGGGGTTAGCAACTTGCTAATTATGCTGTTTTGCCTGATTGTTTATATTCTTAATGGTTACCTTGAGATGATAAGATCACTCAATTCCGCTAAACTATGCTGTACATGGCCGGAATATGGCTCGCAACCTATTCGCATCTTACTTTTAACTAGTGTTCTTTTTAGCCTTATTAATGAGCGTTTTCGTACCTACCTTTTTTTTTCTACCGCTGGTGTATTTGTAAATGATTATTGCATCGGCCGGTATTGGAAAATAATGTTATTTTACGCATTGTTCCATCAACTATAAACCAAACGATTTTTCAGCATTAAGCTTTGATGTGATGTAGCTCGTTATCATGGTTGCTGGCTGTTGGGAAAACTTGTACTTCTTGTTCTTTGAACGGGAAAAGATTGAAACATTCTTTGTTGTATTTTTTGTGAGGGTTTAAATTCCAAATAAGTAATGGATATTATAATTGAGCATTTAGGTCTTTAAAGGGGGCATAATTTTCTTATAGTATTTTCGCTTATCGCTCTGTGGTTTCTACAACTATTTACTTGTAGCATTACATTTGGAGGAAATGTGAAGGTTTGGAATTGGAAATGATGAGCCTAACTAATAATATCTTGCGTATATGCTTGCATAACAACAGTCCACCAGATAATGTCCCATTGATTCCATTGATGGAATTAGCGGATGATAAAGATGATTTACGAAGTGAGGCGGATTGGGAAGCTTGGGCGTGTGAGGAGTTAATGTCTGTTGGTTCTGATTTGTGCTCAAAGTTCTCTAGTTTACAGGTAAATTATGTTTTTTTTTTCACATGTTTTTACCTAACCAATGACCATTTCTGCATTCTTTATGTAACTGCTGTGTAACTTATTTGTCGACATGTATTTTTTTTCATTTTTTTTGCAGTACTTAATTTTTGCTAAGACTTTGCTGATGAAGGCTAAAGATTTGTTATTTGAAGGGGAATCCACTAACATTGATGGAATAAGAAGCATGCCATGGTGGTTATTCAGAATTCTTTTTATGCATCAAAAGCTGTTGGTTGAGCGCTCATCCTTGATTTTTGATCTCCTGCAAGTTTTTGCACATGAATTCTTGGTTGAATTGGGAAATGAGGGGAAGATAAAAGGTTATTGGCCTGCAGTTGAAGATTATTCAACAATTCAGTCGATGTTTCATATAGAACTGGGGATTTTTGAACTTTACTATGGTCGTCAAGATGCTTCGAGGTATGACCATGTTATATCAAGCCTTAAGTATGATCAGTCAATCATTGCATATTGTTCGACATCATTGCTGTTGGTTGTAATATCTGGCGTTTGCACCGTGCGAGGCCTTTTCATGGGGTGCAACTGGTGTTTTGGGATTTATAGTAGCTTAGACCAGGATTAATGATATGCATCGCAAAGCATATAGAACCTATCTAAAAATCTATGATCCATTCTTCAAGTGAAAACAATGTTGTCTTCTCAGTGCTATCTATGTATCGTCAATTTGTCATTGCATTGCGTAATATGCAAATTTATTTCCACATTCCCGCACTCTATTAGTTTGTAATGTTTTGAATATGTCATTAAGAACATGTAATCAAATAACGATGTTAGATTGCAGGTTGCATTTTAAATCAGCTGCAGAGATATCCATGTATGATCTTTCTGTGAGTGGAGCTCTTGGTTTCCGGACTGTGCACCAGGTATACTTTGTAGTTTGTACAACTTCATATTTTTCGCATAAGTTTCTGCCATTTTTCTCAATGATCACTGCTTGGGGCAGGTAGAACCAAAAGTCCTTCTTCGCCTTGTTGAAGAAAAACATGTAGATACTATTAAGCCAAATGGGCATGACTCGAGGACTGAGAATCCCTCTATTCAGCAACCTTCTGCAACAACTGAAGCATCTGATGTATATATTACCCCCAGATTTATATCTGACGAAAGTCATTCCAACAGTGATTCACAATACAATGCTGTAGCGTCCTCTCAGTTAACTGCAGTACACCAAGCTGTAATTCTGTCTCAATGCATTTCTGTTGAAAAAAAAGGGCGTAATGATGAATTGCAAGGTGAAATTTTTTCGTCAACTACCCAGTTTGATTTTCTTCGCTTCTGTGATGCTTCTCATCAAAACGCATCTCATCAGTCATGCTCATGAAATGATGGACTTTCCATACGCTCATTTCATCAGTCATGCTCTATAGTTATATGATATCTCAACTATTTTCCTGATGACTTTATTTCAGGTTGGGAAATGGCACCTTATATAGAGGCTATTGATTCCCAGACTTCAACGCCTTTCATGGTAGGCAAAGTTTCAGCTGTCAGTTATTTCAATTTATTCTATGTTTTTCCCAATCCTGTTCTTTGCATTTTGTGTCATTCAGTATTGATGCTGACCTTAAACCATTTTACTTTCCAGCTACGGTGTTTCTGCAGTTTGTTACGTGTCCGATGGGAGTCAAACCGTAGCAGAACCAAGCAGCGTGCATTGTTGTTGATGGATAATCTGGTAGATTTTTGTCACTATTGCTGGAAATTATCTACCACTGGGTCATTTCCGTGTTGATAAAAGTGGATGATTTTTCTTGTAGAAATTAGATATTTTAAGTTAGTCCAGAACTCCGTAATCATCTGCCGATAATAAAATGAAAATATGTTCTTTCGTTTCATCTGCCCAAGCAAGTAGACAAATCGAATAGTGCTTTTCTCTTGGGGAAATCCGCTTCAGACGTCATGATTTATTTTACCTTCTTGGGAAAATAAGGCCCTCAATGCTTTATTCGATGCTTAGCTTTGAAATTTTGTTCTATCATAGGTAGAGGCAGTACTCAACACTTCCCCCGAAGTTTCTCAAAGACTGCATTTCTGCTTTGGAGTTAACGTGCCTTCAGTTCCTGCACTGCGCAAGTATGTTACTTGGTTTTCCCCCAATCGATCCCTGCATTTGTATTACGTCAAGTATATTGTTACAAATAAATTGGCATCAATCTCATTACCCAGGGAATATGCTGACCTGCTTGTAAGTTGTGGCTTGCTCGGAGAAGCCATGAAAATCTACGAGGACCTCGAGCTGTGGGATAATCTGATATTCTGCTACAAGTTCGAGGGTAAAAAAGCAGCAGCTGCCGAACTAATTAATAAACGCCTACTTGAGAAGCCAGCCAATGCAAGGCTATGGTGTTCCCTGGCTGAAGTTACCAATAACGACTCGTACTACGAAAAAGCCCTCGAAGTCTCCCAAAATCGCTCCGTTCGAGCTCTAAGATCTCTAGCCCGCTCAGCCTACGCCCGAGGGGACTACAACAAGTCGAAAGATTTATGGGCCTCAGCCATGGCCCTCAACTCCTTGTACCCAAACGGCTGGTTTGGCCTGGGATGTGCTGCCCTAAAATCTAAAGACCTCGACAAGGCAATCGATGCTTTCACTCGTACTGTTCAGCTCGACCCCGAACACGGAGAGGCATGGAACAATATCGCTTGCATACATCTTACGAAAAAGAGAAGCAAAGAAGCCTTCGTTGCGTTCAAGGAAGCGCTGAAACTGAAGAGGGACAGCTGGCAAATGTGGGAGAATTACGGCCACGTTGCTGCTGATATAGGCAACTTCAACCAGGCAATGGAAGCCGTGCAGAAAGTGCTCGACGCTTCCCAAAAGAAGAAAGTCAGCTTAGAATTGCTGGAAAGAATCATGCTTGAGATCGAGGGTCAGGATAAAGATAGTAATACCACCGACGAATCGAATGCTTCTGAAGCGAACTGTGGTGGAAACCGCGAAACGACTCACTTGGTTGAAACGATGGGGAGAATACTGAAACAGATAGTTCAAAGCGGTGGTAATGGTGAAATATGGGGTTTATACGCAAGGTGGCACAAGTTGAGGGGAGATTTTGCAATGTGCTCCGAGGCATTGCTTAAGCAGGTTAGATTTTTCGGTGGATCTGATGTGTGGAAGGATAAGGAAAGGTTCTTCAAGTTTGCACGAGCTTCGTTAGAGCTGTGTAAGGTATATCAGCATTTGGCTTCGATGGGCAAAAATGGTAAAGAACTGTTTGCTGCAGAGAGGCATTTGAAGAGTACGATTAAACAGGCTACTGCGAATTTTTCCGATACCGAAGAGTTCAGAGACCTTGAATTTTGTCTCGAAGATGTGAAGAATTCGTTGAAAGCTTTCATCTGAAGGTTTAACAATCGAAGAATTGTGTGCTGGCGATTCGATTTGATCGTGTCGATTTTTGCTTTCGAGTGGTTGCAAGTTTAAGGTATGTTTTCCATCTTCAAGGTCTTTGATTTTGTCTGAACGTTTGTTTAATCTCTGGTCTGATTATCATGTGTATTGTTGTAATGTAGCATTGTTTAGATTCTGAGAAAGAGATGCTATTTAAGAAGATATGAGAAATGTTTAAATATACCATTCTATTATGAATTAAGAGATAATATTAAGATGTGGATGTTTTTATTATTGATATTTGGAGTATTGAATGTTGTAAAAATTAGATGAGTATTAATTGATAAGATGATGTGTATAATTGTAATAATTGTTGTAAATTTTAGGTGTAATAGTGAATTTGTAGTAGTATAAATATATGATTTGAGGTTATGTAAATGGTATGGAAAAGTATTAATAAAGAAGTTATTATCTCTCTAGTTATCTCTCTAATATTACTATAATCGTAATTAATAAAACACGTAATCGTTATAATATTTTTATAACACGTTATCAGCACGAGACTCTAACCAACCGAGATTCGCCGACGTCATCACTCCGAGCACGAGTTCCGACCATTTGAGTTTCGTCGACGTCATCACACCACGGTATAATATATACATTTTATTTTCGTATCTTACAACACAAAAAGCCCGCTAGCTCTCGCGGTAACCCCCACAAACTTGTGGCAGATTTCGAATCCTAGCCGGGCCGTTGACTTTTTAATTATGTCATTTTATTCAAATTTGACTTTTTACTTTTATCGCAATAACGTTAATATTATTTACGCTTCGAACTATTTTTCTTAACCAAATTGTTATATTCAGTTATAGTAAAATGTCGAATATTCAAAAGCTTGATATTGTTGCTCTGCATATCACGGGCAAGAACTATTTGTCATGGATTTTGGATGCCGAAATCCACCTTGAATCGAAAGGCCTGAGAACTATGAGCTGATAATACGGCATCGAACCAAGACAAGGCCAAGTCCATGATATTTCTCCGTCACCACCTTCATGAAAGTTTAAAGGTGTAATATCTCACTGTGAAAGATCCACTTATTTTGTGGACTAATCTAAAAGAAAGATACGATAATCAGAGGACTGTGATCCTACCAAATCCAATATGAATGGACAAACTTACGGTTCCAAGATTATAAATCTGTAAGTGATTATAATTCTGCTATGTTCAGAATTACTTCTCAATTAAGATTGTGTGAACAGGAAGTTACAGAAGCAAGTATGATGGAGAAAACATTCACCACGTTCCATGCAGCGAATTTGTTGTTACAACAACAATATCGTGAATTTTATTATTGTGTATCGTATTGATATTTTATGTACGTGTGCTGTATTATCATGAATTTTATACGTATGTGTGCTATATTATGATGAATTTTATGTATAATTATAATTAATGTGTTTTATTATTTTCTTGAGGAATGAACACACATGGAGATATATGTCTTGTGGACAGCGCAACAACTCATACAATACTCACGGATAAGAAATATTTCATCCGATTGATTACTCAAGAAGCAAATGTTAATACTATTTCGGGAATTACAAAATTGATTGAAGGCTCTGGAAGAGCTAATATCTTGTTATCCGGAGGAACAAAATTGCATATTGAAAATGCATTATATTCGTCAAAGTCTCACAGAAACCTATTGAGTTTTAAAGACATCCGTAAAAACGGATATCATATTGAGACTACAAAAGAAGGTGATAATGGATACGTTCAAATCACAAACGTGATTTTAAATAAGAAATGCGTTATAGAAAAATTATCCGCATTATCCTCCGGTTTATACTATGCGTATATTAATGCAATTGAGTCGAATTTTATAAACAATGATTTATTTGTAGTGTGGCATGACCGGTTAGGCCATCCCGGTTCAACTATGATGCGAAGAATAATTGAGAACTCATGTGGACACACTTTAAAAAATAAGAAGATTATTCAATCCAATGAGTTATCATGTGATGCTTGCTCGAAAGGAAAATTAATCGTTAGACCATCATCGGAAAAATTGAAGAATGAATCTATTACGTTTTTAGAACGTATTCAAGGCGATATTTGTGGACCAATTCATCCATCATGTGGTCCATTTAGATACTTCATGGTTTTAATTGATGCATCAACTAAATGGTCACATGTATCATTATTATCAACACGTAATGTTGCGTTTGCTAGACTGCTTGCTCAGTTAATTCGATTACGAGCACATTTTCCTGATTATCCAATTAAGAAAATACGTCTTGACAATGCTGGTGAATTCACCTCTAAAGCATTTAATGAATATTGTATGTCTATGGGGATTGATGTTGAACATCCCGTAGCACATGTGCATACTCAAAATGGACTTGCAGAATCATTAATAAAAAGATTACAATTAATAGCAAGACCATTATTAATGAAGTCGAAGCTTCCCTTATCATGTTGGGGATATGCTATTTTGCATGCAGCATCACTTATTCGCATTCGACCCACAAGTTATCATAATGTTTCCCCATTACAAATGGTTTTCGGTCAGGAACCAGATATTTCCCATCTGAGAATTTTTGGATGTGCAGTATATGTCCCAATTGCTCCACCACAACGCACTAAAATGGGACCACAAAGAAGATTGGGAATATATGTTGGATTTGAATCTAAGTCAATACTAAAATATTTAGAACCATTGACAGGAGATTTATTTACGGCTCGATTTGCCGACTGTCATTTTGATGAATCAAAATTTCCAACATTAGGGGGAGATAAAGAAAACAAACAGATGATTAAAGATATTAGTTGGAATGAATTATCATTGGCTCATTTTGATCCGCGTACAAAAGAATGTGAACTTGAAGTTCAAAAGATAATTCATTTACAAAATTTAGCAAATCAATTGCCAGACAGTTTTACTGACCAGAAAAAGGTGACTAAATCGCATATACCAGCTGTTAATGCTCCTGTCAGAATTGATACTTCTACTGATATTTCTAATAATAAAATTGAGCCAAAACCACAGTTGAAACGTGGTAGGCCCTCGGGATCCAAAGACAAGAATCCTCGTAAAAGAAAAGGAGCAAATAAAATAGATGGTCAAATCGAGGACACGTCAACTCTAAGAGAGTCCATGAGCATAAATAAATCTGATCAGGTACCTGAAAATTGTGAAAATGTTGAAAATGAAGAGATCTCAATAAATTATGCCCATAATGGAATAAGATGGAACCGAGGCGAAGTCAACGTTGATGATGTTTTCTCATTTAACGTAGCGCTACATGATATTAATGAAAATGAGGATCATGAACCAAAATCTATAAATGAATGTCGACAAAGAAGTGATTGGCAAAAATGGAAAGATGCAATTGAGATAGAATTAAAATCACTTGAGAAACGAAAAGTATTCGGACCCGTGGTCCGTATTCCAGAAAATGTAAAGCCGGTTGGATATAGATGGGTTTTCATTAGAAAGAAAAATGAAAACAGTGAAATTGTGAGATACAAAGCACGGCTTGTTGCTCAAGGTTTTTCTCAAAGACCTGGCTTTGATTACGAAGAGACTTATTCTCCTGTGGTGGATGCAACAACTTTTCGTTATCTAATTAGTCTGGCAGTACGTGAAGGGCTCGATATGCATCTTATGGATGTTGTCACTGCATACTTGTATGGATCACTTGATAGTGACATATACATGAAACTCCCTGAGGGATTTCGTTTGCCTGAAAATTCAGGATCTCGAAATGAGTACTCAATAAAGTTGAAAAAATCGCTCTACGGATTTAAACAATCAGGGCGTATGTGGTATAACCGTTTAAGTGATTATTTACTAAAAGAGGGGTATAGAAATGATCAAACATGCCCTTGTATCTTCATGAGAAAAAGTGGAAATGAATTTGTCATCATTGCCGTTTATGTTGATGACTTAAATATAATAGGAACTCCTCAAGAGTTAAATAAAGCTATTACATGTTTAAAACGAGAATTCGAAATGAAAGATCTCGGAAGAACGAAATTTTGTCTCGGACTACAAATTGAATATTTAAACAATGGAATATTTGTCCATCAGGAGACTTATACAAAGAAGATCTTGAAAAGATTTTATATGGACAAAGCGCATCCATTAACTACTCCAATGATAGTACGTTCCCTTGATGTGAATAAAGATCCGTTCAGACCATGCGATGATAATGAAGAAATACTTGGTGCTGAAGTTCCATATCTTAGTGCTATTGGAGCATTAATGTATCTTACAAATCATACTAGACCCGATATAGCATTTGCAGTAAATTTATTAGCAAGATATAGTTCTTCACCAACTAGACGACATTGGAATGGGATCAAACAAATATTCCGTTATCTTCAAGGAACTGCGGATGCAGGATTATTTTATTCGAATGATTCACAATCAAGTTTAGTTGGCTATGCAGATGCGGGATTTCTATCCGATCCGCATAATGGACGATCGCAAACAGGTTACTTATTTACACATGGAGGTACAACTATTTCATGGCGATCGGCTAAACAAACCTTAATTGCTACTTCTTCAAATCATGCTGAAATATTAGCAATTCATGAGGCTAGTCGAGAATGTGTTTGGTTAAGATCTATTATTCAACATATTCAAGATACTTGTGGATTATCTACTGAGAAATTACCTTCTACAACATTATTTGAAGATAATACAGCATGTATAGCTCAATTAAAAGAAGGTTACATCAAAGGTGATAGAACAAAACACATATCACCAAAATTTTCTTTACTCATGAACTTCAGAAAAATGGTGATATTGATGTACAGCAAGTTCGATCAAGTGAAAATCTTGCTGATCTATTTACTAAGGCACTTCCTCCAAGAATTTTTGAAAATTTGGTATATTCAATTGGAGTCCGAAAACTTAGAGATCTTAAAGGACATCCTCATCAGGGGGAGTAAATACGCGTTGCACTCTTTTTCCCTTCACTATGGTTTTTCCCACAGGGTTTTCCTAGTAAGGTTTTTAATGAGGCAACAACTAAAAAGCGTATCTAAAGAATGATGTACTCTTTTTCCTTCATTAGGTTTTATCCCACTGGGTTTTTCCTAATAAGGTTTTAACGAGTCATATTCTTTGAAAAACATCCAAGGGGGAGTATTATGAATTAAGAGATAATATTAAGATGTGGATGTTTTTATTATTGATATTTGGAGTATTGAATGTTGTAAAAATTAGATGAGTATTAATTGATAAGATGATGTGTATAATTGTAATAATTGTTGTAAATTTTAGGTGTAATAGTGAATTTGTAGTAGTATAAATATATGATTTGAGGTTATGTAAATGGTATGGAAAAGTATTAATAAAGAAGTTATTATCTCTCTAGTTATCTCTCTAATATTACTATAATCGTAATTAATAAAACACGTAATCGTTATAATATTTTTATAACACATTCGATATTTTTGCAATTGCAGGTACGTGTTCCAAATATATACTAGAAATATATACTAAACAAATTGTTCGAGCAAGCCCTCTCTCTTAAAATTGTCTACTCCTTTCTTTAAAAAGCTTTGTTTAAAATATATATTAACAAGCTTTAGATTTTAATTTTGAGTTAGAGTACTATAAATTTCCGTTTAACAAAACAAATTGATGGTTATCTCAAAGATTTCAGTATAATCAAATGTTAATAGATTCTCTAATGTTTGCAAGTCTAGGTCAACTCTTATCTGGACCAAGTCAAAATTGTTGCGGGTCCACAAAACAAAATTCTCGTAATAATATTACACCAAACCAAACCCACGAAAATCAAAGAAAAAAATTGGAAAAAAAGGAGGACGAATATGCACACGCGGTTTCAATCGGTGTTTGCATTATCGTTGTTACTGCTCGTGAATTTGATTGGAGGGAATCGAGCGTCCTACGATGGAGGTTTGGGAGTGATCAAAGTGAACTACAAATTCGCGGGGTCGGACGCGAGTCTTAGTGCCCTGAGAGCACACGATGACATTCGGCACCTTGCGATTTTCGCCGGCGTTGACCTTCCTCTAGGCGGCACAGGTCGTCCCGATGCGGTTGGGTAAGTTGGTATCCCTATTCCTTGTATCTGGGTCGTCAATGGCGGCGAGTTTCGGTGTGATTGACGTATGCTGTTTGTCGTATCCATGGAAGTGATGGTGTCGATTGATAAGTAATTTGTTTAGAAGCTGCTTGATTCATTGAAGAATTGTCACTACTCTGCCTTGTTGTTTTGCTCCACTGGTCAAATGAGGCATACCTGTATTAGGTGCACGATGTTGTATGTTGAGTTTCTAGTTAAAATAATTATTTGGTTTATGATGGGATCATCTTTACTTTTCCATTGATGTATGCGCTTCCCATCATTAATTGCGTAATATCTTGAATACTGTCTTTTGCTATTCCAGTAACTGAGAAAAAGGAATTTACAGAAGGTTTATATATGTGATATGCTATAATATACTTGTGTTAATTGTTGTTGCAGACTCTACTATGCCAAAATAGGTATTGGAACACCTTCTAAAGATTACTACGTGCAAGTTGATACTGGAACAGACATAACATGGGTTAATTGCATTCAATGCGAAGAATGCCCTCGAAGAGGCTACCGTGGCGTATGTTTCTTAATTTATATGGCTAATTATTTCCGCTCTTGGGTTGAGGGCCTTTTGTACTCACTACTCGTTGGCATAGCACATTACATATCCATTTTCTTAATTATGTTTTAAAAGCTTGTTGTGGCTATATTTTGGCAGATAGAACTTACCCTTTACAATCCAAAGGATTCTCTTACTGGTAAACTAGTATCTTGTGGGGACCCTTTCTGCAAAGCGATTGGTGTAAGCTTCTCTGGTTGTACAGCGAACACGTCATGTATGTACACGGAGATGTATGGAGATGGGAGTTATACCATGGGGTACTTCGTTGAGGATGTTGTCCAATATGATCGAGTGTCTGGTGATCTGGAAACTAAATCAGCCAATGGAACTGTTATTTTGGGGTATGGTTTTACGTTGACCCCCTCCCCCCTCCCACAGACATGCAGATTACATCCACATAGAACTCAAAAGATATTAAAAGTATGCGTGTATGTCTCATGTTAAAGTGTGTGTATGTCTCATGATTGTATTGCCTGCTATATAAGGCATTTGATTGTTACGCGGCATAGAATGAGCCAAGGACTAACTTACCGTTATTTTTCATGTAAGATCATATGTAATGATTCAAATCGCCTTGGTTCAGCTTATTTTCTCAAGTTGTTGCATAAAAAGCTGTTTTGTATCATTCACATTTCTCGTAAAAAGTTGATGAGATAATAAACAATTTGTTCTGTTGGATGGGACAAATTTCAGGTGTCATTCGCCTGTTATGATGTAAGCACTGATTTTGTCAATGATGTAATCTATATTTGCAGATGTGGTGTGAGACAATCTGGGGACCTAGGATCATCTGACGATGCCCTTGATGGAATACTAGGGTTTGGAAAATCGAATTCATCAATGCTTTCACAGCTCGCTTCTTCTGGAAAAGTAAGAAGAATGTTTGCACATTGTTTAGATGGTGAGAATGGTGGAGGTATTTTCGCTATTGGGCATGTTGTTCAACCACAGGTCAACACAACCCCACTGGTGGCTGGCCAGTATGT
Organism: Craterostigma plantagineum; assembly: GCA_027422505.1. Taxonomy (NCBI): domain Eukaryota; kingdom Viridiplantae; phylum Streptophyta; class Magnoliopsida; order Lamiales; family Linderniaceae; genus Craterostigma; species Craterostigma plantagineum. The sequence goes on from JAPQWV010000005.1 coordinate 3,042,819, forward strand.
TAGATCTTCTATGCTAATTAAGTCACTTTTTTTTTGCCACATTAATAATGAATTTATTTTCACGTAGTAAACTGATGATTTGGTTATCTTGAAATTGTTGACCTATTGGAATTTTCATAAACCTTGATGGTTTGACTTTCCAGGTAGAGAGCATGCAGGTCTATGATTGTTTTTTATAAATATAACTTAGCGATATTATTTCACGTATAATTGTATATGCCCATTTTATAAGTATATCTCCATAAACGGTTGATGGTTTACATTCTCAGGTAGCGAACATTCATTAGGCCAATAGGTTCATGACTTAATTGTTTCATTCTAAATAGAACTTGGAGGTGTTATATAACATATTTGCAGTACTCCAGCAGATTATGCGACCATCAGTCCATTAGATATAGGTTGTATTTAGCAAGCTCCCCATACCCTTAAGTTAGATATTTAGGAAGGTGCCAATTGATTATATGATCACGCCAACTACATCGAATAATTTTTAATCCGAGTAGGATGATATATCGTCATGATCTACTGCATTGTTTACTCCTCCATATGTTCTTTTTCTTGGTTTTGTATCTGTCTTTTATGTTGATCAGTTTTACATCTACTTCATTTTCAGTTTTAGATTCTTGCGCAGTTCTCTATCTTTGGCTCAAGGTATAAGTAGTTTTGCTATGACATTGCAGGCCCCATTACAATGTCAACATGACTGCTGTTCAAGTTGGTGCTGAATTTCTGAATCTTACGTCAGATGTCTTTGCAGCTGGAGTCAATAGAGGAGTTGTAATTGATAGTGGCACCACATTAGCATATCTTCCAGATGCTATTTATGAACCCCTAGTGCAAACGGTAAGTCATTTTATTGGTAGACTAAACTCTATTTCAATGGACTTTTAGAGGGAAACTAACCACTATATGTTATGGCATCAGATACTCTCCTCGCAGTTGGATTTGAAACTGCAAACACTTCACGATCTATATACTTGCTTTGATTTTCCGGGAAGGTACCGTCTTGTATTGGCCTTTTAATTATTTTAAAGTGTAAATCTTCTGATGCTACTTTTTTTTAGGTTTCCAAGAATTAACTTCCAACGTATTTCGTTATTGATATGCGTTGTGCATTTTGTTACAGTGTTGATGATGCATTTCTGCCTGTTTATCTTCATTTTGAGAATTCACTGTCTCTGAAGGTTTATCCTCACGAGTATCTGTTCCCATTCGTAAGTATATTCGAATTTTGTAACTTTACCATTTTTTCTATTTATAATATGCTTTATATGATTTATGTTTTCTAAAGTTTACTTTCTGCTCTTTAAAATGGAATATACCAGAAGTATATCCAAAACTCGTTTATTCTGTACCAAATATGCAATACTTATCAAAAGAGATTCTTGATTGTCTAGACCAACTTGGAATGTAATCTTCCATATTTTTTGATTCCTAAATGACATGCTCGTTGATTGTCAAATTTCCGGTGATGGTGATTGAGTTTGTTGTTTGTATGGCATGGTATGGTGGTAGTTATGACCGTGCTTACGCTTCTGTGCTGTTTTTTTTTTTTTGCAATTCTTTAACGTCTATTTACTTAATATCTGTATTGATTTCTGCAGGAGGACTTGTTATGTATTGGTTGGCAAAACAGTGGCAAAAATAATATAACCTTGCTTGGAGGTATGCTGTCATTACTCTGCTACTCAAATTCTTTGTACAGCTGCATGTGCCATTTTGTTATGTCTGCGGAATGATATTTTGATCAACCAAGTTTTAGTAACCTTTGAGATGGCATTATTAGAATAATTATTAACATATTCTTTTACCTAGTTGTGAGTCTGAAGTTCAACTCAGTAACTTACAAAGTCTGTAAGTTATATTTGGTTGAGGATTGCACAGATTACTTAGAAGTTCGCGTTATATTCAGAATTGAGGCACTGATTACTCTATGTTTAGTGCCTTGAGTAAAATATCCAGGATTGTCCTCGTTTCTTCTATGCTTGAACCTCGTCATTTTCCATATCATCTTTACAACACTGATAACAGAAGCTACTAATCTGATGTAGTGTAGCATCTAAATTCTTGTCATTGCTTTGCCTCTTTGATAGAATCATTCTGATTTCGTAAACTTTGGTTGTGGACTTGGTAAAATCGCCCTCGTTGAATTGTATCATAGAATCATGAAAGTTTTCTTTGTGCTATCTCTTTGCAGACTTGGTTTTATCGAATAAGCTGGTTCTCTACGATCTCGAAAATCAAACCATTGGATGGACCGAATATAACTGTAAGTATCAATAGTTCAAGCATGTATATTTCTTCCCAACGCTTGATGCACATGATCTTAAGTTTTTACATACTATATATATATATATATATATATATATATCAGGCTCATCGAGCATTGCGTTGAAGGATGAGATTACAGGTTCTGTACATTTAGTGGGAGCTCACTCTTTGTCTCATGGTTTCAAGTTCTACGCCGACGCCATCTTAACTTTTCTGATGGTAGTATTATTACAATGTTTGCTACTTCCACCATTGCTCTGACATTGAGATCATAGAGAACACAGAGGGGCATTATAGAGAGAAGGAACATCTTATAGACATGTGTTGCAAGAGAATTTTTCAGGTAAGTGAAAATCACTTGACTCATTGTCACCATCATGAGATGATATTACAAGATTGGTCGAGATACAATTGTATGTATGGGTAATCTTCAATGCAGTCTTGAGATATCATTTCAATTTTGTTAGGCTTTTCCTCTTTTAAATGGGGCACAGATTAAGCCAGTACTTGTGTAAATATAAGCGTATGATATTTCAATGAGTAAATAGTATTTTTGAACTTTCATATCCTTATTGTGCAAGTGCAAGCATGTTTCATATCCGTATTTAAATGCTAATGAAAAATAGCCTATGAATGCATTGAAAGTTTGTTTGTATGTTTGTCTATTTTTTGGTAAGATGGAATCTCATTCTCATCCAATTTAAATTTCATGGTTGATTCCACGAGTCAATTTCATGGCTTAGGGATAACATTAGTTTCGCCGATAGTCGAAGTCATCCAATATATAATAATGTTTAACAATTCATATAAACCGAATAAAATTGGAGTGTGTGAGCTATGGTGACTTGAAGGGTTAGGTTACATCGGTACATATTAATATTCAATTTACAAATGTTACGTAGTAGTTCCAAAACATAATTATAACTAGTAGTTTATGCATAATTATCTATAGTATTTTATTTATTACGTGTCACGGGGATGATATAAATCTAAGTTTTGTCTGTTATTAAAATGAATTAAAAATAATATTAAATTAAAAAACTTCACACATCATTTATAGTCATATTTATCCTTCTATTTTTAATCGTATTTTATAATCATGTAATGATACATATTGATATTGGGTTTGCCGGAAATAATAGTATATGATACATATGAGGTTACAAAGAAGACTAGTAATGTTTATACCACGAAAAGAATTTTCAGACAAGTAACAGACTCTCTCTCTCTCTCTCACGTGGCGAGCGCGACGCTTATTTAGCTCTCTCCTACAATTTCCATCAATTCTATTCTCGAAAACAATTTTCTTAACGATCAACTTTTGGTTTTCTGATCGAATGCTGTCAAATGCAGGGATGATAGGCATTATACGATTGATGCTTCATACACGGGTTAACTTGTGAATTTGGATTGATTTTAATGGCTGCTTCAACGTATTTGGGAATGGTTACGTTGATGAGACTGGGAATTTTATACCTGTTTGTATCTTCGATTGCCGCCGCTGATGACGCGTCGCCTAAGACCTTTAATGCCTGCAGAACTGAATACCCATTGGTATTATATTTATTTAACAACCGAGAATTAAATTGCTTCTGTGTGTGTGTGTGTGTGTGTGTGTGTGTGTGTTTTGTGTTGCTTTGGCTTCATTTGAATGTTCTCATTCGTGCTTGGATCGATTATGAAGGCTTCACTTACGTGTTATGCTTTTTAGTTGAACAACTTAAGAAAAGTTGAAATAGACAAGGTAAAGCTTTTCTATAATGATTGTACAAGCACTATTGGCTCGCCTATGATTGATTCGTATTAGCTGCAAGTAGCGATTATTAGATTGCTAACCTATTACATGTGACAAAATTCTAAATATATATGTTAAGAAACAAACTAGATGAGTGTACTGAAGGATGAAATCATGAAAGGTGAGGTCTTCTTGCTTAATTGATCTTTCTTGTTTTCTCTTCTTTGTTTTCACTGTTTTTCTTGAATGTGGATATGCAGGCTAAGGTGAAGAGGTGGGTAAATGGCGTTGAAAAGGAGGCACTAGGTGCATTAGGTGCAGGTTTTGGCTCTATATTGCCTGCTGATGCTGAAAAACGCAATATTTTTCCTGCCACTTTTTCAAATCCATTGAATGGTTGTTCACCTCCACCTTCTAAGGTATTTATTTATTCTAGTTGATAGTATTGTACATGTTTTTGTTATGTGGGATGTGATGACAATTTATACTTTTTCATAAAATTAATGGTTGATAACCCTATCACAAGGAGTATTAAATCTAAGTTTCATCATACAATATGTAAATCTGATGAAGAAGCCTTCTCGAATTTCGTTTGGGTTGTGCTAGTAGTCTCATATACATGTTCTTCACCATTGACTCAATTTATGATCAGTTCCGAGACGAGACCTTAGTTCTGGCTCTCCATATTGTTGTTGTTTCTTGTCATAGAATTACATCTTAGACTTTTCTATGTTCACATTAGTAACTGTAGTTTTGAATTCAAATTGAAATTGCGTCTGAAAGGTTGCTGCTATAGCTCTACACATTTTGCAGAGAGTTGGTCATAGTGTTCTTAATTTGTCCATTATGTTATATTGTAGTTCAAGTGTTTCCCTTTCCAGATATTTAAATAAGGTGCTTTCCTTTCATCTTCACCTTGTGCAATATATCATGAAATGCCAGAATGTCACTAACTTTGTCGGGAACAACTATATGCTTTTACTCTGCTGTCTAGATAATGAAGGTTTTTTTTTAATACATGTACTCTCTTGTAGCTGCTATCAGGCTCAATAGCATTGGTTCTGCGCGGTGATTGTGTATTTGCAATGAAGGCTAATGTTGCTCAAGCTGCTGGAGCTGTAGGACTAGTTCTTATTAATGATGGTGAAGGTAGCCGAGTCTGATAGCATGGTTTACGGGTTTCCATTTTTACCACCACCTTGAAGAACTTCCTAATACGGCGGTACTTATCTAATTGTCGGCTTTTATCTTCAACTTTTGCAGGTCTTATAGATATGGGTTGTGGCAATGACACCAGTTTGAACATCACAATTCCCATTGTTACAATTTCTAAGTCAGGAGGCGATGAGCTAAAGAAATCCATAGATGATGGTGCGAAAGGTAAAATCACTTGTCTGTAATTTGGTTTATACACCATAATAATTGCTTCAAATCTCCTCTAAAGTCCCAGAAGATGAGTATATATCCTCTGTCATCCAGAATGTATTAAAGGATAGCATGCTAAGTTTTTATTCTAGAAAAAATTTGTTTTCTTTATCCTTTTCTTAATAAATGGAAAAGGTTGAGCTTGCATATGGTGCTACTCTTATTTAAATATGGTGACCATTGCTGATTGTATGTGGATCTTCAGTTGGAAAAGATACATTTCACAGCTGCATTGCATGTTTAATTCTTTTCTTCAAGTGTCTGAAACGTATCATCACCTTTTGAATATCGTTTAACATACTTTACTTATTATGCTCGGAGTGCTAACTCTTATAGAGGTTATTGCAGTGGAGCTGCTGTTATATTCTCCAACTCGCCCAATTGTAGACTACTCAGTTATATTCTTGTGGATGATGTCTGTTGGAACTGTAGTTTCCGCATCACTTTGGTCAGAAATCACGGGAGCTGAATCGAAGGAAGAGCGCTATAATGAACTATCTCCAAAGGTTCGAGGACCTAGCAATCCTTTTGATATTGGCAACTGAACTGAAAAAAAAGGCGATAAGTCTCAATATGCATCTGATCCTGATATGTGCTGAAATTTATAGCTGAAAGAGTTAGGACTGGGGGAGATTGTTATTGTGGTTTCTCTTTTTTAAAGTTTTTCATGTGCACAATTATTGTTATCCCTTCTCCATGTCCAGGGATCTGATGTTGCAGCATCCAAAGGTGAGGAAGAGCAGGAAGTCCTTAGCATTAGCGTAAAAAGTGCTGTCTTTTTTGTTATCTCTGCGTCAACATTTTTGGTGCTGCTATACTTTTTTATGTCGTCATGGTTCGTTTGGCTGCTAATCGTACTCTTCTGCATTGGAGGTGTTGAGGTAATCATTTGTTGTGCTTGCTTGTTCTGTTTAACATGCTATTTTGTTTATTTCGACCCTTTGTAGCATGCCTTTCATAACTCCATGTTACTGTCACAGTCTTTGCTTAGCTGTGGCTAGTTTAGACTCTACTACTTTAATTCCTGTTTGTTTTCCACAAAGGTCTGATCTGCAATCAACTCTAAGTTGATGAGAGCATGCAATGTGACGTACTATTTCAAGAGTGTGAAAATGATGAAATATATCAGTCTTGTTGTATTGTACATATGCTTGGGTTTACACTATTGATGCTATGTTGGCCTGATGCTTTACTTGTGTTTTGCGTCCTAGAGGGTACTTACATAGCAGATACAAGAAACTTTACATGTAGTCTCTTGTTTGTAATATCACTAGCTTGATTGGCAAACTTCCAAAAATCTAATATGATATTTCATGGAATGTCTTCAAGTCTCTAATGCTACCACGATGTTATGGTTCATCATAATTGTGGTGTATGTGATTTTCACAAACAATATTAACTTACATTTTCCTGGAGGCTAATTCGTGTTGGTTTTCAGGGAATGCATAGTTGTATTGTTTCGCTGGTGTCGAGGTATGCTTTATTCCTGTTTTTTAAATAATAAACAGTATCTAATTGTTTGCTGTACTTGAAATTCATATGTTGATCGCCTTTTTGCGCATCTTTAACGCAGCAAATGCAAAGGATGTGGTCAGAAAAAATTGGATCTGCCTCTTCTTGGGGAGCTTTCTGTTCTTTCTCTAGTTGTCTTCATTGGTTGTGTGGCATTCGCTGTTATTTGGGCACTTGATCGGAAGGCTTCATACTCTTGGATTGGGCAAGATATTCTTGTAAGCAATTACTGAATTTAGTTACTTTTTAGAAGGAACCTGAATAGGGTCCACACGAATTGTTTTGGCTTATTTTTTCAATGTTTGAACTGAGATTTAATAGATTAAGTTTTTAGATGAGAGGTCATTTGATATGGTAGATGGTAGAAGAGTCAGATCAGAATGAGGTCCCGCAGCTTGAAATTTCACTACTCATTTGCAATGCAAAAAACAATCGCCCATGTTTTAGGCTTCCAAAAAGACAATGTTGCGTACGCCTTAGAGGAGATGTTGGAACTAAATATATAATGATACATCTGTCTAACAACTTAAGGCTTTAGAAAAGGTGATTGTTAAACAGTAACATATGGGAACATTTAGAGCTCTTCTTTATTGTTAAGGTTGTTTTAAGGTGGACAAGCATTTCTCGAGGTCCACGTTTATGAAGTACTGGATGCTAAATTTATCGTGCTTAATTAAAGTTATTGGTTGCATTTAATTCTGGTTAGGGATTTGCATTTTTTTTAGATTCTTACGTCCATCGATCGGATCAGTTGCTATATTGTTTCATGTGTTTGGCACAAACCAAGATCAACCGCTTTTGCAGTGAAGAATTATCCCCGAATACCTTTTAGTTTTGCATTTGAGTCTTCTGTTTTCCTCAAATTTCAAGGTCATGAAATAGGAAATGAATATTGGTGCCTTTTAGATAATTGACATATGCTTGATGTTGATGATATAATAATCCCAGGGTATTTCTATGATGCTAATGGTCTTGCAGTTGGCTCAACTACCTAACATTAAGGTATTTGGAGACGCCTCATTTCATCAATTGGTTGTAGCTGTTCATTTCATTCTTTCGTTTAACTAGTAACTTTCTTGCCTAATAGGTTGCGACAGTGCTTCTGTGTTGTGCATTCGTCTACGATATCTTTTGGGTTTTCTTATCCCCATTAATATTCCACGATAGCGTCATGATTGCAGTAAGTATATACATTTCACACCTTCTTATCAGGTGTTTTTCTTGTCATGCCATATTCATTTTCCCTTTACTGCTGGTCTCTGTTCAATCTTTACCAAAGACTTCCTCCGAAAACAGTCGGGGTGAAAGTTATGTAATGATAGAAAAAAATGAGAAAATGAAAAGCAATCCATCTACCATTGTCCTCTTTATTTTAGGTAGCTCGTGGTGATAAAGCTGGCGGGGAATCAATCCCAATGCTTCTGAGAATTCCTCGACTTGCTGATCCTTATTATGGTTATAACATGATAGGCTTTGGGGACATTCTATTCCCTGGGTTGTTAGTTTCTTTTTCTTTTAGGTAACTTCTATTTCTATGCATTTTCTCTCATTCTCTGTTAGGCTAACTAAACGAGGATAGGGGAAGATAATCAGAATGGCCGAGGAATAAAAGAAAAAGGGAGAAGAAAACTATTTGATTTTTCCTTCATTTTGTTTTGTGATATCTCATTCAAGCTCACCAACTATTTTTCAATTGAAAACATGGGGGGTTTTCTTATATGCCCCCCTTACTGTTCCCTTTGTACATCCCCTCCAATTTTCTCCGCAACCAAACAAGGGTTTACAGTAGAAGGAGACTGTAAGCAACGTAACAGATATCCTCATTTGATTGTGGAAACACATAACTCCTTCATGCCGAATTTTGAAATTTTCGATGATTTGATTTTCTTTCTCTACCTACATGAGTGATTTAGCATTACTGTGGTATGGAGATTCACGGTACTCTGGCATTTCCTTCACGACTCAGAGTGTAAAGTCAGATAATACTCATGGCCTCGCCTATGGTCAAGAATGCTGTGGAACTTAATGTTTTTAATACTACTTTCAGATTTGACAAAGCTAAGAAGAAGACGCTGATAAATGGATACTTCCTATGGCTGACGATTGGCTATGGAACTGGTGAGTTTGCCGATGTACTCTGAATGCTTATGTTGCCCGATTTGTTGTACAGATTAGACGTCGGAACTAAGATTATCTATTGCAGGGTTGGGACTTACCTACTTAGGTTTGTATTTGATGGATGGACATGGACAACCAGCTCTTCTCTACCTAGTCCCATGCACTTTAGGTAAGAACTTCCCACTTCCATGCGATACGGTGCCCGCTTCTTTTTCTTTCTTTTACATCATTTAGTCGCGGTCTTTTATTTATTTGCGAATAGATACATCACATTCGTGCGTGTGCGTGTGTGTGTGTTTGTGGGTTGAAACTCCAGGAACTTGTGTTGGTTTGGGTTTGATTAGAGGGGAGCTGAAGCAACTATGGAGCCATGGAGGTTCAAGTGAAACCAATGATTCTTCAGATGCCTAACCTAATGTATGTAGTAACTAAATGTTTAAATATTAATATATTTTCTATTTTTTTTGTAATTATGGCAGATCTACATCATGAATCATGATTGGGGTCACGGCCCCAAAATTTTTTTGGAATTCCTTAGTAATATCATGTGTACTACTATTGAAGCTTTTAAGGGAGGTGAAGTGTATGTAGTTAACGGTTATGGGTTGAAATTCATTTTCACTCTATTATTATTATCTTTTTTATGACCCGTCTCTATACACAAAATTCAGTTACGAGTGATTTCCTTCTTTGAAATTTTTAGTTTGATGGGCCTTACCAAAAATTAAACCAACCACTTGCTAGATAAATATCTGAAGTCTTAAGTCCCCATGGATCCTCCTCCCTTCTTTATTGCCTCGTGTGTATACATAGTGAATTTCATTCGTATACAATATACGTGATGTTCTTCTTCTCGTCTCGGTACAAAAAATATCGGAGTACCTTCACTACCTTTAGATTTATTGTAAGAATTAAATCAATTTAAACGTTTGGCATTTACCGATTATTAAAGGCACGACGAGCCACTTGGGCCAATTAGGTGGGCCCAATCAACAGATGCCACACATAAAAAAAAAAAGAAAAGACGAATCAATTGAAAGATCAGAGCGTCTTTTGCTAGGTGGGCTATGCTAGGCTATTATAAATTTGAATTTCAAGAAGGAAAATATAAGAATCAGGTAAATTTGCTATTTGTCGGGTGTCTATTGCTCCGATATTTTTTAAAAAAATTATGTATATTTTCTGTGGATGATTAAAGTGTCACAACGTGGTAGAAAAATTAAATATGCATATGAGGAGTATGCAAATGCAAGAATTTATCATAAACTAAGCTACTTCATCGTATTGACAGCCCTGTTAAAATGGATTTAGATTTGATTGCAAGATCCACGTGGAAACTTCACAGAGTAAATCATCCAAATTGAATTTTGGTTTCAATTCAACTATACGGAAAATACTAGAATAGATTCGAATACTTATAATAATTACTCGAGAAATTACACAGACACAATATCCTACCGACGAAATCCAACTCATTTTGCGTATACCCGAAAATAATATATTACGTTACCTATAATAAATACAGATACAGCAAACAAAATTAAAGATGCTCATTTACCAAAAAATATTCCTCGTGAAGGAAATGGCTGGAAAAATTAATAAATAAAACAAGACATGGATCTTTATTCTTTACACATAAATACGCATTTGCATAAAAACTTGTAATTAGTACCCTTTTTATCTGTAGGTACCTAATAGAATAAATTTTTTGCACAGGTACCCGATCCGCCGCAGATACGCCATATAACACTTAGGTACCCTATAACAACGTATTTTGGTACGTTGAGAAAATGGTACGTCATATATAACACACTAAGGTACCATATAGAAACCTTATAGGATACCGTATAAACGCATGACGTGGTACGCAATACACACAGTCACACATAAAAAGGTACGGCAAGACTGAGAAAATTGGTACAAACGGTAAAACGGGTACCTATCTGTAAAAATTTCTTAACATAGGTACTAATTTGTAAGTATTTTATTTAATTGGGTAATTTTTTTTATAGATGTCACGCAGGACAATTGAGCTCGTTACAGCGAAACAAGGTGATCGTCGTCATCATCGTTGGTTCATCATTCATGCCCACGCAGAAGATCCTCACCAGATATTCCTCTTTCCTTCTTCATCACACTCTCTTTCAGCAGATCTCTGAAAAAGAGAAACAACATCTACAAGTGAGTTAAATTCCAGAAAAGGCGCAAATTTTATCCCCCAATTCCGCACTGCATCATCAGCTCTCTCGAAAAACCCACTCTCCGCGCATAATGTCCAACCCGGCCCGACCCGGATCCTGTAATCCGGTCCAGAAGACCGGGCCCGTTTCTATGGACCACGTTCTTTCAGCCCTGAATGAGACCAAAGAGGAAAGGGAGTCGAGAATCAGAAGTTTGTTCAGTTTCTTTGATTCTAACAATGTTGGGTATTTGGACTCGGTCAAAATCGAGAAGGGCCTCTATGCGATGAAGATTCCTGCTGATTACAAGTTTGCGAAGGAGTTGTTGGAGGTCTGCGACGCTAATCAAGATGGGAGGGTTGATTACCAGGAGTTTAGGAAGTACATGGATGATAAAGAACTTGAGTTGTACACGATCTTTCAGGCGATTGATGTCGAGCATAATGGGTGTATTTTGCCTGAGGAGTTGTGGGATGCTCTTGTCAAAGCTGGTATGCTGTGTTTTATTTTTGTTTTTCAGTTCAATTCGTTTCTTTCAAGTTGCGATTTGCGCGACTCTTATGATTGAGTTGGATGTAATTGGGGTAGTCTGATTCTGATTGTTGTCTGTTGATGGCATTGCTATGATGATTGGAAATGTTATGAAATGTGGAAAGTTACTTTATGTTGTTCTTGACAAATTTACTGTTCGATGAGTTTAACTGAAGATACATGGAGTTAGCTGGTAGAAGTCGTAAGAAACATAGCATAATTTGAAAAGTTCATTAACACCAGCAGCAAATATGCTTCTCGGTTGGTTAACTCAATATTTTCTAACATGATGGATGAGTAGGTGCTCAACACATATTTTAAGTGTTGAGCGACACCATCGTAGTTTTTAACGTAGTGTGAATGCTCTGTCTTATGTTTAGAGGAGATGTCGAATGGTTTCAAGATTACCTTTTTTTTTGGTAATACAGTTTTTTTTTTTCTGGTTTTGTTACTTGTTTAAGGTTGCTAAGTAACTACATTGGTAATTGGTTCCTCTGGATGCATCTGATCTTCGCCAAATTTGTCCAAATACATCTCATTTCATTCAGAATCCCTTATACATGTTTTATGATGCCAAGATAGTTCTCAATTGTTTCTGTCTTCGGTATCTATTTCTTGTGTTTCTTCTGTAGTATTACTATCGTATTTACTGAGAGTACAGTAGTTTCCATGAATTGGTTTGTATCTCTTTGTGCCTTACGTATGTCAATATAGAGTGAGAATATAGCAGTTTCTCTTACACGAAATTGTATCCTCTCTTCTTCCTGCCGAATGCCAAATATTCCATTAAGCTTGCTTGAAAAGGACGCATAATTTATCGTCCTGAAAAATTTTCCTCATTTTTTACAAAAATGGTGGTCTATAGCTGCTTTGTCAACCTTCTTATGTTATCCTAAAATACCGAATGGGGCTCCTAATGGTTATGATTGCTTTTTCATCATCACAATGTTCATTCTGCCGTTATCCTAAAATACCGAATGGCCCGCTTAGCTCAGAGGTTAGGGCATCGAATTTGTAAAGCGATTGTCATCGTTTGACTCTGATAAGAGTTTCAGTACACGGCTCATCCTAGTCTTATTGTATTATCCTTGCGTACATTCGATCAGTCACGCCCTGAACCTCTCTAACTTTGCAGTCAAACTTATAATACCTACATAATATAACTAACTTCAGGGGAAAAAAAAACTCGTCGTTGAGGTTGTTTTTAACCGGTGAGTGACATCCATTGATTTCCTTTTTCGAAATATTTCGACATTCAAACTGACATCGCCCCTTTGACCGTTTCAGGCATAGAACTCGACGACGACGAGCTGGCCCACTTCGTCGAGCACGTCGACAAGGACAACAACGGAACCATAACCTTCGAGGAGTGGCGCGACTTTTTACTATTATACCCCCACGAGGCGACCATCGAAAACATATACCGATACTACGAGCGCGTCTACCTCATCGACATAGGAGAGCATGCTGTCATCCCCGAGGGCCTAAGCAAGCACGCCAACGCCACAAAGTACCTCCTCGCCGGAGGAGTCGCCGGAGCCTCCTCTCGAACCGCCACGGCCCCACTCGACCGGCTCAAGGTGGCCCTTCAGGTCCAGACGTCCCGAGCCGCCGTGGGCCCCGCGGTTCGAAAAATATGGACTGAGGGCGGCCCTCTGGGGTTCTTTCGGGGAAACGGGCTCAACGTGCTGAAGGTCGCCCCCGAGAGCGCCATCAAGTTCTACGCCTACGAGTCGCTCAAGGGGTTCATAGGAGATGAAGACGGGCAAGTGGGGCCCGCGGGTCGGCTGGCCGCGGGCGGGCTCGCCGGAGCGGTGGCTCAGACGGCGATCTACCCGATGGATTTGGTGAAGACGCGGCTGCAGACGGTGAGCTGCGAGAAGGGGCGGGTGCCGAGCCTTAGGAGCCTGTCGAGGGACATAATGGCTCACGAGGGCCCGCGGGCTTTTTATAAGGGGTTGGTCCCGTCCCTCCTCGGGATCGTGCCCTATGCTGGGATCGATTTGGCTGTTTACGAGACGTTGAAGGACATGTCGGGGAAGTACATCCTACTTGACGACGGTATGGATCTATGCATTGGGTTTTTTTTTTTTTTGAAAAACCTTTTGTGTCCCCGTTCTTGTGACGGAGTGAGGGCTCTTAAGTCTTAAGATGTGATAACACTGATCAGTTAGGCCAATAAATTTGGGGCCCTAAATTGCACATGGGGATGGCCTAATGGCTTGAGGGGTGTGGTAACTATTTTGCATCTTAGGTCATGGGTTCGAATCGTATCAGCATGACTATCGTATTAAGTGTTTTTGGGACATGTGTTCACTTGATCCCTGGAGATTAGGCCCGTCTTAAGAGTGTGTGGCGCAAGACCATAGTCGATCGAATGGCGATAATCTGGGGTCGCCAAAAAAGAGGAAAAATTGGTCCTAAAAATACGGTTTTGTTAGGTATAGTATGTGATATTGAGCCTTAAAAATATATTTTTTTTTTATCAGGTATGTGTGATATTTGGCCTTGAAAATTTGGGGCTGTGTGCAGTAGATCAGTATGCACTGGTCAAAATCTATCCATGCTTACGAGGATTGTCCTTAGCGTCGGCAGCAATAATAGTAATTGTGTATGTGCAGAACCGGGCCCACTCGTGCAGCTCAGTTGCGGGACAATTTCTGGGGCATTAGGTGCAACGTGCGTGTATCCACTTCAGGTGGTAAGAACGAGGTGAAGAAATGAATAAGCCCCCGTTTTTTGTTTTGTTGATGAATGATATATGATGTACTAAATATCTATCAGATAATTGTTTGTTTTTTCTTTTTTTCCATCAGAATGCAAGCTCAAAAAGCTAAGAGTAGCATGTCGGATATGTTCCGAATAACATATCGGAACGAAGGCTATAGGGGATTCTATAAAGGGCTCTTCCCGAATCTTCTAAAGGTCGTGCCAGCGGCCAGCATTACGTATCTCGCTTACGAGGCCATGAAGAAGAGCTTGGATCTCTGATGATGATGATGGGAAATAAGATTGATGATGCTATTTGTTATTCGATCAATGGAAAGGTATCATTCTTGGTGTAGTATTTGATTTTTTGCCTTGATGAGGACAAAAGCTGACTGACCCTTCTTCATTTGTGGATTATGGGACTAACTGACATATATATTATCAGTACATTATTTGATATGATGCTGAGTTAGTTGATTGTAAGGTAATTGTTGTACGTGCATCAATCACACAACAATTTGCGGCAAATGCTTCATTTTTTGGGGGCCATTTCCTTAGTCTTTGTGTTTGCTAATTATTATCATTCTTATTGCAGCACAGTTCTGTGTTATTGAACCCTTTTTTTAGCATAAAAATTTCTTGAAAGGGTTCTCTGTTCGGGAATTCGTTTTGGAGCAAAGAATTCCATGCAGAATGATCAAAATTGCCTTAAAAATTGTCTGTTTTCGTAAAAGAAAACAAAGCCCAGACTAAAATGTTCATCTCTACGAAACGCCAATGCAAGAAATACGATGCCTGCAAACTTCTTACCTCGTAAAAACGCTCGAACACAGATGCAAGAGCACTGCACATATCCTACAAGTCCATGCACAAGCCATCGCTAGAGGCCTCTTTTCGCTGTACCCATCTCTCATCTACTCTCAGATTCTCCACTCCTTCACTTCCACCAAAATCGTTCAACAAGCGCGCATCAACGGCGGCAGCATTGCTCGTTACGCCGGCAATATCTTCAATCTGATTCCGAACCCTTCGACTTTCAATTACAACTCCGTCATCAGAGCTCAGACGCTCCTCTCCAATCCAAGCGTTGCGTTCGAATTCTTCGTCGGGTTGCGGCGGAATTCAATCCCACCTGATTTTCACACCTACCCATTTGTTCTCAAGGCGTGTGGGTCGTTGCGAGGCGCGCGTTCGCCGGCGGAAGCGCTCCACGCGGAGCTAGTCAAGGTCGGGTTTTTATGCGATGCTTTTGTGTCCAACACGCTTGGAGCCGCTTACTGCAGATTTGGCCGCGTGGATAGTGCTGAGAAGGTGTTTGAAAGTATTCCCCACAGAGACGTGGTGAGCTACAACGTGATGATTGATGGGCTCGTGAAGGCTGGAATGATCGATAGAGCTAGGGAGGTGTTCGATGAAATGCCCCAAAGAGATTGCTTCTCTTGGGGCACGCTCTTGGCCGGGTATGCCAAGTGTAATCGTTGTTCGGAGGCCATCGAACTGTTCGATCGTATGGTCGATTCTAACGTACGCTTAGACAACGTTGCGCTCGTTTCATCCCTCTCTGCTTGTGCGCAGTTAGCAGATCTCAATCGAGGGAAGAAAATACACAAATACGTCGAAGCAAATGGGATCGAGCTTGACTCTTACATAGGCACCGCATTGGTGGACCTGTACTCAAAGTGCGGCTGCCTCACCACAGCCAAAGAGGTCTTCGAATGCTGCACGTCAAAGAACACATCTCTATGGAACGCAATGATCCTCGGCTTAGCCATGCATGGCAGTGGCATGCTAGCACTCGAACACTTGTCAAGAATGCTGAAAGAAGGCATAAAGCCCGACGACATCACAATCTTAGGCATTCTAATAGGGTGCAGCCACGCGGGACTCATCGAAGAAGCTCGAAAGATCTTCTCGAACATGGAGAACCTCTACAACGTCAAACGAGAGCTCAAACACTATGGCTGCATGTCAGATTTGCTTTCTCGGGCTGGGTTAATACGCGAAGCTGTGGAGATGATCAAGGCAATGCCTGTAAGAGGAGATGTTTTCGTGTGGGGCGGTTTGCTCGGAGGGTGTAAGCTGCATGGAAACCTCGAAATAGCCGAAGAAGCTGCCAAGAATGTGATTGAGGTGAAACCTGAAGATGCTGGGGTGTACTCTGTTTTGGCTCATATGTATGTTAACTCTAATAGGTGGGATGATCTGGTGAAGGTGAGGAGGTATAGAGATAGTACGTGGGGTTTGAAGAAGATGGCGGGCTGTAGTTCGATTGAGTTGGATGGGATTGTGCATGAATTTGTTTCTGGGGATTGTTTGCATCCTCAGACTGATGAGATTCACTTTGTACTGAATGGGTTGGAAGTACATATATGTGAATCCAATGATACGACAACAGTCTAAGCTTTCAGACACAATGTAACAGCCAAGTAGATGTATGTCTTTGTGCTTTCATTGCAAGGAAAAAAGCTGGAAAACATCCCTCCCTCAGTGTGATTATGCCTTGGAGGCACCTTTTGCTAGCGCAAGCAGCATCGACGACAATCACACTGTGAACTTCTGAGCATAGAAGGGAAGAGTTAAGAAGGGAAAAAAAGTTCGAACTATATATGATATACAGAGACTACTAGCTTGGCTCAGAGAGGATCTTCTTAACTCGATACAAGGTGTCCTCGCTAGAGCATGTATGGTAACACACGTATCTCCC
The DNA here is from genome assembly GCA_027422505.1 of Craterostigma plantagineum. Taxonomy (NCBI): domain Eukaryota; kingdom Viridiplantae; phylum Streptophyta; class Magnoliopsida; order Lamiales; family Linderniaceae; genus Craterostigma; species Craterostigma plantagineum. The sequence goes on from JAPQWV010000005.1 coordinate 3,060,004, forward strand.
TCCTCCTTGGGCGGTAAGTTTAATAACCTCAGAGTGATTTTATTTTGTTTAAATAACGAGCCAAGAAAAGATTTACGTAGGACGAAAAAAGAGATGGCATTCATGGATTGGTCTTAAAGTAGAGAGACTTGCTCGAGATACAGTAATTCGATCAAATCGATTTCGGGTATTGTGCTAATGCAGTGATGTCACTGTATAATAAGATAGCAAAGTAAGAACATTCATTGTATGTTATGTCTTATGTCTTATGGAACTTATTTGATCTGTACTAAGGAAAAACTAAAGCGGAGAAATGACTCTTCTTCGTTGTCGTCGCTGAAGATGACAGAGAATGAAGGAGCGAAAAAAATTCATTCACCTTCCAAGAAGAGATGTTGCTGCATATGTCTGAAGATCCCAGGATTCTCCCTTAAGTAGCTGCGTATGTCTGAAGTTCCAAAGATGGATCTTTAAATAGCTGCAGATTGATGGATGGAAAGAATCGTTTTTCAAGTTAAAGAGATGAAAACAATATTATTAGATGTGTTCTGTTCATAGAAAAGCTGGTTGAAATAGAAACATCAAACCGTTCATAGTTGCAAGAATATCAAAGAACTGACGAGATTACCGTTCATACACTATAAAATTTCTTCGAATTATTTTCTATTTGGAATTTCTGTTTGATTTTCCAATGGTATGAATATCCATGAATAAGCTGTTGGAAATAAATTATATAAAATTAAAAAGAGTGATGCACTTCTTTGATGGTTAACCTTTTAGGAAAAGTGGTCATTCAACATGGTATCAGAGCTTAGGGATCCGCAGGTCCTCTGTACGAATCCTCACGACCACCCATTTATTAGACCATCTCCAACTGAAAAACGCATTCTCAAACCCAAACGCATTCTCAAACTCAAAATGCAGTAATTCTTCTCCAATCGATAAACCTATTCGCAAACCTAGGCTAAAAGACCATTATTGTAATATTCTCTTCTATTCGATTTTTTAATATTACCCAAAAAAATTTACAACTTTACAAATCAGACCATACTATTATTTTAAATTCGATAAAAAAATAATTTCTCAAAATTAATAAAATAGTCAATATTTTTTCATATAAAAATGTAGAAACAAATAATTATTAATAACAGGAGTCCTTTTATATATTTTTATTTATTTTTTATTATTATATGAGTACTTTAATAATTAAAAATAATAAAGGGTTGGTATTGTAATTTTTAAAGCATCAAACGCATATTTTGGGATATCTCATTCCCAAAACGCATGTATGCGTTTAAAACATGAGAGAGAAGATGAAAACACATTTTGAGTTTGCGTTTGGTGTACGGTTGGAGAACTTTTAGTATATATTTTGGGTTTTTTGGTATCGATTGGAGATGCTCTTAGAGTTACACGTCTAACGCTAGATAATAGAGAAATCAGTCTAGACGTGAGGGGGTGTGTTGGAAAGAAATTATATAAAATTAAGAGGTGATACACTCCCTTCAGGGTTAACCTTTTAGGAAAAGTGGTAACTTAACAAAGAATACCTTTCATTATGATCTAGGTCTCAACAATTTATTCTATTAGTGATTGATAAGAACGTTATTTCTAACTCATCTCCATCAAAGTTAAACAACAAATTGTTGTCGTATGGCCGTACTAAAACATTAATCTTTTTCTTTTTACATATAAAAATTGATGGACGGAAAGAAAATAAAATATATTTACTTGGCGATTTAATAACGTACTAGGTTGCAAGATGAGCTATACATCGAACCAGGCGGCAAACACTTGTACAATGATTGGGAGCAAAAAGTAATATCAACAATGAACTTTGTGCTTGTCCTATTGTCATATTTTCCGAGGGTGTAATATTTTACATAGGCAATATACATAAATTTCTTTTCTCCCACTTGAATTACCACCCAGCATCAGAATAAGTTTTTTTTTTTTCTCTATATCTGTATATAATATTTGTCTATGGACCAACTAATATACTTATTTTTTCAAAAAAAAAAAATTAAATATTCTTGATGTTTTGGTTCGGCTTTCGGCTATTCAGTTACTTATAAACCAATTAACTTTACTCTATACGCGATGAAACTTATTGTCTTCGATCGTAATAAACATCGATATATTGACAAGTATCGAACATTACACGTAGAATTTGAAGCAATGGTATGTATAATCACTACAAAAAATGTTATTTTATGTGACCATGTTTTTGTGATGACATTAAAAATCATCACATAAAATTAGGTTATATGAGGATATAATTTTTTCTCACAATAACTATTATATAATGTGATGAATTTTTTTTCCTCATAAGTGAATATATAATATGTGAGGAAACTGTTTTTTCATCACATAATAGTAATATATTTCCTCACAAAAACTAAACATTAATGTGATAGATAAAATCCTCACATATAGTTACAAATTTCCTAATAATAAATAAATTTTTATATGACAAAAAAATCCTCACATAAGACAAAAGAGAAGTTGTCGTCAACCAATAATATGCATTAGAGTATATGATAATTTTTGTCATTAGAAATGTAAGGAATATTTCTGTATTACAAATCATGGTAACTATGAGAAAAAATATGTTTAACGTGAGGAATATTTTCGTAGTATATATAATAGTAATTGTGAGGAAATATTTTTAATGTGAGGAATATTTTCGCATTATATATCATACATAGTACTTGTGAGTAAAATATATTTTGTGAGGAATAATTTCGTATTATATTTCATGGTTATTGTGAGGAAAATTATTTAATGTGAGTAAGGATGGCAATGGGGCGGGTCTAGAGCCGGACCCGCCTAGACCCGCCCTAATGAATCGGTTTTTTTCCTATTCGGCTAATGGGGCGGGTAACGGGTCCGAAAATTTTCAACCCGGCTGGGTCCGGGGCGGGTCTCGGGTCTTGCTAAACCCGTCCCGAGACCCAACCCGATATATATTTTATATTTAAATTTATTTTTATTGTACGTCTATATACATAAAGTGTTCGATTTATTAATAAAAAGCTTTGTAGCCTACTGGATAAGTCTTTAGTTAACTTACTATAGGTCATGGGATCGAATCCTAGTTTTTACTATTATAAAAAAATTCGATTTAAAAAATATTAAAAATGAGAAAATAGCTTTCAGACCCGGTTCGTTAGGGTCCGGCCCGGAGCGGGGCGGGTGGGTCCCGGGTCCCCTTAAAAATGACCGGGCGGGTCCCGGGTCCGGCCAAACCCGACCCATACCCGTCCCGCTGCCATCCATAAATATGAGGTATATTTCGTAGTATATATTATGGTAATTATGAGGAAAAATATATTTAAAGTGACAAATTTTTTGTTGCGTTTATATGTTTAAATGTGAGGAAGTTCAAATATGCGACAAAATAGTACATCTATTGTGACAAATATTTCGTCACATTAAGAATTTTATGCGAGGAAATTGCATTCCTCACGTATACCAAACGTGAGGAAATAAAATATCGTCACATTAGGCGCAATTTGATCTTATGCCACGGGCCTTCGGTGACGAGCCGGTGACGAAAATTTTTCCTCACATTAAATTTATGTGACGAAAATTTACTCTTTTGTGAGGAAAAAAATCGTCACATAAAATGACCTTTTTTGTAGTGAATATATATAACATTCTAGAAGTACGTTCTCTGAATGTATCGGCTTTTCTAACATCATCCACTTGTTTTCACTAGGCAGAAGGAATTATGTCGACACCTAATTTGTTCTATCAAGGATACAATAAATAGTAAACAAGAAATTTTGCCGATTTTTAAAACTGTAGATCAATAGTCTATCCGTTTCTTCCTATGATCTAGCCTATATATGCATTATTTATTTATTCGTCATCTCCCTTCTATCCTCCACCCATCAAAAAGCATATACAACTCTCAATCACCGAAAAAACCCTCAAGAAAAAACATAAAAAGAAAGATCATCAAACATTACAAAATGGATAGTAGTTACTACCATCATTCCATCTCACCATCAACCAAACAACAACCTTACAACTTCCTAACAAACCCTAACAACAACCTCGGAATAGTCCACCGAAACAACCCTTCATTGAACGACGCCATCCTCGACGGAAAATGGGCCGATAAGCTCCTCAAAGAGTGCGTAAGGGCCATGACAGAAAAAGAAACGAACAAACTCCAACATCTCCTTTGGATGCTCAACGAGCTATCCTCTCCCTACGGAGACTGCGATCAGAAGCTCGCCCACTACTTCCTGCAAGCCCTTTTCTACCGCACGACAAACGCGGGCCCCCACTACTACAAAACCCTAATTTCCTCGGCCTCGAAGTGCCACTGCTTCGACAACATAGGGGGGCTCGTGCTCAAGTTCCAAGAAGCGAGCCCGTGGCTCACGTTCGGCCAGGTCGCCTCCAACGGTGCCATGTTGGAAGCCCTCGAAAACGACGAACCTAATAAGCCCATACACATCATCGATGTGAGCAACACGCTCTGCACGCAGTGGCCGACCCTTCTAGAAGCCATGGCCACGAGAATCCACGACACGCCTAGGTTTGTAAAATTTCGTTATCGGGGCTGTCCAGATTATAAAATTTGGGCTTTGTCCCACATCGAATGATTCCAGCTTTTCAAGCCACTATATATGTAAGAGGCTATCTTCTCGTATAACCAATTGGTTTTAGGAAGGACCCCTGGATTTATAATAGGGTCTTATTGGGCCTACACCCATGGGCTCACACATTACTCATAAGCTTGATGGAGATTCCATCTTAAAAACCAATTAGTGGTAGGTGGAACAACCCATCAGCTTGTAGCTCACCATAGTGGTGGCCGACGTGTGACACATGTGACTTATTAGGGTTATCTGCTTTTAAAACACACCAGGCTGAAGCTCACCATAGTGGTGGCAGAGGATACGGTAATAAAGGCGGTGATGAAAGAGATATCCCCGAGGATGGAGAGGTTCGCCAGGCTAATGGGCGTGCCATTCGAGCTCAGAGTGATAACTAGGGTTAGCCGCCTGGGCGAGCTGACGAGGGAGGACTTGGTGGGCCCTAACGGGAGTGAGAAGGAAACGATCATGGTGAACTGCGACGGCGCTCTTAGGAGGGTTACGGCGAAGGAACGAAAGGGTTTCATAGAGATGATGAAGTCTCTAAACCCTAAGATAGTGACGGTCGTCGAGCAAGAGGCAGATTTTGTTGGCGAGGAGGGTTTCGAGAGGAGGTTCGACGAGTGCCTTAGGTTCTACTCGGCGTACTTCGACATGCTCGAGGCGAGCTTCGGGCCCACGAGCAACGAGAAGCTCGTGCTCGAGAGGGAGTGCTTGAGGAGCGTGGTTAGGGTTTTGGCGTGCGACGACGAAGACGACGAGATTGGCGGTAACGACGAGAGGAGAGAGAAGGGCGCGCAGTGGTCGAAGAGGTTGGGAGAATTAGGGTTTTCGCCCGTGAAGTATTGCGAAGATGTGGTCGACGATGTTAGGGCTTTGCTAAAGAGGTATTGTGAAATTTCATAATTGGGCCTAAAATTCAATATGTGATTAGGTAGAGTATCCCATCAACTTATTATAAGCTAATAAATCTCTTCTCAATTATCCGATGTGGGACATATGTGATTATTAGGGTTTATCTGTTCTAACAGGTATAAGAGTGGTTGGTCGATTATTCACGGTGGGGATGAACGTCGGCCGTCGGATGAAGATGATGATCGGTCGAAGGGGATTTATCTGACGTGGAAGGATGAGCCCGTGGTTTGGTCTTCGGTGTGGAAACCATCACCGGCGGCGGAGTATTTTTAGTGTCTTTTTTAAGGTTTATTATTTATTATTGCATCGATATAACATATGTTATCGTGGGATCGTAGGCGTTATTAAAAGAGATCTCAACATTTCTTGAATCTTGATGATATTGGTTATTCGTTGTATGATCGTTCATCTTTTTATTTTATGTTTGTTTTTCATCAATTAGTGTTTTCTGAGTTTGTTATTGAGTAATATTTGCATGGGCTTTTCGCGTCAAATGTGATAATAATAATACAAGGGTATGTAACTAAAGTTACCTAATGAATCCCAGAGTTGCCTGTTTGTCTAGCGATTAAAAGCAAATTGACAATGAACCAACGTATTAGTGGGGTGGATTGATTTCCTTTTTTTTTTTTCCTTTGGATGTTGGACTCAGACTTTTGTACTAATTCCATGATCGGTACTTATTCTGCTTTTTCTCATGATATTATTGCACTGTTCTCGTCGTCTTGTATAGGAGAACTTTATAAATTTGAACATCTATTTGTAATTTTGGTCATATTTATAAGTAAAACCTCTATAAATTAATATTCAATAACCTCTCTATAATAATCTTTCGGTCCCAACTTGAAACTTTGTAAAAAATCATCAAATTCGATAAGATAATAAAATAATAATCATTCAAAAATTCATTTATAAATATTAGGTCCCATTAGAACTCTAAATTAATAATTCACAAATATTGCAATTATAAGTATTATGTTAATTTGCTAAAATATGAATCTATTGTTACATGCGTTTCCTTAAGATGAAAATCTAATTGGATTTCATCCTTAACTTTTTAAATTACAGCCAAGTGTTCTGATATCATCGAATATAATTGTTAATTGTATAAAATAAATTGATAGTTTACATGAACATATTTAGTTAGTTACGAACAAATTGGTTGATGGATGAATATAAACAATAAAACATATATAAATAGTAAATTAGTTGAATTTAGAAAGTTACTCTTTTAATTAATAGAATATTAATTCATTGATATATTAATATATCTCTAAATTAATAAAATTTAATGATATCAATGTTATTAATTTAGAGAGGTTTTACAGTATTTAGGCAAAATAGGTGGGAATCGTATTTCATGAGTTCAACGATCTTGATCTCAGAAGCTGCCTCATCTTTACCCATTAATTCGAAGTGCTTTTAAAGGGTGTTATCGTCAATAAATGGGCCTACCAAGGCCCAAAAGGGTAACGGGCTTCTAAAGAATTGAGGCCCATAATGTTTTAGACTATAGATTCTCTCAACAGTGTTAGGGTTTGAGCGTTTGTGAACTTTCCTGCAACAGAAATCTGCTTTGCTCTCGTCGTCGGCTGTGTTCTAAAATGGTATGTTCTATCTGTTTCTGATTCTTGTAGCTCCATCTCTTCTTTTTCTTGTATCTGTTCTTAGAAGGCCTGGCTAGTGCATCTTCTTTTAACTCAACATGTGTGGCGGCGTGGCGTTCATTATAATTTGGGTTAAATTCACTGTTTTCTAGTCATTATCTTGTCTTTCCATTACTTCTGTATGATTTAAAGGTGAGATATCACCAGAAATATTGGATATGCAGCACGAGGTGGAAAAGCAAATTTTTACATCTGATGCGTTCTATTAGCGGAATTGACAGCTGATTACTTTTCTATCTTGTTATTGGAGGCTAATCAGTTGGAGTGAGAACCTTTCTGCAAGTTGTTTGTGAGATAGATTTGATAATTGCTTCAAAACAAGCCTTTTGAATTCAGATATTCTTTTGTGGTTCCATCCTTCTCTATCTTGTTATTCAAGTTGTTTTTCATCCTTGATTATCTCCAGTGGCTAAGATCTTGATTTGCTGCTGTTTATGTTAATAGCTGGTTGCACCTTAGAAAAGTGCCTTAAACAATTGATGCAAGTCTTCAGGAAATAGGATGCATTACCCATAGATGATACGACAAATTCGAACTCCCTTTTCTTTACCATTTCGACTTTGAAATCTAAGCAATGGGTATTGACTGTTGTGTATTCCTTGTGCAGCCGAAGCAGATCCATGAGATAAAGGACTTCCTTCTTACAGCTAGAAGGAAGGATGCTCGCTCCGTAAAGATTAAGAGGAGCAAAGGCGTGGTGAAGTTCAAGGTTAGGTGCTCAAGGTACCTTTACACCCTCTGTGTTGCCGACGCAGAGAAGGCTGACAAATTGAAGCAATCCCTTCCCCCAGGTCGGTCGTCTTTCTTCATATTAACTCGTGTCCATCTCCACGTGTTATTATTTCACTCCTCGAAACAACTTAGGTGCCTTTCAATGCATTCATCAGTTCATGAAATTTGTAAAAACTTGGGCTTCTAGTGAAATCTGATTTTCCTCATCGACTCATCATGTTTCTCTTTTTCTTTCACAGGCTTGAGCGTGCAAGATCTGTGAGCTGCTTGCTGCTACCTCAGTTAAGAGAAATATCGAATCAGCTTAAGACAATGTTAACGTTTTGAATGTTCAAATGAAACTTCTACTGGATATTTTGGCAATCTAATTGTCTTTATCATATGAAATATCATCTGGGTTACACACTTGTGCTACATTCTGGCAATTTATTGATATAGGAACATAAGCTCTGCTGTCAACTGCATAAACGCATCAGTAGCAAAGAACTTGCAGAGGCAAATCAGTCATTATTAGGAGACTGATAACTATTTGGACTAAGAGACCTCTCAATTTCTTCGAGGGATCGGCCTTTAGTCTCGATGATGAAAAAATACGCAAACGCAGCCGCCAACAGTGAAACGCTGCCAAAGCCGGCATAAACTGGGACTACTCCAAACCTCTCCACAAGCTCGAGGAAGAACAATCCCACAAGGAAGTTGGTCACCTTATGAAATAAAAGAAAAAAAAATGTATATAATCGTGAAGAATAGTCGACGATTCTAGCGATTCTTTCGAATTAAGGAAGAAAATGGTCTTTCTTTTTAAAACTTCACCCAGTGAACGGAGAAGCTAAAGGCGAGGATCTTCCCTCTTGTTCGACTGCTGCTTAGCTCGGGTATGACGAGGCCAGTCACTGGACCAGCTCCAAGAGCAAAGCTAAATATATACCTATGTTTTACCATGAAATAGACTAAGGATATATACGAAAAGTCATCTAAATGGGTTAAAATATAGGAATGCATCATCAAGAAAATGAGCATAATAACCAGGTAATAGATAGGAAAAAACTCTTATTACAAAAGCCAACAGAACCCGAATTGCGAAGAGTAACACCGAAACTAATATAGCGAAGAGTAAGATGCAAAAACCATACGCAATAGTTCCTGCTATGGCTAAGTTGCTGCTGATATCTGTGTCCATAGGGAAGACAATGCCGCTCGTTATGAGAAACATCGACATGGCCTGCAAAACCAGACGCCGTAAAATCATAAGCAGATTGCAGCTACACACCTAAATTTACTATGATAATGAATTTTGTTAAATATGATCCCGACACAATTGTATGCATTCGAAACAGTTGTGGTTTGTGGTTTTGCTAACCATTCCGAGGTAGCTTCCGATGAGAAGTATCTGCCTTCCTTGTTTATCCATCAAGTAAGATGCACATAGGGCACCTGTGAATGTGATTGTGATCTCAGAAAATTAGAGACATATGAACATTAGTTGCAATTTTACATGAATATATGTGACACTTAGTGTAAGTTGCAAACCTGCAAAGTTGGTAATCCCTACGTATAGGCTTGCTAAGACCCCACTTTCGATTCCAACACCCTTAAAAGTCAGAGATGAGTAATAAAGAACTCCGTTGATGCCGGCAAATTGTTGTAGCAAGAAAAGTGAGCCTCCAATAAATGCAACTGCAGCAACAAACGATAATAAAATTACGAAACTGATACTGTTGTTGTTGTTTAAGATAGTATGACCAAGGCAACTGTAATAGGACATATCCAACAAAAATTTATCATCTTGCTACATGTGTACGAATCCAGGAGAGGTCTAAACGATAGGTTTTTTCGGTCAACTCTCTAATCTTTTTATCACGATACAAACTGAATAGCTGTTAAGCTCTAGACTAATTCCCCAGACTCTATTACTGTGATTTTTGTCCAACATGCTTCATAAGAGTCATTATAATCAATCCTTCATGAAGTTCACAGAAGTGGGAATACGAAACTGGTCCTCTGCATTTCGTGTGTGAGTGAAAAAATAAAAACACAAAATTAAAAGAATGGAGAAAGAAAACAAAAACAATAAAGAAGTAGACTAAAAATGGGAAATCAGTGTCCTAAAGTCAGCGATGTGATTGGTAACATTTCGCCAGGATTGCATTGTTGGTACGAGTATGTCTGTCCTTAATGCCCAGGTGACTCCTTGTTTAGTCATCATAACTCATAACCACAAGAGCAGAAACAGAGGATTCATCTTTACCGCTCAGCGCTCACATCTATCAAGCCCAATTCAGTTGTACAAGGATTCCAACGTATTCGATGTGAAAAGTACTATATGAGGCTACTCCTATATGTGAAGACCAACTAATGCATCATTTCTAGAAAAGAAAGGTACACCTTGATACCACCTCTAGAGTGAGGCTGCTCCAACAGTTCCAACCAACTGCTATCTGAACCAGCAACATCATTTCTAGCAACAGACTGGAATTCTTTGACGGCCTTATCAACTTCAGATGGTCCCCAGACATTTGCTATGACCTTTTTAGCATCATCAATTCTCCCTGCCTATAAAAAAAAGTGACACCGGATTAAATGGGCAATCAAATATCTATTCTATAACGGAAGAAAGAAGGCGATAGGTGACATATTTACTTTACATAGCCACCGAGGGCTGTCAACTGCAAACTGCATGCCCAGGGCAATAACAAAACCAGGCAGATTTGCTATATACAGCATTGTCCTCCACCTGATTGTTGCATGAACAAATCAAAACCTCAATAATAGAAACTGACATTTCAACATTACAGAGGATCAGGTAGGACTCTAATCTTCTTCTAAGCATGCATAGGAAAATAAAGATGATCAAGTGTCCTATGAAACAAGGACATAAAGAAGTGGATAATAAAAGTGCAGAAATTCATACCAATGAGGATCAGTCTCGGATGGAATCCCTAATAAAAGTGACAGTATGATTCCAAGGCATGTCCCTATTTGAGAGAAGGTCCCCATCAAGCCCCGATATTTTGTAGGGGCAATCTACGAAACACGAAGGGTTTAACAATGAAAATGACATGATAGCTAATAACGTCATGAAAGTTGAGCAATGAAAAATGGACATGACAGATTATTGTATCTTGTGAGTATAGAGAGACAGAAATGTCAAGCGAGACTCATTGTCGTAACCAAAGCTGCTATTCATGTGCTTGTAGTGTGGAAATCGTGCAAATCTGATACAAATAACATTCTCTAAAAATCATAGCGTAATCTTCGTTCTCGATTTTCACCTCCGAAATATAAATAGGAACGAGAACAGTATTCACGCCAATACCAAGGCCAACCAGGAATCTTCCCATAAGTATTTCATCCAATGAGTGTGCTTGAGCACTGTCGCATGTCATGCACAAATCAAGATAGAGAGTAGTCATATATTCATTTCAGGAACTGAGTAATTTTAGTTTGTGATACAAGATTTGGGTTTACCTTATGATTGCACCCAATATAAGTGGAATGGTGTCAACTTGAAAGGTGCGACGACAACCAAGTTTATCAACAAGTGCACCACATATTATGCTTCCAATAAATGCACCACCGATGAAAATGCTGACCACGAGACCCTCAAGAAACGAATTTCCTTCAAAGCCAAGCTCTTTCGCAACGGACACAATAGGGCCGTTCATGACACTGCAAAGTGGAGAAAAAAGTATCACTTATCTAGTCACCCAAACTACTAACTATGTATCAGATTCTTTATATCGTACGGAAACACATGCAGAGACATAAAATAACAGTGAACAATTCAGTACAAGTTAATTTGTGCTTTAATACTTTCTTGAGTTGAGGGTACAAACAAGCATGACATGTCAGTCATGCAAGTATCAGAAAATTGGTTTCAAAATCTCAATTGTACATCAAATAAGGATCAAATGATCAAGAGAATTACGAGCTCGTAAATGCTTGGGATCCGTGATAAGATCAAAACTTGCTACAGTTACTTACCCAATGTGATAACCAAAAAGAAAATTAGACATGGAAGCAATCACCGCGTGAGGAAGGGCAGGTAACCAGCCAAAATCAACCTCTTCTCCATCGTTATTTTCATCCGACAACTCATCTTCAACATCCGAACGAAACAAAAAATACAAAACTTATCAATACGCAAAACACGGAAAGGAATCAACCACGCCATAGGAGATGTTTCACGCACCCGAGCTGCTTCGAGTCTCCAATTCAGCACCCTTCCGCTGCTGGCGATCTTGATTCGAAACGGAGATTCTGAAACTTCGTTTGGTGAGAGAAGGAGCAGAAATCAAACCTGAAAACCGTACTTGCTTTGGCTTCCAAAACTTGTACGCAGGAGCAGCATGAACAGTAACCATCGAGGGGCATTTTGGCATGGAGCTGAGCAGCGAAGTAGCTTCCATCACTTCGACTAATCGAAATGAAGAACCTCGATGAATGAGAGAATGACGATCAAAATCTCTTCTCTTCTCCTCTTTGCTTAATCAAATCATCCAAAGTACACTGTGTAGACGTGGTGAATTTCATATGGATGGATCATTAAATACTTCTTCTGCAATATTCGCTTATTTTTCTTTTTCTTTATTATTTGTTCGGAAATCTACAAATAAATACCCAATAGGAAAAAAATCAGCCACTTAGGTACCTTGTCAGAACTATTTTATAGCTAGGTACCTAGTTGAATAAAATTTTTACACTTAGGTACCTAATCACCTAAGATTACGAAAATACCCTTATTAAATGATTTAGAATTTCATTTCAGCTTTTTTTTCTCTCTGCAAAATTCGACCTTCAGCTCGCCGTCGACGATTTCTTCTTGCCGACCAACTCCTTCTGCTCGTGCCGGCACCGGACAAGGATCGAAGACCCTATTGAACGTTGGGTTCTCGATTTTGGGGGTTGATTTTGTCAGGTAAATTTTTCTTTTGATTTGGGTTTGGTCAATCGATTTTGGCACCGGACGATCACGCCTGACAAAATTTCAGCTCCATCTCTGCAATTGACGATCACCTTCCGCTCGTGGTGGCACCGGACGACGAGCACGAGCCTATTCCACATTGGGTCTCGATTTAGGGTCTCGATTTTGTCATGTAAGCTTTTATTTTACTTTGGGTGTGGTTAATCGATTGCACTCGTGAGATCAAATCTAACCCAGATCTGGGAGCTGAATGCGATCTAGGAGCTCGATGTAAGGGTGGATGTCGATTCTTGACAGTTATTGAGGCTAATCCATCGGGATTTCAGGTTTCTTTATATAACTGTTATTACGTATCATTTGTTATGTTTATTACGTACCATTTTATATGTCTATACGGTACCAAGATGTCCGTGTACGCTGTACCATTGTAAACTATACAGGCGTACCATTTATACAGGTTGTCATATTATCTGAAAATATGCCGTCTACAAGTTCGGTTAGTGGCGGGACGTTGTTTGCATTGTGTGAGTATAAAAGGGAGTCATTCTTAGTATCGATCATGAAGCGACGACGCACGAGATGAATGCTCAAATCGATGACGGGAATTTTATTCGTGACCCGGGCATTTGTGTTCTTCTTGGTTGCTGAAATATCCGGAGGATTCCTTCTCAGGTAGATAAAAGATCCAACAAGCGCAAAAGATGTGGAAAATACAGGAATAATCGTCGTACTTGTAGAGAGGCCGTATCGACGTAGGGTCCGTATTTGCCATGTATTTCGTTAATGCTTTTGTTCCAATACCTTTTTTGTTGCACTTTTGTATGTGGCACATTCTTTATCCAAATGATGCCAACAATGTACTGTAATATATGACAATAAGGTATTGTAATATGCCAACAAGGTATTGTAATATATTCTAATTTGGTACTGTAATATATGACAACAAGGTACTGTAATAAATGCCAATAAGGTACCGTAATATATACCAACAAGGTACTGTAATGGATGACAACAAGGTACTGTAATAAATGCCAATAAGGTACCGTAATATAGGCCAACAAGGTACTGTAATATATGACAATAAGGTACTGTAATATATGCCAATAAGGTACTCTAATATATTGCCAAATGTGTCAATAGGACATGGCTCATTCTTTTGTCTAAATGATACCAACGAGTCATTCTTTTATCCAAATATGTCAATTGATAATGACTCATTCTTTTTGTCTAAATGATGTGAACAATGCATTGTAATATATGCAAATTTGGTACTGTAATATAAGCCAGTTTGATACCGTAATATATGCCAGTTTGATACTGTAATAATATGCCAGTTTGATATCGTAATATATACGCAACTATGGTACTGTAATATATGCCACGTTGGTACCCTAAGATATGTAACTTTGGTAATGTAATATACCGGTGATACCGTAAGATATGCCAACATAGTACTAATATAAGCAAATTTGGTACTGTAATATATACTAATTTGGTACGTTAATGTACACAACTTTGGTACTGTAATATATGTCGCTTTGGTACCGTAAGATATGTAACTTTGGTACTGTAATATATGCCGATTTGATACGTTAATATGCGCAACTATGATACTGTAATATATGCCACGTATATGCATATTTGGTACTGTAATATACCATTGATACCGTAAGATATGCCAACATAGTAGTAATATAAGCGAACTTGGTACTATAACATATGCCAATTTGGTACGTTTATATACGCAAGTTTGGTACTGTAATTTAGGTCATTTAGGTACCCTAAGTGTACAACATAGGGTACTGTATCGTTTCAGAAGTAGGTACCGTATAAATTAAAGTAAGACTTCGAATTTAAATTATTTTCCGTCACAAACGAAACATTTCAGCACATGTTGATGTGGAGAAAGAAAGAGATAATTCTGACATTTTTCTGTAATGATTGAACACTTTTATGACATTTTTCTGTTATGAGTGGACAGATTTCTGAATTTTTCTGTCATGACTGGACAGATTCTGACATACGAGGTATTAAATCATAAAAGACAGCATTATCTGACATGTCGGTGGCTTTCATAAGATGTTTCATGTCATATGTAATTTATGGTACTGCAACGGTGTCTGAGTTGGTACGCTTCAAACAAAACGATAGGTACCCCTACAAAGCTATTTTGGTACGGCGTCCCTTAAATATATGATACGTCATACTAGGGTTAGTATTTTTCGAGGTCGTACGAATTACTTTTTCATCTCGAACCACCGTAGAACAGTAAAATATAGTATTAAATACGTTTTAGATCAAATTCGGTGCATTAGGCCCCGCACGCATGAATTAAATCTTAGAATACCAAGATTCATTATAGTATAAGGATAGAAGCAAGAACATCTACAACATAATTTGAATAACTTGGTGAGTGCTACATCTGCGAATTCGGAGCATTAGGCTTTCATTTTTTTTTTTTCATTTCGTTATTGTTAGGTATTGTCAAAATCACGCAGGATAACGAGATTCGATTAGGAATGTATTTATTTTTCAATCGAATAACAAATGGTACGATATACTTTGAAATCTGGGTACTGTATATGTATAATTCTGGATACGGTAAACCTGCAGGTTATGGTACTATATATGTAAATGATAAGGTACCTTCTGTAAAACACAAGGTACCTTAGTGTACAACAGATAAGGTACTTCATGTCTGATATATAAGGTACGGTATGTATTTACGTAATGGTACGGTTAACCTGCATTTTAAGGTACTCTGTATGTAAAAGTTCTGGTATGGTAATATCAAAGACAAGGTACTTCATATCTTCTGTGTATGGTACGCCATACATTTACATAATGGTACGATTAAGCTGCATATTTTGGTACTCCGTATGTAAAAGATGTGATACGGTAATATACAAATAATACAAGGTTCTTCATATCTTCTGTTTTGGTACGGTATATTTGTACATAATGGTACGATTAGGCTGCATATTATGGTACTCTGTATGTAAAGAAAAGGTACGGCAATATAAAAACCTATGGTACTGCATAATATACAGGCAGATTTACAGAACTACACAACAAACGAACATCACTGAGTCATGAACAAACTCCAAACAGTCTCATCCCCAACTCAAAGGAAGTTAACCTACATAAACAAAGTCTCCAAACAGTTTCACAGCATACTCAAGTAACTTAACCAAACATATCAAAAATACGGACAGTCTCATAGAACTACACAACAAACGACATCACTGAGTCTCCAAACAGTCTCATCCCAAGTCTAAGAACAACTTAATGAACATAAAGGACAAAGTTTCCAAACAGTCTCATCCCCATGTTGACTTCATTAGCCTCAACCTCTTCCTCTTCCATCGCATCCTCCTTGGACATATCATTGCATCCTCCTTCATTAGCCTCAACCTCATCCTCTTCCAAACAATACTGAGTCATGAACAAAATCCAAACAGTCTCAAAACGGTCTCATCCCAAACTCAGAAGAAGTTAACCTACATAAACAAAGTCTCCAAACAGTCTCACATCATATTCAAGTAACTTAACCAAACAGATCAAGCATACAATTGTGCTCGTCACGTAAAATGCAAGCAGCCATAGAAGCAAGATACACTATAACGTTTTATCAATGTCACAATTCGAGCAAACGAATGTGACATCTTAAGCATATCTACAAAAAGTGAAACGGAGACCTTCTTATAGCTTCTTTTTTATCTGGGGCATGCTACCCTCCAAGTTGCTTATGGTAGATCAAAACAGCGCAATATGACACCTTGAAGACAGCTCAGATCTGTTCCGCGGAGGCATTTCTGCAAAAATCTACTGTAAAAAAGAAGTACCATTTTATTCACACAAGGGGTACCAATTTGCCCAAACAGAGGGTACCAAAAGCAGTGATAATGTAGTACCTAAATAAATTGACCCCATTCGAAAACCATTTAATAAGCAGTACCATTTTATTCACACAGGGGGTACCAATTTGCCAAACTGGGGGTACCAAATGCAGTGATTATGTAGTACCAAAATAAATTGACCTCATTTGAAAAAACCAATTAACAAGCAGTACCAATTTATTCACACAAGGGGTACCACTTTGCCCAAACAGAGGGTACCAAAATCAGTGATAATGTAGTACCAAAACAAATTGACCCCATTAGAACAAATCAAAACCAACCCATTCCAAAAACCCAAATCGGCAACAGTTAATCCACCCATCCGAAAATACAAGCACAAAAAACCCCTAATCGAACAACAAATTGATGTTATTCCAAAAACACGCAGCCATTGTTACGAACATTAACTGAAAATGCTTAAACCCAACGAATAATGGCAAAATCAAACTAGATACAAGCCTATTGAGGACGGAAATACTGCGACTAAATGGGACGACGTACGGTATTACTGCGAATGACTTACCTACCGATTTCAGATGGAGAATACCACGACGAACGAGTGGACAGACGACGTTGAATCTGAAGCAACAACGAACACGGCTCGATTTCTGGGATTAAATCTGCGATTTGGGTTTGGGAGAGTGAGAACTTTTTTTCTTTAGGAATGAAAGAACGTGAAGAAGAAAACGGGTAAAAGATGTAATAAAGTTGTTTTAGCAGGGGTAAATCCGTCAGTTAGGTACCTATCAGTAAAATAAAATTCAACTAGGTACCTAGATTAAAAATGGATCTGACAAGGGACTGATCTGTCTTATTTTTATTGATGTAGGTATTTAAGTGTTGAATCCCCTTATTTGTTTTCGTAGATTCTTTTATCTATTTTCAAGCACTTGTTTATCGCGCTCCTCTCACAGTCTCACTTATGTGGGCTTTGAGTAGCCCATCAACATAATGGGCCTTGAGTTCGATTAAACTATCCAAACGATGCCGTTTTGAACAATAAATGTTCTATTGCATCATGCTTCTAAAGTCTATAGTTGGGTTAATTTGATCTAATTTTTTAGGGTAATACATTTTTTTACATTTTGTTTTTAACAGAAAACGAGCAATTGCTGGCATTCTATGAAATGAATATATATACGGAATAGCTCCAAATGTCGATTATAATCTTGATTAAATGTTGGAACCCACCAAAAATTGAAAATAATTCTATGGTACCAAATGCAGATATGGTACGTTCGATGATGAAAGAGTGTAGGACAACATGCTCTTTTAATATGACGAAAATGCTTTTGATGTTACGGGAAACCTAAATTTGTAGGTTTATCCAATTTACCTTATAATATACATTTTTTTTTTATTTCAACGAATGTATGAAATCTAAGCGTATCAATCGTAGTAATTTATATATTGAACACATATTATTAAAAATCTCATCGCATATGTCATGATGCATAATTTAATTTGAAATACGTGCGTTGGCAATAGTCTTGGACGTCACTGAGTCAAAGATCTTTATTGCATATAATATTAATACATCTTAATAGTAATATATCTTAATATTGCTACCACTTAAACTTAGTAATCCCCACTCCACAAGGTTCATTAAACTTGTGTCCATCACCATGCGTTATTATTTCACTCCTCGAAACAGCTTAGGTGCCTTACTATGCATTCATCAGTTTCATGAAATTTGTAAAAATTATTTACACCTTTAATTTTTGTTTCTTTGGCTTCTATTGAAATCTGATTTTCCTCATCGACTCAGCATGTTTCTCTGTTCCTTTCACAGGCTTGAGCGTGCAAGACCTGTGAGCTGCTTGATGCTACTACCTCAGGTAAGAGAAGTATCGAATCAGTTTAAGACAATGTTAACGTTTTGAATGTTTGAATGAAACTTCTACTGGAGATTTTGGCAATCTAATTGTCCACTATTATATAAAATATCATCCGTGTTACACACTTGTGCTACATTCTGGCAATTTATTGATATATTGATGGAACATAAGCTTAGCAAAGAACTTACAGAGGCAAATCAGTCATTATTAGGAGACTGATAACTATTTGGACTAAGAGACCTCTCAATTTCTTCGAGGGACCGGCCTTTGGTCTCGATGATGAAAAAATACGCAAACGCAGCCGCCAATAGTGAAACGCCGCCAAAGCCAGCGTAAACTGGGACTACTCCAAACCTCTCCACAAGCTCGAGGAAGAACAGTCCCACAAGGAAGTTGGTCACCAAAGGAAATTAAAAAAAAATTTGAAACAAGTCGATGATTCTTGCGATTCTTTCAAATTAAAGAAGAAAAAGGGTCTTTGTTTTTAAAACTTTACCCAGTGAACGGAGAAGCTAAAGGCAAGGATCTTCCCTCTTGTTCGACTGCTGCTTAGCTCGGGTATGACGAGGCCAGTCACTGGACCAGCTCCAAGAGCAAAGCTAAATATATACCTATGTTTTACCATGAAATAGACATTAAGGATATATACGAAAAGTCATCTAAATGGGTTAAAATATAGGAATGCATCATCAAGAAAATGAGCATAATAACCAGGTAATAGATAGGAAAAAACTCTTATTACAAAAGCCAACAGAACCCGAATTGCGAAGAGTAACACCGAAACTAATATAGCGAAGAGTAAGATGCAAAAACCATACGCAATAGTTCCTGCTATGGCTAAGTTGCTGCTGATATCTGTGTCCATAGGGAAGACAATGCCGCTCGTTATGAGAAACATCGACATGGCCTGCAAAACCAGACGCCGTAAAATCATAAGCAGATTGCAGCTACACACCTAAATTTACTATGATAATGAATTTTGTTAAATATGATCCCGACACAATTGTATGCATTCGAAACAGTTGTGGTTTGTGGTTTTGCTAAGCTAACCATTCCGAGGTAGCTTCCGATGAGAAGTATCTGCCTTCCTTGTTTATCCATCAAGTAAGATGCACATAGGGCACCTGTGAATGTGATTGTGATCTCAGAAAATTAGAGACATATGAACATTAGTTGCAATTTTACATGAATATATGTGACACTTAGTGTAAGTTGCAAACCTGCAAAGTTGGTAATCCCTACGTATAGGCTTGCTAAGACCCCACTTTCGATTCCAACACCCTTAAAAGTCAGAGATGAGTATATAATCGTGAAGAATAGTCGACGATTCTAGCGATTCTTTCGAATTAAGGAAGAAAATGGTCTTTCTTTTTAAAACTTTACCCAGTGAACGGAGAAGCTAAAGGCAAGGATCTTCCCTCTTGTTCGACTGCTGCTTAGCTCGGGTATGACGAGGCCAGTCACTGGACCAGCTCCAAGAGCAAAGCTAAATATATACCTATGTTTTACCATGAAATAGACATCAGGATATTTACGAAAAGTCATCTAAATGGGTTAAAATATAGCAATGCATTATCAAGAAAATGAGCAGAATAACCAGGTAATAGATAGGAAAAACTCTTATTACAAAAGCCAACAGAACCCCAACTGTAGCAAACAATCTTATATTTCTCTCCCTCTCCTCTCCTCTCCTCTCTCTCTCCCTCTCCCTCCCCCTCCCGCCCCCCGCTCTCTCTCTCTCTCTCTCTCTCTCTCTCTCTCTCTCTCTCACTCTCGCTATTTTTATCCTTTTTTTGGGTATTACTGTGAGTTCGAAGAAGGAATCCATGTGAAAGCAGAAGAGGGATGAGATGGCAGATGGGATTAAAATCATTTCGGCAACACCGAAACTAATATAACTAAGACTAAGATGCAAAAACCATACGCAATAGTTCCTGCTATGGCTAAGTTGCTGCTGATATCTGTGTCCATAGGGAAGACAATGCCGCTCGTTATGAGAAACATCGACATGGCCTGGAAAACCAGACGCCGTAAAATCATAAGCAGATTGCAGCTACACACCTAAATTTACTATGATAATGAATTTTGTTAAATATGATCCCGACACAATTGTATGCATTCGAAACAGTTGTGGTTTGTGGTTTGCTAAGCTAACCATTCCGAGGTAGCTTCCGATGAGAAGTATCTGCCTTCCTTGTTTATCCATCAAGTAAGATGCACATAGGGCACCTGTGAATGTGATTGTGATCTCAGAAAATTAGAGACATATGAACATTAGTTGCAATTTTACATGAATATATGTGACACTTAGTGTAAGTTGCAAACCTGCAAAGTTGGTAATCCCTACGTATAGGCTTGCTAAGACCCCACTTTCGATTCCAACACCCTTAAAAGTCAGAGATGAGTATATAATCGTGAAGAATAGTCGACGATTCTAGCGATTCTTTCGAATTAAGGAAGAAAATGGTCTTTCTTTTAAAACTTTACCCAGTGAACGGAGAAGCTAAAGGCAAGGATCTTCCCTCTTGTTCGACTGCTGCTTAGCTCGGGTATGACGAGGCCAGTCACTGGACCAGCTCCAAGAGCAAAGCTAAATATATACCTATGTTTTACCATGAAATAGACATCAAGGATATTTACGAAAAGTCATCTAAATGGGTTAAAATATAGCAATGCATTATCAAGAAAATGAGCAGAATAACCAGGTAATAGATAGGAAAAACTCTTATTACAAAAGCCAACAGAACCCCAACTGTAGCAAACAATCTTATATTTCTCTCCCTCTCCTCTCCTCTCCTCTCTCTCTCCCTCTCCCTCCCCCTCCCGCCCCCCGCTCTCTCTCTCTCTCTCTCTCTCTCTCTCTCTCACTCTCGCTATTTTTATCCTTTTTTTGGTATTACTGTGAGTTCGAAGAAGGAATCCATGTGAAAGCAGAAGAGGGATGAGATGGCAGATGGGATTAAAATCATTTCGGCAACACCGAAACTAATATAACTAAGACTAAGATGCAAAAACCATACGCAATAGTTCCTGCTATGGCTAAGTTGCTGCTGATATCTGTGTCCATAGGGAAGACAATGCCGCTCGTTATGAGAAACATCGACATGGCCTGGAAAACCAGACGCCGTAAAATCATAAGCAGATTGCAGCTACACACCTAAATTTACTATGATAATGAATTTTGTTAAATATGATCCCGACACAATTGTATGCATTCGAAACAGTTGTGGTTTGTGGTTTTGCTAAGCTAACCATTCCGAGGTAGCTTCCGATGAGAAGTATCTGCCTTCCTTGTTTATCCATCAAGTAAGATGCATATAGGGCACCTGTGAATGTGATTGTGATCTCAGAAAATTAGAGACATATGAACATTAGTTGCAATTTTACATGAATATATGTGACACTTAGTGTAAGTTGCAAACCTGCAAAGTTGGTAATCCCTACGTATAGGCTTGCTAAGACCCCACTTTCGATTCCAACACCCTTAAAAGTCAGAGATGAGTATATAATCGTGAAGAATAGTCGACGATTCTAGCGATTCTTTCGAATTAAGGAAGAAAATGGTCTTTCTTTTTAAAACTTTACCCAGTGAACGGAGAAGCTAAAGGCAAGGATCTTCCCTCTTGTTCGACTGCTGCTTAGCTCGGGTATGACGAGGCCAGTCACTGGACCAGCTCCAAGAGCAAAGCTAAATATATACCTATGTTTTACCATGAAATAGACATCAAGGATATTTACGAAAAGTCATCTAAATGGGTTAAAATATAGCAATGCATTATCAAGAAAATGAGCAGAATAACCAGGTAATAGATAGGAAAAACTCTTATTACAAAAGCCAACAGAACCCCAACTGTAGCAAACAATCTTATATTTCTCTCCCTCTCCTCTCCTCTCCTCTCTCTCTCCCTCTCCCTCCCCCTCCCGCCCCCCGCTCTCTCTCTCTCTCTCTCTCTCTCTCTCTCTCTCACTCTCGCTATTTTTATCCTTTTTTTGGGTATTACTGTGAGTTCGAAGAAGGAATCCATGTGAAAGCAGAAGAGGGATGAGATGGCAGATGGGATTAAAATCATTTCGGCAACACCGAAACTAATATAACTAAGACTAAGATGCAAAAACCATACGCAATAGTTCCTGCTATGGCTAAGTTGCTGCTGATATCTGTGTCCATAGGGAAGACAATGCCGCTCGTTATGAGAAACATCGACATGGCCTGGAAAACCAGACGCCGTAAAATCATAAGCAGATTGCAGCTACACACCTAAATTTTGCTATGATAATGAATTTTGTTAAATATGATCCCGACACAATTGTATGCATTCGAAACAGTTGTGGTTTGTGGTTTTGCTAAGCTAACCATTCCGAGGTAGCTTCCGATGAGAAGTATCTGCCTTCCTTGTTTATCCATCAAGTAAGATGCACATAGGGCACCTGTGAATGTGATTGTGATCTCAGAAAATTAGAGACATGAACATTAGTTGCAATTTTTGTTGGGCTTAGGCCCATGTTTTGTGCCTTTGTTATTTATCCCACATTGGATATAACAGTAAGGCATGAGGGTTCCCTCTCCTATATAAGGAGGGCTATACCCTGGATTATAGGTACGCCGACACATTAGAAAGTTATTTGTGTTAACAATTAACTCTAGGAAAATTCCCTTTGGGTGAGAGTTTAGGTTAGCCGGTAGAATTACTTTCGGGTTGTTGCTGTCGGGTTTTGGGTGTAGGCGAGCGTAGAAGAATTGTGTGATTGTACGTTTCACATAGTGGATTTTCTGCGGCCTTGTTGCCCGGGTGGTTTTTCCCTCTTCGTTAACAGAGGGTTTTCCACGTTAAATCTTTGTGTTCTCCAGTTTTATTATTTCCGGCGGATCTTGGGCGGAATTTCGGTACGGCCGGATTTTCCAACAAGTGGTATCAGAGCGAGGTTAAACCTAGTTTGTTCGTGCGGTGGAGATAGCGACGGGTGGAGCTTGAGCGCAGAAGGGTTTTCGGCAGACGAGTTGCTATTCGGTTTTCTGTGAAGTTCTTGTTCGCTAACAAGGATGTCCGGAAGTAGGTTTTCAAATCTGGCGAGATTTGATGTGGAGAAGTTCGACGGAAGAATCAATTTTGGCTTGTGGCAAGTGCAAGTCAAGGATGTATTGATTCAGTCGGGGTTACACAAAGCTTTGAAGGGCAAGGAAGTTCCCAAAGGCGGTGCTACCAGCAGCACTGAGGAAACTGCTGGGAGCAAATCTGGAATGAGCGATGATGATTGGGAGGAACTGGATTTGAGAGCGGCAAGTGCGATACGACTGTGTTTGGCCAAGAATGTTCTTGCAAACGTGCATGGAATTTCGGCGGCAAAAGCGTTGTGGGAGAAGCTTGAGGAGTTGTATCAGACTAAAGGCGTCTCGAATCGGGTGTATCTGAAGGAGCAATTTCATACATTGCGGATGACTGAAGGTCAAAGTATTTCAGATCACTTAAGCGTTCTCAATGGAATCGTCTCGGAGCTGGAATCCATTGGAGTGAAGATTGAAGATGAGGATCAGGCGTTGAGACTCATCTGGTCTCTTCCACCTTCTTATGAACACATGAAGCCGATCTTGATTCATGGGAAGGAGAAGATTGTATTTTCTGAAGTCACCGGTAAACTTCTTGCGGAGGAGAGAAGGCTAGATGGTGGACGGAACAATTCACTGGAAGATCAAGCTTTGTTCGTCGGTGGCGAAAGAAGAGGAACTCCAAGGGGAAACAAGCTGCGATTTGCTGGACGTGTGGACAATCTGGGCACGTGAAAAGAAATTGTCAGAAAGGTGGAGCAGGTTCGGCAAGCAGCTCCAAGTCGGTAAGTGGAGATACCGAGAAAGACGCTAATTTTGTCTTTCTCTCCACGGATGAGTTTTTCTGAGAGAGACAAGGGCGTCCTTATGGCATGTCGCTAAGTGTCATGAGAGAGGGCGCGTTACTCTTAGCGGGTTCACAGTTTACACACGGGCATTGGTTTGGCGTTGATGCAAGGTATGGTGGAAATTTCGTGTCGAGGGCTGATGAACTTCCTGGCAAGCCAAGCGTGGAAGTTGCACCATAGATTTCAGCAAGGTTATTTCGACATGGGCCGAAGAAATACTTGGATGTGATTCCAAGTGGATATGCTTTTATGGTGGAGCATGGTAGCGGAAGCTATGTGGATCTTTGCCAAGTGAAGGTGTCAAGACGGACAAAGTCACAAGGTGGAGGTTGTTGGGCTTAGGCCCATGTTTTGTGCCTTTGTTATTTATCCCACATTGGATATAACAGTAAGGCATGAGGGTTCCCTCTCCTATATAAGGAGGGCTATACCCTGGATTATAGGTACGCCAACACATTAGAAAGTTATTAACAATTAACTCTAGGAAAATTCCCTTTGGGTGAGAGTTTAGGTTAGCCGGTAGAATTACTTTCGGGTTGTTGCTGTCGGGTTTTGGGTGTAGGCGAGCGTAGAAGAATTGTGTGGTTGTACGTTTCACATAGTGGATTTTCTGCGGCCTTGTTGCCCGGTGGTTTTTCCCTCTTCGTTAACAGAGGGTTTTCCACGTTAAATCTTTGTGTTCTCCAGTTTTATTATTTCCGGCGGACTCGGGCGGAATTTCGGTACGGCCGGATTTTCCAACAATTTTACATGAATATATGTGACACTTAGTGTAAGTTGCAAACCTGCAAAGTTGGTAATCCCTACGTATAGGCTTGCTAAGACCCCACTTTCGATTCCAACACCCTTAAAAGTCAGAGATGAGTAATAAAGAACTCCGTTGATGCCGGCAAATTGTTGTAGCAAGAAAAGTGAGCCTCCAATAAATGCAACTGCAGCAACAAACGATAATAAAATTACGAAACTGATACTGTTGTTGTTGTTTAAGATAGTATGACCAAGGCAACTGTAATAGGACATATCCAACAAAAAATTTATCATCTTGCTACATGTGTACGAATCCAGGAGAGGTCTAAACGATAGGTTTTTTCGGTCAACTCTCTAATCTTTTTATCACGATACAAACTGAATAGCTGTTAAGCTCTAGACTAATTCCCCAGACTCTATTACTGTGATTTTTGTCCAACATGCTTCATAAGAGTCATTATAATCAATCCTTCATGAAGTTCACAGAAGTGGGAATACGAAACTGGTCCTCTGCATTTCGCGTGTGAGTGAAAAAATAAAAACACAAAATTAAAAGAATGGAGAAAGAAAACAAAAACAATAAAGAAGTAGACTAAAAATGGGAAATCAGTGTCCTAAAGTCAGCGATGTGATTGGTAACATTTCGCCAGGATTGCATTGTTGGTACGAGTATGTCTATCCTTAATGCCCAGGTGACTCCTTGTTTAGTCATCATAACTCATCTTTACCGCTCACATCTATCAAGCCCGTAAATTCAGTTGAACAAGGATTCCAACGTATTCGATGTGAAAAAGTACCAATACCAGGCTACTCCTCCTATATGTGGAGTGCAGGTTCAGCAGAAACCTTATTCTGAAGATCAACTCTTGGCTGAATCTTGGCGTCCTGGTCTTACTAACTTTGCTGAATTGTGTGAGTGGTTGATGACTCTAGGCAGTAAAAGGAAAATTCACCACTGCATTGCCTTAGCTTGCTACACTTCGGTTTGCTATCATTTATATATGGTCAGAAAGGAACAGACGTTTGCATGAGGAGGGAGCTCAGACAGTGGAACATATTGCACAGATCATTGCCAGCGAGATGAAGTGGAGGATCAAGAGTGTTTGTAGGGTGAAGAATGCTATCAGATCTGATACTTATAGACCGTGTTTGTTTTTTTCCATTAATTTGACTACATGTATAGAGGTTTGGTGTGTAAGTAACCTTTGCAAGTGGAAAATGAAAATCTCATTCTACCAAAAAAAAAAATTGGTAAAAAAACACCAAAAAATCCCAAAATGGTAACACCTTGTATCAATTATATTTTAGCACATGGAAAGAACTTCATAAATAAAATGAAAAGTATGTACCCAAACCTAATTGGCTCAGTACGTACAAGAAAAACAGCGATAAATTAAAAAAAAAAAAAAAGTGTGTGGTTTTGAGGCTCTCTTAGTCTCAACTTGTCACCTTGACGTCGTGAATATAACCACGATAGATATAACTCTTGAAGAATGTATCTACATATATATATATATATATTACCTCTTATAAAACTGAGAAGAAGTATGCGAAGGCGTGCTATTCTTTCCAAAATGGCTTCAGACGACATCGACGACGATGCTTGCTCGAACGAGCGACCTTTGATCGATGTAAGAAACTCGGGAACTAACATTCGTGTAAGGGTTTTTTGCGGGAAGAAAAAGGGAGTTCTTGCGAATGTAATAAGTACAATGGAGGGGCTTAACTTGTCCATTGCGAACGTTAATTATGTTCACTTTGGAGATGCATACGTCGACATCAACATCATTGCTGAGGTAAGCGTTTTAAATGACTTCCAAGAAAACTATGTTTGTTTTTTCCCTAAAAACACTTCTTTTAGTGACCAAGATTTGCCCTAAATTAAGTCTCATGGCCATGTCTTATGTTTCTAGTTTTTGCTGCCGCTCCATCTGTATTATTTATTTCTCTCGTTATATGTTGAAGGGAGCGCTAATTAAGTCAGAAAGCTACTCAAAATTATATTCGAATCTTGAGAAGCCACAGAAAAATAACCATCATTCCATTATCTCATTCTTGTTTTAGTATTGTAAATAGCAAGTCAAAAACCACTACACAGGGAGCTTGAGAATCATGGTATTTTGCTATTGTTCCATAAAATAACCCTTTGAGATCATCTAACAGACTCTTAGGTTATAACGGAGGCAGCAGTTAGATACCAAACAAGTTGATTTTAGGTTTCAGTGTTGTAGTAATGTTCCCTTGTTGAATTAATCTGTTACTTCTTCATTGGTGGGCTCGATAAATATTATTTCCGATCCTATTATATTAAGGTACAGTTTTTAATCATTTGTATTTTGTGGTAGCTCCAAGCCGACCGACTGCAGTGTACAGCGGCGAAAGAAGTCAAGGAAGCGCTTCAGGCCACTCTTCATGTTGGGTTTACAAACTGTATCCCACATCGAAAGTTTAAAAGAAAATAGGTGGGTTTATAAGCTTGTGGGTTCACTCCCTCTATTGCCAATTGGTTTTAGAGAGGAACCCCACAAGCTTATACCGGATTGGGTTTGGGCTGGAATTAGGTCTGAAAAAATCCTTACATGGTGCGGTGAGCGTGGACGAAGGCGTGAGGGTGCCTGCAGACGAAAAAAATTCTAGCCCGGGTACGGTGTGGGTAGTGTGTCCCCGGCCCCTTGTGAGGACGATTGATGAATCTGCGGGGAGAAGCGCTTGGGTGCAGTGATTGCGGAGAAGCGCTTGGGGCAGATAATCGTCGAAGGGGAGGCCCGGTGTGTGGTCTAGAGTTTGAGGGGAGGTTTGTTGGGTATACAAGCCCTATCCCACACCGATGGAATAAAAGAAATCTGATGGGTTTATAAGCTTGTGGGTTCACTCCCTCTATAGCCAATTGGTTTTAGAGAGGAACCCCACAAGCTTATACGGGCTCGGGTTTGGGCTGGAATTGGGTCTGAAAAAATCCCTACACTTCAAGTCAATGAATGACTAATATTACGTTATATGTATTTGTTTTGTGTGTGTATGTGTGTTAAAACACATCGTGTATTAAAATCTAAGTCGGCTATTTGTATTTTGGTTTTGGTTTTGGATGTGTGTGATTGTGTGTGCGAAAATTGCGGAAGATTTTGGTGTCCAAGCTCGTTTAGATAGAGCATCTCCAACCGATGTCAAAAACGCAAAAATTTCATAAATTTACTCCAACCGATACCAATAACAAAACCCAAATAGGATTTTTTAATTTCTTTCAGATGAAAAGTCGCATATATGCGTTTCTATAAATTTATACGCGTTTCTAATTTCTAAAATACATAATAGCCCATTATCTGTTTTAAATTACATAAAAAAGTCCTTACAAGTTTGTTTGAATATTTTTTTGGGGTATGCATCTTGAAAGATATATTTTTTCATGTGTTATGTAATTATCGTGTTTTTAATAAAAATTTTCCGATGCTTTTATATTTATAAATAATAATTCTACGAATAATTTTATTAACTCGATCATATCCAAAATAATATTTGTAATCTGATTTGTAAAATCGTAAAATATGTGGGTATTATTGAAATTTTGTGTGGGAGAGAATGTTGCAGGAATATTCTTTTGAGTTTGAGAATGAGTTTAACGGTTGTAGAAGAATTATTGCATTGAGTTTGAGAATGCGTTTGAGTTTGAGAATGCGTTTTTCAGTTGGAGATGGTCTTACAAATGCCAACATTGAATAATAATATTTCTTCTCAATGTGACGTTTATTTTTATCATATACAGACTCGCTTATATCATTCATTTTACCATGGCAAGCGAAATATAAGTAATTTATAGATTGGTTTTTCTTCAATATATATCTTTACAAAGAAGGATAAGATATGTAAGCTAGCAGATCGTAGTGCATGGCTCCCTTCTAATACACTAGGGGTGTTCGCAATTCGGTAAACCGAACCGAAATACCGAATTACCGAAAAATTCGGTACAAAACCGAACCGAACCAAAAAAATTCGGTTCGATATTCGGTTTTAAAATTCTGAAATTTCGGTAATTCGGTTCGGTACAGGATTTTTAGTTCGGTTATTTCGGTATACCGAATTACCGATTTAGAATATAATATATTAAATATACAGCCCAATAATTATAACACAGTCCAACAATTATCAAAAAGCCCAATAATATACAGCCCAAGGTCAGTTAGGGTTTTAATCATCTTCCTTCCACAGCCTTACACGAATCTTCTCAAACCAAAAAAGTAGAAATGAAAATCAACGTCGACGCAGATGAGTTAGTCATTTCGACACCTCTATCAATTGTTTTTTCAGTCATCGGCGGCCGACTACTACGCAGACGCCGCCGTCCGTCGCCGCCTGGTGGAAGACGGGCACGGAGAAGTACTACAACCTCGCCGCAATCCCAAGAAGGGGCCATCGTTCTCTCTCCTCCGACGGCGCCGTCGACGGCTCCTGCATGAATCGGTGATGGACCCACGGCTTCAAGGCTGCAATCGCAAAGAAGACGGGGGAAAATAGCACCAAATTTGCTATGCAAACTCAATTTTTTTTTTTTTTGTTGAACTCGGTATTTCGGTATATAACCGAAAATTACCGAAAAAATTTCGTTTTACCGAAACCGAACCGATTATGTTCGGTTTGGTATTCGGTTCTCAATATCATAGACGGAAATTTCGGTTCGAACGCCCACCCCTAAATACACGAATTCAAAACGTGTTGTTAAAGAATTGTTTTTGTACGTGATTTTATACATTTTACCTAAGTTGTGTCATGCAATACAAAACAAACGAAAATGCCTCTTCTTGTTCTCCTAAACTTTTGCTAGAAACATAGTAACTTCTTTTATTCTTCTTTTAGATCTCGTTTAGCGGATTATTTCATTAAATTATTTTCCATATAATTCAACGACGTTGATTGCATGAAGTCTTAACAAAATTAATTAAATTATGTTATCAAATGGTATTCAATACTTAATTTATTTGAGTACCTACCTATGGTTCTAATGTAATCGTGTTCAATTTGTGAAACTTAGTAAGATGCTTTTACCATTTAACGCGTTCCACTCCACGTTGATTAGGGGCGTTTTTATGCTTGTATATTCTACGAAAGATATTACACGTAGTCGAAGCATTTACGAGGTCATAAATAATTTAGGGAATAAATACTAAATTAAACTACATTAAATATAAAAAACCACCCACTACACCTATTTTTATATTTCAAATTTGTCTTTCTTCTATTTTTAATATTATTATTCATAATTAAATTTATAGCCCACTGCCAAAATACTAGTAGTAAAAATAGAGGGGCAGG
Source organism: Craterostigma plantagineum (assembly GCA_027422505.1). Lineage (NCBI taxonomy): Eukaryota > Viridiplantae > Streptophyta > Magnoliopsida > Lamiales > Linderniaceae > Craterostigma > Craterostigma plantagineum. The sequence continues at coordinate 3,090,514 of JAPQWV010000005.1, forward strand.
AAGAGTAAATTCTTCTGATACGCGAATACCAAAAATCTCAACAGATGCGAATATCGAGGAAAAATAAATACGTGGCGCATCTAATTCGAGGAAATATATATCCATATCAAGATCACTTATAGACTCTTGTTTGATCACGCAAAAGGTTCGAATCTTTGCTATATATATATATATATCTTGTTGAACAAGATATCTCAAGAATATATATTTATATATATATATAATTCGTTGATAATTACCGTTCACACGCAGCGCAGAGATGTCGTCGTCGTCGTCATCATCATCAAAGCAAACAATGAACGAAAACGATGATGGTGGTAATGGTCATAAAGGAGCAGCAGAAGCACTCAGTGGAACTAATAATAATAACACCATACAAAAAACAAAAGCGGAACAATTATTATCATATTTATTCGTCGTTCGTGAGTGTCGATGGAAAACTCCACATGCCATTCCAATCTAGATTACTTGCCTATGTTGCAACCGTTGGCTTTTCCATCGGATACAGCATTGGAACCACAGGTACATACATTAATATAACATATAGATATATATCAGTTATATGAATGATTGATGTGTATTATTGCACACTCACACAGGCGGCTTGATATCGATGCCTTTGTTCGTAGAAAAAATGTTGGTTCCAAATGAATACTACGAAAACGCACACGTCTCCAATCCCTTTGCTTCATCGGATTATTTGTACTCCATTGCATTTATATCTGCATTAGCAGTCACAATACTCCGTTTCCGCACACACACAAAGGTATATCTCGCCAGCTTGTTCGGTTACGCTGGTGCTGTAATTATACCATTTTCTAGGATCCTGCTAAGCATTGCCATAGGTATCGCCATCCAGGTACATATACACACACACATATAAAGTTCAGTCTTATATATATATATATAATTTTAGTTATAATTTATATACACACCAGGTGATAGCTATGCATGGATTGGAGGTCGGATGCCGCATAAGGGTTATGGCATTCCTTCCACAAGGTATCAGCTGTGGAGTTGTTACGGCGAATTTACTTGTTAATGTGCTGAGAATGATTAGTCGAGATTCTGTAAGGCACTTGTTGGCTTTATTTTGGCCGTGGGCCCACTTGACCTGTGCACTTCGGTCGCTGTCATTTGGTGTGGATCTTTCTTATTTCTCCGACGATTATCGTCCATTTTCCACATGGTACGTTGGGGCTATGGGCCCTGCCGCCTACGAGGATGCGAGGACCCTATTCCAACAACTAGAAGGAAGCGTTGGCGGTAATCATTTCGACAGAAAATACGTCCCCCGTCTGTCCTTTTTCGCGTGCGCCTCCATCTTCCAAACGCTCGCCAGCGTATACGCTTACGTGACGATCTACGCTCCCGGCTTGTTGAAAGCGGCCGGCCTGAGCGAGGGCGCACGGTCTTCGTGGTCATGGGCTATGTACGCCGTCAACGCCGTCCTCACGTGCGCCTCCTTTTCTTCGGGAACCGTCGTCGACGGCGACGTCCAGGCGACGAAATTGCTGCTATTATCCTCAGTACGGGGCGGGATTGCCATGTTGCTATGCCAGGTATAATACTACAATGAATGAATTCGTCGTTTTAGATGGGTAATTGGAAACAAGAGATTCTTTTTTTTTCTCGGTTCAGATGATCATTGCGCTGTTCAGTATCATCCTCGGAGTCGGGGGCGGTGCGTGGTCCGCCGTGGTGATTGGAGCGATGGGCGTGTACGTGGCTGTGTATGCTTGGTCATGGGGCCCGTTGGGATGCCTACTTACTAGAAGGATACTACCCGAGGAAATTCAGGCCATGGGCTTCCGCGTGCGCGTCGCCATCAACATTGCGTCCGTTTTCTTTGTTACTCGATTCTTCACCATGGACCTCGTCGAGGCCGTGACGTTTTGGATGCATTTGCTTATTTTGGGCTCTGTGCTTTCCACCACTGCCTTGATATACGCTGCCGCCGAACTTTTGCCGCCGCCCGACACGATGACTAACGCACCGCCCTGTTAATTGTTTTTCAATAAAATTTAACTATTGTTTATCGGAAGTAGAGACAATCCATCCCTTCTCAATTATATATTCCTCAATCTCTTCTCGAAGATTACTTGGATAATTTTTTTTCTTGCGTATGAGGAAGTGAAGAGGCTGACTATTGCCTTGCGGTACTAGTCGACGTGATGGCGCCCCTTGTTCCTTCCCAATGATCAGATTAGGAAATTGATTAAGCTTTCTCTACCGTGTTGTACATATTCTTTGGTTATAAAAAACACTGGTACGTACGAATAAAAAAAAAGGTACCATAAAAAATATGCCAACCAAGGTGCAAACTCAACCATGATCATGGGTTTTTCTGTATGCGAAAGGATTCAAAAGTGAAAAAAAGTACCCACATTTGGATTCAAATCAAATTTAGGGAGAAACTGCAGCAATTCAATTACTACTCCATTAGTCCTATAAAGTCAGAGCAGATCATTTACTGTTGTTGTCCTCATCATCAGCATTTGTGGTCTGATTATATAGGCGATAGAGCAGTGCCGATTTCGTCATTTGAGGCTCCCTTTCTAAGACCGCAAGCACGTCCTTCGTCGAGATGGTTCGAGCCACTCGAGGAACCACCGCCTGGGGCCTTGCATTTTTCCTCACTGATGCTGTCGTAACCGAGAAAGATGACGAGGAAAAGGGTTCAGCACACAGAATAAAACCGTATTTCGACTTTTTTGTATGATAGACCATTGATAGAAGGGCTTTAATTATTTTTCTAATCATGTAAATTACGTGTGGTGGCCAGCATCTAAATCAACATGTTGCATATTCAAAACAAACAAGTTTCAAATCAAAGCAATATGAGGACAACTAATACCAGAAGTTTGTGATCAACACTGCTTGTACACATATCGCAAGAATCGGTTTAGGTGTCCTCAAATTGCTACTGTTTCGAAACTAATTGTCCTCAAATTGTCACCCCATAGTTTAGGACATAGGGTCTTGAAATGCCACTCCCCCAAATATATAGGACTAAAAGATTAATTCAGAGATTTCATCGATAAATAACTCACAGGGGGTAGTTGAAGCAGCTAAAGTGCTGCGCTTTTCTGCATCTTTACCCTCTTTTGCGTTCTTCGTGGAGGCGAGGGAGGCCTTCTTCGGCAAATCCTTACCAGGCTGAGAAACAGCCGAAGATGAAGAATCGGTTGCTCCTCCTCGCTTTTGCTTGGCCTCGACCATTGACTGCCATCGGGAAAGCATCACTGACGCCAGTTGCAGCTCGAACCGCGACATTTGCAGCTGTTGCACGCATTTTGTCGTCTTCTTCCTTGTTAGCCTACGGCAAAGACGAGAAACAAGATTCTTAGGAAAGAGTCTTTTCTTTTATTCCCACTTGCATGAACTTGTAAGAAAGCTATGCAGGATTCATTCGGTACCTTGGTTAGCTTCGCACGAGCTTCGTCTCTTTCCTTGTCGTCATCGACTCCATTAGCCTCCTCGGGCTGTAGAATACAGAAAGCAAAGGCAGAGTAATATTGGAGGCTCTCTTAGCATTGGTAATAAGCAACAAAGATGGCTTACTTCGTTTGAGTCTTGCGATTTTTCGGTTTCGGCTTGTTTCTATTCCCACTCCCCGCGGGCTTTGTTGTTGATAGAGCGTATTTTTTCGCTGATATCTGAGGTTAAGACACATTTGTGCCTGTGCTTTTCTCTATCATGTCTCTGTTTGGACGTTCTGATGAGATCAGTTATAAGCCACGCAATCTCTCCTCCACACACTTCGAAAATTTCACAAACAAGGAAAGAGTCACAAACTTATCATAGCATTGGAGCTAAATAAACAGACAGTCTTACCAATGATAAGCATCGCTCAACGTCACTTCCCACGTTCTTCAGACCATACTTTGCCACTGTCCATGAATTATCACAAACGAATTGAACTTCGGTGATAAGAAACAAGCATCCCAGGGATAAATTCAATCAAGATAATCAAACAAGTACAATACTTGGTCGAATACTAACTTGTTCCTACCAACATCTTCTGAAGGGGGCCCCTTTGTTCAAAATTATTCTTTCTTCTTCTTCTTCTTGAACAACTCGACGTGACACCTCCGACACACGGCTACCTTCCTTGTGAGCAGAAAGCAGGTGTTCCTCCTCCCCCTATTTATTATTTTTTTTTTCAAAAAAACTTAACAAATGGACACAAACCCCATGGAGATAGAAAATAATTACATTTATAGAAATTTCGTTCAAATCAAAGTGACAAAATTCGTTAGGTTGACAATACCTTCAGATCGACTCCGCTCACTGCCGTAACATCGTTGAGATGCTCGATGCTTTCGTCCGAAAGGGCTCAAAGGCGCTTTTTGCTTCTTACAATAAAAATCATAAGAATTAAATAGAGAATTGAGAGAAAAGTACGATCGAATCATATTATTCTATAGCAGGTATGAAGTATCGATACGTGGGTTCACCTAGGAGGTGAAGAACCAGGTGTATCCATAGGTCTTTTCTGGCCAGGTACAGGCTTCTTCGGGGGTGCCTCCTTTGAGACATTTCCAGACCCAATGGGAGACGTCAAAGAATTCATCCGATTATTAGACTGAAGGATAAAAAAAATTTACATGAATATATGTATATAGTATATATAAATCAAGGTTATTAAAGAACAACATCAAATAACATTTGCATCACGATTAATAAATGAGTGCATTAAAACACGAGAAACTGGAATTATAGAAATGTTGGTTTTGTAATCAAGAAGCTTATCCGAATCAGGATTAGATCCAAGGCCGATAATCTGAATTCGGCAAATACTAATAAACAGTTATAACAGGGAGCGTAATTAATAATCAAGAAAAGCCCCAAAAAACACCCAACGAACTGCAAAGAGAATACATACAACACCTTTCTACCAAATATTGCACACGAAGATCATAAAAATTACCAGAATATTGGTTTCGATCTGGCTTGAAATGGCTGAGGAAGCCGAGTTCGTTGGCAAGGGCGAAGTGAGACCCGTTCGAGATGGCTGCTGCATATCAAAGGATTCATCTCTAAATTTCCCTGGTCCGACATTGGCTGGCCTTACAGGCCAAGAAGATAAACCGCGGGATGAAGAATAAAGGGTTTTGTTTTGTTTGTTGGGGTGATCAAATGGTTCTGCCTTTACATGACCCAACGGGGCCCACGAGGGGTTGCTGTTTGGGACCTCCAGGCTGTATCTTCTTAGGCAGGTTCACTGCATTCATGGTTTGGTGTTAATGTCCCAAGTCCAAGTGATTAATTAGACTGCTTCATTTTGTGAATAGAAGGCTGAAGATTGAACATTATTACTAGAAAAAGTAGGATAGTTACTTCCCCCAGTTGCCATTCCACGAAATGCACTTTGAGAAAAGTGCATATTTTGCTGTTTATTAGGACCTTGGATTGGGAAGGAGGGTTGCTTTCTGTCTTGTGCTAAAGCCCCTTGTCCCTGTGAAGTTGCAGGGTTTTCCACCTCATGTGAATTTGCAATGCTACCATCATCAATTGAATTGCTCGAATCTGTAAAAAAAAGAAGCCAAAGTCAGGAACAAGATATTTGAAACACAGAACTGGTCAACTAAAGAGCTTTACTACCTCGGCCAGATGCATGAGGTTGCGTTTGCGATTGACCAGGGCCAGCTTGAGCATTTCTTGAAACCTAACTTACAAAAGATTGTACGATAGAAATCATGATCAGGACTCACAATTTGGATACTAATGCATGAAAATCGACATACGAATTGAGTATGCAGCTTGTACACTGCCATTTTTAACATCTGGTCTCCCACAATAATTCTCATGTGTCAGATAAATCCATCTTTAGTAACCTCATTTTTCTGGAACACCACGGTTACAACAAGAGTTAGTCAGATTGATAACTCATTTTTCTTGAACACTGAAATGTACCTTTAGCTTAAAGTAAAGAGTGTGAAGCTGCATTGCCCTGTCCTTGCCAAGCTGAGGCTGTATTATAGGAAGCAACAAGCCAAAGGGAACTTGCTTGTTCAATTCAAGTGGTCCGCCCGATTGCTGACTACCACCTGTCAGGGCTTGTTGATTTTCCATCCCTGAGGTCCTCGCCTGTTGGTTACTCATTCCCATCCCCATAGAATCTTGATTCATTGCTGACGACCCAATGCAACTAGTGTTTTTATTTCCCACACTGGGCGACAAAGACTGTTCACCGCTCGAGTCCACAGGCATTGGCTGCTGTGAAGTATTTGGAACCATCCCAGGAAACTGATTATTACGATTTGCATTCTGTTCTTCATGCCTAGCTTGTTCTCCGGACGTTTGCGTAACACGGGGTTGAGATAAGTCGAAAACATTCTGGCTATCTATTCCTTCATGGCTAGGCATTTGCCACTGTGGAAGAAAATGATCCTTGGCTGTTTTCTCGAGCCAAGCCTGGCACATTTGGAAGAAAAAAAGGCATAACGAAAAACAACGTCATACATGCAAGTGTCGATACCTCCCAAAAAAAGAAATGATAATAGATTGTCTGCTATGTAAATGTTCCTGGAGACTGGAGTTGTCATTTTGCTTCTGGAGAATCTGACTCTAAAGTCCAATAATCAACCAGCAGTTGATTCTACTTATAAATCCTTGAATCAAAATTTCTACATACATGATATAAATATGCGCACCTAGTTCACAGACTATTATCAACCAAAGTATTTGAAAACAGATTTTGTGGAAAAGATAAGAGGACTGATAGCTCATAAATGCAATGATACGTTCACCATTTTCGGACAGAACGAAAAAACTAAACTGGGAAACAAAACAAAATACCGGTATACCTTCAGGTGGCTGTTGCGACGTCGAAGATCCCTCAATATCTCTATTCAATTCGGCCGTGAATGCGTCCACGTCAGCTTCAGAATGCATTGTTTCATCCTGCAAAAGTCCTCATACTTCTAAATCATAAAATTACTACAAAAAAATAATCCTCTGCCCAGCATAGTTTATAGCTAAATCGACCCAAATCACATGACGAAGGAAGAAAGCTAAGCCAAGACACTTTTCAGGGCACACAGAAACATACAATTACTTCTCTATTTAACTTCAACAAAAGCAAATTATTTCAAGAGAATAGGATTCATAAGTACAATAACTAGCACGAAACAATAACAGACCGAAATTCCCAGAAGTTCAAAGATCAATTTCTGAGATCGGACGGCCAAACCCTAACTGAATCAGAAGAGACCGGCGACCCAAGAATTGCAATTGGGGTCGAAAAAACCCAGCACAGGGGTTGAGAGGGGAGTAGAAAGGTTTCCGTAATTACGAATTCAAACAGCAAAAACAAAAAAAAGAAAGATGGGAACCTCGTCTTCTTAAAATGTCACTCCCCAAAATATGCAGCACTAAAAAAGTATAATTCAGAGATTTCGAAGCCATAAACATCGATAAATAACTCAAAGGGGGTAGTTGAAGCGGCTAAAAGTGCCGCGCTTTTCTGCATCTTTACCCTCTTTTGCGTTCTTCGTGGAGGCGAGGGGAGGCCTGCAAGAATTTCAAGAAACACTGAGCAAGCCATGGTCAACTTTACATTTCTTTAGAGCATGTTCCTCTGATGTTGCAAACTTCTGAAGTGAATCTCTCATATGTTCTAAGCTGCCGTTGACAACACATTAGCGTCTTTGAGCCCTTCAGCAACCAAATAAACTCCACGGCAGGATAATGGCCTCGACAAGCATGTTTAATCGATTTGCTCGATCTCCTTCAAACTGAAAAGAACAAATATTACTGATGAAGTATTAAATATACTGTTGGCAAAAGGTATCACCGTTAGCAACTTAAATAAGGTACCTTTGCTGAATTGGGAACTTGTGTATCTCACTGAATGGGTTAAATAACAGTTTCAATGTATCAAATCTAAAGCTATACGATCTTTCGTCTTTCAACAAAAATAAGGTACCTTTTGCTGAATTGGGAACTTGTGTGTCACCGTTAGCAACTTAAATTTTTTCCATTTGCTAGCTTCTGAGTATAATCCTCCAAGTGGAACGGAGAACAACTTCGAGAATTGCCAGAACCAAGATTTTCATATAGACTTACTGATATCCTCGTCTTATCTATAACAGGAGTATTACCAAGGTCTAACAATCATTATAAAGACGATAGACAAAAAGTTAAATCCGAAGAGAAAGGGATCGATTGCACAAGAGTGGTCCTTAACCAGCCAAATAGAACAACTATGAACCAACTGCAATTAAGGATAACCTTTGTTTTCTTATTACCGGTTACATGAGTTGAAGAATATGAATTAACACCAACGACAGTAAGGAGAGAATGGCAAAAATAGTTAAGTTTCAAAACTTAAATTGCAAAACTAGTTAACTTTTTTTTTCCTTTTAACTGTGATTTCATTAATAACAAAAATACAGAGCTAAATAGCCCAAGGAGTCTCACCGGTACATCATCAACAGGGAGAATAAAGGCTCACAAAGGAGCAAACACACACAACAATGGTAACAAAAGCCGACAAAAAACAAGAAAATCTCAAACTTGGACCAAAGAGCTATAGACCCTACCACAGAAAAGGCTATTAAGCCAAACCTACAATACTCTACACTTTCTTTGTCCAACGATTAAGGCTCTCGTCTTCATCGGAAGAGGCTCCACGAAGGGAGAATTGGCTCCACGTCGGGAGAAAAGAGCTCCTGACCATGGTCAGGAGAAGAAGCTCCAAATGGAGACAAAGGAAGTGGCGGACGGTGGTGGTGGCCCGGCAGTGGATGGCTATGGCGAGGCGGTAGACGGTGGCGGTGCAGTAGGGTCCCGGTGGAGGCGGAGGTGAGCGCCGGGCTGACGGAGGTGGAGGAGGCGGCGGGCAGCGGCAGTCGGAGGAGGCCGGCAATTTTTTTTTTTTTAATACAGAGAAAAACCACTAAGAAGAGGAAAAGAGAAGAGCTCCCCCTACCTCCATGTTCCCCTACCTCCAGTAATGGAGAAGGGGGAGGAGGGGGAGAGGTTAACTTTTTTAAACCTGTGCAAAACTAATCAACATTCTAATTGTGATTATTTTTATTTTCTCTATTTACCGCAAATTATTTAAAATTCTAAATCTTCACCATTATTATTTTACATTAGGACATAAATTAGCAATAATTCTATTTTAACCCGAAATTCAATTTAAAAAGCTTTAAACCCTCAAAAATATGTAAACCTAGGTAGGTGCATTAAACGTTTCCCGTTCCCAATGCGAAATTGCTGTTTCTATCGAACCAAAACCTCGCGTCAATCTAACTTTGGTAACACTATTTCGATTTATTGGAATCGGTTGGAACGGTGTCACTTTCGAACTCAAACCATTAATTTTGATTTTTTATGAACATTATTTTTCCATTTCTAATTGAAAATAAATTTGAATTTCTTTAATAGTATAGAAAATTATTTCGAACTTAGAAAATCGAGGGAAATTCGAGAGAGATCGGATACAGATTCGAGAGGAAAAAAGTGTGAAAAATCAAAAAGTCCCCAATATTTATTTGCATGCAAAAAAAGAAATAAAACAGTCATATGGTCGTTGTGTTAAAATCAATAAATGAACAAATTCCCTACATATAATAAAATATTTGTAGGAAATTAAAAAAAACGACAGTTATAAACAACGGTTCGATTTTGATTTGAACCGAAATCGTTGTCCGTCAGTTCATTTCTGATGTCCATTCACAGCCAGTAATTAGTCGAACGTAAATAAAATTGAATTTGACATGTGAATATAGACGAAGAAGCTTGAAATACTCAATTAGTAATAAAATGTTATGATACTCGGAATAATAGATAGTAATAGATACGCTATAGGGATAAAAACTTACTACAAACGAATTGGGGTTAAAAATAAAGTTGATAATAATTTATAGGCTAATATGAGATAATAATAATGATAAATTGTAATTTTAGATAGTATTGTGGTGAAAAGAGAAAATAACAATAATTGAATCTAAAAAGTTGATTAGTTTTGCATTTGTTTTTATAAAGTTAACTAGTTTTGCCACCGTAGTTTTAAAACTTAATTATTTTTGCAATTCTCTCCGACAGTAAGTATATCAATTATTAAAATGATTATTAGACAGTGTGTTGAACCGGCTGTGGCTGAGGAGGTGGGAATAGAACCAACCAGTAACATCTCTGCACAAAAAGACCAAAAATAAAAATTAATTGAATTTTTTAAAAAGAAAAACAACTAAACTATTGTTACCCATGAGGTAAATAAGGAAGGTCTCAATCAAGATGGTGTAATCGACGATTAAACACCAGTTTTGCTGTCTAGGTTAGGGTCACAGCAAGCACCACAGCGGTAGCAAAGACTGAAATGAGGCATTTGGCAGCTGCTCTTCTGGCTACGTGATTTTCTCCTCTTCTCCTCGAAATTTGTTTCTCCACCACACCAATTAGAATGGTCCTAGTATTAAACAAGAGTTTAATATCAGATTATTAGTAAAAAACAAATACTTAAATACTGTATAATGTACCTTGGGAATGACAGAGCGCCAACTGCATATCTCAGATATGGATGTTTTTTTGTTGAATTGCCTTCTATAACGACTATTGTGGCAATGATCATGTTCAAAGATACTAGAAGGCCAACTAGAAACGAACACCAACAGCATCTGCTTCAGCGTGATCATAATCTCCTTTAACTTCAGCAGCATCTCTTTCAGCGTCAGCAGCATCTGCTTCAGCTTCAGCAGCATCTGCTTCAACTTCAGCAGCATTTCCTTCAACTTCAGCAGCATCTGCTTCAACTTCAGCAGCATTTCCTTCAACTTCAGCAGCATCTGCTTCAACTTCAGCAGCATCTCCTTCAGCTTCAGCAGCATCTCCTTCAGCGTCAGCAGCATCTCCTTCAGCTTCAGCAGCATCTGCTTCAACTTCAGCAGCATCTCCTTCAACTTCAGCAGCATCTGCTTCAGATTCAGCAGCATCTCCTTCAGCTTCAGCAGCCCTTCAGCTTCAGCAGCATCTGCTTCAGCTTCAGCAGCATCTCCTTCAGCTTCAGCAGCATCTTCTTCAACTTCAGCAGCATTTCCTTCAACTTCAGCAGCATCTGCTTCAACTTCAGCAGCATCTGCTTCAACTTCAGCAGCATCTCCTTCAGCTTCAGCAGCATCTGTTTCAGCGTCAGCAGCATCTCCTTCAGCTTCAGCTGCATCTGCTTCAACTTCAGCAGCATTTCCTTCAACTTCAGCAGCATCTGCTTCAGCTTCAGCAGCATCTCCTTCAGCGTCAGCAGCATCTCCTTCAGCTTCAGCAGCATCTGCTTCAACTTCAGCAGCATCTGCTTCAGATTCAGCAGCATCTCCTTCAGCTTCAGCAGCATCTGCTTCAGCTTCAGCAGCATCTCCTTCAGCTTCAGCAGCATTTCCTTCAACTTCAGCAGCATCTGCTTCAACTTCAGCAGCATCTCCTTCAGCTTCAGCAGCATCTCCTTCAGCGTCAGCAGCATCTCCTTCAGCTTCAGCAGCATCTGCTTCAACTTCAGCAGCATCTCCTTCAACTTCAGCAGCATCTGTTTCAGCGTCAGCAGCATCTCCTTCAACTTCAGCAGCATCTCCTTCAGCTTCAGCAGCATCTGCTTCAACTTCAGCAGCATTTCCTTCAACTTCAGCAGCATCTGCTTCAACTTCAGCAGCATTTCCTTCAACTTCAGCAGCATCTGCTTCAACTTCAGCAGCATCTCCTTCAGCTTCAGCAGCATCTCCTTCAGCGTCAGCAGCATCTCCTTCAGCTTCAGCAGCATCTGCTTCAACTTCAGCAGCATCTGCTTCAGATTCAGCAGCATCTCCTTCAGCTTCAGCAGCATCTGCTTCAGCTTCAGCAGCATCTCCTTCAGCTTCAGCAGCATTTCCTTCAACTTCAGCAGCATCTGCTTCAACTTCAGCAGCATCTCCTTCAGCTTCAGCAGCATCTCCTTCAACGTCAGCAGCATCTCCTTCAGCTTCAGCAGCATCTGCTTCAGCGTCAGCAGCATCTCCTTCAACTTCAGCAGCATCTCCTTCAGCTTCAGCAGCATCTCCTTCAGCTTCAGCAGCATCTGTTTCAGCGTCAGCAGCATCTCCTTCAGCTTCAGCAGCATCTGCTTCAACTTCAGCAGCATCTCCTTCAACTTCAGCAGCATTTCCTTCAACTTCAGCAGCATCTGCTTCAACTTCAGCAGCATCTCCTTCAGCGTCAGCAGCATCTCCTTCAGCTTCAGCAGCATCTGCTTCAACTTCATTCATCGCAATTTCGGAAATGAGTTGGTTGGAGCGGACGATCGCAATTTCATTCGTCGCTGCTTGGAGTAGCGTTCAAATTCATGAAATTGAGAGGGAGAATGATATGTAAAGTAAATTGATTATTTATTAATTGTTCGTGTTTTATGTACTAATTTGTTTTTAATTTTTCATTTAGTCTATTTTTGTTCATTAGACTTTGGTTTGGTGTATGGTAGAGATAATGGGTTGGAGTTTTGGGCAAAGGGAATACTTCCCTTTACCTATTCAGCCTGGGTCTATTCAGCCAGTTCAAAAATTCATATCTTTCGATCTAGACATCGGATTTAAAATCCATTTGGGCAAAATCAAGATTTACGAGTCCTCTATCTATGGTAAAAATTTCAGGTCCATCGGACATCGTTTACCCTGTGATCATTGAGATAATCTAAACTGTCGCAAAACCGCCGTAAAACGTTTGATTTTTTTTTTGAAGCCATATTATAGTGCAGAAATAATCAAAACGGCTTAACTTATCATGCAAACGACTTAAATATAACAAATATAAACGTAAGAAAATACGTTTATCAAATATCCCCACACTTAAGCGTTTGCTTGTCCTCAAGCAAATAAATACAAATGGCATATAAAAGGATAAAATCATGCAACGTATCAATCAAGAATAAAATCACGTAGGAGATAATGCAAGTAAAGTCGGAAAGCATATTCTAAATCAACAACTAACCACACGACTTCCTTAGAAATACCTATCAAGATCCGTACCTCACAAAGATTCACTCAAATCACTAAGTGTATAGGTTAAGATGTCGGTGATATCTCTCGGGTCATGCATTAATCTAATCTCTACCATAAGCTTGCAAATGATCGTAAATCTACCACTTTCATTGTTCAAGCGTGATCGGAATTAGAGGGAGTAAATATTGCGAAAGCACCTTCGAAACCTACCTCAACCAACAATCCAAAGCCCCCAAATCGATTGCCCTCGAAAGCCACCATGCCTCCCGACGTTCAGGAATCAGTAGAAAAGGTGATCAACTAAGGTGTGCGAGCCTTTTAATTTACCATTGTCTTCCGTGTGATAGTTTATTCATACAGGGACTGTGGCTGATTTTTTTGCAACATTTCTTGATTTTTCTTTTTTTTTTTTTTCAGTTGTATGTGCTGCAATTTCCTCTTAGGCCATTGTTGGCGACCGTATGAACTTGATGATAGATGCGAAGAGGTATGCCATTTTTCCTCTTTCGATTTATAGATGATTTAAGAATTTGGGTGAAATCTGTATTCAGGTTCGGGAGAAGCCAGAGACTTGCGAGGTGGAGGTTGACTCCAAGAATTATGATTCCAGCACTGATCCAATGTTCCAAATGAAAAAAACAGGTTTGTTTTGCTCGGCTTTTATTCATAACAATTTTGGATCTTACTATCAAGTATTGACCCGTCATTCTACCTTTCCCTCATCCATTTTTTGGCTAGACTCTTGCTACAAAATGGATTCCGTCTAAGGCCGAGGGGTATGCAGTAGGGGTTCTGAATGAAAATAAGGCATGTCTTTGATCTTGTTGCTTGGCTATGATAATGGTTATTTTGGGTTGGGGGAGCATTAATTTTTTCAATTTTTTTTGCAATGCAGTTGTACTTGAATCCCGTCCATGCTAATGACCATCTATGCGACACCTTGTTGCTAAGATTCTAAAACCAAGTCCACATTGGCCAATGATGAGCCCGCCGAAGTTAAAACCTTCAGTGAAATCGAAAAAGCAGTTGCTGATTTCGTGTGTTTATCTATAACTCAGTCTCTCGCCCATTCTTTCGCTTGATCGCATCTCAATTTGTTAAATCTAAATGAATTACCCATTTTCGTGAAGTAAACTTCGTCCATATTTACCATTTCGATCCACTTTAGCATGTCTTTTTCTGTGCTGATGGTTGCAGACAAATACTGTGGAGCAGAACAAAGGCAGCCAAGAGGTATCTATCTGTTTGCTGTGCCTAAGTACCTAGCTGGTACTTGCTTTATTCTTGCGACTGTGCTTCGACATACACCAATGGACGCAAGAAACTAGCTTTAGTGAAATATTTTGCACCATAATTGTTTGGATTCTCTCTTTTTTTGAATCGCGTTTATCCAACTCTCTCAAAATTTTTAAACATACCAGGAATGGGTTTCTCTCAAATACAGCGGCTCAATGAGTAAAATGACAACGGAATATCTACAAAAAATGACGGCACAAGATGAATCTCGTGTTCATTTTTCCATGAGCCCGTAGGCATTTCATTGTTTCTCCATTTGCCTCGTGTATCTTAACATGTGTTTTTCTTTCTTGTTTTCGCTGGTTGTATAAGAGCTTTGACATCGAATTATATTTGTTTTCATGCTCAAATATGAAGACATGATTACCTGGATAGCTTGTGTTCTGGTACAAACAGAGACCAAAGACAACTCCAAAGTTCCTACAAAAAGGTATCCTATTCTGCCATCTTATCAATTGGTCCATTTGTGAAGTTAGCTTTGCACTGCTCAATCTTTGTCCGTTCTTATGTTGGCATAAGCCGACCTCAGAAACGAATGCCTTTGAGGGCTGTCGACGAATCTAACAGCAGAAGCACCACGTAAGCGAATCGAAATGCTCGCTTTTTCTTTCATGAATGAAACGCGAGAACAATGCTAGAGTTAATATAAATTCACTTGCAGATACTTTGACTACCTATTCTACGTCGATTTCGAAAAATCGATGGCTGAGCCCAGCGCACAATATGCGCTAGGACATCTTCTGGTCAGTTTTAGCGCTCCGTTCGGTTAAATCTCGGCGCATTTATCGTAAGCTTGTGAGTTGTGATGGTTGTCCCTCTCTCTTTTTCTCAAAAGGAGTTTGTCAATTTTCTTCGAGTTCTTGGCTGTTACCCAATGGGCGACTGATCGATACAAATGACAGAAAAACTAGAAAAGCTATATGTTTGTTTATTACTTCATGGGTCTTATCAATCGTGGACTTGATAACAATTCTTTTTTCTTGCATAAAAATGTAAAGCTACCATCCTTTTTTAGTTCTTGATGTAAAGTGATGTAAATTAGGTGTATCATTACTTGGCAATATGTCTTTTGACTCTTGCATACAAAAATGGAGTCGAGTCGTCTCTCGCCGGAAAATTTCTTTATTTCATACAAATATGACCACGTAATATGAAGTATTTAATCACTTTGGGAAAAGTTATATAAACATCGATCATTCACGCAAAAAGAAATCACTGGGACCATGTCTATTATTTAAAATCTCTATGGCGTTCGTAGCATGTTAGGAAGCTCTTCGACTTAACAGAGTCATCTTTCTAATATAATATCTCGAATCCTCGATGATATTTTTTGTAATATCTGATATTGATAGTAGAATAGAAAAAATAGAAAATTTGATTGTCGACGGTGAAGTTGAATTAAAAGCCATCGTTCCAGGAATAAATATCGTAACCTGCAATTAAAAGAAAAAAAAAGAAAAAAGAAAAGAAGAAAATTCTAATGACTTGTGGCGAAGAATCGCTACGATTCTCTCTCTCTCTCTCTCTCTCTCGTGTTAACTGGGTCGCCAGCCACGTGACGCAACTGCTGATACTAATGCGCTTCAAACCTCAGCCCGGAAAAGACGTCCAGGTTCAATGAATCTATCAAGATGCCATCTCTTTAGGCAGATGCTTTTTCCTTCTTTATATGGCAAACCCAGCACAGAACACACGCACAAAATTCGCACACAAGGTAATCTAACAAGAAGAATCATTCGTACGCCGATCTTCCCCTTTTTCTGGAGGTTGATCCAAGAAAAGAAAAGAGTTCTGTAAATGGCTTTCGCTATCGCACCATCATCTGCAATTCATAGCTCTGCGTTCGAGCATGGAAAAGTAACGTTTTGAACCACGTCCACGCATGCACTTCTTTTCTTTTGTTTGTTTCCCATCACATTTCCTTGTTAACGTTTTCTTCCTCTTTGTGTTGTAGCTTCGCAATTTAGTGCGTTTCAAACGCTGGATATGCCTCCGAATTTATCGATGGTGGGCAGAGTTTCAAGGAGGCGTATGTTGTATTAATCTATTTTTTGGTGTTTTGTTTTATGCAGAATCAAGAAATAGAGCAAATGAGGAATCAGCGAAGAGAACAGAATCAGCAAAGAGAGTTTAGGGTTAATTTTCTTGTTACTCTCGAAACGTTCCTACAATGTATTTAATAGAATACTACTACTTGGGCTCATTAACATAATAGTCCCAATATTAGTTCAAAGCATATTATAAGAAATTTCTGGCCCAAAACTAAAACTCAAGAATCAGCCCACACGTTTCTCTTCAGCGCAAATCACCATTAGCTCCTTTAAGCCTTTCCTACCTAAGCTTGGTCGAAAAATGTCTGGCCCTCTCCTTACATCATCATCTTCTTCATAGTTCTTGTCTACAGCAGATCTGGGTTGACACAGTTTCATGACAATAGCCCCCTCTTGAGAGGATCCTTGTCATAGCATGATCTTCGTTCTCGATTTTCACCTCCGAAATATAAATAGGAACGAGAACGGTATTCACGCCAATACCAAGGCCAACCAGGAATCTTCCAATAAGTATTTCATCCAATGAGTGTGCTTGAGCACTGTCGCATGTCATGCACAAATCAACACAGAGAGTAGTCAAATATTCATTTCAGGAACTGAGTAATTTTAGTTTGTGATACAAGATTTGGGTTTACCTTATGATTGCACCCAATATTAAGTGGAATGGTGTCAACTTGAAAGGTGCGACGACAACCAAGTTTTATCAACAAGTGCACCACATATTATGCTTACAATAAATGCACCACCGATGAAAATGCTGACCACAAGACCCTCAAGAAACGAATTTCCTTCAAAGCCAAGCTCTTTCGCAACGGACACAATAGGGGCCGTTCATGACACTGCAAAGTGGAGAAAAAGTATCACTCATCTAGTCACCCAAACTACTAACTATGTATCAGATTCTTTATATCGTACGGAAACACATGCAGAGACATAAAATAACAGTGAACAATTCAGTAGAAGTTAATTTGTGCTTTAATACTTTCTTGAGTTGAGGGTACAAACAAGCATGACATGTCAGTCATGCAAGTATCAGAAAATTGGTTTCAAATTCTCAATTGTACATCAAATAAGGATCAAAATGATCAAGAGAATTACGAGCTCACAAATACTTGGGATCCGTGATAAGATCAAAACTTGCCACAGTTACTTACCCAATGTGATAACCAAAAAGAAAATTAGACATGGAAGCAATCACCGCGTGAGGAAGGGCAGGTAACCAGCCAAAATCAACCTCTTCTCCATCGTTATTTTCATCCGACAACTCATCTTCAACATCCGAACGAAACAAAAAATACAAAACTTATCAATACGCAAAACACGGAAAGGAATCAACCGTCCATAGGAGATGTTTCACGCACCCGAGCTGTGATACCAACTCAAATGAGAAAAGGAATCAAAATCGAAAATGAGAGCTTCGAATAGAAGAATCAGCTCTGATTAATCGATTCACCCAATTGTTACAGAGATTGAAAAGAGAAGAAGAAGAAGCAGCACATACGCTGAATCGCTGAATCGCACATACACACTGAATAATTCCCTCTAATAAAAGAAAGCAACGTATTATATAGAATAGTGGAAAACGCTGTTGGTCCTAGCGTTTTTATTTAGGCTGGTAACATTCCCCCACCCTTAAAACAACTCTTGACCTCAAGAGTTCTCCAGCCAAGACAGCAATGGCCATTGCTCCAACAAAGGAGGCCATTCGCGCGCGCTGACCCTTTCCCTCAGTAGCCTCATCTTTGAAAAGCTTATCAACCCATTCGGAATTGATGTTCGAGCTGACCCACCGTCGCAATGTGAGAGGTTCTTTCCACTTCGCAGCTCGATCCCACCTTCCTCGATCGAAGGGCATGCATTTCAGAGCTAACGTCGTGTCTAGCACTAGCAGCAGACTTTCGATAACACTACATCGACCTCTACCACACGGTATGTTAGGGTCTTTTCTACCGTGTAGTTGCTCGTCATCACTACGCCCTCGATTGAAAATTCTGTATGTTACTTCAGGTCCTCGGACGAAGGGTAAGCGCACATTCATCCTTTCGACAATTACTCGACGTCCTCGATGGAATGGAAAGCCGTGGTAGCACACATTCGTTCTTTTGACAACTCCTCGACGTCCTCGGTCAAATGGAAAGCCGTAGTATTCTCCAACACTCAGCTGCTCAATACATCTCTTCCCTCGATCGAACAACATATTTTGATCTAAATAAACTCGTTTCAGATCTCCAAAACCATCGGACAATTCAATCACCGAGACATCGGAAGGCAATTTCATCCCTACGAAATACGGCTGTTGATCTGTCAGCAGTCCCTTAACAACGAGTACTGCTGAAATTTCATCGACCAACAACGAATTTTCCACGGTCATTATTGCCTCGATATCACTCCGTTCCCCTTCAACCAACACTGATGAAGCGTCGTCAGTCAAGACCGAGCTATTCTCAACCAACATCGACTCAAGCTCAACTGTATTTTCATCCACAACTAGATCCGATTTCATCACAATCTCGTCATCAACAAATCCAGAGACATCACTTACCACACATGTTGCCGCGGGTGCTTTCCTGGAGGCTAAAGCTTGTTCCTGCAATTTAGCAAGACTCGCTGCCATCGATAGAGATCCCGGCCGAAACATTCTCACAGCCACCGCAATCTCGGATCTTAAACCACCTAAGAAACAGCTTACCAGGTATTGTTTCGTAAGCTCAACGCAGCTCATCAGTCCCTCGAAATCATCCACATAATTCTGAACTGAACTCGTTTGTTTCAGATTCAGGAGTTTGTTCATCGAGTCAGCGCATCGGCCTACTAACACATCACCGCCAGACGATTTGCTCAACATCACAGCAATCATCCCTCGCAGATCCGCC
This sequence comes from Craterostigma plantagineum, assembly GCA_027422505.1. Taxonomy (NCBI): domain Eukaryota; kingdom Viridiplantae; phylum Streptophyta; class Magnoliopsida; order Lamiales; family Linderniaceae; genus Craterostigma; species Craterostigma plantagineum. Next base: position 3,109,705 of record JAPQWV010000005.1, read on the forward strand.
AGCTGCTTGTTGATTGAGGTGTTATCTGCCTCCACCTGCTCACGAAACACCTCCAATTGCTTGAGCAATTCCACGTAGCCCATTCCTTCTGCCATCTTCGTGTTTTTCAGAGATCGAGGATCGACGCTCTGATACCAATTGATACCAACTCAAATGAGAAAAGGAATCAAAATCGAAAATGAGAGCTTCGAATAGAAGAATCAGCTCTGATTAATCGATTCACCCAATTGTTACAGAGATTGAAAAGAGAAGAAGAAGAAGCAGCACATACGCTGAATCGCTGAATCGCACATACACACTGAATAATTCCCTCTAATAAAAGAAAGCAACGTATTATGTAGAATAGTGGAAAATGGTCCTAACGTTTTTATTTAGGCTGGTAACAAGCTGCTTGGAGTCTCCAATTCAGCACCCTTCCGCTGCTGGCGATCTTGATTCGAAACAGAGATTCTGAAACTTCTTTTAGTGAGCGAAGGAGCAGAAATCAAACCTGAAAACCGTACTTGCTTTGGCTTCCAAAATTTGTACGCAGGAGCAGCACGAACAGTAACCATTGAGGGGCATTTTGGCATGGAGCTGAGCAGCGAAGTAGCTTCCATCACTTCGACTAATCGAAATGAAGAACCTCGATGAATGAGAGAATGACGATCAAAATCTCTTCTCTTTGCTTAATCAACCATCCAAGTACATTGTGTATACGTGGTGAATTTCATATGGATGGATTGGAGTATTTTTTTATTTGTTTTTGTAGATTCTTTTATCTATTTTCAAGCACGTGTTTATCGCTCTCACGGTGTCACTTATGTGGGCTTTGAGTAGCCCATTAACATATGGGCCTTGAGTTCGATTAAACCACCCAAACGATGCCGTATTGAACTATAAATGTTCTATTGCATCATGCTTCTAAAGTCTATAGTTGGGTTAATCTGATTCAATTTTTTGGGTAATACATTTTTTTACATTTTGTTTTTAACAGAAAACGAGCAAATGCTGGCATTCTATGAAATGAATATATATACGGAATAGCTCCAAATGTCGATTATAATCTTTGATTAAATGTTGGAACCCACCAAAAATTGAAAATAATTATATGGTACCAAATGCAGATATGGTGCGTTTGATGATGAAAGAGTGTAGGGCAACATGCCTTTTTTTAATGTGACGAAAATGCTTTTGATGTTACGGGAAACCTAAATTTTAGGTTTATCCAATTTACCTTATAATATACAATTTTCTATTTCAACGAATGTACGAAATCTAAGGGTATCAATCGTAGTAATTTATATATTGAACACATATTGTTAAAAATCCCACCGCATATGTCATGATGTATAATTTAATTTGAAATACGTGATGTGGCAATAGTCTTGGACGTCACTGAATCAAAGATCTATATAGCATATAATATTAATACATCTTAATTGAAATATATTTGGTTCATACCGATCTGTCAAAACAAACTAAAGATTTATTTCATACTTTTTTTGGGATGATATTTCATATTTATTTGCTACCACTTAAACTTAGTAATCCCCACTTCACAAGTCCACGAGCCACTTCCTACCATCCCACATATTTTTCTAACATATTTATTTATTTGGAGAATGTGAGGGATGGGAAGGAATCAGCTGGTCCACAAAATAATTCATATTAAGCTAAATTAATGAATATTTATAAATTCGACATATATAAAATAAGAAGTCAAGTGGTTGATAAGTTTCTATTAATCTAGCAAAATATCATTAACCGACAATGCCATCTCAATGCACATGCACCACTTCGATTTTAATTACAGCCAAGCTGTCACAAATTATTATTCATTAAATAATTGTTCGAATAACTAGAAGTTACCCCAGCTAATGTTTTGCAAGTTCAAGAATAGAAAAAAAAATGGCAATTCCTTTTACATGGCCTATTGTATTCGTCTTCGTATAAATAATTCAAAAAGGATGATAGAGTATTTAGGTTTTTCAGCATTATATCAACTCATCGCATTGCAGCTTTTATTCATGTTAGGTGTTTGTCCAAATGGGACCTAAGAATTAAGATGTCTTATTACTTTGTACGAATTATGGTTCCTTGCACTTGAATATGATTGCTACGAAATTCCACAAGTAAATTCCCTTACTATATCATTTTCATTTGCAATACATATATATATATATATATAAACAAATAAAATGTTTGATTTTATCTTATGGAGGAGAGGAGCCAATTCGCTCCATATTCCACGCTATCAATCATTGAAAAGGGAACTCATTTATACAATGTGATGATGATATAGGTCCATCTGAAATCAATTAACTATTTTACTTTATATACACATTAGAATTTTTTCTTTCTTGGAGATTTCTCGACGTCAGAAAGCAATCATATTTATCCATTTGATGACCTCTCCCACCCATGCTCAAGAGAAAGAAGTATTTGCACACCTGTCAACTTTCCCTTTAATAATTCATTACCACTTAGGATAGTTTTGGAAGCTTCTTACACGCAATGGAGTGTAATATATCGATAAGCCATAAACGAAAGTAAAACCATAATCCATCATACGAATACACATCACAAATCTCTTCTTCCTTGAACAAACTTTGCCATAGAAAGGAGCTGCCGTTTCATTTTCAATAACCACACTGTTCATGTATTTTCTCCATGTCCATACGATAGAGAGAGAGAGAGAGAGAGAGAGAGAGAGAGAGAAAGGAAAATACATTTTTTTTTTGCGAGCATTAAGTAGTCTCACACCTGCTGTTTGTACTTTTTCTTTGGTGTTGTTCAACTGTGCCCATCACTGATATTTTAACAAACACTTTAAAAAACTTATATGTTAGGCCAACTTGTTTCTTCTAAGCTTCAGTCTTTCGTATATGTGTGTGTTTCTTGGAATATGCCCAAAAATATATGAACCAATAGTCTCTTCGATTTCAGTCCTCGAGTCTTTTTCAGTTTTTGCGTTAACCCTTTGGCTTTCTCTTCTCTGTTGACCGTTTGCAGACGCCAAAGATCGAATCTTTATCCCAACCCTTCGCTAATTCTCTTGCCTCGCCGGATCTATTGGTCGGAAAGCTGACGTGGGCTTTCGAAACAACCGCAAAATCAGTGTATGCGCGCGCCTCTATTGCACTACTTCATTAGGAAAAAAAAAAAACCTGGGATTTTTCCTCCGAGAGATGCTCAGAGGCAAGAGCGTGAAAAATGGCAACTTTAACACCTGGGGTTTTGCTAAAGCTGCTTCAGCACATGAACACCGACGTGAAAGTCGCCGGCGAGCACAGGTCGTCCCTTCTGCAAGTCGTGAGCATCGTCCCCGCCTTGGCCGGCGGCGAGTTGTTTCCCAATCAGGGGTTTTACCTTAAGGTCTCAGATTCTTCGCACGCAACTTACGTTTCTTTGCCCGACGAACACGACGATCTGATTCTCAGCGATAAGATTCAGCTCGGTCAGTTCATACACGTCGAAAGGCTCGACGCGGCGTCGCCGGTGCCCATACTGAGAGGGGTCCGGCCGGTCCCCGGCCGGCACCCTTGCGTGGGTACGCCGGAGGATATCGTCGCCACCCATTCTTTAGGATTCCTTAGCAACAACGGTATGTCCAATTCGTCTTCTAGTTCGAAGTCGAGGTTGTTGAGCAATGGAGGAGATAAGAATCTAAAGTCCACGCCTTTGAGGTTGAACGGCTGTAATGGCAGCAGTTCTAAAGAAGATCGATTGGAGGGTAAGAAAACACCGTTATTAACTCGATCCAAGTCACAGTTGTCCAAGATTGCTTTGACTTTGGATGCAAAGAAGGAATCTAAAGGAAAGCTGAAGTCTTCAACAAGTTCAAGATCTATACCTTCTTCTCCTACTAGCTGCTATTCGTTGCCTACGTCGTTTGAGAAGTTCTCCAATGGAGTTAAGCAGCAAGCCATGGGTAGGTCAGAGAAGGTGGCTTCGAAAATGGGGCTCAAAGAAAAGGTTAAGATGAGCCCAGTTGGAAATAGAATGGGACTGATGAAGAACGTTGTTCAAGGGATTGATTTGGGACCTAAAGCATTGAGGAAGAGCTGGGAAGGTAACATTGATGTTAGAGGTAGAGAAAGTCCTAGGCTTAAACTTAACAAGCAGGAGCTGAAGTCAGAGGGACGAAGCACTTCTGTGAGTTTTTACTGTCTATTTTCTTGTCTTTATCTGTTCTTTTCACTGAGTTTGAGTGTATAGCAGCTTTTAACAAAATGGCGCAGAATATATTTCTGATCTTGTTCTCTTTATCAAGCAGGCGCCGAGGAAGTCGACGAGTGAAAAGTTGCCTCCTAAAGAACAGAGTAAGGCTATGGTACCTCCAAAGTTGACTGTGGAGCAGAGTAATGCAAACACTTCATCGGCGAAGAGAGCTTCAGCTGCTAATGGTGGTGAAGTATCTGATTCGAATAAGCTTACTCCTCGAACTGTTTCTGGTAGGAAGTCGCTTGGAGAGGCGGGATTTCCTGGGAATTTGGTCAAAGTTTCGTTAAGTAATCGACGGTTAACTGATGCAAGTGCTTCGTGGGCTTTGCTCCCATCTTCTCTTTCGAAGCTAGGAAAGGTAGACTTCACGGTTTGCTCTATCGACTATGTATGATCTTGCTCGTATATTTGCGAGTGTAATGACTTGCTACATCTGTTTTCATTGAATCATTAGGAAGTGCTGAAGCACAGAGATGCTGCTCAGACAGCTGCCATCGAAGCTATGCAAGAAGCTTCCGTTTCTGAAATACTTCTTCGGTGTTTGAGGTACCTCTTTAGAAATTGGAACTGTGTATTTCTGAAGTTTCGATCCATAACGCAAATTCGTAATCTTCTGAGCTGTTCATCTTCAAATCTGATTGTTTATATAAACTACTATAACTGCAGCACATACCATGAGTTGAGCTCATCAGCAAAAGAAGACAGCCCTCAGCACGCCGTGGAGCAGTTCTTGTCTCTGCACTCAACCTTGAACAAAGCTCATCTTTTAGCAGAATCTCTATCGAAAACCATCTATTGCCTTGACTCACAAGACGGGGAAGAAGCTCCTCCATCAGAAGAAGCGCTTAGAATTACAAGCGAACGTCGAAAACAAGCTGCTTTATGGGTCAACGCTGCTTTGGCCTCAAACCTATCGTCCTTCACAGTTTATGCCAAACCAAGTATTGCCCTAAACCCATCGCTTATTACATCGAAATCTACGACAGCGAACCAACCCATCTTAGTCCTCGAGAATTCTCCAAAGAACAGCGCATCGCAGAAGGTCAACCCTACGAAATCCCGCCAGCAAACAAACCCTAAAGGTAATAATACTCCTTCGACACTTCGAGGGGCTTCTAATAACAGCCAAAGTCATCAGAACAAGAAGATTAGTTCTCCTCCACCACCGCCTACTCCATTGGAGTGGGCTAAAGGAGACAGCCTCGACAACGCTGTTGAGCTGTGCGAAATGTTGAGAGCTCAATCTCAAGATTGGTTCTTGGGCTTTGTCGAGAGATTCTTGGACACTGAGGTAGATTCCTCGACAGCTCTGTCTGATAACGGTCAGATAGCAGGCATGTTGAGCCAACTGAAGAGCGTTAATGATTGGCTTGATGAGATTAATGGATCGAATAAAGATGACGAAGAAATTGTGGGAGATATTATACCTCAACACCATTATGTGTCTGTGGAAACTGTTGAAAGGATTCGAAAGAAGATTTATGACTATCTTCTGACACACGTAGAATCTGCAGCAGCAGCTCTTGGCGGTGGTGCCACGCTGCCCACTCCGCCCAATGACCCAAAAGCGAGGAAATGATACAACAACATAGTATAGTAAATCAGCATATTTTGAGTTGCAAGAACTATTATTGGTTTTCGTGTATATATGATATCATGATGATGCATGCTTCTGAACCGTAGGAGGAGAATGCGAGTGAAACCACTGTCAGTCAAATTGACTGTGAAGCCTTAGTGTATCTTTCTTTCATATTTTCGGAAACATCGATTGCTGAGAAAAGATTGGTGGTTATATGTTTCGGTAAGAGCTCAGGTTTTGGTTTTGGTCTTTCTTACCAGTGTTCAATCATCACACATTCTTGCTTTGGCAATTTAATGCAATTTTGTTGTATGGTTATGTGAACAGTCAAGAGAATCAATGCAAGACAATCAGAACAATCTATCAATCCTTCTATAAAAAATTCCACATTTCTCTCGTCATGAAGCTTACAAAGAAGAGCATATTGTTGGGATCAAACTGGAAAGAAAAGCAGTTTCCATAATTTAAATGATAAAAAGGAAGCTCAACTCAGTTCTAAAAAGGCTACTAGCAGCTTACTTGTTCTCTCCATCAACAACGCCGTCATCACAAGTATTCGGCTGATGCACATTCATGCCGTCATCAATGTTGTCGTTCCTTACCGAAGGATAAGGGCACATGACATTCTTAACAATGGAGAAGTGATAATTGAAGTCTGCTTTCAGCTTAGCACAGCTCGCATGTATCCACTTGTGTGCCACATCAGTTGGCACGCTGTCTTGATTGTCCCTTTCGTGCTGTTCTATCGCAGGGCGAATCTCATCGTACAGCAAATTGAGCTCAGCAGCTGCTTTCTTTCTAAGTTCCTTCAAATAAAAAACGACGTCTCTACATCACATTCGTTTCCTCTTAATTATCTTTGAGTTTGACAAACCAAAACAGCTGCAACTATTACCTCGTAGCCTTTGATCTCTGCTTGTGCTTTCTCCGATGAAAACAGCTCAGCAATGGGCTTCGAACTCACGTGTTTCCTGTTAAAAGGTGCTTTTCGGGCTTTTTGTCTCTCACCTGCAATGTGTTGGTGTGATCTCTTGGGCTCGATACTATAATTCCTGCCAGCAGTATTACTACGCAAACGGTTTATCATAGGATTCCTTAGCAAGAACTCTCGCCTGCTTTCTTCTAGACCAGTCTCTTCTCGTTCCTTCAGTGTTTTCCCTGAACTGAATAAGAAGGTTGCTGCCTCATGTATAATTTCGGCGGGTCCCGCTTTATTCTCTAGAAAAGTTGAGACCTCGGGGACGTTAGGTTCTTGTTCAGCTTTCAGAGAAGGCATGATGAGTTCATCCTCAGCAGAATCATAGAGAGGAACGTTTTCAACTTGGTATCTGTGGTTTGAAACATATACAAAATTGTATACTATCAAACTAAAGGTTTCAGGTTAAAGCCAGATTGTGTATCAAAGAGTAGCCTCTTTACTGCATATATTGAGCCGAGCTGATCTCTTTTCTAAGCATGGGATAACAGTGACTCTTAAAAATGTCAATCATTAGCAGATGCAAGAAAGTGATGGTAAGAGCTCGAAGGAACGTTTTATATTCTGCAGAATATGGTAAGATGCTAAGGGGAATTGGTGCTTTGATGATTTACCTGTTATCTCCATCTTCCCAAACATGATTGTGCTCCTACGTATCAGTAATAACTTGAAGCAGTGAAGTCCATTTTCATCTTATAGATGGAAAGATATATGAAATAAAAGAGGCTTTCACGAAATTGGATTAATTACCTGGAAACCATGAGATTTCGCACCAAGGAACAGAGAACACTTAGCTGCACCACACAGACACCGAACGGTGGCCCCACCATACCATTCGAAGTTGTAGTCATATGTCAGTTCAGTTCCTACGGAGATATCTTCCTTTGCAAATATCCCAACTCTCGTATCACCCAACACTGTCCATTTTCTTGTTTCGCAATTTGGGTCACTGCACATTCGGCAAAATAAGAATGGTGCAAAATTAAGCATATGTCAGAATTTTAAGACAGTAATAGCACATCACTGGCACACTGTAGTAATTGAATTACTGGATTTACCAAGAATGATTTATAAATCTAGCAAGGCTCCCTTTCTTTGTGGCATCGATGTAATAGTCTCCATCCAGAGAAATTATATAGGCGTCCCTATGGCCTTCATTAACAAAGTGACATAAGCATATAAGAAAACACAGTACAAAGTCATGCTATTTTCCTTACACACGAATTGATATTTGACCTTCATTTTCGTAAGTTTGGGACCTTATCTTTGCTTCTTCAGATGATATCACCTCTCCACAGTACTCGATAATAAATTGTCCTGCCTGTCCAAAGAGAAGAAAAAAGGCGGACTGAAAACTGAGATTTCAATCTATATGTATGTATCAATTACTGATATATCATGGTAGTCACGTATCAAAAGTTATTTTCATGCAGATAAGATATTTCCTAGTTAACATCTGTATGATGGTGTAACAGTAGAAAAGAAGAGGTTTACCAGAATTCTCTGATCAGCTCGAAGACCCCAACCACGCCCATCAGTTTTGAAAAGCACTGTTTTTGCATAGTCCCTTTTCTGAAATTTCTGTAAAAACAAAAAAAAAAAATTGAATCGTCCTCCATATTGTGCAAACAGATTGATTTTACAAGAGGAAAAACAAATGTATATCAACACATGCTGTTGTACTCAGCACAGTCTTTATTATATGATTTTCTCACATCCTTGAAGAAAAGGTCAAATCAAATCACCTGATTAGTACAATATTCGCCGCAAGGGCAATATCCCGGTGTGCACTCTGTGCTTGTCAACACATTCAAACAGCGTTCACCGCATGCACTTCCAGGATTGGAGATTTCATACTTGCATTCACAGACTGCAATATCCTCTTCATCCAATTTTCCTTCTCTTAAACAAAGAAAAATACCCAAACAAATGTTAAATAAGTAGGGAAACTTCATAATTCATCATGGAAATATAATTCTACGAAACACCAACCATTGGTCTGGATTCTCGAAAAAAAAAAGGAAAAAATAAATTGATCCCTCGCTGCAATCAGCAATCTTTTTTTTTTATATGAAATTTACATCAGCCACTAAAAAGAACAAAAAGATGACAATATAAACACAAGATACTTGTGCAAATAAGCCAATCTAAAGGGTGATCAAAGAGTAGCAAAGGTGGTTTGTGATATTAGGACATCATCTATATAAGTAGTCCATGAGTTGACTACCTAGTAAAAATAGGATATTTGAAGCAAATATGGAGCTAGTAAAAAGTTTTATCGCTACCTAAAAACTACCTTGTGAGAAAAAACCACCATGCATACAATACAGAGGCACATACCCAAAGTTCTGGATAAAAAAGAGAAGTTGACCATTATTATTTGAGGGTTCCATCCGAATACCAAGTGTAATATCCATGATCACCTATCACGCCATTTAATATAACAATTCCTTTCTGAGATGCAAACTTGTTTATTTTCACAAGCATGTACATGCAAAAAACTTACTTTTTGCCCAGAAATTGGTTTTGTGGGATACTCAGAAACGGTGGAACTCCCTCTGGCAGTTCGCCCTTAAGAGCAAAAAAAAAATTGTAAATGAACAACACAAATAAAATCACAAGATGCATAACTGTTACTAAAGATATCCACTCTAACATCGAATGGGATGTGCTTCCTTCGGCTTGACAAAATATTTACAATTCCAAAAAATCCTTCCACACATTCTTCTAAAAAAGAGCTCCAATTTCCAAATCATTAAGTACATACCTGTGCCTCAAGCTCCGTCAACATAGCGCCGAGCGTATGTTCTGTGTTAGATGGGCTGTGCTTCCTTCTTCTTTGAGTGTTGAGCTGATGATTCTTGGATTTAATTCGTTCTGTGTAATAAGAAGAAATGAGTGATTAGGGTATGGACTGATTTGCATGTATTTGTAAGTTATGTGATCGAAATGATATAGTTTATAAATATGGGACTTGAAATGAAATTTGCTTAATTTCCCAATTGTTCTCACTGGTGAATTCCCAATTTAATCAATCTATTTCTTCTGATTTACTATCCTCCATCGCCAATATTCTTCGGCTAGAATGAAATCGTGATCGATCAAGCATCTAGTCGAATAACCAAAATCCTTGTTCTTTCTATTACTTTGGATCTGTAAGCTGTATCTATTTGATAATTCTCTACTGTTTTGTATGTCCTCCATTCAGTGGTCTGACCTTCATACGATGGAATAGTTTGAGGTTGTACGCTATTTGGTTGCTTGGGAGCCAAATTTTGTTTAAATTTTTTTTCCAGTTGAGCTGGGTTTGGTTTATCGGATAAATTCTGCATTTTCATGAGGTATTGAAGGGTTTTTAGTGAATATTGGCAGCAGATTCATCAAACACTTGGCGTTCAACAATCATAGGCAGGGCTTTGGAAGAAGTTTTCTGTACTTTCGATTCGATTGGAGTGAGTTTTAGATGGGAAAACCCCTCTTTTACGAGATATGTGAAAAGCCAGCGACGAGCTGTATAATAGGGATATGCAGTTTAATTTGGTTCTACATACAAAAAAAAGGAATTGGGTACTCACAAGTAGGTTTGAACTACGAGGCAGCCATGGAAGGTCACCATTGGAGGATAATCACATCTGCTTTCTCACACATAAGCATGCTTCACCTTGTGTTCAACATGAGTGCTCTTTGGAGTTTAGGGGTTATTGAGCAGTTAAAGCATGTAGGCCTCGGCGTCGAATTTTACTTGCATTATACGTTGGTCTTGATCGTTTTCTCAGGCTTGCTGGTTCTTGGGCTGTACCATTTCCTGATACAAAAGTTCAAAATAGAATACTTTCGAAGAGTCACAGCTGTAGGTTATTCATGTGTTGTTTTTGGGTTGATGACTATTCTTTCGACTAAGCAGCCCACCTCAAAATTGGAGCTTTTTGGGTTTCTTTCTCTTCCAATCAGTTTGGCCCCATTCGAATCCCTCATATTCACGTCTATCATCGTTCCCCAGGCAAGCTTCATAGGCCATTTGTCTGGGATTATCGTTGGGTATGCTGTTTCTTGGGGTTTGATACATGGGATGAACAATTACTGGGCAGTTTCGATGCTGCTATGGATCATTCTTGTGTTCGTCGTAAGCTTGAAGAAGTCGGGCGCTTACGATTTCGATTTTCTCGAGATAGAATCTGCTGTGAATGAGTCTTCTTTGCCATCATCGGTGCGCGTTCTTTCTGCTACTCAGGTGAGTGCCTTACCTTCTGATGTCGTTGGTGTTAATCTTGTGTAGCTTTTAGAGCAAGATTGGTTTGAAATGTTTCCAAATGCAATTAGTTATGCATTTTATGAACGTCCAAGAAGTGATAGATTCGTTTGTTCATTCAGAATCTAATTGATTGCCATTGTCAATGTTTAATAGCTTTTTATTCTTTCTAAATAATGTATGCTGATACTAATAATCACTTGGGAAGATTACGTGAGAATGGGGATTGATCGATCGACCTTTGTATATATACTTCAGAAAAATCATGTTTATACGAAAAAAACAAGGGCATCCAAAGCATATGATTAACTAATATTAGTCTAAATTGCACATTCATACGCGCCTGCTACATAAAATCATTTATTAAATATTAAATAACAATTACTAAAAATAGAAGGATAAACGTGATAATATATAAATGCAAGGTAGTCGGTGGTTCTTATTTTTTATTTTATATTAATTATTAATTGAGAAAAATTCTTATTTGTTATACACCAAATTGAACGGTTTTTAACTCATCCTCACCATTAATATAAGAGTATAGATAGCGATTGGATCGCATATACATACCACAAAAATGGGATTCAAATGCAAAGATTAATTTCGAAAAAAAAAATGCAAAGATTAATGAAAAGGTAAAAAAACAAGCATAAAACAAACTTACGCAATTAGAAAATTAACAGAAAAAATTCTTCACGATCAGTAAATTCGTTTAAAAAGATTGCGCGTCTTTTGTAAATCGGAAATCGAGAGTATTTCCTAATACGGTGACGTTTTGCAGCAACTTTCTATGATCTTTCATTAACTTGACAAGTCATGACTCGTGGTTTCACTAAAGTTATTTTTTCCTTTACTCCCTATGCTAAATCGCTATAAAAGCGTCTTTGCATAACTTTATCAATTTTCAGATAAAAAAACACAACCAGCTTACATATATGTTTCGTCTCAAATCGAATTGATAGATCAATTTTGGAAATTCTAGGTTCGTTATCTCATGTAATAGTTATATTGTCAACATACAACTAGACCAACAATTTCAAATTTGATTCTAGTTTAACAAACTATTATATACATATGGAATTTGAAATCCATATAAGTATTGTGATTGTGAGCCGTTTTGTCATAGTAAGCTTGCACTGAATTCAACAATTGGACATGTCATTTGTTGACGCGTAATTGGACATGTATGCCACATAATGCACGCATAATTCCATTATGATTGCATTATGTGAAGAAATGATCAAACATTCCTTCGTTGTCACTCTTAAGACATTTTAAATCTAGTTTCTACATTGATTTCCATTTGTCTCTATGAAATCAGCAAATTTTGTCAACGTCCAAATCTTCTATTTCATTAATTTCACGCAATTATATATTGAAAACACATCTACTGATTCCATGGCATAACAACACCTACTATCAATTTGTATTTTGTTGGCATATAAGATTATGCATCAATTCAAATATATAATATTTGTGATTCATCTAAAAAGATGTAACTTCACATTGATACTCTCAACAAAATTTCATCTTTGTAACATTTTGCACCAATGACATGATATCCATCCTCTCCTTGGAGTCAAGCACGTGCATAACATCATTAACGAAAGCATAATAAACTTGAAAACATATGCAATGAACTCCATCAAGAACCATTGTAATGCGAGAGAAGCATTTCGCCAAATGATATATGGACGATATTCAACGTCTATATTACTTCGTCGGATTTACTCATGAGAAAATTGTCCATCGTTATGTAACGGGTTTTCAACAACCGCAACAACTGTAGAATCAGCACCAATTTCAAGATTAATTGAGTTTTCCTGTCAATGAGAGATTCTTTTCCTTGTATTAAAAGAGGAGCAATCATTCGAGTAGCATAAAAGTTTGTTGGTTCAACAATAAAATAACAATCTGGCTTATCCTTACGGCTTCATGAAGCTTTTCGAACAACGAGATCATGATGAATTTGAAGTTGTGGTTAATAATGATAATCGTGATTTGATTATGAAGGATTGACATGCAGCGAATGCAAAATGTTACTGTACGTGTACTTTGTCTAGGTGCCAATTTGGAAAGTCACATTGTATTAATTTCACAACCGTAAAACTTCAATGCTTGAATTGGTGTATAAATATCGGATAACACTGACAAAATAGGCTTTTGGGACAATGTGTTTATATGTAAAGATATGTTGGTAAATGATTTTTAAGATATTTCTGAAATTCATAAAACAGAAGATTGTGAACTTCGTCGAGAATAACATAATGAAAAAGAAGATCAAAACTCATTTTATATTACAATGATAATGGAAATTAATCCATATTCCATAACCCACATGTTCAATGATCCAAGCGTGACCCCAATAGCGAAAAGAAAGAAAAAATAAAATTGCAAAAGGATGAATAAATTTGACATCAAAATATTGACAAAATGACAATTTTATGTAGACAACTACAAAAAAAATATGCTGAAATTTAATAACTAGTAACTCCTAAAAACTGCCAATACTTAGATGAAACATATTCTATTACACCAACAAATTTATTTAGGAACTAACAAATATAAGCAGAACTTAGAGTTAAGAATTAGCTCAAACCGACAATTCCTCGTTCGTTTTCATGCCCCATTTCAATTGAATCGCGACAATGAAACAAAAAAAAAAATTCCAACTTTGCTTCTGTAAGATTCTCATCTCATCTTGGAAAAGTATTGAGAGCTCTCATGAACGCAATTCAAATGAAGGCATCAAAAAGTCGCCCTTTTTAGCACTTCTCCCATCGTTCATCAACATAAAAATTAAAATATAAAATCATCCAAGACGCAAATTAATACAAGTCCAAAAAAGCCTTTCAATGGACGACCAACAATAATAATAATACAAACACGTACATGGCCATTTTTCTCTTTCTTCTTACGCATCGCCAACTTCCACGGCAAGAGATTCGTCGAGCCCAGAAAATCTAAAAGCGCCCAAAACCTGCTCGGGCAACTCCGACTCCTCCTTCGCCTCGATCACAAACGCCATGTCGATCGTCGTACTTTTGAAGTACCCAAAACACAGTCGAAAGACGGCGGCCCGCCACCATTGAAGAACCGACGTCGATGTCGACCTCCATGGAACTGTTTTCCTCGGAGTAATGGTAGGCGCAGGCCAGCGAACGGCCGATGAGTGAAATTGCTTGCTGCCCTATCGCCTTAGTCACCATCCATGGGCCTTTCACGACGTTGACTATCAGCTTCAGCCGGGAATCTCTGAATCCGCCGTCTTCGTCCCCGGCGGCCAAGAAACGGCCCATCAGAGGCGAGTCGGCGGCGTGGTGGGTGTAGAAGTAGGCGACGATGCTGTGGTGGTCCTTGGTTGGTAGCTGGAAGTTGAAGGCGAAGACGAAGGGCCGCGGCCGCCTTTGGCCGGCGTCTCCGGCGCCGGCGGAGACGTCTTCGACGGCTCTCCTGACGCGGTGTTTGGGGTAGGTGCTGAGTACGTCTGAGATCTTTTTGTCGCCGCCTTTGATCCAATCGAAGGCTAGCAATTTTCCGAGGTGGTTGTTTGCTGGGATTTTTGTCTTGGTCTTGAAGTAGTGTGGTCCTCGGACCATGAATGAGTTCGCCGGCGGCGAAGACCAGTAAGAACCGGTCTGGGACCGGTTCGGTTCGGCGAATGGGATTGGGCCGGTCTTGAGCTTGGCCGGCGCGGTCCATTCTTCGTCTGAGTTTTCTTCGATCTTTGTCATGGGAGATTTACCTATATTGAGGTTATTGCATGGAGATTATTACGAAGAGATTAGAGAGAGAGAGAGAGTATATATGTATGAGAAAGATGGTGATTTTATTACTTGCCTTATCTCCTCAAGCAAAAGATCAGCTTTTTAAACTCGCTTTTGTGTTATCTGAATAATTCCTATTTGTAGGTGTTAGCTTAGGCCATTCTTCTTGTTATTGCATCTATGGGATTTTTTTTTATAGTATACAACGAAATGAAAAAAGAAAAAAAAGAGAATGGCAAATGGGAAAAAAAGTGGTAGTTTCGTGTCGCTTTGCATATTCAATCTCTGCCATGCTTGGCTTGGCTTTGCTTGTGTATGAGTTATTGCTATCTACCACTATGTTATGTCGCATTTAATGGTAGAAATTTCATACGGATTTTAGTTCTATTCTATTACGTATAAAAATGTGCACACGTAGTCCTGCTTTATTTGTCAGAAACGATAGTTACGAAAAAAATATTGTTTCTTTATCTCACTCTTTACCATAAGCACGTACTTTCATGAAAAATTATCAATAATGTCTAGAATTTCATTTTTTTATATAGCATAAAAACAAACATATGTATAACAATGACATAATAAATGGTGATGCATGTAAACCATTTATTACGTGCGCTAACGTGCGTTTCGCAAGTCAAGCGAGAGAGTGATATATCCTTTGTTCCTACATTAGAAATTACACATCAATCGCTAGTTACGTGTTCATTACATTTGATTAAGTTCTTGGGTCACTTGGTTTATTACATTTCATAATCACGATTTCTCATGCGACCTAAATAATATTAAAAAACCATATAGATAAGAAATGCCATGGTGGGGTCACGAGAAAAGATGAAAAGCTAAAGTGTTATATGTGTTAATGCAAGAGCACAGCAATGCACAACACAATGATGTCCTTGCTGAGCAATTTAATTCAATCAATGTATATGGCAGCTAACAGTTGGAATTGTGTTGATAAATTATATAAAGGCATTTATTGTCATTTATGAATGAGAGGACGACTAGTTTCTTCTTACCTTTCTCAAGCAAGTGCAAAAAGAAAAAAACGAAATGATGAATGAGATAAGTCGATTCATCTCCTTTTTTTTCTCTGTGTATTTGTTAGATGTCATTATCCTTGATTCGAAATTATTACATACAAAAAAGCAACTCACTTGGTAGAGTATTTGTTGGCCTAGTATTGTTGGACGATACACGATCTATTTCCAAAATTGCGTAAGAATTTAATAGTTCAGAGTTAGTTAAACTCTAAGTTCAATATGAACATAATCTCCACACAGCTATGAGACAACATCTATTATATGTAGATGATAAATATCATAATAATACCAAATAAAATTACTACAAGAACAACATAACTAGCTAATGAAGTTCATATAAATACTTACCTTGGTCAGAATAAAAAGACGCAAAATCATTACCCAAAGATCTATATCATAATTCTTACATACTTAAACCATTTGAAGATTCTTTACCTCTCCAAACAGCCAACACTTCATCAGTTCTGAATCGCTGCGTAAACGTAGATTCCTCCAATGGGGTCGACGTTCCATTAGCATAAGCTAAAAGACCCGTGTAAGCAATCATCGCACCGTTGTCCACACAATAACGATCATCGGTGGAAAATAAATTCCCGCCCATCTCAGAACACATTGTGCGCATCATAGCTTGTAAACGCTCGTTGCACCCAACCCCACCGACTATTAAGACGTCTTTCTTGTCGCAGTGTGCCATCGCTCGCTCAGTGATCTCCACGAGCATGGCAAACAAGGTTTCCTGAAAACGAGTTTTTTCCTTTCTTTAAGCAAAGATTGGAGATATTCGAATAAAGGATAAATGAGGAGTTTTTCACCTGTAGGGAGTAACACAAATCTGCTGGGGTGCATTCTTTGTTCTTAAGCTTCTCTTCGGCGGTGGCTTCGATGTAGCTCAGAATCCCGCTAAAAGATACATCCATTCCTTTGACAACATATGGAAGGTCTATGAACTTTTCGCCTTTCTTTGCAAGCTGGTAAGAATGATACGAACATTGACTGAGATGCAACTTCTCTAACATCATTATTAATATTAGCACATAGCAAGATCAACAAGGAGATGGTTCTTAAGGAAAATATTCTTTGACCAACAATGTTTCTATAAAATAGTCTCCAAGTGAGAAACAACTATGATACCCTTAGTAACCGACTATAATTGTGTAGTCAGTATCTATGTTTTCTGAATACCTGCTCAATGTTATAGCCAGGACTAGGATCATTAGATAGCTTGAGAACTCTAGCAAATCTATCCAAGCAATTCCCAACTGCGATGTCAATTGTCTCGCCAAAAATTCGGTATCTACCCTCACTGTATGCAATAACCTGAGTATTCCCTCCACTCACATAAAGCACGACTGGATCATCAGCACCAGTCACTATCCTCCCCATCTCAATATGGGCTACACAGTGATTTACTGCAACTATGGGCTTCTTCCACAGTTGAGATAGAATGCGGACCACCACAGCAGAAACCTGTAAAAAAAATTCGGCAGTCACACACAAAGCAGCAAAGAAATACAACAACTGAAAGGTTAAAGATGATACTGCTGAATTGTATCGCGCAAGTCCTTACTTGCCACAAATTACGACCATTTGAGACTTTTAACGAATACATTGCAGGCATGAGACTACAAAACATTAAAACGGCAGTATAGGACCTGAGATCTAGCGACAGAAAAGGAAAACATTCACATATAAACAGAGACGAGGTACAGCACCTGAAGCGGGGCTCCCATGCCCGGCCCCTTTGGTGTAGCAGAGGCAGTCCAAGTCGGCGGGTGAGATTTTGGCCTCGTCCAGCGCCGATTTCACGAGCGGCAAGACGTGGCTGAGGTGGTGCTGAGCGGTCTCTCGAGGCAAAAACCCATGGCCCGGCGGCGTGATGTACGTGTGCCTCGGATTCGACAAGATATTGCCGTCGATTGTCACCACTCCGACGCCGATTTTGTTCGCCGATCCTTCGAAACCTAACGCAATCAATCGACTACTCTTCTTCGAAGAAGCCATATCCTCAGCCACGGCGATAGATAGCAACGATATCAATCCCCAGCACGTGTGTTGCAGTGCCTTTCCCTGTGTTCTCTGTTCTGTTCCGAGGGTTTGGAATCGGACGGTTATAACGGACCCGACCCGATTCTATTCGACCCGAAAAAGAAGCGATGATGATATACTATTACACATGCAAATGATGTATTGGGCTTTGTTATTCAGGCCCCATTAGCTAAATCCTACAATAGCATGATTAAAAGCCCAAACTTTAATATCAACTTCAATATCAATTTATAAAACTGTCCCAAGTGTTTGGGATTGGGAGGTTTCTTGCAAGAACCAAAGACTCGTGAGAGATCTGCGAATCCAAACGCACCCTTAAGATCTTTAACTACTGATGTTGGGTGAAATTTGATTCTCAGAATCTGAGGCGTAAACCTATAACCGATTGAGTGCCGTATTATCCTAAACTATATGATATGACCCCATCATTTATGTAAAAAAAGAAAAATTGATTCGAATATCGATCTCCAATTGCTAGCAATAAGCGTCGCGTCGGCTCATTACATTGCCATCGTCCTTCTTTCTCTTTACCTTCTTCACCTCATCCCTCGCCCCGACGTTTCGAATCGGTCTACCCTTCCTCAAAACCAAGTTCATCAATTTTAACGTATCTGAGCCTCACTTCGACCAAAGGGTGTTTACGGGCCAAAGTGCGCTTCATAAACGCTTCTCTCAAGACGACCGTTTGCGTCCTAATCTTGTTCGAAACGTAGAAAATTCCCGGGAAGCGAACAATGGCCTTCTTCACCCTAGCTCGTTCCAATCCCCAGAAATCCGCCAGGTGGAAGATGTTCGCCAGCTCAGTCTTCTTCGTGGCGAGCGAGCTCAGCAGTTCGTGGACGATTCCCACGACCCATTTCTCGGCGTGGTCGCCGCTTGCAGTGAGGTGGAATGCGTTTTCGTAAGGGGATACGTAGGGAAGGTTTTGCCAGTGTTCTTCTACCCATTGTAAGACTCGTTTTTCGAAGTCGAATCCGTTTGGGAAATTCATCGAATACCTTACGTGCGTTGTCGGGTTGTCGTTCTGCCTCAGCACTTCTGATACGGCGAATCTATCCCTCCATTGGACTAATTCGATTCCGATGACTACTGCGCCGGCGTCATCTCTGAAGCCCATGTCGGAGAGTGCGAAGTGATCTGGGTATTCGAGCAATAGCGTGGATAGGTAGTCGGAAGGTAGGCCGAGGTCGTAGGCGAACCTTTGGACCAAGTGCAGTGGCAGCTTACAGGCTCTGGTGAGCATCAGTAGCTTGCTCAGCCTCTCTGCGGCGGCGCGGCGGTGGTGGGACATTCCGAGGACGAGCATCTCGTCGTTGTGGAGGGCGAGGGCTCGGCGGGCGAGCTTGACGTGGGGAGGGGACTTGGGGCGGGGCTGGAATATCTTGAAGATGAAGGGGATTTGAGGAAGAAGGTGTTCTTCGCCGGCGTGGAGGATAGGGGCAGGGATGGGACGGGGTTCGGCGGTTGGGCGAGGATGAGGTTTTTGAGGGAGAGCACGGACTGCAGGTGATGCTCACGCGCCACCGCCGCGTCGAGGTAGGGGTCGCGCACCCACTTGATTCTGGCGTTTAGGAATGTACGGACGGCGGAGTAGCGGTGGAGGTGATCGGCGGAGGCGGCGGTGGCAGTGAAGTGCAGCAGTTTGGGCATTTTAGTCGTACAACAAATTGATGCAACGATTGAAAACTACTACTATACTATGATGGCTGTTCCAAGGGTATTTTGGTCAAATCGTTATGTCAGGAGAGTGGAAGTATAAATATGCGCCTGTTCAAAGTAATATAGCCAAAGCCGAGGGCTACAAAAGAAAAAAACCTGTTGGTTGGTTTAAGGCTTTAAGCCTAAAATTTTCGAAGATCAGACAATTTCATATTTTTTCTTTTCTTTTCGTTGGGGCTTTCGAATAATCGAACCGCAGGCTTATAAATAAAATTCGAACGGCAGGTACGATGATAAGCTTACGCGCGCTTATGTTATGTTACAGCTCCCTCTCTCTCTGTAGATATCCTCTTAGTGCACATTCTTACTGATTTTTAATCAGCTGCGAGGCCGTTCTTCGCAGCAACGGCGGTGAAAGGATATTAGTTTTACACCTTTTGTTTCTTGCTTTTTGTGTGCGGCTCTCTGTTGTTTCGACTTTTTGGGTTGTGTGATGATGAAGGTTGGCTTTAGGATTCGCGATTGCTGGAAATTAGGGTTTGTTCGTGTGGTGGTTGTGGGATTATTTGGTTTGGAGCAGTTTTTTCCTTTCGACTATGATGTCGTTTGGAGGATTTTGCTTGCCATAGCTGAAGGTTAAAGACTGCTCCTTTTTGTTTTCGTGTTCTGGCATTTTTTTGGTTAGTCATATGGATTTCGATGTGTGACGATGAGGACTCTAGGGAGTTTTTGACGGGTCAATTTATGGATATGGAAATATGTTGTCCGTTTTTATCATAAATTGAGAGAGGTTGGATGGTATCAAATGGAAATGCATTGCCTTGAAGTTGATTAAGGTTGGTTTTATATGGAGAGATATGTTGCTGACACAATAATTCAGTGGGATGATTTCGGATGAGTTTAGCGGTTATGATTTTGTTAACCAACGTGTTAGTTTGTTTGGGATTCTTATTCCTCTTTGCTTATATGCGCTGCGGGGAAACAAGTTTCCATTGCGATTACTAATTATCCATCTTTCGATGAAACTAGAAAAATTATGGTTACATATTTATATTTATGTATTTCTTCATATATAGTTTCTGACACTTTGATTCTAGCTATGTAGAAGATAAGTAAAAATTACTCTTTACGGTTTCCTTACATAGTTTTCCCGTTTGCTCCTTAGGCCTGAAAATATCATTCCTTGGCTGCATTGACGAGCTTTGGCGAGGCAAGTGACAAGAATCTTAAAAATGAAGCGAAGACGTGGAAACAAAAAAGGAAGACCTAAGAAGCAAAAGCAGATTGACACTAATGAGGTAGCTTCAAATGTTTTGAGCATAAATACAGAAGAGAAATCAGGCATGGATGATCATGACAATGAAGATGCTGAATCTGCAATGGATTTAAAGGTTGAGACAAGCACTAGAATACCTTCCCCAGCAAGATCGAGTCAACAAGATGCTATTGTTAATGTCGATCGGGCCCCACGTCCAACCGATAAGTTACTTGGACAAGCAGTGTACAAAAGAGTAAGAGTAAAGATCAAGACTTCAAAGAATATCGAGAATCAACCTAATGTCTCAAATGCCCCTGCCCAAAGTGATATGAACAAAAGTAAGCAGCAAGTGGGTTCGGATAGGAATGAAAAAATGGAGGATAGTGCCAACTCTGTTTCTGTGGCTAATGGTGGTTCGTCTGGTACTCTAACCAAAAAGTCTCTGGGTATAAAGATAAAATCATCTATGGGACTGGGTTCTTCAGGCTTGAGTCCATGTAGTAATACTGAACCAGCCAAAGGCGATAAGACTGAGAAGAAGGATGTTGAGTTGTCTCATGATGAGTCAATATTGAATGAGCAAGAACTAAAAGCTGCATTGGAGGTAGAAATCTATTGTATGATGCTAATTGATATTCTCAAAAGCTGCATTGTATTGCCAAAGTTTGTTTTATGAATGATGAAAGTTCGTCGATTTTTTATCTTTTTGGTTTTGTAGGTGTTAAGAAAGGTTATGAAAATGGATGCAGCTGAACCATTCAATGCACCTGTTAATCCTGTCGCTCTTGGCATACCAGTAAGAGAATGATTTTTTTTTATTTGTGATTTACATTTGAGACTGTCGAAAAATGTGTCACAAGCTTCAGCATTTGTTGTAGAAATAATTAATACTTGTGTTGATAAAAGCTTTTTTTCCCCTTGAACGGTTAGGATTATTTTGATATCATCGATACACCGATGGATTTTGGCACGATTTGCAGCAACCTCGAGAAAGGTGTTAAGTACAAAAACTCAAAGGATGTTTTCAGGGATGTTCAGTACATATGGGACAATTGTTTCAAGTACAATAATAAAAGCGACTATATTGTGGAACTCGCAAAACGTGTTAGAAAAGCATTCACAAAGTATTGGACTGCTCTTGGTTTATTCAGTGATCAGCCGATGGAAACTGACAGTAATGTTTCTCTCTATACCTTTAAGTTTTGTACTTAATCTACACCACACTGGGCACGCATTTTTCTGCTTTACAAATTGTAAATAAATTTTCCATCCTTCTGATAAATAGAGAGTTCTGCATCTTGTAATCTCTCACTATGTTTAATGTTACAATTGTAGGTGGTGAAAGCAATCCACAAAAGGATCTCACTCCTCTAAATGAAGAAAATACACCAACAAACAGTGCTATCTTGAACCTCTCTGGCAAAAAATTTCACGGGTAGGCACGTTTATATATACAGTTCTCCGCTGGACTGACTTATATACAATTGAGACTATTGGGAAATCGTTAAGCTGTATGCATATTATATTGAACGGACAGTTTGTCTCTACTATTTGCGGATTTACTTAACTTACTGCCATTGGACAATTTGTCGATCATCTAACAGCTTTAAATGTTTCCTTTGTGCCTTCTTACACCTCTCCTTTGACTGTTCTCTTGGCAAGCTCTGATCTTCAGTTGACTCACTTCATCTGAACTTCTGCCTTCCCTAACAATAGCACGGATACATCTTCAGAAAATTAGTTGTTTCTAACCTATACTTGAACTTTTTGCCATCAAGTGGTTCCATTTTCGCTAAACGTTTGACCCTTCTCTTCAAATGTTTTAACATTTTAGTTAACTTTACCTGTAGACTTAAGAAGCATAAAGAAGGCTGCCAGTGTGCTATATGTGTAATGATGCGACGAAGGCAAGAAAGGGATGAGATTGCTCGATTAATGGGCGGGAACAGCGAAGCTAGCGACGACTCTCTAAATGAAGATGTGAAGAAAGAGGTAGCGTTTCTCTGTCTGTTAAAATTAGTCATCCCTATGGTTCAAAAATATACGCAGAGCATAACAAGTTGTAAAATATACCATTCCCCCCCAAGAAAATTGGATGCTCTTCTCTTCTCCCTTTGCTGATAATTGCTAATGTTGAAGGGCATTTCACTCGGAGAAAGTCCCTTTGGTGAATACACTTCGTCGAATATGGAGAACTCGCTTGGTGCAGATACCAACGTTGAGAGAATAGGCCGTGAGACGACAATGGGGCATATCAGTAATTTCTACAACCAGCACAACAATGGAGACAATAGCTTCGCAGTTTCAGGACAAGTGCGTAAATCTGTCGATGAAAATGGTTCACATTACCAGGATCCACATATTGGCCCGAGCACAGAGCATTTAGCTTCGAAGCACAACAACGAGGATACACCGAGCGATCAACATAAGCCCCAGGAGGTAATAACTCAACGTACCTTCAAGATTTCCATTTTCTCCTTTTTTTTGGATTAAATAAACTCAATATGTAAGGTGTACTCTAAACTGCAGGTGGTAGTCGATAAAAACCAACGTGCGAAAATGCTAGAGAACCTTCGATATCTCGAGAATCCAATGCTTTTGGATCTATATAGCACTCTCTTTTCGGAAGATTCGAAATTTTGGAACGGACCTCATTCGCTGGTGGCGGTGGTGAAAAGCGCCGCCGAAGTAGTTCTATCCATTCAGCTATTTCTTCATTTATGAAAATGTAGTCATAGCTCAACTCTATCATCATCGGTTGCTCTGTTTGTACTTTGATCTTATATTGGATCACTTCTAAGTGACTTGTTGAATGTTGGGCATTTCTAATTTTTTTTTCCTTGCCTCTCTTATTTGAACTATTTTTTTTGTTAGAAATTTAAATTATATTATTCCTTGTGGAATTAAAAGTGTCTGATTGTGTCTTCCTCTCCTCCAAGGTTGAAAAAGAAAAGAAAAAAATGTTGTCTTGTCACTCCTACTTAAAACCCTGGGAAGAGATCTAACGGTTGTCATTGTTTCAGATTTGAAAAGACGAGATATGCACCGTTAGATCTGAGCCTAAGTGTCGGGTTCTAAAGTGTAATAACCAGCCATTAATTACAAAGCTAAATATAGATGTAATATCAGATAATTAAAAATCCATAAAATATTTATTGTAAATTAGAAGGCCGCAATTCTCATATAAAAACCAACAGGCTTGGCTTTCGATTCCCACTACTCTCGACCCATTTAGCTGATCAGCTGAGGTAAAGGATCTGTTTTTCTAATCTACTCACCGGCGCAATCAAGCTTTTGCTCAGTTAGATCTGATTGAATTACCCCGTATTTCGATTGCATTTCACTGGTTTTTCGTTCAATTTTTGCCCAAGCTGTGATCTGTATGAATCTGTGAAGGATGGCATTCGTGGATGAATGAATATATCTGTTCCTTTTTTGTTGGTTTGTAGCTCTGCGTGTTAGATCTATGTCTTCTTTTATTTCGACTCGCGTATACGTTTTCCCTCTGTTAATGCAAGAAATTGAAGTTTTTGCTCCTCGATCTACTCATTTTATTGACGATTTTCTAAAATTTTTGTTATAGGTCCTTTGACTGTGCGATTGTGTATTTCAGGTGTTGCGTTGATCTGTATCTGGCGTTTTGATTCAATTGACACAAGATGGTAACGTTTCTAATGTTTTCTGTCAATATATTTTTGTTTTTATTTCCTTGTATGCATTTGTTGACTTCTATTTTTCCCGTGTGCAGGTTGTACTCGCAGCTTCAATTATTACTAAATCTGGGAAAGGTAAACAAACGCCCAAGTTTTCTGTGATCGTTGCAGCTCGTATTTGTACAAAATGAGTGGCTGAATGTTTGAGCTAGTTCATTAGTCTACACGATGGAATGATCTTGACACAGATATGATATTTTGAACTATAGATATAGGGACATTGTGTTTTTCTTGTTCGTTATAGATCACATATGTAACTTGGCCAAGTATACTTGCTTTTATCGCTGATGCAGATTGATACATCTATTTTGAGGACTTCCCCGGTGTGATTTCTGCAATCTTGTTTGTTTTCATTCATCTGTATTGACCTTTTCCCTTTTTTATTGATGGTTCAGTCTGTAATCTTGATGTTATTTTTCATTTATACACGCTAGGCTTCTTTTGCCTATTTATGCTAAATTGAAGCATTTCATGAGAAGTTTCATATGATATTGAATTTGGTTAATTATTAGAGAAGCAACCATAAGTGATCCCTTGTCCTATATCATTGGCAGCTCTTGTTTCGAGGCAGTTTGTTGACATGTCTCGTATACGAATCGAGGGATACCTTGCTGCTTTCCCAAAATTGGTTGGAACAGGGAAGCAACATACTTATGTTGAGACTGAGAATGTCCGTTATGTTTACCAGCCTATGGAAGCCCTATACTTGCTTCTTGTCACAAATAAACAGAGCAACATTCTTGAAGATCTGGAGACTTTGAGGCTTTTATCAAAACTAGTATCCTTTCATAGTTCAAACTTCAACCATGAGTTATTCTTTACAGTTAGATTAAACATGTATTTGATGATCGCAGCTCTGTCGTCTCGCTTTTCGTTTTGGTATTCCACTTAAAGTCGTTCTTATCGCAATCGTTTCAACTATTTATATTCTGATTTTTATTGTTTGATATATGAGCTCATGAAGCCGATAGTATATTTGTTGTGGGCTTTTGAAATTGGATCATCGTATCTTCCACAAAATCAATTTGTATTTGTTTGTCCAATTTATTTGTGGTCTGGTTACCTTACCCTCCTTAGGTGCCTGAATACTCTTATTCCCTGGATGAAGAGGGAATTGGCAAGGCGGCTTGTGAGCTGATCTTTGCATTTGACGAAGTCATCTCACTTGGCTACAAAGAAAATGTCACTGTTGCACAGGTTAAGCAGTATCTTGAAATGGAAAGTCATGAGGAGAAGTTGCATAAGCTTGTTCTTCAGAGCAAGATCAATGAGACGAAGGACGTCATGAAGCGCAAGGCTAGTGAGATTGACAAGAGCAAGGTATATTTGCTTTTGGGCTCAAGGCTGCTGATTATCTTTTGAGCAATGTTTACATGTGATAGTATCTCACTATTGTTCCATACAAATTATCTAGATTGAGAAGAATAGAGGTGAGAAAGGAGGATATTTGTCACTGCAGTCAATGGGTTCCGGAAGGAGTGATTCTGGTTTTGGCAGTGACTCTGTCATATCCGGCAATAATGGTGGATTTGGAAGTGGCGGCTTTGGCCCAAGCACTGACGTGGAATCATTCTCCTCTAAGACCAAAGGTTATGCTGGCTTCATCTATTACAATGCGTACATTTTAAGTGTATGCACTCTAATTTGCATCGTTAAGGTCGCCACACGCTGCTGTAGCCTGTCTGCTACTCTTGACAGTTCAGTTCATTTAAGCATGATTCAGACGTAGTCATTCCTTTGAAATTACAATTGGAAACTTCAACACAGTCAGCATTAAATTTTGCATTAACAATATTCGACTTTTGTTCTAATGAGACTTGACTCTTATGGTTTCCTAGTTCCTGAGGTTAATTCTCTATAATAGGTCCTCCACCATCATCAGCTACAGCCCCACCAAAGGGTCTTGGTATGCAACTTGGGAAAACAAAGAGGACAAACCAGTTTCTTGAATCTCTCAAGGCTGAAGGTGAGGTGATTGTTGAAGATGTGAGACCTATTGTTGGGCACTCGAAAGCAGCTGCTCCACCACCAACTGATCCCGTTACATTAGTAGTTGACGAAAAACTTAATGTGACTTTAAAGAAGGATGGTGGTATTGGAAGCTTTGATTTGCAGGGAACGTTATCCCTCCAAATACTTAACCAAGATGATGGATTCATCCAAGTTCAGGTCAGGCAGTTTTCACTACATATCCACTCGTTTATTTGCATGAGTTCTGTTTCTTTCTTTTTTCAATTCGTAGATTTCCATACACTTTTTGTCTAATTTTTAGATTGAAACTGGTGGCAATCCTGGAATACTCTTCAAAACACATCCCAATATTAACAAGGAACTATTCTCTGGTGAAAACATCCTGGGCCTCAAGGATCCAAATCGCCCATTTCCCAGTGGCCAATCAGGTGATGGTGTTAGTCTAGTGAAATGGAGGATGCAAAGCGCAGACGAGTCTCTTGTGCCCTTGTCAAGTGAGTATACTTTTCGTTGGAAGCATCAGATCTGAATGGCTAATTGGCACTTCCAATTTATCTTTTTTTTTTTTTCCGTTGTTGCAGTTAATTGCTGGCCTTCTGTTTCTGGCAATGAAACGTATGTGAACTTGGAGTATGAAGCATCACAGCTATTTAACCTTCAAAATGTTGTTGTTTCTATTCCTCTTCCTGCTCTTCGAGAACCTCCAAAAGTACAGCAGATAGATGGAGACTGGAGGTTAGGCTTCACTTTATCATTTCCCTTTCTTGTATTTGGTGTGAAAAATTTGGCATCATTAATAATAATTCCGATGACTCAACTGCAGGTATGATTCCAGAAAATCGATTTTGGAGTGGTCCATCGTCCTCATTGATAATTCAAATCGCAGGTAAGTTTCCTTTGAAACTATTTCTCTTGTCTTGACCAGAAATGAACTCTCCACTCAACGTTCTATCATAGTTTTGTTGAATTCGAATCCCATTTGCAGTGGATCTATGGAATTCGTAATCCCTGCTGTAGATCCATCAGATCTCTTCCCAATATCCGTGAGCTTTACTTCAACGAGTACATTCAGTGACTTAAAGGTCTCCTTCTACACTTCTTAAGATCGAAATTGCATCATAAACGTGGTTCTCAATCTCCACTTTGATAGTTGATTGACAAACTTCCAATGTTTGCAGGTTTTGAGTGTCGTGCCCCTTAAGGGCGGGAACCCGCCCAAGTTTTCACAGAGAACACTGTTATCTTCCGAAAATTATCAAGTTGTTTGAATATGATAGAAGATCCTTCCATTATTATCAGACGTATAGGAACTATGACGAAGGATCGTTTCTGTACGTTTATGCTTTCATTTCCACCCAAGTTCTTGCATAATTCTGAAGCTTTGCGGGTAATACAGTTGTTTTTACGTTTGCTTGCTTCTATACATTATATTGTTCTATTCCCAAAGTTTTATTGCCAGCATTCAACAAATCATATTACTGACATCCCTATGACGCAGAATCAATCCCAAGAAGTAAGCAGTTTACATATCTTATGAACAAGCCAAGGTTGATCTCAACTGCATAAACTTTTCGGCCTCCTTAGTCCTACCCCGACGACCCAAAAGATCGACAATGATACTGTAATGCTCTCCGCTTCCTTCGATCTTAAATTTCCCAGTCATTAAATTAAAATATCTCACAGCATCGTCGACAAATCCACCCTTGTCACACACACATAGAACAGCTTTAAACGTGAATTGGTTAGGCGTAAAACCTTCGCCCACCATCTCTTCGAAACAAGTTATGGCTTCTCCATACTCTCCGCTGAAGCCATAAGCCTCTATTAAAGCAGTCCAAGTCATCGACCCTTTCACGGGAATTGCGTCAAAAGACGACTTTGCCCTCCCAATATCTCCACAACTCCCATACATCTTCACAACCTCCGAAGAAACAAAAGGGATGGACTCAAAACATCCCTTCAAAACCTGCCCATGTACTTCCTTTCCCAGCTTCAGCACTCTAAGCTGCCCACAAACGCTCAATACCCTCGCTAATGTAACCGAGTCTGGCCTGTGCTTAGACAAAGCCATGAGCCGAAAAACACTGAGCGCCTCGTCTAAGCATCGGCCCTCTATGTAGCACTCAATCATAGCCGTCCATGCCTTGACATTCTTCTTCTCCATGTTATTAAAGAGCTTAGAGCAATAGCTTAAGACCCCACATTTAGAGTACATCATCATAAGGGAAGTAGCCACTGATACGCCCGGCGAAAACCCATTCTTGACAGCATAACTGTGGAGCTCTTTGCCTTTATTTAAAGCCCTAAGCTTAGCACAGATAGGTAGAACCGTGGAGATGGTTACTACGTCGGGCTTAAACCCTTCTTGCTGCATCCAAACGATCGATCTAAGAGCTTGCTCGAGCCTACCGTTTTTTACGTAGCCCGACATTAGAGCAGTCCAAGAAATGGCGTTTCTCTCCTTCGACCCGTAGAATACCTTTCGACCCGAGCCCATATCGCCGCACTTGCAGTACATGTCGACCAGCGAAGATTGGACGAAGAGCTGCTTTGAGTACTCTTTCGTCTTTATCACGTAGGCGTGGACTTCTTTCCCCCAGCTTTTCTTCGGAGATTTCGCCGATTATGGGAAGGATCGTAGTAAGTATAACCGAGTTTGGTTTGATGCCTTCGTCGACCATCCATCGAGTGTGCTCTAACGCCTCTCTTTGCAGCCTATTGTGGGCGAAGCCGGCGATCATCGCTCCCCAAAGTACGATGTCCCCCTCTTCGATTTCGTGAAAAAGATCGAACGCAAGCTTGACTTTACCGCACTTGAAGTACATGTCGATCAAGCTTGTCTGAATAATGCAGCTTTGGTATAAGCCGTTCTTCACTAACATGGCGTGGGTTTTCAAGCCCTCGCGAGTCGAGCGTGCGCCGGCGATGCTCTTGATGAGGCACGAAAAGGTGTATACGTTCAATTCGATGTTTTGGGCCCTCATTTCGGAGAAATTGCCCAAGAGTTGCGTGTAGCTCTGCTTGCCCGACACTACGTTGCCCCTGAGCAAGGCGTTCCATGGATACACGCTTCTAACGGCATTTCGTCGAACACCTTCTTCGCATCGTCCGACGACCCGCAGGAACCGTACATGGCTACGATTTTAGTCTGCAAAAACTCGTTTTTGTCGAGCCCATTGATCCTTACGTGGGCGTGGACCTGCCTTGCAGCTTCGAGCGACTTGAGTTTAGTGCAGCAGGCGATTAGGGCTGAGAAGGTGGTGACGTTTGTGGGTATGCCTCGCTTGTCTAGGTAGTCTAGGATGGCTAAGGCCTCTTTGAGCTTGTTTTGGCTGGCGAATCTCTGTATGTCTCTGTAGATGGCGTGCGGGTTCTTAGCGTGGATTGGTATGGAATGTGGGAAGGCGTCTCTTTCCCGGAAATTTCTGGGCTTTTTGAACTTCGATGGGAAGATTCTTGGTGCTTTTGCTGCTTTTATTTTGGTTCTTGTGGGTGTTTTGCGGTGGGGTTCTTTGTGGGGAGAGATTGTCAGATGATGATGGTGAAGAGGATGAAGAAGAACTGACGAACTTTTCAGGCGAGTTTTATGAGTGACTGTGAGTGAAGAACAGTCCATTATCATCATTCTCTTGAAAACTGCAGCTTAATGTCTCTGTGTGCGTGTGTGTGTGATTTTTCGTTATATTTGTTTTCGTAGAGTTCAAAAGATAAAAGGTCAACAGAACTCTCCTTGATGAAATATCTTGTATAACATATGGATAATTTAATGGGCTTTTTCAATTCAGGCCCCATTTAATGACGATGAAGTGGTACTGCATAATAAAAGAAGTAGTACTGCATAACAAAGAAGTGGTATTGCAAAGGATGAAGTGGTATGCAGAAATCGAGTCCTTATAACTAACTGCTTTTCCTGAAAAAGAAGTGGTACTGCATAAGGATGTGGTATGCAGAAATCGAGTCATTATAACTAACTGTTTTTTTCCTGACAAAGAAGTGTACTGCATAGACCTGGGTTTTGGGCCGGGCCAACCCGGAACCGGCCAAAAACCGGCCCATTAGTCCGGCCCAGAACCGGAACCGGTAGATCCGGTTCTGGAACGGTAACCGGCCCAGTTAAAATGAACTGGGCCGGTTCGCGGAACTCGGAACCGCGGATTACCGGTTCCGTTTCCCGGTTTCGGTTCCGCGGTTCGGTTCCGTTTCCGACCGGAACCGGCCAAAATATCTCTTATTATTATTTTTTAATTCGAAAAATACATTAAAAAAATAAAAAAAATAAAAAAATTTAAATGGCCGGTTCCGGTTCTGGAACCGAACCGGCATTTAAGGCCCGTGGTCCAGCTCGTGGTTCTGGTCCGGTAAAATGGTCCCAGAACCGGAACCGGAACATGCCGAACGGTTGAACCGGAACAGGTGAACCGGAACAGGTGGAACCGGAACCGGTAGAACCGGCCCGAACCGCCCCAACCCGGCCCATACCCAGGCTAGTACTGCATAAGGATGAAGTGGTATGCAGAAATCGAGTCCTTAAAACTAACTGCTTTTCCTGACATGGCCTTAACTCAATTTAAAAACTTAATTGGAATCATAATAACTCTAATTTAAATGAAGGAATATCTTGCTAGTGAGATCGCTAATAATAAAATAGAAAAGGATAAATAATAATACT
Source organism: Craterostigma plantagineum (assembly GCA_027422505.1). Lineage (NCBI taxonomy): Eukaryota > Viridiplantae > Streptophyta > Magnoliopsida > Lamiales > Linderniaceae > Craterostigma > Craterostigma plantagineum. Next base: position 3,140,838 of record JAPQWV010000005.1, read on the forward strand.
TTGATAAAACCGAACAAAACCAAACGTCGACAATCAATCCTCAGTTTGCATCATCATATGCTCCTCTAACTCAAACTAACAAATATTCCCAATCTCAAGAACGCAAATTTTCATCCTTCTGAGCACCCAAAAAAATTTATTGTGCAATCAAAAACTTTTTTCAATCACTCAGTTACTGTCTGTAAAATCAGCATCAATAACATCGCCTTCAGAAGGTCCCTTGTCCGAAGATGACTCTGAGGACCCGCCCGGGCTCGGGCCAGAGCCAGGCGACGGCCCTCCTGCGCCGGGCTGGTTATAGAGCGATTGACCGAGCTGCATAACTTCTTGATTTAGGGCAGTCATAGCATCTTTAATCGCCTGCGTTGAGCCGCCCGAGATTGCTTCTTTGAGCTCATTGAGCTTGGCCTCGACCTTCTCTTTTACTGGGGCGGGCACTTTATCGCCGAGCTCCTTCAGTTGCTTCTCAGTTTGGTAAACTACGGAATCCGCCTGATTCTTGGTGTCGATGGCGTCCCTCTTTTCCTTGTCTTCCTGTGCAAATTTCTCAGCTTCGTTCACCATTTTCTCCACCTGTCAGAAAAAAATAGGGTCGATTATCGAAGCTCTCATAGATTCATGAGATTTCTATGTCAAACATACCTCATCGGTGGGCAGTGTACTGGCGCCAGTAATGGTGATATCTTGCTTCTTGCCAGTGCCCTTATCAACGGCAGTGACAGAGAGGATACCATTTGCGTCAATGTCGAATTTGACCTCGATTTGCGGGACCCCACGAGGGGCAGGCGGGATGCCATCGAGCCTAAAGCTTCCCAAGGATTTGTTGTCTTTAACGAATTCTCTTTCCCTTGAAGAACGTTGATCTCCACGCTCGTCTGGCCATCAGCTGCTGTTGAGAATACCTCCGATTTTGAGGTGGGCAGTGTCGTGTTTCTGGGAATAATCTTCGTCATGACTCCACCGAGGGTTTCGAGACCTAAGGAGAGCGGCGATACGTCGAGAAGTACGATATCACTAACATCTCCAGCCAATACACCAGCCTAAGGAATGAGTTAAAATAGCATATGGAACAAAAGGTTGTTAGTTTATCTTCATTGAGCAGATAACTCAGTTGATAACTCATAGCTCGGGATTTTGTACAAACCTGAACCGCAGCTCCAAGGGCAACAACTTCGTCGGGGTTGACAGTGACGTTTGGGTCCTTCCCTGTTAGTTTCTTGACAAGTTCTTGCACGGCTGGAATACGGGTCGAGCCGCCACAAGTATTACTTCGTCGAGATCACTGAATGACAGTTTAGCGTCCTTTAGGGAATTTTGAACTGGCGTTTTTAGCCTGAGAAAGAAAGGGAATATCATTAAGGTTACATTATGAACGAATAAGCAAAAGAATAGCCATTCGATGAGTTTCAAGGCTCACCTGTCAAGCAAATCTGAGCATAGCTCCTCGAATTTCGCTCGAGTAAGAGTGGTTTCGATGTGTTTTGGGCCATCTGCAGTTGCAGTGATGAAAGGCAAACTGGCAAAAAGAGATGCGAGGAGAAATGTTAAGAGCTACTGTACGTAAGACATCGAAAAGGAGAAAAATGCAACAAAACACCATGCCTGATATTTGTTTGAGTTAAGGATGAGAGTTCCATTTTGGCTTTCTCGGCCGTCTCAGTTAGTCGCTGGAGTGCTTGTTTGTCCTTCAATAGGTCTATTCCTTCGTCGTTCTTGAAATTCGAAGCAAGCCAATCAACAACTCTCTGTACAAACAGAAAAGGAAAAGACATTACTAGGTTAACCAATTAAACAAAAAGGAGCAGAAATAGAGCAACAACGTCCGACGCACCTTGTCAAAGTCATCACCGCCAAGATGGGTATCCCCTGACGTAGATAGCACCTCAAACACACCGTCGCCGACCTCAAGAACTAGTAGCATTTTGCAAAAGCAAATCAATTACAATCACCGAATAGCCAATGCTTTCAAGAAGAAAACGAAAGAGACATGGCAATTGACAGAGAAACACAACTTGAGTCAAATTACAAACATTCAATCACCAAATGAAGGACTCTTCATTACAAGCAGCATTCACAGATGAAGTAGGGGCTTCAGTCATTCATACCTGAAACATCAAAAGTACCGCCTCCAAGGTCAAAAACTAAAATGGTTTCGTTACTCTTCTTTTCGAAACCGTAAGCCAACGAAGCAGCAGTGGGCTCATTTATGATACGTAGAACCTCTAAACCAGCAATGCGCCCAGCGTCCTTGGTTGCAGTCCTCTGAGAATCATTGAAGTACGCTGGAACCGTAACTACTGCTTTAGTAACCTTGTCGTTTAGAAACTTCGATGCATCATCCACGAGCTTCCTCAAAACCTGAAACAAAGAAAGAAAGTGGTACATGAGATACTTAGTAACAAACCACATCAAAGCCTTCAATCATTCATAAGCTAAAAGATGGAAAAAAGTTGAAACTTCAATTCCAATTAACCTGAGCAGAAATCTCCTCAGCTGCGAACATCTTCCCTATGGCGGGACACTCAAGCTTCACATTTCCGTTCTCATCTCTCACGACATGGTAAGAGACCTGCTTCGACTCCTCGTCGACCTCCGCCATTTTCCGACCAATAAACCTCTTCACCGAGAAAAACGTGTTTTCCGGGTTCACCACCGCCTGCCTCTTCGCAATCTGACCGACCAAGCGATCGCCGTTCTTCGTGTACGCAACGACCGAGGGAGTCGTCCTCTGCCCTTCGGCGTTGGTCACTATCGTGGGCTTCCCACCTTCCATCGCCGCCACGGCGGAGTTGGTCGTGCCCAAATCGATTCCGACGACCTTCTCCGCCGCCACGTGGAGCCTCCTCGCCGAGCCACGAGAACGGACGCGGGATTTAAGCTTGAGGGTTCTGCTGGGAACGTTTGCTCCGAAGAAGACGGTTTTAGCGGAGGCTTTCGAGGGTATCGAGCTGCGATTCTTGAGGTTGGAAATGGAGCCAAAAGCGTGGACTTGAGCTGTCGGAGGTAGCCATTTCTTCAGCAAAATCGGACGGGATTGAACTGAATTAGGCTTCGAGCGAAGAAGAACAAGCTACTGAGCAAGGCGAAACGAATCGCAGGTACTCGATTAAGAAGAAGTGATCGAAGGCTTTGGAGGTTTTAAGGTGAGGCCAAGAATGAATGTAGTAGTAGTAGTAGATAAGAGAGGGGTTTATCGTGCGTATCAAGTCTGTGTGTGTAGACTGTGTGTTAGGTGAGAGGACACGTGTACGGTTCTAGAATGTTCTTTACGAGCATTGGTAGCCGTTGGATCTTGAAGATTGTTACTTACAAACCTTGGGCCAAACTTTATGGGCCGACTCGCAGGCCAAGACCAATAAATTTACTAGGGTGAAAACTTACCAACATGAGGAGTCTTGCAAAATTTCAAAACTCATCTCCCAGTTACACATTAATCTTAAAATTATGAAAATTATAAAGTTAAATTTCTTCATCTATACTCTTTTATTAAGTGTAGGAACTGGTATAAACCGTAAATTTGTTATGTCAATTAAAATGAAGATAATAATATTAAATTAATAAAAGGGAAATCTACAGAAAAATATCCACTTGTATAAAAACTTGCAAGTCAGTAATCTGTCAGTGTTTTTTTATATGTAGGTCCTATTAGAATAAATCTTTTGCACATTGGTATCTGATCAGCCACAAGGTACGTCATATATGTACCATATAGCAACGTATTAACACAGTGAGAAAATTGTACATCATATATCACATATTGAACGTTTATGGGTACCATATAAACGCGTGACGTGGTACATAATACACATATAAAAGATACGTCAAGACTGAAAATATGGTACACACAGTCAAATGGGTACTTATATAAAAAATTTCTGACAGAGGTACTGACATGCAAATTTTTATTCAAATGGATATTTTTCTATAGATTCACCTTTAAAAAGCCACACATTCCATACATTTTATATAGTCGTATGAATGTGCAAAGAAGACTGGTCACCGTAGAAAAAACATTGTATTGAACTTGAGACAAAACACATAAGCCGAGAAATTAGTCCCAGCTTGATATAGCCATAATGAATTAGAAATTCTCTTAAAACTGAACTTAATCGAAGTAAAAGACAGTAAAAAAAACACCTTGAAAGCTAACGACCAAATCATAACTCAAATTTTCTTAAAATCCCATTGAAAGCAGAAAAGTTAGCATCTACTGCAACAATTAGAAAGAATGCATCCATAAGCATATAAGAGAGCCCTGATAACAAATTACAAAGCAGAACCATACCATTAAAATTCACCAAAAGCACAAGTCACAAAATAGCAGTAAAAGCAACACATCTTCTCCAGACAATGTCCTTCTTTACAGTTTCGATGGAACGAAGCTAAATGTCAACCCTAAGAAAGAAGTTGGAAAATATCGCAAATAGCCAGTGAATCATCGACAAGAATATGCAGCCCTTCAAACTCACGAGAACGCCCCAAAATGGATATATAATGGAGCGAATTGATATGTTCTATACTCTGCTTTCAACATCTTGCTGATGATGTCCTCTGACCGTATTCAAGATTAGGATCGAAATAGTGACCTCATTCACCGAGCTGTAAGAACGACGAGCATCTGTAGCATTGTTTTCAGGCAAAAGTGAAGCAACACTAAGGTCCTCTTCCAAGAAAGTACACTGTCTTGTCCCCTGCAAACCGCTTTTCTCAAGAAGAGTACATCGGCTTAGCAAGAGACATCTCCAAAACCAGATATATATGTGCCGATATGGTGGGCACTAACCAAAAGATATCACTGCAGAACCATATGAATCGATGAGATTATAGGTACGATAGGGAGTGATTTATCAGTTGTAAATAATTCAGTAGGCTTAGTTTCAACAAACAAATGACCAACATAAGTAAAGTTTCAGGCTAAAGGGATTGGGTGGGTACCATGTGCAGCAACACTATGGAGGAGCCTTTTGAACCCAAACTTGCCTCTGCATGAGCATACAAATATGTCAGTTATCCACAAAGCTGGGGTAATTTCACCACAAGTAGATCCCTTACAACTATCGTAACGGTACGCCCTATGTCGCAAAGTTTAATGTTTTCAAGCATGTATAGGGTATTATGAGTAATATGAAATAGGGTATTATGAGTAATATGAAAGAGGGGTCGATGCATTTAAGAGGTCTAGGAATATGACCAAGAAGAAAATAGGTATGCGTATGCATACTGAAGTTCAACATTTCAAAGATTGAGGCATACCTCTTGTGAACCATGGCCAGAGCCTACTCTTTTAGAGGTTCTTCCATCTACAACAGAGCGATCAGTATCCTTAGCATCATAAGTTGAAGCACGACGACCCCCTCTCCCATATGAACCTTAATATATTAGCATGTAAAGAAACAAATTATTAGAACTATCAGTTTGTTCACCAAAACTCTGAAGGAAAACGATTGCTTACCCAAGTAACGAGTGCCGCGACCACTTCCACCAAGTCTGTAATCACCGTCAACTCCACGACTGTAAGAGATGTCTTCTTTTGTTTCTCCATGAATCCCTACAAAGGACCAAAACCTCATGGAAGAACTTGATAACCCATAATCACAAGCCCAATATTTAGAATGTTTTTGAGGTGAATATAACTTCAGCCAAAAAATGAACCCCAAGACCATATATTCAGAAATTTTTTAACCTAAAATGTCACCTTCAGCAGAATCCACCACTTGGGAAGTTTTTGAACCCTGGGATGATAGTGAGTCGTCACTTGCATGCAATCCCTCTGAACGTCGTAGCGTTGTCCAAACCCCACGATCTGGTCTATCTTTGTTCCTCGTTCTACGCTCATGCTTCTCTCCTTGCATAGCATTTAAATTTTTCCAGGAGTCTTGTCCTCGGACGACTCATTACCAACCTTAAAGACAACTGCGTGCTGGGAGGTCGAGGCGGTCTCTTGTCCCTGCTGGGATTCGAAGTAAGGATTCTCAATTCTGATTGAGACACAGATGACTGTTGATCTTGTCGAGCATCTTTGTTAAGAGAAACGCTTTTTATAATCCTTCCACCACCATCGCGTCTCTGATTCTGCTTTGGACGAGCATCGCCATGTGAATATTTGGGTGGAGTTACGTCAACAGTAACCGGTGGTGAACCATCAGAAACCTGGACAATATCAAAGAGAAGCATGACTTAATTTTCTGTCATTTCAAGCCTTGAAACGATAAGCAATGGAAATTGCCAAACATCATCAAAGTGGGCATAACATCGACGAAGTCATCTATAGCATCAAGTGATACTGGTAAGAAGCAGAATCACTAAATGATCTGTAGAACCAAATGATTAAGTTTGGCTCAAGCAAATGTTAAACTGAGCTGCAGGAAACAATTCCAAAAGTAAAGAAAAAAGTGAACCCACTTACAATAGGAATTTCCTTCTGTTTTCCTTTCAGAAGCAATATCTTCTTTACAGGTTTAGCTGATGCCGAACCTTCTAAAATTAGTCAAAAAAATAAGAACAAATCTGAGACTAACTGAGGACCAAACAAATAATAAAACATATAAAAAAGACCCAGCATTCTAACTGGTGAGCAATTTAATAAATTACTTCAATGATTAGATGTTTCTATATCCTTGAAAGTGAACAGATCTCGAGAAGCAAGATCGTCTAGAACAAAATAAATGACATCCAGCGAGATGTATGAAACAGGGAAAGTGTACCTATCCATCAAACATGAAAGTAGTTCCTCTTCCTACATACAATTCCACATGGTACCTAAGTAACTAACCGCACGCTTTTTATTCATTTATGCCATGATAAGAAAAACCTTGGTTCCAGAACTAACGATGCAAACTGCTGTTAATAAACATACATAGTAACAGGAAAGGAGAGCTCTCGAAGTTCCTACACTAACTTGATCTTTAATCATGAAAAACGAAACTACAGTTTCCTCAAAGAACATGAATAATCTAGCGATCCACACTCAGAATTGACTAGATAAATAGCCAGTGGGGAGAGTTGGACCTTCCCAATCAAAACAACTTGAAAATATCATTGAAGGTACACTGACTTACTAACCAACAGACAAATAAACTCAATGCCATCATTTCTTGTCATAAAAACAATACCAAAGTAGCATACCAGTTTCACCGTCCAAAGCTTCATGGCTGATAACAGCTGAGTTAACAGATGTGTCTGCATTTTTTTCATCTTTGACATTCTTGGAGCTGTCCCTTATCACATACTGCAAAAGCAAGAGATCAATTAACAAAGCATGTTATCAAGTAAGTTGAAGCATTCCATTGACCATGTGTGCATAACTGACAACACAAGAAGACAGTGACCAGTCACGGAGCTAAAATATATAAAGCGAAACAAAATCAAGTCCACTACCTTTCACTAAGACATGCAGAAAGAAAGAAGAAATAAATTATAATGGGTGAAATGTGTGACTGAGATAAAAAATAGAAAAATGTCAGCCACAACTCACAACACTGTAACCGAACTGATAATGTAAAAAGATTTTTTAGCAATAGTCTCATAATTACAAACACAACAGGTTATGATGACGAACCCTGACCCAATAAATAACAATAATATTAAATTGTTAAACCAATCACTATCAATGAGAGCCAACTAACCATGGATGTCGAAGTCCTCTTTTCTGAGCCCCTCTTTGGAAAACCTGAGCCAGAATTTTTAGACGCACCAAATTTTCTAGCTGCTTTTCCACTCGTCAGGATTCTCTAAAGAGATTAAGAAAACCAAAGACGTTAGCATACATATATAATTAAAGAAAGCTGCATCAGTTGTCCACGTTGATAGGACTATAGAAAAATAAAACTTAGGATTCATCATTCATTTCCCGAAAAACATCGAACAAAAAGCAAAGAAACATGTTGAAATGATATAGAGGGATCAACAAATACAGATGCTCAAAACATTGATAACCCTGAAAGCATGCTTGCAGAAAATGGTGCACATCTGTAACAAGTAAATTAACGAAAGAGTAATAAATAGGTTGATGAACCAGTTTGAATGAAGCCGAAAAATCATATGTCATACTTGAACTTCCAAGCAATATCACCAGGTAATCAGTCCAATTTGAACTATGAACTTAATAAGAAAAATAATCGTTGCAAGAGATGTCAAATGGTTTCAGACATGCAAAAGAGCATAATGCCTTCAATCAAAACAATAAAAACATATTAACCGTAATGTAGAAGTTAAAAAGAAATTTTCCTAGTTTGGAGTAATAACTGTCCTACAGAAACAACAGATGCTAGCCCTACCGGGACTCTGACTTTTGCAGCTCTTCTTTGTCGGATGAAGTCCATGAGAGGAGTAATGATGGGAACATCCTTTGGAGCACCTAAAATCAAGATTATTTTGCTTCAAACATGTCAATATACATCTACCAATGTTTTCAATCATAAACATACCTGCCCGCTCTGCTTCCTTCCTCTCCAACTGTATCTCTGCACTAGGAAGATTCTCAACCGGCTTGGCAAGAAATTCAAGAAACTCCAAATATTCAGGATCTACAAAAATTGCAGTTGCACGTAAACTGGGGTGACAAGTTGATCTAATATACACCAAGCCCAATTAGAAGTGCGCAAAGCAATTACCTTTCAATATAGAGCCCTCACGACCATCTTTTTTAGACCGCTCCTTGTCCTCTGGGATACGCTGAGAAGGGGCATACTCAACAAGTGCTTTAAACTGAGTCCCTGGAAGACACCATTAAAAAAAATCTATATAGTTAAATCTAATAAGAATTTTCTCAAATGTGGATTAAATCTGATAATAATTTTTCCAAAGCTCACATTATCATCAATTAAAATATGTTACTGATAAGCAAGTGTCACATAAAGTACAAAAAAGGAAATCTTTAATTATGATGCAACTCCACATGAACTGTATTTAACTTGCTGGTTAGCATTACCTTTCTCATTGACGAAAACATGGCCATTAAAGTACTCAGCGAACACAATTACATCTTCTGCCTTATAAAAGTCGATGTATGCTCTGGAATGTTTCAGATGCTTTGGGCTGCAAAAGGGAGGATAAATTTGGAAAATTAGGCAATGGGCATTGCGTTCATGAGCTCAAACACTTATTAAAAACCAGAAGACAGGTATCAGATCCACAATTTTTTACAAATCATAACCACTAAACCAATCAACAATTTCACAGGTGATGCATCATGGGTTTTCTACTGATCTAATTAATGTTAAAGTTAGGCAGATGTCGTACCCGAAACAAAACAAACGGACGCGGGGAAAGACAAAACTGAATACATGATTTCAAATCAGTACACCAAGACGTTAGGATAAACAGCAGAAAATGCATGACAGCAACACATGCAATTAATTTTGATTGGATCCAGTAACCGGTCAAGTAAGTACAATGAGTTGCACAAGAAAAATACTCTTTAACTTTCAATGCAGCACCTAGAAGGAAAGTGTCATCGCGCTTTCTGTTCCACACAACGTCATCATGTTCTCAAAAACGACTTTCAAAGCTTCACATAATTAATTTCATTAAAATTCTACAAGCACGTGAAAGTATAGGCCTGCTCTCGACTCTAGCCCTAGTCTTGAAAGGGCACAAACAATTCACCGACAGAAAAACGACAAACTTAAGCCTGACATTTTAACTTTCTACAACTGCAAACAGTTAACATACAATCGATCAACCAGTCAAAAGAGGCATCAGAACATCCTCAACTCAGAATCACGGACGCAAAGAAACTGCAAACCTGACCGAATCCGTAAATAATTCTCCACCTAAACCCTCAACAGACACATAATCAGCACACAATAAAAATAAATTCGGCCAAAAAACAATTTCGAAGCAAGAATAAACAGAGAAGAATCACCTATTTTTGCCAGGCAAGAACGAAAACCATCGGTATCTTCCAGAGAAGTGCGAATCAATCTGCTCCAAGAGGTTTGACTGAGAAATCGACGGTGGCAAGTGCCTAAGCACCACCTTCGTTCGATCCAACGGACCCCCCTTCATGCACGCCAAAGCCCTATCCAAACAATTTCTCCCGATCAATTATAACACCAATCAAATACTAACACAGTACAACCGACTCCTGCATATAAAAACCCTTCAAAAACCCGTGAAATTACATCTCGGATACGGTCTACTCACCATTGATCGGACAATTTCCTACAATTAAAAACCCTATTTTCGAATTGGGAACTGGTACTAACCTTGTCGATAGAGAGTGAACGGAATTGAACTTCCAACGCCGAAACTAGAGAGATAGATAGAGAGAGAGTATCGCGCGTGGCGATAGGAGATTTCTACTGTGTTATTTCTCTGCGACGGTCAAATATATGTTTGTGTACTTGTCTGTGTGTTTTCCTTTTCACTTTAGTTAGCGTACAATTCTTACGTATTTGCCTTTGTATTATGCCTTGTATTATACGTGTTGTGTGCACTTCGGAAAGATTTAGGCAAAATCAAGATTGACTTGCAGTTTATCTTGTAGTAATAATAACCAAGGATCCCAACACCAATTAAAATGGTTAGGGCCCGTTTACTTTGTGGGATTATCCATGACAAATGTCCACTTAACCAGCTTTATCTGTTCAGTTGCAATTAAGAGTTATTGGTCTGAAGCCCGTGAGAAAAGCCAGGCCCGCGCTAATAATCTGGGCTAGGTATGATAAGTAATCAGATGTGGGTAGGCTCGATTATTAATCCAGCCCAGAATAGTAATGCTGAAATTACCTTAATACCCTTTTTCAAATATTTAATAATCCTTTTCCTTCCCCCCAAATCGCACTCATCTGTTGAATGCAGGCAGCGAAAAACAGCAAGAAGGAGGGTTCGATTCACAGACTCATCTTTTTCATGTGATTATCAGTTCTAAACTACCTGGTAATACATCGACTTCGATAATCAGTTATTATATCCGTGATTATTAGATTAGCGATAGAATTTTGCTTATTCTTTTTGGGTGTCGACAAAAGCTTACTTCATCTTTTTTGCCCTTCTTTTTTCTTTTTACAAATCGATTGAAGGAGTTCTGTAAGATAAAGATGGTCTGATCGAGTGTTGGGTGAAGCTTGGCAGTGTTGGAATTCAACAACGTCAGTGCCCTAAAATCGAATGGCCTGATCGAGTGTTGTTTTTTGATACAGGGTTATTGTGGTCATTTGCAATGTTTATCCTAAAAAATAATTCTACCTAATATTGCAAAGTGAACAATATTAATAATCTCATACAATTCAAACCGGCCCATTAATAATCCCAATTCACAAATTATCACTTCTAATCCTATCCAGCATAGTAAACAGGCCCTTATTATATGAGATTATTATTTAATTTTAAGTTTCTATTAGTTTTTTTTAAGTATTTAGAAAGAGAAAATTGAATAGTAGTAAGGGACCACCATGCGCCTCAAATCTTTCTTCTCCGCGCCGGACGGCTCCCCAACAAACCCTAGCGCCTCAAATCTTTCTTCTCCCCCCCCCCTCCTCTGCTAAAAAGAGGATTGGGGCAGGGGAGGAGTAGTTTTCAGTTCTTCTGCATCTCTCTTTCGATTTTTGCTCATTTTCGGCTCTTTTAGTCTCCCCACATGGGAGCTTTCAGTCTCCCATTTTGGGAGTTTCTTTTTCCTCTTTGTGGGATGTCTTTCCCCCTCGCGAGGTGCTCTTTCCCTTCGTTGAATGTTATTCCCTCTTTTGGGTTGTTTCTCCTTTTAGGAGATCGTTTTGTCAGTGAGTCTTTGGGCAGATCTTGGAGCTGATGTATGCAGTTTAGCTTATGGGCAGTAGGTCCATTGGATTTGGACAGCGCTGATGCAAGATGTTGGTCTTTTCCAGATGGTTGTTGTTGGCGAGAAGGGAGTGTTTTGACATGGTGACGAGCATTTCTTCTTTCAATATCTTCTTTGTGTTTCAGCCAAGTTTTGTCTTGTAGAATCCATAGCTTCTGTTTTTTGGTCTAAAGATGTTTGTCGTGCGTTGGTTTTTTTTTCCTTTGCTTGCTTGTATTTGCTTCTCCTCCACTACTCACTTTGTAAGTTGAGTTGGAGGTTTGTTGAGGTTATTGAACCTTTATAATTTTCTTTGCTATTAATAGAAATCGCTTGGGAGAATAAAAAAAAGAAATCGAAAATTGAATCGGTGAGATATAATTAGAATAGGTAAAAATGAAGGATATCATTGCAATATAGCATATCAAATTGACGATCCATATTAATTGCATAGTTTTACGTGAAATTGATCTCACTTATTATAGATTGATATTTTAGACGAAATCGATGCATGTGCTCTACTATATAAATAAATATTTTGTATCTTATATTTTTAGGAATTAGTTTGGTTAAGGATTATTTATACTAGTACTTTCTTGCACACCAGATGTGTGTGCTTAAAATATAATTATAATGAAATTATTTTAAATTTTAAAATCATAATTTCTACTGTTTAAGATGAAATATAAATTTTAAATATATAAAAGAAACTTAGTTTTAGAGGCATAAGTACGTAAAATAAAAAATTACGAGTGATATGAAAATTACTTAATTAATTAAATTATAAAGAGGGACTAAATTGCTAATAATTTACAGACCAAATTGAACCGTTTTTATCCGCCCATCATCAATTATATAATAGTATAGATAGTATAGATAAGAAATTTTTTTAAAAGGTGTGATTAGAATAATAAAAAGTTGAAGGACTAAATTTAATTCCAATAAATTGACATGAAAAAAGTTATATCGGCGCGTTCAACCCTAGTAGCAATTCAAATTCCTTTTTCCACCATTTCCAACGATTACTCAAACGAATCCCTGAATAACCTCGTCGGAAAAGGTAAGATGATTCTACGTACGCCACCGCCTAGGAAGAGAAGGGCAGAGTCACAGCTGAATGAAGATGTTAACGATGACTTTAACAACAGCAATATTGATGTTGCTAAGGTAGCCACCCCTGGTTCGAATTCGAAGCAGCTACTGATTTATGAGGATTTGCAGGCACCCGAACATTCGCACGACCACGTCACGTCCGAGCAAATGCTCTGCACTTATCAATGCCGTCAGATGGTATTGTGCTAGTCACACGCGTATTTGATTTCATTTGAATTTTTTTCCTTATCTATTCGGATACAATTATCCGATCCACTTCGCTTGGATTCAATTAATTTCGGTTCAATGATGTCACAAATTGATTAAAGCTACATGTGTTTTCTTTCCTGAAAATTGTACTTCAATTGTGGGCGAAACAGAACTAAAACTTAAGCTTACTTTTGTAGGTGAAATCTGAGTTCTTTGATGCCCTAAGCAGTGCTGAAAAGGACGCCCGTGATTATCGGTCTAAGTTTGAAGCTTTGAGTGATCACTTTGCTAAAGCTGGTAAGAACAAGAGTGAAGTACATGATGATACCTCCTTGGAGACTTGGTATATTTCGGATGCTTATTAACATTAAATGGTGCAAATCAGCATCATACTGTTCTACTTGCTCCAATGCGGAATTTATTTTCACTTTAAAATGTTAATTCCTGTTATATTCTGATTCCTGAGGACGCTTTGGCACATATTTTTATGAAATATGAGCACAGTGTTTGTATTGTCCTTGCCATTGAATATTATCACATATATATGCCACTGTCCTAGACGTTGCATTCGTTAATATAGCTTGACTAGTTTTTTGGGCTGGACTTGAAAGCCTCATTTAGCTTTCCATGTAAAGTAGTATTTAGTCTTCAGAAGTTCTGTTCTTTTCAAATTGCTTCTTTGGAACATGATTGATCCCAAGTTCCTTCTTCAAATTTTGTTTCTGTCACAGACTCTGAGAGAGTCAAATTTCGGGATAAAGTACTGGACATGGAGCAAGAATTAGCTGCTGCTAAAGGTCGTGAGCAGATGTTACAAGAGCAGTTGCGGAAGGAGATTGAGTTTTCTCAAGAACAGCTGAGGAAACAGATGCAATCTTTTAGTGAACTTGAGGTGAAGTAATATATAGCAGTTTTAAGTATATTGATGTCCTTTATTTTCACCATCTTACGGTTTTAATATTGTTGAAACTGATTAATTATTATGATTTATGTCCATTATTTATGTTTTGGGGTCACAAGTCCGTTATTATCTTGTTCTGGTAGTATTGAAAAAATTGTGACATAGTCGAGTTACTTATTCATAAGGATGCTTTCTTATGGTATTTCTGTGCTAGCATTTTGCAACTGTAGTTGGATTCCGTTCTCTTTAATAATTAGGTATTTATTATTATCTTACATTGTGCATGGACCTGTGATTCCTGTTTCTCCGTTTACTTGTGTAGCTAAAGTTCAGAAATGAGGCAGACTTGCGGAAAAAAGCAGAGTCCTCAGCAGCAAAAGCTGAAGAAAAAGCCAGCCTTTCACATGAGAAGCTAAACAATCTATCAGAAAGCATAGAAAGGGAAAAAAAGCGCCTTCAAAATGAACTCACTCAACTGAGGACTGAATCAAAGTTATCATTTTCCAGAATAAGCGCTGATGTAAACGCCTTATTCGTTTTTCTTTCGGTGATCGCTTCTTTCGTATTGCTTGATTTCTTTATTTTTCACGTTCCTTTAATCTTTCTACCTCTGTTTTTCAGCTTGAGAAAATGGAGTTTAGAGCTACAAATGCAGAAAGAGAAGCTTCAGTCCTGGAAAAACAGTTAGACGATCTAAAAAAGAGGCTGGATGAGGTAACTTCAGACCTGCACTAATTATATCAAGGGATATCTGTGTGCTATTCCCTGTGCAAAGACGTACTTAAATGTAGTTCGCAATGGTTATTTTGGTTTATCTCTTTTGTACAACTGATTTTTGAGATAGTGCCAACAAATTTGTAAGATTGGCTTATATAACCCTTACTTGAAAATGGAAAAGCAGGCATCTATTATTGAGTAATTGATTATTTCATTGTTATCATGTGGCCTGTATAGTTCCTTATATTTGGTGTTGGTGACTCGGGTAATCTTGGCGTCCTGTCTATCTGCTATCCAAACTATTTACTTCGACCGTGATATGCTTGTGGCATGCCTTAAATTTGGGGATAAGCACAATGATTTCAACTGGAACATACTGAAAGCAGAGATCACATTTATATTTTGGCCAATGCAGATGCGCTGTTGTGCATAGATATGAAAGTAGGTCATGTATCCCTATCCTCATGTCATGTGTGCGGAACACAAAATTGTGATTTAACTCCTCCCAAGACATAGCATTCGTATGTTTAGCTACTGTTGGAGATTAATAGCGGATTTTCCAATAGTGCATGCAAGAAAAATTTGAAGTGGAGAAAGAGTTATCCAAGCGATCTATGGAAGCTCCAACTAAGGATTCTGATTTATTGGTGAAACAATTGCAAGAAGAACTGAGGAATTACGTAAGCTCTGTTCTTTTCTGAATCAACTTTTGCATGCTGTGGTTATTCTATTTGACTGAGCAGCTCATGAGTTTTGAGCGTATGTGGAAGTAAAAGCAGAGCAGTAGTTGGAGTGGGAAATATGGACAATTGTTTATATTTTGTATCACCCAGACCTTTCTTGTCGTTGGCCAAACTGCCACGAAAATGACGCTTTACATTTTTAGCGGTCATTAACTGTAGCTGCCTCTTTTATAGTCTGAATGATCACATTTGGTCTGTTAGATGGTAATCTCTTCTGAAGTTGTTTCTCCTCAGGCACTTCTATGTCAGGCTAAGGATTTATCATAAAAAAAAACACATATTTGGATACATATTAAAGTACATTGTATGCATGAAAATGCCTAACAAGACATCTATGTATTTACAGGAAGCTGAAGTGCGTGCAGCAAGAAAACTGAAAACTTCACATGAAGATATGGAGTTGTTGAAAGAAAAATTGTATGAAGAAAAAAGGCGCAGGGAAAAGGCAGAACTAGATCTACACAAAGTATCTGAGCTGCAATTAAGTGTACACAAATTGGAAAATGAGTTGTCTGCATGGAAATCAGTGATTAAGGAAATTCCCGGTGTGTCATCTGCAGACGATGTACCTCGCAGATTTGCTGATCTGCAGAAGTATTTCTGAACTTCATTTTGCTCCATTTTTTCCCACCGTAAACTTTGTTTAAAGTCATAGTGATATTTTTTTATATTTGTATTTCTGACCAAAAAGAATTGGATTCAGGTGCTAGATGCCATTTTCTGTTCAACAATGCGAATGATTTCGGTTCACTTGACCATTTGGTTTGAATAGGGTCAATATAAATGTATGGGGGTGGTATACTGATTTGCTTGTCAAACTTGCTCGCGTAGAGGGTCGGTTGATAGCATGATGAAAGCGAGTGAAGCCCAGGCACGCGTTAAGGAAATCGAAGTAACTCTTGATGCAGCGTTACTTGAAAAACGAATGCAGAAAGCGAGGTGGCATTGTCTCAAAAGAAAGCACAGTCATATAAAGCTGAAAATGAGAGGCTTGAATCAATGGTATGCAGTAAGGGATATCTTTTGTTATTTGATAGCAGGTTAATGTTTCAAGTCTAGAATTTTCATTTTAACTGTTAAACGGGTCCTAATTTCTTCCTTTTGGAAGGTATTGGTAAAAAGAGACAACCACATATTTCTGTCTAAGCAACCTTGGATGCAAAGAAATTCTTTTGTATATCTAAGTTATTATGCACGAACTTCTTTGTTCCTCATGTAGATTGCCTTAATCAAGGAGGAAAGGGACCGTTTGAAGGATGTTGTTACGAAATTTCAACAGCGGAAGGGTCGCGAAGGTGGAGCAGAGTCAGTCAGTGTTATAGTTCAGGTTGTTGAATCATATTTTGTTAAGTTTGTCCCTCACTTGTTTTCAAATTATTGTAAAATTTTTTATATTGATAGGAGCTTGAAGCATCTCTATATTTTGTTAAGTTTATCCCTCACTTATTTTTAAATTATTGTTAAATTTTTATATTGATAGGAGCTTGAAGCATCTCTAGCTAAGAAGGAAACTTATGTCAGAGAGCTAGAAAGCAGTTTGTTCGAACAAAAGGATATAAATAGCCGCCAGCAAAATGAAATAAACTTGCTAAATGAAAGGTTAACTAGTGAAGCAAGACGGCTAAAAATGTTAGAGAGAGAAGATGATCGTCTTCGTTCTGAGATAGCTTTGTTGGAGTCTAAGGTCCGTGCTTATGGTAAATATACCCAAAACTAGCATTGAATCCTGTGTGACGAATCTGATATATGATTCTCTTGTGACTGTAAATGTTAAAATGGTTAACGTAACGCGAGGTAAAATTAAGCCATTGACTGACAGCTCTGTTGTCGAGGATAAGATCTCATACTATCATCTATTAAGGTATGAAAATTAAAGTTTGGTGCTACAGAGAATGTAGCATACTGTAGAGGTGGCTGATTAGAAACCTCCTCCTCATCCACCCATGAAACGGAGATATTAACTATCCGACTGAATAGCATGATCATTGATGATTCAGGAAACACTTTATTGAATTTAATTGGACAGTCGTAGCTTCCAAATTTAGCATTCTTATGGTCCGTTTTATGTTTTTTTATTCAAGTCATGTTATAGGCAGCAATTGCTTCACTATCACAGCGTATTCATTCTCTGGATTTAATATAGTTAGGAGTACATTATTCTCATCAAAGGATTATATATGTTTTATAGGATAGCGTTTTGCTTCTATTGTCCCTCTTCGTTTGATGCCCTACTCATTTGCTTGTACAGTTGGGACATGGCGATTTTTCTTCTGCTAATACAAAAGTTCTTCGGATGGTTAACACTCTGGCAGTTGATAACGAGGCAAAGCAAACCATAGAGGCTCTGCAGAATGAGCTGCAGAAGACGAAGGAAAAGTTGCAAGCTATTGAAGAACTCAACAAACAGTCATGTAAGATCGATTTCTGTCAATTTTATTTCTTGCTCTATATTCCATGCCTCTCTCGATATAAATGATAGTTTGGCTGTTAAGTTACACTTAAAGTGGAAGGTAGGCTTGATTAACCTTTGTTTTCTCTGTTGGCTCCCTCCTGATGATCTAGGAGAAAACTAACAATTAAGTTGGCAAAAACTGTATTACCTGTCGTCTAAGTGTCCTTATTAACAGCCTTTTGGGCATGAAGAAGATTTCAAAATCTTACCAGGATGACGCCTTTATCCCTGTTATAATTGTTAACACGACTTTGTTGGGAATCATAATGCACAGCCACAGCCGATGCTGGCACTGTTGACTCCCTTGTTGCTGGGAAGCTTAAGCAGCTAAAAGAGCAAATTGCAACACTTGAAAAACGTGAAGAAAGGTTAGTGGGTGATAGTGCTTCAGTTTCGGAAAGACATTTTTATGGTTCATGGATTAATTCCTTTAATTTGTGAGAACAGATATAGGACTGTTTTTGCAGAAAGGATATCTGTATTCAGAAGAGCATGCTGCGAGTTATTTGGCTACAAGGTAGCTTTTGCTACCTTTTCTGTGTTACTTCTCAAGTTGATGTCACTCCCGCTTTTACTTTATAGCTCATTATAAATTATTGACATTTGCAAATAGATAGAAATGCGTGCACAAGTTTGAATGCAACTGTAACGCAAAAAAGGGTTGCGCTGTGCGTGAAATAGAGAACAAATAAATTTGCATGCATTTAGTGATATTATCATGTTTATGAATTTTGTTTGTGAATGACCTTACATTATGCTTCAGATTGTAATGGATGATCACCTGCGTGCGGATGGTATCCCAGTAACAAGATTCACTCTTCATTCAATATATGCTATGAGTGATGACGAGAAGCTTCAATTTGAATATGAATCTGGAAACACAAACATCGTGGTATGTCCAATTTTATGTTCCTTTTGCTGACTACTGGGTGGTTGGTCTGATAATATAAAACGGGACCTCTTCTTATGTATTGGAAATTCAACTCTCAGTTAGAAATTATGGCGCTATTTAAGATCACATGCACATAATTAGATGCTTGCTTGCATGGTCTGTTTTCCCTTTCAAGATGTTACTATTCTGTACGTCGATAATACATTATGCACTCACATGATTGTCTTCATGAAGATGAAATCGGAGGTTTTAGGAGTCGTGGTATTTTATATGCTTGTGTATTGATCTGAATTTTATCTTACTCGAATTGCCAGGTGAATGAATATGCTTCACAGACGGAAATCGCTAGACAGGTATGCACCAAACTTCTTATCTCATATTTACAATGTTAAACTAACAAAATAACGGCTACGACTGGAGTTAGAATAGAATGGTATCTTGTATGTGTTTTAGAGTCTATATTGGTAGCGCCTTTCTTCAAGTTTCATCATGTAGTACACTTGTGTGGAGTATATTTTCTTTCCTTATACTACTAAGGAAGATCTAAACTTAAAAATTGGTAGAGACTAGAGCTAATAGCTTTCCATTGGTATTAATTACATCTTATGTCAATATTATGTTTTAAGAATTAATATCGAACTTGCTTATCTGGAATGCAACATCTGTCTTTCAGAATTGCTTTTTTCTTTCAGATTGAAATATTTATCCGAAAGATGAATTCCATCCCTGCATTTACCGCAAATCTCACAGTGGAATCTTTCAACAAGCGCACTCTCTCATGAGAAAAAGGTGCAAAACTACACTATATTATTTTACCGAACAAACAAATCATGTTTAGTTTTTTTGTTTTGTTCGAATTATCGGATCCCCTTTTCTGCTAATATTTCTCGCACTGTAAATGGATTTTGTAAGTTCCACTTTTGTCCAACTGGTGCCATTTAATGGCCTGATTACCAAGTCTTAAGTGCCTTTATCTTTTTAATATTTCTGTACATTATATATATATATATATATGTGACATCATAATCGAAATAATCTTCGAACTAGGATTGATATACTTGTGACATATTTGGTTAAAGTCAGCCTTAGATGCTGTAGACGAACCTTTAAGGACCTTAAGTGAGGACTATATAGGGAGGATGACATCTGATTCATTATGTGTTAAGTGTGTGATGCGACCCAATTTGTGTTTTCCATGGAATGTAATATCATGTGTTGGTTTGATTTTGCTGACATTAATAATAAAAAAAACAATAGGAAAGTGACATTCTTTTTCCTTAACTTTCGGCATTATTCGACATAGAAGAAAATCAAATCTAGTGATGTGAAGGACCTTCACTGAGTTGGGATGAAGCTTTTTGACTTGTGTTTAAACTGTGCATAAATTGTCAATGAGATGACTTAGAGTGGGAACATAAAGCCTTTAGGGATGGTCCTATGTTTCCGCATCAATTGAGCGATGCACGCTCAGTGGACTTTATTGAATTCAGTAAGTAATTTAGGCATTTGACACCTCTACACTTTCTTTTCCTTGCAAATAAGTATGGTTAATATTCAAGACTTGAAAGTCGTGTACAATGCGAAAAATCTGGAATTGGATTAACGAAAATCTTATCGAATCGAATTAAAGAAAGGATGTGAGATTAACACGTTCTTCGTGCCATCACCATACGATGCGATGGTGATTAAATATTTTCTAGTTTTGGAATCTGATAAGTGTAATAATGCTGAATGACGTGCCATTACATTCTAATTTATATATTTCATATGGCTACATACATACATGCATGCGTGATACATATGTTGTCTAGATAACTCTCTTTTTTTTATATATAAATTCAAACATGGACTGCTGCTGAGAGACTAAGAATGTACTTTGACTTGCGTTCCTTGGTCACATTATCTTGTCTTGGAATATACATTGTTTGACTATTGGCGTGATAAAAACGATTTTATACGTGCACTCAGCAAACTCAACACCCTTTTATATGTAACTAGTTTTTTACCCGTGCAATGCACGATGTTGTAATTATTATATGTTAATAGTTTAGTAATTATGGAATTAACATGCGGTTATGGGATTTTTTGGAATTTTATCGTTAAATTTATTCTTTAAGTTAAGGGATACGTGTCAGCATTATAGTCCTACATTTCTATAAAAGATATGCATATCCGCACTTAGAGCATCTCCAATCGAACACCAAAACGCAAATTTTGAAGTAAATTTACTCCAACCGAACACTAAAAGTAAACCCAAAATGCGTTTGGCAGACTCTCTCTCCTCGTGTGGACGCATCTATGCGTTTTAAACAGTTAGGATGCGTCTGATTTTTACTAATTGCATTAAAAGCCTTATTTTTCTTCACTCTCATGTTACTATCTCATATCACCGTGTGCAGAGGGCCATCAGGTCACCTTTTCTGGACAAAGCATTACAAACATCTGCCAAAGTCAGCGATTCTCTGCAGACCTATTAAATTGGACCGAATCTGCCAATATATAGTAGAGAAAAAAGAACTCGAACTATTATTTTATTACATATCCACCAAAATAGTATATCTAAAATAGTATTTGTAGTTTAATTTGTAAAGTTGTAAAATATGTGGGTATTATTAAAATTTATAATAAATTGGCATGGAAGTGAATATTACAATATTGTCTTTTGAGTTTGAGAATGAGTTGAACGGTTGGAGAAGAATTACTTCATTTTGAGTTTGAGAATGAGTTTGCGTTTGAGAATGCATTTCTCGGTTGGAGATGGTCTTAGGGGTGTATTCATCTTTTCTCATCGTCGGCAAAAGCATATATTGTTCTTAAGACTACTGCATTAGTGTTTATATCATGCCATCATGTTAGAACCCAGTTGAAATATTAAAAAGCACATATTATGGGATTATTATTACATGCGCCATTAAATAGAGGTGTTTTCTTTACTAGGAAATATGGGTTCAAATGTATTAAAGAAAAGAAAAAGGTCGTACGTAGGGTAGTGGGGATGAGCCTATATAGAAAGAAAGGAAGAGGTTTGATATATCTTTCAGTGCTTTGATACCTAATTATGTCTTTTGTTGACAATATTCCATTGTATTACGTGTAATACATAATATAAAATTCGATGGTCAACGGGACTTTTGGGGGAAATCTTCATCTCTGATCTGAATTTACAAAGAGGTAATCATTATTCCATCCACTTTGAACAATGAATGTGCTTGAAATAATATGTATTTACAAATCAAGTATTTCAAAAAGTAAGTTTTGGCTTTTCTATTCTTCTTTGTTTCCATACCAATGAATTCCCATTTTAGTGTTATACATGTCATATTAATAATCATTCAAATCGCTCCTTTCTTTTAGTTGTATAGCCCTATCTCTAATTTCTTGGAAAGTAATTCAACATTAATGTTTGGTTGTATATCAAAAGTTCCATTTGTTGAATATATATTAGTCTCAGTAGTTCAAATCCGGAATAGTATTACATAAGATTAAATAGAAATATATTGATCATCCAACGAACCTACTCTACACTTAAAAAGGTCAGAAACTATATAAAAATAATAATAGAGTCCACATTAAATTATAAAGTTAGTAGCCGTTTGTCTCCACTTTGTCCCCCACATTCATTGAATTTTTTTCAAACTAAGTTATGTCCGTATGTGTTTATGTGTGTTTTAGGTTGTCAATACTTCTTTTATTATCAGTTATTGTCCACCGACCGGCCACTAGCTTACCTCCACGCGTCGAGTTATATGTTTAAATAGGTATTTATTTTTGGTCTTGGCTTTTGATATAATCAATTCACATTAACAATATGGAATTTGTGATGTCAATTTATTGAAACGCTTGTACGTGTGTGTTAACATATGGTTGGGATATGGTGTAATGTGTCACGTGTTATTTTCTGAGCGAAGTTGGATTAAACCCAATTGGGTAGGAAAAACAAATATTTATTTTGTCACTTGCAATTTCAATTATTTGTGTATGTTTATGCTTCATATAATTTATCCCACCAAAGAAAAAGTTGGTTTTATCTGCTAGAGATATATAGGTAATAAAAGGAAATACGTTATAAAACAAGAATGGGGGGGCCTTTGAGTAGAAGATTATAAAATTAATATATGACTTTTTTTTTGCATTATTTTCTAAAATTTACACGGTGGGGTTTCTTATACTAGATTTAGTAGTTTTGCTCACCGGATGTATGTTTCTATATACTTATATTATATTAAGTTACATTCTAAGTGACTTTTAATAGGTAAAACTATAGTATTAAGATTAATTTTATATTATTTTAAGTATAAATAAAAAAATTGAATTTGAAGGATATAATTGGAATATATTTTGAATTAAGGATAAAATATTAGTTATGTTATTGACATATCAATCAATTGAGAATATTTACTATGTGCTCCCCTATAATAAAAACTACTATATTTAGCACATCCTGTGTATGTGTAAATATATAAGTCATTTTATATTGTTATATTATTAATTAAGTTATTTAAAAAATAAAATTTAAGTCAAATGATTAAACTGTAATAAATCAAAATATTAAGGATAAAATTGAAAAAAACTTTACTATGTTACCGACCAAATAGCAGTTTATACTCATCACTAGGGGTGTTCGTTCGGTACATACCGTACCGAACCGAACCGAAATTTCGGTACACCCCTTATAGTTACCGAATACCGAACCGAATTTCTCGATTCGGTATTCGGTATTTACCGAATTTTTTTTCGGTAAATTCGGTTCGGTTTTTACCGAATTTACCGAAATTAATAATAATAAAAAAATCGATAATAATTAAATTAATACGTATATTAATATAATTATAATTTTATTTTCAATATTAATATAATAAAATATATTTTAATTTTAAAATTTCGGTAATTCGGTATACCGAATTTACCAAAATTCAAAATCTGTACCGAACCGAATTTACCGAATACCGAATTTTTTTTTAAGAACCGAATACCGAACCGAATTTTTCTGTTCGGTTCGGTTTTGTACTGAAATTTCGGTATTTCGGTTTTTTCGGTCGGTATACCGAATAACGAACACCCCTACTCATCACCCCTCACTATTAATATAATAGAATAGATTGATGGTTCATTGCGAGATGCGTAAATATTTGATAGGTTTCATAACTCTTCCACTAATAATCGAATGTTATGTTTCTGTCATTGCGTCCGTACCTAGATTGATTTACATATTTACATTTATTTCTAACAACAAACGTTCAGAAGTATATGAATGTATAAATATATTAATTATTATTTGACTGAGGATCAGCTGTATTGATGTACACATGGAATCATGAAACATGATTTAATATAAAATGTATAACAGCAAATGCATGGTTGGATAAGGATGAGCAAAAAGGTCATTTTAGTTTTCATAAATTAACATTTGTGTAATTTCTAGTAATTTTCGTAATTAGACAGTGTTTTGGACAACACGTAAAGCCAACTATAATACATCCATGTGCAGTTGACCTTCTTCCGTGATTTCAATAATAAAAATAATAATCATGATAATAATAACTACAGTATATTAATAATAGTGTTGTGAACCATCATGAATGATATTAGCATACTTTTGAGAATAATGCATCCAACTTTGCATGGAATAAGCAATATCTTCACCAACCAACAATGTTGGGAATGCCAACCAATCAAAATTGAAGACGTATATATAAATAATTGATATATTTGGAACGTAACAACTAACAGCCACTAGTACTTTTTGTACATTCAATATTATACATAAACAATATTAAATTTATTTACTTTAAAATTTATATTGGAATTTATAATTTTAATTTAATTATGTGTCTATATAAATTATAAAATTAAATGTATAATATTAATGAGCTAAAGTAGTAATTAGCTAGAAATAGTAATTAAATGCAGCGGAATTTTTTTAGTTTTATTTTAAATTTTGTTAAATTGACAGGCCAAGATGACAGTTTATTATGAGTTTTAGACTGATATAGCATTTAGTAGTTTTTGTTTTTTCAGAATCTCTTTTTTTTTTTTGGTGTTGTTTACGTACTTTTTTTGTTGGTATTTGTTCACTCTTGACAAGTGTCTTCCCTCTAAATGGTCGAATGTAATAGATGGTTTGAACTCTTTAGCCTAGGGCTGTAAATGGCTCGAGCCGAGCTCGGCTCATTTTCTGGGCTCGAGCTCGAGCTCGAGCCCTTACAGCTGAGCTCGAGCTCGAGCTCGAGCTCGTCGAGCTTTTCAGCTCACGGCTCGAGCTCGAGCTCATTTGCAGCCTGATGAGCTCGAACTCGAGCTCGAGCTCACGAAGCTCATCGAGCTCGAGCTCGAGCTCGAGCTCATTAATAAAAAAAAATTAAATTAATAAAATAATATAAATTAATATAAAAATACAAAAAATATAATTTTTTTTTAAAAAATCGAGATTTTTAAAAAAATTAGTAAAAATAATATAAATTAATATAAATTTTTTAAAATATCGATTTTTTTTAAAAAATAAAGAATAATATAAATTATTATTAAAATATAAAAATATAAAAAATTAAAAAAAAAAAATGAAAAAGCTCGCGAGCCTGTTCACGAGCTCGCGAGCCACTATGTTTGGGCTCAAGCTCGAGCTCGACTTAAATGAGCTCGAGCTCGAGCTCAACATAAATGAGCTCGAGCTCATTTTTGTCGAGCTTGAGCCGAGCTTTTATCGAGCCGGCTCGTCGAGCTCACGAGCGGCTCGGCTCATCTTTCACCCCTACTTTAGCCCCTTGTATAATTTTATTAATGAAATATTATTTACATATATCTAAAATTATATTTATTGGGCTAATGGCAAGGGGTCATTTTCCAGGGACATTCCTAATATTCATCTCTACAAAACAAAGCCTGCACTCTCATACGTACACATGTAAGTTCATGCTTGATGAAGTAATTGCGTGCAAATACACATCTTTAAAATAAAATTCAAAAAGTTAATGAAAATATAGTCATAGTGATTCTTTTTGGCAGGTTATCACTAATTATAATATACGGGGAGGTGGTCAAAATCCAAATACATACAAAAGGCAACTTTTGACTATCCATATCATCCGAATTAAATTACAATTCACTATGAATATTTCAAAAGTACAGCCTCGAAAGACATAGTAGTAGTGGAACACACTTTTATAATATGTGTTATTTATATAGTTTATACGTATGTGTCAACATTACATGGTTGGATGATGATGTACTAATCATCATCATAGAGAAAGTGACATCCACGCGATGTACAAGGAATTGTAATAAAAGAGTAATACTAGCTCAATTGGCATTTGTGGAAATTACTTAAAATTGTGGGATCTTCCAATTATTATATTAACAAATACATGCACATTTTAAAATTTATTAATCATTATTATTACTAGTATCCCTGCACACCCATACGTGTGTGCAAAAGATAAAATAACTATTTTATAAAACTACTTCATGACGAACGGCAGTTTCTTGTATTACAGTGTCTTGTGTGGCAGTTGCACTGTGGCAGTTATTTTTCTTTGTAAAAGAAGGTGGGGTGGTTCGTACACGTGGATAGATAGGCTTTTTATTTTATCAATTATTATTTATTGTAGGAAAAAATATGATTGGCTAATTGCTTAAAAATTACACGCCAAACTACACACCAAATTGACAGTTTCCAGCCCCCTCTCCCCATTTATATAATAGTATAGATTTTCTTGGAAGTGAGAGAGATGTGTGTGGCATGTGGGACTCTATATTGGATGTGGACTCACCTCCAAGCTTATTATATACAACACCACACACACAAAAAACACAACCATAAAAAGCCATCAAATCATCAAACTCTCTTACAAGAAAAAATAAATATATATCGTTTCAAAACTTCGATTTAAGATTTTAATGGAGGATTCAAGAACACAAATCGATCCTCAGCCATATAAGATGGAAATTAGCAAAGCTTGCGAAGAGAAAACCGTCGATTGGAGAGGAAGATCTTCAGATCCTAAAAAGCATGGAGGACTTAAAGCTGCTGCCTTTGTTCTTGGTATGCCCACACACACACACACACACACGAACACCTAATATTATTACATGGATATATTATATATTCAATGAATTTGATTTAAAAAATTGTGTGTGAAAAAGGGCTTCAAGGGTTTGAAATCATGGCAATAGCAGCAGTTGGGAACAACCTCATAACATATGTAATAAGTGAGATGCACTTTTCATTGGCAAAGGCAGCAAACACAGTGACCAACTTTATAGGGACTGTCTTCATTCTTGCACTTGTTGGTGGTTACCTTTCTGACTCTTATCTTGGTTGCTTCTGGACAATGCTCATCTTTGGCTTTGTTGAACTTTCGGTAATATACATATAGACATGTAATATCATTTCATTTTACACATATAAAACACATTAAATAATATCTACTTTTCCCTTGCTTTCTCCCTCTAGCAATACCCCTTTTGGTGCCTCTCTCTCCCTTTCTTTGCCTTGCATTTGCTCTTCTCCTTACTCTACAAAACGTTTACGTTACAACCTCAAATTCTTGCACAAAACATGTCACAAAGACACATTTTTTTTCGATTTTTTCTCATTTCAATAAATTTTTTTTTTCTAGGGTTTCATATTGCTATCTGTCCAAGCCCATCTCCCTCAGCTAAAGCCCCCGCCATGCAATATGCTCGCAAACCCCGAAGAATGCGTAGAAGCGAAAGGGTTCAAAGCCCTAATTTTCTTCCTAGCACTATACTTAGTTGCTCTTGGAAGTGGTTGTGTTAAGCCTAACATGATAGCTCATGGGGCTGATCAGTTCAACCAAGAAGATCCTAAGCAGTCGAAGAAGTTGTCGAGATACTTCAACGCTGCTTACTTTGCGTTTTCGATGGGCGAACTTATTGCACTAACTGTTTTGGTTTATGTCCAAACACATTCTGGGATGGATGTAGGGTTTGGTGTTTCAGCTGCTGTAATGGCGATGGGGTTGATAAGCTTGATTTCTGGGATTCTTGTTTATAGGAATAAGCCTCCTCGTGGGAGTATATTGACGCCTATTGCCCAGGTAATTTATATGATATGTTTTTTCGTTTGCTTTCTACGTATGTATTTTCGTTTTATAATGGATTATGTGACTTTATGTGATTAATCGGTTTTTTAGTCATTTGTTTGTTTCTTTTTTGTTTTGCATTGCAAGTGGTTCATTTGATTGAAAAGTTGCTTTGGTTTCTTGTCCTTTAGAGGGGCTATATTATTCTTGGTTAGGGACCCATTGGAAAGGGCTAAGATTGTTGAGAGTTAGAAATAATAATAATAATAATAATAATAATAATAATAATAATAATAATAATAATAAAAATATATATATATATATTAACAACGTAACAATATGTGTTTGTTTATTGAATGTAGGGCATGGATAATAATAATTAATTTAAGTATATTCCCATCTGAGGTAATGCACAGATGGCATGCATTAAAAAAAATTAATCCCAATCATTTAATAAAATAATCTTTCATGTCGGGCCTATGATTCATATCCTTTTCTAGCTGCTGGTAAAAAGGTTAATCCTCCTAACTGCAATAATACATCATGAATCAGATAATGTCGGAAGATTTGGCATCTTGCTATGTAATTTTATATTTCTGTATCCTTTATTGAACGACCCATTGCATGATACAATTATTTAATTCTTCATTTTAATAATCATAGGTGATCGTGGCTGCAACTTTAAAGAGAAAACAAGTTAGTACAACATGTGACGATCCTCGGATGCTTCAAACAAGCCACTCCAAGGAGCCTTGTAATGAAACTGTTTCTGATAGTAGTCACCTCACTCAAAACCTTAGGTACGTAATATTAATGCATTTCTTTTCATCATCATATACGACACAATATATTCACAAATAAAACAACGCCAAAACCCAGCCCGTGACACACACTCGATCACACACTTTAATACATGTTACAATAATTATATATTATTTCTCTTACACGTATGTACACGTCAGCTTCTTGAACAAGGCATGCATAAAGACGACGACAGCTACTCATCAAGAAAACGACGTCGACAGTACAACCAAAGAAAGCCCATGGAAGCTATGCACCGTTGACCAAGTCGAGCAAGTCAAAACCCTAATTTCAGTCATCCCAATATTCGCATGCACAATCGTCTTCAACACAATCTTAGCCCAACTGCAAACCTTCTCAGTACAACAAGGAAGTTCCATGAACACACACCTGGGAAAATCTTTCCACATACCACCAGCTTCATTACAAGCAATACCCTATATAATGCTCATCTTCATAGTCCCTCTATACGAAGCATTCTTCGTGCCCTTCGCACGTAAATTCACAGGCCATATTTCTGGGATAACTCCTCTGCAACGCATAGGCGCTGGCCTTTTCTTGGCAACTTTTTCGATGATCTCAGCTGCACTTATGGAGAGGAAGAGAAGGGATGCTTCGGTTGGTAAGAACGAGACGTTGTCCATATTTTGGATCACCCCTCAGTTCTTGATCTTTGGGGTGTCTGAGATGTTTACAGCCGTTGGATTGATTGAGTTCTTTTACAAGCAGAATCTTAAGGGAATGCAGTCTTTTTCGACTGCTATAACTTACTGTTCTTACTCCTTTGGCTTCTTTCTGAGCTCAGTTCTTGTCTCTGTGGTGAATAAGGTGACGTTTCGATATAGTGGAAAAGGATGGCTTAGTGAGAACGATTTGAATGAGGATAGATTGGACTTCTTTTATTGGTTCTTGGCAGTTTTGAGCTCTTTGAACTTCGTTAGTTATCTGTTATGTGCGAAGTGGTACTCGAAGAATCAAAGGAGGGAATGTGGTTATGTTCTTCCTAAGGTTGGCGGCGATGGTCATAATGTCTATCCCTTGAATGATATGGTATGAAGAAAATAATGTATGAAATTGTAGATCTTTTATGTTACGATTTGCTTATGTTATAATAGTTGTATTGTTAGAGAAAGTTGGATTAGTGCCGTTTATGGTTGAAGGCACTTGCACAAAGGATGTATAGGGAAATGCTATATATTATATTATTGGTAATAAATGTTTCTTTTCCTACTAGCGAGGGTTCCAAAAGTCTATGGAATTATCTTCATATGTGTTGTTCGACAATAATCACTTGAATGACGCTAGCAAGGAAAAAAATTAAGAGGTAATTAAATTTCAGGCCCATTTAATAAGTTTGCTTTATTATTCAGGCCCCATTTATGTTTCAAATAGATAGAAGCCCCTAAATTGAAGTTTCATTTAGAAAAAAGGACCAAATCCATGACAAAAGACATATTTGCCCATAATAAACAAAAAAAATACGAAGCATGCCATCGTCTTATTCAAACGTTCAAAAGCAACCATGAAGAAGTGGTATACATTGTACATGAAGTGGTACTGTAGATCCATGAAGTGGTACTGTAGACCCATGAAGTGGTACGGGTGAACAGTGAAGTGGTACTGTAGACTCATGATGTGGTATGAGTGAACAGTGAAGTGGTACGGGTGAACAGTGAAGTGGTACAGCATTGTACACCCATGAAGTGATAATGTTGAACATAGAATAAGTGGTATTGTAGACCCATGAAGTGGTACTGCTGAAATATTTGGGAATTCATGGGTCTACAGACACTGTACCACTTCTCTCGTTAGTAGTACCACTTCATGGGTCTACAGTAGCACTTCTTATCTGTTCAACCTTACCACTTCATGCTTTACAAATGCTGTACCACTTCACTGTTCACCAGTACCACTTCATGGGTCTACTGTACCACTTCACTGTTCACCAGTACCACTTCATGGATCTACAGTACCACTTCGTAACACTTCCTGTCATGTGATAACTGATAACAGAACTGACGCGCTGGATACCACTTCATAACTACTCTTTCATAAGGGTATTTTCGTCCAACAACCTTAATTCTAACTTAAATTGTGAAATACATAGGAGGTCAGGGGTCCAATATGGTGGAGGGTCCAATATTCTAGTGGCCAAGCTGAGGCATCCAAAGTTCATGTGATTAGGAGGTCAGGGGTTCGACCCCTGACCTCATAATGAAGATATATGGTGGAGGGTCCAATATGGTGTTGGAATACATATAGTAAACCCGTTAAAGGACTTATTTACTAAAAACGATGTTGCTAACTGCAGCTCTATAAGTAAAGTCCTTCTGCTTAGTGAAAACACGACTTTGGCTGCTATTCCGAGTTTCAGCTTCAGCTTTGCTTAACTTCTTCAGCTTCACTCGTTCTTCATCATGCAATGTCCCATTTTCTGCTGTGATTTTATGCTGATGTCTCAATACCCCCCCGCAAGGTGGACGGTGTAAGTCTACAACGGACAGCTTGACAAGAAACTTCTGCAGTTGAGGTCCCGTGAGAGGCTTGGTAAGTATATCAGCTAACTGCTCATCTGTTCTAACTGGTAATAGTCTCACTGTTCCATTCGCAACATGATGTCTTACAAAGTGACAATCTATTTCAATATGCTTTGACCGCTCGTGGAATTTGGGATTTGTTGCTAGCTTCATTGCCGACTGATTGTCACAGAATGCAACTGGGATCTGTTTGAGTTCAATCTTCAATTCCCTCAGTAATTGTTTAATCCATAACATCTCAGCCACAAGGGATCCTAGTGCTCTGTATTCAGCTTCTGTGGACGATCTGGACACAGTTGCTTGTTTCTTGGCTTTCCAAGTTACTAATGAATCACCTAAGAAGGTGCAATAACCTGTAACTGATCGTCTGGTATCCTGACAAGTAGCCCAGTCCGCATCACTGAATCCCTTTAAAGCCATGTTCTGATCTGATGAAAGAAGTAGTCCCTGTCCTGGCGAAGCTTTGATGTACCTTAGCAAGTGATGAACTGCCTTCATATGTCCAGTTCTAGGAGCTGAGATATATTGGCTCAGTTTATGTACTGCGAAGGAGATATCCGGTCGAGTGAAAGTGAGATAGAGAAGGCGCCCGACCAGTCTTCTGTATTTGAAAGGGTCGTCCATCAGTTCTCCATCAGTTGCTGTGATTTTCTCACCGGGATTGATTGGCGTTGTCAAAGGTTTTGCTCCCAGGTAGCCAGAATCCTCCAACAGCTGCAGGGCATAGTTTCTCTGTGAGATATAGATCCCTGCCTTGCTGCGGGCTACCTCAATACCAAGGAAAAATCGAAGCTCACCTAAGTCTTTGAGTTTGAAACATGCCTTCAGAAAGTTCTTAGCTTCTTGCAGCAGCTCCTCAGATGGTCCAGCTAGGATGATATCATCCACGTAGACCAATAAAATGACTATGTTCTGATCTTTCCCTTTGACAAACAGGGTGTGATCCGATTGGGTTTGTTCAAATCCAAAGTCCGTAACAGCGTTGGTGAACTTTCTATTCCACTGCCTCGATGCCTGTTTCAGTCCATATAAAGCCTTGTGAAGTTTGCACACCATTCTTCCCATTCCTGATCTCTGTTTGCCCGGGTAGAATCCTTGTGGGAGTTCCATGTAGACTTCCTCAGCCAAATCACCATTCAAGAACGCATTATTTACATCTAGTTGTATGAGGTTCCACTTGAGCTTGGCAGCCAAGGCGAGGATGATCTTGATTGTACTAGGTTTAGCTACCGGAGCAAATGTATCAACATAATCTACTCCTTCTCTTTGGTCATAACCCTTCGCCACTAATCTCGCTTTGTATTTGTCAACTTCTCCCACAGAATTGAGTTTAACCTTGTATACCCATCTGCTTCCAATTGCCTTTTTCCCTTCGGGTAGTGTCACCACTGACCATGTTTGATTGTCCTCCAAGGCCCGAAATTCCTCATGCATAGCTGTCTGCCATTGCTCTGAGGTTGCAGCCTGTGCATAGCTCTTTGGTTCTACTACCAGTGAGACATTGCAAATATAGGTTTGATAGTGATCAGAAAAGTTTTCGTAGGACAGAACCTCTGATATGGGATATCTTGTCTGTGCCTCTGTGAGCTTGTTGCAGTGAAAATCCTGCAAATATGTAGGCTTCCTATGCTCCCTTCCTGATCTCCGTGGCTCCTGAGATGGGCCCTGTTCTGTTTTTGAGAGTTCATCCTCTTCTGAGTCTGTTGGGAGGACTGGCTGGGAATCATTTGCAGCTGCTGGCTCTTCAATGTTCCCTGATGGAAAGACTGGTTGAGGATTGTTTGCAGTCAACTGCTCATCAGCATTCCCTTGCTCACAGTGTGTTTGTTCCACCTGGGCACTGGGAGTGTTTTCCTGCTCCAAACCAGTGTGAGGGTCACAGATTCTGGGAACAACAAGTAAAGAGAAAGGGTCGTTGGCAGTATCTGCTGAATTCTGATTTCTGAGAGGAAAAACATCCTCTCTGAAGGTGACATCCCTTGAGATAAATATGTCCTCTGTCTTCACATCCATGAGCTTGTACCCTTTGACTCCATTGGGATATCCTATGAAGATGCACTCCCTAGCCCTCGTATCAAACTTTCGTCTACCTGCTGTTAGTGTGGAAGAGTAACATAGAGAACCAAACACTCGTAGCATGTGATAATCTATTGGCCTTTGGTAAAGCAACTCATATGGACTCTTTCCCTTTAGCATGACAGAAGGAGTTCTATTAATGAGGAATGCAGCTGTTAAAATGCATTCTGACCAGTACCTAATGTCTAAACCAGATTGAAAATACAAGGAGCGAGCTACGTTTAAAAGGTGTTGGTGCTTTCGCTCTACTACTGAGTTCTGTTGTGGAGTTTGAACACACGACAAATGGTGTATAATTCCCCTTCTCTGGAACAGCTCAACCATGTTGAACTCCTTCGCATTATCAGACCTAAGCACCTTAACCTTTGTTCTGAAATGAGTATCTATATAGGCTAAAAAATATGGAGTGATTACTTGCACTTCTGACTTGTGCCTTAGCATAAACAACCAAGTGTAACGTGAGTGATCATCTACAATTGTCATGAAATATCTGTGTCCTAAATGAGAGGGTTCATAGAAGGGCCCCCAAACATCACAATGGATTAAATCGAAAGGTGAACAAGCAGTTTTATGGTCACTTGGAAATGGTAATTTTCTTTGTTTGGCAAGTGGACAGATCTTACAATATCCATTCATATTACTTGCCTTCTGCCCCAAAGTAGACTTAAGCATATCTAGGACCTTAATCGAGGGGTGACCCAACCTATTATGCCACACATCTACAGACAGTTTATTCAGAAAAATACTTCTACTCTCAGCTGAAGCTGAAGCTGGAAAAACTGAATTAACTTGGATGACATACAGCCCCGCAACTTCCTTACCCCTGCCAATCATCTGTTGAGAATGATCCTGTATAGTAAAACCATTAGTTTCAAAGATAAACTGACAGTTTATATCCCTTGCTAATGCACTAACAGAGATCAAGTTGAAGTGGAATTGAGGGACCACCAAAACATTCTTCAAAGTGATGAACTGATTCACAATGAAGGATCCCGCTCGTGTGACTTTTATAATTGAGTTATCTGGTAGGGTTACACTAGATTTTGTTATTTCATGTACATTATGCAAGATAGTTTCATTTCCACAAACGTGTTGTGTTGCTCCTGAATCTATTAACCAATGAGTTTTACCTGTTACCCGAGGCAGATTAAATGAGAGACACATACCTCCTCCCTTCTCAAGCTGCCTCTTGGACTCCTCATTGAGGGGTAACTGACTGACCACTGATTGATTCAGCAACTCCTTCAATCCTTGCAGCTGCAATGCTGTCATTTGGAGATCGACTGTCTCTTCACCAGCCCCACCAGGAACTGAATTGGGTCCCTTAGGCATCTGATCCACTGAGAAGTTATTAGTTCTTGCACCTTTATGCTTCTGAAACTGCTTGAAACCTGGCGGAAAACCATGGACTTGATAGCATGTCTCAATTGTGTGTCCTTTCTTGTGACAGTGTGTGCAAATGGGCTTTCCACCATCTCTTCTCTGCCCATAAGATCCCTTCTTGACAGGTTCTGCATCTCCCCTTGTCAGCATTGTCATTGAACTGGCCATATCTGCTGTTCCTACTGCGAGTGTAATCCCCAGGGATCTCTGTTTTTCTTCTTGAGCTAACAGAGAGAAAACCTTGTTTATCTGAGGCAATGGATCCATGAGTAAGATCTGACCCCTTATCTGAGAGTAGCTGTCATTGAGCCCCATTAAGAAGGTCATGACATACTCCTCGTCGTAGTATGCCTTCATCCCATTTATCCCTCCACAAGTACATTTACAGGAAGGCCTATAGCTGGTGAGTTCATCCCACAACGTCTTAAGCTTCGTGAAATAAACTGATATGCTGTTTACACCCTGCGCTAAATTGACCAGTTCCTTTCTAAACTGAAAAATTCTCGGTCGATTAGTTTGGCCAAACCTTTCTTGTAGATCGACCCAAACCTCTCTCGCTGACGAACTGTAGAGGATACTAGCTGAGATTTCTTTGGTAACTGAGTTCAAGATCCATGAGATTATCACATTATTGTTTCTTTTCCAGGCGCTTAGCTGATTCTTCGAGGTGGTCTGATCTTGTGGATCTTCTACTGGTGGCAATAAGTCGCCATTAACAAAACCTTCTTTGTTCCTTCCGATCAGTGCTATCATCATAGCTCTACTCCAAGTCATATAGTTTTCCCCATTTAGCAATTCATGAACGAGAATTTGCCCCGAGGTGTCATTGTTATTCAAGAAGTATGGGTCATTAATCAAGACCGCAGACCCAGGGTTGGAGGATGGTGCCGTCGTCGCCATTGAAGGACTGTAAGCTCCAATTGATCAACACGAACTCGATTGCGTTGCGCTCCTTCCAAGACTCCAATCGATCAACGATTTATCACGTTGCGCAGTTCTCAAATTCGCAGCGCTGTGCCTTGATCGTTCTCTGATACCATATCAAAAACTAAGAACACTTTCGATTTAACGTGGTTCGGATTCCTTCAAGGATCCTACATCCACGATCAAGCTAAGAATCTTTATTGATCAAAGATCGATTTTTACTGTATACAGTGAGAAAAACTGGAAATGAACTTATGAGCTCGATGATCCAACTGGCGCCAATTTTAAAATACATATAGTAAACCCGTTAAAGGACTTATTTACTAAAAACGCTGTTGCTAACTGCAGCTCTATAAGTAAAGTCCTTCTGCTTAGTGAAAACACGACTTTGGCTGCTATTCCGAGTTTCAGCTTCAGCTTTGCTTAACTTCTTCAGCTTCACTCGTTCTTCATCATGCAATGTCCCATTTTCTGCTGTGATTTTATGCTGATGTCTCAATATTGGTATCACAAGAAATGATTTTTATTTCTTCTATTTGACACACAAAGTCAAACGCAACAGTTGAAGCACTACATGTGTTTGCGACGTGCTAAGGAGCCTTTTCTTGATCCTAATTATTCAAAAAAACACCATTAAAAAAGAGAGAAAACAAAAGTTTGAAGTGCATTAATGACAACTATAGGGCAAAATAATGGAACTATTATGCCAAGTCGAAACAGCCCATGAACTAGTTCGATTAAATTAAGCTTCGAGCTTGAATATATCGAGCCTTAAACCAAGAAAAATTGCAGTCGACGACGATCAGCTCGAACCAAACCTAAATTTAGGAATGAGGAATAAAATGCTCGAGGAATATTTATTCCAATTAAAGAACAATGTTTTGGCCTAGTGTTAGGGTTTTCTTAACTACGTAAGCCCTTGAATTAAAGTGAATTGAAGTTAATGGCGAAGTATCTACGACTATCTAGCTATTAGCTTCACTAGAAAGCAAGAAGGAAGACTATGCAATCTTTTATATCCAGCGTTGTCGGCCTAAATCACTTCTTAGCAATATATTTAATAATGTACATCATTGACAATTAATAGACCTTTATGTCAAATAGTTATAACAAAAGAAATCATTTCGGAACCAAAACTTTTGGAACGGAACGGAACATCTTACACATCGCAGTCGCCTACATTAAAAGTTATCATAAGATGTTAATGCTTCGAGAAGAATAGTAACAAAAATATAGTGCAATTACTACACATGATTATTATTAGGGGTCTTCAAAAGTCGGTTAACCGACCGAACCGAACCGAAAACCGAAATTTCGGTATGAACCGAATACCGACCGAAGAAGTTCGGTTCGGTTTTCGGTTCTTAAAAATGGAAAACCGAAGAATTTCGGTTTTTTCGGTTGGATAATTCGGTTAACCGAATAAAAACCGAAATACCGATTTATCCTCTCATCCCATATATCCAGGCCCATTATACAAATATTTTATATGCTAGTTGGGTTGGGCTTGTAATAAAACATTATCGATTTTTAAAGAATTTTATTTTGTTGTATTTCCCATTCCTAATCAGACAACTCGTTTCCAATTCAACACATAGAAGCAACCCTATCTGAGAAGTCAGCCGACGTCATTAGGTAAGTAATAGTTTTTTTGTGCTTTTGTCTCACTTGATTAAAATTAGTTCAAGGTTTACCATTTAACGTGGGTTTAGGATGTGATGTGTTTGTTTCTAATGATTCTCAAGGAGATGAAAGTATTAGGCCTGAGCGTTCGTCCTCCATTTTCAATTTCTGTTTTTAGTTTTTTTTTCTGGTTTATAAGCAACATTTTCTCTATTTTATGCATTTGTTATTTGATTGTGCATTTTGAATCTTTAAGTTCGGTATTCGGTTTTTACCGAAACCGAACCGATTAAGTTCGGTATTCGGTTCGGTTCGGTTCGATCCGGTTCGATTTTTACCGAATGAACAGCTCTATTTAAACGTATGATTGGTTAGGGGTGGGCACAACTCGGTTTACCGAACCGAAAAAATTAGGTTCGGTATCCGGTATATAAGGTTTAAAAGTTCGGTATTTCGGTTCGGTATGAGTTTTTTAGTTCGGTTATTTCGGTATACCGAATTACGATTTTCAAATAAAATATATTAAATTAATCAGTTATATGCGAAATGGGCCTAGATAACAATTATAATATTCTTAATACATGGCCCAATAACTTACAACCCACTACAAGGTCAATTTAGGGTTCTGCTTTTCTTCTTCCTCTACTCTACACGTAACACGCATCTTTAGGGTTCTTCTTTAATCTTCTTCCTCTACAGTCGACACGCATCTTCTCCAATAAGAAAAGCCCTAATTGCAGCACAAAGAACAGTTATCACAAGCCCACCCCAAGAAATCAAGAACTCTACTCTCAATTTGGGGGAAAAAAGAAGTAATTTCCCTCTCAAGACAATGAAGGCACGAATCTCCCAGCTTAAAGTATAGCCGTAGAGATCAAAGGCATTGGTTGCGAGTATCTGAGCTGAGACTGAAACGAAAGCAGATTTCCTCTACAAAGTAATTTTTTTTTATCTTGAACTTCGGAATTTCGGTAAATAACCGAAATAAACCGAAAAAGAATTCGATTTTACCGGGTTCGGTTCGGTATTCGGTTCTTCGAATCATCGAACCGAAATTTCGATTCGGTACGGTTTGTACCGAATGCCCAACCCTTGATTGGTTTATTCTGTCCTATATATTTTTAATCGAAAGGCTTATGTTGGGCCAAGCCCGTTGCACACAACTCGGCCCATTTTCACTAACCCAATACGAGATAATTTTCAGTCTTTTTTTTTTCTTTTATCGTTTCTTTTTTCAAAATTTTAATTTGATAGGCGATTTAAGTGAACGAAACCCACCGCCGAGGAAAAAAGCCCGAACCTCAAATGCTCGGTGCCGCCAACTCGACTGCGTCCACCGCCGCCGCGCACTCGGCGCACATTTGTAGGAGCTTTCCCTTCGCTAGCTCGGCAGCTCGGCGTTACACTCCGTTTTACCTCCCCAACCACTCGGTAACACTTGGATTTGTACGAATATAGTTCATTCCGTTCTGTTTTTTTTTTACTACTTTTTGACTTGGAATTTGGTTTTCTGTTTATTTTTATTGTTCTGTAGCGTCGGACTCCGCCGTATAAGATATCTGGTTATCGAGTTACGGCCATGGCGGAGACTCTGTCGAACTCGAAGCTCGACGTGACGTCGTCCCCTTCTGGTGAAGCCTTTTTTTTTTCATCTGATTATTCTGTTGTTTCTTAGTTTTGTGTTGCTTAATATGCTTTTAGTTAGCTGTTGTGTACGTGCTCGGATTATATTTGATTTTCAATTAGCTTTTTCATGTCATACACAGGGAAAAGGCAGGCTTTGATTTCGTTATCGGATAAGAAGGACTTGGATTTGCTAGGCAATGGGTTGCAGAAATTGGGGTGAGTTTCTTGGAGAAAGTTATACATTATAGATATGCTGCGAACTTGGTTCAGAAGAGTTAGTAAAGTTGCAACTTTCGATTTTGTCAGAGTTTATTACGCTTGAGACGTTGCGAGATATGATAATGTTCTTGTTCCAATGGATGATTTCCGATGTCACAATATTTAAAATTGTTAACATTAGCTACTGTTACACTATTTCTTTCAATTTTCTATTATCAAGATTCTCAATTGTCTCCACGGGAGGGACTGCATCTGCTCTTGAAAGTGCTGGTGTGCCCGTTATCAAGGTTGAAGAACTTACACACTTCCCTGAAATGGTTAGTCTTTATCTTCGTCTTTGCATGCAAAACACATTTCTTTTTCACTTTTGTAGAAACGAAGACGCAAAATGTAGTCATTTTATTGAATAATTTTATATTATCTTTTTAATTCCTATTGTAGCTAGATGGCCGAGTAAAAACTTTACATCCTAACATCCATGGAGGTATCCTTGCAAGAAGAGATCAGAAACATCACATGGAATCCCTGGACAAGCATAGTATTGGTCAGTTCTCGTTAGATCTGTTTGTTGAAAAAATTTTGCTCTTCAATCTGTATCAACTTATGGTTTGCTTAAGTATTAGATGTACTGCTGTTTTAACTAGTTTCTTTAACACATTGAGACGTAAACATTCATTTTTCAACTTATTTTTCGCAGGTACTTTTGATGTGGTAGTGGTGAATTTATATCCCTTCTATGATAAGGTTTCCTCTTCTAGCGGTATTTCTTTTGATGATGGAATTGAGAACATTGATATAGGTGGACCTGCCATGATCAGGGCTGCAGCAAAGGTTAGATGGTCTTGCTGTTGCCTTTATTCATTGCGGGGAGGGAACAAAGACAAGGAACAATGATGAGAATTAAGCATTATTTCTTTTGCTTTTTGGTTCACCTAAATCGCACTTGTGTTTTGCATGCTTGTTATGTCTGCACTATCTCCTTTATGCCTCTTTTATTTTACGACATATTAGGGCAATATCTGTCGTTTAGCGTCCTTTGAAGCATACAGGTTCTAGTCTAAGTAGACATCTCTGATTTAGTCCTGGAAAATTAGTTTTATATATGGATTGCTAATCTGTTTGTTTTCCACAATGTTCGTTCCTATTCTTTGTGAGATCAATTTCATGAACAACTTCCATTCCTACAGAACCACAAGGATGTTTTGGTCATAGTTGATCCTCAAGATTATCCAAGGCTCTTAGAGCATCTCAGTAAAAACCAGGATGACCACGAGTTCCGAAGGATGTTGGCTTGGAAGGCGTTTGTTTGCGCATTGTGCTTCGTATGATTCTGCAGTTTCAGAATGGTTGTGGAAACAAACGGGAGAAGGTGGTGTTTCATAAAATTATATGTGATATTTCGCTGCTAATTATGTAATATGTAAGTGAAATATGTGATGCCATATTTATTCTCATGCGTGTATCTGCATTTTTTTGGCAGATAAATTTCCTCCCACCATGACGGTGCCTTTGTCACGCAAGAGTTCACTGCGATACGGTGAAAATCCTCATCAGAAAGCAGCATTTTATGTCGATAAGTCACTTGCGGAGGTCAATGCTGGTGGGATTGCTACCGCTATTCAGCTCCACGGGAAGGTATATAATACTTGATTAATTGAGCATGACTTGGGTTACTACACCTAGTGCGTGACTATTTTTATTTTCTTGTTGTAAGATTGATATGTGTAAAGTTTTGATTAAATTTTTTTGTAGACACTAACGATTAAACAAACAAGTAAAAATCACCTTACATATTGCGCCATCTTATAATCTGCATCTGTTATATGGCATGGATTTTCTCGGAGTGCTATTGAAATCAGTAGTTCTCACATGGATACTGTTTTCTTTTTTGGCAATTTCAGTAACTATCAAATCGTGATAATAAGTTCTCAAGCTATTTGTGAATGTTTCATGCAGGAGATGTCTTATAATAATTATTTAGACGCCGATGCAGCTTGGAACTGTGTATGTGAGTTCCCTGAACCCACGTGTGTAGTTGTGAAGCACACAAATCCTTGTGGAGTAGCATCACGCAATAACATCATCGAAGCGTATAGGCTTGCCGTTAGAGCAGACCCTGTTAGTGCGTTCGGTGGTATTGTAGCTTTCAATGTTGAAGTTGATGAGGTAATTTTTCCTTTGGGTCTTTTACTACATATCGTGACTATTATCGAACAACATAATCACTGATCTAGTAACTCACATAGGCTCTTGCAAAGGACATCAGAGAATTTCGAAGCCCAACAGACGGCGAAACACGAATGTTTTACGAAATCGTAGTTGCTCCCAAGTACACTGAGAAAGGGCTCGAAGTGCTCCGTGGCAAGTCCAAGACATTGAGAATCCTCGAAGCATCTAAAAACAGTAAAGGGAAGCTCTCACTCAGACAAGTTGGAGGTGGTTGGTTAGCTCAGGACTCAGACGATCTGACCCCTGATGACATCACCTTCAACGTTGTCTCCGAGAAAAGCCCGCAAGAAAATGAACTCAACGACGCGAAATTCGCATGGCTCTGCGTCAAGCACGTGAAGAGCAATGCTATCGTTATCGCAAAGGTCAGTCTGAGCCCAACCCATCTAGATTCTTATTTTATAGAAGCCTCTTATTACAGTAATATTTATTACTTGTGTGTTTTGTCTTTGTAGAATAACTGTATGCTAGGCATGGGAAGTGGTCAACCTAATCGCGTTGAGAGCCTGAGGATAGCTATTAAGAAAGCGGGGGATGAAGTCAAAGGAGCTGCTTTGGCTAGTGATGCATTCTTCCCTTTTGGTAAGAATATCATTTTTTTT
This sequence comes from Craterostigma plantagineum, assembly GCA_027422505.1. Taxonomy (NCBI): domain Eukaryota; kingdom Viridiplantae; phylum Streptophyta; class Magnoliopsida; order Lamiales; family Linderniaceae; genus Craterostigma; species Craterostigma plantagineum. The sequence goes on from JAPQWV010000005.1 coordinate 3,182,667, forward strand.
ATGTTATTCATAACATGTGGCATGTGCATAGTTGGGCTGATGGATTGATTGATTCATTGTTTGATTTTATTTTATTTTAAAAAAATAATAATAGCGTGGAATGATGCGGTGGAAGAAGCTTGTAAGAGTGGGATCAGCGTAATAGCTGAACCTGGAGGGAGTATAAGGGACGGCGATGCGATTGAGTGCTGTAACAAATACGGAGTTTCGCTCCTTTTCAACAATGTCAGGCACTTCAGGCATTGATAGATCTGAGTAATGCTTCGAATTTCGTCGCTTTTTGCGTTTTTCTTTAGTTCTCTTTTTCGGGTAGGAAGTACTCTCTACTGCTACTTTGTTTGGCGATTGATTTTGTTCTGCACCTTGATGAAATCTGCCGATAATGTTATTTCATATACAATAACAAACATCAGTTACTTGCTAGGTGTTGTTTTATTTGTGTCTTGGAATTTGGCTTTTTTTTTTAAGAGATCAAAATTTCTATCATTTTGTTGCTTTCCTCACCATCTAAGGAGCAGCTGCTGTAAGAAAGAATTAAACCGATGGAGACTCAGAATCAAAATCTTTGACGTGCTATGCTATGCTACTTTCCTCCGATATAAATAAAAATCTTTTATGATGATCTCCATTTTGACTGAACGACCGTACGGCATTCTTCAAAGTGAATGTATTCTTTTTGTATTCGCAAATAATGCCAATGATCGTCTATATTATATTTACGGGCAAAAGTCTAAAATAATCCCCAATGTTTACCATGTGAACCAATTTAGTCCCTGATGTTTCTCGGGGATCTTTAGTCCCCGATGTTATCGAAAATGAACAAAATTGGTCACTCCGTCAGTTGGAGTGGAGCGTCAATTTAGACGGCGATGCTATTTGCGACGGATATTCCGTCGCTAAATGAAAAACTTAAAAAATGATAAATTAAACATTAAAAAATGAGGAAAAAATTTAAAAAATAGAGTAAAAAATAAAAAAAAAACAAGAGAATATTACTAATAAATTAAATGAAATAATAAATAATAATAAAAATAAAATAAAAAACTAAAATTAAAAAAATGATAAATTAAACATTAAAAATGAGGAAAAAATCCAAAAAAAAGGAAAAATTAAAAAAATAGAGTAAAAAATTCCAAAAAAAAACAAGAGAATATTACTAATAAAATTAATAAAAAATAAATAATAATAAAATAATAATAATAAAATAAATTAAAAACTATAAATTAAATAAAAAGAATAAATATAAATTTAAGATTTAAAAAAAGGAAAAATAAAAATATATATATTTATTAGAAATTAAATAAAAAGGAAAAACAAAATTAAAAATGCCTCTAAAAGTTTTACGAAGACCGTCCCTGCCAAGTTAATGAGGACATAATCGTTCCAGTTCTCGAATTTTTTTTTTTAACAAATATACTGGGATGATTGCATCGCCGTTAACTGGACAAAGACGAGATCGGGAATTAATTTTAATTTACTTTATTATTTTATTTTTGTTATTATTTATTTTTTTATTATTATTTACTTTTTATTATTATTTAATTTTTATTTAATTTATTAGTATTATTCTCTTGTTTTTTTTTAATTTCTTACTCTATTTTTTGAATTTTTTCCATTTTTGGATTTTTTCCTCATTTTTAATGTTTATTTATCATTTTTTTTAGTTTTTCATTTAGCTTGGTTCATTTTCGATAACGTCGGGGACTAAATTGGTCCCCGCGAAATATCGGAGACTAAATTGGTTCACAGAGTAAACATCGGAGACTTTTTTTAGGCTTTTGCCCTTATATTTATGGTTGTGAATGTTAAATTGTTGCTCGAAGTGGAAAAGTAATATACAAATGATCAAGAAAATACCATGAAAGAAAAGGAAGGAAAGCAAAATGTTAGTATAAGGGCATATATGTCATTATTCGGCAAGTAGGTACAACCCAATTAGTTAAAGCCCATTAATCCAATTAATTCTTGGGTTAATTCCTTATTAGTACCTTTCAAGATTTCAAATTCCTTTTAAATGCCCATCGAATTATTTCTTCCTTATAAATATCCACTTGAAAATTTATTCCTATTCAGTACCTATAAAGCTCTTTTCAGCGTTAAATGGACAAAAATACCCCTGTCTCACATATCAAAAAAGCTGAATAATTATTTTCATCTGCATTATACCAAAAAAATCGTTATTGTACCAACAAAATTGGACATATACTAGAAAATGTTGAAATTATAACATCTGTTTCGTTATTATACCAGAAAATAATGAGATTCGAATTTTATACAATGAAATTGGACATTATACTACCTGATTATACTATTATACCAGAAATTATAGAAATAATACCAAAAATATTGAAATTATACCATCTGTTTTTGTTATTATACCAGTAAATAATGTTTATACAATGAAATTGGACATTATCCCAACTGATTATGCTATTATACCGGAAATTACAGAAATTATACCAGCAAATGTTGAAATTATACCATAAGTTTTCGTTATTATACCAGTAAATAACGAGATTCGAATTTTATAGAATGAAATTGGACATTATACCAACTGATTCTGCTATTATACCGGAAATTATAGAAATTATACAACCTGAATTTGCTATTATACCGGAAATTTTAAAAATTGTACCATCTGTTTTGGTTATTGTACCAGTAAATGGCGTTATTATAATTTACAACGAAATTGGACTTAATTATACCAACTGATTATGCAATTATACCACAAATTGTGGAAATTATACCATCTAATACCAACAGAATTGTACGCTATATCATTTGGATAATAATGATAACAATTGGAATAATTAGAATAACAGTTGGTATAATAATCAAAACAATGGTATGGTGTCCAATTTAAATAGCGTTATTATAGTTTACAACGAAATTGGATGTTATACCAACTGATTTTGCTATTATACCAGAAATTATAGAAATTATACCATTCGTTTTCGTTATTATACCACTAAATATCGTTATTTGAATTTTATACAGTAAAATTGGACTTTATACCAACCGACTTTGCTATTAAACCACAAAATGTAGAAATTATACCATCTGTTGTCGTAATTATACCAACAGAATTGTACACTATATCAGTTGGTACAATAATGATAACAGTTGGTATAATTAGAATAATAGTTGGTATAATAATTAAATCAGTTGGTATGATGTCCAATTTAATTTCAGTAAAGGGTATTTTCTTCCGTTCACTATTTGGGGTATTAATTACACAACTTCTTTGCAGATGGGTACTGAATAGGAAGATTTTTTGCTGGGGGTAGTGATAAGGAAGTTCAAATCTTGAAAGTTACTGATAAGGAATTCACCCTTAATTTTTCTCTTCAATTTCTTTCCCGTCGAACCGAACCGCACGGGAACGAACCGGAGAAAAAGAAAATAGGGAATCAATGTCGTTTTGTTCCGCCGGGCCGCTCGGCCAAACCTCTCTCACTGACATACTACGAATTTCAGTCGACCCAACAACGGTGGAAGAAGCATGTAAGAGTCGAAATTTTGCTTTTAAAATGACGTTTTCATTCATTTAGTATGAAAATAATTTTTACAATGTAATGGAACATATTTTGATTAAATAAAAATAAAATCCAAATTATTTAACATAATTCAAAATGATAAAATATAAATATACGTCTTTTTACTACTTTGGTTAGATTACTTAATCTTTTTGTAATAAATTATTGTTAATATTATTTACGAATATGATTCATCATAAAATATTAAATATAAGCTAATATAGAGAGCAGTTACATTAAATAAGTTAATTTATTAAATTATTGGAGAATAGTTATATTAAAATTATCACTGTTAATAATAAAATTTAATTCGTTTCTTTAATTTTAAGTTGATTCTCCAATAATCGAAATTTCAAATATTAATAAATTATTCAGCCCACTAAGAGGACGATTTAGGTTTCTTTTCTAATCATCTTCCTCGTATACGAATCTTCTAAAAAAATACCAATGTCGACGCCATCAACCACCACCCTTTGTAGCGCCGGCCGCCGTGGGGTCGGTCGACCCCTCTGACCCCCCTCTGATTCCGTCTCTGAGTCGACCAAAACCCACCGCACAGAAAAAACACAAAACCTCAAATGCTTAGTGCCGCCAACTCCATAGCATCCACCGCCGCCGCGCACTCGGCGCACAATTGTCGGAGTATTCCCTTTGCCAGCTCGCCAGCTCCGCGCTGTGCTACTCTTTACCTCTCCAGCCCCTCGGTAATAACACCCTTACATTTGTTCTCTGGTATGGTTCAGTTTTTGTTTCGATTCTGTTTTTCTATATGAAATTTCTTTTCTGTGTGTTTTTCTTATTGTCTTGTAGCGCCGGACATCACTGTGTAAGAAGATACCTGGTTATCTAGTTAAAGCCATGGCAGAGACTCCATCGATCTCCTCGAAGCCCGAAGCCACATCATCCCCTAATGGTAGAGCGTTTCTTCTCATCTGTGATTATACTGCATTTCTCTGAGTTTTGCGTTGCTTAATATGCTTTTAGTTAGTGGTTGGTTTGTGTTAGCGTTTTTATATCTTAACTTCCAATTTAGCTGTTTCTTATGATATTCAGAGGTCCATGGATTGTCCGAAACTGTAGTGGGCGTTCTTGGGGGAGGACAGCTTGGTCGCATGCTCTGTGAAGCAGCTTCACAGATGGCAATAAAAGTAATCGTTTTGGACCCGATGGAGAGTTGTCCAGCGAGTAATTTGTGTCATCATCATATGGTTGGGAGATATGATGATAGTGCTACTGTAGAAGAGTTTGCTAAAAAGTGAGAATTATTCAAGAACTTTACATTACCTTTGGAGGTAGAACACGCAATGTTTTTGAAGTATTTTTTTTTGTGCTGGAGGTGTGGGGTGTTGACCATAGAAATTGAGCATGTCAATGCTGAAATCCTGGAAAAGCTAGAGAAGCAAGGTGTGGATTGTGAACCTAAAGCTTCAACGATTAAAATTATCCAGGTATATATACATTCTATTTATATAACGTGTTCTGATGATGAATTTATTCCTGAATCATTCTGATGGTAGGCTGCGCTTTTTCAAGATTAAGTAACTCTATCAGATGTTCAAGTAGCATTTAGGTTCTTCTACTTATATATAAAACTTAAGTTGTTTCCGCGCAAACTTACATATTATCAGTTAGATTAGTAAACTCATGAAAGATTCTACTTAAGCTGTAACCATCCACCCACCCACCCGCCCGCACAGATTTATGATATGTAGATTGTAGTGTTGGAAAGCTTGATTGAAATTCAGAGCTGAAATTTATGCAATGAACGTGAAAAACCCTGCACGAACTATGTCGTGATTTCTGAATTTATATAAAAGAAGTTTTTTTGATTCTATAGCCTATTCATCATTGTATAACAGGATAAATACCTCCAGAAGGTTCATTTTTCTCGACATGCGATTCCTCTCCCTAAATTCATGCAGGTACTTTCATATTTTGGTGAACGTTTTTAGATGTTAAATAAAATTAATCTCATATCTAAGAGGCCTTTGTTTCACATACAACTTTGGAAGTAGATAGATGATCTTGAAGGGGCGAAAAGAGCTGCAGACCTATTTGGATATCCACTTATGATAAAAAGCAGAAGGTTGGCTTATGATGGACGAGGAAATGCTGTTGCAAAAACGGAAGAGGATATATCTTCAGCAGTCAACTGTAAGATTTCCCTGATAAAAATTTGTTACGTTTTTTGTACTTTGCTGTTAAGACGGTGGAATTCAAAATCCAAATTATGTGCTTGAATTGATTGATGAGACGAGGATGAGTTGACAGTGGTAGTTTTGGTCCTTGATTTTGTCATCTGTAATGTTTGTTTAGCGATAATTGCTGATTGTCGTAAATTTTCTGCATATTATACCTTCTATCCGATTACTTTTAACTTCAATTCCTCCCTTTTGTAGCCCTTGGTGGATATTCACGTGGTCTGTATGTTGAGAAATGGGCACCATTTGTGAAGGTTAGCATTTATCTTGCCAATTGAACTTCATTTTGCCCACGGAGCTATTATTCAAAATGATTACAAATCTTATTCTGCTGACTTACTCTTCTGTGCAGGAGCTTTCTGTCATCGTCGCAAGAGGAAGGGATAACTCTGTGCTATGCTATCCCGTTGTAGAAACTATCCATAGGCAAGATGATAATTTTCTGAATGTTCTTCAATTAGGCCTTGACTCTGTACCCTAGTACACGTACATAAATGCGATTAATTTTAATGTAAAAATATACACTATCTGTCTTTTTTTCTACATGTGAAGAAAAAGTATATCTGACATTTAAAATAGTAAAATTCTTTATTTTTGACATTTTTGACAAAGGATTTAATGTTTCTAGTAGCTGTTGATGTGAGGATAGCAGTAAAAAATGGGCTAGTTATCAATCTGGACTTTGATGTTGCTTGTTGAGTTTGGATATCTCGTGCTTTATTACATTTCTTCTTGATGATCTAATTCCTTTTGCAGGGATAACATATGCCACATTGTGAAGTCACCAGCCGCCGTGCCATGGAAGATACTAAAACTTGCAACTGATGTCGCACACAAGGCTGTGAGCTCATTGGAAGGTGCTGGCGTGTTTGCTGTTGAATTGTTTTTGACAGGCGATGGCCAGGTAGAAAATTCACATTTCATTGCTGACGTCACTCTATATACAATATATTTTATCGATGCCAAAAAATGGCATCTATAGCTGTTTTTGCTAATCTCATTGTCTATGTTCTTAGGTCTTACTGAACGAAGTGGCACCAAGGCCTCATAATAGCGGACATCACACAATTGAAGCTTGTTTTACTTCGCAATTCGAGCAGCACTTAAGGGCAGTTCTTGGGCTCCCACTGGGTGATCCATCCATGAAAGCGCAAGCTGCTATCATGTATAATATACTTGGGGAAGATGAGGTAAACTTGTTGAGTATTTGACCTTAGAACCTTTTTTTGATGATATATGCTGTCTGGCCATATCTCCTACATGCTTAAAACTGCTACATATCCTTATTTTAATAATATATAATTATGTTACATAGGGTGAAGCTGGTTTCTTGCAAGCTAATCAACTTATTGGAAGGGCACTAAGAATCCCAGGAGCGTCGATACATTGGTATGACAAACAAGGTTTGTAACTGCTGGAGTTTTTCTTTCATATGCTATATTTCGTGTCATAAGCTTATTTCTATTTTCTGACCCTGTAGAGATAAGGAAGCAAAGGAAGATGGGTCACATAACATTTGTCGGCCCTTCCATGGGCATTGTTGAAGCAAGGTTGAAATCCATGCTAGGAGAAACAAGCAATGGCAAGCCTCCAGGTTATTTACGCAATTAAACGCTACATTCACAGTTTCTATCAGGCATTATAACTTTTGGGGGAAACTAAAAGCTTAATCACTTCAGAGTAGCATTATTTGTTTTCTCTCTTTCTTGTTTTTTTGCAGTTATTTACTCTGCATAACCTGCATATATTTTGGGTGTAGAATAGGTTTCCTATAATTCCCAACATCTTTCTTGTCACAGCTGCACCACGCGTTGCTATCATAATGGGCTCTGACTCTGATCTCCCAGTGATGAAGGATGCTGCGAAACTCTTAAGAGAATTCGACGTGCCTGTGGAGGTTATATTAAAATATCTTCTATTTCTACAATTGTTGATTCATTCAATTAGTGGCTATCATCTTTTACTAACTTTTTTTCATTACATTGAATATCAGGTAAGAATAGTCTCGGCTCATCGTACGCCAGAGATGATGTTTTCTTACGCATCATCCGCTCGAGATCGTGGCATCCAGGTTATCATCGCTGGCGCTGGTGGTGCAGCTCACTTACCAGGTCAGAACATATTTCATTTATATATATATATATATATATATAGAGAGAGAGAGAGAGAGAGAGAGAGAGAGACAGAGAGAGAGAGAGAGAGAGAGAGAGAGAGAGAGAGACGTTTTATTTTATCATATGCAATATTTGAATATTACGGATGATGAGTCGAACAGGCATGGTAGCTGCATTGACCCCATTGCCTGTGATTGGTGTCCCCGTGCGTGCATCTACATTGGATGGGCTCGACTCCCTTTTGTCGATTGTTCAGGTACTTTTTTCGTTTCCTATTTTTTATTTTTCCTTTTTTTTTTCTTTCTTATTTCCCATTTTCACTTGAATATTCTTTTCTTTTTAATTCATTCGGTGCTACCTACGACAGATGCCAAGAGGGGTGCCCGTTGCAACAGTATCGATAAATAATGCAACAAACGCAGGTTTGTTGGCTGTAAGGATATTAGGAGTTAGTGACATTGATCTGCAATCTAGGTGAGTTAGTAAATAAATCTCATTCTTTATTTCCTTTTATATATAGTTGCAAATCATTTGGAAAGAAAGTTCATGTGCTTAGTATGTGTTTGTATAGGATGGTACAATATCTGGAAGATAGAAGAGACGAAGTACTGGTTAAAGGAGAGAAACTGGAAACAGTTGGTTGGGAAGAATACTTGAGCAGCTCAACTTAGTTGATGATGAAAATGATGATGGCTTCTTCTTCTTCTTCTAATCAGTTCTTATGTAATCTGCTAATGTATTATTGTTACAATCAGTCACCTACGTTTTTGTCATGGATTTAGGCTCAGGAGATAATCTCAATCTTGTATGATTTTTATTTATTAAAAAAAGGTCTTATTATTTACATTCCCTCTAGAGGTGAAAAGTGCATGAAATTTGTTAAAATTAATACTATCCTTATTAATTTTACAAAATCATTAATTGGGTCAATTCCTTTAATAAATCCGATTCAACATCAGTTATTTAATCTTTAATTTATTTTAGATATTTATTTGTCAATTTACATTTATAGTCAACTTTGAATGAATATTTTAGAGAAACAATATAGCTTTTATATATATATATTATATATATATATATTAATTTACATTTTACTCAACTTAGGATACTCAACTTAGAAATAATATACAATTCATGTAACACGAATATTTATTTTGTATACAAATAGAAATAAAATTTATATAAAGTAGCAATAGGGTTGCAAATGAGTCGAATCGAGTCGAATACCACAATATTCTATTAGTATTCGGATGACAATCGAATCCGAATACGAATATTTGAATATTTCATCGAATCATAAAATCGATTCTTATTCGTATTCGGAAATATTCGAATCGATGTCGGTAAAACGACATCTAGAAGCTGTTAATTATGACGACCTAACCTTAGATGTCGATGTGGGATGTTGAAATGACACGAATCGTGCCACATCAATAGGTCCCACATAAGGTGCTCACATAAGGTGAGCACCGTAAAATTCCTCTATACATATATATAGATATCAAAAGAAAAGAAATCTTCTATGCTAAGTCAACCTTCAATATTCTCGTGAATATACTTTTTAATCTATATACTATAAAAGTAGGATAGGGACCCTATTGTGATGACACGTGGCAACAAATTCCCCCTTTCCTCCTTGGAAAATGTGAGGATGATTTTTTTCGTTGAATTATATGGATTCCCACATTAATATGTTCATGTTCTTTGTATGTGCATGACAGTCATACATGCTTTATGTGCATTAAGTTCATGAATAAAGCTTCCACAGATTTTTTTTTCTATTTTTATTGTTGCTTAAATTACATCGTATTATGCAAGTGAATTTTTTTTTTATGTCTAGGTGCGTTGTACGAAGTTGAACAGTTGTTTTATTTTTATGACGTGGCGTTCTAGGAGTCATTCTATTCCCTTTTGAGAGCCAAACAGTCTTCGTAACAAATACATGCTCTGTATCTACCCATTTTCTTCAAATGTTTTTTTGCATTCACGGTAATCAATGAGATATAAAGGAAAGAACGATTTAATGGTATGGAAAGCCAATAGTCGTACCAGATTAGGGTTCCATCGCAAATTAAGCATCGACGGCGTCCACAATTCGAAACATGTGGCTGACGAGTCCAGTCCTCGCCAACAGCGGCAAACGCAGGGACTCCTCAGGCGGCCGCGGCGGTGCCGGCCGTTACCTTTCTCTGTCAAAGGAGAGCGCTGACGAGTGCGTCGCCTACACCGTTCACATCTCGCCGGCGCCGGACCACCGCGTTTTCTCGGATTCTCAGAACAACCCTACTTTCGAAAGGAGCAGCAGGGGAAAGAACGAGGATGAGCAGCAACCCTAGCGAGGGTTTCATACGATTTTTACGGGCGGATTCAACTCAGCCACCAAGCCCACCTTAGAGAAAGCTCCGAAAATGCCCCCATGGCTGTGAAATCGAAGAACTTGTGCGCAATGGAGGGCTGCGATGAAAAAGCTCTAAAGGGAAATTAATGCTAAGAATTTGTTGCAACCGTGCCGTTTATGAATGAAACGACACATCATGGACGTATGCAACCGTCTCCTAGATTTCATCGACAGATGAAACAAGCCACTGACAAGAAAAATCTCTCTGCAGCAATTCTATGCCCCAGGTTTCAACACCTTGTAGCCTATATTCGTTCCTCCTTTTGCTTGCTAACTTTCTTGGCTTGATTCTACTCTGATTTTTCTTTAGGTTACCGATGATCATTCGCCTCGGAGTCGTCAGCTGTTCGCTGCTACTTGGATAAGGTTGTAATACATGATGAGGTCTTACTTCTTTATCAATTATGTCCAAAATCCATCAGTTACCCATATGGTTCTTCATCTTAGTCGGTCTTTCTTCGTCTTCATTGATGTTCCTGTGTTATTTTAGCAGGGAATTCTCCATTGGTTGTGGCGAGAGGTGGATTTTCACAGATGTTCCCCGATTCGAGCCTTTATGCTTACTCCCTTGCCGTTCAGACAGGTTCGCAAGATGTCCACGTATAGCGTGATGTTCAGCTTACCAAAGATGGAGTTGGAATCTGCGCCGGACATCAAACTAGACAACATTTGGACATGGAGTTCGAGATCGTGCCGTCACATGCCTCTACTGATGATGAAACGAGAAGACAAGACTCTGTTTCGTAGGTTTTCTTCAAGAAGATGAAGGAAACCGACCATCTTAATCAGAGTGATATGGAACTTGACAGCTTAATCAGCCGTGACCCAGCCGATGCCTGTAGCAGCTCAAGTCATCCTTCACAGACACGCGAAAATCAGCTCTCTTCGTGGAATTTCTCAAACACGACTGCGGTCTTCATTTGCCACGTTTTGGGGGTCACTTGCTCGAACGACCAAGAGAATCGCATCATAAGGCTTGAGCTTCGAGACTTCGGCCTCCAAGGCACCGTCCGCGACTCTTCTGCCACAGCCTACAAACGCTAGATCTGTCCGGCAACTCCCTCGCCGGCTCCATTCCGTCGGGGGTTTGCGACTGGGTCCGCCAGTATGGGCATTTCAACGAGGTATATTTCTCTACTTTTAGTAGTCCAAGTTGTGATTTGTGTGATGTCTGCTTCGTGCTTATTGTAGTTTTTAAATTATATTTCATGTTGAAGAAGGTTGCGATACTTGGTGGCGGGCTGATGAGCTCGGGAATAGCCACAACGCTGATCCTTTCGGGTTATCCAGTCATCCTTTAAAATATCGAATCGTTTTGATTTTTTTTTTTTTTATTGTTTAAGAGCTGTGTAGAGATCAAACTGTTTCCACAAGAACGGACATAAAGCTGAATGCTCGATATCAAACTACCCATTCATGGCAATATTCATCGTGATTCAGATAATATTAAGCCAAATACCTAATTTCCATAAGCTCTCATGGCTCTCCATCGTAGCTGCTGTTATGTCCTTTGCTTACTCTATCATTGGCCTTAGCCTCTCCATTGCTAAAGTCGTAGGTACAAACACATATATCCATTTATTTATCTTTGTATTTATCTTCATATATATTTGTAATTTAAGGTGGTGTCCATGTAAGGACAAGCTTGACTAGGACAAGTGTTGGGATGGACGTATCAGATTCAGGAACGGAGAAGGTGTGGAGAAGCTTTCAAGCCATTGGACAGATTGCCTTTGCATATGCTTATTCAACTGTGCTCATTGAAATTCAGGTATACTTTATGTAAAATGATATATATCAATAATGGTAAATGTTTTCAACCGCCATTCATTATTGATTGCTAGCCCTCCCTATCCACGTGACATGTTGATCTTATTTGATGAATACATTCGGCCACGGAATTGAAGTGCGTGCCTAATTTACTCAACGATCAGTTCTTACAAGCGGGACTTGGTCGAGTACAAGGTGAGATGAGGCAGCGATTCACCACTGTTGTTTTGCCCTTTTTTTTGCTATAGTTGAGCAGTTTTGGTCAGATAATTACCTTTATGTGTATCAGCGAACCTAAAGAGCAGGGTCAAGAAAGGGAAGGTGAATCAAGAGAAGCTTGAAAAAAACCCTTTCTTTACTCAAAGGCGTTCTTGATTATGGGAGCTTGAGAGAAGCCGACGTGGTATTGAGGTATATATAGTGGAATATTCTCCTCAGACTGTTTCTGTTCACTTTTAAGTTAAGTTGGCAAACCCTTTACGATCATGCTATTTTCTGGCCTGGGATGAAGAATGGACCGTTTTAGTTTCAGTTCAACTCGCCATTGGCAGGAGTGTAAAGGGGTGAAGAAGAGAAGTTCGAGTTTCTGACTATAGTTGGAAGCCTGTCCAGCCTTCGTGATGCATTTTTCTGGGTTCAAATGTGCGGCGAAAGTTGCAGATTGAGGTGGATTAACTATCTGAGGCCCGATCTTAAACGTGGCATTTTCACCTCAAGAGGAGGAACTTATCGTTCAGTTGGATTCGATAATTTTATATCGAAACTATGTAGTATATACGTTAGGCGAATTTATGTTTGGATGAAGAAGCGGCAAACCTGTGGGAAGTCAAATTATATTGCTCTGGATGGCAAAGAACAAAGGAAAATATGTTTTCATTTACAATGGGTCTTTTGTGGTTTGATATTTGAAGAAACGTCTTAAGCTACGTCGGGCTGTTTGTTTCTTGCTCTTGCTCAATTATGTTATGTAATGATGAAATGATAGCGTTAGATTGTTTTTCGAAACGGCTTCACGGTTGTAGGACTGCTACTGACATTGAATCAATGTTGTGATAGTAGATGTGATATTATACATAGCAATGATAATTAAAGTGTAAGAAATGTCTTTTAACATTAGTGTTGTCAGGTTGAAGGGTAGCTAATTGATCATAGTTTTCAAGTTGCACGACTATGTCAATGCATGACTATACGTGATGGTCTACGCGAATCCATGTTGGAAGGATATCATATCAAAGTTGTACAATTCTACTCGAACGATGAACCACATGAACAACATTTGCATCTATGTTATACTCTACGTCACGAGATGAGAAGCCACATCCCCGAGTTCATGATGTATTATCTATTGTACGACTGTTAATAATATTCATGTTGAATTATTGTGTCGATTTACATGTAATTATTGTAGGACTGCTATTAACAACAACGCTATAAACCTGCTCAATTGACCGACCGTGATAATGTATAGTAGTATTTTAATAACATTAATTTTATATGACTGCTCGATTGACCAACTATTGTATTATATATTGTATGTTATATATTGTATGATTGTAATAATGTTAATGTTGTATGACAGTGTGACTGTACGATTGGTCATTGTATGATCGTTATGACCATTATTTTTGTATGACTGCTCAGATGAGTGACTAATGTATTATATATTACATGATATATTATGACCGTCAATCATTTTTATGTTATACGATTGTGTCGATTCACGTGTTATTCAATAATAATATTCTAAGACTAGGTGTCGTTATGTTTTTGATTACTTAAAATGATTTATATTACGACAGTGCATTCAACGAAAGTATAATTGCAACGGCGCGGATCCGACACGAGCATCGGGTTTGTCAACCCCATACAAAACTTGCGCCAGATAATATTTACAAAATTTATATAAATATTTATATTTCTATAGTACTAATATAATTATATAAATACATATAATATCAATTTATAGCTTAAAAAATGGGTCTGGTGGATTATTTACGGTTCGGGGCGAGGAAGAGTGGGTTTTTTCCTGGGAAGGGCGGAGAGCGGCCGACTCCATTACGAATAATCAGGACAGGATGCCCAGCCCAATCCTACCAATCCCAACCCAAACCTTTTAAGTTGTCATCCTTAGTTGAATCTTAAGCTTCTTTGGATCATTTTATGTTTCTTGGAAGAAAGAGCAAACTCACGATTTATTAGGGTTATAGATAAACCAATGCATGCTTTAATATGAATTTAATGTATTTGTATATATCTTCTTACATGATTCAGATAGTCTTAAATCGCTGCACGTCTTGGAGAAAGGACTGACAACGAAATAAAGAATTTCTGGAATTCGACCATCAAAAGAGGATAAAAAACAATGGTAGTAGTAATATGATCAAACACGTTATCCTCTTCATCCCCTAACATTGACACCGATGGCTCCTCAGATTTAATCCTATTGATATTTTCCACTGATTTATATGCATGTCTCTGAATTTGATTACCTTGCATTGATTGTAAATTGTAATCGCAGACTTTGCCGGATGAAGTACCGTATGTTTATGTATGAACCGTGCGGAATATAGACATTTTTATGAACGTCTTAGTTACTGAGAGCTTCTCTGTCTCTAATGATATTTTTTTTACAGAAATCAAGACTTGGTAATTCAGTTTTTGAAGTCACCTTTGTATAATTTCAAATAATTCAGATGATGATGCACTTAAGATTTTGGAATTCAACGGACTTGGAGGCATTAGTTTTTAGTGTGAGCTTGGATCCTTTCATTGTACAAATCACTTTTTAACACGTTTACAACATCACAATGGTACATTTTATACAATATTGACTCTTTCACATATCATCAAAAAAATACTTTACATAAAAATTTACGATATATAAGAATATGATGATTATTACTCTAATTCTTTAATACTTATAAGACATAATGTTTTCCGTGTGTTTCGCCCGAGAACATTCAAGAATTCATTGAATTCCTCACTGTATCAACATTCTTCAACGACTGGACGTAGTTCTTCAAACCACTAATATAAATATGACATTGTATGTCTAGATATTTATTATTTTATGGAAGATTTAAAAAAAAATTGCTTTCAGTATTGCCCACATAAAAAATGACACATAATTCATCACTCATAGGCTAACAACTGCAGTGTATTGTGGTCATATTACATCTCATAATATACAATGCGAAGGTTTAAGATCGTGTCACGTCTGTGCGACCAGAACGAAGTTTAATTTTGTATGATTGTAAGATTGTAAGACTGTGAGGCTGCACTACTTAAATATTGTAAGACTGCTATGAGTTTGCATTCGTTTATGAGACTGCACTACTTAAACATTGTAAGACTGCTATGAGTTTGCATTCGTTTATGAGACTGCACTACTTAAACATTGTAAGACTGTAAGACTGCACGACTACTACTTAAACATTGTAAGACTGTAAGATGCACAACTGTCAGACTGCAGTACTTAGAGCATCTCCAATATCCCGTGATAGCTGGTGTTGGACTCCATACATGGCGATAAATTATCTCTAATCGGTCGCCAAACGTGATGCTAAATATAGCGGAAGCTACAGTACCACGCTAACCTTAGAGCGGCATTGTGCCCCCGCTACTCTTTTTTTTTTTTTTTACTTTACTTTTTTTTTTGTTTGTCGTATGAAATTTGGGGAAGAAACAGATGAAGAAGACGGTGACGCGACGAGAGAGAAATGCTTTTATGTTTTTTAATTTATTTCCTATAAGATTTTTTCTTTTATTTTTGTGATAGCGATCGTTGCATTTATTATTCAATTTATTAATTTTCTGTTTAATTTCTTTTCCTTTTTCTTCTCATTTTCTAAAAATAAAAATATACTATCTTCATGTTTTTAATTTCAACAATTTTATCAAGATAATATTTGGATAATCTAAGTTTATCTGCTAATTTTATAGGTATTTTAACTTCAAATGTCTTCTTGCCTTTTTGTATTTGAGAATTTAGGTTTATTGTTTGTTTTTATATATAGAGGAAAATATAGAGGAAATGGTTGAAGTTTACACTGTTTGTACTGTGTTTGGAGGAACTGTACTGTTTCAACTCTATTCGTAGAGGAATTGTTGGAGATGGCCTTAGACATTATAAGACTGTAAGACTGCACTGTTATGAGAATGTAGAATATGTTTTTCATTATTATTAGTCATGCAGTTATACTACACAGTAGAAAGATTGTTGTGTGTGACAAAACCTGGCTAATAAAATATTGTTGAGGTGTCATTACAGAGCTTGGATATTTTTATTTTTTTGGCGAAATTGGCCTACATTTTGCTAATGTGGCACCGGAGAACATAAATATGATTAATTTGCCATTAGTTCATTAATAAAAAATTAATCGCAAAGATTCTTGACTTTACTTCTACGAAATTAATCTAAAAATAATTAATAACTTCCACAAACACGCATACTAGAGTCACTTGACATTTTGTTTTCTTCGGAAGGTCTCTGCAGACGAATATTAAATAATATAATTTTCCTAACATGATATAAGTTTGAGAGTCATAAAAATAATATAATTCATTATTTCACTTACGAGGAACAATATACGAAGTTCAAGGAGAAGATCAATTGTTAGCTCCATGTCCCTTCCAAATCCTGCAACGAGTTCTATAAATGACAAGGCCATCGCAAAAGATAAGAAAAAGAAAAGAGACTGTGACAATAGAGTATAAAGAGTAAGTAAAAGAGAAGGAAGATAGGTTCGAAATGATGTCGATGAGGAGATGATTAATGGGAGGAAGAAGTTCTTTTTTTTTTTTATCATTCACCCTTCTTCATTTTAGTTGGCTTATAAAGTTGAGGGCTTCATTGTTGTGCTGCACAAAGCCCGGTGATTTCTGTATCATTAAATGCATTGCAACTTTGTATAATGTCACATTTTTGTGCACAATTCTGTAAACAATAGTTCAATAGGATTTACAATGTATATGTTCTTTATAACTGATCTATCGAATTTCTTGAGCTACCGACCTTTTTTTTATCTACCGATTTGATCGAACATTATAATGCGATTGTTTTCTTCAGAATGGCCATGTTCGATGCGTGTTGTCTTGCTACGATGTTGAGCTTACTTACAACAAGAGAACAAAATATTCCAATCCAGTATAAGCTTCATTACAAAGAGTAATAAAAATCGATCAATTTTTTTTGTTGGTACATGTTTAGATTTAGAGATCACTTAAAGAGCCACACTTTCTTGACAATATCGATAATTTCAAATTTAAATGGAGCAAATATTCCTTGCAAGGAAGGAGGGGCAGCCCGATGGAAAGCTACGTAACATAGGATCAAACCAGATGGTTGCCCCTCGAAACTTTTTCGTTTGATCTTCATCGCTCTGGCTGTCCAGACGAACTGCAGCCCGACAATCAGATCGAATCCAGTGGAGATGAAACAAATAATTCCCCTACGGTACGGATCCTTTTCAAATTCCCGAAGATCATATGCTGATTGATGTCTCGATTAATATAACAAAAACAATAAGGAAATTGCATATTGATAGTATGGCGTCGTGGGTCACTTGGAAACGGGTGAAGGCAAGATTATTTCCATTGTCGCTGTAAAGGTGAATATTTGAATCAAAGGCATTTTCTTTCGGCGTTTTACTAACTATATTTCTGTGGCCGTTTGTTTTAATGCAAGAGACTATCGTGTTAGAGTTCAAGCAGTATATGCGGTCGCGGTGGAGGACGATGATTGTTAACTGAAGGGTCATAGAGAGGACGCCATGAAGCCGATTGGTGTTACGACGGTGTTCGACTATTTTTTGTACCATTTCTTTGTGTTGTATTTATTAGCCAACTGCTGAACATAATGTAGAATGAACAGTCGTGCATACCAAGTAAACTAAAAGGTTATTATAAAACAGTATTTCATCAAACGTGCGATTTATTTTAAAATAAAACAGAATGCAGTAATCATATACAATTTAAAACATAGACCATCTTAGTTACTTTATTGTATGAGCCAAATCAATACAACAGTCATACATGCCATTTTATGGTTCATCAACATCGATCATGCTATTTATCTGTATAAATGTCTAAATTCTTTCTTATAAACATATGCATGCCGTCTATATACTTGGGATAAAAAAAGAAACCCCGTGCATTGCACGGGTCTAAACCTAGCAGACGAGTCAAAAAACCAAATAGTATGGCTTGCTCGTGCATCGCGTCCGGGTCTTATCATCATTTTCCCTCGAATATTTGACTGGATTGTCGTGCCTTGCTCCCTTTTCTTTCACCAGCTACGAAGAGAAAAGGCCAAGAAAAGTACTTGATGCCGTCATTCACGAGTTCCGGCGACTGCTCGACCAATGGAGCTTGAGTCTCCGACGAAATCGGAGTCCAAACCTTCAGTAGCTGCAGAGGAAGACTACACAGAACCTCATAAAATGAAAGAGTTTTATGGGGTAGTGAGGACAGAATGATTCTTGAGCAGAAATGAGGTGCCAACTTCTTTGCCGACATCGTAAGTAATTCTTTTTCATTGTATTTCGATGCTTTTAAGATGGATCGTTATCTTGATGTCACGTTCGTCGCTCTCTCTTTTTGCGATCAATGACGGAATGTCGTCGTAAGAAAGAGAAGTTTGAAATAGATATGATGGTAAGTAATAGCCAAGCAATAAAGATTGGAATTTTACATTATGTTCACTGTAAATAAGAGAACATGTTTCTTTTTCTTCTCAAAATTATTACACACATCCTTTTCTCGGATCCACCGTTTAAGTTGAAAACATCATCGCCAGAAACCATTGAAGGGCTTTGAATCTTGTCGCGTCAAGTTGATCGCTGGTAAGAATTTATATCATAATCTTCAAGTTCGAACTTATACTACTATACGCATCACTAATTTTTTTTCCTAGGCCATCAACTCGCCACTGGTGAGGAGACTGGTCGTAGACGTGGAATGGGAGTCAACATGTACCCATCTTCTTCTTTACTCGGCCAGCACAAAGACGAATCGGTCGCCGCCCTAACCATCGAGGAATTGATTGAGAAAGCTGATGGTTTCGCAGGGGTTTAGGATTGCGGGGTACCAATCGGACGCCGGCCTACCAATCGGACGCCGATAAATTGTGGACTCAACATTTAAGATTGCGGGGTGTATGACTACAGGTAAATTCGGGCAATTAAGAAGGTAAAGCAGTGGCTTTACGGAAGTGTAAGACTGCAGTGAATTTCGTAATGTATGAAGACTTCCACAAGTGTCAGAACTCAGAAATATAAGAATACGACTCCCGTGACTTTACGAGCTTCATTCGCGTATGAATTACGTGGTGTATGACAGTTCCCTATGTATCACTTATGACAGCAAATAATACAATTTTAACATGATATGATCTACTATATAGTAATATAATTTAATACTTGTATTATGTTATATTATATAAAATAAGATAACATAATATTATATAAGGTAAAATAAAATACTACATATAATAATACAATATAATATAACATAATAAAATACTAACATAATATATTACAACATATAAAGTAATATATATAAGATATTGTAGTATAATATAATATAGTACAAATTATTGTATATAACATATATATAATAGTATTTATAATATAATTTAATACGCTATAATATAGTTTAAAATAGTATTGTAACACGATAAAATATAGTATAATATAATAAAATATAGTACAAGATAATATAATATAACGTGATATGATATAATAAAATATAAAAACATTATACTAATAAACAATATATTACGAGTAATATAACATAACATAGTACCATGTCACATAATATAACGAGCCGTGAAAACAACGTATGTTTGGGACTAGGAGGATACCCTTATTCAAGGCACGACGACAGTGATGTTGTATGGCTGCTGCCACACGTAGAGGCAAATGTTCAATGATGCCGATGAAATACTGCAGTGAATTTCGTAAAGTGTGAATACTTCCGAAGTGTAAGACTGCACTCAGGAATATAAGAAAACGACTTTTGTGACTTTAGGAGCTTCATCCAGATATGAATTACATGGTGTATGACAGTTCTCTGTGTATCAATTATGACTGCATACATGAATGTAAGAATGCGCCTAGGTTCGAGCTTAATGAGTGCGCTACAACAACAAATCGCGGGACTCAACATTTAAGATGCGGGGTGTATGACTACAGGTAAATTCGGGCAATTAAGAAGGTAAAACAGCGGCTTTACGAAAGTGTAAGACTGCAGTGAATTTCGTAATATGAAGACTTCCACAAGTGTCAGAACTCAGAATTATAGGAATACGACTCCCGTGACTTTACGACCTTCATTCGCGTATGAATTACGTGGTGTATGACAGTTCCCTATTTATCACTTATGACTGCAAATAATATAATTTTAACATGATATGATCTACTATAAAGTAATATAATCTAATATTTGTATTATGTTATATTATATAAAATAAGATAACATAATATAAGGTAAAATAAGATACTACATATAATAATACAATATAATAACATAATAATATGAGAACATAATATAATACAACATAATATAATTTAGTATATTTTAGTATAATATAATATAGTATAAAGTATTGTATATAACATATATATAATAGTATTATATAATATAATTTAATACGTTATAATATTGTTTAAAATAGTATTTATATCAGGTAAAATAAAATACTACATATAATAATACAATATAATATAACATAATAAAATAATAACATAATATATTACAACATATAAAATAATATAATATAAGATATTGTAGTATAATATAATATAGTACAAAGTTTGTATATAACATATATAATAGTATTATATAATATAATTTTATACGCTATAATATAGTTTAAAATAGTATTGTAACACAATAAAACATAGCATAATATAATAAAATATAGTACAAGATAATATAATATAACGTGATATAATATAATAAAATATAAAAACGTTATACTATAAAACAATCTATGTAATATAACATAACATAATACCATGTCACATAATATAACGAGCCGTGAAAACAACATATGTTTGGGACTAGGAGGATACCTTTATTCAAGGCACGACGACAGTGAAGTTGTATGGCTGCTGCCACCCGTAGAGGCAAATGTTCAATGATGCAGATGAAAGACTGCAGTGAATTTCGTAAAGTGTAAATACTTCCGAAGTGTAAGACTGCACTCAGGAAAATAAGAAAACGACTTTTGTGACTTTAGGAGCTTCATCCAGATATGAATTACATGGTGTATGACAGTTCCCTGTGTATCAATTATGACTGCATACATGAATGTAAGAATGTGCCTAGGTTCGAGCTTAATGAGTGCGCTACAACAACAAATTGCGAGACTCAACATTTAAGATTGCGGTATGACTACAGGTAAATTCGGGCAAATTAAGAAGGTAAAGCAGCGGCTTTACGGAAGTGTAAGACTGCAGTGAATTTCGTAATGTATGAAGACTTCCACAAGTGTCAGAACTCAGAAATATAAGAATACGACTCCCGTGACTTTACGAGCTTCATTCGCGTATGAATTACGTGGTGTATGACAGTTCCCTATGTATCACTTATGACTGCAAATAATATAATTTTAACATGATATGATCTACTATAAAGTAATATAATTTAATATTTGTTTTATGTTATATCAAAGATAACATAATATTATATAAGGTAAAATAAAATACTACATATAATAATACAATATAATATAACATAATAATATAAGAACATAATATAATACAACATAATATAATTTAGTATATTTTAGTATAGTATAATATAGTATAAAGTATTTTATATAACATATATAATAGTATTATATAATATAATTTAATACGCTATAATATAGTTTAAAATAGTATTGTAATACGATAAAACATAGTATAATATAATAAAATATAGTACAAGATAATATAATATAACGTGATATAATATAATAAAATATAAAAACGTTATACTATAAAAACAATATATTACGAGTAATATAACATAATATAACATAACATAATACCATATCACATAATACAACGAACCGTGAAAACAACGTATGTTTGGGACTAGGAGGATACCCTTATTCAAGGCACGACGACAGTGAAGCTGTATGGCTGCTGCCACCCGTAGAGGCAAATGTTCAATGATGCTGGCGAAAGACTGCAGTGAATTTCGTAAAGTGTGAATACTTCCGAAGTGTAAGACTGCATTCAGGAATATAAGAAAACGGCTTTTGTGACTTTAGGAGTTTCATCCAGATATGAATTACATGGTGTATGATAGTTCCCTGTGTATCAATTATGACTGCATACATGAATGTAAGAATGCGCCTAGGTTCGAGCTTAATGAGTGCGCTACAACAACAAATTGCGAGACTCAACATTTAAGATTGCGGTATGACTACAGGTAAATTCGGGCAAATTAAGAAGGTAAAGCAGCGGCTTTACGGAAGTGTAAGACTGCAGTGAATTTCGTAATGTATGAAGACTTCCACAAGTGTCAGAACTCAGAAATATAAGAATACGACTCCCGTGACTTTACGAGCTTCATTCGCGTATGAATTACGTGGTGTATGACAGTTCCCTATGTATCACTTATGACTGCAAATAATATAATTTTAACATGATATTATCTACTATAAAGTAATATAATTTGATATTTGTATTATGTTATATTATATAAAATAAGATAACATAATATTATATAAGGTAAAATAAAATATTACATATAATAATACAATATCATATAACATAATAATATAAGAACATAATATAATACAACATATATAATGATATAATTTAGTATATCTTAGTATAATATAATATAGTATAAAGTATTGTATACATATATATAATAGTATAATATAAAATAAGTTAATATGATTTATTGTCGCATACCGGACATGCAGCGTCCCGTGCATCGCACGGGCATAACCTAGTTTATATAATAATTAGAAAATGAGGGGTTAGGTTTATAGGCTTTGAAGATTGTCCATCCTCGCCCGCAAGTTTTTGAAAATTGATTTGATTATGTGGTATTCAAATGTGCTTTTGTATGAATGTTGTAGACAATAGTTGAAGAGTACGTAGGGGGGGATGTAAGAGAGGCGAGCCGTAGGGGCAAACATGAATCCCCTACGAGTGAACGAGATTCCACAATAATGCGGTTAATCGAACTGATCTAACGTCAATTGGATCAGATAAACGAGCTCATCCAACACCTCTGCTCATCTGAGCGCCGCTTCTTCCCGCAACCCGAACGTGTAGAAATTATCGGGGAACGTTTCGGAAAACTGAATCCCCCAACGTTCGCTGATGCAACTAATACTGCGGTGGCAGAAGACTGGTTGCGTGCGATCGAGGATATGTTCATTTATAGTCGAGTACTAGAAAAGGAAAAAGCTTTATGAGATGTTTCTATGCTAAGGGGAAACACTAGGTTTTGGTGGGACACCGTTAAGTTTTTATAAAACCCAATGACGATGTTGTGGGAGCGATTTAAAGAATTATTCCACAACAAATATTTCACAGCTCATGAGCAAGAAAGGAGGATGTTTGAGTTTATGAACTTGAAGCAAGGAGGGATGACGGTCACATAATATATCCGCAAGTTTGAGGAGTTGTCCCGGCCCCTCATGTGGTGGCAACCAATGTGCTGAAGGTAACGAGGTTCATAACGGGCATCAAACCTGAAATCTATCGAGACCTAAGTATATCGGAAGCCCGACAAATGGAGTTTACTCAAGTAGCGGAGCGAGCGATGATAACGGAGCAAGCTGAGGCACAAATTGTTGAGGCCCAGGAAGCGAAGAGAAGAAGAGAATCAACGAGGAGGAGGAGGTGACTTGCTTTTATGACCTGTTTCGGCTCTCCTCTTGAAGGGTAGGGTATCAATCATACATAACCAGTGCTAATCAAGTTTCCATAGGAGTTGTGACTTGCTTCTGGCCTTGCCTCTGCTAAGCTGTATTTGCTGGAGTGTTTCTCATCGATTGATATTTGTCCTCCGTGTCTTTCTCTTTTGTTTGTGTTTCTTTACTTCTTTGCTGGCATCTTTCGTCTTGTCTTTTGCGCTCTCATTGAGCTAGCCACTGTGCTCTTGTTTATCTGTCTAATTAGCCACATTTAAATGTTAATTGCCGATTAGCCAAAGCTAAGGTATATACGGATGGATGTGGGACAATGTCGTTTCGAAAAAACCAATAAAATATTGAGACACAATATCAGGTATTCAACTAGGCAAGACACAAATCAAACACATACTGCTCCTTGCAGTCAATTCTTTACCATAAATATATCCAAACATGTGAACACTTATATAATACATGCCTCCTTGTATACAAACAACATAATGTATCAACAGTATATCTTCCACTTCTCAAAGGGTATCAGAAGATATAAGCATCACTGAACCCTTCTTTCCACAGCCCCCATCTCCATCTTACATCACTACGACGTGCCATACACCTCGACATCAGCCTGCCCGTGACATTACCAACAACATCTCTATGCACAAACATTTCAACGCTCGAAAGGCAGCTGAAATAATCCAACAAGGAATATATTGCCAAAAGGGTAACTTCAATATCATCCACAGTTAAGTACGCCTTGATCTCCTTCAATCCCTTCATATGAATCCCAGATTCTAATCCCTCTATCCCGGGAGATGATTCGAATTCTGACCATGCGCCAGAGGTAAGGGTTAGAGATTCAACACTGGTTACAGCACCAAGCAACAGTTCAAGAATAGGCTTGGCGACTCTATTACGCTTCTCCCACCTTGTCGACCCTACGATGAGTTGGCCTACGCTTTTGTTGAAAGGAAAACTTGCAAGAAGATGGCCAAGGCAGGGAGATTCAAGATGAAGTTTTTTCAGATGAAAGAATCCTTTAACAGTGAAGTTGGCAGAACTGATGAGCGAAATATCCAATTCAAGTAACAAGGGCGCGTCGATGAGAAGGAGTTCAGGCTTCATGCAATTGAGTCTGAGCTTTGTGAGACTTGGAGCAATTATTGATACAGAGATTGGAGCATTTGATAACTTCCAAAGGCAGGTTTCGAGATGCAGTAGATGGATTCTCGGTTCTTTGAGTCCTCCAACGCCGATCAGACTGAGAGTCTTCAAGCAAGGGAAGCATTCATTTATTTTGTCCAAGTTTTCGTCGTCCAATCTTATAAATTGAAGCGTTAGGTTGGTGAGGCGTGGAAATGGCGTCAAGCCATCAACGGAGAGCCATGCATTTCGTATCTCTAGATCCGTGAGTTTGACACCTGTACATACAAAACCAGTCACAAATACCGTATTTTGCGAGCAATTATTATCATACATTCACTTAAATAACACCAATAGTAACGGGGCAAACGACACAGTCTACAACGTTTGCGCCAAAAGCTAATTTAAATCCATCTTCAAAGCCAAAAAGAAAAAGGATGTTTCAGTTTCGAAGACATCTATTTGCTTTGTCTCCAAAAAACGAACTAGATATAGCGTTTTGTAGAAGCTAAACATTGGATATGTTTCGAAAGGCTTCTTAGTATCATCAGAAGACATAAAAGAACATATGTATAAAAACAAAGGAAAGGGGAACCAAAGAGAAGTATTGGAGGGCTCACAGTGAGAGGCAAGAACTTGCAGCACATCCGATCTCCTCCAACATGACTGCAACCAAAAATCCGAAATCGAAAGCTTCCTCAGATCACCACAGACTTTGGGCAGCCACACCTTTACAAATTCAGGATCCGTCAAAAACAAATCATCGTTCTCCTCGTCCTCCACGTTATCATAATCGACCAAACAAGGTGGTCTATCAACCCAATCGATACACTCTCCACGGTTCGTCGACCGTCGATTAGCTTATTAACCACCGACTTGAAAGGCGTGACACACAAATCGGGCCCCGAATTCACGTACCGGGTGTACGAACAGTGAAGGTGAACGGATTTGAGCTCTGAAGCCAGCGAATTGAGGGTTTTTGAACAGATTTGTAGGCGGGCGACATCGAACGAGTCCTCGAGACGGCCAAGGATCTCTAGGATGAGGTGCGCAGGAAGCTCGTCCATGAGACTGCTAATGCTCATCTCCAACCAACCGTATATCGCATTCTCAAACTCATAGTTTTTCTCCAACAGTTAACTCACGCAAAAGAATATTTTTATAATATTCTATTCAAACTTTTATAAATTTTCAATATTTTATATTTAGAAGAAAAAGTAAAATTAAAATATTATTTAGTTACAATTATAAAAAATATTTTTGAAATTTATAAATGTAAGAGACCAAAATAAATCTGATAAAAAAGACAAACTAAAATATTTTGGAGGAAAAGCAAATTTAAAATTAAAAGGGGTTGTCTTATAACTCCCTCTATCCCCTAAGAATGTCTTTCTACAATTTTTATTTCTTTCCTTAAAGCATGTCGTTTTGGTTTTACAAGAAAAAATTATGTTTAGATTTCCAGATTTACCCCTAGTATTAAATAACAACACAAATCCTATAATTAATGCTGATGGATATAAGAGACAATTTAACCAATTTCTTACTATATGTGTAGATGTCTAGAACGACAACTAATATGGAACATAGGGAGTACAAGTTAAAAACTTTTGCGTTGGATCGGAATGCGAACGCATCTTGCGTGCATAGGTGAGAGAAAATATTAAAAAACCTATTTTCCGTCCAACAATCAGCATCGGGTGGAGTGATTTTTTGGGTATGCGTTTCCTTTTCCGAACCGATTGGAGTTGCTCGATCTCGGTTAAGATTTATTGTGTAACTATGAATTGAGAATTCAGCGTTTTGGATGGTGATGTGTTTGCTTCTTTCCTTTCCAACCCGATGTGCGCCTGAGCGGAGAGGGCGGACACGAAAACTGCAGTGAACCCCCAAGTCACTCGGATATTTTAGAAATAAATATAGCATGTGAAATACTCTTTTTTTCTTTGGTGCGAGATAATCATTTCGAAACTAGGCTCCAATAGCTATTCTAACTTAAAGAAAAATTATTACAAGGCCGATTTAAACATCACCATTTATTATTATTATTATTATTATTATTATTATTATTATTATTATTGTTGTTGTTGTTGTTATTATTATTATTACCATTCATTAAGCGGGATATTCAAAACAATAGTATTTGAACAGAAAGTTTTTGAAAAAATAGTCTTGCCGACCACTCTTTTGAGTCAATGATCTTATTTTTAGTGTACTTTTTATAATTAAGAGTCGAGATCTATGTTGTATAGCTATATAATGGAGATCCGAGAATTAGGAATAGCAACGGGGCGGGTCTGAAGCGGGTTTGTTAGGACCCGGGACCCGCCCCGTTTATTATTTTTTGGAACCGAGACCAAGCCCCGCCACGAAACCCGAATAAGCAGGGTCTGGCGGTTGTTTTATTTTTTTAATTTTTTAAATTTTAACTGATATATCTTGATATAATAATGTTTATATAATCTAATTTATATATTTGTATGTTTCTACATATTTTTTGTATAATATTAATTATATATAAATATTTGTATATAAATATTAACCGAGACCGATCGACCGGGTCTGGCGCCCGCCCCGAGACAGATCGAGTTGAGACATTAGAGACCCATTACCAGCCCCATAGTCTGAATATTTTAGAGAAATCGCCCCATTGGGAGCGGGTTTTGGCGGATTCTAGTTTGGACCCGCCACATTGTCATTCCTACCGAGAATCCACTGAGTTATGAGCTATATATGCATTCAATGGAGAGACGAGAACCCACCGTCACTTCTTACCTATACTATGGAAGATGAGAACACAATATATGATGTAGTTAACAGTGAATGTATTTTGTAGAGGAAAATTATGGAAGGAACCATATTATTCAATAAAAGAGTTCAGACTTTAAATAGTCTGTACAAAGCAAACTGAATGACCGAAAATAAGAAAATAGACTGACCTATTCTGATAGACTGGCCTATTCTAAAGCACACAAAGCCGTTAGGTCGCATTGCGCAAAACGAAAATCAGTCCTCAAAAAGAGGAAACACTACCCCACAAAGGGAAAAACACTCCCACATGGGGAGAAAAAAATCCACAAGAGACAAAAACCGACAGAAAACAAAACTCATTACCTAAAACCAAGAACTAAAAACCTATAATAGAAAAAGCTTATAACACCTAAAATACTAATTAATTAAAAGCCATGACAATTTAATTTTCAGCTCAATTCGAATTAGATGAAGCCAGCCCAGCCCATTTGATATTTCTAGCACTTTCATTTTTTATACATATCCACTCTCCAATTTTCCTTTCATTAAGTAACGAGAATAAGAGAAAAAAAAAGAGAGGGAGCAAGCAAGAAGGGAACCTTCGATCATTTGCGTGTACTGTCCCTGTTCGATTTAAGCTTTACCAAGGTATGATGTATTCTAGTCCCACTCTTCTCTCCATCTAGTTCATGTTAGGTTTCTTTTTGTTTGAAATATAATTCCTGCGCAGCTTCGGTTTCCAGCTAATTTGACCTATCTATCATGCTCTGATTCTTTCGAAATTTGTTTCTATTCAGCTTTTCATAGCCTCTGAAATCAAGTCAATCCTATATTTCTACGATTTTCTATCAATTTTTTAAGTTGGTACTGCAAACTGGAATTTGCTGGTAATTTATGTTTTTGGAAAAAAACTGCTTGCGCAGCTTCCGTCTTTCTCATTTCTGACTCATCTAGGCTGCTTCGATTTATTCGAAATTGGTCTCTTTTGAAAGTTGACTTTCTCAGCTGTTCATAGCTGCTGGAATTGGTCCAATCCGATCATTCCTCAATTCTATATGAAATTTTGAAGACAGTGCGAAGCTCAAATTTCTTTTTGTGATTGTTGTTTTGTGAAAAACCTGTTGTCGCAGTTGTAGTGTTTCTGAACTTTGACCCATCCATACTCCTTCGATTTCTTTGAAACTGTTCTCTATCGACAGCTGATTCCCTAACCTGTTCATAACCACCAAAACGTCGCAATCGGATAGTCCTACGATTCTTTACGATGACTTGAAATAACTGCTGCAAATCTGGAGAATTTACTGCAGTTCTTGAAGGAAATTTATCGTCTAATTTTAAAGTTATTCGTTATCATCTTGCTAGGCAAAGTAACATCAGTCGAGGGCTCAAGGGCAGCTTCGGGTCTTGAAAGACCGTACCTTGCTATGTGTGCATACCGTACCATGTCACGCCTTTATACGGTACCCTATACGGTTTCTACACGGTACCTAAATGTGCTAGTACGGAGTACCATTCTCTAAACGTATTACGTACCACAATACGTTGCTATAGGTACCTAAATGTGCTAATACAGCGTACCTGCGGCATCGGGTACCTATGTGCAAAAAAAATATTCCGTGAGGTACCTACATATAAAAAAATGATGACATGATACTAAATTATAAGTTTTTTTGCACATGGTACTTATGTGTAAACAAAACTTCTTGAATACTATTTTTGTTTTTTTTTTTCTAGTGGAGCACTAGTTAAACCCTGCATAATATAAAATAATTGCGTTTTAATTCGTTATTTTAAGGGCGTGTTTGGACGTCACACCGATTGATGATTAGTAGGCTTAATTTTCTTTTCTGGGCCCATATGATTTTCGTATCTATTGGAGCTTTCATTTATACAAAAATTTATTCTTTCCCATATTGATGAATGTATATTTCAATGGTTCACCCTACCTGAATAAATCAATCCAACACGTAATCATCTTTGCGGTTGAAAATTATCCAAGTTTTCCAAATAATAAATTGGGTATATCATAGGCACATTAAATTCAGTCCTAATTAAACACTTCAATCAAGTTCAGTAAAATTAAATTGAATTTCACTACACTAATCCTAATTGTGTCTGCAAGGCTTTTCGGAAGTCAACACAAAAATCGAAAGTGATTGTAATGAACTTCAATTATTATATAAATGTCATGTCACATTCATTTCATTCCATCACCAACCAAAACTCGATAATCATCAAGACCTTTCCAGAAAATACAAAAAACACTTTCTAGAAAATCACACTATACTCTACTCTACTCTCTAGAACAACGTAGGCTACTAAAGCCCATCTCTATATAAGGCCAAGGACCAAAAGAAGATATTCATCATATCTTCAGCAGTCATCATATCTTCAACGCAAAGCGAACTTAAGCTTTACAAACTCAGTCACTGAAGTACGGCCATGGCGAAGCCAAGAACGACGGCAATAATAACGATCCTAACAGTAGTAGTCCTCGCCGCGCCGGCGATGACCCACGCGCTCATCCCATACGCAACCCCACGCTCCATCTCCGACCTAATGTTCCCGCCGCTAGAGCTCGACGACCCTTTCAGAATCCTCGAACACGCCGCCTCGATTCTCGAAGAACGCGGCGGCGCGCTGATACACGCGCGGGCGAACTGGAGGGCTGCCCGGCGCCCACGAGATAACCGTCGACGTGCCGGGGATGAGGAGGGACGACGTGAAAGTCGAGGTTGACGAGGAGAGCCGAGTGGTGAGGATCTCCGGCGAGAGGAGGACGGAGGAGGCGGAGGCGGAGGGGGAGAGGTGGCACCGAGTGGAGAGGGCGGTGGGGAGGTTCGTGAGGCAGTTCAGGCTGCCGGCGGATGCTGACGTGGACGGCGTCGCGGCGAGGCTTGAGGACGGTGTTCTGAGGGTGGTGGTGCCTAAGGTACTGGTGGGGAAGAAGAAGGATGGTTATAAGGTGGTTAGCATTGAAGACAAGAAAAGTTCTGCTGCTACTGAAGAGAGTGTTTTGAAGACGAGTAAGAACAACCAAGAACTCTAAGTTTGAGAAATAAAGCTTAGAAGAATGATGAAATAATGTCTTTTTTCCTTTTTATGTTCAATAACGTGTAAGGACGAGGGCATGTTAGTGATGGAGGAAATATGAGCGCTGTTACCGTGGTTGTATATTTTTGAAGAAAATGAAAGAATAAGCGTGTTTCCACGCGCACGTATGACATTATATACAAGCGAGACTTCCTCAAATAGACTTTCGTGGGAAACTAGGACGTGTTCTTATACATAGACATAGGTAGAAAGTTTCTTGAAATGATTGACGAAGCTGAAGATGAACATAATGCGCGAAAATATTGCCACCTTTATGTATGTAGTGTTCGAATGAGAAAAGATGTTATACAATCCTATATTTGAGATTATCCGTTGGCCATCTTAATTATTAGAACTAGAAGTCGCAAATTCACAGTAGTTAATTCTTTGTCCATTTCTTGCAGGACAAGGTCAATACTCCAAAAGTCAACGGATGAACCAATTATTAAAGAACCCTAATCTTCAAAAAAAAAAAAAAACTCAAACCCTTGGAGGCCAAGGCTGAATTTTTCCTATTTAAAGCCCAACATCATCATCATCATCATCAGCAGCATCATCTATACAATAAAAAGTCATCCAAGAAACAAAAATGGCCAAAAACACCAAAAAGAAAGCAAGAAATCAAACCCTAAACCACCCCAAATCAAACGACAAATCTCCCCAACAAACTCAGCCCTCGCCGTGGCCCAACCTCCCACGGCAGCTCAAGAACTACATAGCAATGCAGCCAAGCCTACTACACAACATCACTTCCTTCGGCTGCACCGTCAAAACCTGGCGATCGCCCCCGACCCAATGCAGCAACGACCCAACTAATCCCCACTTTCCAAAGCTCGTCGAAATCATCCCCAACAAAACAATCCCTAAAAGGTCCCACATCGTAGACATGAAGTTCCACGAGAGTTGGCCATGGCCCTACTACAAGCCAGAAAGGTACAATACACTTCACCACCATGGGAACGCCTTCAGGGGCTACTCTCAGGGGCTCGTCGTAGTCATGGGAGATGACAATGACCATAAAGATCTTGCAAAGACGAGTCTGTGGAAGCCCGAAGATTCATCGTATTGGGACTTGCCACGTTGGGACCGCAATATTCCTTTCAAGAACTGCAGCATCTCGTGGGTTTGCCCAGACGATTATCGACGTCGAAGGCTCAAAGCGATTGTCCTGACGGGACTTGCTTCGCCAGCCTTTGGGTTCTATTCGTTCGGTAAAGAAGTGAAGGATTCTTGGGTTCTGAAGGCGTGCGATGTGAAGGAGCCTTACGCTCCTAATGAGAACATGAGATTTACCAGTGTGATCGAGTTCAAGGGGAAGTTCTACGCATTGAGCTTACAAGGGACCATAGTCGAAATCGAAATCGATGGCGAAGATAGGGTTTCTTCTTTCAATATCACACGGGTCGGGTCGACCCGAGCGCTTCCATCGAAACCCTCGAGGCAATTTCGAGAGTACTTGCTCGAATCTGACGGGAATATACTGATTGTCTTTCTACTCTCGAGGAAATCAATCGGTGTTGTTGACGACGTAGAGGTTTATAGGCTGAGTACGGAGAAGCTAACGTGGGTTAGAGTCGAGGGGATTGGGGGAAGGGCTTTGTTTCTAGAAGACGAGTGTTGTATGAGCGTTCTTGCGGGCAAAATAGGGCGTGCGCAGAATTGCGTGTACTTTACGCACGATAGGCTTGGCGATAATCAATGGCGGGTTTATGACATGGAAAGGAAGGAAATTTCAAGGGTAGATGAGATCAGAGAAGGGATTATGTGGGGCGAGCCTAAGGAGAGGATTAGGTGTCGTTGCCCCGAAGATTCCCGCCGTTGGTGAAGGTGTTTGCTCAAATTGAGTGCATTTCCTGGCAATAAAAAGGTCATACTAGTACACTTGGTACATGGTCTTATGTGCTTGCTATGATCTTAAATATGTTCTAAGAATTAATTCAGTCTTCTTTATTCCAAGTATTACGAAAATTGTCGCAAAGGCAGACAGACAACTGTATGAACAATCTTACAAAGCCAAAAGCCAGCGTAGTTCTTTGTCTGATTTAGATAAAAACAACCAATGTGTAAGCACAAACCTCTTTATTGAAACCTCGAAGATAAACGGGTCATCTGCATGGTCAGCACTAAGGCAATCAAGCTTCGCATGTTGCAGCATTTGGAAAGAAACAACACAGTGCAGAATATCGATCATGGTCATGGGCAGATGAAAGAAAGAAAAGATGCTATAAACTTATTGACAGAAATTACTAGGTCCAACAGTTCCAACAAAATCAAAGCGCAAAACTTCGATAAAAAGATGATATTTTTATATGTTGAGAGATTTGATCAAGCAATCAGCCACGGAAATGCAATATAACTGTTAACGGGGGCTCGTTTCAGTGATAATGAGGCAAATCAGGGAGAGACGACTCTAAATACCAAATGAAAACGGTAGTATTGAAAAAACAAAGGCATTGGATATAAATAAAACAACCCTAAAAAAGAATGAGGGGTGACATGACGAGCATGATAATTGATATATCCAATTAACACTAAACTAAAACATACTGAAACTGTACTACAAATACGTAACAAGCCTGCATAGTGCTTCTTTTGCTATAACACAAAGAGAAAGCCACTCCAAGAGAGGCGATGGATCTTTCAAAAGCCTCAAGTACCATCAATGTCTTCCACTCAATAATCATAAATCGAAACAAACCTGTCCCATGATGTCACAGTTTAAAATTGCATCAATCACACAAAAACCCCATCTTCAATGCGATCAAAGAATTTCCCAGGCCAACATCACATCTGAAATCAACCACAAAAATAATACCCCAGGAAGAGACTCCACATTCAACCAAACCAGAAATCCTACCATCAACCCTAAGCTCAATCCCAAAAATTTACCAAACAAGCAGACATCATAAACAAAAAAAAAAGTAGATGCGGAGAGTAGGCTGGAGAGGATGTAAAATTCAATCACCTTATTTAATCAGTGAGAGGCGGCTTGCGAATGGTGCGAGTGGGATTTAGGAGCTGCGTACATCTTATCGTACGCGAATTCGCCGACGCAGTAGATCCCGAATGCCACGACGGCGATGCCCAATCCCGGCGTCGCGTGGCGCCACTGGTTGCTCAGCATAGGGTGCTTACGCCACTCATCGCGTCGCCGGAAAAACTCTCCTGTGGGACCCAGCGGTTTCGCCATTTGCAGCAAAAGATGTTTTCTTCCTTCTTCTGAAGTCGCTATTTCTCTTTTTTTCCAGGCGTTGCTAAACACAACTTAGCAAATTCATTATGGGCTGGGCCGAAAGATGGCGTAGTTCGGCCCTTTCCTTTTGGGCCTAACTAACTAAAGTTACAAATACATCTCATTCAAAAGTTAACTAGTTTTGCAATTCTAGTTTTAAAACTTAACTACATTTGCAATTCTCTCCATATTTTGAGGCCTTAAAACTTTTTAATAGAATTTTGGAGTTAAAATATAATTATTGCTAATTTATATGCTCATGTAAGATAATGGTGAAAATTTAGAATTCTAAATAATTGGGGGTTTAACTAGTGCTCCACTCCAAAAAAAACAACAAAAATAGTATTCAAGAAGTTTTTGTTTACTTACACATAAGTACCCCTCTGCAAAAAAAAACTTGTAATTTAGTATCATGTCATCATTTTTTTATATGTAGGTACCTAACGGAATAAATTTTTTGCACATAGGTACCCGATCCCGCCGCAGGTACGCCGTATTAGCACATTTAGGTACCCTATAGCAATGTATTGTGGTACGTAATAAGTTTAGAAAATGGTACTCTGTACTAGCACATTTAGGTACCGTATAGAAACCGTATACGGTACCGTATAAAGGCGTGACATGGTACGATATGCACACATAGCAAGGTACGGTCTTTCAAGACCCGAAGCTGCCCTTCGAGTCCTCGACTGATGTTACTTTGCCTAGCAAGATGATAATGAATAACTTTAAGATTAGACGATAAATTTCCTTCAAGAATTATTTATTTAGAATTCTAAATCATCGAAGGGAACGAACTTGTGCTTGGCTTCACTTAGAATAATACAACGCAAATACTTGGAAACAAAAATAAATCAGCATGTCCATAAAAAGGACCAAAACCCTAAACACCACATCCTTCAAAGTCAATGCAGATACGCTAACACAGACGACCATAATATATAAATCATATGCAAATGCAATCAAAGTTTCATTCCCAGTTTATGCCTTTCATCAATCTTTGGGCCACCAAACTCAGTCACTTCCACAGACAGGGAAAACAAAACCAGGAAAAATGGCTGCCATTCTCTGGCCAGAGAAACTCGGCGACGATCGAATAACGGAGAGTAGAAAGACGGCGACGAACATGCATTCAACCGACGACTAAAAACCTCCGCCGCTGCTGCTCGGGCACTCCGACGCCCTGTGACCCGTGCGCCCGCACTTGAAACACGCCCCTCCAAAGTTTCTGCAGTAAAAATATTACACAGTTTTAAGATTATTATTACACTGCTGCGATAATAACAGAGATTCACGAATCAGATTGCATCGTGCCTGTCTCTGCCTCCCCCAAAAGTAGGCGACCGTGGGCCCGACCTCCTGTCGTTGATCAGCCAATCACTGCCTCCACCACCGCCGCCGCTCCTCGAACTCCGACCACCACCGCCACCGCCCCAGCTGCTGTTCCTACCACCACGAGCGCCGCCCCTTCTGAAGCCTTTTTCGCTATCATCTTCGTCGTTGTCCAGCCAATCCCGAGAAGACCTAAAACTGCTTCCGCCGCCTCCCCTTCTGTCCCTCGAGCCCCTCGCCGACGAAGAGCGTCCTCCGCGCCTTTCGCTGTTGGAAAACCTTCCGTAATAGTCGCTGGGAGGACCGTCGTCTTGCAACGGAGGCAACTGTTTTGAGGAAAAAAAAAGAAGCGTAGATTAGGAAATGAAGGAGTCGATCGAGTGTCATGTTGACATGTTGTAGTTGAAGAGCCCAAAAAAGGGAACGCCAAAAAAAGACCAATTTGATTATGGACGCATGGAAGCGATGAACTTCTGTTCCATTTCTGGAAATAATTTGATGATTGGAGAGGAAGTGATTGCGAAACCCTATTAAAAGATTATTATGTGAATGTAAGGATAAAAGGCCGTACTTTGGCGATCTTGGTGATGGTGTTTCCAGGCGGTAGCTCCTTGTTCAGCAGCTCTTTTGCGATTTCTTCTGGGAGGTCAAAGACTGCTCCTTGAACCTGAAGTATTGGATTGATTCATACAATCATACGTCACAATTGAACCGAAGATGATTGGATTTCATATGTCTTACAGATTCCGAATTATTATCGAATATTTACTTACATTCTCATCTGCGATAAGTTGTATTTTCCCTAATTCGTCGGCTGCGGGCGAGTATACGTCATTCAGAAGTCCAGTCACTGAACGGGCTGAAAGATACCCTCGAGAATAAGCAGCATCACGTGTCAACTGCAATGTCACAAGCCCCTGCAAGATGCAAAAATAAATATGTAAAAATCCAATCCCAATAAACAACGGACAGCAATTGAATAAAAGTTGTGCGGAACTGATAAGAGATGTAGAAAATGATGGATTAGGGAAAAATAAAAACACTTGAATAAGCTGAAGCTCTGATATGGCAGAGACAAAATCACAATCGCCCAAATATCATGATTTGACTAGAAAATGCTGTTTTTATTCAACCATATTCATAAAAAATATCCTAACAAATTCGTTATATTCCAAAGTGTCATGATTACCTGTTCATGGGTGATGAGAGACCGAGACGAAGGAGGCTGAGAAAACCCGCTCAAGGTGGCCAAAGCAGCAGCGAGCGCTTCGACTCCACCCCTTTGGTCCATGAGCTTCTGAGCCGTAGGAGTGAAGTACTCGATAGACTCGTGGTGGACCCCACCGAGGGTCGACACCACTTGATCTGCGGAAGATTCTAGAACCTCCTGAACGGAAGGAGGACTAGCGAACTCGAACTTACACCCCACATCACGCTCGAGTGACCGAACAGTTCTCCTTTGGCTGCCCGTGAAAAGCAACACAGCGGTCCCTTCTTTACCTGCCCGACCAGTCCTGCCCGAACGGTGTACGAAGGTCTCGGGATCATTGGGCAGTTCGTAGTGTATGACCTTGAGAAAAAAATAGATTGTTAAGCGCCAAGAATTAGAAGTACAAAAAGGTGGCCAAAGGGCGATTTTTTATTAACTCAAGGTGGTGTGTGAAGTGAACTTACAAGATCGACATTAGGGATATCGAGCCCTCGGGCAGCTACATCAGTTGCCACAAGAACGGTGAATTTTCCTTGTCTGAAACCGTTCAGTGTTCGCTCTCTTTGGTGCTGAGAAATGTCGCCGTGAAGTGCTTCTGAAGCGATAATGCTGGACAAAGCCAATGAAACTTCGTCGGCGTCTCGTTTTGTCTGAGTGAAGACTATTGTTTTTCCACCCTTAGCATAGACCTGCGAAAAGAAGAGAAAAACAGCGTATGTGATTATAGTTGGTCGTCACGTAGTAAAAAACCAAACCAAGAATTAACGTTAGAAAACTAAAAAAACTAAGTTCGACGAAAAATACCGAATTTCATTCATACCGTAACAAGATCACTGAGGATGGTTCGCTTAGACGTGGCAGTTGTTAGAATAGCGTACAACTTAATTCCTTCAGCCAGCTTCTCTTCTTGATCGCCAACCTAGTAATACGACATAATTAACAAGGATTCGCATGCTTCTAACTCAAACTACCAACACAATATATACTCTATCGTTAGCCAAACTAGCAGCAAAAGAATTTGGACTTACAAGATCGATGGTCAAAGGATTACTCAAGAAGTTCCTCGCCAGTTTCTTAACCCAGCCAGGCATAGTTGCAGAGAAAAGCATACTCTGTCTCTCAGATGGAAGCTGCTTAAGAATGAGCTCAACGTCTTCCTCGAACCCAACGGCGAGCATTTGATCAGCTTCGTCGAGCACTAAATACTTAACTTCTCCCAACTTCAAGCTGTTGTTGTTAATCAGGTCTATGATTCTGCCAGGCGTTCCAACCACAATGTCAACTCCCCGAGAAAGAGCGCTCTCTTGAGTTAGATACGAAACACCTCCGTAGATGCAAACTGTGTTCAGATAAGGAGCTGATTCTTTGAACTCTTTCTCCACTTGTTTGGCTAATTCTCGAGTAGGTGCGAGAACCAGCACTTTGGGGAGACGCCCACGTCTGAAATTAATTCAAAATAAATTATGTTCGAACAAGAACTTTAATTATTTCCATGAGGATAGAGATAAGGGATGGATTATACCTCAATGAGCCTCTTTCTTGTTCAGCATCAGTGACTCCTTTGAGAATTGGGATACCAAAGGCTAGTGACTCCTTTGAGAATTGGGATACCAAAGGCTAACGTTTTCCCCGTGCCAGTCTTCGCACGACCTATTATGTCGCGACCTTGCAATGCTGGCACTAAAACAGCTCTCTGTAAGAAAAAAAAAAACACAACGAAGATTAATCAGAAAGTGTTTTCCATTTCTTCGAAAGTTCCCATGGAGCCTCACAAACCTTATCCATCTCCTATCCATTGAGCTAAACCATAAATGAGCATTCATTGTCCTAACTGTTGCATTCTAGAAAAATTCGAACAAGCCAAGAAAACCAAATTCACAATTCGCACAAAACCCCAAAACTTCCCACATGATAAAAGACAATCAAGAGCAAACTAGGAGCTAACGAAGCAGTGTCTTATCGTCCTCGTAGCAGAAAAGCGAGGCAAAAAGATAGCGTAAAACAAACGAAGGAACAAAAACCTGAATTGGAAAAAGCTGCGTAATCCCACGCTTCTCCAACGTCTCAACGAGCCTTTTCGGCAAACCCAGCTTATCAACATCCAATTCATCCTCCCCGCTCGCAACGACACCATTTTCCCCTTCCTCCCCTTCGCTATTCCCTTCGTCGTCCTCGTACTCGCTATCGCTCTTCCCAAAACTCGGAAAACCCTTAAACGCCTCTTTGCTCAGCACCGAAGAATTCGGCGTCACCAAGGCCGACGAAACCGCCAGAGAAGCGCCGCTCCTCGAAGACCTTAGGGGAAAGCGCGCGCGCGAAAACGACGGCAATAGCTTGAAAGGATTGTGGAGCTGAACCGCGGGCTTCTTGCTATAGTCGGATGAAGAGGGATTCGTTAGGTAGACCGATGAGACTCCGATGATGGAAGAAGAACACGACGCCATAGCTGCTGCTGCTGCTGCTACTACTGAGTTTGCGCGAAGAAGAAGAAGAAGATAAGAGGGTTTGGGCTATGTCAAGCTTGGGTTTAGGAATGTATGGTGTAATAAACCTCCACCTCGGTAGTTCGCTTGAGGATAGGGAGGGCTTGCAATTTGTGAGTGAGCCATTGTTGGGATATTTATTTATTCATGGAGTTTTTTTTTTCCCAATTTATTTATTTATTTTTTTTATAATTGAGGAGATAATTAAAATATCCTACACTTCGAATAAGTACAAAAACGCAATTGGGTTGGGCTTCAATGGTGCTCTGAGTTAGGCCCAAATATGATATTGGGCCTGTGAGAATATTTTGACTTTTCCTTGCCCAAATATGATATTGGGCCTGTGAGAATAATGGTTTCTTATAATAAACTAAATAAAACAAGGTTAATACGATGATATAACTATTATTCCACGATGTTAGTTGTATTTCCTTTGATTAGTTAGAAGCTTTACCATTACGCGCTTATCACTTTTTCTTGTTTCCCAATTGATCTATTACAAGTCCACAACCGTAAAACATTACTCAATTAATTGAAAGAATACATAGGCCATGAAATATAAATAGGACAATAATGTCGAATATGTGTGTAAAAAATAATGGGGCAAAGTTCAAATCTACACTAGTCAGGTCGCAACCATCTTAGAAAACTAGTTCATTGAGTTCTCTCACAAGAAACACAACTGCCAAGCATGTAATAGATATGTTACATCATGTGACAAAGGCAACATCTTTATTAATACGTTTCTCGATGCACTAAAGTTATTTTTTCATTTCTTTTTCCCCTTTAGGGTGAGACTGTTCAAGATAATACGTAAGTTAATAATATTTTATTTTACTATTTCGGCCCTTGTATAGCTTATGTATATTTGACAAATTGCCTCACATGAGACGTGTTTAGGAGAAGAAAGCATTCGAATTTATTATTTCGAGTATAGTTATTCGAAAAAGTTATATCTTCCCCTCTAGCATATATCCTATTAAAGTTGCTGCATATCCCTTCAAAATTACATTCGAGATAATAAAATCCTCACCTTTTAAACGATGGATAATATATCAAGTTACTACACATCACGATTCACGAGTAGAGCAGTCAATTGGGCCCGTGGCTCGCGGATCGGCCCGCCCCGCCCCCCAAAAAGGGCGGGCTGGGCTGGGATATTTTAGGCCCGCCAAGGAGCGGGCCTGAACGTGCCAGCCCGCGCGGGTCGCGGGCTTGGCGGGGCGCCAGTTTTATAAAATTATATATATTATATTTAAAATATATTAATTTAATAGTTAATGATTCATTAATTATACTATAATTAGTAACATATATATTTATAAATATATAATTAATACGTTGTTTAATTATTAAATACCTTAATTAACTAAAACTAATTAATAAATTAAATTATAAAATAAAAATACAAAAAAAATTAAGAATATATCTAGGCGGGCGGGCCTGGCCCGCGGCCCGCCGCAGGGCGGGCCGATCCCCCAATTTTGAGACCCGCCAGATGGCTGGCCAGCCCGCCCCGCCGCGCCAAGTGGCGGGC
The DNA here is from genome assembly GCA_027422505.1 of Craterostigma plantagineum. Taxonomy (NCBI): domain Eukaryota; kingdom Viridiplantae; phylum Streptophyta; class Magnoliopsida; order Lamiales; family Linderniaceae; genus Craterostigma; species Craterostigma plantagineum. The sequence goes on from JAPQWV010000005.1 coordinate 3,223,333, forward strand.
TTTGGCGGGAGGCGGGCCAACCCGTCCCGGCCCGCCATTTTGACTGCTCTAATTACGAGGTCAATAATTTTACCATCTTAATTAATGGTAATAACTTCATTGACACACACACATATTATATGTGTGTATTTAATACTACATTCCCAATGCCCCCACGCCATGCTTACATTGCTCTTTAAGCAAAATAAATATTGGTATGACCAAAAATTGATGCTTTCATGAATTAAACGCCGCCAACAACACTTTCATCTTTATACACACACAAATATATAATATCCCTCTCCCCACCTTCTTCATCGCAAACATTCAATACTCAAAGCCACACACGCCTTATACATCAATGTATAACCATGTAATTAACTATTCTTACAACCAAAATACGATGATAACTAATAATCCAACGACGTACAATAATATGTTTCTCAAAGCCCAAGATTATCACTACACAGATATGGAGAAGAGAGGGCTTTTCTTGAGAAGCTATCAGTTCTCAAGAAAGCAAAGTTTCGCCGAGAGAATCAAGAAATCCATTTTTAGGGTTAAGAGAGCAATTTCTGTTAGGTTTCGATCGGCTAGGAAGATGAGAAGGGTTATTTGGTTGAAGCTCAAGAATGGCTTACTTATTACTACGAGGAGAAGAAGGGTTTTCACGAGGTTACATTACTGTAATAATATTAATAATTATTACAATAACGGTGGGTATGTTAAGCGACTCATAATTAGTTCTGATTAGTTCTTGATTTTCTTGGTAATAATGTGGGCTTGCTTTCTATCTCCTTTTTTCTTGGCTTTTTGTTTTTATTTTTCTTTTATCTTGAACAAAATCTAGAATATTATTTTTAATACTTTGTGGATTGGAATATGTCCCTTACCTGGAGAATTAGTCTCGCTAGAATATGAGATTGTCCCATAGCAGACAACGTAGTTCAATTTCGATATAGGCTATATTGAGGTTTTGATTCAATTCAGATTGAATTTACCGTGGCGGTTAAAAACATTTTGATAGTATTTTTTTATATTATTCTTGGATCTTGAAACCCAATATGTGCATGTATATACGGTCTTGGAATTCCTCAATGGTGTGTGTGTAGGTTGTAAGCTGTGACTTTTATGTTTTCATTTGAACGAGTTAAATGATTAATGTAAGGAAAATTGTTAATTGTAGTAAAGCAGCTTTAATAAAGCACATGGATTAAATAAAATGATCTTTGAACATCGTTGGCTGCTTTATTTAATTTATAATATTATTTTGACCTAAAGATTGTATCATGATTTTATTTCGACCAGAGCAGACATTTATATTCGATAAATTTCCATCTGAGTCATAGCCAGATAATGCTATTGCTGTCGTATGTAACTTATCCCAATATTACGACTCACAACTCATTTATTATTCTTATATAACATCATATATGAGAATTTATTTTAGTATGCAAATGCGATTTTCATACACCAGAAAATGAAAATGTGATTGTCGCGGATTAAATCTGATGACAATGATATGCCAACCTTCAGTCATTTACTCACCGTTTAGAACGATTGAGACAGGTAATTTGCCTCGGTACTCCATAATTTACAAAAATATATACATCACTAATTTCGTATATATGAAATAAATTTTGTTTTCAATTTCATATCACTAAGTCAGGATCGCACTCACCTGGTTGGTGATACATAATTTTTTAAGAATGGTTTTCGACTTATTTCTCGAAAAATGCTCGGATACCCATTGTTTAATTTCCAGAGAGTCTTTGACATGTATTTAACATTATCAAACATATTCATCCAATATTAAACAAATTTACTATTCTTAGTGACTAAATTCATAAGGGACTCTACACATAAATATCCATTTGCATAAAAACTTGTAATTCATCACCCTGTCAGTATTTTTTATATGTAGGTACCTATTAGAATAAATTTTTTGCACATAGATACCTAATCTGCCGCAGGTACGTCATATAACACATCTAGGTACCATATAGCAAACGTATTGTGGTACGTAATACGTTGAGAAAATGGTACATCATATAACACTTTAAGGTACCATATAGAAACCGTATATGATACCGTATAAACACGTGACGTGACACGCAATACACACATAAAAAGGTACGTCAAGACTGAGAAAATTGGTTCAAACAGTAAAACGGGTACTTATCTGTAAATATTTCTGATATAGTTACCGATTTGTAAATTTTTTATTCATTAGAGTATTTTTCTATAAATGTCACATTCATAATTCCGAGTCCACATTATTGATCTATTTACTTACTACGAGACATCCAAGTCCCACATCCTTATTAATTATTTATGAAGATTCCATCTATCGTGCACTACTTGTATAAATAAATAAAATTCATCTACAATTTAATATGTATATATATACAAATACATATAGTAATCTGAATAATAAAAATACACTGAACAATCATTTAAGCCCCCACCAAAGGCAAGTCAGCCTATCATACTCCGAAAATTAAATTATTTATGTATACTATTTATATTGCTTTTAGGTTCAGAAAAGTAACTTGTAGAGGAACGAGGCTCACGCTTGTTGTTGAAATTTTAAATTAAACACAGAATTTCGTCTCGGGCTACGTATTCAAAGTCCATTTATTCAAACTTAGATGTTGAATCACGAATCCATGAGGAAATTAAGGGTGACTTTTTATTGAAAACAAAAAACAATTATTTTTAGAGAAAATATTTGCCAACTAGCGACATCGTAAAGTTGAAATTTATGTCTGAACAAAGGTATAAAATTAAAAGGATTAATAATTAATCAGTATATAATCAATGACAGATGTTATAGATCAGACTGCTTAATTATCAACGTCGACCAATTTTATTTATTTATTTTAGTAAAACTAAAAATAATTGATACTGCATCGCTAATAAGTAATTTTATAATCAATCACTGGCAGAACGAATAAATATTATTATTGCTTAAATTTATAACCCAATATTTGACATGTGCCTATTAAGTTGTGACGCCGTTACTTAGACATTGCATCTGGTAATAAATCCTCGTCAATTGGTTATTTATCAGGCAAGATTAAATATATTGGGGATGTTTTCAAATGTAAAGAGCTACAGATAAATAACACTTGACCCTCTAAAAGCTGGGCTTTAGCTACGTAGTGGGCTCAACATGGAATCTCTAATAACTTGATTATATTTGTACATTTGAATTTTAGTTATTGATTAAATAATGGAAAATTGTACTCCAAAATTAAGTATTAAAGCGTGCAACACTACTAAATCAGTGGGCGTTTACCTTTAAAACCTAAATCTGACCTCATAGAGCATTATCGTGGAGTATCAAACTATATCGAACGATGCTCGTAAAAGTTAAAATGAATAAATAAATAAAAACTAGAACTTTAAAATGGAGAGGCCGAAAAAAGCATGAAAGGATGGGCAATCAGATATATGTGGGATAGAATCCTAGCAGTGCCAAAAATAAAATTGTTTTCGGGATTTGCAAGTTTATTACATAAAATACTAATTCGTACAAATTTATGTTTCTCATATTCTCATGGTGGTATGTATGATGACAACTATCATCAAAATACTGTTACCACCACACCACCACGTGAACTCCATAATCTTTTGGCTTTATCTAAATTTCAATTTTCTCTTACATGTAAATTTTTGCTAATTTCCATATTCTTCCCGGAAATCTTAACGTTATGATAGTCAAGGTATGTCGTTTAATTTATTTTTTTGTACATGTAAATGTTGTTAATAATCACAATCAACGATTGGGTCACCAACCTAATTTTGTTTTATATAATAATGGGATATTATAACTGATTCAATATTATACATTCAACATTGAGTTGACATTATCTAATTATGTCACTACAAGATCTTCAAACCTTAATATATCCTTATTTCATTTGTCTCAATTCTTTGCCGCAAATGAGACGCCAAATTGATCTTATCCAACGTAAGATTTACTAATTTTAAACCCCTAAAATCAAGACTACACATTTCTTTGCGAGGGGGTTTTCTACACAAAGCATATGATATTCACGTGAAAGACCATATGTTCTTTCTAAAAGCATTTACTTTCATCGGAATGCAATTACTATAACCCATCCACGTAGGAATTAGTGAATAAATTATTCAAAAAAAAAATATGTTTCTTGGCAATCTCGTTTGACATTAAAGTTTCTCATTAAATCCGACAAGAGGACCCAAATACCAATCAAAGCACATTGTAATTCTTTTGTTTAATTTAAGACACTACTTTGGAATCACTAATTACTATTTACATGGCTCACAAAAGAGTTACAACTGTCTCGAGCCATACAAGCACTACTAGATTAAGAAATAATTTATACTAATATTTCTGACACACCCTACGTGTGTTCAATAAATAAAGTTAGTTATTATTAAATAGTGTCAATAAGTAGTTATTATGAGGTTATGTAAGGTACTTGGCTTAATAATCTTTTTATTTTTTTTATAAATGTAGAAAAATCTGATTGGTCAATTGATACATAGACCGAATGATGGTTTATCGAGCCCCTCAATCTTTAATATAATAGAATATATATATATATATATAAACGAATAACAATAAAATAATATATACATATTGTAAGGAAGTCATGTGAAAGGTTGGTGTAAGAAATTATTTGTTTAATGGCGATGGTGGGGGGATTTCTGAGGAGCATGCACCTGCTGCAGTGGTGTGGCGCGTGGTCCCCACGCATTGGTTTTTGGGTTAAGCTCAGTAGTACTATGCGAATAAGGGGAGAGATGATGACTATTCTTTTAAGAACTGATCAATCGATGGCTCTTTGAGCTGAAGATTTAACACTTCCCAAAGCCCTTCAAAAAAAAGCTCTGTTCTTTGTTTAGGGGTTTTTCTCAAGACTTTGAATTCTGGGATTTTGTTTTGCTTCTATCTCCTTCAGCAGCTGCAATTTAATCCAAGTTGTTCCTTCAAGTAAGCTTTTGCCTCACTTCTTCTGTGGGTTGGTTTAATTTTGTGCTTATTGGTAAGAAAAAGATTCGATTTTGGGGAGCTCTGCTCCATTGCTTTGAATTTCATATTACTTCTTTCGTCGCCGTCCCATAATTTGTAGATTAGTTCAGCAGACGAACATACAAACATTGTCTACGTTTAATTACGCAATCTGACATATCTAATAACCCAATTTCTTACAGAGTGGGGCGATTTCTTGAAAGCTATCCCCTCCATTTCTTGGTTGGCCGATGTTTGAATTGAACTTCATATCGTTTCTAACCAAATGGGCGGTTTTTTATTTTTTTTTCCGTGCTGAAGCTCACCTCAAAATTCCTCCTTTTCCTTGCCCAGATAGATCATCACCGCGAAAGAAAAAAAAAAAAAGAAAAAAAGGAGAAAAAGAGAATGTCGTCGTCGCAACCCGCCCGACCCGCAAACCCGACCCGTTCGAGGCACACCGCTCGAATCATCGCCCAAACCTCCGTCGACGCCAAGCTCCAAGCCGACTACGAGTCCTCGGGCTCGTCCTTCGACTACTCGACCTCCGTGCGCCTAACCGCCCACGAACCCGTCCGAACCCCAAACCCTAACAACACCTCGACCTACCTAAACCAAATCCAAAAGGGAAAGCTAATCCAACCCTTCGGCTGCCTGCTAGCGCTCGACGAAAAAACCCTCCGAATAATCGCGTACAGCGAAAACGCCCCCGAAATGCTAACCACAACCTCCCACGCCGTGCCCACCGTCGGCGAGCACCCGCTCCTAACTGTAGGCACCGACCTTCGAACCATCTTCACCGCCCCGAGCGCCTCGGCCCTCCACAAGGCGCTAGGGTTCGGCGAGGTTTCGCTCCTCAACCCTATTCTAGTCCACTGCAAGACCTCGGGAAAACCCTTCTACGCCATAGTACATAGGGTCACGGGCGCGTTGATCGTCGACTTCGAGCCCGTGAGGGCCCACGAGGTTCTGCCCGTGACCGCCGCCGGCGCGCTTCAGTCCTACAAATTAGCCGCCAAGGCCATCAACAGGCTCCAGTCCCTGCCCAGCGGGAGCTTACAGAGGCTGTGCGATGCCATGGTCCAAGAAGTGTTCGAACTCACTGGCTACGACCGAGCCATGGTCTACAAATTCCACGACGACGAGCACGGCGAGGTGGTCGCCGAGTCGACCAAGCCCGGGCTCGAGCCGTACTTGGGCCTGCACTACCCGGCCACCGACATACCCCAGGCGGCTCGGTTTCTTTTCATGAAGAACAAGGTGAGGATGATCGTCGACTGCAGGGCGGCCCACGTGAAGGTGGTCCAGGATGAGAATCTAGCGATCGACCTGACTCTGTGCGGCTCGACCCTTCGGGCCCCGCACGGTTGCCATGCCCAGTACATGGAGAACATGAGCTCCATCGCCTCGCTCGTCATGGCGGTCGTCGTCAACGAGGGGGACGAAGAGCGCGAAAACGGCGATAGTCCTCAGAAGAGGAAGCGCTTGTGGGGTTTGGTCGTCTGCCACCACACGAGCCCGAGGTTCGTCCCTTTTCCTCTGAGGTACGCGTGCGAGTTTCTCGCGCAGGTCTTCGCCGTGCACGTGAACAAGGAGCTCGAGCTCGAGTGCCAGACGGTGGAGAAGAACATTCTGAGGACTCAGACGCTTCTGTGCGACATGCTGATGAGGGACGCGCCTTTGGGGATTGTTTCTCGGAGCCCGAACATAATGGACTTGGTGAGGTGCGACGGGGCGGCGCTTCTGTACGGAGGAAGGAAGTACAAGCTTGGGCTCACGCCGGGCGACTTTCAGATACGTGATATCGTTTCTTGGCTCGACGAGTACCATAGGGACTCGACTGGGCTGAGCACGGACAGCCTCTACGACGCGGGGTACCCGGGCGCCGTTGCGCTGGGGAACGACGTTTGTGGGATGGCGGCGGTGAAGGTGAACGAAAGAGATTGGCTTTTTTGGTTTAGGGCGCACACGGCGGCGGAGATTAGGTGGGGCGGGGCGAAGAATGAGGCCGGGGAGGAGGACGACGGGGCGAAGATGCATCCTCGCTCGTCGTTCAGGGCGTTCTTGGAGGTCGTTAGGGCGAGGAGCTTGCCTTGGAAGGACTTTGAGATGGATGCCATACATTCGCTTCAGCTGATACTGAGGAATGCGTTTGGGGACTCGGCGTCGAAGGAGAGCGAGGCGCTAATGGTTCGTTCGAGGCTCGACGAGCTGAGGATCGACGGTTTGCAGGAGTTGGAAGCCGTGACGTCTGAGATGGTTCGTCTGATTGAGACGGCTTCGGTTCCTATTTTGGCGGTTGGCTCGGATGGGATAGTCAACGGTTGGAATACGAAGATTGCCGAGCTGACTGGGCTGAGCGTCGATGAGGCGATCGGCATGCATTTCCTTGAGCTCGTCGAGGAGAGTTGCGCTGATTCTGTGAGTAGGATGCTCGAATCGGCCCTTCGAGGTAATCTTTTTCGACGTTTACGCCATTTTCTCTTTTATGGTCTGTTTTTTAGCTAAAGCTCGTCTTCGATACTCGTGAATGAACGCATTTTTTAAAACCTTGAATTGTTATGCCGAATAATTGCCGGATGAGCGACGCTTATGATGTGTTTGGATCTCAAGGAAATCGGTGGGGAAGAGAAATCTAAGGAGAAAATGATTTTCACTAGCTTTTCTTTCTGTTCCTCACCGTTTGGTGGAGAAATTGATTTTCCATGGTTTTCACCTTAAATTTAGTTTACGTGTTCTTTTCTTATCTATTTCGCTGATCAACCAAACGCAGAAGTTAGTTTTCTTTTCTTCATTTTTTTCCTCTCCCCACGCAATTCTTTAAACCAAACACACCCTTACGGTCTTTCTCTTATGTTCGGGGATTCTCAGGTGAAGAAGAGAAAAACGTAGAATTCGAGCTGAAAACCTACGGCCCGAGCCGCGATTCGGGCCCGGTCACCCTAATCGTGAACGCCTGCGCCAGCCGAGACATCAAGGAAGAAGTCGTGGGCGTGTGCTTCATAGCGCAAGACGTAACCGCCCAGAAAAACATGATGGACAAATTCACTCGAATCCAAGGCGACTACCGAGCCATAATCCAAAACCCTAACCCGCTAATCCCGCCCATATTCGGCACCGACGAGTTCGGCTGGTGCACCGAGTGGAACCCAGCCATGGCCAAGCTCACGTGCCTTCGCCGAGAAGACGTAATCCACAAAATGCTCTTAGGCGAAGTCTTCGGCATAAACCACCGCTCGTCTTGTCGGTTAAAGAACCAAGAGGCGTACGTCGGCCTTGGGGTCGTACTCAACAGTGCGGTGGCGGGCGGCGACTCTGAGAAAGTTCCCTTTGGGTTTTTCTCGAAGGAAGGGAAATACGTCGAGTGCTTGCTCAGCGTGAGCAAGAAGGTGGGCTCGGAGGGTTCGGTCATAGGGGTCTTCTGCTTCTTACAGCTGGCGAGCCAAGAGCTTCAGCGGGCTTTGCACGTTCAGAGGTTGTCTGAAGGGACGGCTCTGAAGAGGCTTAGGGTTTTGTCGTACATAAGGAGGGAGGTTAGGAATCCTTTGTCGGGGATTGTTTTTGCGAGGAAGCTGATGGAGGGGACGACCGAGCTGGGCGAAGAGCAGAAGAAGCTTCTTCGAGCGAGCAAGCATTGTCAGCGTCAGCTTAGCAAGATTCTCGACGATACCGATCTTGATTATATTATTGAAGGGTACGGAGAATTTCCATATACTTCCTTTTTTTTTTCACGTTTTCGCTTTCGATATCCTTTTTTTCTGCATCGTTCTCCTCTGTTCTTTGACTCTTATGGTTGTGTTTCGATCGAGGAAATTGGTAAGGAAAAGAACAACCAGTGAGGAAAGGGTTTCATTGGCTTTTTTTTTCTTTTCCTCGCCATTTAGCGATGAAATTGATTTTCCAAGGTGTTAGCTGTGACCATAATTTTCGCCCAAACATGAAAAATTAGTTCATTTTCGCCCAAACATGAAAAATTAGTTCATTTTCTTTTCCTACGAAATTCTTTAAACCAAACTGAATGTAAAAAATGCAGGTACTTGGATTTGGAAATGGCGGAATTTGAAATACACGACGTGTTGATCGCATCGATCAGTCAGGTGATGATGAAGAGCAACGCAAAGGGCATAATGATCGTCGACGACTTGCCCAAAACCCTAACCTCGGAGACGTTCTTCGGAGATTGCCTAAGGCTTCAGCAAGTGATGGCGACTTTCCTCCTCGTGGCCGTCGACTCCACTCCGAGCGGGGGACAGCTTGGAATCTCGGCGACTTTGGACAAAGATTCCATTGGACAATCCGTGCAGCTCGGGCGCCTCGAGCTCAGGTAATAATCAACCAGTTCGCCTAAAAGCTTAAGCTTGAAGGAACTGCATAATTTTTTTAATATATTTAATTTTATTTCCTACGCGTCCCCTGAGTCTAGGCTGATTTATTTCTTATCCAACAACCTTAAACGTGTAATTTTCTGGTGATTGTGAGGATTCGTACCCAAGACCTCTTTGGCCCGAGTTATGATATTAGCATGTTGAATTACCAACTTAATAAAAGCCTAATCTGAATGATGGAGCGTATCATATCTTAATTTTATATATTTTATTTCCGATGCCAACACTGCGGCTTTCTTTATAGGATAACGCATACTGGCGGCGGAGTGGCGCAAGAATTGCTGAACGAGATGTTCGGGAACGAAGAGGAAGCTTCCGAGGACGGGATTAGCCTTTTCATCAGCAGGAAACTCGTGAAGCTTATGAACGGAGACGTTCAGTACCTTAGAGAAGCTGGGAAGTCGTCTTTTATCATTTCTGTCGAACTTGCGATCTCCAAAAGAAGTTCGGACGCTTCTACTGCTGCTGCTGCTCGGTCTCAAGATAACGACAGGGACGACTAACTAACTGTAAAGTACTTACTGTTTTGGAAACTGCTGAAAGTAAGTGAATCAGTTTTCTCACTGTACTGAGACAAAAGAAAAAAAAAACTGGGAGTCACAGTCCACTTAATTTGGAACGCCTGTTATTTTCGCTTCTTCTCTTGTTTGTTGTCGAAGATGTGTTTGTTTTTTTGTAAATGTGTGGTTAGTGTTGTTTGATGTAAGATTAATGTTTTTGCAATAAAGGATTGTCTGTAGTTTAACCCTTGTAAAGCTTATAAACTGTGTATTGCAGTTGGAACAAAGACTGATTATGTTGGTGTTTGGGGGGGAAAATAAGGACCGACTAATTCAACGTTCAAAGCATAACGTGCGGCGGTTTTCTTTCTTTTTTGGATAAGCTTATACAGTTGTGCATCTTTGAAAGCTTCTTTTGTGCTATCATTGCAGAGATCCTAAAACCTAGTTGTTCCATCAAAATAAACCCTTGTCTTCTTTCTTTGTCCAAATCAATCCACATTAAAGGAACTGAAGATTCAAGAAAACAAATAAAAACGAAGAAAAAGTGGGGCGATGGAACTACGTTTTACAGTTGATTCTCCGCCGATCAACGTCATCGCCGCTGCGAAAGTCGGCGGCGTAGATCTCTTCGCCAATCCTTCTCTTTCCGGTGGTTCTTCGCCGATCCTAATTTTATCGAAAGGGTAATAATTGAATATGCGCATTTGAATTCTTTAACACACTCTCTCAGTCTCAGCATTGTCTAAACCATAACTAATTTCTTGCAGCCAAAGGCTACATGGAACTCATGTTATACTCAGATACATTGGTCGAACGGCCAATATTCCCGGCTTCTACGGACTGGACCCTTACCAATCGAGCCATGTATATATATTCCACGTTCTTCAGTTTTACGTCGAAAATATGCGCAAACGGAAATCTAATCCGATTCTCGTTTCTTCTTCAGATCGATCAGTGGCTCGATTACGCTTATATATTTTCTTCTGGCGCCGAATTCGAACGAGCGTGCTCGTTCGTCGACGAACATTTGCTGCAGAACAGTCTTTTAGTAGGCCGCAACCTCTCCATCGCAGATCTCGCAATATGGGCCGCCCTCGCCGGTGAATTTTTCCCTCTTTTTTTTTTCCAAACTATAATTCGCCAGTTCCTTCATTTTGTAATTGTTCGTTTGCCTTACGCTCGAACCGTCGCATTACGGCTGTGTTTGGTCGTGGAAAGCGGTTGGGGAAAAGAGAACTAGAGAGAATTGATTTCTCCTAGCTTTTCCTTTATTTTCCTCACCATTTGGCAAGGAAAATAATTTTCCATAGTTTTTGCTTAAAACTTACTCAAGTTTTCTTTTCTTTTCTTTTCCTCGTCAACTCTCTAATCAACGCAACGCAAAAAATTATTTTCCTTTTCTTTTATTTCATTTCCCCACTAAATTCCTTGAACCAAACACACCCAACAGAAGCTCGTCTGCGTTGGGAAAGCTTAAGGAAATCCAAGAAATACCCCAACCTAGCCCGTTGGTTCAACGCAATATCGACCGAACACAACTCCTCCTTGAGCCAAGTCACCGCAACATATCTCTCTAAACGTGGGTCCCGCCCATCGAACCCTCAGGAAAACGGCGCTAGCCACATGGTCGAACCCACCGAGGTCGAACTCCCGGGAGCCCAACTCGGGAAAGTCAGGCTACGGTTCGCCCCCGAGCCCAGCGGCTACCTCCACATAGGCCACACGAAAGCCGCGCTCCTCAACCAGCACTTCGCCGACAAGTACGAGGGCAAAATCGTCATTCGCTTCGACGACACGAATCCCGAGAAGGAGAGCAGCGAGTTCGTCGACGCCCTCCTCGACGACATAAAAACCCTAGGAATCAAATACGCCGCCGTCACATACTCCTCCGACTACTTTCCCCAGCTTATGGAAATGTCGAAGAAGCTCATTATCGAGGGAAAGGCGTACGTCGACGACACCCCTCGGGAAAAAATGCAGCAAGAACGAATGGCCGGGATTTGCTCCAAGCGAAGGGATGCTTCGGCAGGCGAGAATTTGAAGCTCTGGGAGGAGATGGTTAATGGGTCGGGGCGGGGATTGGAGTGCTGCCTGAGGGGGAAATTGGACATGAAGGACCCGAATAAGTCGCTCCGTGACCCGGTTTACTACCGCTGCAACCTGACCCGTCACCACCAGGTCGGGTCGAGGTTTAAGGTTTACCCGACGTACGATTTTTGTTGCCCGTTTGTCGATGCGGCGGAGGGTATTACTCATGCGCTTAGGTCGAGCGAGTATCATGATCGTAACGATCAGTATTATAGGATACAGAAGGATATGGGGCTCGAGGAGGTGCGAATATACGAGTTTAGTAGGTTGAATATGGTGTACACGCTTCTTAGCAAGAGGAAGTTGTTGTGGTTCGTGAAAAACGGGAAGGTCGATGGGTGGGACGACCCGAGGTTTCCGACCGTTAGGGGGATTGTTCGTCGGGGTTTGAAGATCGAGGCATTGATACAGTTCATCTTGGAGCAAGTGAGTGTTTATTTTTTCGTTCGCCTTTTTCCGTCCTTTTCTGTTGCTTGAATAGCGGGCTCGTAAAGCCTTAGCCCGTCCTGCCCGACGCAGTTTGCGGGCCATCTTGCCCGGCCTCGGGCTCCCCTTCATTGCGGGGCGGGCGAACCGATATATTAATATGCGTCCTCGATTGACTACTTCACCAAACATACAAGCTTTTAAAGTTATATATTCTAATTCTGAAACCCCTTCATGTTTAGGGTGGTGTCTTTCTTATCTAACCTTAGACGTGTAATTTTGATTTTAATGGGCAGTTGTGAGAATTCGTATCCATGACCTTTAGGTCTGACTGAGCTCTGAAACCATGTTGACGACTCCCCATTTACCTAAAAAATTGAAGCTTTTTAAGTTTTATATATTTCATTTCCGACGAACTAACGGAGCAATTTTTATTATTTTTTTTATTCTTCAATCCGATAGGGGGCGTCGAAGAATCTCAACCTCATGGAATGGGACAAATTGTGGGCCATCAACAAGAAGATCATAGACCCAGTGTGCCCGAGGCACACGGCCGTGATCGAAGAACGGCGCGTGCTCTTCGCCCTAACGGACGGGCCGAAGGATCCTTTCGTGCGCATTTTGCCCAAGCACAAGAAGAACGGAGCCGCCGGCGAAAAGGCCGTGACCTACTCGAATAAGATATGGATCGACTACGCTGACGCCGTGTCAATTTCCATAGACGAGGAAGTAACCCTAAAAGACTGGGGAAATGCGATAGTGAAGGAGATCGAGAAAGACGGGAAAAACGGGATTGTCGCGAGGCTCTCGGGAGTATTGAACCTTGATGGAAACGTCAAGAAGACGAAGCTGAAGCTCACTTGGCTGGCCGACTCCGACGAGCTCGTCAGGCTTAGCCTCGTGGAATTCGACTATCTTATCACTAAGAAAAAGGTAGCTAGCTTCAATCTCTCAGTTGTTAGTAACTTGACTTTGTTGAATGACAACTTCACCTAAATGCTTAAGGAAATGCATCAAATTTTTATTTCCAACGCGCATCTCATATCTAGACTGATTTATCTCTTATGTAGCAACATTACACGTAATTTTTTTTTTATTTTTAACTGAATGGTCGTAAGGATTCGTATTCATGGCATGTAAGCTTGAGATGAGATGCTGGTAAAAGCTTAAAACATTATATTAATTTTGTATATTTTATTTTAAATAGAATGACACTCTATTTGATCCTTATTTATGCAGCTCGAGGAAGACGAAGAGTTTGTCGACGTGGTGAATCCTTGCACGAGGCGCGAGGTGTCGGCCCTCGGAGAGCCCGACATGAGGAATTTGAAGAGGGGAGACGTTATACAGATCGAACGAAAGGGTTATTACAGATGCGACGTTCCGTTAATTCGACCTACGAAGCCGATAGTTCTGTTTTCGATTCCTGATGGTAAGCAGCAGCGAGCTTTAATAGTAGGTAAAATGAGAGGCTAATATGGCATTATTTTCTTTAACATTGTTGAATAAAAATAGGGTGAAAAGTAATCTCTTGATGTTTTAAGCTTAGCCCTTGTGGCCTAATATGCAAGTAGTTGACAATATAATGGTAATATATCTTGAAAGATAAGGAAAGATAACACAGATTTATATGAGGTGATCCTTTATCTACAGTCAAGAATAGAAGCACACACCATGTTCAAGATATAATCAATAGCAAAGCTGATAGATTGAGACCAAAAAAGAAAAAAACAAATAAAAGAAACGATTTTTCAGAAAGCTTGTACGAGTGTGGCAGCTGAAAGCATCTGAAATGCTTACTGTATATATCTTGAGCTGTCGTTGATAGATTATTATATCCATTACTATTTTTTCCACCATAGACAGAGCTTGAAAATACTTCATTATGCCATTCATATCTTCTCAGAAACAACAATCCAAGTCATCAAACTTGATGCTTTGATAAGGGTTCGAACCATCCGAGGTTGTTAAGTAACCCAGCGTGGGCTTTTTCGCTCTTGCTAAAACTGATAAGGCTTTTATCAGGGGAAGCCTATAAGTATGTAAATCATTAATAAGGATTGAAAATAGCACTGAATGAATGAAAATAACTCATTATTTGACCTCAAAGCATCGGTTGAGATCCTCTATTCCACTTTTTGTATTCCACTCCGTATTCCAACGAACGAAAATGTTACACCTCCCCCCGACAAGTGTTAAAACACACGTAAACATCATTACACCTATGAATTTCATTACAACAAGTGTTTAAACAAAAAAAAAAAACCTCATTATTACGTATTTTTCTATTTTAATATATAATACTGATTTTTTCTACTCCATATTAGAAAAATACTTAATAATGAGGTTTTTTTTTTGTTTAAACACTTGTTGTAATGAAATTCATAGGTGTAATGATGTTTACGTGTGTTTTAACACTTGTCGGGGGGAGGTGTAACGATTTTCGTTCGTTGGAATACGAAGTGGAATACAAATAGTGGAATAGAGGATCTCAACCGAGCATCGGTTGAGATCCTCTATTCCACTTTTTGTATTCCACTCCGTATTCCAACGAACGAAAATGTTATCTTTTATGTATAATAGTTCTACTAAAGGAAATCTTTTATGTACAATTATCTTTTATTTGGAAGAAAATTCACTACTAATTCACCACACAGGATTACTACTGATTTTGTATCACTTCTCATTATTACACAATCAGAAGTTGAAGTTCATCACAATTCTTGATATTAAACATCCGTTAATTACATATCAATCATTCGACTTTGTACATTGTCTTGCTCTTATTATTGATGAGAGGGATACTATCATCAGATAATGATGTCTTTGAGATAAGTTTTTGATATGGAATTGATACACAATATAAATGAATATCTTTCCATGAATTCATGTCCCAATTCATACTCCCATTCAATGTCAAGAACCATACATAGAAAAATCTTTCCTCAATTTCATTTGACCACGTGAAAATCCCGACAAGTGGATCCCCAAATCATCACACTATAATTCAAAATGATTCCAAAACATTAAACCCTAATTACCTAAACCACCAAAAGTCATCACTCCTCAAATCTTCCATATTAACTCCACATAATTCCCTAACGAGCACTATATATACACCATTCCGCCATTCCCATATCAAGAACCACACACCTCGAATAAAAAAGAAAAGAAAAGAAGGCCATGACAAGAAAGAAGGTGAAGCTCTCCTTCATAGCGAACGACTCCGCCCGAAAGGCAACGTTCAAGAAACGAAAGAAGGGCCTAATGAAAAAGGTCGGCGAGCTAAGCACCCTATGTGGGATCGATGCTTGTGCCATAATCTACAGCCCGTACGAGACCCAGCCCGAAGTTTGGCCCGATACCCGCGGGTGCCAGCGGGTCGTGGCCCAGTTCAAGCGCATGCCCGAGATGGAGCAAAGCAAGAAAATGGTAAACCAAGAGAGCTTCATACGTCAGAGGATAAGCAAGGCCGCCGATCAGCTTAGGAAGATGCACAAGGAAAATCGCGAGAAGGAGATTACGCAACTGATGTACCAATGCTTGATGGGAAAAGGGCTTCATGGGCTCGGCGTGCCCGAGCTCAACGACATGGGATGGATGATGGACCAAAAGCTGAAGGAGATTTACAAGAGGATCGGTGATTTGGGGAAGGATGAGAAGGTCGAGGGTGGTGAACCGCCCTTGGTTGGTGGGGGTTCGAAGGCGGCCCATCAATGGCTCGGTGGTTGGGTGGGGAATGGGACCAGCGTGAGCCATGGTCAGCCACCGTTCAGTGGGGGCGAAATGGGGATGCAGTTTGGTGGGGGCGATCAAGCGATGAGTAGTAATGTGAATCATGGTGGTGGGATGTGGGCTAATGTGTTGTTTCCTTAAGGTTTTCGTTGTTGTTACTTTTGTTTTTGGTTTTGTGGTTTCCTTTTTTGCATTGTGATTAAGCTATATGATGGTTTCAGCTTTTGGTCTTCTAATGAATTTTTGGGGGAAATCCTTGCGATAGGGTTTTTTTTTTTCTTGTGGGCTTGTTTATGATGTGTGATGTACTATATATCAAGATCTCCCTTTCATATGGCTCCATGATTTTTATTGATGAATTATAACTTGGCTTTTCAACATTTGGTCTAGTGAATTTTGTAGGAAATCCTTCGAATTGGTTTAACTTAGGATTTTTTTTTTTTTTTTTTTTTTTGTGGGTGTGATATAATGTGATGTTCTATCAACATCTGCCTTCATGGTACGGTACCAGGGTTTATTTCTGGACAAATTAATACTTTAGGTAACATTTCTATGCTCATACTCGGACAACATTTATTACTAATAAGTTCGTCATTTTTAGTACCTGGCGTAACGCAAGGCAATGCACCACTAATATAATAATTAAAATTAATTAAGAGAGAGGGTAAATCAAGAGAGAGTGTAAATCAGACTGTAATGTGATTTTACCAATATATCTGATGCCGCCGGAAAATGGATCTACCACGTTGGAGGGCTGACGAGCGCTTCCCGCCTTAATTCTGCCGCGAACGTCGCCTGGAGACTTGAAAACAGGATAAGATTTGGGAGTCGTTCGCCCTCTTGCCTAGGTCAAGAGGGTGTTTTCCGTGTTCCAGGTGTAAAGTAGCATAAAAAGGGGTGTGCTTAAGTGTGTGAGTGAGTAATGAATTGAACAGAGTAACGGCAGGATACGTCAGAAAATCGATACCTGTTTTGTTTGAGGCGTGCGTTATTTATAGGGGATTTGAGCTGGGGCGGTTTTTGAGCGGTTTTACCCCTTCACCGTTTCTCTTGGGCTCGACCATTATCTACCCACGATGGCACGTCTTCGTAATGGCTTCCGTTATGGGCAGTTACTTGTTGCCTAGCCTACTGACGCCGCGGAGTGGGGATCGTGGCAGTTTCTTCTGTAGGAAGCCAAAGTTTCTTGATTTCCCTCGGGCCTCGATATGATCACCCGAGGCATTACCAATCTGCCACTGGGCACGGGACCCTGGTCCGAGGGCTTGCTAACCCCTTTGCCAGGGGCCTTGTATAATTATCCTTAGAGCCGAGGGGCCTCTTGACGTCCTCGAAGTGTTTCTGACGTGGGCCCTCTGTTGCTGGCCTAGGCTCCTCCCCTCGGGAGTATTCCCGATGGACCGAGGCCGCGTGGGGGCATGGCCTGTCTTTTAGGTAAAGTGGTTACTTGCTAGTTGAGGCGGGTCGGGTATTTCGCCATGGGATCCGTAGGATCCGAGGGTAACAATAGTCCCCCCTTCAAGTAGTCCAGAAGAGTGTAGTGAATTCTGGACGTCTAGTTTTGTTGTGGCGAAATGTGCGATCCGCCGATGTACTCGAGGGCTGCTTGTGGCGTATTACTCCTGGACTGAACCCCTTGCTGCCTCGGGAGTTTCTGAGAGCCGTTTCGTATCCCCTGCCACGTGTCGCTATTTCACTGGACGGTTCTGATGGGACGTCTGGGCGGGAACTCTGGCGCGTTTTCTGAGGATTCACGCGGATCGTGGTTTTGTTAGCGTGGATCGACGCGGCCCGTTGATATGGCGACGATCCAAGGGCCCGAATCAGGCGTATGGGGCCTATATATACCCCACTCTTTCCCTTCATTGTTTCTTCTCCACTTTCTCTTACTACTCTCTCTCTACGCGAAGTTCCCGAGCTCTCGAGCCTTCATGCCCTCTCCCCCGAGCTTTTTAGGTTTCTTGTAAGTACTCCTTCTCTTAGCTTCTTTTCCTGCCTAGCCATGTCTTCTGATTCCGGTGAGAGTTCCAATATTGCTTCGGGTAGTTTTGCTGGTCGCTCGGGGGGTGCGCATAGTAGCGGTTCTTTTGATAGTGGTAGTTATTCTTTTGAGGGCTCTGATAGTCCTGTAGGTAGCGTGGGGGGTAGTGTACGGGAGGACTCAGGAGAGGCTCGGGGTTGTCCCTCGAAGGTAGATTCTATAGATTCTGAGGCCACTCAATCGGCCCCAGTTGCTTCCCGACCCCCGGCTGCTAGAGAGCCCGTTCCTCCTCGAGAGGACGACTTTTCCGGCCCGGGAGCTTTCCGTCGGGCCTTCAGTGCCTGGGTGAAAGAGGTCGAGGCTTTTCGGGCGAGTCGTCCCGGTTCTCGTTGGCATCAAATCAAAGTTTCTACCTTTAAGGACTCTGATCTCCCCAAGCTACAATCTGTTTCTGGTATGCCCCGAGATTTCGAAGTTCGAATCCCTTCCCCTACAGATTTAGCTAGTTCTCCTCCCGAGGGATTTGGTACCTATTTTCTCGACCAAGTAGAAATGGGTCTTAGGTTCCCGATCCCCCGCTTTCTTGTTGATATCTGTAAATACTTCAGCATTTCCCCCGCCCAGTTGCCTCCAAATTCATTTAGTCTTCTTCTTTCTATGGCTATTATTTTGAGCCATCACCGTTATGCTCCCACTGTCCCTATGCTCTTGGCCTTCTTGAGGCTGAATAAAAAGGAAGAGGGAAAGTTTTTCTTTTCCCCCACCCGGAGGCCCGACCTTATTCAGGGTAATCCCTCTTCTCATAAGGGCTGGGTGAGCAAGTTCTTCTATGTTAGACCCTCGGCTGATAGCGCCGAGATAGAATTACTCCCCTTCACTTGGAATGATAACGCTTCAACTTCTAATCCCCTTTCCCCCGAGCCTTCTGCTCGGGTAGAGACATTCCTGGGCAAGGTGGGTAGAAGTCAGTATTATGCCAAAAAACTCCGTGACGAAGAACTTCTCTGTGCCCACGGGTTCTCTTCCAAAGCCGTTCGCCCCACCCGAACCATAGGTATATAGTAAGACTCCTATTGTGTCCTTGGTCTAATTTTCTCGCACTTCTAATGTCTACTCCTCCCTTGCAGCTGAAAAAATGTCTCTTGCCGAGGTCATCGCCATCGCCGACGAGGAAGATGAGGATCTTCCCGAGCCTAATCCCCAGGGGGCCAGTCAGAATACCCGCTCCAAGGGTAAGGGCAAGGCCCCTGCTTCCTCCTTGGGGGCTAAAAAGTCTGCGCCAAAGAGAGCTGCCCCCTCTCAAGGAGGGTCTTCGAAGAAATCCAAGTCTTCCTCGGGTCAGCCCGCTTCCTCACCTTCCGGGGGCCACACAGCATTGGGCCGGGCGAAACAGCCCAACTTCTTTGACGGCCCTACTTACCAAGAATGCTGGGATTTCCTTCGGGAATTCCCTAGTGAGGCCAATCGAAAGCACACCCGCGAGCTTTCTTATAGTGACCTTAGGAGCGTACTCGCCGTCTCCCTTGGCCAGGTAGATTTACCAGTTTGCTTATAAGGCCTCTATTGTTTGGACGCTCATGAGAAGCGATTGTGTGACAGAGTCTGTCTGCGGGCGCCGAGGCTATGAGGCGTGTTTCCCACCTCTCCGAGCGCAACCGGGTGATAACCCAGACCGAAGCCGATCTTCGCAAGAGGATCGCAGAAATGGAGCATGAGGCCGAGGAAGCTGCCAAGCGGGAGAAGGAGCTGAGGGAAGATGTTGAGGAGTTCCAGCGCCAGCTTTCCAAGTCCGAGGTCGCCCGAGTCGCAGAGCAGCAGAAACGAGATAAGGAGCTCGCCGAGGATTACGTCCCCAAGCGCCATCATCTGAATGATATGAAGACCTTCTTTAAATGGGGCTTCTACGGGTGCATCTCCGAACTCCGCGCGCACGGGTACAATCGGGAAGATCATCCCTTCAAGTTCTTGAATGCCATCAGGACCTTGAAGGAGGCCCCCTCTGGTGGCTATTTACCCGAGCCCCGCGATGAGAGCGGTCCCTCGAGGACGCCGATTGCGCGAGTCCCCGCTGCCACTGTGGCCGAGCCTCAATTTGAGGAGATGAGGGGGGCTTCTGGAGATGAGAACCAGGGGAGTGCTGAGCACGCCGAGGAGCGCCCGGGACTTGTTGGGGAAGAAGCTCGCGAAGAGCATGCTGAGGAGGTTGGAGTCGAGGTTGGAGAGCAAGCTGCCCTTGAGAAGCCCGGGGAAGTTACCGGGGATGCTGATCAGGCCGGTTCGGCCGCTTAGATGTTTTCTTTTCTTTTTTGCTTTTAGGGTAATTGTGACGAACCCTATTATAAATATTTTTTTCTGCTGTATGGACATAGCCCCTCGGGCATAATATCTGAATGCAATACCTTCGGGCTTCCTTTACTTTCTTTCTCTTGAACCTGTTTATTTCATTAGATGAAATATGTTGCCTCGAGTCATCTAGTCCGATCGCAATGGTGTTATTCCATTATTAATACCCCATATCCTGAGGAATTGACCGAAGGGTCGACCCATCCTCGGTCAAGATAACCGAGCATGATGGTGGAACTCCCGGGCACAGTATCCCGAGGTGCTGTATTTGGAGAGTGTTTTGAATTGATCATTCGTCCTTCCTAAAATATCGCGGATCCGGTCCAAGCGTCCCGAATATTCCTGAGGAGGTGTACCCGATAATCTAGTCACAACTGTCGAGAATCTGGTCAGCCTGGAATCCGGTGAGAGGTCCCGAGAAAATCGCGGATCGAGTCAGATCTAGCCGTTTTAACTTTAAACTAGTTGGCTTCTTTTGCAAGCCAGACTTCCTCCTATAAATATAGGAGCCCCCTTGCCTGCATTCTCACCGTTTTCTCGTTTTTTGCTCTTATAGTCCCTTACGTGTGCTCTCATGGCTTCTTCTTCCTCTTCCAAGGGTAAGCGCGTTGCTGCTTGTTTCCCTAAAACAGAGCATGTTCCCTTCAATTTTGGCGATTCCTCGAGCCTTCGCTTTGATGTAGGCGTTGATCGCGTGCGTGTATGTTTAAATAAATGTTTGTGCGAGTACGTCAAGTAATAATTAAAACGAATATATTATAACTAAAATCACGCGCGATAGGCAATGTACCTATCGTTTGTAATATAGCTATAGTGAATATCCGAGTATCGATCACGAGGACTAAATTGATTACTAGTATTGACCTATCGATTCGATATTTAACCTAAATAAAATAGCAGGATTTGTTTGTATTATGAACTAATTTAACAACGCAACTTAAAGGATTGGAAGACAAGGAGGCCCAACTAGAAATAGTAAGAGTGACTTAAGGTGACAAAAATGTGTTCGGGGTTCGAATCCCGAAGAGTGTTGTCGGCTAAGACTACGGAATATCGCTCCGACGTGATTATCGACTAAATCGCAGTAATTTCCTACCCACTCACGGATTTGCTGTCGCCCTAAATGTTCGTGGGATCTAAGTTCAGCGATTACTATATTGCGAGGATCGAGTATTTGCTGTCGCCCTATACTCGAATCCTAACGTCTACGAACGGCCTAATCGTTATTTAGCTGTCGCCCTAAACGATATACCACACATTCATATCAACACATAGACATATTGATACGAAGAAACAATATCATAGAACGATAAATAGTCGAATACACGTGTTCACGATTATCCTACGCCTTAACTACGACATAACCCAACGTTCATCTACTCCCGAACACACAAGAGGATTAGCTACTCATATTAAGCATAACAACAACGAGATTTAAGGGAAACGAGGATAGAGAACTCATAAAAACTTTCCTAAGAAGTGAATATGGCGTTTCCGAGGTGGAGCTCTCGTTCCTCAATCGACCGGGTGTGGCTACGTTGTTGGATCGTCCCTTGAGCTTCTCCGAATCACAGGGCTAATTCTAGTGTTCTTCCTTCTCTTCTTTGCTCTAAGTTTTCGTCCCTATGGAGTTCTCTTGAGTTCTGAGTAGTGCCTCCCTTTTATGCTTCGAAAATGGGCTAAAACCCTGGATTTTGGCACGTTCACGGCCTCTTAACGGGCCTTCACGGCCGTGAAGGCGGCTAAAAACCCTATTTCTTGACTTTCTGGCATGAGTCACGGCCTCGTGTAACACGCTTCACGGCCGTGACGGCGGCTTAAACCCTAAATATTGACTCTCTGGTACAGGTCACGGCCTCTTGCATGAGGTGTCACGGCCGTGAAGGCGTTGAATTTCCATTCGTTGAACTCTCTGCCTTGATTCACGGCTTGTTGCATAAGCCCTCACGGCCGTGAAGAGTGTGGTAGTTTCTTCTTAGAGTTCTCTGTCGAGCTTCACGGCCTCGTGCGAGATCAGTCACGGCCGTGAATTAAGCTTCTCCAACTCTCTGCCGTCGTTCACGGCCTCTTGCAAAGGAGCTCACGGCCGTGACGCCTTCCTTTGAACTTTCTGTCCACATTCACGGCTACTTACATCAGGGTTCACGGCCGTGACACTGGAGGCTTTCTTCTTCTTACTCTCACTGCCCACGTTCACGGCCTCCTGTGAGGTGATTCACGGCCGTGACTAATGGCTGGCAGCTTCATACTTCGCCGTTTTTGCGTCGTTTTCGCCTCGTTTTCGTTCCTTTTCGCTTGATAACCGTTCGAAGGTCCTACAATATTTAAATGGGTGTAAATAAAGCCATAAAATGCATGGAATGACCAATAATTTCTTATTATAACCCAAATAAACGTAACAATAAACGTATTAAAAATACGTTTATCAAACCTCCCCACACTTAAGCTTTTGCTTGTCCTCAAGCAAATTAGAAACAAGAAAAGATAACAAAATAGTGGCATGACCATTCACAATTCACCATGCAGATGGAAAGCACAAAATGAAATCAAGCAAGCAATTATAGACACTGCAACAATAATCAGCACTTATCGACACGAATTTCCTTAGCACTACCAATCGAGATCCACACCTCACAGGGATTCACTCAAATCACTCAGTGTATAGGATAATAAATCTGTGAATCACTCAATTCATGCAATAATAAAGTCTAACCTATATGCTTGCAAGTCAATCGCACGTCCACTACTTAATGCAGTTAGCATGAATCGGAAGGTCTTTTCGGGTTAAATGGGTTCAGAAAGTAATGAATGGGTAGTGGAATCACATATGAGTAGCAGTCGTGTCGGTCTCCATGTCATTGTCTAAAGCGCGCCAAGAATTAGCCTTTTTAGTTACGCTGTCTTCATATTCCTCTTATTTTTGCTGCGTTCCACTAAGCCTTTCTTCTCCCAAGTCTCAAAATGATAGATGATGTGGAATTCACGAGACTGGAAGATTATCGAAGGAAAGGTTCTTTCTTTCTTTTCGCAACATTTCATCCTCTTCTTGCTTCAGTTTCCCAGCAGCCACACCATTTCTCTCTCTCTCTCTTTTTTTTTTTCTTTTCCTTTTTTTTCGCTCTCTTTTTTTTTTCGCTCTTCTTTTTTTTTTTTTTTTCGAATACCCTTTCGCATTGCGGTGCGCTGCCCTTACGCCAACTCCTTGTGAGTTAAAACATGTTGAAGAGGGGTTCTTGACTGCTTTCAGCGTTGTCTTGAGGCGTCATCCGACTACGCTTTTCGACTTTGACATTCGACTTTCACTTCTGCTTAACTCGGGTTCAGATGATCTCTGGAGGCTGATTTAGGTTAGTGGCTTATGATATACGAAGTGTAAGAAATAAATAGGCTTAGGCTCAAAGTGGCTAACTACGGTGATCAGTCGTGGTAAGGAACTTTGGCCGTGGACTTATTTCCTAATGCCTTCGTCATATTCATACAAAACACGCTATAAGCAATTTCAATGCGTATCAAACAAGCAAGTTCTAGAGAGACGTAAATTATGCACTACTCACACAACCAAGAAAAATGAGCAAAAGCTCGTCAGCTCAAACTCTCACAACGGAACATGGGTTATGCGTGTGAATCTCTCAAAGTAATACTATATCTATTCATGCTGAAAAGATTAAATCACTGATGCATGTCTTTATCGCTCACTACTCTCTAATGTGCAATCTAAATTCGAGATGAACGCAAACAATCATGCCAAACTTTCTATAGATTTAAAAGCCAAAACACGTCATAAAAATTTTTCACGTAACTTTTCAACAATATTCCTTAACAAAATTCCCCCTCCCCACACTTGAGATGCACGTTGTCCTCAACGTGTAAAATCAAGAAGAAGAAGGTAAAAGAAGTTGAAAAGAACGTGACTTCCCTGAAAAAAAAATTTGGCGTGGTCCTGCCTCGAGCATTTGATGTAGTTGAACATGGTTGTTGCTTCTGAGTTGGACATATTTTGTGTCGTAGTTCGAAGTCGTGTCACGTTTCCTGAAAATACTCAAAAGAAAATTAAGCGCACATAGAAAATATTAAAACATAACAAATTAAGTCTTAGTCATCACAAGTGACTTAAGTACTAGACCAACAGAAAAGAGTACGAATAGAAAAACATAACAAAATAAATAACACTAAAGTGGTGGTGGGGGTGATGGTGGCCGCGGCCGAAGGTGAGCCATCGATTCTTGAGCAAGCCGGACCGACTCCTGTGTATGCTTCATCGCGTTCTCCATGGCCTGAAGAGCCAGCTCGTATCGGTGTTGCTCTTCGCGATAGCGCCGGTGGGCTTCTTCGTTTCGGCGCTCATACTCTTCCTGGCGCCGTCGTGTCTCCTCATCGCGTCGAATGGCATCCTCGTTGTAGCGTAGCATTTCTTGGCGCAATGATTGAAAGTCTGCGACTGACGCGTAATGACCGACCCCTGATGACTCGCCCTCGTGATAGCCGGAGGAATGGGAAGGTCCGGCAGTGTCTGAGTGAACCGAACTGGCCCCACACCCTCAATTTTAGTGGCTCGGGGAATTCTTCGCCCAGGTCCGTCTGCCCACGATAAACCTCGTGCCAGACGTAAACCTTGTTTGAGCGGGACCAATTTGGCGCTTTGATCAGCATCTTCATTTTCAGCATCATCTCCTCGTTCACCAGATTTCGGCCACCCACTATCGCCATCTCTGGTGGATCCTCTGGCCACAGGTTGAGTCCCCTGACAACCTTCGTAACAAAGGGCCCTACAGCGAGCTTCCCGTGACTACGAACATCAGCTTGGGTGCTGAAGGCGTAGGCCATCCCCAACCCTAGATGCACCAGTTGACCACGCTGCATCTTGGCCAAATAGAACAAATCACGCAGGCCAATTGCGCCGTGCGAGTCGCCCCTAGGGTGAGCGATGTCGATAGTAATCGGTGGATGTAGCGCAGGCCGGGGCTCCTGAGTGAGGACGCCTTCGAGGTCTTCACACTGAAGGCAGGTTCGCCGGGTCTCGCAAGTTCAGCCCAACAGTTCTGGCGCTCTGCCGGATGCTGAAGGTACTCCTTGTAATATCCGTCTGGGAATGGCCCCTGGCGCCCAAAATATGGTACCCTCAATCCAAGCGCCCGACAAATATCGTCGATATCTACGGCATGCTCCTCATTAAACGCCCGGAACTTAACTCCATTGCGCCCGTCCTCGAAGGAGAAGGTGGAGAGGAACTCTAAGGTCAGCTCCTTGTATGCTGGCTCGTCGATTTGAAAGAATTCGAGCCAGCCGCTCAGGGACATGTACCCCGCCACTTGCTGGTCAATATGATGTTTCGCCAGCGTCTCTTGATCAATCTGATCAGTCAGAATGAATTCCGTGCCCTTTAGCCGGTTGTAACGGGCTTGGTGCGTCTCGTCGTCAAACTGCCCCATAGATTCGAGCAGTGACATCGTGCGGCTCGTACTTTGGCCTCGACGTTGACGACTCGTTGATGCAGATGAGCGGCTTCGACCCATAGTACCTAGAAGTCCGAATGTTAGTTGGCGAGAAAACGATAATCAACACAGCTCGACTCGACCAACGTAGCGACAAAATTCACAATTCCAAAGCAAGAACATATAAACATTCACAGCGGCATTTTGTCGAACACATAATAGACGTACTAAAATACTCTTTCTAATTCCAATAATCGGTCAATCAAGCGCATTCCACGGCTTCAAACGATGAAACGATGCTAATGAAAACACGAACGCAACCAATTTCGTCAACAATTTTCAAAAATCCCCAAATTATTCAATTAGAGTTTATGGTCTTCAAATTGAAATTGACGGACGAATTGAACCAATTGAGCAAACCCATCGTGTTTATAGCATAGATTTAACTAAAACGAGCAAGACACATAACAAATTGGCCTAAATTCGAAAAGCCCCAAATTTTAAAATTAGGGTTCCTCATCCAAAGTTGAAATTAACGCACAAAAACTACGAATCCGTCAAGCCCAACACGTTTATAGTTTATAGCCTAAATGTAGCAATGGAAACATGAAAAATAGATCGCACCTTCGAAGATTCCCCAAATTTCGCAAAGAAAGAGTTTTGGAGACAAAAACACATACCTTGTTGATTTGGCCCGTTGAATTAGATGTGAAACGATTTGTGCGGTGTCGCCGGAAATTCGAGCAGCTGAAAGGGCCCGAGATGGGGTGATTTTTGAGTGAAAGAGATGAGGATTTTCGATCGGTCGTTGAATAGGAAGCAAAGAAGATGAATAGTGTGAACTGGGATTTTTAAGACTGAAAACGATAGGTTCACGGCCGTGAATAATAATTCACAGGCCGTGAATGAGGGCAGAAAAGAACATTCGTCGTATTCACGGCCGTGACGAATATGTCATGGGCCGTGAATACGGGCAGTGAGTTTAGCCCGACTATGTCACGGCCGTGACAACTGAGACACGGGCCGTGACAACCAATTTCTTTTTTTTATTTTTATTTTTTATTTTTTTATTTATTATTATTATTTTTTTTTAATTTATTTTATTTTATTTTTTTTTTATATATAGTTTATTATATATATAATCCGTCAGAGTCACGGCCGTGAATTGGTATCCACAAGCCGTGACTACTAGCAGTGTATGACTAATGCGGCGTTCACGGCCGTGACTCAGTAGGTCAAAGGCCGTGAACGCAGGCAGTGTGTGACATATCACACTCTCACGGCCGTGAATGGCTGAGCACTTGGCCGTGAGGTGCGGCAGTGGCCATTTGCTTTTTTTTTTTTTTTTTTTTTTTTTAGTATTTTTATTTAATATAAATTTGAAATATGATTGACACGCAATCGACGAATTTTTTCGAGGACGATTTGAGCGAGGAAAAATCTTGTAATCGACAAGAGAAATATCACTTTCTCGCGCGGCGTCAAATCTTCCAAGTCAAAAATTCGTCTGTATCATTTAATGGATTGTCGGGTATGATAATGATATTTTTGTGCCATTCATGCCTATAAATAGACATTGGTAGAACAACACAATAACATCATCTACCATACATCCCACGTCTTTACAATCTTATTTTTGAAATTTCTGAGTTAGCTAGTCACTATGAATTGGGGACAGCAGCAAGGTCGTGAGGATGAGAGTGAGGAATATGCAAGGATTCGTCGTAATTTAGATATGGTATCACTCTACCTTGCTCTTCTTTTGGGCTTGTTTGGAGTTTTACTTGCTTTCGTGTGTTGGGTTATCACAAGGTGCACTTGTGTGTAACCCGCCCTTATGGAGCAAAATAAACTATTGTTCTGTCTTTTATGTTATTCGTAGTTTTTGATTTGCTTTTGTGTTGGTCTTTCGCACGTTGTAATGGTATTGTAACCATCTTTTGATGTAAAACTATCGTTCGATCTCATCTTTAGACTCTGCGTTGTACCCATCTTCAATGTTTGTAATAAACTTATTATTAATTAAAATGTTATTGTTATTATTATCGTTGTTGTTTTATTTAATTTAATATATATATATATAGTTTTAGATAGATTTTTTTTTTATTTTTGATTTTTTTTTTTTTTCATAAAACATAAAATAAAAATACCTGGGTTGCCTCCCAAGGAGCGCTTCTTTTAACGTCTCAGCCTGACGTCCTTCCTAGGCTCTTATGCTGGCTTGAAATCGAGGTATAATACCTCCTTATCACTCATATCTTCCTCGCCTCCATGATAATGCTTCAATCGATGCCCGTTCACTTTGAAAGTACCCTGCCCCATACCTGAAATCTCAACAGTACCGTATGAGAAAACACGAGTAACAGTGAATGGTCCTGACCAACGTGACCTAAGCTTACCAGGAAAAAGCCTAAGTCGAGAATTAAAGAGGAGGACTTGGTCCCCTTCTTGAAATTCTCGTCTGTGCCTAATTTTGTTATCATGGTAGGCTTTTGAACGCTCCTTATACATTCTGGCGTTATCATAAGCTGATAAACGCCACTCGTCAAGCTCATTAATTTGGAGCTGCCGCTTTTCACTGGCTTTCCCCAAATTCATATCCAATGACTTAATTGCCCAATAGGCTTTATGTTCGATTTCTACGGGGAGGTGGCATGCCTTCCCGTAAACCAATCTATATGGTGTAGTACCTATCGGTGTCTTATACGCGGTCCTATACGCCCAAAGTGCGTCATTAAGCTTATTAGCCCACTCCTTACGGTTCCCATCTATAGTTTTCTCAAGAATACGTTTTAACTCGCGGTTCACGACTTCTACCTGACCGCTAGCCTGAGGGTGGTATGGGGTGGACAGGCTGTGCCTAACACCATAACGATCTAAGGTACGTGCAAATTGGGTGTTACAGAAATGGGTGCCTCTATCACTAATGATGCATCTAGGTGCCCCAAATCGTGAAAACAGTGTTCGTAAAAATCGAACAACAACCCTAGCATCGTTCGTGGGTAAAGCCTGCGCCTCGGCCCACTTAGACACATAGTCTACAGCAACCAGAACGTACTTATTATTATACGAACTGGGAAATGGGCCCATGAAATCTATACCCCAAACATCGAAAATCTCAGAAACTAGAATAAAATTTTGAGGCATTTCATCACGTTTTGAGATATTACCTGTGCGCTGACATTGATCACAAATGTCAACGTACCGTTGGGCGTCTTTGAAAATCGTTGGCCAATAAAATCCGCTTTCCAGTACCTTCTGAGCTGTTCGATTGGCTGCATAATGCCCTCCAGTTGGTCCGCTATGGCAATGCCCTAGAATCTTCGTCGTTTCAGGGGAAGCAACACATCGTCGTATCACCTGGTCTGCACATCGCCTGAAAAGATATGGATCTTCCCAAAAGTAATACTTCAAGTCAGAAAAGAATTTCTTCTTTTGCTGACTGGTGTACTCCTTTGGTAGGACCCTCGCAACAAGATAGTTAGCGTAATCTGCAAACCAGGGAGTGTCGTCACTTACCACCTGTATCGAGTAAAGATGCTCGTCTGGGAACCTATCTTGTATCGGCCTTCCGTCCCTGTGGTATATTTCGGACTCCTCCAGTCGAGAGAGATGATCCGCCGCTAGGTTCTCTGCACCCTTCTTGTCCCGGATCTCTATATCGAACTCTTGCAGTAGTAGGATCCATCTGAACTTGTCGAAAGCAAACACGACGGCCAACAGCTCCTTTTCAGTGGTCGTGTAATTGGCCTGGGCTGCGTCTAACGTCTTACTCGCATAGTAGATCGGTCTGAAGTGGTTATCCTTACGCTGCCCTAGCACGGCCCCAACTGCATAGTCACTAGCATCGCACATTAGTTCAAAGGGCATCCCCCAGTCGGGGGCGACCATAATAGGTGCTGCGATAAGTCGTTCCTTAAGTAAATTGAAAGCATGCAAGCACTCGTCATTAAAATCAAACGGAGCATCTTTTTCTAACAATCTAGACATGGGACGTGCGATCTTAGAAAAATCCTTGATAAACCTACGATAAAACCCCGCATGTCCTAGAAAGCTCCTAATGGACTTCACGTTCGAGGGAACAGGCAATTTTTCTATCGTCTCTAACTTAGCTCGGTCCACTTCGATTCCCTTAGAGGAGATCTTATGACCGAGAACTATACCCTCTCGAACCATGAAGTGACACTTTTCCCAATTAAGTGCCAAGTTAGTTTCCTCGCATCGTGTGAGTACGAGTTTCAGATTTGACAAACATGCATCAAATGAGGAACCGAACACAGAAAAGTCGTCCATAAATACCTCCATTACTTCACCTACCAGTTCGTCGAATATGGCCATCATGCATCGCTGGAAGGTGGCTGGGGCATTGCATAAGCCAAATGGCATCCTTCGGTACGCGAACGTTCCGAACGGGCACGTAAACGTCGTCTTTTCCTGGTCCTCGGGTGCTATGGGGATCTGCAGATAACCTGACAAACCATCAAGGAAGCAATAAAATGAATGACCGGCGAGTTTTTCTAACATCTGATCAATAAACGGTAAAGGAAAATGATCCTTTCTCGTCGCATCGTTCAACTTCCTGTAGTCAATGCAGACGCGCCATCCAGTCACCGTCCTCGTCGGAATCAGCTCGTTCTTGTCATTGGTGACGACCGTCATGCCTCCCTTCTTTGGGACTACTTGGACCGGGCTGACCCATGCGCTGTCTGAAATGGGATAGATCATCCCTGCGTCTAGCAGTTTGATCACTTCCTTCTTTACCACGTCCTTCATATTTGGGTTGAGCCGCCTTTGGCGTTGAGCGACCGGCTTGAAATCGTCCTCCATGAGGATCTTATGCGTGCAGTAGCTCGGGTTGATACCCCTTATGTCGGATATCTTCCATGCCAAGGCCTTCTTGTGCGCTTTCAACACATCCAAGAGCTGGCCCTTCTGTCCGTTGTCTAGGCTCGACGAGATGATGACTGGTAGCCCTCCATTGCTGCTAAGGAATGCGTACTCGAGGTGGTCGGGCAGCGGCTTTAACTCTAGGAATGGTGGCTCCTCGACCGAGCTCTTTTCTTTGTCCTCTTCGCTGCTCTCATCGATGGCTATGATAGGCTCGTCGACCTCCTCCCCACACTCGTCGATTGCCATAAGTGTATGCATGTCCTGCTCGCCGACCTGTGACAGACCTTGCACGGAAAAAAGAAAGTCGTGCTCAAATACGTCTAAGAAATAGCATTTATCATCTTGCTCGCCGCTCTTTTTCATCGAATCCGTCATACTAAATGTAACCTTTTCTCCATCTACTGTCAACGTCAATGTACCATTCCTAACGTCTATCATGGTTTCTCCTGTGGCTAAGAACGGTCTGCCTAATATCAACGGGACATTATCATCCTCCTCCATGTCTAAGATAACGAAATCAGCAGGAATTACGAACTTATCCACTTTAACTAGAACGTCCTCGATAACACCTCGAGGATACTTCAACGATCTATCGGCCAATTGCAAGCTCATCCTAGTAGGTCGTGGCTCACCTAATCCTAAGCGCTTAAACATTGAATATGGCATTAAATTAATGCTAGCACCTAGGTCAGCTAACGCACGCTCAACAACTAAGTCTCCTATAAGACAGGGAATAGTAAAACTCCCTGGGTCCTTAAGCTTCTTAGGGATCTTGTTTTGGAGTATCGCCGAGCACTCTCCTCGCAGGCATACAGTGGAGACGTGTTCGAGCTTCCTTCTGTTCGTCAGTAAGTCCTTCAAGAACTTGGCGAAGCTGGGCATCTGTGTAATAGCTTCAACAAAAGGTAAGTTAATATGCAATTCCTTACACATACCCATAAATTTACCAAATTGTGCCTCGTCTTTGTCCTTCTTTAGTCGAGCTGGGTAAGGAATTTTTGGCTGGTATGGCTTCACCGGTGGCCGCTCGATCTCCTTTGCCTTTTCTTTCTGAGGCTCGACCTTTTCCTTTTCAGCTTCAGCGTTTTCATTCTCAGCTTCGGCTTTCTCAATATTATCGCCTTTGCCTACTTCCACTTCTGGCTCGTCGTGGACCTCGACCTCAGCTTTATCATTTGATTTCTTCTTGGGAGGTACCTCTTGCAACTCTCTTCCATTTCTCAGGGTGACCGCCTTGCAATACTCCTTAGGATTTGGTTCGGTATAACTTGGGAGTGATCCCTGAGTTCGCTCAGCCAACTGCTTCGCCATCTGGCCCACTTGTTGCTCCAATTTCTTGATAGAGGCGTCTGTGTTCTGGGCACGTACCTCTATGTACTCCTCCATCTTATTCATTCGACTCTCGTGGGCTTGAGTGGTGTTGCTGAAATTTGTGAGGAGAGTCTTCATCATGTCCTTCATCTCCCTCATGTCATCAGATCCTCCTGCGGGTGCGTTCTGGTACTGTCGTGGCGGCCCGTTTTGGAATCCGGACGGTCTGGGCTGAAATCCTGGCGGTCCTTGGCCCTGATGGTTCTGATTTCCGTATGCCAAGTTTGGATGCGCCCGAGGCTGGAAACTTCGCTGGCCACCTTGGTAATTGCCCATATAGTCTACGTGCTCCAGCGGCTGCCCAAGTTGGCATTCTGAGGTCTCGTGGGCTGCGCCACAAATTCCGCACAAGGGTATGTATGTATGCTGCGTCGGTGTGGTGGTCGCTACGGTGTTCACGGGCTGTATCTGCCCGGACTTGGGAAGTAATGCACCTATCACCGTCTGCAACTGGGAGTTCGTCGAGGCGATTTGTTGCTGGAGTGCCTCGATCTTGGCACTAGTGGCCGTCTCCTCGCTGACTCCGAACACACCGGGTGTCTTCATCCTGGTATTGCCCCTCATGAAACTGTTCCTCGAGTAATCCTCAATCAAATTCCACGCGTCCGTGGCATTGAGCTTCACGAGTCCTCCTCCTGCAGCTCCGTCTAGCATATGGACAGTCTGATCATTGAGGCCCTCGTGGAATCGGTTGATCATAGCAGCTTTCGACATCCCGTGTTGTGGGCATTTCTTCAATAAGGATTTGTATCGCTCCCACACTTCGTAAAGATTCTCTGAATCCTTCTGGTGAAAAAGGGAAATCTCCGTCTTCAACCGTAATACCTTTTGCAGTGGGAAGTAATGGCCGATGAATGCTGCTCGTAGTTCTTCCCACGTAGTGATCGATCTGGGCGGTAACATCTCCAACCAATCCTTCGCCCTGTACTTGAGTGAGAATGGAAACAACATTAGTTTAATCGCATCACTCGGGACCCCATTAATCTTAATGGTGTCTGTTACTGTAAGAAAAGCCTTCAGGTGGGAGTACGGATCATCATCGGGATTTCCTTCAAACTGGGCCGTCTGAAAGATCATCTGAAGCCAGGCGTGCTTCAGCTCGAAATTGTTGTTCTCGATCGGCGGAATAACGATTGCCGATTCAGTTCCGCCAAGGGAGGCACTCTTGAGTAGGTCTTGTAGAGATTGTTCCTCTTCTTGGTCCTGGTGGACCGGTACTCTGCGTTCAGCCATCTCGACTTCTGTCTCTCGACCGTCTACAGATGCCTCTGTTCGAGAATTCTCTGCCGACTCCTGAGAGTTGTCCTCTGAGTAGCTTACTAACGCTTCTTGATAGTTACTAGCCGTGCCTTCTGAATTGTATCTGAGCTGCCTTCGTAATTTCCGCTCGAAATCTGGATCTCCTTCAACAATTGGACCTGATGGGTGGCTTCGGGTCATCCACCGTCAAACAGTACCTTCAATTAGCGAAACTGAAAATTAGCGAAGATCTAGATAAATACGTTGGAAAGGTAACGGACTAATAATGATGTAGGAAACAAATAATGCAATTAACGAACGATTGAGAAAATGTAAAATAAAATGGCTAAATTACCGAACTAGGGTGTTCCTAATATCAATCTATTCCCCGGCAACGGCGCCAAAAACTTGATCGCGTGCGTGTATGTTTAAATAAATGTTTGTGCGAGTACGTCAAGTAATAATTAAAACGAATATATTATAACTAAAATCACGCGCGATAGGCAGTGTACCTATCGTTTGTAATATAGCTATAGTGAATATCCGAGTATCGATCACGAGGACTAAATTGATTACTAGTATTGACCTATCGATTCGATATTTAACCTAAATAAAATAGCAGGATTTGTTTGTATTATGAACTAATTTAACAACGCAACTTAAAGGATTGGAAGACAAGGAGGCCCAACTAGAAATAGTAAGAGTGACTTAAGGTGACAAAAATGTGTTCGGGGTTCGAATCCCGAAGAGTGTTGTCGGCTAAGACTACGGAATATCGCTCCGACGTGATTATCGACTAAATCGCAGTAATTTCCTACCCACTCACGGATTTGCTGTCGCCCTAAATGTTCGTGGGGATCTAAGTTCAGCGATTACTATATTGCGAGGATCGAGTATTTGCTGTCGCCCTATACTCGAATCCTAACGTCTACGAACGGCCTAATCGTTATTTAGCTGTCGCCCTAAACGATATACCACACATTCATATCAACACATAGACATATTGATACGAAGAAACAATATCATAGAACGATAAATAGTCGAATACACGTGTTCACGATTATCCTACGCCTTAACTACGACATAACCCAACGTTCATCTACTCCCGAACACACAAGAGGATTAGCTACTCATATTAAGCATAACAACAACGAGATTTAAGGGAAACGAGGATAGAGAACTCATAAAAACTTCCCTAAGAAGTGAATATGGCGTTTCCGAGGTGGAGCTCTCGTTCCTCGATCGACCGGGTGTGGCTACGTTGTTGGATCGTCCCTTGAGCTTCTCCGAATCACAGGGCTAATTCTAGTGTTCTTCCTTCTCTTCTTTGCTCTAAGTTTTCGTCCCTATGGAGTTCTCTTGAGTTCTGAGTAGTGCCTCCCTTTTATGCTTCGAAAATGGGCTAAAACCCTGGATTTTGGCACGTTCACGGCCTCTTAACGGGCCTTCACGGCCGTGAAGGCGGCTAAAAACCCTATTTCTTGACTTTCTGGCATGAGTCACGGCCTCGTGCAACACGCTTCACGGCCGTGACGGCGGCTTAAAACCCTAAATATTGACTCTCTGGTACAGGTCACGGCCTCTTGCATGAGGTGTCACGGCCGTGAAGGCGTTGAATTTCCATTCGTTGAACTCTCTGCCTTGATTCACGGCTTGTTGCATAAGCCCTCACGGCCGTGAAGAGTGTGGTAGTTTCTTCTTAGAGTTCTCTGTCGAGCTTCACGGCCTCGTGCGAGATCAGTCACGGCCGTGAATTAAGCTTCTCCAACTCTCTGCCGTCGTTCACGGCCTCTTGCAAAGGAGCTCACGGCCGTGACGCCTTCCTTTGAACTTTCTGTCCACATTCACGGCTACTTACATCAGGGTTCACGGCCGTGACACTGGAGGCTTTCTTCTTCTTACTCTCACTGCCCACGTTCACGGCCTCCTGTGAGGTGATTCACGGCCGTGACTAATGGCTGGCAGCTTCATACTTCGCCGTTTTTGCGTCGTTTTCGCCTCGTTTTCGTTCCTTTTCGCTTGATAACCGTTCGAAGGTCCTACAATATTTAAATGGGTGTAAATAAAGCCATAAAATGCATGGAATGACCAATAATTTCTTATTATAACCCAAATAAACGTAACAATAAACGTATTAAAAATACGTTTATCAGGCGTAAAGCCCGACCCGGCTTCCAGTGTGAAGTCGCCGATCCCTCGAGGGGATGATGAGGATAAAAGTTATCGCAAGGACTTAGCCAGATGGTCTGCTGAAGCAGAGGAGGCTCGGTCAAAGATGAACTTCCCGTGGTATCAAATAAAGG
Organism: Craterostigma plantagineum; assembly: GCA_027422505.1. Lineage (NCBI taxonomy): Eukaryota > Viridiplantae > Streptophyta > Magnoliopsida > Lamiales > Linderniaceae > Craterostigma > Craterostigma plantagineum. Next base: position 3,259,010 of record JAPQWV010000005.1, read on the forward strand.
TGTCAACCCTCAGTCCCCTGCTGCTCAGGGAATGTCTCGAGAAGGCCCGGATTCCTTCCGACTATGAGGTCCAGCTGCCTGGGCCCTTGCAAGTGGCATCTTCGCCCCCTACTGGTTTTTTGACATTCTTCACTGACCAAGTAGATATGGGGCTGAGGTTCCCCATACCCTTTTTTCTTCTTGACCTTTGTGAGTCCTTAGGCATCTCTCCAGGCCAGATATTTCCTAACTCTTGTAGCTTGCTCCTAGCCCTAGCTACCGTTGCCCGCAGACTTAATTTTCCCCTTACCACTGAACTGATCCTTAATTTCTTCCGTGTGTGCGAGAGGGATGTTGGCAAGTTTGTTTTTGTCCCTCCCACCGATATCTTTCATGATAACTTTGCCGCTACCAAAGGATGGATGAACAAGTTCTTCTATGTGCGTCCTTCGCCTCAGCACCGAGACCGCCGGTTCTCCTTACTTCAGTGGCGAGACCATTGTCAGGCTTCGGGTGATGACCCCGACCTCTTGCGGGCGTTCATGGATCGGGTCAATGGCCGAAGCTTCTCCGTAAAGGAGTTGGTGTCCGACGTTCCTGGTGGGGTGACTGCTTCTCCTCGCATTTTAGGTATGCTTATCCCTTGTTTCCTTTCTTCGGTCACTTCTTCCTTGACTGTTTTTTGATTTCCAGTAAGCGATGGTTCGGGTGTCCTGCCCGTTCTGGCTGTTCGTACTAGAGGTGTTTCGGTACGTGAACGTATGGAGCTCGGTGAGCCTTCAATAGATATTCCCGAGGATGAAGCACTGACTCCTCGTCAAGAGATGGGGCGACCTAAGCGAGTAAGGCCATCGCCTCCTACGCCTCCTGTTTCTTTGCGCGAAGGTCCTTCTTCACCCCGACCTCCCCTTCACCCTCCTTTCCTGCTGGAGAAAGATGGGGAATCTTCTCTGTCGTATATGCTGAATTCCCTTACTCCCGCGGAGAAGGACTTTGCCAAGGAGCTATCTGATAGTCGTTTCTGGAAGGAATGGGCTTTGTCCATGGGTCAGGTAGATTCAGCTTTTCCTTCTTCGCTTGAGTACTCGTTTTGATTCCTCCCTTTTGTCTTCAGGCTTATTCCTTGTCTTGTGAGGGGGCTCGGCGATATCGCCTTCAGCAGAAAATGGCCGAATCGGCGCGGTCTTGCAATGTGGAGATGACCATGCGAGTCGGTGAAGAAGCTCAAGAGGTGGGTCGCTTGAAGGATCAACTAGCCAGGGCCCAGTTTGAGGTCGGCAAGCTTCGCCAAGAGCTTCACTCGGAGCGAGAGATTCGTCGCAGTCGAGAACATCAGCCCAATCCTAAGCTGGTCCCCGTGGAGAAGGTGTCTGAGGCGGCTACCATGTACTTCAACTTCGGGTTTCAGGGGTGCTTGTCTCAGATTAGGGAGAATGGCTTTCCAGAAAATGCACATCCCTTCGATTTCCTGAATCCTGAGGCGGCTTTCATGGCCTTGGCCCCTCGGCGATCTCCGCCGAAGCCAGTAAAGGGGAAAAGTCTTTGGGATGAGTTCGAGTTGGGCGAAGGTAGCGATGCCTCCCGAGGGGGCGGTCCAACCCAGAAGGATTGATTGGACGACCTTCTTTAGAGTCTGGTTTTTAGTCCTTGCTATTCTTTGCTTTCCGTATATGCCTTTGCTTTTTGAATTTCCTATTTGCTGTAAATTTGCAGTATTTAAATAAATAAAGTATTTTTTAAGATACCTGAACCATGGCTCCCTGTATGATTGCTCTATGTCCGCCTCGTGCAGTTTGTGTTTTGTGACAGCGTGTAGGTCGGGGTCTCTTGCCTCGGGCCGAGGGCGTCCCCCCGGTCCAAGGAGAGCCTCGGCGATTTCTTGGAACAGTTGTCGACCTCTGATTGACCTGGAGGTGGCGTTACCTCGTACAGAGGGATGTTAATGTGCGCGGTTTTCATTACCCGAGGGGTAGTTGTCCCGAGGGGCCTTCTTTGCCTCTAGCTTATATAGAGGTGGCGCTGCCTCGCGTAGAGGGATATCAATGTGCGCAAAAATCTCACTTCCCTGGGGGAAGGAATATCTCAGCCTCTCGTAGAGGGATGTCAATGTGCGCAGTTTTTATTACCCGAGGGGTAGTTGTCCCGAGGGGCCTTCTTTGCCTCTAGCTTATATAGAGGTGGCGCTGCCTCGCGTAGAGGGATTCAATGTGCGCAAAAAATCTCACTTCCCTTGGGGAAGGAATATCTCAGCCTCTCGTAGAGGGAATTTAGTGTGCACATAGGAGTTTATCCCAGGGGAGATGGTCCCGAGGGCTTCGAAATGGTTGCCTTCCTAGGAATGTCTTCTACCCGGGTCTTCATGTCTTTTTAGTACTTTAGATTTTCGCTCGGACGTTCCTCGTATAGAAAGAAAGCAAACTTCATTAATATCTTGATATAGCTTACATCTCAAAGTGATAGAGGCAAGCTAGAAAAGGAATAAAAATCAAAGTAAACAAATGCATAATGAGGGTACCCCCCTCTAGGGATAATACTTCCGCAGCTTGCGGGCGTTCCACGGGCGATCGAGCTGTTTTCCACTGGCGTCCTCAAGGTAGTAAGAGGCCTCTCCGACTTTTTTGACGACTCGGTAAGGTCCCTCGAACTTAGGCTCTAACTTTTTTCTTCCCTCTTGGTTTAAGATCTCCTTCATTACTAAGTCCCCTTCTTCGTATTTCTTGCCGCGGACCCGGCGATCGTAGGACTTAGTCATCCTCCTCTGGTAGGCGGTCATCCTGATGGCGGCCCTTTCTCTTCCTTCCTCGATCAGATCGAGGTCTTCCGCACGGAGTTGATCATTGTCTTCGGGATATGTGAGGATTCGGGCGCTTTCCATGCCAACTTCCGCGGGCAGTACTGCTTCGCTCCCGTAGACTAGGCTGAAGGGAGTCTCATTGGTTCCTTCTCGAGGCGTCGTTCTATAGGACCATAGGACACTTTGGAGTTCGTTGAACCATGATTTCTCGAGCCCCTCTAGTCTGGTCTTCAATCCTTGTACGATGGTGCGATTGGTCACCTCTACCTGGCCGTTGCTTTGGGGATATGCCACCGAGGTAAAGATTTGTTCTATCCCGAGTTCTTCGCACCATTCCTTTAACTTCTTCCCGCTAAATTGCCTTCCGTTATCGGATACTAATCTCCTTGGTATCCCGTATCGACAGATGATGTTTTTCCAGATGAAGGCGGTGATGGCTGCCTCGGTGATTTTGGCCATAGCCTCTGCTTCAACCCACTTCGAGAAATAGTCCACGGCGACCAGCAAGAACTTCCTTTGAGCAACGTTTCCAGAGAATGGCCCGACGATATCGAGTCCCCATTGATCGAAGGGACACGGGGATGTTACCGACTTCATGGCTTCCGCGGGCATTCTTTGCAGGCTTGCGTGTTTCTGACAACTCTGACAACTCCGGACTGTTTTCATGGCATCTCCCTTCATCGTCGACCAGAAGAACCCTGCGAGGAGTGCCTTCCTTACCAATGCCCGACTTCCGATGTGACTCCCGCAGATTCCCTCGTGTATTTCTCGAAGGACATATTCCCCTTCTTCCTTGGAAACGCATCGGAGGAGAGGCCCGATGAAAGATCTTTTGAACAATGTTGTGTCGATCAAGGTGAAACGCTGAACCCTTCGCAGGAGTTTCCGGGCTAAGGCTTTCTCTTCAGGAAGGAGTTGGTGGCGTAGGTATCGGTAGATCTCGTACCTCCAATCTTCTTGGGCTATATCTGGATCGGGCGCATTTTGGTCCTCGACCTGCCAGATGGTTAGGACCCTCCCTTTTTCCTCGAGTGGTCCGATGGCGCTGGCCCACTTAGCTATTTGGTCTGCCTTCTCGTTTTGTCCTCGGGTGATCAAAACGATCTGGAGTTCTTCGAAACCTCCCTTGATTTCCTCGAATGCTTTGACGTACTTCTCTAAATTTTGGCCCTTGATGGCGAAGTTCCCTTCCAACTGTTGGACCACGAGTTGGGAATCCGAGTGCACTACCAGGCGGGTGATTCCCATTCTCCGCGCTGCTCGAAGTCCAGCGAGTAGAGCCTCATACTCTGTCTCGTTGTTTGATGCTTTGTAATCTAGCCTAATGGCCAGGTTGGTCTCTTCCCCCCAAGGCGATATGAGAAGTATCCCGACTCCATTTCCCGAACTGCAGGAGGAGCCATCTACGAACATCTTCCATGTCTCCTCGGGACCATCCCCGACCATCTCTACCATGAAATCTGCCAAAGCCTGCGCCTTGATTGCAGACCGAGGCTTGAACTGGATGTCATATTCTCCCAACTCCGTTGACCACTTGATTGCTCTTCCCGAGATGTCTGGTCGAGTGGCGATCTTCCCAATCGGGTGGTTTGTTAGCACCACGATGGGGTGTGATAGAAAATAGGGCCTCAGCTTCCTAGCCGTAATGAGCAGGGCCAGCATTAGTTTCTCGGAGTTCGTGTATCTTGTTTCGGGACCCTTTAAGATGTGACTTACGAAGTATATGGGCTTCTGTACTTTTTCCTCTTCTCGAACTAACACCGAGCTTATGGCCCGGGGCGACGCTGCCAGATAGACTACCAGTTCCTCCCCGGGCAGTGGTTTATTGAGCACGGGCAACTTCTTCAAATATTCCTTCAAATCTTGGAAGGCCTTTTCACACTCGGGTGTGCATTCGAAGTTTTGGACTTTGCGCAATACCTTGAAGAAGGGTAGACTGCGATCGGCGGATCGGGAAATGAATCGCGAGAGGGCTGTGATCCTTCCCGTCAGCCTTTGAACCTCATTGAGACTCCGAGGGGATGCCATGTCCATTAAAGCCTTGGTCTTGTCGGGGTTGGCCTCGATTCCTCTTCTCGTTACCATGTACCCTAAGAACTTCCCCGAGCTGACTCCAAAGGTGCACTTCTTGGGGTTCATCTTTAGGTTGTATCTTTGGGCGGTCGAAAGTGTTTCTTGGACATCAGCCAAGAAGCAGCTTTTCTCTCGAGATTTAATCAGAATATCGTCGACATAAACCTCCACGTTCCTTCCGATCTGGTTCTTGAAGACTTTGTCCATCAGCCTCTGGTAGGTTGCGCCAGCGTTTTTCAATCCGAAGGGCATGACAGTGTAACAGTAAGTCCCTCCGGCGGTTATGAAGCTTGTCTTCTCTTGATCTTCTTTGGCGAGTAGGATTTGGTTGTACCCCTGGAAGGCGTCGAGGAAACAAAGTAGCTCATGTCCCGAGGTGGAATCCACCAGTTGGTCTATCCGGGGTAGGGGATAGCAATCCTTTGGACATGCCTCGTTTAGGTTCCGGAAGTCCACGCACATGCGCCACTTGCCTGGAGACTTCGGGACCAAGACCACGTTAGAAAGCCATGTAGGAAATTGGACTTCCCGAATGTGGCCCGCTTCGAGGAGTTCCTCGACCTGGCGTCGTGCCTCGGCGTCTTTTTCTGCGTTGAGATGTCTTCTCTTTTGAAAAATAGGTCGGGTGGTTCGGGAGACATTCAGCTTGTGTTCGATGACTTCCCGGTCTATGCCCACCATGTCTTTAGACGTCCAGGCAAATACATCTTTATTCCTTTTTAGTAATCTGATCAAGTCCTCCTTGAGGTCTTGAGATAAACCCCTGGAGATCTTGATCGTTCCTTCTGGCGGATCAATTATGATTTCCTCAGTTTCTTCTTCCTTGTCCTCCACTTTCGTTACTCCAATGGTGTATATCGTTTCTCTTCCCCTCGGATGGTCCCCCCTTCGGGTTCGGGAAGACTTGATTTCTGTGCGAACCTCTTCCACGTAGCATTTCCTAGCCATCTTGCGATCTCCTAAAACTTTCCCCACCTTGTCCCCTACGGGATATTTTATATTCTGGTGTAAAGCCGAGGCGATGGCCCTGAATGAGGTCAGGGCAGGTCTCCCGAGGATGATGTTGTAGGGGCTAGTTCCATTGATGACCATGAATGGCGCCATCCGCGTTTTTCGGGTGTCGCCTTGCCCGAGGGTGAGTGGGAGATGCAGGATTCCCACTGCCTCGATGCAATGTCCTGTGAAGCCAAACAGAGCCGTTTCCACCTTGTCCATAGAGTATGCTCCCAAGTCCATCTGATCGAGGGCCTTCTTGTATATTATGTTGACAGAGCTTCCATTATCGACGAAGACCTTGCCTACGTCATGGTTGGCTACCTCGGCTCGAATGACTAGGGCGTCCTCATGAGAGTCGTCACCTCCATGAAAATCCTCGGGACCAAAACTGATGGTAGGTCCCGACCGCTTGCTTCCTATTTTGATTTCAAAGTTTTCCAATCGGCGCACTCCGGCCTTCCTTGCCCGATTGGAATCTCCTCCTGTAGGTCCCCCCGAGATTATGTTGATCTGTCGGGGTGCCGTTCTTTCTGGTGATCTCCGTCGTCCCGCGTCTCTGTTGTCCCGATTTCTTTGGGTGTCGTTCCCTGCTGTCCTCGAGCCGCGCCTCTCGTCTCTCTCGGGTGTCCTTCTTGGCGCCTCTTTCTGATTGTGAGGCTGGCGGTCTTGTCGGGTGTTAAACCGATTCCCCGCCCCAGGATATCTGGGCCTGGTCCCAAAACCACCCTCTTCCCCCGCAAGCTTGGCCCGAGCCTCGGGGTTGGTGGCGATTAACTTTTCTAACTCCCGATTTAGCTGAAAGCATTCCTCCGTGGTGTGTCCATACTCGTGGTGGTAACTGCAGTAAGTGTCGGATACTGGCCTCCTCGGGTTGTCGCTGATGTAAGGGGGTCGGCGAAGAAAATCGTTCTCCTCGCATATCTCTAACGCCCGAAGTTTGTTCACCCGCAGCTTCGGGTAGTCCGCTCGCGGAAGTGTTGATACTGGGTAAGGGCGATCATCCCTTCGAGGGAATATTCTGCGGTCTTGATTTCTCGGTGGGCTCTTTCGGCGTTCTCGGGGAGGACTTTTGCGTTTCCTGTCCTCGGGTTCCCGGGCCTGCGACTCTTCCACGCGAACGTACTTCTCCACCCGCGTTATCAACTCCTCCACTGTAGTCGGATCTTTCTTCACTAGCGATCTGAATAGATCGCCATCTCTCAGGCCATGGTGAAACGCCCCGATAAGCAATTCGGGTGCGATATTGGGGACCTCCATTTTCACCTGGTTGAAGCGCCAAAGGTAGTCTCTTAAGTTCTCCCTTTCAGCCTGTTTTATGTTTAATAGCTTCACCGCCGACGAGGGCCGCCTTCTGTTGCTCGAGAAGTCCTTCAAAAAGTGGTTGGTGAGATCGTTGAAACTCCTGACTCCTCCAGGTGGCAACAAGGTGAACCACTGTTGAGCGCCTCTTGTTAAAGTAGTCACGAAGAGTCGGCATTTCACGGGGTCACTTAGCTGGTATAATGCCGCGTTACTTTCGAAAGCGGCCAAGTGGTCCTCGGGGGGTCCCGAACCGTCGTATTTTCCCATCTCGAAAGATCGGAAGTGCCCGGGCAGTGGAGCCGCGAGCACCTCGGGCGAGAAAGGCGAAGCCCGAGGGAGGTTGGGGGTCTCTTGCGGGTTGCGAGATTCTGAAGTTGGCGAATCTCCTCTCTCATTCTTTCCAAATCGGCCGTTTGTCGATCGGCGCGTTGTTGGTCAGTGCGTCTCCTCCTCTCGGCCCGGGCTCTCCTTTGCATCGACGCCAAAGTGTGGTCACCGTCGCTACGATCTCCGGTCCCTGACTCGGCGTCATGCTCTCCGTTTGTTTCACGTTGGGCGTCTTCTCGTTCGGCGTTACGTCCTCTGTTCTGTCCGTTTCTGTTACCTCTCTGGTTTCTTTCAGCCATCAGCGTTCCCACGTCTGCGCCGATCCTCCGCATCTCTTGCATGACTGCGGCAAACATCGCGGCAGGGTCAGGGGGGTTCGGCCCATTGTCCTCGTGAGGCGGTGTGTGATCATTTTCGACAACCACCATACTGAATTTCTACTTTGAGAGAAACTAGAGTTTCCCACAGACGGCGCCAAGTTGATGCCGCCGGAAATGGATCTACCGCGTTGGAGGGCTGACGAGCGCTTCCCGCCTTAATTATGCCGCGAACGTCGCCTGGAGACTTGAAAACAGGATAAGATTTGGGGGTCGTTCGCCCTCTTGCCTAGGTCAAGAGGGTGTTTTCCGTGTTCCAGGTGTAAAGTAGCATAAAAAGGGGTGTGCTTAAGTGTGTGAGTGAGTAATGAATTGAACAGAGTAACGGCAGGATACGTCAGAAAATCGATACCTGTTTTGTTTGAGGCGTGCGTTATTTATAGGGGATTTGAGCTGGGGCGGTTTTTGAGCGGTTTTACCCCTTCACCGTTTCTCTTGGGCTCGACCATTATCTACCCACGATGGCACGTCTTCGTAATGGCTTCCGTTATGGGCAGTTACTTGTTGCCTAGCCTACTGACGCCGCGGAGTGGGGATCGTGGCAGTTTCTTCTGTAGGAAGCCAAAGTTTCCTGATTTCCCTCGGGCCTCGATATGATCACCCGAGGCATTACCAATCTGCCACTGGGCACGGGACCCTGGTCCGAGGGCTTGCTAACCCCTTTGCCAGGGGGCCTTGTATAATTATCCTTAGAGCCGAGGGGCCTCTTGACGTCCTCGAAGTGTTTCTGACGTGGGCCCTCTGTTGCTGGCCTAGGCTCCTCCCCTCGGGAGTATTCCCGATGGACCGAGGCCGCGTGGGGGCATGGCCTGTCTTTTAGGTAAAGTGGTTACTTGCTAGTTGAGGCGGGTCGGGTATTTCGCCATGGGATCCGTAGGATCCGAGGGTAACAATATCGATTAATGATAGAACATATATGTGCGAGGATGATTTGTTTTTAATCATCAAGTGAACGAGATCACGAGCCGCTCTCGAGTTTAATGAATTATCGTGAAGCTCGAACTAAGAATCCCCTAAACGATACTCCTGAATTGATATAAAAAAAAAAAACAAGAAAACAAAATGCTAAATATATTTCTAAACGACATACGTCGATGATCGTTTTATTAACAATCATAACCTTAATGCATTTCGACAAACATATTCATGCTGGTACATAACATTACAATAATTTATTCAGACTCACACCCAAACACATTAAAAAGAAAAGCATTCTCAAATCTTCGACGAATCCTTCGACCTTCGTCGACGACGATCAAAAGAACTGGTAATTCTCGTACCTCATGTAACAAGCGCTCATATTAATGTGTGCGCCAATCGCGCTGCCACACTCGGGATAGAACGAAGCAGTGCAAGCGCTCAAGCACTCCAAGCAATCGTCTTCGCTCTTACTCGAATCGCATTCCCCATAACCGTAGGCAGTCAGTCCATGCTGCTGATCGGTGGAGACGGTGGAGAACCAAAGGTTCGGCTCGTCGGGCGTCGTAGTAGTTATGTTGTCCAACATGTCGTTCACCAGTTCAAGAAAAGCGTCGTTAGGGTTCAACTGCTGAGGGTTGCAGACGGCGGATATGAGCGTCGTGACGTCGTCGTGGCTCTCCACGGTGGAGGCGGTCGTTAAAAACGCGACGACGACCAAGAAAAAAAAAACCCGTTGAAAAGCGCACGGTGGACATGCTTATCTAATCGCGCAAGTGATGAACTTTTTGTTAATGAACTCTGAAACAAACCCTAATTTATGCTTGAGTTAGGAACTTTGTTTCCTTCGTCCCCGTTGGATTTTAACTGCGGAAACCCTTGAGTGAGATGTTTTACGCTTAGTTCGTATGATGGTAGTTTCGATATTGCAATCGTCGTTGTCCTTTTCTCTTCGACTTGGTCTGAAGCTTAGTGCTTTGTTAAATGACTATTTCTACCTACTAAAAGCTTATAGTTGAAGGGAGAATATATATATTTTTTTAAATTTGACAGCTCACGTCTACGCTCATTTCTTTAGTATTTGGTATTGAGGTTCATATTTTAACTTTTATTTTATTTTGGGGCAGATGATTTTTTGTCCCCAATGTTTGAGGTATGGACGTTTCTGGCCCCTATGTTCCGATGTGCCACTTTTAGTCCTCAATGTTACCAAGTTTGGACGGTTTTGGTCCCTCGATTAATTTAATCGCTACTTTAGACGAAATTTAACACGTGAGAGCCCATGATCTTCTTTTACTCGACGTAAAACCTCAACATCTTCTTCTTCGATAATGGACATGAACATCATTACATAACATTTAGGAAATGATCGACAACCTTGAAAATGAGTTAAATGTGATACGTATGCTCACGTGCGTTTTAGTTGAAGAAGAAGAAGATTTATGAGGTGTTAAGTCAAGTTAAAGGAGATCATATGCTCTCATATGTTAAATTCCATCTAAATTAGTAATTACGTTAATCAGATGACCAAAAACGGCCCAAAATCGGTAAGATTGGAGACTAAAAGTGGCACCTCGGAACATGGGGTACAAAAACCGTCCATGTCCCAAACATCAGGGACTAAAAATGTTGTTCTCCCCTTTATTTTTCAACGACACTTATTGAACTATAATAGCTATATGATAGCCGCCCAGCCCTATATGCGAATCTCACGTGGCCGACTTTGTATTTATAGGACAACATATTATACAACTGTGATGTGCTTTAACGAGGTATTCTTTTTATATTTATGTGCAAGTAATATTTCGACAAAACAAAGGATTCATCACGAGGTATACTTGTTCGATGCTTTTGTATATCGAAAAGCTGCTTACGAAGTTCCTAGATTAGTTCTTTACTGCATAGGAAAAATCAACAGTACACACTTCACTTCGTAATCAGACGACAGGGATAAACGAACATAAGTACCAAAATATGAACTAGTGAATAGTAGATGTCATCATTCCTCGTTATCTCCATGGCACCTTGTCAAGTCTTCACTCAACATTCCCTTAATTGCATTCATCGTTGAACTCTTACAAATATATATTTAAATTGTTTTTTTGTGTGTCTATGGATGCTATCGTTGCTAAAACTTTTAGTGCCTTCACTATGGACTTGTATGCGTACGAGTGTGGAGAATGAAAATTTTAATGAAACAAGATTTATTATGAAAGTTCGAACGTGCAAAATCCTTCTATGTGCCACGTTGAAATGTATCACTACAAGATTTGATTATATAGAGGATTGTACAACCTATTTTAACTAGACTCTTCTAACTAAACTCCAAGTTTCACACTCGTTTATCTCAACTATTTTGACAATCGGTTGATGTATCTTTACAAACTAGCAAGCTTTTCTACTTCAGTTTCCCCAAAATTATTAAGTCCAAAAGTCCTTTCTTCTATAGTTGAAGATGTACATATGATCATTGCTTGAGCCATCAAAACCGGCTTCTCATGAACTAGAAACGCGCATTAAATGCAGCTATGCAAAATAGTTCTGTTGACTTCTTCGCATCTTTCTTCGATTTTGCTCCTCCGAAACAGGATAAATTCCAAGACGAATAACGACTCTAATACAACATATTTTACTTCAAACAATCTCAATGTATAATTTGTCTTGATCCAAGTCGACCTTGAATTGGATGTTGTTTACTACGTGTTTTCGTAGTTAGAACATATTGAATATTGATGGTTCTCCTCATTCCTACGACAAGAAAAAAAAAAGAACAGTATTTATTGTGCAAGAAAGGTTCATATATATTACTAGTTGTGTGCTATATTGATTCTGAACAGATTACTAATTAACGTAATTCAAAATAAAATTTCAACTTAAAAGAATAGAATTGTATTAAGTATAAAATTGTAACTAAATACTTATCAAATCGAAAGACCAATTCTGACAGTTTTTAAACACCATTTCTCCATTTATATAAGAATATAGATACCTCAAGCCCTTACCCCGACATCCTCGGATAATGGTCATTTAAGATTACTTATTAGTGCTTGTTTGGTTGACATGTTTATATTTAGGAGGGTTTAAAGTAAGGGTTTATATAAAACAAATTAATGGGTATAAATAAAATGTTGTTTGGTTAGTGGGTTTAAATAAACACATGTGAGAGGGTGTGTTTATCTAAACCCGTCTGCATGGGTTTAGAGTGGTTTTATATAAACCCGTGGATAAACCTGCGAACCAAACACACTAAGATATTATAAACCCACCTTTTAAATACTTAAACCCTCCAACCAAACAAGCACTTATTAGACATAACAATACAAAACGGCTTCATCAAAAGCGCGAACTATTCGATTTTTCGACGATCATGTTCATCATTCATGCGAACTGGAAATTCTCGTATCTCATGTAACAGCCCGTCATGGTGATCTCCGCGCCAATCGCAGGGCCGCAATAATTGTACAGCGCAGAAGTGCAAGCGCTCAAGCAATCGAGGCAGTCGTCCGTGCTCCCACTCGGGTCGCAATCACCGTAACCATAAGCAGTCGTTCCCTGGCCGCTCGCCGACGTAGAGAATTCAAAATTTGGCTCGTCGGGCGCAGTAGTCGTTATGTCGTCCAACACGTCGTTCACCAACTCGATAAATGGGTCGTTAGGGTTTAAGCGTTGCGCATTGCAATACCCCCAAAGGATGGTCGTTAGGTCGCTGCGGCTTTCCACGATAGATATTTTCGCCGCTAAGAAACATATTATTGTACACAGAATTAGAGCTACAGAAAACCTACTCATACTCTCTCTCTCTCTCTCTCTATGAGTCTCTTTTCTTGTTTATTTGAACTTAGGTTGTAAGATTAAATTTGTTGGTGAACTCATTAGCAAGAGCCCTATTTATTGCAAGTTAGAAACTTTGCTTCCTTCGTCGCCATTGGACTTTAATCGCAAGTCTCCGAGAAGAGGAGAAGTGGTACGATTAGTTTGTACGATGGTAAGTTGATTACTTGTAAGAATGTGAATGTCTTCTTCCACTCTTGGCAGCAGCACTATGATAACATTATGCGGATTACTGCAATAATGTTTATTTTTTATGTTACTGAATTTATAATCCCAGCCGCCCTATATTATGCGAATCTCATGTGGCCTCAGCTTTGTAGGAGGACAGCATACTATGACAAATGTAATGTGTTTTTATTAGGTATATGAAGGTTTCTATGGAAAAAAAAATAATACTAGCTAGTAATTTGTTATTATTGAAAACGTTTAGCAGAACCGTTGTTAGCCGTGAGCTGCCAATGGGCATGAACGTCTTCGATAGGCCTATGTACCATTTCGGCTTGGTAATAAATTAGTACGTCGATTTTTTTATCATGTGATATTTTTTCAATAATCACAAAGTTCCAAAGATAGGACTAATCTACCAAATTCACCTAATATCTAGACACGCATTTGCAACTAATAAGAGAAGTCCCAAAAACCACACATTTTCATCGGACTTACTAGATTGAACGACTATTTGCGGACGACGAAAAACCTTCTCCTATATACATGTTATTAAGAACCATCTGCTTCCTTTTTCCTTTTTCTTTTTGTCCCTCATTTCAATTTATTGCGGAAAAAATCTCGAGAGAAGGAGAAGTTGGTGATCTTACAGTTCGTCGGATATAATTATAGTACTGTCTGAATCTGAATGACTTCCATCAATAGCTGAATTCAAACGGGTATATTTGTCATTGATCAAACATATAGTTTGTCACTAACCAATAGCGACGAGCAGAAAAATGCAATAAAATTGAGCCGTGAGTTAGGTCGATCTGGCCTATGCATATTTCGAAGTAAAATATGAGTTTGTCTTACCTCTACATTGTATCACATTTCAAAAAAAAAAAAATTCAACAAGATAGTTTCATAAATAAACAAGAAAGATTTACATGTGGCTTTTAAGAGCCCTGAGCATCCCTCTGGAGACATACGATAGGGAAGAAATCTCTCAAACACGGAGAGAAAGAACAAGTTTCAGAGGTTGAATCAGACATCTAAAAAAGCCAAACCCTAAAAAAGTATTACACCATAACTCATCGATAACTTCTCTGTGCATCAGATATTCTTCAACTGTTACAAGTTTATTGACGGTTGACGCTAGCATCTAACTCGCATCAATTTGCCAAAATATATATGTTAGCTTTCCTCGCGATTAAATGTCTTATCGGTGATATTATCAATGTTATTTGTTCGCGGATTATCAAACTCTAATCCCAAATCACTGAACTGCACGACCGATCGCTCGTAGTTTCACTCTCCATCTATCACCAACTGATTTTAGAACCTAAATTCTATACACGATAATACGCCGGGCTTCACGGGTACATAAGGCAATTTTATTTCCCAACAATAGCAATAAAAAACGGCCTTGGCTTACCTACCCAATTGGGTGCATAACCCAACTCCCAGTAGAAATATGACATGTGTTATGTGTGTTTAGTGAAACACACGTATGCGTGTTTTAACATGGTTGGAGTAGGATCGTAATGTGTAACGCGTCATTTTTTAGTGGAGTTGGATTATATCCGATTGGGTAGGAAAGACAAAACCTAAAAAAAAAACTATCTAACTCAATTCATGATCAATCACAATCATTTATTACGCAAGCCAATCGATACTCGTTTTCGCATCTCCAAAACGCGCTTTTACCTTTTCCTCGATCAATAGAACCTATAATTGTCGTATCTCATGTAACAAGCCGTCATCCTAATCGTCGCGCCGACCGCATACTTACACAGAGGAAAGAACTGCCCGGCGCAGGCGTTCAAGCACTGCGAGCACTGAGCACTCGTCTTTGTCGAGTTGCAGTCAGCGTAGCCAAACGCTGTCATTCCATAATCAGTATTCGACGTGTAGATGTCCAAGTAAGTATGGGTCTTGGGGCGTAAAGTCAACCATTTCGGTTATCATGTCGTCGACGACGTCAAAGTATCGGCTCGTGGATGGCAATAAAGGGCCGCACGCTACGTATTGGATGGTCGTCAAATCGTCGCGCGCTTCTACCGTTATTATTGATATTTGCGCTGCTAATAATAAGAGAAGTCCGTGAGAAATCTTCGTCATAGTTTTTTTTTCTTTTTTTTTTTTTTGTCTTTCTTAACTTATTTTTTTAATTAGGTTAGTTGATGAACTCTTATATATGTTGTGTGTGCGTGTGTATAAGGTGAGGAGGCATTGCTTGGTCCGTTGCTTTTCGATGGTTAATGGAGGAGACTTCGAAGGAAGATGGTTGTATTTCTTCGTTTTTTACTATGATTTGCTATGTAGGATTGTCCGTACTTATTTGATTTTAGTACTTCATGAGTGTCCACATCACTAATTTTATATGTTTGGGTTCGTTGTTTAGGTTACATTTTTTGCAGTTTTAAACATCATTGCTGTTCGGCAACAGAAAAAAAAAAATTTAATTTGTGATAAAGGCTCTAGGAAAATTGTCTTAGAATGAGAATTAAGGTTATATACAAAATTACTTTCTGGCTGTCCTAGTGCTCGGGTGATTTTTTCCTGTTTTGGAATTCTCCACGTTTTTTTTTGTATTGTTGTTTTCTCTTTTTTTATTTTCAGTTGAATTTTGAGGAGATTTTCTCAGTGGCCAAAATCTCCAATATAACATTAGCCCTAACTCAACCAAATATAGCTATTGAAATGGATATTAATATAACGAAGTCATAAAATTATAAGATTATAGGACTACAAAGAATCATTCCATGTAAAGAATGGATCAAGAAGATAATTGGAGGAACTGCAACATAATTTACATTTATACATATTTGGTTCGAACACATTCTCACGTCTAAAACTGATTTCTCTCTTATATAAAGTGAAGTTGAGTTTTGTTGATTTGATACAACGCTCTTCGTCTACTATGTATGTTTAAATTTATGGCTTGCAAATGTTGTTTCATTCTTTATGTTGCGATCGTTAATGTGAAAAGCATCGAGACAAAACAGCATTGCTTAAGGATCGATTCAAGTACTTGACGACGAATTTATTTCAATAGGTTTTCGATAATCTCCGAGTATTCTTATCTCATTCTGTTTGTCATCTTTTCAAGAAAAACCAGTGTTCTTTCCGTTATTCTTAGAAATTAAGGATCAAACACGGCCCACCAACGTAGTAATAGATTAACGAATCTAGCTTAATCGACTATAATCATTACAATCATTTACTAGACAAAGGAATTGGCTGTAATGACGACTATGCTTATTCGCATATTGTATATACATTAAGATGGAGGAAATCTCTCTCGCGCATTTATTTTCGATAATTATGATCAGAATCTGTAGTTCTCATATCTCATGTAACAAAAGTCCATTCGAATCTGCGCGCCGGCTGCAAAACCACAGTGGGGATAGAATTCGCCTGCGCAAGCGTTTAAGCACGCCGAGCAATCATCTTCAGTCTTATTCGTATTGCAATACGCATGGCCATATGCAGTCGCCATTTGAGAAGTGTCGGCGGTGGTGAACGAAAAGTATTGCTGGGAAGGAGTCGTTTCTGTTAGGGCATTTAACAATCCTTTCACCACTTCGACAAAAGGGTCGTCAGCATTCAGCTTCTGAGGGTTGCAAATAGCGCTTTGAAAGGTTGTGACATCATCAAGTCTTTCGACTTTTGATGCATTTGCTGCAGAAAGCGAGAAAAACCCTATCGACAACACGACGATCGCGTTCATTTTATTATTGTTGTTATCTTTTTTTGGCTTATTAAACTGTGTTTCCTGATTGAGATTAGGTGGTGCCAGTTAGTCGATGAACTGTTATGCGTATGTATAGGGCGTGAAATAATATTGCTTGCTAGCTAGACCTCGAGAGAACCGTTGAATCGTATTTTTGCATATGTTTTTTCTTAACTTCTGTTTTAATCTATTCTGTCCTAAACATATACATACCATAGTTCTTGGATAAAACCTATGCTTTCCTTAGACATTGTCGAGATGTAACGTTGGACATATCTTGTTTTGATCTTTCTTAGATAAGTCTTTCGATCAGTAGTCTCTCGTTCTTCGTATAGTTAATTGGTGTATTCCAATGAACTTATAGCTGTTTATGTATGTATGTCTCTCCGTCAACTTTGTTTCTCCTTCTAATAAAGACATTTAAAACGTCGTCCTCTAGTATGGATTGATCGATCTAATTACGTACTAGACGATGAATTTATCCGAACATATTTCGATCGATGCTCTCGATATTAATCTGCTTCTGCAAAGAAAGCCGAAGCGCTTTATGCAATGAGGCAGAAATTTATAGTTTATGTTTGGGCAACGCATTTTTGCCATCACTCTTGCCATCGATTGTCCCCGTGTAGGTTTAGGGTTCGAAAATAGGCCATTACCATGCGAGCACTTGGAACATGCTTGAAACAAAACCCTAATTTCGAAATCCAAGAACAACTTTACTCGATCATAGACGTGCTTAGTAAGAACAAAAACCACAGCCAGAAACAATGCAATGCAACCCTTGTCAACAATAATAGAGAGTGAAAAAACCCTCGATCATATAGACGTGCTTTTAGTAAGAACAAAACGCAACCAAAAACGATGCAATGCAATGGAGAGCGAAAAACCCTAGATCAACATAGAGAGCGAAAAACCCTCGACCATAGACGTGCTTTTAGTAAGAACAAAACACAACCAAAAACGATGCAAATGCAACAGAGAGCGAAAAAACCCTAGATCAACAACAGAGACCTAGGATTTCCTTACCCTAGATTCATCATTATTATAGTTTTCTACTCTTTATTTTATATCACAAAACCTTCACATGAAGGGGTAGATCTCGTATCTCATGTAACAATAAGTCATATTTATCTGAGCCCCAACTGCGTTCCCACACTTGTCGTAGAACTCGTTGGCGCAAAATGTAATGCATTCGTAACAGTCGTCGCCCGACTGCCCAGCATCGCAGCAACCGTAGGCGTACATTGTCCTTCCTTGCTCGGTCTTCGAAGTGTAGTAACTGTTTTTGGGCGAAGACATTGGGACTGCGCTCGATAGGTTGTACAGCGCTTCGCCCAGCGCGTCGAGCATAGGGTCGTGGGGGTTCAGCTGTTCGCCGTTGCACGTCACCTTTTTCACGTCTATGTACTCGTCTTGGCTTTCGACGAGGAAGATGACTGAAGAAATAAGCAAGAACGCCGATAAAAGGAGCGTTATTACCGTGCGGTTGTTGGCGCAAGGCATGTCTATTATGGCTTAGTGTCCTTTTCTTTTGCTTTCTTGTTTTTGATCTTGAGTTGTAATGAGAGTTTTGCTAGTTGAGCTAATGTATTTATGAGAACTTTGATTGCATCGTTGTTGTTTTTCGATTGGGGACATCGAAGGATGAGTATATGTTTGTATCTTTTGCTGAATATGCGTTACTGTTTTTGTGCTTCATGTTTGTCCTCATATCTCGACGTTGTTAGTTCTGTGTCGATTATTGTTTAGTTTTTACAGTCAAAGGTTGGTTATTACAAGTTAACAATTTCAACCATCAACAATATGATTCTGCAACTTTTGCAGACGGCCATCATAGAGGAAAAAGAATATTATATATTGAAAGATTTCACCACTGTCCTCTTTCATGTCAGCATAGCACGCCTAAGTTGCAAGAAAGCTTTTTAGGTTCTAGCAAAAAATCTCATCACCTCAGCTCAAGTGTTAATAAGCTCACCACATATACCTTACCTTGATAGGGAAAACATACCTTCGAAACAGACCAAGAATCATAGTACGAGCTTTTCCACCATGAAAAAGCTAATGTCATTGCATTGGTAATATGCACACACACACACACACATGTAACTGTCTATCTAAAGTCGACTCAAACTAAACAATAGGCCATACATAATCAGATGATGTCATGTCATATTCACTACATGAAAGCTCTTCTCATACTATATCGCAGAGATACATACGATTGTCCCATGGGCGAAAAGGATCATAAGTAGGACAACCTAGGATAAGAACTTCTTCTTACTTGGACTAAAGACGAGAGTTTTTCCTGAAGCAATTGTTTTTCTTCATCTTGGCCTCCTCAAGAACAGAGGTCAAACTGCACTAACGAGCGAGGTCATGCTGATAAATCCTCCCACTCGATCACTACCCCAATCGTCTCTTCTCCCCTTGATGTACTGTACCCTCTGCTTCTCGTATAGTACCTTCGCGATCGACTTTTTTCTGAAATTACCCGCCAGCAAAGCTTTCAGAACTCGAAAGAAATATGCGATTGCGCCACCCTAATAAATCCCCACTCGAATGAGGGACAATGGAATTGGATCGCTCCCACTGATGAAGAAGATGACGAATGAACTGAAGAAATTGAGGAGAAATTGGGAAAGCGTGATGAGATGATTGTCGCGGAAAGTGCAACACTTTGTATTGGAGAAATTTAAACCATTTGGGAGCTAATTGAAGATAATCAAATAATTAAGGACCAGAAAATAAAAGAAAAGAAACTTCGAATTACGAAATGTGACCCTACAAATTACAATCCCAATCTCCATCCCGGATCCCGAGATCGCGGACACGAAGAGCTCGCGGGAGCTTGGTGATAACTGATACAGTCAATTTTTTCTCAGCGATCGATTGGAGCTATGGCCGGCGTTTCACTGAAATGCGGAGATTGCGGAACGCTTTTCAAGTCTGTCGAAGAAGCTCAGGAACACGCGGATCTCACGAAGCATGCTAATTTTGTTGAGTCAACCGAGCCCGTGCTCAATTTAGTCTGCGCTGAATGTGGCAAGCCTTGTCGATCTAAAACTGTACTTTTCCTCTTCATATGAATGCTGTTGTTCTTTCTGACATTTTTTTGTGTGGAAGTTTGTCGTTATTCGTTTTGTGTGATCTTAGGAGAGTGATCTTCATACAAAGAGGACGGGGCATGTGGAGTTCGTTGACAAGACTTCTGAGGCAGTGAAACCGATTAGTTTGGAAACTCCGAAGCCGAAGAATGATGATGTTGATATGGAGGAGGCTGGTGATGGTGGAGATAGCAGTGCTACGACTCAGGACGGTATTGTTTATCTTCATATGTTTTACCTTAATTGTTATTTTTCAGGTGTACATGACTTCATTTCATTTTTATAAAGTTGTGTGGTGTTCATCTTTTTGCTTGCTAGATAAGTCGTGATTCATTAAGATTGAAATATTATCTCTTGGGCAAGCATATTATCTCGGTGCTCGAGATGAAAATCATGCTGACTCTCTTGGTAGAAATTATGTTGAATTATCAAAAGTAACAGCGATTATGTGCGTTTGTTTACATTTCTCCCTTATGACAAACTTTCTTGTTAGATTTACTTTTACGTTTTCATGATGCGTTATTTCTTTATTTACCGGGACGTCTGGTCTGTGTACGATGCAAGAGATTTAATTGTGTTCCAGCTTCCATTGGCCCTGTTTGCACCATGCTTCAGGGGAATGAGCCTGGCATTATTTAGCTATTGACCATATACATCCTCATTACTGCTTTTCTCTGTTCTACTATAATGCAACATAATGTCGTGTGGCTCACCTGGATGATGTTTTTCTTCTTTTTAGAAATGGTAGTCCCAGAAGTCAGTGAGCAGCTGCTTACAGAACTCTTGGATATGGGTTTTCCTAAAGAAAGGGCAACCCGCGCACTTCACTTTTCTGGTGTGTACTGTCAACAATTCTGAACTCGTATCTATGATGCTGTCTCTTTACTTACGCATTGCTTAGCAGGAGACAAACTGTTCGAGAGCTTTATTGATGTTGTTTAATGGTTTATTTCTTGCAGGCAATGTTAGTCTTGAGGCTGCTGCAAATTGGATAGTAGAACACGAAAATGACTCAGATATTGACCAGATGCCTTTGGTACGAGCTTCTTTATTTGCATCACGCTCATCTACAATTTTATGTAGTTGAGATAGTGATACTGTATAGTGATGCTCCCATCCCCATTCCCCATATCATCTCTTTAGTGTGTTTAAAGAAATAATTTAATGGAAGGACGTTATGTCCGCTTAGTTAAATTATATCTCTGTTTCCTTAAAATCTTTTAATCCATTGAGAACCATCTACCATTCGTTATGCATAGTTTCATTCGGAAAAGGGAAACTAGAACTTTTTTGCTATGATGCTTTGCAAGTTTGCATATGTAATTATGTATCACTCATTGAAGATCATGTGATGCATGCGTGACATCAATCCAGTACTGCTGGTTACTTGTCGTCCATGTAATTTTAACTGTCATGTTTATTTGATTCTTATTGTTACAGTTTACTGTATATTCTTGTCTATAATTATTGTTTACCAATTACTGTAATACCGATGGCTATGGTTATTCATTAGGTCTATCCAGTATTTTCTATTCTTTAGTCCATTTTGGATTAAAGATCAGTAAGGGTTCCAATGGTTATTAGGCTGTTCTTTGCCTCATCTAAGGACTCTCATTTATGCTTGCTAATGTCTCCTTCATACTGCATGCAACTTAACATAATTTTAATGCTTTTTTTCTGGTTGTGCTTCTGCATAATCTAGTGATGCATGGTCTTACTCTTATGAATCATTTGAAAGTAGAACCTTGTTATTTCGCCTGCTTTTATTAGGTGCCTGCTAGCTCCAAGAAGCCTGAGGCTCCCAAAAAGGCTCTCACCCCGGAAGAAATTAAGCAGAAACAGCAAGAACTGAGGTAAAATTATTCGTTGTTTTGGTTTCCATCTCAAAATTCAATGCACAGTGGATTTTATACCCCGGTTGCTGAATTGGGTCAACCCTGAAAGTTTTATTTATTATTTTGTTTTCGCGGTCTTCGTATCATTGGCTGAACAGCAGTGTATGCCTTTATGATTGATAAATTGTGGTCATTTCTCTTTTCTGAATTAATGTTAATTGAACTGAAAAACACTGTACTTCATTCATTTGTTACCCCGCTGGCCAGCTGTTGTGCTATTGAGTATTATATGATATCCCTGCCTGTAGCTTTGTTTAGTGATGTATTAGAAACTATCTTCGTAATTCACTCTATTCACCTGTACTTATGAATCTCAGGGAGCGGGCTCGCAAAAAGAAAGAGGAGGAAGAGAAAAGAACGGAAAGGGAGAGAGAGAAGGTGTGGTTTTATTGTTTCTGTTGACACTGTTGATTTTGTTTTCACATGGATAATAAAATGGTATTTTGCATTTGTTTTTTAGTCGGAAATTTTCATCAAAATGTAAATGACATGGCTTCTAAATATAATGCAACAGGAAAGAATAAGAATAGGGAGGGAACTGCTTGAAGCAAAACGAATTGAAGAAGAAAATGAAAGAAAGCGGTCTGCCCTTGCGTGCAGTACTCCATTTGCCTGTGAAATTCAGACGTATTATTATGTTGAGTTGGTTTTTTGTCATTGCAGCATATTGGCATTGCGAAAAGCAGAAAAAGAAGAAGAAAAAAGAGCACGGGAGAAAATTCGTCAAAAGTTGGAGGAAGACAAGGTCCTTAAACTAACTTAATATATGTTAGGTTATTTGTTTTGAATTAATTTGTACGCCGTATTCTAATCATCTCTAAAAATTTGATAATTGCAGCAACAACCCTGACATAAAAAATTCAGAAATATCCCTTATCTACTTTAATTGCAAGAAATGACTGATGTCTTTTTACCATTTCATTCTGTTCAGGTTTTAATGCGAAAACTTCAATGTGACTAAACATTAACAAATTGTGTCCTAATTTCCAATATGAGCTTTCATGGTGGGACATGGATTTCCTTAAATAAGTACATCTTATTGTGGCTTCCGATTATCTAACAAGTAGACTGACCAAATATAAGATTTATTGATTTTTGTGGTAGGAAATTTACTATATATGAGACATGAAAACAGTTTGTGTCGACTTGTGTCTTTTAGTGGTTATCACTTCATGGTGGGAGTTAACCTGTTCTTCTGGTTATCAGGCTGAGAGACGAAGAAAGCTTGGTTTGCCCCCGGAAGATCCCACCACAGCCAAACCTTCTTCTCCTGCTCCACCAGTAGAAGAAAAAAAGGTATATTTCTTGTGAAATTGATGAAAAATCGATTTCATGAAGCGCTAATATTTTGGTCACAAAATTTGATAGTAACTTATATTATGGGTTTTAAACACATAACCGCCTTTTATAAGAAAGGATTATCATATTACTCTGGGACTTAGTAACTGAATTGCAGAGCTCATTGCCTGTGAGACCTGCGACAAAGGCAGAGCGAATGAGAGAGTGCCTAAGAACCCTTAAACAGAATCACAAGGTAACTGCTACTGCATTCTTACGGCTTTGAATCACAAGTTAGCAAATGGGTGAACTGAATGTTTGTTTAGCCTTCTGTAGTGGTTGCGTCACTCTAGATTGTTTTTCACTTTATGTGGAATTATGTTCAAAGAGAAATTAGTTAAGACATTTTACCTGCATCTTCTGCATGTGATTAGCTTTTCCAAAAAAAAAAGGTGTCGTCTTTTTTGGTGAAATATGAAACTATTCACTGAACAGTCCTTTAAGTTTGTGCCGTATGAAATAATATGTACTTATTTCATGACTCTGTATTCATTCACTAACACAAGTTCCCACGATTATGTGCTTGCTTGATGCAATAGGATGATGAAGCCAAGGTGAAGGCGGCTTTCAACACTCTCCTGACGTTCGCGAAGAACGTTGCAACAAATCCAAATGAGGAGAAATTCCGTAAAATCAGGCTAACTAATCCTGCTTTTCAGGTACCAAATCATTGAACTCTCTTTATTATCGAACTCTTTTGCTCTGTTTGCCCTTTTCTTCGTTCCTATTGTCATGACTGAATATGTTTGTCCTCCTTAATTACTTCCATTCTGATGTTCCTCTGTCTTCCTTTAATGATTATATGACATAGATCATATGAGAAAACAGCATTATACACGAATACATCAAACCATTCACTGTCTGGATTTTGTCCTCTAACAGGATAGAGTCGGAAAGCTGCAAGGGGGAATCGAATTTCTCGAACTTTGCGGGTTTGAGAAAATCGAAGGCGGTGAATATCTGTGTTTGCCGAGAGACAAAGTTGATATGGCTGTAATTCGTTCTGCGGGGAATGAGTTGAACAGCGCCATAAACAATCCGTTCTTCGGAGTTCTTTAATCTCTTCCTTCCTCAGACATCTATCTATCTGCGAAATGTCTCCAGCACCATGGCTGTCTTTTAATACTGAAACTGTTGAAATGTATTTCATGAAATGCATAAACTGTTTGATCTTTACTAAGTTTTCTCTATGTAGTTGAAGCGAATAAATCAAATTTGGATACTGTCAAGTTTGACGATGCAATCCTTGGATATCATTTAAGCCAAAAGATGATTGATACAAGATACTTGAGGTTAGAATTTTTATTTATATGAAGATGGCCATACCAATACAATATACAATCTTCTTTCATAGATGTAATGTTCGTTACATATGTAACCCTTAAGGGAGAAAAGGATTAAACGATGGATGAGCCTCCTTTTGTCTTCTGTAAGCCCTGACACCATACAAAGATTAAACAAAACACAGCATTAGACACAAAGTGAGCTGATAGTTCTAACCCGAAAATATCTTTAGTTGTCGATGTATATCGTTTTCCCGACGAAAAATTACCTAGAAGCAGTTGATCCCCCGAGAGCAAATGCACTGGCAATTATAAAAAGGAAGGGAACAGATGCAAGCGCAATGTTTCTTCGACCTCCTCCACTAGTCCTTGGAACCCCAGTTCTTACCACCCGACTACTGTTGTATGAAGCTGACGCAGAAAAACGAATATCGATGCTAAGGACGCAAAGTATGAACGGTTGAATTGAAGCCACGAAAGAGAAAGGGTAAAATACCTGCTCGTAAACCTTGACCACCTGCCCCTGAAAGAACAATGGTATTACACGTAATCTGTGAGCTGCTGCACATAGACCATTTATATACCGATGAATTTATTATGCATGCATGTACATATATCTATATATGCATCTGCTTCAATGGCCTGCCTAGGGAGGGAGGGACGTTTCTATGTTCGCCATTTCTCTCACTCGCCTACAGCTAACGAATTACGCTACAGCAAAGCCAATACAGTACCATTCTATGATCACCGAATATTTCTGGACCGAAAAAGGGGATAGCACAGCTATTTTAGGTTCTCGGTGGCAACACTAGAGAGCAGTCAATCAACTGATTAGCCAATGCAACTAAAACTCTCAATTGTTCTCCAATAACGAATGATAAAGGCGATTGCTTTTGAGATTAAAAATGGGAATGATCATATAAGGAAGAGCAACGCATGATTGAGCAGCAAAAACATCATATCGAATCAAGGTTTTTTACCAGAGCTCAGCAGGGTATAAGCTTCCGAGACCTTCCATAGGAGGAATAGCAATTAAGAACAACAAGGGTTTTTTTACCCACCAAATAAAAAATGAATGAAATTAGGTTTAAATCTCACCGACCGATTTGAATTTGGTCTCAGCCGCAGCTTTCCCATGAGCAGGAAATCGATCGGGGTGGCATTCCCAAACTTTGTTCCTGAACGCAGCTTTAACCTGCGAAGAAATCATTCATTCATTCGCTCAGTCCAATTTCAATTCAACTCATTCAATTTCAATTCAATTGGGCCGACGACTCTAATGGATTTGAGTTTAGTTGCCTGAGAAGGAGAGGGACGAGATCGAGGACCAAATCCCAGCAGAATCTTCGCCTCCTCAGCTTGCATATCGATCGATCGATCGATCAATGCTCCGAGCTTTACCTATTCTTAATTCTTGAAATTACCACCAACATTAACTAGTCACCAAAATCAGTACTTTGTTACGATTCGTAGTTGGTCACAGAGATACGCGTCGTCTTAAGGCCTAAGAAGCCTAATCATGTCGACTATATCTGTGGTTCAGAAGCATACACCATGGCACATTTATAGGAGACAATTCGAGGAAATCGTCACTTTTAACGTGGGTTTTGTTTTTTGAAGAGTAACCTCTGTGGATAGTTAACCCGACTCGTGTGGGTCGGGTCATCCACCCTCAATACTCCGATCGAACCCGTTTTCGGAGATGGAAAGCGGGGCCCCGCCAAAAGTTGAATGCTACTGTTGCTCGTCACAGTTTCTGAACCAAGCCGCATGACATTTTTATATAATTGTTGAATTAAATCACGAAAATTGTAATATGATTCGCAGTTTCGCACAAAGAGGAAGAAGAAAAGGGGCAGAAAAAAGTAGCTATTTTTATATAGATATATGTTTTTCTTTAAGGTTGTGCTAATCTCATGTTTATATTTGTCAAACAATTCTTGAAAAGCGGAGTCGTAAGTGCATGAAGGAAGGAACCTGTCTCAGCCATCCATCCATGAATCCATCCATGAGCTCCTTTTCTTTTATTTAATAGAATATATTATTTCATTTACGTAATCGATTGATTGATTGTCGGGGGTATTGTGGGTTGCGAGGGTTTGCCTTTACCTTCGCTGGCAGTGAAGAGAAGAGCACTCTGTTTTGTTAGCTGGATTATCGTCGACGATCTACTGAAAAAGATGATCAAATGGAAGGAATTTTGGAGCAAGAATACGCTGATTGGCCTCAGTTTGGGACAGTTTCTATCTCTTCTCATCACTTCCACTGGCTTTACCTCCTCTGAACTCGCCAAGAAAGGTTCTTTTTTTTTTTTCTGATTCTTTCGCTGTTCTTTCCCTTTCTCCGTTCCATATGATTGCTAGTGATGATTACGTTGAATCTTGATTATTATTACTGTTATGGGCTTTACTCTGTTTTTTCCGTGGCTGTATTATTGTATAAGTGATTTATTAGCTTTTCCATGGCTTCCATCTCTCTCTCAACATTTCACCGTATTTTCCAGGAATTAATGCACCAACTTCTCAGTCCTTCTTCAACTACGTCTTGCTTGCTTTGGTGTATGGAAGCATTATGCTCTACAAAAAGCAGCCTCTCAAGGTCATACGATTAACTTTGCCATCGTTATGACATTCGATTTCCTATTTCAATCGATTAACGCTATATTTACCCTCCCCTTTTCAAGCAGGCCAAATGGTACTACTATCTCCTACTCGGGCTGGTCGATGTAGAAGCCAACTTTCTTGGTAAGTCACCATTATTGCAAGAACTCTTAAAAACCTCTCTCTGTATCACATCATATGAGCAATTGGGACAACCTAGGAACGTTTTTCTTTTTCTTTTTCGTCTGATAAGTGGTGAAGGCATATCAGTACACTTCGATCACAAGCGTGATGCTTCTCGACTGCTGGGCTATCCCTTGCGTACTTTTCCTCACTTGGTTCTTTCTCAAGACAAAGTACAAATTCAAGAAAATTGCCGGCGTTGTGGTTTGCATTGCTGGCGTCGTCGCCGTCGTCTACTCAGACGTTCACGCTGACGAAAGAACGAGTAAACACTACCAATCAAAGATATGTTCTATATTCGTTTTATAAGTTCAAATTAATCTCTTTAACATATCTCTCTCTCTCTCTCTCTCTCTCTCTCTCTCTCTATAGGTGGAAGCAACCCTCTTAAAGGAGACTTGCTTGTAATAGCAGGGGCAACTCTGTATGCTGTTAGTAATGTCAGTGAGGTAAGGCGCCTTATGAACGAACGCTGAGACGTTAAGGATTTTTTTTTTTCAAAGTTGCTGTTGTAAATCTCCTTAGATATCGAATCGAAGCTAATTTTGACCATCATCGTTCTTTTTGATCTTAGGAGTACTTTGTAAACAGCGCCGACACGATTGAACTCATGGCGTTCTTGGGACTGTTTGGCGCAGTCGTCAGCGCAATTCAAATGTGTCCCTTCCTTTCGTCTTCTCGCTGTTTTTTTTTTTTTTTTGCAAAATTTACGGGGAAAAAAAGCGTAAAATTGACGCATATTATATATATATATATATATAAAAACATATATATACATGCAGAGGCGTAATCGAGCGAAATGAGCTCGAATCCATCAAGTGGTCTGCAGCGGCGGTAATAAACTAACATATGATATCTTTTTCTTCTCCCCTCACAGTTAATTATTCATATGGCAATCGATTTTTCGACAAAATCGAAAACTCTTTTCTTTTTCATCAGACGCTTCCTTTCGTCGGGTTTTCGCTGGCCCTGTTTCTGTTTTACTCGGGCGTTCCTATCTTACTCAAGGTGCACATGTTATCATATCATCATCACTTTGTCTTTTTTTTTCAGTAAAAAATATCCTATCTTGGAATTTTCGATCTATATTCATGCGCCATTGTAATAACGTCGATTCGCTTAATTCGTTGCAGATCAGCGGAGCGGCGATGCTGAATCTTTCGCTGCTGACTTCTGATATGTGGGCCGTTTTAATTCGAATCTTCGCCTACCGTGAAAAGGTTCGTCCTTTTGCGCAGAAAAATTAATAGCAAAGCACACATACGAAAAAGATTGAATTTTTTCTTTCCTTTTTTTGTTCTTTTTTCGTTTCGCAGGTTGATTGGATGTACTATGTCGCCTTCGCTGCTGTAACCGTCGGGCTCATCATTTATTCCGGGTAATTTCGTAACTAATTTGACCCGACCCGACCCATTTCCCGGGTTTTATTAATTGTATTGATCAGAATGCAGCATCATTGTTAATTTTATCTCGCTTTACATTTTTTGTTCAATGGTGTCAAGTGAAGGTAAACCCTTTAGGATTAGATCTTAGAAATCAAGAATGAATTCACATTTATATGTAATACACATATATATTATATACACATGTTTGTATTGCAGGGGTGATGATGCAGATATAAACAGGGACAAGCATTTGGATGAGGAAGCTGGATAATAAATACTATGAGGCCATGCCATGCAATTTTGACACGTGATTTTTCTTTTTTATAGGGTTTTGGGAAAAACGATTCCATTATCTATACTCTGTTTATGATGAATAAAAACTGTCAATTGATCTTCTCAATTGACCAATCAAATTTTTTCTCCATTAATTACTATTAAAAAAGTAAAAGAAAAATTATTAAACCACGTACCTTCCATAACATCATAATTAACTGCCAAATTTTATTTTAGTATATTACTTATTAAAACTATTCATTAATAATTAGTAATATTTTATTGCACACACATGTGCTAAAAATATTAGTTATGAATAACTAATTCATTGATCTTTCCTAGATTGCATTTGTCATGAATATTTAAGAAAACAGTCTTTCACCAAAAGATTTTTTTTTGTTCTCGCCACCAATGTATTGTTGTAACGAATAACGACCTCAATTTCAAAAAGGTTATGTAATTTCAAGAAAAGGTTCTTTCACCGAAAGGGCTATGTCAATTTGTGTATTATAATGTAAATAAATAGTATTTATTTGAAAAAAGTAATGTAAATTTCAAGAAATTCTATCTAACGACGTTGAACGGCGACAATCGAGTGAGATCGTGATTAGTGGGCGAGCTTTCGAGGCATAGCATAAATCATATTTCCGTAACACACGGTGGAGATGAAATTTCGGGTGAAGGGGCTGAGCAACGGCGTGGCTCGGGCAGGAATAATGGAGGTTTCGGGCAGCGCGGTGGAGACGCCGGCGCTGCTCCTAACCACCCGCAAAGGGCTGCCCGCTTTTATCTCGCCTGACCTTCTCTCGGCTATTGACTCTCGTATGCTGCAGTTCAGCCCACTTCACTTGTACGCTTTGAGCTTGTTAACTTGTTTATTTACAATGCAGATGAGGTGTTTGATGTTTTGTGCGGCTCACTTTAATCGTACTAGTCAACTTGCTGAATATGTTTATCTCCTTTTGTAACTGGGAAAAAAACTTATTTGATTTTGTATTAAATTCTAAAATCAACAACCCAAAAACCAGGCAAGTATCTGGCTAGCACACTTTGGTTGAGCGTCTAACGATTGTAGCTTCAGCTAAGTTGGTCTATGCATTTCGTTTTATTACAAGAAAAAAATGCTAAATTTGCAGTTTAGAAGGGATATCGCTGAAGACAATTTCACAAGTAGGAGGCTTGCACCATTTGCTCGGCCTGAAAGAACATGTCTTCGCTGCAGTTCCTAGGGACTCAATTCTATCTCTGCCCGACTATCAAGGTGCTAATAAGAATGGAGCTTCCTTTCAGACACCATGTGGTCGGGCCCTGGTATAGTCTTATATATTTCATGCTAATATATACCTTTCTACCAGGCATATTGTTAGCTTACGCAACTGTGGTATGATGGGTTTTTATTTAACATTTTTCATTTTCTCCCTAACCCATTGATGTTTGAAGATTAAACCAGCAAACTACATGGAAATGATTTCTGCAATGAAGCCTAACATGTGGACCACATTGGCTGATGAAGTTCCTGCCTGGGTTTCTCACAAGAGAAACACTGCCTCTGTTGATCGAACTATCAGATGGCTCGATGATTGTTTGGCGTTCCCTACCAGTGTAAGTACCAGAGTATACTTTTTTAGTATATTTTTCTTGGTATAAGTAGCTGAGAGGAATTGAATTGGGGGCATATGAAAGTCAATACTCTGGCTGGGGATGTATTTGCAATTTTTTGGGACTGCTACCCATCTTGATGATCGTATGTATATCTGTGTGTTAGCATGTTCTAATTTCATGTCTTAACTCATAGGCGTGTGGAGCTGTATTTGGGTCCGTAGTAGGGGGCTCCGATCTTGAGGAACGGAAACGCTGTGCACTAGAAGTTGCGAAACGGAATGTTTCAGGTGTTTATAATATTGTTTTAAACTGTCTGGCCTTACATTTCTATATGAACAAGCGCTGAGGAAACTTAAGTTGGTTTAGCAAAGAATATTTCGTTTAGTTTCTGAAAGAATTTTCAGGCCAAACCATTTTTAGCTGATGTCAAATCATTCAGTTTTCAATTCGATGCGTGTTATGTCTCTTGTTGGGGTCACTAACAGCTATTTTCACGGCTAATTCTTTTTGAGTTTCGGCA
The DNA here is from genome assembly GCA_027422505.1 of Craterostigma plantagineum. Taxonomy (NCBI): domain Eukaryota; kingdom Viridiplantae; phylum Streptophyta; class Magnoliopsida; order Lamiales; family Linderniaceae; genus Craterostigma; species Craterostigma plantagineum. The sequence goes on from JAPQWV010000005.1 coordinate 3,289,673, forward strand.
TATCGGACATAGACCTTTCTCTTCATGTGGTGCCTAAATCAGGATAATCTAGTTTCACACTGATAAAATATATATGATTCAGGATTCTACATTGGGGGCTTTGGTCTTGGAGAGAACGTTGATGATCGCTCTGCTCTTCTTAGAGCAACTACAGTATGATTTATATTCAAATTCTTGATAGCTTGTATTTTGACCACAGACCACAGTGCAATATATTACTAAACGTGGTTTTCCCCCATGCCAATTTGCTTTATAAAATGTAAACCTCGTAACTAAGTAGCATCGTCAATTTTTTGGAATATGTGAATAGGAGAGAAGAAAAAGCATACTTTTCACTTACAAAGTGACATCACTAAATTCCAGATATTTGTGTCTCCACAGAGAGCTTGAGCATAAGACTAACATAACACTGCAGTGAGAGCTTTTAATGAAATAATGTGCATTATGTAATTTATTTGCTCGTTCATTTTCTTAAAATGATGTCGTTCTAGAGTCGTTTGATTCATTTTCTTTTGCAATTTTTGTCTAAAGGAACATTTACCAGAAGATAAGCCAAGACTCATCTGCGGACTGGGACTTCCTGGTACTTAATGGTTATAATTTGTGTTTTGTTGCTAGTATTTTGTGTCCCGTGTCTGAGCGACAAATATCTATCGATTGCATATGATCATATACCTTCATATCACCAAATCTACCTCGACTATAATACAAAGGATGAAGATAGATCTTTGTTTTGCTCTAAATCCATGATTGAATCTTCCTCCTTTTTACTTCACTCTATTCTCATCCATTTTGCAGAGGAAGTGCTGCAAGGTGTTGCTGCTGGCATCGACCTCTTTGACTCCACGTACGTATGCTGATGAATCGAATAATTTCCACCAATAATAATTTTGATACTTCATGTTGCTAAATGCAAATTTTTTATGCATGGTTATTCACGTTTTTATTTTTTGAAGATATTTATACCATCTCACACTTGGTGGCTTCGCCCTGGCATTCCCTTTTAAGAATAATACTGAGAAACATGGCTCCAATGATCAGTGGCAGCAAAGTAATATCGGCGGAGATGGCACAAAGATCAACCTAAAAGCAACCATATACAGGTTTTTGCCATTTTCTTGAGCTAAGCCATTATGTTATGTTTGGGACTGAACAAAAAGGAACATTTTTTTTTTGGTTTTCAATATCATCATCTGCCATTGGTAACGTTTTACTTGATACTTTGTTTTTACAGAAAAGACACGAACCCTATTCTCGCTGGCTGTCGATGCTACACTTGCCAGAACCACACAAAGGCTTACATAAACCATCTGCTCAACGTCCACGAAATGTTGGCTCACATCTTACTCGAAATGTACGCACATATATTCTAAGCTTCAGCGATTTGTTTCTTTTGTCATTATTTCTTCCCTTCAATAATACACGATAGAAACTCAAATACCGATACGCAGCCACAACACGCATCACTATCTCGAGTTCTTCAAGGCTATAAGGGAGGAGATTGACAGAGGAACTTTCGAAGACTTCCGTCGAGCTTTCGTTGAAAAGAGGCGTGAGCGTACTTTCAGCGCCGCAGATCCAATCCCATGTTGAATTCACACAGTTTAAAATCCCAGGTTTGCAAAATTCATAGTGGGAAGCTTTTTTCTTACAAAATCGTTTTTAAGTTTTTCGCCTTGAAACTAATGTTAAATGCTCGACCGATCCATTTCGTCTTCCTCACTGCTAGAGTTCGAGTTCCACTCAAGAATACAGATTACTGCAAAAAAAATAAAGCACATATACAGAGCAACACTCGGAAGCAAACAAAGCAATTCGAATTGCTACTAGTAATAACTCACGCACACTGCTTCTCTTATTTGCACGCATGGATTCGTTCATACTAACAATCCTTATTACAGCCACGATTCGTTCTTATGACTAAGAATCCCGAGAATAGGGCTGGTTGAAGGGAACTTGCTCGGCGCACGTCAGCACCTCGTGGGGCCCGGCCTGTTCCCTGCCTACGCCCATCAAGTCGAGGTAATGCTGATAGTGCGATATGATGTTGTTCATCTCATCCACGTCTCCCCTCCCACATAGGCTGTCCCCGTGGAGGGCGTTGATGGTCGTCCCGAATCCCGGGACCCGCTTTCCCAGCGCGGTGTCGTTCTTCGTGGGCTTCCAATTCCCGACGAATGCGTCGTGGGCCGATGGCTGTCCCTTCTTTGCGGGATTCATCCACGTGTGCATTGCGGCCTGGAACGCCAGCGTGGCGTTCTGCTCGAGATACTCGGGGTGGTTCAGTAGGTCGACTTTGAGGGCTTGCCCGACTTTTCCGTAGTTGTAGTTCCTGAGAAAAACAAATAAAATAGAATCGGATCGTATATCATTTTGCGAGCGTGTTGCTGCATATGGTGATTAGAGCTGTCTGAACGGGCCGGCTCGAAGCCCGCCAAAATGTCGGGCCTAGGAAATGGAAAACGCTTGAAATCATCTGTCCCATAATCCATGCCCCCTTTACATCCCGAACAAATTTTCTTTTTTATTTTTTAATTCTTTTAATTCTATATTCTACCAAATCATAAAATCAGCGTTATTTCATGTGATTTATATGATAAAAATAAATAAGCACATCTAATTTGTTCTTTGTTTTATGATGTTCAGATTGATATCTATATCTTATATTTTTAGATAATCAAAAGAATCATTTCTTATAAAGTGGGACATGAAATGGAACACATATTGTAGGACTGATGATTTCAGCCGGGGGGAAATGGAGATCTGTCCCATCCCTAAGGATGGCAATCAGACCCATTAAAGACCCATTGGATATTCAAATGAATGTGAGTGTAACCTACTTAGACCACACGTGTTACTGGACCATACTACCAAAGCCCGCTATAACACGAGTCCGCTCTCTTGCGGGCCTAAAAAAATCGGACATACCAATAGATTGGCAGAGCACCGCGGCCGAAGTATTGGACGCCGGGCGAGGGCGTGCATGGATAGTCGTATTTGTAGTATTCGTCGCAGTAGTCTTGGCTTGGGCTCATTTCTTTGTTGTAGCATAGGCCCCACGCCAATGGTCCGCCCGTCGCCACGCCATAGCCGCCTGCGTTCAGTGTCGGGAATTTTGTACTAGTACTTGAGATGATGATGCTTGAGAAAAACGGGCCCACCCGCCCGCCCATTTAGGTCCCCCTCTTAAAGGGCTAGGCGGGCCGGGCTAGCCCGATGGACCTCCCTTACCCGTATACCAAACGGGCCGACCCGTTTCAACCCATTTTATATATATACACGTTATTTGCAACAAATTCATGCATGGAGAAAGTTGCCAATTATATACATATGCAAGGAAAAAAACTTGACTGCATTCTAAAAAGTGAGTGCTTACAATTAATGAATTTATTTGCTTCCACGAAACACAAGAACAAAAAGAGAGGAGCGGTTAGTAATTAAAACGAGTATAATATATGTATATATAATATACTATTTTATTAATTAGTCTGTCAAATTAAGCTTTATTAAAAATATTAATTAATAAAGTTAAAAGAAAACCCGCCACTATAGTTAATTACTCTTTTTAGTTAGACCACCTTTAATTTTAAAATAAATTTATAATTTCTATTAGATAATTTAAGTTAAAAATTTTATATGATAAATTTATACTCCCTCGTCCCGTTATCTTTATCACATATATTGGTGGGCACGGATATTAAGGTTCTATTATTATAATAATATAGTACAATGAAAATGTAATAAGGTTTATATTTTGACACGTCTTTTAAGAATATTTAATATTATTATTGATTGTTTGTGATAGTTTTTTTGCTAAATAAGGAAATGTGTTTAAATTAGTGGGACACCCGAAAAGGCAAAATGTGATAAAATTAGTGGGACGGAGGGAGTATATAATAACGCACGTATTTGAGTGTGCAAAATAACTAGTATGTATAATTCGATAAAAAAAGCAAATCTAAATGAAATTATATCTCAATAAGATTGTTTCGATGTGTCAACCAGCAGGAGGAAAAATCAGTTATTAATATATAATCATTTTTAAGGATGATCAGCTTAATCAAGAAAGTTAGATCCCAGCAGAAGTTCAACGAACATAAAAGACAAACCATATATTTTCAATTATATATATAAATAAGAAGGAAAAGAAGAAGGAAAAAAAAAAAGAAGACATGGATTCTTCTTACACGAAGTCTTTGCGCCGACGTGCCCAAGAAACGCCGCGATCTCCTTCATCTGCGTGAGCTTGCCGCCGGTGGTCCCAAACCCAAGAGGCTGGTAAACGGCGGCCGCCGTAATAAACGAGTGATAGTCCCAAAACCCCACGGCGTGAGCCACCGGCGTGTTCCTCTTCGCAAAGAGGTCTTCGAACTGATAAGTCTGAAAAAGATCGGAAATCGTATGGTTGCAGCAGTACTTGGACATTCCCTTGCATTCCCATCCTTGATCGCAGACCTTGGCGCCGTTCTTTAGGGTTTTCACTCTGATCTCTTTATTGTTTTCACCGATTATAACATGAGACGACGACCCATTATCGGCTAGGGTTGATGGGGTGTTGATTATTAGGAGGAGAAGAAAGAGGACTTTGATGGGCATATCCATGGAAGGAAGATGAAGCAAATATGCAATAATAATGAGTTAATATGTCGAAAGAGGAGATGCTTTATATATGTGTGGGATGAGATGGAGGAAGGACTGAAGAGTTTGGTGGGGTTTGTGTGCTTGTGTTTATGATCGTCGCATTTATGTGAAGACTTGAATGAGTTTTGTTTGTTTGTTTTTTTCTATTTCTCGGTGGTCATTAATGGCGTTTTTTGGTTCCTTTCTTGCAAAGCGAGGAAAAGGGTGGGAAAGGAAAGGAACGACTGACCTAAGCTTTAGTGAAAGCGAAAGGTTGGTTTGGTGTGAAGAAAGGCAGAGAGAAGAGAAGTTAGCTCAGCATTCTTTGTCGGGATTTGTGCGTGATTATTACAGCAGTTACGGACTTTAGATCTTTCTATATTCTATGTATTTATTGTATATATACTATATAGTTGTTGATTATGTATTCTATGGATACTTCGAAGTTCGAAAGTGAATTCCGTTATCTGGATTGCTATTCACCGCCCCCTTTTTCCTAGTCACCGCCCCCTAAAGGGCTGAAAAAAGACCTTTTTGCCCTTATGATATTTAAATAATTTAAAAAGAAAAAACTAACTAAATATATAATTTCGGTACGAAATACTGAAAACTACATACACAAATAAATTCGAACGATCGATCGATACGAAAAAAATATTTTGATTTAACATTTTAGGACTGATCGATCGATATTTTCGGACCGATCGATCGATATTGTCGTAAAAATTATTCGTACGTAGATGAATTAGCGAACACGGATCGAAATAGTTTGAAAAAAGTCCCGACCGAACAAAAATTTCGCCCGGTACTTGGTACGGCCGAACAGTAATTTCGGCCGCCACAAGGCACGACCGAAACATAATTTAGGCCACCACATGTGACAGCCGAAATTATGTTTCGGTCGTGCCTTGTGGCGGCCGAAATTACTGTTCGGCCGTACCAAGTGCCGGTCGAAATTTTTGTTCGGTTCGAGACTTTTTTCAAACTATTTCGATCCGTGTTCGCTAATTCATCTACGTACGAATGATTTTTACGACAATATCGATCAATCGGTCCGAAAATATCGATCGATCGGTCCTAAAATGTTAAATCAAATTTTTTTTGGTATCGATCGATCGTTCGAATTTATTTGTGTATGTAGTTTTTAGTATTTCGTACCGAAATTATATATTTAGTTAGTTTTTTCTTTTTAAATTAATTTAAATATCATAAGGGCAAAAACGTCTTTTTCCAGCCCTTTAGGGGGCGGTGACTAGGAAAAAGGAGGCGGTGAATAGTAACTCCCGTCCCTTATTTAACCGCGTTTTATGATGAATCGTATTTATTGGTTTTTCTTAATTATACAAGAACTCTTTTACGTGTTAAAATAGGTTTAAATTTGTATAAAATTTAATAAATGAACATTTTAGGAATTTATGGGCTTCTTTCTCTCGCATCTTCAATTTTCTGGGCTTATTTTTCTTTGATGGACTGAACAGTGAACACGTCTCCAGTTAAATTCGAAAACACGGTGACAAAATGACCCCAAGGGGGTGTTTGTTTTCAGTGATCCAACATCACGGTGATACTCACATCACCGTAATGTGAATATCACCGTGATGTGGATCAAGGTGATATATCATTACTGTGTTTGTTTTGAGGTGATATTTCATTTTGCATATCAATGTGATATTAGAATATTGTGTTTGTCTAATCAAGGTGATGTGTGGGGTGATATTGCATAAATGTCATATTTAACCCTATGAATATTACATAAATTATGTGGATGATATATATATGATATTTACATAATAATGATTACTATTTTATTATCGAGTTTAATTTTTTAAGAATTAATAATAAGTTTTCCGTATAGTTATTCAATATAATTATTTATTATTCAATATAATTATTTATTATTAAATATATTATTTTAAGATTTAAATAATCTAATTACATAATTTAAAATATGAATAAGGATATGTATTAGGTATAAATGCTAAATTAAGGGGTAATGTTGTCCAAATACAAATTTGAAATATCACCCCGTCATGGTGATGTAAGATCACCTAGCTTTTTGGGGTGATACACAAGGTAAAATATCACCCATTTTCATCACCTAGGTGATCTGTCATTGCGGTGATGACCATCACCTAGGCTAAACAAACATGGTGATGATAAGGTGACGAGAGGATTACGGTGATGTTTTGGAGGATCACCCCAAAACAAACACCCCCTAAAGAGTAAAGATGACCTATTTTATTAATTTTATTACAGTTAAACCTATTTTTATTAATCATCATGACAGAAAAGGTGGTTGTTTGGGACTGGGAGTGGGAGCTTATTAGTTACTTCTAAAAGCATATAATAGATAAGTTACAAACAACACCAAGTCTTTCAATTCAATCCTCATATGTATACATCGACCATAGCCTCCTTAGCTTAGTTGAAGGAAGGCAGGCGCTTGCTTAGTAACAAGAGAGTTTACGATAACGCTATTACGAAACAGAATAAGCAGAAGAATACATAAAATAAAAGCTCATGTAACAACAACAATGCGTGCTCGAAAAAAGACCCACCTAAAGTCCCAAGTTGGACAGAAGTTGGCGCCACCTTGGAGTCTCCTCGTCAAAAATGTATGTCAGCGGAGAGATTAGAACACCACTACCACCAATCTGAGAGAGAGAGAGAGAGAGAGAGAGAGAGAGAGAGAGAGAGAGAGAGAGAGAGAGAGAGAGATGTTGAATAAACTACAAAGCCTGGAGGAAAGTTACACGATAACTTGTATATATAAACATGTAAGCTGAAAAGGGAAAGGGAGTTTCAGAAACCGATAAGCACAGAGGAAAACCAACCACGGTTATAATCCATGCTATCGAAGATCGTTTGATTCATTGGGAAAAGTAAAATTCTCTTACCGCCCTAAGCTGACGAACGGATTTGTAAAGAGCTTTCTTTGGTACACAGATAACCATTGCATAATAATCTGCTACTACTTTCCCATCTCGCTTGCAGAAAACGGGGCTAACAGTGGGTCCCTACATCAGAAACCATGAAAAAAGGATGAAATAGGAGAAGAATGACACCTCATTAGGACAAGTCTGACTGATAAACACCAACTACTAGGCATATTTTCTTCTTCCAATTCTTCTTTCAGGACAAAATTAACTAACTGTACTATATTGTTTATTATATTTCAATAGATTAGGTTAGCATATATCATGTTAGATGGTTTGGGAAATCAGATGGTATCTCAGTAGGATATATTTGACAATCAATAGGCTAGAATTGTGAGAACCAGAGACTTTGTACTCGGTAATCATATTACTTTTCATGTATTTATCACAGCCTACCATAGTTTTATATGATACATAGGACCAACCTGCAAGCCAGATAAAGACGGTTGGCTGAGCACACGTTCAGCCACTTCCTTTGCACTGCTTCCCCTCATATTGGCCGTGACCTACCATTAAACACTGAATAACAAACACAAAGAAAGCAGTGCAACTGTACTGTGAAATGATAGTTGATTCTCACCGTGAACTGACCAGCAGCCTTTAAATGTGCCTCCAGTCTTTCGAGCATTTCGTGGGTGACATCAAGCACTCCTTTTCGCTTAATCAATGACTTTCTGCTTGCTACAAGAGTGGCCTGAAACGTAAAATTCATGTAATTGTTTGGGACCAGTAAAACAATTTCCTCTAACATTGATTAAATTATTTGGAAAAGCATGCAGTCTCTTCGGAAGGATTTGAGAAAGTGGCCATTCGATATCATGGAGATGATCAATACTCAGGATGAATCGAAAAAACCTTATATTTGAAACAGCTTCAAATGCCGGGAGAACAGACTGAAGCAGTTACCTGACTTTCCAAGATAATTCCACCTTCAATTTCCTTTAAGTAATTTTCTCTTAGCGTGGTTCCACTGCTTACAAGATCTATGATAGCATCAGCTATCCCCATCTAAAAGACAAAGAAGCAATATTAGCATTAGCGTGACAAAGAAGCAATAATTTGGGTGTTGTGTTGTAAGTGTCACTAGGTATAATACTTACAGCAGGAGCTGCTTCTAGAGCCCCATCAGCAGTTGAAAAAGTAACATGATTCAACCCATTCTCCTTAAGAAACTTAGGACCCAACTACAACAAAAAGAATGCATGATAGTGTATTAATACGATAAAATAAAACCGGATTACAAAAGCATATAGCTTACATATGAGAAGCCAGTCGCAATTCTCAGAGGCCTGTCTGGTGTCCATTGAGGCATCTGGGTGAGCTCTTTCAAAGAATTTACATTCTCATATATGCCATACTGGGGAATCTGAAAAGATTAAGACTACTCATCAAACAACTAACTTGATGCTAAACGAATGGATATAGTAAGCGGAAAAGGACACAGGGTGCTGAAGCCAGTAGCAGATAAGTCACTCACTGCAAGTGATAAACGACAATCTCCATAATCAAGAGCATCATGGATAAGGATAAGATCTTCATTCCCCTGTGACAAGAACCAGAGAATGGGTCATAACAACCCAACTAAGTTCTGAACCGTTGAATTAATTCAAAAATCTTCACAAGAACGTTCAAAGAAAAATAAAGGTTCACGAAAGATAAGTGTTCACATTTACTTATACAGTGTGCGAATGGGATTTAACATTTGACATAAGAATACTGGTCAAACCACCATATGGTTCACTCAAACATCGGAAAATCAAAAGGTCACGATAATAAAAAGCACTCGTGTTGCATGTGCCTACTCAGAAACTCAAACAAGCAACACTTAAACTTTTACCTGCCCATATTCGTATACCGTGTCCAAACCAACAATTCCAAGGTCCAAATCTCCAGATACCAGTTTCCTGACAATGTCTTTTGGCCTTTGAAACCATACTTCCAAATTTGAAATCTGTGACATCCCAAATAGCAGCCAACATTCAATTGGAAGTCGTACAAAATAAACTTATGTCCAATACAACGACAGTAATAATCTGCTGGAACAAACTGTTAGACAACACACCGTCTTTAAGCCAGACCAGATTCCACTAGCTAACAGTCAAGCTGGCATAGATATCAGCATTAGTTATGTCAAAGAAAAAGTTGAAGAAAAATCACCTGAGGGATATCAGCAACATACTGACGTGGATTCACTTGTCTCACTGACATTTGACAATCCTTCATCCCAGGGAAAAAAAGTCAACATCACAGAAAAGAAGAAAGCTATGAATAAACAGATCATACAAGTACCAGAAGGCAGCTACGCAGAGAAGTTAGGCAAAAAAAGCAGTCCAATTTTGATAAAATGTAACCATACCAAAACAGTATAAACTCGTAATTACCTTCAGAAGATCGAGTGTGTCAGTGGACATTCGCCCCTTGCTCGGAAGGCCAAGCCTGACCACACTCCTCTCGAACGTCGTCGTATCAACAGCATTCTCTCTCTGCACCGGCGACGCTATCGAGCTGCACGCGACGGTGAACTTGACTAAAAGACGCTGATTGCTCGTCGACAAGTGCGAGTTCGAAGTCGGCGGCGACTGTAGGAAAATCGTACGGAGAGCCGGCATTATTGCTCCACTCTTGGTTGATGCGAAGGGGCACACAAGAGCTGTATATTGTAAGAGAGAGAGAGAGAGAGATTATGATTTGCGAAGAGACGAAACGCCGCCGTTCTTATGTCGAGACTCGAGGGAAATACCAAATATGCCCCCAGTCGGTACAAAAATTTATTAGAATAAATAAAAATAATAAAAATATAATCCCCGACCTCATTGACGGACAAAGTACTAAGCTTTCCTCTCTCAAATATGTCGGGCGAAACGTCGTCGTGCGATTCGACGTCAGCAGCGTCTTCCTCGACGGTGGAGGAGCTTACGCTGACGGTGAAATGGAGCGGGAAAGAGTACACTGTTAGGGTTTGCGGCGACGACACGGTCGGCGAGTTGAAGCGCCGGATATGCGAGGTCACAAACGTCTTGCCCAAAAGGCAGAAGCTTCTGTACCCTAAAGTGGGCTCGAAGCTCGCCGATGATTCTCTGCTCTTGTCTCAGATTCCGCTGAAAGCATCTCTTAAGATGACTATGATGGGGTAATTAATTCCTTAGTTCTCGATGATCCCGGGGCATGGCATAGGAGTGACTTAAGTTTGGCCTATTTTCTGAGATTTTGGTTTTGAACTATGATTTCTTAACTCGGGTTTGGTTAAATTGTAGTTTGCGGCATTTTGTGGTACTCTAATTTAAGATGGATTTTTAGGTCAAGATTGTGGCAAATGTAACGTGATGGTCTCCAACTGAATGGTCTCATAAAGTGATGTTAGAATTGCCTTGAAAGCCTCCAATTTTCTTTCTATACTTTGTCGGATAGCTTAGCTGTTTGAATTGGTGATAGAATCGATCAAGAAAGCTTCTGATTGATGCTATTTAATGGATTCAATTAAGATTCTGAAGTAGACTTCTGCTGCTTACAGTGACGTGAGAATGGCTGTAGTATGTTTTTACTTTTTGTCTGTCTCTGTGTGTAATTTGGAAGATAAATGAGTGGTGAGCTATGGCTGTAATGAAAAATCACTCGCTTTTTTCTTTATGTTTTTGCTGTTACTCAGAGGAGTGAGTTTTGTGTTGGTGATTTAAATGCCTAGGCCTTTATCGTCAAACAACAATACAATTCTTTCATTTGTTTACAATACATGATTTTGTTTACTTTTATCTTTATGGTCTTTGAATCAGCAGCTATGTTTTCTTCTATTTGCATAGACTTTTTACCCCAATATGGTTCCTTACATGAGTATGAAGATTATTTGACGTTGTTCTCTGGGATTTATAGGACCGTTGAAGATGAGATAATTGTGGATCCCGTTGACACTCCTGAGGTGGTTGATGATTTCGAAATTGGACAAGATGAGGAGGTGGACATCAAAGATAAAGAAGTCAATAAGCAAAAACTGAGACGTCGTGTTGAACAATACAAAGTAATCACATTCTGTTTCTAACTTCTTTTTTTAAAAAAAGATTTGGGCTTGACGTTATCTTTTCCCTCTAGATTGAACTTCGTAACCCCTGTCGGAAAGGTAAAAAGCTACTCGTCCTCGACATCGACTACACTCTGTTTGACCACCGCTCTACAGCTGAGAACCCTTTACAGCTGATGCGCCCTTGTAAGTGTTCTACTCTTTCTTTTTCGTTACTCTCGTTTCTTTTAATTGTTTCATTCTCTCTTAACAGATCTGCACGAATTTCTCACGGCTGCCTATGCTGAATATGATATCATGATATGGTCTGCTACCAGGTTGGTTTAATTTTTAGTCATCAATTCTGTGAATTACAATTTGTTCAACTATAACATACTTGCTATTGCACTTTGTCCTTGTTATATTAAACTGAAAACTTAAGTTATGCAGTGTGCACTAAAAAGGTGGATTACCCATTTGAATATACAAGTTTTCATAAACGCACATTGTGATGTCTGAATTCTCTGTACAACATTGCAGCATGAAATGGGTTGAACTAAAGATGGGTCAGCTTGGTGTGCTGAACAATTCATCCTACAAAATCACAGCCCTTCTCGACCACATGGCGATGATCACCGTTCAGTCAGATACTCGTGGAGTATTTGATTGCAAGCCACTTGGCTTGATTTGGGCACATTTTCCCGAGGTATGTATAAGCTATGCTCTCACATAAAATCACTTGAATGTTTTGTTCTTTGAACACCATATTAGATATTTTGATGTGCCATAACTTGCCTTTTTTAACCAGTATTATGGACCTTACAACACGATAATGTTCGACGATCTGAGAAGAAATTTCGTCATGAACCCTCAAAACGGTTTGGTCATAAGGCCATTCAGAAAAGCGCATGCGAACAGAGACAGTGATAGGGAACTTGTGAAGCTGACGCAGTATTTGCTTGCCATAGCTGAGCTCGACGATCTCAGCGTCCTCGATCACAAGAATTGGGAAACGCACAACGAGGATGGTTTCAAGAGACGAAGGCATGCATGAGTATGGTAATTGTCACGCACATTTTATCTATTTATCGTTCCCTTTTCATTATGACTGGATGAAATAATAAGAATGGCTATGTAGAATTGTTGTTTTCTGATGGATTGGATTTTTTTTGCATATAATGCACGGAGACATTGAAGTATAATCTAAAAGCATAGATTAAGCACTAGCACAGGTCTTGAAAACAGCATTTTGTTGGGCAAATCAAAAGTCGAACGAACGAAGTAACCTTACTAGAGATTACAGCTTCTTAGAGTCCAAATGAGAAACAAAACATACCAAGGAAAAACACAAACATGCAATGTTCTTTATGTGTCATCTTCAGCCAAACGGAAGATGAACTTTATTAAGGGGCTAAGGTAGGCAAGCGAATGAAATTTCCGGCCAAGATTACTCTTTCTTAACAGAATTGGGGCTCAAACCGAGATTAGCAAACAGTTGACCGAAATTTATGTTGGCACGTCGATGGCTTGAAGAGGCTTGTGGCTGTTTCTGTTTTTCTTCTAACAATCGAAGCCTTTTGATCTCCCTCTCCAAAACCTCGTTCTCATCTGCGAAAACGCAAAGTCGTCACAATTCGGAAAAAGACTTCCCAAAAAGGAAGGGGTTGCAATGAGAAGAATGATAAGGTAAAAGTGAACAGCAATCGCATCATATACGTACACTGCCTCATAAGCTGTGCCTGGGATAAGCTCTCAAGACGCATTGCCATTGCTTCGTTCTGCATTCTCAGGACGGCGTTCTTCTGCCTGCGAGTTTCTATCTCAGCACGAATTTCAGCACAAGTCACCTGCAGTTTTTACAAAATAAAAGAATTAAGTTATATATAGAACGCCAAAAAAATAACTACGCTAAGCTGGGCTCAAAGGAAAGAGGATTTTATACTCGCCTGTAGAGTTTGGATTACTCTTTCCAGTTCGGCTATGTACTCATGTTTTCTAACACGTGAACGCTGAGCATATCGCCTAAACAAGACATGTTAGGAGACATATTTTTAAAACAGGCATCTGTGTTCTATCTATGAGTAAAAGCAGATAAAAACCCAAAAGATAAATCGATAATTTAAGACATTTAAAGGTAGATTAACTTACTGCCTGGCACGTTTTGCCCCAGCTTCTGAGGAGTTAGCATGAATCACATCCTTCTTCTCAGAAGATAATGGAGTTATTACACTGCCGTTGAGCTTGCCATAATCATGAGCCACATAGTTCATTCCCAGGTTGGCCTTTCCAATGTATGCGAAGGAATCGCTCGACGAACGGCGATGAGCTCCTCTTTGGACAGGAAATTCGGGTTCGTCGAGGAGTTCATCGAGCCATGAAGGTTTTTCTACCAAGAAGCTTTCAGACGAAGCGCGGTGGTGGCGGGAATTCATGCATGGGAATGGACTTTTTGGAGGTAACAGTGAACTTTTCGCATTGTTCATGATGGTTCCGATGTTGGCTTGTCCCATTGCGGTAGACATAACTTAAAAAAAAAAACAATGTCAAGGATTCAAAAACGAGACAGTGTAGTCGAAGAAGAATCTTGTGCCGAATTACTGAATTCAATTATGCTCCACATATATAGTAAAAGATCTCATTTCTGCACTCAAAACCTTGGTCATAAACCGTGCTCAAGACAAGATCAGACAAAGCAGAACAGCAATTACTAGATGAAACGTTAGCGATAACAGTGAAGAAGAAAATTAACACAAACCTCAATGATTGCAGTGAAGATTTTGCTTCCTTCAACAAAGTGAGCCTCTTCAGTCAGTACTCTGCTTTCTCGAGGCTCGGCCTTCTTATAGTGCATCTCCTCACACTGCATGCAACCCACCTGGCAATTTATGGTGGAAAGTAAAGAGGCCATTAAGTTAGAGATTTCGACGACTCAACATTTAATGTCTTGGTGTACCTCATTCCGCTACCTTCAAGTTTGTCGACTTGCGTTAAATGGAGCTTTTTAACACTACGACGCGTGTCTGAGGAGGCCATTTACCAACCCATTCCCACCTCACTCGGTCACCTAACAAGCAAAGATAGGCTCTCTATTCATCAGAAAATTTAATTTGAATAAGCATTAGAAACTAACATACCACAAATGGCAAGTCGCTCGTACTCAGACTATGGATTCAAGTTAAGACCAGTGGGCTCAGTGGCCCGTCTGAATTCGATCGCATTCAAGCAAAAGCTAGTCTAACTTTCTGTTTTCAAAGATGGAGTCCTTCAAAAGTGACAAGGTGGGATTTTTTTTTGGTCCTGTTATTGCTTGCAAAGGCTTAACAGATATGAACCTGGCGAAGCACTCTTACAAAACACAATAGCTCAAAGAATACTAACAGGAAAGTGCACACACCATTACAGCCATGTATACGAGCGACCAACGAATCCTAAACCAAGTTAAATCCAACATAGAAAGATCTTTTTACTCACAAAACATGCTCATATGTATTAACGCAGTAAGCCACAAACATGGATCAAATAGTATATAAGAAACTGATTCCCCGTAAAGACTGGAAACAGAGATCATGACACAATGTGATTTTCCTGGTAAAAATCAGATATAGACAGCGTAAAGAACTCAAAAGATGCATCCCTGTTTACTTCTCTCGGTGGATAACATCCTTTCCCATTTAAACCAAGCGATTTAGCTACACAACAAGCGACCTTATTACAATTTCAACAAACACATGAGAAAGAAGATGCAACTAAACGAATGAGAAAATTTTACAATCCTCCAGAAATAGAATGCATCCAATTGAAGCTGAGCTCGACACTAGTTTTCGAATTTAGAGATCACTGATTCACAGTCAACTTCAACAATCACTGTTTCTTTTTTTCCAATTCCTTTGTAACGCAAGTACCATCGCCCATGGAGCTCCTAAAGCTTCAACAACTTCTCGTGGATGCATTACTTGTTCCCAAAATCAATAGATAGCCATCCATCCATCGTCGCAAAATGGAGTATAAGCAAGCAAAGGAGTCGCCCTTTTAAATCCATGTCATAAGATCTCCCATTTCTGCCCTCACGATTTCCTCCGTCGTCATCAAACCAATATAAAAGGGCTCTTTCGTGATCAAACAAAACGGCAATGACCGAAAATTTCCTGTTTTGTTGATATAATTAATAAACAAATTAGCTCTTTTTAGTTTAAAGTAAGTATTAGGTAATTGCATAAAGCCCTAGTCCTCTTCCTATCCTACTGACATCTTCAATCTAAAAAAGATAATAAACAAAGCCAAATTATTAGTTCCCAGTATAAAAACACGTTACTTGATTAGTTCTGTACACATTGAGTCATTACACATGAGTTGTCTTTCTCCGAGAGACGAGATTGTTCCATAGCCAAAATTTAGATTTAAATTCGTTTGATTCTGAATTTAATCGAATGTTGTTATGGACATAGTCACATAACTCCTCAAATGAAAAAAAAAAATGCCAAAGAAAGAAAATAGGAAAAAGGGTGAGCGACCCACCTTGTAAAAGCGATGGCAGCAAGTGGTAAATATAAGTTTCAAAACCTCCTTTAAATTAGGGGAAATTTGTAGTCAGGCCTCAGTCAGAAGTTTCGTAAAGGGTTCAGTCCCTGTCAGAGTCCACAATAGTTTAAAGGACCAACTTTTTTGAAAATGGCACAGATAAGGACGAAAAATATGTATTGACGAAAATACACATCCTTAAATACCGAACTAATAGTTATTTTTCGTCGACTTTCTGTTATGCTTTTTGTATTGTTATAAAAGTCCAGCGAAATGTTATTTTTCATACTTTATCTGTTACTTTGGTGAAGAAAATTGTTATCGATTGAGTATTTATTTTACGAATCTCGTTTTTACAGTGAATCGAGGTTCGAAATACTAACCAACCAATTTCGGCGTGTAATGTAGGATGTGTTGTGGTATTGACGAAGCAAGATGTAAGATGTGTATGAGTTTTTATCTTTCTATTTGGGGTTCTAATATACGAAAATAAGATGAAATCAAAGAAATTTTTGGCACCGATTACATCTAGTACGTACAAATTCGAAGTACCCATAGTATGGGCACCTCGGTGCGGCTCATTATTTGCTCTTTCGTTTGACCTTCATCTTTCAATTTCGCGAAAATACGAACGACCTCGATAATTTGGGTATATTTTCACTGTGTCCAAATTGTTACTCGAAGTGCCAAACCTGTTACCTTTTATGCCAAAATCGTTACTAGGTCTGTCAAGACCGTTATTAAACTAAACTTAATTGGTACCATGTGTAGTGTTCTAATTTGCGAAAATAAGATGAAATCAAAGCCGTTTTTGGTAACGATTACATCTAATATGTATAAATTCGAAGTACCCATAGAATGGGAAGCTCGGAGCGGCACATTGTTTGGTCGTTCGTCTGACGTTCATCTTTTAATTTCGCGAAAATACGATCGACCCCAATAATTTGGGTATTTTTCTTACTGTCATCAAAGATGTTACTCAGTCTACGAAACTCGTTACTATGTCTGCCAAACCCATTATTTAACTGTAATTAATTGTTACCTTGTAAAGTTGGGTGTATTTTTTTTTCGTTTTGGCCGATTTGTAAAATTCTCAAGATCTGTTACTAATATATGCGTTGCTGTAACTATATTGCCTAAATTTGTTACTAAATTCTCGGTAAAATTTCGGGCGGGAAACAAGAATGAGATGAATTTTGGGCGGGAGTCTAAATTTTATCAAGCATAGATTATTTGTTACCCAATATGTGTAAAACTGTTACTAGTTATATGTTTATATGTTACCAGAATTATTATAGTTTGTGAATTAGGGTTTGTGATTAAAATCATAACCTAAACTAATATATTTTTATCTAAAACTTCGTAAATTGATATATTTTAGTGAATGTAGCGTGTTTGCAGTATAAAATTGGAAATTATAACCTAAACTAGTTACATATGACATTGTTATTGTGATTATGTATTCTGTTACTCGTATTGTATCACCTTGTTACCGTGATATACATTTCTGTTCTTTCCTCGTCTTGATGTGTTACTGATCATTGTTAAACGGTTACTGCAGGAAATCAGTAAACGGCATATGGTTTACGTTTAAAATTAATTGAAGATGTCATTAATTTTGTTGACTCATTTATGTTAGGTCGACCATCTGGACTGTAATAAACAATAGTAGTTCATATCCACAAGTTTTGAGTAAGTAGAATCAATTTCGTAGAAGCATTATCATCTTTAGAAGAAGAGTGGTACTTATTTTCCATATTATATACTCCAACTTCTTCAACTCCAACCAGTGTTGTAAAACTCGGCCTAGGCGGCCGATTAGCGCCGCCTAGGCGCTACTCAGAAGCCACCGAGGCGAAAACAGGCTAATCGCCTACTTACTCGGCAAAGCGACTACTCGGCCGATTAATCCGCTTAATCGGGCGACTAATCCCTAAAATCGGCCGACTAATAAAAAAGTGGCCACTTAATTTTTAAATTAAATAATATAATAGAAATTTCTACTATTAAAAATCCCATAAAAGTAATAGGGACATTAAACGTTTCATTCACGTTTTAAGCTCTAGCGGGGAGGGTAGTATGCCCTTTATATAGAGCAAAGGTTCCCACTTTTCATTCGCTACTGATCGGTGTGGGACAAAATAAGTTATCAAATCCTTGAACTCTGCGGTGCTTTTTGGTCGAATTCCAGTTATTATATATTTAATTAACAAAGTGTCTTTATTACATATAATTTATATGATACAAATATTATCTTTCAAACTTCAACTAAATTAGTTAATTTACCATAATATTAAAACATATAAATATATATCTTTTTATTAAACTAAGAGAGTTTGTTGCGTTTGGCTAAAATATTTAATCAAAATATAAAAACATATATAAAATGAAATAAAAATATGATAATAAATGTTATTGTTGTTGTATTATTGGGATGAAATTATTTATTTAGAAATGTTTGGATAATACATTTATTTTAATAGAATTAGCATATTCAATATATAGAAAAATAATAAAAAATGTATATACCGTTTAATTTCCGCCTAGGATGACAACCTCAAGTGAGTTTTATTAATATACTTTGCCTAGAATTTTTTATAAATTTGGATGCATCATATAATATTTGTATAAATGATATACATAATAAAAAAAATGGAAAATAGGTATCCGCCTAATTTCCGCCTAGAAACCGCCTACTCCCCGCCTAAACCGCCTAGGCGCTAGGCCCCTACCGGGCGCCCGACTAGCGCCTAGCGAGTTTTGCAACATTGACTCCAACATAACATCCACGAAAATCACAACCTAAAATAATATATTTTAGTTTAAAACTTCTCAAATTCATATATTTTAGTGAATATAGCGAGTTTACAATATAAATTTGGAAAATCATAACCTAAACTAGTTACATATGAAATTGTTATTGTGTATATGTTTTCTGTTACTAATACAGTAGGACATTGTTACCATAATATACATTTCTGTTATTTTCTCCTCTTGATTTGTTACTGATCATTGTTAAACTGTTACTACAGAAAATCAGTAAACGATATATGGTTTACATTTAAGATTAATTGAAGATGTCATTAATTTTGTTGAATCATTTATGTTAGGTCGACCATCTGGATTGTAATAAACAATTAATAGTTCATATGCACATGTTTTGTTGAATCATTCATGCAATGCCATTTTCGAACAACATCCCTAAGCACCCGTAAATCTTTTTTCGGACACTTATTTTAGGTCAATGGACTTCGAATCAGAAATAACGTAAAGAATAAAAGTTATACATAATTAATTTGGCTAATCAAGGGAGCTTGAATCAAGGTCATTTGAATTCTAAATCGAAAGTTATACTCCAAAAGGTGCAGGTTGCTATTTTCGGGCAATGCAGAATGCATAAATTGTTACCCAAAATGTATAAACTGTTACCCAAATGCATGTAATGTTACCCAGAATGCGTAAAGCGTTACCCCGAATGCATAAAGTGTTACCCAGAATGCATTAATTATTACCCAGGATGCATAAATTGTTACTTAGCAAGCGTTTTATTAGCAAAAGCTTCAATCATGGGCCGCATCAAATTTCTTCGCGATTAACATCAATATTTTCATTGATTATTAAGACCGCCGATCAATTTCACCTTATTCAACATTGAAGTCCAGATTTTCCCTTGTTTCAACGAGATTTTCGAACTACTTTTAGAACCCTTCGGCTGTTTCGACCTTTTCTCCTTCTTCGCCGCTGCTTTCTTCGATTTCTTGGCCATTGTCGTCGTGGTATGGCTCGCTGCTCATGGCCGTCGCTGCTCGTGGTCGTCGTCGACTCGTGGGATGGCTCAATCGTTTCTTGGATTAACATGGGTTTATCGATTTGGAGGTTATTGTCACTAATAGAGCCTCATCTGTTACTGTCTTTGTCACATCTGTTACTGTATTTGCTATATCTGTTACATAAGTTGCATGACTTGTTACCCAGATATCGTCTCCACAAAATCTTCAATATACGTCGCATAAAAAATTTTGATTCAAAATTCTTCACTACTTCTTTCTTAAACTCGATAATTCTCGTTCATTATTAAGACCCATTATCAAATTCACTCAGTTTCGTCTTAGTCGGCCATTAAACTCGATAATTCTCGTTCATTATTAGAGTAGTTGGTGATTTTCGTAACAAAGAATTGTTACTGGACAACTGTTACTTTTGTTCAGTGATATGTTACAGTATTTGTTAATTCTGTTACTATTTTGGTGATATATGTTACTTAAGTTGCACGAATTGTTACCCAGTTATCTGTACACAAAATCTTCAATATACGTACGTCGCATCAAAATTCTTCACTACTTCATTCTTAAACTCTCTAATTCTCATTCATTATTGAGACCCATTATCAAATTCACTCAATTTCGTCTTAATCGGCCATTAAAATCGATATTTGGTCCATTTATAATCTCGTTTTTTCGAAGTGAAATTTCATAATTATTTCGTCTTACACTTGAAATTATTCGTTTATTATAACTACCCATGAGGAATCAAAGTGGATTCCATCTTATTTGCACCTTAACAACGATTTTCAGTCGATTTAGAGTCTTAAACGCAACCCAAAATCAAATCAAAGAGACGATGGCAAATGGTTGTAATTTTTGGCAATTATGAATGATAGAATCGTCATTTCCAGTCACCTTGGTCCTTAAAACTTATGTTTTCGTTAACTAGGTCATTAGGCCTGAATTAAAACCTTATGGGGCCTGAAACATTATGAAACTTGGATATAGGGGACTGAACCCAAATTAACCCAAATTACTTTAAATTAAAAAGAAGCAAATTGCCGACAAATATAATCAGCTTCTTCCCTACACTACACTCCCAAGGCAAACAGTAGGTGTGTAAGAGAATCTCTTAGCTTTTCTCTAAAGCTTCAAAACAATGCCGATTAAATCCCTCTTATTACTTCTTCATCTCTTCACCACACTCGCCCACTCCCACTACTTCCCTCCGCCGTCATCCTCCTCCTCCGTCGCCGCCGCCTCCACATGGCAGCCCGCACGCGCCACCTTCTACGCCCCCCTCACTGACCCGCCCGACTCCGCCGGAGGCGCGTGCGGCTACACCACAACGCTCCTCACCTCCACCTACGGCCGCGCCACCGCCGCCCTGAGCCCCGCGCTCTTCCTCCGCGGCCAGATCTGCGGCGCGTGCTTCCAAATCCGATGCGTCGACGACCTGAAATTCTGCATCCCAGGGACGTCGATGATCGTCACCGCCACGACGTTCTGTCCGCCGAACCCCTACCTTCCGTCGCACCCCTGCAATTCGCCGAACAGCCACTTCGTGCTGGCGATCGAGGCCTTCGAGAAGATAGCGCAGTGGAAGGCCGGGAACGTGCCGGTGCAGTACAAGAGGGTCGCCTGCCGGCGAGAGGGCGGCGTGAAGTTCACGGTGACTGGGCACAAGGTGTTTGTGAGTGTGCTTATATGGAACGTGGGCGGTTTCGGCGATGTGAGCGCCGTGAAGGTGAAGGGCGCGAGGACTGGGTGGCTCAGTATGGGTAGGAATTGGGGCGTCAATTGGCAGATCGACGCCGATCTGAAAGGTCAGGCGCTGTCGTTTGAGGTGACGGCCGGAGGCGGCGGCGCGACGGTGGCGAGCTATAACGTGGCGCCTAGGGATTGGGAGTTTGGCCAGACCTTTGAAGGGAAGCAGTTTGATTCGTAAAGCCGAGAGAATTCCAAGAATTTTGTCGATTTGTGTTTCGTATTGTACCACGAGAAAGAAGGGGGTGGTTATGTATTTGTAACATTGTGATTTTGAGAGGCTTAAAATAGAATTATCATGAGATAATATGTATTTTGCTGAGATGGAGCATATGATCAAAGTCGATTTTGGTTGGTTCGTCATAAGTCGAGAATGGTGTTAGATTTCAATATCCGAACTCAGTATATTATATACACTGTTGAGATTCTAAGTGGGTTTCATCCCACGTCGGATAATTAAAGCTCTTCGAGGCACTATATTTATATAAGAGACTTTCTCCTCCAATTGGTTTTAGGAAGAACCCTCGATTTCTAATATACACATTCAGTTCTATTTTCCACAAGTTAATGGCACTCAACTTTAGAACCGATTTACCGACAAAATGCATCTAAAACATTGTTATGCGTGAGGAGATGCGTTGGAAATAATATACATAAAAATTAAAATATTATACACTTCCTTCGAACGTAAGCTAAATCAAGCGATCATTCAACAGTAATCTAAGGCTGTCGTCGCCCCACATGATGCACACTTTCTCATTTTTTCCATCGAACATAAAAACCCCTCAAATATCGGCCATATCGGGAATTTCGACGGGATAAAACCCAATCGTGTCCGACCAAACGTTGTCCGAACCCGACCCGCCAACCTCATCCGAAACGCACTCCCAAACTGCGCTATTACACTTAAACCCGCTCCCAAACCCTATCTGCCAAACCCTATCTCCCCTCCTAACCCTACCCTTCGCCTCCAAATAGCTCAGCTCGTACCAAACCGAAGAAGACGACGTATTCCCGAACCTATGCAGAGTCATCCTCGACGCCTCCCCGTCCTCCTTCCTAAGCCCGAGGCTCGTCTCCACCGCGTCGATCACCGCCCTCCCTCCCGCGTGTATGCAGAAGTGCTCAAACGCCTTCCTAAAATTCGGCACGTAAACTTCTCCCTTTCGCCCCTTCTTCACCGATAATCTACCTTTTATTACATGCCACGCGTACAACAGTTGTTCTGATACAGGCAGAACGAGCGGCCCCAAATCGGTAACATTCGCCCTGAGGGCTTCCCCGGCGACCCTCAGCAGCGACTTGGACAGTGAAACCCCTACGTGCCCGTCCTCGTCCCCCCGCTGGAACACCGACCGGTAGGCCCGATCGTCCGAGCCCGCGTGGGTCCGAACGACGTGCGCGAGCCTGTACTTGGCCCGAGCCCGATCCCGACCCCTGTTCGACAGCAGCAGGGCCGCCCCGCCCACGCGGAATAGCACGTTGGCTAGCAGCATGGACTTGTCCGAGCCCGCATAGCCGCTCGGGGTGACCGCCTCCATGCTGAGGACCAAAGCGGTCGAGTCCCGATGGACCCTCAGCAGGTCCCGGGCCAGGCCCACGGCTAGAAGGCCCGCGCTGCAGCCCATCCCGCTGAGGCTCGCGCTTATTACGTCGCTCCGAAGCCCGAATTCGTTCGCGATCTTGGCGGCGATGGACGGCGTGGGGCAGAATATGCTGCAGTTGGACACGACGATGTCGATGGATTTGGGGTCGACGGAGCTCTTTTCGAGGAGGTTTCGGACGGCTGAGAAGAGGACGGCGTCGGCCTCCGCATGGACGTTTTCTAAAGTTTTGAGGGGCGGGATTTCGTGGACCTTGGCGGGCAGGCAGGCCTCGGGCCCGACGCCCGACTTGCGGGCCATCTTCGTCATGAAGTCGATTGATTCGTGGTCGTGGATGGCGACGATCTCGAAGTGCTCGACGAGGTTGGCGACGCTGACTCGAAGGTGGGGAGGCGGCTTGTAGCACGAGAAGCCGACGAGGTAGACGTTTCTTCGGGATTTAGAGTAGTAGTAGTAGTAGTAGGCGAGTAGGACGGCGAAGGCGAATAATGGTAAGAGGTGATGGGGAGAAGGCAGTGAATAATAGGACGTAGTAATGAGGTGAGTGGCTTCCATTGTGGTAACAAATAAAAAATATCAAAGATTATTGTTGCAGTGTTTTTTTTAAGGTTCTTATTACATTTTGGGAAGGTTGAGTATTAGTTGTATACATGCTGATTTCGTGGTGGAGGAGAAGGCGTGTGTTTTGTTTTTTGGTCATGGGCATTGCATGTTGGGAAGGCATCGGCGTGAGTTCTCATATTCGTGCGTTTCTTACGTTTGTGTTGTTTGGAATGGTTGTATATTATTGCTCGATCGTCGTTTGTGTTTCTTTTGGAAGGTATACCTACGTACGCACCGTCGACTTAATAAGTATAATATGAGTCCAAGAGATTTGCTATAGTGCCCGCCTAACGTGAGCATCGTAAGCAAATTTCTCGATTTTGTGGTTTTCTTTTTTTCCAATTTCCGACGCCGTCATCACCTCCGTCGATCCTCAGATCTGCTGTCACCTAAATTGCTCTCTTCGAAATGTTGATTTGTGAGAAGACTCATTGTATCGCGCCGTGGTCCACACATGAGTAATAGATGATGAATATTCTTAATCGGAAATAGCGATTAGGTGACAACGTATCTGAGAGGATCGACGTAGGCGATGACGGTGTTGGCGATTGAAGAAAAAACACAAAATTAAAAAATTTGCTTACCATGTTCGCCGTGGTTAGTCATGGGCACCAAAGGAAATCTCCTAAGTCGAATTCTAATGTATTTGTTGAATATATTGTTGTCCTCCTTATTCAATCAACGTTTCGAAGTTTTTCTTTTTTCAAATGTTTGATTTGGACATTAGGGTATATAGAATTAGTTCATCTTTATCCCTTTTAATTATTTTATAGCAAAATTAAAATAGAACATGAAATCCACCGGCCCCACTAAGAACCTTAGCATTGTCCATATCAAGTTTGATTGTGTTACAAATCAATCGATTGGATAAAATAATTATTTCTCAATCAATCATAACAGGTAGCATCATACAATCTATGTGTTTGAATTTTTATTCACATGTTTTCCTAAAATTGAATTCAACGCTACGTTAATGCATGGGATTGGCGAGCTCGTCAATTGGATATATTGAAGTAACGATTGCAGCGATATATATTCTAAGATCCAAATTTGAGTTATAACACATTTGATTTAAGCGAGAAACGTATATTATAATATAATGTATGATGAATTATGGTTTCTTAAGGCCACATATGATTTAGAGTTGGAACGCAAGTTCTAATCGAATTGAGAAAGTATTTGTTTCCCTATTCTTATTCAAATCCATAATTCATAGTTCCACGTGGGGTCTAAGACCATCGAGTAATCTCCAAGACAAGATTATTAAATAATCATGGCTGATTATTATTCTATTCTATTGAACTAGGTTATGCCCGTGCGATGCACGGGACGCGGTATGCGATCTTTGTCGTTAAATTTTCTTATTGGTAAAACATATGGGGATTACAATTAATATGCAGCACGTACACAGTTAACGTAAGGGAGGAAAATTGTGCATGTCATTCAACGTGTGGTTGTAATAGAAGTTTACCAAGTTGTATTTTTTCCACACTGTCAGCCATTCATACATTAGGCTTCTACATTCATACACTAAGATATCCTTTTACCTAGTCAATGGATAATATATTACATATCATAGAATTGCATTTAGACAGAAATACAGTCATATAGCTGTGTATCAATTTTAATTGTATTGTAAAGTGATGTGACATTCGCGTCAATATTATTTGCTTAAATTTAACTGTCCGCAAAATTCCATAGAAATGGGTAAAACTGGCATTCATAAACATAAAGACATAGTCATTCATGTCAAAATACAGGTTTCAAGTCGTAATTAAGGAAATTTTGTCATTACATCGCCACTAAGGAAGCATGACATTGGGCATGTCTATTAATTTGCCAAGTCCAGTATGAGAGAAATAGTGAGACTGTCAAGTAATGTCTGAATTGATGTACCTGGCTTATGGTCAGTTCAAACTGATTGTCCTCTGGAAACATCATAGCAAAAGCGTTCCGCAACATATATATGCTGCAGTCTCCACTGAAATGTACAACAATGTAGTGTTCAATATTAATGTCAAATATGCATTGTATAAATAAAATATATTGATGAGGTTACCTGCCAGGCTGTTGTGGAACTTTGAGATGTCTCTCAGCGACCAGCGATTTCTCTGCATTTGGGAGTCCCAAGTCTTGTTGTAGGATTGCTATGGCAGCCATCAGTTTTCCTACAACACTATTAGTGAAGGTGAGGTCCGGATCACACCATATGTATGAATCCATGATGGTCATTATCTGGGAATTAGGTGTGAGAACAACCAAAATACAATGCTTTTTTTAATCGCAAATGGAAACACAATTGCCTTCGCCGATCTCCATGGGCACGAAGCCCAGCTTTCCGCTTTACCGAGAGCGAATTGCCTCAAGTACGTCGTGGTAGAACATCATTTCTTAATATGGTCCGAAGAGGCAGTTCTTGCGAATAATGTACTCATGAATGCAACATCTTTCATGGGGATCTGACATCGCAACTGCATCTCTATAAAGCCACGCAAGCATTCGTCAACGTGCTGTCATATATAGGGGTGTTCATTATTTGGGTAACCCAATTAACCCACCCAAACCAAACTGAATTGGCTTATTTGGTTTGGTTAATTCGGGGATCGGGTGGCTAATTGGGTCACCCGAATTATTAAATGGGGTAATGGTTCGGGTATCGGGTGGGATGAAAAAATTTGGGGCACACCCGAAACCCGAATAACATAATTATTTTTTTATATAGAAATAAAATATTTTACTCTATAATTTTAATTAGAAGACATAAATCATAATAAATAATACTGATTGGGCGCATCGATGATCGATCGAACACCTACAAGAGAAGTAGATTCATCATTCAAGTCTAGCAACTAGAAGAAAACACAAATCAGTTAGAAGTTAAGGCTAACAAACCGAACTACGATGGCGAGTGGCGGGAGTTAGCATTCGAAGCAGAGGACGATGAAGATTGTTGTGGTGTCTGCGCTGAGTGAGTGGGCTGCTAGAATTCGTTGGCAATAAACTTGCCCCAAAAAATCATGATTCCAAAGAAAGGTACCCATAATCAACACCACACGAATAAACTTAATCGAAGGGAAAGAAGAAGAGTTTCGCTTTACGATGTAACACTGATAGAACTTGTGCTTGAAGCGCCTGACGACGTCGCTGTGTGACCCCATATGCGGCGGAATCAAAACGCTCGACCAGTAATCGGCCCATCAGCGGTCGTTATCGTAGTCGTACGCATCCGCCGCGATACGCTTCTGCTGATCTTCGCCCATGCTCTTCGATTGAGATTACCTAATTGAGTCTACTGGACCTATTCTTAATTGGTTTTTTTCATAACCAAACCACTTAACCCGAAAACCGAATAACCCGAGAACCAAATAGTTAATTGGTTTCGGTTTGGATTGCGGGTGGTTATCTCAACTGTCAAAAACCCGAATAACCCAAACCGAATAACCCGAACACCGAAAAATAACCCATTTGAACACCCCTAGTCATATACACATATGTTAGGCATAGTAATATGGAAAATACATTATATTATATTACATTATAGTAGATCAGATCATGTTAAAATTATATTATTTGCAGTCATAAGTGATACATAGAGAACTGTCATACATCACGTAATCCATACGTCAATGAAGCTCGTTAAATTCACGGGAGTCGTATTCTTATATTTCTGAGTTCTGACACTTGTGGAAGTCCTCATACATTACGAAATTCACTGCAGTCTTACACTTCTGTAAAGCCGTTGATTTACCTTCTTAATTGCCCGAATTTACCTGTAGTCATACACCCCGCAATCTTAAATGTTGAGTCCCGCAATTTGTTGTTGTAGCGCACTCATTAAGCTCCAACCTAGTCGCATTCTTACTTTCATGTATGTATGCAGTCATAATTGATACATAGGGAACTGTCATACACCATGTAATTCATATCTGGATGAAGCTCCTAAAGTCACATAAGTCTTTTTCTTATATTCCTGAACACTTCGGAAGTATTCACACTTTACGAAATTCACTGCAGTCTTTCACCGGCATCATTGAACATTTGCCTCTACGGGTGGCAGCAGCCATACAGCTTCACTGTCGTCGTGCCTTGAATAAGGGTATCCTCCTAGTCCCAAACGTACGTTGTTTTCACGGCTCGTTATATTATGTGACATGGTATTAAGTTATGTGATATTATGTTATATTACTCGTAATATATTGTTTTATAGTATAATGTTTTTATATTTTATTATATTCTATCACGTTATATTATATTATCTTGTACTATATTTTATTATATTTTACAATATTTTAATATGTTACAATACTATTTTAAACTATATTATAGCGTATTATACTACAATATCTTATATTATATTATTTTATATGTTGTAATATATTATGTTATTATTTTATTATGTTATATCATATTGTATTATTATATGTAGTATTTTATTTTACCTTATATAAATACTATTTTAAACTATATTATATCATATTAACTTATATTATATTATACTATTATATATGTATACAATACTTTATACTATATTATATTATACTAAAATATACTAAATTATATTATTATATATGTTGTATTATATTTTGTTCTTATATTATTATGTTATATTATATTGTATTATTATATGTAGTATTTTATTTTACCTTATATAATATTATGTTATATTATTTTATATAATATAACATAATACAAATATTAAAATATATTACATTATAGTAGATCATATCATGTTAAATTATATTATTTGCAGTCATAAGTGATACATAGGGTACTGTCATACACCACGTAATTCATACGCGAATGAAGCTCGTGAAGTCACGGGAGTCGTATTCTTATATCTCTGAGTTCTGACACTTGTGTAAGTCTTCATACATTACGAAATTCACTGCAATCTTACACTTCCGTAAAGCCGTTGCTTTACTTGTTAATTGCCCGATTTACCTGTAGTCATACACCCCGCAATCTTAAATGTTGAGTCCCGCAATTTGTTGATGTAGCGCACTCATTAAGCTAGAACCTAGGCGCATTCTTACATTCATGTATGCAGTCATAATTGATACACAGGGAACTGTCATACACCATGTTATTCATCTGGATGAAGCTCCTAAGTCACAGAAGTCGTTTTCTTATATTCCTGAGTGCAGTCTTACACTTCGGAAGTATTCACACTTTACGAAATTCACTGCAGTCTTTCACCGGCATTATTGAACATTTGCCTCTATGGGTGGCAGCATCCATACAGCTTCATTGTCGTCGTGCCTTGAATAAGGGTATCCTCCTAGTCTCAAACATACGTTGTTTTCATGACTCGTTATATTATGTGACATGGTATTATGTTATGTGATATTATGTTATATTACTCGTAATATATTGTTTTATAGTATAATGTTTTTATATTTTATTATATTATATCACGCTATATTATATTATCTTGTACTATATTTTATTATATTATACGATATTTTATCGTGTTACAATACTATTTTAAACTATTATAGCGTATTAAATTATATTACATAATACTATTATATATATGTTATATGCAATATTTTGTACTATATTATATTATACTACAATATCTTATATTATATTATTTTATATGTTGTAATATATTATATTATTGTTTTATTATGTTATATTATATTGTATTATTATATGTAGTATTTTATTTTACCTTATTAAATACTATTTGAAACTATATTATATCATATTAACTTATATTATATTATACTATTATATATATGTATCCAGTACTTTATACTATATTATATTATACTAAAATATACTAAATTATATTATTATATATGTTGTATTATATTATGTTCTTATATTATTACGTTATTATATTGTATTATTATATGTTGTATTTTATTTTACCTTATATAATATTATGTTATATTATTTTATATAATATA
The DNA here is from genome assembly GCA_027422505.1 of Craterostigma plantagineum. Classification (NCBI taxonomy): domain Eukaryota; kingdom Viridiplantae; phylum Streptophyta; class Magnoliopsida; order Lamiales; family Linderniaceae; genus Craterostigma; species Craterostigma plantagineum. The sequence continues at coordinate 3,319,391 of JAPQWV010000005.1, forward strand.
ACATAATACAAATATTAAATTATATTACATTATAGTAGATCACCATGGTAAAATTATATTATTTGCAGTCATAAGTGATACATAGGGAACTGTCATACACCATGTAATTCATACGTGAATGAAGCTCGTAAAGTCACGGGAGTCGTATTCTTATGTTTTTGAGTTCTGACACTTGTGGAAGTCCTCATACATTACGAAATTCACTGCAGTCTTACACTTCTGTAAAGCCGTTGCTTTACCTTCTTAATTGCCCGAAGTTACCTGTTGTCATACACCCCGCAATCTTAAATGTTGAGTCCCGCAATTTGTTGTTGTAGCGCACTCACTAAGCTCGAACCTAGGCGCATTCTTACATTAATGTATGCAATCATAATTGATACACAGGGAACTGTCATACACAATGTAATTCATATCTGTATGAAACTCCTCAAGTCACAGAAGTCGTTTTCTTATATTCCTGAGTGCAGTCTTACACTTTGGAAACACTTTACGAAATTCACTGCAGTCTTTCAGCGGCATTATTGAACATTTGCCTCTACGGGTGGCAGCAGCCATACAGCTTCACTGTGGTCGTGCCTTGAATAAGGGTATCCTCCTAGTCCCAAACATACGTTGTTTTCACGGCTCGTTATATTATGTGACATGGTATTATTATGTTGTTATGTGATATTATGTTATACTACTAGTAATATATTGTTTTATAGTATAATGTTTTCATATTTTATTATATTATATCACGTTAGTATAATGTTTTCATATTTTATTATATTATATTACGTTATATTATATTATCTTGTACTATATTTTATTATATTATACTATATTTTATCGTGTTACAATACTATTTTAAACTATATTATGGCGTATTAAATTATATTATATAATACTATTATATATATGTTATATACAATACTTTGTATTATATTATATTATACTACAATATCTTATATTATATTATTTTATATGTGTTAATATATTATGTCATTATTTTATTATGTTATATTATATTGTATTATTATATGTAGTATTTTATTTTACCTTATATAAATACTATTTTAAGCTATATTATATCATATTAACTTATATTATATTATACAGTTATATATATGTATACAATACTTTATACTATATTATATTATACTAAAATATACTAAATTATATTATTATATATGTTGTATTATATTATGTTCTTATATTATTAGGTTATATTATACTGTATTATCATATGTAGTATTTTATTCTAACTTATATAATATTATGTTATAATATTTTATAAAATATAACATAAATCAAATATTAAATTATATTACATTATAGTAGATCATATCATGTCAAAATTATATTATTTGCAGTCATAAGTGATACATAGGGAACTGTCATACACCACGTAATTCATACGCGAATGAAGCTTGTAAAGTCACGGGAGTCGTATTCTTATATTTATGAGTTCTGATACTTGTAGAAGACCTCATACATTACAAAAGTCACTGCAGTCTTACACTTCTGTAAAGCCATTGCTTTATCTTCTTAATTGCCCGAATTTACCTGTAGTCATACACCCGCAATCTTAAATGTTGAGTCCCGCAATTTGTTGTTGTAGCGCACTCACTAAGCTCGAACCTAGGCGCATTCTTACATTATTGTATTCAATCATAATTGATACACAGGGAACTGTCATACACAATGTAATTCATATCTGTATGAAACTCCTCAAGTCACAGAAGTCGTTTTCTTATATTCCTGAGTGCAGTCTTACACTTTGGAAGTATTCAAACTTTACGAAATTCACTGCAGTCTTACACTTCTGTAAAGCCGTTGCTTTACCTTCTTAATTGCCCGAATTTACCTGTTGTCATACACCCCGCAATCTTAAATGTTGAGTCCCGCAATTTGTTGTTGTAGCGCACTCACTAAGCTCGAACCTAGGCGCATTCTTACATTAATGTATGCAATCATAATTGATACACAGGGAACTGTCATACACAATGTAATTCATATCTGTATGAAACTCCTCAAGTCACAGAAGTCGTTTTCCTATATTCCTGAGTGCAGTCTTACACTTTGGAAGTATTCACACTTTACGAAATTCACTGCAGTCTTTCAGCGGCATTATTGAACATTTGCCTCTACGGGTGGCAGCAGCCATACAGCTTCACTGTGGTCGTGCCTTGAATAAGGGTATCCTCCTAGTCCCAAACATACGTTGTTTTCACGGCTCGTTATATTATGTGACATGGTATTATTATTATGTTATGTGATATTATGTTATATTACTCGTAATATATTGTTTTATAGTATAATGTTTTCATATTTTATTATATTATATCACGTTAGTATAATGTTTTCATATTTTATTATATTATATTACGTTATATTATATTATCTTGTACTATATTTTATTATATTATACTATATTTTATCGTGTTACAATACTATTTTAAACTATATTATGGCGTATTAAATTATATTATATAATACTATTATATATATGTTATATACAATACTTTGTATTATATTATATTATACTACAATATCTTATATTATATTATTATATATGTTATAATATATTATGTCATTATTTTATTATGTTATATTATATTGTATTATTATATGTAGTATTTTATTTTACCTTATATTAATACTATTTTAAGCTATATTATATCATATTAACTTATATTATATTATACAGTTATATATATGTATACAATACTATATACTATATTATATTATACTAAAATATACTAAATTATATTATTATATATGTTGTATTATATTATGTTCTTATATTATTAGGTTATATTATACTGTATTATCATATGTAGTATTTTATTCTACCTTATATAATATTATGTTATAATATTTTATAAAATATAACATAAATCAAATATTAAATTATATTACATTATAGTAGATCATATCATGTTAAAATTATATTATTTGCAGTCATAAGTGATACATAGGGAACTGTCATACACCACGTAATTCATACGCGAATGAAGCTTGTAAAGTCACGGGAGTCGTATTCTTATATTTATGAGTTCTGACACTTGTAGAAGACCTCATACATTACAAAAGTCACTGCAGTCTTACACTTCTGTAAAGTCATTGCTTTATCTTCTTAATTGCCCGAATTTACCTGTAGTCATACACCCCGCAATCTTAAATGTTGAGTCCCGCAATTTATTGTTGTAGCGCACTCATTAAGCTCGAACCTAGGTGCATTCTTACATTCATGTATGTATGCAGTCATAATTGATACACAGGGAACTGTCATACACCATGTAATTCATATCTGGATGAAGCTCCTAAAAGTCACATTAGTCGTTTTCTTATTTTCCTGAACACTTCGGAAGTATTCACACTTTACGAAATTCACTGCAGTCTTTCACCGGCATCATTGAACATTTGTCTCTACGGGTGGCAGCAGCCATACAGCTTCACTGTGGTCGTGCCTTGAATAAAGGTATCCTCCTCGTCCCAAACATACGTTGTTTTCACGGCTCGTTATATTATGTGACATGGTATTATGTTATGTGATATTATGTTATATTACTCGTAATATATTGTTTTATAGTATAATGTTTTCATATTTTATTATATTATATCACGTTATATTATATTATCTTGTACTATATTTTATCGTGTTACAATACTATTTTAAACTATATTATGGCGTATTAAATTATATTATATAATACTATTATATATATGTTGTATACTATACTTTGTACTATATTATATTATACTACAATATTTTATATTATATTATTTTATATGTTGTAACATATTATGTTATTATTTTATTATGTTATATTATATTGTATTATTATATGTAGTATTTTATTTACCTTATATAAATACTATTTTAAACTATATTATATCATATTAACTTATATTATATTATACTGTTGTATATATGTATACAGTACTTTATACTATATTATATTATACTAAACTATACTTAATTATATTATTATATATGTTGTATTATATTATGTTCTTTTATTTTTATGTTATATTACATTGTATTATTATATGTAGTATTTTATTTTACCTTATATAATATTATGTTATATTATTTTATATGAAATAATACAAATATTAAATTATATTACATTATAGTATATCATATCATGTTAAAATTATATTTTTTGCAGTCATAAGTGATACATAAGGAACTGTCATACACTACGTAACTCATACGCGAATGAAACTCGTAAAGTCACGGGAGTCGTATTCTTATATTTCTGAGTTCTGACACTTGTGTACGACCGATTGTACTCGAATAAGTTCAACTTAAAGCCCGATAAGTTGGCAGGAATTGTAAAACCACCAAACAGATTCTGGCATAGTTGGTACTCCCCTTATATGCAACACCTATTTTGTTCTGATTAAACCTATATAATATCATATACTGCCGGACAAAGTTTTAATTGAAACTAACAAAAGCTAAAGGCTTTATCACAACCTAATCGGTCAATCATTTCTTTCATTACCCAAAAGAGTCTCGAATCAACACAGACCGCAAAAGGCTAAACTTTGTAGGTACTGTGACCATATCCAACCTTATAAACTCAAAAGCAATCAGGTGAAACCAGAAAAACAGTTCTACAGAGTGAATCAATTACCTTCTTGTCAAGCTGCGGCGTGCTGACTGTTGCTTTTGAAACTGTTGACCCGACGCTTTTTCAAAAGATTCTATACCCTCTTGATCTTTCTCATCTCAACCATGTTGTCCTCGCGGCGGCGGCGGCGGCCCTCGTCAGCATCCACCAGAGGGGCGGTGCCGTATTCCTTCTGTTCCCTGCACGGGCGAAATTTCTCAATAAATATTACGGTTTTCGTCGTACGATGGGCAGAGGTAAAAGGAAAAAAACGGATCCCCACTTGATTTCTTTTTGTCGTTTCAGATCATCTACTCGCTTTCGCGCCCTTTTCGCCTTCTCCTCGATGAGGAAATTCACGGCCCTTTCGACGTCCATATTATTCATGCGGAGGGCCCTTTTTGCCTCTCTTTCTTTGTACCCCATTCCCATTAATAAGGATAAGGTATAGTCTGGGAGCTGAAGATGTCGACGAAACCACTAAACAAAATGAGTTTTCCCCTTTTTTCATATTGCGTAAGAGTAATAATTCCATGTAATGACTTGGGATGTACCCGAAGAAATTTAGCTTTAGCTGAGCTGAGGTCAGGGCATTCTTAGCTTTTTGCAGCATACCATTGTGGTAGGCGACGACTCCTTCAAGAAGTTCCATTCTCAAGTGCCTATCAGCAAATAATGGGAGGATATGGATATAATTTGACGTCCTTCGAAGAATGGAAAATAAGTTACGAAAGGTTTATTTATAATCGAATGAAGGACTTACAAAGCAAGCTTGGGGTAGCAACTCCCATGGAGAACCCTAAGGCGGGAGTTTTCCTTTCCACGAGAATGTTTGATGCCTTTCCTGGCTTTAGATAGACGAACGCCAGGTTCAGACAGCCAATTGATATCTTGCAGCATGAAATAGCACCAAACCATGTCTATTTGGAGAATTGATACGTTATTGACCATCTGAAACACAGACAAAAGAAGAAAAGCTCGAAAATGTAAGATTCTGGGATGAATAAACACACACAAAAAGAAGGCGTTCACACCTCAATCAGCTTCGGTTCACAGAGCAAGAAAGCCTCCTGTAAGAAATCACAAGAAACTAACAATCAAGAGTGCATTCGAAAATACTACAATGTGCATAAAGCCTGTATGACTGTCTGCGGATCATTCTTTCTTATAGTGTTCTAGTTGTTCCACTTACAATGTTATTTTTATCATAACCTAATATCATGTCAATCCATGGAGCAGTCTTATAACATTGCTATGGCAACAATCTTACATTATCAACTTGATGAATTAATCCCACTCCCAAAATCACCAAATCCTAGGAACCGTAGGACAAGAAATTATGTGCCTTATAAATGAACGGTCCGTGATTATTATTAAAACAATGCAAGTATTATAGTTGGAGTTCTGAAAATGTGTTATGGTAATAAGGTTGAAGTCTAGGAGGTAATTGATGGAGATGCACCATATATAAAACCCGAACACCCGAAAAGAGTCCACTTTTGGACTCACTTCTGCAAAATTAGACTTAGGCCGGGCAAGTCTGCAAGCTAAAGAGGTCTTTGTATTGCTTGAAGCAGGCCTCGCGACAATGGAATGAAGAGTTCAATTCTAAGCTCAAGGAGTTTGGTTTTTTTTCAATCTGCCCACGATCATTGCCTCTTCACTTTGTTGACTGAAGGATATCACATCTTCTTGCTCGTATATGTGGATGACGTTCTTATCACGGGCACAAAAATAATTTAATATGATATAATATAGTTTAAAATAGTATTGTTACATAATAAAATATAGTATAATATAATAAAATATAGCATAATACATGTACATGTATTATTAGTTAGATAACACTTCCAGCAGGAGTTCGCTTTTGGACCAAACAGACCCTAAACCGTAGGAGTTCGCTTTTCCAGCAAATTTAAACATATATTCGAAGCTTATGTCATGTACATGACTAATTCTTTCAACAATATAAAAAATAATTAATCAAACATATGAAATTTAAGTATAGTGTTCGTCGCTCACATACCATATTCAGTAAAACCTATGGTCAAATGTCTTGCTCAATCGGGTTCAATATTTCATGTTACACTATGTTGACAACCTCATCTCTCATATGCCGTCACTTTCTATGCCTATAATCTTGATTACTGCAAGAAACCTAACTCGAGCCATGGCAACATACACAGATGCCCCTAAAAATTGGCATCTGAGGGTACACGTCAAGTATCTTTATGCACTGCTCCTTGCTCCTATGCAGCAGAATTTTAGCAAAAACTATTGACGTTGTAATTTGAACTGTCATGTTGTGCCCTGATGGAGAAAGAATGATCCGCAGACTTATAGCTTTAATTCCTACCCGATTTCCGTTAATATTTTGCCCTAAAAAAACACTATTATCCAAATACACGATTAAAGTGATCTTCAACATAAGGAAACGCATCAACTGAGCCAATTATACTGAAGTTTTATTATAAATATTTCATTGTAAGATTGCTCCACTGGTCGACTATTATAAAGTAGTTATTTGCTCACATTTTTGTAAGACCGCTCCATGTGTAATTATTTGACATTGTATGATGGTTATTACCATCAACTGTGTAAGACTGCTCAACTGAGTAACTGTTGTGATCGATTATTGTATGACCGTTATTCCCTTCAACTTCGTAAGTCTGTTCAACTGAAGTCCTGGTGTGATTGATTATTGTATGACTGTGATTACCATCAATGTTGTAAGACTACTCAACCGAACTGCTTTTGTGATTTTTTTTATTGCCTGTTATTACCATCAACTTTGTAAGACTGTTTAATTCAGTGTCTGGTATATTATTAATTATATGATTGTTATTAATAAAATTGTTGCACGGCTGCTCCACTAATTCCCTTCATTGGATGCCCTGAGGCCGTTCTCTCATCATACGTTAGTATTGTTCATCAGAGCAGTCATACGTATATGATATTTGAAATATTCTTTTTATGCATTCTGATTGAGTGTTAGAATTGTTACTACAAATTCAATTAAAATTAGAGTAATAGTTTAAAAAATGTTTTTCTGTTAAAGAATTTCTTTAAAATATGAATCAATTTGCAAGAGCTTTATGATAATTTAGTACAATATTTTTCAGTTGTATATACACCAAACAACTTTTTATTAGAAAATTATTAAATGAAGTATAGAAATACTTGTAGAAGAAACTAAATATTGTTGAATACTTCATGGTAACTATGTTGAAATGTCATTGTCTTCCATGTTGTCTTCCTTTATGCTCAATAACTTTTATGCCCAATGGTGATGAATATCGAGAAAGCGCAACGTATAATTGTCCATGTTTCACTCTTGATTGTCCAATCACTCTTCCTTTTCTTCTTACACATTTCATTTCTGTAATCAAGAAATAACAACGTCGGTTTCTTCATACACTGCACTTTACCCAACATTACATTTCATGCATAGATAGAACTAAGTAATAACCAACAAAAATGGCGTCAAATGCTCACCACCATCGCAAATCACACTACACACAAACACGTTTCACCACAAACCATCACACGAAAATCAAAATGGAATCACCACTAAATATATATAATAATCATATAATATCATTCCCATAGTACAATCACTTTCCACCACAAAAAGAAAAAGAAAGGAGAAAAAGAAAAGCACTGAACTGAACTGAGCTAACCTTACTACTCATCATCATCTTCTTCTTCTTCTTATTCGATCAAAGCTTCCAAAATGAGGACGATTCTTCTTCCTCTCCTTTTCCTCAGCTCCATTTTCTTACAAGCCCATCAAAATCCCATCAAAACCATCGTTGTCTTAGTCATAGAAAACATATCCTTTGACCACAAGCTGGGGTGGATGAAGAAATCCGTCAACCCATCCATCGACGGCGTCACCGGCGAAGAATGCAACTACTTCTCCTCCGACAGAACCTCGCCGGGAATATGCTTCACCGACGACGCGGACTACGTCGATTCCGACCCGGCCCACTCCTTCGAGGCCGTCGAGCAGCAAGTCTTCGGCGGCGCAAACCTCACCGTCCCCACCATGTCGGGCTTCGTCCAGAAAGCCCTCACCGTGTCTCCCAACATGTCCGAAACCGTCATGAAGGGCTTCAAGCCCGAGAACGTGCCCGTCTACGCTCGCCTCGTCGGCGAGTTCGCCGTCTTCGATCGGTGGTTCAGCTCAATCCCCAGGCCCACGCAGCCCAATCGCCTCTTCGTCTACTCGGCGACCTCCCACGGCTCGACGAGCCACGTCAAGAGGTAGCTCGCCGGCGGATACCCTCAGAGGACCATCTTCGATTCCGTCCACGAAAACGGCCTCGATTTTGGGATCTACTTTCAGAACATACCCACCACTCTTTTCTACAGGAATCTGAGGAAGCTCAAGTACGTGTTCAATTCAGACTGTACGACCTAAGGTTTAAGAGGATTGCTAGAAATGGGAAGCTGCCCAATCTGACCGTAATCGAGCCGAGGTACTTCGATCTGATGGGTTTTCCGGCGAACGACGACCACCCATCGCACGACGTGGCAAACGGGCAGAAGCTGGTGAAGGAGGTGTACGAAGCTTTGAGGGCTGGCCCGCAGTGGAATGAGACGCTTTTGGTCATTACGTACTATGAACATGGTGGATTAAGAAATGGACGATTGTTGGGTGATTAAGAAATGGACGACTGTTGGCTTTCCATATACCGACTAAGTTGTCTTTCAATATCTCTTATATTAATTAACATTAATGCAAAAACGTTTGGAAAAAATGGGTAGATACAGAGAGTCCATTTATTACTAAGACGTTTGGCTCTGAACAATAAAAAAAGGGAATAGAGTGACTCTTGGCACATACAGATAACATGGACATATTAATCTGCACTGACATACACATTCAACGAATACAAAAATAATCTTCACATTTTCCGAGAGGGGAGGGGGGAATTTGTTGCCACGTGTCATCACAATAGGGTCCCTATCCTACTTTTATATTATATAGATTCACAATTCAAATACTGGTTTGAAATTGTGACAAATGTCTCAGTTCTTTCTTAATTGTTATCATAAAATTATTATTTATTGTAGCAGAAAAAATGGTGGTGGTTTTGTTTGTCAATTTGAATGGAATGGAACAATTGTTTTCCTTTCATAAGGCTATTAGCAAATTAAATTTAAGGGCTAATATGCCAAAAGCTAAGTCTTGAGAGGCAAATATGTTATTTCTCAAGATGAGAACAAAAATTATATATGTATAAAGGTCGTTCATGAATCTAAGCAAGCTTACAGAAAACGATTTGTTCGCCGTGGACTCTCAGTTGTCTCCATCTCCGCACACAGTGAAAGGGGCAAAAAAAGAAAAAAGGAATTACTCGAAGGATCGGAAAAGCTTCTCGAGCATACACAGAGCACATATTGCGGCGCCGATGCTGTGTTTGAAATGGGCAAATCCTCCGCCAGTCGACAACTGCCAGTTGCGCACGGCGAAAGCAGCGGCGGTCCTCCGAGGAGTTTATTCTGCGATAGATGTTCGGCGGTTGTTCGTAGGCTCTTCAGTGTCAAGTGCTGCGCAGTTTTGATCCTTACCTTTGCTGTCTTCTTGTCCGCGTTCTTCTGCGTTGTTCGTGTTGGGTATAGAGAATCTGCGTTTGACGTCAAAGGTTCCATCAAGATCAGTGGTAAAGAGATGATTCCTCTCAATATCTCCAGATTTTTTGGTTGATTGCTTTTTTGTGTGGTGAAGTGAATATGGAATATGGGTCTCGGTCAATTGTTTGCTTATTTGTTTGTATCCATATGATTGTCTGCTCTCTGTTTTTTGCTGATCCTGGAAGCTGGCATCGCCATTGATTAGTAATAATTTGCTGGGTTTTTCTTGCATGTTTTTATTTTGGTTTTTTATGCTTATTCTTCTGCTTGATCTACTTCAACTTTAGTTTCTAGATTAGAATGCTGCTGGTTAATAGAGTCCATTTTCGCTTATTTTATTTGAATTTGATGATTTGTCTGAGGATTTTACTGTGGCTCATCCGCTGATTCCTCTTTGAGATTTTTATTAAACGTGTGACACTCTCTTTTTTCCAGATAGTTCTTGGAGGTTCTAAATCAGACATATAGATAACATTTCTTCTCCATATATAACTGAGTTTTTTATTTTTGAGCATGCTATTATTTTGTTTATTCTGTATGGAGATCCTTGCTATTAACTCTGGATAATAATATGACGTCATCGCATTTTAAGCGGTTCACGGCATCGTCGTTAAGCGATGCACGCAATCGAATTTAAAAGCGGTGTGGAAACTTTTGCAGCCCATCTTTAGCGGCAAGAAATTAAATGATTCTGTTTTTACGGAAAAGTATGCTGCGAAACAAAGTCATCTTTCTTGTCCTTTTATCGATTTATGGCGTACCTATCTTCAATTTACTTTGGTTGAAGAATCTCATATCCTCTGCCTTTTATTTGCTTTCGATCTTATAGATGATGTTAGCTTATTAGACAGTTGAGTTGAAATTAAAAGCCACACTAGGACTGATCATTGTCGACGTTCTTTATTTCAGCCGTTGTTCAAGTATGCTTCAATCTGCAGAGACCCGTCACAGACCTAGTACCATACATTTCAAGACTTGAGTACGACGTTAACGGGGAAATAGGTGTTCCTTCCTTTAAGGTCTGCTTCAAACACATATAAGTCTCTGCATTTCAATCATATCATGAGAAGGGAAAAGTGATTTACCAAATTTTTGTTCTATTTATTTATTTTCTTCCAGGTCAATGTTTTGTCCATGCACCCTTTGCACTTATCTAACTGGACGAGTGTAGTCATCGGTTTCATTCCAGATCCAACTGATAGTACAACGACTTCAGTGGCCTTGAGCATCTTGAGAGCATCCTTAGTAGATATATTTCTTCAGCAGTACAACTTGACATTGACCTCATCGATCTTTGGGCACCCCTCTTCGTTCGAAATAGTGAAGTTTCCTGGTGGAATTACCATCATACCCGATCGAAATGGTTTGATCGTTGAGCCCCTTTTCACATTCGTTCTCGGTAGCTCGATTTATGACGTGACTCGAAATCTTCCGGAGCTTAAGGAGCAGCTGAAGTGGGGGTTACAGTTAACGCCCAATGAGGTATACTAAATTTCAGTCGTTTGAATTCGTATAATAGAAATTGGCTTGGACATGAATTTTTGTGGCGTTTGAATGATAGCATGTTCATGTCAATGCATTTTCTACCTTGTGGTAATACTGTTTCACATTTCACTGGGTAGCAGCAAATTGCTAACCCTTTAGCTTCAGACTGCATCCTTAGGCTGCATCAAGCCCTTCCTCAGACTAGCTCAAATTATGATCAAACTGATAATTTCTTTTTTCTTTTTTTCACCAATGGTATTGTATTTCAGCCATGTGTTACTGTTCATATGCGTGTGTTTTTGACACTCTCCCCCATTTCCCTTTCTGTCTCAATACGTTTATATCTGTCTATGTATGTCTGTGTGTGCGCAGGTGATCTACATTCAAGTAACAAACGAAAATGGCTCAACAATGGATCCACCAGTTTCGGTGGAAGCTTCAGTTGCATCTGATTTAGGAACACCACTGCCCGAGAGACTGAGACAGCTGGCTCAGATCATAACCAAGTCGCCACCTAAAGAAAATCTTGGTCTCAATCATTCTGTCTTTGGGAAAGTAAAACAAGTTAGCTTATCATCATTTCTGAATCATTCCCTTGAAGCCCCTTCACCATCCTCTTCTCCATCTCCATCGCCAGCCCCATCGCCATCATCTTCTCCTTCTCCATCACCAGCCCCATCAAATCACCATATTCAGCCTCCTGTGTTAGTCCCCTCTTACCCACCCATATTCGCGCCCGACCCTCATAATCCTTTGGGGCCTACTCCTAGCAGCATGCCTTATCATCGCTCTATAGCTCCTAGTTCTAATTCGCCTGACTCTTCATGTGGATCTTCTCAATCGCCGAGCCCTTCTCCATCCGACGTTGACCCTAGTGACCAAACGTCCCCTAATTTATCGCCTCATCCCTCCAGGGGATCTCCAATGCAGGGCGTTTCACCTAGCCCAGATGAAAAGAGCTGGCAAGATGACGTATCTCCTATAGATGCTTCGTCATCTCTACCATCTGCCTACTTTTGTAAGTGTTAATAGATTTTTTACAGCATATTAGTTACATAACATCATATCATATATGATCAGTTTTATGCACTTCTTTCTGATAGATTGATGCTATTTTGCTGGTAATTGTAACTCTGCATCTCCGTACAAGAGATTTAATTTAGACAATAAGAAGCACACTTCGTACTATTTGTTATCTTCAACATCATTGGAAGTAGCAGTTTATATGTTGGTAAATTATAAGATGGCTCCGCCTATGATTTCTATCCACGCTGTCGAGTGCTTTAGAATCCCATCTGATCTTGTCTGTATGAGGATTCTTGACTGATTCATTTTCGTCGGGATTTTAAGAAGAGCGACATTCTTGGGTTTTTTTTTTTATTACAGTTGTTTATCTGATGGTGAGTATCATACGCTTTTGCAGCTTCTGCATCAAGAACTTGGAGACTTTGTATGTTCATCTCAGTCCAACTCATCGCTGTGCTTCTCCTGTGCTATGTCCTCTAAAAGTATCTGCATACAAGTTCTCATGTATATTATATGGCCCATCGTTTTGCTGCTGGAATGAGGTAAGAGAAAGGGTATAATTGGTCTCAACTGCGTTACAACTCAAAGGCGAGAGTCGAAAAGTAGGTTTTTGGCGCTCGTAAGTACGGAGAGGTTCATCAAGATTTTCGAAGGGTTTAACAGTAAGTAACTTTTTGACAACTTAACTACAAGAAGTCTGCAACCAAAGGCTTTATCTTCCTTGCGTGTGTAGGAAAGTTAATCAAGTGTACAATGTTTGTAAGGTTTCTTTCTGTGACATGCAAGGGGAAAATACTGTCTTTGGAATGTAATAGTGCTGCCTGATATCTAGCAATATGTAAAAAAAATGGTTTATATAATGCAGCAAAAATAAAATAAATACTCCATCCGTCCCACTAATTTTATCACATTTTGCCATTTCGGGCGTCCCACTAATTTTATCACCTTTCCTTATTTAGCAAAAAAACTATCACAAACAATCAATATAATAATATTAAATACTCTTAAAAGACGTGTCAAAATATACACTTTATTACCTTTTCATTATACTATATTATTATAATAATACCACCTTAATTTACGTGTCCGGCAACTTATGTGATAAAGTTACCGGGACGGAGGGAGTATCATCTTTCTCAAGTGTATCATACATACATGATTCTATCTATGTCTGAAACATCTCTGTAATCCTTAAAAAGAACACTATGTGGCACACAACATCACAAATGCTTCAGAAACAATCAACATATTACAATTCATTCAAATTGAGGGCGTTCTTTTCACTGTTTCCTTTTTATCAGAGAAAAAATCGGAGCTTTGTCCGTCAATACCTTTCTTCCATCCCGAGTAACGGCTACAACCTCCCAAGCGGGACCCAATAGCCACGACGCAGCAATCCCGCCTACTAAGCCACCGAACTAGAGAAAAAGAATTCAATATACAAACGATAGAAGATTGATGAATATGTTGTAATAATACGTGCAAAACTTACATGTCCCCAGTTATCTATGCCTTGAGACAGAAAACCGATAGTCTGCAAGAGAAAACCATCGAATTGCATCATTGATTACGCTTAAGAGTTTAGACAGAAAATTATTAGAGCCATGAAACGAGGTTTGTGAAGTCGTACCATGTTTAGGGCAATAACTCGGGCTATATGTTTCAGATCTCCTTCTGTTCCTTTAACCATGTCCCTGTGTCTCAGGGCGAACATTGCGAATGAGCCAACCTATTCATGTCATGGTTTTGCCAGAGTCTAAACTTAAAATTCAATCTTTGGAAAAAAAAAACGAACTTTGTACGTATAAACTGAGAAAGGATAATCTTTCCAGACAATGCTGAATGAAGCTTTCGAGAAACAAGGTTTCTATTATTTACCAATCCAAAGATAGCTCCCGAGGCACCAACTGCTGGTGCTTTTGCAAAACCAATAACTTGTTGCTGAACCTTATGAGAGCAAATTTCGCAATTGAGTAGATTAACGAAGAAGTTTTAGAGCTGAGAATTTTAGTTTCTAATAGAGGGACGGAAGGATTTACTTGCGATAGCTGAGGCAATATATATTGCTAGGAATCTTTTGGGGCCACATATTTTCTCAACAGTAGGACCAACTGAGTTCAAAGAGTAGCAGTTCACCTGAAATACGGTACAACTCTACGCCGTTAATATTGAAATTTTTTACGAGAAAAAGGACAAGAAATCACATTTTTTTTGCTTGTACTGTTCGAGTCGAACCATTAGATGCCCGACGTTAGCATGCAAAAAGGAAGATGTAATTAGCCTCCACAGCTGCCCTTGGCTGATTAGGCTATTAATCTGCAAATGATCATCAAATTTGTAAGAAACAAGATAAAAATGTATATAGTCAATCACTTCGTTTTCGAGTAAATTATCAGACCTTCGCTCCCCAATACAAGAGATTTCCGTCTGAGACGTGCTGGGCGACATAAATTCTGTTCATAGTTCAGCTAAAATTTCATAATTCTATCGTAAAAACTTTATAACGAGCATGGCGAAGTGGTGTATACTCACATTACGTTAGCTGCGAGCAGAATGTGAGTCCATTTGCTCTTATCGAAGAAGTCGTTTCTCGATTTTCTCGAGTGCGACTGCCAATACTCTTTAGAATCGCTTCTACTTTCGTTTCCGTTGAAGAAACTTAAGCCCATCAAAGCAGCGGGCAGAGCGTTGGACGGCCACTGAAAACCTGGAAATCGAAGGGCCCTTTCATGGTGATTAGTATCCTTCGGCTTAGGTAGTACATCATCAAGACGAGACACACTCTGCGTAATAACATCGTCAACATGGCAAGAGGATTTATTTACGGTATCAAAAAAGTTATTACATGTATCCTCCCTTTCAATCACTATCGTTCACCAAATAAAAAGGATCAGTTTTGATTCTATGCTTCAACAATTTAGACATCTTGGAGTACTAGGGGTTTCATAAATTTCAAGCCCAATCCCCAAATCTTACCTTTCCCAACGCCCAAGAAATCATTCTAAGCAAAACAAATACGAAATTTCTTACCTGAAGGTGAAAACATATATGATATAACCTACCCATTAGTCGCTATACAACACCAATTCAATGAAGAAGCAATTTCAACTTAGAAGCAACAAACAAACCTTACCCTCAGTGCGGCGCGGAGGAAAAAACCCAGATGAAGGCGGCGGTGGAAGCGTAGAACGGCGGCGGAAGTGGCGGCGAGGGGGTAATCCGTAGGTGTGGCGGCGCCGGCACCATAGATAGGGATATTGTTATTACAGTAATTTAGATTGGATGACATTGGCTGCCCCATCATCTCTTCCAAATCAACACTACGCAAGAAAATCAGTACAAAGCTTATCGTCCCTCTGAGCTGAGGTGAGATCGTCAACTAACCTTTGATGGTTATGTTTCCTTTTTCTACATAATTTTTTTTATGTAATATAAATAAAATATTCATGGGCTGCTGACTGATGGGTCGGGTCAAATAAACCGTGCTTATGAATGTATATTTTACGTTCCGATTTTTCCGAGAATGAAAGTTAAGGGGCGGATTTGTATTTAGTTGATTGATAAGGAGTTGAGTGTAATTACATCCAATTACAAAGCTCATCTCCTATCCCTAATCCCATTCAGCAACTGAGGAAGAAAACCTTCTCAGCACAGAGAAGAAAAATGTCTAACGCTATGTTTCAAATGGGCCAGCTTATGCCCCTGACGCCCACCGGCGCGAAAACCTTATCCACAAGCCAGATGATGCCGGCGTCCGCCGTCGTTGTAAAACCCCTTCGGTGTTATCTTCCGAGCTTTAAAGCATCGGCTTCGCCGGCCGTCGAAGGAGACTCTGCTACCTCCCACCTCGAGCGGTGCTTTCAGGCTTCTCCGCCCTCGATGGTTTCCGACGTGGGTCCGATTATGAAGGGGCAGTACGGTGCGTTTGGCGCGGTTACTTTGGAGAAATCGAAGCTGGATTTGACGCAGAAGAATACCATATTGAGCCCGGAGATCGACGTGGGCGGCAACGGCGGGAACAATGGGAAGGATTTGAATAACGGCGGTGGTGATGGTGGAGATGATGGCGGCGATGATGATGACTATTTCGATGATTTTGATGAGGATGATGAGGGGGACGAAGGTGGGATGTTTAGGAGGAGGATTCTTTTTGCAGAGGTAAGTGAATTCAGAGCTGTGAAAATTTTGATTAGAGTTGCGTTAATTGGAGTTTCTGGCAAGCACTTTTTTTTACAAAAAGAAAATAGTTTGGAGACTTTGTTCGATTTACTATTAGTTTGAACGTAGCATGGTGATATGGGTGAGTTTTGAGCTAAAATCGTGAACAAGCTGAGATTCTTGTTTGCTAAGTAGGAAAGGAACAAGTAGAGATCGAGTAGGTTGCTTTTTAGTTGACCATATTTAAGTTACTAGAATCGTGAACAAGCTGAGATTCTTGTTTCGATGGGTTGATTGTTCTAAACTAGAAAGACTGTGTGATTAGCACGGGTCAAGTATCTAGTATTCGGTTTTATAGCCGCATTATGCGTGGGCTTATTAAGTTTCCAACTCGGTGAATATATCAATTAATATATAATATTAACTTTTGGTATGTTGTAAAAATTTTATATGCCGCAGTTGTCCGATCGAAAATTCGTTGATGCTGTGCTAAATGAGTGGCAAAAGACAATGATGGATTTGCCCGCTGGTCTTCGCCAGGCCTACGAAATGGTAATCGGCTTAATTTTTAAATCTTCGTATCTTTTGTTCTAGAATCTAGACTGATTAATCGTCCTCGTCTTTCTCTAGGGTTTGGTCAGCTCTGCACAAATGGTGAGGTTTCTGGCAATCAATGCTCGACCAACAGTTGAGAGGACGGTTTCTCGATCTCTTCCTCAAGGATTATCGAGGGCATTTATTGGGAGGTAAACTAACATAACCCTTTTGCTTTACTATCAATTCCTTGTTTGACTGTGATTCCTCTGAATGTTATTATTTATTATTATTTTTCTCATCTTTCGTTTCTTGTATCTATAGGATGATTGCAGATCCAGCCTTCGCTTATAGACTACTTCTCGAGCAAACGACAACAATAGGCTGCTCAGTTTGGTGGGAGATCAAGAACCGCAAGGAGAGGTAAAACATTATCAAAATTTTAGTTAGATTATTCCAAATATCATTAATCACTCATGCCTCAACAATTTATCTTGAAACATAAATTTGTCAAATTCAGGATAAAACAAGAATGGGATCTCGCCCTCATCAACGTTCTCACAGTAGCAGCTTGCAACGCCATTGTTGTATGGTCGCTCGCTCCCTGTCGTTCGTATGGAAACACCTTTCAGTCTGACTTGCAAAAAACGCTACAAAAGCTCCCTAACAACTTTTTTGAAAAGAGCTACCCGCTTAGAGAGTTCGACTACCAAAAAAGGCTCCAATCACTCTTTTACAAAGCTGCTGAGTTGTGTATGGTGGGATTCACTGCTGGTACTGTTCAGGGTGGCCTTTCAAATCTCGTTGCAAGTAAAAAAGAAGGAAGGTAAGAAATACGCAATGTTCTAGAAGAGCAGTTTATGGCAATTTGGATAATTGTGAAAAATGTTTGTTTATGCTAAATGTGTCGTAACTCATCTATAACTAATTGTTATATAGGTTATCTGTGACTATCCCATCCGTGAGCACCAATGCGCTCAGTTACGGAGCCTTTCTTGGCATATATGCAAACATAAGGTATCAGCTTTTATGCGGTTTTGACAGAACCGTGACCAACTACTTTGATGTTATCGGTGTAGCTCTATTCTTCAGCACAGCCCTCAGGTATGATGATGCATTCTGAACGAATAATTGCACGTTATTTGCATCTATGGCACTTCGATCCCCTATGACGGGACACTTTTTTTTTGGTGAAAACCTAATCTGTGTGTCTTAGGATATCAGCCAATAGAACTCATTCGAGGTCTAGTTTGATTAAACTTCAAACAAGCTCAGATACTAAGTATTCAGCTTGATTTGAGAAACAAGCTCAATTGCTGATTGGGCAGGCACCAACAGAAAATGTGAAAACTTACACGAAAATGTTTGCAGGGTTTTGAACGTTCAATTGGGAGAAACTTCAAGATTGGCATGGCTTGGCGTCGAAGTCGATCCTTTGGCTCATTCAGACGATCTCTTAAAAGCTTACAACAGACCATCATCCCAAATAGCAGACAACCAATCAAAATGGTTCATATCGAAGAATGCTATCGTTTCTGGGCTCGGGCTTTTGGGCATCAACAAGGGTCAATCGAGTAATAACGAGGGCGAAGCACAGACGCAGGCACCTAAGGCTAGGAGGAAGAGAGTCGTGAGGAGGAAGGTGGCGACGAGTTAAATGACTTAAATGCCCCCCTTTTGTCGTCTTCTTTGTAAGATTGTCCTCTCCCAACTACTACGCTCTTCGAATTTTTGCAGCCTCGTTAGGTTTGTCCCTTTTGAGCGTTTTCGATGCGCGTGCAATGTAAAAAAATTTGCTCTTTCGCCATGTTGCGATTTGAGGGCTAAACCTGGAAATTCTTTTATCTTTTGGCGGATCACTTCTTGACGAGAAGTTATTAACCTTTGCAATAATAGAAATTGGAAAGCTTTCATGCACTTTCTTTTTGTACAACTTATATTGTGGGGGATATTATTGAATTGGCTTGAAGTGATGCAATTTCATAAATTTAATATCCATTATCCACTAGTCGACGATGTGTGCTTGTAAGATGAATTGATGATGTGATAAATATACGAACAGTATATGATATTTTAAAGAAAAAGAGAAGATTCTGGTCCGAATTTAGCTTTACTTCAACAAACTAATATAATTTCAGCACCACAAATCAAAGCTACCCATGGCCTTATCCTCACTATCAACCCCACCGCCACCGCCGCTGTTCACGGCGGCCAACGGCGCCGCCAGTCTCCACCCCATAACCACCGTGTCTTTCCCTAACATCCCATCTTCCTCAACAACTAACGTGTCTCAACGAATCAAATGGAGGGCCAACGTCTCCTTCTTCTCGACTTTGCTGGGAAAGAACACCAAGAACAATGCTGACGCCATCAAGCAGGAGCTTCTAGAAGCTATAGAGCCCCTCGATCGTGGAGCCGAAGCTTCCCCCGAAGACCAGCAAGAAATTGATAAGGTGTCTGATTTTGTTTCTTTTCCATCATGACTGAGCTTCTACTTACGGTTTTGTGATATTAGATTGATGTCAAAAGTAGTATAGTTCGACGCTCGAGATAAGAAAACTTTGTCCTATGTTTTCTTTCTTTTTTTTTTTTTTCTTTGTAGATAGCTCGCAAACTCGAAGCACTGAATCCAACAAAAGCGCCACTAAAGTCTGATCTGTTAAATGGGAAATGGGAGCTCATATACACAACTTCAGAGTCAATCTTGCAAAGGCAGGTACAGTGTTAGTTCTTGAAAGTTAAACTTAGATTTCCATGCTCTCAGTTCTAAAAAGAAAAAAGAAGTCATCTTCAGCTAATGTAAGAAGAGTAGGTAAACATTAATCCTTTTTCATGTGCTTTGAGTAGTACTTCCATGGCGCTGGCCGTGCACCTGAAAAACACCAATGCTGATATCATTATGTTAATTCTACTATTGAACCTTCGTGAATTTGCTATAAGAGGAAACTATTTGTCCTTCCTTCATCTGGCGAAAAAAAATACAAATGAAATTAACAATAGAAAAAATCAAGGTTATCGTTCTTCAATTTCTTATTGACTTGCTGCATATGTTCCTTATTGAAGTCGTTACCTTTTTTTTTTTTTTCGAGAGAGGGGATGTATTCAGATACTCATAATTTCCAATTCTTTGATCAGAGGCCTAAGTTTCTAAGGTCTAAGACGAACTACCAAGGTATAAATACGGATACGCTTCGTGCTCAAAACTTGGAGTCGGCGCCATTCTTCAATCAGGTATGAACACACATAGAGATACATATATACGACTCATTAGTCTAATTTTCCCTGTTCTCAGTCACTACTTCAATCAAATCTCTGATGTCATGTTATATTTCAATAATTTCTGCATAGGTTACGGCAGATTTAACCCCTCTAAATTCGAAGAAAGTAGCCGTAAAATTCGATTATTTCAAGATCGGAGGACTGGTAAGCCACACATCTACGCACATCTCAAGATATTTTTGGATGCAGTTTGTGATATAATTTTATAGATTTGCGATAAGCCCGATAAATGAATTGTCGTATTTTCGACGAATCTTACACTTTTTTTCCTTTCTGGTGATTAGATACCTGTCAAAGCTCCTGACCGAGCTCGAGGTGAACTCGAGATCACTTACCTGGATGAAGAACTGAGGTAGCGAGCAAAATATAATAAAAACTTCTTCCATTAAATTCATGATTTGCACACTAATGTGTGGGTTTGTGTGTGTGAGATCATTCTGTTAAGCCATTGTTTTGATTATACGTTTGCAGAGTTTCGAGAGGAGACAAGGGGAATCTGTTCATCCTAAAAAATGGTTGATCCATCATATAGAGTGCCCACTAAATGAATGAGATATCTCTTTGTAATTATCATCGTATAGAGATTATTACAAGCATCTCCTTTTGTAATAAACACTATACTAGATCGTTTTCATGTCATATTACGTAATAAATATGCTCGGACAAGTGTAGTGTTAGCACCTGTTAATCTTATCGTCGTCGAGAAGCTGTACTAACACGTTCGATTTCTTCCTTAATGAGCTGTACAGCTTTCGAAACTCCATCCTGAGAAATTGAATAAACACCGTAGTGTAGCTAGCATGCAAAGATTTAAATGCTGAAAAGAAAATAAAGGTACCTCGTTAGATATTCTTTTGGCTATATTGCAAGCCTGCGACTTGATTTCGAGGGCACGGCGAATGGAACATAAAAGGACATTGGCTGCATTTAATACTGAGGCGTCGTTATCGTCGTCTGCTTCTGGGATTAAGCAAGTGTGTTTTAGGGGCTCGGGGGGAAACTCCGAGCCAATACATTCTCTCTGCCCAGTAATGTTGGTCCAGAATAAAAGGGCATATGATCTATCATCATCGCAAATCAATAAGAGGTTATTCGACATGATATCAGAATTGGGCTACAAAGATCGTGTGCTTGAATTGTCTGAAGTCTAAATATAACATAAGCAAAAAATATTCATTAAGCTAATTTCAGCTCGTTAAGCATTAAATAGTATAAAAGATTTGCAGTAAGGCTGACCAAGTCCCCCAACATTATGATTGGATTCTATGGGACCAATGAGAAGCAATTTAGAACAGCTATATTTCATCATTGGAGAAGAATGAGACTGGAATAAGCATCGAAGCACAAACAGAACATATAAAGCGAAATGAACTTTAAGAGTTGAATTTTGGAAACACCTGAGGGATTCCTGATTGCAAAGCAGCAGCTGTTGTTCCGCTGAAGATTGAAACAGCGAAATAATGAGAAATGATTACAATATTGAAATGTTTGAACCCAATTTTTTAGGTGTCACCTTCCCCCATGATGGATAGCAGCGGAACATCTAGGAAATATCCAGTTGTATGGTATTGAGCTATCAACAAGAGCACGCATATCAGTATGCAGAAAATATGAAAAGTCTGACAAAATTTATGTCATATGTATGAAAAGGTAAGGATAAACTGCTAAGCTTCAGTTCAAACACAAACCCATAAAACAGAGTCCATATTTTCACGAGTCTATTATGGAACCTTTCACAAACACTCACCCAGAGAAACAAAAAAGTTGTGCATTGAACAGATAACTCTGATCTTCAGTGGATATCATTTCTTCTGAGGCAGAAGAAGAAATATCAGCGAATTTCCTGATAGCGGCGTCTAAAGGCCCATAACCAGCCGAGAACAGAATAAATCTATAATTTGCTGTGCTCAAAACCTTCCCAAGGACCCGGAGAACTGCTTCGGGATTCCTCAAATAACCCATGCTGCGAATAGGGGATTCATAAAACATCAGATAAAATTAGTTACAGGCTGAATTCAAAGAAGTGAAATTTTAGCCACGTTTGTATAACTGTATGTTGCTCATAGATGGCACTAAATCTTAGACTGAAAATTCAACGAGTAACCAAAATTTTATCTTATACAAGAGTCAATATGTGAGTTATAAGTTTGACTATGTTGCAATTACTCAAAGTGTGAACCGAGCTATTCCTTCATCCATAACTGATGCAGCAAGATTCTCAGCAACTATATCATGATAAACAAAAATTACTAGAATAAACCAGATTGGCTCAACCTATCTCTAAGTTGCTTCCCATATTTCCCTTTTCTTAACTTTATTGAAACGTCACTACGAACCAATACTTGAGAAAGAAAGAGAGATGAAGGCAGGCAAATTAAAAGGACAATTAACAAAGAATGGACTTGCCTACCAATGGAGCTAAGACCTATGAAAATAGGTTTCTCAGCAGGTTGCTCCAAAAAGGATTTCAATTTCAGATGTGCAGAGCACAACTCATCTTCAATGTTCAACTTTTGCGAAGGAAAAGACGAGATCTCAGCACATGTATTGCAAGAGAACTGCCACTCATCAGGAGGAAACCAAAACCCACAAACCCCAGCTGCTGATGGCCAGTAACCTAAAGTAATGCAAGAAAACGTGACATAATAATATAGAAAAATCGAGATTGAGGCAAAAAGGGGAGTGAGGTTGAATACACATACCACTCTCTTGAAAAAAAACATTCTGTTATCTTATTTAGATCTTAAATTCTCAAATTGGAATCCATGGACCAGAGTACCTTTGTAACAAAAGCGATTATGAGTGATAGGATGTGAAATCATCCATAAATTCCAGACTTATTTGGGGTTTATTCTATCAAGATTGTTACTATTCATCCAACAGAAAATCTAAAAGGATGAAGAGTTATTAGTGAAAGGCTAAATGGAGCAGGGCAACTCGTGTTACCAAAGTATCTATAGGCAATGGCTAAAGTGATAAACTCTGGTTGGTAGCAGCCAAACATAAGCAATTACCTGGACACTCAACAACTTCTCTGCTAAATCCATACCTTGAAGCCATTAAAGAGTAACAAGTTAAAACTACAGGTGTCAACTTGTTAATGATATAAATGCATGAGAGTTATGACAAGAGATGATGACAAGAAAAGAATGCATCAATATTTGATACATGAAAAATAGCAATAATGAGCAAGTGAGCATGCCATGTCCGATGTGCTTAATGTTTCATGTTGATCTGAAAGTGCTGCAAATCGATAAATTTCAGAGGACAAAACTATTACAACAACATGGGTGAGGAAGTCCTTTCATGCCATGCTGGAAGACCAGTAACTGGATCCTAGTTTTAGAAAACAAAGATGCAGTTGTCAAGCGACAGTTAAAATAAAACGCATACGACTCATTTCTTTTCATGCTTAAAAATTGAGAATGTTGACTTGGTGCTGTTAAGAACAACCGTAAAAGGCCAGAAGCTCAGCTGCAGTTCGTTGCTTCTCCATGTTCCCCAATCTTCACTGAAAAGCGGCCACATCCAATGGATAACGTCAGCCCAACCAACCTGCCACAGGCATTTCTTTTTCAGATAATCTAATTTTAAGTACTTGTGCAACAACCTCTTATAAAAAATTAAAAATTGGAACCCCAATAAATTAAGTAATTAACATAAGACCTGAGTGATGTATATGACTGAGAAGTTTGGAACCATATGACTGAGAAGTGTAGGCTATTATACCTTGCCAGGTGGAGCTTCTTGCAAATACTGGTACAGAAGAGAGTTTTCTTTACGAAATTGGCGTTCAAAGGAAGAAGGCGCGCTGTATGTAAAAAATCAGAAGTTAAGCAGTTTTTACTTCAACGTATCCACATTACATTCATAAAAGAGAAATGAAGTAAAAAAAATGATACAAAATTACTACAGTGTAGCAATGATAAAAATTGCAATAGTCGTCTTTAAAGTCTGTTCACATAGGAAAATGATATCATTCCATCTCCACAACCATGAGAAGATAAACAGAGACATGGTCGTAAATAGTTACACAGAAACAAATTAGAATTCAAGAAAAGAGCAAAAGGCCAAGTAGAATTATTACCTGTATGGTACTACGTAAGGAGCAGCGACAACGCAATGAACTTCAAAAAGCTCTGCAAGACTCCAGCCTTCCTAAACATAATGCAAGAAATTCATAAGAAATAAGGAAAATAATCATTTTCGCTCGATATGTTTACGTTGCAACTAGCAGATTGATTCACTTTATTCCTAGAACTCCTTTAACTATGCTTATCTATTTCCTGTTACATTGAGGCTTGGTAAAGAAAAGATTGACAGAAACCAAGGACAGAAACAATCATATACATTGCATAGTATTACCAGTGCGAAAAAATTTATGATGATGCAATCCCCACCCGTTGTAGGGACTTCTCCAAATATACTCTCAACAATCAAAAGACATTCTTGTCTATGTTTTCTTGTCATTTCCATTTTCTGCAGAGAAAAAGACTCTGGAGTGCAGCCTGGTAAAGTTAGATGAAAACATTAGATAAATATACTAAAACCCCTAAATTGTTTTCCAAGTTTTACGGCCTAGAGATCGATTGGAACATAACGCTGCACCATATACCACTGGTCCACTAACTAAAGAAGATTAAAATTTCTAGATGTTGTGTATCAATTTCCAAATGTAGCATTTGTCAGATAACGCACCAACCTGCAGAATCATTGTCTTGCTGAAAAGGCAGAACAGGCGGAGAAGAAACTGCATAACACGATATTCCCTTTGCACGCAAATGTAAATTTAGGCTCTGGAAGCCAAAAAAAAAAGAAGTTATGACCAAATTTCACTAAAGGAAACTACTTCAAAAGATTAAATTTCAAGAAATGCCAAAATTATGATCACCAAGCATGAAGTCTGTATAAAAACGATTACCCACCTCAGAAAACGAACAAATATCTCATAAAAAGTAAGCATGCATCCTCAAATTTCGACATGTATGCATTCTTTTCCTTCCTTTACCACAAAATTCCACTTCAATGAATCAATCTACCCCTGAAATGAAGCCATAGCAGCTGAAAACAAACCTCATGCGCTGAATGGGTAACGAAAGCTACGTCATAGTGCCTCTGATCCGTAGCAAACGCAGCAGCTATCGCCTGCGTCATAGTTAACAAAAAAATAAATAAAATCCACAACAGTCAATCAAGCTTAGCCATATATTAATCAAGCGAATTAAGATGAAACGGGTCAAAGGTTGAGAGTTACCGCAATAGGATAAACGTCGCCTCTGGTGCCAAAGCTCATGAACACAGCGATCGGCCTCGTCCTCATCGGTGCTCGCCACACCGCAGTGCTGTGACGTCGTATAGCTGCCGTTGGTTAATATTTAGTAATGATTTTCGTTCTTCTTTTTCTTTCCGAACAATTTCACTTTCAGCGCGCATTTGGCCCATTTCGCTACAGAGTTTTTTTTTTTTTTCTTTTTTCAATTTCTCTTTTTATAATTATTTTTAGTTGTTACAGTTTTCCATGTCGTTACAATGGTTTTTGTGTACATTATGTTTCAGGCCCATTTAGGTTTTTAAATCGGATTCATGCCCTTTCAATACAAAATTTAGTTTTAAGGACCCGATTTCTGCAGTACCACTTCATTGTTCTTCAGTACCACTTCATTTGTTCTGCAGTAACAATGAAGTGGTACTGGAGAAATCGGATCCTTAAATCTAATTTTTTTCCTGACAGGGCCTGAATTCTAAATTCAAAGGGCCTGAATGAAAATTGGCCATGGTTTTTCATTACATCAATTAAGATAAAAAAAAATTACTGAAGACACAAAAGTTACAATTCAAGTCAAATGAAATAAATACAAGGATGTCAACAGTTTACATAAAGAAGATGAACTGAACATGAAGTTACAGATTATAAGTTACAAGTATTTATTTTACATCTCCATATCCCTAATACTTCGGTCGTAAAAGATAAACGACCCATCAGAATACGGAGCTGAAGGTACAGAATCAAATGTACTTGTTATTACAAGCGTTTGTTTATCAATGGATTTAAGTCCTAAAAAACAACACATATCTTACCTTTGACCTTCATTCGTCTCCCTACGCCTTCCCGGCCCCCTTGGACGTTCAAAAAGAGGACCTATATTCTCATCACCATTTGCATCATCGTCGTCACTACTTTCACTATCAGAAGAACCATAAGCATCTCTATCTCTATCGATCATTCGACTAAAATCCCTGTTATCACGCTCCCTCATATTACCATTCGACCCCATGCTAGAACCAAAAGCTTGCAAGAAAAGAACCATAGACATCAAATTTCCACCCAATCCCACGCCAACGTTCTCACGATTCACGCCATTTACATCCTCGAAACCCTCTTCATCGTCAGAATCGAAATGCAGGTGTTGGCCTCCTTCGATCACATAATCGCCGAAAAATACAGCCCCAGGCGTCGATGACCTGATAGTACTTATCACGTCCTCTCTCTCTCTTTCCCTTTCCATTCTCCTCCACTTATGCTCCACGCTGGGGTCCACCTGGCGTGGCTTGGCAGAAGGGTGCTCAGCCTTCATGTGCTTCCTCAGCTCCTTGAAATTTCCCGTGAAGGGGCAATTCTCTTGCATGCAGCTCCTCTTCTTACCATTGAGGTGCTCCCTTGCGGGCTCTACTATGGTCCATCCCTTGACCTTTCCTCTGCAGAGAGGGCAGGCGAGCTCTGTAATAATGTCAGAACGCTCAGAGGTGGTCAGCGTGGTTGAAGTGGCTTTTGCATATGCCTTTTTGAACTGGTCGAGGCAGTTGGAGTAGCGAAAGCTTGTCCCACACATATAGGGACGACAGCCCTTTTCGTGGGAGGAGCATAAGAGGAGGACGGCGTTGTGTGGATACTCCATGCATACCGAGCAAGTGGCATCCGCCCAGTCTTTTTTGAAGTGCTTCGACGAGCAGCGTTTGGTGCGTAGGCCCTGTGCTTTCTGGTGGCACGTTTTGAAAGGGTAAGGCTTCGGCCTGCATTGTCGTGAAGCAATCCCACGTCTTCCTCTAGTGCCTTTTGCCATATCTGTACAGATTAGCTCTGTTTGTCAGTAAGTAATTCAAAAGCGGCCTCCCAACGAAAATGAAGCCATGATGGTAAATCAAAGAGAGGTGATATCCAAAACATTTTGATGAGTCTTGTTCGTAAACAAGGTAATTTCAGACATTGGTTTGTCTGTAGAAGGATAACATGTGTGATGTCTGGTTTGAGTTATGGAAGTATGACAGTGTCTATCAATAAAAGTTAAAAGGAATTGCCTTGACGTACACAGCTTGGCTGACTCAGAACATACATAGTGAAGCTTGAAAAAAGATGAAGCTTGACATACATAGTGAATTAGAACACATGATTTTCAATGTTGTATATATGCCAAACAAGCACCCAACAAAAGACAGATCTTTCTAGCAACTATAAAGCAGTTCATACTTGGAATAATCCAGAAAATTTGTTCATTATAATGCTATTTCACTCCACCAAAACAAGGCATAGAGAGAACCTCGAAATTCAAGAAAATTAGAACTTGCAGCCAGGTAAAGAACTATCAGCGCAGATGAAATGTAGCAATGACACAGACGATGGTCAGCAACCTCAGCAATATAAAAGGCCAGATTCAGATGCCCAACTACATACGTATAGATCCAGGCAACATGCTGAGTAAGCCAACCAAACACGAAACGTGCCCACAAGCAAGGAATCACGAGACGCGACAGGTAATAAAATCTCAACCATATTTTATACAAGCCGAGATAATTTATCCGAATAGTCAGATGATGATTCTTTGACATACAATTTAAATACGCAAAGGTACAAAGCTCGGATCGGAAACAATTGAATATTAAAATGCCAGCAATCATTAAGGCACATAGCCACATGCGTCTACCACCCACGAGAATCTCACACAATCCAGATCTCAAATGCCCTCATAATTAATTCAATCTTGAGAATTAACGACGTTAACATACCGGATGATTGGGTCCGAGGAACGGTGATAATAAATTAGGGTTGGAAATTGAGGAGATTTTCAGCTAGCGATAAGTGGAAAAGGGAAGTTTAAAGGGCGGACATTTCTACAAATAATTTTCGGGCAATGGCGGAAAATGTGATTATATGAGGATATTAATCGCTTCTGAAGAATCAAAGAAGCACTATTATTTAATTGATTAATATTAGAGAAAGGTTAAGAGAATAAATTAAAGGCGTTAGCGTAAAGGATGTGCTTGGCAGTTGGGGAAAAGCAAAGCAATATTCAGCACATATGTGAGGGAGCTGCATAGCAACTACTACCTCTGTCCCACCAACTATATCACATTTGGTAGTGGGCACGGATATTAAGGTGGTATTATTATAATAATATAGTACAATGAAAAGGTAATAAAGTGTATAGTTTGACACGTCTTTTAAGAATATTTAATATTATTATATTGATTGTTTGTGATAGATTTTTTGCTAAATAAGGAAAGGTGATAAAATTAGTGGGACGCCCGAAATGGCAAAATGTGATAAAATTAGTGGGACGGAGGTAGTATTTCTTTTACAATTTATTATTTGGCTTCAACACATGAAAATTGTAGATTGAAAAAAATGCATTATATTAACCTAGATAAAATTTTACGACAACCTCAAAATGCGTAATGGATATGCTGTCTGAAAGAATTTATTGTTACCTTCGTATAATAATTGTGGATGCTACGATTCACAGATGAAATGGGTTCGTTTATAAAAAGCAGTAAATAATGATGTGATGAAGACGCTAATCGTTCATTCATACACTGGAAAAAAAAAAATCGACAGATAAAAACTAAGAAAATCTTCTGATTTTCTTCAACAAACAACTCAACAAAGCCATCCCAAATCAAACAGAATGATATTGACGGCTCGTAAGAGAAACGAACTCTTCCATGCAAGCGCTTTCGAATAATCTATTCGTTTTTAAATGAACGAAAAAGAAAGCCAATCATCAACTTCCCAAAAATGGCCATTTTAAACCTGTCAAAACGTCGCTAACCATCATTAGTACAGAACCAGAATTTGACGATTACTAGAACACAGAAAGGAAGCTGATAATAGGTTTACCAGTTTTCTTTAACTCCCCATAACTATGTAAAGAATCCTCAATGTTTTTCGTCAAGTTTTCACCTCATTCCCTTCCCACGAACAAACGAAATTCCATGGCAACCACGTGATAAAGACAGTTGCAATTGCGACAAAACGAACGAATCCATCAGACAACAAGCGACAATGGCATCCACAATAAGAGCACTCAGAATTACACGATCGGTTTCATAGGGTCGAACAAGAACCAGACAACACTTAGGAAACACAACATAGCAGACGCTCATAGCGAAGTCCCGCACTTCAGAAGCTTTTTTTTTTACCGTTATTCTGCCAACACATCAGAAGCCAATGGACCTCATCTCATTCAGCTGTAACACATGCCAATAGCTAATAAGACCATAAAACTTAGGACCGATAGATAAAAAAAAGCAAATCAAAAAAACATTTAATAGGAGAAACAGAAATAAGTAACTTACCCAAATCAGAAGCCCCCCGAGCCTCGACGATCATAAGGCCCAGAACGATCACGACCATATCGATCACCACCGCCTCCTCCCCCACGGCCACCATTCTCCCTATCGCGCCCACCATATCGATCACCACCACGATTAGGACCATAACCACCACCACCACCACGTCCACCACCCCGCGAACCAACACCACCACCACCACCGTACCTATCATCCCTACCACCATACCTACTTCCACCTTTAGATCCATCGCTGGGACACTCCCTAGCAAAGTGCCCTGGCTTGCCACACTTAAAGCACTCTCCTCCTCCTCCACCACCACCACGGCCACCTCCCCTCCCACCACCAAATTCACGCCCTCGTTCGCGTCCACCGTCACGCGGGCGATCGTTATCGTAATCTCGGCCAGAACTTTGGTTGGCTTGAGCTTTGTCGACTGTTATGGTTCGCCCGTCTAGATCGATGCCATTCATGGCCTCGATGGCCTCTTCCATTGCTTGCTTTTCGTCGAAGGTGACGAATCCAAAGCCGCGGGAGCGCCCTGAGAACTTGTCGACTACCACCTGTATAGTGAGCGAAGGTAGATTCATTCGTCTAATAGTTTCTGAAAAGGCATGAGATCAGAAAAGAGACAAACACGCTTAGCTTGTCATAAATTTTATTATGCTCAAGTTATAACTGTTAGAAACTATTGTTCCTACCATCAACTGGCTGAAGAAAAATCTTAAGTTGGTTGACAAATTCCTCTCCAAAATTGATATATCATAAACTGAGACTAACATCTCAGCCTCTTTTCTGGTATTAAAAACTATTCCGAGGCAAATACAACAAAACAACTCACCCTCGCCTCAACAAGATGACCAAACTTCTCAAAAGCCTCTTTCAGAGCTCGATCAGAGGTCGACCACGATAGGCCACCAATGAAGCAACGAAATTCAACATCATCCGACATGTCTCGAACTAAAACCTTCATAAATCAAATCGGTAATAAGTTACAGAGAGAATTACAAGAATGAACGAAACAGAAAGGACGCTGCGAAAAACAACTTCCACGCACTGCAAATAATGTTCGAATCTTTAAACGCTCATAGCGAATCCAACTATTTCAAGTGATTTCATACAGCTCAACCCCCAAAAATAGTACCAAGAGCACAGAAAATGACACAAATTGTAAAAAAAATAATAACCTAGACGATCACAAATCGAGATCTAGCTCCAGCAGACGATCATAACCGAGACAACTCACTCGAAATAAATAAATTAAACAGCGAACATATCTTCTACCTACCAAGAAGCCCCGCCCGATGATAGAGATGATCGTAGTAGCGTCGTAATTGAAAAAGGTTGGCTAGGAGAATGTCAAAGAACTTTCGTAATTTTCACTTTTTTGGAGTGGGGAAGTGTTTATTTGGAGCTGGAATCAGTTCGTTGGTACAGCGAGTTGGCTAGAGCGATAACAGTCCTTTTGACTCAATCTCCCATCTCAACCGTC
Organism: Craterostigma plantagineum; assembly: GCA_027422505.1. Lineage (NCBI taxonomy): Eukaryota > Viridiplantae > Streptophyta > Magnoliopsida > Lamiales > Linderniaceae > Craterostigma > Craterostigma plantagineum. Next base: position 3,351,173 of record JAPQWV010000005.1, read on the forward strand.
CAAATTTTTGAACTGAATTTCATCCGTTGATGATACTTCAATTTCTTATAAATTTGTCGTGAATTTATTCTTTACGGGAAAAATGTTTTTTATTATTTTTTTGTGACTGATAAAAAATGAGCTGGTGCTTTTCTATAGCAGGGTCGAGGGTTTAGCAACAGCAAGCTCGACGTTGCCGCCGCCGATTACCGCAGCGCAGCATTCTTCCCTCCGCCGCCGCAAACTTCACATTCGCGAAAACCTGCTCTTCATTTGACGGACAGTTATCATGTGGTACCTCTGCGTGTTCTATCACAGGCTTTTGGAGTACAGAAGAGCTGAGTTCGAATCCCTCGCCGGTCTATTTGGTTGTGAAGCTGGAGAAATCGAGTGGAAGCTGCCGGAGGACCACCACGAGGACTCGCCTTTTCACTTCGTCAAACTTCCTTCTGAAGAGTGTGGGCGTAACATCGCCAATCGAAGTAAGTGTTGCTCTAGTATAGCATCTGAAGGATGATAAATGGATTTGAAATAGGTTAGAGTGGTTTGATGATACTAAGTTATCGATGGCAATGGGCGCTTAGTTTGATGCGGTAGGTTGTCATTGTTGCAGTTGGTTTAAATCGAGCTTAGCTAGGGATTTTGGCTTAGTTGTACCGTCGCTGTATCTGTGATGCCGCACATTTTGAAGAAAATAGGCATCATGGGATGGGATGATTGCAGTTTCATAAGTTTGATGCTTTTGATGTCCATTACACTATTTGAAAATCTGTCTTTTTGGATCGAACTGAATAGATGACTTCGCCATTAACGAAATTTGGACTTGAGCTTTTGTGAGCGTCGTAGTCAAATAGTACGGAACTAGGTATTGTGGTGAGGGTGACTGGTGATAATGACCATAAATTGTAGCCATATATTGTTTCATGAGGTGATGGTGATTATAGAATGTGGATATCCCGGACTACAATCATGATGTGTTTCTTATTGTTAATGAAAGTTATCAAAATGTATATTCTGTATGTGCTTTAAAATGAATAGGTTTCAGGTATTCTTGTGAAGGGAATTTACGAACTTTGGGGAGAGGGGCAAAGTTTTGAAGAACTAGAGGATGCTATTAAAAGGTACCCAGATGAGAGGAAGTTGCCGTACTTAACTTCTGATAGCACATTCAAGATTGCTATTGACAGCTTTGGAAAGGTATTCAGCAGTGATGAACAGAGAGATCGTCTTCAAAAGCTGGCGTTCATACCCTTTAAGGTCTGATTTCCCGTGATTTTATTTTTCAGCACAAGAATCTCCAAATCTTACTTATAAAGAGTTGATCAGTCTATATGAACATTCCTTCAAGTTTTATCTTGTTTCAGAATTTTATATATTTTTAAGCCATTCAACTAGTTTGCTGAATTCACTTTCTGAAATTACTTTGGAAATATTTGACATGAAATGGGAGGAGTTGTAATTATATTGAAGTTCTTTTTCAGGGGCGGGTGAATCTTAAAAAACCTGAGCACATATTTTGTCTTATGGACAATGATGACTATGGATCCAATAACGGCCTCCCTCCTATAAGTCGACGAAGAATCTTCTTCGGCCGTGAGATAGGTGCTGCAGATAGAAAAATAATACAGACTTATCAGCTAAAGAGCCGAAAATATCTTGGGCCCACTGCCATGGATGCAGAAATGGCCTTTTTGATGGCAAACCAAGCTCAAGTCAGACCTGGAAAGCTTGTTTATGATCCTTTTGTTGGTACTGGGAGTATTCTCGTTGCAGCAGCTCATTTTGGAGCAATGACAATGGTTAGGAGGTTTTTCTTATTTTTGCTTTTGTTATTAATGATACTTGTTGCTTTGGATTTCTTTTTAACTTCTTTGTTATCATGGTTTTTCTTGAATACATAATCGAATCGATTGATTCAGGGTGCAGATATTGATATTCGAGTTGTGCGGGATGGGCGTGGCCCTGATTGTAACGTCTGGAGCAATTTTAAGCAGGTCGGTCAATCGCATTCTTTTACTTAAGAATCTCTCTGCTTTATTGATGGAGTAGATCTTGTTCTGCACCCCCTTTGCTACATTTCTCTCCATCCTTAATATACCACTGCCTTTACATATAATGACACTATTGAATAAGCTATGGGCAGCAGATCATTTTGTAGAGTTGCAGGGTTCAAATATCTTAACATTTTCACGTAGTTACGTTTGATTATGTGTTGTTATACATTTTCAATCGTCATAATTTCTACTTTACAGTATGGTTTACCAATGCCAATATCTCTACTAAGGGCTGACAATAACCTCCCACCTTGGCGTTCTGGGTTACAAGAGGTATATCTCAACTACACTAGTTACTTACTCAACAGTAACATCTACACTCTATATGCATGATTCACCCAATAGTTCGTTTATCAAAGTTTTTGTGATAACTCCAATCTGTTCCTTTCCTACCAAACACCTTTCCTTACGTGTCGTCAATTCTTCAATCCATATCATCTGTTTATCCATCTTATAGCGAGCGAAAATTGAGAAAAGCCCACGATATCTTTCTCCGCAGATATTCGACGCCATAATCTGCGACCCGCCCTACGGCGTCCGCGCCGGCGGGCGAAAGTCAGGCGGACGAAAGCTCCTAAAAGGAGCCGTGAGCCCATACACAGTGCCTGAGGACAAAAGGACGGGCCACATACCATCGACGGCTCCTTACAGCCTAGTCGAGTGCGTCCACGACCTGCTCGACTTAGCCGCCAGGACCCTCGTAATGAAAGGTCGGCTCGTCTACTTCTACCCTGTCCTTAGAGAAAACTCAGACGGCTCGACGGACCCCACCACTTTCCCGAAACACCCTTGCTTCGAGCTCGTGGCTGTGTGCGAGCAGATACTCAGCTATAGGTACAGTAGGGTTTTGCTAACCATGGTTAAGGTTGCTTCTTATAGTGAGGACATGGAGTTGGCTGCTAAGGTGAGGCACTTGGAGTTTAGGGAGAACCATTTGAAGTGGATTGAAGAGGGGAACCTTCATTCTGCTGTGTTTAGGCCTGCCGAGGATTGTGAGGCGAACGGAGATGGGGATAAGGTTGGCTCGAAGCCCAAGTATAGGGGTAAGTATGTTTAACGTTGTTTTTTTTTTCATGGCAAGAATGATAATCGAGATTATTATGTTATTTGACATTTGAACGTGTTAGGTTAGCTGAGCATTATGTTTTGTGTTATAATAGTTGAGATGAAGAGGGATAAATAGTCTGCCTCTCTGCTTTTAGCTTAGAGTAAGTTATAAACTACTAATATTAGGATTTATTATATTTATGATTTCGAGAACATGAAATAAGATATATATTTGAGTTTTAATTATTACATATCATCATTCAAAATATATTGAGTGAAAGTTAATAGTTTTGGTGACTTCATTCTTCAGCGTTTCATTTTTTTGCAATTATATTAATGGATGAAATATCGACCAAGTGAGGTTACGTTGATGCTAAATTTTGCGCCATGAAACTGTTGCCAAGTCGTTTAATGTGTGTCACCGCTGTGATTTGAGCCACCTTATTGTGAACTCCAATATATTGGAGAAACAAATAATACAATAAAATAATGAATGAAACGTTGAAAAAATATACCATAATGAAAATGAAAAAGGATGAATTGCTTTGATTTGAGCTATGGTTTCTGCGTCATATTTTTCTGTCAAAATATTTTCGACATAGTGGTGTGCCATTCTAAATGACCCGCGGCCATGTCGAAATTTCGGAATAGACGCAACCTCACGTAGTTGGATATTTTCAACGATTATATACTAAGAAATATTTAGGAGTTTGTTCAACAATTGCAATTGAAAAATAAATTGGCAATATACCCGTAAAAGTTTTCGATTAGAAAGAAATTGAATATGGGTCGGGGCGGAAACGGGTAACGATAACGAGTCATGGGCGAGGCATCTTCTCTCCGTCCTCATTCCTCAGCCAAAAAATACGTTCCGAGCCTCCATAATTCTTGTATTTACATTTGTGGCCCCATTATGAATTTATTTTGATACCCTTTCCTCAACAATTCGTTCTAACTTTTCGGACTACTTGTTTCTACACGAAGGGGGGGAAATGGCAATTAGGGTTTTCTTCATACTGTCGCTGCTCCTTTTCTCGTCATCGATTCTTCAAGGTGAGATTATCTTATTAGCAGATCCATTATTCATCGTACGAGATTCTCAGCTCTTTCTTTCTTCTTATAAGATGAAAAATCAGATCAAATTTTTCACATGCAACAACAGCATTGGTTTTTCGATTGACTTTTCTTTTTGTCTTCGGATCAATTGGGGTTTCTCGATCTGTATGAGGTGTTGCTATTATCTTACTTAAAATCAACTAACGCATTAGTTCGTTTACCCTTTACTTTTTATCTATTGAAAACTTCCAATCCCACGAGCTAAGACTCGGAAATGTGTTTGAAGGATTTATCTTAGTTTTGCACGGCTGACTTAATTGTATGACTTAAATCTGATCAACAATGGTTTTCCATTTCTTCATGCTCTGTTGTTCTTGTCACGGATTACACCTAACCTTGACCTTCTAATCTCTTTATTGCTGTTCTTTTTCCCCTTTGTAGTTGCAAGATGCGAGCCCGACCACGCTGAAGTTGAATCAGCTGAGGAAGAAGTTGGGGATATTGGGATTGTGGGAGATGATGTTCAAGATTTTGGTGGTGGGAACTTTGAACCAGCTCCTGGTGTTGAAACTGTCTGTTTATTCCCAAAGAATCCATCAAAACGTTAGCGTTTGTACTTTACGCTGCTGGCCTTTATATTCCCATCCCACACAACCAAATGAGAATTCTGCAGGCAATATAATTGTTTCTATGATTTTGGTCTTTCCGTTGTTTCAGTTATAGTCGCTGGGGAAGAAAGTGAACTTCTTGTCGGAATAAAGAATGAAGGTAAAGTAAACTTTATGCTGATCGATTGGTGCTGTAGTTTCTTCCTTCCGTTCTTTACTACGTGTCATATTCTTTGTCAATTTAGTTATGAGATGTTTTGATGTTCTGCAAATTGTTGAATAGCGTGATATGTGGTTGATTATACACCTTACCATTATCTTTCTATAGCAGGGGAGTCAGGTATTAATGTCGTCGCTGTTCAGGCTAGCGTGCATCTTCCTTACGATCATCGGTACTTGATTCAAAATCTCTCAGCCCAGGTAAGATGACCATCTTGTTACCTGTTTATCACTCGCTTTTTGAACAACTGAAGGGTCCAATGTCTTTGTATCTGCACTGTGGTGCTAGATCTAATTACGGATATGTTTAACGAGCGATTAATGCCCATGAGGATTTTTTATTATTATTTTGATCTTTTTGTTTCCTAGGTTTTTAACAATGCATCTGTTCCCCCATCTGCCCAAGCAACATTCCCTTACATTTTCGGAGTGAGCAAGTTTTTACAGGTATGTGTAAAACACACTTGGGCTTCCCTACTTACATTTAATGCTTGTTTGCTCATTTTATTGATTTTCACCGCATAAATCTTGTACCTTTTCTCATTAACCGAACAGTCTGGAGCATACGATCTTGTTGGCACTATTGTATATGAGATCGATCAGCACCCATACCAAAGCACCTTCTACAATGGAACAATTGAAGTTTCTGAGCCAGGTGGTCCACTCAGTGTTGAGTCTGTATTCTTGTTTTTCCTTGGAGTAGCCCTGATCTGTCTTCTCGGGTTTTGGATCCGTAATCAAATTCAGCAGTTCTCCAAGGTGATAAAATTTCCCCCCTAGTTTTTTCATTGAACCTCAGGACTCAGATAAAAAAGAGAACGTTGGGATATTCCACAATGGTTACTGGACTATGTATATCTCAAATTGTTGCAAAGCTTATCGATGTTGCTCCCTGATTATTCATTCTTGTTTTGAGTTTTTTGCCTATTTTTCATGATCAGAAAACTAAAAAGGCTCCCAAGGTTGAAGTTGGAACTAGCACGACTGATGCTTCCATGGATGAATGGTTAAAGGTTTGCATTATGTTCTTTTGATGAACTAAAAACCCTTTTTTCTTATTCTTTCTTTTTGTGTGTTGGTCCTATTTGATGATTACATTTGATGCTTATGTGTAAGTGTTATCTTTTATTAATTTTTCTTCTTTCGAAATTTCTTGCAGGGAACAGCTTATACCCAATCTCAATCCATTAAATCAAAGAAGAAGACGTAGAGAGATAAGCATTTCTCATGGGTTCAAATACCTGCGAAAGTTCAAAGTCAAAACTTCAATGATGGCTAATTTCGAGCAATGAGTAATTTTAAAAAGGCGAAAGACAGTTTTGTAAGACGAGTTGTGTTAGAATATGTTCTATTGGTCTCTGTTTAGTTACGAAGCTTTCATAGTATCTATTTGTTCTTTCTTTGTCAATTTAATTCTCTTCACTAACAATTGCAAATTCGCTGACCTTTCGCCAATGATTTAGTAGCGCTTGCAGCTTTATATTGATTTGTTAATATAAATAGGAAAATGTACTTTATTGAAAAAGCACTACCGATAGCATGTTCAGTAGGGGTGTTCATTCGGTAATAACCGAACCGAACCGAACTTTCGATAGAGTTTCATAAACCAAAAACCGAAACAATTCGGTTCGGTTTTGGTTTTTACCGAATTTTTTTCGGTTCGGTTCGGTAACCGACCAAAAACCGAATTTTAGTAAAAAAAATATAATATTAATATGATTTAAATTATAAATTTTCATTATCATATATTTATTTGTATAAAATTTTATTTACCCCATATTTTCCATATTTTATTAAATATATTATTTTTATTTATATTATAAATATATATTATCATATTTATATTTGTATAAAATTTTCATTTACCTAATATTTTCCATATTTTTTTAAATATGGTGGATATATTATTAAATTATTAAATAAGACATATAAACAGGGGCGGATCCAGAAACTCATGACCGGGGGGGCCGTAAATGGAAATCGTCAAAATTTCATTAGCTATTTTTTTTTTTAAAATTTATCAATTTTGATTTTTTCATATGAACTTATGAAAATAAAAAACTTTAAAATCCTGCATTTAACAAACAAAAAACCGATATAAAAGAGAATAAAAAATTGATGATAACCTTGATGGAGCTTGAATATTGACAACATGTCATGATATTGATATAGTGTAGTATATTATTAATATTAAATAAATATATCATATAGAGAAAATAAAGGAGAGAATAATGCAAGTCATATGTCTTATGAATATCAACCGTAATATTTATCTGAGCCACTTTGTTTGATATTGTATTTCTTATTCAACAAGTGATTTTTAATTATATTAAGGTTCATAAGTAAAATTTGAGGGAAAGCTTTTGTTACTTGGTTTTTGTTTTATAGTGCATAATAAATATTTAATTTGACCATGAAAGGAACTAGAAATGTGAAAAGAGAACTAATTTAGATATTAAATAAGAATCTAATTGATTAATATATTTAGTTTAGTTGTATTGTTTGGTTAAAACCAAAAATATCTAAAACTAACAAAAGAAATAGGAAACTAAGAAGAATAAAAATTTTAAGAAAAAAAATTGACAATTAAAGGCTCGAAACAATACATGAAAAAAAATGATTTAAGAAAAACGGACCAAAAGAAATTAAAAGAACGCCAAGGAAAAAATTACAAAGAACAACACATAATACATAAAGCTAAAAAAGAATAAACAAATTAAAAAGAATAAACAAAACACAACTGAGGATTCGAACCCTCCACCATTGGTATAAAAGTGCAGCTACCTAACCACTAGACTATATAGCATTCTAAGACATTTATGATATAGAGATTTACATATGCGTATCAGCTATATACTAGACATATAGTACTAAAAATTTCGAAAATTTTCGAGGGGGCCGTGCCCCCCCCCCCCCCCCCCGGCCCTACTGTAGATCCGCCCCTGCATATAAAAATATATCATTATATATTTTATATAATAATATATATGCATTAAAATTTTAAAAAAAAAAAGAAGTCGGTTATTCGGTTCGGTTCGGCTTATCGCGGTAAAAAACCGAACCGAACCGAATTTTTTTCGGTCATCAAAATACAAACCGAAAACCGAACCGGAACTTTTCGGTTCGGTAATCGGTACGAACCGAAACTTCGGTTTCGGTTTGGTTCGGTTGGTTAACCGACATTTGAACACCCCTAATGTTCAAGGCCCGGCATAAAAATATAGTTAAATTTACACAATGATACAGTTGATGAAATGCTTTTAGCCCAACCCTTTATTTTCTGCACTAATTTTTATTTCAACTCATTAACTCTATTTTTGTACTCTAAAAATCAAATTTCTATTTATTACTATCATAATTGACTTATTAAACTTTATATTATAATTATTAAAAATTTAATATATTATAATTATTAATATTATTAGAAATTAAACAAATTATAAAATTAGCATATTATGTATATTATAAATTATCATTAAATTAAAAGTAAAATATCAATAAAAAAGCAAATTAATATTATTTTTACTTTTTTATTATAAGAATCAAAATTTTTAATGTAATTAAATATGTATGTTTTATTAAACAAAATATAAATAAATGAAACTACAACTCTATATTTGTGTTGAAAATGCGTACCATACATCTAGAGTTTCTCTGCTCATCAACACAATATCAGTGTTAAAAATATAGAGCTCCGTCAGAATAAAAACATATTTTATTTTTGTGTTTACACAACAATAAAGTAAAAGTTGGAAAGAACGATAGAAACAACAACGCTTCATTTCTTTGTATTTACTTTTGTACCCTCAATAATGAACAATCCTATGCACTTGCTCGAACAATCGAACAGTATAAATAGTGATGACGTGACGCCACGCCAAGCCAAAGCTGCTCACATTTTTTTTCAAATAATGGCGCAAAATCACAGCGAAGAAGAAACGTAGCTTCCTTGCCTCTTCCGATTACATTTGCCCTAATATCTCAAAATCTCAGGTAAAAATTGATCATTTCGCCTGATTTTCGCTTTTTGGCCCGTAATCGGAAGCTTCGATTTCGGAAATAGTACCTTCGCCTTCAAACGATTTCACTTCTGTTCTACGCTCGGAACTGCAATTTCATTCATCGGAGCTTCGAAATTCAGTATGAGGCTCATCTTGACTTACTACATCGCTCCCCTGTTGTTTCCTCTTTTTGTGTGTTGAATCATTTGTTCGAGTAAATTCACAGTCTTCAGATGATGTAATTAGGTTCCGCCTTAATTGTTGCTGTTCCAATAACCTCAAATTTCTCGTTGATTTGTGCGTCGCCTCATCAAATTCTCCTTCCGCAGTTTGCCAATTGTTGTCAGTCTCTTGAGTGTTTCCAATTCCATATTTTCTCTCCATTTTCATGATATCTCATCGACATTTTTGTCCTCAAAGCATCCGATTTCCTTCTCTAAGTGGACGCCTGTGAACATCAGAGGATGCAATTGTTTTGATCAATTGGACGGAAATAAAGAGGAAGAGAAAAAAAGGTTTGTGTCCATGGACAACCAACGCGCAACAAAACCTCCAAACATAAACGACCTTTGGTCGCCAGTCAACCGCCAGAACATCGCCGGCACTAAGCGCCGTCACAGTCCTATCGTATTCGATCCGTACGCCTCCGACAGCTCGGAATCGTCGCCGTCGCCTCTGATGAAGTACTTAAGAGCGTACGCCGACGAGCCTGTGATCGCCGTGCCGGTGAATATCCAAGAGGACGTCATCGTTATGGACGGAATTCCCGTGCCGAAGAACAGAGGAGACAGAAACAGAACAATGAAGTCTTTGTCGTCGGTGGGTAACGCCGTTGAAGCTGGTGGAATTAGGGTTAACGCCACTGAGAATCGCAATAGCAGGTTGGGTTATCAGAAGAATAGGGCTCTGTTATGCCAGCCTGGCGAGCAGCGTGTTATTACTTGCAAAATTGGGTCGCAAAACCTGGTACGTTCTTGAACTGTCTTTTTTTTTCAACTTGATGATTACAGTTCATTTTTCTAGGCCGTATAATCTTTTGTCGTATAAATGTCCTTTTACTTTTTCTATTTGAGTCATGAAAACTTTATTTTGATTGGTTGAGGTAAATTGGGGGTTGGTCTCAAGTGGATTTGTATTTCTTCTTTTATATGTGAAGAATGAAAGCTCGTCGAAAACAACGGATTTAGAGTTATTTATTCCCCGTTTGATACGTTTGACTGTACCAAAGGAAGCAACTTTATCTGTGGAAGTCTTGGAAATTTGGTTCTTTCTTTGATATGGTTGCCATGAATATGCGGGTACAAACTTGTGCAGACTGCTCATAGGCGTTGTGAAATATATTATTAGGCCTTAGTTGTTTGTGGGGAATCCATTTCCTTTACATCATTCTGTTGACTATTTTCTGCACGTCGGTTAAAGTTTGAATTTTTACCCTTGCTTTTCGTTCTATTTTGTGTTCTTTTTTCTTTTCCTTTTTGTTTTTCCTTTAACCCATAAGCCCCATTTTCTTTTAACGTACGATTGATACGTCAACATGCGTTGGTAAAAGTAAAACATAGTACAGGTATAGTACCTCCGTAGGGCGTAGATGTTTGAGGTCCTACATTTAACTGTATAGTAACAGTCAACAACATTTAAGGAGCAAGAAAGCGCTTCTGCATCTAAAACACGATTATACATGTCTTAATCTTTTCAGTTATCATCTGGGAAGGAGGATCTCCGTCCACCTCGTTCCTCAGGCAAGATCAAGCTACCCGAGGTAACAGTAGATCGTACTTTCATCTCAGCTTTTCTTATCCACTCCTTGATTGCTTTTCTATCTCACACCAATTCAAGAAAATTGTGATTTTTGTTTAATGACAAAAACCTAACCCTCCTCCTCTATCTCACAGATCTCCAAGAATTCAGAAGCTTCAACCACGCCCTTATATGGCACAAAGAAACCACCAATTATTCCTCAAGTCAAAGCATCGCCATCAGAAAATCCCAATCTCTTACCAACAGGAATGGCATCTCCTTCACCGCCCATTGAATCCAAGAAACCATCTGAAAGTGCTGCTCGGCTCAGATCTAATTGGAACCCTTCTGACGATAAGATTGACGTTGCTTTGCCTTCTGGCGAGAGAAACCCTCCTATTGAAGATGTGGAGGAATTTATTACCCAGATTCTCCACAGCAGTAACAAAAATCCCAGTAAGAGGTTGCCTGTTTTTCGTGAGATTTGCCCCCAACTAACTGATTGAACTGTGGGCATTTTGCTCATATACATAGTAAGAATAATACTAAAAATAAGTCCCCAGCAGCGGATCATAATAGGTTTAACACATAGTACGTACTCAGGTTATAGCATGATTTTTATGATACTATTGAATTGAATTTACCTTCCTCATTTGGGCATAGGTTTAGCCTATTAGATTGTTTTGGCGATGACCAATACATGTGATCTTTTCTGAGACTTCGTATCGATTTTTTTTTGCTGGAGTGAGATTTGGAAAGTTGACATCTTTAGGCGAATATGGTGAGATTTACATGGTTTATTGAGTATCGCAACTCCATTGCCATACCAACTATCATGTGTAGGTAAAAGATATGAAGGTTGAATATAATGTCCTTTGAACTGACTTAGTAAAGAAACCTATTTCCTTTACATTACCTTTTTGTTCGTCCTTAAACACGCCGAAGAAAGAAAGGCCAGCGAGATTTGGACAAGTTTTAACCGATTCGATAGTAGTCATTGGTGCAACTCCATGAACAAATTATGTTGATCTAAAACTATTCGATTTTCTTACTCTTTTTTCGTATTAATCTGGTTTTGAACTCGAAAAGAAGCAATTATCATTTGCTGTAATGCTATTTATTATTAGCACTTTTGTTCTCTCAAAAGTGAAGTGCCGATGAGTAAGTAAATCAAAGATCGTACCCACTCACTCATGGAGTTCTTAGGAAACATGCATGATGTGTGTAGTACTTCATGTTGAGTTGAGGATTCTAACACAAACTTGCACTACGTTTTATATCATTACGCTTGGAACACGTTGAATATTTTGAGATAACCAAATTGTTTCATCTCAAATAACGGATAAGTATTGGCGTTTACTAGGTGTAATTAGTCACGATCTTCTCAAGTTCAAAAGTTGTAATTAGTCACGACTAAAGCTTCGCTACTATCTGTCTGGCATGTAACAACAACTCTATTATTTCTTTAGAAACTACCAAATTAAAAATTTGAAGTAATTATGACATCACGTCATGCCTATCCATCTCATGGGACAATCTCAACTTGCTCATAAAACTATTTCATTCTATTTTATTTCCCTCTATTGGACGCAAGTTAATGTGAGATATGTACGGTAAAGGTCATAGCTTACGGAGCAAATATTTTTCAGTTTTGGAATGGGATTCAAAGATCTTCGTCTCTTCAACCTGGCCCTCCTCGCTAAACAAGGGTGGCGAATTTTGTCTCCGCCAGACAGCCTTTTGGCCAGAATTCTCAAGGTGCGATACTTCCGAGACGTGTCCTTTTCTCAGGCTAAGCTGGGGTCGGCTCCCTCAATGACCTGGCACAGCATTATGGCGGCTAAACCGATGATTGACTCCGGCGTCCGATGGCAACCACGAGCAGGAACGAGCATAAACTTCTGGAACGATCCGTGGCTGAACCGAACCTCATCCTTTAAGCTAATAACGCCGATCCGACAAGATCTAAGCAACTGCTGGACAATTTCAAACATCTGCATGCATGCTACCGGCGCTTAGAACGAACCTTTAATTCGCTCCATCTTCCTTCCTTGTGATGCGGAAATTATCTTGGGTACCCCACTTAGTTCGGCGTTGAATGACGACAAGCTCATTTGGCACTTCACGAAGGATGGGACATTCTCCGTCAAAACCGCCTATCATCTTGCTCAGCAGATTGCCTCGGGATCCTCTGCTTGCACGAGCTCCCCACAATGCTGTCTTATGGAACTCTAGCGTCATTCCGAAGGTGAAAATCTTTGCTTGGCGTCTTTGTCGCGATGCTCTTCCAACAGCAACTAATCTTGCGGCCCGATAGTGTATTTCCAGCCCTCACTATAGCCGTTGCAGCTCACCATTTGAAGACACCAAGCACGCTTTTATCTCCTGTCCTCACTCACGCCAAATTTGGAAAGCCTCTTGCTTCTCTTCGCGCTTTGAAAAATTGTGGGTCATCTCTGTTGACTTTTGGCTGCGCAAAGCTTTTGAAGTCTAGGCACGAATCTTTTCGATGAGTTCCTCAATCTCTTATGGGCTATTTGGCTTTCCAGAAATTATTGGGCGATGAAACACGAAGCCCGCCTCTTATCTCAGTTAAGAGGGCAGCTGATATTGCATCTTTTGATAGGCCGCTCTCTAACGATGATCTTGGTGCTACGCCTCATTTCCTGTCGTATTGGCAATGTCCCCCCTAAGAATTTATCAAAATCAACTTTGACGGAGCTCTACACCCCCAAAGCAGCGGGGCAGCTATTAGCATTATTGCTCGATACGACTCTAGTGCATGCTGCGGCTGGCTCACGAGATTCTTTCATGGATCTTTTATACCGGAGGTTATTGAGGCACGATAAGTCATTTGGGCCTTGCAGTTTGCTCTTCGAAACAACTGGCGTTTCACCATCTTTGAAGGAGATTGCCTCTCAATCATTAAGAACCTTGCGTCAAACTCATCCGTCTCATCGAATTCTGGTGCAATCTTGCAGACTGCTTAGCCCTTACTGATATGTTTCATTCCATTCCATTCCATCCGTTTCACCATCGTTGTCTAATCAGGCCCAACTTATTAAAACTATGGGCTAAATCGTGTAATAGATCAATACCATATGAAATTAAATCACCATGATAATTTTCCAAGACCAAGTGACCGAAATCACCATTAGCTGAATTTAAATTTTTTTTGAAAATAGTAAAAAATGGAATTGAAAACAAAAAAGATTCTTCGTATACATTGATATGGACTTGAAATTGAAAACCAACTACTTGCCCCCATATAACAAGTCTTTCTTTGGGAGCAGTTGGAATCCACGCCAGCGTTTGATGGGCCCCACACTCCGTTAAAGCTTTTAAAGCAAGTTGAGAGTGGCAACGCAGTCAAACCTTTCGTTGATAAATCCTTTCCTCTTCCATCCCTCGCTCTGTACGCGCCAACACACACACATTCACGCGCTCAAGAAGAAAATATGGGAAATGGAAGTTCGAAGAAGGAAAGTGTTGAGGAATCAACGGAGAAGTCATCAGAATCCAGGATAGACAGGCTTCGCAGGCGCCTCCACATCCACCGCCCTCACTTCCGTCGACACCGGCGAGGATCGAACTCCGGCGGGAAGTTATTGAAGGAGGATGACTTCGCCGGAATCGCGCTTCTTCGGATAGTCAGCGTATGGCGCTGATTTCTTTTTTCTCTCGTTTTGGCATCGAAGGATGTTCTAGTTTGAAACAGCGACTGATTTGATGCTAATTTGTTTGTTTGTGCTGTTGTTGTTGTTCAAGGCGGGGATGGGTTTTAAAGACAGGTGGTTGGCTTGCGTTTCTCTTGGGGAGCAGACTTTCCGTACCGCCATTACTGACAAGTGAAGTCCTTCATTCCTTTTTGTTTTTGTTTTTATGTTTTGGTTTTACTTCTCTAAAAAGCACGAGCCTGGTCGATAGGTTATACTATACTACTTCGTAATGTTATAGTACCCTACTTGTCAAAATCTATACAATTTTGTATTTTTGTTGGGAAATTCTAATCATTCTATACATATCACGAACTTAATAAATATGCGTTGACTATTTTGTGTTTTTCCTTGTACATTTTTGCAGCACTGATCGACCTGTATGGAATGCGGTAAGTATCATGGATGATTACTTTCGTTGTTTTTCTTCAGTTGCCTCATCTATACGTAGGGACGTCATTTAGGTTTGAAATCTCCCCCAGATTCTTGATTAGCATAAAAAGATATGGTCCCATGATTATATTTTCCTGTTTATTATGCCTCACCATAGCTCATACGACTTGTCTGTTGTTCGCAATGATCATTCACCTTATGACATCTATTATTACACTTCAAACTGGACAGGAGAAAAAGCTTCTTTTGGATAGAAATGGGGCTCATGTTGCTAGAATATCTGTGTTCGAGGTGTGTGGTTATCTCCGGCGACACTGTTAATGCCTTTTGGAAATATTTCGATTTGACTAAACATAGTTTTGTCGCTATTGGATGCAGACTAACAGGTTTTCCAAGAATACTCTTGTTGGTTACTGTGAGATTGATCTGTATGATTTTCTAACTCGGGTAAGATACACTGTTATATTGTCTTCTGTATTGAAGTATAACACTGCTATTTTCACATGTACGTCGTTTCATATCTGGGCTGAGCATTGCATCTTTATCAACTCGTATTGTTTCTAGGACTCCAATTCAGAGGAGGAGGTGCATGACTTGTCTGATCCTTCATCGACCAAAGTCGTTGGCACAATAAGTTTGTCATGTTCCGTTGAGGTGTGAAATGTTTCTAGCTTATATAAAAACCATATCATTTAGATTTCCTGATGTTATTCGCTTGACTGTTGCTCTTGACTATTGAAGGACCCAATGGAGACTGAGAAGAATTTCGCAAAGCGTATTTTATCCGTAGTGGTATGTGATAATTCTTTCAATGTATAACAATGATGTTTTTGGAATTTTCTTAATGTTTTCCCCAAATATCGTTTTTCCATATCCTTATTTAATGCCATGTGAATCAATTATTTATATAAGATGCAATGCACGGTTATCCTGTTCATGGTTTGTAAGTTGTTTGCTTGGTCTATGAATGTCTTTTTTGAGGGTATTAAAATATCTCTTGATTGATATGTTGATATCTACGGGAAGTTATAAATGATGCTACTAGTTATACATTTGCCTACTGTGTAGATATATGGTATGTGTGTGTGTGTGTGTGTATTCTCATTTATATTAGTGATATGTGATGCGGATTAAAAGGATGATTTTGTAATAATTGTGTAGTTTTGTGATTTTTTATCCATTGTGTATACTTGTCCAGATAAAGTTCCAAACATCAAGAGTTGTTATTTGAATTCCAATAAGGAACTCACTTTCATTTTACTTTTTGACAGAGTGTGGACTAATCTGTAGAACCTATTTCTCAGAAACCGTCTTAAGTTTTTGTAATGAAACAATTCTTCCCGCTTCTTGAGTTATCTTCATATTTTTCCCATTCATTTCTCACAGGATTATAACGAGGATGGAAAGCTGTCTTATGAAGAGTTCTCTACCTTAATTGACGCGTTCGGCAATCAACTGGCTGCTAACAAGGTTTTCATCTGAACTTTGACAAATTTCTTCTACCGATGACTTTATTTGTTTGACAATCCATTTCATGGTACTTGCTGCTTCTGTATGAGTTTTCTCTGCTCCTTGCTTCATATCCTGAGAGTTAGCTTGATCTTAATTTCATTTACACCATCCATTCTGATTTTCTTTTATTAATCAAACAGTAAGCCTAACTGCCCCCTTTGTTCTCCACGTCATGTTGATGTTTGGATTTGTGCTCGGTCCACGGATCTTGACAAGCAACATATATATATATATATATATATATATATATATATCTTACAATAATAATTCATAGCAGTACCTGAACATAATATATCATTACTTCTTTATATCATTATATATCTACACTAACGTTCGATTGATCTCTTTTACACCATAAAAATCATTTTACTCTGTTTTAGAAAGAGGAACTATTCAAAGCTGCTGATGAAAATGGGGATGGTACTGTCAGTGTGGATGAGTTGGCTCTTCTTCTAGCACTTCAGCAAGAAACGTAAGCTTCTCAAATAGCTGATAATCGGAGCTGCGTTCTGGCTTTTTCATGATATTTACAAATATGCTTGTAAATTTTGATTCTGCGCTCATGCTCATACCAAACAGTGTCGATGCCTTCCTTAGTTGTGTAACAGAAATCTTATTCTATTGATATAGTCTTCACTTCCATTTTCGCACTTCAACATGTTGTAAGCATGCATTACGTATTGCTGCGACATCCTTTGATTGGTAGCTTCTTTATTATTCTGTACTAGCATTTACATCTAGCAAATTCTAGGATTTGAACTTTATATTTTCTGATGTTGTAGGGATCCACTAATGAATTGTTGCCCCGTGTGTGGTGAAGTTTTGCAAGTTTCGAACAGATTGAGCACAGTGGTTCATTTGACCCTGTGTTTCGATGAAGGGACAGGGAACGAGGTTATGACAGGGGGATTCTTGACCGATAAGCAGGCTTCTAATGGGTGAGATTTATCAATTGTTGAATTTATATTTCATTATTTCCCAGTTAACATTTTGGCATTATAAATACCATCAGCAAGATTTGAATGCGTATTATGAGGACTAGTTAGGATAGTGTATAGTATGATGCCCGAGGATTTGCCACTTATGCAAGAAGTTTCATTTTTGTCTTTCGTTTTATCCCATGTAAAAAATTTGTACATACTCTTATATGAACTTGTGATATTTATTGCACCCTTGTGCAACCCTCTTTTGATAATTTCCTACTCATTTTCTTTTTCGAACGATCATTAATCTACGTAGGTGGATGTTCAAAGTGACTGAGTGGACTCATTTTTCATCGTATGAAGTTGGCTTGAGATCGGGTTCATGTGCTTCCCATATTCTGGTATTCGTCGTGTCATTTTCTCACTAATATATTTCCTCTACTAAGGACTTGTTTAGTGTTAGCTTTGCAATTTTTGGTGCTAGGTTTTTGATCGACGAACAAGGAGACTCGTTGAGGAAATAATTGATGCCAAAATTATTTTATCTATGAGAGCCATTTATCGATCTAAAGTAGGACTTGGGCTCATGGATGTAGGAGTGAAAGAACTTCTACAGAACATGTCCGAGAATCAGGGGAAGAAAATGGATTCGGCCGAATCCGTTAAGGAAATTAAAAAATTTACTGATTTGTTCAAGGTATGATACTTCTTTTTGTACAATTGAGAAAAAAATGTTTTTGTCCCTATGTATCTCTTTCTTTCCCCCGATAATGCTCTTATTATTAATTGGTGTTCCAGGATCAAATAAATCTCTCTGAGGCCAAGCATCCCGTGGAGCACTTTAAGGTGGGTGAATAGTTGGAATATTCAGAAGTTAAACTATAATTTGTTTTGTATGCCAATCAAATTTCCTTTTTCATTTTTTTTTCCGCAGACTTTCAATGAATTCTTCATACGTGAGCTAAAACCAGGCGCACGGTCAATTGCCAATGCAGATCGTGATGATGTCGCAGTTTCTGCAGCTGATTGCAGATTGACTGCTTTTAAAAGTGCCTCGGATTCGATGAGATTTTGGATCAAGGTATGTATATATATTATATATCAAACTTTTATCCTTTTTTTCTCACGGAAAGAGTATTTGTTCTCAAACTTCTATCCTTTGGTTTATTTCAGGGTCGAAAGTTTTCTGTAAAAGGCCTTTTGGGGCCTGAAATTTGCTCCGATGCCTTTATTAATGGAAGCCTAGTGATATTTAGGTTGGCACCACAGGTAAGACTTAA
This sequence comes from Craterostigma plantagineum, assembly GCA_027422505.1. NCBI lineage: Eukaryota > Viridiplantae > Streptophyta > Magnoliopsida > Lamiales > Linderniaceae > Craterostigma > Craterostigma plantagineum. The sequence continues at coordinate 3,369,698 of JAPQWV010000005.1, forward strand.
CTCAATCATTCTCGTGTGAAGACTTAACTTAAAATGCTCCATTTCCTAAGTTCGAATTATTGCAGGATTATCATAGATTCCACTTTCCTGTTTCTGGAATCATCGAAAAGTCTGTGGATATACCTGGATGTTTATACACGGTAGCTCTCAACTCCCTTACACACTGTTATGGATTATGGTTTTCCTATTTCTTTTTTTAACTTTTCAGTCTGACATAATATCTATTTATGCAATGAAGGTTAACCCAATTGCCGTAAATAGCCAGTACTGTAACGTGTTCACCGAAAACAAGCGCGCCGTCTCTGTAATATCAACACAACACTTTGGAAAGGTTTATCTTTTTGTTTTCCACTCTTCAATCAAATTACTCTCCATTAGAAGCTAACCTACGCTTCTGATTCAGGTTGCATTCGTAGCTATTGGAGCAACTATGGTTGGTAGCATCACTTTCTCGAGAAAAGTAGGCGACCGTGTAAAGAAAGGAGAAGAGGTTTCTGATATTTGTTTTTTCAAATATGCTCTCCTCAAAATCAAATCGAATGTTACTTTATTTGAGAGAATATTTATACATTGCAGTTTGGATACTTCTCCTTTGGCGGGAGTACGGTCATTTGCGTCTTCGAAAAGGTCGGTCAATTTGATACTTCGATGTATAAACTCACCAGAAAAAAGAAGAAATTGTGGAATACATTCAAATGTTTTCTACTGTATCTTCAGGACAAAATCAAGTTAGATGATGACCTTTTGGAAAACAGTGAAAGGGCACTTGAAACCTTAGTTTCTGTGGGGATGAAAATTGGCGTCTCTTCACTACAATGAGGTGAGAGAGAGCCATTAACACAAAGGTTATTTATGTCATTTCACTTTTTATGAGAAACACTAACAAGGCTTTTTAAATTAAATAATGCAAAAAAAAGTAATATTTAATAAAATAGGGTAGTTTTTGAAATAATTAACAAAATAGGGTAATCCGCAGTTAATACCTGCGACGATGCACCCATTAGGGGCGACGTCGCATCCATTGGACGCGACACCCAGTTTTATTTTATTTTTTTTGTTTCCCATCGTCGCACCCAATGGGTGCGACATCAACTTCTTTTTTATTTTTTTTTTCAATGTTTTATTTTAACTTTTTTTATATATTTATTAATTATATAATCCACCTAATCATAAAATCATCGTTTACTTCATGTGATTACATAATAAAAATTTATAAATGTATCTAATTTATTGCCTGTTTCACGACGATTAAAATGATATACATATCTTATATTTTCATTACTCGAAATATTCTTTTGAATTTTAATAAATTAAAACATAATTAAATTGCGACTTTTGTTATTTAAGTTGCCCGTACTTCTCTTTTTTATTTTAATAATTTGTTTTTTTTTATTTTAATTTTTTTATATTTATTAATTATATAATCTACCAAGCTATAAAATCATCGTTAGTTCATGTGATTTACATAAAAATTCAATAAATGCATCTAATTTATTGTTTGTTTCACCAAGATAAAATGATATAGATATCTTATATTTTTTTATATTAGAAATATATTTTTTTATTTTTATAAATTAACATTTTTAATGGTCGTAAAAATGAAAATAAATAAAAAATATTTCAAAAACGAAAAATATAAGATATGCATATCATTTTAATCGTCGTGAAACAAGCAATAAATTAGATACATTTATAAATTTTTATTATGTAATTACATGAAGTAAACGATGATTTTATGATTAGGTGGATAAATAAAAAATTAAAAAAATATATAAAGAAGTTGATGTGGCACCCATTGGGTGCGACCATGGAAAAAAAATAATAAAATTGGGCGTCGCGTCCAATGGATGCGTCGTCGCCCCTAATGGGTGCGACGTCGCGGGTATTAACCGCGGATTACCCTATTTTGTTAATTATTTCAAAAACGATCCTATTTTATTAAATTTTAGGTTTTTTTGCATTATTTAATTTAAAAAGCCCACTAACAACATTTGCTTTAGCTTTGGATTGAAATACTCGGCTGGATTTCTTCGCAAGTATGATTTTATTGCGTAATGTATATGCTGCTAATCAATGTGATTTAAGAAACTTTGGGAATACAATCAATTTAGAAAGCAAAACTTCGCAAGAGATACAAATAAATAATAAAAAAAAATACATAAATAGATAAACTCAGATTTTCCCTTTGAATTGGAAATTGACTTTATAATCATGTTGGAGAGCTCCCAAGGTACTTCTGCAAGGACCCTCTGTAAATAATTACCAAGTGAATGCACAGCAATTTTTTGATTAAAAAGATAAAAACAAAATTTTGAGACCAATTATTGAAAATTAAAAAAACTTAAACGTCAGAAAATTGAAAAAGAGATTCATGAATTACCTCCAAACATAGTATGAAGAAGTTGAAGATCATCGTCTGAGCAGATGTCTATTAAAGCATATACGCCAGGTTTCAACGTATCATCGATTTCCCTGAAGAAGAATCGCATAACCAAAAACATCAAACGTAAATTTCGAGGGGTCCGTACTCGACGACCACAGACTGAAAACATAACGTTTTATTTCCTCATACATTGATGTGTAATAACAGTCTCGAAATGAATCGTACCTTATGATGCCCTTTTTTGCTTGTCCAAATCCACAGTAAACCTGAATGTATCGGGACAAAAACTGATGCCCATATTGCGCGAAAACATCCTTCTGCTGCCTTAACTGAATGAAAGGAGAGGCATATTTGTAAGGAAATATAAAAGGTTTGAAATGCTTTTAAGTGTCAGAGAGATATATTTGCATAGAGTATCTACGGAGAAGACATGTTTAGAGGGCAGACATGATTGCGATGAAGAAAACAAACCTCTTCGTACACTCTCCGAAGACTATTTGCACATGTAAGAGCATTTCTGACTTTGTCTTTTCTAGAAACTTGATTAGTGTTTGCAATCTCCAGCAGGTGAAGAAGAACGCCAACTGAATTCTCGAGAAGGGCCACGAACTGCACAGTCACACTGATACACAGACACATGAGAGAGAGAGAGAGAGAGAGAGAGAGAGAGAGCATTGACGAAGAAAAACAATTAAAAAAAAAACAAAATCGTACTTTTTATGATGCTTTAGAGCTGCACATAATAAACAGCAACATGCGTTGTATAACTCCACTGAAAGTTTCCAATCTACTGAACTGCTGCTGCTGCTGTTGATTTCGGAGATCTGAAGCTGGAGAAGATACTGAAAGAGTGCCCCGGGAACACGCAGCGACTGTGCAATGTGAGAGTCATCTACGTCAAAGTGAGAGGCCTTTCCATAGATTCTCGTAAGCACTTCAATACACATGAGAATAACAGGTCCAGAATTGGGATGCATGGAAAAGGTGTCTGAATCAGCATACTCGCAAAAGATATTCGGACCTTGCAAATGCAGGATGATACTAAAAAGACATGCCACAAAGCTACGTATGTTCTTTTTTATCATCTTTAAGCGTTGTTTTCCTGCAGATAACAGACAAAATTCATCAAAATAGGGGATTGCAATTACATCACGCACATTAAAACCACTTGTGCTTTGTTTCTACGAATCTCATATTGATGGGCTCTACAAAAATGCTAATAATTATGTAATATTACCTTTCACATCTTCGAGAATCAAAGCCAAGCAATCAATCGCACCGGCTACTGATAACGACACATGTCCTCCGTCGTTGGAATATCCACAAATTACGTCATAGCTGGTCATTAAACCTTGATGTGAGCCAACTAAAGCTCTCTCAACTGCCTGTAGTGAAGAGCGCAATTGCAGGTTCGATGGTTCCATGACGTAAGTTTTAAATGAAGACCTTAATGTGCTTTGGAGCTCGACCAATTGACCTGTGATAGGGTCAGGCCGGGATTTCGACTCGTTAGCTGACGCCATAGTTGATCCAGTCCATTGAGAATCTAACTTTGCATTTTTCCCTTGCAGCATAATGCATTTTCCAATGGATCTAATGTGTAAGTCAATCAAATCTACGTAAAGATCCCTGGAAACTGAAGGATCAAATTTTGGAAAGTATCTACCGAGCTCTTTGAGAAATTTGACAACACCACCCAACCAAAAATAACCTGATTGTAGAAATGTTGTACTTCTGGAAAATTCCGAAAGTAGAAACCTCGAGGTGTCTACAAGATCTGGATATAAGCTTCTCAAAGTGGTGGGAAAGGGAATATGCTGCGACATTCTCAAAACAGCCGAAAAGGCAATAAATAGATGATGGAGAAAAAATGCCGCCTCAGCATTTTCACCTTTAATAACTTGTAATAAAAGTGCCTTTCTGCATGGTTTCTTTTGTTGAACATAGGTCACTAAGGATTCAAGCTCAGAAATTGTAGATTGGCACTTCCTTTTAGAAACGCAATTTCCGCGATCACCCTTAATCTCAGAAGGTGGCGAATTTCCATTAGGTGCTGAATGATCTTGGTTTGAAGCGTCACTACCACCAGACAGTGACAAACTACGAGTTGAATCGTCCACAAGAAAATATTCATTCATGATGAAAGCTGCAAACTTCACAAAAGCATCTATGCATACGGGAATTGTATTCATCAGATCAGGATTGTTCCCGGAAAAAATTGTTCCAAGATTCTTGGATTTTTCATCGCCATCTCTCAAGGAAGAAGCAATGCCCAAGAACAGACCATGAAAGCAAGCAACGATCGACGATAATCTATTAAACTCCTGATGTACAGGTGAGCCTTCGTTTTCTGAATCCAGAAACTCATTCTGGAATGTAACAACAGAATTCTGCATGTCATTCTTCAAAGTCTCGGCTAATACTATGATGCTTTGCAATGTCTTTAAATCCCCTTGAGAATTCAACATAAGTTTACATTCTGAGACATTTGATTCCTTTTCACAAAGATCGATGTCTTCTCTTTCACTATTTTGCATACCATCAGAAAGGTCGACGCTCAGTGCATATTCGCAGTGATATCTACTTATTGTCAACCACATATCAGATGTGCTATTTATCAATGAGAAGACTGTGTTTATTTCTTTTGGTATACCATCTCCAGGAAGTGCATGTTTCAATCGAATATAAGCATAAAGCGATTCTAAAAGCCAGGGCAGAAAGGAGCAATCCAGAAGCTTTGAGGCTTGGGGACACTGTCTCCAATTAGCATTTGATTCACAAAAAGATGCAGTTAAGACCCGAAGGAGACTTCGGCAGCTATGAAACAATTGAAATAGCTCAGAATAACCGATGTGAGAGCATGATGCTTTGTACCACCCTAACAAGCTGCCAAGCACAACCCTAAAATGAAACATGTTCGTTAACTTTATCTGATAGCTGTTTAAAAGCAAGGAAAAAAACTTGGATTCTGATACTTCTATAAAGTGTAACTGTCAAGCATGCCAGTTGCAATGTGAATAACGAAGAGAACGCATTCATGAACACACCTTTCAAGGTTGAGAATATAGTTGATAGACAGTGACTTCGATCCCACAGCAAAGAATTCTTTTGGCAGCCCCATAAAAAGAGAGATCAAATGTGTGCATGAATTGATCTTAGCATTAGCTTTTTGTTCATTGCAAAATTTGTGCATAACAGGCATTGAGCCAATCTCCATGTTCTGTGATTTTCTCAATGCAGATATAACCTCAACCCTATCAGGTGTTTCACTCAAGTCAACTCCAATATCAGGAAAAAGCGATGTCACAGACTTCTGCAAGATTCTGCAAATTCGTGGTGCCATGTGCCTGACAAGAAACTAAGATGAAAATTCCGTTAGATTATGATATGGCATAAGCGAATAATTATTTACATTAGGTTCATGAAGGTGAAAAACCAAATAGAAAAATATCATGAACACGATCTATTGGAAAGCACATGATATCTTGTTGATGTGTGTCGTCATTTCAAATGAAATATTATGAAAACTTGATTTTCGAAACGTTACTGAGGAGATTGGGAAAAGAGGATTCCAAGAAGAAAACCATCATACAAGACAATTAACCTACTTACTTCCTGATCATATAACTTCATGTCATTCAGAAACTTCCTTGCAAGTTGTTTTAGACATTGAACCTCTCCGACGCTCTGTAGTGTGAACTGCCCATCTCGTTCACCCAAAGAGATACATAAAGCCTGGACTAGGTGCTTAAGAAATTTATTCAAGTCTTTCTTGGAAGCATGTGGAAACCAAGTATCAGTATTTCGGCAAATGATACACCACAACGCGATGGGCAACAACTTCTCGTCCATCGGTCCAACATATATATCTATTCCATCACTTTTATGCATATGTTGGACTACTAAGTCATCATCTGTCATGCCATCACCTGAAGCAGCAGATGTAAACTTTTTAGCGATGGTAGAAAGGCAAATCATCATATACTTTGCCAGACTCGAAGCTTCTTTTCTCATCCGTAAAATAAGCTTACGGTGAAATCCCAAGGAATCTGCAGCATCTTCCAACTTGACCCGAAGAAGATCTTGATGGAATTCTAAAGATTTTATCAAGCGATTCAAATCACTAAGCCTCTGAATAGCCATTACATTGGATATGTACACCAGTGGAGCAAAAGTTACTACAGAATCTTGAATACAAAGATCAGAAATGGAATGCAAAATATTAAGAGTCTCTGAGGGTGGAGGAATCCAGGGACTTCCTTTATCAGCAGATTCAACCATCTCCAGCCATTCATTACCAGAGAAAGCAAACGAATCACCTAAAGCATTAGACATCTTTGCCGATGTGGGAGGAGGCATAAGACATATTGCAGCCCGGACAAAGAATCTGGAATAGCACAACATCTGAAACAAAAACACTAAAATCCAGCAAATGGTTGAGTTGCCACATCCAGTACTTTCACTTAGAACTCTCCCACCAACCACAACAGAGAGATTTCTGTTAGGCTGTTGTGGTAAGACTACGCTTTTCAAAATAGGTTGTAAAGTTTCCATCAAACTCTTCGAAGCAACGCCAACAAGATAACTGTTACCAGAACTAATGGTTGTTGATTTTAGAAGGAGCGTGTACACTTCAGATAATACCCTTCCTAAAAGTTCTACTTGCAAATCAAAACGCTGCGAGTCTAAACTCTGTGGATTTGATTTCGAAAATTTTTCTGGGTCGGTCGATTGATGCCCTAATTTTAACCACTCCAGTGATTCTATTACATCAGAGTTCAACTGGCGGATGCATTCTGCCACTTGTCCTTCTGGTATGGCCATAGCAGCATTACTTACAGAACTTCTGAAGTCCAAAGAGCAAATCAACGCGCTCAATGAGTTCAAGTGTGACAAAAAATGCGATGGATTGCATTCGTCAGTGTCAAAAAGATATAACATAGAGTTCCTTGCAGCTTTACATAGAGCGAATATGCAAGATTTCACCTACAGGTGTTGATAAGTAAAGTTTATTTATAGACACTAAGAAAAAACAGAAAACATTCAAATAAAAAAGTAAAGATAACGCGGAGTATCGACATTTACATTTTAAATGTCTTACCTGTCGTAGTTCACTGTAAAGGTCAATCATCCGGCAACTGAGCACGGTTAGTTTAGAAAACAGAGGATGTTGACCAACCACATCTGCTGATCCATGGAAGCAGGCCATCAACGTGAAAAGGATGGTCCATATGCTTTCTAAATCACCTCCGAAAACCTCATACTCTATATCTAACAAATGATGCAATCCAGAAATAATTTCCAATCTAGCAGAAACAAAATCATCCCGGAACAATTCTTCATCTGAGGCCGAAGCTGACATGCGCAGATCAGAAATTTTTCGAGAGACTGATGTGAACACATCGTATACAGCCTGTAGAAAGTTTCGGCAAGCTCCTTCAGAAGCATCCTCAGTTCTTAAATACAGTTTATCACGAACGTAGGTAGCAAGCAGGCTATTTATCGATCTTAGCATGGTAGGAATGTTTGACATTACAGATACGGCTTCTCCATCGACGAGACTCTTTTTCACCTCAATCAATAGGTATTCCATAATCTCTACGAAAAAGTCAAAAATATATTTACGTGATTCTGCATCTAGGTGATGGAATCCAAGATTAATCTCGGAACTATCATTGAGAACGTGGCTATTAGAACCTCCTTCACTAGGTGAAGCTCCCTTGTGCTTCACCACATAGATAACAAACAAGTGAAGCAGCTCACCAAAACCAGTTAGTGCCAGGCCATTCTTCTTGGCTATGATCTTCTCCACTACATCGAACAAGTGTCTGTGGTAACTCCTATTCACCGATTTTTCCTCCTTGACTATAACATCAGAAGAAATTTTATATTTAGAAGTGCCATGTAGAGTAAGAAACCCATCAATATGTGTGGGATGGAACAAACCCTGACCTAAAACTTCCTCAATTAATTTAATTAAGTCTGTTCTCAGTTCACGATGGCTCTGACAACTGGAATTTAATAAATGTAACAGTTGCAACGTAGGCTCAAGAAGCTTATCTATAAGATCATGGAAACTGCTCTTACGTGTTGGATGTAGCCTCAGAAACTTTGTGAATGGCTCAAGCAAATAACATGATAGTTGCATGAGAAAATTCACAAGCTCGGTTTCATCTAGCTCGCCTATAATAACTTCCTTTAAATTATCAAGCACTCCATTCACGAGCAGAATCCATAGGTCTAAATTTGCATTTGCAACTCCACCATGAGAAGATAATATTAGCGAAATGCAGCCAAGTACAACGCCATAGAGGTCCATTCTTTTGGCTGAGAATGTCCTCCCAGGAACTAAAGATATATCCTTCATGCAAGATGATGCATCCATTACAATGCAATTAATCACCCGTAGAAAGTCCTTGGAAAATGTTAGTTTAAGGTTAATTTTATCCGACTCCTTCAAACAAAACAGCAAGATCTTCCAGCATTTAACATCCAAGAAAGATCCAGAAGCCCCACATTTGGGTTTGCATTCTTGAAATCTTGTTTTCTTCTCGGAGGATATCAGAACTGACTCAACCCAGTTGCTGAGAAAAACAACTGTTCTAGAGGTGTTTAATACCTGCAAGCACTGTCCTGTACCATCCGCCTTCTCACAATCACCTAACCTCATATAATCATATGCCAATTCAACCTTCCTGCCATGAATTTCCCCCTTGGTTTAAACACATTCACAGTAACATAGAGAATAAAAAATAGTAAAGCATAGAGGGAGGGAAAAAGATAAACATAGTAAAGCATAGAGGAAAAAAGATAAACAGAAATTCTATGTCGATTCTTGAAAAACTTGAGAATAATCACAAGGACATCATAAAGCAAAACAAACACACACATACACCCCTTTTTCAAGCAATATGAAATTGCCGGCGGTCAAACGAAAATTGAAGAACTAAATACACGAAGCCCAGTACTTCAATCAATCCTTCCCGACACAAATTTCATATATTTAACAAAAACTACTAAGAAAAGTACTTGAGCAACAACGGATATGATAACACTCAAATTGCTTCAAAATACCAAACTCCAAGCTCATTCATCAACCCCAACTTGTTCGCAATGCATCTTTCCACGACTAACAACTACCGATAAGCTCACAAAACAGAGGGAAAGAAAGCAAACTTACTGGGAAATTTCGGTGTTTTTGTCCTGTAGAGATAGCACAAGGTCCAAATTGTTCCACGGCGAACACTCGTTAATACTCGCCTCATTCTCCGGCGGATCAAAACGAGCATCTTTCCGTAGTTCTCCTCCATCTTCTCTCGTAACTTTCCGCTTTCGTTTTCCGGGTTTCTTCTCCGAACGGGTCGGGTCGGATTCGCCGAATCGGATCGTCATATCGTTTTGCCGAAGTTTACTTATTTTTCCTGGCGGCTGAGTACAGAGGAGAAACGGCGGGGGTATTATTGGAGAAACAACGACGATAATTTATTTAGTGGGAATAAATTTAAGGATTTAATTATTAGCATATTTTTTTAATTTTCGTAAAATTGCACTAGGGTTGCAACAAATCGAATCGAGTCGAATACCACAATATTTTATTCGTATTCGGATGACAATCGAATACGAATATGAATACTCGAATATTTAATCGAATCATAAAATCGATTTTTATTCGAATTCGAATATTTTCTCGAATATTCGAATCGAATATCAAATATTATTGGAATCATTTGATAAGAAACTACGGCCTTCAACAGATAAGGAACTGCAGCTTTCAAATGATCAAAGCCTCCATAAGGCACCAACAGAGTCTTAAGGGCTTTCTGGTCAATATTAATTATTTAGGGGTCTTTTTAGTCTTTTACTCATTCATTAATCTGTAGTATATAAGAACGGGAAAACCTTTAATTCTGTACAGTATCAGATTTCTATTCTAATAACAAAACAGTGTTATTTAGCTCGTTCTTGTTTTCTTCAGTTTGCATTTTCACAATCACCTTACGATCGCTCACGAGGTATTCTTTTTTCGCAAATTCTGCAATAAATATAAGTATTCAAAGTCATCTTTCATATTTCATTTAATAAAACATAAACAATATTATATTTAAAATATATATTGATAATTATATTTAAACATTGAATTATAACATATTATTTTTAAATGTTTTAGTGAGTTATCATATATTATATGAATATATATTAATTATACTATATTTTATGTTATATTATTCGAATCGAATAATTCGATTAATATTCGAATCGAATATTGTGATTTCATATTCGTATTCGGATATTTCTTGAATAAAAAAAATATTCTTATTCGGATTCGTATTCTAAATATTCGAATTCGAATCTTAAATTTCGAATCCAATCGCGAATCGAACCAAAAAAGTTCGATTCGTTTGAAACCCTACCTTGTACTAGAATAGAATAGTGATACGATACTCCCTTTTCTTTCTCATTCTTTTTCTTTTTGAATTAAAAATGAGAGTTCCAAAACTTTAGGGGGTGTTTGTTTGGGTCGGTGATCATTCAAAACATCACCGTGAGGGGCGGACCTAGCCTATTGGGTCTGGGGGAAGATTTTTAGGACCTAGCCCATTGGGTCTGGGGGTCAAGATTTTTAGTTCAGCCCAATCTATGTATTTATGTTCAAAAAATAGCATAAAAAGCTCAAAGAGGATTCAAACTTAGGTCTTTTGACATCAATAATCTTAACTGTCAATGTAGAAACCAGTTGACTCGGACAATTTCTATGAATTCTTATGCATATATAGTATTAATCATCCTCGCGGCCGGGGGGTCAGAACGTTACACGTGGGTCCGCCCCTGATCACCGTGATCCTCCAAAACATCGATCCTCTCGTTGCTTTATCATCACTGTGTTTGTTTAGCCTACGTGATGAGTCATCATCGTAATGACGGATCACCTAGATGAAAATGAGGTGACATTCTACCTTTTGAATAACCCCAAAAAAGCTAAGTGATCTTATATCACGATTATGAGGAGATGTTTCAAATTATTATTTGGACAATATTACCCCTAATTTAGAATTTATACCTATATATCTTTAGTCATATTTTAATTTATATAACCGAACTGTTAAATCTTAGAATAATATATTTAATACTAAATAATTATATTGAATAACTATATAAATTAATTCTTAAAGATTTTAATCTTGATATTAAAATTGTAATCATTATTATGTAAATATCATTTCAATATATATATATATATATACATATATAGTGTTTATAGGGTTAAATATGACATTTACAATCCCCACACATCACCATGATTAACTAAACACAATGTTATAATATGACATTGATATGCAAAATGAAATATCATCAAAACAAATGACGTAATGAGATATCACCTGATCCATATCACGGTAATATTCACACAGTATCACCGTGATGTTGGATCATTGAAAACAGACACCCCTTAGGGGGTGTTTGTTTTGGGATGATCTTCCAAAACATCACCGTGATCCTCTCGTTTACAACTTATCACTGTGTTTGTTTAGTCTAGATGATGAGTCATCACCAAAATGATGGATCACCTAGGTGATGAAATGGGGTGATATTTCATATTTCAGATCACCCCAAAAAACCTAGGTGATCCAACATCACGGTGGTGAAGTGATCTATCTAACTTTTTAATGGACGAAAATACCCCTCATATTTTAACATTATTACTTTATATACCATTATAAATATAATTACATGATTAACATATTTAAATCTTAAAAATAGTTCAGTTAGTTAAAAATATTAAAACTTATATTTTAAAAAAGTACCATTATAAATAATGCTTATAAATAAATGTATATTTTAATATATTAATGATTATCACATAAAATATCACCTTAAAAAAATTTTACACATTATTTAAGTCATATGTATAAGGTCAAATATGACATTTATACAACGTCACCCTACACATCACAGTAATTTAACAAACAGAATACTTCAATATCACGTTGATTTGCAAAATGAAATATCACCTTAAAACAAACACACTGATGACATATCACATTGATCACATTCTGGTGATACTCATATCACGTGATGTGCGTATCACCGTAATGTTGGATCACCTGATACAAACACCTCCTTAGGCTCTTCAACCATAAGGTCACGCTCCACCAATGCTCGCCAAAAAAATTTAGAAAAACAAAGAGTAACATACATACATATAAACATATACAGACAATACCAGGAAAATTATAGCTCGTAAGATCTCCAGTTAAAAAAAAAGCCAAAGCAACTCAACCACACCACAACAACACAATAATATATCACCAAGCACAACGACGAACGGTGTAACGTTTGCTTTCTGCGTAGCTCAAGCACGGGCCTCCTACAGAGAAGAGAAAAAGAAAAATAGGATCTGTTTTGTTTGTTGGCATACCGATTCTCTGTAAATATTTTCAAATTCGAAAATCATTTAGAACATATAAGAATGTAATTACAGGGGATGTGATGGAAATCAGAAATGATGTTACCTAAAAACCAATGGAGTCGTTCGCGGGAATTCGAGACTTGCATGATGGGCAAATGTAGCCTATAGAATCTGATGGAGCTTCTGATTCGATTCCATCGAGCTTAAACTCTGTTCTGCACCATACGCACACAGTAAGGTTGCTGCCCCCCTCTTCAATAGCATTGTTGAATATATTAGATGCTCCTTCACGACCAACAAGGGGAGATCTCAATTCTAGCGCATCCATGGAACCATATTTAAGTTGGTCTATGCCATCAAGCCTCGAATCTCCAAATCCCATCGCATTCTCAAGATTCTGATTGGTGGCAGAAGGCTCATGCGTTTCCTTGAAATAACATTTCAGTGGTAAAAAAATCAGTGGGGCGTTTCTTGTAGGAAAAATAGACGTTTTCTTTTGGAAACAGCAGATATCATTATAGAATCACAGGCTCTGACGAGCGATAGAAATTAGGTAAGTGCCCTATGCAACGGAAGATAATGCCTTGCCAGTGATAACATTTCCACACGAATTAAATCTTAAGTCGAAATGCAAAAGCTTCAGTTAATCTGTGTGATGGTGGTTTTAGTGCTAACGTCTAAAGCACATATGTAAAAGACAATCATGATTACCTTAGTTAACGACGAATCAGCAGATGGAAAAAACTGAAATGTGTGTATCTCATCGTCGAAAAGCATCTCTTCAATGGCTAGACCAGGCGTATCTTCTACGTCGTCATTAAGTGGCTCAAAAGATCTGTCCCCATACTCTATATTGCTACCTTTTTCGATCTCACTTGACTCAGCATGCATTAAGTCACTTAGGCAACCGATATCTGTTTGCATATTCGCGCTCCATGGACATTCATTGCTAACCACAGCATTGACACCTGTTGGGGCTTCGCTGCACTGATCCAAATTTTCCTCGAGAAATCTATTTGCACAAGAATCTTCTGTATGAATATCCCTAGAATCAGAAGTTAATATTTCTTCGCTTTTTTTCGGCGTGGTATGAGTATTTTCTGAGCCCAATATAATTCCAGTATGATTTAATATTTCTGGCACACCAGCTCCGGCATCTAAACTTACGAACCCGGGATTTTGAGGAACCTCAAATAAACTATCAATCTTCAAGGACATTGAGGATCGCACATCCATCATTGAACTTTCAGAAGTTTGCTGGACATCAATTGGAATAACAAATTCATCAGAACATTTCCCATCTTCGATAAATGCATCTTCTTCAAGAGGGGTTCCAAATTCGTGTCTTTTCATCACCTTCTCATGAACTGACAACAGATGCTGCAAGTACATATTCTTTTCCTCAAAGGCCACATTGCACTTTAAACACTCAAAGATATCCTTAACATGAACTTCAGGAAGGTTATCTATGTTTTCCACAAAGCAATCATTCTCCTGTTCATTGGTAACATGCATGGTCAGTTACAGTACAGTTTCATGCTCTGCCTTATCATTCTTTCCAGAAGGACATGTAATACATTCTCCAATAAAAAATTTCATCGAAAACTAACAGGGTACGCCTACCTTTCCAGATGTACTATATGACTGCTGAATGCTAGAAGTCTTTTGATCTCTTTGATGTTCATCATCGTTCATGGCAAAATAGGATTTCAAAAAAGCTGCAACATCTTTACACGACAAAAAATGTTGTCCTGTAGGGCTGGAAAGAAGCAATATAACCATATAAGATGCTACTGAAGTGAACAATAGAAAAAATTATGGTAATTAACAGTATGACACAAACGGCGAATATTGTAAACTATCAATTATTGACGGATAAAGAAAAAATTTATTTGCTGAAAAGCAGATCAACCTAACAAATCTCCGGCAATATATCGAGACTCTATATTCCCGTCTCCTCAAGCCAAGCAACACCTTCCAACCCACGGGAAACAAATCCCCAAACAACCCTGTATCAACATACTTCCTCTTCTTCCTTCTGCTACACCATTCACCTTCCAAACCAGCCAAGAACCCCAAAGCCCCCTCCTCAGTCTCCAAACCCACAGTCTTCCTCCCCAACTCCTCTTCGTAAACCCTATCGCCATCCCTCTCTAAAAGTTCCAAATTAACTACTTGACCCCTAAAGTTGACTCTTTTGAATCCAAATGCCCTGCTCTCATTCTGCCTTTTCAAACTCAATTTCCCAGCTTTACCCAATCTCTTCCTTTTCCTCCCCACTTTGGCGTCCTCCAATCCTAAGAACCCAAAATCATTTATATCCACCGGCAGCGGCGCCGCCTTCGGAGGAGAAGGCGGATTGAAGTTCCCGTCGAGAAAGTGTTTGAGGAAATGCACAATTGAGGTCGTGACGGCGTCGGAATTCGAGTTCTGGTTCTCCAATTGGGGTTTGAGATTGGGAAAGCGCGAGTGAGACCGGCGGCTGTGGTGGACGCGTCGGGAATAGGTCTGGCGACGACTTCCGGCCGATTCGTTGAATAGAGAGCGATCGATTTGAGGCGAGACGACGTCGTCTCGGCGCCCGACGTCGAAGAAGGCGTCCGACGAACGAGATAGGGCTTTGAGGTCGCGCTGGGTGAGGTAATTCAGGTCGACGCGTGTTAGAGCTTCGATGGTGATTCCTCCGCCTCCGCACGGAGGCGAGCTCTCCGCTGCGATTGTCGTCATCGGAGGACTGTCGGTGCAGCGTAGTGAAGGTGGAGAAGAGTGACGTGGCGGTGGCAGAAATTCAGCTTGCGATTTAGAATGATCGTGGTGATGGTTTTAATCCGTACTATAAACAATGGAAATTTACAGAAAATTACCTAATTATATAAAAAGTTGCAATTCCATGTAAGTATTTGTTTTATATGTTATGTAGGTACCATTTAAAATAAATTTTTTGCACATTGGTACCCGTACCACAGCAAGGTACGTCATATAACACATTTAGGTACCATAGAGAAACGACTGTGTTACATAAGACAGTGAGAAATGATACATCATATAACACATTAAGATGACATATAAAAACGATATAGATACCCTATAAACGCGTGACGTGGTATGTAATACACATATAAAAAGGTACGTCAAGACTGAAAAAATGGTACACACAGTCAAACGAGTACTTATATAAAACATTTTCTGACATTTGTACTGACTTGCAAATTTTTTATATAAATGGGTATTTTTGTTTAGATTCACCATAAACAAAAATATATCGAACTTAAATTTAATACCGATAGAAGATATAAATGTAGCTATTCAATGCATATGCAATAAGTGTCTTTAGAGCTACAAAGTGTAAAGGATATTTGTCTAAATTGCCCGAATATATAAAAAAGGGTTGTTTTAAAAACCCTATAAAAAAATATGCCGAAATATATTACAAAACCCAATTATTAAATTCTCATTATTAACAAAAATCGATGGCTTGTAGTAGTAATGACCCGCGTTACTTCTTCATTCTCTTCACCGTCATCCTCTTTGCCCTAATTGCCTCTCATGACTGTAAGTTCGTCATTATATGGAGACTAATTACTCTCTCTTTTTTATATATATATTTATAAGAATGATTGATGATTAATTTATTATTTATGCACAGGTCTTGAAATAGAGAGAAGAAACACTATTGTTGGGAGAAAAGAAGTTCATGGAGTGAGTTATGGTAATGAGAAGATACATATTAGTCCGTGCTATCATGTGAAGCGATGTGGCGAAGGTGTTGTTACTTTTCCTGATTGTTATTGCTGCTTAGGGGGTTCTTGTTATCTAAACGAACCTACATGCCTTGAATTTTGTGGAAAATAATTTACATAAGAAAATATATCATTATTGCTGTATAATTTCTTCAAGACATGATCGACATGGGACATTGAGAAAAATATCAAAGATATGCAATAAAAAGGCTGAAAAAAAAGAGCATCTTTTGATAATGCTTGTGATATGAGAGCATCTCCAATGGTTAACCAAAAACCCAAAAAATTATACTAAGTAAAAGTTTTCAAACCGTACAACGCAAACTCAAAATGCGTTTTCATATTCTCTCTCCTATTTTAAATGCATATATTTGTTTGGGAATGAGATATCTCAAAAGATGCATTTGATGTTTTTTAGAATCTATACCCTTTTTTATTAATTAGTAAAAGACCCATATAAAAAATACAAAATAAATAAAAATATATAAAAGGACTCTTCTTATTAATAATTATTTTTTTATGTTTTACCGTGATTGTGAGACATGGAATGAAGCTTTGGCCGGTAAGCAAATATGGGATATTACTAAGGAGGTGAATTCCCTTTGGATCAGATGGATTAGTGTGGTATATTTAAAAGGAACCTGTTTCTGGAACTACTGCCCTGCCGCAGATTCGAGCTGGCATTGGAGGAAGTTGAACCGGCTGAAATGGAAATTTAAAGAGGGTTACAGGGATGGGGTCTGGACTATGGCTGGGGATGGCTGTTATTCTGTATCTTCAGGCTATCAGTGGCTGAAAGGTGCAGGTACAGTGTTCCCTTTTGCCCGAGCTGTATGGAACCGATACAACATTCCCAAGCATGCTTTTGTGATGTGGCTGTTAGTGCATAGAAGACTACTCACTGTGGATAGATTGTTGAGTTGGGGCATACCAGTTTTAAACTCCAAATGTGTGCTTTGTGACGAAGCGGATGAATCTCTAAGGCATCTATTTTTGGAATGTAATTTTAGCTATAAGCTAGCCCTGCAAGTGCAGAAGTGGCTGAACCTGCGGGACCATTTATTCTCCTTTGAATCTCTGTGTGACTGGCTAATTGGGATGGGGAAGAAGCGACAGGTGAAATATGGTATAACCATTGCATGCCATGCCTCATTGGTGTATCATATATGGGCTGAAAGGAATAACAGAATACATGGAGGGGGGAGTCGAAATGTGGAACAGATTTTTCAGCTTATCAGGAGCGAGATGCAACTAAGGATGAAAGCTGTGTGCCGGGCTAAGAAGGCGATTCAGTCAGACATATTTTTTCGAATTACTGCTGATATATGATGTGTAGAATGCGAATGGAGTAGTATGATTTTGTAAGTGTTGATTGCGGCAGTGGTAAATGCAATATCAGTTTACCAAAAAAAAAAAGTATTGAGTTTATTAATAATTTTGTGAAATTATTTTTTATCTAATAATAGTGTGGTCTAATTTGTAAAGTTATAAATATCATGGGGATTGTCTACTTTTGTGAAATTATTTTTTTTCAATCTAATAGTAGTGTAGTCTAATTTATTTTTTTTAAAGTTGGTTTGTCGGTTGGAGAAGAAATTACTGCATTTTGAGTTCGAGAATGCGTTTTTCGGTTAGAGATTGTCTAGGAGGGACGTTGAAGTGACTTGTAAGAAAACTCAAATCTGATGTAAGGAATCTGTCTAATTTATAATGACGGATTATCACTTGAAAAATAACGTCTTAAAGGCTGCTGATTAAAAAACTAAATCTTTCGGTTTAGAATTTACAAAATTATTTATAATCATTGTAAAGTATTTGGTTGAAATATCTAGTTTCAACATGTAGTAGGTTCGCTAAACTTCGGTAGAATATCAAATGTTATACCTCACACATTTGCTGGCAACGGTCGAATTGATGATTATAGAAATTAATAGACAATGGATTTACATCTTTATACCGAATAAGGAACGATATAATTCATCTATGTGATTTATCTTCACTTATCATATAACATACTATTTTTGCAAAAAAATTTAAACAGAAAAAAATAAAATAAAATTCCGACCTGCCGGATTCGAACCAGCGACCTAAGGATGTCCGTACAACTTCTACAGTCCTCCGCTCTACCAACTGAGCTAAGGTCGGATGTTGTCCAAGTTACATTATTAACATAAATCACAAAAAAAGTTAACCCCGCCCAAAGGAGTTGTACCTAAGATGGGATAAAAACCCAATCTTAATAGTTGAATTAGAAGACATAAGCCACATATAATTTTACACAATAAACCTTTTATAACTTTTTCGAATTCATCATAATCAGTTATGCATCACACTTCAACAGCAACAATCCCAGATGAAGAACACCTTCTAACACACAGTTCACAATTTGCCTCACCACATACTAAAAATATTATTACAACAACGATCATCATTCATTCATCTTCACCTTCGTCTCTCAGCCCCCACCACGAAAAACGAATCGAAAAACCGTTCTTCGTAGCGACGAAGTTCGAAGGCGCAAACTCCTCAGAATCCGAGTCTCCGTCGTCCCATTTGAAAGGGCTATCGCCTTCGTCGAACGCTTCGTTATAGCAACACTTGGCAGGGATTCTCAACTCAGACAATGGGGATGGCAAAGGTTCATCGCTAAAATACTTATCGCCGAGCAATTCGATAGCACTCGCCCTCGTCGAAGGATCAAAGCACAGAAGCTTCTTAACAATACAAATCTCATCAACTGACCGATTCGAAAGGCACGTTTCGATCCCAGTTGGCTTTTCTACACTAGGAAATGAGATTATTTTATAGTCGGGCAGCTCAACACACCTGGGCCACACCTCTTCGGTTAAATTCCCGAGGACGTTGAAGATTCTCCCCAGCTGATCGATGTCTGAAACTCCCGGGAATATGGGTTTGAGGCTCATAAGCTCAGCAAAGATGCAACCAAGGGACCAAAGATCGATTGCTAGGCCATAGTTTGTGGAGCCGTAGAGTAGTTCAGGGGCTCGAAACCATCGAGTCCCTACACAAGAGGTTAGTGGTACGATCCCATTGGCTCGAGCCTCTTCAGCTTCGTAAGAATAAGAGTGCTGATAAGGGTCTTCTTCTAAATCACTCGTGTAGCAAGTCGCAAGGCATGAATTGGCTCCATCATGGCTTAAAGTGTCTCCTTCGACAACGTTGTTGAAGAACTCATCGGTCGTTGTGAGTTCATCTTCTTTCTTGCCTATCTCTGTTTGCTTTTGAATGAATCGATCGCCTGGTATGGGAACTTCGACTGGTCGACTATCAGAAAGATTTTGCTCGCCCTCGCCCGTGAAACCTTGTGCATCGAGTATCCTAGCCTAATTTTCAACGAGCAAGCATAGCAAAGCAACGATTGAAGCTCAGATATGGAACACTTGCAAACGCTTGTAATGAAAGCACAGAAGAAACCAATCAAAGCATAGACTGGACATATTAGGGCACAAACCTGACCAAAATCAGCAATCTTAAGCAGTCCATCTTCCGAGATCAACAGATTGGAAGGCTTCAGGTCACGATGCACAACACAATTTCGATGGCAGGCGTCGACGCCCCTCAATATCTGAACCATCCACTGCTTAAGCTCCCCAATTCTCATCCCACCATCCCAATCGTTCTTCGCAGCTTCGATCACGGAGGTCAGATCTGTAGGCAGGTACTCGAGGACCAAGACGGCGTCCTCGTCGTCGCTGAAGAAATACTCGTGTAGGGTTACGACGTTGGGATTGTTCTGCAAGATCTGAAGGGCTTCTATCTCTCTGAACGCCGATTGGTAGTCGTGGACCTCCTTGAGCGCCACCTCGACGGAATCCGACCGGCGTACGGCGCGGTAAACGTCGGAATAAGCGCCGGAGCCGATGCACTCGAGGATTTGGTACTTTGACGTGATTCCTCGGCGAGAGTGGATGCTCCAGCCCTTGGAAGAGGATTGAGGCTCTCCTTCTTCCTCCATTGGTAATTTTGCAATGGGTAGTATCGTAAGAGATGAGCAGTGTTTCTTCTCTTTCTTGGATGGATCGATCAGTTCGACTTTTTCTTTTTCTTTTTCTCTTTTTTTTTTCTAAAAAAATTGTGACCTGAATCTTATTTCTAAATTGCAGAAAAAAATGTTGCCAATAAACATTAACGATTCATTCTTGAAATTATCGTTTGAAAAAAAACCGTTCTATTTCATTAATTACTGAGTTTTATATTCTCAATAATTTTTAAGTTTTCTGAGATGTTCATTTATAACTCATACAAATCATGTAAGACCTCATAAGTGAAGGGGAAAAAAATCCCATATTGTAAGATAGATTATAAATTAATCAATTTAAATTATGATATAGTTCCCTTAAATTTTAATTAAGTGAAATAATCATTAAAGAAATAATGTATTCGTTCTTAATCGAGATTCAGTGCCACAAGAAGATAAATAAACAAACAAGCAGAGATATATGTACATGCATATTTATTATTACAAAGTAAAAAATATACAAAATTGTAATAATGTACATAGAACCAAAAGTAAATATGTTACAAGAAGCATATACTTTCTAATAATTAACAGTAGTATACTTTGTGATTCAAACGGTGAACCAGAAAGTAGTCTTGCGTTGATTAGATGAGTGCGTAGAACTATGATCACTGTTATTACCAAGAAGAAATCTTTTTAAATGTTTCGCGAATTCCCTCGGCTTCTCAATATTCACAGCATGCCCAGCGTGTTTAATAATCACTAATTTCGCATTATCTCCAATGTGCCTGCAAAATAAATACGTACATAAAATCGTAATTTCGTCAACCGAATTTTAAAAAAAAAATTTGTAGAAAGTATAAAACTAGCCAGTGGAACTGCCACTTTTGATTGGAACCCGTATTTTTTGAAAAATAAATATATAAATCAACGGTCAAGATCTAGCGATTGTTGAAAATCGAGTGCTTGTTTGGTTCATATGTTTATATTTAGGACGGTTAAACGGCTTGTTTGGTTCCTAGGTTTAGTTTTTTTAACTGTGGGTTTAACACATGTTCAAGTGTTTGGTTCATAGGTATAAACAAACCACGAATTTATATAACACTAGTTTAAACTCATGCCAGCGGGTTTAAATAAACACACCACTTACATGTGTTTATATTAAACCCACTAACCAGACACACATTTTATTTTATACCCATTAATTCATTTTATATAAACCTTACAAACTTAAACCCTCCTAAATATAAACCTAAGAACCAAACAAGCACTAAGGTTTATATAAAACTAATTAATGAATATAAAATAAAATGTGTGTTTGGTTCATGGGGTTTAATAAACATTTAAACCCGCTATGGGATTAACGCACGATTACATAAACTCATGGTTTATTTATACCTATGAACCAAACACTTGAACATGTGCTAAAAACACGTTTAAAATAGTTAAATCCATGAACCAAACATGCACGAGGGTATTAAAATATGTAATTAGAACTGTCAGTTCTGATTTGACACTGTGTTTTTTTAATTGTCAAATCAACGGTCAGGATTTCATGATCGTCGGAAATCAAGTGATCAGATTATTGGTCGTCTAAAAACTAGCCGTTAGAACTTTTTGAGTTATGGCTCCAATCACAGTTTAGACATTTTTTTTCTTTTCCAAATTTTTAAAACCGTAATTGGAATTGTAAATCGACCATTTCAAACTGCAAACTGATCAAACACGTGTATATTCATTGAACACATATAATTCTTACCTTTTAAGCCTGTGTGCTAACTCCACCGGAAAAATTTTATCTTGTTCTCCCCAAATAATCAACGCCGGCTATAGTCACAAAAAATCGAAAAGAAAAATCACAAGTCAAGCATAGCTCATACGTACACGCATACTATAAACTAACTAACTCAGAAACTATTGAACACTCACCTGATTTATATGAGGAATTTTAGCAAGATTCCTATCCCTAGTCAAGGCATGAATGAGCTCCCTCTTCTCATTAACATTATCCGTACAAAAAACCTAGAAAATGAATACATATATCTTTCTCACAAGCTCAATAATGTGATTCAACATATATTAGGCTTTGTCTTTCCTACCCGATTAGATATAACCCAACTGTCAATAAAAATGTGATAAGTGTCATTTTTATTTAGTGAAACACACCGGTGTGTTTTAATATAGTTGTCTTAAGGTGTAATGTGCCACATGTCACTTTTTTAATGCTGTTGCGCTATACGCTGGGTAGGAAAGAGAAAACCACACACACACATATATATGTAGAAAATAAAAAACATCATTAAAAAATAAAATCTCACGTCAATGTAGTCGGAAAGAAAGCACGACGGCACGACCTTGACTGGGCGTACAAAGGCGAACTTCATGAGCTCTCTCAGTTTCTCGGGCGTTTGGGGCATAAGTATGTTCGCCACCTCGTCGACGTCCGAGACCTCGAATAGCCCTTGAGTTAAGTCCCTCTCCTCTAAGCAAACGCCCGTGCAGCACAAAACGACCTTCTCGACGCACTCGGGGAACTGCGCGGACATGCTGTACGCTACGAACCCACCGTAGCTTATCCCAACGAGGCTCATCTTCTCCACGCCGTGTAAGGACATCAGGCTCCTCACGCACTGTGCCTGTTTTTCGATGATATTTTTTTCAATAAGCATAATCCACATTTTTTCGCGATTATATTGTAGACTGTAAGTTTCTAATTATTTCGACTTTTTTTTTTAATCTTTTGATCGACTGCTCTTGTTCCGGCTTGCGATTTTAAGCACACAAACTTTTAAATATTGAAGCAATTTAAGTCCTCAATATGCTGGACAGAAACCTAATTTTGTCCCTAAATAGTTTCAGTTTTGAATGTTCGCGTGCTTAATTTGCAACTACATAAATTAGATTTTCCGAAACTGTCAAATGGGATCTTGACCCCAAATAAAGCAACTCTGACTCTATGAAGGATTTTTCCCTGAATTATTTGGCATGTAGGGATCGCGCGCCAAGCTCTTTCCATAAATTAGGCGTCGATCATTCTGTCCTAAATTTCTTCTATTTTAGAAGTAGTATCTTTAAATTGCAACTCCTTAAATTTCATGATGCTAAAATCGCTACTCCTAACTCTGCGTAGTTGGCCTATTTACAAATCCGACTAAACTTAGACAAATAACAAATATACATATAAATGTCTATCCATTTTTACGAAATATTTACTATATTTTTTTTGGTACCTGAAAGTCCTCGCTCCGTTCGGGCCTTGTGGTCCACGAATCCCCGAAGAAGAGAAGGTCGGGGACGTAAATGTTGAATCGAGGCATCAAATGTCGGAGGAGGTCTCCGTACTGCCACGTGGCATTGG
Source organism: Craterostigma plantagineum (assembly GCA_027422505.1). Taxonomy (NCBI): domain Eukaryota; kingdom Viridiplantae; phylum Streptophyta; class Magnoliopsida; order Lamiales; family Linderniaceae; genus Craterostigma; species Craterostigma plantagineum. The sequence continues at coordinate 3,393,566 of JAPQWV010000005.1, forward strand.
CTCCGAAGCCGTGGACCAATATGAGATTAGGTTTGTACGATTTGTGCGATTTCGGTACCCAACAGTGCATCGTCGTGCCGCCGTCGTTTAGGTCGTTCTTCACCGATTTAAGACCCGAATAAGAGAAGAAGCTTCTGTAGAAGAAATCCGCCGAGCCCGTGAAGCTCAATCGCTTTATAGGCAACATTTCTTCTTTTTTTTTCTTTTTTTTCTACAATGTTGTTAGATCATTGAGATGTAATAATGTTCATATTTGTTGAACATGTTCTTCGCAGGTGTAGATTTATTGCTATACATGATTCCCACGTTCAAAAGTCGATGATGTTGGTCAAAATTTTATATAGATTCTGTGGATGTTCTCTATATGAAATGGTCTTCCCTCGGATGGATTTGAGTTTGTGTTTTATCTTTTTGAGGCGTGATTTTAGAAGGAGAAGAAAGAACAACATGAATGTGAGGTTATCAATTATCAACCTGAATGCCATCAAATTGATGTAATACTAGTTCTTACCCGGAATGCAGGATTACGTAATGGTAATTATATGTTACTAAATTATTAAATTGATGTTTGATAATGGGTAGTTATTGTGTAATTAATATGTGTTAGTTGGATTTTTTTTAATTTTTATTATTTAATTTATTTTTTAAATTAAGGGACACGTGTCACAGGACACCTATATTTATATAATTATATAAGATAATCACATTCCATATAATATAATAAACCTTAAAATTCAATAGACATTCTTTTAATTAATTAAAATTATAATTTAGACCTAATATATATACCCACCATAACACCGATAATAATATATTTAGGCTGGACTCGAAAAATAAGCTCATGTTTTAGGCTTCGAAAGTTTAGGCTAAAGCTTAGTTTTTGTTTTCATGTCTAATCTTTTGAATAGTAATTTGACAGCTCATTAATTAAACAATAATAAGTGAATATCAGAATTTAATTATTAAACTAATTAATGCGAAGGCATGCTCAAAAGTCAAAGCTTAGTCTACTACGTAAGACTTGGCCCAAAAAGAAGTCTACTACCGTCACCGTTGCCCATTCTATCGAATTAAATCCTAAAGATAATAGGGCTTTAATTTTTTGAAAAAAAAAAAAGGAAAACGAAATTTATGTTTTTGAGATTTTGAGAACTCTTACGAACTGGTCAAAGAAGATTCATGAAAATTAGGTCACGAAGGTTTCCCTCACCAGAAAGTGCTCGAACGTTAATTCTTGATTGATTAGAGGAACTGAGAGACCATCTGTCTCTGATTGACAGTTTGATTTACCAATAGATAATCGTGAAAATGGGTGTAGCCGGTTCCAAGCTGGAGAAAGCTTTGGGCGACCAATTCCCCGAAGGAGAGAGATATTTTGGTCTGGAAAATTTTGGCAACACTTGTTATTGCAACAGTGTTCTTCAGGTTGTGCGGTGCAGTTTTTTTTTTTTTTCTTTCTTTTGGCCTGTTGTGGTGGTTCTGATCGGATGGCTTTCGTTGTCTTTCTTTTATTGTTTTTTTCTTTTTTGTTTGTCTCGAACTGCTCTTGAAATTGGTGATAGGTTGTTATGTAATCTTCAGTGTTTGGTTCATGGACTGGTATAGTTATTGTGGCATAGGTTCTCTTATTAGGTTTGATCAGCTTAGAGAGATAATTAGCATGAGCCTGAGTTTGTTTTTTAAATCACGTGCACTAGCTAGTATAAGTGATTCTACCACTTCGGTTTGCTGAAGAATATGTCTTCATCTCACTCTTGTGGAAGAAGATTTAGTGGGTTTTACGGGTATAAAAGTATGGTGGGTTGGACTCTCATGATATTTGCTGATGTAGGAAGGTACTGACTGATGTTGAAAGTGTCAATTGGCGTCCTTCGAGGATTAAATTTTTCTGTTTCTTTTAGTGAGATTATTGTGGGAGGGTAGTTGTTTCTTCATGTTGATGAGAAAGCTTTGCTAATTTGCTTTAAAGAATTTGTCATGTTTTTGCTCTGTCTTATCAGAATTGTTTTCCCTTTCCAGGCTCTTTATTTTTGTGTACCATTTCGAGAACAACTACTTGAGTATTACTCAAATAACAAAAACAAAGGTGAAGCAGATGAGAATCTCCTAATATCTCTGGCTGAACTGTTTTCGCAGGTATTACGTTAAGCTATTAATAATATTCATTATCATGTGGCTTTTATGTTATGTTTTTTATGTAAGTGCCTGGTATAATATGCAGAAATTTCTCTTTCTTGGACTTGTGCTTTCTGGATAAAAAATTCTGATTCAATGCTTGTTTCGACCAAGTGTTGGCTTAGCAATAACACCATATATCATCATATCATGTTTATCCTATTCCTATAGCAAGAATATTTTTTTTTATCAAAGTAACTCCTATTTGTTCTAATATCCAGTTTTGGCCAATTACTGCGTTTTGGTTTTCGCATCCATCAGTTTTTCATCTATTTCATGCATGTCTATGATGGTGAAGAAGTAAATCCCCATGAGATAACCCATGTCAAATGTTTGCTGTAGATAAGTTCACAAAAGAAAAAAACAGGGGTAATAGCTCCAAAACGCTTTGTACAGAGAGTTAGAAAAGAGAATGATCTTTTCCGCGGATACATGCATCAGGTTTGTCTCTGTAGATTTAAGCTCTTCTACTATGTTGTTACACCTTTTATATTTCACGTAAGATGAAAAATTTATCAAGGTAGGTGAGGTGATCATCTTATCCAAGATCCTTGAATATATGAGAAATAGGTGCTAACACAAAATAAATGTGGAATTACAATCTATACTAGTCGCCAATCTGTAAAAAGGAATGCAAATTAATTGTCATGAAACATGTTTTTAACATGGAATTTTGTCATCGTCGACTGATCAGGATGCTCATGAGTTCCTGAACTTTTTGCTCAATCAATTGGTTGATATACTGGAGAAAGAATCTCAAAGAACTACCAACGAAGGCGGTGTGAATGAGACCACAAATGGACCCGTCAATGGTCCTAAGCCTGAACCACTAGTTACATGGGTGCACAAGAACTTTCAGGTAAAAGTAACATGGTATTTTCAGCTGTTCATCACCTGATTTCATTTCTTCTCTTTCTAATTCTAGAAAAAATACATGCCAGGCTACTTTTTCATCTGTGTTTATATTTTTCCTTGCTTTTTATATCGACTTCAACGACAGGGCATTCTTACAAACGAGACCCGATGCCTAAGGTGCGAGACAGTCACCGCAAGGGATGAGACATTCCTTGATTTAAGCCTCGATATCGAACAAAACAGTTCGATCACAAGCTGCCTCAAGAACTTCAGCTCCACCGAGACCCTTAACGCAGAGGATAAATTCTTCTGTGACAAGTGCTGCAGGTAATTAAGTATTCCCCTTTTTGTCTCTTAAAAAACTCATTAATTCTCGAAAATTTATAAAATTACAAATGCAGCTTGCAAGAAGCCCAAAAGAGGATGAAGATCAAAAAACCGCCCCAGATATTAGTCATCCACCTCAAGAGGTTCAAGTTCATGGAACAGCTTAACCGCCACAAAAAGCTTTCTTACCGAGTAGTTTTCCCCTTGGAGCTCAAACTGAGCAACACAATGGAGGACGCTGACTCAGAGTACTCCCTATTCGCTGTGGTGGTCCACGTGGGAAGTGGGCCAAACCACGGGCACTACGTGAGCCTAGTGAAGAGCCACAATCACTGGCTATTCTTCGACGACGAAAACGTTGAGATCGTCGACGAGTCTGCAATTCAAACTTTCTTCGGGTCTGCCCAGGAATACTCGAGCAACACTGATCATGGATACATTCTGTTCTATGAGAGCCTACTAGCCTCTGACTCGTAAAAGGTTCGATATATATGGTTCGAAAAACCTCTGCTTTACTTACTTACTGATTGTTATTCTGAAAAAATGGCATGCCTTTTGATTGTTCCATGTGTGGCCTTTGCTTTAGCCATTACTGTCGCTGTTTTCTGGTTTTATGTACAGTAATGAATGAGCACTGTAATGTGTCACTACTCCCTTAAGGTTTTCTTTTGGGGTTAAAAGAATAAATGGAGCGTTGGTTGGTATTTAGCTTGTTTTGTAATTCTATCTATACATTGAATGTTAAGGGAATAAAAGGAAAGGGATATCTATATTATTACCACTTGGCACTTTTTGAGCTTTCACTTGGAAACAAGTTTTTCCTTGCCTTGTAACATCACTTTGATTGATTTAATGTATAGATATTAATTACCTTCTATATTAGCAATCATGGACAGCATTTTTATTTTATAATAATATCAATCAATTTTATTGAGAGTTGAAGTATGTAAGGACACGTAGAGAGGCGAAGCACTTTGGTTGGCCTTGTATGTTTTGATTTGGTCAAAAAATAATTTTTATTTTTAAAAACATGTTTAAGTAGCCACATATTGGGATCTTTAATCACATTAAATTGATGATTCTTACACGTACACCTGCCTGCCGACGAACAGTAACAAATATTAAGTGTAACTTTTGTAAAAGGGGCACTTGGAATTTTAAGACCGATTGCAAAAATTTGAGTTTTAGTAAGCCATAGTATTCGATTTGACATATCCAACTATCTTCAATGATCATTTTTATAACGTTTAAATACGATATTGATTATTGAACTTAATCTAGTATTACAGCGGAATTGTGTATGGATATTTTCGTGCAAAAGAAAAACTAACTACAATAGTTACATTAATTTCTCTCAAGTTTCTATAACTGGTTATACGATGTAATTGAACAATTTATTTCTTCTAATAAAAATTATATTCACAGGAGCGAATTTCCGTCCACAATAAATACATCCCTAGGCCGAACAGAAGTCGATAATTTTTATATCAAAGAGTTCGCGTAAATATTTTATTATATCAAATAAAACTCTCATTTTTCTATGAAAATTCCATTTACATTATTATTTCATGAATCTTGTTCTTGGTCTCCGTGTGGCCCAACTCCGTAAAAAAGAAATCAATGATTACAGCGTAAAGGGCAGCTATAGCGTTACCACAAGACGTGAAAATCGGAAGCTCCGTATGGTTATTCATGTCCATTCGTTAGATATAGAGAAATATCAGTAATTCAACCAATGTATGACAGCGGTAAGATTCAGAATTTTTTGAGCTGCAGAGGGAAACGTATGTTTCCTGGGCTTCTTCGATTTTGATTGTGATAGTTCGCTTTTTGATTATTGAATTGTGGGTTTAAACGAATTCTATTTTTTTATTGTGTTTATGGATATGGATTTAATTCTCGTTTTTCTGAGCTCATCATTGCTTTCTGCTGTCCTGGATTCATCATAATATTGGTTTCCATTTTTTGTTAATAATCCTGAATTTTTTCCAAGCATAGTAGTTGAAGCTTCGTAGCTGTTGATGTTCATGGTTTGTTTTCCTTTCCTTCATAGATTAAACATGATTGCGATTCATATTGGTTGATTTGATGGCTTAGTTAGGGTGTTGATTATGAGTTGCTAACTCTATGGGACATGTAATGTTCTGTGTCATTTTCGACGTATATGAGCAATGAAATTAATTTGATGCGAATCGAATTAATGCCTGCCGAAAAAGAAAATGAAAAATTTCATATGGATTCGATTGATTAATCATGAATAGAGTCATTAACCAAAGACGATCTTGCTATGATTTGTTTGTCTAGGTCTTTATGTTCTTGAGCTTCTTTGTTGCTGACTTGTTGATAGTTTTGTGATTATCCAGGAAATAAAATTCAAGCGCATTAGGGTGAAGATCAATTGAAGCTAAACTTGGAAATAAAAAGAAGTAATTAACAGGAAAAAAAAAATATGGGAGCTAGGTTGAGCATGAACAATCAAAACGCAGGTGCCATTGAGAATTATGAATCTCCCCAATTTGAGCCCCGTAAGAGGCAAAAGACGTGTTGTAGCTCATGGGACGACAACCCTCGTCTGATCCCTAACCTACCCGACGAGATATCGATTCAAATTCTCGCCAGAATCCCAAGAATCAGTCTGAGTAACGCAAAGCTTGTCTCAAGAAAATGGAAGACGACATTGATGAGCGAAGAACTCTACACCCTAAGAAAAGAGCTCAAAACAACAGAGGAATGGCTCTACGTTCTAACCAAACTCGACGGCGAAAAGCTGACGTGGTATGCATTGGACCCAATTTCCAAGATATGGCAAAGGTTGCCCCCAATGCCTCACGTCTCCTTCGAACAAGGATGTAATAAATGGAGCCTATCTGCCCTTCGTATTGCTGATGCTATAAGAGGATGGTTTGGGGGAAAATCAACTGTGGCCCAAATACCCTTCTGTGGATGTGCAATTGGAGCTGTAAACGGTTGCTTATATGTAATGGGTGGTTTTAAGCGTTCTACAGCTATGAACTCAGTGTGGCGTTACAGCCCAGTTTCCAATTCTTGGCTTGAAGTAAATCCCATGTCTGTTGGTCGAGCTTATTGCAAAACGGGCGTTTTGAACGATAAGCTCTACGTCGTAGGTGGTGTGGCCCGAGGCCACGATGGGCTTAGGCCTCTTCAGTCAGCCGAGGTTTTCGATCCTTTTTCGGGGCAATGGTCAGAAGTGCCCAATATGCCCTTTTCGAAAGCCCAAGTATTGCCAACTGCTTTCTTAGCGGATCTTCTAAAGCCTATTGCGACTGGGATGACTTCGTATAGGGGAAAGTTATACGTCCCACAAAGCTTATACTGCTGGCCCTTTTTCGTCGACGTTGGGGGAGAAGTGTACGACCCGAATACGAATTCTTGGGCTGAAATGCCCGCGGGCATGGGCGAGGGCTGGCCCGCGAAGCAGGCGGGTACTAAATTGAGCGTCATCATCGATGATGAGCTTTATGCTTTGGACCCATCGAACAATCTCGACAGTGCGAGGATCAAGTTTTACGATCAGCAAGACGATTCTTGGAAAGCGATCGAAGGTGATTTGCCCATCGTCGGCCTCACTGACTCTGAGTCTCCTTATTTACTCGCTGGCATGAAGAGGAAGTTGCATGTAATAACCAAAGGTGCGAACCATAACATCTCTGTTATCGAAGCATCGAAGCTGTACAGAAATGGTTCTTCTTCATCGCCTGGTAATAACATCGACGAATCTTCGTCTGAGCTTCACGAAGATGTGTCTTCATTCCCCGAGCATGTATGGAGGGTCGTTGCGACTATGAACGTTGGATCAGCAGAGCTAGTCAGCTGTCAAATTCTCGACGTATGAGCCATATCATCTGTTTAACATTTTCTGTGCTCAGCTGCTGTAACAGGTTTGCCTTTTTAATCTCTGTGGATAGTTGAAACTTTCGCTCGTTGGTGACTTTAATGTTCGATATGGCATCTTAGTACATAATATTTGGATAGAATACATGCACTGTATTGGCTTCTTTTTTGCATATATATGTGGAGAAACGAAAAGAATTAATGAAATTACGACCACATAACTCTTTAAGACAATAGGCGTCTCAACCTCTTCGAAGCTTCCAAGATGTTTTCTCTGTGCCCAAAAGCTGTAACCCTTAGAAATTCTTGACCCATTGGACCGAATCCACTCCCAGGCACCGTTATTATGTGCGTTTTCTCGAGTATTTCGTTGAAAACGTCCCATGAGTTCGAGCCCGGGAAATGAACCCAAATGTAGGGCGCGTTTATCCCTCCGTAAGCCTTCAAACCGAGGGATTCGAACGTTTTTAGCAGAATATCAGCATTCTCCTTGTAGTAGTCAATAAGCGACCGAATTGCCTGAGAAAAAAGAGAGGATCGAATTCTTGCTTTTATCTTCTTTTGTTTTTCTCAGTTGGCATAGTATATATGTTTGTCTTGGGAGAAAACTAAACTTCACCTTTGACCCCTCGGGCGATAGACTAGCGAGCCCGCCCGCCTGAGATATCCTCGAAGCTCCATTAAAACACGTCGTAACGATTCGATTGAAGTCGTTTATTACAGGAAAACCGTCAGAATACAAAAGCTCGTCGGGCACTATCGTCCAGCCCAGTCGAACCCCCGTGAACCCAGCAATCTTCGAAAAAGACGAAACTTCGATGGCCACCTTGTCACATTATTATCCTGGTTATTATTTCAAGATTCTATTGCTACGATTATTATTTAGACGTTGAGATTTTGTGTTACCTTTTTGGCCCCTGGGATTTCGTATATGGAGCGAGGCCTTTCGTCGTCCGATATGTAGACTGCATAGGCCGAGTCATATACGATGATGGAACCGTTTTTCTGTGCGAAACGAACGAGATTTTCTAATTGGGCCTTTGTAGCTGCGTGGCCCGTTGGGTTGTTGGGAGAGCAGAAGAAGATTACGTCGGTTTTTTTGGTTTTCGATAGCTCGGGAAAGAAATCGTTCTCAAACCCGCACTTCATGTACTCGATTCTTCGGTAGCTACCGTTTTCTCTCTCGGGTTCGCCCGTTTGGCCCATTATCACGCTCGAATCGACGTACGCCTGAGTTCGAAAATGGACTAGAGCTTAGTAAGTTTGTTTACGGAGAGAGAGAGAGAGAGAGAGAGAGAGAGAGAGAGAGAGAGAGAGAGAGAGAGAGAGAGAGAGAGATTCATAACTGGAAAAGTTGGATCTTGAACTGCTATGGACATGTTGGAACCGAAGAGGAGCTGAAGGCGCGAGATATCGCTTTGTGCGCCGTCTGATATGAACACTTCTGTGTCCTTAATGCCCAGTCCTCCGTACAACGTTTCCGATATAGCTCGTCTTAGTTCCTACATATACGACGCGATTTCTTTCTCGGGAAATAAATAAGCGCATGGAGATTTCGACATTTTCGTTTGTATATATATTTTTCGATACGATGACTAATGTCCATACCTTGCTTCCTTGTTCCGGCCCATACCCTCTATACCCGGCGTGCGTAGATAAGCCGAGCGTATACTGAGGGCAAAAAAGAAAAAAAAAATGAAGATCTAACGTTATCGTTTTACCAATTAATTCCGATTTTTCTACCAACTTTATATATAAATATAAAGAAAAAAGAAGGTGAATTCGATTCGATGAAATGTTAGAATGCATGAGACTGCATACGTCGGCCATGCTCGAAGCTACGACTTCTGGCAATGGCTCGGTCGTATCCCCAATCCCGAGGCTTATGATCTTTGCGTCGGGAAACTTCCTAACGTGCTCGAGCTCACGAGCTGAGATCTGCAGTTAACGGCAAATATATAATAAATCCTAAAGAACGAAAAATAATATAATTACCAATATACAAAAAAGATTATAACTAACTACCTCGGGAAATAAGTAGTTGTATTGAAGCTTCGCCATGTTTGGATTTCGATAGACTTTCGTTCGATAACCGCCGTCCTCGTAATTATAGAGATGGCGATTCGACTGCTTCGGCCCGTTTTCTTTCTGCTGTTCGTCGACGCTGCGTGAAAATAATTAATGATAATAAAAAAATTATTTATTTTATTAAAATAGTCACTTTTTTTCCTTCTTAAGGCAAGGAAAGGAAAGATCATTTTACCAAGTAGCCCTAGGCGGCAAAGATAACTTGCAGGAAATGAAGCTCGACGAAAATACTTTACTATACATTTCCTTTCTTTCTTTCTTTCTTTCTTTCTTTCTTTCTTTCTTTCTTTCTTTCTTTCTTTCTTTCTTTCTTACTTACTTTCTTTCTTCGAAAAGCTCTTAATATTAATACGTCTTCTTAAGGCATTATTGCGTTGAGTGATTTATAGCATTCTTTGCAAGGAGGGAAGACATGCTAACGTCATGCTGTAGTTTGCATGGATGCATCATAATTCATATATGTATGTGGTATGAAAATAATTATATAGCAAGTCTTGACTTTTTAGGTCTTCGGTGTACACACATGGCACGTTTTAATATACGTTGATCGATAATAATGTTCTCTTGTGTTGTAGCATTCCACGTAATTTACTAAATAGAAAAATAAATGGATACCTTTTGCAGAACATCCGCCTAATCTTTTTGTTCTTATTGGGAAGATTAATCGGAAGTTTCATGTTTCCCTTATTATTAATTAACTTTTCTCTTTTATTTTCATTTTAAGCTTTACTTTTTTGCTTTTCCATTTATGGGATATGAATAACAAAATATATTGTTATATGATAACTTGCCTAAAAGATTCAGCTTTGAAAGGAATTTGCTTAGCCTGACTTGTATTTTCTTAAATATAATTTTAGATGTGGAATTTTATTTCACGGATTCTCTAACTTTAGATGTGGAATTATATTTTACGGGTGTGAGAATTCGTATCAATGACATCTTGGTCGGAGTTCTGATATGATGTGGAACTATTACTTCATCTAGCATAAAATATTTTAATTTTATATATGTGAGTTGTTATTTTTTTATTCACTTCATTGAATTGCCAGAAAATTGCGTAACAAGTATTTGCTTACAAAAATCCCAAGTTCATTTCAGTTCACGTCATGTTTCGACAAGAGGTGTGAACCTTCCTATTTATGTTTGGTTGACGATTTTTTTTTTTTTTAAATCAAATAATTAACATATAAAAAGTTATATATTTATTCGGATATCTACACATAAATACATATTTGAATAAAAACTTACAGATCAGTACCTATGTAATAAATTTTTACAGATAAGTACACGATTTAATTTGTACCAGTCTCTTCAGTCATGCCGTACCTTCCTGTGTGTGTATTGCGTACCATTACACATTGATATAAGATACCTAAATGTGTTTGTACGACGTACCTGATGTGTAAATAGGGCGTACCTAAATGTGTTAATACGGCCTACCATTTTCTAAACGTATTACGTACCCAATACGTTGATATAGGGTACCCAAATGTATTGTATGGCGTACATGCGGCTATCGGCTACCTATCTGCAAAATATTTATTCTATTAGGTAGCTACATATAAAACAATGCTGACAGAGTACTAAATTACAAGTTTTTTACAGAAGGATATTTATGTGTAAAGACCCCATATTTATTTGATTTATTATTGATGCCAATTTGATTTAATTCTATTTTCCACAACATTCTTTTTCCACTATTCACATTATTAATAGAAGTCCGTTTTACCCGTTATCATTTCATTCTGTTAAATATATTGTTTAATATTAAATGACTAAGACATCAAATATTAGATCCGGCGGCTACACTTTATACAAGTACAAGAAACAAATTTATTACGTTTGAATTTAGTTGTTAAATGATTTCTTGTTTTTATCCCATGGGATGAATATGAAGTTGTCGGCTATACTTTTAGTATTTCTTTTTCTCTTTCTAGAAAACTTTTTAGTATTTCTCTTTTTTCCCCCTAGAAAGTAGATAAAGTTGAATATGGTTTTTTTCCAAAATTGACTAGGAGTTAGTGAACTGTCTATTTGACAATATAACAAAATCTGCATGCAATGTGAAGAGAGAAATAAAGAAAATGAAGAACGTCGATTATAGATAAGAAGAGGAAAAAAGGCTGATCATGGAAGCTTCTCATGTCACACTCAAAAGAAATTTAATTCTACTCATAAATATTAATTTATCGACCAGATCGTGCAAAATTTTGCTCAATATAATTTCGGATATAAGAAAATAATATATTCTGCTCAATAATACACGCACTAACTATGATTTTATTATGAGTCCATTCGATTGTGACTTCCATGAAGTAATTTCATCGGCATGGCATTGCATGCATTACGGAAATTATTACTGGTAAAATTATATTCAACGCTATTACATTAAAACCTTAATATATATAGTATTCTGAGACAGAATCAAAGGCAATGTTAGAATAGAAAGGTAGGAAGTTTGAATGGTCATATTGAAATTAAATCTTTCTCTCTTGCTGGCAAGAATATGTACAGGCAACTAACTGGAAATGAACTCGTAATTTCGAAAGGATTAAGGAAAATATATAAATTGAAAAAAAAATAATTAATTAGAAAAACAATGCTTATTTTTCTATTGCATGCATTTGACCATGAATCATTGTATAAATGCAATTAAATACGTAGCAGAGTCAGCCTAGAAGTAGGACTAAGTTACACGGGAAAATTATAACGAAAATGAAATGTGTATCATCAACTTACATTTCTCTGAAACGTGGGCACGCACATAAATTTGAACTTGAAAAGAATATATTCAAAATTCTGGTAATTGCCATCTTTCTTCCGAGTTTTCTACTCTGAATTTGATACATATGAACATCTGAAAGTGCTCTTAATGTTGACAATATAATGAAAAAAATAATCATTCTAAGACAAAATAAAGATGATGACCAAGCCAAGAATAAAGAAATGTTGAAACTTGAATGTAATTGTGTTTGATACATATGAACATTTGAAAGTTTCTAAAAATGCACGTACCCGACCGGAATTGTAAGTAAATATAAGTATAATATTTGAAGGCATGTGCAAGGGCCCCAAATCTTTTCAACTATAGATACTGTAATTATTTTATGTTGAATATTTTTAAAAGTTGGGATCTATAGTTGAAATGATTTGGGGTTCTTGCACATAACTTCAAATATTATACTTATATTCCCCGTTGGGTATGTGCATGTTTTGGAAGTTCTATTAATGTTAACCATATAATCAGTATAATATATATATAATATATATATATATATATCTATATATATATATATATATATATATATATATAAAGATGAGTTAGATGAGCACTATAAAGAGAAGTTATAACTTGAACTTCATTGTGTTTTTTTCAACCGTCATGTTAGCTCTCCTATTTATGGTTACAGAAGAGAATAATACAATAACCGCATCAATTAAGTATTCTACGTATTGTTTCATTGTCGCGTGTAAACATAATTGAAAGCATTGTGTTTTTTTGTGATATTATATACTCTTAACACATACTAAAAAGAAAATTCTTTATATATGTAACAAAATTAAAGCAAACCTTTTTGATATTTGATCGGAGATAAAATTTGATACAAAAACAACAAAACAAAATACAAAGAAAAACAACATTCTTGGCTTTGGTTGCTACTTTACCTTCATCACACCACACCACAGAAAGAGGCTGCTAAACCTAAATAATGATATACATAACATACATTCCCCAATCCAATCCAATCATCCCCTCAAAATGAAAATTCTTGAACAATTCTCAATGAAATCAACATTACCAACGTACCCCATATTCAAAAAAGAAAAAAAAACAAATACAAAGACAATCATATACAAGGACCATCAATCAATCATCACCTCGGCCCAGAAAGTTCGTCTGCTCGAATATTCGAAGTCGAATCTGCAATGATCCAATCGGTGTTGGTGTGATGGGCGTGATGATTGTACTCTTGCCTGAACATCTCTTCCTTTTGCCATTCCTCCCACCTCTCGGCTAAGCCGTCTCCTTCGAGCATCCTTACAACCTCAGACATCTTAGGACGCTCTAATGGAGAGTTTTGGGTGCAAAGTAGGGCGACTTGGATGAGTTGCTCCACTTCTTCGTCTATGTATTTTCCCCTGAGATCCGCGTCGACCAGCGTTTCGAGCTTTTTCTCCTTCAGTAGTCCCTTAACCTGTATCAGAAAGTTTTTGTTCAGTGACCGCAAGCTTGAGCTTAAAGGGTGTGTATTTATATTATAAATTCACACAACTTTATTTCCAGCTTGTCCACTCATGTCTAGACTAATTTATTTATTATCTAGCCTTTAACGTGGAAATTTCCACTGAATGGGTGGTCGAGAGGGATTGTACCCATACCTCTCGCTTGGGCTCTGATTGTTCCATGACCACTTCACATGTACGCTTAAGCTTTGAAGGAGTGTATCATATTTTAATTCTATATATCTTATTTCCAGCGGACCCCTCACGTGTAGGCTGGTATCTTTCTTAACTAGCCTTAGAGAATTTTTCCTCTGAATGGGTGGTCGTTGGGATTCGAACCCATGACCTTTTGGCTTGGGCTCTGATACCATGTTCAATCAGAGTCACCGAGAAATGAAATCAAAAGCATACGTCATATTTAAGTACTCACCCAATCGAGAAGCATGACATCATCGTCGTTGGCTAGCCTGGCGAGGTCGAAGGCCCTTTGGCCTGTAATGAGCTCGAGAAGCATCACACCATAGCCGAAAACGTCGGTTTTCTCGGAAGATTTGCCAGTGGAAAGGTACTCGGGAGCTATGTGGCCTATGGTCCCACGCACGGCGGTGGTCACGTGGGTGTCTTTGTAATCCATTAGCTTAGCCAACCCAAAGTCGCCCACCACTGCCTCGAAATCTTCGTCCAAGAGTATGTTTGCGGCTTTTACGTCTCTGTGGATGATTTTAGGGTCGCAGTGGTCGTGCAAGTAAGCTAATCCCCTCGCAGAACCCAATGCGATTCGTTTCCTTATTGGCCAGTCGAGGGGAGGCTGAGTTTCGGGCCTCTCTGTGCACACGGTCACGGTGAAGGTTATTGCATGCAAATATTGAATAATGTGACACAAACATATTCGATTACTATGATTCCGTGCTGTCCGAAATACGAACAAGTCTAAGCCATGATATGTCTAAGTTTATCCAGGAAAATTCTGTTTTTGGAAGATATTTCAGAGACAATTCAACAAAGATTTCAAAGTAAATCAAGAACATGGAGACCCTTAGTTAATAAGCCGAAGGATCAATCATGCCAAATTGAGCAGGCCAGACACATTGATCATCTTCGATTCCATTGATATGATTGATTTTTAAAATCTAATCTTGCTCCCCTATGAGTAAAATTTCAGAATATCATATAGACATGTATGTATGTATATATGAAAGTGAATGTAATCGCAATACCTCTTAGGCACGAAGCAACACTCCCATTGGCCATATAAGGATAAACGAGCAGCCTCTCAGTTGGGGTCATGCAAAAGCCACGCAGCCTAAGCAGGTTCCGATGAACGGCCATGCTTATCATTTCCACTTCGGTTTGAAATTGCAATTCGCCCCCTTGAGTTCGTTCTTCTTTCAATCTCTTCACCGCCACAAGGGAACCGTCCGCCAAACGTCCTTTATAAACCTTGCCAAACCCACCTCGTCCAAGAATATGCCTATTGCTAAAGTTATCTGTTGCGACCTGTAATTCGCGAAGTGAGAATCTCTTGAGCTGTCCCAAGTGAACTTCGGGATCTTCCTCAGCTGCAACAATACAACAATTAATACTGGAGATGAAAGGAAATATCACAAGGAGTTATAGAGCTGAAATGACACAAAAATTGACAGTTACTACAAAGCTTTAACGATCCAGAAAAGGATATGGATAATTGTAGTAAACAAATGCAATCCAAGGAGAATTTGAATTTGAATTTTAGTTACCGGGAACATCAAAGAAATGATCTTGTGGCTTCCTTCTTCTATACCATGCCAGAGCTATTGCTGGAGCAGCAAATAGAAGGGCTGCCCCAGCAGCTACACCTCCAGCTATTGCCCCAGTTGCACTGTTTCCAACTACAAATCATAAAATATACGAGGGTTGATAGTTGTTAACTGTAAAAAAAGAAAGTAAACAAAATGCTCATCGAGATTGATGAATATGTGAAGTGGACATGTACAGGAAGTTGTCCCGTATCGGCAAAAAAATGATAAAATAATTAAAGGCGCCCCTAAAATCAGACTAGTCAGATTTAACAGAAGAATATACCTTATGCACACATTACTTTGCAAAGAATATGCCACGTTTAGAACATAAGGAAGA
Source organism: Craterostigma plantagineum (assembly GCA_027422505.1). Lineage (NCBI taxonomy): Eukaryota > Viridiplantae > Streptophyta > Magnoliopsida > Lamiales > Linderniaceae > Craterostigma > Craterostigma plantagineum. The sequence continues at coordinate 3,409,202 of JAPQWV010000005.1, forward strand.
GCTTAGGAAGGACAAGGCCAAGTAGGGTTTGACTAACCTTGAGAAGTTGGAGCTGATGGTGGAAGCGGTGGAGGTGGTGATACTGGCAGAGGTTCCAGGAGATTATTGGCAAAACTAATACATAGAAGAATATTTAATAAAAACAAATGAGAATTTGGTAATAACTATATACAAATGAGGAATTAAGAATGAAAAAAGAACCTGATAGGAGTGAACAGTTGAAAAGATCCATTGACGGGGATTTTTCCAGTGAGCCGGTTGTTTGAAAGATCACTGGATTTTCAAGCAAACAAATGGATAATAATTTCATCCAATGACCGAACAAAAGAATATATGAGACGAAAAATGTCAAATACTTACAGAACTTGAAGTGTCACTATGGTGGTCAGCGAATTAGGAATTGTACCGCTCAAGCTATTATTGTTCAGCCTCCTATGTGATTCATAATGTAAGTAAGTCATATATTTGATTTTAATCAGGCCATAGATTTAAGAAAAAGGAAAACTTGGAATCAGAAGCACAAGATTTAAAGCACGAGTGGAACTCGTGCAAGAATAATGAAAGAAAAAAAAACGGGTTGAAAAAAAAAATTCGACTTAGAGAAGAGCCATACAAGAATCGAAGGATCTTCAGCTTGCCCAATGTGTCAGGTATAGGACCACTAAGGTTGTTCAGATAAAGATCCAAGCTCACCAAGTTGGTCAAGTTTCCTACCTCGTTTGGGATTCTTCCACTTATGTTATTACTGTAAAGCTCCCTGCAATGAAGAGAGAATCATAACGTTGTTGCCCATTTTAAACTTCCATTTGGCAAAGGGGTAAGTAGCGAGTGACAATTCCTTAATAAACCGTGGCATGTTCTTTCAGCTCACTTGCAATTATTCAACAAATTGAGGCACTTCAACGTAAATAATTCGGTCACTTATATCTTCGTTACCACAGATAAGTTTTAGGATCACTTTAGATTAAGTTCAAGAAGGCATAAGTACATGACTGAATACAAGTCTTATAACACAACGACTTGGTAAGAAAACTCAAACTTACAAGTACTGTAAGAACGGGAGAGAACCAAGCTGAGGCACAAGCTGTCCAGATAAATTTGCATTGCCGAGATCGCTGGACAAAGGAAAGATTTGTGCAACGAATAAAATTCCATTAACCCCATGAGATGAGAAAACAGAACATACGTCTTTCTAGACGTTGTTGTATATGTGCTTACACTCGGGTAACCATATTGTTGCTATTGCAAGTGACGTGGAACCAAGTACATGGATTGACAAGCGTCGGATCCCAACTCTGAAGAACGTTGTTAGGATCTGCCAAATTACTCTTCAACGCATTCAAAGCGTCGCCTGAATAAACACAAATCACATTAATAGCAACAACAGCTCAATAGCCCACAATTCAGCATATGGAATAAGCTATAATCCACATGAAATGAATCCAACAAATAAGTCCCTACGAGGCTGTGTATTAAACAGGCTAAACATCATTGAATGCAACCTTATAGATGACATGCAATCACCAAATCAAACAGACAAGAAGAAACCCAACTTGCGCTTAACTACACGGATACTCCCATGGAAAAAAAAACACCAAAATTCAAGCATTTAGCTTAGCTAAGTAAAGTCATCACACAGTCGAATCAAGGAGAAGGAACGAACCTTCGGCGTTGGAAGCAACCCGCGATAATCTTACCAAAATCAGAACGAAGCAGTTAATTATACCGTACACAGTTGACCGATCCATTAGCTGTTCCTAAATCGCCCAAATCCTCAACCCCTAGTTTCTCAATCCAAAAACCTAAAACCTGGGCTACGCAATCATCGCTTGACCTGACCTAAAGTAGACGTAGCCATTAACGAAAGTCAGCTCAATCAAACCTATCCACTATTGCCTACCCCGCAAAATTGATAGATGTTTGAAAAAAGTTGAAAATACTGTATTTTTGCTCCAATGAAGTAAATGGAGAGAGAGAGAGAGAGAGAGAGGTGTGGTGTTGAACTTGGAAGTCGTTGCAGAGGAATATAGAGTAGATGAATGATGGGCTGGTCAAAGGTTCTGCGTTTTCTTTCACTGAAAATTAACTATTACAACAAGTTTCAACATAATATAATATAATGTTTTTTTTTTCTATAACGATAAGAATTGTGACAAGCCACCTTATATATCTATTTAATTATTGCAAGTGAAGCCACCTTGTCATCATCTATCAGTTTTTCATGCACGTATTTAAGATATAGTCCTACGTAGTGTAATCATATTGGGGAGCATACATACCCTTGATGGTTTTTCTTTTTTTGGGTTAAGAGAATCTTAAAAGGAGAGGTTGATATTGATAATAAGCTTGTTTTTGTAATTGCATAATATAATAATACACTAAATATGATCCTCCGTACACAAGCAAACTCAGATGAATGATATGGTAAGGCATATCTTCTCTTATTTGCCTTTCTTCGACAATGTCACAATCTCATCCCTTCAATTATAAAGTTCAATAACTCGAAAAGCCACGAAAATATACGTCTCACCATTTATAGAAAGCCAACTATATATATATATATATATATATATATATATATATATATATATACACACACATAAGGTATTGTGGCATCAATGTCACGTGCACCAGAAACTTATATTTCCCTAAGTTTGGCCAATTATGTTTTGATATTTCTTCACAAATAAAATTCAAAAGAAAATTATCATAATATGGATTTCTTTTTGTTATATTCTCTCACTGGTTACCCATTTCAAATGAATTTCTGAATGAAAAAGTTTATTTACAAAAAATTGTCATGTCTAGTAGTCAATTCTATTTTAGATCCACTTTTGATAATCCAAAAGTCCATAAGCACGTCCACATTATAATTAAAACTGAATTTTTCAATTGTGAATTTTACCAAACACTATTAAAACTAAGAAAATTTTTTTCAATAAAGCCACTTCCCAAAGAGCCCTCATAGATATTAAAGAACGTTCTCTCTCTCTCTCTCTCTCTCTCTATATATATATATATATATATATATATATATAAAAGAAACAGGTAAAAAGCAAACCAAAGACAACTTTGATAATTGATCCAAAACTAAAGAGACAACATTCGACGCAAATACAACCAAAAAAAGAAAAAATATAGAAGAAAAAACATCATTCTTGGTGCTACTTTGACTTCCATAGCACCACAGAACTAAACCTATATTATGGTATACACATACATCCCCAATCCTCCAATCATACCCTCAAAATCAAAATTCTTGAACAATTCTCAATGAAATCAACATCACCAACATATCCCATATTCGAAAAAATAAAAAAGAACAAATACAAAGACAATATACAAAGGACCATAAATCATCACCTCGGCCCAGAAAGTTCGTCTGCTCGAATATTCGAAGTCGAGTCAGCTATGATCCAATCGGTGTTGGGGTGATGGGCGTGATGATTGTACTCTTGCCTGAACATCTCTTCCTTTTGCCACTCTTCCCACCTCTCGGCTAAGCCATCTCCTTCGAGCATCCTTACAACCTCAGACATCTTAGGACGTTCCAAAGGAGAGTTTTGGGTGCAAAGTAGGGCGACTTGGATGAGTTGCTCCACTTCTTCGTCTATGTAGTTTCCCCTGAGATCCGCGTCGACCAGCGTTTCGAGCTTTTTCTCCTTTAGTAGTCCCTTAACCTATTATATCAGGCAGCAATGAGTTTCGTTGAAAACTATATTTTTATGTTTGGTTGATCAAAGAAATTGATTATGTAAAGAAAATGCCTAAGTTTAAATTAAAACCATGTAAAATCAATTTCTAGTGAAAATAGGTGATGTAAGAAAAGACTAGGTTTAAAGCTAAAACCATGAGATAGATGATGTAAAGAAAAGACTAGTTTAAAGCCAAAAACCATGTAAAGAAATGGCGATGAAAGAGACTAGTGAAATCATTTTCTCTTTAGTTTTCATTTCCTCACCACTTTCCTCGAGATCCAACACGCAACCATAAAGTTTTGTTCCGTGCCCACAAGCTTAAACGTAAAGGGACTATAATATATTTTAACTTTATATAGTTATATTTCCAACGCCCCACCTCACGTCTAGGCTGATTTCTTCCTTATCCAGTCTAAGACGTGGAAATTGTTTCTCTGAATGGGAGGTCGTGAGGACCCATAACCTCCTAGTCTGAGCTCTAATAACATATTCAATGACCATTTCATCTATAAGCTTAAGCTTAAAGGGAAAGCCCATTATTTTAACTTTATATATTTTTATTTCCAACAATCAAGGAAATCAGTAAGAAAGGAAGCATCTGTCATACTTAAGTACTCACCCAATCGAGAAGCATGACGTCATCGTCGTTGGCAAGCCTAGCGAGGTCGAAGGCCCTTTGGCCCGTAATGAGCTCGAGAAGCATCACACCATAGCCGAAAACGTCGGTTTTCTCAGAAGATTTGCCAGTGGAAAGGTACTCGGGAGCTATGTGGCCTATGGTCCCACGCACGGCGGTGGTCACGTGGGTGTCTTTGTAATCCATTAGCTTAGCCAACCCAAAGTCGCCCACCACCGCCTCGAAATCTTCGTCCAAGAGTATGTTTGCGGCTTTTACGTCTCTGTGGATGATTTTAGGGTCGCAGTGGTCGTGCAAGTAAGCTAATCCCCTCGCGGAACCCAACGCGATTCGTTTCCTTATTGGCCAGTCGAGGGGCGGCTGGGTTTCGGGCCTCTCTGTGCATAAAAGAATCATTACAAGTGATCGGACAAATGCATTATTACAAGATTTTTCGGCCCTAAGGAATATCGTGGTTAAGGTATTGCATGAAAATTTGAATAGTGTGACACAAGCATATTCCTTTCGATGATTTTGTACGTCCGTGTAGCTAGGAAATGACATGATGAAGAAATGCGAACAAGTCTAAGCAATGCGATGATATGTCTAAGTTTATCCAAGAAAATTCTGTTTTTGGCAAGAAATTTCACAGTCAATTCAACAAAGATTCAAAGTAAATCAAGAAAAATGGAGACCCTTCATCACATAACCGATTGAAATGATTGATTCTTCGAAATTGAGCAGGCGAAACGAATAGATTATCGCCGCATCAATTGAAATGATTAATTTTTCACAATCTAATCTTGCCTCACTATGAATAAAATTTAAGAAAACCATATATATATGTATGTATATATGTATGAGCATTAATGGAAATACCTCTTAAGCACGAAGCAACACTCCCATTGGCCATATAAGGATAAACGAGCAGCCTCTCAGTTGGGGTCATGCAAAAGCCACGCAGCCTAAGCAGGTTTCGGTGAACGGCCATGCTTATCATTTCCACTTCGGTTTGAAATTGCAATTCGCCCCCTTGAGTTCGTTCTTCTTTCAATCTCTTCACAGCAACAAGAGAACCATCCGCCAAACGTCCTTTGTAAACCTTGCCAAACCCACCTCGTCCAAGAATATGCCTATTGCTAAAGTTATCTGTTGCGACCTGTAATTCGCGAAGTGAGAATCTCTTGAGCTGTCCCAAGTGAACTTCGGGATCCTCCTCAGCTGCAACAATAATCAAAACAGTTAATATTGAGGATGAAGAGAAAATATACGATGAAAAACGATATGGATATTATAATGAACAAATGCAATCTAAGGCGAATTTGAAATTCATTAAGTCACCTGGAACATCAAAGAAGTGATCTTGGGGCTTCCTTCTTCTATAATATGCCAGAGCTATCGCCGGAGCAGCAAATAGAAGGGCTGCTCCGGCGGCTACACCTCCAGCTATTGCCCCAGTTGCGCTGTTTCCAACTGTAAACCGTAGAATATATGACGACTTAAAATCATTAACTGTGAAATAAATAAAAAATTAAACAAAATGCTGATCTAAATTGATGAGCATGTGAAGTGGACATGTAGAGAAAGTTGTCCCAAATAGGGTTTGACTAACCTCGAGAAGCTGGAGTTGATGGTGGGAGCGGCGGAGGTGGTGATACTGGCAGAGGTTCCAGGGGATTATTGGCAAAACTAATACATAAAACAATAAATTTAGAAGAACTAGAAACAGATGAGAATTTTGTAATCACGATATAAATATGAGTAATTAAGAACGAAAAGGAACCTTATAGGAGTGAACAGTTGAAAAGATCCATTGACAGGGATTTTTCCTGTGAGCCGGTTGGTTGAAAGATCGCTGAATTTTCAAGTAAAGAAATGCATACTAATTTCATCCAATGACCATACCAAAAACAGTAACTCTATATCAGAGGAAGAATGCCAAATACTTACAGAACTTGAAGTGTCGTTATGGTAGTCAGAGAATTAGGAATTGTACCGCTCAAGCTATTATTGTTCAGCCTCCTGCGTGGTTCATAATGTAAATAAATCATTAAATTGATTTTACGCAGGCCACAGATTAAGAAAAAATATTACTTGGAATCAGAAGCAAAAGCAGAAGCACCAGTGGAACTCGTGAAAGAACAATTACAAAACTGAAAGGAAAAACAAACAAACAAAGAGGGCTGAAACAAATTCAACTTAGAGAAGACCCATACAAGAATCGAAGCTTCTGCAGCTTGCCCAATGAGTCAGGAATAGGACCACTGAGGTTGTTCAGATAAAGATCCAAGCTCACCAAGTTTGTCAAGTTTCCGACCTCATTTGGGATTCTTCCACTTATGTTATTACTGTAAAGCTCCCTGTAAGAAGAGAGAATCATTACATTGCTGCCCATATTTAAACTTCCATTTGGTGAAGTGGTAAGTAGGGAGTGACAATTCTTTAGCAGACGTGGCAAGTTTTTTCAGCTCACTTCTATTTATTCAACAAATTTTGTTTCAACTAAGTAAATGACTGAATTCAAGTCTTATAACATAACGACTTGGTAAGAAAACTCAAACTTACAAGTACTGTAAGAACGGGAGAGAACCAAGCTGTGGCACAAGCTGTCCAGACAAATTTGCATTGCCGAGATCGCTGAGATATGAGGAAAGATTTGTATCACGAATAAATTCCATTAACCCAATGACAAAACAGAAAATAAATCATTCGAGAAGTGAATGTGCTTACACTCGAGTAACCATATTGTCGCCATTGCAAGTGACGTGGAACCAAGTACATGGATTGACAAGAGTTGCATCCCAACTCTGAAGAACGTTGTTAGGATCTGCCAAATTACTCCTCAACGCATTCAAAGCGTCGCCTGCTCAAACACAAATCACAATAAATACCAAGAACAGCTCAATAGCCCACGCTTCAGGATATGGAATATAAGCTAAACCACATGAATTCGACAAAGAAATCCGTACGAGGCCGTATTAAACAGGCTAGCATCATTGAATGCAATAGATGGTAAGCAATCACATCACCATTAGCCAAATCAAACGGACAAGAAAACCCAACTTGCGCATTAACTGCACGGATACTCCCCATAATAGAAAAAAAAAAACAAAAACAAAAATCAAGCATTTAACTTAACCATCAGGTAACTAGAAGTCATCACACAATCAGAAAAAAGAGAAAGAACAAACCTTCGGCGTTGGAGGCAACCCGCGAGAATCTGACCAAAACCAGAATGAAGCAGTTAATTATACCGTACACAGTTGACCGATCCATGAGCTGTTCTTAAATTGCCCAAACCCTCAACCCTAGGTTCTCAATCCAAAAACATAAAACCTTGCGAACGCTACGCAATCATCGGTCGACCTGAACTGAAGTACTCGCGACCGAATCTCAGAAGTCAGCTACAAGATTAATAGATGTTGAAAAGGTTGAAACTACATGAATTTTGCTCCTATGAATCCAAGTAAATGGAGAGAGAGAGAGAGAGAGAGAGAGAGAGAGAGAGAGAGCTGTGGTGTTGGGAGTCGTTTGCAGATGAATGAATGGCTGGTCAAAGGTTCTGCGTTTTACTGAGAATTAATTATTACAATAGTTTTCAACCTAATATAACGTTTCTCTATAACGATAATAATTGTGACAGGGAAAAAGACGGTAAGTGGGCATTTAATAATTATTATATAAATAGTGGTTTCGGTCGCTTGATGAAAGTAATGTTCGGTTGAGATTTTTTTTTTCTTTTTCTGGTCGTAGATATTTATTACATTACTACTATATTTATCAATATTCAGTCCCCTTAATATATCTTTGCTGTTATTATGTGCGCAAGATGCATTGCGACCTTTACTCTTTAAAAGAGGAGTTAATTACGGGTCAAACCTAATATCCCAAGTCAACCCGAAATTTCAAGTCAAGCCAGCTTTAATTAATTACATCTTTATCTGATTAACATATGATTGAGTTCGAGGCTAAAAACGTCTCATATCAAGCAACTATGCTGATTAGAAGCTACCCTTTTTTGCCGAAATTGAATAGATTTTAATTAGGACATTGTAAATGGGCAAAAGATAAATAGATCAATTTCGGGATAACGGGTCGGGTTAAAGAATGGGTCAATTAACGACAATGGGTATGGCCCACATACACACGCGCCGTCAACCAATAGTTAAGACTAAGAGATGGAAACTGACTCAGATAGCGAAAGCTCTCAAATTATATGACTTATAAAAATCGTGCGCGTTTTTTATTTCTTTTCTTGTGATTTTAGACCTTGAGAAAATCGGACATTGCGAAATATCTAATATATATTTCACGTAATTTTAAGAAAAGGTATTTATTTAATGGAAATTCGTAAAACGTAGAGGAATTGGATTCATGCGCTAAATATATATGTATATAATATATATATATATATATATTCCACTAGGCAGTGGTAATGCAATGTGTCTATTCGTCTACCACTAAAGCCAGCTAACATCATTATACACGTGCGATAACTTTTTTGTTTTCAATTTATTTTTTTTAGGAAGAAGTAAAACCTAATATCTCGATTCAGAAGCACAATTATTGTTGATGTTTGTTGATAGAGAAACATTTGTAATGATAATAATAATAATATGCAGCGCTCCATTATTTGTTCTTATGGTCAGATACAATTTTTTAATCGTTAATTCTGTATTATTCCCTTTTCCCTGTAATTATATAAACTAGTACGTTAAGCAAATTGCGATGTGTGTGCTTTGGTCCAATACGAAGATATATATACAATATTATTTTATATTTATAGAGCTATTTCAATTTAATATTTTTAATATATGATACGATGATTCTATTTTAATCAAGAAATCTTTTGAATTATATAATGGGAAAATGGATTATATGGTGGTTTGAGTAGAATATATGAAAAAGTTAAAGGATTAAATTGTAATTAAGCATGATAAAATTGATATACCTAATTAAATAGGGCGGTTAGTCTAATGCATTCTCAAATTGTATAATATAGATAAAATGGTTTTCGTAATTCTTAATGGGCTTGGCTTGATATGACGTGTCAGGCCCAATAGTAAGAACACCTTATGGGCTTATTTTAAGATTATTGGGCCGAAAGAACTCGATTCGCCAATACATGATATGATATATTGATATCTCACCTTGATATGATGTAAGTTTTAGTACAAGCACGCATATATTTATCCAGACTATATATAAACGCTAGAGGTGTCTAAAATAAAATATGTCCATTTGATCCCAATACAAAAACTGTTTTGTCCCTTTATTTTTCATTTACAATCTATATGGTCATAAGTTAATTTCACTTTTTATATACTTACAAAATAATACAAATAACTTTTAACATTATAATTGCATATATTGACTATTTTGAGTTATAACTTTTTTTTTTTATATTATAGCACACGTGCATGAATACTAGTATAGTTATTTAAGAAAAATATTGAAAGTAACACCATGCACTACCTATATATATATATATATATATGTAATACGTTACATTATACTAGTATATTACCCGTTGCACGGTGTTAACTAATTTATATTAATAAATAATTATTTATAGTGGGTAAATCATTGTGTAATATGTGTGTGATAGTGGGTAAGTTTTCATATTTTTATTATATATTTATTAGTTAAATGTATTATAATAATTATTATGGGACACGTGGCAGCATATAAGGACACCTACATTTTTATAAGGCTTAATTATTTTTTTGGTCCCGTAACTTAGGGGGTGTGGCATTATAGGGACCGCTAATTTAGGGTGTGGCATTATAGGGACAGTAAAAGTTTTAAAATCGTGCAATTTATAGACATTATACCTGATTTTTTTCCCAAAATACATCATGTGCCACGCATGTGACCGATTTTTATATCCAAAAACTGATGTGGCGCTGGACCAATGACATGCCTCTTTTTGCTAATTTTTTGGCGGGCCGATGACATGCCTTTTTCAGAAATGACGCGTCATTAAAATAATCCGACTTAGCGCAATGTCACAAATTAATTAAAAAAAAAATTCTCAGTAAAACGTGCATGTCATCGGTCCGGAGCCACGTCGAACCTTCCGGTATAAAAATCGGTCACGTGCGTGGCACGTAATGTATTTTGGGAAAAAAATCAAGTATAAAATCCGGTCGCGTGCGTGGTACGTGATGTATTTTAGGGAAAAAGTAAGTATAATGTCTATAAATTGCCCAACTTTAAAACTTACTGTCTTTATAATGCCACACCCTAAATTAGCGGTCCATATAATGCCACACCCCCTAAGTTACGGAAAAAAAAAGTAATTAAACCTTTCTATAATTATATCATAAACATACGCATATCTTTGTCTTCAAATGATTAATAGCCAACTGTCTCACCTAACGTTGAGGCGTTTTAAGAAACTAATTCAATCGAAATAGATATTTAGACTTCGCGACGAAAATGCTTTAATGTAAACAAACGAAAATGTATGTCGTGCATGAAATGAGTCTCACTCAACCTTTTTTTTTTGGCAAATAAAAATAAATTAATATTCATTACGTATATATGATCAATTAACATATACATACCAACTGCCAACAACATGATTGTAACATCCACCGTTTCAATGAGTACGGAAAATAATGATTAGGGGTATAAGTATAATAACTAAAAATTGAGGGGTTAAATGTGATAATTATTTAGTTAATGAAATTAGAAATAGAGAGGTTAAATTGTAAATATTTTACAGACTAAATTAACAGTTAATAGCCACCCCTCACTCTTACTCATTGTTTTAAAAAGCGTGAGATAGCGCGCTATGTAGCGTCATGTTAAGACTAATTTCGGAATAGTAATACATCGATGAATTGTGTAATATGGTTAAAGTACAATTGAAAATATTAACCAATTTATATCGACAAGTCTTTCCATTATCCACAGAAAATTAATAGTGCAAAAAAATATTGGTTATTTTATCTTTTAAAGTAATTTCGCATAAATTTATATTAATATCCGATAAAAAAGATTTAATAATTTGAAAACATTAATTTATTAGTTAAAAAAATATTGATTATTTAGTCTCATAACTACAAAAATGACATAAAAAATGACCAACATAGCATTTTTAGATTTATTATATATTATATATAATTTATTACATTATATATAGATTACCCGAAATACTTACGCAATGCGCTACGCTATTTACGCTACGCGATACACTATGCTATACGCTTTTTAAAGCATTGCTCTTACTATAATAATATATAGTATAGATAATGTGAATTCATCTTAGTATATACTAATGCATGAATAATCTTGATTAGTCGGATCATATTGTGAGGAATACAGTGATGTTGTATAGGGAATTAGGGATAAAAAAAATAATATCTGTATAAATATTGTGCTATAGACTAGGTAAAAAATTGTTCGTCTATTGGGAATTAATAACGACGATTTTTAATCTTCTACTCAAGTGCCAGCTCTATTTCTATTATAAGTATTTTATATTAGGGATCCATATGATTGCTGTGAAGTTTTTTGATGTACCATTTGTACGTACTTTTACTTCGGATCGATGTTACAGCCCCAACTCAATCAAATGGGGTGCAATGCAATAAATGTAACGTCGATATTTGAAATTTATTCTAAACTTACTGATTAATACGTGTGAACTAATCACAAAGTAAATTTAAAATGGCCCCTAATGTATTAAAAAAGATTAAAAGTTTAAATAAATGTTATATATATATATATATATGTCAATTCATGTACCGCTATTTTCGGCTCGCCATTAGTTTGGATAATTATGGATACTACTGTATTTGCAATAATATAAAAGAACAAATTTCTTTTATCACAATCATGAGTCATATGGTTAGTTTTGGGAAACTCAGCATCACTTGAAGTCCGTAAATGTACATATTATTGTATAAGGCCAACTACACACACACATATTATTATTCGATTCAGAGCTAAAGGGCTCAATAAAAAGTCCACGTGGTAGTTATTAAGAGCTATACATGCTTATATACATACATACAGTTGAAAACCTCATTAAATAAAAAATGAACGGTCTCTTCTAGTTTGTGTGGAGCTATCATTTATTTATCAATCAATTAACTTAATACATTTCCTTTTTTTCCCTCTTCAAGTCATGATCAAAGTCACCTAACCCTCATGTGATTACATTTAAAGTTTTGTGTCGGTTTGATAACAAAAAATAATCATAAAACTAACTTAAAATTCCAAGCAAGACTAGAAACTCATCATCATTATATAAAGCCACGAACCCATTGTGCTCCAAAGCCATACTCAACAATCACATATAATATATATATATTAAAAGAAAATGAGGGTCAATAATTCCCTCCCTCTATTATATTCTTTATTCTTATGCTCGTCTCTTGCAGTAATTAGTCTCTGCTATGCTGAGGAAACGACACCGTTCGAGGTTGTTGGCTCCGCCGAATGCGCTGACTGTAAAGAGAATAACCTTAAACCAACCCTCGCTTATTTAGGTTAGCCGTACACACAAAATCATTACATACACTATAAATTTATGTCATGTCTATGCATGGTAATGTACGTTGCACTTGAAATGCATGAGAAGTGTTCACTTTATACGAGCACATTGTGTAAGAATCTATTATGTGTTATTGATTGGTGTCGCGTCAACATGAAATTGGTCAAACAATACAACCTAAAAGGTGTCAATCTACACATTGCCTCCCATGTTGATATATGGCATATGTAGATGTAGCGTCAATATCAATACCACGTAATAGATGCTCACAAAATAGTGCTCACGATAGCGAGCACTATAAGATTTTCCATGAAAATATATATACATATTAAATTGGCATAATATAATTAATTCGCAATTGTATAGGACTTGGCGTGACGATCGACTGCAAACTCAAGAACGGAGAGATTAACAAGCGAGTAGGGGCTGGCCGACTCGACGCGGAAGGCAACTTCAAAGTCTCAGTCGTCCCGCAAGAATTCTCCGACGCCGGCGAATGCTATGCTCAGCTACACAGCGCGACCGACACCCCTTGCCCGGCCCATGACGGTTTACAAGCCCATAAGATTGGGCCCAAGGCCCAATCCAAGGCCCAATTTGGACCGGCCCAAAACATAAAATTCTCCGCCGCGCTTTGCACCTCCGAGTTCTTGTGGGCCCACCACTTCAAGAAGAAATTCCCGCCTTTGAAGAGCTTCGGCCACCCTTGGCTCCACAAGCCCATATACAAATCGCCGACGGTCCCTATATATAAGCCCAAGCCCAAGCCCAAGCTTCCTCCGGTGCCTATTTACAAGCCCATAGTAAAGCCATTGCCACCGCCCGTGCCTATTTACAAGCCGCCGGTCTATAAGAAGAAGCCATGCCCGCCCGTACCGAAAATATTACCTCCATTCCCTAAAATCCCGCCGAAGCACTTCGACCACCCTAAGTTGGGACACTTGCCTCCACTGCCTCCGACAATTCCTCACCATCCATGATCGAAGGCATACGAATGAGGGATGCATTTGAATATGAAAGTCGCCTGCTTCATTTGTTTTTATTGATGTTGTTGTTTGATTTCTGTCGCCGATGTGAAAATAAAAGACGGTAAAAGGTTTGTCGATAAAGTGTGAGAAAATTATCTGCATGTATTTATTGTTTGGCTTTTCAAGTTTACATTGGTGTCGTATATGTATTCCGACGTTTGTTCATATATGTACTCCGACGTTTGTTGTCAAATATGTATTTGTAACCGATCGATCAAGATTTCAAAACTGCTTTTTACCTTGAAATAGGGAAGTTTAGACTCAATGAAAACTGTGGTCGTATCAGTAAGGTTCAACTTATTTCAGACTTAATCTAATCGCAGTTTGGGAATTACATGGGCGTTTTGCGGAGATACCTTCGTAGCATGAACTGGTCTCAATTTAACAATGTTCCGTAGTAATAACAAGCAATGGCTTAGGATTTAGTAAAAGATAGAAAATACTTTCTTCCACTTTCATTGATAACCATTTATAGAGTATCAAACTCAGAAGAGTTTACCCTTTTTTTTAAATCATGCACGTTAGGATTGGAAATATTGCTTACCTCAACATCTATGCTATTTAATTAAGCGTGAGGGCTTGATATAAAATGTCAATTGGTCATTCAAATTAAGCTTTAATAAAATAAATAAATAATAAAATTAGAAAAAACTAGCCTTTAACTTTAATTACTATTTCTATTTATTCCACCTTTAATTTTATAATAAATGAAATTTCTTTTTATTTACTTACAAATATATATAATTAAATTTAAATTATAATCTTTATTAATTATTTTAAATTAAAATAAATGTATATATGATATAATATATTATAACACACGGATTTGACTTTGAGTGTGAAAAAAAGTACTCGTATAAGTTATTGGAGTGGATCAGACCTTTTCTTTCATCAATTGCTGGCGCTACAATTTTGCCATACTCACCACTATTTGCTACAAAAATGGTATTTAAGACTAAAAAAAAAAATAAAGCCACGGCATCTAAGTTCATGTAGCATGTAATGGAGGTCTCAAACGGGCCCCCAGCCTGTAAATATTTAGGCCCGCCTGGGAGCGGGCCTGAGGGGCATGCCTGCGCGGGCCACGGGCTTTGGTGGACGGCCCGCCAAAAAATAAAATAATATATATTTATATTTAATAATAAGATTTATAAATAAAATATATTGATTTTTATGTTTTTTGAGCTACTATTTGTACTTTAATAACATAAATAAATTAATATTAAAGAAATTGATTAATTAGATATATTCCAACTTTAATTCTTCATTTTTTTTATTTTCCTATTTTTCACTATATTTTTGTATTTTTTATTATTTATTTTTTTAAAAAAAATGTGCGCGCTAAGCCCGCTACCCGCCTGCAGGCGGGGCGGGCTTTCATTTCCCAGGCACACCAGTAGGCGGGGTTTGCACGCCCGCCCCGCCAGTGGCGGGCTACGGGCCGGGCCCCCCGCCGACCCGTTTTGATAGCTCTAGCATGTAATCAATCACAGCACATTGGAATTAAATTACTAAAAAGAATTTTTTCCTCGGAATTCTTTTTACCTAAAAAAGATTACCAACCTAACAATATGGATTTGAGGGGCTTGAGGCCTTCTTAAAATCAACATTCCTCATAGGTTACAACCATCTATCTGTATCAAATCCTCACTAAAACTACTTATATGTCCCCAACAAACTACACTAATTCTAGCACTTGGCAAGACGAGAATCAAGCATCTAAATAGGTTAATAAAATCAGATCTATACATTATTGAAATTGAGTAATCATTACGAGAATATGTAGCATTCACCTACTAATATGGACTACTTAATAACCAGAGAAAGAAGGTGCCGTGGATATCTTTCGTATCATCAACAAAGCCGGCGGCATTTCATACCACCTCCTCTAACTCTTGCAGCAAGTAAATACACATTGGGTCCTCTTAAAACCCACCCCAACAAAAAAAAAGAGGAAAAAAGAATTGAAAATCCAAAAGAAAAAATCACATTATAAATTCAACATCTTTCACTTGATGCTCATACACTACTGCTACGTTCCCTGGAAAACTTGTCTTGAACACTAAATGAGAAATAAGCTCGAGCCCTTATATTTTGCAGCAGTGCTCTTACTGCTAAATCTCGGCCTTAGCCACGGTGAGAATGAGACGACGGTTAGCATAAGTGGCGCAGTTTACTGCAGCAGTTGCACTAGAAATGGACTCATAAGCAGCAGCCAAGCACATTCAGGTTCTTTTCTTTTTTCTTTTTTTTCGTTTTTCTAACAGTATTCTGTTGACATTATAAGTTGGGCTCTGTGTCACGTATGATAATTCAAGCTCTTCTAACCATTTAATATATCGAGAGACTATGTCCTCCTATTACCAATTGGTTTTGGAAACGACCCCTCGATTTTTAATATATTCGATTGTCGTCCCAATGGCTTGAGGACTGATATTTCATTCCTTGGGTAACGAGTTCAGATTCCATGACTATCGTACCGGTCACATCCTCGGAGTGTGTGGTGAAAATAAATTATATTCGCCCGATGTATTCACTTTTTGGAAATTTCTTACAGGGCTCAAAATTTTAGTCCACTGTAAGAGCGCAGACGGCGAGACGAAGGCGCAAGAGGACGGTTTTATAGACAGTGACGGGAATTTACCGTGAGTTTATCTGCAGGGGAAAACTCGACGAACGACAAGTGCTTTGCAAAGCTTCAGAGCACTTCTTCGCCTTCGTCATGCCTTATAAAGTACGAGGAAACGGCGACGGTCGGGATTTTAGTTTCTCGGGGGGAAAAAGCGTACGACGATAAGCCGAGGCTCGTGCCCATATCGCCCGTCACTTGCCAGTCGGCGTTCTTTTGGCCATTCATCAAATGCCATCATCCATTGCCCAACATCACGGACGTGGGGCCCGCACCACCGAGCCCGTCGTTTGCTCCTCCACCGGATGTCGCCGGAGCTCCTCCGCCGGAGGTCGCCGGAGCTCCGCCGCCGGAGATTGAATCTCCGGCGAGCCCACCTGAACCTGAGATCGAGAACATACCTCCGCCTCCTCAGGTGGTGGTGGAGCCTATTCCCCCGCCCACACCTGTGATTGTAAGCCCGGCCACTCCACCATCTCCGGCACCATCTCCGTCGACGGCGCCGCCGTCTCCGGCGGTCGACCACCCAATCCCACCGCACAAGCCTAAGCTTCTAAAGCCAATTCATCCACCATCTCCGACCCTACCACAAACACCACCGCCCCAGCACTATCTCCGGCGGCTGACCAGCCAATTCCACCGCCCAAACCTAAGTTTACAAAGCCAATTATTTCTCCACCGTCGACACCAAAGTTTCAAGCTCCAAAATCTCCGGCGAAGCCCAGCCAAGCTCCACCACCACTAACAAGCCCTCCCTTCGATGAACCTACAAATCCACCGCCGACACCACTTAAAGAGCCTAAATTCAAGCAGCCCTATGCTCCGCCGACTCCAATTTTACCACCACCGGCGCCGGAAACTAAAGACCCAAAATTAAAGAACCCAACAGCTCCTCCACAAACGCCGGCGTCATCGCCCCCTCCAATTTTGGTCAAGCCAAAACCTAATCTTCCGCCGGTCCCAAAGTCAATTTCGCCGCCTGCTTCAAAGGGAGCGTCGACGCCGCCGATTTACGTAAAGCCAGGTCCCATCCCAAGGCCGCCGCCGGTTCCTAAGCTACCACAAATCCCTAATATGCCGAGAAGGTACTTCAATCCGCCGAAGACAGGACCACAGCAGCCAATCCACTAAAAAGGTTCAATCCCTAAATTACTCCGATATGCTTAATGCACTAAAGATTTGGGTTTGTTGTTGGTGTTGCTCCTTTGTGTTGGTTTTTCTGCGTTTTCTTGAATGCGTATGGTTTCAGTTTGAATTCAGGTTGATGAATTACTTGCGTTCTCAATAAGAAAAATAGCCATTGATTACATACAGTAATACCTAGCTGAAAAAACTAGCTATTTCCATTCCCCATCCTAGTCATAATTTAATAGGTAGATTTTCCTCCATTTCTTGAAATCTCTCTAAATCATTGATCTTACTTCTTCAGATTCGATCATTTTGGTATAACATTTAAAGAAAAAATTCCACCTTTTTCACCAAATGTGAAAATTTCTTCAAAACTGTTTGGTATAAGAACATTCAAGCTTGCAAGGTAGAAAATTTCGTGCGATGAGCTGTGGCCTGTGGGAAGGCAAAATTGCAAGTATGAAAATACAATAAAGTTAAAGTGCAGGCCCTTCTTTGCAAATACCAGAGCGAACAATTGCACCGTAAAATATTAGGGTTTTTAACATACCTAAAAGGAACCAACAGTACGAAGATCACTCGTTTTCTCCAGCTTGAAAATGGCGATTAACCAGGTTTGCACTGTGCTGGCGCGTAGATTAGCGACGAGCCTCGAACAAAGACTACCTTTCTCATCGCTCGCATCATCAATGGCGCCGGCGGAAGCTCCGATGACCTGTGGTCGAGGGGATAAGAGGACAAAGAGGGGCAAACGATTCAAAGGATCGTTCGGAAACAGCCGACCCAAGAAGGACAAGAAAATCGAGAGGATTAAGGATAAGATCGAGGTCCCTAGGTCCACTCCCTGGCCTCTACCTTTCAAGCTCATATGATGTGAAACTGATGGATACAATTTGGGCGTTTCTTTGCATCCAATGATATCTACTTTGTTGAGATTCGTTATGCGCCTTGTAGTGTTCGCAATGTGATGTTGTTATGGTCAATCTCTGCTCTTTTTCTTCTTTTGCATATAATTTTTCACTGCCTGAATTTTGCTTGGACGATGACATCAATAGGACCTTGGCTGATGGGTTTCTTTTGCATCACATATTTGCTTTTATGTTACTTGAAATGCAAGAGCTTTGAGAGAACTTTATGAAAATTGGTTCGTTTCAAGAATAATAGATCATTATTTCAGAGCTCAGAGTTCTACACTACATAGTTTGTATTGGTTTGTTTTGATTTGTTCTTGAATATGGTGATTCAAGGTGAAATTGTTTTCAACCTTGGCAGCGTCCCTTCCATCGTAACTAAGTCGTGATTCTTTCAATGATGGTTTTTGTGGGGTTCGTACCATCTCATTCTGAGGTTTTGATTACGTTATTTACTAGATGGTGTCTCTTACTGACTAGTCATTCTAAATTGATTATCTGTCTACAGAAAAGAAGTAATGCGTTCTTGGGTGTGTTGTGTTTGTAGAGTCTTAGGCTCCATGGATTGGACGAAAACTCGTTGAGTCTTGACTCATCTTTGCCTGAAAGTAGCGATGGAGCTGAGTTCTATAAAGCGAATTGCTTCTCACCTGAAACTTTGTTTATTTCGATTTTAGTTTTCTGTAGATTCAGTTGAAAAATGTTGGACATGTCTGGAGTTTAGAAGCTCGACACTGCTACGAAGCCTTAGTTCTTTGCTATTACTTTGATCATAGTTTGGAGAAAACATAGAGGGAGGGATGAAGTAGGAAGATGTTGGACAAAGATATAGGTTAAAAGTTTTACTAATTATTAGTTCGAGCTATTTCTTACTAATACTGAGTTACGGTAGGTTAGGCCGAAGTCGTTGGATCGTGACATTTGTATATTATGAGTTCAATTTACTTAAATTCCCGGATTATCATATAGCTTGTTTTTGTGTAGGCTTGGAATAGCACACATATGTTAGGATGATTAGTCCAAGTACGGACTTTAATCCAAGTATGGGGATGATGTAGCCATGCAAGGTTATACCACATTACATGAAAAGGGAAAGTAGAGGAAGAAAATCATCTATCCCTTTTGTGAAAAAAAAACAAAGGTTTGTTTCCTTTCTCATAATAGCAAAAAAAAAAAAGTTTTAGTTTTAGACGATATGCGAAAAAGCTTAAGCGCAGTTGGATTTGATTTTTTCTAGGTAGGGTAGGGAAGAATAGCTCCATTTTCAACAAACACATAAAATAAAATCCATGTGTATAAATAGTTGGGGTACGTGAAGGAAGATCGAGTGGAAAATAATATGTGGTGGGACATAGAATAGAGATATGAAATTAGTGTACTACAATCGATAGAGCATCATTTTCATCCCACCTCATAAGGTCTCTGGTGTTTGTCTGGCTGTGAATTAGTTTTTATTTTATTTACTTACCTAATAACCTAAAAATTAGATTTTAGTTTGTCTCACTATATTTAATAAGGGAAATTTACAGAAAAATACTCAATTATATAAAAGTTGCAAGCATGTCAGTGTTTTTTTTATAGGTATAGATACCTATTAGAATAAATTTTTTGCACATTGATACCCGTCCCGCCACAAGGTAGGTCATATAAAACATTTAAGTACCATAGAGAAACGTATTGTGGTACGTTGAGAAATGGTACATCATATAACACACTAAAGTAGCATATCGATACGATATATGTATCATATAAACGCGCCACGTGGTACGTAATACACATATAAAAGGTACGTCAAGACTGGAAAAATGGTACAAACAGTCAAACGGGTACTTATATATAATTTTTCTAACATGGGTACTGACTTGCAAATTTTTATACAATGGGTATTTTTCTGTAGATTCACCATTTAATAATCAATAAATAATAATTTTTTAAAAGAAACCAACTACTTAACTATCCAATGGAAACCACCCACTATCATAATAATATGGAAAATTAATAGATAAACTCTATAATATTTAAAAGTAAACCAAATATAAAACTATCATTTACATATTATTAAAAAAATCAAATCATTTTCATCAACACATGCATCGAATGTGATAATAGTTCATTATCCACTCATTTATAGTTTGAAATCCATCATTGATCGAATATCAAAACTTTCACCTAAACACGTATATATCTTGATCTTATTGTCATCTATCTATTTTATTAATGGAGAACATGTATATCCCTTAATTTTTATTTTATTTTAATTAAATCCTTATAATTTGTTTGTCTAATTTACATATTTCAATATATTTCCTTTTACAATTAATCATAATATCATATATTTATATTTTTTAATAAAATTATATACTTATGAATTGGGCACACGCATTCCAGTGTGTTTCATATACTAGTATACATTATCTTTTTGGATTCTGACTTATTATTAATATTATAATACTATATTCCACTTTGAACTATCAAAATGGCGGGCCGGACGTGGCGGGCCTAAAAAATGGGGGACCGGCCCGCCCAGCTGCGGGCCAGGCCCGCCGGCCTAGAAAAATTATTAATTTTTTTATTTTTATTTTATAATTTAATTTATTAATTAGTTTTAGTTAATTAAGATATTTAATAACAAATTATGAATAAGCAACGTATTAATTATATATTTATAAATATATGTGTTATTAATATTACCATTATTATCTATTCTATATGGCACTTGTTGTATGGTCTTGATATACTCACGTGATCATGCCACATCAGCATCATATTTGTCGATCTATGACACCTAAGACGTGTGGATTAATGCTACATCACATTTGATGTTGAGGTGACATGCTGATTTGGCACGAATCGGTGTCAAATCAGCAGATGCCCATATAAGGTGCTCACATAAGGTGAGCACCATATCATTCCTCTTTAAATATAATATATATATATATAAAATTTAATAAAACTGGCGGGCTGGCCCCAGCCCGCCCCGCCCTGCCAAGCCCGCGTGGGCCTAAAATATCCCAACACAGCCCGCCCTTTTTGGGGGGCTGGGCGGGCCGGCCCGCGGCCCACGAGCCCAATTGACAGGTCTAATTCCACTAATTGGCTTCGACCAGACGTTTTAATCCTCAAATTTGGCACCTAATTATTGTTATTAATATTACCATTATTATCTATTCTATTTTATTAACGGTGAGGAGGGTCGCTATTAACTGCCCTTGGTCTGTCAATTTCGCAAAAAATTAATAATAAAATTCAGTAAATAACCCATTTTATTTAAGAGTTAATTTCGTTTCAGCCCCACTTAAGTAAATTTCATTTGAATTCAGCCCCAAATGCTTTAAATTTCAGTTTAAAACACCCATTTCAAGTTTGCCTTAGAGTTAAGGACCCAATTGTGCTAAAAAGACCCATTTGCCCTCAACTGTTGCGAAAATTTACATATATATGCCATCATCCCTCACGTTCTAGTTTTTGGTCCATTTTCGATTCTTCCAACAACCAAAGCGCCCCGAAATATCTGAAATCTTCGACGTTATTGAGCGGAAAAGGTAAAATCGAGCTCAATTTCTCATGGGTTCTCGTAACCAAGGAAAATTTCGATGTTATGTTAGAATAATTCTTCAAATTCAAATCGAAAATTTTGGTACAAACACGAGTGAAATCTTGACGTATGTGCTCGAATAATGTGGATTCACGCCAATTCGGATGTGGGTCTTAGTAATCGACACGAAATTACGACGAATCTTGCCGCGACCTAAGATCCAAACATTTTCAGTTTCAGTAACACATGACGTCATCGTGGTACCACTTGCGTCTGTTTCGGAAACAACATCCTCAAAAATAATAACAGATGACTAGCACTGAGGAACAAATGTTGCAATATATATAATAAAAAATGAGAAAACAAAACGGTTTATTTCCTATCATAACTACATGCAACTAGTACGGATTATGGTGTCAAGAGGAAGATTAAAATTCGTACGACACCCAAAACACCCTGAAATCTCATATATCTTCGACGTTATTGAGCGAAAAAGGTAAATCGAGCTCAATTTCTCATGGGTCCTCGTAACAAACGAAAATTTTCGATGTTATGTTGGAATAATGCTTCCAACTCAATCGAAAATTTTGGTACAAACACGAGCGAAATCTTGATGTCTGTGCTCGAATAATGTGGATTCACACCAATTCGGATGTAGGTCTTAGTAATAGACAAGAAATTACAACGAATCTAGCCGCGACCTAAGATCCGAACATTTTCAATTTCAGTAACAAATCACCTGATCTTGGTACCACTTTATGCTCGTTTGGAAACGCTACCATAAAAAACTATACCAAATTCTTAACATTGACGAATAAATGTTGCCTCACTAATAACAATCAGTTCAGTTAACACGCCACTTTGTCTAGATACAAAATAGGGCGTCAAGAGGAAGATAAAAAATTCGTACGACACCCAAAACTCTCTGAAATCACACAAATCTTCAACGTTAGTAATCGAAAAAGGTAAAACGATCTCAATTTCTCATGGGTCCTCATAAACAAGGACAATTTTCGATGTTAAGTTGGAATAATGCTTCAAAAACAATTCAAAAATTTTGGTAATAAACGAGTGAAATCTCGACTTTTATGTTCGAATAATGAGTACTCACACCAATTTGGGTGTGGGTCTTAGTAATCGACATGAAATAACAACGAATTTTGCTGCGCGAACGTTTTCAATTTTGATGGGAAATATTGGAACGACTGTCAATTAAAAAGCTAGTTGGTAACACTTCATTTATTCTGAGTAACAATTCATGCATTCTGGGTAACACATCACTAAGAACATTCTAGAAGGTTCTAGATTGTCAGAGATATTAATAGTACGATAACTTAATATTACCACATTGCCTGCAAATAGTACCACATGTCTGATAAAAAATAACAATATAAACAAAGCTTATAACACATTTGTAGCTACAAGAACAAAAAATAGCTAATAGATAACACATTACTATTTCGATTAATTTCATTCATAAATTCATTTCGTTGGGATGTATAAGATTGACATTCATGGAAATAGATGATATGATGAAGCTAAATCACAAAATTTCTTTAAAAGTCACGTTTTGCGAATGTTGATATCAATATGTGGAAGTTGAGATCGAAAGTCATGTAAACACGTAGCTCTTCATTCACAAAATATACTAGTATCTCTTTTGATGAGACATAACGTTATGAATTCCATCACAAACGTATTCAAAGTTCAACATTAAAGCACGAACAACATTTAATAGACCATAAACTCAACATTCGAGACCTCAAACTAAACAATCGAAGCAAAATGGATTTTTGAGCATAATTAATGAAATGTTTTAGAATATTACCACATTACTTGCAAATAATACCAGATGTCTTATATAAAGAAACAATACCAATCAAATTTATGACACATTGTTTGATACAGATACCACATAATACGCTTTTCAATATAACATCATTAGTTAGACTTATTTTGTTCGTAAATTCACTTTTTTCCGAATGTATAAGAATTACGTTCATGTAAGTATGTGATTTTTACTAAGTTAACAAACCAAATTACCTTAAAGACATGTTATGCGAATGTTGATATCAATATGTGAAAGTTGAGATCAAAAGTCATGTAAACACATAGCTCTTGTTTCACAAAATATACTAGTATCTCTTTTTGATGAGACATAACGTTATGAATTCAATCACAAACGTATTCAAAGTTCAACAATTAAAGCACGAACAACATTTAATAGACCATAAACTCAAAATTCGAGACCTCAAACCCTAAACAATCGAAGAAAAATGGATTTGTGTCGAAATTAATGATACTAGTAGTGTGGTACGGAAAACCTATTATGCAGTATCAATATCTACAATAGTGTTAAAAATTGTATTTGTATTGTTCTTTTATATCGAAGATTCGGTATTATTGGCGAGTAATGTGGTAATATCCCTTGACAATATAGAACATTCCGGATAATGCAATTCCCGCCTATATTATTGAGATCCCGCCTAAATTATTGAAATCTCGCCTAAACTGGATAACACAAGTTACACAGAGAATAACAATTAATAACTTACTGGTACCACTTTCTTATTTCGAAAAATTAGGCAAAAATCCTACAATTGTATTTAAATTTCGGCAACATTGAGCGACGAACAATAGAGCCAACACGGTGTCTCGGTGCTTTGATCAGGATATGGGTCTCTCGAATTTGTACGAAGTATCTTCAATTTCGACCGCATCGGGATTCGATTTCACCAATTTTTATTATTTGCGTCAAAAGAATTCGAACAATTTACCAGTAAAATCAAACATTCGAGTAAAAAATAACATGATAAACCGTCTAGGACACACCCAACTTGGTTTGGTGCAGGTGGTGTAGATGGAAATAATATATACGATCGATTGTTTTCGATCGAGTTTCCACTTTTATAGTGATAACAGATATTTGGCATTTGGTACCAAATCCAGCATACTCGAACCTTTAAATCAATATATTTACCATATGATAGCTTGCCAATACCGGTTAACAGTTTTACGGTGACAGATGAATGACTACCCATACCACGTTTCGAGAACAGTTGTTTATGCAACAATCCGACGATTATAAATTTCATCAAACCATGAGCGACGAACAATAGAGCCAATACTGTGCTTCAGCGATTTGTTCAGAATATGGGTCTCTTGAATTTGTACAAAATATCTTCAATTTTGACCGAATCGGAATACGATTTTCACCGTGTTTTTTATTATTTGCGTCGAAAGAATTCGAAAAATTTACCCGTAAAATCGAACATTTGAGACCCAAATAACATGATAAACAATCTAGGACACACCTGTGTTCGTGCAGATGCAAATAATATATACGATCTGTTATTTCGATCGAGTTCCCACTGTTATATCGATACCAGATAATCGGCATTTGGTACCAAATCCAGCTTACTGTTACCTTTAAATTAGTATATATACCATATGCCAGCTTATCAATACCTATTATTTGTTTTACGATGACAGATGCATGACCATCCATACCACGTTCTGGGAACAGTTGTCTAGGCAAAATCCGGCGATTTTAAATTTCGGCAAACCATGAGCGACGGACAATAGAGCCAATACTGTGCTTCAGAGATTTGTTTAGGTTATGGGTCTCTCGAATTTGTACAAAATATCTTCAATTTTGATCGAATCGGGATTCAATTTCATCGTGTTTTTGTTATTTGCGTCAAAAGAGTTCGAAGAATATACCCATAAAATCGAACATTCCGAGACCTGAATATCAAAATAAACCCTCGTGGATAGATCGAGTTTCGTTTTCGATGATCGTTCGAACGAAAATAGAAATTTGCGAGATGTTTTTTATCGTCAAAAAAGTGGTTAACGATGGTAACAGAAAACATGTTCTGGATACCACTTATTATACAGCTTTTGTAGGGGTATTTTGGTCAGATCAGCTTTTTGGTCCTTTTCTCTAACTTTGAAAGAAATTGGGTCCTTTATAATGAACTTTATACTGACATGGGCTGAACTATATTATGAAAGTTAAAGAGGGGCTGATTCTTAAAAGACCCTTTATTTAATTACTTCTTTTAGTTAATACCTTTAATTTTATATTTATATACATACATAATCGAATCTAAATTTAATTTCAATAATATTTTTTAACTTAAAATGAGTTTGAAATAATATATCTATTTTATTATATTAAGGGCGATGGGCTAGGATAAACCGTCAATTGTGACCAGTCAGATTTTTATGTATATATATATATTAAAAAAATAAAAAGACTTATTAAACCACGTATTTTCCATAAACTCATAACAACTACCAAATTTTATTTTTAGGATATTACTTATTAAAACTATTTAATAATAACTAACTTTATTTTATTGCATATACTTAGGGTGTGCCAGAAATACTAGTGTATTTTACAACACACATTTGAGTGTGCAATGACTACGAATTATTATTATTATTTTTTAAAAGGATTACATCCAGTCATCTATTCTGTTATTTTAATGGGGAGGGATGCCCATAAACTGCCACTTGGTCTTGCAAAATATACCCCTTCATTTATAATTTTATTTATTAAATAATTATCTTATTTAACCCCTCTCTTTTTAGTTATTGTATGTATGTCCTTACACACATTATTTTTTTTTTATATTAAAGATTATATTACACTTACTAAAAATAAAAATCATAATCTAAAAATTAAAAATAACACAACCACATTTAAGCAGATGCACAAAGTGCGCATAAAATTACTTGTTATGGATTATCTGTGTTTCGCAATGGGATCACTTAATAGTTGGAAGTTTTCTGAAAATACATATGAACTCATATTTGAATTGAATTGTTCATTGACCAAATTTTCTTATTTTACATTATTAGAAATTAGAATGCTCGTGGTTCTATTACGCGTGTGTATTCGATTCGTCATCTGATACTACTACTAAATATAAAAGATATTTGAATCCAATCATACGAAGACACGTGTCGTCCGAACGACCATACACCTGCATTCCACACACGCACAAACTCCATTTTCTGCTATGCTCTGCTCCCCACCGCACCTTAGCACAGCCCCACTTCCGATTGGGGGGTCACTGCACCCTATATTTCGTCTGTAAATCAGCCCACGGATTGATTATGCGATAAGAGTCCCACACATCCCAGAATCTCGCTTTCACAGACGGCAACATCCTTTTTTTTTTGTTTGTTTGTTCAAATATCTTGAGCTGTAAGGATTGTTTGTGGTTCCTGTTAGGTGTTCGTATAAATTCGTGACTGATTGAATTCGCGAGAAGGAGAGAGAGGGGGATGAGGATACTGTGTGATGCTTGTGAGACGGCGGCTGCGATTGTCTTCTGTGCGGCGGACGAGGCGGCGCTGTGTCGTGCTTGTGATGATAAGGTTCGTTTGCTACTTTCTATTACATATTATTATACGCATATTCTGGGCAATTTGTATGTTCGACGTAAGTCTATTTGTGTGTTGTCTGCTGTTCTATGCGTTGATGTAAGATAAAATTTATCTTCCTTGTTTCCATGTTCATACTTTGTGCGTAGCAATCGATATTTAACTACTTGATCGATTTTGCCTCTGTGTTTTGCTAAATAAATTGAGGAGTTTTGTATATCAGTGATGGGACGTATTGGATAATTTGATATATCTCCTTCTCCATCATTTCGGGCGATTGGATTGTGTCATTTTATTTCGCGCGTAATTTCGATTGTCAATTTTAAGACAGTTTGAACATTCGAAGTTAGTTGTATTCGGGGAAAAAAAAAAAACTTACATTGTCTGAAACATTACTGTTTTGGAGGTGTTATATATATGTTCGTGTTTGAATCTTTCAGGTCCATATGTGTAACAAACTAGCGAGTAGACATATAAGAGTAGGACTAGGGGAGCCAAGTGGAGTCTCTCGCTGTGACATATGCGAGAATGCACCTGGTAATATTACGTATAACTGAGCCTTTCGTAATCTTCCCTCATTAATTTTCCCGCTTTTCCTGAAAAAAAAAAATTTGTGTGCAGCTTTTTTCTACTGCGAAATTGATGGAACTTCCCTTTGTCTCCAATGCGATATGATTGTACACGTCGGTGGTAAAAGAACACACGGAAGATATCTCCTGCTCAGGCAAAGAGTAGAGGTAAAAAAAAAAAAGAAAGAGCTCATAGATTATATGTTCATGTCTTTCCTTGTTTCTTAAATATGTAACCATTGGATGATCTATATCATCACCACGAACAGAACTGAAGAACGAGTCAAATAAATCCCAGATATAGTAAGAGCTATTGATGCCACTGATACTCCAATAGCTTTATTAGGTTTAACCAGTGATTCAGATTTATTCCCCTAATCATAAACTACATTGAAAGGTGCTGCTAGATTTAGCTAATAATCTTTGATTTGTACTGTATGATTTGAAATCAGCTCGGAACCTATTTGCTGGACTCATTGCTCGCCATAGGAATGAACTATATATAATGTTTGTCTGTTTCTTACAAACTGTGTCCTTTTCGTCTAGTTTCCTACAGACAAACTGGGAAGCTTAGACGAGGCGGGATCACAAAGGGTCAACAACAATAGTGAAGTTTCTAAGAGGGAAAGGGCTCATATATCTACGTTTGGAGCTATGGAGAATCAGAGAAACCACAGTATCCCAAATGATAACGGTAATGAAATCGATAAGGACGATAAAATGGAGAATAATTTGATCGATCTAAATGCTCGGCCTCAGAGGATACACGAACAAGCTCCGCATATACAGGTTTCTTCCTTCTTCATCTTCTCTTTTTCTTTTTCTTTTATAATCTATTTTCGCGTTTGTATGTTTTATATACACGTCTTCTTTTTTGTGTGTTCTCTAAAAGGGACGAGAGAACGCTTTGGCTGAGAACAACCACGAACCCGAGAGTGCGGTGCCCGATGGATACTTCGAAAGAGATCATGACAAGTGAGGGAAAAAAAGGTATTGATTTGTTTCTACGAATACTTCGAGGGTTGTAATAAAACACCATGTAATAACAAGCTCGACGATTACTATTTCTTCGTCTTGTTAATTTATGAGTTATTGTTCTTTTTCATTTGCAGCTGAGCTGAGGCTTTTTATCGATGAACAATTGATTGATTCGTGGTTGAAGTGTACTCGATCAAGAACTTCGGCGTTGTCAAACAGTAAAAAAAATTCAGCTAGATATTTAGGCAGAAGTAGCAGCCCATTGAATTGAAGAAACTTGCTGTAGATATTTTACATGCTTTTGATTGCAGAGCTGAAGAAGGAAATGAATGCCACTATTACAAGACAGACTTTCGTTTGCGTGGCTGCTCTTGTCATTAAAATGTCGGTTATGAAGTTTTGAATCGTTATATATAAATCCTTGTTTTTATATAAACTGAATAGGCTTAATTATATTTTTAGTCATGTACGTTTGAGTAGGCTGGGTTCTAAGGACACTCAAATGAAGGGCGACGATTTTAGTCATGTAAGTACCAAAATTGTAGCAATTTAAGGACATCTAAGATGTTGGTAGCAATTTTAGTCCTAAAAGTATAAAAATTGAAGCAATTTGGGGACCTTCAAATCCAGATGTGAAAACAAAAAAAGGAGCTTAATTGAAGAAAAAAGATCGATCAAAGTTTTAGTTTTTTAAGTATCAAAAGTAAAGTAACTTAGAACGATTAAAGTCAGGAAATCTCATTTCAGCTCGAATTTATACACATAACTTTACATATGATTACTTGGACTATTAGGTGGGGCTTAATTGGATGGATGATGGAGAAAATAAATTTAGTCCAATTCAGTTTCTTCTCGTGTATAAATTTCGGACTGAAATTAGATTTCTAAGTTTAATTGTAGTAAAATTGCTTTAATTTTGATATTTAGAGGACTAAAATTGCCCCCATAACGTAAGTGTCCTTAAATTGCAACAACTTTGTTACTTATAAGACTAAAATTGCCACGCTTAAATTAAGTGTCCTGAAAATGACACCTAGTCAACGTACATCACTAAAAAGATAATTAACCCAAACTAAATATACCAGCATTTCATGATCAAAAATTAAAAAAATTTTAAACCATTCGACGCTGAATTTCACGAAAAACCGAGCCCATGAACATACCCGGCCCAAGGTGTAGCTTTATAAGCTTAAGCCCATTAACAATAACCATTGAAACCCTTCGATCAAAATCACCATCGTCGTTCTCTCTTCGGAAAAAATACAGAATAGAAAATATATCATCACTTAATATCACACCTAAATCTTAACAGTTCCTCTTGAGAGCTAAACAATCCAATCGAGAGATTGTTCAACAGCTCTCGGCACACTCAATCGAGACATTACATGTCGGAAGCTGAACCACCGATAAGAACCTAGGGTTAGGGTTTTGACGAGGAATACGGTTGGATAATCATGGAAGAAGACGTGGAGAGCTTATCGAACGTTATTAAATCGGAGGCCGGCGACGAAATTTCTGGAGCCAACGCCGAGGCGTTGCAGAAATTGGACGAATCGGACGCCGAAGGTGTTAAAGACGCTGCCGATGCTGTAGATCAAACTGTTTCGTCTGTGAATAAAGTTGTAGATGGGGAAGGTGGAGAAGTCGACAATTTGGATGATCAAACGACTGAAGAGGCCTTGGTAGCGGATGTTGTGGGGACTGAAATGATTGTGGCAGAAACCGAGGATTCACACGCCGAGACTGAAGATAAAGAACTGAGTCGAGGCGGTGCAATTGAGAAAGTGGAATTTGAGACTGTGACGACAACTATTACGGAGACGATAGATGTGAAAATAGACCAAGCTGCGAAATGTAATTCAATTGGAAAAGTGGAGGAGATGAAGGATATGGTTGATGGACAAGAGTTTACTGAGATGCCTATGGGTGATAATGATGGGGTAGAAGTTGAAGGTGTATCTGAAATTGAAGGAGTCAAGGAAGGAGAGACCGAGTTAGTTGATGAAGGGAGAGAGGCAAAGGGTGATAAAGTCGAAGCACAGAGTTTGCAGCTTGCAGTTTCTGAAAATCCAACAAGCGTGGTGGAGGGACATGTTGATATTTTAGATAAAGAGGAGATACCAGTGGTTGAAGTTAGAACAGAGGTGTCGATGACAGCGGAACAAATTGAAGACGCCATTGTTGTTGGTAGACAGGAAAATATTAGCGAATTTAACGCTGGTGTGGAAATTGTTGATACAGATGCGTGTTGCAAGACTGAGGAAGTGAAAGAAGTAGACGATGATGCGACTCTGGCTTCTGGAGGTAAATTGCCAGAGGATGCGAATGTGGGCCCTAGTGTCTTAAACGGACCGAATTTAGAGAAAAACACAGATGATGAGCATGTTGATGTAAGTTTTGAGCATAGTGAACATACTGAGGCTAAAATAGTGGACGAGAAAGGCGACGGGGAAAATGGTAATGTTCCGAAGTCTGATGAGTCGGTGAATGAGCATTTTCATAGCCCGCATGACAGGGATGAGGTTGTGGCAGATATAGTTAGTGGGATGTCAGAAACTAAGATGCTAAATGAAGAGAACATGGTTATGGAAATTGCTAAAGACTCCAAGATCGAGGACAATGCTAGCCCAGAAAACAAAGATGTAAAAGACGTAGAATGCTTGGAATCTGCAATGTTGGTTGATGAGTGTGCAAGCCTAGGGGCTCTCAACAATTCCAAGTTAGAGGATGCCGAGGATAAAGAGATGGATGATACTATTTCTCTCGAACATGCGAGTAAGAAGAATGAACTTATGGATGTTGAGTCTGCAAGGGAATCTATATTATGCGAGACTATTGAAGTCTCGGAAAGTAGGGGTAGTACACTCATAACGGAGGATCATCCAGTGGGGAATATTAGAACCGAAACAGACCCAGGAGATGAAGCAAAACTGACAAAGAAGGATATAACTGACATTACAGAGCTTAGAGATGCCACTCTGGAAACAGAGGGGCATCTGGCAGGGGATATTAGGATGGATGAAGGAGCAAGAGAAGAAGCAGAATCGACAAGAAAGGATGTAATGGAGGGGACCTCATTGGAAAATAATGTAGTATTTGGCATGGCGACCAATACGGTAGCTGATGAGCCCCAAGACGAAGTTCCCGGAGTAGATCCAGATGAAACAAGGAGTGATGATGTGCCTGGTCCTAATTTGAATGATTCATCAGGTGCTCCACATGATGGGGAAGATATGAACATGATAGCTGAGGAGGAGGATAAAAATACAGGGACTCATGACACTGAGATGGAAGCTGAAACAGATGTTGCTGAATCAGGAAAAACACCCGGGGGCAAGCGAAAGAGAGAAAACTTATCAAAGAGTCCTAATTCTAAGGCCACTCCAAGAGCATCAAAGAAAAGGGTAGGCGAAGATGTTTGTTTCATTTGCTTCGATGGCGGGGAACTAGTGTTATGTGACCGTAGGTAAGATTTTCCATGTTATATGGTGAACTTTAAATTTCAACCAAACCACAATATGGGGCTGCTTTTCTTAGTCTATTTGTATTATGCTTTTTATTCATTATTTATTTTATGAGTTTACAGAGGTTGCCCGAAGGCCTATCATCCATCATGTGTCAATCGAGATGAGGCATTTTTTAAATCTAAGGGACGGTGGAATTGTGGTAAGCTTGTGCATATCATTTCAACATGTAGGAGATGGTTTACTATCCACTTTAAGGTCTTGAAGAACAATAATTTCATCCTCATTATATTTCAACTACCCACTGCATAGTTGTGGGCTAATTTGTCGTTTGTGGTATAGGTCGATTCTTTCATCATAGTTGCTGTTTACCGGTAACTTCTTGAGTTTTCCTCTGCCAATTAAGATAAGATACACACATATTGTGCATAACCTTCCTGAATTGGCTGTTTAGCTGTTGAACTTCCTCTTGTGATACTGATTGATTGTATGCATCAATGAATGTCATAGGTAAGAAACCTTATATAGAAGCTTATCATTTTCTTTCTTTATCATTCAGGGTGGCATTTCTGTAGCACATGTGAGAAGAATGCCCGATATATGTGTTATACATGCACGTTCTCATTGTGCAAGGGTTGCATCAAAGACGCGGTCTTCTTTTGCGTCCGAGAAACCAAAGGATTTTGTGAGACCTGTATGAAATCTGTTAGGCTGATTGAGAATGGTGAACATGAAAACAAAGATGTAAGTGCTGTAATATCCCTCTTCTGAATTTCGTCTAGTAGAGTGAAACCCACCCCTTCCTCTGTGTTTGTGATATGATCTGAATGAGGTATCGAATTCCATTTTAAATATTTTGTGGAAACTGCATTATTGGCATCTGTCATTGCTGACTGCTAGTGTATCATATTTAAATTGTGATAATTTTCTACATTTCAAATCTTTACATCGACAAGCTATTTGAGTTTCTTATTTCGGTAAGCTGTTAATCTTGTTTTTGCTTCTGCGATTTTCGCAGGTTAGTGTAGATTTCGATGACAAAGGCAGCTGGGATTATCTGTTTAAAGATTACTACATTGAATTAAAGGAGAAAATATCGCTCACATCAGCTGAGATTTCTGGGGCTAGAAATCCATGGAGGTTGGGGGATATGCTATCTGATCCTAGCAAAGAACCATTTGAAGCACGTGCTGATGCTGACGATGGAGAATCTGGTTCGGACAATTCTGTTGAGAACTTGGCAAGTAACAGAACTAAAAAGAGAAAAATACGTAAAACGGCAAAGTCTACTCTTAGTACTGGTGCTGCGCCTCGAGGCAAATCCGCCTCTTCGATTGAAAGCTCAGATTGGGCGTCAAAAGAATTACTTGAATTTGTTTCTTACATGAAAAATGGTGACACGTCCGTGATATCTCAGTACGATGTACAAGCTCTTCTCCTGGATTATATCAAAAGAAAAAATCTCCGTGTTCCTCGGAAAAAAAGTCATATCATATGTGATGCAAGGCTTCAAAATTTATTTGGGAAACCTCGAGTTGGGCATTTTGAAATGTTGAAACTTCTGGAGTCTCATTTTCTCTTGAGAAGTGAACAGAACGATGATGTTCAAGCAAGCTTTGCTGATAATGAAACCCAGCAAGATGTTGATGACAATAGTGAGCCCCCAGCAAAAGGTGCTAAAGATGAAAAACGAAAACCTCGCAGAAAGGGTCGGGGCCATCAGTCAAATCTCGAGGATTATGCTGCAATAGACAATCACAATATAAGTTTAATTTATCTGAGAAGAAAGTTGGTAGAGGACCTACTCAATGATGCTGAGAATTTCAACAATAAAGTGGTCGGAACATTTGTACGAATTAGGATATTGGGTAGTAATCAAAAGCAGGATCTTTATAGATTAGTACAAGTTGTGGGTAAGAATACTTCTTTTCACGAATTCAAGGCGTTTTCGCATTTGTAATCAATTGGAAGGTTGACAGTTGCTTTTCTTTGCATTTCTACGCAGGTACAAGCAAAGGTCCAGATCCATACAAAATTGGCAAAAGGACCACTGACATTATGTTGGATATACTAAATCTAAACAAGAGCGAAACTATATCGATTGATACACTCTCGAATCAAGATTTTACGGAGGTGAGTGAATTTGACAGTGTAGTGCATTACTGCTTTAAGGTCTCCTATAGGATGCCATATCTGACTGAATTGAGTTTGTTAAAATTGTATCAGGAGGAATGCAAACGTCTTCGCCAAAGCATAAAATGCGGATTTATTAGTCGTCTGACTGTGGTAATTATACATATGCTGGCCTCTTTTTAACATGACACGAACTATTATTTTGCGGAGAGAAATAATATGTCTCGTTTTAGGGTGAGATACTTGACAAGGCCATGGAGATACAGGCGGCAAGAGTCGATGATGTATGTTCACTTTTAGCTATATTTATTTGGATTTTAAAAAAAAAAATTATGTGTTGCTAAAATGATTCTTGGTGCACATTCCTTTCTTGCATTAGTAGATAAAGGGTAGGGAGTTGCTAAATCTCACGTGTGTGATTGCGTTTACCTTTGTCGTGATACACGTTTCCCTTTTATATCTATCTTTTTTTCGGAGATCATTAAATTTGTATTACACTTCAAGGGAGAGATAATGTTATTCGAATGAAGGTTATGGAAACATATCAAAAAATTTTCTGGTAAATAACAATATCTTGCAAATATAGACATAGAAACAACATCGGCTGGCAAGCGCTCTGTTAAGGATGCGTTTGTTATGTGGAATTTAATGCGGAAAGGAAAAGTGTTGGTACGATACACGGAGCGTAACGTACAATGGTTCGATGCGTACCATTACACTTTTCCTTTTCTTTTCCGCATCGAAATCCTTATACCGAACGCACCTTGAAAGGATAAATATGTAAATTGATCCATTGATGTTTGTGATTAGAACTGCTTTTATTTTCGTTAGTTCGTTTAATATTAATTCTTGGTGGTATTCAGTGGCTGGAATCAGAGACAATGCGGCTAAGTCATCTTCGTGATAGGGCGAGTGATCTAGGACGTCGAAAGGAATATCCTTTTATGCTCTACTGTGTGTTGCTTGCTTTATATATAGATATATCTAAATATGCCACTTCTGGTAATTTTGCTCTTGCTTTGGTGGATTATTGTCACCTTCAAAGTAAAATTGATCCCTTAACCAACATTTGCACGCTTAGAGAATGTGTTGAGAAATTACAGCTCCTGAAAACCCCCGAAGAGCGTCAGCGAAGAATGGAGGAAATTCCGAAGATAAACTCTGATCCAAATATGGATCCCAGTCATGAGTCAGATGACAATGAAAGCGAACCTGAAGACCCTAAACGAGGTTTGTTACTATCCCTTCTCTAATTGATTTGTTCATCCATTTTCAAATTTGATCCATTTTATATAAACCATGTTAATATAATAATTCACGGGCCCGTAGATGTTTTCACGCCATCTCGAACTTCAAGCTTTAATCAACGTGCTCGGGGGCCAATGTCCCCTGTTTCCGACAAAGACTCTTGGAGCAGCTCTAGCAGGGAATTAAGTAGAAACATGCCTGGCAGTAGCAACTTATCTCTCAGTTCGAGTCAGATAACTGATATAGCGGGCGAAAACTTATGGAACCCTGAAAGAGACAGACGAATGAGAGAATTGAACGTCGCAGAGAGTATCAAGATTAAGAAAACAGAGCCTCGATACGAATCACTTTCTGCTGCTGCATCATCTTCAACCTTACTACCACAATCGCCTGTGGCGAAAACAGAGCCTCCTTATGTGAAGATCAACGAATCAGAAAAGATGTGGAATTACAAGGATCCTTCTGGGAAAGTACAAGGGCCCTTTTCGATTGTACAGCTGCGTAAATGGAACAACAATGGCTATTTCCCCGCTGATCTAAAATCTGGAAAGCCGATGATGTACATGAGAACCCTATTCTCCTAAGCGATGCATTAGCAGGAAAGTTCCCCAGAGAATCGCCAGTTGCTATCAATACGTCTCCTTTAGCTGCTACTAACCTTCGAGTTTCGCAAGAAGATAGACAGGGATCAACTGCTGCGCAAATTTCTGGGTCCATGTCGAAATTACCTTCCGAAAAGTGGGCCAGGAGCGAAAGCACGAATCTACCCTCTCCTACCCCTATGCAACAGAGTCCCTTCACGATTCAGTCACCTGGGGTTAATAATGCAACCGTAGTTCAGTCTCTCCCATCTCCTACCCCTACTTCGCCCAACGTAGCGTTGGCCAAGTCGAGTGTGATGAGCGTCGGCAGCGTGGTCAGCCCGACGCCTAACTCGCAAGAGAATGTTCTAATGGGTTCTGCCGATCTACTGCGAAGCCAAGCAACAATCACGGCGAGCGGGCCGTCGAACGGAGCTCCGATGGGTCAGAATCTTCAGATCGACCCGCAAAATTGGAGCGGTGGTCCACAATCCACGCAGCCACACTCTCAGGGCTACAACTGGGGCCCACCGAATGTTCAAAATCCCGGCGCGAACTATTCGAGCTCGAGCCACCAACCAGTCGGGATTCAGCCCAATTACTACGCACCCATACCGTGCAATCAACAAGCTACGCCCGATGCTACTGCTGCTGCTGCAACGCCCGACGGGAATTCGAACGTGAAGTGGGCCCCGCAAATGCAGCAGGGTAATAACCCGAACGTGATGAACTGGGCCCCACAGATGCAGCCTGGGATTGGGAACCACCAGCCCGGTCACGGTTGGGGTAATAACGTTGCTGCTGGGAATATGAACCCGGGCTGGGCTCCGTGGGCCGGCGGCGGGTGGGTCGCCCCGGGTGGGAACCAAGGGTGGGTCGGCGGTCCGCAACCCGCGAACCATGACCCGACCAGCGGCGGGGGTGGTGGGAGGCCGTGGAACAATAGGCAGCAGACATATGGTGGTGGTGGTGGGGCTTGGAAAAGGGAAACTATATGTCCTTATAATGCGAATGGGAGGTGTAGGAAGGGATCAAGATGTGATTATCGCCACGTTTAGAATTTCTTGGCGATTTTTTTTTTAAATTTGATTTTTAAGTGGGTAGATAAAATATATGGTTGCAACATTTGGGTTTTTTGTAATAACTTGAATAGTGTTTTATCTCGTTTAGGTTTTTTTAGGACTCTGCAAAAGACTGATTTCGTTTCAGTTTTTGTTCTGTTCTGTAGTTCCCAAAAATATTACTTAGAAGCTTATTAATATAGCATACAAATGTTGGACCGCGACAAGCAAAGATTAGAACAAAGAAACAGCAATAGCCATTAGGACAACAACAACAACAAAGGTTCAATTGAAAGTCTTTCTTAGTGGAGTTTGGCTCAACTTTTCGAGCTCGAGAATTGTACCGAATAGGGCAAAGCTCGAGATCTGATTGGAGCCATTATTTACTAGTACTACAGCTGCTACCTATCATTAACTGATTTTCGATTTCCCATTCTCTTGTAATTGAAGGGTTAAGTCTGTTTCTCCTCCACTAGTTGATTTATTTTAAGTGTTCATTGGCATGCTATGAGTGCCACTTTTTTTCGTTTAAATTTCTGTATGAAAAGAAAAAACATATCTTGGGTGTTTGGTCTAGTGGTATGATTCTCGCTTCGGGTGCGAGAGGTCCCGAGTTCGATTCTCGGAACACCCCTATTTCCCTTTTTGCTGTTTTGTTATGATTGCCAATTGGGTATAACTCAACTCCAATTAATAAATGACATGTGGCATAAAATAAAATTTTATTGTTTGTAATTAGGGTGGTTAGTGTTTTAACACGGATGGGCGGTAGAGTGTAGGAATGACACTTGTTAAAATTAAATAGTGGATTATACCTAATTGGGAAGTCAAAACTTTTTTTTACCCCTTATATAATTGTTCTAATTAATAATCAAGGATTCCTATTATCTCTAATACTTGTAATGATTCGATCATATTGCCATTTCTTAGACACACATATATGGGTGAGATCCTCTATTCCACTTTCTGTATTCCACTCCGTATTCCAACGAACGAAAATCGTTACACCTCCCGCTGACAAGTGTTAAAACACACGTAAACATCATTACACCTATGAATTTCATTACAACAAGTGTTTAAACAAAAAAAAAGCATCATTATTACGTATTTTAACAAATAGAAAACTTGAGCTATGAAAAATCAGTCTAATATAAGATATAGTATAAACTATATTCAGATGATGGTCGAGATCTATCAATAAAGATTACTTAATTAATTGATGATATAGTAATAATTAGTTTATATATTCATTAATATATTATTGATGTATAACGAAATACTCAATCTACTTTGTAGAATTCAACTTAAATATTTCCAAAGTGTGCAAGAAACTTTCAAGTTCTCAACAAAACAAGTTATATAGAGATCAACACCAAGAGTTCTTGGTTGAGTAATTTCTTGTTGAGATATGTATGAGAAAGCGAACACCAAGAGCTTTCTTACAATGATAATGAAATTAGAGACAAGATTCGAGGCGAAATCAATTCAACAAAAAAAAAAGTAGAAGACAAATCGAGTTATTTATTGGAGAAATGAATCATTGTGATTTATAAAAAAAAATTAACTAATTTATATTTCGTATGAGATCTATAAGAATTATAAGAAATATATTATCTTCCAATTCTAATGGATTATTTAATTTAAAAATGCATCACCGATGATCTGGCCAGAGGTATTATTTTAAGACTTCACTAAATGAATACTAATCTATCAAAAATCTATTATGTAACACTAACACATATACCTATGCATAACTTAGTACTACCTCCGTCCCAAACGTTTTTGGACATTTGGAGTTTTACACGGGTTTTAAGAAATTAAATATTTTAATAATATAATACAATCAAAAGGTAAAATAGTGTATGTTTTGACACGTCTTTTGAGAATATTTAATATTATTATATTGATTGTTTGTGATAGTTTTTTACTAAATAAGGAAATGTCCAAAAGAAATGGAACGCCCGATCGATATAGTAAAATGTATAAAATGATTTGGAAGGGAGGGAGTAATAAATAACAAATATATATTTATACATATAACTATGCATCACAGTCCCAGCCATGTCAGTAGTTTACTTGAAAGAAACAACGTAATCATTATTACTAGGAATGAATGGTTGCGCCATTATTTCCTTCTTGGAAATATAACTGTACCAATTTCTTCACACACATATATATATAGGAATAGTCGTCGATAACATAGTCTGAGATTATGCATACACATACCAAAAGGAATAACTATTTTGATAATTCACCGCTACAAATTCAAACCATCGTTGTGTATAAACATACAATTGGCACTTAGGACAAAACCATCATCATGTCGATCATCTTACCCAAACCAACTTAACGTATGACATCACCATCAATGTATATATATATATAAATCAATTAATAAATGCGTTGACACATTGAAGTATCGAATCAAACATCTACTTCATGCATGCGAAGAAAAAATGACAAAAACCCATTGCCATTTACAGAAAGTCTTTGCCTTTTGTCTCACACATGTGAAGCCAAACAAAAATAACCATTGCTCGAAAAAATCCGACATGTATTTGCATGCATGCAATAAAAAAGCGAAGCCCAAAAAGACTTTTAAAAAAGCAGATACAGAAAAAGAAACATCTCACACTGCAGACCTTTCGCAAATTCTTTCGTTAACATGATTACAAGAAAAGTTCCTTACAACCAATACACAGTACATCAGATACTCAGATAGCAAAGGAAAAAGGTAGTGAAAGAAAAAGAAATTATACATAATAAGCTAAAGAACCCTCTTATAGCCCCAAACAAACCCTAGTTTTACGGGTCTGGTCAAACGGGTCGAACCAACTGCAAAAGGGTCCTTCTACAAATGGTATTTAAGAGTTACGCCGAGGAGGATAGGCAGGCACAACCAAGAAATACCAAATTCTTCAGTCCCAAAAAACAAGAGTATAGAGAAAGAAAAAAACTTGGACAAGAAAGAGAAGAGACAGAAGACGAAGAGTAGTCTTATTAGGTATAATCATTAGAAAGAAAAAAGCAGATGCTAATTATGCTCTAGTTACCATGCTACGTAATAACCTAGAAGCTATAAAAAGCAGCTGCTTTTTGATCTATCTCAAGTCTCATGGCGATGATAATGATGATATTTTATTCAGGGACGAAAGAAATGGCTTGCTACTATTATTGTTAGGTTTGCGATTACCAATGACGGTGAACTGAACACTTCGTTTAGTGCCATTTCTCGGTGGGTCAAAGCAAACTGGTAAGAACTCATTCGTATCGCATTCAAAGATGGATCCTTTGAAGTTGTTCACCAATGCTTCTTTCCCCTACAAAACATATATACACGCACACATTTATATAAAGACCATGGAGATGCATAGGTTATGTTGCCGTGCGTATGTTGTATGTAATAAGTATATCATATGCCTGGATTTTAGCAGAGACGATTTCGATGCTCTTAGGCCAATCGCTCCACTCAGAGAAGTCCCACTTTTGCCGTGGAAAGCGTCGTAGAACTTCCATGCCGATTTAGGGTTTGTGAAGTTGACGAATGCAAAGCCTCTGCTATTCTTAGTGCTGTCGTTAGCAAAAAGATAATCAATCAACGTTTATATAGACACCAAAATATACTCTCCTGCAAATCAACCTTTTAGGGATGAAGGTTAATAACAGAAAAACAGCCATTGCAATAACATACCGAAAATCGAATGGCAGGTATAGAAAGTCATAGGCAGTAATAACATTATCATCGCCGTGATGAGTTCTTCTTCCCTCGTCGTTTTCAGACATGCAGAACCCATCTAAGATACCCATAAGCTTCCAACGTCTGTGTGTACAAAGAAAGAGAGATATAGAGAGAATATATATATAAACCAAGAATCGAAAGGAAGAAGCTTGGGTAAATATATATCGATATTATCAGTTAACACTTACGGGCAAGCATATGGTATGTTCTTTATCATAACAGTCGTCTTATTTTCGCCGCGCAGTAAAGGCATCACCGATCTATTATTCCTTTGCTTACCACGACGGTCCGTAATAGTATGATCAACGACGGCGACCCTTCTCCGACCATTCGTCGATGATGATGTGTTGGTAGAGCACTTAAACCCATCTCTTCCTCTTCCTCTTACAGAACCCCTCGGCCCTACGATCGTCTGATCGGAAAAGCCCCTCCACGGCTGAGCTTTGGTACTCGCCGCCGTACTCCCATGGTTCGCGGCAGAGGTGGCACAGCTCAAGTTGGTCGGAGATGTATCGTCGTTTTGTGGTTGAACTAAGAAGTAGTAACTGTAGTTGTAGTTCTGATTAAGGCAAGGATTTGAAGATCTGTGTATGTACGGTTGATAGGGTCCATAGAAAGGCGGCGGAGGGGGTAAGGCGGCGGCGGCATAGGGTGGTGGGCCTGGGTATATCCCCGGCGGTATAGGGGTATACGACGGCGCTTTAGGGTTTAGAGTTGTGGTGCTTGAAGAAGTAGGGCGTGGCTTCATATTATACTATTACTACACAGAGAGAAAGAGAGAGAGAGAGAGAGACAGCGAGAGAGAGAGAGAGAATTCAATGAAGAGAGAATATGTCCGAAGATTTAATGAAGAGAGAAAAAGGTTTAAGAGACGTTTCTTTTTGTTGTATCTATCTGTAAAAAAACACACATAGGTGGAGATGGAGATTGATTTTTTATTCTTGTTTTCTTGCAATAATATACAGTTATGCCATAAGCCTAGATAGAAAATTTTAATTTTTAAGTACGCTTTGAATAGTTTCATGAACTTATCTTTTTTTAACCTGAAGTTTGATTTACTGCCACGCTTTTATGTGTACTGTATTGATACAACTTCTTATATTGGTGATTAGACCATGTCTAACTGGTACTTTATTTTTGCGTAATATTCTATATTTACCACTAATATTGTATTGATTAGCAGAAACTCTAGTTTTAGAGAGTTATAGTTTTTATTTATTTATATTTTATTTAATAAAATATATTCTATTTATATAATTAAAATATTTGATATTTCTTATAATAATAAAAGTAATAGTATTTAATTTCTTTTATTTAGTGATAATTTTAATTAAATAATATGCTAATCTTATGAAGGAATTTTACATAAAAATACCCATTAATATAAAAAATTAGCAAGTCAGTACCCGTCAGTATTTTTTTATATGCAGGTACTTGTCAGAATAAATTTTTTGCACATTGGTACCGGCGTACCGCAGCAAGATACATCATATCACACATTTAGGTACCATACAGAAACGTATTATGGTACGTAATACAGCTAGAAAATGGTACCATCATATTGTCAGCCGCAAGGTACCGTATGGAACGTATATAGGTACCGTATATGGGTACCATATAAATGGATGACGTGGTACGCAATACACATATAAAAAGGTACGTCAAGACCGGGAAAATGGTACGCACAGTCGAACGAGTACTTATATAAAAAAAAATTCTGACATGGGTACTGACTGCAAATTTTTATACAATAGGCCGTTGAGTTCTATGGCGGCGAACTCAATGGGGTCAGTTATAGTGATCCTGCTACTGTGAAAAAATATGCTAGACGCGCTCAATTGGGTGAAATTTTTGAATTAGATCGTGCTAAAACGTCAGAAAACATCGAGAAAAAAATCAATTTTTTTTGGTTTCTCTACAATGACACTATAGAATAATTGAATTAGATAAGATTCTTCTGAAAGGGGTTTATTTTTATAGTCTATCTCTGTAAATCTAAAATGAAATTCATCTTTCTGCTTCATCCACCACCGCTCGTGCGGGGGCTTCCCCCTAAGGCGGAACGCTCTCCCCCAACTAACGAAGAGATCTTGGCGGAATTGCCACATATGAAATTGAGCACAATTTTGCAAAGAAACAACTCTTATTGTGAAAGACCTGTTACTGGATAATTCATGGGTAGAGCCAAAGAGTGTGGTGAGAACTATACAAGTTCCCAATAACATTTATTAAATGAAGTAAAGGCTTATTACACTCGTAGTCTCTGAAGGATGAGAACCAGCTATGTAGCATCTACATCGGTATTTTTCTATAGATTCACCATCTTATAATTTACTTAATTTTCAAATATTAATAATTGTAATAAATTGAACTTTATAAAATAAAGTTTAATAAGTCAATTATGATAGTTATATATAAAATTTTGATTTTTTAGTGTAAAAATAGAGTTAATGAGTTGGAGTAAAAATTAAATGTAGAAATAGATGGGTTGGAGTAAAAGCACCGTAGCAACTGTATTATTGTGTAAAGTTACCTGTATTTTATGCCGTGGTTTGGAGATACTTTTACTAGTGCTGTAACTTGTTATTTATGAAATAAAATATTGCGTTATCTCAAATTAAAAAAAAAAAAAAACTTAGCTTAAAAAAGGCTTAAATAATAATTAAGAAAAAAAAAGCCTAAAATGAAGATTGAATTATATTGTTGAAATAGATTATTGTTTAGTAATTTATTTGATTGCCTGTCACCAGAAAGAGCAAAGACAGCAGAAGTCGAAATATAGAAAATTGAGCTCGGTGTTATAAACTAACTATAATAAGGATGATAGAATTTTTATTTCACTTCAGCTCACCAATATACAATGAACTACATGCCTATTTATAGGCAAAGACATAGCACAAAATAATGTACATCCCATACCTCTTTCACATGATAATATATAATATTTGTACCATACCTCGTTATGGACATCCACATGTATAAATGTATATAATATTTATAATACTCCCCCTTGGATGTCCATATATTTGAACACAATGTCTAGTTATATAATTGCCTCGTTAAAAACCTTATTAGGAAAAACCCAGTGGGATAAAAACCTAATGAAGGAAAAAAAGAGTGCATCGTATATGTCTCCCCCTGATGTAAACATTATGCAAGATCTTTGAGCCTCCGGAGTCCAATTAGATCTACAAGTTTTTCGAATAATCTTGGAGGTAGCGCTTTGGTGAATAGATCTGCAAGGTTGTCACTTGATCGAATTTGTTGTACTTCAATTTCGCCGGTCTTCTGAAGGTCGTGCGTATAGAAGAATTTTGGCGATATATGTTTGGTTCTATCGCCTTTGATGTAACCTTCCTTTAACTGAGCAATACATGCAGCATTGTCTTCATATAAGATTGTCGAAGGTAATTTTTCCGATAATAACCCACAAGTTTGTCGTATATGCTGGATTATCGATCGCAACCAAACACATTCTCTGCTAGCTTCGTGAATCGCTAAAATTTCCGCATGATTAGATGAAGTGGCGGTTATACTTTGTTTAACTGACCGCCAAGAAATAGCAGTTCCACCATATGTAAATAGATAAC
The DNA here is from genome assembly GCA_027422505.1 of Craterostigma plantagineum. Lineage (NCBI taxonomy): Eukaryota > Viridiplantae > Streptophyta > Magnoliopsida > Lamiales > Linderniaceae > Craterostigma > Craterostigma plantagineum. The sequence continues at coordinate 3,454,013 of JAPQWV010000005.1, forward strand.
CAGTTTGTGATCGAGCATTATGTGGGTCGGATAGAAAACCAGCATCTGCATATCCGATTAGATCTGATCTGGACTCTTTTGAATAGAATAATCCCAAATCAGTTGTTCCTTTTAGGTATCGAAAAATTCGTTTAACACCGTTCCAATGTCTACGAGTTGGTGACGAACTATATCTCGCCAATAAATTTACAGCGAATGATATATCAGGTCGCGTGTGACTCGTAAGATACATTAGTGCTCCTATGGCACTCAGATATGGTACTTCAGGACCAAGCAATTCTTCATCATTTTCTCGAGGTCTGAACGGATCTTTATTCACATCTAGAGATCGAACAATCATCGGAGTATCCAAAGGATGAGCTTTGTCCATATAAAATCTTTTCAATACCCTATTCGTATATGTTTCTTGACATACAAATATTCCATTATTCAAATATTCAATCTGCAGGCCGAGACAAAATTTCGTCTTTCCGAGATCTTTCATTTCAAACTCCTTTTTCAAACAATTAACGGCCTTTGATAACTCTTCAGGAGTTCCAATTATATTGATATCATCAATATATACTGCTATGATTACAAAATCATTTCTACTTCTTCTAATAAATATACAAGGGCAAAGTTGATCATTTTTGTATTCCTCTTTGAATAAATATTCACTTAGGCGATTATACCACATACGTCCAGATTGCTTTAATCCGTAAAGCGATTTGTTTAGTTTAATTGAATACTGGTCACGAGGTCCTGAATTTTCAGGCAATTGAAATCCCTCAGGAAGCTTCATATAAATGTCACTATCAAGTGAGCCATATAAATAGGCAGTGACAACATCCATTAGACGCATATCGAGTTTTTCACGTATTGCCAGACTTATTATATAACGAAAAGTTGTTGCATCCACCACAGGAGAATATGTCTCCTCATAATCAATACCAGGTCTTTGCGAAAAACCTTGTGCAACAAGCCGGGCTTTGTATCTCACAATTTCGCCCTTTTCGTTTCTCTTTCTGATAAAAACCCATTTATATCCAACCGGCTTTATATTCTCTGGTATACGGACTACAGGTCCGAAAACTTTTCGTCTCTCAAGTGATCTTAATTCAGCATCGATTGCATCTTTCCATTTTGGCCAATCATTTCTTTGTCTACACTCTTTTACAGACCTTGGTTCATGATCCTCATTCTCATTAATCTCATTCATTTCTTGTAGCGCTACGTTAAATGAGAATTTATCGTCAACATTGACTTTGTCCCGGTTCCATCTAATTCCATTCTGGGCATAATTTATCGAGATCTCTTCATTGTCATTATTTTCAAAATTTTCAGGTACCTGAGTTTCATTTTCATCATCATTTTTGCCCATCGACTCTTCTCTAGTCAATAAATCCTCGGTTGGATCATTCTTATTATTTGCTCCTTTTCTTTTCCGAGGATTTTTATCTTTAGAATCGAATGGCCTACCACGCTTCAGCTGTGGCTTAGGCGCAATACTAATTTTTGCATGTTCTACAGGAACATCAATTTTTGCAGGAGCATTAACAGCTGGTATCTGTGACTTAGTCACTCTTTTTGGATCAGTAAAGCTGTCTGGCAATTGATTCGCTAAACTTTGTAAATGAATTATCTTTTGAACTTCTAGTTCACATTCTTTTGTTCGAGGATCATAATGGTTTAATGATAATTCATTCCAACTAATATTTCTTTCCAACTGTTTCTTTTCTCCCCCTAATGTCGGAAAATTTGTTTCATCGAAGTGACAGTCGGCAAATCTGGCCGTGAATCGATCTCCAGTTAAGGGTTCTAAATAATTTATAATTGATGGAGATTCAAAACCGACATATATTCCCAACCTCCTTTGAGGTCCCATCTTTGTGCGTTGTGGTGGTGCAATTGGAATATATACTGCGCATCCGAAAATTCTTAGATGAGAAATATCTGGTTCCTGACCATAAACCATTTGTAACGGGGAGATATTATGATAACTTGTTGGTCTGATGCGGATTAGTGCTGCTGCATGTAATATAGCATGTCCCCAACAAGACGACGGAAGTTTCGACTTCATCAACAATGGCCTTGCAATTAATTGCAGGCGTTTAATCAACGATTCTGCAAGACCATTTTGTGTATGGACATGTGGCACGGGATGCTCGACATCGATACCGATAGACATACAATAATCATTAAATGCCTTGGAAGTAAATTCACCAGCATTATCAAAACGTATTTTCTTTATCGGATAATCTGGGAAATGTGCTCTTAATCTAATCAGCTGAGCAAGTAATCTCGCAAATGCCACATTTCTCGTAGATAATAAACATACATGGGACCATTTACTTGATGCATCAATTAATACCATGAAATATTTAAATGGTCCACATGATGGATGTATCGGTCCACAAATATCGCCATGTATACGCTCCAAAAATGCAATAGACTCGGTCTTTACTTTCATTTGGGATGGTCGAATAATTAACTTCCCTTGTGAACAAGCGGCACATGATAATTCATTAGATTGAAGAATCCTCTGGTTCTTCATGAAATGTCCATGTGAATTTTCAATAATTTTCCGCATCATAATTGCACCGGGATGGCCCAAACGGTCATGCCAAATAGTAAATGCACTGCCGTCGGTAAACTTCGAGTTTACGGTGGCATATGATTCAATCGTTCTAAGATATGTGTAATATAACCCAGAGTCCAACGATGGTAATGTTTCTACAATTCTTTTATCATTCGAAATCGCCTTTGTGATATGCAAATATTCAACATTTCCCCTTTTCGCAGTCTCAATATGATATAAGTTATGTCGAATATCTTTAAAGCTTAATAAATTCCGTTGAGACTTGGGAGAATACAATGCATTTTCAATTGTCAGCATTGTTCCTCTGGGTAGTAAAACATTAGCTCTTCCAGAGCCTTCAATTATATTGTGCTACCTGATATAGTAATAACACTGGCTTCTTTCATATCGAGATAATCGAAATATTTCTTGTTTTTCAGAATCGTATTAGTCGTTGCACAGTCTGCAAGACATAATTCTCCGTTGATGCCCGTATCCATTGTATGAATATCCTTAATTATGCCCGTATAGGTCTTCAACAGAAATTTGCGTCGTCGGCGGAGATCGGCGTTGTCGGTAGAGCCTCGTGCTGATAACGTGTTATAAACTAACTATAATAAGGATGATAGAATTTTTATTTCACTTCAGCTCACCAATATACAATGAACTACATGCCTATTTATAGGCAAAGACATAGCACAAAATAATGTACATCCCATACCTCTTTCACATGATAATATATAATATTTGTACCATACCTCGTTATGGACATCCACATGTATAAATGTATATAATATTTATAATACTCGGTTTTTTTTTGCGTGCTTCGGTTTATTGAATTGAGTAAATGGCCTGAAGATTCAAACCTCAATCATCAGGCGATCGGCGGTGATTTAGCTGTAAGTTCTAAATCTTTAGCGGCGTGCAACGCCGTAAAACGATCGCTTAACTACCGTCAACGGCGGTTGAATTACCTGAAAGAAGTAGTGGAAAAAGAAGTATTATTGGATGAACAAGCGTTGAAGGCTTGACGTTCTATTTAGCAATGTCCGATCTCGCGGGCGTAGATTCGTCTGCTAAAATCGACGATCAGGATTTGAGAAACGGTGAAAAGGCGGAGAGATCGATAGATTCGGATCCAGAGTTCTTCAGTTGCTTACTCCAACCGTCGCCGTCCGATTCGGATCCGAATTACATTGGAATTAGACGCCTTTTGCTGTATCGCAAAGCGCAAGCAGGTGTTCTTCGCCGCAAGGTAGTAGTTTCTCTTTTTTATTGAGGATGGATGTTCCCTTGTTATCGACTGTCGGTGTAGCTAGGGGCCTTTTTGTTATATATCTGTTAGAGCAAATTCTAAATGCGAATCACGAGCGATATGTATGGAAATGGAATATCAAGGTTTGTGTATTGAGTCTATGTTTCTGAACGAGATTGGATCGGAAGTATTGAACTTGGCTTCAGTGTAGTGATAGAGATGGCAGCCCCGAAATTTGAGTAATGATGGCATTATGAATCACAATCAATAGTTTGAATGAAATAGAGATCCAGTCATCTACGAAAAAACCTTATGTAAGAGTTGAGATTCGGGCTAAAACCTTGTGCATTCTGATGCATCCTTGTGATTGTCATTGATAATCAATCGTAGAGGATTTGCAGTTCCCTGATTGTGAACCTTAGCATTCCCATTGTATTTTCTCCCGTAATCCTTGTTTGTAAAACACGTGCGGGTTCCGTTATCTTTTTACGGGAAATATCTATAAGCTTTATACCCTTTTAGTTTAGTTGTTTACGGAATCTGACTGGTCAATTTCACTTCATCATTTCGGTATAGGACTGGAGAGTCAATGGAAAGTCTTATGTGGCCTATCGAAATTTTATTAATAGACCGAGAAATTGGGAGACGTTGCAGACACCAAGTCGACCGAGCACGCCTGGAAACAGGTTGCTATATTTTGGCTCTGTTTGTGATGACTCTACTTCAACTTGATATTCTCAAGTCTTCATGAAATTTTTGTGCTGCTCAAAACTTGATTCTTGTTTGGTGGGTTATCGGGCACTTAATTAAGAGTTATACGCAATTTTCACTGTTTTGTTATTTAAGTTTGTGTTCCATACAATTCTCACATCAGGTTTGTTTACTGGTTGATGCATCAGTGACCGATGGGTTGGTCCAAGTCCTATTTCCCGCTTCTTGGAGACAGATAGCTTCAATAGTAGCAGGGTATGTCCTAACCCTTCAGTACTCGAAACGTGGCCATGTTTAGAAGGGAGAGGTCCACATATTTATTATCATATCTGATCTTCAATATATGCAGGACTTACGAAGTTTTAGCCATCTCAGCCATAGATCAAGTCTCAGTTCCCGTGCAAGTGATTATGAGTACCTACGTAAAAAGGGCGAATCTGCTTATTCTTTTGTCGGGATGCACTGTATTTTTGACCAATGCAAATCAATGGGTATATTATTTATCAAAAAGTTTAAATCTTACCTTATTAAATCTCTTTCATTTTGTTCGTCACAAATATTGCTCTGTTAGAACTTATGTTCCAGTTGTTTACAGTTACTGTAATAAAGTTTGGGCATATGAGCTCGGACTTGTTGGCTTATGGGGCATCAGATGGAAGCTTGACTGTATGCGACGTCTCGACGCCTCCATCGGTATTGAAACAGTTAACAGGACATACGAAAGATGTTACAGGTTGGATGGATCACTACAATCTTCTTCTCTCAACGTTTTTTGATTACTTTTAGTTAGATTCTTGTTCTCGAACAGATAAGCTATGCGACGAATTACATTTTTTTCCTTTTTGAGTTGCAAACTGGTTTTACTTTGTGCCAAAGTTACATTAATGTAATAGGGACAATGCTTTGCTTTCAGATTTTGACTTCTCGACCAACAATCAGTACATTGCATCTGCATCAGTTGATAAGACAGTAAGAGTATGGGATATCTCAAAAGGCTTATGCATGAGAGTAATTTATGGAGTATCATCGCAACTTTGTATCCGCTTTCATCCTGTGAGTACTTGGCGAAAACATATATTTCTCGAAAATTCGTTGATTCTTTATTTCGTAACTCCATATACATTTGCAGGTAAACAACAACTTCCTTTCAGCTGGCAATGCGAATAAAGAGATTACGGTACAAAGAATTCTAGTTTCTTTTTTAATTGCGTCTAAAATATACTAATTGCAAATATATGTCTTCTCCTATTTTGAAATACTAGAAATCAATGCCTTGCAACCTCCCAGCTTAACCATACATGAAAATCCACTTCACGGTCCATCTTATGTTTCAGGTGTTCAATTTTAGTACTGGAAGAACAATCAACAAGGCGAGTTTTGACAGTGAGGTAACGGCTATGGACCATGACCACACCGGCCAATTCATTTTCTGCGGGGACGCCGACGTAATTTCCATTATTTTTTTTTTCAAAATTTCCTTATACTTTCAGTTTCATAAATCCTACCAATTACTATTCTATTCAGGGATGTGCATACTCGATAACGATGAACTCACACACTGGCACCCTATCTCGATCTCACCGCCACAAAAGCAAATCGAAGCATAGATCTCCAATCACAACCGTTCAGTACAGGACCTTCTCTTTGCTTTCTCGGGGGCCCGTTTTGTTGACATTTTGTCGCGATGGAACATTATCATTCTTCAGGTTCTTTCTTCATTATCATACGTAATATTGTTCTCTTTTTTTTTCTAGCATCAATTGCCAAGTGGCTTTATAATCAGTTACATATGATGCCACAGTGTTTCCCCGGCGATCCAAGGCTACCTAACGCTTCGATGTTCGCTCAAATTGGCGCCACGTCTACATAGCATTCATGCCTCCTTTTGCCCTTTGCTTTCCCTGGAGAAAGGAGAGTACATTGGTAAACTCTTCATACATAGTTTCGTGCCCATTTTTCTTCTTTTTTCAAGCTTATATATGAGGAAGGCTGCTTCTGTGGTTCTTCTATGTATATATATGTTGAGTAATTAATCACCATAAAAATATAAATGTTCCTTTTTTCTCTTAAAGATAATGAGAGTTTAATAATAACCTTTTTGCATCTCTGCAGTTGCTGGAAGTGAGGACACTAATGTATATTTTTACGACTTAACACGGCCTAAGCACGCGTGTGTGAACAAATTGCAGGTTTTTTTCTTGGACAAACTCTTTTAATAATTCGAGTTTTATGGGGGAAAATATATGCATATGTATATATAGTGTTTTATTGTTTAGTTTTATATATTTTGGGAAATTGCAGGGGCATGGGTACCCTGCCATAGGCGTAGCTTGGAATCACGGTGAGAATTTGTTGGCGTCTTCAGATTTTGGTGGAACGGTTATTGTATGGAAAAGAGCAAAGACGAATTAGGAAATAGCACTACTACTTTTTAACACTCAATGTATAGTAGTATTATTTTTTTACGAAACAAATACAAACCAAATGCTACTTTCCCTCTGACAATCCGCTCTTAAACTGTAGTCAACTTTCATTTACCCGTGCGAAGTATTGTATTATTAATTCCCTCCAATTAATATTAGGGATAATTACACTAACACCCCTTGTAGTATTACTCAATTACACATACACCCCCTCCGACTATAGTAAAACTCGCACACCCCTTTTAATTTACTCAACCTTTACACCAAGACCCCCTCATTGTATTTTGGATTGAAATTTAGAAGTTTGGACAAATTATAATTGTAATATTCCAAATTTACCCTTGTTGGTAAATGACATGTTTAAATATAAATATATATATATATAGACATAATTAAATAAAAAAACAATCCAATCAAGTTTCAACCAATAATAATGCAAAATAACAACGTAAGAAAGCAGCAGAATGGTTAGCCCAAAAAGACAAAAATAAAATAGTTCTTCATTATTCAAAAAGACAACCATTCGAGTTTCAACCAATAATAATGCAAAATAATACAAAAAAATAAGATAGTTCTTATTTAGGAGGTTAACTATCTTATTTTTGTCTTTTGGGCTAACTATTCTGCCGCATTTTTTTCTTACGTCGCTATTTTTTTTGTATTATTTTGCATTATTATTGGTTGAAACTCGATTGGGTTGTTTTTTTGAAGAATGAAGAACTATTTTATTTTTGTCTTTTTGGGCTAACCATTCTGCTGCTTTCTTACGTTGCTATTTTGCATTATTATTGGTTGAAACTTGATTGGATTGTTTTTTTATTTAATTATGTCTATATATATATATTTATATTTAAACATGCATTTACCAACAAGGGTAAATTTGGAATATTACAATTATAATTTGTCCAAACTTTTAAATTTCAGTCCAAAATACAATGAGGGGGTCTTGGTGTAAAGGTTGAATAAATTAAAAGGGGTGTGCGAGTAATTACTATAGTCGGAGGGGGTGTATGTGTAATTGAGTAATACTACAAGGGATGTTAGTGTAATTATCCCTTAATATTATTTAAAATGGCTGCTGTGTAAAGATTAACAGTTATGTTAATAATGATGGTTTGGAAAGAAGAATTATTGATATAATATTTTGAAACCGTAGAAGTATCGAATAATAACTAATATTTATATAATTATTCTATTGAATATAGATAATATGTCCACAATCCGTTGTAGTTTGGTTAGGGTACGAAGTCCCGGCAACCGAAAAAGAATTCTTTTTCATTTTAATTTCTTCTATATTCAACTCTACTCTACTGTAGTAGTTACCCTTTCAGTTTTTTTTTTTTTTTTTTCATTTTATTGTTTTTTTTTCGGAACGATAGCTTGCATTAATAACAAAAATAAATGGCTAAATAATCCAAAGGGTCTCACCGATACATCGTCAACGGGAGAACAAAGGCTCACATAGGAGCATCACACAATCCCACAAGGGAAACAAACACTCCACATTGGAGAAAAGGATCCACGAGGGACAAAAAACAGACAGAAAACAAAACCTATTATTGGTTACAACTTAGAAAAAAGGTGAATCAAACGATAATACCTAACAATTCCAAAGAAGTTAAAGCCGCAATCAAACGTGGTCAAATTACACAAAAATAAATACTGCTACTAATACAAAGATGTTAAACTTTACATTCATATCACACCCCTAACAATTCACCATCTGTGTGGCATACTTACCGTTAGCACATATATACTTAAACATTCGAACGTGAACAACATAACTAACTTAACATAATACACCTCTACAACAAACTCACATAAAATAGTACACATCGAACCCACGTCATCGAATGCCCACCAAAAGGTCCACTGTTCTCTTGCGTTGTTTGGTTCCGACAATTTCTTTGCTTTTGCCTTTTACCTCCTACGGCGTTTAGTGTCAACCTGACGAATATTGAGAGCTCTATCTTCTTACAAAAATTGTAAATAGATCTTTATGGTAGTTAACTATTGTGCAAGATGAAGTGGATATATATAAGCGTAAAGGTTTCAGAATATGTAATCATGGAGATAGCATGCAAATTATGATGTTTATGATATAAGACAAGAAATTTGAATAATTATGGAGCACAATAGGAATTTTAAGAAAAAAACAAAAATCGAGCGGCTGTAAAGAACGATATTCTTTCGCACATGTCATATGTTACGAAGCTTATAAGCCCGGCCCGTCCATAAAAGTTATTGGTAAAAGTTTCTCTTTTTTTCCTAAACCAACTCATTTTAACAAGAGAAGCTCCTTAAAGAGTTTTACCTCTCTAAACACACAGCTTACTTTTACAATAATCTCACAGGAAAAGTTACAAACTTTATGTTTAGATACCACTAAAAGCCAAATGGAATCTTAATAATTACCTTCTCCTCGGCATGTCTAGTGGAGACATGTGAGTTATGCAAGTTGTGATTCTCGGAAGAGCAGTTGTGGCAGTAAAAGTGATCAAGTCTTTTGGCTTCCTCGGGGCTCATGTCTATACAAGTTGGATGAAACCTGAATCATAAGTTCAGTGCAGTAATTTATACAACTGTAAAGACATCAAGATTACAACTGAAACTCGTTGCCTTGGTTCAAAGGGAAAAAGAAACGGATGTACTCAACAAAACAAAAGCATTCTACATATGTAAGATCAGTAAAAAAACGAAAAAAAAAAACCCTCGTACGCCAACAGAAAGTGATTCCATATCCACTAGAGTGGTAACTCACCAATCACTGCATCCTTCACACTGAACCATAAGATCATCGGGATTATAAGGCATCTCGCATTTACAATACCTGAATCATCAAAGAACATCAAAACATGGAAAATCGGTCAGCTTTACTACTCAACACTACTGGACGTGCAAGAACATTCAGAAGAAAGACAACACCGAATAGTAAAGCGTACACAGCAACTCTATCTGGATTAAATGCACCGGTCGTGGAATTGTACTCGAATCTGCAGAAGAAATCATCGTTCCCAACTGCATCGAGCTTCGTGTAGCTCTTGAAGCTGTGGACCTTGCATTTAGCCTCTATCGTATCAGCACTCTGTATATCGTAATGATCAGACAAGAACACTTCCTTCGACCCGTGGAACTGCCTTCGACCACCAATGGACTCTTCTGGGCGATAATACCAACGAACGTGGACCTTCACGTTCGCTCCTCGACTATCACCTTCGATCCTCTCAATCCTCGCCACGTAGGATGGCTTCGACGGGTCTGAAGGCCTCAACAGAACACAGTCCTCCGCTGCAACAGAGATAATTTGGCCCTAAGCCTATTTCTAATAGCTCAAATATCAGAAATGAGCTTTCGTTGTAGTTAATTTCACTCCGTAACTAACAGTACGTAAATTTCGATCACTCAATTTGGGCAAGAAGATGCTAGAAAACATCAATTGAGAGAAAGGCAAGGCCTTTTCGTCTAATCTACCCAAGTAATAAGCACCTTTAGAAGTTGCAACACAGCATAACTTTACACCGAAAAGTAATGTCGATTTAGCCACTCAATTTAAGCAAGTAAAAAAGGGAAACATCAAATTGAAGCGCTGATGCAGCTCTGATACATCAATCACCCAAATTAAAATATACTGCAACGAGCGGTAAGCCCAAATTTACGATTGCCCTAAAATCAAGCAACTAGCTAGCTTCCCCATCCGTTTTAAACTAAAAATTAAGATCATAATCATATATTGAGCTAGACATGCGAAGTATGGGAGATCAAACCAAAGGAACTCACGGCGGACGGTTAAGTTGATATGTTTGACGGTGTAAGAATCGAGTGTACGGCGGCCAGCCTTGGGTTTAGCCATGTACTGCTAAGCAACTATTCACCTGAGGGAAGAGAGAGAGCGTCGCGTGGCGTTCACGCGTGTGAATGAGAGATTGTGTCTTTCTATCTATGGCCTACGACCAAAATCAGGGAATAATACTATTGCTTAAGATTTTTCTCTTCGGTTTTCCTCTGCTGTTTCGCGGTGTAGATGCGCCGGATTGTGTTCCATTATTGTGATTTCTTGGGTCGCTGAGGTGTGAATGTGAGTATTAGGAAAATTGAGGGGTAAAATCGAAGAATAAGAGAAATAAAAGATGGATGAGAGACAATGCCTAGAAAAATGAAAATTAAGTTATTAGAGCATCTCCAACGGTTTACTTAATTTTTGTGTATGTCTCTATGTCAATGGAACTCTATATCTAATACAAATATTGTGTTGTGTAGTAGAGATACTCTAGATGTAGAGTAAGCACAATTTCAAGAAAAAATTGTGTTGTACTTTCTATTTATCTTTATTTTATTTAAGGGGAATTTACACAAAAGTACCTGATTATATAAAAAGTTACAAGTCAGTACCATGTCAGTATTTTTATATAGGTTCATATTAGAATAACCTTTTTGGCACATTGGTACCCGTCCCGATGCCAGGTACGTCATATAACACTTTAGGTACCAGAGAGAAACGTATTGTAGTACATAATACAGTGAGAAATGGTACGTCATATAACACATTAAGATGGCGTATGATATATGTACCATATAAACGCGCGACGTGGTACGTAATACACATATAAAAAGGTACGTCAATACTGAAAAATGGTACACACAGTCAAACGGGTACTTATATAAATTTTTTTCTGACATATAAATGGGTATCTTTCTGTAGATTCACCTTCATTTAATAAAAATATTTTAATTATATTTAAATATTCTTATGATAATAAAAGTAAAAAAGTAAAAGTAATGTTAATTTCCTTTTATTGATATTTTCCTTTTAATTTAATAATAATTAAATAATATTTTTTATAATTAATTAATTATAAATATTAACTATTATAATTTATTGACGCTTTAGTTATTATAATATAAAGTTTAATATATGAATTTGATTTTTAGAGTAAAAAATGAGTCAATGAGTTGGAGTAAAAATTAGAGTAGAAAATGGAGGTTATGTAAAGCAATCGTAGTAATTGTAATATTATGCATAATTAACCGTATTTTAAGATACTGGTTGGAGATGATCCTCGAAAATATTACCAGGCAAAGGAAAGGAATTTTTCTGGGTATATTATGTTTGAGGCCCCAAAAATGTTTTAAAGTAGGTCTCAGGCCCTTTTGGAAAAATCATTAGTTTAAAGGACCTAATTTTCGTAAATTTTAGAGATAAGGACCTAAAGTTACACAAGTGTTACTTCGGAGCAATGAAGTGTTACTGAGGAACAATGAAGTGTTATTTCAGAACAATAAAGTGTTACTGGGGAACAATGAAGTGTTATTGCAGAACAAACAAGTGTTACTGAGGAACAATGAAGTGTTATTGAGGAACAATGAAGTGTTACTGCAGAACAATTAAGTGTTATTGCAGAACAATGAAATGTTATTGCAGAAATCGGGTCTTTAAAACTAATTATTTTTCTGTCAGGGCCTGAAACCTAAGTTCAGACCCTGACAGGGGCCTGAAACGTAATTTCCCCAATTTTTCTTGGATCATTTACCGTTATGACAGATAATGTCAGTAATTTCCGTTATTATTTATTGGATAAAGAAATGATAAATTAGATACAAATTTACAAATTTTGCAAATGGGTATGGGGCTTCGTCTGAATTCGAATTGTTTCGACCCAAAACAGGTCTTTCAGGCCCAATTAAATTGACGATAACTTTTAACTATTTTTTCCGAAATAACTTTGACTAAGTATCATTTTTAAGCATGGAGGAGGATTACGCAAGTAAAAAATGACTTTCTAAGGAACCAAATATGATGATTATCTGTTCACTACTCACTGTATATATAACCGATCTTCAGTCTCTATCTCTTCCTCTAGCAAGTATTAACTTACTAAAAAACTATTTTTTGTTGTATTTTATATCCAATTAAATGAAGTATGCGGGCCAATTTTATATTAAATATGTTTTCGTTCGCCTAACTCAAATAATTCTTAAGAAGCTCGCGTGCTGACCAATAGCTCACGTAGGCCCAGTCATGTATAATGACGTCACTTGTAACATCGAGTGAAAATTGTATTTTGTGTAGTCATTGATTGATGAATATAGTTACAATACAGTGTAAATTGTTACACGCAAAATTCACATTCTTTGAACTATCATAGTCCGTATACAATCCAATTTCAAGTACTATTATTGTTTAGTGTTAACCTACATAGAAATTGCATCTTTGTTTCTATTTTATTTTTTCACTGGCGGATAGTAATTTTTATATATTAGATATCATTCAAATTTATGATTTTTAATAAGGACGATTGGATTTCAGGCCCCATTTAATTTTTATTATAGAGTTCATGCCCTTGCCAATGAAAAATTAGTATAAAGGACCCATTTCAGAATTTAAGTTAGAATTAAGGTTGTTGGACGAAAATACCCTTATAAATAGCAGTTATGAAGTGGTATACAACACCCCTAGTTCTGTTATCAAATTTCCGTATACTGTTATCAGTTATCACATAACAGAAAGTGTTACATGAATTGGTACTGTAGATCCATGAAATAGTACTGTAGATCCATGGAGTGGTACGGGTGAACAGTGAAGTGGTACTGTAGACTCATGAAGTGGTACTGATGAACAGTGAAGTGGTACCGTAGACCCATGAAGTGGTACTGGTGAACAGAGAAGTGGTACAGCATTTGTAGACCCATGAAGTGGTAATGTTAAACATAGAAGAAGTGGTACTGTAGAACAGAGAAGTGATACAGTGTTTGTAGACCCATGAATTTTTACCCGATTTCTGCAGAAACACTTAAGGGTTCTGCTGTACCACTTTTCTGTTCAATCAGTACCACTTCATGGGTCTAAAAACGTTGTACCAATTCTCTGACCAACAGTACCACTTCATGGGTCTTCAGTGCCACTTCTTCTATGTTCAACATTACACTTCATGGGTCGACAATGTTGTACCACTTCACTCACCAGTACCACTTCATTGGTCTACCGTACCACTTCACTGTTCACCAGTACCACTTCATGGATCTACAGTACCACTTCATAGATCTACAGTACCACTTCATGTACACTGTATACCACTTCTTCATGGTTGCTTTGCACGTTTGAATAAGACGATGGCAATGATCCGTAATTTTTTTTTGTTTATTATGGGCAAATATGTCTTTTATCATGGATTGGGTCCTTATTTCTAAATGAAAATTCAATTTAGGTACTTCTCTCTATTTTAAACATAAATGGGGCGTGAAACATAAAGCAAACACATAAAATGGGCCTGCCATGTAATCATCTCTTTTTAATAAGTAGTTTAAATACTTTATAGTTGCAATAGGGGAGAATACCTAAAATAGTCCCCAATGTTTACCCAGTGAACCAATTTAGTCCCCGATGTTCCGCGGGGACCAATTTAGTCCCCGATGTTATCGAAAATGAACCAAATTGGTCACTTCCGTCAGTCCGACGTCAATTTAGACGGAAATCCTATTTGCGACGGAGTTAGCGACGGATATTCCGTCGCTAATTGAAAAAATTAAAAAAATGTTAAAAAAGCATTAAAAATGGGAAAAAATTCCAGAAAAAGGAAAAAAATTCAGAAAATAGAGTAAAAAATTCAAAAAAACAAGAGAATATTACTAATAAATTAAATAAAATAATAATAATAATAATAATAAAATAAAAAACTATAATTAAAAATGATAAATTAAACGTAAAAAATGAGGAAAAATCGGAAAAAACTAAAAAAAATTCAAAAAGTAGAGAAAATTTAAAAAAAAAACAAGAGAATATTACTAATAAAATAAATAAAAAATAAATAAATATAAAAATAAAAAACCAATAATAATAAAAATGATAAGTTAAACATTAAAAAGGAAGAAATAATCCAAAAAAAGGGAAAAAAATTCAAAACATAGAGTGAAAAATTCGGAAAAAACAAGAGAATACAAATAAAACAAATAAAAAAATTCGAGAACTGAAATGATTATGTCCTCATTAACTTGGCAGGGACGGTCTTCGTAAAACTTTTAGAGGCATTTTTTATCCTTAATTTTGTTTTTCCTTTTTTTTTTCAAATTTTTAATAAATAAATATATTTTTATTTTCTCATTTTTTTAATCTTAAATTATACTTATCATTTTTTATTAAATATTTGATAAAAAAGGAAAAACAAAATTAAGGATAAAAAATGCCTCTAAAAGTTTTACGGAGACCGTCCCTGCGAAGTTAATGAGGACATGATCATTTCAGTTCTCGATTTTTTTTATTTGTTTTATTTGTATTCTCTTGTTTTTTCCGAATTTTTCACTCTATGTTTGAATTTTTTTTCCATTTTTTTGGATTTTTTCTTCCTTTTTAATTTTTAACTTATCATTTTTATTATTATTGGTTTTTTATTTTTATATTTATTTATTTTTTATTTATTTTATTAGTAATATTCTCTTGTTTGTTTTTTTTAAATTTTCTCTATTTTTGAATTTTTTTAGTTTTTTCCGATTTTTCCTCATTTTTTATGTTTAATTTATCATTTTTAATTTTAGATTTTTATTTTATTTTATTATTATTATTATTTTATTTAATTTATTAGTAATATTCTCTTGTTTTTTGAATTTTTTACTCTATTTCTGAATTTTTTCCTTTTTCTGGAATTTTTTCCCATTTTTAATGCTTTTTTAACATTTTTTTAGTTTTTTTCAATTAGCGACGGAATATCCGTCGCTAACTCCGTCGCAAATAGGATTTCCGTCTAAATTGACGTCGGACTGACGGAAGTGACCAATTTGGTTCATTTTCGATAACATCGGGGACTAAATTGGTCCCCGCGGAACATCGGGGACTAAATTGGTTCACTGGGTAAACATTGGGGACTATTTTAGGTATTCTCCCGTTAGAAAAGTAAGGTTAGCCAAGCAATTTAATAATTATTAATAAACAATAATAAACATGATCTTGCAATTAGATTCTTTGTTAGCCTTTACGAATCCCCAGCTAGTAAAAGCTACTGCAAAGGTTTTCTTGCCTTTTCTCTGGAACTTCTGTGCAAATCTGCTGCTATCAATACATAGGTGAGTTGGCAAATTTATATTTTCTTACCTGATATTTTTATGATCATTGCGATTCAGGACTATTGAAAAGAAAAACACAGCAATTTAAAGAAAAATATGCCAAATACCTACAAACTTCCAAAATAGCACAAAGCATGAGGTGTGGGTCCTGCTGGCAAATACGAAGAAAAATAAAAGGAAAGAAAAAAAGCATAGAATATGTTATACTCCCTCCGTCCCAAACCGTTTTGGACATTTTACTATATTGGGCGTCCCAAACCATTTTGGACATTTTCTTAGTTAGCAAAAAACTATCACAAACAATCAATATAATAATATTAAATATTCTCAAAAGATGTGTCAAAATATACGCTTTTTACCTTTTGACTGTACTATATTATTAAAATATTCAGTTTCTTAAAACCCGTGCAAAACTCCAAATGTCCAAAATCGTTTGGGACGGAGGTAGTATAATTATGGAATACAGGTGGCTTAGATTGTCCCATTGTTCAATAGTAATTAATTATTATAAATTTAAAATTATAAAAGAAACATTATCACATTTTTATTCGATAACAATTACCAACTATAAAAAATAATATAATATTAACATATAATAATTATATATAATTAATACCATGCAAATCAAATAAATGTGTTTAGAACAAAAAGGTAAAAGGAGATGTGCTTTGCGGATAACATTGTCTCTGTCCGTATAAGCCCAAAAGTTAGGCTCCACTGAAGGACAAAATGTTGCATAATTCGGGCAGTGTTGTTTGTTACAATTTTTATTACATTTTCTAATAATTTATCTTAATACCTATGAAGAACTAACAATAATAAATAATAGCAGTGGTATTTTCGGTGATGATGATCGACTATAGCGTCGTAACTCGGATCCAATGAATTATTGGAAAAAATCTCTAGGTTGACATTTGCTTTTTTAATTCAAGCAACCATGACTTGTGTTTTTCCATGGGCATGCTTAAGAAATAAACTTTTTCATGCACAAAAAAAAAAAACACAGTGAAAGGTTTTTTTTTAATGCTTTGTAAGTAATGCTTTAGGTCCACCAACTGGTTGTTAGAGATTGGCACTCCATAACCAAACGCATCATCAATTAGACAGCAAACTCACTAACAAAATAAAGCAACACACAAGAATATGAACAAGCAACGACATTAACAGATAACAAACATATAAACCCACACCACCACACTTGAATATAATTTTAATTTAATTTAATTTTGTGGGACGAACAAACCACATGAATGTATGGAATCTGCCCAATTAAGTGCAAGAAAGATATGATCTTTTTTTTTTTCCATTTTGTGGGCTGCTGGCATTATTATTCACACGTTAGCCAAAATAAGTAGGAGAACCTTTTTCATTGAAAGGGTTTTGGCCCTTTTCTTTTTTCTTTTCGTATTAAATGATTAGGTAGAGAGTGGAAATTAGAAAGAGACTTGCGTGCAAGTCTCACGTGGGATTAGATAAAAAAGAGCAAAATATGATGAAAATATGAATGTATTAGTAGGGATATCAAGACAACGGCTTAAAGCTAGAAAGAGTAGAAAAAAGGAGATGAAGCTTTGAAGTGGGCTTTTGTAATAATTAATGTCCATTGTACTTCAGCTTTGAGCAATTAAAACACTGTTGTTGTTAGTCAATGAAGCTAAAGTTCTGATTTTTCCTTTCTTGGTTTTCTACACATATTTTCTATACCCTTCCTTTATCATAAGTTTGAGCTTTTCCAATCTCTTCTTGGCTTCACCATCACCACACATAAACGCAGATAACGAGGGAGGTGATTATTTTGATGAAGCTTTGGGATCTGTATGTTCTTTCCGCCTGCAGTTATTACAAGATTTCAAGTGGTAATAGTTAAGTTATGGCTTCTTAGTTTCGTCATCCCACGTGGCTTTTGAGTTCGATCTTGTTTGTTTTTCACAATTCTTGATTCCTTCCGTAATATTTGAATGGCTTCATTTCTTAATTCTCTGTGTGTGTGTGTGTTCATTCCCAACATCTCTTCTTCAAGTTTTGATTAATTTAAGGTTTAGGTAATAAAACCCGACAAACTCCATCGACATCCCTGCGTTTTGATGCCTTTTTTTATCATAGAATTCAGTGATTTCAAGAATTTCAGGAAAATGAGAGCTTATATTGCTTCACCCTTCCTAAAATTTCAGGAATTTCCAGGCTTGTCTGAATCCACACGAGAACTCAGCGATAATAATGCACACGGATTTCTCTTCGAATCCCACTTTGCAAGAAAGCCCCTCGAATAATTTCGGCCATAGCCCACAAGTTTTAGTTCACTCCACGCTCCCCGTGAATTCCAATTCTTTAGAGCGCTTATCCCTAAGCCTCGCCCCGCGGGGCGAAAACGTAATAAACCCCGTCGTCGGACAGTTCCACGACGACCCTTCGGTCTTAGGTTGTAATAATATAGCCAGCGGAGAAATGGATCGAATCGATATGGGTTCCAAGTACTTGAAAGCCGCCCAAGAGCTGCTCGAGGAGGTCGTCAGCGTCAAGAAAGATTCGATCTTTAACGCAAAGAACGTCACACCGATTGAGAATCGTAACAACAATTGCGAATCGAATGATGCTAATTCAAGCAGTCTCTCGTCCGGGGAGAAGCAGGAGATGCAAGACAGGCTTACGAAGCTCTTATGGATGCTCGACGAGGTGACTGGCTTTTTTTTCCTTCTCGGAAGTTTGTGTTTTTAAGGCGTCCCGTAATGTAAGTTTTTTAGGTGAAGTGGTCATTCAGTGTGATATCAAAGCGCAGAGGCCAAAGAGGTATTGGGTATCCTCAAGAGAGCCCATTTAGAAAAATTACATGTATAAGGCTATATAATAAAGAAATCAGCTAGCTTAGGCATGACGTCACGTGTTGGAAATATTTTATATAAAAGTAAATTACGATACGCTCCTACGACGGTAAGGATTATTCGAGATTATTTCAGATTTCTTCTCGTTTTTTTTCTTCTTTCGGGTTTTAGGTCGACCGAAGATACAGAGAGTACTACCACCAAATGCGAGCCGTCGTGTCTTCCTTCGACTCGGTCTCGGGCTCGGGCTCGGCGAAGCCCTACACTTGGCTCGCTCTTCGGACGATCTCGAGACACTTTCGGGCCCTAAGAGATGCGATAAACGGGCAGATAGGCCGGGCGAGGAAGGGTCTCGGCGGCGGAGGAGGAGATTGCTCTCCGTGTTCGAACGATAGGGGCGGGATTGGAATTTCGCGCCTGAGGCACGTCGATCGGCATATAGGGCAGCAACGGGCGCTTCAGCAGCTCGGGATGGTCCATCCCCACCACCAACACGCGTGGAGGCCTCAGCGGGGGCTTCCGGAAGCTTCCGTCACGATCCTGAGGGCTTGGCTTTTCGAGCACTTTCTTCATCCGTAAGAGTTTTCGGAATAACAATCTTTTCTGTTATTTGGTTCGCTCGGTAATTTTAAGGGATGACGCTATCTGGATACTCAACTTAGGGACTGCGATTAATGACACTACATTCAAAATTGAAGCAGTTTAAGGATGCAGTGCATCGAAAACCCTAATTGTGTCTTTAAATTGCTTCAATTTTGAAACTTAGCAAACTCGTAAGTGTATTTGAGGATCCTCAAATAAGCAAACTCCGGTGCCACGTGGTATTTATTCTCAAATTATTCGGCATGCGCGGACCGACCACATGTCATATTATCGGACTAAACATTAGGTTTTCGTCGCATCGTGTCCTTATATTAACTTCAGTTTTGAAACTATCCGTCATTTAAGTGCAACATTTTATGTTGGGTGTCATGAAATTATCATCATCCGTTACTTATGCAGTTGAACCCGTTTTTTTAACGTATGGCGACATATTTTGTTGTGCTTTTCAGATATCCGAAAGATTCGGACAAGGTCATGCTCGCGAGGCAAACCGGTCTAACGAGAAGCCAGGTGAGCGAAAAAACGTACTTGCGATTAACGAACCAAGCAACTTTCGTCGAACTCACCTACGAATTTTCGGGCATTTGTTCGAAAGGTCTCGAACTGGTTCATAAACGCAAGGGTCCGACTATGGAAGCCCATGATTGAAGAGATGTACCGAGAAGAAGAAGAAGCTAATAAGGGCATCGTCAACGACGCCGAAGCGGACTCCAATTCTTCCACGGACAACAACACAATAGCAACTGCTACTACTACTACTGCTGCGGATAAGGCCAATTCCTCCCTTTCGTCGAAAATGAATCCCCCACGTGCGATCGAGGCTATCGACGATCCCCTATTGCGGGACTCGAACCATGCGGGGCCCACCCAGTGCGGTTATTATGCAGAGCAGCAGGACCAGGCGGTCGAGATTTTCCCGGGAGCTGTGTTGTTACATGCAAACGACAGCGACCGTAGGTTCTTTGGCGGGATTTCTCTGACGCTAGGGCTGCAGCACGAGCGTGGAGGATTCGTAGGAGGCAGAGATATTAATAACGATGCGTACGGCGCGCCGAGCTTCGGCTACGGTGGATCTTGACATAGGAGTTTGAATTGTATGAGTTTATTCGTGTACTATTATTACACACTAGTACTTTTTGCACACTCATTGTGGTATGATATATATATCATATTATTTTAACTTAAATTATTTAATAGTTTAAATTTAATTATATATATTTCTAAGTGTGTAAAAAGAATTTATTTATTATAAAATTACTAAAAATAATACCTAAAGTTAGTTGATGATTCTTTTAATTTTATTAATTAAGTTTTTAAAAAACTTAATATGACAAACTAATTGATAGTTTATCAAGCAGGCGCTTGATAAAATAGTATATATCGTATAGATGAACTAGGGGTGAGCAAATATATCCGAAAACCGGATTCCGATCCGGTATCCGGTTTTCAAAACCCGGAAAAACGGATATCCGGTTTTAAAAACCGGATCGGATATCCGATCCGATTTATTTTAAAATAAACCGAATCGGATACGGATAGTGGTTTGTTTAAAATCCGGATATCCGGTATCCGTTTTATATTTAAAAAAAATTAAAAAAATAAAAAATTAGTCCAAAAAGAAAAATGAAGGTCTAAAAAAGGAAAAAAAATCATCAAGTAGAATATTTAAATTTATATTATTTTATTATTGCAAAAAACTTTGTTAGAGAACTGAGATTAAAAAAACATAAAAACATCGAGATGCAAGTTAAAAAATTAATGTGAATTTGTGATATTGTGTTTATTATTTATTATGTAATCTTGAATCATAAATTAGCATATTGTGTGAATTAGTATGTGTAGAAATTCTTATATTAAAAAATATATTTTTTTTTATTGTGATAAGAAATAAAAAATATGATTTTGAAAAGAAAATAATAAAAAATATAAGAAAAATAAATTTAAAAACCGGATGCGGATATCCGGTATAAATATCCGAATAAATCGTATATCCGATTTTCGGATATCCGATTAAAACCGAAGCGGATACGGTTACCATTTTTCGATATCCGAATATCCGGATATCCGAATCGGATATCCGAAAAACCGGATATCCGGTTTTGCTCACCCCTAGATGAACATTGTTTGTTATTACATTGGATGTAAGTTGAAAGAGAGTAGAAGTGTAAGCCCAATGCGGCCCGTTTAGAGCAAGCTAGTTATGGGCCGGCCCAGCCCGGCCCAGATCTTTAAATTCTCTCCGACAACAGTGTTTTTCTACGGTAAATAGCGGCGGATGAGGAAGTTAGATTACACGCGCACGGTAGTAGCGTAGGGTATCTTTCTCTGTGAGTCAAGTGGGTTTTTCTTGGCGCCCATTTCGCAGTAATTTCCACGGAGAATTAGTTGTTTATTTTCACCTTGTCGCTCTTAGGATTCGTCCCCCTTGGACGAATAAGAGCGCCGCGTATTTGTTTTGTTAAGTTTATTAATCGAATGCTTTAGTTGCTCCAAAGTTTGAGTCCACTAGTGTTCGGTAGTTGACTTTGCCACCTCTGCCATGGCATCTAAGGAACAGTTTTCGGTAATTAAGGTACTCGGTATATGTTTTTTATTTTTTGTTATAGTTGTTTTTATGCAGTCTAATTTTGGAACGAATCGTAATCTGCTCTATTCAGAGTGCGAAGGTGCTGATGGTGGGCGCTGGAGGTATAGGATGTGAGCTACTCAAAACCCTAGCGCTTTCAGGTTTTAGCGATATACATATCGTGAGTTAATTTCCCCTTTTTTCCGTTTGCTCGTTAATTGATTTCTTAAGGGTACTGTTAGGTTTTTATCGCTAGGGTTTACTGGGGTAACTTGCTTGGTTTAGTTTTACAGCTGATTTAGCGTGCTATTGCATTTTTTGAAGTGGACGACGTGTACTGTTAAAGTCATTTTAGTGGGTTTTTTAGAGTTGGATTTGGGGTCTGTTTGAGGATGGGGAATTAGGGTTTGGCAAGTTCGAATCAGGGGTTGGTTGGTGTTTCGGCCTTCAGGTTGTTGGACGGTTTTTTCTGGGGTGATGCTTCATGGCAGCACTTTGTATCCTAGCTGTTGTATTTGAGCAAAGTAGTGTGAACAACTTAAAACTTGATGTTGAGATTGATTAGCCGCGTTTTGGTTCGATTTTGATGAATTATTTATTCTCTAGAGTGAAATTGGCGTTCCAGCTTTGAAATTAAAATGAAAATTCCAAAACAGCAGATTCATCATTGCTTGCCTATGGATTGAAGTTGTTGTACTATACGAGGATTGATCATCCATATGCATCATCTAGAAACTGTCATATTAAGCTATCCAATGCATGAGTTTGTCATCTTAATATTGGAAAAATAGAAAAATTTATCAGTTGCTAAAACTTTAACTAGATGCATCTCCTATGTTGATAGCCACCATATCATTTCGATAGTCAAATTTAGGTTTCAATTTATCCATGCATTTCATCACTTCCGCTGGTATTCCATGGGTCGAGAAGTGCTTGTACTGTTCTTCACAATTCAGGGCCTGAGATCTTTAGTAATGGTTGGCTTTATGCAGATAGACATGGATACAATAGAAGTCAGCAACTTAAATCGACAGTTTTTGTTTCGGCAATCACATGTTGGACTGTCCAAGGCTAAAGTAAGCTCTCTTTTGCTGATTTCTTATCTGTTCAAATTTTTTTATCTCCAGTGTAAATGTTTTCTTTTTTACCTTCATTAATTGAATCTCTTACCAGGTTGCTCGAGATGCAGTTTTGAAATTCAGGCCTCACATCAACATCACACCGTACCATGCCAACATTAAAGATCCCGACTTCAATGTTGATTTTTATAAGCAATTTAACGTTATATTGAATGGTCTCGACAACCTAGATGCGAGACGCCATGTGAATCGCCTTTGCTTGGCTGCTGGGGTTCCTTTGGTTGAAAGTGGTACAACTGGTTTTCTCGGACAGGTAGTTTTTTTCCTTTTTATTCTCTAGTCATTGCCTGTCTGATTATTTGGCTACCTATAATAACATTAGTAGGTAATGGGTGTTTTTTTAATCTTCATTAGATTCCATTTACATGTGCTTTGATATAAAACATCTAGTGTTTTGCATCATTATGTTTCTCTTAAAGAACCGATTCAGGAGTGTAGTGCATATACTTTTGGAACTTCCGTGAGTCAAAATCGTGATCAGTTTGTTTTCATAGCATAACCATATGTTTGGCTTGATTGTACAGGTTACGGTTCACATAAAGGGATTAACTGAGTGTTATGAATGCCAACCTAAGCCTGCACCAAAGACTTACCCTGTTTGCACTATCACGAGTACTCCTTCAAAGGTACAAATGTGTGTGTGTGTGTGTTGTATTGTCTTTTACTGTAGACTGCTCGTGAAAACAACTGGCTAGTTTTGTCCATCCATTGGTATTATAAGCTATACTCAAGAACCATACATATAAACACATAATTGACGGTTTATGTCGGAAATTCCAGTTCTCTTATTGGATAAATTTAGTGAATGTTAGAAGTGTGAAACTACCATTGACGACATATTGGAAAAAGTTAGCTGAGCGTGCTTTTTTTTTTTTTAACATCCATTGTTTCTACAATGCAGTTTGTTCATTGCATCGTCTGGGCAAAAGAGCTTCTTTTCGCAAAGTTGTTTGGTGACAAAAATCAGGAGAACGATCTGAATGTGCGTTCAACTGATGCATCTAGTTCTTCAAAACAACTTGAAGATGTTTTCGAACGCAAAGTAGATGAAGACATTGAACAGTATGGGAGGAGGATATATGATCATGTTTTTGGACATAGCATTGAGTTAGCCTTGTCAAATGAAGACACTTGGAAAAATCGCAACAAACCGAAGCCAATATACATCAAAGATGTATTTCACACCGAACAAGTACGTCAGAACAGGAATCAAAATAGTTCAGTCGCAGGAGATTCTTCATCTGTATCTGCTATGGCGTCTTTGGGTCTAAAAAACCCGCAAGATCTCTGGAGCTTAATGGAGAACTCTTTGATATTTCTCGAAGCCCTGAAATTATTTTTCACCAAACGAGTAAAGGTCTGAGACGAGCCCTCTATTTCTAAAAAGTATAGTATCATTCATTTTTTTTTCCATCTCATTGATAGTAGGATCAAACATCTTAATTTTCAGGAAATTGGCAGCCTAAGTTTTGACAAAGACGACCAGTTAGCTGTAGAGTTTGTTACTGCTGCAGCTAATATTAGAGCTTCTTCATTTAATATACCCTTACATAGCCTCTTTGAGGCCAAAGGTATTGCTGGAAATATAGTACATGCAGTTGCAACGACAAATGCAATTATTGCTGGGCTAATTGTGAATGAGGCGATCAAGGTGCTGAAAAACGACAAAGATAACTACAGGTCTGTTCCCTGGTGATGCTCTGTAATGTATTATATGAAAGTTTCATTTATTTCTGAAGAGAAATGGTGACTTTAACCTTGCATCTTATTATTTTTTGGCAGAATGACATACTGTCTTGAACACCCTTCAAAAAATATGCTGCTTTATCCCGTGGAACCATATGAGCCAAACAAATTGTGCTATGTTTGCTCCAAGGTTGATGGATTTATCATATCGTTTATGAATCATCTTTCTCATTCCAGTTTCCAGATTCTGAATTTAACAAATCTTTTTCCTGATTCTGCAATGCGTGCGCTCATAGACTCCATTGACCCTTGAGATAAACACGCAAAGTTCCAAGCTGAAGGATTTTGTAGAGAAGATTGTTAAAGCAAAGCTTGGTATGAATTTGCCTTTGATCATGCACGGCTCGTCCCTTCTCTACGAGGTTGGCGATGATCTCGACGAAACCGAAGTTGCTAACTACGCTGCAAACCTCGAAAAGGTTCGATATAATCCCCCTTCTCATGTAATACCTTTTCATTTCTTTTACGGGACATGCTTTTGTGGAACCTTGTGAATCCTCTTTAGGTGCTATGTGAGCTTCCTTCCCCAGTCATTGGTGGAACAATTCTAACCGTCGAGGATCTTCAACAAGAGCTAAATTGTAGCATTAACATCAAGCACAGGTTTGATCATTTCACTGTTATTCTATAATGCATTATGTCAGAAAGTTTGTTCTTCTGCTGAATATTCATACAAAAGGCGAATTTTTCGCCCCTAAACACATTTTTCTTCAAATCGGTCAGGGAACAATTTGATGAAGAGAAAGAGCCCGAAGGTATGGTTCTCTCGGGCTGGTCTCAGGCTTCTATTGCTACGCAGAAGAACGGCAAAGCACCTTCAAACAATGGCGAAACTAGCACTTCTCGAGTAGAAATCAAAGAGGACGACGACGACGATTTGCAGATAATCGTCCCACAGAATATAAAGAAGAGAAAGATATCCGACGTGATGGGTCCCACAGATAAGGACGTGTCTTCTACTGTCACTGCCAGCGAGGCGAAAAGAAAAGCCAAAGATGTCCAAGAAGACGATGATGATGTTGTCATGATTGATGATGTGAGTTCTGAGATTAGTAAGAAGAGAAGGCACTGATGAGAGTCTTTGGTCTGAACTAACTTTTTCCTAGGATGATGATTCTTTTGCTGTGTTACGAGCCCAGAAAAAAAAAAAAGCAAGAAAAATGAAAGACTTCTCTTTTGTACCTTACAGCGTGAGCTGCTGTGGTCTTTAGATGGGATCTCAGCGCTGTAACGTTTATCAATTTGATAGAATTTCTGCGTGCTTTATTTATCCATTTCAGATGACACGATTGACTGCTCTGAATTTTATCAAGTAATTGTATTTGTGTCCGAAAAATTTCACTACAGAACTTAATGATGTAAACCATAGTTATTTAGGGCGAGAGGCGCACAAAGGCGATACGCCACTGCCTTGCCTCAGAGGCGAGGCGCAAATAAGGCGGTTGCCTCAGAAACCCGAGGCGACTTTTATTATATAAGTATTATATAGAATATACATAATCATCACACTCTAATTGAATGTGTACAATAGAACTCATATCAATATAATATACTTTTTGCATGTTTGTAACATAACAATGTCATCAAACAGTTCAAAACGTAAACACAAAAAAAAGCATCATTTGGACAAAATAACAGAAGTCAAACCTTCCAAGACAAAATAGTAGAAATGAAAAGTTTCATTGACAAAACACTAGAAGCCAACGCATCTATATATCATCATCAATTTGGGCATTAACATAATCATCTTCATTTTCGAGATCATTATCATCACCAGGGTTGTACATCTCCTCTTCTTCATCTTCAGAGTCAACAAAATTAGTTTCTTCGTCATCTTCTTCAATAAGACGACGATGTGCAACGGATCTAGAAGAAGAAGCCGCACTTAGCAGCGAAATATAAAACAATCTATTGGTGCCCATGCCCACAAGAATCTTCAATAAACATTATTATAAAAATACATTATTAGAAGGAAAAAAAATAAAGAATGGTACAAGGAGAAGAAGAGAAGACGGGTCTTGACCTCTTGAGTCTTGCGTTGCCCCACCACCCACAGATGGAATCTTCTTCACGGATGGAGTGGGAGAGTGAGACTAGGATAGGGTTTTGTCTTGGGCTTTATTGTATAGAATTACAAGTATTGGGCTGGGCCTTTTTTAATTGCTGGAAAATAAGCCTTGCTGGACATTTCTTCACTTCTTCATGAGGCGACCGCCCCAACATCTCCACGCCTTACCTTGAGGCGCCGCCTTGGAGACGCCTTTGAGAAGGCTGCCGCCTCTAAGTGCTCAGAGGCGATCCGCCGTCGCCTCACCTCATTCATCGCCTAGGCGCGCCAATAACACTGATGTAAACTACACAATGAAGGATATCTTCAGATAGAAAAAAGGAAAATGGCATTTTCTTGCTCTTAATAACTTTTCCATCAAACAAGCACACAGAAAAAGAACAAAATAAAACAAAGTAAAGCACATCACTCATGGTACAGTTTCACTTCTTACAAATCACCCAACCCATAAAGAACTTGAAAGTCACTGCTTTGCTTCCATTACAGGGTCAAAAGTGTGTACACTTGTCGTCTTCAACATCCAAAATATTCCTAAATCTGCCCCTTTTTTTATCTTGATAAAAATATACGAAGAGAAGACAAGCATACCCTTTGTCAGAAGTCATATGAGGAGGCTTAAACCTTTCTACTTGACACTTTTATAACGGTGGAGCAAACCATTCTTCGTAGAAGACTGATTACCATTCGACGATGGCTTACTGTCTGACTTCGCCCCGAACGAGAAATGACGTCTCAAGAAGGGCTTCCCTAAAGAGCTGCTCTTCATGCTCAAATTCGAGCTCAACTGAGGTCCTTTTCCGTCAATTCCACCCCTCCTGTAATAAATCGACGATAGATCACTGTTGCTGATGCACTTCTTGTACTTCTTCCTAGCCTTCGAATTCATCTCAGACTTCAATGACTTTGCTGACATCTTTGCAACTTTCTTCTCGCCAAAGGCACATAAGGGGCAAGGCGGGTCGTATTTATTGATCTCAGGCGTCACATATTCCAAGCACCCGTCGTGGTAAACATGGCCACACGTCAGCACCGAGACAACATCATATTCGGTTAGAAGCTTGGCACAAGTTCCACAAGGGTGGAGATCGAGAGATGGAGAGGTGGAATCTTGTCTGGTCGATCTGTTAAGGTTGTCTCGACTCAGACCCGAGGCTTCGCTGTCTAGCGACCAGCTATCTTTTCTAGCGTTCATGAGCTCTTGGAACCCGGGAATTGACCAAGTGTCTGAGGGAGAATCTACGTTAGCCCAAGAAGTTGGTGAGGAAAACGAAGGTCCTTCGGAGATTGATGAGTTCTTTGGAGATGATTTGTAGCCTTGAGTCCGAGGATCTGAAGCCTGACGTAGCAGCTTATGTGCTGGAGAGTGATGTAATAACCTCGATGGAGTTGAGTTGGGAGGAAGAAAATTACTTTGGGAAGAAGACATTGGAGATGCTGATAGTTTTATAGGGGATGGATTTGAAACGGGCAGGGATTGTCCTGTTGAGGCTTTCACCTGAAAAATGACGAAATTTTCGAAAGGCGATGAGAAAAAATTGCACAATCATACTTACAAGGAGGAAGCAAACAAAGAGAACAAATATAAATTAGCTCCACCGTACCTCTGTAATAGTCTGTGGACTAGCTTTATCTGCAGAAGGATTATGAAAAAAAAAAAAAACCTATGAGCAACGGAAGGTAATATTCCGAACGTTCTGTTTGATACGCATCGAATTTACAGTATCTATAATACTTTTATAATCAAACATGAAACCCAATCTGATAGATTAAAGATCTCATCTTTGCATCACTTTCTCATTCAACAATCAATATGAATGCATATATCCTTGTTAACTGTCATGTTTATATCAAATCACAGCTACTGAATCACAAAAACAGAACAAAAATCAGAGTCTCCCAATGAAAAATATGTGAATAGAAAGTAGAAAACTATCAAGCAATGATATACCATGTGATGAAATCCTGATAGATCCCTTAGCTACTTCAGAAACAGCCGCCTTCCTCCACTCACACGATTGAGAACTATCTAAAGGGCCATCTTTCTCAGAAACAAGTGTAGTTTCTATTGGGTTAGCGCCAGGTTTAGATTCCATCCTTACATTCCCCCAACCATTGACCCTTAACCAATGTGCAGTTGTGTCTTCTTCAGCTACTCTTACACGGTTATCCCATCGAAAGCTCAATGTCGGAGAATAGCGTATATGCCTCTGCAATGGTTCAACCGGCGATGTACTAGTTATTGTTCTATCCTTTGCAGCGACACAACAAGCAGCACCCATCTTTAAAACAGCGAGACCAATGTAGTGATAACTACTACTAACTTTCCTCCTACAATGATGCCTTCAGAGAAGAAGGGAAGTGAAGTCAGCTTTTTTCTCAAAATCCAATTCACCTTACACAATCTACAGTAAGTTTTTCGATTCAATGCTTTTTACACATGCACTGTGAAGCTACAAAGTCATTTATCTTTACAAATATCTTGCATTTTTAACCATCAAATGACAGATTTCCCAAAAGACATATGACTTGCTAAAACTGTAATAGATAGAGGAATGAAACCAAGAACTGAGTTCGAACATGAAACAAATGACACACACAAACAAAATCTAATCCAACGACAGCTTCAGAACTAAAACCATTATGGATAAACATGGGACTCGGACAACTGAATTCAACGATCAAACTGACCAGAGGCAAAACACCAAGCTTCGAATTTTTTTTAAGAAAAGTAATAAATCAACAACCAGCCACCACCAAGACTGTTAATACATCACGAACAAACACAAAAGGAACATCAAAAAGACATGATCCCCCTATGATATTCAGCTCCATGTCACCTTTTACATAACAAGAAATCTTAATTAGAAAACGCTGAATGACACGAATCAACGGAATAACTGCCAAAACCAACATAAGACGCTTCGAATTTTATTATTTATACATACCCAAAGGCCAAACCACAAAAGCATCGCAGAGGTCATTTACAAGATATACCAATTACTGTCTCAAGCAGTTAAAAGCGGGCAGTGAAAACCTAACAAACACGAACATCACAACAAACACAGCTTATTATGCGTTCATAGAGATCCGAAACACAACTACAATCAAGTTCCCGGAAAAAAAAAGAGAAAGAAATAAATATTAGGCTGGCGCCACAAAACAGGGAAAGAAAAGGACGAATCATGCGATCAATAAGAAACAAAAAATACCGTCTGATTTCCGACCGCTCATGAACCCTAACGCAAAAGATGAGGAGAGTGCGTCTCTTCCTTCGAGGGTTAATTATTACTTTTATTATGACATAAAAAAGAAAAGAAATTGTGATGTTCGTACGTCGTTATGTAGTTGTAGATGGAGAAAAACGCGCTACACTATACACGTGGAAAGTAGAGAGAGAAAGGAGACATCATTTCATGACTAGTCTAGTCTTTGTAATCTCTTTATTCAATTTTATCCATTAATTAAATTTGAGAAATATGGTATGGTAGCTAGAAGCAATTTCGAATATATATATTTGTTATTACTACTAGAAACTAAAAATAAGGAATCAAGACCAAGATTAGTTTTTTTATTTTAATTCTAACATTATGCATCGGTGTGCATGTAATACGTGGACTGCGTAGGAAGTAATTCCACATTATTCACCTCAACACGTAAGCGTCACTCATATTCCTATAACATATATTAAGTCCACTAATGTACATGTACATGCTTTCAGATATTGCCATTACTATTTTTTGTATTTTTACATTTGTGTGACAGATAACGTCCAATATTTGGGATTCAATGGTCCAAATCGAAATCCCAACCGATTTTATTACAGTATTCTGTTTATATAGTTAACTTGTTACTGAACAATAGAATCTTCGTGCCAACATTAGTATGAAGCAATAACATAATATATCAGCTTCAATTACACCAATACAATAAATATAGCAGCTAGGGAGATTTTCTATATAGTGCTATTTACTGCATCGCTCATGCTGTTTTCTCTGCTGAACCTTTCCTTTGAGCCCTACAAATAAATTATCTTCCAAAACTCGGTAACCATATCCAATAATTCATAATTTTTCATGTGATAAGCTAACTTCAGGATTCGTTTATTCAATTTCCTCACACGATTTTCGGGAATACGAAAAAGAAAAGCCTGCGAAAAAGAAGAGATGGAAGAAACTTACTTGAAAAATCTTTCCAAGCTTTTTCAGACCTTCAGCCCTTAACCTGAGAGTATCCTTCGGAACAGTTGGATCTCTGAGAACCTAAGGTGATGGATAGATAGATAGTATTACTACAAAGCCTTTTAGAGCGGAACCAAAACACAGTGATGTCTGAACATAGCGAAAACTTACAGCTTGGCAAACATGAGATAATGTCGTCTCAATATCTACCACATTCATATGCCAGAAAGAATCGAACATGGCGTCTTTTATCTCATCCTTACTCTCTTGTTCATCGCATCTCCTCCAGTCCTCGCGGAGCTGAATATAGGATATAGCAGCTGACGTGAAATGTTATGATTAGGTTTTGGAGAAATTCATTCGGTGTAATAATTGAAGAAGAAAATATCAGATATCGAGTGAGCCCACCTTCAGATGCAGTGGATTGAGTATTTCTTGCATGTCTTTTGTCTCGCACCCATTCTGCTATAAATGGAACTTTCATGTATCGTTTCCCTTTTCCAATTTCACGAGAGCCTTGCCTCGTGTATATGTACCCGATGGTTTGCAACATGGCTTCTCCAAATTCTTGAAAAAGAAAAATCAATACATTGTAACTAAAATTTCTCATTCTAGCAACTTTAGGAAGAATGTAATTACAATGATGGTTAGAAACTGATGGAAGTATGAAACATACCTGCTTGAGAAAGGCGGTGAGCTTCCATATTAGCCCATTCCAAAAAGTCATCTTTATTACCATCAACGTATGTTTCGAGGCGTCTTTTGAGGACTATAACGAGCTTATCTTCCCTTTCTTCTTGCACTGCCTTTACGAAAAACATTAAAAGGAAACTTTAATACACATCCACCCGTGATGTCAGAAATACTACAAAAACATTAATGAGGTAAGAACCTTCATTATTTTCTGAAGCTTTGGTTTTTGGATCTCGGGTGGTAAGCTGGGATCAAATTCGGGCGGCGGTGGGTTAAGCAAAGAGAGCTTTCCAATGTAATCCTCAAAGTACTGACTCCCAAATGTCATTCCAAATAGAACCGTTGGATCGACCACAGAGTCTCTGAAAAATCCAAATATACATACATAAACATACGTAATATAAGAAAGAGCAACTTTCTCGAGTTTTTTTATATAATTACGATTGTCAGAAACGAATGCACTTCAAACAAAGATATACTATTAGATGAAACTTTGAAATATGCGAATACTTACTCTGTCATTGCTTGTTTGCCACACTTATCATAAGCTGCCCGCTTTTCAGGATCACTTAGAACTTGATAAGCCTCTCCAAGTAACTTTGTACAAGAAAAAAGGAATTAGGATTAAATAATAACGGCTTGGATATGTGCATGAGATGGGATGATTATATCGTACATTAGAGCCCAGATAAAAAAAAATTATTAAAATTTTGAAAAATAAAGGGAATCCAAGTACTCGGAGACGGAAGAAAACAATAATCTGAATCTGCATACAATATAGTTGCTTTCTGATGCATGGATTGTCGACACATATCATGTTATAAACTTACAAGTTAAGAATACTTGGCTAAGTAATATGGGTTCAAAATCTTCATTGCAATAAGAAACCATTACATCAATGTAATAAATAAGCAACTCACTAGGAAATCACGAGCTGCAGCTTCTTGATCTCCATGGTTTTTATCAGGGTGTACAGCTTTTGCCTAAGCACAAAAAAAAAATTGAATCAGTAAAATAAACGGAACTCACAGCTTCTAATCTTTCTCGATTCATCATAATCAGACAAACACAGACACACTTCTATTCGTAAGAAACTAAACTATTGATTCTATTATCTGTGCTCTCACCTTCAGATAATAAGCCCTTTTAATCTCGGCATCGGATGCATCTGCGTTGACTCCCAGAATTTCATAATAATCCTTTTCCATAAGCTATATCCCACGGCTAAGGATTGAAGAAAATAAATATGAAGAATTTAAATCAGCAAACAATATCAGATGTAGACATCATCATGGTTGCGTATTTCCTGCGTGCATCAAACAATTAAGAGCAGCAAGAAAAATATTGGAGCAGTCAGCATAGAGAATATCGTTTACGGATAATCCAAATATATTCAGCTGAAGATATTTTCTTACATGAATCCAAGAAGAAGAAACGGACGACGTTGAATTGCAGAGGAGATGAATTTTTCATTTATTGTATTTTATTTTAAATTTTTTCCCTAATGATTGAAGTTGAACTTTTCTTTATTTTCGTACCTTAACAATTTAACCCATTATAAATCTTTTTTCATGGGCCGAGTACATGCTTTAAGCCCAATACAGTAAAATTGGCCCAATAAATCCTAAATTGCTTTTGACCCATTTTGCAATTTTAACCTTAGTTAAAAAAAATAGAGGCTTAGGTCGAACTTTACTCATTTACAAAAAATATTGAAACGAATACATCCTCAACATTTGTTTTAGATAAGATTGTCCTCGTTATAAAAACTTGTATTGGGCAAACATAATATCCGTGAGGACCCAACTAAATGGTTTCTATTGCCAATTTTTTAAATTATTGTTATTGTTAAAGAGCAATTTAACTTTGGGTTTAGAATCCCATTTGGAGAATAACATATCTTTCGTTGCTTTTGATTCCCTGAGTAATAATTTATCTTATAAAGGAAATGAATCATTGAGGCGTGCCAATATATCTATGCATTATTTAATCTGCAACTAATATTCCATTCTTCATTACTTAAATAGAATCGAAGGTGAGAATAGAATAAACGGAAAGGCCATTTATTTTATTTTTCGTTTTGCATATTCATTTTAAACTTCACTAAGTAACACAACCAAAAAAAATAAAGGAAGAGATAAGTCATCGGCGTTAAGTACTATTCCTTAATCATCAAAGCACCTTTTAAAGTCTCTATTTATTACATATCTCAAATGTGCAATAACCTTTTACCATTAGAAGAAAATCAAGCTGTAATCAACTGCTTTTATAAGAAGAATAAGGCAAATTATACTATCTTCTTTTAAGATTTTCACTCCTATTGCAATTATACTTTTTCCAAGTAAATGGCAAAGTACATTTCCAATTTATTGATGAATAAAAAAATGTCAATAGTTTA
Organism: Craterostigma plantagineum; assembly: GCA_027422505.1. NCBI lineage: Eukaryota > Viridiplantae > Streptophyta > Magnoliopsida > Lamiales > Linderniaceae > Craterostigma > Craterostigma plantagineum. The sequence continues at coordinate 3,488,220 of JAPQWV010000005.1, forward strand.
TTTTCATTTTCCAATCAATTGAAGAAGTGATACCTCTATGACTAAAGAAAAAAAAACGAAAATTCAACTATGTTTCACAGCTGTTCTCTTTTAAGACGAGTTGTGTTTGTGTATGCATTCTTGCCTCTTCCTTACATATGAGAAAGTGTTCAAAATAAAGTTGCCTTTCATCTTTCTTGCATATATTATGTGTCTTTCGCAATAAAATACCGTTCGCACCATTTTCTTTCCATTCAAGAAAACCATTTAGGCAAATGATATTTGACGATTTATTTGGTCTTTAACATGATTACTAATTTAGTGAATATATAGTGTAACGGGTTTATTTTTAGGAAAATTTGGTGTAAATAATCCATCCTATTGACTTTCTTCTAAAAATAATCCCAACTTTAAGTTATTTCTCAATAAACCCAACTATAATAGTTATCTTCTCATATTAGACCCGTGTTTCCTTTAACCTATTCAACGGTTAAATTTTTTCTTTTTTAATTTTTTTCTTCTTTTCCTTTTCTATTTGAAAAAATTATTTTTCACACTTTAAAATAACTCAAAAATTTGAAAATAAATATTTTGACGAACATCCCAAGAAATTATTAATAAATAAATTAAAAATAAAAATAAATCAAAGTTTTAAAAAATAAAAATAATGTATTAAAAAAGTCATTTTACTTTATTATATTAATTAAACCTAAAAAATTAACTCCAACATGATAAGAATTTAAAAATCAAAACAAAAAATTTTTAGTAAATGCCATGAAATTCTTGGTACAATTAGACTTTTGAAAATTTCATAAAAAAGTATCAAATATTTAGACCGAAAATTCCTGAAATTATAAATAAGTAAATATCAAATAAAATTAAAATATTCAAGCAGACGAAGTTCTTAATAAATATTTTCATGGAGATATTTTTAATTTCATTTTTTTTTATTTTCTAAAATTTTGATTATGTTTTATTTATATTAAGTTCGCGTAGATTTTTTTTCCAGTTTTTGAGGCATTTTTTGTGGAAATTTTTATTTTGCTTTTTTGTATTTCATTCATATTGGAGATATACTTATTTATAATTTCAGGAATTTTCGGTCTAAATATTCGATACATTTTTTATGAAATTTTTTAAAAAATAATTAATGTACTAAGAATTTTTTTCGTGGGATTTACGCAGAAAATTTTTTGTTTTGATTTTTTAAATTCTTTTCATGTTGGAATTATTTTTTAAGCTTTAATTAATATTTAAAGTAACATGACTTTTTTCATACATTATTTCTTATTGTTTTAAACTTTGATTTATTTATATTTTTAGTTATTTTACTAAGAATTTCTTGGAATGTTTGTCGAAATATTTATTTTCAAATTTTCGTGTTATTTTAAAGTGTGAAAAATAATTATTGAAATAGAAAAGAAAAAGAAGAAAAACAATTAAAAAATTTAACCTGTTGAATAGGTTAAAGGTAACACGGGTCTAATCTGAGAAGATAACTATTATAGTTGAGTTTATTTAGAAATAACTTAAAGTTGAGTTTATTTTTAGAAGAAAATCAATAGGATGGATTGTTTACACCAAATTTCCATATTTTTATGTAATTATAATAGTTTGCCCCTTATTCTCGAAAATACTTTTTGTTGGTAGTAACGAGTTTCGGCCCAAATCAATCTTTTGTACTCCCTCCGTCCCGCTAATTTTATCACATTTTTCCATTCCGGGCATCCCACTAACTTTATCACATTTCCTTTTTTGGTAAAAAATTATCACAAACAATCAATATAATAATATTAAATATTCTTAAAAGACGTGTCAAAATATACACTTTTTTACCTTTTCATTGTACTATATTATTATAATAATCCCACCTTAATATCCGTATCCACTAAGAAATGTGATAAAAATGATGGGACGGAGGGAGTACATTTTTGTGGGAAGAATACTTTGACACGGAATTAAATATGTCTTATTCCAAGTTATCTGATATTTCGTACCACTGGAAACTTGCACAACTCGATTATTTGGTAAATGTGAGACTATCATCAAGAGTGTTAGAAACTTGAAAATATAAACACATAATATCCAAAATTATAAATCGAGATAACTAAATATACGGATTTTGCATCACTTATTTACAATTGCAAACTACTTCACATATCGGAACAAATCGACTATGCTCGCTTAACGTATGGCTTTGGATAAGATAGTGTGACGGCTTGTTTGAAATATTTTCCGCTCATTTTTCGATTTTTTTCGGCGACTCAAACTTCGACATACGAGTTTCGCGACCTACCTCAAACCAAATCTATAATTTTGCCAAGAAACTCATTATTTTAGACACGTCTTATTATTACTCCCTCTGACCCAAGGGGTTATGGACATTTAGGGTATGACACGATTTTTAAGAAATTGAATATTTTAATAATATAGTACAATTAAAAGGTAAACTAAGTGTATATTTTGACACGTTTTTTAAGAGTATTTAATATTATTATATTGATTGTTTGTGGTAGTTTTTTGCTAGAAAAGGAAATGTACAAACGGGAACGTGACGCCCGATATAGTAAATTGTATAAAATGGTTTGGGACGGAGGAAGTACATTTTAACAAAGCATTAACCCAATAAAAATCACAACCATTCATAAAAATAGAGCCAAGAGACAATCATAGACATATGCAAATATATATTTACATCTTAACATAGCATCTTATAATACAATACATCATTACGTAGGAGGAAAGCATTAACGACGTTGACACGCATTAACAACAATACTAATCACCACTAATTATTACAACATTAATAAATAATTAATCAATACATAAACCCTCCATCGATACCAGCCGTCCCATAATCACGAGCCACCACAGCATCGAGCCGACCCAACATACGGCTCAACGACTCGAGCCGCTGGCTCAGCTCCACGAGCCGAGCCCTGAGAACCTCGTTCTCAGCCTCGACGCTCGACCGAGCCGTCATAGTCAAGGCCAAGCCAGTCAAAGCCTCGTGGTTCTCCCTCCTCAGCCGAGCCGCTCGAGCCACGAGCTCGTTCAAGTGGCTCAGCTTCCTTAGCCGGCTCCTACGAGCCGATTCGCGGTTCGACATCATCCTCTTTCTCTTTTTCTGCTCGATCAACGACAGCCGTTGATCTTCTGATGAGTTCGACGATGTAGTATTACCACTAGAGGAATTATCCATAGAGTATATATTATTTTGACTATCTATTATATGTTATATATATAGATGTAATAAAGGATTAGAAGATAACTATGAAATGCAGTAGAACCAATAGAGGAAGAAGACAGAGAAAGATTGAACAAGCTGAGTCCTTCGCTTATATGTTGAACTGAAGAACAGTTCACTAAGGATTATTAATGCAGACATGAAATATCAAGGATTATAAGATATGAAAAGCTGAGCATTTAATCTTTCTTTTTTCTTTTTTTTTTCAGATGGAAATTGAAACCTAAGAGAGCAAGGAGGAGAAAGGAGTAATTGATGCTAAGGAAGAAATAGGGAAGATGAAGTTGAGATGAAAGAAGAGAAGGGGAAGTGAATGAGTATGTTTGGGCTGTAGTTTTTATAGACCATCTTAGGCTTGAAAAGACACATATTTATGCCCTTGGGATTTTTTATTATTATTATTGTTTAAGAAAGTGTTGAAAATGCTATCAAGATAAGACTTTGGGTAGATCTACATTAGTGATTAATAATTATAGAGATGCTGCGAATATTTTACATTTAAGCCATTTGATGATATTCCGCAAAGTAGTGGCATATATATACCTACCTAGATATTTAGGAATATTATTTTGCAATAAGGGCAATATGTTTGTGATCGATTGGACTTTAAGGTCTATGATCCTATTTCAACGACGTATTAATAATTATATACGCAATAGTTTCAGATTTTTTTTTTTCAAGTTTCTTTTCCTTTCTTGGTTGGATTGCCGTGAATTGTGAGGTTAATATAGGGGGGAATCCAAAATGTTTCCTTTTTTTTTTTTTGAATTTTTTTGTTACTTTTTTAATGTTAATTTATGATTTTTAAAGTCGGACCAATCGCATGTCGACACGTGTTTAGTTTCCATCCAAATTGACGAAGATCTAACGGTAGGACCAATTTGGTTCAAATTCGACAACATCGTGGACTAAATTGATCTACCCGAAACATGGAGGAATAAATTGGTCCAGTGGTAAACATCAGTGACAATTTTGGGTTTTCTCCCGGTTAATATATTATCCGAAATTCTCGTACATCTAAATATTAAAATAAATCGAGATAAGATGTTTCTAATTACGTCGTAATAATAGATGAGTTCTCATTTCTATATATTATCCTTCCCAATCAATCAGCAAATTGTCAACCGATACACTATTATTGCCCCGCCGCAAAAAAAATTGTCTAGAAGTAGTATTTTATATACAACATAAACGATTTAATTAATATATGAATTATGATGGCTTGAGTGAGCTGATAGATATTAATAAATAAGGAGTCCGTCACGGATGTAATATTGGTTTCTTTTGATTTTATACAGTTGACGCATTCAGTTTTAGAAATTAATAATTTAATTACAAGATCTGGACAATACCAGATGATTTTGATTACTTCAATGAAAATTAAAGGAGGGGTCTACTAAGAAAAAATTGCTTGGGTAAATTTCTGTATAATCGTCCATATATCGATTTGCAAATTACAAGTTAGGCATACACAATGTCCTTAACGAAGATACAAACAACTACAAACATCTCGCAATATGAGCACACTAAATTTCGAAATCATCGAATGTATTCAATGCCTTTTCTGGACTTCCACATGATTTTTGAATATAAAAATTATACAAAATGTTCACATTGAAGAGAAAGAAGAAATGATACTGAACATCGTCATCTCTTCGCCAAAATAGAATAAAATAATCCGGTAAAGTATTTCGCCGTCAAACCTCTTCAATTAATTGAAGAGTTGCAACCATTGCAATTATTTTAATTAAATCTCGCCAACAAAAATTAGCAAATCACTATACATACGCAAACGATTTGTTACTGAAGTTCGAAACAATATATATTCCCAATCACAAACCATCAGCGAAGCCGAAAGCCAAGCCCTCGACCCGCCATTGACAGAACAACCCTCACATAGGTCTAACAAATTTACAAAACAAAGCTTCAAAAGAAAAACGTTTCAAGTCGATTCACAAAACACGCAAACGCAAAACAAAACGAACGATTTCCTCCGACGAAACGAGCAGAAGCGCCTTCGTCCACGCAAAATAAGAAACATTAACAATCGACAAACAGTTAATTCTCGCTTTTTAAAAAGCGAAGAACTTCTTCTTTTTCTTCTTCTTCTCGATGTAAGCCAGAAGCTCCTCCTGCTGGGCCAACGCCTGCTCGAGAGCCTTCTGAGCCGCCGAAAGCTGCTGCTCGAGCTCCTCCACTCGGCCCACGGCCTTACTGAGCATCTCCTCCTTCTCGGGCGGCATGACGCTCGGCTTGTTGCTCAGGACCGTCACCTTGTCCTCGAGCTCGTTCATTCTCTTCATCATCGTCATGTAGTCGGCCGTCGATATCCCCTCGCTCGTCGTCGTCTTGGCGTTGTTGTTGGCGGCCGACGCCGACGATGACATCATCATCGTGTCCTCCCCGTCGTGCATGGAGGAGGAGTAGAGGGTGGCGTCGGTGAGCTTCTTGGGCATGTTCTTCGTCATGCGAACCATCGTCACGACGCCCATCACGAACGTCAGCATGCCCGCGAATATCTGGTTGCTCAGCCCGTCGGGGTTGTTTTTGTACGCGTCGTGCGTCGGAAAGTTGTCTGGGGAGGACGACGACATTGTAAATTGTAAAAGAGCGAGAGATATTTATGTGAAGTTGATTAGTATATCGAGAAGTTCGTCCTATATAATCGGGTGGTATTAATACTCTATGTCATAATGAGAATAACGAGGGTTCCATTTAAAAACCAAGCGGAATCTGATGAAGCAGATTCTCTGTTACGTAAGCTGATTTCGGGTTGATACGATTTTTAATGTGGGACAAATGGCCGCCCGTCCGTGTGCTTAGGGATGACACTCAGACCCATTAATGATCCGTTGGGCCCTTATACGGGTCTGATCAAGACCTGATTGACCATCCATGGTGCCGGAGGAACGTGCGTGGATGGTCCAGCTGGGTCTTGATCGGACCCACCAAATGAGTCTTTAATGGGTTTGATTGTCATCCCTATGCAGAACAAGCCCTAAACCCTAGAGGCCTGACATGTGGGCTAGCATGCAAATTGAGCCCTAAACCCTAATAATGGCTTAACATGTGCGATATCATGCAGACCGAGACCTAAACCCTAATAAAGGGTCTAACGTGTGGGCCGATTATATAATTGTTCGATATAGGAAAAACAAATCAATCTCGAAGCGGTAATTAAATTTCGGGTTCGTGCGAGTGTGATCTTCGACGTTAGGGTTACCTTTGTTGATTTTGAAGTTATCGCATTTCTCTGCCTTCGGCCAAGACGGGGTGACTTTCTTCTGGATTGCTGGTGTGTACGCTTTGGGCTCATAGGCATCGCTGCTATTTTTCGGTTCCTAGAAGATCGAATGGAATTAAAAATCGACCCGCAATCTGCGTTTTAAGGCGAAAACATAGGACGTATGCGAGAAAAAGTCGAACTTACTACTTCTTCCTGAACGGGAAAGAGATGGGGGTGCGCGATATGGTCCCTCGTAGCCCTCGGAGAAGCGCTGCTCATCGAGTTTGAAGAGCTGTTTCTCTTCACGCCCTACCGAAAGAAAGAAAGAAGAAACAATGCAAAGATTACTTTTTGAAAGCAACGAAAAGCGCTGTAATAAAAAAATAGCTTACCTTCAAAGCAGCGTTCTCATCCTCGGAGATGGTCTTCTCGTCCACGCACGTAATGTTGAATTTGGGCGCGCATTTGTGTTCGCCGTTTCGGACCATCTTTCAGATGAAAAAAATGAAAGATCGTTATATTATGTATTTAAATGGCGATAATTTTTCTATAGATGTTACGTAATAAAGCAAACCTTCATGATATCAACGTCGTTCCAAGGTCCCTTATCGGAAACCATGCATCCCCCCTTATCGGCACATGTGCAAGTACCGCCCAAGAACTCTGGCAGCTCACTGTTATGCAAAGATTTCGACGAGAAAACTATTATTTCATACATTGCCTCGAAAAAAATAGATAAAGAAGCGATTTGTGATACGGGTTCTAGTTAATAACCTAGCATCGATGATCTCGAGCAGCTTGCTCTGGTACTTGTCGCTCAGAACCTATTTAATTACGCCGAAAAGTAGCGACTCATCGTTAGTTAATGAAAACTTCAGACGAAAAGTTGATCAATTGTAGCTAGCTAGCTAAATTTTTCTTACATGGATCTTGGCGGTGGTTTTAGGGTCGAGGAATGACTTGACCGTGTTCCACAATAGCCTGAACCCCGATCCGGCGTTGATGATATACATACGGCACAACGTCTTCAAAAAAGAAAAAAATAATCGATTAGCATCGTTCGATGAAAAAATGGAAACAAACCCTCAATTTGTCGCCATTTCTTATTACCTCAGGGTAATTGTCGCCGTCGATCTTTTGAAGGCGCTGGACGAGATCCCTAGCGGCCTTGTTGAAGCTCTTAAGGCCCTGACAAAAAAAAAGCGCGGAAAAAGCGTAAAGCTTTCACGATTTTTTCTAACACACGAATAAATTAAAAAAGTAGAAAAAAATCCTATTATTAATTACCACTCCCTTGACGTCCAAGATTGTGGTGCTCTGATCGATGTGCTTCTTGGCTGCGATGGAGCAAGCAGGGAACTTGTCGATGAACGTTCGCTCGAATTCTTGGACGTGGTACTTTAGGTACCTGTCCATGTTGGTGGCCTGCATGAGCTTAGTCGAGTCGACTTGCCCGAGCCTCTCTATGTAGACGGGTCGGCCCTCCTTGTCAACGCCGTGGTGCCCTTGCGGGTAGTACTTAAGGACCTCGTCTCGCTCCTTGAACTCAAAGTCCTAATATACCACACACACAGACCAAGTTTTTCATTTTTTTTATTACGCCGTAATTTTACGGTAAGATAATCAAGCTTAGTTTGGGACCTCCGTAATAGTGTCGGCACCAAAGTCCTTCCTCCATTGAAGCATATCGGACCACATTTGCTTCGTCTTCTCAATGTCGAACTTCCTTGCTCTCAAGAACCTACGACTCAGTTCATTTCATGTCAATATATTACATCGATGCTGAACAATCTGTTAAATGACCAATTCACCTACAATGTTAAGCTTTAAAGGAGCGCACCATACTTTAATTTTATATATTTAATTTTCAGCAACATACAAGCTGATTTCTTCAGACGTGGAATTTCTTTTAATGGATGTGATGAATCGTACTCATGACCCCTTCTAATGACTACTTCTAGTAAAAATTTAGGGTGTCTTTGGTTTAAAGAATTTGGTGAGGAAGGAATGGAAAGCTAATTTTTATGTTTGGTTGATTGGAGAAATAGACGAGGAAAAGTAACAAAAAAAGAAAAAAAAAGTTTAAACTAAGTTTAAAGCTAAAACCATGAAAACTCAATTTCCTCACCACATTACTAATTTTCTTTTTCGTTTTTTTTCCTCACCAATTTCCTTGATCCAAACCGGCCCTTAAGCTAGAAGGGAGTGCATCATATTATTATTTTTATTACTTCAATTTTCAACAGAATCACCAGTCTAGTAATAATAATAATAATACCTGACGAGCATGTGGTAGTCGTCGTGCTTTGAAGGTAGGAGTTCTTCGAGGATAAGCGCCTGGCGAAAAGCGTCGACGGCCTGCAGTTCCTCGGCGTCTCGCTCGTCGTCGAAAACGACTGACATGACTCTGCTGTTTCTGCGTCCCTTCTTCGTTAGAGAGTTTCTGAACTTGTTCGAAGCGCTGATCGCCACCTTCTTTAGGGATCCGAGCCTCGTCTTCCTCTCGTCCTCCATGTTGGTTTCCATGTCGATTTTCTCCATGCCTTTCGCCAAAAAAATATTACATTTATTATTATCGGAATACAACCAAGTGCTTGAAGCAATGGGAGAATCGATAGTTTCTTCATTACATTTCAAGTTTATAATGTAATGGAAGGTTTTAAGTACAATAATACGAATAATAATGAAGCTTACTTGGACGGACAGGGCGTTCAAGGGGTCCTGACATATTTTCACTCATTTTTTTGCTGGTTTTTTATTGCAAGTTTGATCACACAGCAGATTCTTGTGAAAATGTCACAAACTTGCAGATCTTCGCCTGCAATTTACGTACGTTATATTTATATATATGAGAATTGAATGGGACGATCTTATTATTCGAATTTCTAAACCAAAGTTGATCATAGAGATGTTCTCTGTTCATACGTCGTCATAGTGCTTTTCATGGGTGGGTTTCAGATATCATGAATAAAACAGTATCTTTCTCTTTTCTAGATGTAAAAACAACTCAAATTCAATCCAGGAGAAGAGCAAATGCATAGATTCTGCATGGGAGATAAAAGAAACAAAAAATCTTCGAAGGCATTAAAACATTACATAGAATGCATAAACACAAACATCGTAAAGCTGTCAATATTTGCGAAAGGAAATAATAATCGTCGTGTAAGAAAACTATGAAAAGCTACCGAAATAGAGCTTTTCTTTGGACGATGTTTTCTTTGGAGGAAGGCAGAGAAATATAGAGATAAACTCAGGCAAAAAGATACAATCAATGAGAGAAAAAAAAAAGGTTGTAAAATTTCTTACCAGCGTCGAAAAGATTGCAGCTCTCAAGAGAGAAAAGAATGGTAGAGAATCATCTCCCTTAACGCTAACAAGGAAGGAGAAGGATGTTCATTGTGGAGCACCACTACTACAAACGTGCGCAGCCTTACAAAAAATAAAGATGACAAAATGTTCCTTTTCCTAGAGTTCGATATATATAAGTTCTTCTGTTCATTATTAATTATTATATACAATATATTAGGTAAAAATAATAATTGAGTTAATTAGGTGAGATGTACATTCACTTCTGATAAAATATTGCTGGAAAATCAAACTCCATATCAAAATTCCATATGGGCCTTAAATCTGAATGGATTCATAAAGGTGCTGTGAAGCCTTGGGCCACAAATTTTGTCTGTTTCTTAAAATCATTAATAAATTATTTTCACTAATTACGACCAATGCTTCCTAAAGAACACACAAGTACTTATTACACACTACTGGACTAAATCTAATGAAGAATTAGTGAAGTAATTCTGTTAAGCTCTCACTTTCACTCTAAAAGCTTCATCCCTGATCCTCCATCTCCAACAATGGCGGCTTCGAGCCTAATACCTCAAACCCTCCCAACAAAAACCCTAAATATCTCATCGTCAAAATCCTATTCCACAAACCCCAATTTACCCTTCAAGCTCGAACCCTTCCCAAGAACATCATACCCTCTCAAAGCCCGCGCGGCGAGGGCTGTTTTGTCCGCAGAGCAGTCAAAAACCCAGAAATTCAAGCACTGTTTTACCCAGAAAGAAGATGGATTCTTGTACTGTGAGGGCGTTAAGGTTCAAGACGTAATGGACGCCGTCGAAAAGAGGCCTTTTTATCTCTACAGCAAACCTCAGATAACGAGGAACGTCGAGGCATACAAAGAAGCCCTAAATGGGCTGGATTCAATCATTGGCTACGCAATTAAGGCCAATAACAACCTCAAGATTTTGGAGCATTTGCGTGAGTTGGGATGTGGAGCTGTTTTGGTTAGTGGGAATGAGCTTAAACTGGCCTTACACGCTGGTTTTGATCCTACGAGGTATATATGACTTCGTTTTTCGTTGCTCTAAAATCAGTATTACAACGTCGTATGTCATCTGAAGCTTCTGTAGTATGATTTATCATGTGCGTTTAGATGTGTCTTCAATGGAAATGGAAAGACTTTGAATGACTTAGTGCTAGCTGCCCAAGAAGGCGTATTCGTCAACATTGATAGCGAATTCGACTTGGAAAATATTGTTTCTGCTGCGAGAATGTCTGAGACGAGGGTGAATGTACTGTTGCGTATAAATCCCGACGTTGATCCTCAGGTATTTTTCGATGCGATCAATCGATGGATCACCGATTAGTTTATTACATTTCTCTTCCCTGAAATTCCCTTTTTGCATCGATTAGGTCCATCCCTACGTTGCCACGGGAAATAAGAATTCCAAGTTTGGCATCAGAAACGAAAAGCTGCAATGGTTTTTGGATGCTGTTAAGGCACACCCTAATGAACTAAAGCTCGTCGGGGCACATTGTCATCTTGGATCAACTATTACAAAGGTGATTTTCATGTCAGAATAAATTACGTCTTTTCTTACATCTATTTCTCAGACGTACGTACATAAATGTATATTTATAAATTTCAGGTAGATATATTCAGAGATGCTGCTGGGCTTATGGTGAACTACATAGACGAAATTCGATCTCAAGGATTCGAAATCGACTACTTAAACATTGGAGGTGGCCTTGGAATCGATTATTACCATACTGGGGCTATCCTTCCTAGTCCTAGAGACCTCATCGATACTGTGAGTTTACAAAAAGAACATAAATCTCACCAGTTGTTGCAACAACTTGTGATGTATATTTCGTATAGGTAAGAGAATTGGTGATTTCAAGAGACCTAAATCTGATAATCGAACCTGGGCGATCGCTCATCGCAAACACTTGTTGTTTGGTGAATTGGGTCACTGGCGTAAAGACAAACGGGACTAAGAATTTCGTAGTTATCGACGGCAGCATGTCTGAACTTATACGCCCGAGCTTATACGATGCTTACCAGGCAAGAGAAGCATTTGAAAATCGACGTTTTTTTGTGTTTCAAATTGTGACATCTGTATTAACGTATTTTTATTGCAGCACATCGAGCTTGTTTGTCCTCCTTCTCCAGGAGCAGAGATCTCTACGTTCGACGTGGTGGGTCCCGTTTGTGAATCCGCCGATTTCTTGGGCAAAGCTAGGCAGTTGCCTACGCCAACTAAGGTATTTTTTTTTTCGTTTTTGGTGAAGTAGTGCAATAAATACGTTTTTTCGTAAGCTACGCTTGTGATAATGTGTATTGCAATTGATTAGGATATGGGGTTGGTAGTTCATGATGCTGGTGCGTATTGCATGAGTATGGCTTCGACGTACAATTTAAAGATGCGCCCACCTGAGTATTGGGTTCGTTTTTCTTTTTTATGAATTTGAATGGAGTCTCTTTATTCTTGATTTGCTTTTCGAAAGTAAGAGGTAAAGATTCGATCTTTTCTCAGGTCGAAGAAGATGGATCGGTGTCCCAAATCAGGCATGGAGAGACTTTTGAAGACCATTTGAGATTTTTCGATGGCCTCTAAAGCTTACTAATATGTCATTTGATTGCTTCTTGCTTGGCATTATTTGTTGTTTATGCTTATGAACATCGGACTAATCTTCATGAGTTTTGTAAAAGAGCTCTGTTGCCTCTGCTGCAAATCTTTCTTTCCATCAGAGGATTAAATCTGTATTTTGTCATTGCAAACAATGATCAACAATTCTGGTTTCCTTGAGATCGAATTTTTATGGAGAATTTGTGCATGGTATGAAATATTGATAAGAAGTTGGGAAAATACAGGAAATTTCTTGAATATAGTTCAGTCTAAATTCTGCTGGTTAACTCATGTAGCCACTGCTTAGGATGGCAATGCAAAAAGCAATATATAACTTTTCTAACATTTAGATAAAGTCAATGTATGGTTGGCTGATTCAAATTAGAACAATATGGTGAAGACAAAGAACTCAACTTACACAAGTGTGTCCAGGTATTCACTTACAGTTGTGTATTTAATGTGCGGATATAGCTTTGTTCCTTCTTCGCCATTCGACGACTCGACGCTGAAGTACGTCTGATCTCCTTTTACGAAAGCAGAGTATACGAACACCATAGGCATGTTGTCTGGATAAGGAGTCTCTGAAGCGAATAAAATGACTCAATATTACATGTAACCAACCCATTTTAAAACGTAAAAAAACAAATTCACAGTACCATGTATGTTCTTAAGAAGCTCTTCCTCCGATACATATATTTTCTCGAGCTGTTTTCCAATTTTACCCTCCCAAATACGAACAAGCTCGTTCATCGAAAGAGTGTTCCCCGGCGGCCTAAGGTACAGTGTCTTGTTCAACGTGCGCTTATCATCCACGGTGCTAATAGCAAAGGCAGCTACATCACTTTCCTTCACAAAGACACCTGAGAAACTTTTCAACCCATAAGTCTGTAGCTTATATACGATGAGTTGAGCAAATGTTCTTCTTCCCATTCGATTTGAGATTCTTAACGGTAACATATACGAGCTACAATATGAAATGAAATTGACTGAGATAATGGGGTACCATACCTTTAACATTTCCATCTCCGAAAATCCTAACTTTGTCTCTAGGGGGAGTCCTAAGGCCGGGCTGAACGAGGGATGGAAGCAAATAGCTCGTATAGAAGTTGCAGCAAATGTAAGTGTGAGGAATCCCCTCTTCTTCGACGAGGCGCCTGATTTCTGCCTTCTGAGAGTAGAAGTTGTGGTCCAAATCGGACACTCGGGTTTTGTCAGGGTCCAGCCCGAATTCTGATGGTAAGAACCTCTGCAAACCATCCCCAATTCACCATCGGTTACCACCTTCACTATGAGAAAAATCCATGAATTCACCTTAAATGGTTAACTTGAGATTCAGATACCAACAACCTTGATGTTGCCAGCTCGTTTGATTGCAGCAATCAGAGTCTTCTGATGAAGAACTTGCTTCGACGAAACTGCGCATATCACAACGTCAACTCGTTTCAAGGCATCCATTAAACTAGCCTCGTCTTCCAGCGAACCCTAGTTTCCGAGCATTTTATAATCGAGGACCACAGACGAAAATCAGAACCAAAATGTTTAAATTGCGAATCTTAGTTTCACGACGTACTTTGACGACGACGAGGCCTGAGCTGGAGAGGAGCTGAAGCTTCTGTTTCTTGATAGGATCGGAAAACGCCGAGTCTCTGACGAGTCCGAACGTGGGATGCGACGCGCCGAGGCTCGCCTTGGCGAGTTCGAATCCGAGGTTGCCCGTTACTCCGATTACGAGTATTTTGCTCTTGATTTCCGACATTTTCCTGAGATTTGATAGTATGCGCCGCCGTCTGTGGTTCCTCCGGCGATGATGGCAAAGTTCAGATTTGGAAATTGTCTTTGCTGTTATATTGGAGTAGGATAGGATGGACATTCACTTACCACATAACTAGAATCAAATCGAGTTATTTTTTATCAATGATTATAAATTTGCTGCAAAATGCAATTCAATGCTAGAGAAAGATGTTTTTATAAATCTTACATATATAATAATCTCAACATATGCAAAACTGAATTGCTATTCACCGCTCCCTTTTTCCTAGTCACCGCCCCCTAAAGGGCTGAAAAAAGACGATTTTGCCCTTTTGAATTTAAATTTCTATTTAAAGTCCTTTTCCAGACCACAATTTTCATATAGCAATTAAACATTCAAATCAGACTCAAACAAAACAAAAAAAACGTTCAAATCGCAATGAATCGTCTATTTGGGAAATGGAAAAGTTAAAAGAAAGCGTCTATTGGAGCGGATGGTAATCAAATTCTCGTAAATTTCGTTTTTATAGACGTGAATTCTCGAAAAACGGTCGGATTCGAGCGAAAATTTCGCACCGACCGAAACACAATTTCGGCCAACACAAGGGGTGACCGAACAACAATTTCGGTCAACCCTTGTGATGACCGAAAATTAGTTTCGGTCGCCCAAGATGGTGACCGAAATTGTAGTTCGGCCGCGGCTGTCGTAGCCGAAATTTGGATTCGGCTACGACTGTCGGGGCCGAAATCCGGCTTCGGCTACGACAGAGGTGACCGAAATCACATTTCGGTCGCCTCTTATGTTGACCGAAATTTGATTTCGGTAATTATTATTATTATTTTTTTTTGTCAGACTTGGAGAGTGTCCCGGAGGATTCCACGGGCGACGGGATAAACTACAGTCGGCATTTTCGCGAAGGAGGACGATTTTCAACCGACGTGGAAGCCATTAACTGGGCGAAAGGCGTCGCTATTGGTCTTGGTTTCGAGGTGATAATTTCGTCGCACAAAAAATTAGGAACAAAAAAATTGATTAGATGTTCTCGCGGAGAACGTTATAGAGGCAAGGAGGATGAATTGGAGAGGCTGTCGAAGTCTAACAAGTGCAGGTGTCCGTTTGTAGTCATAGCCCAGCAAGATCCAGCTACTAAGGAATGGTTCATTCGTACGGGCCCACCTGAAAAATCCACGCACAATCACCCTCTGATACATTATCCCGAGGGACACCGCCAGACGAGTGGGTTAAGCAGCCAGGCAAAGAAGGTCGTTGAGGAAATGAGTGCTGCGCAAGCGAAACCATCACATATCCTCTCAGCGATGAGGGCTCGACACAGCGTAGATAACGCGACGATCCGACATATTTATAATTACAGAGATCGTTTGAAGAAGCAATATTCTGAGGGTCGAGACGTGGTGAGCCAGTTGATGCACCAGGCGACAGAGTCCGGATATTTTGTTGAATATAGAAGAGACGAGGAGACTAATATGCTGACACATGTCTTTCTCGCACACCCGGAGTCACTCACACTGCTGAGGACGTATCCTTATTTTATTGGGATTGACTCGACGTACAAGACCAATAGATATAAGATGCCTCTTGTTGAGATTATAGGGATGACTCCCTGTAATCACAACTTTCTGTGTGGGTTTGCCGTCATGGAGGACGAGACCGAGATCAGTTACCGGTGGATGTTGCAGTCTATCAGGGATATTCTAGGGCCAGCTGTCCACCCGTCGGCGATTGTCACTGATCGTGAGTTGGGCCTTGTTCGACCGGTACATATGGTATTTCCCATTCTCACCATCTGCTGTGCACGTGGCATATTTATAAAGATGTGGAGAACAAAGTTTATAGGTTGGGGGGGAATAGCAAAAAGACCGCAGCTCACTTCACGCACAAGTCCTGGAAAGCCGTCGTGGAAGCTCCGACGGTTGACGAATATGAGAATGCAGTGAATGACATGCGTCTGCGCTGGCTACAAGACTCAGAAATCGTTACTTATGTTGAGCAGACGTGGTTGGTGCATAAGGAGAAGTTCGCCAGAGCTTGGACGAACCATGTGCTTCATTTCGGGAACACCACTACATGTCGTGTGGAGAGTGCTCATAGCGAGCTGAAAGGATGGCTGAACTCGGCCACTGGGTCGCTTGACACCGTATGGGTGAAGGTGCACGAGCAGATTCAGAACCAGTTGATTCGCATCCGAAGGTAAATTAATTATTATTACGTGTCTCTTATCCTTATCTAATAATATTTTAATGTTGACATGCAGACACTTGAGGAGTCCCGGTCGAAACGACCTATTCCGATGTCAGGATTTCCATTCCTAACATTATTATACAGAGTTTCACACCATGCAATATTAATTATGGGAAATGAGCTGCGGCGGGCCAAAGAGTTGTCGGATGATGTCGGGCTTCACCCGGTTCTCGTGCATGATGTCGGGCTTCACCCGGTTCCCGCTCTTGTCGACGAACAGCGTCGACCCCAGCAGAATCCACAGCCAGGCGATTGCCTGGAACCCCGCCGGCCTATTTCCAGACCGCATCCTCTGTATCACGTCTTTCGTCGCGACCGCACCGCCTCTCCATAATCCCCGCAGCGCGTCTGCGTTAACCCCCATAATCTCCCTCGCCGCGATCTGCTGGTCGCCGCTGTCCGGGGTGCCCGATACCGTCCTCCCCTCGATCGGGATACGCAGGATCTGTTCGACGTCGTGGAGCATGATCGTCATCTCACCCCACGGCATGTGGAAGGTGTTCGTGTCAGGGTGCCAGCGCTCCACAAAAGCGCTCAGAAGAGGCTGGTCCAAGTGACCCAGCATGGCATCTGTGAGGTGGCTAAGCCCCGTGCCATCGATCTCGCTCTGCGTCTGCGGCGGGAACTGGCAGTACCACTGCTTAAGCGACCGAAGAACTGACGCACGCTGCTCGCACTTCAGCAGGGGTCGATCCTCCTCACCCATCCAGATGCGGGGGGCGATGTGCCCCAAGTAACTAGGGATCACCTCGCCGTCTTCTGGACCACCTGGCTGTGGCCCCTGCACCCTCCACGAATCGTCATCTATGACCCTGGAGCGCTTGCTCCCTATTTTATTTTTTAAGAATTTTCCAAAAATAAATATTACTTATTTTACTTATATTAAGACACTACATCGCAATACAGTTTATAAAGGAGAATGAAATTACCTGCGGAGACCGGTATCGCATCGTCGTCGGATGACTCAAACGACGCCGCATCGTAGGGCACCTCCTCATCCGCAGGCGCCTCCTCATCCGCATGCGAATCGTATTCCGCATATACGGAATGAGAATCAAGAGCTCGCTGCCGCCTCTCCTCCTCCCGTTGCCTACGAACGGATGCATCAACGCCGCGCGCCCTCGTATGACGCTCTCCAGATCCCTCCTCCGCCTCCGGGGCCGGTCTGCTGCTCCCTCCAAGTAGGGACTTCCCACCCTTGGCCTGCAATTACATATTTATTAAAAAAAAAAAAAAATTTGACCAAAAAAAAATTTCGGTCGGCGAGGAACCGACCGAAACTTGATTTCGGTCGAGCCAGATCCGACCGAAACTTGATTTCGGTCGGAACCCCGGCGACCGACGAGTGATTTCGGTCGTTCAAGACACGACCGAAATCTTGTTTCGGTCGAGCCTGTTGCGACCGAAATCTGATTTCGGTCGTGTCTTGAACGACCGAAATCACGTTTTCGTCGCGACTAGGCCGACCGAAATTTCGGTTTGGTCGTGCCGTTTTCGCCCTATTTCGCGTCCGATCGCCCGTTTTCAGCCTAATTCGATCCGTTTTCGACAATCTATCTACATACGAATGAACTTACGAAAGTTTTCTTAAATCGTGACAGGACCCCCTTTCCCTTTCCCTTTCCGTGTCCTCGCTCCATTACGATTTGCAAAGTTATCTGTTTTTTTGTTTAATTTGGTTGTGTGATTTGAAAAGTGTTGCGTCGTGTAGGAATTTAAAGAAAATTCTTACTTTTTATTATATTTTACCTTTTTAAATTAATTTAAATAACATAAGGGCATAAACGTCTTTTTTCAGCCCTTTAGGGGGCGGTAACTAGGAAAAAGGGGGCGATAAATAGTAATTCCCTATGCAAAATGGGGGTTCTGTTCTTAACTTAGAGCTCCATCCATGGAGAATGTAAAGATGTTACAAAAATCTTGGATAGAATCAGACAGCATTTCATCGTCCACACAGTCGAGCGTTTTAACAAATCTTCGGCCGAATTTGAAACAAGTGTTGTTACTACCACGAGCCCTCGACGCCTACGGTAGGATTCTTGAAAGCTTCGAAATTCCAGAAAGTCTTCAACGAGTAAGGTTGGGAGATCATCACTCCCTCTTCTGTGATTCTTGCAATCTGCAAATAATAAAAGATAGATATAAAAGAGAACGAAGAACGAAGGCAAAAGTGCACAAAATTTCCGATACAACGTAGTTAGAGTGAGTTATTGCCGATGGAATACTTACACATGAAGAAAAGAGAACAAATCAAACGTCTTTTTCAACAGAAGCATTAATGTAAAAATATATACCTGCATCTTGTTAACAGCTGATCTATCGCGATAAAGCAGCACGCGCATGCATTTCTCCAGTAACTTAACGCCCTCCTCGAAAGTCAAATTCTCATTCCATTCGTCTCTTAGTATGGGCCTTGCCAGGTGATTTCCGAAACCAGTAGCCACGGTATTGTCCTCATACTGTACGCCGATCATGCTCACCTAAGTACACATGAATAAGAGAGTTGTAAGTTTAGAGATAACGCTATGTTATATCCTTTCCTTAGTAGATGCCTTAATAGAAGTCTTGGTAAGGGTGTTCATCTCTTGTAAAGCTACTAGCTTATCTTCATCTTTTTCTCCATTCATTGACAGGGATTTCTATACTATGTTCCTCACATTCAGACAAGCAGCAATTTCATAAAAAATAAGAAGCTCACCGTTCCCAGATATTTCTGCCCATTTTTAACTCCACCAATCACTAGCGAGTTCCATAGTGGGTTGAACTTATTGCGGCGGTTGTACATTACCCTGGTTAGATAATTATGCACTTCCTTGGGGCCCAACGAGTTACCATCGTCCCACATGTTATCGTACAAGCTAACATAAACGAAAAGAGTGAACGCAGAAAAGCATCATCACAAAAACGACCCAATATAGAGATAACCAACAAGAAATCTAAACAGTTCAAGAGGAATTTTCATTTTTGATTCAATTGCACTTACATGAGTTCATCAAGATAGCGCATGATCTCTTGAAAGTCACTGATTTCACCGCTAGCACCAACAATGGAATGTTTTCCCACAGACTTCAATCGGTCCACACTTTTGTATCTAAGGGTAGACCCATACGATCCTTTTAACCGAAAACACAGTATCAAATCACATTCGATCTTCTATGAAAGCTTCATCATAAGAACAAATCGTGAATTCATGCTACAAAAGAAAAGAAGAAAACACATCTTTGGAGATCAGAAAGACAAAAGGCTAGGTAGCTGAAGAAGAAGTGGGAGCAAGAAGAAGAAAGAAAACATCAGAGAGTCATGAAAGGAATCCCCACATATGCCTGAAGACCTAACAAAGGTATTTGCAAGTTCTACGCTGACACATGAAAATTTGTTTACTATCTGATGCATAAACAGAAAAAAATAATTAAGCGTTTTTTTTTTTTTTACGAAGAGATAAGCAATAGCCATTCAAAAAATATAAATGATGATAGCATCCCCAACCTCCCATATCAGCAGCTAGGAGAATTCCATCTTTGTACTTGATTCCAATCACCGAAGTCCCAGTAACATAAGGATAACTGGGAAGATAAAAACATCACAAACTCATATGAATGAAATGACTTGAAATCAACTAAAGACGAAGCCCAGACATCAGAAGTTCTCATAAAAATAATCCAGGTCACTATAACTAGACCCCAAAAACAACGAACCCCAAAAAAAAACACCAATTCACGGAAAATAAGGCCTACAGAGTTCTTTGCAAATCAGCTTCAGATCCAAGCAGATTGGTCATAGCTGGTGAAGAATCAGGCACCTGCAAGGCAATAAAAAAAAAAAAAGAATTTCTTAAAAATCAACAAACTGAAGGGGGCAATTTTCAGCCAAGAAATTTAACGAATCAAATCAAACTCACGTTCATTTTCGATTTAGATTTAACTGAAGAAATTCTAGCTCTACTACTCTGCCGACGAAAGGCGATAGTATTTGGTAATGAAGTCCACTTACCTGCTGTGCAAGAAACGATCTTTGTCTATTGGGCTTTAAATCAGTCCAACTAATTCGGCCCAACTTAAATGGGCCATTATTTGCTCATCCCATAGGCCCATTATCAAAATTATCAATTCAAAGGAGAATCAAATCGAATGGATAAAGATCACTCGAGCGATCAACACAACAGACCGACTTCGACGTTTCCGTGGATAAGGATATGTTTTCCTTTGTACACGTCAGACTTACACCACATTCTCTTTCTATATCTATTTAAGAATGTATACACACATTCATCGTTCAAAGATGTGGACGTCCTCCTTTTACTATTAAAAATCCAATCTTGAACTTTTCTTGATAGAGAAATATAATATATGATATAATATTCGCTTTTGATTCCCATTGTTGGACTTCAAACGCGTCACCCTCAGCCACCAACATCAAGTCCCCATTAATTTATTACAACCATATACTGTTATAAATTTGCACGAGGGGCTAAAGAGCCATACGTTGTACTCAAAGGTCGTTTCTTTATAGTATTTAGATCCAAAGGAAGAGTTGGGTTTCGTTACGTTGATAAAAGAGATTATCTTTTTTCTTTGTTTCTTGAATTGGGTTCTGAAGAGAAGATGGCTTCCGCTATGGTTTGTGGTTCTTTGAATCAGATCAAGGGGTTTTCGTCTGGAAAGAATGTTGGGAAATCTCAGAATGTTAGAAGCAAAAAGGGTTTGAAGGTTTCTTGCGTTTCTTCAGCTGCTGTTAGCGATCCTTACAAGATTCTGAGGATCGATCGCAGTGCTTCTGAATCTGAAGTTAAAAAGGCTTTCAGAAAACTTGCTCTTAGGGTACAAATCCTTTCCATTAGATTTATATATATTTCTTATATCTGCCTGCTCCATTGTAATGTGTGAAACTTGTATATATTTCTCTTTACCTTGTTAAATCTGGTTTGTCTAATCGTGGACTGGGTTTTGACTCTTTCGAACAATCAAAATTACATCTAATTTGAGTCTTCCCAATTTGCCTGTTGACCTTTTTTCTTTCTTCCTCATAGAAAAAAATCAAAACTTTGTGTTTCTGATTGTGCTATTCTCTTGATTTGTTTTCAGTACCACCCAGATGTATGCAGAGGAAGCGATTGCAGCGTTCAATTTCATGAAATCAACGAAGCATGCGATGTAAGTTGACTTTTTGAAGATCATTTCATTTCTATTATAGCCTTTGGTTCTTGAATTATGCGTCTCTAATATGTTGGTGATATTCTGTCAATTGGGTTTCTTTCTGCAGATTATACTGAAACAGCTGAGAGGCGAACTAATGATGGAAGAAACTCAGACAATGTACTATGATGAATTTGACGATGAATCGATGAGGGGAATGGAGGGTGAAGATTGGGATTTGTGGGAAGAGTGGATGGGATGGGAAGGTGCTGGGATTCGTGACTATTCTTCCCATATCAACCCTTACATCTAAATTTAACAAAAAGAAGCCAACATCTTTTAGTGTTGAAAGAAAAGTGTAGATAGCGATGGTTGTATAGTTGTTTTATCTTCAGTCTTCCTTTTGTACAGATTATGTAATGGAGATGGGAGTTATTTATTACATGGAGATCCATCTCTTGCAGCTGTGTAATGAGTTTATCTAACTTTGTTTTCGAATAATGAAAAATTAGTCCACTCAATATTTTCCATATATTTTTCCTCAAAACATATGAAGATGCTTGTAAGTGTTTTGATCGAACCCCATTGTTAGCCTATGTACCCTTCTGTGGATAATATTGCTTATTGTAATGGAAGCTTGAACTAATAAAATGAAGAAATGGATAGAAGGAAGAAAACTTAAAGCTCATCACTTAGTTTTCTTTCAATCTACATTCTGTAATTAATTCATTTTTTCACGAGTGAATGCTCTACACAGTTTGATGGGCATCATTTCTTACATCTTCGCTTGCTCAACTGCGCCAATCCGAAGATAGTTCAGCCTCGGAGTCTTCTTCCCACCAAGTCACACTCTGCACGTATATGTATCGATTTATCAGTCAATTATTACAGTTTTCATATCGAATTGTGTTCTTTTTGGAACATAATCATGATATATTTCGATGCGTCTGTCAACATCACGGTATGAATAGTTAGTTTTTTCTTACCATCATCTAGTCCTTAACATGTGGATATATAGTTCATTTTCTGTCAATTTTCTGTCATAATCTAACAAAGGAACTCTACGCATTACAAAATGAGGCAGATGATAGGTAACGGAATAACCTTGTAGCCCCTTCGAAGGAACTCGAGAGAGCTCCCTTCTTCTTCTTGTAATCCAAGAACTCGCAGCAGTTCTTCTTTAGTCTTTTTACCACATCACCATAATACAAACCATGTCATAATATATTTATGAGTATATATTATCTGCTTTAGCATTACTTGCCAGGGCCCTATTTGCAGAGTCAATTAGGTGGTAAATTCAAGCAACTTCGTTTCTTACAAAGAAAAGCACTTTAACAATAGCAGCTTCTGTCTTCCTTGATCTGCTTTTTTACTATTAACTTTGAGTTAGCAGCCTATGGTAGTTTCGGTCGAATAACTATCATTCGAAAAGACTCGTTTATTTATGTTGAAGACAAGATTCAAATACGAAGAAGATAAACAGTAGTATACTTACCAGGGTACTGGCGGAATAACGCTCCACTGTAGTTCACAATGTAAGGCGCCACTGCAATCGTCTTTTTTTCACATGCACCATCAAGAACAATGGTCAATTTCATCTCAATTCAGATACTAGAATCATAAGAATATCTTTGATAGACTAATGATGCTTTGACATGAAAGTACCTTCGAGTACTCTCTTGTTCGAATGTAAAAGACGGGAATGAACTGAGAAAGAAACCGATAATGCACATCTTTGCTGGGGAACCCTAAAAGTCCTAAGTCAGCTCTGCAGAAAATACGCATGTTTATCAAGAGAGACCGAACGGGAATTTAAGGGGTAAAAATCTCGATACGTATTGAGATTGGTTTCTCAAATTCGCATACCGCAAGGTGTCGAGCTCTAAGTTAAAGAGGACGGTTGGGGCCGAAGAAGCAAATTTTTCCTGCAAAATACGTCTTCTTCTTACATTTGCAGTAAACTTAGCATTAAGTAACCACTTTGTGATTATCCTTTACGATGTAATAACTTGGGAGGCGGGAAATCATACCACATACTTCTCAATAATAGATAGATCCCTTGTGCTCGAATTCACGAATGTAAATCGACGGTGGCTCCTTAGATTCCCATCGACCTGACGAATAGATTAATTGTATGTAACTATACACACGCATATGACATAGATATAGAGATATCTCGATAGTTCTATTTTCGACGGAAACCTTCATTTTCATCCTCGAAGTCGAAATCCAACGTGTCCCTTACAGATTTGAAGAAGTTAGTGACTGGGCCGCTAGGCACATCGTCGAGCGATCCAATGCTTATACCGTCGATCTGAGGAAGCATCAGAGGTGATTAAAAATTTTGAATTTTTTTTAACGTAAACACAGACATTCAAATGCTGTCTGTCTGAGAATAGTCACCGAGTCGAGGGCCGTCTTGAAGAGTTCTGTAGCCCGACGCTTTTCTGGCTTATCGGGAAATACCTGAAAAACGATTGTCCATAAATTGGGAACAGAAAAATAAACAAAGAGGAAAAAGAAGTCTTGCTATCGTATTTTCTTACAATGCGTGCTCTTGTTTCTTCTTGCTTCTCCTTGAGCTTCCTCACGACAGCCAGGGCTAGTTGAATGTTTGCGTCACTGAACTCATCAGATGATCCCTTGGAATTTATTGAGAGAAAGTATTATATCAATCTGAAGAAAACAACCAAGTCTTCCATGACAGTACGAATTTCTACCTTGTAAGAAGAAATACTGCTGGGCAATGGCCTGGCAGCAAAAATTACGAAAGCAAAACACTAACAATTAACATAACAATCGAAGAGGAAAAGCTCGACGAAGGCGAAAGTACAGAATAACAACTCACGAAAATTCTATCTCCAGGCGATTCTTCCCATCCAGGAGAGCGTAGAACAGGGAATTGGAGGCGTCGGAGACAAGAACCTCGTACGATCTCGGCTTGTAAACGGAAACTCCGAGCTTTGGGTTGAGTTCCTTGCCAGGTTTAATGGCTTTCGCACTGACGCAGCTGCGCTGAGCTCTTCTCACTGTTCTAAATCCGAGCTCCTTCGTAAGGTAACGTCGATGGAATCCTTTAGGTGAGTTCGAGGTGGATAGAGAAGGGATGTCTTTCGTTGCAGCGTTGGCCATGGCCCGAGGAATTAACGGCCATCGTTGTGTTCTAATTTGTGCTTAGTTTTTTTCTCTCTCTGTGTGTGTGTGTGTGTGTGTTTTGAGGCAATAACCGTAAAGATGCTGATGTGCTGGGACACGTGGCATTGTCTCAGCCTCGTGTCTCTACTTTTAGTTTAGCATCTTCAACGTAAAACAACAAAACATCGAAGAATATCTGAAAATCCCATAGGGTTCAATAGAAGAAAACAATCTTAGTTGATGAGCAGATATGCTAATTGATAGTCTTAAAACAGTCTGAGATTGAGGGCTTAATGCATAGGTTCTATAAACACACAATGGATATTGGTTCAAGTTCTACTACTCAGGACATATTTCCTGGCTTGCCCATGACTTGTCCTTCGTTCTTTGGTCTTTAGTAAAGAACAAGAAAATCAAGAGTTAGCCATCGCACATGTTTGTCAAAGGAAAACACTAGGCGTGATTAGAGAACTTCATGGGTGTGATGAGTTAAATGAAACTAACTCACCCTTTAGAGGATGAGGTGGCATGCTGTTTCTTCAGAGGAGTTTTCTTCTTCATGGCTACTGTTTCCTCCTCAGTCCTGCTATATATTTCATCAGACCCATTATTAATAGATGTGCTTCGAACATAAGCTAAAAACAAATGCTAGCAATATGTCTAAATAGTAAGAAGTTATGGCGTGTGAAGGGGCTAAAACCATTCACAAACCTGACAGCTTTCTTGAGTGATGTCTGCTCCTTTTCTCGTTTCTGTGAAGATTTAGCCAACAAAAATCATTTCATATGAAAGTATGTAAACATAGATATTCCAAATAAAAGCCATATGATGATTGATGCATGAGGTACAAGGAATCCTACTTGTGCAGGCACCTCAACAAACTCCCAAACTTCAGTTCTCAGGTTTAGGATCTCCACTTCACCGTCGTCATATAATATCTGCAGAAGAATAACATACACCTAACATAAGTTTAATGTGATATAACATCTGTAAGGAGAAAAATAAGGGCATGCAGATAGTGTAGGAGGAAGTTCCTTCGGAACAAAATGAGCATGCGTTGTACAAAGATGGAAGATGCCTCCACAACACTGTTCGGTAGATTTGATTACAAATTTAACGTCCACGCCCAACAAGGAACGCCTTAATACATGTTGTTGCTGACGGTGAATTAGTGGAAGAAAAATATTATCGAAGATGGATATATACAGACAAGGGCAAGGCATCGGAAAAGGAAAATAAAAAGACAAAAAACGATGATCAACTCATTACCTTATGTTTCTTCACTGCAGGTGCAGGATCAAACTCTACAACAGTGCCTGTATAGAAACTGTAAGGGCAAACCTCGAGTGAGAGAAGTTGTGAATAAATCCATAATGTTTTGATGCTTTCGACTTTCATCACATGCTTTTAAGAGACATGCATCGTTTTGAGGTACAAAGATGAAATACTGTAGTAGATATATATGTCATCAAGTAGCTTTACATAAAAAACAAGGAAAAGTTTCGAATTTGTATTAAAATGAATTATGCTGTCATTAATTGTGTAATAACTATATAACAACATAGTTTAAAAGTATCGACACAAAAGAATAACATTGAAAGCTCCCACAACAAATTCTCTTAAAGTACTATAGAAACAAAGAAGCATGATTACTTACCATCGATCCATCGGCCACCAGACCTTTATCCTTGCATTTATCAGTTCCTCGGCGTAGGACTTTTTCAACTTGTTAGTCTGCAACAGAATTAGAAGATGAATGATAAGCTTCACTTCGTACATAGAGATTGAAAAGTAAAGAAATAAATCGCAATGGAACTCTGAGCTCTCCATGTATCTCTATTACAAATGATAGTACACTCAAGAATAGAATACCAAACAACTTTTTTCTCTTCAGTTGAACAGTCCCAGGATTAGTATCCACTTTCTAAAATTATCCAAACATTATAACTAATGAAAGAACACGGAGCCATATCCACAGTTAATTAAGAAAAAAGGGAAAATATTGCTCACCTGGTTTGAAACATCTTCAGTCACATGTTTCTGAAACATTGTTTTCCCGATATCCTCTTCGCTACCTGCGTGTTCTCTTTTACCTGTCTTCTTTGAGTCACTACTACCCTTCATTTTATCTTGCATTTTCTTCTGTTTCAAAGTAGACGAAGATTCTAAATCTTTGACCTTCTTGGGCTTTCCGCCTTTTTTGATTGAAGGAGCTCCGGCATCCTTCTTAGATTGTGCAATATCTGTTCACGCAAAATTTTCAGCATTGCCGTTCATTTACTACAAATAATTTGCTCAATCTGCAGACTTGAAGTTGTTTTCAGAAAAAAATTGAAAATTGAAATTAAAAGATTAAAGGAGGCTCACCGTTGTTTTCACCTCCATCAGAATCCTCATCAGAATTTCCAGCTGGTGACTCCAATTTGTCTGACACCTGATTCAGAGGTGAAAGAAAAAAATAAACAAATAATTTTTTTGCTATCTGCATAAAAGACAACCACGCAGTGTGATTTCTAGATACAAGAAAGGCAAACCAAATTGTTGTCTGCAGAAAACCGTATAATAAAGACATAGTAATCTTAATACAGATGTTTTTCCAATGTGCTCATCAACTATTCTAAAGTTCTCGTCCATAGGTAGCGTTGCACGTTTCAACAACCGTTATAGACTTGGATCAATTCCTCATGGGATTGGATTCAATCTCTATAGGAACTTCTTCAGGGTCACATGGAAAGTTGTATCCGATGCACATTAAACAAAATCTCTTACTAAATATAATCAACGCGTATCAGATCATTCTTCACTAGTATTCTTGACTATATTTAAATGTAGAATAAACCTAGTATAGAATCCAGTTGGCTGAAGCAATCATCAGCAGGAATGACTCATCCTTTTTAGTTCTGCTACTAACTTTAGACAATCAGATCGCAGAACACGAAATTATTCAGGCATCTAACTTACATGGAGATGCCTATATATTTCCCAAACCAACGGACAAAAAAGGAAAGACGTCACAAAGTAAAAGTGCAGGGCTTCAGAGAAATGCAACGCCAGAGTAAGAACCTACTGAATGTACGAAAGCAGCTAAAATCGTTCTTTCATTCACTTACAAACAAATATTACTTTCTTATGACATTTCTTTCTCGTCTTCTTACGTCCAAGCTCTTACTTTCTATGTTCAACAGTGCTTCAGGATTAAGTGTCACCTTAAGGATCAAGTCCTCTAGTAAAGGTTGTGTTTAGTGTCTAAATAAAACAACAACACAGGGTAAAAACATCTTTTGAAATGCAGGTATGCCATTTCTTTTGTTGCCTCTAGCATAATGTTTCTAACTATATTGAATTCATAGAAACAAGCAGTGGGAGAAAATGACAAATAGAAGTTCGGACTGAGTTAAAACATAATTAGATAAAAAACCGTCATAAAAGTCCAAGAAATCCAACTGCCAAATAATTCTTTTATCTTTAAAAAACAGCCCAATGACATCATTGTCACACTTTCAATGAGATTCATATGATATAATCATTTAACTCTTGAAACATACTTACATAATCCAAATCATGATAAAGCTGGATGCGCAATCCAAATATCACTACCTTGTTAAATTTATTCTGGCACAGAGAAGATACTATTCCAGCATAATCATAATCATAGAGATTCTTCGATATCATAGCTTGCTTAAGAGGATGTTTAAGCTCCAAAGAACACTTCTCAAAGACTTTGAGCCCCAGCTTCCAAGAAGAAGGAGAAGCAATCTGAAAAATCGGGAATTAAAATTTTTTGTTAAAAATAATAATTAATAACTAACTAAAAGTAAACCACTAAATAACAGAATTGTAAACTACCTTATTCTCCATTCTGACACTATATAAAAGGGGGCTCAGCATTTCAAACGAGATGCTTTCACTCTCTTTTATCACTGCAGTCATAATTGTTACCATGCTTTTGAAGACCTCAGGTGGGTGAGTAGGCCTACAACATAATTAAAGCATCACTTGAAAGGGGATTTACTAAGCCAAAAATGATGCTACAGTGGTGCCAACTCAAATAAATACAACAATAATCAGTTCACGAGTTTAGCAAGTCATATTAACTACACTCACAACTAGCACAATACTTGGCATTTACCTAATGCTATTCAGAAAAATTTGAAACATCTCAGGGATCAGCTCTACAGGACCTATGTCCAGTAACATCAAAGGTAAATTCACTTCTTCCACAGTTTTAAGTATGCCCAAAGCCCGCAAGTAGTTGTGAGAAGATTCAGATGACAGTTGCCTTAATGAAACCATCACTATCCTGAATATTTCCTGTATCAACAACAGATTACTACGAAATGATTTTCAAGAAATTTAAAATCAGTTGGTAACTTAGGTATGAGTCCAGCTCACGTCAGAAAATAGCATATAGGCATACCTTCATTATAGAGTCACCGTATGTGGGATCAGGCGCACTTATCCTCGCCAACTCAGTAAAACAACTGGCCAATGTAACTTGGGCATTCAAGTCAGCATTGTGCAGTAGTTCTTCGGTCACAATCGCCTTCATCAGGGGAAGAAGTGCATTAAGTGTAGAGCTATGTGGCCTTTGCCGCACCTGGGCCAAGAGGCCGTCGGCATTCTGGGGAATCCAAAAAACTTGTGTCAGAAAAAGTAGGTAATAAAATGTGCATGGAACTGAAAATGGGAAACAACGTTAAAAATGGAAAACGTGGTCTTTACTGCTGGAATACAAAGTGCAGACGTTTTAACCAGATATTAAGAAGCTCCCTACAGCTTTAGGGGATAGTAAGCTGAGCTCACAAAAAGGATAATAAGGCTAATATGTGATGAGCTGACAGCTCAATCAACATCCTAATATATCTAAGAATTTACTCTTCTCAGCAGCAATCAACCAATCCAAGGGCTTGAAGAACTTTTAGAGTTGTTGCCACAGGGGATCGATATCTATCAACTAACAGATCCACGTATCTGCTTTCTGTTGCATTTCTTACCTAAAGCGAATTAAAAGCTTTCCAAATACAGCAAACACTTTGACCGAAATAGCACGAAAACAAATGAAGTTTCGGAGTTTGGCAGCCCCTCATTCGTAGGATGATCAAAGAAGCTTCTCTTAACGACCGATTTTTTTTTTTGCGCTCAGATATGCACACGCCCGTGAAACCGAATCCGTACAGTAGCCACCAAAAAGCGGGAAAAAGAGATTACGAAGCTTACCTCGAGGCTGATGATCAGTTGATCGGTGGAAGAAGCCGTATTGATTCTGTCAGCAGCTTCCACCAAAGCATTCTCCAGCTCAAGCTCTGAAAGCTCGCCAACACTATGAGAACCCAATTCTCTTCACCAACACAAACAAACAAAGGAGAGATTAGAACACAGAAGAGAAACATCGTAGGCGATGAGGTGACAGAGAAAATATATCCAAATAATAGCAAAATCACTTCTTAATACGACACATTAGTGTCACACTCCCAATATCCTATTTCATATTTTTTACTAGTTTATAGTTAATACCATCATTCTAAAAAAATCTCCACCTAAAAACCATTAATCAGTGGATTAAATCTAACTAGAGGTTGGGCGTTAGGTGTTTATCCTAAACATTAAATAAACACTCAAAACCGATAGATCTAGGTCTTAGCTTTTCCGCCTAAAAACGATTAATTTAATCGTTCAGAAATGTTTGGAGGTTAAACGCTTGGTCTTCGCCTAAAAAAGATTAATAAGCGTTCAGACCTGACCAGTGGCTAGGCGGTAAGTCTTCGCCTAAAAACAATTAATCAAAGTTCAGATCTGACTTGGTCTAGGCGCTAGGTCTTCGTCTAAAGACGATAAATAAAAGTTCAGATCTGATTAGAGGATCGACGCTAGGTCTTCACCTAAAAAGGCGATTAACAAGCGTGCAGATCTAACTAGAGGCTAGGACACAAACGTGCAGCTAAAAAATTAATTAATCGACGTCTAAGTCTGACCAAAACCTAGGCGGTAGATTTTCGCATAAAGAGAATCAATCAGCGTTTCGTCATGCGCGGGCAAAACGATAGGTTTTCGCAAGCCGCTTTCAGGACGCTGGTGTGAAATTCACACTCATAAACAACATGCGAAACATTCTAGAAAAGCACACAAATGGGTTTTGAAGGACTCACTCCATGGATCGAGAAAGACAACTTTATTGTGTAGGATATTTTTTTCTTTTTTTTAAAGAGAAAATGAAGCTCTTGTGAGTGTTCACTACATTTCTTACTAGTGTTATGTTATATAGCTGAGAATTGTCATAAGGAAAAAAAAGAATTGTCATATGAAGGGTCGGGTCGGATCAGGCCATGTCGGGCCTCTCCGCTTGGATTTACTAACAAAGCCCACATTGCACGTGTTTTATTAATTTAATAACTAAACTACTTTTCTGGTCCCTATATTTAGTTTAAAATGTGTAATTAGCCCTCACATTTTATGTGACTTCAAATCAGCCCTGTGATTAATTTCAGAGGTAGTCAGCTTGGTCCTAATATCAAGTTCAGTGGCCCTTTTCAACCTAAAACGTAATTAGCTCCTACTTTTGAGTATAATATAATATCTTTCATTTGTTATAACTATAAAAAATTATTCTTATTGTTTTAATATTACCTTTTCTTAAGTTAGATTCATTTCATTAATTTGATAGTTTTCGCATTAACATGCACTTATTAAATATTTGTGTCAGTAGTGATTGTTATGATAACTATTTCAGCCATTAAATCTACGAATTCTTATCATGCTCCGAGACAATTAATCATAGTGCTAAACTATTTATGTATAATGAATGCTAAGCATCACCTTATCAATCAATTTGGTATGTCAATTACTATTGTTTATATTTATATATTTAAATTTTTCCAATTATAATCAATTTTATTTTCTTTATATATACATAATTAAATAATAAACAATGAAACTAAAACTAAATTTTCATTTAAAAACAAATCTTGAGAAATAAAACAATATATCTATATTTATATATTGCACACACGTTAGAGTGCCTAAAGTACTAATTAACTTAACATATAGGTTAATTAATACATATACAATACATAATTCAATCATCTTCATCCATATGAACATACAAAAGAAATTTTCAAGTTCTAAAACAGAAACATTTCATAAACGAATTCTATTTTTCATAGACATGTGATTCAGGCAAAGATAATTTGCATCAGATAATTTTTTCAACGGATTAATATTTGCTTGCTAGAAGTGAACACATATCCCTCTTTGTCCTTCTCCGGAAACCGTGGAGGCCGGAGCACCATCGAGTTTAGGCATTGATACCAATGCAAAGTTCAATTATTATTAAAGTTAAGACATTATGTGTATACGTAACAATAAAAAATTGCTTATTGTGCATTTACCATGCAATGCAACGGACAAATGATTGACTTTTAAAGCTTTCGATGCAATAGATGATTATGTGTAGACTAGATCAACAAATATAATAATACAGGCGAGTAGGAGTTGAAAAGTTTGAAAAAGTGTCTGCACAAATCAGATCTTTGTTTCACATTCGGGTAATGGTTATTTGCTAGTGAGTTTTACCATGATTGATTGACTAACCAATCTCACGAGTCACCACTATATAAATGGTGATTTTTTCATTCAAATTCACGCTTTGCCTTCCACTAAAAAGACAAACTAAACAAATTATCTTCGTTATTCACTTAAAATTAAGACTCATCATGGCCTCCTCTCACAGCTTCATAATTTTCTTCCTTATATCGGTCGGTTTTGTGCGCTGCCAACATGCATTGGCAGATCATCGCATGCTGAGAAAGATCGCTATATTAAAAGCGGTGGTAAGTCGTGATGGTCGCCACTGCCTTGGAAGATTTAACGTTTCTTTTCTTCCAAATGACTAGACTCGTTTAAATTATATGGCATTAACGTCCAATTCCTAAGATATCATCATGTGTTGAATCTTAGTAATTTCAAATATTTCACTGCTCCTTTCTCACCTATCAACTTTGTTTTATCTACCAACTTTAGGTGTCACACCAAACTCCCTTTTAGATTTTTCAACCATTTAGTTATATAATTTAAAAAAGTTTTTTGTTTGTAACTTTTACGATTTGACATTTTTAAGTCAAAAACAACTGAAGTTAATTTTGATAGTTTTCAAATTAGCAGTGCACAAAATATCTACATAAGATATTTACCATAAATTATTCATTCCAACTTTTAATCACACTAAATATCATTCAACGAAACTATCATCATTACGGTCGAATATAATTGCTCGAAATATTTAATGGCTCTCTATATTTTTAAGGGTAAATTTGGGTTCAGGCCCTAATAAGCAATTTCCAATATAGTTCAGGCCACATAAGCTTTTAATTTAGCCTGAAGGACCTAAGTACTGAAAACATAAGTTTGAAGGACCCATGTGACAGGAACTGACAAATCTGTCCTTTGTAGTTGGCAAAATTACAGCCATTTGTCATCATCTCCATCGTTCGATTTTGGGTTGGTGTGAGGACTCTAGAACAGACTGAAATGTCGTTGTTAAGGTGCAAATAAGATGGGATTGACTTCGTTTCCTCATGGATAGTTATAATAAACGAATAATTTAGAGTGTAAGAAGAAATAATATCGAAATTCCACTTCGAAAAAACGAAATATAAATGGACCAAATATCGATTTTAATTGCCGATTAAGACGAAATTGAGTGAATTTGATAATAGGTCTCAATAATGAACGAGAATTAGTGAGTTTAAGAAAGAAGTAGTGAAGAATTTTGATGCGACGTACGTATATTGAAGATTTTGTTTACATGATAACTGGGTAACAATTTGTGCAACTTAAGTAACATATGTCACCAAAATAGTAACAGATTTAACAAATACTGTAACATATCATTGAACAAAAGTAACAATTGTCCAGTAACAATTCTTTGTTACGAAAATCACCAACGACTCTAATAATGAACAAGAATTATCGAGTTTAATGGCTGACTAAGACGAAACTGAGTGAATTTGATAATGGGCCTTAATAATGAACGAGAATTAGTGAGTTTAAGAAAGAAGTAACGAAGAATTTTGATGCGACGTATGTAAATTGAAGATTTTGTGAACAAGATAACTGGGTAACAAGTCGCACAACTTAAGTAACACATGTAACCACAATAGTAACATATATAACAAATACCGTAACTGATCATTGAACAAAGTAACAATTGTCCAGTAACAATTCTTTGTTACGAAAATCAGCAACGACTCTAATAAAATGTTAAATTCGCAGAAATGTCGACGTTATTGACCGAAATAGGTTAATTAGGTTTATACCGAAATATTACTTCAAACCAATTCGAAAATCTAGTGGTGGAATCTCAGCTTCAATGTCGAAAATTGAGAAATAATCTACTCTAATCTCATGTTATTAAACTTTATCTGACTAACAAAATATTGAAAAGAAATAACAATTCTGTATTTCGCTAATAAGAAATCATCAACAGTTAGTAACTATACAATTAATTCAGATACAAATTTGTCAGTAAAAATATCAGATCTGGAAAATGATATTTTAACAATAAGATCGCGTTTTATTGACACATTTGTGCAGTGCACTTCAAAGTAACATATAGAGCTCTATTATTGACAATACCCCCAAAGCAGCGACGACGACAATGGCCAAGAAATCGTCGACCTAACATAAATGATTCAACAAAATTAGTGACTTCTTCAATTAATCTTAAACGTAAACCATATGCCGTTTACTGATTTCCTGCACTAACCGTTCAACAATAATCAGTAACATATTAAGACGAGGAAAGAACAGAAATGTATATTACGGTAACAAGGAGCTACAATACGAGTAACAGAATACATAGTCACAATAACAATTTCATATGCAACTAGTTTTGTTATGATTTTCCAATTTTATACTGTAAACGCATTTGGCGTACAAAAAAAAAAAAACTAGAAAATCGTTTTATTTCTTTTATTTCCTTTTTCAGAGTAAAGCATCACACTAGAAAATTAATTTTAAATAAAAAAGTTCTGTAAATCGGAACCACCTAGGGCTAGAAGAAAGAAGAGATCATCTCTTTGGTTGGGAAAGAGTATCAGCTGCCCGCCTATTTTTTTTTTTTCAATTTCACAAAGAAAAATCAGATTGGAGACCTATACCATTAGCATAGAATATCTGAGTCCACGCTATTGCAGTCAGCCTTGGTGAATTTGTTGGTTCACAGCTTGACCACCTCATAGCACGCACACAAAGTGTTCGACGAAACTCCTCAGCTAAAGAAAACGATGCAATATAAAAACCTCGGCCGATCTGGGCTCAAAGTCTCCCAACTCCCCTACGGCGCGTGGGTCACTTTCGCCAATCAGCTCGACGTCAAGGACGCAAAGTCGATCCTCCAATGCTGCCGAGACAGCGTCGTCAACTTCTTCGACAACGCCAAGGTGTACGCCAATGGCCGAGCCGAAGAAATCATGGGTCAAGCCATCAAGGAACTCGGCTGGAAGAGGTCAGATCTAGTGATCTCGACCAAGATCTTCTGGGGCGGTGAAGGAGATCCTGGAGGTGCTGTGTTTAATGCATTGGACGCAATGTTGAAGAGTAGCCTGGATCGCTTGGCAACAATGAGGTTTAGTACTACGCATTAACGAACATTGATTAATTTATATGGTTCTGTTTCGACTTTGTTTGATCCACGAGGGGGTGTTTCCTATGTTTGGTCAGTAACATTTCTGTTTATATTGCAGTAACATTTACCAGTAGTCAAGTATTACCTTTTTCGTAATTTTATGTGATTAATTTATCTAGCATTGACGTGTGGGTTTTGTACAAATAAAAAAAAAAAAAGATCACTGAGTCGCCTGGGTTGATGTGTGGTTTTTTCACTATGCCTATTTTAGGGGTTTAGGTTAGTAAGTTGTTATTTCATAATAATGTAGTTGTATGTATGGATGGCATCTCATAGGACATGTTACAGATTGTAACGAAGTGGTGGAAAGCAATATTAGTCATTAACCGTGAATTAAGTTTATGTAGCTACTAAGCTTACTGCTCTCGTCTGTATGGTTACATAATTGGAATTCTCATTCTAATTCATTAGATTGGGACAGACATGAGAAGCAATTATTCCTATTCGTTGTTTACCTTGAAACATCTTCATTGCATTCTTGTGTTCGCAACTCACAGGGAAAGCATAGCATGGAGTCGTTCAAGCTGTAGTGATGTAGCTTTAATAAGAGCTCTGTGCTCCGAAGGTAATATAGGAGCAGCTCTCTCTATTTGGAGTACAATGATCCAACAGTCCAAGACTCCCGATGTAATTTCTCACAACTACCTTTTAAACGCGCTTTGCAAAAGGGGTCATTTGTGGAGGGCAGAGCAGCTAGTAAATCAGATGTTGTCTCATGGTCCTTCCCCTACATGTTCTACCTTCAACACTTTAATGAATGGTTACTGCCTTGCAAATCAAGTTGATAAAGCTCTTGAACTTTTCTCGTTCATGGAGAACAGTGGAGTGCGGCCAAACAGAGTTTCATGCAATATTCTCGTGCACGCTCTTTGCAAGAAAGGCTTGTCGGAAGATGCCAAAAAGCTTATGGATAAGATAGTCGATGACGATGAAGAGAAGTACTCAGCGCTGATCACTTCAACTATTTTTGTGGATAATTATTTCAAGAATGGAAAAATGGCAGAAGCTTTAAGTTGTTGGGATGACATACTCAGAAAGCGCATGGAATTGGATGTTGTTGCGTACAATGTTTTGATTAATGGGTATTGTCTGACTGGGGATATGATCCCTATATATAATGCCTTGTCCAAGATGATAAAAAATGGTAACCTCCCGGATATCTTCACGTACAACACTCTTATCACCCGACTTTGCAGGTCAGGTAAGACAAACGAGGCTTGTGATGTTTTCAGAGTCATGTCATCGGTGGACGTTCCACCAGATCTCATTACCTATAAAATTATTATACGAGGTCTTTGTATCAATGGAGACGCATTAAGGGCAACTGATCTGCTCTTGCAAATGCTGGGAAAGTCATTTATAGCCCAACCTCTTCTTTGGAATGTCATCATTGATGCCTATGGAAAATTTGGATATTTGGAAAAAGCGTTGTGGATGAAAGATCAAATGCTCAAGCATGGTGTCCTACCTAATACCTACACATACAATGCCCTTATCCGCGCACAACTGAAGGATGGAAATATTGAACAAGCCCACTATCTGAAGAAAGAAATGCTAGCAAATGGTGTTTTGCCCGATGTGGTCACTTACAATTTGCTGGTAAGTGCTGCTTGTAATCTCGGTCATCTGAATTCATCACTGCAGCTACTCGATGAAATGTGGAGGAGAGGGTGTGAGCCAGATTT
Source organism: Craterostigma plantagineum (assembly GCA_027422505.1). Taxonomy (NCBI): domain Eukaryota; kingdom Viridiplantae; phylum Streptophyta; class Magnoliopsida; order Lamiales; family Linderniaceae; genus Craterostigma; species Craterostigma plantagineum. The sequence goes on from JAPQWV010000005.1 coordinate 3,525,235, forward strand.
AATCAGTTATACTGAAATTCTCAAGTGCTATTGCATAAGGAACAAAATCAACGAGGCAGAAAAGCTCTTACTCGATTTACTGAGGTCGGGTTTACCAGTCGATCATGTGCCATTTTTACTGTTGATGAAGAAGTTGTTCAGTATGGGGGAACTAGATAAAGCGTATGGCATCTATCAAAATTGGTTAAGGAGGGAAGAGTTGAGAAGCTAGAGATTGCAGGCTGTGGATCAAATCATATTTGGATCCATTTTTTGATCTTGATGGTCCTGTTGTATAATGCTGTTGGGGTCTGCTTTTTCCAATGACTCCATCAATCAAAATGGTATGGCTTTGTCTCACTACAAAAATATTTTTGTTCTATATTTAAAAATGTTATCTTTAACTTTGTCTTCTCAATGAAGCAACATTCTTAAAATAGATCAGAACATCGTTGTAAATTACAGCTTATGCCTGAAAACTTGTAGCAATTCTTCTTCTGTTTTTCTCATTGAAGTTTAAATTGCTGCTTCTTCAGTGGGTCTTCAGCACAGGCACGTGCAAATGTCCACACGGGACAATATGCAGAAAAATGCACTGCGCAGTTTCCTCGTAGGCCTCTGAGTTCAGATTATGTAACGAAGACAGATGTGGATCCTTCTATCAGAGTAAGCTTGCTACATTTTGCTTTGTGTAAAACTGAATGATTATTATACGATTGTTACGTGGTGTTTTAATAAATTTGTCCTTGTTTGTAGTGTAGAGCGGTAGGTAGACCGATAATGGGGTTTGAGGGTTTGAAGTGTTGGGCAAATAGCAGCTGACTACGATCATTTGCGAGTATTGTCCGTCCATGATTTGATGTTGTAAGTTCGTATTTGTGCTGTATTGGTTGATTATGTTGGCTTGATAATCACTTCACAGTTTTTCTCGACTAGCAAAAATTTATTGAAAGAGTGTATTCTAACAAAGCTGAAAAATGAATACATAGCGGCAAATTCTGTAGGAAGCTCTCCCTCATCCGACCTTGTACGATAAGGGGCTGTCGAGGAAGCACATTGTCGAGGGATTGAAGAGTAGTTTGAAGAGCTAACTCCTAGAGTAATGGAGAAGATCGAAGCCATTGTTCAGAGCAAACCGAAACACCCTGATTCACTTTGTATTCACTTGCAGCAGTAAAGACCACGTCTTCCATTTTTAACGTTGTTTCCCATTTTCAATACCATGCACATTTTATTACCTACTTTTTTTACACAAGTTTTTTGGATTCCCCAGAATGCCGACTGCCTCTTGGCCCAGGTGCGGCAAAGGCCCCGTAGCTCTACATTTAATGCACTTCTTCCCCTGATGAAGGCGATTGTGACCGAAGAACTACTGCGCAATGCTGACTTGAATGCCCAAGTCACATTGGCCAGTTGTTTTTCTGAGTTTGCGAGGATAAGTGCGCCTGATCCCACATACGGTGACTCTATAATGAAGTATGCCTATATGCTATTTTCTGACGTGAGCTGGACTCATACCTAAGTTACGAACTTATATTTCTTGAAAAACATTTCATAGTAATCTGTTGTTGATACAGGAAATATTCAGGATAGTGATCGTTTCATTGAGGCAACTGTCATCTGAATCTGCTCGCAACTACTTGCGGGCTTTGGGCATACTTAAAACTGTGGAAGAAGTGAATTTACCTTTGATGTTACTGGACATAGATCCTGTAGAACTGATCCGTGAGATGTTTCAAATTTTTCTGAATAGCATTAGGTAAATGCCAAGTATTGTGCTAGTTGTGAGTGCAGTTAATATGGGTTGCTAAACTCGTGAACTGCTTATTGTTGTATTTATTTGAGTTGGTACCACCGTAGCATCATTTTTGGCTTAGTAAATCCCCTTTCAAGTGATGCTTTAAATTTGTTGTAGGCCTACTCACTTACCTGAGGTCTTCAAAAGCATGGAAACAATTATGACTAAAGTGATAAAAGAGAGTGAAAGCATCTCGTTTGAAATGCTGAGACCCCTTTTATATAGTGTCAGAATTCTGTTATTTGATAGTGGTTTAGTTAGTTATTATGTATTAATTTTTTAACAAAAATTTTTAATTCCCAATTTTTCAGATTGCTTCTCCTTCTTCCTGGAAGCTGGGATTGAAAGTCTTTGAGAAGTGTTCTATGGAGCTTAAACATCCTCTTAAGCAAGCAGTGATTTCGAAGAATCTCTATGTTTATGATTATGCTGGAATAGTATCTTCTCTGTGCCAGAATAAATTTAACAAGGTAGTGATATTTGGATTGAGCATTTAGCTTTATCATGATTTGGATTATATAAGTATGTTTCAAAGAAGTCAAATGATTATATCATAGGAATCTCATTGAAAGTGTGACAATGATGTCATTGGGCAGTTTTTTAAAGATAAAAGAATGATTTGGCAGTTGGATTTCTTGGACTTTTATGACGGTTTTCGATCTAATTATGCTTTAATTCAGTCCGAACTTCTATTTGTCTTTTTCCCCACTGCTTGTTTTTATGAATTCAATATAGTTAGAAACATTATGCTAGAGGCAACAAAAGAAATGGCATACCTGCATTTCAAAAGATGTTTTTACCCCGTGTTACTGCTTTATTTAGACACTAAACATAGACTTTACTAGAGGACTTGATCCTTAAGGTGACACTTAATCCTGAAACACTGTTGAACATAGAAAGTAAGAGTTTGTACGTAGGCAGACGAGAAAGAAATGTCATAAGTAATATTTGTTTGTAAGTGAATGAAAGAACGATTTTAGCTGCTTTCGTACATTCCGTAGGTTCTTACTCTGGCGTTGCATTTATCTGAAGCCCTGCACTTTTACTTTGTGACGTCTTTCCTTTTTTTGTCCGTTGGTTTGTGACATATATAGGCATCTCCACGTAAGTTAGATGCCTGAATAATTTCTGTGTTCTGCAATCTGATTGTCTAAAGTTAGTAGCAGAACTAATAAGGATGAGTCATTCCTGCTGATGATGCTTCAGCCAATGAGCCAACTGGATTCTATACTAGGTTTATTCTACATTTAAATTAATGAAGAATGATCTGATACCCGTTGATTATATTTAGTAAGACATTTTGTTTAATGCGCATTGGATACAACTTTCCATGTGACCCTGAAGAAGTTCCTATAGAAATTGAATCCAATCCCATGAGGAATTGATCCAAGTCTAGAACGGTTGTCAAAAGGTCCAGGACTCTCATTCAAGTCTAACAGATATTGAAACGTGCAATGGTACCTATGGACGAGAACTTTATAGTAGTTGATGAACGCATTGATAACATCAGTATTAAGTTTACTATGTATTTATTATACAGATTTCTGCAGACAACAATTTTGTTTGCCTCTCTTGCATCTAGAAATCACACTGCATGATTTTGTATTTTATGCAGATAGCAAAAAATTATTTGTTTATTTCATCTTTCACCTCTGAATCAGGTCAGTAAGGTCAAACATTTAGAATCTTCGTCTACTTTGAAACAGAAGAAAATGCAAGATAAAATGAAGGGTAGTAGTGACTCAAAGAAGACAGGTAAAAGAGATCACGCAGGTAGCGAAGAGGATATCGGGAAAACAATGTCTCAGAAACATGTGACTGAAGATGTTTCAAACCAGGTGAGCAATATTTTCCCTTTTTTCTTAATTTACTGAGGATAAGCCTCCGTGTTCTTTCATTAGTTATAATTTTAGAAAGTGGATACTAATCCTGGGACTGCTGAACTGAAGAGAAAAAAGGATAAGGTATTGTTTTGTATTATGGAATAGATTTGGACTTTAATCGATGCGTTTGTAAGCTTTTCTCAGAATATGATACATATTCTATTCTTGAGTGTACTATCATTTGTAATTGTGATACATGGAGAGTTTCATTGCCATTTATTTCTTTACTTTTCAATCTCTATGTACGAAGTGAAGCTTATCATTTATCTTCTAATTCTGTTGCAGACTAACAAGTTGAAAAAGTCCTACGCCGAGGAACTGATAAATGCAAGGATAAAGGTCTGGTGGCCGATGGATCGATGGTAAGTAATCATGCTTCTTTGTTTCTATAGTACTTTAAGAGAATTTGTTGTGGGAGCTTGCAATGTTATTCTTTTGTGTCGATACTTTTAAACTATGTTGTTATATAGTTATTACACAATTAATGACAGCATAATTCATTTTAATACAAATTCTAACCTTTTCCTTCTTTTTATGTGAAGCTACTTGATGACATATAGATCTACTACAGTATTTCATCTTCGTGCCTTAAAATGCATATCTCTTAAAAGCATGTGATGAAAGTCAAAAGCATCAAAACATTATGGATTTATGCACCAAAACTTCTCTCACTCGAGTTTTGCACTTACAGTTTCTATACAGGCACTGTTGTAGAGTTTGATCCTGCACCTGCAGTGAAGAAACATAAGGTAATGAGTTGATCATTGTTTTTTGTCTTTATTTTTCCTTTTACGATGCCTTTTGTTTGTATCTATCCATCTTCGATAATATTTTTCTTCCACTAATTCACCGTCAGCAACCTGTATTAAGGCATTCCTTGTTGGGCGTGGACGTTAAATTAGTAATCAAATCTACCGAACAGCATTGTGGAGGCATCTTCCATCTTTGTATAATGCATGCTCATTTTGTTCCGAAGGAACTTCCTCCTACATTATCTGCATGCCCTTACTTTTTTCCTTACAGATGTTATATCACATTAAACTTATGTTAGGTGTATGTTATTCTTCCGCAGATATTATATGATGACGGTGAAGTGGAGATCCTAAACCTGAGAACTCAAGTTTGGGAGTTTGTTGATGAGGTGCCTCCACGAGTAGGATTCCTTGTACCAATCATGGCTTTTGTTTGGAATATCTATGTACACATACTTCATATGACATGATTTTTGTAGGCTAAATCTTCACAGAAACAAGAAAAGGATCAGACATCACTCAAGAAAGCTGTCAAGTTGGTGAATGGTTTTAGCCCCTTCACACGCCATAACTTCTTGCTATTTAGACATTGTGCTAGCATTTGTTTTTAGCTTATATTCGAAGCACATATTTTGATAATGGGTCTGATGAAATATATAGCAGGACTGAGGAGGAAACAGTAGCCATGAAGAAGAAAACTCCTCTGAAGAAACAGCATGCCACCTCATCTTCTAAAGGGTGAGTTAGTTTCATTAACTTACCACACCCATGAAGTTCTCTAATCACGCCAAGTGTTTTCCTTTGACAAACATGTGCGATGGCTAATTCTTGTTTTTCTTGTTCTTTACTAAGATCAAAGAACGAAGGACAAGTCATGGGCAAGCCAGGAAATATGTCAACCTCGGAAGAGAAGATCACCATGCGATTGTCCGAGTATAGTGAGCCAAAACCTTCTTGATCGAGGAAGCTGAAGGAGAAGCAAGAAGGAAAAAGAGCACGCATTGTAAGTGTTGAGAATAGCGAGCCAAAACCTTCTTGATCGAGGCATGAAGGGATCAAGCCATAGCTGAGATTGAAGGAACTTGAGCAGAGCTGAAGAATAGTGTTCAAGTTCAGGAAATTCTCTGTTTGAATTTCTGCCGTTAGATATGGCGCCTTAAGGATCGAATGGCTCATATTAAGTGTTCATTCACTTATAGAGTTGTTAACACGTTTCTTATAAGTTGAATGGAGCGCGATGTACAACGGTGAAAGCAGCTGCTGAGAGTTCTTATAAATAGCAGATTACCAGTCGTGAAGTAGACTTCGTAACTTTCGATAGAGAGAGAATTAGCGAGTGATTGAACTAGAAAGTTGTAGAGGAAATTCTTGTAATCCCTTCTTTCGGTTTGGAATAAAGAGCTTTTGTTGGTCCGTGGACGTAGACCCAATTCGAGTTGAACCACGTAAAAGCTGTGTTATCTGTTTTTCGTTTTCTCTCTATTTTCGATCCGATCACCTTCAAGATTGTAGTTCTTGATTCCATTCACATATACCCACGAAAGTAGGCTGAATTGCTAACCCAATTGCGCAAGAATCCCAACAGTAAGAAAATACGATAACAAGAACTTCTTGCGGTATGCGAATTTGAAAAATCAATCAATCTCAATACGTATCGAGATTTTTACCCTTTTAAATTCCCATTCGATCTCTCTTGATAAAATGCGTATTTTTTGCAGAGCTGACTTAGGACTTTTAGGGTTCCCGAGCAAAGATGTGCATTATCGGTTTCTTTCTCAGTTCATTCCCGTCTTTTACATTCGAACAAGAGAGTACTCGAAGGTACTTTCATGTAAAAGCATCATTAGTCGATAGAAGATATTCTTATGATGAATTGAGATGAAATTGACCATTGTTCTTGATGGTGCATGTTATAAAAAGACGATTGCAGTGGCGCCTTACATTGTGAACTACAGTGGAGCGTTATTCCGCCAGTACCCTGGTAAGTATACTACTGTTTTTCTTCTTCGTATTTGAATTTTGTCTTCAACATAAATAGAGGAATCTTTCGAAATGAATGATAGTTATTCGACCGAAACTACCATAGGCTGCTAACTCAAAGTTAATAGTAAAAATGCAGATCAAGGAAGACAGAAGCTGCTATTGTTAAAGTGCTTTTCTTTGTAAGAAACGAAGTTGCCTGAATTTACCACCTAACTGACTCTGCAAATAGGGCCCTGGCAAGTTATGCTAAAGCAGTCCGATGGTTCTTATGCTTGCGTAGCAGAAAGTGCAACTCGTTTCACTCTTGGAGTAAGTTTTTCTCGTCATTTCACATTTTTTTGTCACTAACGCACATACATATAATATATACTCATAAATATATTATGACAATTGACATGGTTTGTACTATGGTGATATGGTGAAAAGACTAAAGAAGAGCTGCGAGTTCTTGGATTACAAGAAGAAGAAGGAGCTCTCTCGAGTTCCTTCGACGGTGCTACAAGGTTATTCCTTTACCTATCACCTGCCTCATTTTGTAAAGCATAGAGTTCCTTTGTTAGATTATGACAGAAAATGAACTATATATCCACATGTTAAGGACTAAATGACGGTAAGGAAAAACTAACTATTCATACCGTTGATGTTGATAGACGCCACGAAAGCTTTATATCATGATTATGTTCCAAAAAGAACACAATTCGATACGAAAACTGTAATAATTGACTGATAAATCGATACATATATGTGCAGAGTGTGACTTGGTGGGAAGAAGACTCCGAGACTCAACTATCTTCGGATTGGTGCAGTTGAGCAAGCGAAGATGTAAGATAATATGCCATCAAATTGGTTAGCATTTCGCTCGCAAACAATGATTTAATTACAGAATGTAGATTGAAAGAAAACTAAGTGATGAGCTTTAAGTTTTCTTCCCTCTATCATTTCTTCATTTTCGCCCCTCTTCGTACGAATTTTCGAGTTTGTGCTTAATTATCATTTCCCCTCCCTTTCTTTGCAGTGTTTTGATTTCAATAACTATGTGAACATCCATTCGAAACGACCAACTTGGTGCTGCCCACATTGCAATCGACATGTTTGCTTCACCGACCTCCGAATCGACCCCAAATTCGTCCAGGCGAGCATCATATTCCTCGTTCATTACCATTTACGTTCTGTTTTATTCATCGAAGATTATCATCACCTTCGCATAGATACATACCATTACTGTACTTTTCAAGAAACAAACACCTATGTTGGGTTCAGGTGCTGAAAGAGACCGAAGAAAGCATCGCCGAAGTAATCCTTTCCTCAGATTGGTCGTGGAAACCAATCATAGAGAGCGCTCATAAGCCTAAGGACAAGAAGATGAGTAACAATAGAGATGGTAATAAATCTTCGATCGCCGCTAATGTGGATGAACAAGAAATAAGCCTCCACGATCTACTGTTTGGGGTCGACCGAAGACTCGCAAACAATATGCCATCTTCACACTAAAAGCTTATGTAGTAATGTTTCTTTTTAACTTTTCGAATGACGATGAAAATAAATTTTTTCCATGTATGTTTCCTCAAAACATATGAAGATGCTCTTAGTGTGTTGATCGAACCCCATTGTTAGCCTACGTACCCTTCTGCGGATAATATTGCTTGTTGTAATGGAAGCTTGAACTAATAAAATGAAGAAATGGATAGAGGGAAGAAACTTAAAGCTCATCACCTAGTTTTCTTTCAATCTACATTCTGTAGTTAATTCATTTTTTCACGAGTGAATGCTCGACACAATTTGATGGCATCATTTCTTACATCTTCGCTTGCTCAACTGCGCCAATCCGAAGATAGTTCAGCCTCGGAGTCTTCTTCCCACCAAGTCACACTCTGCACGTATATGTATCGATTTATCCGTCAATTATTACAGTTTTCGTATCGAACTGTTCTTTTGGGAACATAATCATGATATAAAGCTTTCGATGCATCTGTCAACATCAACCGTATGAATAGTTAGGTTTTCCTTACCATCATCTTGTCCTTAACATGTGGATATATAGTTCATTTTCTGTCATAATCTAACAAAGGAACTCTATGCTTTACAAAATGAGGCAGATGATAGGTAAAGGAATAACCTTGTAGCCCCTTCGAAGGAACTCGAGGGAGCTCCCTTCTTCTTCTTGTAATCCAAGAACTCGAAGCAATTCTTCGTTAGTCTTTTTACCACATCACCATAGTACAAACCATGTCATAATATATTTATGAGTATATATTATCTGTATGTGTGTTAGTGACAGAAGAAAATGTGAAATGACGAGAAAAACTTACTTCTCCAAGAGTGAAACGAGCTGCACTTTCTGCTACGCAAGCATAAGAACCATCTGACTGCTTTAGCATTACTTGCCAGGGCCCTATTTGCAGAGTCAGTTAGGTGGTAAATTCAGGCAACTTCATTTCTTACAAAGAAAAGCACTTTAACAATAGCAGCTTCTGTCTTCCTTGATCTGCTTTTTTACTAACTTTGAGTTAAATAACTATCATTTCGAAAAGATTCCTTTATTTATGTTGAAGACAAGATTCAAATACGAAGAAGATAAACGGTAGTATACGTACCAGGGTACTGGCGGAATAACGCTCCACTGTAGTTCACAATGTAAGGCGCCACTGCAATCGTCTTTTTTTTTTTAACATGCACCATTAAGAACAATGGTCAATTTCATCTCAATTCAGATACTAGAATCATAACAATATCTTTCATAGACTAATGATGCTTTGACATGAAAGTACCTTCGAGTACTCTCTTGTTCGAATGTAAAAGACGGGAATGAACTGAGAAAGAAACCGATAATGCACATCTTTGCTGGGGAACCCTAAAAGTCCTAAGTCAGCTCTGCAGAAAATACGCATGTTTATCAAGAGAGATCGAATGGGAATTTAAAGGGTAAAAATCTCGATATGTATTGAGTCACATACCGCAAGGTGTCGAGCTCTAAGTTAAAGAGGACGGTTGGGGCCGAAGAAGCAAATTTTTCCTGCAAAATACGTCTTCTTCTTACATTTGCAGTAACCTTAGCATTAAGTAACTACTTTTTGATTATCCTTTATGATGTAATAACTTGGGAGGCGGGAAATCATACCACATACTTCTCAATAATAGATAGATCCCTTGTGCTCGAATTCACGAAAATGTAAATCGACGGTGGCTCCTTAGATTCCCATCGACCTGACGAATAGATTAGTTTTATGTAACTATACACACGCATATGACATAGATATAGAGATATCTCGATAGTTTTATTTTCGACGGAAACCTTCATTTTCATCCTCGAAGTCGAAATCCAACGTGTCCCTTACAGATTTGAAGAAGTTAGTGACTGGGCCGCTAGGCACATCGTCGAGCGATCCAATGCTTATACCGTCGATCTGAGGAAGCATCAGAGGTGATTAAAAATTTTGAATTTTTTTTAACGTAAACACAGACATTCAAATGCTGTCTGTCTGAGAATAGTCACCGAGTCGAGGGCCGTCTTGAAGAGTTCTGTAGCCCGACGCTTTTCTGGCTTATCGGGAAATACCTGAAAAACGATTGTCCATAAATTGGGAACAGAAAAATAAACAAAGAGGAAAAAGAAGTCTTGCTATCGTATTTCTTACAATGCGTGCTCTTGTTTCTTCTTGCTTCTCCTTGAGCTTCCTCACGACAGCCAGGGCTAGTTGAATGTTTGCGTCACTGAACTCATCAGATGATCCCTTGGAATTTATTGAGAGAAAGTATTATATCAATCTGAAGAAAACAACCAAGTCTTCCATGACAGTACGAATTTCTACCTTGTAAGAAGAAATACTGCTGGGCAATGGCCTGGCAGCAAAAATTACGAAAGCAAAACACTAACAATTAACATAACAATCGAAGAGGAAAAGCTCGACGAAGGCGAAAGTACAGAATAACAACTCACGGAAATTCTATCTCCAGGCGATTCTTCCCATCCTGGAGAGCGTAGAACAGGGAATTGGAGGCGTCGGAGACAAGAACCTCGTACGATCTCGGCTTGTAAACGGAAACTCCGAGCTTTGGGTTGAGTTCCTTGCCAGGTTTAATGGCTTTCGCACTGACGCAGCTGCGCTGAGCTCTTCTCACTGTTCTAAATCCGAGCTCCTTCGTAAGGTAACGTCGATGGAATCCTTTAGCTGAGTTCGAGGTGGATAGACAAGGGATGTCTTTCGTTGCAGCGTTGGCTACGGCCGAGGAATTAACGGCCATTGTTGAGTTCTAATTTGTGCTTTTTTTTTCGCTGTGTGTGTGTGTGTGTGTTGAGGCAGCAAATAACCGTTAAGATATTGATATGTTGGGACACGTGGCATTGTCTCAGCCTCGTGTCTTTACTTTTAGCATCTCCAACGTAAAACAACACACATCGAAGAATATCTGAAAATCCCATATATATGTTCAATAGAAGAAAACAATCTTAGTTGATGAGCAGATATGCTAATTGATGGTCTAAACAGTCTGAGATTGAGGGCTTAATGCATAGGTTCTTTAAACACACAATGGATATTGGTTTTTCAGGGATTTGTTTCTCTTCCGAAGTTGACATATTTCCTGGCTTGCCCATGACTTGTCCTTCGTTCTTTGATCTTGGTAAAAGAACAAGAAAAACACAAAGGAAAACACTAGGCGTGATTAGAGAACTTCATGGGTGTGATGAGTTAAATGAAACTAACTCACCCTTTAGAGGATGAGGTGGCATGCTGTTTCTTCAGAGGAGTTTTCTTCTTCATGGCTACTGTTTCCTCCTCAGTCCTGCTATATATTTCATCAGACCCATTATTAATAGATGTGCTTCGAACATAAGCTAAAAACAAATGCTAGCAATATGTCTAAATAGTAAGAAGTTATGGCGTGTGAAGGGGCTAAAACCATTCACAAACCTGACAGCTTTCTTGAGTGATGTCTGCTCCTTTTCTCGTTTCTGCGAAGATTTAGCCAACAAAAATCATTTCATATGAAAGTATGTGAACATAGATATTCCAAATAAAAGCTATATGATGATTGATGCATGAGGTACAATCCTACTTGTGCAGGCACCTCAACAAACTCCCAAACTTCAGTTCTCAGGTTTAGGATCTCCACTTCACCGTCGTCATATAATATCTGCAGAAGAATAACATACACCTAACATAAGTTTAATGTGACATAACATCTGTAAGGAGAAAAATAAGGGCATGCAGATAGTGTAGGAGGAAGTTTCCTCGGAACAAAATGAGCATGCCTTATACAAAGATGGGAGATGCCTCCACAACACTGTTAGGTAGATTTGATTACTAATTTAACGTCCACGCCCAACAAGGAATGCCTTAATACAGGTTGCTGACGGTGAATTAGTGAAGAAAAATATTATCGAAGATGGTAGATACAGACAAGGGCAAGGCATCGGAAAAGGAAAATAAAAAGACAAAAAAAGATGATCAACTCATTACCTTATGTTTCTTCACTGCAGGTGCAGGATCAAACTCTACAACAGTGCCTGTATAGAAACTGTAAGGGCAAACCTCGAGTGAGAGAAGTTGTGAATAAATCCATAATGTTTTGATGCTTTCGACTTTCATCACATGCTTTTAAGAGATATGCATCGTTTTGAGGTACAAAGATGAAATACTGTAGTAGATCTATATGTCTGTCATCAAGTAGCTTTACATAAAAAACAAGGAAAAGGTTCGAATTTGTATTAAAATGAATTATGCTGTCATTAATTGTGTAATAACTATATAACAACATAGTTTAAAAGCATCGACACAAAAGAATAACATTGCAAGCTCCCACAACAAATTCTCTTATAAGTACTATAGAAACAAAGAAGCATGAATACTTACCACCGATCCATCGGCCACCAGACCTTTATCCTTGCATTTATCAGTTCCTCTGCATAGGACTTTTTCAACTTGTTAGTCTGCAACAGAATTAGAAGATAAATGATAAGCTTCACTTCGTAGATAGAGATTGGAAAGTAAAGAAATAAATGGCAATGAAACTCTCCATGTATCTCTATTACAAATGATAGTACACTCAAGAATAGAATATGTATCATATTCTTAAAAAAGCTTACAAAAGCATCGATTAAAGTCCAAATCTATTCCATAATACAAAACAATACCTTATTCTTTTTTCTCTCCAGTTCAACAGTCCCGGGATTAGTATCCACTTTCTAAAATTATCCAAACATTATAACTAATGAAAGAACACGGACGCTTATCCACAGTAAATTGAGAAAAAAGGGAAAATATTGCTCACTTGGTTTGAAACATCTTCAGTCACATGTTTCTGAGACATTGTTTTCCCGATATCCACTTCGCTACCTGCGTGTTCTCTTTTACCTGTCTTCTTTGAGTCACTACTACCCTTCATTTTATCTTGCATTTTCTTCTGTTTCAAAGTAGACGAAGATTCTAAATCTTTGACCTTACTGGGCTTTCCGCCTTTTTTGATTGAAGGAGCTCCTGCATCCTTCTTAGATTGTCCAATATCTGTTCACGCAAAATTTTCAGCATTGCCGTTCATTTACTACAAATAATTTGCTCAATCTGCAGACTTGAAGTTGTCTTCAGAAAAGAATTGAAAAGTGAAATTAAAAGATTAAAGGAGGCTAACCGTTGTTTTCACCTCCATCAGAATCCTCATTAGAATTTCCAGCTGGTGACTCCAATTTGTCTGACACCTGATTCAGAGGTGAAAGACAAAATAAACAAATAAATTTTTTGCTATCTGCATTAAAGACAATCATGCAGTGTGATTTCTAGATACAAGAAAGGCAAACCAAATTGCTGTCTGTAGAAAACTGTATAATAAATACATAGTAATCTTAATAATGATGTTTTTCCAATGCGTTCATCAACTATTTTAAAGTTCTCGTCCATAGGTAGCGTGGCATGTTTCAATAACTGTTAGACTTGAATGAGAGTCCTGGACCTTTTGACAACCGTCTAGACTTGGATCAATTCCTCATGGGATAGGATTCAATCTCTATAGGAACTTCTTCAGGGTCACATGGAAAGTTGTATCCGATGCACATTAAACAAAATCTCTTACTAAATATAATCAACGCGTATCAGATCATTCTTCACTAGTATTCTTGACTATATTTAAATGTAGAATAAACCTAGTATAGAATCCAGTTGGCTGAAGCAATCATCAGCAGGAATGACTCACCCTTTTTATTTCTGCTACTAACTTTAGACAATCAGATTGCAGAACACAGAAATTATTCAGGCATCTAACTTACGTGGAGATGCCTATATATTTCCCAAACCAACGGACAAAAAAGGAAAGACGTCACAAAGTAAAAGTGCAGGGCTTCAGAGAAATGCAACGCTAGGGTAAGAACCTACTGAATGTACGAAAGCAGCTAAAATCGTTCTTTCATTCACTTACAAACAAATATTACTTATGACATTTGTTTCTCGTCTGCCTACGTACAAACTCTTACTTTCTATGTTCAACAGTGTTTCAGGATTAAGTGTCACCTTAAGGATCAAGTCCTCTAGTTAAGTCTGTCTTTAGTGTCTAAATAAAACAGTAACACAGGGTAAAAACATCTTTTGAAATGCAGGTATGCCATTTCTTGTGTTGCCTCTAGCATAATGTTTCTAACTACATTGAATTCATAAAAACAAGCAGTGGGGGAAAAAGACAAATAGAAGTTCGGACTGAATTAAAACATAATTAGATCGAAAACCGTCATAAAAGTCCAAGAAATCCAACTGCCAAATCATTCTTTTATCTTTAAGAAACTGCCCAATGACATCATTGTCACACTTTCAATGAGATTCCTAAGATACAATCATTTGACTTCTTTGAAACATACTTAAATAATCCAAATCATGATAAAGCTAAATGCTCAATACAAATATCACTACCTTGTTAAATTTATTCTGGCACAGAGAAGATACTATTCCAGCATAATCATAAACATAGAGATTCTTCGATATCACCGCTTGCTTAACAGGATGTTTAAGCTCCATCGAACACTTCTCAAAGACTTTCAATCCTAGCTTCCAAGAAGAAGGATTAGCAATCTGAAAAACCGGGAATTTAAAAAATTTTGTTAAAAAATTAATAATTAATAACTAACTAAACCACTATCTAATAATAGAATTGTAAGTACCTTATTCTCCATTCTGGCACTATATAAAAGGGGTCTCAGCATTTCAAACGAGATGCTTTCACTCTCTTTTATCACTGCAGTCATAATTGTTTCCATGCTTTTGAAGACCTCAGGTGGGTGAGTAGGCCTACAACAAAATTAAAGCATCACTTGACAGGCGATTTACTAAGCCAAAAATGATGCTACAGTGGTACCAACTCAAATAAATACATCAATAAGCAGTTCACGAGTTTAGCAACTCATATTAACTACACTCACAACTAGCACACTAGTTGGCATTTACCTAATGCTATTCAGAAAAATTTGAAACATCTCAGGAATCAGCTCTACAGGACCTATGTCCAATAACATCAAAGGTAAATTCACTTCTTCCACAGTTTTAAGTATGCCCAAAGCCCGCAAGTAGTTGCGAGCAGATTCAGATGATAGTTGCCTTAATGAAACCATCACTATCCTGAATATTTCCTGTATCAACAACAGATTACTATGAAATGTTTTTCAAGAAATATAAAAGTAGTTGGTAACTTAGGTATGAGTCCAGCTCACGTCAGAAAATAGCATATAGGCATACCTTCATTAGAGAGTCACCGTATGTGGGATCAGGCGCACTTATCCTCACCAACTCAGAAAAACAACTGGCCAATGTGACTTGGGCATTCAAGTCAGCATTGTGCAGTAGTTCTTCGGTCACAATCGCCTTCATCAGGGGAAGAAGTGCATTAAATGTAGAGCTACGCGGCCTTTGCCGCACCTGGGCCAAGAGGCAGTCGGCATTCTGGGTAATCCAAAAAACTTGTGTCAAAAACAGTAGGTAATAAAATGTGCATGGAACTGAAAATGGGAAACAACGTTAAAAATGGAAAAAGTGGTCTTTACTGCTGGAATACAAAGTGCAGACGTTTTAACCAGATATTAAGAAGCTCTCTACAGCTTTAGGGGATAGTAGGCTGAGCTCACAAAAGGGATAGGCTAAAATGTGGTGAGCTGACAGCTCAATCAACATCCTAATATATCTAAGAATTTACTCTTCTAAGCAGCAATCAACCAATCCAAGGGCTTGAAGAACTTCTAGAGTTGTTGCCACAGGGGATCGATATCTATCAACTAACAGAGCCACGTATCTGCTTTCTGTTGCATTTCTTACCTAAAGCGAATTAAAAGCTTTCCAAATACAGCAAACACTTTGACCGAAATAGCACGAAACAAATGAAGTTTCGGAGTTTGGCAGCCCCTCATTCGTACGATGATCAAAGAAGCTTCTCTTAACGACCGATTTTTTTTTTGCGCTCAGATATGCACACGCCCGTGAAACCGAATCCGTACAGTAGCTACCAAAAAGCGGGAAAAAGAGATTACGAAGCTTACCTCGAGGCTGATGATCAGTTGATCGGTGGAAGAAGCCGTATTGATTCTGTCAGCAGCTTCCACCAAAGCATTCTCCAGCTCAAGCTCTGAAAGCTCGCCAACACTAAGAGAACCCAATTCTCTTCACCAACACAAACAAACAAAGGAGAGATTAGAACACAGAAGAGAAACATCGTAGGCGATGAGGTGACAGAGAAAATATATCCAAATAATAGCAAAATCACTTCTTAATATGACACATTAGTGTCACACTCCCAATATCCTATTTCATATTTTTACTAGTTTATAGTTAATACCATCATTCTAAAAAAATCTCCACCTAAAACCCATTAATCAATGGATTAAATCTAACTAGAGGCTAGGTGCTTATCCTAAACATTTAATAAACACTCAGAACTGATAGGATCTAGGTCTTAGGTTTTCCGCCTAAAAACGATTAATTAATCATTCAGAAATGTCTGGAGGTTAGATGGTCTTCGCCTAAAAATGATTAATAAGCGTTCAGACCTGACCAGTGGCTAGGCGGTAAGTCTTCGCCTAAAAACAATTAATCAAAGTTCAGATCTGACTAGGTCTAGGCGCAAGGTTTTCGGCTAAAAACGACTAATAAAAGTTCAGATCTGATTAGAGGATCGACGCTAGGTTTTCGCCTAAAAAAGCGATTAACAAGCGTGCAGATCTGACTAGAGGCTAGGACGCATACCTACAGCTATATAAATTAATTAATCGACGTCTAAACCTGACCAAAACCTAGGCGGTAGATTTCCGCATAAAGAGAATCAATCAGCGTTTCGTCATGCGCGGCAAAACGATAGGTTTTCGCAAGCCGCTTTCAGAACGCTGGTGTGAAATTCACACTCATAAACAAAGATCTCCATGCAAAACATTCTAGAAAAGCACAGAAATGGGTTTTGAAGGACTCACTTCATGGATTGGAAAGACAACTTTTATTGTGTAGAATTTTTTTTTTTTTTTTGAGAGAGAGAAAATGAAGCTCTTGTGAGTGTTCACTACTTACTAGTGTTGTTATATAGCTGAGAATTGTCATAGATGAAGGGTCGGGTCGGGCCTCTCCGCTTGGATTTACTAACAAAGCCCACATTGCACGTGCCCTATTTAATTTAAGGGGAATTCCGTATGGTACCCTCGTAGTTTCGACTTTTCCAGGTGGTGACCATTCTTATTTTCAATTCCATGCGGTACCCCTCATGTATGAATAAATTCCGTTCCGTGACCATAAGTGCATAAAAAACGGATTTTACAATGAAAAACCGTTAATTTGTAGACTGAAGTTATAAAATGACAGAAATACCCTCGGAATCTCATAATTAAGAAGGACAATTTGGTCATCTCCCACACAAACCATCATCTTCCTCATCGTCCATCGTCGTACATGTCGATCTAGACTTTGAGGTGTCCATTGTCTTCCTCGTCCTCCATGAGATGGTCTTTATCATCGAACGCGAAGGCAGCAGTCACGAGATTCGGTATCGTTCACGGTTAACCTAGCTACACCGTATCAGCTCGAGAGGGAGATTGAAGAAGAGGTTCTGATATGTGCCTTCCTCCCAGCTGCTGGTGGCTGCTGTCGTGGATGATTCCAACACCCATATTCGAATTTCTCGCCGCCGTGTCGGAGTGGGTTCGCCGGTGGTGGTGTACGCCGACGTTGGGTGCGAGCTTAGGCTGAGCAGCCGTGAGTCGCCGGAGCTGAGTGGGATAAACGTCGTCGGCTGCCATGAATTGAAGACTTATCTGCATTTGGTGAATGGGTTGGTCAGTTCTAATTGTCCGATTAGGGCTACGGCGAGGAAGATAATGATGATCAATTAATTATTTTTTGTTTCTTTTTGTTGTTGATAAATTGATTAATTAGGATGACTGAAGTAATGACTAATTAATTAATATTATTTCGACACCTAGTGATGAATTGGTGGCCAATTTGGTCATTTGGTAACTTCAGTCTGCAAATTAATGGGTTTGCAGTGAAAAATCCGTTTTTTTATACTTAAGGTCATGGAATGGAATTTATTGATAACCGAAGGGTACCACGTGGAAATGAAAATAAGAATGGTCACCACCTGGAAAAGTCGAAATTATGAGGGTACCATGTGGAATTCCCCTTAATTTAATAACTAAACTACTTTTCTAGTCCCTATATTTAGTTTAAATGTTCAATTAGCCCTCACATTTTATGTGACTTCAAATCAGCCTTGGGATTAATTTCAGAAGTTGTCGGTTTGATCCTAATATCAAGTCCAGTGGCAAACTAAAACGTAATTAACTCCTACTTTTGAGTATAATATAATATCGTTCATTTGTTAATAAGTTTAAATAAATTATTCTTATTTTTTTAATATTACCTTTTTTAAGTTAGATTCATTTCATTAATTTTTTGATAGTTTTCGCATTCATATGCACTTATTAAATATTTATGACAGTTCTACTAGTGATGGTTGTCATGATAACTATTCCAGCCATTAAATCTACAAATGCTCCGAGTCAATTAATTATACTGCTAACCTATTTATAATAAATGGCTAAGGCCTAAGCATCCCCTTATTAATCAATTTGGTATGTCAATTACTATTGTTTATATTTATATATTTATTTTTTTCCAATTATAGCCAATTTATTTTCGTTATATATACATACTTAAACAATGAACTTTTGAAACTAAAATTAAAATTTCATTTAAAACAAATCTTGAGAAATAAAACAATATATCTATATTTATATATTGGACACACGTTAGATTGCATTTGCCTAGTACTAATTAACGCCATGATTGAATCCTAATTGTTTGGAAGATTTAACGTTTCTTTTCTTCCAAACGACTAGACTCATTTAAATTATATGGCATTAACGTCCAATTTCTAAGATATTATCACCATGTGTTGAATCTTAGTAATTTCAAATATTCCACGGCTCCTTTCTCACCTATCAACTTTGTTTTAGGGTATGTTACGTTTCAGGCACCCTTTAGGTTTTTAAATCGAATTCAGGTCATGTCAGTATAAAATTTAGTTTTAAGGACCCGATTTCTGCAGTAACACTTCATTGTTTTGCAATACCACTTCATTGTTTTACAGTACCACTTCATTGTTCGGAAGTATCACTTTATTGTTCTGCAGTACCACTTCATTGTTACTGCAGAACTAAATATTTGAGTGGGAACTAGGAAACAAATAGCGTAGCGTACAAGTTACAACCCTAACGTTAGTGGGCTTTAATACCGTTATAATTGGAAAACCCAAAACGAAGATGATAGAAGACGTTACAGTATTGGAAAAATGTTAATACCGTTACACCTATATTATATCATTACATCGAGTGTTAAAACACGAAAAGAAATTATAATTTTGATGAATTTTAAAAAGAAATACATATATTGATTTGAATACCTAGTGAATACCTATTGGAATAGAGTATCCCAAGCCTGGACATATTATGATCCTCTAATCAGAGTTTATCTGGGATTACACCAACACGTATATATCCATCATGACGATCGTCTTGACACTATTAATTTGAATAATTTATGATAATGTCATCCATCAAAAAATTAAATATATGCAATGATGTATGACGATATATATCTACGAAGTTTTGTGTTCTTTTCAAACATAATTGAACGAAGTCCCTTCGTTGCATTGTATTGTATTGTAGGATTCACATCACATGCAAGAAATATTTGCTCCTACAGTTTTCACTTGATATGTCTAATGAATGCGCGTGACAATAAAAAATAAAAAACATGAATTTTAATTGGCTTTTTGGACAATATCATAGCTCCCACATGAGATTCTGTCTCCCTTTCAAAAAACACATGAAACTGTGTCGTTCGTAGTTAAAATGCAGTAGTAACATTAGAGTCAAAAAGGACCAAATATGTGATGATCGGAATATATAACATTAGAATAATAATCATATACGTGATTTTGGGGCACAGCTCACATGATTTTAGGATTTCCATTACTTTCAAATAGCAGAATCATTGTTTGCTTGCGAATCGTGACTTTGACTTTGGATCACCTCAATTTGATCACTTTAGTTTAGTATTGTAGCGTATTATTATAATAAAAATCATCTATTCCAGTTAATCACATAAATAAATCTTCAATAATATAAAATCAAAGTAAAAATTTTCTATGTAAAAAGAAAAGGTTATTGTAGCCTCTCACATTCTAAGTAGAGTTGCTTATGAGACGTCTGATTTCATTGTCTGCTGTGAAATTACTACGACTTCCAGCATTTTCCTAGTCTATGTGTCTCATCCCAAATTCACAAGCAATTTGAACTCTTAATTTTCCTACGTAGATGTCATAATTTTTTCTTTTTTTTTTTTGTGGTTTAATCATTTTTTAAAAAAAATTAAATGAATTTATTATAATCTATGACCATTTGAAACTTTCCGAGTTGTGATGTGACGCCAAAACGCCTTTAAAAATAGTAACTTCTAAATTACACACAGCTTTCTAGGTAATTACAAACTAGATTGAATGTCCGTTCCAAATTGGAACCAATCTCACAACCAAACTCCGACGAGTATACAGTTGGTCAACTGAGTTTAACACTTGTCGGGGAATGGTTGGTGGAATACAATAGTGGAACACTGTTGTGGCACAGAGGATCCGAAACCATTACTAACAAGACTGCTTAACTAAATTAAGCTTATAAGAAAGTAAATTAAACTTAACAACGTCATGGAGTTCTTCAACATAAATACGTGAAAATTAAAATCTCAATCAAAATAAACAAAATAGCAAGCACAAGCAGAGAGCTGCATTAGTGTTATATATATAAATATAAATAGATATAAATACAATTAGTTGCCCGCGGCCATAAAACAGAGCAATCAACAGAGCTCAATCGAACTGTTATAATCCAACAACTCTTGAATCATCTGCTCAATGTGATCGTCATCCTCAAGAATCTTCAACTGCTCATTCTTATTACAACAACTAATACTACTGCCTCTATCATCGTCTCCCTCAAGCTCAAACTTGGGCATCTGCAATTCTTTGTCGGCTTCACGTTTCCCATATCGAAACATATTGGAGAACCGTAATAGAAATTTCCGCCGCCGTTATTCTTGGAAGAAGCGGCGTTGGCCGGCGGTTTATTATTATTCTTGGCCGGTGTAGTCTTGGGAGATGACGTGGCGGCGTGGCATTTCTGTAATTTAGCCATTAGGGTCGCCGAGAGCAGCGCCTGCGACGAAGACTGAGGTGGTTCGTTCGGGCCGCCGTAGGCGAAGTTGGTGCGGGCCCTCGGCCCGCACATCATCCTCGCCGCCTCGTCGTAGGCCCGAGCCGCGTCCTCGGCGGTTTCGAACGTTCCCAGCCATATCCTCGTCTTTCTAGAAGGTTTTATTTACAGATAAATAATTAACAAAGAAATAAATATGTGCAGATAATAAATAACTCGTAATTCGTCAAAATACTTACAGTAGAGGATGGCGAATTTCGGAAACCCAAGAGCCCCAATGGCGCTGGCGAACGCCACGGTAGCGCTGCTGCGACCTAACCATGGTTAGTTTTTTTTTGTGTGTGCCTTAGTTAGTTAGTTAGTTCATGCGAAGGTCGAAGGAAAGATGGTTGAATGTTATCTCTGCTGTGAGGGTCTAATTAACTAGTGTTAAGGCGAGTGAATGATATGGTGATGATAAGAACGAAGGAAGATGGTCTGAATGAAGTTGGAGAGAAACTGAGGAGTTTATGTAAGTGTTATATTTGCGGCTTTCAGCTGGCATTTAATGTGATATGATAGTGAAATCGTGTGGGCCGTTTATATATATATATATATATATATATAAGAAAGGAGCAAAATCTGTAATAATGATTTTGGCTTTAACAATTTACTGCCTATCATCGATTAAAATGAACAAGGAGCGCAGTGAATCTGTAATGTGTTATTGAGGAAAGTGGAATGAATGTGTAACATAACAAAAAGGGTATTACTTCGTAAGAAATAACATGGGGGTCATCGACAAAATTATATATTTGGCTTATCGATCATTGTAAGCATAGTTCATTAAATTTATATATCAGCCATCCTATTTCCGATAGTAAGTAAACTACCATCTTCAAGCCGAAAAAACCTTCTTCCAATACATTTTTTTTCTTTTTTTTTTGTCAAAAAAAGAATCCAAAGACACAAATTTGTTCCAACATGTAAAGATACTTCGTTTTAAAATTATCATCATGACTCAAAATTCAAAACATATATATATATATATATACTTGTCCCATCCAAAATATTCAATTTAACTAAAAACGTGCTAATACGTATTAACATAAGTGTAGCTGTGAACTATCCATGTTTGTTTACTAGTCTTCGACAAATATTATACATATTGTGTGTACTTTGCTCCATAATGTGGAGAGATGGAGAAATAAAAACAAAACACGTCACGCTACCTAATTCCAATGCGATATAATTTCATCCTCACGCCAAAGAGAAAAGAATAGGGAGATACTGTTTTTACTGCGAAGGGGAATGGATTCGTATCAATACAAACACTATTACATATCATTTTCTATTATTGCATGATAACGAAATAACTATTGGACTAATATAATATAGGACGAGATAATTAAATAAAAAATTAATAGCACATGCAACCCAGACAAGTGGATGTGGGTGATCACATCAGATATCTAACATTTGCTAAACATAGGAAGAACCTGCCCATGTGCTAACGGTAAGGTCAATATCCAAACAATGTATGTATACATATTCGGATAACTACAAACTGCTACATTTTTTTTAATTAAATTTAATTTACTTATGATGTATGTTATATATATGAAGCACAATGCAGGTTCGGACTTTAGGGTTCGTAGCGCTGTATGTAGCTGATATTTTTGACCGTTACGACAAAACGTTAACTGAAGATGCTGACTTAGATTTTATGTCTCTCCCTTCCCTTCATTCACTCCTTAGATTATGTCATAACCCACACGCTGTTATAAGAGCCAGCTATATCATAGTGACTACAGTTAAGCAATTAACGACTAATTAACTAGAAGCGCGTAAGAATATTTTAGCCTTTGATTGATTGGGATATAAAATTGAAACATTTTTTGACGCTATTATAGCGTGATTTGTAATTTCGTGAATGTTGCGATTTTATTATTTCATCATCATATCAAGACTAGCTTCACATGAAAAATTTGTAGTACACTTACTTTGTCTTGTGCGTGTTTTTGGCTCTTCGATTACCATAAATCCGTGTTAGCGATACAACGATATGTTGTAGTTTATCTATAAGCTAAGAATGACAGAGTGGAGAACGCGAAGATTGGAAAATCATTTAATTTTTTTAGAGCAAAATTATCAAAAATATTAAGTATTTGTAAAATATCACATTGATATTGAAGCTAAATGAATCACAAAGGAAAAATGGTATTGAGTGCTATAATTGTATAGGATTTAATAGATGGTATTCAAAAGGTAAAATGATTTCACATTATACCTCTCTTTTACTGATAAATATGTTAAAAGATTACTCTCGGTCAAACTAGAAAAAATGGAATTGTCATATATTAAGAATCTACATGATGAATCTATTTAATATATCTTATATTTCTATATGTTTGTGTGTGTGTGTGCTGATTAATCATGATGCAGTGGATTACTCATCATTAAGTCTATGGGCTTTACTGAAAAACTCAAAAAAATACTTTTCCTTTCTAGCATCTCATTTTATAGCTGTCTGCACGAATTGTGCAAAAATTATGATAAATTGAATCATTGCTAATTCCTTTCACTCGTTACGAAGTTTTTGGTGACAGAAAATAAAAATGCCATGAAATAATATAAATCTCCCACTAAAATGTGACTAATATTTAAATGCCTAAATCATTTAATTATTTGATTTGTATTGACCTACATGTAATGTAATGTAAATGTATACTCGCCCTTTACAAACATGGGTTTTCCAACTAAAAACATACCAACCGTTATAACTATAGTTCATTACAACATTTCATCCATGCAATAAAATACGATACTCCTAAGCGACAATTAACATAAAAGTCCACACAAAGTTACAAATGTTCAAGAAAAGGAGATTGCGCGTGCATTTGAAGATCCAAAAGATGGATAATACATTATTACATATTTGTTGCTTCACATTCACTCCATCCCTAATTAGAGAATTCGAAATATTTATTATTATTATTATATTATTATGTCTTTGATGATTAGGTTATTAAGGCCTCGAGCAGGTATATGTATGATAAGTACGTTCTCCTTTCATTAGAAATTGATGCACAAATAATTCATTTTGATTACAGTATCGGTTCCATAGGACATCATGCTTAAATGTATAGGGTTTATTTATTTATTTATTCCCATTTGACTAAACTATATACTCCCAGAGGCGGACCCAGCCCACGAAGACTGGGGGGCTCCAACTAACATACACAGAAAAATCTTAAAAATAAAAAAGATGGGTTAATTGAGAACCCACGTTTGATTGTTAAATGATCTCGCTCTCGCTCCTAATACCACTAGGATGACAGCAATTTTATTATATATAAGTTGTGCTGGCTTTATATATACTTGAATGAGCTCATAAAATATTTAATAGTGGAGTGGCAATGGCCCAAAGCTAAAATAGGCCCAATATAGAATTTTAAAATCAGAAACCCTAATTACTGTGCATCGTCTTCTTCATGAGGTTAAAACCTCCATTAATACACGAGCTATACTACTTTTTTCTCCGGCGGCCGGGGGGTCATGGCCCCCCGAGCCCCTACGTGGGTCCGCCCCTGGTCCCGCTAATTTTATCACACTTTTTCATTTCAGGCGTCCCAATAATTTTATCACCTTTCCTTATTTAGAAAAAAAACTATCACAAACAATCAATATAATAATATTAAATATTCTTAAAAGACGTGTCAAAATATATACTTTTTTACCTTTTTCATTGTACTATATTATTATAATAATACCACCTTAATTTGCGTGCCCAGCAACTTATGTGATAAAGATGCTGGGATGGAGGGAGTACTGAGAAATTTTGTTCGGAGAGCGGCCATTTATGAAAGCCCATCAAGGCTTATGAAATATCAAATCCCAGCCCAAATATCCAAAAGCCTTGAGGACCAAAAGGCTTAGCAGCAACTAACGAAGCTTCAAAAATTTTCAACGAACACAAAACCCTTTCGTTTTTCTTTTCACTCACTCCCGCCCAGTAGTAAGTAGCAGGGCCGGATTTGGCCCAGAGCAAGCTGTGCTACAGCACAGGGCCTCCAAAAGTTTAGGGCCACATCTTACGGCCCACTTAAGTATAAAATTCATGTTCATAATACTTTGTAAATAAAAAAAAATAAAAGAAAAATCTGTGTGCTATAACGTACTAGAGAGTAGAGACCAAAATGCATACGCCCGACACATGTGGCCCCTTAATCATCATGGTTGACTTTCTTTTTGTTAATGACATCTGGATCGTAGCAGTTCAGTGAGGTGACATAAAAAATAGAAAATAAAATAGAAAACAGTTGCGGCAACGGCATGATGCATTATTTATTAATGGCCAAATTATTAAAATAGGTCGCTAACTATGCCTCTCGTGTTTTTTAGGTCACTAAGTTTCGTAATTGCAAACTTAGGTCACTAAGTATCGTTATCGATTTTTTTTAGGTCATTAAGTTTCGCAATTGCAAACTTAGGTCACTAAGTATCGTTATCGATTTTTTTAGGTCACTAAGTTTCGTAATTGCAAATTTAGGTCACTAAGTATCGTTATCGATTTTTTTTGGCCTAAACTTAGTGACCTAAATTTGCAATTACGAAACTTAGTGACCTAAAAAAAATCAATAACGATACTTAGTGACCTAAGTTTGCAATTGCGAAACTTAGTGACCTAAAAAAAAATCGATAACGATACTTAGTGACCTAAGTTTGCAATTACGAAACTTAGTGACCTAAAAAACACGAGAGGCATAGTTAGCGACCTATTTTAATAATTCGGCCTTTATTAATTATACTGCTGCATTTATTTGTTACTATTTAGTATTTATTTCTGTGATATATCATGTTAAGGTTTTCCTCATATAATACTAATATC
The DNA here is from genome assembly GCA_027422505.1 of Craterostigma plantagineum. Taxonomy (NCBI): domain Eukaryota; kingdom Viridiplantae; phylum Streptophyta; class Magnoliopsida; order Lamiales; family Linderniaceae; genus Craterostigma; species Craterostigma plantagineum. Next base: position 3,551,216 of record JAPQWV010000005.1, read on the forward strand.
CATGTAGATTACCAAAAAAATATATATCATTGTGAAAAAAATTACAATGATATATATTATTTGCAATTGGATTCCTTTTTTATTTAACTAATTTAATATTTTTCATGTTACTTTAACACTTTTTAATTACTATACATTCATTCCTAAACATAAGTTTTTCCTTTTTATAGTTAAAAATTTTATTTCATTTATTTGATATTCAAAAAAATTTCATTTCGAATACCGTAAAATATAATTAAATTCCAAGCACAGGCATAAAGTGTGCGAAAAAGTACTACAATAATGGGCCACCAAGTTCAATATCGCCTATGACCGGCAATTAGGTTTAAGGGCCTCACTATGTAACGAGAACGGGGCCACCAAAATTAAAAAAACGACCCTGGTAAGTAGCTGTGCTGATTGGCCATGGTTTGGAAGAAGTGTTCCACTGAATTGCAGGGGTAAGTATTTTCGTCACTGAGTTTTTTTCTCTACATAATGATTCCTGTTGACTTCGCTTTATTCTTTGTTTTATTTTCTGCATTTAGTGAATGATACCACGTTTTGGTATGTTTGTTGAATGTATACTAGGTAATAGAGCATAACATGTGCGGAACGAACGGTTTTGTTGAAGTAATTTTGCATTTCGATCGACCGGGTTAAGTAGCTTGGATTTTATTTCCGTAGATCAGTTTTGTTTTCGCTGATTTGTGTCGCTTGTGCGAATGAGGATTGCAATTGAAAAGAATTTTGAGTATGGAAGTCGCTTGTTAGATGTTGATGGATTGTCGGTTTCAGTAAATGGAACTCCTCTTCCCAAACATCTTGGGCTAAATCCCTCCAAAACGAAAGGATTAAGGATGTCGATGTTCCCTGCTGAGGAAGATGAGTTCGAGGGACTCAGCAGTGGTGTTTCTCATGATAGCACTGAAGAGCTTTCGAGATCGCCTTTTCATCGTTCCTCGTTGAAGACAGCTCGTAAGAAAGATGTTGTTGCTATTCGCAAGACTCCATTGGCTTTGTTAGAGTACAATCCTAGTGATATCAATTCAACCTCTCCTGGAGCCATTGTGTTAGCCCAAGGAAGTAAATGTCTGAATCTTAAAGCTGTGAATCAAGAAGGGTTTGTGATGGAGCTTAAGAACAAGACACCTGCATTGTTCATGGATAGATCTTTTAGGGTGGTAGGTTGGGGACCGAACGGTGTACTCGTTAAAAAGTTGAGGGCAATAATGCTAATGGGGAAGTATCTAATTTGTGTTTCATTGCTCCCCTCGAATTTCATCGGGAATTAGATCATCAAACCAAAATGGTTGAAGTAGGAAACGTTGAATCGAAGCAAGAGTAGTCTACACAAAGATGGCTAAAGGGATATCTACTCTGCTTCTTCACGAGAGTTGCGAGGAAAACTACAATGCTGACGTTGAACTTAGTACCTTCGACGTCGTTTTCAAAGGGCTAATGCCCGAAGACCTTCGCTCAGACCATTTGCATGATGCTGTGTCTCACTTTTTATCTCTTCTCTTTCTCAGTAGATTATCAAATGATGAATGCCTCGTGCTTTTGTCAAAATCTCCAGCAGTTTTCTATTGAAATGAGGCCAATGTCTAAGTTCCATTGCAAGAATCTTCATTTCAAAACATCATCGGCGTTGGGGATGAGCAATAATAAGCAGCACCCAAGAAATGGCCATAAAAAATTATATATATAAGCACGCAAAGCCCACGTCAAGCTTGTATTTGTGTAATTAAGTTGGAGAATTTCAGTTATTATAATGCATCTCCACGCGCAATAAATCCATGCTACCAATCAAGATGGTTGTGGGGTCACCATCATTCACATTTCACACAATATTGGTTAGTATTGTCTCAACCTCAGCTCAACAAGCCTCAACTATTTATTTCACCCTTTTCAACCCTTTTCTTCCCCCATCTTCAGCCACGGTCGCTCAGCTTCAATCATCACTGCTCACTACTGTTCAGCGCCGAAAACGAAAGAAACAAGCAGAAAAAGAAAAGCTCCGAGGACTTCTTCGCAGACAAATCTTTATTCAGAAATGTGGAAAATAGTTGGAACTTTCTTGATCGTAGTAGTGATGTGCTTCTTGCAATCCCACCTAGTAGAGATCTCTCAAGGAGCAGCCTCGAGCGTGGATCTTGATTCTGTGAAAAGGGCTTGTAAAGGAAACATTGTTGAGTGCACAGAAGGTGAGATTATGGTTGATTCTGAGAGCAGCAAAAGGGTTTTGCTTATGCAGAGGTGTTGATTTTTTGTATGTAGTGTAAAGGTTTTTACTTTGATATTATTTCTCAATGATTATTTTGCATTACATAGCGTGCCTTTTATAAAGGGCTTGACTAATCTATATAAAGTATATAGACGTTATATAGCCGTTACAAATCATATTATAATCTTGATTGACTGATCTTGATTAATTGCTTGATCTTTGCCATTTGACTCATCTTCCTTTGATTCTGCTTTCCTTTTTTAGCTATTCTCCAACACTCCCCCTCAAGTTGGGTTCGTAGAGATCAATAGAACCCAACTTGTCTAGAATATTCTTGAACTTCTGACTGTCAATTGCTTTGGTGAAAATATCCGCCAATTGATCATTACTTCTGACGTATGGAGTCTCGATCTGTTTTGCTTGCAACTTCTCTCGAATGAAATGACAGTCGACTTCGATGTGTTTAGTTCGCTCATGAACACTGGATTAGATGCAATATGTCGGGCTGCATGATTGTCACAATAGAGTTGCATTGGTTGTTCTTGGATAATATTCATGTCCTTCAGGAGGTGTTGAATCCAGACGAGCTCGCTAGTTGCAGACGCCATAGCTCGATACTCTGCTTCTGCACTCGATCGGGCTACCACTCTCTGTTTTTTACTTTTCCAGGTGACTAGGTTCCCTCCAACGAATGTGCAGTAGCCTGTAGTTGATCGTCTGTCAAAGCTTCCTGCCCAGTCTGCATCCGAATAACCAATTATGTTTGTCGTTCCTGTTCGTCTCATCCAGATTCCCCGTCCTGGTGATCCTTTAAGATATCTTAAGACTCGATCAATTGCTTGAAAGTGTGCAGTTCTTGGTGCCTGCATAAACTGACTAATACAACTAACAGCAAAAGTAATGTCAGGTCGAGTAACAGTTAAATATATAAGTTTTCCTACTAGCCGTTGGAAATGAACAATGTTTTCGAAGGGTTCTCCATCTTCACTATTTAATTTTTTATTTGTTTCCATTGGGGTTTTTGATGGTTTAATTCCTAGCTTCCCTGTTTCTTTGAGTAAGTCTAACGTGTATTTTCTTTGACAAAGAAATAGTCCCTTTTTTGAATGGGCTATTTCGATGCCTAGGAAATATTTGAGGGCTCCTAAGTCTTTTATCTCAAACTTTGATTTTAAACTATTTTTGATGTTGTTTATTTCAATTTCGTTATTTCCTGTTATGATTATATCATCAACATATATTAGTATTATTGTAATTGTTTGTTCTTGTTTTCTTATGAACATAGATGAGTCAGCAGAGCTTTTGACAAATTTATTTGAGATTAATGTGTTGCTTAGTTTGGCATACCAAGCTCTTGGTGATTGTTTTAGTCCATAAATTGATTTATTCAATTTGCATGCAAGATGTTTTTTGCTTTCTAGGTTGTGTCCAGGTGGAAGAGTCATATATATTTCTTCCTCAAGGTCTCCTTGAAGGAAGGCATTTTTAACATCCATTTGTGATAATTCCCAGCCATAATTTACGGCCACAGATAAAAGTATTCTTACAGTGTTCATTTTCGCAACGGGTGCGAATGTTTCATGATAATCGATTCCTTGTGTTTGCGTATATCCTTTGGCAACTAGTCTTGATTTGTATCTTTCGACGGTTCCATCACTGTTATATTTAATTTTATAAACCCATTTGCAACCCACTGATTTTTTATCTGTTGGTAGGGTAACAATTTTCCAAGTGTGATTTTTTTCTAGTGCATTTAATTCTTCTTCCATCGATCTGCACCATGTAGGTGATCTAATTGCTTCTTGAAAAGTTGTCGGTTCAGTTTCTTTAGTTATGTTTGTTAAGAATGCTTGGTATTTTGCAGAAATTTTGTGATACGACACATAGTCTTGGATGGGATATTTAACTTGATTTACTATGAAGTCTTTTAGTCGTTCAGGTGGTTTAGTAATTCTTGTTGACCTTCTTAATGTCCGATTATTCGTATCTTGGGTTAGGGTTATAGGATCTCCCCCGGTCGTAGGTTCTACTGTGCCATGAATTTCATCTTCTCGTCGAGGTTTTATTGGTGAAGTTTCTTCCACAAATGGGTTCGGAAGAGGTATTTGTATACTTTCGTAGTTTTCTGATGTTTTATCTGAATAAAATGGTTTATTTTCCATAAATATTACATCTCGTGAAATATAGAGCTTTCTTGTTTCAGGGTCGTAGCATTTGTATCCCTTCTTTTGAGATGAATATCCGATGAAAATTGCTTTGATTGAGTTTGGTTCTAGCTTATTTTGTCTTTTAATATGTACAAAGCATGTACATCCAAAAACTCGTAGATGTTCGAGGTTTAGTTTTCGTTTGAATAGTATTTCTAGCGGGCTTTTGTTTTCTAATTTTACACTTGGAAGTCTGTTGATCAAGTAGGTAGCAGTAAGAATTGCGTCTGACCAATATTCTTTTGGTACGTTACTTTGGAATAGTAAGGATCGAGTAACTTCTAGAAGGTGCCTGTTTTTCCTTTCGGATACTCCATTTTGTTCAGGAGTATTAATGCATGTGGTTTGATGTATAATTCCTTTTTCTTTGAATAGTTCTATAAAATTATAGTTGATGTATTCTGTGCCATTGTCAGATCGGAATATTTTGATGTTTGCGTTATATTGATTTTGAATTTGGTTCGAAAACTCTTGAAATTTTGAAAAAACTTCAGATTTTTGTTTTAGCAAATAAACCCATGTAATACGGGAAAAATCATCGATAAATGTGACGAAGTATCTAAACCCTTCATATGAGTCAATAGGAGCGGGTCCCCAAACGTCGGAATGAATTAGATCAAACATTTTATCAGCTTTATTATTAGATAATGAAAAAGGAAGCCTCGTTTGCTTTGAAAATTTGCAAACGTCACAATTATTCGAATTTATAGAAGACATGGGAAATAGTTTAGATAAAGTTTTATCGGAAGGATGTCCGAATCTTTGGTGGAGAATATTATTAGCTGATGGCTGATAGTCGCTTAAGACTTGTGGTATTGTATATAGTCCGTTTTTAAGTGCTCCAGTGCCAATTATGTTCCCCGTTCTTCGATCTTGAAAAATTACTTGTGTCGGTGAAAATACTACGTTACAATTTAAGTCTTGAGTTATTTGTTTAACTGAGAGGAGATTCGAGGTAAGATTAGGGAGGTAAAAGACATTTGGAATTTCTGTTGAGAAGATTTTAGCGGTTCCAATTCCTTTGATTGGAACCGTGTTTCCGTTGGCAACAGATACATATTGATTGGTATTTGGAGATTTGAGGTTTTTAATATTATTAAGATTATATGTCATGTGATCAGTTGCACCAGAATCAACAATCCAGTAATCATCTAAATCATATTTTATGCGATTTGTATTATATATTTGGGAAGTAGATAAGGGTTTCATACCTTGGCTGTGTTTACCTGATTTACTCAAATGACGTGACAAGTGATTTATTAGCCGTTGTGTAGCTTCATCAGGTCCAGCCCAAGATGTCTGAGGCCCAACAACAGATGGCCCAAATGGTTGTCTGGTAGATCGTTGAGAAGTGCCGGCCCAGTTTGCTCCAGTATAGTTGGGCTTAAATCTTTTTTTGGCCCAATTTAAGTCACCATCTCCATCTCTCCCTCTATCAACGTTCTGCCCCCTTTTCTCATTACTGTTGTCACGTTGGATATGGAAGCTCCATCCTCCCGAATCATGATTTTCTCTTATTCTTCCATTGTCGCCTCGTCTTGGCCTGAGATGAGGATAGAGGAACCAGCAACCCTCTCAATTATGGCCTCCTCTTTTGCAATTATCGCATACGCTTATATCCTCCATTCTCGGCTTTGGGTTTGGATTTATGCTCGTCGTCTTGCAACGAGATTGTCCTCCCACGATGGTGGTGAAGACGGAGCTCAGTGATGGCATGTTTCTGCCGAGATGAATTTGGGCATGAAAGCTTGAATCGATACCACCGTTGTTTATCTCTGTCATTTGGAAGCGAAATGATATCTTTTCTAATGTTGCAGATTTTGAAAGAGATGATTTTGACTGAGCGGAATTGTTTGATCATTGCTCTGATACCATGTTGATTTTTTGTATGTAGTGTAAAGGTTTTTACTTTGATATTATTTCTCAATGATTATTTTGCATTACATAGCGTGCCTTTTATAAAGGGCTTGACTAATCTATATAAAGTATATAGACGTTATATAGCCGTTACAAATCATATTATAATCTTGATTGACTGATCTTGATTAATTGCTTGATCTTTGCCATTTGACTCATCTTCCTTTGATTCTGCTTTCCTTTTTTAGCTATTCTCCAACAAGAGGAGATACATAAGCTACGATACTTTGACGAGGGATTTAGTCCCATGCGATAGGCCTGGTGCTTCTTACTACAACTGCAGAGGCCCTGGCGTGGCAAACTTCTACAGCAGAGGTTGTGAGATCATTACAAGGTGTGCAAGAGGAGATTAAATCAGAGAGAGAGAGAGAGAGAGAGAGAGAGATGCCTATTTTGTGCATTTTGTGATGACGCTTTACTTAATTAGTAGATAGAAAGATGTGTTGGCTTGATTTCTGCCAATGCGCTTTACCTGGGCATTATTATTGAGCTTGACTTCATTAGTTATTTTGCTCTTGTTTGTGGGGAGATTATGGATTATGTTATTCATTCATGGCTTGTCTGATCATCAAGTTCTGCCAAGCTTTGTCGGCGTACCATAACAGAACATGTAAAGATTTCACCTTTCAGATAGATTTTTTAAAGATGCACATTTGACGTCTCTTTCCTTGCTCACACGTGTAATGTATCTTGCTTTTGGATCTAAATGAAAAAGTACTAATTGTATTGTAGATCGAGGGCAACGTTAAATTGAGATCACATGTAAGGAAGTGGTCCATTTGTTCAAGAAACTAAGATCCCAAAAACAATTGCTAACCTAACCACTAGCATACATTTTCAACTCATCAACAGCATCAATATAAATGAGGTCGAGGGCCCTTTTCTGCAGGTCAAATTTCTCTATTTCTTCTCAATAAAAGATTTGAGATTTCCCATCCAACGCAGGTACTCGGTTTTGTCCTTATTCGTCAGGTACGAATGCAAAAATTCAGCAAGATTATCATCAATACCCCTTACCTCTAGGAAATCGTAGAGGGAATTCTGCAGCTCATCATCCAGGTCTCTGCAAATCAAGAAACAGAAATTTTTAAAGATTGAGAGCGAAATAGTACGAAGGGTCGAAATAGGAAACGAAATGGTACGAGAAACCAGACTTGAAATCGGGTCCAACGTAAGGTATTTTTTCCACTTGCGAGTTCGCGCGCGTGTACACTTTTCGTATCTCTATGGCGTCCGGCCATGCAGAGCAAACAAACTCCAATGCGCCGCCGCTGCCTTCCCCTTTCATGACATCGACGATAAGGGTAATGTGAAGCCTCACATCCTCTTCATTGTCGTTCTTTCTAACAGGGACTGATCCGTCAAACATGGTAACTTCGACTTTGATCTCTTCGTTCTCTCCGAATTTCCTGCTTAATCGAATCCACTGCTCGCCGGGCAATTCGTGGACCTTGAATGAGTTGAATTCTGGCGGGGGCTGCACTTTGAAGAAACGCAGTTATATACTTGCAAGCAAATGGACAATAGTTCCATGTGCACTTAAGACACATATTACACATTAAGCCTCACCATCCCGCGAAACACATCAAACAAAGAGTGCAATAGAATGTAATAAACAAAAATTACAACCAACACTAACATGTTGGACTATATATGTTGAGCTACGAAAGTACCTATTTTATCGTTTATTCATCAAACCGTATCTATTTGAGCTTTTAAGATCTCAAATGGGCCACAAGCAGCTCATGGAAATGGGGGAACAGAGTCCTCCCAGTCGATTATCAGCTGCTAGAAAACAAGGAAAAAAAGAACGAACAAAACAATTGGATAGACTAGATGTAATAGTTACCACGTCTGGGGGAGAAACCTCGAGCTCGTACTGAATCTCATTTCTAAGCAGGCGCAGGATGTTGCTTTCAAAGGCTGATTTTCGCATATCAGACACGTAATTTCTGGCGGTCGATTTCTGAATACAATCTCGGACGGCGGATCTTTGCCGCTGAAGGACGACGCCTACAATCGCTCCACGTAAACAACGGATCACGCGATGAGCCATTTTTTGGGTAATTGAATTTGGAGATTTAGGGTTTATGATTGAATTTTGTAGTAGGGTTTATGAAGGTCTCTAAAATCTACCTCAGCTGTTAGGGGTGTTCGAGAATTTCATTAACCGGATTCGGTTCGGTTTCGGTTATTACCGAATTTTTTGGGTTCGCGACCAAAAAACCGAATTTAATAAAAGAATAAAGAAATAGCATTAATATGACTTAAATTATAAATATATATTATCATATATATATGTACAAAAATTTTATTTACCTCATATTTTCCATATTTTATTAAATATATTAATTTAATTTTATATTATAAATTATATTATCATATATATATATATTTGTATAAAATTCGATTTACCTAATATTTTCCATATATTATTAAATATGATGGATATATTATTAAATAATTATATAAAATAGATCATTATATATTTTATATAATAATATATTTGTATATAAAAAACATAAAAAAAAAAAAGAATTCGGTTTTCGGTTCGGTTCGGTTTACCGAAGTAATAAACCGAAACCGAACCGAATTATTTTCGGTTATCAAAATAAAAACCGAAAACCGAACCGAATATTCGGTACTCGGTTCGGTTCGGTCCGGTCGGTTAACCGACATTTGAACACCCCTAGCTCTGCACGTGCTAAACTAAACCCGAGGGGTGGTATAATTACACCAATACTCCCAACACTTTGAGAATCGCAATTTGGCGGCTGATTTACTATAAAGTTATGCTTTCTCCTATTCTTATTTCTAATATCGTTGATAAGGAATTGGTTCAAAGACTCGGAAATATTGAACATTCATAATCCGATAAAGTTATGACAAAATAGGATATAAATAAATAAATTATAGAGCATTTTTAAGGCTTTTTAATATAAATATTACATAAAGTGGTTTTTCTTGTATTATGGGATCGAGCCGAGGGCAGAAAGGAAGTTCAATATTATAGTTTTCGGTTAGAAGTAGCTAATAAATTTGTCCATGTCTTTATGCATAGAAAGTCTTACAACCTTTTAATTTTCTCTCAAAGAAGTGTACAATAACAATACAATGTTCCCTTGATATTATCTAATGGTGGAAATGCCAAGGTTCTTCTTTTATTAATTTTACTTTTCATGGGCTTTTATTGGATTAATGGACAAAGCGTGTGGGCAGCCTTCACAAAATATTGGCTACAAACCCAAGAAAGAATAAAGATCAAGCAAATAACTCATTTTGGAAATTAATAATATATACAATATTTCTTCTAACTATTCAACCTATGTTCCCTTTTATTTATTATTTCCTCGTTACTTCTTGGTACCATATAACCAACGGCTCTAATTGAAAGCTCTACAAATTGCGGTCTCATTAACCCCTTTCAGGACCATCAGCTGTGTCACCTGTGTGCATTAATAATCCTTAACTGTCAACCGTTTCTAACTATTACTACTATTATTAATTTACTTAGATGAAACATCACCACCATATTATTTAATATTTCACGGAAACTAAAGTTTAAAGCAGTAAGATTTCAGATATATGTCCACCTCAATGTCTATTCATTGGATGTGATTGTAGTCACTCACTACTAGTATTTTTAGTGTGTGTCAAAATATAAAATTAATTATTAGCGGATGAATTTAATAAATTATAAACAAAAAATAGGATGATGTAGTTATTATGAGTTTTTAAGCTACCTGATTTAATAAGTTTTTTTTAATAAATGATATACTAAAAGTAGAATAAGTGTTTAATAAGTTTTTTATTTTTTAATAGTAATAAGTGATATACTAAAAATTTTATTTTATCCACCTGGGGTCTTTATGTAAGAGTATATATATATATATATATGAATTACAAACCGTCACCGCCCTCGCAATTAATAGATATTGGTTTCTTTTAGCTGGACGTCACTTTTTAATTAATATATTATTTTTATCAACCATCCAATCAATTACTACATATTATTGCGGGTACTCTTTTATTGCTGTTCAACTGTGTGAGAACGACAAAATACTCCCTGGAAAAACGAAATAGAAATAATGAACAAAAATGTTTTTGTTGAGTAATATAATGGGGCATTCCCAAAATACACCCATATATATACACAAGGAAATTTCTAAATGGTTTTCATATCAACACACTTGCATAAAGAAACTAATCTGGAAAGTTGAGATTGACCTGAAAAAACTTAAAATTAGTCGTAGAAATATGATTAATTTGATTGTGTGGTGCAATACATCCTTACCTACGAGAAAAAATATTTATACACACAGTACTTTTTTTAAAAAAATTGATTAATTTGAATTGAACTAAGCCAATTGAAATTCTAAAGTAGATATATTACTGAGCTCAACAATAATACATCCATTCTCTACCACTCTACCTCTATATCTATATAAAATATTTGATTAATCCAAAATATTTTCTACAAATTGATGGTTATCATGATACAAGCAAGCACGTGGCAAAAACACACACAACACACGGTGTACGTGTCACATAATGCACTAATCCAAAAACAAATATATAGTTCAAGTGTGAAAGTAAATAGATGTCATTTATACAGCAGGCATATTAATGTCAATTTGTATTATAGTAAACCTACCTATGTATCTGTATATATATTACATATAAGTAGTTTTTACCAAAGAACACTATACATCACTCGCTTCTGACTCCCCTTATTAATAACCCACAACTACAAATTTCAGAAACAAAAAACAAGGAAAACTCTCGAATCAAGCAAGACATATGGTTTCCTCCGATCACCAACATCCCACGGCGGACGGCGGCGGCGGCGCCGCCATCCACAGCATGAAGCTGTCCTCGGTCGGGCCGGGCGACGTGACGGGCCCGGATCTGATATACGAGCCCGAGAACATAGACTTGGCCATGAAGCTCCACTACTTGAGAGGCGTGTACTACTTCAAGAAGGAGGCTTTCGATGGGTTGGCCACGCTCGTCATAAAGGAGCCCATGTTCACGTGGCTCAACACCTTCCCGGTGGTGTCGGGTCGGTTCAGGCGGGTCGAATCGGGTCGTCCGTACATCAAGTGCAACGACTGTGGGGTTAGGTTCGTGGAGGCTAAGTGCGACAAGAGCCTCGAAGAGTGGCTCGAGGTTAAAGACGCTGTGATGGAGAGAAGGCTCGTCCCTGGCCAAGTTCTTGGGCCTGAATTAGGGTTTTCTCCACTTGTCTTCATACAAGTAACTTCTTTTTTCTCTATTTTTCTGAGCTTTTTCAGTTCCCAACAGTAGGAAAGACGACAACGACCTAATTAGGTTGTTGGTTGTAATAGATGGCTTCACATGACTTAATGTAATGAAAAGGGGTCTAATGAACTGATCGGTAACTAGTGTACCCTAATCAAGATTTATGTGTTTTGCTGGGAAGGATTTGCACGTTTTATTTATGGGTTGCTGCTGATTTCACTAGGAGTTAGGTTTTCACCCGATTAAATACGTATCTACCTTCATTTAATTTTTCTTTTAGGTATGGTTGTGGAGATGAACTTGGAACAGAATTTCGTAGCAATTAATGTTAGGATTCGGTTCGGTCCTAAATTTAATGACAAGCATGCACTTTCCAGTTGTTACTTTGGTATTAAAAAGTTGGCATCTATATGAATCAAGTAGCAACATATACAGTATGTCACTTTTGGAGGTATAATTGAATTGAATACACTTGAATTTCTTGGATTATTTTAGTCTGAATTTAGGACGACATACATATATGTTAGGGGATCAGTGAGGCTGGCAGTTGATAATAACATTTTGATTGATTGAACTTAGTCAGATTAGGGATTGAAGTGAAGATCGTCTCATATGAAATATAGATTCATTCACCTTATTGATTGATGTACACGAATTAGATCAAAAATTCAGGTTTTTTTTTTTATTTTTTTTCTAAATAGAACAAAAAAGTATTTCTTTGTTTCTTTTGATTGCAGCTAACAAGATTCAAATGTGGAGGAACGGCTTTGGGCCTTAGTTGGGCCCACGTTCTAGGAGACGCATTTTCAGCTGCTGAGTTCATAAACATGTTGGGCCAGTCGGTAGCGGGCCGAGAGTTGGCCCAGCCCATTACCTTAACCCAAACCCACGCAAAATCCCCGAGCTCCGACGAAGCCCCGAAGAAACCGACCCGAGATCCATCCTCCATCAAACGGGTCCCCGAACCCGTTGGGGACCACTGGGTCAACCCGGAAAAGTCGAAAATGGGAGCTTTCTCACTCAACATAAGCCCATCGCAGCTGAGCCATCTCCAATCGAAGGTCAAATCGAAATCCACCCCTTTCGAAGCCATCGCCGCCTTGATATGGCAGTGCGTCGCGAAAATCCGCGACGAGACCAGCACCGTGACTGTCTGCGGCGGCGGAGGCGGGAGGAACACGAAGGCACGAGAGGGGATTCTGAGCAACGGACAGGCAATCGGCGTCGTCAGGGCCGATTTTCCGATTTCGAAGGCGGAATTGAGCGACCTCGCGAAATTGATCGCCGGCGGAGCGGTCGACGAGAGGGAGGAGATCGACAGGGCGATGGAGGGAGAAAAGGGGCTGGCTGATTTTTTCGTGTACGGTGCGAATCTCACATTCGTGAACCTCGAGGAAGCTGCGTTTTACGAGTTTGACTACAGAGGGCAGAAGCCCGTCGGCGTCAGCTATTGGGTCGACGGAGTTGGCGACGGTGGCGCGGTGGTGGTGCTGCCGGCGTCGAATGAAGGTAGGGGCGTTACTGTTATTTTGCCTGAGGATGAGATGGTGAAGGTCAAGTCAGAATTGGATAAGGTTCTTATCGTGTGAAAGGTACTTTTACTACATATATATGTGTGTGTGTGGTTGCAGGTAAGAAGAATAGTATTGACGAGTTGTGAATGTATGTTTGATTTACCAATTTGAAGACTCTGTTTGTCTGTAATGTTCTTCACAAAGAGCAATAAAAGAACGCTTGTTTACCGATTGAAGGCATTCTTCTTACATGAGTGTGAAGAATAACACTTTCTGGGCTGAGTTATTCACGCATTTGTTGCATTCTACCTTCAGAATACTGCTCTATGATCTCTTGAATTTCATGTTTGATCTTCTCACTTGCCATTTGCACCTCATTCTCTTCTTTCTTCAGTTGCAGAAAGTACTCATTTGCGATATTTCACTGAAAATGCAGAAAGTCACCATTTTTATCACAGCCCCAGATAACACCAACAGCAAAACAAACAAGCAATATGCTCACAGAAATATATAATTACCAATGGATTCGAAATATTCAGAAACTATCTCATCAATTTTTCTCTGCACAATTAAAATCTCAAGTAAAAGGAAATCAGCAAAAGGGTTGGAGAATATGACCGAATTTACAAGATGTAAGATTAATTCAACAAGAAGCATAAAAAACCTATTGAATCACCAAATACGTGCATAGATTTAGACCATCGCCAACCAATAAACGCATTCTCAAACTCAAACGCATTCTCAAACTCAAAATGCAGTAATTCTTCTCCATATGATCAACTCATTCTCAAACTCAATAGACTATTTTGTAATATTCACTTCCACACCAATTTTTACAAATTTCAATACTACTCACATATTTTACAACTTTACAAATTAGACTACAATATATTATTTTAGATTTAATCGAAAAATTAATAAGGTTAATAATAAAAACATATTTATACATATAACAAGCATCGATTAATGTTTATTAAAAAAACACGACAACTACAATATATTTATACATATATAAAGCATCGAAAATATTTATTAAAAATACGACAACTACATAACACGGGAAATAAAAACTAATTCGAGATGCATATAGAAAATATATGTACAATTAAAAAGCTAGATAACTTTTCATGCCTAATATAATTATTATTGCTAACCTAAAATAATAGGTTACAAGGAAGGACCCATCGATTTTGTTATAACTCAATTACACTTCAAAGACATATAACAAAATAATACAGCAGCAATGTCTAAATAGGTCAAATCCCGTAATGTAATGTTCTGACACAATTTTTTCTTTGTTCAGACTTTTGTCACCTTTTTCAGGTTTTTTCTACAGAAAGGAAAAAATTTATTAGCTTTTTTCTGATAGAAAGGATAAATCGTGGACTTCAATGCAAATAAATAATTCCATCGCATAGTAACTGATCTAAAACGCAAACATGCGTTTTTTTTAGGAGAGAGAAATGATAAATCCCATTTTGAGTTTGGTTTTTGGTATCCATTGAAGTAATTTTGCCCCAATGTTTGGGATTTGCAGCTCCATTGGAGTTGCTCTTAGACGCAAGATGTACAAAAACCGAAATTCATACCTTCGAAGAGACGGCAAAACAACTGTGTCACTCATATTTGCTTGCCAAATTGTTTCCTCATAACTAATTCAGGTTTTCCCGCCAAGGAATTCAGAGAACTATTGTGCGAAAACGGTTCGAGAAATTAAAAAATTAAGAAAAAAAAGAAAACTTCCGACCTGCCGGATTCGAACCAGCGACCTAAGGATGTCCATATGTATTACTTCTACAGTCCTCCGCTCTACCAACTGAGCTAAGGTCGGAAGATATGGCATCGACTGATTTTGTTTTCGATTTTAGATATGAATATTTATTTCACTGAAATAAATACCTGGAATTTGGAGGCATTTCATTCATCAAAGACGATGGCGGCAGTTCGAAGGATGATCACAAAATCAACGAGTAACCTCTCAATCGCCTCATACCTCAGCCTAAGGTTTCGATCTTTCTCCAACTCGCAATCACCCAATTCTCCTGATTCGATCTCACTGGGAAATCTCTTTCAAAGATACGGATTTCCCCCTGATTTCTTGAAGAAACACGAGTTTTTCTTGGACTCGGAGCAGTCTGAGATCCAAAAATCACTCGATATTCTGCGTTCGCTTAACACTTCTCGCGAATCCGTCGTTTCTGTGGTTAATGCGTGCCCCGCAGTCCTCCAATTAGACTTCCTGGAGAAGTGGCGAATGGGGATTGCGAACCTCGGAGTTTCTAACATTACTTCATTAGCTGTTGGAAATGTTCTCAGAACTGCGAGGCATTTGAAGTTGAATCAAAATGATGTTTTGGAGCGTCTCAATTCGTTGAAGAATTTGGGGTTTAGCGATGGTGCCACAATTAGGGTTTTAGAAACTGTGCCCTGTGTGATGATGTCGTCCAGCGATGATGAAATTCGTGCTAAAATCGAGCTTCTCATCGCCAATCGAATGAGTGCGAGGGAAGTCGATAGCATATTTCAATCGTTCCCCGAAATTCTGTCGTTCGGCGTGAAGAACAGGCTAATGCCCCTGTTTGATGAATTCAAAGAGTTGGGCCTTAGCTCAACAGAGGTTAAGGGGGAGAGACTTAAGAACCCTAAAGTTCTTGGCCTGGAAAACGGCGAAATTTCGCAGTGCGTCGAAATTCTGAGGAAGTTAAAATGTCGAAAGGCGATTAAGGAAAGTATTCTACGGGGCGGAGAGTTAAGAGCTGCATTTAGAGTTAAGCTTCGGATTGATTGTTTGCGAAAGTACGGTTTGATCTACAAAGATGCATTTCATATCCTATGGAAAGAACCTAGGGCGATCTTATACGACGTAGAAGATATAGAAGCAAAGATCGAGTTTTTAATCAATCGAACTAAATTCGATGCCCAGTGCTTGGTTGAAGTTCCCGAGTATCTCGGTATAAATTTCGAGAAGCAGATCTTTCCTCGGTTTCGTGTGGTTGAGTATTTGAGTTCAAACCGTATGCTCGGAGATGATATCTGCTTCAGAAACTTTGTTAAGCTCAGCAGATTGAGATTTTACAATATCTATGTAAAGCCATACCCAGAATGTGAAGAGATATATGGAAGGTTTGGTAAGAAAAACAACGAAGCTAAAAGCCGTCATCCCTTGGGACTGTGGAAGCTTTTGAAGCCACAAAAGTACCAGAAATCTTATGAAGATGTAAGGAATATCAGGTCTTTCATGGAGTCTTCTCCGTAGAATTTGATCTTTTGTTGCCTATTATAGTGAAGATAATCATTTAGCAAGGTACACTCAAATCTCTCTCTCTCTCTCTCTCTCTGAAAAAATAAAATTAAGACAACATGGGGGAAAAGGAATAAGAAAAAGTGATCTTTTTCAAGTTCTTTCATAGAAGAGAATGTAGGCTTGGCACTGCAAAACCTCATCCAAAGGGGCCTCACGCACATATGCATCACTGGCGTGATACCAACGCTCTCCACAAGCACCATTGATATCACTGCCTCTAACGTATGCGACGTAGTGACCGCCTCTCATGTTACCTAAATGCTCGACGACTCCTATCAGACGATATTCGAACATTTCTCCATCGATGCCCCTGGAGAAAGATACGGGTGAAATGAGTATATGCACTATGTACCGAATGAAGAAACTCACATCAAGAATATAGGAGTTGGAAATAGAAAGAACCTCGAGTCCATGTAAGGTTTGAGATCCATGGTCTCTTTGAACTTCACATGGCCGTTTAGTTTACTCAGACGTCCTCTTGCTTCTTGGCTGAACCTTTTCAGGTGAATGGTTAAGATGGGAGGCGCTTTGCTGACGAGTATTGTCTTTGTTGCATCCCTCTTTACTTTCAAATTCTCTATGTTTGCTTCCTCGTCCGTTGATTTGCCTTCGTGGGGTGGGATAACTGCTTCTGCAGTGGACCTACGATCACATTCCGAGGAATCATGAATATCTTCGTTAAGCGACGCCGACCCACAATCAAAATCTTCTTTTTCAACATTTTTGTCGACGCTCGTTTTGCTGTGGCAAGTTCTTACTGCATCAACTACGACGTTTGGTGTACGATCCTTACATCTACTGTCTAAGGTTTCCATTCCATGAGTTTGCTGTTTCTGCTTCGATGTGATTTTCCGTTCTTGCAAAGTTTTCGAACAGTTATCACACTGCCAACCATGTTCGTCCTTCGATAAAAGCTCTGGCTTTGTAAAAGACGCAAAGCAGCTCTCGACGGAGACTGGCGCATCCTTGTTAGTATCATCAACCTCATTTGGTTCAGAATCGCTGTTATTTCCGTTGGGTCCTCCTTTAGCCTCAACAACACAATCATCTGAGGGATTAGGATTCAAGTTTACGATTGGCTCATCGAATAAATTCCCAAAGCCATCGAAATCCATTTCACCTTGCTGATCGCCAACCACCGATGAAGAAGCCTCAGTTTGAACGTTTTCCATGGGAAGGTGCAGAATCTCAGGATCTTGAGTCTTCGAATGGTCTTCTCCATCAACCCTTTGCGACTCATATGAATCCGTAGCACACAATTGGTTCGATAAAGAGGAACTACAACTTACCTCATCATTACGCTCAGCAATTCCATTTGGATAGTGGATTTCAGGGCTGTCCTCCTTGGCTTCAGGGTAAGCATTTGACTTCTCCTCAAACTTGTCAGGGCCATCTAACAAGGTAACAGCAAGTGAGCTTGCTAAATTACTCTCAGTACAAGAATCCAAAGCAGTGTCGTTCAGATAATCGTCGTTTTCAATCCCATTACTCGGCTCCACTTTATCTGGCTCAAGGTAGTCTAACCAAGCAAAGCAATCAGAAGAGGCAGATTGTTCAGAGACATCCTCAACTGCTCGCTGGTTTTGAGGTACCTGTGAATCTGATCTATCTTCATTTGTCGATTGCAGGTCAACAGCTATACTATTTGTATCAAAGGTATTGGATAAAGTAGATTCTTCACCTTGGAAAAGCACCAACTGATTCCCTGGCTCAACCGAGGTTTGCATTTCACTCACAGCGCTTCCATTAGTTAAGCGAGCACTGACTTTCTCTTTAGCCACATTAACTTTACTAACTGTTTTAGGTTTATTTCTTACACTTCGCTTAGGAGGCAGCTTTGGTCTCTTGTCTCGAATAGTATGCTGGGCTCTCTTCTTTGTGGAGTTCTTGATTGGAACGGGCAAGGAAACGTCCAAAAATGGTTCGGAAACAGTCGAAGAGTGTCCACACTCTAAGCAACGAACAGTACTAGAAAGCTGACCGCCGAAGATTGAATCCACAAGGGTAGGACCCGTCTTTGAACTCAGTTTCTGCGAACTCAGTTGTTCAGAAGACAGAACGTCAAGTAAACATCTAAGCAGCTCATGGCTATCATGCTGTTGATATCCCCTGAACTGTGGAGCCTTCGTACAAAGGCTGCCGAACACAGATCTTGGATTTATTGCACTCCTCGAATTGGATTCTGAGCTAGTTTCGAGGAAAAGCTTTCTCATAGCAGCACTAAGAGGACCAGCAGATTCACCTGATGTAAGGAGAAGGTCTCTCAATCTCTTCACGGCCAATAAATTCTGCATGACTGAGTTAAAGAAACAAGAATTACCCAAATTGACTAAACCTCTTACTGAATAATCAGACCCCAAATTTCCAGCAGAGTAATCGGATTTTATTGCAGCGGTTACACTGCCACTTCCAAAGCAGACATCCTCACCATCTACGCGTGACTTTTTATCAGGTTGTTCCCTGAGCCTTTTCACAACCTCACAGACAACCTCTTTAGGTTTGCCGTCTTCAGATATCTTAGCTGAAATAAGCTTATTACACTGGTAACACCACACTAGTTGATGGTTTTTGTAATGAACCACTAAAGGGTGACGGTTCTTTTTGGCATGCCAAACAGAGTGGCTTTGCTGTGTCGTCGGTAAACCCGCCCCACCACATGAGAAATGCCCGCATGCCAAGCAGACCCAAATTGCGTTCGACTCTGACTTTGAAACTTTTTGCTTGCCTTTGCCTTTCTTTCCTGGCCTTTCGACACGATCTCCACGACAGTCTTCGCAAGTACAAGATGTGCCCGAACTTCCAAGCTTGGTAATGATTGCATCGAAATTAACTCCTCCGTCGATGTGAGAACAGAGTTCCCTATCTTTAAGAACTGCAACTCCACCTTCAGAAGCTTCGACGCCGTTGGTTAATGTTTGGGATTCAGTACTTGGAGAAGTTGATGATGGGCCCTGCTTCGATTTCTGAACACTTTTCGCTCTCTTCTTTGCCTTCTTTCCCATTGTAACCTTGACAACATGTTAGAAGGGGTTTAAACTGCAGAGCATTAAATGTTCAAAGAAGTTCAGTTCTTGTTTCAGAACACTAGCTCACACACTTGTATCCATCCAAAGATAATTGATTACCCTGATATATACAGCTACGCCTAAGTAACCAATATACTTTTAACCTTTCACCACATAACTACCCTACTTATGCAAAAGCTCATTCTGTGGAAAATTCCAGATATATACTCAGAATCATGAACTTCTTAAAGGGGTAAAGATTCATTTCATATTGAGGGATGCAAGAAAATGGAAAATTCAGACAACCACGCAAATAAAAACCAGGTGCAAGGAAAATTAATCAACTAAGAAAACTGATTTTGATTTTCCCACCCTAAAATCTCACTAGCTCAAAACACGATTTAACGCTTCAGAAGATTGTATGCACGAAATGAACATTGAAAAAAAAATCGGTGAATTCAGACTCAGCTCACAGGCATAAACCATATCAACAAGCGCGAACTTCCAAGGATTATAAGGTGCTATTTCTAAACACGAGATTTGATACCTTCGAAGCGTCGAAACAGCAGCATAAATATCGTCGTGTGCTTATTCAAACCGCACTTCTGTTCAATCTCGTCCACCCACGACTGCGGTGGACGGCGGCGGAGAAGTGAGCTGAGCAGGCGAAGATTGGATTAGTTCGTTGTAGTACTGCTTTCAGTGTTTAATGTCAATGTTATAGCTCATAACCTTTGGATCAAATGCTAATATCTTCTGAGACTTTTTGAGTAATTTATCGGATAACACCTCTTGCAATTATACAAAGGCCCCTCTAGGGGTGACAAATACATAAAATTTGTAAAATTAATATCATCCTAATTAAGTTTGCAATAATTTTCAACATCTATACCATATTTTTAACAATAATCAATTGTTCAATTAATTTCACATTAATTAATTCGATTCAAAATCAGGTATTTAATCTTTAATTTTTTTTATATATAAACTAATTTAAATTTTATACGCAGCTTAGAATTAACCAAGAATGTTAAGTATTTTCTCATTTTATATAGTATACAAATAGAAATGAAATTTCATTTAAATTACCGACATTTCTTTTTTTTTTTTGGTTAGTAGACATTACAACAGGCATATTAGATAAATGAATGTTTCTCCTCTAACTTTTTCGGTTTTTCCTATACAATACCCGGTGAGTTTTACATATATACATATTCCAAACCCAAAAAAGAAAAGGAAATATCCGGTGGGTTTTATTTTCTTAACTTCCAATAAAATTATACTTATGCAAATAAATATACAATATCGAATCATTACTTCAAAGATTTCAAATGAAACTATATTGGGTGTAAATTAGGGGTGTAAACGAGCCGAGCCGAGCCGAACATGGCTCAGCTCGAGCTCGGCTCGATAAGATATAAGGCAGGCTCGAGCTCGGCTCGAGCTCGATCGAGCAGTAAAAATCAAGGCTTGAGCTCGGCTCGACAATTTATCGAGCTGCTCGAGCTCGGCTCGATAAGGCTCGAACTCCATCAAACTAAATAATCTTCCTTTTTTCTACGCATTGTTAAACCGTGTCATATATCCCCCAATCTAACTCAACGTTCTCACTTGTTTCCAAATTTCTGCAAGTAGAGCAGCTCCAAGCTCCATTACACAATTAATGGTTCAGCCATCTACACTTTCCACCACCGTGAAGCAAACCACGAGCAATCAACGATCAACCCACAAGTGGCTCGTGTGCCTTAGCAATGGGCGAAGGTCGGCGCTGGCATAGTTATTTAAGGCGAGAGGCGCAAGGAGGCGATATGCCACCGCCTTGCCTTAGAGGCGAGGCGCAAAATAAGGCGCCCGCCTCATAAACCGAGGCGAAATTTATTATATACTAATATTATATATGATAATATTACTCATGCATAAATAAGCAAAATTATAATATATAAATAAATTGAATTAAGTGATATGTTACATATATATTATATAGAACTGTTATAAATATATTTAGTTTTATAGAATTTTTACAAGTATAAATGTTTTTTCCAACAAATTTGATTAAATAAAAATGTGGTATTATACAGTATATTGAAATTTATCGAAGTATATTGAATTAAATTAGCCAATAGGATTATAATAGGGTCCCAACAACTAATTAAAAACTGGATATTAATTTTTAGTTGCCAAATAAATATTATTTGTAAAAGAAATACAATTTTTTAGGTAATATAACGTAGTAACTATAACTATTTTACTCTTCAATTATCTTATTTCTTTATAATTAAATAAGGGTCCCACTAAAAGAGTAAGTCCAAGCATAGCCCGTTAAAGTTGCATAATAAAAATTAAAATATAAATTAACTTGTTTGGGTCTTTTAAAGATTTTAATATGTTTGAAGTATTTAAATTAATTAGACAGGCCCAAATAAAAGCCCACTTGATCCTAATTTAGGGTTTTTCATCTTCTTCAGCTACACAGTAATCGACTTCAGCTTCTTCAGCTCCTGTAATCGACTGTACCCGACCAACTTCACCAAGGCGGCCACCTCATCGCCTAGGCAGCTCAAAAACTCACGTTGAGGCGCCGCCTCAGATGCGCCTCCTCATTGGACGACGCCTCTGAGCACGTAGAGGCGATTGACGGCCGCCTCACCTTGTTCACCGCCTAGGCGCGCCTCAGGCGCGCCCCAAACAACTATGGGCGCTGGCCACAGAGGCTTCATCCCATGTAGCATCTCCCATGGTGGCTTCTTCATCGGCTGATCTAACAACACAACGGTGGGTTCTACTTCTCCTCTGCTCGAAATCCCGAGGCAGCCCATTGGGAAAATGATTACCACCAACCTTCTTCGTTTCCCGAGGAAGACTCTAATGCCCTGTTTGGTTGGAGGGATGGGTTTAGATAGTATTAGTTAAAGTTGGATTTATATAATGGGGGTATGAGTTTTATGTGGTGTTTGGTTGATAGGATTAAGTAACGACGTCTTATGTGTTTGGTAGATGTGTTTGGTAGATGGGTTTAGATAGTATTGGGGTTTAATTAAATTGAATTACGAGTTTACCCTTAAATTGAACTACGATTATTCCTTTCGATAAAAAAAAGAATCAATTCTCAATTAAAAACCTTATCGTTTAGCAATGGCAGAAATCAAAACGACGTGCTTTTTTTCAATTGCGGGCTGTCAACACTCTCTTTGATTGCTCTCTTCGCCTCTGCGATCAAAGCCTTGACCTTCTTCTTCGAATCCTCTGTCTCCTTTGTTTTCAGCTTTTGCAGCTTCCATCTTCAGCAATTGAATCTTTTCCTTCAGCGAAGAACTCACTGCACTATCTATGATTGCAGTCAGTTCTTCATCAAAGGCGCTGAGCTTTCTCTTGGCTTGAGAATCTAAATCAACCACTTGAAGCCTCACCGAGCTGAGAAAGCCCTTAAACTCGGACTCTAGTTCTCTTATTAACTGCTGGGCTTTTTCTTTTATCTCAGGGTTGGAATCGATTTCTAATGATCCCGTTAAATCTTGGTGGTTGCGGCAGGCGAGCAAGCGTCGAGGAGAGCAGATTTGATTTTGGAGGAAGAGCAGATGGTTTGATGCTTTGATCGTGATTAGAGAGGATGATTGCGATGAATAAATAAAATATCAAAATAAGGATAATTAGGTAAAATATAGGTGGGATTAGCTAATGGGATCATGTTGGGTGGATTTAATTAATACCCCGTGAGAGGTATTAAAGGGGGTTTAATTAAACCCACCTTTAAATAAAGATGCTAACCAAACACCACTTTAATTTATTCAAACCCCCTAATCCTCCCTTATACCCCCAACCAAACACACTCTAAGTCTTCTTCGACGATTTGGGGGCCTTAGTACCCTACTCCAAATGGCGCTGGACTTCTTTGTTCAGTAATTGGAGTTTGTGAGTTGGGGTTGGGGCATGGTTCGCCGAAACGGGAACGGACAACGGAACGGAGACGAGCGTTCTAGTTCCATTGCATTATCGCGGATCGGTAACGGACGTTCCGCTATTTTTCTTAAATAAATATATAAATATACATATTATACATGTAAAAATATAAAATAACATAATAAGTTTATCAGAGTTACAAATATAATGAATACCTTAAAAAACATAACTTCTGAGGTTAAATATCTCAATTTATATATTCGAATCTAATATAGGTATTTCAATTGATCTTGTAAATTCGTAATTATGTGATATTAAAAATTATATAATGTAAATAAACGTTAAATTGTTTATTTACAATCAGGTATAATAATTAATAATAGTGAAAGTTAATTTTTTTTTAAAAAGTTTAAAACAAGATAGGCCCATTAGAAAAAGTATATGATAGGCCCATTAGAAAAAGTATACCGATAGGCCCATTAGTAAAAGAATAAAATATTCAATTTTGATAAAATTCGACCGTCTTCTACCTCCCACCACCACCGCCCATTGCAGCCAAGCTCTGAAACCCTAATGTTACCATCTCCAACAAATCGGCCGTTAACACGGATAAAACGCCGTTTTGACCCGTTTCAACTCCGATCCGCCCGCTAAAACGCCGTTCCGGCCGACTTAACGGCCGTGACAACGCAGAACGTCAAAAGGCCGGAACTTTGGCACGGAGGCCTTCGTTCCAGTTCCGATGCGGCCGTTCCAGGCGTTTTAACGGGGTTCCGGCGAACCATGGTTTGGGGTGTTTGAGATGAGATGGAGCTTTGTGAGTTGTGTGTGCTCTGGCGGCTAGGAGGAAATTGAATTAATTTTAGGGTTAGTTAGGGTTTTTTAATGGGTTAATTTAGCCTTTTAATTTAATTTAGACTTATAATATCAAGCCCACATAATAACATGAAGCCCACATAATAACATACACTATAATATCAAGCCCACATACTAACATATAGTATAATAATATAAAAAACTACTGTGGCTCGATAAGCTCGACGAGCTATCGAGTCCACATATAATTAGCTCGAGCCGAGCTTTGACCGAGCTGCTCGCGAGCCGTTCGCGAGCAGCTCGGTTCGTTTACACCCCTAGTGTAAATATAGTATGTATGTGAACTATCACGCTGTGTTTGCTTTACAGACCCACTTATCAGAAAGGTCCAAGCCCGATAAAAAATAATATCAGACAATCCAAGACAAAGTAATAACAGGGGTCCATTTAGGATAAATTATAGAAAGGCCCGTTTGCTATTTTCGGGCTTTAATAAATTTCTCGGGCTTCATCTTCTTAAACCAAACATCAGACTATATACTACTATTTATTTTGTAACCCATTTTCTTAGTTTACCCTGTATACCAAACACAGCCTCAGTATATTATTTTCTAACAATGGACTATGGAGTTGCGCCTCACAATTCAAATATAGGACTAATTCCATAGGCCAAAATGTTTTCTTCATTTCTTTCAATTTGAGACAAAGACATGTCTTGACCCATCACTGGTGTTTTAATTTGAGATGGGCTTGAGCCTATTAAGGTTGAGCAGTATTGGGCTGAATTTAATGCATCATTATCATTATCATATTTATAATTGTTAAGACCTAAATGATGAGAGGCTATTTCCGTAACAACGGCAAAAATGGTGCTTGACTACACTACAGTCTCACTGATGGTGTCAAACTTTTAATTGTGCCATTTTGGTTCATGGACTTTACAAAACCTGTCATTATTGGTTCGTTTGACCCAACATTTAAATATATATATATATATGATTTGTATAAAATTGATATATAAATCATATTCGATCACCACGAGCTTTTTTTTTTTCTATTTTAAAAAGTATCCCAACACAATTACACCATAATCAAGTGTTGATATAAATCATCAAATGAATCTGAAAGGAAGATGATCGAAGCCTGCTACTGCTATGTTTGAAGTTAGCTGTGCTTATGAAGAATTCAGCTTGAGGAAGAAACGTTGGCTGAAGAGATGTATAAAAACGCTGAAGGAAAAGAGAAGCGTTTTGTGAACAAGCTTAAGCCACTAATAGAATTGCTGTTGGCATCAGCGATTATTCCCAAGCAAACAGCTGTCTCACCAAATAGAATAAAATGGCGGGAGAAGCGAGCATAGCTGAGAGCGATCATTTTTTCTGCGTGTGAAACTTTCTCTGTGAGTGTGTGGATTGTTGTAAGCACGATAGCAGAGAGGATTGATCTTCTGTAAACCTGAAAATCAATAAAGGAATCGAGTTCTTGGCTCCGTGGATGTAGGATTCACACCGAATCCGAACCACGTTAAATCGGTTGTGTTCTTCGTATCGTTTCTGGTTTCGTTTCATTTCGGAATTCAATTTCAGATTCAACTTCGATCTATATTCAATCTGCAGGCTAAGATCAGAATCGAACTTATTGAATTGAGTGATAAACCTCAACAATTGGTGCGGTGAGCGTGGATCGTCACGCGAGAAAGGAAATGAGTTCGACAAAGTTCGAAGTGGAAAAGTTCACTGGTATGAATGATTTTAGTCTATGGCGGATGAAGATGAAAGCTCTGCTGGTTCAGCAAGGTCTGATCGAAGCTCTGAAGGAGGAGAAATCTATGCCGGCCGAGCTTAGTGCAGCTGAGAAGAAATCGATGATAGAACGGGCGCATAGTGTGATTATTCTAAGTTTAGGTGATAAAGTTCTCAGGCAGGTTGCGAAGGAGGATACAGCTGCCGCTCTGTGGTTGAAGATAGAAAGCTTGTATATGACTAAGTCGTTAGCAAATCGCCTTTATCTGAAGCAATCACTCTATTCGTTTCGAATGCAGGAAGATAAGGCGATTGAGGAGCAAATAGATCAGTTCAGTAAGATAATACTTGATCTGGAGAACATCGAAGTGGAGATAGAAGATGAAGATCAAGCTTTGTTACTCTTGTGTGCTCTGCCGAGAAGCTATCATCATTTCAAGGAGACGTTACTGTACGGAAATGATACCTTATCACTTGAAGACGTTCTGTCAGCCTTGCATTCTAAACAACTGAATAGCAGAATTGAAGTTAAACCACCAGCCTTTGCAGAAAGTCTAAATGTGCGAGGAAGGTGGGAGAAACGTGATCAGAAGAAAGGAAGAAAGGATAGATCGAAGACGAGGGATAAGTCTAGGGGCAGAATCAAGTGCTACTTCTGTCACGAGGAAGGGCATATTAGACGCTTATGTCCTAAGAGATCTAGAGACAAATCTGAGCAGATGAAAGAGCAAGGGGACACAAATGTAGCTCTTGACGGATATGAATCAGCTGAAATTTTGAATGTCACCGAGAGAGATAAGGTTACACCGAATGGGTGGATTATAGACTCTGCCTGTACCTTCCATATATCACCAAACAGGTCTTGGATGGAAGATTTCAGACCTTATGATGGTGGAACAGTCCTTCTGGGAAACAATGAGGCTTGTAGAGTTACAGGTATTGGATCAATTCGTCTAAAGTTCCATACCGGCGAGGAGATGGTACTGAGAGACGTAAGGTTGATCCCAAAGATAAAGCGCAACTTAATATCTGTGGGAGTCTTGGACGATCTTGGATATGAAACAAGAGTGAAAGAAGGACATCTCAAGGTGTTAAAGGGATCAAGGCTGATAATGAAGGGATTTAAACAGAATGGGATTTATCATCTTCTTGGCACCACCGTAACTGGATCGGCTTCTGCTGTAAACAAGCCTACTGAAGTTTCAAAACTGTGGCACCAAAGGCTAGGTCACGTGAGTTTTAAAGGTCTGCAAGAGCTAGCAAAACAAGGTATTCTTGAGAAGGATCAGATATCAAATCTGGAATTCTGTGAGGGCTGTACATTGGGAAAAGCTCACAGATTAAGGTTTTCAGCTGCAATTCATATCTCTAAAGGCCCGCTCGATTATATACACAGCGATCTGTGGGGGCCGGCGAGGGTGTTGTCACATTCGGGTGGAAGATATTTCATGTCCATCGTAGATGACTACTCGAGGAAATTGTGGACAATAATTCTGAAATCGAAAGATGAAGCTTTCGAAGCCTTTAAGAATTGGAAGAAAAGTGTAGAACTGCAAGTAGGAAGGAAGGTTAAGAAGCTAAGAACCGATAATGGTTTGGAGTTCTGTTCGAACGAGTTCAATGAATACTGTAAACATGAAGGTATTTCGAGGCATAAAACTGTTCCAGGGACTCCACAACAGAACGGTCTAGCGGAGAGATTTAACCGGACATTACTTGAGAGAACGAGGTGTATGTTGTTGACAGCAGGCCTTCCCAAGTCCTTTTGGGCTGAGACAGTTTCTACAGCAACCTATTTGATAAATAGGTGCCCCTCGAGTGCCCTAAATATGATTACACCTGAGGAGAAATGGACAGGGATAAAGCCAAACCTGAAGAACTTGAAAGTGTTTGGATGTATGGCATATGCTCATGTGAAGAGGGATAAGCTGGAACCACGAGCTGTCAAATGCATTTTCATTGGTTACCCAGAAGGTGTAAAGGGATACAAACTCTGGAGTTTAGAGGAAGGAATGAAGAGATGCATTATCAGTCGTGATGTAACCTTCAATGAGTCAAAGATGGGATATTTAGCAAGAAATCCTGGTACTACAGAATCAGAAGGCGACATGAGAATCTCTACACATGAAGATCGGGTAGAGATTGAGGTGGAGCAGCCTGAAAATTCTGAAGAGTATGCCGAACCACCAAATACAGAAGTTGAGACCTCAGAAGAAGAGCAAGACTGGTTAGCTGAAAACAGAGGCTCTTTGAATGATGATCAAAATCTAACTGATTATTTCTTGTGCAGAGACAGGGAGAAAAGGATTGTGAAACCTCCACAAAGATATGGCCATGCTGACATAATGGCATTTGCTTTGTCGGTTGCAGAAGAGTTCAATGGTGAGCCAAACTCATTCTCTGCTGCCATGAGAAGTAATGAGAGCAACAAATGGCTTGATGCAATGGAGGAAGAAATGGACTCCTTAAAAAGGAACAAGACTTGGATACTAGTTCAAAGGCCTCAAAATCAGAAAATCATCACCTGTAAGTGGATATATAAGAAAAAGAATGAGGGACTAGGTAACAAATTAAGATTCAAAGCAAGGCTTGTTGCAAGGGGTTTTACACAAACCGAAGGTATCGATTACCATGATGTTTTTTCGCCGGTAGTAAAACACAGGTCTATTCGCCTCATGCTGTCATTAGTTGCTCAGAGGAACCTTGAATTAGAGCAACTTGATGTTAAGACGGCATTCTTGTACGGGGAGTTGAACGAAAAGATCTATATGCAACAACCGGAGGGCTTTGAGGAGAAGGGAAGAGAAAATATGGTATGTTTGCTGTCTAAATCTCTTTATGGATTGAAACAGAGTCCTAGGCAATGGAATAAGCGGTTCGACCTCTTTATGAACAAGATAGGATTCAAGAGAAGCGAGTATGATGCGTGCATATACTATAGAAAGTACTCAACCACTGAAATGAGTTACCTACTTCTCTATGTGGATGATATGCTTGTTGCTTGTAAAGACAAGTATGAAGTGCTGAGAATCAAGCACTTGTTAAGCTCAGAATTCGATATGAAGGATTTAGGGGCTGCAAGAAAGATCTTGGGGATGGAAATTGAAAGAAACAGAACGCAACACACTTTGTTTCTGTCGCAAAAACAGTATCTAAATGAGGTGTTGAAGAAGTTCAACATGACTGAAGCTAAACCTGCGAGCATCCCGCTTGCACCTCACTTTAGGCTCAAGGCTGGAACTAAACCAGCTGAAATTACTGAGAAGGACTTCATGGAAAGAATACCATATGCTAACATTGTAGGGTCAATAATGTATGCTATGGTTTGCACGAGGCCGGACCTTGCATACTCGGTTAGTATGGTGAGTAGGTTTATGTCAGACCCAAGGAAAGAACATTGGGATGCTTTGAGATGGTTACTGAGGTATATTAGAGGATCGATCAGTAGAGGACTTATGTTCAAAGGAACTGAAATCGCCTCAAACAAGGAACATGCAATAACTGGATATGTGGATTCCGATTATGCAGGATGTTTGGACACTCGCAAATCTATTTCTGGTCTGGTTTTCACCTCCTATGGTACGGCAATCAGTTGGAAGGCCACTCTTCAAAAGGTAGTAGCTCTGTCGAGCACCGAAGCTGAATACATTGCTCTGACCGAGGCTGTGAAGGAAGCACTGTGGTTAAGAGGGCTGATTCAGGAATTGGAGTTTGATCAGAAAAGTGTTCATATCCACTGTGACAATCAAAGTGCAATACATCTGTCAAAGGACAACGTATACCATGAACGAACCAAGCATGTTGATGTTAGGCTGCACTTCATTCGAGATGTGATCGAATCGGGCAAGGTTAAGGTGGTTAAAATCTCTACTGATCAGAACCCTGCGGACATGATAACAAAGCCAGTTCCTGTCAAGAAATTTGAGTTTTGTCTGACAGGAATAGGCTGTTGCAATGCACCCAAGTGAAGAGATGCATGACGAGCCAAGAACGAGATATGGTATTGATGATTTAAGGTGGAGATTTGTTGATATAAATCATCAAATGAATCTGAAAGGAAGATGATCGAAGCCTGCTACTGCTATGTTTGAAGTTAGCTGTGCTTATGAAGAATTCAGCTTGAGGAAGAAACGTTGGCTGAAGAGATGTATAAAAACGCTGAAGGAAAAGAGAAGCGTTTTGTGAACAAGCTTAAGCCACTAATAGAATTGCTGTTGGCATCAGCGATTATTCCCAAGCAAACAGCTGTCTCACCAAATAGAATAAAATGGCGGGAGAAGCGAGCATAGCTGAGAGCGATCATTTTTTCTGCGTGTGAAACTTTCTCTGTGAGTGTGTGGATTGTTGTAAGCACGATAGCAGAGAGGATTGATCTTCTGTAAACCTGAAAATCAATAAAGGAATCGAGTTCTTGGCTCCGTGGATGTAGGATTCACACCGAATCCGAACCACGTTAAATCGGTTGTGTTCTTCGTATCGTTTCTGGTTTCGTTTCATTTCGGAATTCAATTTCAGATTCAACTTCGATCTATATTCAATCTGCAGGCTAAGATCAGAATCGAACTTATTGAATTGAGTGATAAACCTCAACATCAAGTATGCCTCTTGAAAAGTTAATATGTATAAAAAATTAAATGTTGTTGTTCAAACTTTTTGATGTGATTGTGTTGGTATGCCTCGTGAAAAAAATAAACTAAAAAAATTGTTGTACTGATCGAATATGAATTTTATATTTAGTTTTACCATAAATGTCTATAAAATAAGAATTCTAATTATTGGTACTCAAACTTTTCAATGTGTCATTTTGGCTTCTGAACTTCGCAAAACTGTTCCTTTTGGTTCTTTTACCTGTTCTTTAGGTCAAAGGAACAAAAAATGACAGATTTTGTAAAGTTCAAAAACTCATATGGTACATAAATTTAAAAGTTTGAATACCAACAATAGACATATAGTTCGAAAACCATTTTTTTCCAAAATAGAGTTGAAAGTTTGAGAGCCTGAGCCCGTATGCCGGCCCGGCCCTCAAAAGGCCCGTCGGGCCTAAACTCGTTATTAGAAGCTATTTTTATGTCATGGAGATGAGCGCGCAGACCCGTAGCTCATAGGAGGCCAGTGAGGCGGTCGCCTCGGGCCCAACTTCAGAGGGGCCCTAATTTTTTATACATGTATATATATACATATTATCAAAAAGAATATTATAGTTAAAACTTAAGAATAGATCTATAAAAACTGGATTGCACAAGTCCATTGGGCTTGATGTTAACCAAAGAAAGCCCAAATATTGTAATTTATTAAAAAAATTCAGTTCAGCCCAAACAAGACATTAAAGCTTTTTATTAAGGAAAAAAAAAGGAAACATGATGTTGTTTCTTCTTCTATACTGATACAATGTAAAAAGGGCTTCGCTTAGGTTAAAGGATGTCGTTATCTAATAAAATCCTTCACTATTTTCTTATGGGACCGACCAAACATCAGTGTCCAGTGATCTTTAAGGTATATTATGCTGCTACTTATTTTATTAATTTATTTGTTTGGATGCAGGCGCAATTTAATTTTTTTCTTTCTCGACAAACAATGTTTTTATATTTAGGTTAGATTTTGTTTCATTTTCATGTTGTTTTTTTTCGGACCTTTGAATTGTTTTTGCTACATGTCACGTTCCATAAATCTTCTTTGTTCCTAACCGAAAAACTGAACCGAAAAAACCGAGCTGAATTATAAAAACCGAAAGAACCAAATTAAAACAGTTCGGATATCGGATTAAGTATTTTCGAACATTGCACTATAAAATATTTATTTTTTTGTTTATTTATTTTAGTTACATTTACCGTTGAAATTTACGTTATATTAGACGTATCATACTGCATTTGGAAAAAAATTACCAATCAGGGGCCCGAAATTTAAGTTTCGCTTCATGCCCGTGCTTTCTCAGCTACGGCCCTGTGAGCGCGAAACATCAGCGATGCGAAACCATGAAGAAATTGAAGAGAGAAAGAACCAACCAACAAACATGAGTCAAAACCTGGTTCTTCACAAGCAGTCAATCTTCGCAAGATTAACAAAAAAAGGAACCCAAATGAAAGATGGTTAAGTAAAGTCTTATATCAAAAGCTACTATTATCATCAATCTTGGAGAGAGTTGGAATCAAGCCATCACCACCACCGTTAGCCACCGTTCGATCCTTCTCCTCGATAGGAACCGACGAAGATCCTTGTACTACGCTATCATCTTCGACATTCTTCTCCCTTTTCTCCACCATCTCATCTCCAGCCCTCGTCTGAAGAAGAAGCTCAGGCGATTCTTCCTCCTCCCTAACGTTAACATTCTTAAGCCCCATGTCAGCTTCTTCAGAGTTTTCATAGTCTGAGTTCAACCCGTTATCTTCCTCGTCGCTCTCTGACCCTTCCAAGCTGCTCTTCTCGCTCTTGTCTGAACCCATCTCTGCTCCGCCCTCGAACTGTAGATTAACGTCGTTGATATCTTCAGACAAGTTCAAATCAGTGGTAAGAATTGGCTGCTGCTGTTGATGATGCTGATGACCAGTTCTAAGCCTTTCTTTATAAGCAGTCATTTCTGCTAAGTATCTTTCCTTGTCTCTGAGGGCCTTCTCTTGATAAACCTATAAACTCAGCCCAGCGTTTCACAAATCTTTGCAGAAACCCAAAACAAGCTCACCAATCTGAAGAGTTTTAAGGTAATTGATTACTTACAGCTCTTTCGTGTTCTTGAAGCTTATTCCAAGTTTCGCCGATGGTTCTGCTAATGTCCCTATCCCTTCCGTGGTAGTGGGGCTTAAGGAGAGGGTGTTGTTCGGCGAAGAAGAAGTTGTAGCCGCTCCTATTGGGCTTCGGGCGAGATGGGTCCCGCCTTCTGATCTCTGATTTTCGCCGGCGCTTCCGGCGGGTGGTGGAGGACGATCCTGGGTCGCCGGTGGCGTACGGCGTGGGATGATGATGATTATGATTGGTGGTGATTCGATTGAAATCTCTGTTGCTGGGAACGATGTTGTAGAGCACCCCTTTCAACTCCTCGGACCCAATCTTTACGGTTATTAGGTACCCGCTTTCGAACTTGCCGTCGATCACGCCGGAGACCGGCGTACCCTTCGCCGGAATTTCAGGCGCAGTGATTTCGTGCGCGTGGGTGTGTGTATCTCCGTCTTCCTTATGCGGCGGCGGCGCAGTTGTGGGGTTTGGCTGCGGCGCCGTAGAGGCATTTTGCAGAGCATCTGCGGTGAGAGAGAGAGAGATTCATTACAGTTTTTGCAGAGGAAGAAAGAAAAACATGCGAAGGAAAGACTCACTGACCAACTGGCGAAGGTGTCCAGCATTTGGCCTTGAAGAAATACATCTGTTCGTAGTGATAAAGCAATGAGATGTAATATTTTCGCAGTATGAAAGAAGCATTCGTCGCTGAAGATGGGAAGTTGAAAACTGATGTCACTTCTTTCCACTTCCTCTCCTTCACCACCTGTTTTTGGAAGCACATAAAATCAGTGGTAAGAACCGAGCTTAAGAAGATAGAATCTCTCTCTCTCTCTCTCTCTCTCTCTCTCTCTCTCTCTCTCTCTCTCTCACTCTCTCTCTCACACACACACACAAACCTTGGCAATGCCACCGCGAGAAGTGACTTCAACGAAGAGGAGATACAAATCCAAGCCTTTCCCACCAACGATTGGAATCCTAGCGAGAAGCCCATATATCATCAAATCATCAATGGAGGTAAGAACTAACATGAATAGTTTTAATGGTTTTTCTTACATGAACTTTGTGCCCATGGAAGAATGGAGTTTCTGTAGGGTTTCCATGAAAAGCTCCCGAGAAGCCACCACATCTTCGTAGGTTGCCTCGGGCGGTGGATACGTATGAATCGTGGAAGATAATTGCACTGGAATTTTCTGACTCCCACTTGACATTCCATGCTCAGCCATTACCTTCAAGAAAAAAGGACAAAGGAAGAGAAAGAAAACAACCCTTAATTGTGAATTTGCAGGGAACTAATGGTGGACTAAAAAAGGTGTTCTTAAAGATGAAAGTACGCAAGAAAGACCTTTTACATCAGATACATTTGTGGCAGCAGAGAGATCTCAGAACTTCCGCAGCAGAAAAAAGAAACCTGGAAAAAAAGGCCAAGAAGCTTTGACAATGGCTTTACTACAAAGCAGTGGAAAAGGTTAAAAATATGACAAGTTTGAACTTTGAACTGAACAAAGAACCCAGTGAAAGAAGACTCGCTGGAAAGAAACTTGGTAAGGACAAAAAGAGGACGCCAGAAGATAGTGAATGCCCCACCAACACCCCCTTTGAATTTCCCAGGTTTCAAATTCCAAGAGAAAAGGAAAAAAAATGAAAACAGCTTTAAGCTTAGATTTTGGATTGTGTTGTATTGTAATAAGTTCTGTTACACAAATGGCTTATAATTTAAAATCCAACTACTTACATTAAATGTAAAGCAAGTCTAGAAAAGCTATCAGACAAACTGTTACATGGGCATTGTTTTAGCATATGCTATGGAAGATATGTTTTCAAAGAACACTTAATATCACCTCGATGCCGTATTAGAACCTGGGAATAAAATATTTCGTCCCATTTATGTTTCTCAATTTCTCTCTCTCTCATCTCCATCCTCATCAATATACGTACGCATGCAAAAGGCTATTTAATGAAGATATAGGTCTAGGTGGGCTATATGATCTTGGCTGACATTCGAAGATATGACATGCCATGACTGTACAATCAGAATCATTGACGAGAAAATACTGCAATTACTGTAATATAAGCCATCTCCTTTTCAGCTGACAAAGATTCATGGGGACAGTTTCCCTATTCCCTTTGCTCTACGCAGAGGCATTCGCCAAGTAAAATATAATGAAAAACCATTGCAGCCCATCAATCAAGATCCAATTTTTACAGCAGCCCATTATTTGATTAATCTGTCGGAGAATAGTCGATTCGAACGCACACATCAAAGAAATGAGAAAATCGTAGTAAGAAGAAAAAGCACTAGAGGAGCAAGCATCAAGTAAGTTGATGCATACTTTTTACCAACGAAAGGTGAATAAGAAACGAAATAGAAATCCATGGAACTATAGAATGACGAAAGATAACATAAGCTCAAAAACTTTCCACTTTTAACCTTCTCCGGCGATATCTATTGTACTTTGTGCCTTTGAAGGCTAATTGCAATCGATTTCTTGTCCTTAGTAGTATCGCGAGATCTGAATACATGTATATTTTCTTTCATACGCATCGTTGAAAATGAAGGAATGTATTGTGAAGAAACCTTGGGCACCCATATGATTTGAATTTGTGATTTGTATTTAATCGCACACCCTTTACGAGTAAGTTTCGCAGTTTGACAATTTCTCTTGATTGAGAATAAATTTAATATCGATCGTTATATCTTTTTTGTAGTATATCCAAACGAAGCTTTGGTCTTTAATAATACAAGCAATATGCATTTTTTTAGATGGATCATATTTCACGGTCGAATATGCGGATTAAATTATATGGCTCAAAATAATTAAAATCTTATCTCTTTATTATTATTAGCTGTGGTTTATTTGGGCAATATCTTTGTAATTTAGTATCAGACGTATCCCCAAGTCCCACATATATAAATATACACATATTTCCTCATCATATTGCCAATAGAACATACAAACATCATGCGTGCTTGTAACGAGTGATTCATGGGATTATTTTACTCCGTATTGTAATAAGTGCATGTATTGAAATATTAATATCTCTTATGTAATAGTATAAACCTTTCCATGCTAGCCCGCCAAATCAATTTAACAATATTCAAAATATAGCCAGATAAATAAACTCTTGATAATTAGGTGAAGAACACAAAGTAATTGTGGAAACAAGTTTGTGAAAATGTCATATAAAGTCTCAAAGTGGTGTGACTGAAAGATTTCACACCACTTGAGAAGAATAAATAGACACTGTTTTACAAAGCTTACCCCAAGCAGTATCAATGGACAGAAATTCGAAAGGCTTACATCATTTTGAGGTCAATGACTGCAACTTCTTTTCGTAAAGCTTGGCACGTCTCAAGGAATCCAAGGCTTCAGCTTGCTTACCAGCCCGCTTTAGATTCAAAGCCTTAACTTTCTCGCCCTTAATTTGTTCCTCTAACTGTTTGATCTCTGACTTCGAACTTTCCGTGTTATCTGCTACGTTTTTGGCTTTATTCGATGAAGGTTGGCTCTCAACTACAATGGGCTGAGACTTACTTCTCGCATCTTCTATGCCGACTGATTGCAAAGCAGCCAAGAGCAGAGGGTCGAGGAAATCCTCAACTCTTACATCAGATGGTGCTTCGGAAGTACTTTGGGATGAAGATCCTACAGAATCATGGCCGTCCAATTCTTGCAATTGGGTTTCGAGGGCTTTTGCAAGTTCAAACTCAGCATCAGCTTCTTCGGTTTTACCTTCTCTTCTTAGCTTAAGCGCCTGGCGCTTGTGACGAAGAGATTCTTGCTGCAGTTTGAATCTGTTATGGCTTGACGACTTTGGTTTGGAAACTGCATTAGGACTTGCCTCTTTCTTTTCAGGAATTATTGGGTCTTTTGGCACAGATTCTTCGCTGGAGTTGTTCGTCGATTGAGGTGCTTGGGATGTATCCTCACGTTTTTCCAGAATCTTTGCTAATCGAAGCTCCTCCTTAGCTTCTGCTAATTTTCCTTCCCTCTTCAAGGCCAGCGCCTTTCTCTTGTGAGCCAAAATCTCTTGTTGCACAGACATAGGTTGATGTTCAGAATCAGTTGCCTGAGATGAGATTGTTTCTGGGACATTTGACCTACCAGGCTCTTGAACATTTGACTTACAACGCTCGTGAACTATAGCCTCAGGCATATCGAGTTTAATCTTGCTTTGTTCCCCTTTCCCATGTAATTCTACACTAGGAGAAGTTTTGGTATTGTTTAGTTGGCTAGCAGCTACTGCATCGTTTTCAATAGAGGCTTTTCCCTGGGCGGCCTCTTCATATTCTTGCAACTGAGCCTCTAACACCTTGGCATTTTCCAGAATTTCATCAGCTTCCTCGGTGTTACCTTGACGTCTCAAAGCCAGTGCTTTTCTCTTCAATGTCAAAAGTTCCCTTTGAATTTCACCTTTGCTTTTTCTATATTTCACAGATTCAGCAGCAATGGTTGATTGAGGAGCAAACGAAGTGCTAGACTTATACGAGGACACAGCATTTTCTTGCGACGTGGGCTGTAAAATCTTAGAGTCCTTTTCGTTCAACTTGGTTTTGGCAGAAATGCTATTATCCTCATTATTTTCATCTTTCCATCCAAAATTTTCCAAAACGGAAAGAAAAGTAGGATCCTGCAAATCTTTATCTGTCACTTCAGCTTCATCTTCTTCTTCTTCTTCACCAAGTGATGTGCTAGTTATAGTGGCATGAGTCACCTTATTTCGCTGTGCCAAAACTGGAGCTTTATTCATGTCCTCAAGCTGCTGCTCGAGAACTTTGGCCTTTTCCAATTCTGCCTCTGATTCATCTATTTTGCCTTGTCTTCGAAGAGTCAAAACATTCTTCTTAATAGCAATTAACTCTCTCTGGATTGATAATTTATTCTTTGGACTCGGTTTATAACCTTTATCAGGTGAAACCTTTGCAACGCTCTCCGTTGAATGCACAGTTTCTTCGTCCCAACCCAAGGACTTGAGCGCAGAAATCATATCAGGATTTGCGAGATCATCATCCGTTACATCTAATGCACCATCACCGCCAAGATCATCACCATTGCCAATAAACTTACTAATATCAAAATTATCATCAAGCGTGTTTGCTGCTGAAAATCTGCCCTTTCCTTCAGCATCCATACTACGCATCAGTGAAGATAGTTCATCATCAGAATCATCTGAACCGCCCAATAGTTCTTCCTCCTCAATTTTTCTCTCGAGAATTTTTGCTTTCTTTAGTTCTTCCTTGGCCTCAAGAACATTCCCTGCTCGCTTCAGTTCAAGAGCCTTCTTCTTATGAGCGATAACCTGAGACCTATCGATGTTTGAAGTTTGTTTCTTGTTATCGGGTTTTTGAGACACTTCTCCGAAAAGTGAAGAGAGCTCACTCTCCAAAGTCAATGTTGCAGGCCTTTTCTCAGCATCTCGAAGATCAGCATCTGACCATCCTAACTCTTTGAGTTGAGATGATAAATCATGGTCCTCTTTAGGCTTTTGACTTGGGAGCTTAATTTTTTCAGCTGATGCTTTGAGATCGTCCTTAACTTGTTGAAGATCATCAAAGTTACTAGACGATGATGCCTTCTTACGACTTTTTCTCAGAGACATTTCCAGAGCAGCAGCTTGCCGCTCCAGCTCTTTTCCCCTCTTAAAAGCTCTTAATGCTTCTTCAGACTTTCCATCAGATTTTAGAGTTCTGTACTTTTTCTTTTCTAACACGGCTTGTTGACGCAAATCCTCAGGGCTTAGAGATTCTGAATGAGTTGATTTGTTACCCGACTGATCGCTTGATAGGCTTCTCTCTATATTATCTCCTACTGTGCTTGAGGCCATTTGTTTAGAACTTGATGCGCTGCTTAGGTCCTCGTTACCGAGAATCTGGTTTAAAACATCATCCTCTTTCTCTGAAGCAAGTTTGGAACCACCTGCAAAGGACCACACAAAGCTGAAAATACTTGCATAATGCAACGATTTCAATGTGCTTTAATCTTTTTTTTCACATAAATGAATGGTACTTTCTTATTTGCCAAAGAGTAAATCACACAATTTCCTTATTTCAGACGAGTTAATATTCAATACAACGAGTATTTTATCCTCCTCATCATCACTGATATCCGAATAATAAAAATGTCAAGCAGCCAATGACAACACCAATCATGAGCTGGATGCAGCAGAATTGACATAAATTTGCCAATTGTGACAAGGAAAAACTATAATGATAGATAGGAAAAACTATAATGATAGATAGCAGCCGGAGAAAAAAAAAACTAAAAATTGTACCTTTCCCAGCCCTGTTTTTATGCCCATATCGCATCTCAAACCGAGCTGCTTCCTCTAACTTTTTGCAAGCGTCACATATGCGAACGGGCGAATCGCCTTGACCACGCAATAACATTCTCTGCTGGGTACATCCGTTGCAGAACAATCCCCCACACCTTCGGCAATGATGCTTTGACAATCAAAAGGATCAAACTAGTTTACTCCAAAAATAAAAAAGGACTTACAATCACGCAATTATATTACAGAGTACAGACGAACTAGAGAACAAAATGGCAATCTCTATACTGCCACCAATCTAAGCTGATTCAAGCCCAAATGATAATATCAGAATCGACAATTTACGATGGCAATTCATAAAAGCCCTAACGATCATATCAGATAGGGTTATAAAAAAGGGCAAAAGAAAAAAAAAAGCCAGCAACGCAAACAAACCTTCCGATTGATGAAAGTGAAGGCTGAGGAACATGATTGGCAGTGAGAGGCATCAACCACCCAAGCATTTCCCCTCAGAGATGGCTTTGGAGGCAAACCTATCTTCTCCAGCATAGTATCAAACTAATCGGAACAAAACGAAACACAGAAGAGATAGAAACTCCGATCCAATAGACGATTTGTCCGTGGACTTGTGATTTGGAAATCAATCAGTAATAGATTTCGTAGCTGGACTGGACTCTTGAAGCTCACGCCCGAGTATGGACTTTGAAGATCGATTTTCCCTTTCCAATATTTGTTTATTTTAATTTTCACGAAGAGGGGCTTAATCGTCATTGCGCATGGACGGTGACTGACGACCCACCCAAGAAACAGTGCACCTGCGCCACACAAAAGAAGAACCAATATATGGGCCTCTGAAAAGCTGAAGCCCATATACTATTGGGCCTATTGACCGAATCAGAGGCCCAAAACCTCTCAAACACTATCCATTCGTCAAGTCCACTGAAACCCTAGAAGCAGTGAGCGATAGAGTTTCGCGGTGGGGAACAAAGGAAAAGGCAGAAATGGTATCAGGTTCTGTAATACGTGCAAGGAGGGTGGTGGTGGACGCTAGGAATCACATGCTCGGTCGATTGGCGTCGATAATCGCCAAAGAGCTGTTGAATGGTCAGAAGGTTGTGGTTGTTCGCTGCGAGGAAATCTGCCTATCCGGCGGATTGGTTAGGCAAAAGATTAAATATCTGAGGTTTCTACGGAAAAGAATGAACACCATGCCGTCCCGCGGCCCTATCCACATCTAAGATCCTCTGGAGAACTATCCGTGGGTATGCTCAAATTTTTTCTGGATCACCGTCCCCTTTTTCCTAGTCACCGTCCCTCAAAGGACAATAAAAAAGACGATTTTGCTCTTACTGTATTTAAATTAATTTAAAAAGAAAAACCTAACGTATATATAATTCTGGTACGAAATACTGAAAACTACATACACAAATAAATTCGAACGATCTTCGGCAATGGATCGAAACGAGGTAACGGAAAAAAAAATTCGATTTAACATTTTATGACCGATTATCGAACACGGTCGGAATCGTTTGAAAAAAGTTCCGATCAAACGAATTATTGGGCCGGCGCATGGCACGGCCGAAAATTAGTTACGGCCCTGCCAGAGAGGGCCGAAAATGCTGATCGGCCGGTGCTGCACCGGCCGATAAGACCGATCGGCCGGAACTGCACCGGCCGAGAATCATTTTAGGCGGCCGAAAATACTGTTCGACCCTTTATTTATTTTTTTTATAAATATTTTTTTTTGTAATACTGTTTATGTTTGGAATATTTTTTTGCATCTTTATTCCGTTTCGAATTACTAATACGATAGATAGTCACAAATTATAACCCAAAAAAATTACTAATACAAATAATTATTCCCGAAAAACTTAGGAAAAAAATACGGTCGATCGAGATTTTCGGCCAGGCAGTGCAGCGGTCCATCGAAATTTTCGGCCCTACAGTGTACTGGCCTATCGATTTTTTCGGCCAGACCCGTCAGGGCCGAAAATACCGATGGGCCAGTTCACTGCAGGGCCGAACGGCTTTTTCGGCCAGGCAGTGTCCAGGCCGAAAAAATCGATCGGCCCGCACACAGCCCGACCGAAAATTTCGTTAGGCCCGTGCACTGCAGGGCCGAAAGTATCGATCGATCGGTCCTAAAATGTTAAATCGATTTTTTTTGTTAATTCGATCCATCGCCGAAGATCGTTCGAATTTTTTTGTGTATGTAGTTTTCAGTATTTCGTACCGAAATTATATATACGTTAGTTTTTTCTTTTGAATTTAATTTAAATATCATAAGGACAAAATCGCCTTTTTACAGTCCTTTAGGGGGCGGTAACTAGGAAAAAGGGAGCGGTGAATAGTAATTCCCTTTATTTTTTTGTTTTCTTCACTTTAATGATTCGAATTTGAGGTTTTTATTGTTTGTGGAGGTTTTTGTTGTTTAGGGTTATTTATTGCATAGGTAAGTATTGTTAGATGTGGTTTTGTGCCATTTTGTTGCTGTTTGCTTTTTCTGGATTGCTATTCACCGCCCCCTTTTTCCTAGTTACCGCCCTCTAAAGGGCTGAAAAAAGACGATTTTGCCCTTTTTAATTTAAATTTATATTTAAATTCCTTTTCCAAAAAACAGTTTTGATATCGCAATCATACATTCAAATCAGACTCAAACATAACAAGAAAAAATTGAAATCGCAATGAATCGTCTATTTGGGAAATGGAAAGGACAAAAGAAAGGGTCTATCGGCACAAATTCTCGTAATTTCGTTCGTATAGACGTAAATTCTCGAACACAGATCGGACATCGAACGAAAAAATCTTCCCGACCGAACTGAATTTTCGGTCGTCACATGGGGTGACCGAACAATAATTTCGGTCAGCCCTTGTGCTGACCGAAATCTTGTTTCGGTCACACTTTGAGGCGACCGAAAATTCAGTTCGGTCGCGACTGTCCCAGCCGAAATTTCCTTTCGGCTGGGACCGTCGTGACCGAGATCGAGTTTCGGCTCCTGTGGAGGTGGCCGAAATCTCGTTTCGGTCGCCTCTTAGGGGAGCCGAAATTTGATTTCAGTCGTTTTTTTTTTTTTTAGTTTTTTTTTTTCAGACTTGGAGAGTGTCCCGGAGGATTCCACGGGCGACGGGATAAACTACAGTCGGCATTTTCGCGAAGGTGGACGATTTCCAACCGACGTGGAAGCCATTAACTGGGCGAAAGGCGTCGCTATTGGTCTTGGTTTCGAGGTGATAATTTCGTCTCACAAGAAATTTGGAACAAAAAAATTGATTAGATGTTCTCGCGGAGAACGTTATGGAGGCAAGGAGGATGAATTGGAGAGGATGTCGAAGTCTAACAAGTACATGTGTCCGTTTGTAGTCATAGCCCAGCAAGATCCAGCTACTAAGGAATGGTTCATTCGTACGGGCCCACCTGAAAAATCCACGCACAATCATCCTTTTATACATTATCCCGAGGGACACCGTCAGACGAGTGGGTTAAGCAGCCAGGCATAGAAGGTCGTAGAGGAAATGACTGCTGCGCAAGCGAACCATCACATATCCTCTCAGCGATGAGGGCTCGACACAGCGTAGATAACGCGACGATCCGACATATATAATTACAGAGATCGTTTGAAGAAGCAATATTCTGAGGGTCGAGACGTGGTGAGCCAGTTGATGCACCAGGCGACAGAGTCCAGATATTTTGTTGAAGCGCTGAGAGACGAGGAGACTAATATGCTGACACATGTCTTTCTCGCACACCCGGAGTCACTCGCACTGCTGAGGACGTATCCTTATTTTATTGGGATTGACTCGACGTACAAGACCAATAGATATAAGATGCCTCTTGTTGAGATTATAGGGATGACTCCCTGTAATCACAACTTTCTGTGTGGGTTTGCCGTCATGGACGACGAGACCGATACAAGTTACCGGTGGATGTTGCAGTCTATCAGGGATATTCTAGGGCCAGGTGTCCACCCGTCGGCGATTGTCACTGATCGTGAGTTGGGCTTTGTTCGACCGTTACATATGGTATTTCCCCATTCTCACCATCTGCTGTGCACGTGACATATTTATAAAGATGTGGAGAACAAAGTTTATAGGTTGGGGGGAAGAGCAAAAAGACCGCAGCTCACTTCACGCACAAGTCC
This sequence comes from Craterostigma plantagineum, assembly GCA_027422505.1. NCBI lineage: Eukaryota > Viridiplantae > Streptophyta > Magnoliopsida > Lamiales > Linderniaceae > Craterostigma > Craterostigma plantagineum. The sequence continues at coordinate 3,594,200 of JAPQWV010000005.1, forward strand.
TGGAAAGCAGTCGTGGAAGCTCCGACGGTTGACGAATATGAGAATGCAGTGAATGACATGCGTCTGCGCTGGCTACAAGACTCAGAAATTGTTACTTATGTTGAGCAGACGTGGTTGGTGCATAAGGAGAAGTTCGCCATAGCTTGGACGAACCATGTGCTTCATTTCGGGAACACCACTACATGTCGTGTGGAGAGTGCTCATAGCGAGCTGAAAGGATGGCTGAACTCGGCCACTGGGTCTCTTGACATCGTATGGGTGAAGGTGCACGAGCAGATTCAGAACCAGTTGATTCGCATCAGAAAGGTAAATTAATTATTATTACGTGTCTCTTATCCTTATCTAATAATATTTTAATGTTGACATGCAGACACTTGAGGAGTCCCGGTCGAAACGACCTATTCCGATGTCAGGATTTCCATTCCTAACATTATTATACAGAGTTTCACACCATGCAATATTAATTATGGGAAATGAGCTGCGGCGGGCCAAAGAGTTGTCGGATGAGGTTTACTCCAGGTGCGGATGTGTAGTACGACGTACGCACCAACTACCATGTTCTTGTGAGCTTTAGCAATGCGTGGACAACAACTACCCAGTTTCGGTAGAATGCTTACACGACTTCTGGAGGACACTTACAATCGGCGATGGAGTAGTTCCCGATATTTCTGATCAAGAGCGTCTATACGACCTCGTGCGTGAGGCAGAAGGTCGAGATCCCGCCGTTATGCGTGGCCTCCATCGAGTAGTTCACGAACATCTCTATCCCGAGGATCAAGAGTGGACTGAGCCTGCTGTTAAGACATCTGTAAAAGGTCGGCCAAAGAAAAGAGACTCGACGAAACGTGATCGAAGTGCTTTGGAGTACGCAATCCCAAGGGGGGGACGCAGCGGAGGGCGCAACAGCACCAGTCGTAGCAGCCAGGGTCGTAGCAGTCATGGCCGTACCTCATCATCATCTGCGAAGCGATCTCGTAGTTCTACTACGGAGACAGGTACTTCTGTTTTTTCACTCATAAAAATAGTATATGGATGCATCTCTAATCCGGTATAATTTTTTATACAGTTGAATCCAACTTCTTCCACAGCCGCTTGCAGTACCACGTAACATCAGTCATAAAAATAATTTTATTCTTATTATTATTTTTTTATATGTTATTATTTTATATTATTAGTATTATTTGTACTTATTTTTAGTCTTTTTTTATATAATTATATTATATAAATAGTATTATATTATTCTTATTATTATTTTTTTATATGTTATTATTTTATACTATTATATTTTTCTACTAATATTTTTTGTTCTTATTAATTATTAACATGTTATTATTTTATATTATTAGTATTATTTATTCTTATTTTTAGTATTTTTTATATATAATTATTTTAACCTTATTAATATTTTTTTTGTTATTAATTTTTTTTATATATAATTATTGTATACTATTATATTATTTTATTAATATAAATAAAAATAGTACGTGTTCGATACACAAACGAAGGACAACGACAAATAAAAGCAGATCAGGGAGCATTGCGCCAGCGGTCGTTCATTTCGTCCAGCCTGTCTCTGTAGCGCTCCGTCTGCTCCTCGTCGTGGAGCTGCAGCGTAGATAGCATCTCGGTGCTCAAGGCATACATCGAGCTGTACCACTGTACACATAATTGATACATATAAAAATTGATTAAACATACAAATATACAAAATCTGAATCACATAATATTACGTACGTAGTCTGAGTGGTTGCGCGGGGGTATGCCGCCCGAAGAGGATCCCGACTCCGACGAAAACAGACGAGGATGAGAATGCCTCTCATACCAGTCCATGTACCCTTCCACGGCCTCGCCAAGGTAATCTGCAGTCGCCCGGCTGATGTACGATAGATTGAGAATGTACGCGTACGGGAACTGCCGCCAAGCAAATTCTGCTGCGTCGCCAGAATGGTGCACCTTATACCATTTCGGGTCTGCTGGCATGTACGCCTTCTGTGGCGGACTCATCGGCGGTGGGATGTGCTGCACGTAACCCAACTGGCGCAACACTCTCGAGGGTACGTAGGGCTCAACAATGTCGCGATATCGTACCCAGCCTACGAAAATAGTCCTCATGTGGTGCGCCGCTGGATCGGGGCCGTACGGCAACCAAGCAACCTGATAACATTTTGCAAATTTGTATATAATCGTCGTGAATATAGAATATAATTTGTTAATATACCTCGCTCGCAGTCATCATGTCTAGCTGACGGCGGATCTCAATCAAACGGTGGTCCGTCCACTCGTACTGAGACACGGACCACATGCGTGACCGTGCGTCGCAAGCCTCCACATGATGGGGTAGACGGTGTGGACGAAAGCATGGGAAGTACTCGTAGATCCACGCCTGTAATAACGACAGGCACCCAGCTAAACCCCTTGCATCCGCTCGGTTTGCGAGGCCAAGCTGGCGATAGAGTTTATAAAGGAGAATGGAATTACCTGAGGAGACCGGTATCGCATCGTCGTCGGATGACTCAAACGATGCCGCATCGTAGGGCACCTCCTCATCCGCAGGCGCCTCCTCATCCGCATGCGGATCGTAATCCGCATATACGAAATGAGAATCAAGAGCTCGCTGCCGCCTCTCCTCCTCCCGTTGCCTACGAACGGATGCATCAACGCCGCGCGCCCTCGTATGACGCTCTCCAGATCCCTCCGACGGGGCCGATCTGCTGCTCCCTCCAAGTAGGGACTTCCCACCCTTGGCCTGCAATTACATATTTATTAATTAAAAAAAAAACGACCAAAACATAATTTCGGCCAAACAATGGCATGACCGAAATCAAATTTCGGTCGCCGAGGAACCGACTGTGATATCCCACACCGATTGGAGGGGGGAACGAAGCATGCATTTATAAGGGTGTGGACACCCCTCCCATTGACGCGTTTTAAAACCGTGCGGGTGGGTGCGAGTTCGTAGGAACTCCGTAGTTAAGCGTGCTGGAGGGAGAGTAGTACCAGGATGGGTGACCACCTAGGAAGTTCTCAACCAGACAGCTTAACGCCCAAAGCGGACAATATCAATGCGAGTGAGGTCTGGGCTGTTACAGGTGGTATCAGAGCGTTAGGTTATAGGTTCTGTAGACTGTCCATGTATTGCCGCTCAAAAGCCTGGAGGGTCAGCCTACGTCTGTAAGTTTAATACGTAATTATGTGATTTATGATTTTCGTATATATGCTTTACGTGAATATTTGGGTGATTTTATGTGCTCCTTGATGTGTTCGAAAGTTAGAGATTTCGTACTTTTACACTTAGATTGGTAGGAGAATCTCGGTTAAATTAAGGTATGGAGAGAATAATAATAATAAAAAAAAATAAATCGGACTTTTGATAGAATTTGTGGTTGCTTAAAAATTCCGGTTAATTTGGAATTCGGCGAAATTTAAATTTTGGGCCTTTTCAAAATTTGGGCTTTGTTAATTTGGGCTTGACCGAATTGGACCAAGCTGAAATTCGGAAAGTTAAAATAAATAAACGGCGAAATAAAAGAGAGTCGACCGATATAAAATTTTTAAAAATCGGAGATTGTATACAATTTTAAAATGAGACGAGGACGTAGAGAAACATGGGTTAATTATAGAAATTTAGGAAGCGAGAAGAGAACATAGAGAAAACATGATAGAGTCGATGCATAACGATTACATAACTTAAAATCATATTACAATCCGAATACATAAAAAAAAAACCTTAGAAGATAAAACATCAACGACGTTCGGGAAGTTCTGCCGGCGTCTTCTTCCAATATGCCAGAAAAAGGCGCGGCTTCCCATGACATAACCTTTCACAAATTAAACGCAACTGCAGTGAGTGGCAACCCACATCACAAAAATGGCGATTGCAGCGAAGAGCAGTCCCAAAAGAAGGAATAACTCAAATTTAAGCTTTTCGAGATTTTCCCTCCAAAAAGGTTCCTGAGGAACATCCTCACGATCCGCATTTCCTCCAAGATTATACATTGCAAAATTAAATGATGTGGTTGGAGAGAATGTGTTGTGGTGCATAGCGTGCATCAAGTATCTATTTATAGGCGTGAGTCAAGCGAAGGATAAGCAACATTAATTTCGAGTTTCCCTTCGAACGCCGTATAAAGATAAACTTCATAAATTTCGAGATCAGATTTTTCTTCGAAACGCCGTAATCTTGATTTGAGAGATCACGCACAGGAAGAAAATCACATTGGACTTTTATCACAAAAATCCAATCCAAAATCTCGAAGAAAGATGTTGATGTCCATTGCGACAAAGAAATTGTGCTCTCGTTTAAATCAATGCCGTATTTACATGCACTGCGTAGACTCTGTCGCATCAATGAAATTAGTACGGCGAACTAACGCACAAACACGGCTGAACTTCATCCTATGTCCACGGATCAACCGAGCTTCCTTTCTTATTGATCACAACACGGAAATTATAGATCCTTATCTCTTCTACAACTCTCGTGTTTTCACCTCACGATGATTTTCACTCTAAAAGAAGTTACATGCTCGAGAAAGTAAACTAGAAATCCGACATTAATAAGATAGAAATCATGTTTTAAGCGTGATTCGCGATCTATCTTCACCGTCCATTTTATCCGATCGAACGCTCCACAAGTCACCACGTGGTATTGCATTTCTGCGTGTTAGAGCAAGAATCGCATGCAACTCTGTAAGTGAAATAGCACCTTCACTATCATCCGTCCGATTTTTGATCCAACGCTCACGATTCACCATCCGCTTCTTTCACTTCTTAAACATCTCAGCCGTCGATCTTTTCGCGCGATATCCTAGGAACATAATTAAATCTTCAGCCTTCAAATTCTGACCATTAGATCGTGCGCCATCTTGGATCCAACGGCAGCTGCTCATCGTGACAATAACGGTGAAGAAAGCCAGACTTAACTTATGGAGAACGTTCCATTTAAGTGGACGAAATCATGTGAAGATAATTTCTAGGAGTTGAAGAAACGGCTGATAACAGTTCTTGTTCTTAAAATGCCTTTGGTATCGAAAGATTTTCGGTATACAGTGATGCCTTAAAAAAAATGGCTTGAGTGCGTGTTGATGCAGAACGGGAAGGTAATTTCGTATGCCTCCCGACAGCTCAAAATTCTACGAGAAAAAATTACCCCACACACGATTTGGAACTCGCAACCGTGGTGTTTGCCCTGAAAATCTAGCGACATTATCTACACGGAGAACGATACGAGATTTTAACAGACCATAAAAGCCCAAAGTACTTCTTCCCGCATAAGGAGTTAAACATGAGGCAATGACGATGGATCGAGTTAGCAAAAGACTACGACTGTGTGATCAATTATCACTCAGGATAAGCGAAAGTAGTCGCAGAAGCTTTGAGCTGTAAATCAGTTAATACAAACCTGTGCCAACACGGAGTGGAAATAATCAATTTCGGGAAGATCGAAATAAAACTAGCAACGTTAACGTTGAAGCCGACACTGTTAGATCGAATTCTTGAAAAAAAAAAAAGGTAAAGGGTCATGATGCAATCTAGGTGATCGTCGACAGATTGACTAAATCAGCCCATTTCCTGCAAATCAATCAAACTTGTTCCATGGAGAAGTATGCAGAACTGTACATAAAAGAAATTGTGAGACTCTGTGTGATCCCGATTTCAATCGTCTCAGATCGGGATTCGAAGTTTCTGTCCCAATTCAGGGTGAGATTACAAAAGGCCATGAGGACGAAATTGTCCTTCCACACGGCATATCACCCTCAGACGTACGAACAGCCTGAGAGAACAATCCAGACGCTCGAAGATATGTTGAGAACGTGCGATCTGGATTTCCAGGCAGAGCAAATACCTTCCACTAATAGAGCTTTTCTATAACAACAGCTATCAAGCCACAATCGGGATTACGCCTTACGAAGCCTTGAATGAGCGTAAAAATGTTGATCCCCAATTTATTGGGATGAAATCGGCGGAAAGCGTTGTTGAGTCCTGCAATGATTCGTGAAATGACTAAAGCTGTGGGAAAAAAATCCGGGAGAGGATGCAGACGGCCCGAAGTCGTCAAAAGAGTCATGCAGACAAGATACGAGGGCCGTTCTAATTCAACGAAGGTGATCAAGCCCTTAAAAAAAAAAATCACCAATGAGAGGCGTGAAGCGATTCGGGGAAAAAAGGGCAAATTGAGCCCAAGGTACATTGGCTCTTTCAAAACACTCAAGAGAGTAGGAGAAGTTGCATATCAACTGGAGTTACCAGCCTCGTTAGCCCAAGTCCACGACGTATTTCACGTATCAACCTTACGTAAATACGTTACGAACCCGAATCATGTACTAGGAAGCGAATCACCAGCAACTCAAGCCGGACCTGAGCTACGAAGAGGAGCCAGTTGAAATCTTAGTGCGCGAAGTGAAGCGACTTCGGAATAAAAATATTCCGTTAGTCAAAGTACTGTGGCGAAGCCAAGCGGTTGAAGAAGCCACGTGGGAGCGAGAAGATGATATGAAGAATCGTTATCCCGAATTATTTCTTTAGATGTGATTTCGGGGACGAAATTCTTGTAAGGGGGGAGGATGTAATACCCGTAAAAATTTAATACGGGATTATTTCAATAATATTCGGAATGTGTGAAGTCGATTTCGAACATACACCGATTTCTTTCCGTGTCGAGCCAAGAATTTATAATTGGACCCGAGGAATTTAAAAGGAGCCGAAATAATTATGGGCCAAATGGAGAATAATGGCCCAAGTATGGGAGAGATAGATTAGATGTTAGGAATTTTGGCCCAATAATATAAAATAATAATAATAATAAATTATTATGGCTGAAATTAAGTAAGGGAAAAATAAATAAAATAATTTCAATTCACCTCCATGTGAGTGTTGTAAATAAAACAAGATCCTTTATTTAATAAATGTACCTCCATCCATCTCCATGTGAGCATGGAGACAAGATCTATCCAAGCCACCTCCATGCATCTCTATAATGGTAAGAGGACAAAAACAACCAACAATTTAAAGGAAATAGAGAAGAAAGAGGAGAGAACATGGGAGAGATGGGAGGGGGGAAAAGAAAGAAAAGAAAGGACAAAATAACCTAACTAATATACCACTTAATACACCTAATCAACTAATACTACATGAAGACAAATAAGAATAAATAAGCTAAAAAGAATAGAAAGAGAGGGGAGGAGAGGTCACGAGAGTGAGAGAGAGAGAAGGAAGAAAGGAGAGAAAGAAAAAGAAAGAAAAAGGGAGAAAGAAGAGAAGGAGAAAAGAGAGGAGGAGAAAAACCTTCGGGAGCTCGGGATCGAAACTCTAGGGTTGGAATCACACGAAACAACCCGTTACGTCTCCGAAATTTAAGGTAGGTGAAGATCACCTACACACATAAACAAGTTTTGAATCCGTGAATTTTTCGTGATTGCATGATCTCTTTCGAATTTATACGTGTTTATGTGCTAAACGTGAATTTCTTGTATGATTTTCGCGATGATGCTTACATGCTAAAATTCGGCCAGCTTAATACCTTAATCTTTATGAAGTTTAGGTCCATGAAACATAAGAATAGAGTTAGAGGACTTGTGATTAAGAGGATAGAACAAAACTTGGGGAGGATTAGTGTTTTCTATGGTTTTCTTTATCCATTTCGGCAAAGAGGTTCAAAAATTCATATCTCACGATCTAGAATTCGGATTAAAAATCCCTTTGGGCAGAATCAAGATTTGCAAGTTATTTATCTATGTTTAAAATTTCAGGTCCATCGGACGTCGTTTACCCTGTGATCATTGAGAAATACTAAACTGTCGCAAAACAGCCGTATAAAATAGTTTTTTTTTTTCAAAATTTGGAGACTAGATTAAAAAGTTTTAAAAATATGGGGGCTGAGAATGTAAAATCCGAACAAGGGAGATTTTTAAAGAAATATAAAGCTTTTGGGGCAGATTTGAAATTCGGAATAAATAATTGGGGTCCTTTGTCTAATTTTCAAAAATTAGGGGACTAGATTGAAAAGTTTAAGAATCTAGGGGCTGAGAATGTAAAAATCCGAACGGGGAGATTTTTAAAGAAATATATAGCTTTCGGGGCTAATCTGAAATGTTTAAAGCTTTCGGGGCAGATCTGAAACTTAGAAAATATTTGGTCCTAAAAAGTAAATTATGAGATTTTGGGGTTTTAAGTGCAAAATTCATAAAGATATTTTTAAATTAGAAATTTAAGTGATATTTTGAAAGTTGGACGTTAGAATTTTAAAATATATTAAATTAGGGACCAATTGTGAAATTAGGGTCTTAAAGTAAAAAGGATTAAATTTTGGGAACTATTAGTGAATTTCGGGAGAGTTTCTGTGGTTAAGGTTTCGGGTCGATTAAATCGGAACGCGGGCTTTGGTCCCGAATTATTTGGTGTATGATAGTTTTTTTTTTTAGATCGGGCCGAGATTATATATCGGGCCGATATGTTGTTGTTTAATATGATGCATTTTATATGTTGCATTCTATTTGCACGACATTTGCATACACATGTATGAAAAGAGAGAACTGTGTGGAGTCACGATAATATTGTATAGTGATGTTCAGTGGGGTAGTTTATGACCAAGTGATGGTTGTCGAATGGTATGAGTTGAGGTTAGGACTAAGGCGCACTATATGATTGAGATGTGGGGAGTGGGCCTCCCGAGCTACTGACCCTTGTGGGGAGTGGGGCCTCCAGAGCTACGGACCCCTGCGCGCGCGTGTTGCCTTTAGTACCTAAGCCTCGGGCCCTGATTGTGATGAGATGAGTTGAGATGATGATGAGATATGAGAAAAGAGTCGAGCGTGCATTTTGTGAGATGTGTCGGGTTTGGGATGTGAGAGCATTTGCATTCATACATATTTTCATCTACTGGACAAAAACTCAGGGTTTACGTGTGTAGGTAAGACGGCTGATGGCGGTGACTCCACGGACTTTTGAGGGCGGCGCAGTACATGGCGACCTGTGGAACGAGTTTATGTTTCGTGTTTTTTTTTTTTTTTTTAAATTTGGGCTTGGACTTATTGGGCTTCGGCCCAATGAATAAAAATGTGTTTGGGTTTGGACTTATGAATTTAGACATCGAACGTATTTGTATTATTATATTTTAAAAGTTTTAATTAAATGGGCTTTCCGCTGCTTACGCTGCGAAAATCCGCCAAAATACGTATCTAGGAAGTCGGGTTGTTACAGATGGTATCAGAGCCAGAGCTCGGGTCGGTGTGCCAGCGAGGGCGCTGGACCCTTTAAGGGGGGTGGATTGTGATATCCCACACCGATTGGAGGGGGGAACGAAGCATGCCTTTATAAGGGTGTGGACACCCCTCCCATTGACGCGTTTTAAAACCGTGCGGGTGGGTGCGAGTTCGTAGGAACTCCGTAGTTAAGCGTGCTGGAGGGAGAGTAGTACCAGGATGGGTGACCACCTGGGAAGTCCTCAACCAGGCAGCTTAACGCCCAAAGCGGACAATATCAATGCGAGTGAGGTCTGGGCTGTTACACCGACCGAAACCAGATTTCGGTCGAGCCAGATCCGACCGAAATATTTCGGTCGGAACCCCGGCGACCGACAAACGATTTCGGTCGGTCAAGACACGACCGAAATCATATTTTGGTCGAGCCTGTTGCGATCGAAATCTGATTTCGGTCGTGTCTTGACCGACCGAAATCACGTTTTGGTCGCGACTTAGCCAACCGAAATTTCGATTTGGTCGTGCCGTTTTCGCCCTATTTCGCGTCCGATCGCCCGTTTTCAGCCTAATTCGACCCGTTTTCGACAATCTATCTACATACGAATGAACTTACGACAGTTTTCTTACCAATCGTGACAGGACCCCCTTTCCCTTTCCCTTTCCTTGTCCCCGCTCCATTACGATTTGCAAAGTTCTCTGTTTTTTTGTTTAATTTGGTTGTGTGATTTGAAAAGTGTTGCGTCGTGTAGGATTTTAAAGAAAATTCTTACTTTTTATTATATTTTACCTTTTTAAATTAATTTAAATAACATAAGGGCATAAACGTCTTTTTTCAACCCTTTAGGGGCGGTAACAAGTAAAAAGGGGCGGTAAATAGTAACTCCCTTGCTTTTTTTTTCCTCCCCGTGTGACATCTTCATTTGATATATAATGGCTTTGGAATTTGATTTTTTTGGATGGCTTCCCTGTATGATATTGTATGCTTATTACATCCCTGTTCTTTTGCCTATCTATATATTGAGGAAAGAGTTTTGTTCTGTTTTAACTTTTGATCCTTGTGGTAGATTGATGAGCTTCGTAATTTTGGACACTTGTATTAATTTTGTTACCCTTCGCCGTATAATCTATTTTTATTTTTCTCACCATAATCTTCACCATAATGCTGAAGACGAGATTAAATACTAGTTATTCAATATAATAGAATGATGAGGATACGTTCTTTTTCCTTCTAATATATTCTTGGAGCAGATGGTTAAACGTAGCGAAATGTCTGTCAACTCGATCGTGAGGCTATCTATGATTAAAAATAAATGCAACCTTTAAATGAAATATTAATCATGCATTGAATCAATGATTGAATTGTCGCATTTACCATTAAATGAACATTATTATATAGTATTATTATTGAATCATATCAAACCAGTTCATCTATTTCCCTGACGCTCCCACTGTACCTCGTTCAGACGACAAACGCATAAATCCATATTATTATCTGATATTGAGGAATGGTTTCAGTGAAGACGAAAAGGAAACAAAAAAAAAAATCACATTTTTAAGATTTTATTGCATTCAAATGAAATCACTGCCTGCACTTCAATTTAAAGCAGATGCATCAAATTGAATAGAAAATGGAAAAAAATATCACGTGAAGATTCATCAGACAACCCAACATCATTGAAGTATTCATGAGACATAAATTGTCGACAATCCATCTAATTGAAAAAAAAAAAAAAAGTAGAAGAAGAAAGAGTAAGACATAGCTATGAAGCAGACGCAAACACAAAAACCTGCTAATAAGTCTGAAACAGAACAGCACACGCATGAATATGATCAATTGGACTCAGGGTTCGGACCACTTGGTACGTCGTGGGCAGCATTACCAAATTCATGCCATGAGTTATTATAGTTAGCAACATTATGTGATGATGATGATGATGATGATGAAGTAGTACTAGTAGGAGTTCTGTTAAAAAAAGAAGTAGCTTTTGATGATGGTGGTGGTTTGCTGCCTAATGCATGACATTGTCGGGGAGACATGTGTCGTGAGGCTGAGCTAAGGTTCATTGCATTGGAGAAGAAGAGGAGGAGCAAACATAGGACGAAGATGATCCTTGGAAGAACTTTATTGAAGGGCTTTTTGCAGCTTCTTTTCGCCATGACTGTGAGTATATATTATCCCACTTCTTCCCAAGTTTACACACCAGAGATTGGTGGTATCACCCATGAACTAGAATGGACGACGTACCTTCGAGTTTTGAAATTATTATTATCCACTTTTTCGCCGTGACTGAGTATATAGAATCCACTTCTTCCCAAGTTTTCAAAGATCAGCACATGGGGCTTTTTACTGTTGAAGGGATGAATGAATAAAAGAGACGCCTTTTTTTTATTAAATGTGAGATGGTAAAGAACAACCTGTGACTTCACTTTTTAGCCTTCCCATGTTGTCTACTTTTATCCGGTATATATTTTTACGTTAATATATTACGTCATTTATTAGTTTCTTGCTTCAATTTTAGTATGACGTATTGGGTCGTTTATATACAGGGACGATTTGGGATCATGCCCCATTTAAATTTTTAAATAGAATCAAGAACCATGTCAGAAAAAATTTAATTTGAAGGACCCATTTTAGAATTTTAGTTAGAATTAAGGTTGTTGGACGAAAATACCCTCATAAAAGAATAGTTATGAAGTGGTATCCAGCGCAACATAACAGGAAGTGGTACTGTAGATCCATGAAGTGGTACTGTAGACCCATGAAGTGGTACGGGTGAACAGTGAAGTGGTACTGTAGACCCTTGAATTGGTACTGGTGAACAGTGAAGTGGTAGGGTAGATCCATGAAGTGGTACTGAGGAACAGAGAAGTGGTACAACATTTGTAGACCCATGAAATGGTACTGTTGACCAGAGAAGAACTGGTACGGGAGACCCATGAAGTGGTACTGTTGACACAGAACTGGTATAGCATTTTGTAGACCCATGAAGTGGTATTGTTGAATGGAGAAGTGGTACAGAAGAACTCTTACGTGTTTCTTGTGCAAATATTTACCCGATTTCTGCAGAAACACTTTCGAGATCTACTATACCACTTCTCCGTTCAACATTACCACTTCATGGGTTTACAAAAATGCTAACACTTCTCTGTTCAATAGTATCACTTCATGGGTACCAGTTCTTCTCTGGTCAATATACCATTTCATGGGTCTACAAATATTGTACCACTTCTCTGTTTATCAGTACCACTTCATGAATCTACCGTACCACTTCACTGTTCACCAGTACCACTTCATGGGTCTACAATACCACTTCATGTACAGTCTATACCACTTCATGTACAGTCTATACCACTTCTTCATGGTTGCTTTGCGCGTTTGAATAAGACGATGAATGGTTCGTAATTTTTTTTTGTTTATTATGGGCAAATATGTCTTTTTCATGAATTAGGTCATTATTTCTAAATGAAACTTCAATTTAGGGACTTCTATCTATTTGAAACATAAACAGGGCCTGAACTATAAAGCAAACTTATTAAATGGGTCTGATATGTAATTTGCACTTATATATATATATATATATATATCAAGACTCGTTTATAATTTATCATATTGAATTGAAAATTGAATCCCTGGTTCTAAATTCTAAACTAAAGATATAAACGATAGATAATGGCAGCAGGCTAAGTCCCACTTTCTTTTTTTAATATAAAAAGTTTCAAAATTTTCGAAATTCAAGACCTTAAATTGCGGGTCAATCCTGTAAGGTGGATACGATTGAGAATTTCTCGAGAGATGAGGTTTTTGGTTTGCTTATATATTATGAATGGGATAAAACCTAAAATGGTCCCCGATATTTACCCTGTGAACCAATTTAGTCCCCGATGTTTCGCGTGAACCAATTTAGTCCCCGATGTTATCGAAAATGAACCAAATTGGTCCCTCCGTCAATCCGACCGTCAATTTAGACGAAGAAGGCATTTGCGACGGCTTTAGCGACGGAATATCCGTCGCTAAATGAAAATTTATAAAAAAAAATAAATTAAATATTAAAAATGAGGAAAAAATGCAAAAAAAAAAAAAAAAATTCAAAAAATAGAGTAAACAATTAAAAAAGAGAATATTACTAAAAAACTAAATAAAAAATAATTAATAATAAAAAATAAAAAATAATGAAAGTAAAATAAAAAAATAAAATTAAAAAAACGATAAATTAAACATTAAAAGTGAGGAAAATCCAAAAAATAGGGAAAAAATTCAAAAAATAGAGTAAAAATTCAAAAAAGAGAATATCATTAATAAATTAAAAAATAAATAGATAAAAAAAGCAAATATTAATAAAAATAAAAAACTAAATTATATAAAAAAATGATAAATATAAATTTAAGATTTAAAAAAAGTAAAAAATAAAATATATTTATTAATTAAAAATTACATATAAAGGAAAACAAAATTAAGGATAAAAAATGACTCTAAAAGTTTACGAAGACCGTCGTTGCCAAGTTAATGAGGACATAATCGTCACAGTTCTCGAATTTTATTCCCGATCTCGTCTTTGTCCCAATTAATTGAGTAATTGACGATAATTCTCAGTCCTTAATTTTGTTTTCCTTTTTATTTAATTTTTAATAAATAAATATATTTTACTTTTTACTTTTTTTTTTAAATCTTAAATTTATATTTATCTTTTTTTATATAATTTAGTTTTTTATTTTTTATTATTATTTGTTTTATATTACTATTTATTTTTTAGTTTATTAGTAATATTCGCTTTCTTGAATTTTTACTCTATTTTCTGAATTTTTTTCCCTATTTTTTGGATTTTTCCTCACTTTTAATGTTTAATTTATCATTTTGTATTTAATTTTATTTTTTATTATACTTTCGTTATTTTTTATTTTTTATTATTAATTATTTTTTATTTAGTTTTTTAGTAATATTCTCTTTTTTTTAATTGTTTACTCTATTTTTTGAATTTTTTTCTTTTTTTTTGCTTTTTCCTCATTTTTAATATTTAATTTATTTTTTTTAAAATTTTTCATTTAGCGACGGAGCTGTCGCAAATGCCTTCTCCGTCTAAATTGACGGTCGGATTGACGGAGGGACCAATTTGGTTCATTTTCGATAACATCGGGGACTAAATTGGTTCACGCGAAACATCGGGACTAAATTGGTTCACAGGGTAAACATCCGGGACCATTTTAGGTTTTATCGCAATTCGAGAACTGTGACGATTATGTCCTCATTAACTTGGCAACGACGGTCTTCGTAAACTTTTAGAGTCATTTTTTATCCTTAATTTTGTTTTCCTTTATATCTAATTTTTAATTAATAAATATATTTTATTTTTACTTTTTTAAATCTTAAATTTATATTTATCATTTTTTTATATAATTTAGTTTTTTATTTTTTATTAATATTTGCTTTTTTTATCTATTTATTTTTTAATTTATTAATGATATTCTCTTTTTGAATTTTTACTCTATTTTTTGAATTTTTTCCCTATTTTTTGGATTTTCCTCACTTTTAATGTTTAATTTATCGTTTTTTTAATTTTATTTTTTTTTTATTTTACTTTCATTATTTTTTATTTTTTATTATTAATTATTTTTTATTTAGTTTTTTAGTAATATTCTCTTTTTAATTGTTTACTCTATTTTTCAATTTTTTCTTTTTTTTTTGCATTTTTTCCTCATTTTTAATATTTAATTTATTTTTTTTATAAATTTTCATTTAGCGACGGATATTCCGTCGCTAAAGCCGTCGCAAATGCCTTCTCCGTCTAAATTGACGGTCGGATTGACGGAGGGACCAATTTGGTTCATTTTCGATAACATCGGGGACTAAATTGGTTCACGCGAAACATCGGGGACTAAATTGGTTCACAGGGTAAACATCGGGGACCATTTTAGGTTTTATCCCTATTATGAATACATATTTCATACGATGATAAAGCTGGCATATTAGCCTTTTAAATCATCCATTTCTATTTAGGTCGTACAAGAAATTAATCAAGGAACATGATTAAGTTACATACATAGAAATAGAATATTATACACTTTACATGACACAAAAAATGACAGCACGATAAGAGCCCTTTTCTTCTTGGACTCTCTTGCCCTGCTCAGAAAATGCCTGTACTTCTTCGTTGACTGATTCCATGCTTAGTGAAACTTAGAATGTGATATTTTACGACCATCAAATCAAATTATAATTACATCTCAAACAAACAACAGTCCAACGTTCTAAAATGCCTCAGAATTCCGACACAATCAAGTTATCCACTCGTGAGATCATCTCAAAGAGACAAGCATAGTGTTCTAAGATAGGTTCAATACCATAACGTTCAATCATGTGATTAAAGTACTTACGTCCCTTTTCGACGTCGTTCATCTGCTGGCAAGCGCATAAAACGCCGACGAATGTGATCTCATCAGGCTTTGGATTGCCTATCCTCTCCATCTCCTCGAAGAGGCTAAGCGCTTCTTCTCCTCGCCCGTGGACTCCTAAGCTAGTTATCATCGTATTCCAAGTTGCCACGCTCTTCGATTCCATCGACCTAAATACTCTCTTCGCATACTCCACGTCGTCACACTTGCTGTACATATCGATGAGCGCTGTCCCGACGAAAGTACCAATCTCAATTCCATTCTTGATTGCATAGTCGTGGACCCATCTTCCCAGCGTAAGGCTTCCCAGCTCGGCAGAAGCGAGTAAGAGACTAACCAATGTGTATTCGTTAGGCTCAACGCCATTTTGCTGCATTTCGAGGAACACCTCGAATGCCTTCTCTGGTTTCTTGCTTTTCGCATAGCCGTTGATCATTGAGGTCCAAGAAACTACGTTCTTCGATGGCATGTCGTTGAAGAATTGGCTCGCTAATTCCATTTTCCCATTGTGTATGAGCCCAGATACTATAGTCGTCCACGACACGACTGTTCTCACGCGCATTTTGTCAAACACCTTGAGCCCATCATCGACAGCCCCGCACTTCAAGCACAGGTCCATGAAAACGTTATCCAAATACACATCTCCGTAAAATCCTCTCCTAATGGCGGACCCGTAAACCTCCCTCGCCTTTTCCACGCAGCAGCAATCCAAACATGCTTTCATCACAAACGGAAACGTGAATTTGTCTACCTCTAGGCCTCCGCAGATCATCGAATTGTACAAAAGAATGCCCCGACGAGGAGAGTTGCTGTAATTACATGCTCTGATGAGTAAATTCGATAGGAATACCGATGGGTCCTCGATTTGCTGCACGATTAATGCGGCGTAATCGAGTTCTTTGTAAAGAGAGCAGATCCGTATCAGCCTTGCGGCTAGCAATTGCTGTTTGTGGAGGCCGTGGCGGATGATCTTCGCGTGGGTTTGCTTCAATTGATTGAAGCTCGAACACTTTTCGAGAAACGCCAGAGCATCTTGCGAATTGAAGATTGACTGAGAACCGATCGGCGTTGCTACTACGTCGAGATTGCATGCTATCATTATCCAGAGAGTTTGAGCTCTCTACACAACACACTCTTACCCAGTAAGAGTTCTAACTTCTATGGGTGTTTTATTTCCCCCTTTTTTTTTCTAATCAATAAATATATGCCACGTAATGTAATACTATATCGCTACTAAGTACACGACTTTTGATTTCAGCTGCGTTTTCTTCATTTCCCTTCGGCAACCAAACGCTCCGAAATCTTGAAAAATCGATCAGCAGTTCACTGAGGTTTACGGGAAAGCCTTCCTGACACAATGAATAGGTGTGTTGATTATTATTGAAATGTCATGCGCCCTCATAGTTTTTTATCATGAAAGTAGTGATTATCAGCTGATGATTTGAATATCATGAGAGCTTTGAATGTTTAACACCCGTTTCTTTGAGGCAAAAGTAGTTTCTGAAATTGGGTTTGCCTCCGTTATACTTTTTGTAACCTTGGCGATTTGGAGGTGTTTGATTGGGATTTGGGTTGTGCATTCTATGGATGATTCATCAGAAGAGTGCGGTGTCACGAGTGGAAAACTTGATTCTGTCAGGATGGATTTTTGTTTTGGCCTAGCAATTAGCATTTTCGTATTGAAGCGTGTAAAAGTTGCTTCATTTGCTCCACTTGGTTTCTTTGGTTCTTACTTCTTAGGAAGCAGCTTGCAATCTACTCAACGCTTGAATTAACATTTGCACGAATGTACACTGTGCACATTCAAGTGTTAAGTACTTTTTGATGGGTAGGAGTAGTTAACACCTCTTAAATTATTTACAGATTGTTTGATTGAATGGTGGAACTCTGTAATTGATTGTGTGATTCTCGTTCGTTTATGTGCATTTCATCCAAGGCCTGGTAGTTCTGGGTAGTTGTTCTTTCTATCCACTATTCAATGGTTGTATTTCTATTGGTTCTAGATTAGCTGCAAGGAGAGTGGGGGTTAATGTCCATGCTTTGAAGCTGGCGCATAGAACATTATGTAGTGGTATGACTCCCAAGTTGCCTGGTTCAGACATTGATCAAGTCAGTACTGGACAAATTTTTTTAGTTACATTGACTTCTTGTTTCATTGGTCTATTATCAAACTATCGTTAGCTTAATCACTATACCTTTTAACTTTTCACTTGAATTTCTTAGGAGCTCAAGGACAAGCTTGGGCACGTGAGCAATGCCCCTGTGCATGATGTTGCAATTGTTGGTGGGGGCATGGTGGGCATGGCTCTGGCATGCTCTTTGGGTGATTTTTCATATTCGATGTTACAAAAGTTTTTGTTTTAAAGTTGTTATCCACCCTAATGATCCCAGTTCTAACCTGTTGCAATAAACTTCTGGTTTTCGTGATTCCTCAGCGAGCATGCCACTCACAAAGCGACTAAATGTTGCTATAATCGATAGCAACCCTGCTTTGTCGAAGGAAGAATACTGCATAAAGAAAGAGGATACCCCCGATCCAAGAGTTAGCACTGTTACGCCAGCTACTATGGCTCTATTTAAAGGTAAGGCCTTTTGCATCATAATTCTTCAGTATATGAAGTTTTCTTAAAACATAACCGCTTATCATGTGCTGAAAATGTTTAAGTATGGGTTTCTCATGGTCCAGTGCCATACTACTAAGCGGAATTAATGGCACCATGGACCAAATGCTGGGACAGGATACAAATTGCAACGTTAAAACAGTCGTATATTGTCTAGAGTGATAACTAGATCCGAACGAAATTTCATTAACGAGGATCTGAACATTTTCGATTTTGAAAAGATGGTTGTTTAAGATTCCTTTGTGCTATCTAGTGGGAACATGAGTGTGTGACAGTGATTACTTTCAGATGTGGGTGCATGGAAATATGTGGAACAACAAAGGCATGCATATTTTGACAAGATGCAGGTACTTGTTTCTGTTATCTTGTCTTCTCTGGTCACTATCTATTGATGTGCCCTATCAGCATTTGTATAAGAAATGCGTATTTCTTGTCTTTCTCATCAGATATCTCTGCTATATTTGGGTTAAATTTCACATCTTTCCCCTTGCAATTTGAAGGTCTGGGATTACACTGGTCTTGGATACACAAGGTACCATGCCAGAGACATTGATAAGGAGATACTAGGGTAAGAACTAAGAATACATGCCATGTTCTATCTATTATTACCTATCAGTACAAAATTCTTTTTCCTGAGACTTTTGGGCTGTTTCTTATTAGGTGCGTGGTGGAGAATAAGGTCATCCACAGATCACTGTTCTCTTGCCTACTGGTACTTGAACATTATTTGAACTTTCTTAAGTTTTGACTGAATAAAGTGAAATATTGTTAAGTTCGTATTGTTCATTGTTAACTTCTTTTCCTTTTTTTGACAGGATGCGTCTCTACAGCACAAAATATATCCTAGCAGATTGAGCTCAATGACCATAGAACAACGCTCTATCTCGAAACTGGAATTGACAGATGGCAACAGCTTACATGCAAAGCTAGTGGTAGTTCTTCAGTTCTTCAACACACAATATACGTAATACAAAGAAAAATACCAACTACTTCGCTAGCATTTTGGTCTCATCTCTTTCCCTCTCATCCAAGGTTGGAGCTGATGGGTCCAAATCCCGGGTTAAGGAACTGACAGGAATCCACACGACGGGATGGAAATATCCTCAAAGCGCGATCATATGCACAGTCCAACACGCATACGAAAACCGCTGTGCTTGGCAGCGTTTCTTACCTAATGGCCCTATCGCCCTTCTTCCCATTGGCGACAACTTCAGTAATATTGTTTGGACAATGAGCCCAGAAGAATCACTGCAGCGCAAGTCCATGTCCGAGGTTGACTTTCTAAACGAGGTCAACCGTGCTTTGGACAGTGGCTACGGTCCTCGACCAAACTCAAGAGGGCCTTTCTCTTGGCTAACGGGAGATTCAGCGTCGTCGACCAACGACCCTTTTGAAATCTCGCCTAATATTACCAAAATAGCCTCGGATAGGATGGTGTTTCCTCTGTCTCTAATGCACGCGAAGAGCTACGTATGCCCAAGAGTTGCCCTTATCGGCGATGCAGCTCACACAGTTCACCCATTGGCTGGTCAAGGGGTAAATATGGGATTTGGAGATGCTTATTCCTTATCGAAGGTCTTGAATGAAGGAATTGGGACTGGTTCTGATATTGGAGAGGTGAGATTTATGCATTTATTTATTCTTTGCTGGGCTATTTGAGCTCTCTATGTGAGCTCTATTCTATTCGCTACATTCCATGGCATTTTAAACTGTGTTGTGTTTAAATATTAGGTGTCATTGCTGAAGAGATACGAATCAGAAAGAAAACCTGCGAACCTAACCATGATGGCAATTTTGGATGGGTTTCAAAAGGCATATTCATACGATTTTGGGCCGCTGAATTTTCTTCGTGGTGCAGCGTTTCAAGGAGCCCAATATATTTCTCCGTTGAAGAAGAACATAATCTCATATGCATCAGGGGAAAGAGCATTCCCACTGTTTTCCTGACCCTTTGTTGATTATGTTGGTGAAAGTGAAGGTACGAAACGTTTTGTAATAAAAGCATCTCTTGTTCTTGATGCAGCTTAGGCCTCTGCTTTTTTGAAGTAAAATAGTCGTATTAGAATTATGTAGGAACAGCTTATTTTATACATTTCACTTGTAGAAGGAAAAGGAAAAGATTTGAAATGTCATATTTTATCGTTCAATACATAGCAAGAGACAGATCATTCTCTACATGTGTACAAACTCGACAGACAAAGGGTGGAAAATGAAAGCAGAAACCGTACCAATGTAAAAAAAAGATAGATAATATTTTCGCCATCGGATATCTAACGGTAAGAATCAGGGCGTTTCGGCTTGCTCTGAACAATGGCTTCGATCTTCTCCATTACTCCAGGAGTTAGCTTAGGAATCACTTCAACGGCCTTCATGTTTTCTTGGATCTGTATGAGAGCCATAAGAGTGTTGCAGAAAGCAGCTAGTTTTTGTGATTATTGCTTGGGACTGTAATATATAGTGCTGTGTAAGGAAGCTGAACATTCAGAATTATTAGGCATACACAAACTCATCTTTCATTAATTCCCAAAAAAGTAGCAGAGGTAATTGGGTCCATGGTCTTGTGAAAAGGATCAAGGAACTCAGAAGAGGCTAACTGTTTCTTATTTCCTCAGCCAATGAAGTGTTCAAATATTAATGGAGGAATGCATCAAACAACACAAACAACTGCATTGCATCCTATAAGGATTGACAAGTTATCTTAGAACCTGAGACTCTTTTGTGGCGCCGGTAATAACGGATGAGACGTTTGGATTAGCAGCACACCAAGCAATAGCAAGCTGAGGCAAAGTCACGCCCAACTCATCAGCAATTGGTTTTAATCCGTTCACTTTCTTCAGGACATCGTCTACCAAGGCTCTGCTAGCAAGGTTCTGCAAAAAATGTTTTTCTCCCCATATTTTCGTGATAGAGAAAAAGAATGGAACAAGGGAAAGAAAGGCATTACTATTACAATACAAACGAGGAATGTCATAATCAGATAGATAGTCAATTTATGATAGACAACAGTAAAACAGTCACATAGGCATCATGGAAATGAAGAACATATTAAACCCAAAACCAAACATTGAACGCCTTTATCATCATTAGTTACCTTGTAATTTTCCAGCGCAAATCTACTATCGGATGGAATGTTTCCCAAGCTATACTTCCCTGTAAGAACTCCAGACGCTAAGGGACTCCAAGTGGTGAGGCCAATGCCATAGTCGTTGTACAAGGGAAGATACTCAGACTCGACCTGCAGCATTCAATTCGTACATATTATACCAAAAAACAAGAAACAAGTAAAAGATAGCATCTAAGATCTTATGTTATGGTACTAAATTCCACATGGTGAGTCCATTTCTGCCATTCGGCGACGAGTGAATATATCATAGAGTCGTCTAGAATCAAATTTTACATACCCATCAATCCTAAACACTCAAATTGTCCTACAAACGGAAATCATACTCTCCAAATCCTTAAAAAAAATATATAAAATGAAACCTTAACAGTTATATCATTCACAGCAACCCTAAACATAGATCTAGTTACTGCGCCCACAACCCAAAACCTGCAATAAAACTACCGAAGACAGCGAAAAAGCCCATAACAATAGAAGAGAAAAATCAATTTCAAGATCCAATCTCTACATCAAATTAACCACAGAAAACAAAAAAGGTTAAATCACCATTCACCACCTTGTGCCTCGCAAACAGATTATACTCTGGCTGCTCCACAATAGGGCCGACAAGATCCAGCCTATTGGCGACGGCCCACGCCTCCGTGATCTGCTGCGCCGACCACTCACTCGTACCCCAGTAATACGCCCACCCTTTATCAATCACGTGGTTCATCGCCCTAACCGTCTCCTCAATCGGGGTCATCACATCGGGCCGGTGGCAGTAAACCACGTCGACGTACTCCATATCCAACCTCTTCAAACTACTCTTCAATCCCTCGACGATGTGCTTCCTCGACAGCCCCTTATCGTTCGGCCCAGAACCGCCCCAGAAGATCTTGGTCGAGATCACTAGATCTGACCTCTTCCAGCCGAGTTCCTTGATGGCTTGGCCCATGATTTCTTCGGCTCGGCCATTGGCGTACACCTCGGCGTTGTCGAAGAAGTTGACCCCACTGTCTCGGCAGCATTGGAGGATTGACTTTGCGTCCTTGACGTCGAGCTGATTGCCGAAAGTGACCCACGCGCCGTAGGAGAGTTGGGAGACTCTGAGCCCAGATCGGCCGAGGTTTTTATATTGCATGGTTTTCTTTAGCTGAGGAGTTTTGTCGAACAATTTGTGCGCGTGCTATGAGGTGGTCAGGCTGGGAATCAACAAAATGACCAAGGCTGAGCTGAACTGAAATAGCGTGGACTGAGATATTCTATGCTTATGGACTACGGTATACGTACGTATGTGATCTCTTCTCTCTTCTAGGTGGTTCCGATTTACAGAACTTTTTTATTTATTTCGATAAATAACGTTTATAAGGGAATTGGGACTTATTTGTTATTAGACAAAAGCCCATTAAACTCTAAGATGGTGAATTGCGAATCGGGATCTTCAGACAAAAGCCCAATAAACTAAGATTGTGATACTTTTACTCTGAAAAAGGAAAGGCTTAATTATTTTTTTGTCTCGTAACTTAGGGGATGTGACATTATAGGGCCGCTAATTTAGAGTGTGATATTATAGGGATAGTAAGTTTTAAAATCGTGCAATTTATAGACATTATACATGATTTTTCCTCAAAATATGTCACGTGCCACGCACGTAACCGATTTTTTCCCAAAATACATCACGTGCCACGCACGTGATCGAATTTTATACTGGAACTTCCAACATGGCGCCGGACCGATGACATGCCTGTTTAGAGAGATTTTTTGTTTTTCTTTTTAAATTGATTTCTGACATTGCGCCAAGTCGGATTATTTTAATGACATGAGATTTCTGTAAAACGGACATGTCATCGGTCCGCCCAAAAATTAGCAAAAAACGAGCATGTCATCGGTCGGCGCCACGTCAGTTTCCGGTATAAAAAATCGGTCACGTGCGTGGCACGTGATGTATTTTGGGGAAAAATCAGGTATAACCACGGCCGTAGCTGAGAAAGCACGGGCCTGAAGCGAAATTTAAATTCCGGGTCCCTGATCAGTAATTTTTTCCAAATGCAGTATGATACGTATAATATAACGTAAATTTCAACGGTAAATGTAATTAAAATAAATAAACAAAAAAATAAATATTTTATATTGCAATGTTCGAAAATACTTAATCCGATATCCGAACTATTTTAATTTGGTTCGCTTCGGTTTTTATAATTCGATTCGGTTTTTTCGCTTCAGCGGTTAGGAACAAAGAAGATTTATTGAACGTGACATGTATCAAAAACAATTTAAAGGTCCGAAAAAATAAACATGAAAATGAAACAAAATCTAACCTAAATATAAAAACATTGTTTGTCGAGAAATATATTGCGCCTGCAGCCAAACAAATAAATTAATAAAATAAGTAGCAGCATAATATACCTTAAAGATCACTGGACACTGATGTTTGGTCATAAGAAAATAGTGAAGGATTTTATTAGATAACGACATCCTTTAACCTAAGCGAAGCCCTTTTTACATTGTATCAGTATAGAGGAAGAAACCACATCACGTTTCCTTTTTTTTTTTCCTTAATAAAAAGCATTAATGACTTGTTTGGGCTGAACTGAATTTTTTTAATAAATTACAATATTTGGGCTTTCTTTGGTTAACATCAAGGCCCAACTGACTTGTGCAGTCCACTAACAGATTTTATAGATCTATTTTTAAGTTTTAACTATAATATTCTTTTTGATAATATGTATATATATATAGATATATATGTATAAAAAATTTTGGGCCCCCTCCGAAGTTGGGCCCGAGGCGACCGCCTCATTGGCCTCCTATGAGCTACGGGCTTGTGTATAACGTCTATGAATTGCACGATTTAAAACTTATTGTCCCTATAATGTCACACCCTAAATTACCGTTCCCTATAATGCCACACCTCCTAAGTTACGGGATCAAAAAAATAATTAAGCCAAAAGGAAATAACACAAGGATAAAACGATTTTCTAGTTTTTTTTTTTTGTTTCCCAAACAAGTGGTCAACTTTAAAATGTAAGAAAAAAAAAAGCACTTGAATTGAATCACCGTGCTTGCAGTACTTATTTTCTTCATTGTAATCCCATGTTATTTTTCATAAATTTCGAGCATATGAAATTTTAATTTCTCTCGATATTGTTTATCCATTACTTATTTGTTTCTCTAGGTTGGTCTAGGCTTGGCTTGGCTTGGCCCAGCAATTTAGTTGTCCGTTGAGAAATGTCGGAATTGTGACCACTATGCACAGCACATGGCCCTTTTCTATGTTCAATATCTCCGTCAATCACTTTAACGGCTCCGTAAATAACGTTTCAATTCGTCAATATATAGAAGAGCATTTTTGATCAACCGACAAACAAACGCATCACCTAAACATGCTAATACAAAATAAAAAATGTCCTACTGTTTATAATATATATTGATACAAAAAACATGTCCTCTATTATGTAGCTTTTAGGCTTTTGATACACTCATACATGAATGGTATGCCCCCATTGCTTCTAGCTCAAGATATATTATTATTTTAATTTTGTTCTATATAAACCATTCATGCAATTACTACCTACAACAACAATCATGATACCTTAAGTTTCAGCTCAACGAATCCATATAATATTCGGAGTTATTTTTCTAACCACCTTTGGAGTCATTATTATTTCTGCCTGATCGTACATATATATCAATGTAATGCACGTCATAATTTACGGAAACACTTCCAATAATGTGTTTGAGTTGCATGAAAGGTAAGGTGAAACTTACGAAATCACTTTTATTACGAGCGTGTGATTTGGCGATGATTGGTCATCGCTGGCATGAGAATATATATGTAAAGGAAATAAATAAACAGTAGAATAGGGTCGGAAACCGTCGACATATTTATTCATTTTTTTGTGCTTTTTGACCTTTGCAAGGGGAAGATAAGAGATGTTAATACTCATTTTTTCCTTTCCTTAAATTCATATTAATTCGTATTCATAAATTCCACTCCCAACTACCCCATGTAATACATTTCCTCCATTTTCATTTCATTTTCTTCTCCACCCATACATCTTCCGCCGTGACTCGCGGCAAATGCGAAACTAATATAATCAATTAAAAAAATATTAATAGCACAATAGAACTCAATTTACATATACGACCGAACTAAGGCGGAAAATCAGTGATTTTTGCCTCCGTACTACGGTATTCCGTGGGTCCCACTTCTGACGGAGTTAAAATACTGAACAAACCGTTTCCCTCAATCTCCCTAATTCAATAATAAAGAATATACGGTATATAAATGTAAATCTGAATTCACGCCACGATAGCGAGCGAGCGAGCGACCGACGTTCACAATTTACAGCTCAATTTTACGAAAATAATAAAAAAATAAAATTACCTGGCTGGCGTCGTTGGCAGTTAGCTAACGGTCGTTAAATCTTCAACGCTATATAACGAGACACACACCGGCCATTACACTGAGCTTACTGCTACTACAATTCTCTTCGCCATTTTCACTCCTCAAACGGCGTCGTAATGGCAGTGCCGAAGAAATGGCCTTTCTCTTTCCTCTCGTTTCTGCTGCTTGCCGTGCTGTGCGTCGGAGCTCCGGCGACGGCGGCCCACGCCCACGAAACCACCGAATCGAGGTTCGTTCGTTCCTCTATCTTCTAGCAATCAGATCAAT
Source organism: Craterostigma plantagineum (assembly GCA_027422505.1). NCBI lineage: Eukaryota > Viridiplantae > Streptophyta > Magnoliopsida > Lamiales > Linderniaceae > Craterostigma > Craterostigma plantagineum. The sequence continues at coordinate 3,620,177 of JAPQWV010000005.1, forward strand.
GCTCTGTTTTTCCTCCTTGCTCTGTTTTTCTTTGCAATGCGTGGGTGTTCTGATTATTTTCTGGGAATTTTTCGTATTAGAATTTTGCACTTTTTTCCTGTGTACTCGGCGCTAGATTTCGGTTTAAGTCTTTGATTTGATTCACCGTATATTCTTCACAGTGTTGTGTTGGAGAAGGAGCTTCTTTTGCAGAGCTCTATGAACTCAACGACGGCGAATTCATGGTGAGTGACAAACATTCCCTCCTTTCTTTATCATCAAATGTCGGCCGTGGGATCTATCTCCGGCATACGTCAGAAAATCCCAACCGTCAATCTGTTTCATCTCCGTCGAACAATTCTGTTTGACTAAACTACCCTGGTTTTAGTATTTCTAAAGTCGTGTTGAGCTTTATAATCCTGGGGGTAGATTAGTCATTGACTAGAAGAACGATAGTTAGTTTGATATCGTAAGAAAGTAAAATCACTTATTAGCATCTACATATATTCAGGTTAGAAGGTCTAAAAGAACACGCAGTGGATGACCCAGAAGAAGTTGCAAGGATGGTTGAAATGTGAGTATTTTTTTTTTTGACCTTTTTCATTTTCATCTCTATAATTACGAAAATCTGATCGTTGCCTTAGTTTTCCATTTACTTCTTCACTTTATTCAAAGTGTGCACACAATGACTTGTTATTCATGTTGTGGACCTCAATATTAAATTCCACCATATCTCTTTCGTTAGATGAATCAAAACTAACCCTACCCTCACATGCTTCGTCATCTTCCATGTTACATGTATATCCATTTTACCCATTCGCATTTCCAAATTAGATGGAAAAAAAAATATGTTCTTGGGATAGTTTAACATGATTTGAGGTGGACTTTGTTGTCTAGTGAAAGAAAAATAGAAAATACTGCCATGAATATTCATTTGCGTGCGTTTGATACGCGGAATTCGATGTAGAAAAGAAAAAAAATAACCTAAAAATACTAAATACCAAAGTATACTGGTTCGATGCATGCTACTACACTTTTTTTCATTTTCCCCTCTACACTGAACACATCAAATTACGTCCCTCGAAACTAATTACAGGGCCACAAGAAACAGCACGGAAAGGCGAAAGCTCGGCTACTTGTCATGTGGGACGGGAAACCCAATCGACGACTGCTGGCGGTGCGACCCAAACTGGCGTAGGAACCGCAGGCGGCTCGCAGCGTGCGCCATAGGGTTCGGTCGGAATGCAATCGGCGGGCGCGACGGTGCGTTCTACGTAGTCACCGACCCCACCGACCACGACCCCGTGAACCCCAAGCCGGGAACCCTAAGGCACGCGGTGATCCAAGAAAGGCCTTTGTGGATCGTCTTCGAGCGGGACATGGTCATAACCCTAAAGCAAGAGCTGATCATGAACAGCTTCAAGACCATCGACGGGCGAGGGGCTAACGTCCACATAGCCAACGGGGCGTGCATTACGATTCAGTTCGTGACTAACGTGATCGTGCACGGATTGCATATTCATGATTGTAGGCCCACGGGGAATGCGATGGTTAGGAGCTCGACGAGCCACTATGGGTGGAGGACTATGGCTGACGGCGATGCGATTTCGATATTCGGGTCGAGCCATGTTTGGATCGATCACAATTCGCTTTCTCATTGCGCTGATGGGCTCGTCGATGCTGTTATGGGTTCGACTGCGATTACCATTTCCAACAATCACTTGGCTCACCATAATGAGGTGCTTTTTTGCCTTAGAGATGGGTTTTTTTTTTTTTCTTTTTGTGGGCTTATGTTAAAACTTATTCTTTTTGGGTCGTTGTGGGTGAAAGGTGATGCTGCTTGGGCATAGTGATTCTTATGTGAGGGACAAGCAAATGCAGGTGACGATTGCATTCAATCACTTTGGTGCTGGGCTTATACAGAGGATGCCGAGGCGAGTAGTAGTAATATGCGGAAAAGACAGAAATATTTGGGTGGAAAAATAGATGGATGATGAATATATGGTTATTTATTTGCAGGTGTAGGCATGGATACTTTCATGTGGTGAACAATGACTACACTCACTGGGAGATGTATGCAATAGGTGGGAGTGCAAATCCTACGATCAATAGCCAGGGAAACAGATACCTTGCGCCGAACAATCCTTTTGCAAAACAAGTATGTGAAGAAAGAAAATCATCATTGTTGTTCCGTGAAGATAAATGGTGTCTTCTAAAGAAGGGATTTTTGTTGTGTGTGTTTTGGGTTTTGTAGGTGACGAAGAGGGTTGATACAGCTGAAAGTCAGTGGAGAGGGTGGAATTGGAGATCGGAGGGAGATTTGATGCGCAACGGCGCTTACTTTGTTCCATCAGGCGCCGGCGCGTCGGCGACCTACGCAAGAGCTTCGAGCTTAGGGGCGAAATCTTCGTCCATGGTCGGCTCTATTACCTCCGGCGCCGGCGCACTCACCTGTCGCAGGGGACGCACGTGCTAAATATGGATGGAAAAACTGCCCGTATTTTTTTAATAAATTCTTTTTTTCTTCTTTTACTGTTATAGATAGGTCAACAACGATGATGATTATTACCAGCCCAGCCCATTGTTTGTCCAGTGAAATTCCTTTTTCCTTCCTCATTTTATTTTGTAAGAAAGAACCGAAAGTTGCCTATATATATATAACGATCCAATTTTTAACCTGCCTTTTATTTAGATGACAGACTCACCTTGTGTGGTGCTATTCTTTTGTTCAAGTAGAGCAAGTAAAATATTGTACTTTGCAATCTATTTTTTATGGGTAAAATAGGGCAACTATAATTCATTAAACTTAGCTTATTATATCCATCGTACACATATCTCCTTCTCCCACATTAATTAAATGAGATGGTCGTCTTTTCACTAACCCTAACTCTGACACTACTGTTATGATGGTGATGATAATAGGTGTGGAGAGTTGATCGAAGCTCAACCGTGAATACGATGCACAAGATTGAAACCAGCATCTGCAATTATTTGTTATTATTATAAGAAGAAGATATATGAAGATTAAGTAAATTTACGTACTTACAGTCATTCCCTGTCTATACAATATGATGAGGACGAGATTGGTGATTATATAAAAGGGTTCTGAAATTATCAAAAATTAAGTCGGATATATAGTTGGAATAACATGTTATAATTATAACGATGATTCTTAATTAACCTGGCTTTTAGATAACAGAATAAGCTTCTCTGTTCTCTAGAGGAAAACCATAATGCTGAATTTTTCAAATAGGCAACAAAAATTCAATAAAACTTGGCACATATATATATATAGAGCAGCACTATATACCCTCCAATTACCTACTCTTCAAACTTGCCTCCACGTGGCTTTTCCGCCTCGAATCCTTTTGGGAGATGGTGTTGGAAATTGGGGTTTATATCGGAAGGGAGGAACTTGATATCGAATGATAGTGTTTAGAGGAAGAGGCTTTATATTACAACACTTGATTTTCACTTGCTTGATTGCTTGATACAAAATGCATATACCTCACCCCTATTTATACTAGTTTCTACCACCTTAAGATTTTGCCAACACATCACTATTCTAGAATACTCCCTAATAATATCTAGGTTCTATAAGATTCCATAGAGTTCTATGGAGTTCTCTAGATTTTACGTAAGTTTCTAGATTTTGGGCTTGTGATCCTCCTTAGCCCAAATATTAAATCCACCTCTTAATAGTCCAAGCCCAAATCAAGTTTATATTTTCAACACCCCCCCTTAAACTTGATTTGGTATTACGAGCAAACTTCATAGTCGAGGGTGTCCCTTCTTCGATGGCTTGGTGAAAATATCGGGTACTTGATCCTTAGACTTCACGTATTCCAGCTTCACTTGCTTCCGTGTAATGCGCTCTCTTCGGTCATGGCTAACTGGATTCTTAGATAATGTTATTGCCGACTTGTCACCCCAGAGAATCTTGTTTGGCTTCTTCTGTTGCATTTCCAATTCCTTAACCTTGTTTCTCTTGCGGGGGTACCTGTTGATATCTGAGTTCCAAGCTCTTGGTGCATTTTCCAATCCATCGAGCGCATTCTGCAACTTCAGAATCTTATTATTTTCTTTTGTCACTTCATACTCCGTGTACGTATCTTTCTCGAGAACTCCATGTTCGAGAGCAGACTTCATATGCATTTGGTGTATTCTCCCATTATTTTTGTGGTAGCCAATGTCTGCTTCTTTACTGTACCCTTCAGACACCAAGCTTGTCATATTTCTTTCAACTTCTCCTTTATGCCCATTTTGAGTTGTTGTTAACTCCCGCATGTCAATTTTCTCGATATCTTTGAATTTCTCATTCATGATATCTTTCTCTGCATTAGTGTCTTGAAACCTCATCGGCCCACTATCTGCAAAGAGGCAGAAGAGAGTTAGGTTATCTTGATCTTCTGGTACTCCACATATCTCTTTTAGGCTTTTGAAGCGTGGGGTTCTCTCGCTTGAGCTTTCGTCTTCTGAACTCGCATGCGACGATGTTATTGGAGTAGTGGGCTCGTCTTCCGCTTGCTCCATTGTTGGCTGTTCTTCTTCAAAGAATGGAGTGTAATTGTACTCACCTCTGCACGTGTTCCAATCCCATTCTCCTTCTTCATCGAATATCACGTCTCGACTGATGATAGTCTTCTTTGTCTTCGGATTGTAGAGTTTGTATCCCTTGGTGTTGTTGTCATAGCCTATGAAGATGTACTTCTCACTTTTGTCGTCCAATTTGCTTCTTTTCTCGTCAGGAATGTGCACATGGGCTATGCTTCCGAAGACTCTTAGATGTGATATGCCAGGTTTCCTACCACTCCATGCTTCTTGCGGTGTCATTCCCCACACACTCCTTGTTGGAGATCGATTAGAGAGGTAGACTGCACATGCGACTGCCTCTGCCCAGAACTCCTTCGGTAGCTTCTTACCTTGAGCATGCTTCTAGCCATGTCGAGGATTGTTCTGTTCTTTCGCTCTGCTACTCCATTCTGTTGGGGGGATCTTGGTACCGTTAGGGGCCGTCTTATCCCGTGCTCTTCACAATACTTATTAAATTCTGTCGAGGTGAATTCTCCTCCACGATCAGATCTCATTGCTTTTATCTTGAGGCCACTCTCTTTCTCAACGAGGGCTTTGAACTTCTTGAAGTTCTCGAATACTTCCGATTTGTGCTTTAAGAAATATACCCATGTCTTTCTTGAAAAGTCATCAATGAAGAGAAGGAAGTAGTTACTCTTACCAAGTGAGCTCGGCTTTATTGGTCCGCACACATCGGTATGAATTAGCTCCAAGGGTCTTTTAGCTCTCGAGCTCGACTCATTTGGGAAACTCTTCTTGAACTGCTTTCCGATTAAGCATCCTTCGCATACTTGATTGGGGTGGTTGATGGATGGCAATCCTTTCACCATGTCCTTCTTTGATAGCAGTTCTAGTCCGCCAAAATTTAGATGCCCATATCGAAGATGCCAAATCCATGATGGATCCCTATAGCATGTCTTGAAGCATTTCGCAACATCGTTTATGATGTTGAGGACGAACATTCGATTCCTTTGCATTGGCACCTTAGTGATTAATTTATTTGAACCGTCTCTTATAGAAAGGTTATTATCTCTTAGACAAATATCATAACCTTTCTCTAAGAGTTGCCCAAGACTTAAGATGTTACTCTTCATCTCCGGCACATAGTAGACATTGGAGATGAATTGGTGCCCACCATTCTTTAAGCGAATAAGAATGTTACCTTTGCCTTTCACCGCGACCTTTGATTCGTCCCCGAATGCAACATTGCCGCTCACCGATTCATCAAGCTCTACGAACATGTTCCTTTTCCCGCACATGTGATTGCTTGCGCCGGTGTCTAGGTACCACTTGTTACTTTCGCCTCTTTCATCGTCCTTATGGGCTAGTAGTAGAATATCTTCTTCATTTTTCTCTTCGACGTAGTTGACCTTCTCCTCAACTTTATGTTTAGGAATTCTACACTCGGAAGCATAGTGCCCAAACCTCTCGCAATTGTAACACTTAACTTTTGATTTATCATACATTGATCTTGGGTTACCTCTCCCACGACCTCTCGTTGAGTTATCTCTCCTTTGATGATTGTTGTTGCCATCATCGTTGGGCCTCCAACCTCGTCCGTATCCGTGTCCACGACCTCCTCCTTGTTCTCCTTTTTGACGGCGCCCGCGGCCTCGTCCTTGATAATTTTCATCATTATCTCTTTCTTTTGTAGGATCAACTTGCAGCTTGAGTAGTTGTTCTACAATCCCTTCCTTCTTCCTTTTCTTCTCTTCATGAGCTTGCAATGAGCCCAACAGTTGCTCCATCGTCATTTCTTCTAGATCCTTAGTTTCTTCTATGATGGCTACTATATGCTCGAATTTTGGATCTAACGAGCGAAGAATTTTCTCCATGATTCTAACGTCATCAATTTTCTCACCATTCCTCTTTAGTTGATTGGTTATTGCTAATACCCTCGAGAAGTAGTCCGACACAAGTTCATCTTGTTTCATATGCAAGGCTTCAAACTCGGCTCTTAAAGTTTGAAGACGTACCTTATTTACCGGATCCGCTCCTTTATACGACGTTTGAAGCTTCTCCCATGCTTCCTTGGCGGTCTTTGCTTCCGAAATCTTCTCGAAAGCGTTGTCATCTAATCCTTGATAGATTAGGTAGAGAGCTTTCTTGTCTCTCTTTCGCAATTCTCTCAAACTATCCTTTTGAGTTTGAGATTCGGTTTCTTCGTTCTTCGGCTCGACGTATCCTTTCTCCACGATATCCCATACGTCTTGTGATCCAAGGAGCGCCATCATCTTGATACTCCAATTGTCGTAGTTGCTCTTGTTGAGTGTCGGGACTTGGAAAGGAACCATGCCGCTCGCCATCGCCTTAGGATCTTCTAGCTCTGATACCACTTTGTTGGAAATTGGGGTTTATATCGGAAGGGAGGAACTTGATATCGAAGGATAGTGTTTAGAGGAAGAGGCTTTATATTACAACACTTGATTTTCACTTGCTTGATTGCTTGATACAAAATGCATATACCTCACCCCTATTTATACTAGTTTCTACCACCTTAAGATTTTGCCAACACATCACTATTCTAGAATACTCCCTAATAATATCTAGGTTCTATAAGATTCCATAGAGTTCTATGGAGTTCTCTAGATTTTCCGTAAGTTTTTAGATTTTGGGCTTGTGATCCTCCTTAGCCCAAATATTAAATCCACCTCTTAATAGTCCAAGCCCAAATCAAGTTTATATTTTCAACAGATGGATCATCGACATTGTCGGCCGATTCATCGTTCTCATGCCCAAGAATCTGCTGGGACGACCTCAGACCTCCGACCAGTTAAGCCGCCTCAGCCGGCGTCAGCACGGCGGCGCCCCTCTTCTTCTCCGCCTTCACTTCCTTCTGAACCAAAGTGCACGCCTCCCTCCCCTCGTCAGACTTGAGCCACCTGGCAAGCTTCAGAAACTCATGCAAGCCATACTTCTTTCCGTGACTCGTCAGCACACCGTGTTCAACAGCTGCTGAAATCACACGGCTCGCTATCTCAGGCCTGGCGTAGTTAAGGCAAACCCTTATCTCCTTAATAAACTGATTGGAAGTTATAAGCCACGCCTCTAACAAATCTGAGCGGCTAATGGAGTCGACGTCGATCATCAAAACCCTACATTTCTCCATTATTTCAACTGCCTTTGCCCACTTATCTTTATCTCGGTCCGCCGCAATTTCAAGTAAAGTTTTCGTGCGTAGTTTTGTTTTGCTGTTGTGTGGCTCATCCATGACGACGACGATGATTGTGTTGAGTCTTTTAAGTATGTTGCAGTTTTTTGTTTGCTGTGCTGTGAAAGAGTTAAAAGTTTCATTGCACCGCTCCAACGTATTAATACTGAACTTTGGATTGAACGAACCTTTGCTGGAATGGTCATAAGCCAATCAAATTAGCGATTAGTGGAGCAAAATAATTAAATGATATCGTCTTTTCAGTCACCTAAACTCTGTCACTGTGAGCGCTTTGCAAATGTAGGAGTGTGATCAATAAAAAGGACGGGTATCTAAGGATTAATACCTATTTGAATAAAAACTTACAGATCACTACCTATGTCAGAAATTTTTACAGATAGATATCCGATTTAATTTGTACCAGTCTCTTTAGCCATGTCGTACCTTCCTCTGTGTGTATTGCGTACCATAACACGTTGATATATGGTACCTAAATGTGTTTGTACGGCGTCCTAATGTGTAAATAAGGGGTACCTAAATGTGCTAATACGGCGTACCATTTTCTAAACGTGTTACGTACCACAATATGTTGATATATGGTACCCAAATGTGTTGTATGACATACCTGCGACGGATCGGATACCTATCTGTAAAAAATTTATTCTGTTAGGCACCTACATATAAAAAATGCTGACAGGGTACTAAATTACAAGTTTTTTTTACAGATGGGCTATTTATGTGTAAAGACCCCTAAAAAGAAACGGTTGGCATACCCCCTCATTGTATCGTTTCGGATTGTCTGTGCCACAACGGTTTTCCACCTCTGTGTTCCACCAACCATTTTCCGACAAGTGTTAAACTCAGTTGACCAACTGTATACTTATCGCAATTCGATTGGTGGAACACCAATATGGAACGGAGGATCCAATCTATCATTGTACATATGAAAGTACAAGAAAAAAGGGGTAAAAAGAATTATTAAGATTATCAAGTTTAAAGACTTACGTTGACATCTTTCTATATATAAAAGGATCTTTCTATATAGTATAAAAGAATTTGCATGACGTTTCGTATTAATATGATATTATCCAGAACTTGCAACAAACATTTTTTTCATGAATTATGATATGCATTTAGTTTGTAGATTTACATAGTTTTTAAGATGATTATTAGGTTTATTTGCATGACGTTATTTGTATTAATATGCCATATCCAAAACTTGCAACAAATATTTTTTCTCTGCACTGGTTTGAACTACTATTAAGCCTGAGATCGATATGATTATATTCAACTATTTTTTTTCTTCATATTCTTATTTTTAGTCCAATACTTTGGGGGAGATCGATATGATGGCGTTAAGTACTATCGTCTAAGACTTGGGCAAGCGAAACATAATCCTCACCAAACAATCGTCTTATGAAACCAACCGTTCGAAGAACTAATTACATATATAGCTTCCAACATTTTCTTTTATTCCCAATCATTCTCTTCCTCTTCATCCCTCGAAACCCCTCGCGATGAAGAGGTCGACGATCGTCAGCCCTCAATCAACCACGTCGTCGTAAATCTTGCCCGGGAGAGGCAAATCAAACTGCGGCGAGAAATTGAGAACGACCCTTTTTTTTTTCTCGCCCGCCCTTCATCAAGAACTTCGGACACAAATCCATCATATGTCCAAAATGAACAACAATGAAGTGTTTGATGGTTCCTTCAAGATTTACGTGGACCCCATCAACGGCCACCCCAACGGCCTCATGATGCAACCCGAGAGCCCCAAGAGCAACAACCATAGCGTCGAGGCGTTCGCCAAAGAGGTCGACGGCGTAAGAGAAGACGTAAAGCGCGTCGACGAACTCTACAACAAGCTCCAAGAACTAAACGAGGAGATCGTAGACCCAACAACAAACACGTCCAAAGCCATGAAGGACGCAAGGGCCTGCATCCACGTCGAGCTCAACCACCTCCTCAAGCTCGCCAAACAGATCAACAGAAAGTTCGACGGGCTCGTCATGACCAACGCCGCCCAAAGACGTGCCTCCGGGAGCGGGCCGGGCTCCTCCGACGACCAAGCTCGGGCCTCCATGATTGCCCAGGTCGCCGAGAGCCTGAACCACATGATGAGGAGGTTTCAGGGATTCAGGGCTCAGGTCGAGAAGGAACACAGGCACATCATCGAAAACAGGTAACCACATTGATTTGTTTGTTTATACAGTTTTTTTTTTTAATTTCCCGGTCCCTAAAACTTCCTGGAAACAGAGGGAGCAGCCTGAGATTATAAAAAATGGGTTTCGTCCTACATCGACTAATTCAAGCTCTTCGAGCCGCTATATATATATATATATATATATATATATATATATATATATATATATATGAGGCTTTCTCCTCATGTTACCAATTATTTTAGGAAAGGACCCCTCGATTTCTAATCTGGTATCAGAGCAATTCTTCAGCTCGCCGCCATCCGATTCATATGTCCACGTGTTAGGTCAGTCATGCCACACGTGAGGGTGCGTGTGGAGATTATAAAAAATGGGTTTCGTCGCACATCAACTAATTCAAGCTCTTCGAGCCGCTATATATATATATATATATATATATATTTGAGGCATTCTCCTCCTATTACCAATTGGTTTTAGAAGGACCCATCGATTTCTAATACCCGTAATAGAGGCAATTACAGTAATTTTTTTGAGTTGTCAGGTACTTTGCAATCATGAAGGAGAAAGCAACTGCCGAGGCCATCGATCAGCTGATCTCAACCGACCCGCACGAGATAACCGTCGTGCAGCTCGCCATGCAAGAGCACGGGCGGGGCACAGTGCTCGAGGCGGTGGCGGAGATAAGAGAGAGGCGGGAAACCAAGCGCGACATACGCAATACGCTTACGGCCCTCCACCAAATACTCCTCGACATAGCCGTCCCCGCCGTGATGGAGGTCCCCGCGAGGACGGGCTTCGACAACAGCAGAAACGGGCCCTTAAGCCCGGATGGGCCCGTCGTCGCTGCTGCTGCTGCTACAGCGAACGGCGGCGAAGTCCCGACGAACAATCCTTTTGGAGCTTCGACGGAGGGGAAGTCGGCGGCGATGATGATTAGGCCTCAGATGACTGAGTATGAGATTCAGGCGAGAAGGACGACTCACATTGGTGTGATGTGCGCCGTCGTGCTCGTTTTGGTGATTGCGGGCCTGGCGTATTACGTCGAGACTTCTGCGGGCCTCGACGCTAAGACTAATTAATTAAAAATTTTTAACGTGCTTTTTCCTGCGCGTCGAAAGGTTTCGAAATTCGCAGTAAAAATATAATAGTAAAAGGCCGTGCTTTTCTTTTGATTCGAGGGGGGCGAAGAGTTTTTGGCTGTACTGTACATGCATTTACTTACATATGTTCTGAAAATACATACGTCGCCATAATTTATCGACCAAAGCCAAACCGTAAAAACCACTGGCCAACGACTACCTTTTTTGCGGCTGGGCCGCAAATATCCTTCGTAGACTAGAACTACGTTTCGTGGGAATAATTTCGTGCTCGAATAGCAGCTGATTCTTGAAGAACAAAAGTTAATTCTGCAGATTTTTTTACCTCACGTGAGGGTCGTAGGCGTCGAAGAGAGAATCATGGACTACGAGGGGTACTTTATCGACGTATAAGAAGATCCTTGTTAGGTTTTCCCTCGTTATGACCGAATTGTCTGTTCCGTCCCTATTGTCTAAAAATATACCCATAAATCGCCTGAGTTTACCACCCTCTTCAAGCCGTCTCGACAGAAATTAAGGGCAAGACTTGATGTTTGATACTATTAACAAAGAGTGCAATGAGAAGGAAGGGAAGAGATAGTATTATTACCAGTCTAGGTAGCATTTGAGGCACAGAGCATGGTTACAGTTTGGCTGTACTATCTTAATGTCTGTTTTAATTTATTAGTACATTTCTTTTTTCTTTTTCAGAATATTCCTTATTAAAAGTTAATTTATGATTTTTTAAGTACGTCAATCACATGTCGACCTGTGTAATTTTCCATCCATTTTAACTATCATACTAATGTAAGGTCTAAATTGATTTAAATTTAACAACATAGGCTGTGTTTGGTATACAGGGTAAACTAAGAAAATGGGTTACAAAATAAATAGTAGTAATTAGTATATAGTCTGATGTTTGGTTTAATAAGATAAAGCCCGAGAAATTTATTAAAGCCCGAAAATAGCAAACGGGCCTTTCTATAATTTATCCTAAATGGACCCCTGTTATTACTTTGTCTTGGATTGTCTGATATTATTTTTTATCGGGCTTGGACCTTTCTGATAAGTGGGTCTGTAAAGCAAACACAGCGATAGAGTACTAATTGATTCATTGTGTAACAACGCCCTTCTCTTTCCAGAACAGCTTATACTTCTCCGTAGTTTGCATGTTCTTGTTGTTGTCTTTGCTGCTTGTTCACAGAATGAACAATGGAATCAAAATCAACAGATTGATGAATATATTCAAGGTAAAATCTGTTGTCAGCTACTTTGAAGTCATCTATTGGAATCTCTTCGAAGTCCTGGCTGGTACTTCAAAAAATTTATAAGTTTCTGTAAATTCTCAATTTGTAGTTCTTTTATGGGTGAAAACCCAAAATAGTCCCCATTTTTTATCTCATGGACCAATTTAGTCTTCGAAGTTTCCCGTTAACAAATTTAGTCCTTTATGTTGTTAAAATTCAACCAATTTAGTCCCTCCGTTAATTGACCGTTAATTTGACCGGAAATGACACGTGCCAACATATGATTGGTCAGTCTTAAGAAATCATGAATTAACATTTAAAAAGGAAAAACAATTCTAAAAAACCTCTAAATGAAAATAAAATAAACAATAAAGAAAAAATAAAAAAAGTTCAAACTAAAAAAATAAAATAAAAAATATATTTAAAGTAAAAAATATTAAATTAAATAAAAAATGAGACAGTAAATTAAATAAAAGCGAAAATAAAGAGAGAAATGTTAAAAATAAATAAATAAACTATAAAACATAAAAACTAATTTAAAAAACTAAATAAAGTAAAAAATAAAGATGAAAAAAATTAAACTGAAATTTTACTAGAATATCCGACCCCTCTATCAAGTTAACAAGGATGAATTGGCTCAGATCTCGAAATTTCTTTTTGGAGATGTTTTTTACAATATATATATATATATATATATATATATATATATATATTAGATAATTTCAAAGAATCTTTAAAAAAAATCAAATTTTTTTTAAAGAATTAGACGATACTTTTAAATTTTATAATTTTTATATAAGTATTTTTTTTACAAAAATATTGTCAAGAATTGAAAGGATTGCATCCCGGTAAATTGGCAAGGATAAGGACGGAGATTCTAGTAAACTTCAAATGGTATTTTTTATCTTTATTTTTGTTTTTAATTAGGTTTTTAGTTTTTTGTTTTTATTCGAAATATCTTCTACCTTCTGTATTAATTTGTATTTAATATTTAAATATATTTTTAATTTTGGAATATTTTTTATCTCTCTTTTTTAATTTTATTTTAATTATTATTAAAATAAATTCTCTATAATTTTTATTTATATTTTTTTAATTATAATACTTCTTTTGGATTTTTTTCCTTTTTATAGTGTTAATTTATGATTCTTTAACACTTGACACGTTTCATTTTCAGTCAAAATTAACGGTGGGACTAAATTAGGGAGGGACTAAATCGGTTTACGAAAAACATCGAGGACTAAATCGGTCCATAGGGTAAACATCGAGGACTCTTTAGTGTTTGGTGTTTTCACCCGTTTTTTTTAATGCATGCACACCCCCTGTCTAGCTAGACAGCAGTTCATTAACTGTTATAAAAATAACTCATAGAATAAAACTGATCAATAATAACTAATATTACAGAGCAGCTCAAGAAAGAACCATATATATTATATGTCAGCTCCCTCTCTAAGCAATTAGAACCTGCGCGCTTATACTAGACATATCCGCAATGCCATTCGGTCGTTGATAAGCCATCTCCCATTGAACTCGAAACCCGCGGTTCGTTATTACCCTCGAAATAGTTCCGACGAGGACGCAAAACGCCACGACGTAAAATCTTATTGTCCAACGAACAACAAAACTTGCCCACCGTCCCATGCACAAGCCATTTAGGCAAATCATTCCCTTCCACGACATGCCAACAATCTCCGCCTGCGTCGTAAACCTTCAACCCCCTGCTGTTCGTGTCTTGCATGCAGCGTCTAGAGAGGACGAATAGACGTCCATATATTTCGAACCCAGTACCAGCGCAAAGACCTTTTCTTAATCGAGGTGACATATCTTCCCACCCACCACTTGTTGGATCATATATCTGACCCGCGAAGAGAAGTTTCCCATCAAAACCCACGGGCGAAGTATGCTGCAAGTCTTTGCTCTTCCGTGCTCTTTTTCTTTTATTATTGTAATAGGAGGAGCAGCAAACCAACATTCCTTTTTCAGGATCCAACACTGAGAGTTGTAATTTATTGTTGTAACTCCAGCATTGGCAGCGCAGTAAGGTTGGCCTTTATTGTGGTCCAACGATCTTTGAGGGCTTCGTATTTTAGGAACACGTCGGCGTTGGCACCGTCGACTCCGCCGAAGAAATACGCGACGCCTTCCCTTGGGATCGACGCAGACGTAAAGCAGCAGCATTTCGCCAAGGCAGATCGGGAGTACGACGTGGGTTGTTAAAAGAGCAGCAGCGTTTCCCCAAATACAGATCCGAACTAGTACTACGAAGGCTGTGCCATAAGAGGGTTGCGAGGTTGAAAACCTTAAACTGAACCATATTGGTAAGGCCAGCGTGTAAGGATACGATCAGCCATGGATCTGATCTGAAGCCAAGCTTTCTTCTGAGGATGGAGATGCGCTCGTTGCTCTGTAGTATCGAAATCCAACCCTCAGTATGCGCAGCGTGGCTACGTCGTCCGTCAGGCCGGGGATTAGAGGATCAGGTCCTCCTTCATCGTCGACGACCACGGCCACTCTATTCTTCTTATTACTATTATTAGCAGACCTCATCGTCGACCACGGCCACTCTATTCGTCTTTTTATGAGCTAGCTACGACTTAATTATTAGCTAGGGCAAGAAAATAAAAATCTCTTTTTCAGTCAACCCACGAAGAAAAAGATATCGTCGTGTATATAAAAATACATATATATGGAATAGATATTAGATAGATACAATCTAATGACGGCCCGATAATAAGTCGGTGGGATTTGGAGAATACGACGGCGAGCGACCTATGAGGAGGTCCCAAACTGATGATTTTGATTTTGATTTATTAATTTTATTTATTAATTTTATTTATTTTTCCATTTGAAAAATAAGTTTTTGAATTTTTTTAATAATGTTAACATTAAATTTCGGACTTAGAAATGGGGGGAGATTCGAGAGAAATAAGATATAGATTCGAGAGCAAAAATTGCGAAAACCAAAATTAGTCACTGATAATTACAAGCAAAAAAAAAAAGGGAAATTCTATATGCACCCCCTTGATTCTATTTAGCCCCCCTCATTTAATCAACACAAAAATAATTGTAACATTTTAAATGTATTCGACCTATCTGAATAAATAATTTATTGCGCTTCAAAGGAAAACGTGAAGTGTGGGTCCCTTCAAGAGCACGTGTGAGGTTTGCTGATCCCATTCATTTAAATGCAATTTTTGACTAAACAGTTTGAATGACATTTTTGACTAAACACTTTGACCGACTTGTAACCTATTAATATTTGACAAATTAACTTGAACGTCTTTGCTATTTACGTTGGAATTTTTCACTTCATAATTTCCTTTCAAAATCTCAACTATATATATATGTCAAAACGTTGTTAATTGTAAGTAAAAAATACAAACAAGATTTAGACAACTGAATATTAACGAATTAAGATCCTCCTAAGTATCTAAGATCCTCCTAAGTCTTTCGAAGAGAACATGATTCCAGTAAGTTTGTTTATTCTTTTTTAGTATATATTTATCTATGTTTTTTATAATATTAAATTTAGTAACCATGCTTTCAAATTTATAATTACAGTAATAATAATCCTATGCATTTTCCCGTAACTATTTAGCAGAATGATATTTGCGGGATAACGACAGATGATGAAAATGAAGTTGGTGATCGTATGAATACCGATGTCACATCCGAATTTTATACTGACATGGTATGATATTTATTAGTCAGAATTTTCTAACAAATACTTATTTTAGTATCATTATACTTTTCCTAGTTTCTATTAAATAATTTTAATTTCAGGTGTTCAAATCTCGGCAACATTTAATTGATTGGGTGCAAAATGTTGGAATAAATCTTGGCTACGTGATTATCATTAAAAGATCAAAGATCAATTCAAGTGGAAAGTACTCGAAAGTTGTACTTATATGTGATCGTGGTGGAATCTATAGAAGTAAAAAAATCTCTACAAGAAATACCGGCACGAGAAAGATTGGTTGCAAATTTCAGCTTAAAGGAAAGTCAATGGTAGATAATTGCTGGAAGCTCTTCGTAATATGTGGAGTACATAATCACGAGCCTGCATTGGATCTAGAAGGTCATCCATATCCAAGGCGATTATCTGACAAAGAGGTTATACTAGTGGAAGATTTATCAAAAAAGAACGTGAAACCGCGAGGCATATTATCAATATTGAAGAAGCAGAATTTGGATAACGTTTCGACCATCAAAACTGTATATAATGCTCGTCAAAAGCTTCGAGCGATAGAGAAAAATGGTGGAACCCAAATGCAAGTCGCTATGTCTTTCCTACACGAAGAAGGCTATATTTTTCAAAGTCGATCAAATAGTACAACCAATGAGTTAGAAGATTTATTTTTCGCCCACCCAAAGTAGGCGTCTTGATTGCATCGAAATTTAACGTAATATTGCATGTTATAAGTAATAGAGGCAGTGTGACATACTTGCCGCTTCGGTCTGCTCCGCCACCATGGTATCATCATGTTTCCATCGCCATTGGTCATGTTAATGGTAATCATTACGTAAAAGTTTCATTATCTGGTGGATATCCGATGCCAACTATCACGCCACAGTGGGTCCATTTCAGATATGAATGTGCAGCTGCATGGGCTACTCCATACGGGAATCGTATTAATGATTATGAAAAAAATTTGCGTTCTAATTGTAGTGTTAGTAATGTTATATTGGATTGAGCTAGTTATTATATGGTGGTATTTATTTACGTCTATATGAATATTATGTCTGGACGTATGATCTAGTTATTTTTATTTAATATTTTTATTTTTCTTAAATAATATTATATATGTTACGTGTGTGCGAGTTCATATATTGTATTTTTGTGCATGTATCAATACAAATATTTTCCACAGAATTAGAAAAGCTAACTCCCACATATAATGTTACACGAACTTCAACTTCACTTCTTTCTATAATAGTGCAACGGTACATGTCATAATTACACAAACTTCAATATTCACTTCTTGCTAATAATGCTTCAATGTTACGTACGAGATTTTTATGTTCCCGAGGTTTTTTACACCCCCTAAAGGGGGTGCAAATAGTAGTACCCAAAAAAAAAAGTCATACGATGGCTGATAAAAAACAAAAAAGAAAAGTACAAAATGTAAATGCATTACAACCAATGATCATACGGACTCTCGGTTTTCAGTTTATGAAATGGATAAATAACCTTTATAAACAACGGTCCGATTTTGTTGAACCAAAACCGTTGATCGTCGGTTCGTTTATGATTTTTTTAAACCGAATGAATACGTCTATGCATATGCAGTAATCAATTGAACGTAAAAGAAAATTGGAGTTCGACGTTGTCGAGATGGAAGAAAAAGCTTGAAATGATTCCTGCATGTAATAAATATTATGATGGTGACAAACAATATTAAATATTCTACTTGGATAAAAACTATAAAAATAAATCCGGGTTAAAATATACTTATTAAAAATTTATAGGCAAATATGAGATTGTAATAATGAAAAACTGTAATTTTATACAATATTGTAGCGAAAACGAATAGAAAAGTTGGATTTAGTTTTGTAGTACTGTTAAAAAGTTAACTAGTTTTGCAATACAAGTTTTAAAAGTTAGCTATTTATGTAATTCTCTAAAACCCGGACCCGCCAAAAGATTCTCGTAATGGCGTGTATTTTTTCAATATTCGGGTTACAGTTGAAATCATATGTCCCACAATTCATGTCTTATTTCTGTCCCACTTTGTTAAAAATATCTTATGATAATCGAAAAATATATGATATGGATATCGAATTGATCATCATAAAATAATGAATAAATTAGATGTGTTTATTTATTTTATCATATAACTCACATGAGATAACGATGACTTTATGATTTAGCGGAATATAGGATTAAAAGAATTAATAAATATAAAAGAAATTTTGTGAACCGCATGATTTAAAATTCAACGGATCTGATCATTTGGGACATAGACGGGGACATGATTTGTGGGACAGATAATTTCATGCATTCGGGTTAGGGGTCTCAAAACGTTCTAAATCCGGCCATGTAACAAAGATGATGATTATAACTAGCCCAGCCCATTGTTTGTCCAGTGAAATTCCTTTTTCCTTCCTCGTTATATTTTGTAAGAAAGAACCGAAAGTTGCCTATATATATAAAGATCCGATTTTCAAGTTGCCTTTTATTTAGACGACAGAATCACCTTGTGTGGTGCTATTCTTTTGTTCATAAGTAGAGGAAGTAAAAATTGTACATTGCAATCTTTTTTTTTTTTTATGGGTAAAATAGGGCAACTGTAATTTCATTAAGCTTAGCTATTATATCCATCATACATATATCTCCTTCTCCCACATTAATTAAATAAGACGGTTCGTCTTTTCAGTAACCCTAACTCTGTCAATACTGTGAGCGCTTTTGGAAATATATATGAGCTTGATCAATATAAAAAGAAAAGGATCTATTATTACCTCCTTCCATAGAGATTTAATTATAAGTAAGCCAACTGCGATTTTATTATAGCATAACATTAAAACATGTTCATCACAATTCTTGTTCGGACCAAAACGAATCAAAACTGAAAAACAAGGAGCGTCGTAACCATAAATGCATCTAAAGGCGCAAGCAAACGAACATAACATACTAAACAAAACGAACCCTAGCAATAATAAAACAACCTATAGCTAAACTATGCCGTTGCAAAACGCAAGCGCATATACATACGTCATAATCAGAAAGAAAGCCACAGTATAACGGAATAGTCTACGCTTAAGCTCTTCACAATGCCACCCCTTCAAACTTGCTTCTTGCCACGTGGAGCCGACGTGGCTTTTCCTCCTAGAAATCTTTTCAAAGATAGATGGATCACCCTTTATCTTCGGCCGATCGTCTCCCTCGACCTCATGCCCAAGAATATGCTTCATACGCATGAATTCAACCAACTTCTCCTTGTTGCCAGCCTTACTACAGAAGGCAAACTCACGCTCCATTCTAACCTGCTCGCCGTACTTCCTCACGGCAACTTCATACGTCGCAGCACTCCTAGGCCCGGCGGCGACTCCCCTCCCACGGAGGCAGTACTCAGCGTACTTCTCATAGCAGCGGCTTTCGAGGGCCAACACGGTTATGGGCTCATACTCCCCGGCGGGCCACATCTTTGCCTTCGTCCAGGCCGCCATCTCAGCCTTCTTCTCCTCGAAACGCTTCATCTCCTTCCTCAGCTCAGCAATCTTCCCATCATACTCTATATTAACCTCCTTTACCCTATTCGCTAGATAAGTTTTCTGGTACTTAAGAGTTCGGACCAACGCCGCCTCAGCTGGCGTCAGTGCGGAAACGGGGGCGGCGGCGGCGGCGCCCCTCTTCTTCACCGCCTTCACTTCCTTCTGAAACAAAGAACGCGCCTTCCTCCCCTCATCAGACTTGAGCCACCTGGCAAGCTTCAGAAACTCAGGCAAGCCATACTTCTTTCCGTTATGATGAAGCCTCGTCAGCACACCGTGTTCAACAGCTGCTGAAATAAGAAGGCTCGCTATCTCAGGCCTGGCGTAGTTAAGGCAAACCCTTATCTCCTTGATAAACTGATTGGCAGTTAGCCCAACCTCTAACACATCTACGAGGCTAATGGAGTCGACGTCGATCATCAAAACCCTACATTTCTCCATTATTTCCAATGCCTTCGGCCACTTCTCTTCATCTCCGCCCACCTCAAGTCCAATTAAAGTTGGCGTGCGTAGCTTTCTTTTGTTGTTGTATGGCTCAGTCATGGTGATGATATTGTGTGTGGGTGAATGCGACTTTTGAGTATCTTACAATATTTTGTTAGTTGTGAAAGAGTTAAAAGTTTTCCGACTGAAAGCATTTAATAATGAACTTTGTATAGGACGAATGTTGCTTTGAATGGTCATAAGCCAATCAAATTAGCGATTAGTGGAGCAAAATAATTAAATGATAGCGTCTTTTCACTAACCTAAACACTGTCAGTGTGAGCGCTTTGGAAACATAAGTGCGTGATCTGATTAAAGACACGGTTGGCTTACCCCTCTTCGTACTTCAAAAACACAGCTGTATGATTACAATTAGTATGAAGTACAAGAAGAAAGGTGAAAAGAATAATAAAATTATTTATATTAAAGACCTACGTTGCCATCTTAGATCATATATAACAAGTATCCTCATTATATATGTATGAATTATTTTATATTTTTTTTGGACAAGATTATAAGAGCTCCATCAAGTACAACTAATAAACCTTGCATAAATATGACAATGACAACCTTGGTTGCTATCTATTATATTTGGATAATTAAAATTTTCGACGGTTTGAGCGATAGTGACTCACGGTTGATTTATATAATATAGTTGGAGTAATTTGTATTAAGGTTCTGAATGCAAGGCTGCATTGCGAAATAACTATGTAACTTAAAATGGTTTAAAATACCCATCTACAATTCCTGAAAACATCTATTCTTACTTAGATGCTTTTCAAATAATGATAAACGAATTATGGATATAAAATTTTTCAAATAATGATAAACGAATTATGGATATAAAATAATTATACGATTACATTGGAATTTGATAAAACAATGTTCCACGATTGTCATCCAACATTTTGTGAGAGACGGTTCGTTTTGCATATTTCGTGAGGGGCTATTTATTTTATATAGTATGTGAGAGACGATTCATTTTGCATATTTCGTGACAGACAATTCATTTTATATCATCTCTGAGAAACGATTCGTTTATAGTTTATGTGGTGTCAATCTTATGTCGAGAAATGATTTATTTTATAATTCACGATAATGAGCTCTAGCTTGATATGCACTATAGTACAGCTCAGATAATCTTTCATTCTAAATTAATTGAGATATTATTGCAATACCGCTTTTCCACACGTATGTGGACAACCTCTCTTCTGGTGGTAAATGATGCAATATGTGTGGACTTCATACGATAAAAAATGACTGCTCCTCTTTTGATCGCATAGTTGCATTGTAAAATAAAATAGCTAGTGTCAGTTATCGAGTCATCAAGTTCTTCTCAAATAATACTTAAATGTATTATGTATACAAAATAATTAGCTTAAACCTATCGTGTATATTAAACATTTTTTAAATGAGAAATATGATTGATAAAATTAGGCTTTACGATTTTAACTCAACATTATGTGAGAGACAATTTATTTTGCATATTTTGTAACAGACACAAATATATTACTATTACTTTTTGGGAGATTGGTTTTACTGCGGTTTCATTTCGGCTTTTTACCGGTTAAACCAATAATCCTTAAACCACAAAAAAATTTCGGTTCGGGTTGAAAATTCAGTTTTAAAACCTTCATGTTGATGGTAAACCGAACCTACACTCCGTCGATAGCAATCCAATTATATCGCAAAAGTATGGACTCGTGGTGGGTTTTTTCGCTTTGCGGAGTCGACATTATCTTTTTTAGTTTTAGATTGACTGGGATATAGGACAACACAAGCTACTTTTTGCGACGCTAAATGTGGCTTTATATCTAATGTCTATGGCTGTTAGCGGGTTAAATATGACTTATGCCTGACACAAGGATATCTCATATTCGTTATCGGGGTATCGCTGGCATTAGTGAATCACTACGATCAAGTCGTGAATTATTATATCGATCGTCGCTTTGGAGGTAAAGTATTGGTTTATGCATTTCCGTTTCCTTCTCTCATATATTTTGATTTTTAATTTTTTTTGTTTCGTTTGATGAAAACCGTGAAGTAATGTTCGACATCTTGGTGACGATTGTGACATAGATGACAATGCTGATGGCCGCATGGGCGATCACCATGGTGCAAATCGTTTATAAAAAAAATCATCTCTCACAAAGAAGATAAGAAAATACAAAATGAGTAGTTTTTTACAAATGATACAATATAAAAGATACAAAACGAATTGTTTTTCATACAAGAGTGCAACAATGATATTAAAAAGTTGTCTTTCGCATAAATAATCATTTGTCTCACATAAAATACATCTCGATAGGTACAAAATGAATGAACCAGTCAATCAAAGAATACGACTAAAAATTTCCATTCACTGCAAACTGGATAAAATACTTGCGCTCCTTGATTCTCTGTCTTTACTATCAATATACATTCAATATTTCTCGCTTCGAATTCAGTAGAAGGCTTCTCATGAAACAGTAGCGTGACCTCAGCAAGCTTATTAAGACCATAACCAACAGATGGCTTTGAACTCTCATCTTCATAGACTATTATTGCATGTCTATCAGACCTAATTATGAGGCCCACATCCATGCCCCTAACATCTGTTCGTCCGATAAACTTCACACAACCATATCCAGTTCTTCCAACAACAAAATCTGGAACACTATTGCAATAGCTTGGATTGATTTGCTCTCAAAATTCCAACCCTGCTACAATAGCTGGATTAACATAATAATCCGATGGGCCAAGATTTGGCAAGAACCTGCCAACTTCGTGCTAGTTCGAACGAGAAGCAGATGTATCCAAGTCATCGATAGAAATTGTTCTTCTTCTCAACTGAGATATGCTAACGTGAACTGTGCCGCCAACGTGGCCTGCGCCAGGACATTGCGGTCCTCTCCTACGCCATCGTGGCCTGCGCCAGGAGCATTGCGGTCCTCTCCTGCGCCATCGCGGTTGTCCGGGGTCGCCTGTCCCGTCCTCTCTGACCATCAGTGTCGAGTTCCCGACCATGGCTTCATGGTTATAAAAAAAGAAATAAAAATAAAAAATTAAAATATATGAAAATAGGGAAACAAAATGCGTAAACTATAGTAATTCGCCACTTGATCGTAGCGATCCACCAGCGAAGCTAGGTATACCCCGATAACGAATATGGGTATCCTTTTGTCACTCGTAGTGAAGAAATATTTAGCCCGCTAACAACCGTGGACGTTACATATAACGTCACACTCAACGTCCCAAAAATTAGTTTGTGCTGCCTATTACCCAGTCAATGTAAAACTCATAATAGATAGTGGCGACTCCGCAAATTGAAAATAATCCAACAACGATTCCATATTCTCCGCTATAATGGGATCGCTCTCATGGAACGGAGTGCCGGGTCGGTCATCCACCGCCAGCAACTCCACCACAAATATGATGGAGAATAATACCGCCACCACCTAAAATAATTAAAAGTAATGAGATTAATCAGGCTCTAGCTCATTTAAAGCCAACGGTCTCGAGCTCGAGCTCTTACAATAAAACAATAATATATAATAAAAATCAAATAGAAAGGTTTCGAGCTCAAATGATCGGGCTCGACTTGAGCCTTGAGCTTAGATTTGTAAATGGGGCGGGGAGTCCTTGATTTCATGTCCCTAAGGGGCAGGGACAGAGGAAGATCTCTCCTCGTTGGCGGGGACGGAGCGGGGACGAGGATTATAGTCCCCACCCCTTTTCGATATTAGTAATATTTAAATAGTACTATTGTACATAAAAATAATATTTATAATCATTTTTTTAGACAAATTAAATAAAAAATACTAATATATCCCATTTATATATTATAATATAAATATAATTTTATATTTTAACGTTGCGGGGAGGGAAAACCCCATGGGACAGGGACAAGGATGGGGACGATTTCGTCCTCGTCTAGTTGGCGGGGACGGGGGATCTAATCCCCATCCTGTGTAATATCCCGTCCCATACCGGGTGTTACTTGTAACATCGGACTGATAGTCCCCACTGTATCATCACTTAACCTTCCAGCGTGCTTTGTCCTCACTCACACGCACCCTGGGCAAACTTCCCAGGGGGGCACCCATCCCAAGATTGCCCCAAGTCAAGCACGTTTAACTTTGAAGTTCTTATGGATGGACTCCCGAAAAGGTAAGTCGACCTTGGTGATATGAGTAGTACTATCAATTCTCTTACAGGATTCTTAGCCTGACATTTCCATACATTGTCAGTCTCAGGATCCCCTCTCATTCGGATGTGGGATCGATTCGTTCATATACCCCTTCGCCTATAAGCATGCCAGGAGATTCTCATTGTCCGTGCACCTCTCTGGCACCGGCGATCACTCCCCGCCCTCATCGGTCCCGGGCGTCATACCCGGCCCTGCCTCATTGATAGTAATAAACTTGAGCATGAGTCGAATCGAACTCTAGCCAAACCATAGTATTAAAAGGCGTGTAACGCGAGGGGCGAGGTGAGGCAAAGGCGTTTCGCCTCACCTTGTTTCATTTCGTATCGAGGCGACATCTTCTAAGGCGTTCGCCTTTACCTCCTCACCACAAAACAGAATTGGTAAATTAAGATAAACAAAATTGGGACAACAAAGCTGAACCAAAATATAAATTGGGATGAAGATGATTATATTGATGAGAATTAGAACAGTGGGGACCTTGTGACATCGACGGCCTGAAAAGATTGGTCTCGGCTGTGCTTCACGGCCTAGTGATAAGGCCTTCACGGCCGTGATGCTTGCGACAGCTTTGCGACAGTTTCGTATTTCTCTCCAATCGAGAGGTAACCGATGTCCGATGGACCTGAAATCTTAATCACGGAAAGAAGACTCACCAAACTTGATGCTGGCCAAGGTGCTTCTTAATCAGAGGTCTAGATTGGGGAGATACAAACTTTTGAATCTGTTGCTACTTTTCAAGCGGGCTTCACAACCGTGACGAGTCTTGCTCGTGGTTGTGAACCCTATCTATGCTCCATTTTTAATTGTTTCGTTTCGGGAATCTAAACCCATGTAAATATAGTTTCTAAAATTTTATTTGACATTTCATTAACGACTCCAAGCTCGTTAAATAATAACACATCTCACTTTATCAGATACCGTCTCAGTGATACTTTTTAAGCGCGACTCTCTTGGTTCGTCTCAACCCGGCAAGGGAGGAGTTCAAGAATTCGGTAAGCACCTAGCCAATCCCGTGGTACCGAATAGATCTCGTGTTGAGTACGATCTTCGATCTACGAACCGAGTATAGATTATCGTCGTACGTATAGACCATTCACTTATGTCCCGGTCGAGTGAGAGCGATGGTAATGTCAAACTCACTAACCCGACACTATGTCTAGTTCGTGACGACGAAATTACTAAACTACATTCCACGTCCCACGTGAGTTAGTTTTTATACTTTGCAAAGATTCCGTAATTCCTCGTCCCCGAATATGCATAGGACGTATACCTCGATTACTTGCGAGGTTGTGAATCCCTCACGACTGTCAATGCCCAGCAGTTGCACTTCGTTGTTAAGACCGCACGTCGCCGCTGACCCATGTTCAACCTCGAACAAGGCGGGCCTAGCAAACTAGTGACAAGTCAGGACCCCGAAGCCAACTATGTCAATGACACTTCGGTCTAAGGTCCACGCACACTACTATAGTCAATCGACCGATCATTGGCACTCAGCGAGTAATCAGCCATGTGATCGTCGATTATGAGTCTGTCCAAATATAAGTTAATCCCCGATTCAACTCATATCAATGTTACGACCCCCCACTTCCCAAGTGAATGTTTGGCACAACCATTTTAGAGTCGTCAACAAATAAGTCATGATCGACGTTCAGTCACCCTACTGAAGTCTAAGACTTATGGACTAATTTATATCCGATAATAATAGCTCACCGATGCCCCCCTCTCTCATCCCATGAGAATCGGTGACTAAACTCACATATATAGGATTTATTTGTTTACCGTCTTGCTGGATGCCAAGCAAGAACTAATGGTAAATAAATAATATGCCTTTTATAAATTCCATAAATAAATATTCAAATACAATATCCAAATATTATAGTGTGAATAATAGGTTCATGTTTATGCCCTATTCATTACATCCTCGAATGGCATTTGGGGGGTTGTTGGGCTTACGATGTATGGTGGTTGTTGGGCTTCTGACTCCATAAACTCCTAATCCTTCGTTTACTGAAACCATTCCAAGTGCACGCTATAAACAATAGTGAATACAAATGCAAATCATCGATTTGATCATATTATGAAATCGGTGACGGAACCAGGACTTGGTATTTGGGGGGTCGAAAAAGAACTATGGAGAAAATAATTCGCTTTGCTCGGTCCTTTTTTTACAACGGATTTCACATGTATTCACTTATGAATCAAACTGTTAAGATTTCTCCTGAAAATTTGGTTTGATTGAAGCGTCCCAGGATAATATCAATAATGTAATCATTATAAGAGTAAAATTAAGATATTATTAGAATGCTTAAAAAATTTCCTTGAGTTTGACCATGTTTGCAATTGCAATTGCTTTTATGTTTCTTCTATCCATCACTTTTCAGTCGATCATTTTTCTCTCGCATTTTAATTGTCTATAATTAATTAATGTTTAATGAGGATTAAAGAGATATCCAATTGGGTTATATTTTATTTTTAAATTAGCCCAATAAAATAAGCCCAACTAAAAAATTCCCAAATGTTAGGTTTCTCTTTCATCCTTATTCTTCAAGTTTCAACGAACGTCACATATAAGAACCAGACTCATCCGTGGAGGCTCCACCTTATCAGTTATCAGCCCTACCATATACACTTCTGACGCCGGGGGGTCGGCCGACCCCTCTTCTGACCCCATGTGGTTCCGCAGCTGCAGACAGTGTAAATGACTAGTGTTCCCCAAAGTCCGGAGCTGCCCTCGTGCTCCCGTTGGATGTTCCTTCGCCTTGATCCTACGAACTGCCGAGAATCTTTCCCAAGATCACTATAATGCCTCAGTGGTACTGCCCAAGGTCATTTGAAACTAAGTAACGAGTAAGATCAAAATTTTTTTAACTACATAAAATTTTCGGATACGCAACAGCACATCAATAATCACATAAAATCGTAGGATTATCCGATGGAGATGTTTTCAATGAATATAGACAGCTAAGGAACTCAGCTTTCAACAGAGACCAGTTTTGAATAAATCCGAGCAGCATAGATGCTTCAAAACTGAGAAAGACAACAGCTGTGCCAAACAGGTTTTTCCAATGCAAATAGGAATTCCAGTTTCCAGATACGCAACATCACATCAATAATCGTAGAAAATCGTAGGATTATCCGATCGAGATGTTTCCTGTGAATACTGCTTAGGAACTCAGCTTTCAACAGAGACCAGTTTTGAATAAATCCGAGAAGAAGAGATGGTTCAAAACTGAGAAAGACAGCCGCTCCCGCTATGCCAACAGGTTTTCCCAAAAGCAAGAAATAGACATTCCAGTTTCGAAATATCAACTTAAAAGATGCATAGTAAATCATAGGAACATCCGATCGAGCCGATTCAAGAGGTTATGAAAAGCTGAAGATTCTAGCTTACAATAGAAACAAACTTCGACGGAATAAAAGCACGATAGACAGTTCACATTCGTTGGAAACACAAGCTGCGCACACAAGATTTTTTTTGAATGAAAAGAACATAGTAATGAACTCAATGAAGATTTTAGAACCACGCTAACCTTACTAAGCCTTAATCAAACGAGAATTGAAGAATAGAGCTTCGAAAGTTCCATTTGATGGCTTCTCTTTGTTCCTCTGCTATCTCGTTTGCTCGCTCGCCCTCTTTTTTTTTTTTTTTTTTTTTTTTTTTTTTTCTCGTTATTTATATTGGTGAGAATTGCAAAAATAATTAAGTTTTATAACTTGAATTGCAACACTAGTTAACTTTTTAAAACTTGTGCAAAACTAATCCACTTTTCAAATTTTAATTATTTTTATTTTCTCTATTCACTATTTAAAATTCTAAATATTCACCATTGTTATCTTACATTAGCATATAAATTTGCAATAATTATATTTTAACCCCAATTCAATTTAAAAAATTTTAAGCCCTCAAAATATGTAACCTAGGTAGGTGTATTTAAACGGTTTTCAATTCCCAATGTGAAATTGTCAATTCTATCGAACCAAAACCTCGAGTCAATCGAGATGTGGTAACACTATTTCGATTATTATTTGGAATCGATTGGAGCCGGTTTCGAACTCAAACTATTAATTTTGATTTTTTTATTAATATTATTTATGTTTCCATTTCTAATTGAAAATAAATTTGAATTTCTTTAATAATGTAAAAAATTATATTTCGAACTTAGAAAATTGAGGGAGATTCGAGACAGATCGGATATAGATTCGAGAGGTGTGAAAAACCAAAATAAGTCCCCAAGATTTACAAGCGAAAAAAAAAAACAATCATATGATCGTTGAGTTGAAAAGCAACAAATGAACAAATTCCCTACATATAAATATAATACATATAGGAAATTAAAAAAATAACCGTTATAAACAACGGTTCGACTTTGATTTGAACCAAAATCGTCGTCCGTAAGTTCGTTTCTGATATTTTAAACCGAATGAATACGTCCACGCATATGCAATAATTAGTCGAACGTAAAATAAAATTGAATTTGACATGTGAAGATGGATGAAGAACCTCGAAATGCTCTATTCCCTACATATAATAAAATATTATGATTCTCAAAATAATAAATAAATGCTATAGGGATAAAAACTTACTAAAAATGTATGGGGTTAAAATAAATTCATTAATAATTTATAGGTAATGTGATATAATAATAATGAAAAATTGTAATTTTAGATAGACTTGTGGTGAAAAGAGAAAATAATAATTAAAATTAAAAATGTTGATTAGTTTTGCACTAGAAGTTAACTAATTTTACAATTCTAGTTTTAAAACTTAACTATTTTTGCAATTCCCTCGTTTATATTGAAACTTGAAGGAAGAAGGACCTGAGATGGATATGGATTATTATGAAGGCACGTACATAAACATCAAATGCAGAAGAGGCAGCAGCTTTTGCTCTCTTCGTCTTTGCTATGTGATTTTATTTCAACAGAAAAGAAAAATTCAAATTTCAACTAGCAATTTCGCAAGTGTTGCAATGTCGCTGTTACCCTTGTTTAGGAACCGGGAAATTATAAAGCCACTACAATACTTGGAGTAATATTTCAACTAGCAATCTCACCGTGTGTCAAACAAAATTAAATATATAATATATTTTCATATTTTTTATCATTAAATTTAAAATGTTTGATATACGAAATTTTAATTGTTTATTATTTTGAAGTATTATAAAATAAAATCGATGTGGTGTTACTGTAATTTAACTTTAATTAAGTAATTAAATTGTAGTTTATTAAGGTAAAGTTGAAATTAAATTGATTTGTAGTAAATTTTCAATTGAATTAAGTAAGGGTAATTGGGAGTAATATTTTTTGACATACCAATCAATCAATTAAAAGTGTATTATTCTAATGTTTCCACCCTTAATATAATAGATCAATATAGATATATAATATTACCCCCATTCGAACTGAATAAGGATTCGAATAAATATAGGTGATATTTACGGGTTCGTCAAGATCTTTAGTCTTCGCGAATGTTAAATGACTAGCTTTTTAGCCTATGCAGCAATTTTTAGAAGGGAATTACTATTTACCGCCCCCTTTTTCCTAGTTACCGCCCCCTAAAGGGCTGAAAAAAGACGTTTATGCCCTTATGTTATTTAAATTAATTTAAAAAGGTAAAATATAATAAAAAGTAAGAATTTTCTTTAAATTCCTACACGACGCAACACTTTTCAAATCACACAACCAAATTAAACAAAAAAACAGAGAACTTTGCAAATCGTAATGGAGCGAGGACACGGAAAGGGAAAGGGAAAGGGGGTTCTGTCACGATTGGTAAGAAAACTGTCGTAAGTTCATTCGTATGTAGATAGATTGTCGAAAACGGATCGAATTAGGCTGAAAACGGGCGATCGGACGCGAAATAGGGCGAAAACGGCACGACCAAACCGAAATTTCGGTCGGCCTAGTCGCGACCAAAACGTGATTTCGGTCGTTCAAGACACGACCGAAATCAGATTTCGGTCGCAACAGGGTCGACCGAAACACGATTTCGGTCGTGTCTTGAACGACCGAAATCACTCGTCGGTCGCCGGGGTTCCGACCGAAATCAAGTTTCGGTCGGATCTGGCTCGACCGAAATCAAGTTCCGGTCGGTTCCTCGCCGACCGAAACTTGATTTCGGTCATTCCGCTGTTTGACCGAAATTTTGTTTTGGTCAAATTTTTTTTTTTTTAATAAATATGTAATTGCAGGCCAAGGGTGGGAAGTCCCTACTTGGAGGGAGCAGCAGACCGGCCCCGGAGGCGGAGGAGGGATCTGGAGAGCGTCATACGAGGGCGCGCGGCGTTGATGCATCCGTTCGTAGGCAACGGGAGGAGGAGAGGCGGCAGCGAGCTCTTGATTCTCATTCCGTATATGCGGAATACGATCCGCATGCGGATGAGGAGGCGCCTGCGGATGAGGAGGTGCCCTACGATGCGGCGTCGATTGAGTCATCCGACGACGATGCGATACCGGTCTCCGCAGGTAATTTCATTCTCCGTACGAATGAACCATTCCTTAGTAGCTGGATCTTGCTGGGCTATGACTACAAACGGACACCTGCACTTGTTAGACTTCGACAGCCTCTCCAATTCATCCTCCTTGCCTCTATAACGTTCTCCGCGAGAACATCTAATCAATTTTTTTGTTCCTAATTTCTTGTGCGACGAAATTATCACCTCGAAACCAAGACCAATAGCGACGCCTTTCGCCCAGTTAATAGCTTCCACGTCGGTTGAAAATCGTCCTCCTTCGCGAAAATGCCGACTGTAGTTTATCCCGTCGCCCGTGGAATCCTCCGGGACACTCTCCAAGTCTGAAAAAAAAAAAAAAATAACAACCGAAATCAAATTTCGGTCAACATAAGAGGCGACCGAAATGTGATTTCGGTCACCTCTGTCGTAGCCGAAGCCGGATTTCGGCCCCGATAGTCGTAGCCGAATCCAAATTTCGGCTACGACAGTCGCGGCCGAACTATAATTTCGGTCACCCTCTTGGGCGACTGAAATTGATTTTCGGTCATCACAAGGGTTGACCGAAATTGTTGTTCGGTCACCCCTTGTGTTGACCGAAATTATGTTTCGGTCGGGGCGAAATTTTCGCTCGAATCCGACCGTGAGAATTCACGTCTATAAAAACGAAATTTACGAGAATTTGATTACCATCCGCTCCAATAGACGCTTTCTTTTGACTTTTCCATTTCCCAAATAGACGATTCATTGCGATTTGAACGTTTTTTTTGTTTTGTTTGAGTCTGATTTGAATGTTTAATTGCTATATGAAAATTGTGGTCTGGAAAAGGACTTTAAATAGAAATTTAAATTCAAAAGGGCAAAATCGTCTTTTTTCAGCCCTTTAGGGGGCGGTGACTAGGAAAAAGAGAGCGGTGAATAGCAATTCAGTTTTTAGAAGCCTAAAATAATGTTCACCTTCCAAAGATTTTCAACCTAACACCATAAAATTGCAATTCATTGTACACATCTGCCAATCGCCTAATAAACTATATGCCTTGAAATATGATCAAAATGATAGAATATCGTCTATATATAATATATGGTAGTATATGTATTTATAGTAAATTCAATCGGTGTATAATTATAGGTAGTCATTATTTCTATTTATTGTATGTAATGATACTTTGTATATATACAGTGAAATAATAGAATCGAAGGGACGTGAGTTGCTCCCTTATCAAACCTTTCTTCTAAGCTTTTGTCATGGTATCAGAGCATAAAAAATTCTGAATTTTTTTCCTTCATCAGCGTAAGAAATTTTCATCAGCGTAAGAAATTTTATCATGGGCGACAACAACAATAATCCTCCTCCGCCGGTGTTCGGGGACGATGTTCAAAAGCGGAAGACGATATCTCCTTATGATATCACCGCCAACGACAATCCAGGCAGTATTATCACTCAGGTGCAACTCAAAGGTTCTGTTAATTACGATGAATGGGCCCGTGCGGTTCGTCTCGCTTTGAGGGCGCGTAAGAAATTTGGTTTCATCGACGGTAAACTCCTACAGCCGGCTCCCGATGCACCGGAACTCGAGGATTGGTGGGTTAATCAGTCCTTGTTGGTTTCTTGGATGATGAACACCATCGAGGGCTCTCTTCGTAGTTCGATTTCTCATCAAGATGTTGCTAAAAACTTGTGGGATGATCTTCGCCAACAATTTTCTTCGGTGGATGGCACTCGTATTCAGCAATTGAAGAGCGAATTAGCAGAAGCGAAGCAACAAGGTTCCGATATCGCCACATATTATGGCAGGTTGAAACGTATTTGGGAAGAGCTTGCACGTTACGACTGCCCTTTGTTATGTTCATGTGGCAAATGCGAGTGTAATCTTCAGTCTCTTTGGGCGAAAAAGCAGGAAGAAGAGAAGGTGCATCAATTTCTTCTTGGTTTGGATTCTTCTCGTTATGGTACGGTGAGATCGACTATTGTCGCCCAAGACCCATTGCCTTCCTTGAATCGGGTTTATTCTATGTTGGTGCAAGAAGAGCGCTTACGTACGCTTCCCCATAGTTCGTCAGCACCGGTCAGTGACGTCATGGGATTCGCGGTTAACTCGGGTTTGAATTCCGGTGTTTCTTCGAAAACTTGCAGCATATGTCACAAATCCGGTCACGATGTTTCCACTTGCTACCGGGTTAATCCATGTACGATTTGTGGACGTCATGGTCATGGATCTCGTTATTGTCATGAGAAAAATGGTGGTGGTCGCAACGGTGGACGTGGGGGTGGGCGTGGCGGCCGAGGCGCGGTTCGCGCGCATGCCATCTCCAGTTCTGGTGGGTCTGAAATTGCAGCCGGTGATCTCGCTTCCGGCCTTGTTCCTTCGACAGAAGTGGTTGGGAATGATCTTCCTTTGGCTGCAGCGATGACGACTGGTAGCGGTGCGGCTCGGACGGGGCTTAGCCCAAATGAGTGGGAGATGTTTGTTCACTTGTTGCAAAAGGCTAAGCCAGGTGTTAATGAAAAATTATCTGGTAAGACCGTTTCACACTCTTGGATGTACGACTGTGGTGCTACACATCATATGACTGGGTTTTTGAATCTTTTGATTGATATTCGTGATATTGATTCTCGTCCGGTTCAGCTACCGAATGGCGAATTAACGACAGCTACAAAGGCGGGCACAATAATTCTCAGTCAGACTATCACATTATATAATGTGCTTTATGTCGCAAGTTTGAATTGTAGCTTGATTTCTGTCTCTCAGTTGTTGGAAAATTCTAATTGAGTTGCTCATTTTTCTGAAGTTCATTGCTTTATTCAGGACCGTGCTTCGAGGATGGTGATTGGAGCGGGTGAACAAGTCGGGGGGTTATACTTCTTTCGCGACATATCAGAAACGACAACAGTTCAAGCTTATAGTGCTCGTTCTATGGATTTATGGCATAAGCGGTTAGGTCATCCGTCTCCATCGGTCGTTGACAAGTTGTGTAGCCCCGGTTCTAGGAGTCATTATTTAAATAAGTGTGATGTTTGTTTCCGAGCAAAACACTCTCGTGCTAGCTTTCCTTTGAGTAAAAATAAAGCTACTGAATTGTTTCATCTGATTCACTGTGATTTATGGGGACCGTATCGTATGCCTGCTTTTTGCGGAGCTAGATATTTTTTGACGATTGTGGACGATTTTTCTCGTGCTACATGGGTTTTTCTTCTTGTCGATAAAACGGAAGTTTCTGCTACATTGTGTAATTTTTTTGCCATGGTGACTCGTCAGTTTAATCATTTGGTTAAGATTGTCCGTACAGATAATGGATCGGAATTTTTGTGTATGCAAGATTATTTTCGCAAAAATGGCATTTTGCATGAAACTTCATGTGTTGGTACACCGCAGCAGAACGGTCGTGTCGAACGTAAACATCAGCACATTCTCAATGTTGCCCGTGCCCTACGATTTCAGGCTAGTCTACCTTTGGAGTTCTGGGGTCACTGTGTTTTAACGGCGGTTTATTTGATTAATCGCCTTCCTACAGTAATTTTGCGTGGTAAATCACCGTTTGAGCTGTTACATGGTCAATCTCCTATGTTAGACCATTTGCGTGTTTTTGGCTGTCTGTGTTATGCCCATAATCAGAGCCGTAGTGGTGATAAATTTGCCGCACGCAGTAAAAAATGCATTTTCGTTGGATACCCTTTTGGCAAGAAAGGGTGGTCACTTTATGACATTGACTCTGGTACTTTTCTTGTCTCTCGGGATGTAAAATTTTGTGAAGACGAATTTCCATATGCTTCTATGTCTGTTGGTGATCTGTCTCGTTCTCTTGATGATAATCCGTTATCTTCGCCGTCTTCGTGGAATGTGATTAATGATACTGATTCTATTTTGGAGATGGATAATTCTGTTAGCGTGGAGTTACATGCTTCGGCTCCCTCTGACGACAGGGAGGGTTCTTCTATAACTGACGACAGGGAGGGTTCTTCTGAGTTATTGGGTCGCGGACATCGTGAAAAAGTACCTTCTACTCGTTTGCGTGACTATGTTCAGCATACCATTTGTTCCGAAGACCCCCCCGATAGTTCGCCTGCTTCGTCATCATCCTCAGGTATTCTTTACCCTTTGCATCACTATGTTAGTTGTTCATCTTTTCTAAAGATCACCAAGTGTTTCTAGCAGCTGTTAATTCTTCGATTGAGCCGTGTAACTTTGCTGAAGCTGTTCGTGATGAACGTTGGTGTTCTGCTATGCAATTGGAGATCCAGGCGCTAGAGAATAACAACACATGGCTTGTTACCTCTCTCCCTCCGGATAAGAAAGCTATTGGTTGTAAGTGGGTATATAAGATAAAATACAAATCTGATGGTTCTGTTGAGCGGTATAAGGCACGCCTTGTCATATTGGGAAATAATCAAATCAAAGGTATTGATTATAAAGAGACGTTTGCTCCTGTTGCTAAAATGGTTACAGTCCGTACATTTTTAGCCGTTGCAGCTGCGAGGAATTGGGAACTCCATCAAATGGATGTTCATAACGCATTTCTTCACGGCGATCTTGAGGAGGAAGTTTATATGAAGCTACCTCCCGGTTACAAGTCTAGCTCTCCCGATCATGTATGTCAGCTTCGCCGTTCTTTATATGGGTTGAAACAGGCACCGCGTTGTTGGTTTGCTAAGTTGGCCTCTGCTTTAAAACGTTATGGTTTTACACAGTCCCATTCTGACTATTCTTTGTTCACGTTGCAATGCGGTAAATTGCAACTCAATATTTTGGTATATGTTGACGATCTGATCATCTCGGGCAACGATAGTTCGGCTATATCTGTTTTTAAAGCATATTTGAGTGATTGTTTTCGCATGAAAGATCTCGGTGTTCTGAAGTATTTCTTGGGAATTGAGGTTGCTAGAAATGCTTCAGGGATTTTTCTTTCTCGGAGAAAATATGCTTTGGATATTATTTCTGAGGTCGGTTTATTAGGCGCTAAACCCGCTACCTCTCCTATCGAACAAAATCATCATCTTCCTCTCGTACAAGGTGTTCTTATGTCTGATCTTGAGCGCTATCGGCGTTTAGTTGGCCGTTTGATTTATCTATCTGTCACTCGTCCTGAATTGTCTTATTGTGTTCATATGTTGGCGCAATTCATGCAATCTCCGTTTCATGACCATTGGGAGGCCGCTCTACGCGTTGTTCGTTATTTGAAGGGCAATCCAGGTCAGGGTATTTTATTGCGAGCGGATTCTAATTTACATCTTTATGGTTGGTGTGATTCTGATTGGGCGAGTTGTCCGGTGACTCGTCGCTCTCTCACTGGTTGGTTTGTTCAACTTGGTGGTTCTCCTATTTCTTGGAAAACAAAGAAACAGCACACTGTTGCTCGTTCTTCTGCCGAGGCTGAATATCGT
The DNA here is from genome assembly GCA_027422505.1 of Craterostigma plantagineum. NCBI lineage: Eukaryota > Viridiplantae > Streptophyta > Magnoliopsida > Lamiales > Linderniaceae > Craterostigma > Craterostigma plantagineum. The sequence continues at coordinate 3,656,083 of JAPQWV010000005.1, forward strand.
GCTATGGCTACTGTCACCTGTGAGTTGAAGTGGTTGAAAGCTTTGTTGTCGTGTTTAGGAGTTTCACATCCACAATCCATTCCTCTCTACTGTGATAGTCAAGCTGCTTTACATATTGCCGCCAACCCCGTATCTCATGAGCGGACGAAACACATTGAAGTCGACTGTCATTTTATTCGTGATGAGTTGCTTCAAGGTACTATATCTCCCAGTTTTGTTACTACGCGTGTTCAACTGGCTGATATCTTTATGAAAGCTTTGGGCAAGCACGGCTTGGAGTCTTTTCTCAGCAAGTTGGGCATTATTAACCCCCATGCTCCAACTTGAGGGAGGGTGATAGAATATCGTCTATATATAATATATTTATATATGGTAGTATATGTATTTATAGTAAATTCAATCGGTGTATAATTATAGGTAGTCATTATTTCTATTTATTGTATGTAATGATACTTTGTATATATACAGTGAAATAATAGAATCGAAGGGACGTGAGTTGCTCCCTTATCAAACCTTTCTTCTAAGCTTTTGTCACAAAACGCACAATTTTATTATGAGAATGACATCTATTTTGACATAACTCAGTATTTCATGACCATACAATTAACCATCAAACCAATTCAAAACCCCACTGCTAATTATCACTCGTTTTCCCAAGGTGCAATACTCTTCCAACCCTTCTTATCATAACTGATATCAATACCCTCGGAGTTAGCCCTAAAGTAGATATTCGCACGACCTTTATCCCTAGAAGGCTCATACGCATGAAAGGAAGTGAACTTCAATCCAAAAACTGCAGCTGCGTAGTACACTTTGTCCTCGTCTGTTTTCAGCTGATATTCTTGGCCTGGGCTCAATTGGGCCGAACCCTTATCATCTCCTCCTTCTACTTCAAAGTTTACGTTGATCGCCGGCGAACCTTTTGGGACGACGCTTGCGATGTGAATCGAGGGTTTTGTGAATGCTTCGATGGTGAATTGGGTTCTTACTGCGAGCGAAAATGTTGAGGAGTTGAGGGATATGATTAAAAGGATAGGGATGATGTATTGTTTAGTGTCCATTTTGACATAAAATTTTCTTGATCTTGAGGTTTTAATGTTGGGCTTTGTTAATTATTGTGTTTATATAGTTTGGAGGAGGACGATGTGGTCATGGAGGAAAGGTGGAGTTAATTCATTATGGATTTGGTTAATTCAAGAATGGGTTAAGGCAATTCTTTTTATTGGAATGAAATCGTAATTTGGAATGATGGCGTGTGATTATGTCTCTAGAAGTCAAAGATTGCGTGAGTAAATGATATTTGAAATCTGCATTGAGTGTTGTTTAATTTCACATAATATTTATGTAGACGATTTTGTTGATAGGGAATAGGGTTTATTTGAAACCTCCATAATATCTTTACGAGTAACTCAAATAAGCAGCAAGATGCGATTATAGTCTTATATAGAATTACGCGTTACTAACATAACAATAACATGCAACACATTTGAGTCCTCAAGTCATCTTTGTTGGACATGAAATCGCCGCTAGCGAAAGCGAGTTGAGTGGATTGTTGAAGAGTACAAATCATTGCGACGTTTTCTCGTTTCTTCTTCTTCGAGGCTTTATCTAAGAAACCTCAGTACAACTAACTATACGGTCCAAATTCTTAACCAGACAACCATGTCCTCGAAAACCCACAACCCACCCGAACCCGAACCCGTGGAGTGGGCCCAGCGCGCGTGGACCCTGCTAGACTCACTACGCGCGTCGTCGCCCTTAATCCAGTGCATCACCAACACGGTGTCCCACGATTTCGTCGCTAACGTCCTCCTCTCGGCCGGCGCTTCCCCGGCGATGGTCCATTCCTCGGAGGAGATACCCGATTTCACACCTAAAGTCCACGCGCTCTACGTGAACGTGGGGACACTCGACGCCCACTGGCTGCCGGCCATGAAGGCGGCGGCTCAAGTGGCGAACGAGCACGGCAAGCCGTGGGTTCTTGACCCCGTCGCCACCGGCTGCTCCGATTTCCGACTAAGGGCGTGTTTGGATTTGCTTGAGCTGAGGCCGTGGGTCGTCCGAGGCAATGCGTCGGAGATTTTGGCCCTTTACAATGGCCGCGTGGATGAGAATTCAAAGGCGAGTGAGTGCTTTTATTTCAATTTTATCCGTCTTTTGTGGGTGGGTGTCAATTTCCTCGAGTTTTCAGTGATTGCAACGGTGATTGGTGATAAAAATCGAGTCTTTTACTCTTTTGTATCGACTCCATGAATTGTTTCATTGAATTTCGTTGGTTCTTCGTTGTCAACTGTTATTATAAGGGTGATTGGTGATTAAAATCGAGCCTTTTGCATCGATTCAATGAATTGTTTCATTCAATTTCACATTTTTTCTTCGTTGCCAACAGTGATTATAAGGGTTATCAAAATCGAGTCTTTTGTATCAATTCCATCAATTGGTTCGTTCAATTTCACTGGTTCTTCGTTGCCAACACAACAGTGATTACAAGGGTGATTGGTGATAGAAATCGAGTCTTTTTGCATCGATTCCATGAAACATTTCATCCAATTTCATTGGTTCTTCGTCAACTTTTATTACAATGGCGATTGGTGATAAAAATCGAGTCTTTTGCTCGATTCCATGAACTGTTTCCTTCATCGTTGCCAACAGTGATTACAAAGGTGATTGGTGATAAAAATCGAGTCTTTTTGCATCGATTCCACGAATTGCTTCATTCAATTTCATTCGTTCTTCATCACCACCAACAAACCATCACCTTTCTTTTCTTCCTTTCTTCCTCAGGGCGTAGACAGCACTTATGAATCTACAGACGCCATCGAAGCAGCAAAAGCCCTCGCAAGGATGACCAAGAACATAGTAGCAGTTTCTGGGGCAGTAGACATAATCACAGACGGCGATAGAATGATTGGAGTTAAAAATGGCGTCCCAATGATGCAAAAGATTACGGCGACGGGCTGCTCTGTAACAGCCCTCATTTCAGCCTTCGTTGCGATAAATCCCTCAAAGCCCTTTGAAGCTACGGCTATCGCATTGTCTTTGTTTGGTCTTGCGGGCGAATTGGGGTCTGAAGAAGCAAAAGGCCCGTCTTCATTGAGGACGAATTTGATCGATGCGCTTTATGGGTTGAATCGAGATATTGTGATTCGTGGGGTGGCTATTAGCAACGTGAATGTGTAATTGCCCTAATATGAAAGTATCTATTCTATTTTATTAAGCTTGAGGGGTGAGTATAAACTGTCCCTTGGTCTATCAATTTCACAAAATAAAAGTAATAATTAAATTTGAAAAATTGCCCACTATCTTTTAATTACTATTTTTAGTTAATTACTATTTTTTCTAATTCATGTACCTTTAATTGTATAATTTATATATATAATTAAACTTAAATTATAGTTTCAATAAATGTTTTAAATTAAAATAAGTTTAAACTTATATAAAATATATATTTATATATATATATATATGTATATATATAGCGCACATATCTGAGTGTGCAAGAATACTAGTTATAGTAATTGTTCTCAAATTAATTGGTGTGGTAGCCATCAGAATTACGATCTACCCTTGCTTTATAATTTATCTCAATTATATCCTTTAAAATAATTTTTTATATTCTCCAAAATAATATAAAATTAAACTTAATATTATCTATTAAAATTAAAAATACAAATTAACATTATATATTAGTAGCCACACACATTGGGTGTGCCAAAAATACTAGTCATTATGATTGACGAATTAACTATTTTAGTTATGTTGATTGAAGGTTTCATCAGATTGTTGGAGGTAAAAGAGATAAGTAGATGAAATGAGTGCTACGGCACTTCTTAGTTATATTGATTTGCTTTTCTGAATACCTCAAAGATTACAAACATACATGCATATATAGGGTTTTCTAAGAGACATGATAGCTCATTATTTTTTACTATAATAAAACATGTTTGGTAAACATGTTTGGTAGCTTTAGATTTATTGTTTTCTTGTCTAATAAAGTTGTCTTGACAATGTTTTGTGGCTTGTCTAATTGTGGTCTTGTTCACATGTATTAAGAGTTGCAAATTAGGACTTTAACACTCCCTCTTAATTTGCAATCTTCAGCTTATCTTTGATCTTCTGAAATTTCTCCGTAGGAATAGCTTTTGTAAGAAAACCTGCAGCTTGATCATTTGTGCCGATGAACTCCAAACAGATCTCTCCTTTGCTCACCATATCTCTTATGAAATGATGTCTCATCTCAATATGTTTTGCCCTTGAATGGAACACCGGGTTTTTAGTCATAGCAATGGTCGACATATTGTCACAATAGATTATTGTAGGTTGTTCCTGAACTTGCTGTAAATCTGCTAGAAGTCTACGCAACCATATCGCCTCGCAAGTAGCATCCGTAGCAGCGATATATTCAGCTTCAGCTGTAGAGAGTGCGACCGTCTTTTGCTTTTTCGAACTCCAGGTAATTATATTAGTGCCCATGCAAAATAAGTATCCCGAAGTACTCTTTCGATCATCTAAAGAACCTGCCCAATCACTGTCAGTAAATCCGATCAGATTATTTTTGCTCTCTTTTACATACCTGATGCCTTGATTTTTGCTTCCTTGAAGATAACGAAGAACTCTTTTAGCCGCTGAAAAATGAATTTGACTTGGCTCGTTCATGAATCTGGAGATCAAACTAACGGCATACACAATGTCTGGCCTTGTGTTTGTGAGATAGATCAGAGAGCCAACAAGACTTCGAAAAATTTTACCATCAACCTTTGCAGCTCCATCAGATTTCAAAAATTTATCGTTGACAGACATAGGAGTAGAAACAGGCTTGCAGTTTTCCATACGGAATTTTTTCAAAAGATCTTCTATATATTTCTCTTGAGAGATAAAGATTTTACCTTTAGATTGTTTGACCTGGATTCCGAGAAAGTACTTCATCGCTCCTAAATCTGTCATCTCGAACTCGTTCATCATATTTGTTTTGAAAGCTTCGACCTCCGATTCTTTGGTTCCTAAATAGATAAGATCATCAACATATATGCAGACAATCATAAAATTCTCACCATTTTTCTTCACATATAGAGAATGGTCGTTTGGACTTTGAGAAAATCCATTTCTTTGAAAATATCCGTCAATTTTCTTGTTCCATGCTCGAGGAGCTTGCTTCAATCCGTATAGCGCTTTTTTAAGTCGATATACTTTATCTTCTTTTCCTTGTATTTCGAACCCTTGCGGTTGTTGCACGTAGATTTCCTCGTCGAGCTCACCATTTAGAAAGGCTGATTTGACATCAAGTTGAAATACTTGAAGTTCTAGTTGTGCTGCAAGAGCAAGTACTAGCCGAATAGTTTCCATTCGTACAACAGGCGCAAAAGTCTCGTTGGAGTCCACTCCTGGTTGTTGAGCGAAACCCTTTGCAACGAGTCGAGCCTTATGTTTCTGTATGCTTCCATCTTCGAGCAGTTTCGTTTTGAAAATCCATTTGAGACCAATTATATCTTTATGCTCCGGCAGGTCCACCAATTCCCAAGTTTTGTTCTTTTCGATCATTGCGATCTCTTCTTCCATAGCCTTTATCCACACGTCTTGTTTTGCCGCAACTTCAAAACTACTGGGCTCAACTGTGGAGAAAGCAACTTCGCAAGTTTGATAAATATTTTTTAAAGAGCGAGTTTTTCTTACTGGCGAATCTGAGTTTTCTCCTCCGGAATTTGACAAAGAAGGTCCGGGACTTTGAGGTGGAGTTGCTACTACATTTTCTTCTTCGCCATTGGTTGGTTCAAAGAAGAGAAAATTGTTGTGAGGAATTTTCTCCCCAACTCCATTGAGCCATTTCATCAAATATTACATCTCTCGAAATAACGAGCTTGCAATTTAGAGGATTATAAAGACGATAGGCTTTGGACTCATCGCTGTAGCCAATAAATATGAGTTTTTCACCTTTTGTGTCGAGCTTGTCTCGATTTGGAGCTGAGATATGTGAATACGCAATGCTACCAAAAATCTTCAAATGATCAACCACGGGTTTCCTCTTGTGCCAAGCTTCGAATGGCGTTTTGTTCCGTACGGCTTTCGTCGGACACCTGTTCAAAATATAAATAGAAGTATGAACAGCCTCAGCCCAGAAATTTTAAGGTAATCCTTTGCCGATCATCATGCTCCTTGACATTTCCGCGATTGTGCGATTTTTTCTTTCGGCGACTCCGTTCTGTTGAGGACTTCTTCGAACCGTGAGTTGCCTCTGAATACCATTTTCCTTACAATATTCCATGAACGGATGATATATAAATTCTCCTCCTCGATCCGTTCTGAGTGTCTGGATTTTATAATGACTCTGTTTCTCGACAAGAGCCTTAAACTTCAGAAACGTAGCAAACGCTTCGGATTTTTCATTTAGAAAATAAACCCGCATCATCCTTGTAAAATCGTCAACAAACAGAATGAAGTATTTTTTGTTACCGAGAGAAGGAGTTCTCGTTGGACCCCAGATATCCGCATGAACAAGTTCCAGCGGTTCCTTCGCTCGCCAAGTTGTTTTTGGAAACGGAAGTCGATGCATTTTGCCATATACGCACCCTTCACAAATTTGTGTTTGTCGATCAATATTTGGTAGGCCTATCACCATATTCTTTTGCTTGAGCAGTATCAGCCCCTTGCCGTTGAGATGTCCGTATCTCAAATGCCAAAGTTGAGATTGTTCTAAATTTTCTCCCTTGAACGCCACTTTCTCTTGAAGAGGGATGATCATTGGAAACACCTTGTTTGGACTCATAGGAACATAAGCAATAGTATTATTGCTTTTCTTATCAATAATTCTGCATTTTCCATCGTCAAAAAATACTGAATATCCCTTCTCCAATAATTGTCCAACACTAAGAAGATTACTCGTAAGATTTGGCACATAAAGAACTCCTTGAATGAGTTTTTTGTTACCTTCTTTAGTTTGGACTGCAATAGTTCCCTTTCCTTCAGCCTTGTGTAGCTTGCCATCGCCGAGTTTCACCTCCGACGAAAAGTTTTGATCAAGCTCAACGAACAACGTCCTTTCTCCGGTCATATGGCTGCTACACCCGCTGTCCAAATACCACATACATGATGGTTGATGTTGATCCGTCATGCAAGAAAATAATTGCTCTTCGGCGTCTTTGATGAAATTTGCTTCATTTTTCTCCGACTTTTGTTGATACCAACAGTCTCTTTGAGAATGGTTGGCGTTTTGGCACTTCTTGCACTTGAATCGACAATCTTTTGTATCGTGATTTGTTTTCTTGTAAATTCGGCAGCCGGCTTGTTGGTTTGAATTTCCACCATTATGCCTAAATTGACTCGGATGGCCTCGTCCTCTTCCTCTCATATGATTTGAACCGCCTCTTCCCTTATGATGCCATGTAGTATTTTTCGTTCCTTGCATGTTCATCTTGGAGTCAAACGCTTGCTCCAGAGATTGATTTGAGGATTTGTTGAGGCGCTCTTCATGAACTTGTAATGAGCTTGTTAGTTCACGAAAAGTGAACTTGGTCAAGTCCTTCGATTCTTCGATCGCGGCGACGATATAGTCGTATTTAGAGGGAAGACTCCTTAGAACTTTTTGGACAATTTTCTTCTCTTCAATAGTATCTCCAAGGCTCCTGATTTGATTGACGATCTCAGCCACACGAGTGAGATAGACTTGCATGGCTTCGTTATCTTTCTTCGCCAAATTATCGAATTCTCTCCAAAGATATTGGAGTTTGATTGACGTTACTTTTTCGTTTCCTTGAAAACCTTCCTTGAGAATATCCCATGCTTCTTTGGACTTTTTAATACCATGAATTCTGGGATAGATGGTTTTGCTTAGACCTTGTTGGATGAACCTTAGAGCACTAGCATCCTTTTTCCGATTTTTGTTGTACTCTTTTTTATGTGCGTCTGTCCATTTTTCTTCATCGGAGGACTCGCCTTCATCTACTTTGGGTGGTGGCTCGGCATACGTTTCTTCAACAACCTCCCATAGATCTTGCGAGATAAATAACGTTTCCATTTGACTACACCAATAGTCGAAATTTTCTCCGTCAAAGATCGGAACTTGATTCGGAGTGTAAGAAAACATAGTCGTAACTTGATTTGCCATCTCACGTATGCGTGCTCTATGTTGGGTTATTCACCAATAACTTGATGCGTGACTTTGAGAGGTAATATGAGGTGGTTGCTTGAGAAAGAGCACGTGTATGGAAAAAAATGATTATGTGTAGTTGAAGTGTAAGGTGCTTGCTTGGCAATAGAATTCACGTGTATGAAGAGGTGTATAGTTTGGTGTATGAATATGTAAGGTGAGGGATTAACTCGATGCTATCAAATTTTTTTCCTTAGGCTCTGATACCAAAATTTGTTGGAGGTAAAAGAGATAAGTAGATGAAACGAGTGCTACGGCACTTCTTAGTTATATTGATTTGCTTTTCTGAATACCTCAAAGATTACAAACATACATGCATATATAGGGTTTTCTAAGAGACATGATAGCTCATTATTTTTTACTATAATAAAACATGTTTGGTAAACATGTTTGGTAGCTTTAGATTTATTGTTTTCTTGTCTAATAAAGTTGTCTTGACAATGTTTTGTGGCTTGTCTAATTGTGGTCTTGTTCACATGTATTAAGAGTTGCAAATTAGGACTTTAACAATATTATCACTCTGTGAAGAGCAAATATGGAAAAGAGAAAACAGGAAAAAAAAAAAAAAAGAAGAGTTTCAACGTAGAATGTCGTGTACATAAACATTTACTAAGCAAAAGGCTCAATTGATCAGGGCAGCAAAGTTAATATAAACCCTAGAAAACCCTCTCGATTAAATGCAATAATATTTATTCTCGACTGATCTTCTGCTCTTAAGAAACACTCTCGAAACCCAGAAAATCTTCGAAGCATCCCACTTAAATTCATAGAAATAAGCTCCATAGAATACCGTACTCGAAAATAGTAGTTCGAGTGACTTGTTGAGTTTGAAGAACTTGTAGGTTTGCTATAAGCACAAGTAAATGAGTTGTAATGTTAATGGATACTAAGTCACATTTGAAATGTTATATAACATGTCAAGTTTGTTTATTTTTGGTGCAATGTATCAGTTTATTTGCTACAACGTTGTTAACTTATTTAGTACAATTTGTAAGATATCTAAATGCCATGTAATGATATTAGATGGGGTAGGTAGAAGTAGTAGGAAGAGTGACACAAAACCTACCAATTTATTTCTTTCTGCGTACATTAGTACTGATAAGCACGGATTTACGAGTACAAATTCGTCGAAATCGAGTCCGTTTGTCTCATATTTAAACAATTTCACACTGTGACGACAAAGGTATATTTCACGTGTGAGTTTATGTGATAAGGTGAAGGTTACATAGAAGTCAATCAAGAGTATAATGTGTATGGTCGAATATCTTTAGAAAAAACATATGGTCGAATATAAAGTGGATCGAACGAATAGTGTGGTTGACTTGGAAATGAGATCTTCGATGAGTTATTGGCCGTATACTTTGCTTCTCTTTGTGTGAAATAGAGATAGCGAAACAAAATTAGGGAATACGTAGATATCGCATCGCAACTATTATAAAGTTATCGGTGATGGGAACAATAAATATCTTCGTGAACAATGTTTTATTATTCAAATAAATTACTATCTTTCATCGAACGATTACTCCCTCGGTTTGTGAAACCGATTATAATTGGATTATCGGAGAACTTTTGACGCTCAACCATAGCCCAAACTCCAAACAAGAGTTTTAATCATTCCAATTAAAAATACAAATTCCAACTAAAACCATTTCGTTTTGTATGATTTTCGCATTTATAATATGTTTCGAAGAAGAGGGGTTCATCTCAGAGTATATCATCGCTGTCTTCTTCGGCTCAATATCACCTAATTTGATCATATGTTGGCCTGCTAATTTTTAAATAATGGCACGCATTGATGATTAGACTGTCTGATCATATCCAGAAAAAATAATCCTCACTCTGAAAATATAAATTAAAAAAGATGACAACTCAGCTCTCACCAACTAGGTTTCAAGATTGAAGAGCCAAACCCTAACGTAGATATATTTTTTAAACTTCTTCAGTAAATTCTTTAGTCTTTTTAAAACTTTTGTATGTATAACCATCCAAATATGATGGCTCACTAACAAATTGGGTCGTCCTCGTCGTAATAACACTATTGTTGGGAATTCGACTAATATCGGATTTCGATGAGTCGACAAAGCAGGAAAAACAAAACGAAGAACACGGGGGTTTTTATGTGGTTCGGATTCAATACGAATCCTACGTTCACGGGAGATAATCTTTTCTCTTTATTGATCACGATTACAAAGGTTCTCTACTCTTTCTACATATTCAAGGTTATAGAGATTCAAGCCTTCTTCTTCCGATCAATTTCCCAAGAGAAAACTGTATGAAATTCTATCTCATCTTCTTCTCATCACTGATGGTGGGCTAATGGATAAAAGCAGTTTTGCGGACAATAAATTGTAACCGTTCCTTCTTAACCAAAGTAGAAGCTGCCACTTTAGTTTTGACATTCACAACTATGATACTTGAAGGTAAATGCTTCAACACAGTGCGTCCAAACTCCAAACTTACACGCACACAATACTATGACGTTTTATTCCATTGCTATTTTGCGAAGATGCAAGAAAATACAAGTACACCAAGAGAAGATGGTCCTTTATATCAATTCAACTCTCGGGCAAGTCAGTCAAGAGTATATAGTAGTTTTTCTGCATGGGCTTCTTCTTCTTTACCTCCTCTCTCGCTCGCTGCTATTCGTACACCTTCTAATACTTAGCATATACATATCCATATACATATACATATACATATATATATATATATATATATAATAGTATTCCATATCGATGTATTTTTATTTTATTACATTAGCCTCCTACCGCCCGTCCCAGCTTCTCTTTGGCAGTTAAAGTAGACAGCTGCGATGGGGATTCCGAGGTTGTATATCTCTGCAAAGTCCCTCGTAATGAAATTCTGACGCCACGGCGGAGCAGCGTAAACAGTTTGATTGCCCAATTGACGGTAAAGTACGAAAACGATGCGATGGATTCCCATGCTCGGGCGAGGAGCTTCGTAGCACACAACTTCTTGCCCTAGTTACATCATACATAATACTCAATTCTTTTTACTACTAATTAAATCAAGAAATGCAAATAAAGATAGAACTGGCAGATATGCCCGAATATGGTACTAACGTTAAAAAAAATAAAAAATCAATTTTCACTCACCAAACTGCACGCCAGTGGTTCCCGGGATGTCCGTCACCAACCTAGTGTTTTTATTGCAGAAATTGATTGATCAGACCCATATATACATACATATATATAATATGTTTTGTGTGCTGTAAACAAAATATAACTTAGTCATGGGACTAGGAGTGTGTGTGCGTGTGTTCCATCTTCTTTTATCTTTTTATTGTTTTAAATATCTTATAAAAACGCATTTATTTAACATGGTCTAATTCAAATTTATTTACCAGTGGAGATATTCCCTAAGCTGTGGATTAGTGGGGCTTGGAGCATCAGGATCCACCATAATCTACAGTTAAAGAAAAAATGATTTTAATTACATTATTATTTACACATAGGCAATTAATCGAAGCAAGAAAGGACGTTATTTACAGTATCAATTCATCCTTCTCATAATAAAAGAGGAAAGAAAGGTGGTGTAGCACTTACAAGCGTGTAAAAATTTCCTAGTTCATGATCTCCTCCAACGTCAACCCTAGGCTGTGCTTCTAACCGAGATGGCCTCATATCGCAGCCATTTGAGATTTTCTTATTACCGTAAGTAACACGGAGATCAACCGAGGGCACAAAAGATGGCAAGACATCTCCAACTACACCACTAAGCTCAAGAGGATTTATTATCACATAATTATTATTGCTTGCTCTCGGCATGTTCGATCGATAGAATAAGCAACGTTTTCTTTTTAGTTTTCTTTCTTTCTTGTTCATTTGCTGCTTACATATATTTATAGTTGACATATAAGGCAAGGCTTGACTTGCCTAGTTGCTTATAGAATCTGATGTCTTCCTCCGATATACATCACTTTCACCTCTTTTTTCTCTGCTAAGTATAATGCAAGCTTATAAAGAGATAATCCGACTATTATTTGTTTGTCTTTGTCTCGTGAATCTAAGGGTTCATGTATCATGTTCGTCTTCTTATTCGAAGTATGTTGTTTTGATTTTACGTCCCCATTAGTGGTTTTTTTTTTCATTATTATTCCTGTCGATTTGGATTCCATGATTATTGGCCAATTGCCAAACAATATTCGTACCATAAAAATAAAGCTACGCGCATTTCTCACCATGTATTTTGTCATTGACGAATATTTTGAGGAAAAATGTGATCTATTTTTCCCTCCCTCTTTCACTTGGTTATAAAAATCGCCTTTTCTGCGATTGATTGATTGTGTCTTTTCTGGTCCCCAAGAGTCGGGTCAAGTTGGTAAAATGAGAATGATCTATTCATCTATTCTTGAATATAGCATGTGTACTAATTCTGTGAGATACTACAAGTTTATATTGTTTCTAGAACCTCGGAGATGAGGGCATGATGTTCTTGAAGTGCAGACTGTAAGATACGATGATCATGTCTACTCATGTCGGAATGATGACTCGGTAATGTAGATCAATACGAATATATATATATATATATATATATATATATATATAAATATCTTCATTTTCTTGTGGGAAATCCCAATTATGTGCATAGGTTAAGATTAATCGATGTATGTATTATGTATGTGTGAATAGAATCCACCAACAGCCTATCAACGGACAATTTATATTCATTGGTCGCAGTTTTTTTGGCTTTGACGACGACGATCAGATTCTTTAAGATTAGAAGATAAGATGGGCGGGAGGAAGTCCTCGGACGACCTAAAATATGAATATTCTACGAATATAATGCTTGTATTTCTTTCGCACATCATACTCAAAATGATAATTATCCCCATCCATCCCATCCCAGCTTAAACTAATATTGATTACTTTGAAGTGGAAGAAAATAGACGTAAAATTCATGAAAGTAAGCAATAAAGCTCTCAATTGAGTTATTATTCTTTCTTTGGTGGTGTCTCATCAGTGTTTGTTATGTGGTCATCTCTTGCTAAAAGCAATGACGTACATTGTCTCTACTTCACAGTTGCACAATGCCCGTTATTAACAATTGATAAACTAAAATTCAGTTTTGAAGAGATATTTCTGGCAATTCAAGTTTTATATCGTTTCGTTCAACACAGAAAACTATCGGTATAGCAGCTTTAAACAGTTGCAGACCCCTAATTGCAAGGATACATACTACACACTCTCCTCCTAATTCTTCTAACTATTGCTGATAATCCTTAAAACTTCCATGGAAGTGAACTCTTACATAGTTCGGTAAATGGCCAACACATAATCTTTTCTTCAACTGTCTTCCTCGGCCAATTATTTTTCTGCTCTCTCTCATAATCTTCCAAGCAGATTTTAACACCTTAAAACCAATCCTTTCTCGAATCAGACAACAAATTAGAAAGTATTTTCCCATCTTTCTCATTGCCTTTTCCCCTGTGCATAGCTTATCCTCATAGCTCGCCCTTCAAGTTCCTGAAAAAACATCAGCAAAAAAAAACACCCAACAACTAACTTGTTTATTCACACATGGATTTATGGCATGGGAGAAGCGAACTTTATATATTTCTGTATATATGTATGTATAGCTGACCACTCCATTGAGGGCTTCAATAGCAGCTTCCATTTCTTGTCTAGTTTCATACGATACGAATCCATATCCACGCGATTTTCCAGTTTCGCCATCGTAGAGAACCCTCGCGCCGACCACTTTACCATAGCCTTGAAAAGCACTTGTTAAGATCTCAGAAGTCACTGACCAAGATAGGTTTCCTACGAAGAGTTTGTTCTCTGTTTCTGGGTAAAGTGGCAGCTTAGGTTTAGGCCTGTCTGAGAAGTTCACCCTCAGTGTTCTACCACCGCATTCCTGCAAAACAATGTCTTCTTCGTCATGGGCTCAATATGGTAATCTAATTACTGTAATAATGATCGATTTAAGAGAATTTTTGTGTTTCTTCTTACAATTCCGTCAAGATTTTCGATGACTGTGTTGCATTCTTCGATGGTGCTCATGGTCACGAACGCGAATCCTCTGCTCTTCCCAGTGTCTCTATCGTAAAGAACCTGCAAATTTTTTGACATGAGATTCACAATCATGGACTAATATATGTAGATTAGTTTTTCATAGTTGAGTTTCTTTCTTACAAAATTTCAGACATAGTTACCTCAATAAGCTCTGGGCTAGCGTATTCTTGGATAATCCCAGCGAGCTGAGCACTGTCGCAGTGGTAAGGCAAGTTCCCAATGTAGAGCTTAGTGTTGACGGCGACTCCTCCGTCGCCCTCCCCACCGCCGTCCGCCTCCTCCTCCGACGCCGGAGAAGCAACCTCCGCCGCTTCTTCTTGAGCCACTGCAGCCGCCACGCGGGACGGCCTCCACCATCTGCTGCAGATTCCTCCGCCGCCAATCGAGCTCGGCTCCATTCCGAAACTGTGGGTTGCGGCTAAAGAGACGGCGACGTGCCTCGGAGGAGCTCTTGCGCCGCCTCCGGCGGCCGATGCGACCTTGACGAAACTGCGGTGGTGATCCGGAGAGCCGCCGTTGTCGGTGGTGATGCGTTTCAGGCCCTGCATGCAGAATGATGAGGCTACCGCCGCTGCCGTCGTCGCCATCGCCGGAGGAGTTGAACTACGACGGTGTCGATTCGAGGATGGCGTTTAACGCTTGTGGTGGTTAGATGCAAATCGGAAAGAAAAAGGTTAATGAATATAGTTCGCAATATAGGAGTGATGCTGATGTGGACAGATTTTCATCCAATGAGAATGCACTGTAAGAATTTTCTGTAAGATAAGGTTCCACCCCTTCAATGGATTAGAGTTGTTGGTGTGTTCTAAGCCACAAAGTATTCTCCTTGCATCAATAATATAATTGTTTGTCTAAGTTTCTTCATATACAATGTGACTATGAATTATGATCTTCTCACCCTTTTCAACTAAACTTTTAGTTTGTTTTGCCAAAATAATCATAGTATGTCATAGTATGTCGCACTTTGGTAAGTGACAACTTCTCCTTTTCATAGGTTGTAAGAGGCTCGAGCATTCCTAACTACCATTACACAACATATGCCTGCAAGGGGTCATTTACAAAACTCATTGATGTCATCTTTAGAGCACCTTAAACATGAATTTTAGAATCAGACATCAGACAAAAGGACCCACGTTAATAATCTAATCATTTCCATGATCAGATATAGCTCATCTCTTAAGGGATGAAGGGAGGAGCATCTTTTTCAAGTGCCCGCCCCTCGAACTAGGCTCGGCCTGCACTGCTGCTTTCGCCCTCGCTCGAACGTCCCTTTTGGGCTGCTGATCATTCGTCGCCACCTTTTTATTATGTAGTAATAATAATCTGTTAGTAGGCGCATGGCTTTCCCCGCCGGCCATTGGCTTTGGAGCAACTGCGCAATGGGCGTGCCTGTTGTTGCCCGACTTTTCCTTTTGGGCAGGCGATGATTGTTCCCTTTTCGGGTTCATTTTCGCCCAAATAACGTCATTGACTAAGAAAAAAAAAACAACGAACTTTTAAGGTCTGCGTAATTATTACATCGTAAGATGTCATGCGATGTAATCAATACCTGGGCTTGATAGGACAGCGCGGGGACGCGGGGCTGATTTAGGTCTGTCGTTCTTTTGCTTCGGCGTTTCCTCGACTGCGTTTTTGTTAGTTTTCTCATCTTATTGATTTCTTCTGTCTTTGGGTCGAAGAGGTACTTCGACTTGAATTTGAAAGAAACATATCGTTTAAAGTTCTTACCTTTGGGTAAAAGATAGCTGGGAGGTGGTGTTTTCGGGGCGTAAGCATAGGGAACCCTAACAACCGATTTCGTGGACTCATCTGTCGATGGAAAACGAGGATGATTATTCGAACGGATAATAAAACGGCGAAAAGGGTTTTATTGCATTGGCATTACATAATGAGAGGGTTCAATGTTGGGAAAGCCATTTCCAAAGATCAAACATTTCTGCATTTTTCTCTTAAATTTCTATTCCAATTTCAGAATATGCAGTAGCAATTCAAGAAATTAAAGCTAAATCTACAGAAGATGCAGACATTCGCCAAGATAAAGTTGACCTCTGAAACAGGGCAAAAAATTAGAAGCAAATCGGAAGTAGCTTATATACCTGAAGAAGAGAAACTATTCAGCGAAAGCCATTCAAAAGCCCTCAAAGACTCCAACGAATTCTTCTCATAAGCGTATTGGTCATCTTCTTCTTTCTGGGCTTTCACCTTCACTTTAGGATACACTGATCCAAGACGAAAATCCAAATAAAAAAATGCTATATAAACGTAAACCCATCTCCCAAAACATAGAGAAACGCCATAAAAAACGATGGTTGAAGAAAAAAAAAAACTCACTTGCGATTATCAGCTGAAAGATTTGAGGTCAGGAGAAATACAGATTGAAGACAACGCGCTCGTAAACAAATCAAAGAAAAAGAAAAAGGGCAGGTCTTAAAGGTGGCGATTGGATTGGCTCGACGTTTCAAGCTGAAAAAGGTCGATTCTTGGAACAAATACGTTACAAGGGGAAATGGCTGACTTTGTTCGTGTTTCCGTCCAAGGTTTGAAATAGCATCTGCTGAATAGTGTGAATAGTAAGTCAAAAATGATTCCCGACTGATGATATTCTTTCTACTTAATATGAAATTATAAGTTATACTAGTCAGATCCCTCCGAAAAAAAAAGTTATACTAGTCAGATATTTTTTATTGCATTATTGTTGTATTAGCGGGCAATTAAAAATCAATCCAAGGGAAAAGGACAATTGCAGATTCAGCACTTTTAAGCCCATAATTTGACTTTTTCTTGAAAAGGATTGCCACTGAATGGAATGACCACCCAATAAATCTCGTGGCTTTGCTTTGCTTCAAAGAGACGCACTTCCTCCTCTTTAGAGATTATTTCCTAACACCATCTCCAACCGTCAAACGCAAACGCAAACGCATTTTGCAGTAACAACCATATTTTGCAGTAACTATTCTCCAACAGTCAACTGCAAACGCAAACGCAAAATAATATTCCTGTAATATTCCCTTTCCTACCAACTTTTATAACTTTTCAATATCACCCCTATATTTTACTACTTAAGAAACTAACCACAATATTCTTTTAATTTTGATTTAGATAAAAACATATTAAAAACATAGAACAAAATATTTATTAAAAATATCGAAATTTCCGTAGTTGTGCGTTATTTTTATAATTTATGATTTTTTTATTTCAGTACTTGTGTTATTTTGAGTGGTAATTTTGATGTTTCTATTGTGATATTATGTAAAATATTTTAAATCTATATTTGTGGTCAAAACAATATTTAATTATATTACATATAAATAAAAAAATTAATAATAAGATATAAAAAATTATAACTAAAATAAAAAGGTTAAATTAATTATGTATGATATCAATATAATCGTAGGATACAATTTAATATAATTTATTTATTAAATAGTTTTTATATGTTTGATTTAATAATTCAATACAACTAAAGGGCTTATTTGCAATTTAAAACATCAAACGCATTTTTGCGTTCAGACGCAAATTTGCGTTCGAAACAAGAGAGAGAATGCAAAAAACGCATTTTGCGTTTGCGTTTGCAGTACCGTTGGAACAGTTTTACTGCATATTTGCGTTTGCGTTTGCGTTTTGCAGCACTATTGGAGATGGTCTAAATCAATTCCATACAGACTATAGACGAACACAGAAAAGAGTAAATAGCCAAACAAAGCCAAGCTTTTTCAATTAAATAGGGCTTTTTCTTAATGTTATATGACTATATTATGATGCAATAGACATGCTACAATGTGGAAGACTTTTTAACACATTCTAAAAACATATATTATGTACTGT
This sequence comes from Craterostigma plantagineum, assembly GCA_027422505.1. NCBI lineage: Eukaryota > Viridiplantae > Streptophyta > Magnoliopsida > Lamiales > Linderniaceae > Craterostigma > Craterostigma plantagineum. The sequence continues at coordinate 3,674,083 of JAPQWV010000005.1, forward strand.
AAAGAACCAACTAAATTCATCACAAAAATAGATAAATAACATGGAGATCATTAAAAATATGAATCATGATGCTAAAACCCGAGCCTTTCTCCAATTTTCTTCGCCAGTCTTATGATATGAGCCCTTGTCTCTGCTTCGAGTCTGCTCGTATATATTAACAAAACTCAGTAATCCCCTGCGCAAATATCAGTTTAAACACAATATTTAGCTCAGAATTAATCTTATGAGAATCTTTCTTACATCTGTGAAAATGGTTCAACTTCAAAGTTCAAGAATCTTATATGATGAAAAGCTTGCCTGTGAGTGTAGAGCGATGGCCTTTCCTTTCCCCTAAGCTGGTTAAACCTCTTCTTACCAACTATGTTTCTCGTGAGGACGACGATGGAAGCAAAGAGGCCTTTCCCCTTCATGCATATGTGTTCTCATACAAAGAAAGAAAAGAAAAACGAATTGAGAAAATAAAACTCCAAGAAGTAAACATGGAAGAAAGATGGTAATGTCTCTTACTACATTGCAAAACAAAACTTTGATAAAGATGAGTGTTCCCTCCCTATTAGATTTAGACGTAGGTATGCATTTATCGATAAAAATGGTATTCATTATATAAAATGTCAAATTCCTTTCTTTGTTTGTCGTATATCAAAGCAATCTCAACGTTTCGTGTACAGAGTAAAAACTTGCAACAAGAAGAATTAAACACACTTTCATCCTTCCTACCTTAAGTTGGCTACAACACAAAGGAGGACTATAAATTGAGAAGTTTGCCTCAACTGTGTAGTGAGATAGATATAGAAATCTGAATCAAAGATGAGTAGTAATAATAATACGTCCATTACTCTGATATTTTTGCTCGCTCGGCTTCTCATCTGCCATAGCCGAAAAAGCTCAGAGCTCCTTCTTCCCCAAACCAGGTAAATTATGACATGCTTCTGTTGGTGTTTGAGGTCGAAACGGAAGGTCATCGAACGGCTCCCAGAGACGGAGTACGGCGGCGAAGGCGACGGCGACGGAAATGATCCGGCGGTCTGCGCCGTGTGCCTCCAGGCATTCTCCGTCGGCCAGGCGTGCAAGTCGCTGCCGGCGTGCGGCCACGTGTTTCACAAGCCGTGCGTCGAGCGGTGGCTCGGCAAGAAGTTATCTTGTCCGACGTGTCGGGCGGCGGTTAGTTAGGGTTTATGCTGCGTTTGTTTCGTCGATCGTAGTAATTGAATTTATGTCATCTTCTTCAACCTTTCGCTGTTTTGTGTTTGCAGAGATATTATGTAATTGTGTTTGTATTGAAGATTTATTTTAAAGTAATTTAAGTTTTTTTAAATTATTATTATCGTAAGGAGTTTGTCTTAAAAATATAACGATAATAGGCGAAAAGTCCCACCCGCGCAATTTGCGTTAGGTTTCGCCCCAAAAATTTTCTCAGTCCTCAGTCCTCAATCACTCAGAGTCCGCGTAAAACAGAAGCTGAAATCGAATGGAGTCAGATCAAGGAAAGCTATTTCTTGGTGGGATTTCATGGGAAACGGACGAAGAGAAGCTAAGAGACTATTTTGGGAACTACGGAGAAGTGTCGCAGGCTGTTGTTATGAGAGATAAATTGACGGGGAGGCCGAGAGGGTTTGGGTTTGTGGTTTTTGCAGATCCAAGCGTCGTCGATAGGGTTCTTGAGAGTGATAGGCATGTTATTGATGGACGCGCGGTATGGGAAACATACTTGTGTTTCTTGGATTGTTACATCGCTGTCTTTTTTTGTTTTGTTTTGTTTTGTTCATTGGGATTTTTCTGCTTCTGCTGCTTGATTATGATAGAAAATTATAGGTTTACTATTGATATTGATAAGATTTTTTCGCCCTTTCCCTTATTACCTTTTAGGGAAATATGAAATTAGGGTTTGGTTGCAACTTGCAAGGTGTTTTTAAGGAAATTGATATGTTGTTTTGCTGGTTCTAATTGAATGCGCTTGCTTGCTTGCTGCTAAATCATGCTTTAGGCGAAAATGTGCTGCTATCCATATTAGTTATTTTCTTCCGAGACGACATCAGTTTCCGGCACTGGTATTATCTAGCCTGGGTCTCTGCGTTCAGTTGAGCATTTGGACGTAGATTATTTTATTTTTTGATTTGAGTTCCTTTGTTTTGGTGAAAATCTTGGATGTAGCTTGCACTTTTAGTGGCTCTTAATTAAGACCTCTCACTGCTGAGTTTCATCCATTGAGTGACTTCAGTGATAATAGGTTTCACTTCACATCGTACGACATTGTTTCTTGCGTGACATTTTTAACTTTCTGATTTCTGAAACAGGTCGAGGTAAAACGAGCTCTATCAAGAGAAGAACAAGGTTCAAAAGTTGGAAATTCAGGTGGTTCAGGAAACTATGGAGGCAGTGGTGGGAATACAAGGACTAAGAAGATTTTTGTTGGTGGTTTGCCGCCAACGCTGGATGAGGAAGGATTCAGGCAGTACTTTGAAGCCTACGGCACGGTAACTGATGTAGTGATAATGTATGACCAGCAGACCAATCGCCCTCGAGGATTTGGTTTTATTTCGTTCGATGCAGAGGATGCAGTGGATAGCGTCTTACACAAAACCTTTCATGATTTAAATGGCAAGCAAGTGGAAGTGAAGCGCGCCCTCCCGAAAGATGCCAACCCTGGTTCAAGTGGCCGGTCTGGCGGCGGGTATCAGGGATATGGTAATTTGAACTCTTATGAAGGTCGAATGGACTCTAACAGAAGATACACTCCACCACAAAATGCTTCTAACTACCCTTCGTATAATTCACCTGGATATAACACTCCTGGTTATGGTTATAGTCCCAGTAACGGCCTGGGATATGGGTTTGGAAACTACGGCAGTGCGAGCTATGGTGGGCCCATCGCCGGAGGCTATGCAAGCCCTAATACTGGTTTTGGTGGTCCACCCCCAAATGCGCAGAGGAGTTCTTGGGGTTCGCAAGCTCCCACTGGATATGGCTATGGCGGTGGTGGTAATGCTGGCCAAGGTTATGGTTACGGTGGCTATGGTGGAAGTGAAGGAGGTTACGGTGCTGTTGGTGGGCGTGTAGGAAGTGGTGGTGTCCCATCGGGAGATGGTGGTTATGGTGATGGAAGTGGTAATGCGGGATATGGAAACTCTAGTTGGCAACCACAAGGATCTGGGTATTATGGAGGTGGTGGTTATGGTGGGGCTCAAACTCGACCAGCTCCACAACAGTGATCTACCGATAGATTATTAAGCCACTTTGTGTCTTCGTCAATGGATTTCAATTTTCAGGAGCGTTATGTGTCAATCAAGGATGTCAAGGTCTTCTGCGTTTGTTATCGTACTTGGTTTGTTTGCAGTAGATTGCTGATTTTATTCTGTAATAGTTCTTTTGCCTAGTCTAGAATAAGTCATCCTTGAAAGAATATATTATCTTGCTTTATGCAGCTTACATTGTTTGGAAGTTGGTGCTTAGTGTTTGAGATATTCTAGCTTGCTTTAACCTTATGAGGGTTTATTACTGCTTGTGCAAACTGCAAAGAGGTCTTAGTTTTCTATGTATTGCTGAAGGTTCACTGTTTCTTGGTACAATTACTGCTTATATGAGTTTCCTAAATTGGCTGGACCAAGGTCTCGCCCATGACTATGAGTGATGCGTAGATCGTACAAGTAGTTAAAACTTCTTTTCCGAGTGCGGGAAATTAGTCTCAGGATAACTTATAGTTGCAAGTGATAAGTAGAGATGTAGCGGTGTTAATAGTGGTTGATAGAAAAAGAATATTCGTGGCAATGGCATAATCTTCGCCTGCATCTGGCCTTGTGTTTTGTACAGGCATGGAGGTGCTTGTGTGCTAAAGGTCGGAAATAATATCATCTCCTCCCCTTATACACGGGTATTTAAGGAAGGTCTTTGCTCGGTTCTCTGTGCTTGTGCTAAGGTATGCTCTTTTGCATGAAGATCCAAGGCTAACAAGTCTCATTTGTAGGGTCTTTTTGACTGGGCTCTCATGGTATGATAATGGTATGATAACACATATGTTTGCATCTTGTTAGTGTGCAAATGCACAGTAGTACAAAAGTTGACCCTTCGATCGTTCAAGATATCTTGCGTCATTATAACCTTAGTGAATATACGAACAATATTATCTTTCCACTAACTCTGCCATTCCTTTGGTACTAATGTTGGAGCAAATGTATGAAGAAATCCCGTGTTAGATCTTCCTGCATGACATGTTATGAACACTATAAGATGCAGAAACATTCCACCATTGTTTAAGTGCTGTACGAATGCGTTTTATCTAGTAACGTTAACGTACCTGATGATTGACTCTCTAATCTTCTAAGGGTATCTGTGTTCACTTCGCTGATTATGACAGACTGGAGATGCTCGATCTTGTGAGCATCTTCTCCTCCTTCACCATCCACCTTGCGAACCCTTCGCTTGAACTCTTCTGGCATATTAGCAATTACCAGCACTCTCACTGAAGGTGCGAATTGAATTCCTTGGGGAATCTCCATCAGCTTATCGCACTCGTCGATCTTCAGACAACTAAGGCAAGCCAATGCTCCTTCTTCGACCGTCCATTGCTTTAAGTTGCTCAGTCCCTGAAGCTCCAAGTACCTGAGCCTTGGAAACCCTTGCCTCGAACAACGAATCTCTTCTCCCTCGAAAGCATTCTTGCGCAGCATCAGTGAGTACAGATTAGGGAGCTTCTCGAGTGTAGCCATGGGATCTTCTCTGAGCTTCGAGCTCCTCAGTGTCAGCTTATTGAGGCTGCCCGAAAATAGGGAATGTTCTGGAATCTGCCTTATCACGCCGACCAAGTCCAGCTTACGGACATGGATGAGCCCAACCAAGTGCTTCAGAACGGTTAATTCTCTTTCAGATTGAAAATCGTGGCGTATACGCAAGGAAGAGTCTCTGATGTTAATGTGCTCGAGCCTCAGCCAGTTAATGAGGTCTGCCAAGTGCTCTGTTTCAAGGCTCGATATGGCAGATAGCTTCTGAAGCTTCGTTAGCTTACGTATGTCTCTGTAGTCAGACACACGAGTATCGAAATTCTTCAAGATCTCTAACTCGCCCAAAGTGTGCAGCTGTAATCTACCCGCACACCTATGAGATGGAGGTAGGTACAAGTGCTTCAGATTGTTCAGCTTGTGTATTACATCTGGGATCTTCATAGGTACGAGGAAAGGCACTCGAAGATCGAGCGTCTGAAGGTATCTCAAATTACCAACCGAAGACGGCAGTTTATGCAGTTTTGACTTTCTTAAACTCAGGTATTTGAGACGGATAAGGTCTCCTACGTTCTTCGACAACTGCTCTCCAAAATCAAATCTCTCAAGGTCCAACACTCGCAGCAACTTCGATTCTTCGCAGAGAAAGTCGATCGTTGACTGAAGGTTTCTCCTCTCGCCGAGCCTGGACAGGAACAGAACTGATCTCACGCGGTCGAGTTTCTCATTAATGGACGGGAAGTAAGTGTCGAAGTCATGGTCAACGGCAATGCAGAGCCTTCTCGCAACGTTTGACGATACTGCCCTCGGCGACGGAGAAGGAGTCCCTATAAGTTCAGGTTCGTATCGAGGCGGGATTTTTCTTAGGAAGCACTCTTCCTTTCCCTTTATGACACACAACTCTCTTGCCACATCGTTCAGCTGACATGTCTTAAATCTCCCCGTGGCATCATCTACTTGCACTTGGACCAAGCATCTCTGTGCAAGCTCACCTAGGTACCGTTCTCCTATGTCCATGATGGATTCATCTTCTTCATCAGCATCTTGGATAGGTTCTTGTCTTGACGATGATGGTGATGGTGATGATGACGACGTTGATGATGTTATAAAACCCTCAGCTGCCCATAGCTTGTACAGCTTTCGAGCGGGGATCTTAGTGTCCTCGGGGAAGTTTCCCAGGTGAAGAAAACACGGTTTGAGCTGATAAGGAAGGTCATGGTAGCTCAGAGCCAACACGTCGAATACTTTCCCGCTCTCTCGAAAGTTCCTCGCCCTCCTTAGGTAAGAGTTGAGATTCTGATGCACAGTTCTCCATTCGCTTACTTTCGGCTTTGTCATGAGAAGCCCGCCGAGGACTATGATGGTCAATGGCAGCCCAGCGCACAGTGACAGCATGTCTTTTCCTAGTTTCTCCATATCTGCTTGGTCCCTCTGATCTGCACACAGTATATCAGTTTGCTTTTGAGCATCATATCTATATCTACTTAGAGATAGATGTCTGTTATGATCTGAGGATTTAAATATCGTCTCTTACCACGGATACTTCCTGAAGAACTCGACGCCCGAAGCTGATTGGTCATTTGTTCATCTTCCTCGTCGCTCAAGCACGATCGAAAGCTCCCCGTGGTTGATGACGTGTCATCATCGTCAAACACAGCGCTGTTATCTTCGCCCACACGGATTCCACTTCCTTGCCTGCTCTCGAATGAGAGCCCTAAACACAGAGGAAACTTTTTTATAGGACAAGAAAATGTCGGCGTCGAAGGTGGTAAGAGATTTAAAAAGTACCTGCAGTTCTCAGCCCTCGGGAAACTCTCTTCTTCAGAAGTTCCCAGCTCTCCACTTCGTTCAAAGGCCTCTGCTCATAGACATAGCAGGGATTGTCCAAGTCTACGTAAGTAGCTATTTCTCTATCGCGGGTGGTAATCAACACCTTGCTGGTCGTCGCCGTGCTGCTGGGAAACGCTGGCCTGAGCGTATCCCACACTTCAGATTCGCAGACATCGTCCAAAACGATCAGACACCTCTTCCTTGTCTGAACATTACGGAGCTCCTCGGCGAGACCATCAAGGTCCATTTCTTGGACGCTCCTCCTCTTCGTAGGCTCGAGCCCATTGAGGATCTTCCTAAGCACATCCAATTGCTGCCATTCTTGAGACACAGCGACCCACGCCAAGGCATCGAAGCAGCCCAAGGCCTCGACGCGCTCGTAAACCTTCTTGGCCAGCGAGGTTTTCCCTGTGCCTACGGCGCCCGAAATAGACACAACTTGGTAGCTTCCATCATCTGCCCCGACGAGCTTCCTCACAAGCCCATTTAGGTCATCTTCCATCCCGACAAAATCCTCGTCGACATGGTAAGGATGTAATGACGCCCTCCTCCTTGGGTTCGAACAATCCTCGGGCCCTTTCTGACGAGGCTTTATGTGTCGAACCCTCAAGTCAGATTGAAGGGCAGATATCTTGGAATCTATGCCTTGGATTTTCTGGTCTATATTCTGAGAGGTTCGGCCGTGGCTGTATTTTCTCCAGAGATTGCCGTCTTTTTTAGAGGAGATGGCGACGATGAGAAGGTCTTCGATGTCGTAGGCCACTTCTCTGGCCTCGTATATCCAACTTCGAATGCCTTCGTCGATTTCTTGCCTTGTATCTGCGATCTCTAACACGGATTGGATCTGCCTTAGCTTCGCTTGGATGGGAAGAAGTCGGATTCTAAGGTCGGGGAAGTGTGAGATTAGTTCGTCGAGGCAACATATGACGCTGCTCACGGCATATTCGGCCATGGATCGGTATGTTTTCTGCTTGGAATTTGAGAATTTTTAGCTGATTTTATCTAATCTTCATTCAAGGTGTGTGTGTGAGAGAGAGAGAGAGAGCATATTGCAAGAGGAGACTTGGGGAGGAGCTGAGTTGACTTGGAAAACAGCTACTATTTTTGTTTCTCTTTGCAAAGAGAAGCGATATAGCGCGTGGAGTTGTGGCTTTCATCTACAGTTATGAATTGTTCAATTCTTTAATTCGACGTTTAGAACGTTGAATTAACTTGTTGATGTTCTCAAGGTTTGTGAGGTTTAGGCTTGACGTCAGTGTAAGATGCAATAACTTCGTATTGGTAGAATAGTTTTACAGACTTGAATGAAACTTCTTTGCATTTTCTTGAAAACAAAAATCTTCGAAATTTGTTATATATATATATATATATATACATAAATCTTCGAGAATATACTGTTGGTGAGTGCCTTGAGAAATTTGATGATTGAGAGAGACTTTATAATTTTGTTATTATTATATGATTATGATTGTTATTTTTATATTAATATTAATAATGGTGGTTTGGGAGAGTTGTGTAACAACTGTCAGGAGAATATGTTATTATATAGTACATATTGCCATGGTTTTGAAGACCGGACTGGACCGGCCGGTTTTGGCTGGTTCCGACCGGACCGGTTAAAAATCCGGTCCGATCCCGGTCCAGTCTTGGCTTTAACTAAAAAAAAAAGAAAAAGATATAATAAGTAGTAATATCTACAAAACTGAATAATATCGCCAAATGATGGGCTGGTGTAGCGGTAACGTACTTGTTTGGTCAACAAAATGGGCCTGGGTTCGAGTGTCTTTGCCACATTTTTTTCATTTTTATAATTAATTATCAGCCCAACATTTTCCTTCTATTTAATTTTGACCCTCCCAAATTGATAGATTTAATACTTTACATCCCATAGTACAATTAAATTTTAATCCCCAATACAATTTATATTATTAATTTTGCCCCTTATTTTTATAAAATTAGAATTTCGAAAATATCCATAAAAACATGTATATTTTCTATTTAATTTGATTGATTTATTCATAAAATATATATTTTTAAAATCTAAATATACCGGTTTAACTCCGGTTTGATTCCGGTTCTATACCGGTTAAACCACTAAACCTTATACCACTAAAATTTTCGGTCCGATTCGAAAACCCGGTTTCATAACCTTGCATATTGCTTGAGGATTAAAATATTAGTCAGTGAACACGATTCCATCCCCTTTTCTTCTTCGGACTTGCTTCTGATAAATATTACTTTTTTCTGACTATTTTTTTAAGCATTGAACTACGAAGTTTCGACTAGTGACCAAGAATATCTCGTCAAGTTTCGATCTTATGCTGAGTCATGTTGATGGTCTTATGTTAGCAAAAAAATAATAATTGATTTTTAATTAAGAAAAGGAATACCGTCCACATATTATCCCAGAAAAAGAGCAGAAGCTCAGCCCTACGCTGACTGTTAACTTATTAAACATTAAGGGCCAAATATTAAATAAATAAACAAGGAGGTAAGGGAAACAAATTAAACAACCGTTATCCATCCATTATTATTATCCACACTATTATCACCGTTCCACACTCCATCGAAGAAGAGGGCCGTCTTTGAACGAAAGAAAAAAGATTCATTTACGCAGACATGTTGACGATCACATCAGCTTCGGGGCTGCCATTAATGGCCGGCGTGGCAATAGCAAAATGCAAAAGCATGAGCAGTCTCTCAATCAAGACTTCAACTCCTTGTTCGGACATTGGTTTCCTCTGCTCGAAACTAAGTGGCATCAAATTGTCAGTTCCCCACGTTGAGAAAACTAGGATTCTTCCCATCTCTACTCCTCTTAGGCCTTCGTTTCGGCCCCTAGCGAGTAAATTTCTTGCACCCCTTTTCTTATCCTTGTTGTGCTATCATGTGTTTCTTCTGTTGAAAATTCAAGCGTTGATTTGATTTACCATGGAGGATTGTAAAGTTCCCCTTTTTTCGTGTGTTGATTGCTGAGCTTGTCCCTTTAATGGGCATTTTAAGTTTGCTTAAGCTATTGATTTTAGATGAGATTTCAGTCGGCTTGTGTCTATTTAATACTACTAGTTAAACCTTTTTTCTTCTATGGGCATTGAGCTTTGCTCGAGACTTGAGATATAGATTAAGATGAGACATAAAACTAGCTGAACCTTTTTTCTTGATATGAAAATCACTGAAACACGTGTGAGCAAGACTGTGAAGTTAACATAAGTTTGCTGAATCTTGAGAAAAGCTTCCATGTTTTTTGGAAAATTCAGGCAGAGTATGCCCATTCACTGGTAAGAAACCGAACAAGGCGAACAGAGTTTCACACTCGAACCACAAGACGATTAGGAGGCAGTATGTCAACCTTCAGTACAAGAGGATATGGTGGGAAGCTGGGAAACGTTTTGTGAAGCTACGCCTCTCAACTAAGGCCATAAAGACCATAGAGAAGAATGGGCTCGACGCAGTTGCTAAGGAGGCTGGAATCGATCTTACGAAAAAGTGAAGTAATGAAGAAAGGTGATTGTGATTCCCCTGTTCCTGTTCTCTTTGTTGTTTCTCTATCTTGGACTTGTAGTTTCTTCTCTTAAAGCTTGCAGTTTATGTTCGACTGACTCAAATTCATAGCAGTTACGATATAAATAGGCAGGCTTTCCCCTGCTTTCAGAAACACAGTATTTTTTGATTCACATGCTAACTGCTAAGGTCCAAGAAACACACAAGAACTTTGCCACAACTTAATTCTCAAACAAAAAGCAAGAGAAAAATCTCAGCTATAAAAGATTTCACCTGTTAACTGATTTCTAACGCTTAATGTCTATTTTGCGGGATTTACGTGATTTCTTTTGTAAAACGTTGGGTGGCTCTCTCTTTCTGCTGTTATTACTGTCACCACTGTTGTTGTTTGCCCCTCCGCCATTGCCCAGCTGAGATTGCAGCAGCGTGTCCTTAACAAAAAGCTTCAGCTTCCACAGTGTGGACTCACTCTGCCCAAAAGATGGACACATATTACAGTTGAGGGACGTGTAAATAGTTGGATTATATATCGCCGAAACCTAAGAATGGCGAAAATCGAAAAAAGAAAAAAAAACGATTACCAGGCTGTCGATGTCGATTTCCAATGTCTCCCCAGCAGATTCGAAATCGGGTTCATCTTCGGCGATGATTTCTAGAGCTCGGCTAATATTTTCTGGAGAAAATTGCGTTATTGCTCGCCCCATTCTTTTCTTCTCTTCTGTCGTGATCTTTCTGAAACAGTTTAAATGAACGACATATAAAAGAATACACAAGAAAAAGCTTACAGATGAGTCTTGGGAGCATGAACATTGCAGTTGCACAAGCACAGAGAAATCAGCTGCATTATTTCTCAGCATAATCGATGAAATTAAGGGACGAATAGTTCTTGCAAGTCATGTGAGATAAATTTGAATTACTTGGCAAGTATACTGAACTGATGCAGAACTAATTAACGAAACCTGCATTTCTGAAGCACTCTTTGTTTGAGTTCTTCCAAATGCATGTCGACATCATTCAGCTGAGGGAAAAAAGAAGATAGAGGCCATTTATGGCGATGCACATAGCTACGTTAGGAATTAGGAAACAAAGGGAAAGCTACCATAACAAGTGAAGTGCCAATTTCGATTTTTCGTTAATTAAATTTGTAAGGGAACAAATGTACTTAAGGACTCACTCACCTCGCTATTTATATCTCTAGCCATTTTGGCATGGGCTGCCTCTTGAGCAAACTGGATATCTTTCTCCATGTCAGCTTCTTCTTCTTTTCTTCGTTTATCCTTTGAAGTAAAGTGAAAGAGTCAAACAAACACATAGCGAAAATGCCTAGCAAACCATTGATGCATTGTTATATAAAAAATGATAGTTTAACACTGATGTGGACTAAGACCTCTAAATCAACTTTTGGCAGAAGTTGCAGCCATTTGGTCTCGAACTTATCCATTAGCGTCTTGGCCATGACGTGGACATCAACTTTCTCATCGTTATATTTCATCGCGTTCTTGAAGATCAGCCTCACGTCGACATATATTTCTCGGACGCTTTTATATCCAGAACCATCTTTCGTATCCATTTTTCTCTTAACCGTACTGAAGTCCATTGGCTTCTTAATGATCTAAATTTTGAAGACAAACATAGAATACGGTAAGAAATAGCAACATCGTCATGAAAGAATTAAAAATCATCATGAAAATCTCCTTTCAAACATTCCTATAAAGGATGTAAGAATAAATTTAACCTTGTGGTAGTCATCCAAACCCAAGCCTACCACATCGACTGGATGCATAAATGGTCCAGCCCACTTGTGTTCCATAAGCTGACAAATTAAAGATTATATATAAAACAAAAGCATCAATTGAGCAAGATATGAGACAATATACTATTACGCCGTACTAAAGTTTGCTAAAATAGGTTGTGTTATACAATCTCGAAACATGCACCATTTGTGTCAACTGCCTCATACCTGATCCAATATTGTTCTAAACTCGTTCATCAATTCTTGCATTCTCTTACCAGCAGCTGCTTCCCTCTGAGCTGTTACTTGTTGTCTCTTCTTAAAGTTTGCAATAAACTTTTCCCTGTCTTCGTTCCTCTCACTGGGCCCAACTTTTCGAGTTGAACTTGCATAGAAATGTTCGACCTCCTTCAGCTTTTCCTCAAGCTGCAAATGTGATGGATATTCTCTCTTTATTGGTTCGGCAGTAGTACCACCATCATATGGAAAACCAACAGTAATCGAATGATAAAAAGCCATATAATGAACACATTATTACCTGATTAACTTGCATGGAAATGTCATCCACACATTGATTCAAGCCATCCAATTCTGATTCTTGTGATGTTTCGATAACGGGCTCACTCTTTATCTCCATCATCTGCTAAATCATCATTTAATACAGATGGATAATGATGAATTATCTTAGCATTTCACGAAGAAAAAAAGAAAAATAGCATGCCCCTTTGTTACTCCGAGAGCAATTAATCATTAACATACTACTATTGCTAGCAACAGAACACTGATGAACAGTACAAATGGAAATTTCTTCAGTCGGTTCAAGATTTCATTTCTGGGTCTTCAATTATCAAAGTTTCTACAACCAGCAAGCAGTCCCAATTTTAAAGATATTAAAAACACTCGGCATAATCGTACGTAAAGATAAACGATAAACTAAAAGCTGGGAGCTTTTTCCCCAAATACACAATAGAACAAACAGCAAGGGATTAATCTTCAATAATAACGACGATAGAGCTCATAAAAATTCGAAAAAATACAGTTTATCAGCAAAACCCATGAACCACAAAAACTTTCAGCACGAAACACAATTAATTTCCAATTACCCAGTGAAATTATTAGACGACGATAAATAGCTACTCTTATTACCTGGTTTATGAGTTTCTTCAGGCCAAGATTGTCGTGATTTTTTTTTTTCACAGTTCACGTTTTCCTTTGCCAGAGAGTCGCTGATAGGTTTGTTTGCTTTAGTGACGCCTTCTTCTAATCGCAGCGATTTAATAATTCCAATAGTCGAGAAAATATAAATAAAATAAGTGCCATTACCGGAAATTGATTCCTTTAAAAAAAATTATTAATAGAGTAATTTATGATTTATCATTTATGATTACATAAGATTTCCCTCATGAACACTTTTTTTTTCTCGAATCCGATAGTTTGTTATATATTATAATCCAATCCGGAATGAGATTTTCTGTCTCACTTTTTCATCTCATTTTTTGAATCATATCATTGTCACATATATTTTATAAGGGTAAAATGATACGGTTCAGAAGATTTTTTATTTTCTAATTTTGTAACTACATATTCTACTAAATCATAAAATTATCATTATTTCATTTGATTTATATGAGATTAACAAATAAACATATCAATTACTTCATCGCCATCCTCGCCTTGACCTTCTCAGAAATCCTCTTAGCCAAACAATACGACGTCGCTTGGATCGTAATCATAGGATTAACCCAACCGCCCCAGGCAGCACACTCCCGTCGCACACAAACAAACCCTCCGCCTCGAAACTCTCCCCATCCTCATCGACGGCGCCGGCGCTCTCGTCGCCGGCCATCCTACAGCTACCCATCTGATGCGCCGAGCAGTAAGTCGTCCAATCCTCCACAAAACCCTTGGGCCCATCGCTCGCATCCACCGAACCCAAAAACTCCTCCACCTCCTCCTCCGTCGCACCCTCACACCTAAACCTCCGCCCATCGCTCCGATGCGTACCCACCTCCGCCGCGCCGGCGGCCATCAGTATCCTCAGCGCCCGCCTCAGCCCAACCTTCATTTTCTCCCTATCTTCCCTTCCCAGCTCGTAGCTTATCCTCCCTTCGCCGGTCACTTCCCCCGCCGACCCTTCATCTCTCACCATTGAGAACAAATGGGCCGTCCTCGAATACCTCACCAATCGACCCTTCAACTCGACGCCCGACTCAAACGGGCTGAGCGCCGCGAATGAGCCCGGCCCGAGGCTAGGCGACTCGACTAGCGCCACAACATTCGATTCTCCGTCCAACACTCTGTGCAGCGAAGTGATGATTCCTCCCTCGTAAGACCTGTTAAAATAAATAACCATAATAAGTCACGTCACCTCGGATAATTGAGAAGAGATTGAGTAGCTTATAAGTTGATGGGCTAATCTGCCTATCACCAATTCGTTTTATGGTGGAACCCCATCAACTTATGTGAGCCATCTCTCATCTTAAATGGGCCGATGTCAAGTCCTAACAAAATTTAACAAGACCTTCCATCGTCGTTGTTGGGGAAGTATCCCCACGCCATTAAAACGGGGTGGAGGCGTAAATTACGCCCTATGTGTTTGTTCTTCAATCCGCTCGATATCAACAGGGGAGGCGTCAAAAGCGCCCCGCAAGAAGAGATCGACGCTCGCGCGGTAATTGTAATCTTCTTCTCCACCTTCGTATTCGTACTCCTAGCGATCACGCCCGAGCACACCTTTTTTGTGGGCCCGTCTTCGACCACGAACCGCTCGGCCTTACATCCCGAGACTATCACCGCGCCCGAGCGAACGGCGTCGACGAGCCACGTCGTGTCCGTCCCCTTCTTGTCCCCTTTCCCACACCCGTAGCCGCACGAGCCGCAATAGTGCGCCTCGGAGCAATTTCTCGCCACGCTTTCAACCTCGAGCCCAAGATTCTCGCAGCCTCGGCTTAGAATTTTATTCCGGAACGACTGGTCGACGCACTCCTTATTCACGCCGAGCCGCCCGCGGACCGTCTCGACCGCCTCGGCGTAGCGAAGGCTCGAGTAGAGAGGGAGTTCGCGGGCCCGGGCCCATTCTCGGGCCACGTCGGGGGGCGTGTCGACGCACGCGGACCAGTTGACGGCCGACCCGCCGCCGACGGTCGAGCCGGCGAGGACCATCAGCTTCCCGTCGAGGGTCGAGAGGACGCCGCCCGACTCGTAGAGCTCGGCCATGCTCGGGCCCTCGAGGGAGGAGTAGTCGCGGGCCGCGAAGTAGTTTCCCTTCTCGAGGACGACCACTTTCAGGCCCGAGCCCGATAATACGGCTGCGGCTACGCCGCCGCCGCAGCCCGAGCCCACGATGACGGCATCGCATTCGATTTCGTAGGAATCTTCGGTTTCGGTTACTTTGAGGCCCTTTTTCTCGAGGGATGAGGCGAAGGTGGGGCCCGATTCGAACCTCGTCTCGACGATTCCTTCGTCGAGGGGTCTTGGCTGTTTTTCCGGCGATGGGTCAGCGGCGCCGGCGTCGGTTTGGTAGCCGATGGCTTCCCAGGAAGGGTTATCGGATTGTTCGTCTGCCTTGGAGAAGAAGGTGAAGAGGATTAGGAATTTGAGGAAGACGAAGGCGAGCCTCACGGGCGTGAGTAGCCAGTTTTTCAGCCATTTTTGAACGACTTTCTCTCTCTTCTCGGTGGAAATCTCGGAGAATGTCAGAAGGAAGGGCCATTTATTACATAAGCAAAGGGTCCCACAGATGAACAGCGTGCCTATCCTCGTCGATAGGAGTTTGAGAAGAAGCTTTACGAGAAGTCTAGCTTCTAGAAAACCCCTCTTCGCGGCGAGCTCAGCCACCTATTATGGAAGGAAGCAAAAAAGTCAAAATTGATTAGAATAAAAAAAATAAAACCCTATGATTTTCGATTGTCGTGAGCAAAAAACAAAACCTCGTCGGGGATGGGATACTGAGAGCCCGAAGCTTCGTAGAACGATCGAACGGCGTCGTTCGGACAATCTTGGGGAGGATTTGATGGCTGTATGAAAACTTCGCATATGCTTGCGAGGGCTTGAATTTCTGAAGAATTATAGCCATGGCTGTATTTGGTTTCTCTACGGCCGCCTCTGAGCAGTGGATCGCAGTTCTTCGCCATTGTTGTGATGAACTGAAGAGTGGCGAATGAAGCGTTTATATAGTGATTCGATTCGATGTAAGTTTTCGGCTTTTCCTTTTTTTATTACGTTTGATTTGAGTAATTTATTTGTGTAATATACTTTTATTATAGTGTAAATTAAGTTTGAGGCCAAAAACTTCAGGCTCCTGTCAGAAAATTCATAGTTTTAAGGACCCGATTTTATGAAATTTGGAGATAAGGACCTATTTACGCAAGTGTTATGCGGTTTACATGAATTGATATCGGATATCCATGAAGTGGTACTGTAGATCAATGAAGTGGTACTGTAGATTCATGAATTGGTACTGTAGATCCATGAAGTGGTACTGGGAACAGTAAAGTGGTACATCAGAATACTTAAGTGTTTCTGCAGAAATTGGGTCCTTAAAACTATGAATTTCTGATATGGTCCTAAGCTAAATGAAACTTAATATAATGACTGAATTGTAAATGGCCCTTTATTATATGACGTTGAACTTTTAACCCAAGTTGGGTGTTTGGTTGGGTTTATCAAATGGCTAAGGTCAATACCATTTATCGAAATTAATTGAGTAATGAATGATATAATGACGGGATTTTGATTTGACCGTTACCTAATTAATTTAATGAGAGGTGGGCGGGCACATAGGTATTATCGTATTATCACGTTTATGGTTTTTGTTTTAATTGTCGGTAAAATTAAACTTTTGATGATTGATGAGTATGCTCTGAATAATTAAGTTTGAAATTACATTACCTTATCCTCATGGGAGAGCTTTAAATATCATTTTTACGAAATATTTTTTAAATTTCGTATCTAAAAATTATTATTAATATAAATAAATAACTTGCTGGTGGGTTTGTGATCTAGAGGATTTTGGTTGACGTTGGGTTGAGTTCAACCAAAGGTAAGCTTAACTTCTGGAAATTTTGAGATATTTGAAGAAACTTTCATCTTCTACGTCATAAGTTGGGTGTCATAAATAATGGTAAAACATATATAAAAATTAAACCAACCTCACTATAAAGTCTAAATATCCACCAAATTTAATTTCTTGATTAACAAGGTTGAGCGGCCATTCATTGAATACAAAGTTGATTCTGTAACTGAACCCTTCTTTACAAGTAGCATCAGCTCTGTTGCCTATTGAGACATACAAAATAATATCGAACCACCTCAACTATTAAATTATGATGTAATATGTGTATTTAAGTCAAATTAGGCTAATTGGCTGGCAAAAAGTCAAAAGATCGAACTCTTTCTGCGATTTTTTCAGGGACAAAAGTCGCAAAAGCTCATAAATATTAGAGCAGCCCATCTATTATAATACGAATAATACGCATGCCATGCATGTAATGTAACTAGAATATATATATATATATATATACATACATATATATATTATATATATTATGTATATACAATTGTATATATATACATAATATAGAGGAATTTTATGGTGCTCACCTTATGTGAGCACTTTATGTGGACACCTGTTGATGTGTCACCGATTCGTGTCATTTCAACATCCCACAACGACATCTAAAGTAATGTCATTTTAGTTAACACATTGTAGGTGCCCCTAATCGATTTTTCGGATGATGATGTGGCGTATTGACGTCTTACATAACATTTTATATGTCAATGAAATATATCGCGTCAATATGTCACTTCAGCATCCGAAATATCGAATAGTGACACCTTGAAGGTGCTAGTTAAGACGTCACTACCTTAGATGTCGATGTGGGATGCCGAAATGGCACGATTTGGTGCCACATCAACAGGTGCCTACATAAGATGCTCACATAAGGTGAGCACCATAAAATTCCTCATATATAATATATATGTATATATATATATGTATATGTATATATATATATATATATATGTATATATAATACATAACAGTTTAATAGAAAAGTTGCTCAGAGGCCAGCTTAGTGTCATGACATCATTATCTTGAATAACTCTCTATTGGAATTACCAGATAAGACACACTCTTACCCTTATTCGAATTAGAATAAGTCTTATCTTATTCTAATTAGAATAAGTTACTCTTATTCTAATTAGAATAAGTCAGATGCGCTGATTTAATTTTAATTCATAAGGGCATCTTAGTCTTTTAGTTGTTAACCGTTAGTTGTATAAAGGCGCGAGCTCAGCAGTAACTTAATTAATTAGCTTATTTTTCAGTTTTACAGCTCTTGATTTTCTATGGATTCTTTCTCAATTTGTCAAACAAGTTATACGCATCACAAATCTTTGAGCGGCAATATGGTATCAGAGAGCAAATATTATTGATGGAACCACTCCCACCAATCGACAAAGTGTTTGCTTTGGTATCTCAAGAAGAGAGACAAAGGGCAATTGCCTCCGTTTCTAACTCTGTCAATGGTCAAGAAGATATTGGACATCACATGTCTCTGCTAGCCAAGAATTTCGTGGCATCTACTACCTCAGGAGGCTTCAGAATAGGAAGCCATCTTTAAATCCTAAAAGGAATGGCTTGAAACATTTCTCTACTCAATGCAGCAGGTCAGGTCACACAGTTGAGAATTGCTACAAGCTGCATGGATATCCACTAGGTTTCAAGCAGAATCCGAGATCCAAGAATTCAATAATTAATCAGGTGACAATTGGACCACAAGATTCAGAGATATACAATGCAGTGGCAAAGAATTTTGTCCAGCAACTGAACCCTCAACAGCTTCACCAATTCAAGATGCTCTTCAACAAATCAGAAGATGCAATTACTGAACAGCCCAACCAAGGGACAAGTAACAATAGAGGTTTGTGTCTATCCTTTAACATACCTTATTTGCATAATACAGAAAACTGGTTTGTAGGTTCAGGGGCATCAAGGCATATAAGCTGCTACCATGACATCTTTGAATCAATAAACTCTATAGATCCTATCTATGTAGTCTTACCTAATAATCATTCCATAAGAGTAAATCAGGCAGGGACAGTTAGAGTTGGATTCAATCTGATCTTGAAAGGGGTATTGTACATACCAGATTTCAAGTTCAATCTGCTGTCAGTAAGTTCTTTAACAGCTTCTAATGATGTGGTCCTAACCTTCTTCAATGATCACTTTGTCATTCAGGATTCAACTCGGAAGTTGATGATTGGCAAGGATAGTAAGAGAGAAAGACTATATGTGCTTAATGTTTCTGGTTTAGTGAATAATGTTGACAAGAATGTCATGAAAAATTCTGTTACCTCTACATTTTCTTTAAATGTATGGCATAGGCCACCCTTCTTTTGAATAAGATCAGACAATTGAATTGTAGAGATATTGCAGATGATGTTTGTAAGGTTTGCCCTCTAGCCAAACAAACAAGATTGTCTTTTAACTTTGAGAATAATGTTGTGTGCTCCGCTTTTGATTTAGTTCATTGTGATATATGGGGGCCATTTCACATTACATCACACAAGTATTTCTTAACCTTGGTGGATGACATATAAGATATAACTGGATCTTTATGCTGAGAAATACATCTAATGTTGTGAGCATTATTCCATTCTTTTTTAACATGATTGAGAATCATTTCAAGGCCAGAATAAAGGTAGTAAGATCAGACAATGCCAAGGAATTACAATGTACAGATTTCTTGAAGACCAAAGGAACACACCATCAATTTTCTTGTGTCCAAACTCCTCAACAAAACTCGGTTGTGGAGAGAAACTCAAGAGCTGTAAAACTGAAAAATAAGCTAATCAATTAAGTTACTGTTGAGCTCGCGCCTTTATACAACTAACGGTTAACAACTAAAAGACTAAGATACCCTTATGAATTAAAATTACATCAGCGCATCTGACTTATTCTAATTAGAATAATAGTAATGCTTATTCTAATTAGAATAAGATAAGACTTATTCTAATTCGAATAAGGGTAAGACTGTCTGGTAATTGATAATTCCAATATGGTATCAGAGAAATTCTAATTCATCAGCTGCGCCTTGATCATAATTCTCAGCAAGTTCTACACAAATCAAGTTTTTCAAGAAATGGCGGAATCAAATCAGAACAACCATTGCAAGATCATCCACTGAAGCTGAATACCGAACGTTAGGTGCCACAACCAGTGAAGTCTTGTGGCTCGGCCAGTTGCTGTCAGAACTTGGCTACCATTCTAAGCAAGTTCATGTCATCTATTGTGACAACAAATCGGCTATTCAACTCGCCTCTAATCACAAGTTTCACGAGAGAAGCAAGCATATTGAGATTGATTGTCACTTCATTCGACATCATCTCACTCAAGGCCATATCAAGCTGCTACCCATTCGAAGTGAAGCTCAAGTTGCAGATATCTTTATCAAGCCTCTACCAGCTTCTGTCCTTACCAATCTCTTGTCCAAGATGTCCGTGATGAACATATATCGTCCATCTTGCGGGGCGTATTGGAATTACAAGATAAGACACAGTCTTACCCTTATTCGAACTAGAATAAGTCTTTTATTCTAGTTAGAATAAGCATTACTCTTATTCTAATTAGAATAAGTCCGATGCGCTGATGTAATTTTAATTCATAAGGGTATCTTAGTCTTTTAGTTGTTAACCGTTATTTGTTGTATAAAGGCGCGGCTCAACAGTAACTTAATTGATTAGCTTATTTTTCAGTTTTACAGCTCTTGAGTTTTCTCTCGATTCTTTCTCTCAATTTGTCAAACAAGTTATACGCATCACAAATCTTTGAGCTGCAACTCTCTTCGATATGTACTTAAATTATACAAATTGTAGCCTAATGACGTGTGTGTGTGTATATATATATATAAAGGTTGTAGTGTGACTAAAAATATATAAGCCAACTGCTACTAATTATATATTCTATTCTATAAAGGTTGTAGTGTGAATATAAATTGCCACATTTGGTATGTCATATTTATTTATAATTTTGTCCCTATATTTTTTTATTTAATTACTTTAATAATTTTGATTTTACTTTTACATTTTATATTTATTATACTTATATACCTAAATATTATTTTTTCTTTCATATAGTTAAAAGTATATTTCATCTATTCACAATAAATAATAAATCTCAAAATTAAGAGTAGCGTAACATAATTAAATCCTACGCACACACATAGTGTGCGAAATAAGTACTAGTAGGAATAGTTGGTCTTTTTTGCCTATACTTGCATGTAGCCAAGCATTATAGTATTCCATTATAAGTCCAAGGATATAATTCATCATGCTCAAACTCATAAATAACAATTTCAATTGAGATTAAATTTAGTCTGTGTGGAGATTAAGGATACCTTCTGTTATAAAAGGAAAAAAAAAATTACCCTGATATTATTTATGATTACAATAACCATATTCAAATCCATTAAATGCAAAATAAAGATAGATAATTAACATCCATAACGACCATAACAGATTTTTTTTTAAAAAAAAGAACTTGAAAAAGAAAAAACCCAAACTTACCAGCAATAAGTTATTGCAAAAGCACACAAACTGCAGCAACTAAACAACCTTAAAACAAGTACTTCCAACAAGCCGGTCGATCCCTAGAAACGATCAGAACCCTCGAAGAAGCATAATCGAAAGAAGGAGAACACATATCGTCGGGCCCCATGCAATCTTTCACAGTCTGAGAAATCCCACCATTTTCGCTCAACGAGTCGAACACAAACAGTCCCAGCCCACAAACTCCCATGACAAAATTCGAATCTCCCCACACTTGAGTTATAGCACTGAGGTTGTAATGAGCATTATTTGTTTCGGGCAATGCATAGCTGCTTACGAGCTTTTGCTGGCGTATAGACAAGTGCTGTATTTGAGAAGACGACTGTTTTTTGAACGTTGATCTCAAATTAGAACAGCCAACGTATATCGAGTCTCCCCGAGAGAAAGCTGATTGCATGTGTACGCCGACTTTGGGAATCTTCAGGCTTATGCCCGAAGGGACGCGAAAATCAAGAACGTTGATGGAGTCAGACGTGCAGAAAACTCCATCGTTGCCTTCAGCTTCTGACGAACTAACTCTGCAATGTGTAAGAACAGAAGTATAGATATGGATCACTGCATGAAATATGTCTGCAATGTGTATAGAAAGTACTGATTGGTGGGATTTTAAGACAAGAAAAAGATGCCTTCTTTTCACCTTTGACGAATTCCTCCGCCGATTTCAGCTTCAGTGTTGTTCACATGAAGGGCAGAAATCTTACGACCGTGTAAAGAAACGGTCATCAACGCCTGAGAATCAATAGAACTAACGTCCCATAAAGAAACAGCATCAGATTCGGCGATCACTATCTTTCCTCTGTTTCTCCACTGAAGAGGGCTCGAAAAATCCGTGGCTGAAACGGGCTTTTGAAGCTCCCAACTCATCTCTTCTACTCCATCGCGAACATCATACATACGAACCGTTTTCTGACAGCTAGCTGAGGATGCGACGAGGGACCCACAAGGTTTGTACCACCATTGATGGGTTCCAAACTCTGATGCATTGCTTCTTCGGTGCGTGGCTCTGTTCGACAGAGGAGCAAGGGCTGTTCTTGAGTTGCTCGTCTCATCTTCTACATGGAAGGCGCAGATCTCTCTTGTGTAATAATCCCATGAGCAAAACCCTGCGTTAATGGAGTTGCCCGCCGAGGCTGCTACTACGTATTTCTGAGGGCAACCGTCGGGGCCCGAGGCCCTTATTGTCCAACAATCTCTCCACATATTCGGCGATATATTGGAAGGAGGTTTATATACGCTTTTTTCCTGCGAAAAAAGGTGAGAAGTTGCAGCATCAAAAACGTGTGCACACCAAAGAAAAGAAAAGGATCGCCTTGAGCAAAATGTTGTTTATGTACTTACCTCGCAATTAGCAATATCGTATAAAGAACAAGAGCCATCTTCGTAAGTGAGAAGGACAGATTCTCCTTCAGACACAAACCATCCCCCAGTCGAGTTCTTGTCTCCGATATCGTTCAGCTGAAAAGTCATATTCTCTTCGACCTCATCTTCGAATGACATTACGGGAAAATTTTCTTGATCTTCGAACGTTTCATCAGCCATCAGCAATGCATCTAAATCTGTTTTGGCATTAAACGCGTGCATAGATGAAGATTCTGCTTCACATCCACCAACTTCTGCTTGCATTTCGCTGGACTCTTCGCCGTTCTTGGCAGTTTCGTCGCTCAAAGAAGCTAAAAATTCCATGGTTATAGTATTATCATCCAACGAACCTGCTTTTTTTTCAACCATTTTCAATGTACCTTTAGATTCTTCAGCTTTTACGGTGCCATTGTCAGAATTTTCAGAAGCTGCCTTCGATAATGTCCTATCACGGATTAGCTTGTGATGGGGAAACAAGCGTGCCTCTAAATCTTCGGCATTCAACCCCTTGACAGAACTTGTAGCATCGAATATTTTTTTGCTATCCTCCTCGACACCAATTTCATCGTTTTTAACAACTTCAGTCTCAGTATTACCGTCGTCTCTAACAACACGGCCCATTGCCTTCTCAATCCCCGAAATCTTTTCCTGAATATCAGTCAGCATCGTCTTTGAAGCGTCTGCACTGTTCATATCGAGCATCTCCTTAGTCCTCTTGATATCAGAAGCTATTCTCTTTACTTTCCCCTCCAAAAAAGCTAGCTTCTCATGCAACTTACTCTGATACTTGCTGCCACTATTCTCTTTCTCGGGAAATTTTCCCTTATTCACCGCTTTCGATCCATATTCAACATCAGACTTCTCACCGATTTCACCCATATCAGATCTTTTTCTTGAAACTGCGCTGCGCTCATTGTCCCCTGCCTTTCATCCCCTTCACAATTGACACTCCTAATCTTAACTTTCCCACTTCCCACACTCTCTACATCAGAATCGCCTGAACTTCTTACGAGCCTTTTTTCTGAGTCCAATTTCTTGCCCGAACCTGAAATCGGACACAAAACGCCCTCTTTCTTGGCCCCGAAACTACTGTTACACACTCCCAACGCCTTCACCCCACCTTTCTCAAATCCACCGACAACCTTCTTCCCAATATCACTTCTTTCACTAGATTTTTCACTCAAATCATCGCCGCTAGCCTTCTTTCTCTGCGGCGCACCCGCCGGGAACCTAGGGTTTGAATTCGAGTTCCTCCTCAGATCAGTCAAAACCCTATTGAACTCAGATGGGCTTGAACTCCTGCCTCTGGGAACCGAAGAAGTGGACTTTCTGGCACGTGGGTCGGCGCGTGAGTCGTCGACGGCGTTCTTGTCGACGCGGGCCATGGGCTTGATTGTGGGCTTTTGCGTGGAGCCGCGCACCCGTGAAGTGGCCCGAGCATTTTCTTTTCCGGCGGATATTAAAGGCTTTCCGGGACCTGGGCTGATTTTCCCGGCGGCGGCGGATGCGGTGGTAGTGGCGGCGTGACTCCTGTTACGACCGATTGACGAGGAGGACATTGTTGTGACGGTACTTTTGGAGTAGCTGAAAACTTCAAATTAGTTTTAAATTCCTACTTTGTTGTGGTGTCGGTGCTTGAACTGAACTTGTGAGACGAATCTTTCGATTCTTTTTCTTGGTAGGGAATCGTGAGAGCGGGCGATAATGATGTGAATTGGAAATTTTGAAAATTATTTTTGCCGCTTATCGAAAATCACGAGCCTGATACTTATTGGGCCTTTGGTGGACTAACGCTTCTATTTCGATAATGACTTAATATTTTGTAGTCAACATCCCACAATTAACCTCGATTTCCAATTCGATACGAGTGAGTGTATTTAACTTTCGATATTTTACGAGCATTAGAAATTTGGTAAAAGTTCAATCACGTTTCGCATGAGCAAAGAGAACATAAAAGGATTCCTACATCAGCACAACTGACTGAAGAAGAACAAACCGAAGATTCACAGAGATTAAAAAAAAAAAAGATGACAACTGAAAGAGAGTAGTAACATAGCATTCATACATTCAAAGATGTTCGATAGGGGTCCTTTCTTAATAAATGTAGTGTGAGTTTATACATAGCTAGAGAAGACATCCAAAGGATAGTATAGTTGAGTCAAATACCACCCCTTCACTTCAATCCTCGTCTCTCTCGGGAGGGAGACCACAGGGCAAAAGCATTTTCTGCACAGACACAGAAAGAAAAACACAATCAGCAACACCGAGTTTTCAGTCAGTAAACTCGTAAAGGTCTTGTAGTCACGGGGCATTGCACGGTTAGGAAAGGTTCCAAGAGAACTAACAAGCAGATTGCGAGAAAAAGCTGTTTAGAAGAAGCATAAGAATAACCTTCTTGAATGAACCTAAACAAGTTATCAGTGCAATGGTAGGATAGATACAAAAATCTACGAAAGATACATAGAACAAGTCTTAGCTACTCGGTCATTCTATCCAATCGCCAATAACAGATTGTAACTATAATAAACCAAAAGAACAAAGGAATCAACAAAGATAATTTTCCAGTAGAGCATCAAAGCAGCAAATGACTCGGTGGCCAAGTAAATAATGGGGGGAAAACAGCGCATGTAAAAGGTCCATTTTTTTTCATCAAGAGAGGTAGCCAGCCTATAAAACCAAATTTACTATAAGAGGATCAAATAATCATGCTAACTGCGACATACAGGGACAAATTGACGACAACATATAAAAGAGAGCCAACGAAAAAGGGGAAGAAGGTAGAAACCTGCATAAAATTGTAGCGCTCTCTCCCAATAGATTCATTCTCAGCAACAGCATAGTATGCCAAAATCGGATAGTGGCCTACGTAAGATGCGTAGCTGTCCCGATGGATGTTCACCGCCCATTCACTGATCCAAGAAATCATGTCAAGTTCAACCATATTAACGATAACAAAAAATTCCCAGAGAAAAATATTATGGTTCAGCGTTATTAAGAGGATACTTACAATCGAGTCAAATCAGCATGACCCGTGCCGACGTATTTAGCTTGCAAGTGCTCAAGCTGCGAGTTGATGTTGAACCTGTCACTAGCCTGAAATCACAGGTGAATTAAACAAAAAAAGTTCGAGAGAAAAGTCCAATTCTATGCTTTCGCAAAGATCTACACGGAGAACTTTTCAAACCCATTACTAGCAAAAAAACAAAACTGAATAGTGGGCTGATGGCGAAGGAAGAAGGGGATTAGGGTTTTACCTGCATGATTAATCTTCAGATGGGAAGTTCTCAATGTGGGAAGAGGGGTTCGTAAATCGTAGCGTAGGCAGCCCAATTTATTATAAAAATTGGTTCTTTTTAATATCATCCTAGTTTATTACAATTTATTACAATATCATCCTAGTTTCAAAGAAAAACTTCAATTCCATCCAGCATATTTGGATAAATATTTCTTTTTAATTTAATATATCTCAATTTCATTTCAAGTAAATACTATCCAACAGCAAAAAAAAAAAAAAAAACTGAAATGTCTTGCACTTCAGTTTTCCAATATTAATCTACATTGAACCTTCAAGATTTTTCCAGTATACGTGTAACTGATACATAATAGATGCATATTGTTCATATTCGTCATGATATATAATTATCAGATTTATACATGAAAATAATGAATTTACCAAAGGAATAACTTGAAAGCAAGTTTCTACTTCGAAAATAAAAACAACAAAGAATTGCACATCCAGCCTTAGGATTTAGAGTAAACTAATAGCGAGATATATACATAACAATCAACCAACCGTAAAATCGAAACGAAAGCTAATAAATATATCCTCGGGGAAAAAAAAGACCTTTAACCCCGAGGAGAAGAACCATATAACAAACTGTTTTTCCTTTTTCTTTTTTGTTCTATAGTGATTCGCCCTCTGTTTTTCAGACATCTGATCTTGGTTGTGATAATAAGCTGAGAAAGCTACCCTGGTCTGAAGGTTGAGCTGAAGATGCACTAGACTCTTCATCTGCGAAATGTGTTTGATTATTCGCTCGAATACGATTGTTTGTATGAATGAGTAAGATTTGAATCGCTTACTGAAGAGGGATTTCACGGTAGGCCGTTTAGGCTTGGTACTCTTCTTCTTCAGTTCAGCTGGTACAAGGAAAGGAAAAAAACAAAAGCAATGTTAAAATGGAGCCATGCCAATTCATTGTACTAAATCCATCGAGTTAATTGCATACTTATTCCTGGAACTTGGTGATCGTTCACAATTTCGAAATTCTTATAGGTGTAGCCCATGAAGTTTACGTCCTTGGACGAAAGCATCTGCGGTGCAGAGTAGAGTTTGGGTAATAGAAAATTTTAGAGACAAAATGGAGTCAAAATTTATCTTCGAGTTTTGGCATGACACGGCAAAAGCATCAACTAACCTTCCTCCATGGCCCAGATTTTGTGGTTGATGGCATTTGATTGTCAGACTGCAGAAACAGCAGTGTAAGAACATTAGGGAAATGAAAAAGAAACAAGTCATAAAAAGGTTACTAACTAACAAACCTCTTCAAACTTTTCGAAATTTTGAGTATCAAGCTCATCGTTGACTTCTGGGATAAAAGCAGCTTTCATCAGATACAACTTATCCCATTCGATGCCTTTGAACCATGGATGTGCCTGGGAAGGACAAGAAATCATGCAATTTTCGACAAATTTGCTCCCACATTTTAAAACAGATTGCAGAATTAAGGAATAATGAGAGATCAGAAATCGCACCTTAATCTCATCAGCGCCCCGTGTGCCAAGCCTTTTCTCTACATTACACAAGAGCTTACAGATAAGGTCCTTTGCTTCGGGAGAAAGCTTAGCCTCCTCTGGAAATTTTAAATGAGTTCTCCAGTTCACAATCTGCAAAACGCACAAGAGCAATATCTAAAAAAAAAAAACTTGCAAAAAACAGGGAGGAGCTAACTCATTGTAATTGCTATATTAATGCCACGATCAAATATAATCCCATACATGTTTCGAAGATTTCAACAGAATATGTGATTATAATAACTGTTCACATCTTATTTCTTATCATAATGTTTGTTCATTTCAGCCCAGACGATATAAAGGTGAATCAAGATAACGAAACTATACCATGAACCATATAGCAAGTTCTTGCGCAATACCAATTAAAATCCAAATATACCTTTCTGCAAGTAGACATGGGTTCATCAGAATAGAACGGGGGATAACCCACGAGCATTTCATACATGATGGCACCAAGGGACCACCTAAGAGGACATAGCAACAATGACAAGTCAGTCCTTACAATTACAACGACATTAAGTCGCCAAATGAATTTGGACATCGTAGAAAAATTACCAATCACATTCCATTCCATATCCTTTCTTTAGCAATACTTCTGGGGCAATATAATCGGGCGTGCCAACAGTTGAATAGGCCTATACAGTGCACACATGACAAGTAATTAAGCAAAAATTCCATCCTATAATTGGGGTGACATCCAATTGTAGATATTACTACTCAAGATAAAGAACGCTTATTAAATGACAGAATTTGGCAACATTTGCACGGAACTAGTTTAAGTAATCAAATCTAGCTCGCCAGATTTATTGACGTCTAATAGAATTACATGAAATCAGAACGAGTGTTGAATCTTGTTATAGCTGTAAGATTCTTACAAGCATTCTCCGATTTCTCTGCCAATGTTGCAATTGCTCTTGTTGAGTGCGCCTTGGTGGTGCAGGGCGCCCATCGCTCTGAAGGGCCCCACTGTAGGTATTTGCTCCAGCAAAATCCTTCTCTTGAATATTGCTACAGTCTAATGGTTTACATAATCCGAAATCTGATAGCTTCATGTGTCCATGTCGATCAAGGAGCAAGTTATCAGGTTTGATATCTCTGCAACACAACATGCATAAACCATCAGACAAATCTCATGAAGTCAATGTACCATGATATGAATTTAGAGGTTACTTGCGAACCTATGAATATAATTGCGTTTATGTATAGATTCGATAGCAAGCACTGTTTCTCCAACATAGAATCTGGCTTCATCTTCGGTTAATGTATCTTTACGCATAAGTAGGGTCATCATGTCTCCACCCGGGAGAGATATTCCATTATTAGATAAAGATACTCTTCGTCTTGGAAAGAACAATAGAGCTTGACGATGCAATTGCTGTCAACTTCTGCAAGCAGATTTCTCTCTGCTTTCACATGCTCAACCTAGAGATATGGAATGGATCTAAGGTGAAGAAAAGATCAAAGCAACTTAAATAACAGTTGATTTTTTTCGACTTTATTGATTAACTTTTTACCTGGCCCCTGCGGAGCATTTCTGATTTTTTTGAGTTTCTTCATAGCATATACATGGCTGGTTGACTTCTCCCTACAGACTCTAACCTGCATTAGTCCAAACACATTACGTCGCTGGAGATCTTATACGAGGATGAATGACAATATTTAATGCAGCACGATTAGCTGAAAGTCTACAGCAAGCCGTTACTTGCTAGGCATCCCTTTTTTAAAAAGGATAAAGCATATGAAACTTCAGTTTATTTTAGGTGCAATTCATGAATAAGTTAACATACAAGAACAGGTTTGACGCAGTTTCCAGTAGTATTAACTAATGAGAACAGCAAATTCGAGGTAGGTAGAAGGGACATTGCCACGAATGTGAGAGAGGGAACAAACGAGAGAGAAAAGAGGATAACCTCTCCAAATGCACCCTTTCCAATCATGGTCAACGGCTCAAAATCATCAGCTCCCATTTTATGCCTCTGAAGGCGCATGTACTCTGTTTCTTTTTTCTCTAGGTACTTCAATATGTTATACTGTTCTTCTTCAGAGACCTCAGCATCAGCCAGTTTCCTCTCTAACATATGGCGCCTAAAAATTGAATACATGAAACATGCTAACCTTATTTTACTAACTTAATCAAGTTCGTCAATTAAACTCATTGCAATAAGACAATGATTGCAGCATTTCCTGTTTTCTCAGGCAAATAGACTGTGACTGATTGTTGATTATAAAATCCTATGTAACGGCGTTCACATGATCGAAAATTCGAAACAAGAAAAAGGCATACCGTTCTCTCCTTTCTTCCAGGCTCTTCATCTGCTCCTTGTAGTGCTTTTCTATATACTGCTTTGCAGCAGCAACCTTCTGCTTCGTCGCATTCGAAGGAGTTTCCTCAGCTAACGGTGTTCGTGAACCTTCTTTCCCCTTGGGTGTAGGCTCCTTCTTCTTGCTTGAGGTCTTATGCTTCTCCTTTGATCTGAATATCCCAAACAAACGCTTGGCAGCTTCCATTTAGCTAACTCCTTTACTGGTTTTTTCCAAGATGAAATTCAAATGATTCTCTCGATTACGTCAATTCAGTTATATATCCTTGATGCGAGAAAGCGACAAAAACATGTAATACTGCATAAAGAAATAAAGCAAATGCAATGAATCATCCAATCGTCTATTTTAGCCAATAAAATCCCTTGTCAAGGCAACCAAAGAACCAGTCGAAAAATTCCATTTCGGCAGCGATCTACACGTCGAATCACCGAAATTGAGCGTTCGTAATTCTCATATATTATTTATTTGTCAACTCATAAAACAGCAAGACAAGTTTTCCACCAAATCTTCCACTAGCAAACTTCAAATGGGCAAATGGCATGAAAATGTTAGTTAGCAAAAATCACATATGAACTCATAATCATAAATACCCAATTTGTCGCTTAAATTTGAGCTTACAACACAGAAAGCAAGAAAAATATTACGAAAAAAAGCCCACAGATTCAAAAGCAATCAACGAAATTAAATGGCCGGAACACAAATTTAATGCACCTACACGCGATCCAAACAAGAAAAATAGCTCAGTAAACAACAAAAGGGTAAAACTTTGAAAAGAGCACAAAATTAACAAACAACTCACCAGAAATGAAAAATCCAATCCACGTCCAAGATGAGCTGCTCACAATTAAGTAGTACCCCCGATGACAAATTAAAGGACTCTTAACAACCAAATCGCCGATATTGAAAACCCTATATCATATCTAGAGAGAAAAAGTGAAGGGAAAAAGTCAGTAGCTGTAGAAAGAAAAAAGCTTGTGTTGTGTTGTGGTGGCATCATTTCGCCATTAAACTTCAGTGTGTGTGAGAGATTTCGATTTTCATTTTTCCTCTTTCTAAATTAATATTCCTTGTCTTTAATATTTATTATTATTATTATTTTTCCGGCTTCGGCTCTTTAGTTACTTTTGTTCTTTTTCTGGTGACTGTTTTTTAAGGCATTTGCAAATCTTTGTCAAATTAAACATGTTTTTGGGTTTTCTTTTTCTTTTCATTTGCTCTCTCTCTCTCTCCCTCCCTCTCTCTCTCTCTCTCTCCCCCTCTCTATCTGTTTAAATTTATAGCAATTGCGCTATGTGCAGGTTAAAGCACTAAACTGCAGTTAGCTGAGTTAATTATTTTTTATTTTGTCCTTTTTCTCCTGTTAGATGAGTCAATAAATAGCTCGGGGTTTTTTTTATGGGGTTGTTAATTAGAATTTTATCCTCACTAGACATAGCAAGCTGCACAAATGCCGAACCCCATGCATATTCGATTAATTTAAATTTAAATATAGTTCGTTTTTGTTATTTTATTGGATCTATGGTAAGGTCAACTCGACATGGTTGAAGTCCACGTAAATGTAGAGTATCAATCGTCTTCGAACATAGCTTCGAAGTTGCCATAAAAAAGCCAGAAGTAAATAAATCGTCTATAAATATATTATTTATGTCCTTTGCATGATGCTTTATTTATATTCGATTAAGAAGAGGTTTGAATGAAATTTTGGTGTCTACGGTCATTTGATCCAAAAGGTTATCACGCATGATCATAATTATATATATTTAGGAATCTGTATTGCTAGTGTCATCCATGGAACATGAATTGTAGATGCAAATATATATAAATGAAAAGTAAGTGTTAGATATGTGGAGTGAAAAGGATATGTTTATCGAAATCTATCAGAAACGCGTTTGCTGATATGTATGTTGGACCACAATGTCATGTAATAGATTTAGTTCCACATTTTCAGAAATTAAAGCCATTTGATAATGTCTTTATTTATAGAGTAATAGTAAAAATGGGAAAGTTGTGTAATAATATTACTTAAAGTAGTGTTTCATCATTCATGTGAGATAAAAGCTGAATTTCCGGAAGGAGAGAAGCATAGAAAAAGTAAGCTACATGAATACCGATTTTTACACTTTAATGCTTTAATATTATGTTTCTAAATTCGTTTTGTTTTCCTTTTTTTTTTCCTTAAAAGAGGCTTCCTATTGGGTATAAAAAAACTTTAGAGTTAAGCCTTTGACATGAAGAGCCATATTGGAAAACCTTATAACATAAAAAATATATACGATTCCTTCAATGGACATTGATAGATATATAAGAAAGAAAAGAGACTCCACTTACGGGACATATCGAAAATAAATTTATAAAATTACATTTCCGCCCAATCAATCTTTGAACATATAGAAAATGCTCGTTGTCTTATCTATCCACTTGGGTATAACTCAAGTTCACTCAAATTGTAACAAGTGGTAATTTAATTTATATGTCATGTGTCATAATTTGGGTGAACTTGGGTTATACTCAAATTGATAAATAAGACTAGTAAGTACTCTTCTAGATGAATATAAAATAATGTATATGGGCATAAGTAAAATAGTTAAACATAGAGGAGTTAAATATAATTATTTAATAATGTAATTATAAATTGAGTGGTTAAATTGCAAGTTTTGAGGGATCAAATTAACAGTTTGTAGCAACATCTTTTCCTTTCATCGATTCTATTATATAAAATTATAAAAGGTGTGGGATGGCTATAAACTGTCACATTTGGTTTGTCACTTATTTGCATTTTAGTACTCTCTTTATTAATCAATTACTTTAATAAATTTTATATTATTTTTAAAATTTTTATTTATTATAATTATATCCTTACACATTATTTTTGTTTATATAATTAAAAATTAAATTTTATATATTAAACATTACAAATAATGAATCTCAAAATTAGAAATAACATAGATATAATTATATTCTAACTAGTATAATATAATAGATAAGATCTCTCTAACAAAGCAATCCCCATGATTTTTTTTTTTTATTGTAACTTTACTTAAAAGAAATCAATTAAATGTCATGATAGTTAAAAGAAGACAAATTCCATACAAGTTTATGCTTAGGGGAGAAGAAAAAGGTAAATAGTTTCTTGAGACACATAAAGTGAATATATATTTTCGAATATTAAATTAAAACGATATCATTTACAACATTACCAATTAATCACGGCACATTGGCAAAAGCAAAAAAAAAGTTTAACTAATCCCCCACAAACATCCAACTTTTTTTTTTATTTACAAGTTGTAATAAGCCGTCAATGTAGTTCTATACAAATATAATTCGTTCCAAAGAGAACTGATCTTGGTTAGGTAAATGTCATAAAGGGATATTACTCACTAAAGTAACTTTGGTAAGCTTAGGACCCAAAAAGATAAAGCGATATGGTCCAAGTCATTCATGTTCACAACAGACAATGATGTAAACATCACATTAATTTAAGTTAGCTGAATTTTTCTCCAGAGGAGCCGAAAATTGTGTCATTTGTCTTAAATGAGAAAGTTTGACTTTTATTTTATTATTTCATGATTAATAAATAATACATTAAAGTGCTTGGCTCAAGTACCAAAATGCCCCCACAAAGAAATAGTCGATTCCCCACCAATCAAGGGCCACAGTGAGGATTTTGTGACCCCAATCAATTGAATATTTATCAATCAATCACACAGATTGCGGATAGAGTCGAGGTTCGGAAATCGGGTTTTCAAACCGGACCGGTATAAAATCGGAATCAAATCGGAGTTAAACCGGTATCTTTAGATTTAAAAATATATATTTTATGAATAAACCAATCAAGTTAAATAGAAAATATACATATTTTTTGAACTTTTGCGAAATTATAGTGATAAAAAATTAAGGGGTAAAATTAATAAAAGTAAATTGCATTTGGGATTTAAAATTAATTGAACCAAGGGCTGTGAAATATTAAATCTATCATGTGGTGGTCAAAGTTAAGTAGAAGGAAAGTACTGGATTGATAAGTTAATTAAAAAGTAAAAATTATGGGGTTGATAGAAATCAAACTCATGCCCGTTATTGACTCAATTGAGAGCTTTACCACTACACCAGCTAGAAATATCCGAAATTTCATTCGGTTTTATTGAATATTACTAATATTTTGTTTTTTCTTTTTTTTTAATTAAAGCAAAGACCGGACCGGAATCGGACCGGAATTTTGACCGGTCCGGTCGGAACCGGCCAAAACCGGCCGGTCCGGTCCGGTCTTCAAAACCATGGATAGAGTAAACAATAGCATGTAACCTGATAATTCTGAAATTAAATAAAAATGCCGATTAATTTAGTTATTGATTATGATAGACAATGATGGGAACAGATGGAGAGCATGTTACCTATGCAAAGGACATGTTCCAACTTGAAAGCATACCACATCACAACATTGACCATTGCATCTGCCTCTATTATATTCAGAAATCAGAATTATTATGATTTTAGTTAATAATATTTTAGGTTATATATTCTCGTGGCATGATGCGTTATGGGGGCATATATGCTCTAATGTCTTTCACCTACGAATGAGCCCTCAATATTCATCTCACCAAAAAAATATATATTTACCAATAATGATAATGATTCTTTTTATTTTGTTGATTCGAAAAATATTCAATTACTTCCCATTTAGTCACGCAAGGTTTCATCTTATACAAAAAGACATTGTCACATTCTAATTCAGTCAATTATATATTTCCGAAAAAAAAAACTTGTCATTGCTGGATTGGGCCAATTTATTCAAAAGATTAGCCCAATAAACGCGATTTAATAAGAATATGATTTAGAAAAAAAGGGGAGAACGACACTTTTTTGGTTCCCATTGTTTGGATCATGGGCGTTTTCGGTCCCCATGTTCCGAAGTAACACTTTTAGTCCCCAATGCTACCAATTTTGGACGTTTTGGTCCCTCGATTAATTTAATCGCTAATGTAGACAAACTTTAACACGTGAGAGCTCGCGATCTCCTTTTACTCGACGTAAAACCTCATAATACATCTTCTTCTTCGATTTAAATGCACCGAGCATCACTATACATCACATTTAGGAAATGATCGACAACCTTGAAAATGAGTTAAATATGATACATAATGATGCTCACGTGCGTTTTAGTTGACGAAGATGATTATTCTTGAGGTGTTAAGTCCAGTTTAAGGAGATCATGTGCTCTCAAGTGTTAAATTCTATCTAAATTAGCGATTAAATTAATCGACGGGACCAAAATCGTCCAAAATCGATAACATTGAGACTAAAAGTGTTACCTCGGAACATGGAGACCGAAAACGCTCATGACCCAAACATTGGGGACTTAAAGTGTCATTCGCCCAAAAAAAGAAACGAAAGAGAAGTAGAATTATTTAATGGAAAATCACTTCACTTAAAAGCCAACATAAGACTTCTATTGCTATTGCATCTGTACGGTCAACATCCAACTCAGACAACACATCTAACGGCTGAGAATTACTCACGTGGCATGATTTGAAGCGTCCGTGTCTCGTGAAATGTTTATTTAATTTATACATAATATAACCGGGCAAAGGACTGCAAATGGGCCTACACTGACCCGACCCGCCCACGTGCAGTGGAACAGCCCAACTAGGGCACACTAAGGAGACTTTATGTCCCACTACACTATCAGAAAACTCCTATTTTCTGTGTTCACTGATTATATAATTGAATTGAATTTAGAGGATTCTCGTGTATGTATGTCTTATTTGAGACAAACCATTTTTCTTTTGGGTTTACATTTTTTTTCTTCATAAATTTGTATTTGAAAATTATTTTTATGTGTTTTCAGGGGAAAAGGAAAGATTGTGAAAGTGACAGTTTCGAGTCCTAGTGTGATGAAATGACTAGCCTAATAATATTGGAAATAAATAAATCAGTAACCCAAGTATTTAGGGATACAATATTATTTAAATCTTAATTTGCATTTTGTATCTCATAGAAGATAAGTAGGGTAAGTACAAACAATATAAAAATCTTCCAAACGAGCGCTTAACCGTTGAATTCAACTGTTCTATAAAAAATTTAGGGTAAATGCCACTTTTTCTCCCCGTAGTTCCATCGAATTTCACCAATATACCTCATGAATTTTTTATTACATGCGTGTCCTTTATGCTTTCAAAAACATTGCATGAAATACCCCGGCACCTTATACTGCCCGAGATTGTTGTACACGCGCTGTTACTGCGACTATAATAGGATTTGACAATATTTTTTTGAATAAATTGACTAAAATACCCCTTAGGTCATCTTCCTCCCGACATCACCAAAGTTGTAACATCCATTATCATCGTCATCATTCAAGAACCCGCCAGTAGAACAACACCGTTCCCAAACCGACCCGACCCGGTAAAAGACCCAACCCATTTGACCGACCCACAAGGCAAGTCAAGGCGTCTGTTATAGCTGCTGCTCAAATGGCCCGCCGCACCCAAAAACTCCCCACCAAACCCTCCCATCAAAACGCTCGGAATCTGATCAAAGGCCCTAATCAGAGGCGGGTTGCGCCACTGTGGAAGCGGGCCGGCGACGAGGAGGGTGCTGTTCAGAGGCCCGGCATCGACGATGGCCCGCACGAACCCACCCCTCTGAGGCAGAGCCCTTCCCTTCGTAAGACTCTCTACGACCAGCAAGCCACAGTCGAGCTTATTCGCCGCCGTAATCGGACCATCAGAGGGCGGTGAAGAGGTGACCGTTTCCAAGAACGATTCGACAGGGGAGTGGTTGTGGGCGTAGTTACTGTGCGCGCCGCCCGTCAGTCTTTCTTTCAATTTAATAGATCGATCTGCCGATAATGGTGTTGGTAGTGAGGAAAAGAAGGAAAAGGATGATGAAAACGATGAAGAAGGGCGACCTTGGAATTTTCTTTTTCTTTTTCTTTTTCTTGGTCACTTGAAGAAGAAGAAGAAGAACGCTGATGGAAAATTATTCCGCTTCAAAAACAGAGAAACAGACTAAATTTGACGAGGGTATAACGGGAATTCTTCTTTTTTTTCTGACGGTCAGACTAAATTTGACCGGATAGGGAGCGTATGCAGAATTATTCAAACTAGAAGGATTTTTAGCTTATTTCTAAACTGCAGGGGTTTTGGCGCATTCTTTTTAACCACAGGTAGTTATATGCTATTTACTCAAAAATTTATTAAAACTGACAATCACAATCTATTCTATTATATTAATGGTGACGGGCGAGTATAAAATACTATTTGGTCTGTAAAATAGTTTTTTACAACTATACCCTTATTAATATTTAGATTTACTACAATTAATCCGTTGATTTAAAATTTTATTTTTTAAATAACTTAATTAATAATATAACAATATAAAATGACATATATTTGCACATACATAGGATGCGCTAAATATACTAGTATATATTAAAAACGCTATATATTATTATTTTATGATTTATCATGACTAGTATTTTTACACACTCAAACAAATGTGCGTGTGTTATGCAAATTAATAAATAAAATAAGAATTAACTAAATAAAGAAGCACATAATCGAGAATATAAAAATGCTATATGATCTATGATTTTCTTTTTATTCAATGTTATTTCTTCAAAATTCAAAATTGAGAGACCAAAGTGTATAGGTGTTAAGATAAAATTAGTCGCATGAAGAAAAAAAGAAAGATTATTTTAAATAGCATCAAATTAAGGCCACATGTGTGTTTCTTGGATTCCATCAATTTATAGCTCTATATAGACCTAGAGAGATCGAATTCTTGTCTTCTTTCTCATAGATATAGATGGAGAGATACAAATGGCTTTCAATATTATTAAGGGTGAATTCCTTTTCAGGCCCTTTCGTGTTTTCAAGTTCCTTTTCAGTACCTCTGACAAAAAATCTTCCTTTTCAATACCCATCTGCGAAAAAGTTGTGTAATTAATACCCGAAACAGTGAACGGACGAAAATACCCTTTTTGAAATTAAATTGGACATCATACCAACTGTTTTGATTATTATACCAACTGTTATTCTAATTATACCAACTGTTATCATTATCATACTAAATGATATAGTGTACAATTTGTTGGTATAATTACGTCAACAGTTGGTATAATTTCTACAGTTTTTGGTATAATTTCAAAATCAGTTCACATATCGTCCAATTTCACTGTATAAAATTCAAATAACGTTATTTACTGGTATAATAACCAAAACATGTCGTATAATTTCTACAATTTCTGGGATAATATCAAAATCAATTGGTATAACATCCAATTTTGCTGTAAATTATAATAACGCTATTTAAATTGGACATCATACCAACTGTTTTGATTATTATACCAACTGTTATTCTAATTATACCAACTGTTATCATTATTATACCAAATGATATAGTGTACAATTTTGTTGGTATAATTACGACAACGGTTGGTATAATTCTACAGTTTCTGGTATAATTTCAAAATCAGTTCGTATATCGTCCAATTTCACTGTATAAATTCAACTAACGTTATTTACTGGTATAATAACCAAAACATGTGGTATAATTTCTACAATTTCTGGTATAATTTCACAATCAGTTGGTATAATTACGTCCAATTTCGCTTGAATTTATAATAACGCTATTTACTGATATATTAACGAAAACATATGGTATAATTCAACATTTTCTGGTACAATGTCTAATTTTGTTGGTATAATAACTATTTTTTTATTCATGTCAAAATAATTATTCAGTTTTTTTGAATATGTGAGACAGGGGTATTTTCGTCCATT
Source organism: Craterostigma plantagineum (assembly GCA_027422505.1). NCBI lineage: Eukaryota > Viridiplantae > Streptophyta > Magnoliopsida > Lamiales > Linderniaceae > Craterostigma > Craterostigma plantagineum. The sequence continues at coordinate 3,712,722 of JAPQWV010000005.1, forward strand.
TAATGCTGAAAATGGTTTTTTAGGTACTGAACAGGAATAAAATTTCAAATGGGTACTTATAAGGAAGATATAATTCGAGGGGTATTTAAAAGGAAGTTGAAATGTTGAAAGGGACTGATAAGGAATTAACCCTATTATTAATGAGCACCTAACTTGAAATTATAATGTTGGATGAGATCATGTGATGAACGGTCTTGATTTATTTAATGCTATCGCTTCTTTAGGAAACATATCAGGTTTGATATGACACAATAGTGATACATGCGTTGGATTTGCATATTAGCCAATTAATTAATGAGCGTGAAGACTTTTCAATATTCTTCGATGATCTTCAACTTCAAGATACATTATTGGATATGCAACGAATTAAATATAATAATTCAAATCAAACTTCATTTCGGTGAAGATCTAACCTGACGAATTGCACCCAGTGTAATAATTGACAGTGCTTGCCGACACATGCCTTTTCGTTTTTCCTTTAAATGTAATATATTCGTATGTATCTAACGTGAAGGATGTGTATAAAATGCTCTTTTGGCCTGTAAATTTAACAAATGAATTAAAAGATAAAATTAAATTTTTTTACTACATTTATTTACTATTTTTAGCTATTACTATTATACCTTTAAATTTATAATTTATATATATATACATAATTAAATTTAAATTATAATTTCCATTACAAATTTTCAATTAAAATAAATTTAATGTTACATATGTATATATTATAGCAGTGTAAAGAGTACTTAATTATAATATATAGATGGGATATGCAAACGAAAGATACTATTACTGTTCTCCAATCTTTAGCTGCAAAAAAAAATACGCCTATATAACTAATATTCAGACAGCACAGTAAGTTCATACATAATACATATACACATAAGGTTTAATTAGCATCTGATACATAACCTAATTACCTAATAATGACGATTTATTCACCAGCCTTTTCCTCTTCTTCTTCTCATAGCTAACACCTCTCGCCTTCGACTGTTCATCCCTCACTTGCCTAAGATAGAGCCTAACTGCCCGGGCACCGAAGGGGTTCGCCTCGGGCTGCCCGCCGTTCTCCTCGTACGCCGCCCTCAGCCGCCCTATGAGGGCGTCCAGGCTGCCCCACGCCTGCTTTAAAGGGCACGGGCAGGGCGCCGGCGGGCAGGGGTGACCGAAGAAGGGACACACGTCGGCGTGAACCTTTGTCTTTCCGAACTGGTCGAGGTATCTGAGGAACTCGAGCACGTGGGCCCCGCTGCACCGGCCGAGGGAGAGCGGCGGCCGGTGGTTTCTCAGGTACTGTCCGAAGGTGTTCCAGTCACGGCGTTTCTGGTTCTGGTATCGGCTGAGGGACTGCTGCTGCAGCGGCGGAGAGGCGCTGCTCTCACCGTCGCCGTCGCCGTCGTTGGAGGTGGATGCGAGATGGTGATGGTTGGGAGTTGGTGCGCCGTCGATCGCGGTTGGTGGTTGGGTATTCGTTGGATCCATTTTTTGTGTATGTTTAGTTTATCTGTTCTAGGGTTTGATGAAAGTGAAATAGGTGAAATAAAGGTTGGGAAGTTTGTCGATGAATTAGGTTTCTTTCATGTCTGAGTTTCTATTTATTACATGGTATGTATGTTGATGTGCGCGTGTGTTTCTTGTCTGGTTAATAACAGTAGGGCTTTTTGTGGAAAGGGAGATGGAGAGTAGGGTATGTGTATGTAAGAAGGGAGATGATGAAAGTGTACATTAAATAAAAGTTAAATCAAATACCTAAATGGGGGAATATTGATGATAAAGTATGTGATTTTTTCTTCTTACCAATCAAGTACTTTATCATTGATTGACAACTCATTTGGCAAATTGCTAAAATGACTCTTCTTTTTTGTTTTTATTTTTATTTTCTAAATCATGTTCCCTTTTAAAAAATGATGCTCATCACACTCCAATTAAGATCACAGACTCCGATATTAAGCTCGGTTTAAAGACGACCTCAACTCTCTGATCTCTAATTGGAGGCAATATAACTCGATCGACCGCTTAACATATATTTCTCACGTTAATGTGGCATAGTTTAACATTTATTATATCTCACTAAAATAACCAATATTGTGCATTTCTGTTATATTTATACTTCCGTAGCTTTGGTCATAAAAATTACAAGTTTGACAATGTCGGGAATGGCGAGCCAGAAACTCGCCGGAGCCGGCCGGTAATGGCCGGAGAAAGTCACCGGACGAACTGAGCTGAAGAACTGAAGGCTTGCTGAAGGATGAACTCGCGACGAGCAGCAGTCGTTCGATCAGTTGGCGCCGATCGGAGGGCCAGCATTTGAAGCCGCGAGATTAAATACTGGCCGATGGATGACCCGCTAAACTGATCAGCGGCTACGATTAGAAGTGGAGTGATGGCGCGGATGGAGGATTACAGCCATTGGATTAAGATCGGACGGCTCAAGTGCAAAGTGACATTTCACTTATAAAGGCGATACGGGACTCTTGCTTCCTCACGCGAAATAGCACGGACACGTGGCAAGCTATGGAGCGTTCGATCAGATGAAATCAACGGTACAGATTAATCGCGAGACATGTGTTTAACATGAAAACTGCTCTTTAAATATCAGTGTTGCAATTTCGACTTAGCATCTTTGAGAGCTTGTAGTTTCTTATAGAGTGAGAATCACAGTGAGGTGTAAACACGAAAAGTGTAGAGGGCACGGCAGTGTACAACTTTTGTGTTGTGATCAATAAGAAAGGAAGCTCGGTTAATCCGTGGATGTAGGCCAAAGTTACGGCCAAACCACGTTAAAACAGTTTGCAAGAGTGTGTGAGTTTTGGTGCACTTTCGATTCGATTGAGCTCCAAATAGCTCAATTCGATCTTAAACACTTGCATACATAAAAAATACATTGAATCCTCGTTCGAGAGGTGCCATTTTCCCAACAGACACAATCAAGTTCAAAGTAGTCTAGGGATGTTAGAACAAGAATTAGAATGCAAATGATATACCGAATATTTTGTCAAGAGTTAGTATTGATACTATGTCTCAAGTAATATTGTTCCGCTCTTGGGGCTAACGGAATGTAGCCTAGCAAGTATTTTTTTCCAACACAGCGATTTCGAAGTAGAATCACTTCCAATTTCGAAACAATAGAAATTTTGTGGAGGTTTTTTGAAGTCTATAAAACTTCATGAATACTAGAATAACATAGTAGAAAAACTCTAGTGCTGTGAATGCGCACCGATGTTTTTTATGTGAAGACGGATTGGTCTAATTATAGATTGTTGGAAACTAAATTAATATGAAGTGGTGTAGTGTTGACCTTATAGTTATTTACTTTCATGGCTTATGTGTATTTATTTCAAGAGTGTAAACTCTACTTTACTTACTACCCATTTTGTTTCTATCAGTTTCTTTTTAAGAGTTAATTATGATTCAGCCCCTATTTATGTTTAAAAATCGTGTTCAGCCCCTGTCAGAAAAAGCAATTAGTTTTAAGGACCGATTTTTCATACCACTTCATCGGTCTGTGGTACCACTTCTTTGTTCTGTAATACCACTTCTTTGTTATGCAATACCACATAATTGCTCTGCAGTACCACTTAATTGTTCTGCAGTACCACTTCATTTTTCTGCGGTAAAATGAAGTGATACTGCAGAACAAAAGAAGTGGTACTGCAGAGCAATTATGTGGTACTGCGGAACAAAGAAGTGGTACTACAGAACAAAGAAGTGGTACCACAGACCAATGAAGTGGTATGAAAAATCGAGTCCTTAAAACTAATTGTTTTTTCTGACAGGGCCTGAACACGATTTTTAAAGTTGGATGGGGCTGAATTGTAAAGGTCCGTCTTTTTAATGCGATTTGACTCCACTCTGATATAGAGAACTGACCACTCAGTTTGGACAACAACAGAAATAAGTGAACAGCTCTTTTTTATCTAACTTCGTACGCTCTGATTTAACATCATATTCATAGATCTGGTCTGCTTATAAATATAAGGGTTAATTAACGTTCAGGCCTATTAAGATATTTGAAGTTGTGTTCAGGCCCTACTTGAATGTGATTTAGGATAAAAGACCTACTTTTTGAAAAATTCAGGGGAAACTACCTAAACCATGCGAAAAGACATTTTTAACCCTTACATATGTCAGATTTACGTCTGAATACCTAAATTATCCTATTACACGTGTCGAAATAATTATACAGTTTTTGCACTTTAAAAAACACTTCTTTTCTTTTGGATAACAAACCATCTTGTATGTAGTACCATATAGTGTATATTTAGTAACAAATCCATCAATTATAATACCAATACCAAGACATCGAATAAATCCGAGGAAAATACCTAAATGATGCGATAAGACATATTTGTCATTCACTGTTGCAAATATTTACAAGTGTATGCCATCATCTCTGCCAACAAGCAACGCATCGATAGAACTAGATTTCACGCTCACACCCGAACATATCTCCAAGATTGTGATGATATAAGTGAAATTATCCTTAATTTGGTCATAAGTGTTGATAAGTTTTGGATATTAGCGACCTTAATTGTGAGAAAATAAATGTTACTCGTATAGTAGAAAATACCACGTTTCTTTTAGTAAATAACAATGATGTCGCATAAGTAACACATCATTAAAAAACAATACCGCTTCCTGCAACAACACATTCCTTACACTCAAGCGGTCGAAAGAAAAAATTCATGTCCCAAATTTGACCAATCTCGATGTTACTAACAGCAAAAAGTTGTATGGCCTTCGATTTTTCATGGGTCTTCATAATCAAAGAGAATTTTTGAAGTTTATAAAGTACGAATACTTCAAACACAAATATGAAATTTCGTTTAATACGGTGAAATCTCGTCTTTAATGACCGTATAATTTAAATTTGAAACAATTTAATGATGGGCCTTAGTTATCGACGACAATTATTGATTTTAATTATAGAATAACGAAGAATTTTGATGAGATTTAAGCTGTAAACGTTTGCTGATTAAAATGGTTACTGGATGACACTTCATGCTTTTTGGGTAACAGTTGATGGAATAATAATACCATATATCTTGAAGTTTATAACAATTGTTTCCGCAAAACGAACATATAATGGGAAAATAATTACGACTCGTCACCAGTAAATAACACATGTAATACCAAGTAAAGGCAAAGAGGAATAGATCGTAAAATGTTGGAAACACCCAAATAAAATTGGAACCGCTTGAATCTCCGGCGTAAATGACACAATTCAAAAATTTCGTTGAAAAACAGGTGAAGTCTCGACTAATTGGAACGTTTGACAATTAAAAATCTGGTTGGTAATACTTCATTTATTCTGAGTAACAATTCACGCATTTTAGGTAACACTTCATTTATTCTGAGTAACAATTCACGCATTTAGGTAACATATCGTTAAGAACATTCTAGGAGTTTCTAGATTGTCAGAGATATTAACAGTACAATAACACATTGCCTGAAAATAATACCACATTTCCGATAAAAAAAATAACAAATAGACAAACCTTATAACACATTTGTAGCTACAAGTACCACAAAGTAGCTAATCAATGCCACATTACTATTTCGATTAATTTCGTTCATAAAATCATTTCGTTCGGATATATAAGATTGACATTCATGGAAATAGATGATATGATGAAGCTAAATCACAAAATTTCATTAAAAGACATGTTTTGCCAAGGTTGGTATCAATATGTGAAAAGTTGAGATAAGAAATCATACAAACATATAACTCTTCCTTCACAACATACTAGTATCTCTTTTAATGAGACATAATCGTAATGACTTCCAACACAAACATATTCAAAGTTCAAAATTAAACCACAAATATTATTTTATATGTCGTAAACCTGTATTTGATACATTCTCGAAGTTATTTATTAAGGAATATTAACAGGATGATTCGTTAACGTCACCAGTACCAGATTGCCCGCACGTAATACTACATGTTTGCTATAAAATAACAACACGAACCTATCGAATAACGTGTTTACAAATAATGATACCACATAACAGGTTTCCAGTACCACATTACTAATCCGATAATTTCGTTCATAAATTCATTTCGTTCGGATGTATAAGATTGACACTAATGGAAATAGATGATATGATGAAGCCAAATCACAAAATTTCATTAAAAGACATGTTTTGTCAAGGTTGGTATCAATATGTGAAAAGTTGAGATAAGAAATCATACAAACATATAACCCTTCCTTCACAACATACTAGTATCTCTTTTATGAGACATAATCGTAATGAATTCCAACACAAACGTGTTCAAAGTTCAAAATTAAACCACAAATATTATTTTATATATTGTAAATCTGTATTTGGTACATTCTCGAAGTTATTTGTCAAGGACTATTAACAGGATGATTCGTTAATGTCACCAGTACCAGATTGCCCGCACGTAATACTACATGTTTGCTATAAAATAACAATACGAACCTATCGAATAACGTGTTTACAAATAGTGATACCACATAACAGGTTTCCAGTACCACATTACTAATCCGATTAATTTCGTTCATAAATGCACATTGTTCGAGATTTACAAGATTAACATCTTGTAAATGTATAATTTGATGCATTTATCACACCAAATTCCTTTAAAAGCTACATTGTTCGATTGAGGTGGATGGTAGTGAATGTTCGAGGTCAATAGTTATTCAAAACATAACCGAATGCCATCAAAATTCAAAATTAAACCACAAATATCATTTTATATGTCGTAAATCCTGAAACCTTAAGGGTAACCCTGAAACATTAAACCTTATCTCCATAAACACATAACCCTAAACCTTGGTGCGACAACTACAGCAATTGGAACACATAAGCAATTTTTAGTACATATTTTAACTAAATGGATAATAGTTAAATAGTTATTAGTAACACATTTGCACTGATTTAACAATCCCGCTAAAATCCCAATCGTTGCATAAATCCCGCCCAATAACCCAACCAATCCACAACTCCCGCCTAAAATTTAGCAAGTACAGTAAATCCATCCAAATCCATCCAAAACCAATATCCCGCCCAATTAACCCAATCAATCCACAAATCCCGCCCAAAATTTAGCAAGTATAGTACCACTTCATGGCAATATAATAATATTTATTGTTTATTTAGTGACAAATCATGTACTTTTAGTAACAGTTCCGATAACAACAAGTAACGCTTTGGTTTTATGTAGTAACGGTTTTAATGTCAAAAATACACCATCAATACTTACGGAAATCAAAATTAGGTCATAAAATACCAATTAATCGATGAAGAAGTCGATTATGAGTTACCTCTTGTATCACGACTCACTTTGTTCTTAGTACCATATGTTGGACAAAAAATACCAAATATATACTTACGCGAAACAAGATAAAGTCGTACAATAACAATTATTGAGATAAAAATATAATATGTGTAGAAACAAAATAACATTTTTGTATAGTTTTGTAACATTAAGACGAATCGTAGTGTCAATAATGCATGAAATAGTAACATGTGTTCCCAATGAATAAATGGCTGCGATATGACCTGCTTTCACACAGCGTAAGTTATAGAAGTGATGAGGTAACGATTGTTTCAAAATTCACAGAGCCTATGAAACGTCCAAACTATGGGTATCTCGAATACGCACAGATTAGCTGCAATTGCTGCCACAATCTAGTTCGATTTGGCCACATTTTTCTCAAATTTGAACCCATATAAAAATCCATTACAATTCTGACATCGTTCTTCATCAATACTAGAATAAAATCTACGTGACACGTCGAAATTGATTTGTTGATGGGGCAGTCGATTGTGCTCGATTCATTGTGAAAAATGGATTTCGATTATCCGAAGAACTAAATATAAATCTGGTAAAAACATTTTACTATCGATAAGTAACACATTATCATTTTAAAGTAACGCTTATAAGTTTTACAGTAAAAATGCGTCATATATCTGTAACATACAACTGGCGCCGGATACCACTTTACTGAACGATTTATTAAGGGTATTTTAGTCAAAGCATAGTTTGGGTATTTACCATTGAATTTTTCAAAAAACAGGTCCTTCAAACTAAAGATTATTCTGACAGGGCCTGATCACTAAATTGAAACTTTTCTAGGGCCTGATTCGTAATTGCCCCTAAATATAAATACTTTTGTATCATAAATGGTAAGATTTTGAGAATATATAATAATATCCACTCCCTCTGTAATAAAATGTGTCGCTGAAGGAAGAGGGAAACAAAGTAGAAAAAGGGAAAAGCAAGAACTGAAGTTACTCATCATAGAAAAGAATCAGAATAATATCACTTGAAACCTATATTCTCGGGATCACATATATTCATATAAGGTGTTCTATCTTTGGAGAATCTGCCTGCAAATAAAATCTATTTAAACATAAAATGTTAAATCTAATCCTACAGATGGGAGCGACGCCCCAGTTGGAATCATAGACTATATAGTTAATGTATGTAATTTGCTATCTAATCCTTGTAGTTGAACTTGTTACAACTGCGCCTCATACCTTATATCGGCGTCAATCTGCCCACCAATGCTGACTAATAAATTACTAGTAGTATTTTGGCACTGACACGCTCAAATACTAGCAAGTGTACTAGGTCGTGCAAGTAGTATAAAACGGACGAAGTCCGAGTATCGATCCACGAAGACAGCTCGATTAATTCTAAGATAATATTTCTAATTCTAATTTAGACTAAGGGGATTTTTATAGTTTTAATGATTTGATTAAAAGAAATAAAAGACAAATAATAAAATAAACGCAAATAAAATATGTGAGGATAGAACAGTAGATGACGACGTGATTAAGACACATGCTCGGCACGAAATATTCCTACGTCTTCATGCAATATCATCTATCTAATCAACATGAGTCAAGTCAAGGTAGAATTTCCTAATATATGTGCTACCCGTTATTCACGTAACTAGCAACCCTACGTAAATAGAGAACCAATCAACTATATGTCTATATGACTGTAGTTCCTATACGTGCATTCGATCTTCGTGAAATTCCCCGAGTTTAGACGCTTTCGGCGCCTAAGGTCTCGGAAACCACACATACGAAACCGAATTCCATCTCTGGTCGGTTTTACGTAGTGGTATTCAATGTTTTGTTCTAATCGATTTAATCACTTAGTCCGTCTCATAAACCAATCAATAATCATACGCATGAAGGCCAATCACACGTATGCATATGAAGCGCAAACAAAGAATACATAACTTAAATCATATGATTAAATAAGATAATAATAACATTAATGCGTAGTCATAATCCGGCCTCACACGGCCTCAATCACAAAAGAAATTAGCCTAGCATATTAATATACGAAAACGACAAAGAATCAGAAGAAAGCATTGTCGAAAACGATATATTAAAAGGTAAGAAATTCGCCCTTTTCGATGCTCGGCTCGTCTCGTTCTAGCCATCGAAAATCCTCGCAGCCGTAGATAATCTTCTGTTATTTCAGCCGTCGCAGCCAAGCTCCCAAGGTCTGCTCTGATTCGCTGCCCTAGCTCGTCCTCTGCCTTTTTTATTTATTATTCGCTGCCTTAGCTCGTCCTCTGCCTTTTTATTTTATTATTCGCTGCCTCCTAAGCCTCCTCAATCGCTTGTATATTTGTAGGTGTGGTAGCCGACTCAAATCTCCAAAAGATAGGAATCTTCTATTGAATATTTGACCAATTCTTTAATGTTTGAATATTTCTCCTCTGCCATACGTGATCTTTTGGCAATAGATATCATCTCCTTGACTTCTTCACGTGATAATATAGTGATATTCTTGTCAATTTGCAGATTTGCCCCAGCACTTTTGAACATTGCATAAATGACCTCTAAGATTCAAATCGTTCCAAAAGTGATCTTATTTTCTCTTTGTCGATCTCGTTTGCTCGGACATCTGTCGAAAAATGAATCTGAACATAAGTATAAGATATCGAGGAGATTTTAGGTAAATAACGTTCGAAAACACGCTTTTATGGGGTATAAAAATAATATAAATTCCTAACTTATCAACAACCCCCAAACTAGCTTCGATCGCCCTCGATCATAAAAGCGGAATAAAACTAAATCAAGTTAGGATTATAAACATCAATCAATGAATTTCTCCCGTTCATCTCAGAAAACGTAAAAACATATAAAGTCGAGATAATCATCAACTAATGAACGATCTAGTCAAAACACGATGCATGAGGTAATAAGTCGCAATCTTATCATAGCATGAAAGACATTTCTAGAATTATACCACGCATCAATCCACAACTCTCACAAGGATCGCTCAAGTCGCTCGAAGTGTTTTTCAAAGGGATCTGTATAAAGACGCTCAATGCACGACATGAAAAGATATTACTCTATGCTTGCAAATATATCACATCATAGTCACATAATAGAAATCATGCACGAACCAAAGGGTCTTTCATCAAAGGTTGTAATGGGGCTCGGGTTTTGGAAGGTGCGTCATATAGGAAAGTGAGCTAAAAGTATCAAACGTGTCAATCATTGAATCGCTCTTTTCACCACTTATTTCGCTCTTCTAACGCCGTGCCTACTCGTCCTTTTTTCTTTTCTAGCTCTTCTCGCTCGTTTTTCTTCTTTTTTTTTTCTTTTTTTTTTCGAACCAGCCCCTCTTATCTTTTTTTTTTTGTACGTCTTATCGAAGGGAGAGGTTTCTAGTCCGCTGCAATATTACGACGAGAGATTCATATCATAGGAAGAGTTCATAACTAACATGCATCGACGATTAGCTCATTCTCAACCAACAAGCCACAATTTACGATATCGATAAATTAACACATTGATGAGGGGTCGTATAGGCTAAATTTGAGGCAATTAGGTTAAATATCTGGGCTCCAAATAAACAAATAAGTCAAATAAGGCTCAAAGGGGCTCACTAAGTGGTAAATGCGAAGGTAGGAAAATATTTAGGTCAATGACTCATTCCTAGTGCCCTTCTCATTTTCGCACACAAAAATCCACATAGAAACCATTGACATGCATAACAGAGCAAGTTCGAAAATATTCAGTCCATGCGTGTCACACAAGAATAAACACCGAGCATAATGAGTTGCTCTGAATTAATCTCCGAAGGCTAAAAAAAACTCGCATATATAACTGGATTTGTGCTTCATGATACGCAATACTCTCCTAAAGCAGTCAATATAGCCAAATAATCATGCTAATATCACAACAATGCAACATGTAAGACTATCACACTCAACTCGTCGAATCATATCACGACACGATAAAATTTTAAAATTTTCATCATAGACGGGAGATTCCACAAACGACGTTCAAATCGCAACCTTCATCGGTTATACCCACTAAGATGATCGAAATAGATCCCTAAACATGTAAGGATATTAAATATAACATGTGTCACATCCCACCCCCAAACTAAATAGCACATTGTCCTCAATGTGTAAAATAAAAGAAAAGAGAGAGAAAGTGACACTGCCCTGAATTTAGCGTTGATCGATGTAGAAGACTTGGCTGCTCTACAGTAAACGAGCAACCATCGCGAACGGGCAACCCCCAAACTGGTTATGAGCCTGCGAGAAAACGTGACTAGGCGGCACCGTGAGAGCGAATTTTTATTAGAAAAAAAATGAAATAGGTAATAGGACTAATATAAAATAATATATATGCATCGATAGGTCTTGGGTTGCCTCCCAAGAAGCGCTCTTTTTATAGTCGTCAGCTCGACTCACAAACCGCTTATTCCAATGGATGATCGAGGTTGATCGAGTCTTCTTTCCAAACATCTCGATCATTGTACACCTTGGGCACCCCTCTTCCCAGTGATACTGTCTGCATCGAGTGGGGTCGATGGTTCTCCTTTTTTCGCCATATGTAGATGCTACCCTCTGTGTAGTCTTTCGGACGGGGCTTCTTCTTTTTCTTTGGTGGGACCACCTTCTTGTTAGATTTAGAGCCACTGCTCTTTTTAGTCCACGACGTCCATCTGTTAAAATTCAACACAGAAGAAACTATGTTATAGTTAGATTTAGTCGCGTTCCCGTTCGGCGCATCTATTCGAGCATCAGCCTTAGTGTTCTGGCGATCTTTCAGCTTGCTGGTATTCTCTCCAGACAAGTTGTACCTGAAAGACTCAGAACACTTAAAAGAACAAGGGTCAAAGATATCGATAAAGGAACAAGAATCATCTGTAGGGCGTTTCATAGATTTATAAACATCGAATTCAACTTTCTCGTCCCCAACTTGCAAAATAAATTTACCGTTACCGACATAATGATAGCTCTTGCCGTGTTTAGGAACGGACGCCCGAGTATCAATGGGAGATCATCGTCTTCTTCCATATCCAACACAATAAAATCAGCCGGGAAGTAGTGCTCTCCTACTTTCACCAATACGTCTTCCATTTTTCCTCGTGGATACGTGATTGATCTATCGGCGAGCTGTCGACGTGGGTTTCGGCTCGCCAAGTCTCAATTTCCTAAATAATGAAAATGGCATCAAATTAATACTCGCACCAAGATCGCATAACACGTTATTAAATGTAAAAGATCCAATAGAACAAGGAATAGAGAAACTCCCTCGATCCTTAAGCTTCGGTGGAAGCTTCTTCTGTAGTACCGCTGAACATTCTTCGGTGAGAGCTACTGTTCCGTCTTCTTCTAACTTGTTTCTCTTGAATAGTAGCTCCTTTAGGCATTTGGCATACCTAGGCATCTGCAACAAAGCCTCAACAAAAGGGATATTAACTTCAAGTTTTTTAAATATATTAATGAAACGATCAAAATCTTCATGATTCTTCCCTTTTCGTAAAGCCGCTGGATATGGAGGTCGGATTTTTATAGGTGGGAGTGGGTTGACCTTCTTTTCCTCCAAGAGTAAATCTGGCTCGTCCTTGACTTTCTCGGCCCGCTTGTCCTTTTCGTAAACCCTAGTGTTCGTGGTCGTGACTTCGCTCTGATCGGATGTCTCTGTCTCTTTTGCTACCTCCAACTCCTTGGTCTCTTGGAGAGATTCAAGCTTCTTTTCACTTCTTTGTTCAATGGCATTCGCGTACTCTCGAGGGTTCTTTCGGTGTCGCTCGAAAGTGTCCCTGGCTTGCGCTCGGACATTGAATTTGTTAGATGCTCTATTGTAGTCGCCAAACTTTGTATTGTGTCTCTATCTTGTTGAACCGTTCATCTATCTTACGACTCTGATCGCCTTGATAGCCGCCAATTTCTCAAATGCTATCTCCCAATCGGCTTTTTGTTTTGTTGGCGGCCCATTCTGTTGATTTTGAGCTTCTGGGGGCTTTAAGTAGTGCGAGTTTCCGTACGACAGATTCGGATGGCCTCGCCAGCTTGGGTCGTATGTGTTGGAGTACGCATTCTTTTGCCTATTGTGGATGTAGTTAACCGCCTCAGGATCCGTGGATTGTATCTGGTCTAACCTTTTATGTATGGCTTCGAATTGCGCCTCCAATGAGCTGCTTATCTCATGTACTCCAGCTGTCCTTCGGTCCAGATCATGCTCAGTATATCTTGCAGGGTAGGCTGCGATTCGCTCGATGGCTTGGAGTGCTTCCTCGTCGCCTAACTCCATAAAATTTTGCGTGCACCCGCCGTCGACAATTCTTTTATTTGGTGTGCTCAGCCCTAAGAAGAATGACTGCATCTGAACGCTCAGGGTGTGCTGTGGTTCGGACATTGTCTTAGAAGGCTCTTGTATCTACTCCATGCATCACTCAGAGATTCGCCACCTTCTTGTTTAAAGTTCACTAATAGGCTTCTAATTTCGCTAGTCCTTGACAGTGGATAATATTTGCCCAGAAAACACTCCACTAGTTGCTCCCAACTAGTGATAGATGCATGTGGCAATGATGAGAACCATTCAGAAGCCTTACCTGTCAAAGAAAATTGGAAAAATGTCAGCTTTATCACTTCTGTAGAGACGCCAGGATACTTAATAGTTCTGCAAATTTGAGTGAATTTTAAAATATGTGAATTTGCGTCCTCGTTTGTAAGCCCATGAAACTGTGATGAGCCCGTCACCATCTGTATAGTAACAGGTTTTTAATCTCGAAATGATTATTTGGTCCCGGCGGGATGGCAATCGGGTCGCTGTCATCGAAAATTCCTGGAAGCGCTCGGCTTAGTAAAGTGGGTCGTGGAGGAACTTCCTCGCGTTCTTGATTCTCCATTATTCCTGCAAAAGAAAATAACAATCAAAATAAGTGAAAATAATAATAATAATAAAAATAGACACGAGAAAAATAATAAAAAAATATAAAAATAAAAATAAAATAAATCTAGACTAAAACTAGAATAAAATCCTAAAACTAATAATACCGCTGTCCCCGGCAACGGCGCCAAAAACTTGACACGCTCAAATACTAGCAAGTGTACTAGGTCGTGCAAGTAGTATAAAACGGACGAAGTCCGAGTATCGATCCACGAAGACAGCTCGATTAATTCTAAGATAATATTTCTAATTCTAGTTTAGACTAAGGGGATTTTATAGTTTTAATGATTTGATTAAAAGAAATAAAAGACAAATAATAAAATAAACGCAAATAAAATAGGTGAGGATAGAACAGTAGATGACGACGTGATTAAGACACATGCTCGGCACGAAATATTCCTACGTCTTCATGCAATATCATCTATCTAATCAACATGAGTCAAGTCAAGGTAGAATTTCCTAATATATGTGCTACCCGTTATTCACGTAACTAGCAACCCTACGTAAATAGAGAACCAATCAACTATATGTCTATATGACTGTAGTTCCTATACGTGCATTCGATCTTCGTGAAATTCCCCGAGTTTAGACGCTTTCGGCGCCTAAGGTCTCGGAAACCACACATACGAAACCGAATTCCATCTCTGGTCGGTTTTACGTAGTGGTATTCAATGTTTTGTTCTAATCGATTTAATCACTTAGTCCGTCTCATAAACCAATCAATAATCATACGCATGAAGGCCAATCACACGTATGCATATGAAGCGCAAACAAAGAATACATAACTTAAATCATATGATTAAATAAGATAATAATAACATTAATGCGTAGTCATAATCCGGCCTCACACGGCCTCAATCACAAAAGAAATTAGCCTAGCATATTAATATACGAAAACGACAAAGAATCAGAAGAAAGCATTGTCGAAAACGATATATTAAAAGGTAAGAAATTCGCCCTTTTCGATGCTCGGCTCGTCTCGCTTCTAGCCATCGAAAATCCTCGCAGCCGTAGATAATCTTCTGTTATTTCAGCCGTCGCAGCCAAGCTCCCAAGGTCTGCTCTGATTCGCTGCCCTAGCTCGTCCTCTGCCTTTTTTATTTATTATTCGCTGCCTTAGCTCGTCCTCTGCCTTTTTTATTTATTATTCGCTGCCTCCTAAGCCTCCTCAATCGCTTGTATATTTGTAGGTGTGGTAGCCGACTCAAATCTCCAAAAGATAGGAATCTTCTATTGAATATTTGACCAATTCTTTAATGTTTGAATATTTCTCCTCTGCCATACGTGATCTTTTGGCAATAGATATCATCTCCTTGACTTCTTCACGTGATAATATAGTGATATTCTTGTCAATTTGCAGATTTGCCCCAGCACTTTTGAACATTGCATAAATGACCTCTAAGATTCAAATCGTTCCAAAAGTGATCTTATTTTCTCTTTGTCGATCTCGTTTGCTCGGACATCTGTCGAAAAATGAATCTGAACATAAGTATAAGATATCGAGGAGATTTTAGGTAAATAACGTTCGAAAACACGCTTTTATGGGGTATAAAAATAATATAAATTCCTAACTTATCAGGCACATCCTATGTATGTACAATAAAAAAATAATTATTATTATTAATAAAAGAAAATGTGCACAATTTGTGTGCGAAGAAGGCTCGTTGTGAACACAATGTTTTTAACGTGGTTCGGATTAATTCAATCCTACATCCACAATCAAACGATCTACTATCTTTATTGATTATCGCTTGAGTACAGATCAAGAAGATGATTATCTTCTTGAGAATTTTACAGTGATTGAACACACACGGAGAAGAAGATTAGATGAGTGAAAAGAACCACACTTAATGAAAGCTACACTGATCAGACTAATTTATATCTGAATATGCGCGCCAAAATTTCAGCTCTTCCATCTTATAATCGTCGATCCCAGTCGCGTCTTTACAAGCAACTCGCTTCTTTCCCCTCAAAACGCTGGCTTCAATAATAGCAACTCTATAAGTAACTCTCACACTTGAATTACCCGAGAGAGAGAGAGAGAGAGAGAGAGAGAGAGAGAGAGAGAGAGAGAGAGAGAGAGAGCTGATCAGTTCCTTCAAACTGCTGAATGAGATATAACAGAGCTGTCACTAATTTCCTTCTTCTTCCTCTCTTAATTTTGATAATTAAATAGTTTTAATAAATAATATACTAAAAATAGATTTTAGTAGTTATTATGAGGTTATGGAAGGGGTACGTGGTTAATAAGTCTTTTTTATTTTTTAATAGATGTTGATAAAATCTGATTGGTCAATTAAAACAAACCAATTGACTATGGTAGCCTCTCACCCTTAATATAATAGAATAGATAATTTCATAATTTGTTAAGTAATTATGAAAAAGAAATTTGAAAATGTATTGTATCTAGTATTATGAAAGAAAAGGCCATTATTTTCTTGTTTTCTAAACTAGTTTGAACAATCAAGCCCCCATCGTGATATTGATATAAATTGGGCTTATAAAATGCTAAGGTTTAAAGGCATATATGAAATGCACTACATTTTATGCCCAGCCCAGAGCACATTCAGTTTAGCCCAACCTAATTCTAGGCTCTCAATGTTATAATAATACAAAGAATTATAAATGCAAAATGCGTGTCTATATATATAGGTATAAGTATATATTATGAAGATGAGATCATAAAGCATGAAGATCGTGATACATATCATATTTTAATAAGCGGTAATGATGAGCCAAGACAAAGTTTAGTAATGGAAGCCAAGTCACTCAATTATGGCCATTGTTTTACATGTTGGAAAGTTAAAAGACAGAGCCATTGCCGTCCATATAGACTAGTATTGTAATAAACGTATAAGTTCTAATAAAATACATTGAGAGGACCTCAACATTCTTTACTTTTTGGGCCTAACATTCATTGTTCTTTACTTTTCCTAGATATAAACTTAAAGCTCGCCAATCAATTATCGAAGCTCTCCAAGAATATATTATATTACTAATTGCATTTCGAGCATCATATAAAAAGCTCAAGCCCGCAAAGAAAGCTTGGAAGGGCATCAAAATCATACTACTATACATAAGAACCCTAAGTTTGTCAAGACAATCAAAACTGTCGTACACATAACCATTCCTTTCCCATCTCTTTTTCTTCGTCCCATAAGCTATCCATCCATTCAACTTTGATGAGCTTTTAATACCAGGGTTTTCAGCTCCGTTAGACCATCAACGTTATAACATCGATATATATGGCCGAAGGTAATAATAATAACGCCGAAAAGATTAGGTTAGAGACAGGGACGGATCCAGCCCAAGAGTGCTGGGGGGCACAAGTAAACATTCATAACTTGGGGGGTCAAAGTATAAATAAGACTAGAAAAAATAAAATAAGAAATGAACTTGATAGGATTCGAACCCACATCAATCAATTAGTTCAACATGAACTTATCTGACTTACTCTCGCCACTAGACTAAGAAGAATTTCTTAATTTATGTACATATTATACGCTTATAGACATTTTGGCTGGGGGGGCAGTGGCCCCCCCGAGCCCCTATGTAGCTCCGTCACTGGTTAGAGATCCCAAGTGACCATTTCGAACAACAGCAAACGGCAAAGCAATTATTGCATGAAGAAGACGACAAAGCAAATCTCTCGAAGATCAAACCTAGCAGCTGTAATAATATAGATTCATCATGCAATAAAGGATTGGAGAAAGGGGAATCAAAATCTTGCGTTGTTTCTCCTTCGGCTGATAATAAGTGGAAACTTCCTTTTCGCTGCCACGAAGACAGTTTCAAGACATCGATGAAAGAGCTGAGGAGTTCATTGCCAAGTTTCGCCAGGACATGAGGCTTGAAAGAGAGCAATCCATTCTTGATTTTCAAGACATGTTGAAGAGAAGTGCTTGAAGATGAATCAAAGACGATTCTTTGCTTTGTCTTTCTTTCTTTTCTCTTACTATATACTCCGTCCGTCCCAAATGTTTTTGGACATTTGGGAGTTGGCATGAGAATTAAGAAACTGAATATTTTAATAATATAGCAACTAAAAGGTAAAAAAGTGTATATTTTGACACGTCTTTTAAGAATATTTAATATTATTATATTGATTGTTTGTGATAGTTTTTTTGCTAAATAAGGAAATGTACAAAAGATGTGGGACGCCCGATTTAGTAAAATGTATAAAATGGTTTGGGAGGGAGGGAGCGTGCATTTCTATTTTTTCTGCCACGTCATTTAAAGGGTCGTTGTCAGTTTCTTATGGGTCCCAATGTATATACGTTGGCATTGTATCGTTTGTTATATTTAACATATAAATATATTACTTTATTACATGCTACGTTGTGATGGCATGAATATTCGCATTTATTCGGGGCGAGATACTAAAAGAACAACCATAACAGTCATTTGCTATAAAATTGCATCAAATAAAATATTTGTTGACCAACATGTAAAGTTTCGTTTAACTTTTTTGGGAATCTAAAAAAATACCCATTTATATAAAAAATTCGCAAGTCAGTACCCTATCATACTTTTTTATATGTAGGTACTTATTAGAATAATTTTTTTTGCACATTGGTACATGTTCCGCCGCAAGTACGTCATAGAACACGTTTAGGTATCAGAGAAACGTATTATGGTACATAATACAGTGAAAAAATGGTACATCACATAACATTAATATACCATATAGAACGTGTAAAGGAACCATATGTGGGTACCATATAAACGAGTGATGTGATACGTAATACACATATAAAAAGGAACGTCAAGACTGGGAAAACGATATCGAACGTGTACTTATATAAAAAATTTCTGACAGTGTACTGACTTGCAAATTTTTTTATATAAATGAGTATATTTCTGTAATTCACCTAATTTTTTGTGTGATCGATGGAATGGATAGATATCATAATTCAATATTAAATGAGCGAAGACATCTTTGATAATTTCGCTTACAGATGCCGCAACGTCACGGACCACGAGGCAAGGCATGAGCGAAACGACGTGGTATTAACTTATCCTCCTTGGAACGGCAAAATTTACCCTGGACATAGTCATAATATTCTGTGCTAAATAAAGGCCACATCCTTCTTAAAAGTTAAACCCTTCGATTGCTCCATCACTGCTCTATTTCAGATCACAAAATCGTCTCCTCGGTATCATCGACGCTCCGATCCAATAGCGAAGAAATGGCCAAAGAACCAGCTCGTGTTCTCGTCACTGGTGCTGCAGGTAACAGTTTGGATCGAAGATCTGTGCGTTATTTGTTGTTTTATCCATACGTTTGCTGGATCGGCTTTTTTTTTCTGTTGCCTTTGTGGCCGTTTCCTTACTTTCTAGAAGTAATTGGATGGAAGAGGAAGGTGTCGTGTTAAGTGATTTGTCAAATGTTAGATCGGGTACTTCTAGTTTATGCATCTCACAAATATGTGATGATTCGGTGTTTTCTTTATAGAGATGTGGGAATATTTGGTTCTGAACTTTAGATGAATCTGATTTTGTGTGAGGAAAATTAGATGACGATGGTTTGAAGTCTGATAGTATTATCACTAATCACAGTCTATTGACTCAGTGATAGGATACTCAAGTGCTTCAATTCGTCAAACTGTAGGCCACTTGGAATGTTAAAGTCAGCTAAAAATTTAGTCTTGTGTGGTTGGTTGCAGTGCAGAAGCTGGTTTTTGCATTTTTTTACTATGTGGCTATTGGTTAGTAATGATCTGATATATGCAACAGTTTGAAAGCATCTTATATTGGGAAGGAAGTTCATTAAAAGTTTTATCTGCAATGTACTGAAAGAATGACAAATTGCTGATTTATAGAACTAAAATTTGATTTTTTCTCAATCGTCATCTTTGCTGTTCTATCATTTACTGGTGATATAATGTTACTGGGGATTTGATAGATGTGTGTTCATCTTGCAGGGCAAATTGGATATGCTCTTGTTCCCATGATTGCCCGTGGTATAATGTTGGGCCCTGACCAACCTGTGATCCTCCACATGCTTGATATTCCACCGGCTGCTGAAGCACTCAATGGAGTTAAAATGGAGTTGGTTGATGCTGCATTTCCCCTTCTTAAAGGTTTATTATTTACCAAAGGCCTTCTCTTTTAGAACAGTTTCGTTTAATTTGATAGTTTTTATACCATGTAAAGAGTGACATGAGATAAAAGCTTTATGTTCTTTCCGTGTTTGGATCAGGTGTTGTGGCCACTACCGATGCTGTTGAAGCTTGCACCGGGGTAAACGTTGCTGTTATGGTTGGTGGATTCCCTAGGAAAGAGGGTATGGAACGCAAAGATGTAATGGCGAAGAATGTCTCCATCTACAAGTCCCAAGCTTCTGCCCTTGAGAAACATGCTGCTCCCAACTGCAAGGTAATTTTTCAGTATCATATATATCTTTTTTACGCAAATAATCTACTAGTGCTTGCAGTTTTTGGTTGGGATTTTTAGAATTGACAATTTCTGACATATAATCTTCTGCAGGTTTTGGTTGTTGCTAATCCGGCCAACACCAATGCATTGATTCTGAAAGAGTTTGCCCCATCGATCCCTGAGAAGAACATCACTTGTCTAACCAGATTGGACCATAACAGGGCACTCGGTCAAATCTCGGAGAGATTGAACGTTCAAGTTTCAGATGTTAAAAATGTCATCATCTGGGGAAACCACTCCTCGACTCAGTACCCTGATGTTAACCATGCTACCGTGATAACCCCATCAGGAGAGAAACCTGTTCGTGAGCTTGTTGCTGACGACGAATGGTAAAAAAGAAAATTGCATACCGTAAATGATCTTTTTTGCAACATGTAGCATTTATATGTCATCCCTTTCCTAACAACTCCAGAATTTCGTTTTTGATAGGTTGAACGCAGAGTTCATAACTACTGTTCAGCAACGTGGTGCTGCAATTATCAAGGCCAGAAAGTTGTCGAGTGCACTTTCTGCTGCTAGTTCTGCCTGTGACCATATTCGTGACTGGGTCCTTGGAACTCCTGAGGTAAGCAGTCTCTCTTACATATATCTTTTGACATCAAACTTCGAGTTGATGATGATTATATAACGGATTGTATGAATACATTTTTGGATTAAATAATTTCAGGGTACTTGGGTTTCAATGGGTGTATACTCTGATGGCTCTTACAATGTTCCAGCTGGGCTCATCTATTCTTTCCCCGTCATATGCAAGAATGGAGAGTGGTCTATTGTTCAAGGTTTGAAACTATAAAACAAAAGATAGATAACATCGTCGTTATTCTCGATGTGTAATGATGTTAACTTTAATTTCTGAATTCGGGTTTTCTTTTTTTCTAACTGTAGGGCTCTCCATTGACGAGTTCTCTCGTAAGAAATTGGATTTAACAGCTGCAGAGTTGTCCGAGGAGAAAGCTCTAGCGTACTCTTGTCTTTCTTAGAGCTCTCATCCTCGTTGTTGTTGTTGTTGCAGTGATGACATAATGTAGCTGCAGTTTTCGAATTATTATTTCAATAAGTGGTAATGGTGGCTTCACACCTTACCATTACTATAAAAACTTCATAATGTGCCGTGAGCTGTATGAACATATTCTGAATCTGAAGTCAATTTGGAACCTTGATCTTTGTTACCTTTATCTGCTTATTTCTCTGCCTTTGATACTTTCTATTTGAAATTGCTCTGCCCTATCTTGGCCAAAGTTGAAAGGTTTTTTTTTTTTTTTATTTCAATGGAAGGCTTTATGGTTCTTGAAATTGCTCTATCTTGCCCATTATGGAAGGTTTGAACTAGGACAATATTTTGCATTATGGCTCTTCTCCTTGTATTATATGACAATTGACATGAACTGTTAAAGAATATCCTTTGTCTATTTAGAATTGCAACGTAGCCCTCAAAAGTTGGGTAAACTAAGAATGCTATCTTCAGCTCCCATGAAAAGATTGTACCAAAAGCCCACATCCTCATCAATAACCTTCCCCATGCTCTCCATTAGTTGAAAATTGAATTCGTCGTCGGCCATGGTTTCGCTCGACAGTTCTTCGGACCAAAAGCTTTCGTCTATCTTAGGATAATTTTCCGAGCTGTAGCCCATTTCGTCGTTCTTTACGACCGTTCTTTCGCACGATGAGTCTGTCGTCGAGGTCGTTTCGCTGGCGCAAGTGTTATTACTTTGGTCCGAACTGAAGACATCTAAATCTTTGGGGTCTCCTTTGGGAATTTCAAGAAGTGTTGTTGTGTGCCTCTTGGAGTCATTATTATTATTATTTCGAAGGTTACGAGGCTGATAATCTTTGAGTTTTTTCTTTATGCGAGTGTGCCAAACGTTCTTTATCTCGTTATCCGTTCTTCCCGGTAATTTTGATGCAATTGCAGACCACCTGAAATAAGATTAAAAAATAAATAAATCTATTATCATTTGATGTAATCATATCATATGTTGTGCTTGAGTATTAGAGTATTTCTTGGGATGGAGAATCCTAAGAATATGCAAAGTAACTACGTGCAATGCAACAATGTCTGTTTATGATTACAGAAGTTCCAAGCATGCATGGACATAGATAGCGAAGGCATTAAAACGATTAATTTAATTTTAAATTCAAATTTGTTTAAATGGACATATATTTTTTTTATATATTTATCCATATTAACTTCAACCTAGGATATGGCAAAAACAATAACCAAGTTG
Organism: Craterostigma plantagineum; assembly: GCA_027422505.1. Taxonomy (NCBI): domain Eukaryota; kingdom Viridiplantae; phylum Streptophyta; class Magnoliopsida; order Lamiales; family Linderniaceae; genus Craterostigma; species Craterostigma plantagineum. The sequence continues at coordinate 3,735,578 of JAPQWV010000005.1, forward strand.
GACATATATGCTATTAATTTATTCCTAACGATAGACCATTGAATGATGTATATGTGACGTTAGCACAATAACATAACCATATTTAACAAAAAAATAAGGTTTCTTGTAAGCTCAAGATATAATAATGCAACCTAGCTACAGATATATACATACCTATTTCCGAGCTTTTCATGAAGTTCGATGATAGCTTGTTCTTCTTCATGGCTGAAGTTTCCCCTCTTTATATCAGGCCTGAGATAGTTCGTCCATCGAAGTCTGCAACTCTTTCCACACCTCAACAGCCCTGCAAATGAAAAAAAAACATATACATATATATATATATATTGTATGTATTGGATATAAATTTTAAATAATTAGTTAAATACCAGCTTGCTTAGGGAGAGCTCTCCAATTTTCATGGCCATTTTTCTGAATAAAAGACACTAAAATCTCATCTTCTTCAGAGCTCCACGGCCCTTGCTTCAGGCCCTCCCTCTCACAACATGGAGCCCTCACCATTTCTAACTTACAAAATTAAATAAATAATAAATATTCTTCTTCTCAATCTCTCTCTCTCTCTCTCTCTCTCTCTCTCTCTCTCTCTCTCTCTCGATCTCGACAGTGTTCAGCTTGTGTGAAAATTATGATGCCAATGCTGAGTATATATATAAACTTACATAAGGAGGGAGTAAGCATCTTTTTACTCTCACAAATTCTACTTAGTCTAAGCGTGGTAATTTCCTCGAAGTTGGATCTTTCCCTTTCTGTCTACCTTTATATATTTTAATAAAATATATATAGATTTCGTATGTTGATTAAATCCACTGTGAATCTTAATAAATATAAAAGGTTAGTTGGGATACCTTTGAACCAGTTAAAACTGTTGTCATGCAATGGCTTAGAAGCATTCTTGGCGGCGATTAATAGTAATTCTTACTACTAACTGTTATTGCACATAAATAAACCTTAGGGGATTGGACATATTAAAAAATCGGTAAGTTTAGAGATGTCATATTTTTTTTTTTTTACAAAATTCACAATCTCTTCGGTGACGAGTTGATATATTCAGATATAAATCGTTATGGTTTGTGTAAATCTGAGACGGTAAATGCAGAACAGAGGAATTAATTTTGCTTGAAGTCGGAATCATCTCATAGCTAATAATATTATTAGGATAAAGTTAACTGAATAAGTGAGTGAATAAGAATCACTTTCGTATATATTCTAGATGCGAGGTTCATATAAACTGGCACGTTGGTATGTCGGTTTACTCTTTTTTTTTTTTAAATATTAATAAAATTGAAAATGTTTTCCATTATCTACTACCCTAAACTTGCATTTTATCTCATTTTTATATTTTTCTTAATATTTTACATCTAATTTGATAATAAATCGTAATTTTCTTTATATACTTATAAATATATAAATAAATTTAAATTAATTCTATTTAAAGATTCATAAAATTAATATGATACAATTTTATACGCATGCATTTAAGTGTGAAAAAGTTACTAGTATATATTACATATCTTATTTAATTATAGAGATGTAGATGACTTAGAATGCTGACACGTGTCCATAGTTAATAATTATAAATTTAAAAAATATATAAAACATTAGAAACCACTCACTATCAAATTCGTCAATAACTATCTACTACACATAAAAAGTATTGACTTATTAATATGCAATAATTACAAATAGTTAATATCATGCATTGGATGAGGCGAGTAAAAAACTAGTATATGATATATGGTTTTGTCTTTCCTAACCAATTGGGTATAACCCAACTCCACTCAGAAAATGACACGTGACACATTACACCCTACTCCAATTCCAACTATGTTAAATTACACATACATGTGTTTCACTAAATGAACGTTACACATGTCATATCGTTATAGGAGTTACATTATACCCAATTGGATAGGTAAGTCTAGACTATAATATATAAATATACACATGTCTTGAGCAGTCTTTGAATTTTCTTGGATGAGACAAAAATGCAAAGTTTGTATAAATTAATTCGTAACCTCTCATAATGTTCACCGATATAGTTTGACTCTGAACTTTCTCATGGTGGTGGGGTCCAGTCAACATCAGTCAGCGCACGTGTGTGGAGTTGCAAGAAGACTATATTGCCCTCCACAACTGAATAATGCCAAGTTGACCATTAAATATTCCACGATATGTTATTCTAGAACTAGAAGATAAATTAATTTTGACTTGGGGTGAAAAATCGGATATCGCTTTTGAATTTGTCCATAAGTACTTTCTTTCATAATTGGTGAAACTAAAATAATTAACGAGTTCACATTTGTTGACTTTTTTCTTTTTTTTTTGGACATAAAGTCCGCATACAATAAAGTAGCCGAAATATGTCGACCAAAAGCTGCGTTTTACGATTCTGTTTGGTATTTCCTAATGATAAGTATATTGCATTTCTCCGTAATAGAAATCTTTTGATTCATCATTAAGCCACTATATGGACACATTGCTAGAAGACTTCTAACAAATTTAATAATCGCATCTCAATGATACATTATATTTATTTATATGTTTTCGAAAATGCAAGGTATTTTGTATTGTTGTATATAATGAAATTTATAAAAGCTTTAAATTGGATTGTAAACTCCAAGCAAATGGCTCTTCAAAATGCAGCCATGATTCTCATTGTATTCGGACTTTTAATGTGGTTTTGGCTTCAAAATGTAGCTTTGAATTTAGTCTTTTTACCGAATTAATCAAACCGTGAAATTTACTTTGTTCCATTCATTTACAACACTAAACTACTTAGAAATGCCATGCATCATATTCAATAAAACGATTGCAGTGTGAAAAACCTCATCTTGAATATATTGTCGAATTTACAAAAGTGTCCGTTTCCACCCCATAATATGAATACATCACTATAAAGATTAAAGTGACAAGTGACAAATAATGCAGATGTATAGTATTATCGACACTATCGTATAGGAGTGTGCTTAGTAATATATCTTAAACTACATTTATGGTCTAAACCCGTGATACGCGATTTTTAATTTATGGCGAGTTGCCTTAACAAAATGATTAACTAAAATATCTTGTGTTTGAATTAATATAGTTAGTCAACTAACAAGGATACTTTTTGCATGGTCTTAATTAAGACAATGTCTTCTACGTGGGCGTTGACCATTGTAATTGTATCCTTTTTTGAACAAGTCAAAGTCACATATACGATCATTGCTAGCTGTATATATCCAATCCACGTAGTTTTACGTATTCCATAATAACGTTCAAAGTCCCATCGGCGATTACCAAACACAAGGCTGGCAAACTAAATGCTGACATGAAAGCTTAATTTGCACTATAGAAAGATTGTTTTATTAAATTTATTCTTGTTCATCTTCTCCACGACGACACTTTCAAACGGATATAAAGAATGAATTATATAGTATGATCAAGTTTGGTTGAGAAAAAGTAATCTGACTGACTTTGCTAATATATAATAATGAGAGATCGATTCAATTACGAGGAAATGTGTAGTGATGGGCCGACAGCTATTTGGGTTGAAAATTTTTTAACGAGGATAATGAACAATTGAAGAATCCATGGCTACATTCAAGAATTGAGGATAAATATTGTCCCAAGTACTTCACTTTAGTACATTGAATCGAGGCAGGGAATGGAATTGGAAGAAGTTAAATAAAGGAGTGAAAGATTAGCCATTAATAGCTGATGATGGTTAAAGAAAATCAGGTAAAGAAAACCAATTTTTATGAGAAGAATCCCATCAGTTGTATCACGAACCAATTTTTGGGGCCAAAGTTGGATTTATGGAGCCAGTGGTCCTGCGGTACGGCGATGGCGAACATGAATACCATCATGAAGAAGAATCCCATCAGCTGTATCACGAACCTGGTAGACCGAATCGCAAATGTTATTACTATTTTCGAATGATCCAAAACGAGAGTGTAATAATAATCGAAAATTGTTGGAAGTATTATGATAAAAAAAAAAGGCGAACGCGCATGTTTTGGTCCCAACATCTGGGTTATAGGCGTTTTTGGTTTATCATTTTCTGACATGCAACTTCTAGTCACAATGTTGTCGACTTTGTGTCGTGTTGTCACCTGGTTAATTTAACACTTAGTTTTGACGGAATGTACGACCCGGCTAGTCCGAATATGCGGCCATTTTGGACGCACGTTCGTTGGTCCGTAAAATCCATCAATCTAACAGTTACATTATTCAAATCTAACAGTTAAATTAAGCTGAAGACGACCCAGAATTGGTTAACAACTAAAACTGTCATCTCGGGATCAAATCCGTAAAATCTAACAGATAAATTAATCTAGGGACCAAAATGGCACATCGTCGGTAACATTTGGAACTAAAAGTATCATTACGAAACATGGGGGCCAAAAAACATCGTAGCTCAAACATTGATGACCAAAAGTGGCATTTCTCCCATATATAAAATTTTTTAAAACGAGGACGCCTTTTAGGTGTAGCGGTTATTCAACAAAAAAATGAATTTAACTCGGGTACCTTCCCATCCCAGTATGTCGATGAAGGCGCGGTGAACCAATACCCAGGAACCGTACTGCAAAGCGCGATCAGAGACTGAGCCCTAGCGATCGTTTAAACCTCCCCGATCATGCTCATCGTCTTGGCCGGCGGGATCCACCTGATGTTCGAGAGCACGCCCATCTGAAAGAGATTCTGACTATAAAAAGCTATATCCAACAGAAACCAAGTCGACATGGTCCCGAACAGATGAAGCCCGTGCCTCCGCAAAAACTCCCTCGAAAATAGCCCGAAGTTATTCGCCTCCTTCCTCGCCAGCCTCTCGACCTTCCCCCCCCTCGTCCTCGAACTCCAAATTTAGAACCCGACCCATGTCCCGCGCCCGCGCTTCGCATCCTTCGCCACCAACGCCGTGTACCGAGCCGTCTCGGGCATCTTCGTCCGCCATTAGTAAGTCAGCGCCGTGGGAAACGCGACGAACATCAAGATAATCCTCCAGACGTAGTCCGCCTGGGGAACCAAGGACGCGTAGCGTTCTCCTCGTAAGGAGGCGCTTCGTACTTTACGCCTAAAACCAGCCAAAACGACGAGCGAAATAATCCCGCTGAACAAAATCCCAAAGCCCTGCATGGCGAAGACGGCTAAGGTACAACCGTCCAACAATTGGGTCATCAACATGCATATATGTGAATAAGTTTTTTTTTCCTTTTTTTATCTTAGCCATATAATATCATGAGCGAGAAAAATCCTTCAGATATAATAATATCATGAGAGAAAAAAATCCTCCGCCTCCAATGAAGCGTTGGAATTAATCGGTCATTCAACTCGAAATGTTCTCCTCGAATATCTGAAAAATCGCAAAAAAAAATACGTTCGAAGGGAGAAGCTCCTCCAGAGTTCATGTTTGTCGAAACTTCTTTCATTCTTTCTCTCAGTGTAGAGTAAAGATCTCAGAAAGAGTTAGAGGTATGAGAAGATGAATATATGAAAAGATTCAAGCAAAGAGATGATATGATGATTAGTATATGTAATTCTTTCTCATATATATAGGAGTTGGAATCCCTTCCTAACATAAAAGATATTATCTGACTAAGGCCCACAAAGTGATGCATTTTTCTTTGTGGTTTCCGATGAATTACATCTATGTTTAACCGTGATAAAATCCATGGTGACATAAATAATTAGCTATATATACATAACTTAAACGAATAGTAGATTTGTGCTTAATATAGCAGTTTCTTATGGAGCGTTAGACTGATTCGTAGTAGGTTCTTTAATTATTTTTGTTCAAAGTTTTATTCTTTTCGTGCTTGTTTGTCTTTTGTCTTCTCTTTAGGTTTGTTTTCGTTTAGCATATTAATAGCTTTTTAGTCCCGGTACATTTTATTGCTTTAATTCAATTTTTCATTGAAAAACAAAGAAAACAGCACGTTAATTCTTCAAATTAAATTCCGCTCCACGTCAATTCAAAACCTAAAACACATCAACAACCCTTTCACCACAAATCAACATTATTATAATTCAAGATATAAATTCATTCCAAAATCAATCACTGCATCTTTCACTAATGATGTATAATAGGGCTAGGCGCCGGCGCCCTCTTGCGCCTAAGCTTCAAAGACTCATTTACGCTTTCATCATCTTCTTCAAAACTCCATTCCTTAGCGCTCGGCGATGGCGATGGCCCATGTCCACGCTTGTGCTTGTGCTTCAAAGACTCATACACGTCGTCTTCGATGGCCAACGAAGATGGCGATGGGGAAATAATGGGCTGCTTTGGCTTTCGCCTGTGCAAATCTTGGCCCAATTCAAAGTCGTCGACGAAAGATTGAGGGTCTTGCCTGGCAAGCGATGGAAGGGACAAAGAAAGTGCTAAGAGCGTAATGAGAACGAAGTGCTTGGTGGACATGGTCGGGAATTTGGTGGGGGAGATTATGTAATAACGATAATACTGTTGTGTTTGATATGATGGTGATTGGAGATGAAAATGGTGATGTGGTATTTATAAGAGGATGGAGGCGATTGGAAGGGACACGTGGAGGGTTAGATTGAGAGAGCTTTTTGTGAGGGATTCTCTATTTAATGTGGTTTTGGTACCAATATTTCAGTAGCATTATTGTTATTAAGGGAATATTGACATTAATATAAGGTCAAGTTTGTATCTATCTCTCATAGAGGGGTAGATTCACCGTTTTCTATGTAGCAGAAGGGTTGATTCAAGATTTTGTAGGTCTTTATAAACTTAAATAACTAAAAGACTAGTAATTTTAGCACATACAATGTATGTGCAATATGTTTTATATTTTAAATAGTAATTAATTAAGTTATTTAAAAAATAAAAGTAAAGTAACGATTAAATTGTAATAAAGTAATGTAAATGGTATAAGCACTTGACAGATCAATTGACATTTTTTAAACCCCTATAAGAGTATAGATAATATGACCCTTCTATCTTGAAGTGTAGTGTATTATATATATATATATATATATATATTATATACAATATATATTTATTTATTTCAAGTACACTGTGATTATTTTCTTATCTATCCTAGGAACGGTATGTCTCAGTACTTATTAAAATGAGATCCCTGTAACATGTAAGCTTGAAGGAGTATATTATTTTATTTTTGGTATATTTCATCTCCACCAAATAAATCCAAAGAAAACCTCGAATTATTTTTTTAAAACCCTCGATAAAACAATTTATCATTAATAACTTTAAAGCTTTAATATTGCTGCTTGATTTTGTGAATATTAGAAATACAATAAAAGCTAACCGGACGCTCATCCTTAAATAGAAGTTTTATTCAAACTGACGAAAAACCGTGCGTTTTGAATAAATAGAAGATTCACAAACATGCCGATGATTAATTGAGTTTTATGCCTTAGTGGGATTTCTGTTAGGTTATTATATCACAACTATTAGCAAGTGAATATGCTAAACTATATATATACTGTCGGTGCTTATTATATCCTAGTTTATTCTTATAAACCATTGCTATGTATCTTCTCATGAAAACCTACAATCAATGCAATTTTCTTTGCATCATTCATAATTCAACGCCCCAAACCAAAGGGAAAATAGCATCAAGGCATATCATCCGTGCACTATAAAAAAAAACTATTAGAAATCGAGAGGTCCTTCCTAAAACCAATTGGTAATATAAGGAGAAAACCTCTTATATATACTGGCTCGAAGAGCTTGAATCCGATGTGAGACAACACACATTTTTTTATAATCTCAACATAAACCCTCAAACTATAGTTTTTCTTCATCATCATATTAAGATCAGATTTACATATGGTAAACCGATTATGACAAAAACAGTCGTACCTTCCTACATTTCCTTGTTTGTCTTTTTTATTTCCTTTTTAGGGTTGTGTTCATTTATTATTAACGGTTTAATTTTCTCTGGATGGTACCGGAGCGAGCATCTGGACTATTTAGTCCCCTTAATTCTTCGAAATATCTCATATGGCATTTCACTTCATATTAATTTGAAACCCTAAAACACACACAATAATCCTTTCACCACAAAATTATTTCAATGCAAGATAAATTCATATCAATCATTACATCTTTCACTCGTGAGTTTTATAAGGGCTAGGCGCCGGTGCTCGCTTGCGCCTAAGCTTCAAAGACTCGTCAACACCTTCATCATTTTCGAAACTCCATTCCTTAGCACTCGGCGAAGGCGAAGGCCCATGTCCACGCTTGTGCTTGTGCTTCAAAGATTCGTACACATCGTCGTCAATGGCGAAAGAAGATGGCGATGGAGAAATAATGGGTTGTTTTGGCTTTCGCCTGTGCAAATCTTGGCCCAATTCAAAGTCGTCGACGAAAGATTGAGGGTCTTGCCTGGCAAGCGATGGAACGGACAAAGAAAGTGCTAAGAGCGTAATGAGAAAGAAGAGCTTGGTGGACATGGTCGGGAGATTATGTAATGATTTTGTTTGTGTATTAGGGTTTGGAGTTTGTATTTGAGGGTGGAGTGGGGATGAAAATGGTGGGTGGTATTTATAGGAGGATGGAGGGGGTTAGGAGGGGACACGTGGCAGTTAGATTAAGAGGGCTTTTGTTTAGGGATTTGTCATTTAATGTGGTTTGGTACCAAGATTTCAGTAGCATAATTATTATTAGTTGACATTAATAAAAGGTCAGTTTGTATTTATCTGCATTGAGGGGTGGATTCAAGATAGGGGAGAGGGATGGATTTAAGATTTTGTATGTCTCTACTAACTTAAATACTAACTAGTACTCTTTGCACACTCACGTGAGTGTGATATAATATATTTTAATATATCATAAATTTATTTTAATTAAAAATATTGAATAGAAATTATAATTTAAATTTAATTATATACAGTTATAAGTAGAAAATTCATTTATTATAAATTAAGGGTGAAATAACTAAAAATAGTAATTAAAGGTAGTTGATGGGTAGTTTTCTTTTAATTTTATTATTAAAGCTCAATTTGAAAGACTAATTGACCGTTCATATCAAGCCCTCACGCTTAATAAATAGTACATATAAGAAGAATAATGATAAATGTATGGCCATTCTACTTGAGGAAATGTAGGATAATTAATTTCATAATTTTATTTCAAATATAATAGCGTTTGATTATTTTTTTTTCTTATCTATCCTAAGAAATGCATGTCACATTACTTTTTGAAATGAGATTCCATAACATGTAAGTTTGAATGGAGTATCATTCTAATATTTATATATTTTATTCTCAGCAACTCAAACGGAAGAAAAACCTCAAAAGATATTTGATTAATAAAAAATGAAGTTTTAATATTGCCGCATGATTTTGTGAATTTTAGAAATACAATAAAAGCTAACGAAAAACCTTGGGTTTTGAAATAAATGGAAGATTTAAAAAATGCGCGGATGCTTATTGAGTTGAATGTCTTACTGTAATTTTTGTTAGGTTATTGTATTACTATTAATATGTGAATGTGCTAAAATCATAATTGTGTATGGTTATAATCCTAGTCTTTCTTATGAAGCATTAACCATCCATCTTTTAATGAAACCTACAATCAATGCAATTTTCTTTCCACGCATCGTCATCAAAAGCCCCAAATCCACAGGGAAAATAGCATTAACACAAGCCCGCACATTTAACTCGCAAGGCATACAACCCATGCACCATATAAAAGAAACCCTCAAACTATATTTTTCTTACATCATAATAACATCAGAATTTACAGCGATGGCTAATACACTGATTTCAACCACAGTCGTAGTAACGTTCCTACTTTTCATTGCCATAACAAACACCGCGATTCTCTCTCGAGCCAACTCTCTTACCACCGCCGACGAAGAAGAAGAAGCAAAGACAACATTTGCTTCGACAGCTAACCCTAACTCAAAGGCATGGGCTTGGGGTAATAGAAAGAAATCGCCACCACCATTTTCGCCCGGCCATGATCACCATGGAAAGGTGCCTTGGAGGCCAAACTTTCCTTGGGGGAGGAAAAAAGCACCGCCGCCCCACCACCACGGACCACCACCGCACCACCACGGCGTGGTGGCGGCACCACCGCCGCACAACCATTATGGGTGGCCTATGCCACCTTTTTCTTGGCATAAGAAGAAGTCTCCGCCACCACCTAAGAAGTCAACACCGCCGGCCAGCGGTGGGTAAAGATTATATGGGAAGATGGTAAACTAATAAATAGAGAAAAAGGCTGGTAATAAAGGGATATGTGATGTTTTATATAATTATGTAACTTGGTACGTGAGATATTAAAAATAAAGCCTTCTTCGTATTTATGTGCATGCTATTTGTTTTGCATTATTATCACCGATCTAACTGATTAATAAGTAATAACCTCGATGTCAAGAGAAATATGATGCATGCGATTTTTGAAAAATAAAAAAAAAAACGAGCTTAATAAAAATAGGACAAAAGAAACGTGGTAATCAAACTTTTCTTATAATAATGTATCTTTTGTCGTATAAAGACAAAAAGGTAGTTTGGTCAGGTCAGAGTTTCAGAATTTTGGGGATTTTGATCTTTTCCAAACTACCGAACAGGAGAAAGCAATTTCGAATTATATAAAGCACATAATACTTGTCGCGGTATTCGGTGTGGGACTAATAGATTCCTTATAGTTTTCACATTGGTAAGGCTTAACGAATTTGTGCAAGAACTTGGTTTAATATCAAAATTGTTTTTTTTCCTACCAAAGTTTTCTGCCCAACTTTCACAACAAACTAGCGACGTGTCTGTCAATTTTTATTGGGTAAATTCCCTATCAGTCCCACTTGAAGTTTAAACTTCCTCTTAAATACCCCTCAAATTATTTATTCCTGATCAGTACCCCTCCGTGAAAAGTTTCCTATTTAATACCCCAAACATTGAAATGACGAAAATAACCTTCCTTTACAATTGCAAAACAATTTTCAGAATATTATACCATGAGATGCGATTATTCTACCAACAAAAGATGTTATTATACCACAAAAGAAATATACTATTTTACCAATAGACATAGTTATTATACCAACAGTGGACATTATCATAGTAAAATTTAAGAGTATTACACCAATAGATGTCAAAATTATACTAAGAATTAAGAGTTATCATACGAATTGATCTTTCTATATTATACCCACAAAGACGAAAATCATACCATCAAAATCCAAAATTTCACCAACAAAATATTCAAAAAATTGTACCTAAAAATAGTTAATTATACCCTATGTTATCAACATTATACCAGTAAATAATGTAATTTTAAATTATTGTTAAATCCGAAATACTCAAATTATACCACAAAGACCGACAATTATACCAACAAACACGACAATTTAACCATAAAAATATTCTGAAAATTATACCAGTAGAGCGTAATATTATACCAACAAACCAATTTATTACATTATGATTTTTCAATCCAATTTCTGACAGAAGTTGATATTATACCAACTGTTTCAGTTATTGTACTTAAAAACACTATATATGGAATTATACTCACAGACATCAACAATATACCAACAAATCAACTAATTATACCGAAAAAAAATTACAGAATTTTACCATTATATGTGGAAATTGTACCGAAATACCAACTAATTAACCACAAAAACCTCAATAGAATTATACCACATGTTATCAATATTATACCAGTAAATAACGTAATTTTAATTTCATTACCACATTACGCCAACAAACTCAATTATAATTTTATTATTTTCCAACCAATTCCTTATTATACCAATGATTGTGATTATTATCTCATCAACACGAGCTATTATACCAACAAAGACTAAATGATTGTTTGGCTATTATTGTACCAACAAAGAAACCAATTATACTAATCTCATTATTTATCATACCAACAATACATTTTTAAAAAATTATGATATTCGATAGTTTTCTATATACCAATGAAGTTAGAAATTATACCAACTTGTTCAAAAAATTATACTTGTAATTATGATTATTATACCAACAAACTCAACTATAATTTTATCATTCCAATTCTTGACCATTTTATTATACCAACAATATCGACTATTATACCAACAAATGATTGATTATTTCACCAACAAATTATTATACCAAAAATTTACATTATTATACCAAATAATCATTTTATTTTAGCAATATTAAAGTTTAAAACGTTCTTAAGCATTATAATAATCATAATGTCATAAGCATCATATAATATAGTTAAAGTTAACACGTCGTGAATAATTAAAACAACTAACAAGAGTTATCAAGGTAGTTTGGAGAACAATAATTTCATTAACAATAATCAAGCTCATCAAGTCGTCATCATCCAAGAATCGAAGCGACCATTCTCACTATATGATAACTTACTCTTCCATTACGAAAATACATATAGTTGATTACATACCTAATAAGTGAACTAATCTTTATGCCTTACCAACTTTCTTCACATTTGGAACGAGCAACTACTATTATTATCATAGACATTCATTTCTTGTTTGGTCGCTTTAATGTTTGGGATCACCATATTCGTTTGTTAGTATATTAGAAAACTTTCGAATATCACAAAGTTTTAAAAAGGTATTTGTTGTGTTGGTAAGATAAATATTGGTACTAGAAATTATACCAGAAATTGTACAAATTATACCATCTGTTTTGCTTATCGTACAAGTAATTAACGTTTTATAATTTTATACAGCGAATTGGACATTTATACCAACTGATTTTGAAATTATACCAGAAATTGTAGAAATTATACCATCTGTTTGCGTTATTATACCAGTTATTTTAATTTTATACAGCGAATTGGACATTTATACCAACTGATTTTGAAATATACCAGAAATTGTAGAAATTATACCATCTGTTTGCGTTATTATACCAGTTATTTTAATTTTATACAGTGAAATTGGACGTTACAACTGATTTTGAAATTATACCAGAAATTGTAGAAATTATACCATCTGTTTGCGTTATTATACCAGTTATTTTAATTTTATACAGCGAATTGGACATTTATAGCAACTGATTTTGAAATTATACCAGAAATTGTAGAAATTATACCATCTGTTTGCGTTATTATACCAGTTATTTTAATTTTATACAGTGAAATTGGACGTTATACCAACTGATTTTGAAATTATACCAGAAATTGTAGAAATTATACCATCTGTTTGTGTTATTATACCAGTTATTTTAATTTTACAGTGAAATTGGACGTCATACCAACTGATTTTGAAATTATACCAGAAATTGTTGAAACTATACCATCTCTTTTCGTTATTATACCAGTTATTTTAATTTTATACAGTGAAATTGGACGTTATACCAACTGATTTTGAAATTATACCAGAAATTGTAGAAATTATACCATCTGTTTGTGTTATTATACCAGTTATTTTAATTTTACAGTGAAATTGGACGTCATACCAACTGATTTTGAAATTATACCAGAAATTGTTGAAACTATACCATCTCTTTTCGTTATTATACCAGTTATTTTAATTTTATACAGTGAAATTGGACGTTATACCAACTGATTTTGAAATTATACCACAAATTGTGGAAATTATACCATCTATTTTCGTTATTATACCAACAGAATTGTACACTATATCAATTGGATCCTCTAATTGTAAAATAATCTTGTGTATGGGTAGGATAACAATTGTATTAGTATAATTAGATCTTTTATTGGTATACTAATTGTTATAATCATTCAGTATTTGTTGGTATAATAACCAAAACTGTTGGTATAATCGTATCATGTGTTGGTATATTTATATGCACATTTAGTCAAATATATGGTGGTATAATAAACAAGTTTTTTCGTACGATGTTATACAATGTAATTCGGGTAGAATAGCTAAAATAGTTGGTATAATGCGATCTTTTGTTGGTATAATAGTCAGAAATTGAATGGAAAAATAATAATATAAAAATGAGTTTATTGGTATAATAATTGAATTTATTGGTATAATTATTTGAATATTTGTTGGTATAATATTCCCTTTTGTTGGTATAATATCTGCCGTTCGTGGTATGATGTGCAAAGATTATTTCATATATAAAAATTATAATAACACTATTTGTTCGTATAATAGTAATAACAATTGGTATAATAATTTTAAATTTGACTTGGTATAAAAATTGAAACAATTGGTATGATATCTATTTTTATTGGTAGAATTATATGTTCGATTTTGGATATAATTAGTTGTTTTCATGGTATAATACTTGCTACATGTGATGTAATAATCTGAAAGTTTTTTAAATCCTTAAAGAAGGGTTATTTTCGTCTTTTCAAGCGTTTGGGGTATTAAACAGGAAACTTTTAACAGAATGGTACTGAACAGGAAGAAATAATTCGAGGGGTATTTAAGAGAAAGTTTAAACTTCAAGTGGGACTGATAAGGAATTTACCCATTTTTATTTTATTCATTTAAAACATTATCGCAGGGGATTTTATTACGGGATTATTCGATTGATACTCTTTGGACCATATATATATATATATATATATATATATACACAGAAATGAGAAATGTTATGGTGCTCACCTTGCGTGAGCACCATCCGTGGGCACCTGTTGTGTGGCATTTTTTTGTGCCACGTCAACATGCCAAATCAACCCCCGACGGGTTCACTAATCCCATGTGTAGGCTATAGATCAATAAAAAATTCCATTGTATGCTGATTTGGCGTGTTGATGTGGTTGGTGCTCACGAAGGTGCTCACGCAAGGTGAGCACCATAACATTACTCGAAATGAGAAATGTTATATATATATATATATATATATATTTATAATGCCATGATTGTACGGCTAAGACGAGAAAAATATGGATAGATGTTAGTTCACATCTATCTGGAGATGCTCCTTGTGAAGTGTTAACTGTCTTAATGTCTCTGTTCCTCTCCATGTGCTCTGTGGGGAATAAAAATTAAATAACATGTATACACATACTGATCATATTACATGCACATATAGATATTGGCATGGGAAATTTATATCTGTACATTGATAAAACGTAGATAAATTCAGTCCATGTAAAGCATGAATTCGATTTCTTAAAAGGTCAAAAGATTTGATGCGTAACTATTTCAATACTAGTTTGACGTGGGATTTGACTAAAAATTATTACATTGGGTTGTCTGCTTTGACTTTCTTAACTCGTCAACAAATAAAGCATTGACTTATATCAGTTATTTAAAGTATTCATCTTTCAAAACAGTATAGCGTATGAAAAGAAAACTCGTTTTCCTCTTTCAACGCGATTGTTTATAAATAATTTTTTATGTATTGGTTAAGAAATTTGTAGCTTTCATATTTTGTAAATTATAGAAGAAAATTTATGAACCACATTATTTAAAATTCAATGGCTGATTGTTTGGGAAGGGAGACAGAGATTGTAAGATAGATGATTTCACACTAAATCAAATCCATCACCGCCATTATCTATACAAATGATTACAAATTGATTAGTGCGTTATGTATCCACTTAATGATTATTGATTATTAAAGGAAAAAAAAGCATAAAAAGAAATATTCATTTTATACTCGAGCTTCAGGCCCACCCCTATTTATCAATAAAAATTTAAAAATACATAGCAAGTACAATCCCATAAAATAAAACGCAATTATTTGGTGTAGATCTCCATAAGTCTATACTATAGTATTAGATTTTAGGTTACATAAGTCGACTTCTCTTACATGTGTCCACATGTACTTTGACATCAACCGCACTTCAGACGGTGGGTATTTTTTGTCTTACATCATACTTAAGTCTCCATCACATAAATAGTAAATTAAATAATCCTTTATTATAAGAAACGAATTTGATGTGAAAAAATAAACATTACAATTTCCATCGCCTGTAAAATTTCCCTCCTCATAGTCATAGGCTTTATGCTTTCCTTCATTTTCTCACATAAATAACATACAAAAAGACTATATAACAATATAAAAGTACGCCCACAAATTGAAACATATTATATATATACATGTACCATGTCCCGAAAGAGATACATCAATTGGTCGAACTTTAAAAAACATATGGAGTATCAAATATATACAATTCACATTACATTAACATAGAAAGCCTCCCTCATTTCTTCTTCTCCAATAGTGCGAAAGCATTTAATCTCACCTTAAGTTCTTCTCTCATTTCATACATGGTCCCTCCCTCCCTACCCTATTATACACATACTTTCTCCAAACTTCCACACTTCAGTTTAATCTCAATAGATTTTAATGCACCCCTTTTTCAAAATCTACGTCACGCAAGCTCATTTAATTCTTCCTATCTATGCCTTACTTAACAATCTTGATATAGTTGCACTTCATTATCCTTTTCATTCTTTCCATATCTTCCCAATGTCTGAAACAAAGATTTTACTGTCTCCGGCGAAAAGCCCGCCGCCGCCGCACACCCTCTTCAACGGCGGCGCAACACAGATTCACACTCCAACGCCTCAAACAAGTTTCCCCATCATAGCAGTAGCAATCATAGGCATATTAGCCACTGGGTTTTTGCTGGTCAGCTACTACATTTTCGTCATCAAGTGCTGCTTGAATTGGCACAGAATCGATCTCCTCCGGCGATTTTCCTCCTATAGGACACGCCGGGAAGAAAACCCACCGACGGTTCGCCCGCCGGCGGCGGCTACGGCCGGCCGCGGCCTCGACGAAGCCACCATAAGGTCAATCCCCATCCTAGAGTTCAAGAAAGAAAGCCATCAAGATTGTAAAGACAAAGAGCAGAGATTTTCCCAAGAATGCGCAGTTTGTTTGAGCGAGTTTCAAGACAAAGAGAGGCTAAGAGCTATACCTCAGTGCGGCCATTCTTTCCACATAGACTGCATCGACGTTTGGCTTCAGAACAATGCAAACTGCCCTTTGTGCAGAAGGAGCATTTCTGCAAACTGCGTAGCAGATTTCAGACATTATCTCAACCTATCCCTCGATCCAATAAGCCCGCCTAGGGATGATATGTTAGATTACGTCGTGATAGAGATCGATTCTTCGTCTCAAGGCCTTGGTAATGACGACGATGAGTTCATTACCATAAGCCCCTCTCCGAGGAAATTGCAGCAACCTAGGATGATTCTCAGCAGAAGGGAGAAGAAATCGAATTGTGTTTCGAGCATGGGAGATGAATGCATTGGGATGAATAGGACTAAGGAGGAGAGATTATTCGATTTTCAACAGCCCATGAGAAGGTCTTTCTCCATGGATTCAGCTGATGATTCGCAGCTTTATTTGGCTGTTCAAGAAATTATGCAGAGGCATCATAGTAAGATGTTGAATGCTAATGAAGGTTGTAGCAGCAGCAGCAGTAATAACTGTAATAATGGTAATAGAAATAAGAGATCATTCTTTTCGTTTGGACATGGCAGATCGCTTTCAAGGTGTGCTGCTTCTGTTCAACCTCTTGTTTTAGAGCCCTAATTGTTTGTTTTTTTGTAAGATGTTTTAATCTTTAAGAAAGGAAAAAAAAAAAAAAAAAGACGATCTTTTTTTCGTTCTGCTTTTCATTTTTGCTTGGGGTGGATTATGTAGAAAATTGTTAGTACATGGTTGTATAAAGTGTGTGTTAATTTACACGACAAGATTAGAAGGAGATGATATGATGGACCATAAAGATCTAATTTTTGACTTAATTGTAAGCATCATTGCAATTAAACGACGTTTTTGCTTTTGAATTTCGAACTATTTCGTCATGAATCTCATGATTGAGTTACATTATTACGGCTTTTTATTTTTTCACTTCAAATAAAATCAAACATATCCTATGACCGACCCATCATATATGGAGATATATAAAACATACTATGCTTGGATTTATGTGCATAAGGGGGGGTGAATTAGGCTTATAAAAAATTTATGCTTCTTTTCACAAATGCTAGTGGTGACTTAGGTATGCCTACTGATGTTTGTGACGAGTATGCCTGATATATCCTAGTAACGTCGGATGTGCGTCGGGTCTGTCTCACAGCGATAAAGAAATAACTGAAAAGTAAATGCGAGACAGGATTTTTATAGAGGTTATATCCCCAACTGGGGTTTACTCCTCTCCTTGGGATTTGCTTCCCAAGAGTTTAACCAATCACTATAATGCACCGTAGCTGGATACAAAACTGATTGGTTAGCCCAATACACAACCGAAACAAGTCAAACACTAGCTACTACTAGGTTACCACACGCCGAGTTTCGTTCCTCGGAATCTCCTTGATCCCGACAGACACAGCTCGCTACCGAAGGGCCCCCGGACTTGTCCTTCCCTTCACGTGTGCGTAAACGTTGACCTTGCCTCCTTGGTATTGCTCGCGTCCGAAGACAACACGTCCGAAGACAGAATATATGGCAGGGTATGATGGAATATCGAATAAATCACTCGCTCAGTGATGGATATGCAGGTTAACGCTCAGGTGGGCAGAAAGCTATCACAAGTGAAAGGCTCAGGAATCTCTTAGTATCTCTCTGCTCAAAGATCTCTCGTAGGCTTAAATTCGCAAATTCTCAGTACCTCGAAAATCTGAAGTGCAGTTCATATATAATCCTTTTCAAATAGCACTTCACATGGAAAGTCATATCAAACAATAATCACCAAATCAAGCATAGTTTCCATGTAGCTTTCGAGTCAGTCATACCATATAAATCATGCTGTTAATAAATCATGTCAACGGACTTATAGCACATTTAAGCATGATTATATTCCATATAAAAGCTCAATTTCGTTCTCAAGCATATTCAAGCATTTCGCATATAATTACCATATTTCAGCACTTTCCATAAGTGATTCCTTGCTATCAGCTTCTAGTAACGAGTTACTCCAGATTTACTTTCCAAGTATGGCACGCAAGATAGCAATACACCAGCACATTTACCATGTACAGCTCATAGCAGTTAATTAATATATTTACCATGTTTAGCATGCATATCAGATCAGAGCTTACCTAAATAGATTTATCACATCATGACTCGACTTTCCTTATATCAGAGATCACACCCGTTATCTTACATACCATATAAGAGCAACTTATCCACAAGGTCAATCAAATCAGATCTTTCCAAAATATAATATCCAATCAGCATAGGGAAAGATATCAATTCAATATTTCACATTTAATTCAGTTAAGGGCATGCAAGGTTCGTACATATGATTTTCGTCCAGGAATAACGGATTTCAAACAGATATATCACTTTCCATATATAAACAGCATATTTCCCATATATAGCTCAGTAGGATATCTCATGCATTATTTCCATATATAACACAGAACGATATATCCTATCTCATGGACTGTCTATAACGTGTGATCACCTAGTTCCATCAAATCATCACAAAGTCACACGCAATTCAAATATTCAACACTTAATCGATTTATAGCTTATAAACAATGCATGCTTGAATATTATCATGAACTTAGACATTTTATTTGTCTTAAATCGAATTGCTTATTTTATAGACCTAATGTCATTACAATTACATTGTCCATCAAAACTCTCTAGCATACATGGACCAAAAAGGTCAACATTCTCCCCCTTTTTGATGATGACATGTAATTGATGCAGCACGAAAGCAAGTAAGCATATTCGATCACGCAAATCCTAGCACATATGTCTAAGTGTTCCGTAGTTGCAAAACAGAGCATATGATATTTCCTAGTCACATATGATACACATTTGCTCCCCCTGCCTAAGTGCAGTTATCTCTATGACATGCTAAGATATATCTTGAGTACAAAATTTCGAACTTACCCGTGAGTGTGCTCCCCCTGCCTAAGTGCGCATTTTCCAAGCATGGTTCAAGTAATCATGTAATCATCGCAGCAGGCACTTAGCACTTATCAAGAAATTTCACGCAAGTCAAATCGCACAATTAAGCATCAGAGTATGAGATCAGCATATGATATATCCGTAGATCAGAGCAAAAATAGGAGATATATCACAACAGCAAAATATTATATTAGGGTTCAACAAATTTCCCTGCATTATCACCAAACACCCAAAAACCTTAGACGTATATCAACGCCTAACACTTACTTACTACTCCCCCTTCATTATCAAAAAGGCGGGAGGGGTACCTAAAAACTGAACGATACTGAAATATCCTAGGGGCAACTAGGAGCAAAATGGAACTAGAGGGGCAGCCTACTGGCTTGAAGAGGTTTCAGAATCGGCGGGCTTAGGAAGGGACTTCTTGACGAGCTTTGAGAGCTTGGACAGTTTCAGCGATAACTCAGTATACTGCTCTTTGATCTTGCGGAAGCGCTTCTGATTATCAGCCTTGATATCGGAGATATCACGGCGCAATACTGATATTCCTTCCTTTCCTACGCTCAGCTCATCCTCGTAGTCATCGTCCTCGTCGCTTTTGATCTTCGCTTTCCCTTTTGCAGCCGACCGTTTCTGGGCGCTATCCACTGACCTGCTTTCCTTCGCCTTGAACCAACCTTGGCTCTTTGTGTAGTGAATACCCATCCGCTTCAAGGTCACAAGATCCACAATGTGGACGGCCTTATCTTCCCACGCTGGCGGCAGTATAATACCCTCGCACTCGAACATGTGCGTGAGCAGCATTCCATAGGGCAGCGCCTTGTCTTTGTTTTCAACTGCCTGAATCATGTGCTTCATGACGGTATATCCGAGGTTGAACTTGCGGTTCTGAGATATCATGTAGACCGCGAAGGTGCTCATGAAGTTCATTGTGGTTGAGTGACCGCCACTTCCGATTTTAGCACTCCACAGGGTCATGTTTAGCAGTTTATGGAGGAAGAAGAAATCGATGGGAAGTTGATTGAGGGCTTCACCGTCTGAAAAACGGGGCTTAGCACGGGTATTCCAGAGTTTCAGAAGGACATCACTGGGGTCGAAGCCATCAGCATGGCACCAGTCGTTCATGTCGTAGTGGCAGAAGGGTTCATCAGAAACTGCAAGCATAGCATTCATCTTCTGAGTGGTCCACTCGATCTTATGTCCGAGAACATAGGAACGGATGGTGATATGTCCTTCGAACTCGTCGTAGTCGAAGTTGGCATAGAACAACTTGACGACCTCAGGGTAGAGGGGCGTGTTGATACTAAGGAATTGCTCCCATCCGTAGTCTTTCAGCCATGTTATAACAGTTCCAGCAGGCAGCTTGTCAAAGGCAACACCGCGACCACGAGCGATATCTCGGTTGCTGAAGCTTTTGTAGATGGTTCGGTTACTTTCTTCGAGGAAGAGCAGTTCAACTGGGATCTCATTGGGTTTGGACAGATCAATTGGTGGAATTTCAGATGACTTTGGCGGAGGTGAGGGTTGAGTTTCTTAGAGAGGAGTTGGAGAGTTCTTTGGTGGAGTTGGGGATCGCGGGGGCGATTTCTGGGTATCCTCAGGAACTTCTTCTGGAATGTCGGAGCTTGAGGCAGACTTTTCTGGTTCGGGCATCTTGGATTTCTTGGTTTTCTTCTTCTTCTTTGCAGTTTTGGAAGGAGTTGGGATCTTTTCAGAAGGTTTGGCTTTGGATCGAGTTTTGCGAGCAGAAGGCGATGAGGCTTGTTCTGGTGATTTAGGAGGAGATTCAAGTGGGGATTCATCAGACGTGGGCTCCTTGCGTTTTCGGCTTGAAGATTCTTTGGTGGCTGCCTTGGGTGTGGATGTTTTAGCCATTTTTCAGAAGTTAGGGTTTGAAGGAAGTTTGGGGATGATGATAAGGAACGGTTTTGAATTTAAAGAATAAGGTCGGTTTATTTTAGGAAGAGATAAGGATGAAATTTGAAATTTCGAAGTTGAAAGTGGAAAACTGTTAGAGATATCGGGCTGATTTGACAGGATCTCATAATTATGGAAGGGATTTGACTGGGCTGAATAGGAATATACTTTAGATGAGTGAGTTCCCTAAAATAACTGAACGGCTGGAATGATATCTACGAGTTCCTTCCTAACATATCTTGATCACATTCAAGGACATATCCAGAAGATCGGGCATTCCTAAAATAATCTAGATAATTGAAGAATGTTTCGGAATGGGATAACTACGAATTTCTTCCTAAACTACGAAGATTACATTTAAGGAAAATATCTATAAGATCCACAGAATTTTTTGCAAGGGCTAAATGGATATCTTAAGGCAGGATTACTATGAATTTCTATCTAAAATGGAATAACCTAGAGTAAATAATAGAATCAGGCAGATTTACTAACCTTATTAAGCTCGAGAATTCCCAATCGATCACGGATGTCGCAGAATCTTGCCTCTATTAGGGGTTTAGTGAAGATATCAGCGAGCTGATCATTTGTTCCTACGAATTCCACACTGATATTTCCCTTCTGAACATGGTCTCGTATAAAATGATGTTTAACCTCAATATGTTTAGTACGAGAATGATGAACGGGATTCTTAGTGATGCTAATGGCACTAGTGCTATCACACAGAATAGGAATTTTGTCATAACTTAACCCGAAATCACTAAGGGTTTATTTCATCCAAAGAACTTGTTGACAGCAATTTCCTAAGGCCATATATTCAGCTTCGGTTGTGGAGAGGGCGACATCATTTTGCTTTCTACTAGACCAAGTTACCAAGGAATTCCCAAGTAATTGGCAAGTTCCACTGGTACTTTTCCTATCTTCCCTACAGCCGGCATAGTCGGCGTCGGAATATCCCATTAATGGGAAGTCATCCGTATAAGAATACCACAGACCAAAATCGACAGTACCCTTGATATATCTAAGTATCCGCTTGACTGCGGTCAAGTGAGATTCCCTAGGGTCAGACTGATATCTCGAACACATACCAACAGCAAACATGATATCAGGGCGACTAGCAGTTAAGTAAAGAAGGCTTTCGATCATACCTCGATATTGTGTTTGATCAACCGATGTACCTGATTCATCAATGTCTATTTTGGTGGTCTGATGCATAGGGGTGGAAATCGCTTTGGAATCACTCATCCCGAATTTTGTCAGCAATTCCCTGCTGTATTTCGTCTGGGATACGAAGGTTCCATTGTCAAGCTGCTTTATTTGCAACCCGAGGAAGTAGTTCAGCTCACCCATTAAGCTCATCTCAAATTCCTTCTGCATAGACTTAGAAAATTCCTCGCAGAGAAGGATATTAGTACTTCCAAATATGATATCATCAACGTAAATTTGGACTAGTATCATGTGATCACCTTCACACTTAATAAACATCGTGTTATCAATAGTTCCAGTCGAAAATCCTATGTCGATTAGAAACTTACTTAGCCTTTCATACCATGCCCTAGGAGCCTGCTTTAAACCATACAATGCTTTATTTAATTTAAAAACATGATTTGGAAAATCTTCCCTAGCAAAGCCCGGTGGTTGTTCTACATAAACCTCCTCATTTATAAAACCATTTAAAAATGCACTTTTTACGTCCATTTGAAAAAGTTTAAAACGTTTAAAACATGCATATGCAAGTAAGACACGTATAGACTCTAGTCGAGCTACCAGTGCAAAGGTTTCATCGAAATCAATACCTTCCTCCTGGGAATAACCTTTTGCAACTAACCTCGCTTTGTTCCTTGTGACATTACCATGTTCGTTGAGTTTGTTGCGGAAGACCCATTTGGTTCCTATAATGGATTTCTCATCTGGTCTCTCTACAAGTGTCCACACTTGACTCTTTTCGAATTTAGATAACTCATCTTCCATGGCAGAGACCCAGGATATATCATCCAAAGCTTCATGGACTGTCTTTGGTTCCATCATCGAGAGCAATACATCATGAGATTCCTCCGTATCTTGATTTCGTGTTGTCGCTCGAGTTTTGATTCCAGATCTGATGTTTCCTATTACTTGATCTGTTGGATGACTGGAAGCATGCTTCCATTTTCTAGGTTGCAGCTCATCAGCTTCTGGTTCCAGTGTCTCAACATTTTCGTCTTTGGGAATATCTTCCTCACTGTCTTTAGTATCCTGTAATCCTGTACAAGGCAAATCTATACCTTCCTCATCAGTAGCATCTGCGTTAGGTATTTCATCAAAGGTAACATGTATGGATTCCTGAACAGTCAGCTTTCTTTTATTATAAACGCGATATGCCTTAGAGTGAAGACTGTAACCAAGGAATATCCCTTCATCAACCTTAGAGTCAAATTTTCCTCTCTTATCTCTATCGTTTAAGATAAAACATTTACATCCAAACACACGAAAGTAACCTATATTTGGAGTTCTACCATGCCAGATTTCATAGGAAGTCTTCTTTAACATTGGCCTAAGGAATACGCGATTCGACACATAACAAGCTGTACTAACAGCTTCCGCCCAGAACTGTTTAGGAATATCATACTCATGTAACATAGATCTAGCCATTTCCTGTAATACCCTATTCTTACGTTCAACTACGCCATTCTGTTGGGGAGTTATGGGGGCAGAGAAGTTATGACTATATCCATACTGATCACAGAATGATGCAAATGATTTACTATCAAATTCCAGTCCGTTATCACTGCGTATCCTACATAAGTTCGTTTCTTTTCATTTTCAAGTCTCTTTACTAGCGATGCAAAGTTATCTAGTGCCTCATTCTTATGTGCAAGGAATATCACCCAAGTATACCTGGAATAATCATCAACGATGACAAAGGCATATCTTTTACCTCGCAGAGACATCGTCTGAACAGGACCAAAAAGGTCGAGATGCAGCAGTTCCAGAGATCTGGATGTGGATATCACATTCTTTGCCTTGAACGATGTCTTGGTCTGCTTGCCCATTTGGCATTCCTTGCATGTTTTGTCCTTGACGAACTTTATGTCAGGAACACCTCGTACCAGTGCATTGCTTGTGATGTGAGACAGTAATTCCATGTTGGCATGTCCTAAGCGTCTATGCCATAACCAGTTGTTATCCTGTGTAACTGCTAAGCACTTGACGTTCTGGTCAGTGATATCATCAAGAGTTATGCAATAATTATTTCTATCCCTAGATGCACTAAACAGTACCTTATCATTGTTTCTAACAATACACTTATCATTTTCAAAGGTTACCGTATGACCTTTATCACATAATTGACTAATGCTAATGAGATTATGTTCTAGATTCTTAACTAACCATACGTCATCTATAGTAGTATGTAAAGTGTTACCAACAGTTCCAACCCCAATGATCTTAGCTTTAGTGTTGTCGGCGTAGGAGACATATCCTCCATCATATGCTTTCACCGACACGAACTTACTGATATCACCTGTCATATGGTGGGAACACCCACTGTCGAGGTACCACTTGTTCTTTTTGTTGGATTTTCTTCTTTGTACCTGCATGAATCATTTCTTTTCTGAGGTGCCCAACATGGATTGGGTCCTAAATGTTAGCAGCAAAAAAACTTCTGTTCACACGTGATATATTGTTACAGACTGTGATCTCTGGAACACTGATTGATTAGTATTAGAAACTTCAGGAACCTTCTTTGGCCTCCAGACATATCTAGCTTTGTCAGCTCTCTTCAGAAAACAGTGGTTAGCATAATGACCGTGACGGCCGCACGAAAAGCACTTAGGTTTTCTAGCAGTAGGTGGTGCAACATGCTTATGTGTCATGGAATATCCTAGTCCTGTTTTTCCAATATTACTGGGAATACTGAGTAGCATATCAAGATTTTGTTGTCCCTCAAGAAGTTTATCATTAGTACGACATTTTTCTTCTAGGAAATCCTTAAGAACAGACATGTCTCTAGATATATTTTCTTTCTTCCTAGGCTTTTCACAACTACACAAGGTTTTTCCTTCTTTAAGGGTTTCTAGCTCGGCTCTCAAGCGCTCATTTTCTAGATCTGTTTGATGCTTCTCTCTAGCTACGTCATCTCGTTGCCTAACCAGACTCTTTACTTGTGAGTTGAGCGACTTGATCCTTTTCTCGGCGTTTTGAATTATTTCAAACATCTCTTCCTTTTCATCTACTTCAGGGACTGAGGAAGCGTTATCATGGGATTCATCTTGCCTAGCATATAATTCATTTAGAAATAATATTTTTTTAATGGTAGATGAATCTGATACCTGATCATCGTCAATGGCCATGTAGGCGAGATCTTCCTCCTCTTCACTTTCGGCCTCTTCCCAGTTAGTGACCATGGCTTTCTGCTTCTTTACCTTTTTGTCATTATTTTCCATCGGGCAGTTTGAGGCGAAGTGGCCTGGCTTATTGCATTTGAAACATTTTTGCACGTTGTTCCCGGATGATGATATTCCCTTGTTCATGGGTTGGAACTTGGAGTTTCCCTTGAACTTCCTTCTCATACGAAACTTTTCAAACTTTCTGGTCAGCATGGCGATCTGCTCCATTAGGTCCTCCTCAGTTTCTTCTTCACCTTCAGTGTCGTTCTCTTGTTCGGTGTTGAAGGCAATGTTTGGTTGGTTTCGGACTGTTGGTTTCTCTTTGATAGAGATCTGAGTCATCTCGTAGGTAGTAAGAGATCCAATCAGTTCTGATACGGAAAGTTCGTCCAAGTCCTTTGCTTCGTAGATGGCAGTTACTTTGGGATTCCATTCTCTTGGAAGAGATCTCAGTATTTTCCGCACTTTCTCACCGTCCGGTATTTTCTTTCCCAGCGAGAACATTTGATTGATGATGTTCATGAATCTCGCGTACATGTGACTTATGGTCTCGTTGTCCTCCATTTTGAACAGCTCGTATTGGTGAGTCAGGAGGGCTATTCTTTCTTGTACAACTCTAGTGGTTCCCTCATGTGTGACTTGAAGCATGTCCCACATATCCTTGGCGGATTCACATGAACTGACACGATTGTATTCTTCTCTTGTAAGCGCGCAGGCGATCATGTTCTTAGCTTTGGCATTCAAGGATATTCCACGCTTGTCTGTTGCATCGTACTCAGAACCTTTCTTTGGGTTTCCATCCGCCTTCTTGGGATTGTACGGTCCAGTAGTGATGATATCCCACAGGTCATAGTCAGTAGCAAGCAGGAATTCCTTCATACGGTTTTTCCATATAGCATAGTTTGTTCCATCGAAGAGTGGTGGCCTGGAATGGGATTGTCCCTCTGCAAAAACATCAAAACTCGAAGAAGCCATTAGATCTTTAACTCAGGCTTGTTAGGCCCGTCGTTTGAGTAACCCGCTCTGATACCAAATGAAGATATAAATGTGCCTAAGAGGGGGGGTGAATTAGGCTTATAAAAAATTTATGCTTCTTTTCACAAATGCTAAGTGTGGTGACTTAGGTATGCCTACTGATGTTTGTGACGAGTATGCCTGATATATCCTAGTAACGTCGGATGTGCGTCGGGTCTGTCTCACAGCGATAAAGAAATAACTGAAAAGTAAATGCGAGACAGGATTTTTATAGAGGTTATATCCCCAACTGGGGTTTACTCCTCTCCTTGGGATTTGATTCCCAAGAGTTTAACCAATCACTATAATGCACCGTAGCTGGATACAAAACTGATTGGTTAGCCCAATACACAACCGAAACAAGTCAAACACTAGCTACTACTAGGTTACCACACGCCGAGTTTCGTTCCTCGGAATCTCCTTGATCCCGACAGACACAGCTCGCTACCGAAGGGCCCCCGGACTTGTCCTTCCCTTCACGTGTGCGTAAACGTTGACCTTGCCTCCTTGGTATTGCTCGCGTCCGAAGACAACACGTCCGAAGACAGAATATATGGCAGGGTATGATGGAATATCGAATAAATCACTCGCTCAGTGATGGATATGCAGGTTAACGCTCAGGTGGGCAGAAAGCTATCACAAGTGAAAGGCTCAGGAATCTCTTAGTATCTCTCTGCTCAAAGATCTCTCGTAGGCTTAAATTCGCAAATTCTCAGTACCTCGAAAATCTGAAGTGCAGTTCATATATAATCCTTTTCAAATAGCACTTCACATGGAAAGTCATATCAAACAATAATCACCAAATCAAGCATAGTTTCCATGTAGCTTTCGAGTCAATCATACCATATAAATCATGCTGTTAATAAATCATGTCAACGGACATATAGCACATTTAAGCATGATTATATTCCATATAAAAGCTCAATTTCGTTCTCAAGCATATTCAAGCATTTCGCATATAATTACCATATTTCAGCACTTTCCATAAGTGATTCCTTGCTATCAGCTTCTAGTAACGAGTTACTCCAGATTTACTTTCCAAGTATGGCACGCAAGATAGCAATACACCAGCACATTTACCATGTACAGCTCATAGCAGTTAATTAATATATTTACCATGTTTAGCATGCATATCAGATCAGAGCTTACCTAAATAGATTTATCACATCATGACTCGACTTTCCTTATATCAGAGATCACACCCGTTATCTTACATACCATATAAGAGCAACTTATCCACAAGGTCAATCAAATCAGATCTTTCCAAAATATAATATCCAATCAGCATAGGGAAAGATATCAATTCAATATTTCACATTTAATTCAGTTAAGGGCATGCAAGGTTCGTACATATGATTTTCGTCCAGGAATAACGGATTTCAAACAGATATATCACTTTCCATATATAAACAGCATATTTCCCATATATAGCTCAGTAGGATATCTCATGCATTATTTCCATATATAACACAGAACGATATATCCTATCTCATGGACTGTCTATAACGTGTGATCACCTAGTTCCATCAAATCATCACAAAATCACACGCAATTCAAATATTCAACACTTAATCGATTTATAGCTTATAAACAATGCATGCTTGAATATTATCATGAACTTAGACATTTTATTTGTCTTAAATCGAATTGCTTATTTTATAGACCTAATGTCATTACAATTACATTGTCCATCAAAACTCTCTAGCATACATGGACCAAAAAGGTCAACAGAAACTTTTCTTGTCAATGTTCTCCAGCCAGAATTATAATAATGAATATAAGAAAAATTCATAATGGGGACTATTGAGCTCCAGAAAATAATAATTAGCCACCAAGCTTTAAATATCGATCAATTCATTGGGGTCCCTTGTAATTAATCGTTGCATAGCAGCCCAACTCATACATCAAATAGTTAAAAGTCCATTAAAGAATTAGGACCCGAGCCAACATAAAAGAAGAATTAATTTATGACCATTAATTGTATCCGAATATTGGTGATATTATTCAAGAAACAAAATTGAATTGGAATCAACTTTACCATACAAATAACTTTCAAGTACTGATCAATTGGGCATTTTCAGCAAACCTACAGCAACATGAATCTGTCCAGTACATAGTAACATAGTAACATACGTAATGTTGTCATTTAAGAAAATAAAATTGAATCTTTGAACATATTGGGCCCATCGCCATTACATGGGATTGTCTTGCCAAGAAAAGATATTAAATTTTAAGGCACCCTAGAACGTATTGGGTTGAGTTCGATTCTCTTTTATTTTCTTACTAGATTTATCTTATAATTAATTCTTTTCTTATAATTATTTTTTTATCCCAAACATATTTTACTCCTTTTTAATTTTGGTGTATCTACAATTAAATACCCAAAAGAATAAAACTTTATCAGTTCAGTATCTTGTCAGAAAAATTTTATATATAGGCACCTAATAGAATAGTTTTTTTACATATAACTACCTCTTTGGTTATTGGTACCATTTTTACGGATGTATTATCATATTACGTGATACCTAATTTCCAATATGTTGTGTGATATCTCTGTAAGCATGATATACCTTTTTTTCAACGTATTATATATAGAAAAATACATTTCCCTATTATACCTAAATTTTTAATATGGTATACCTTCAGCCAGACGGGTACCTATGTGTATTCAATTAGGTACGTACCTATATATAAAAAATACTGACAGTGGATTGATTTTATGTTTTTTTTTATACTATTAGGTACTTAACTTTAAACTTCCCTTTAATTTTTGACATCCCAATTTAAATTTTTATTTCACAACGCATGTTGCAATTAATTTTCCATTCCCGGTATATTTCACTTTTATCAATGTTGACCACGCAATTTATAAATCGAAGTTTCGTCACTAGCTGAAAAATTAGCCTAAGGACGGCTAATTTTTCTACTCATTATTTATAAATTCGACCCATATGATCTTGAGATGAAAATTACACGATTATTAAATGATTTTGCATTCACTTTTTTGGAGTCCTCCATTTTTCAAGAATGGGATTCATATAGACAGTTATTACCCTCAAGCACAACCAATGTTTGTTTCATTCAATATTTAATGAAAACAAAGAAGGGTAGGTTACTGCAATAAATGAAATCATAATGCCCAATCTCTTTGATGAATTTGAATTTCGCTTACCATACCAAGTTTGAAGTCAAATAAAGAATTTTATATGTTTAAATTTTATATGCTCTTGTTGCAGACAGAAAGTAAACGATCGATCTCATGCGAGCCTACGAATATCTAAAAGGTTGTGCTAATGTTTGCAATGATTATAAGGATCTAATTGCGTGGATTGTGATCTTTTTTCTTCGATGACAATAGTGTCATCTTAGCTTATAATTTTATAAGGTGAGATTACTTTGTCAACAACCATCCATGCAATTTTTATCAAGGAAGAAGTCAACGAAACTGTATCAAGATTCAAGATTCGTTACGCCCTCATGTTAGAATTTATCTTAAATTGATTCACATAATAAGTATTGAGGATAATTTTGGATTTTTTAGAAAATCTATTTTATAGTAGGTTTGGTTTTTGGAGTTATTGAAGGTTTTGTTGATCCAAATCCACAGCTTAGTTAAGGGTTTGTTACTTACAAGCGTCGAGTTGTTGGAGATTCTTTTAACTTCTTTATCATTTACTTATTTGTCTTAGTATTATCTCTATGTTTGATGTACTAATTAACGCATTCATCCAACATTTCTCATTTTGGTTTGTAATGTTCTAAAATTGTCTTCATATGTAGAATGGAATCTGGCTAAAAAAAATGCATTGACTATTTTTGCAGGTAAATAAAATTTTAAATTATGAGAATAACCGAATGGGTACAAGAAATTTAGCGAAGTCGTCATGAAGCTGTTAGGAATTCTATGTGGTCCATTAGATCAAGGAAACTAATTATTTTATCTTTTTAGATCACAATATCAAACTTGACAAAATTTCAAAATTGTCGACCTTTTTGTTCATTTTGTTGAAATGTAATACAATTTCTAGACTTTTTTTTTTAACTTCAAAACTGCCATAGTCTCCACATTTTAACTAAGTTCAATCTGAGTTGAATTATCGTCTGCGTTTGGGTTATTTAGCCCCCGTAATTTTCTTAGTTTAATGAACTATTGTTTCAAAAAAAATCTGAGTTGAATTAAAATCTCATTAGGGTTAAAGAGATTACATCGACTTCCAACTGACTAATTTTTTGTAGTTAGTTTGAATTCTTAATCTATTTCGACATGCAATTTTTCGATAGATAATTTAGTTACTCTTCCATTTTTACCAATACTTTGCCAGAATCACTAACCAAAGTAATAATAAAAAAAATTAAAAGGAAAATTGCATCTTTCTGTTCATTTCATAGACATTCAATTCAAGGCCCACCCATCTTCAACCTGCTTTCGCCTTTTCAACACAGAATCTACACCAAAAACACACACGCACTGAGCATTTGAAAAAGGTTAAAGAGAGCAAATCCACTCATTCATTTTGTTTTCTTTTCCCTCCCATTCTTCATCTTCCCCACCCCATCGTTTCCATTTCTGCTTCGCATATACCTCCTCAAGAAAAAAGGTTAAAGAGAGCAACATTCTTGGGCATTCTCATATTCTGGGATTTCTGTTTACACTGTCCTTGACGAAAAAATTGACGACCCTTCTTTCTTTTCTCTCCATTTTTGCTACCCAGCGACCTTTATTGTGCTTTCCTCGAAAATTAAGGGCCCTTTTGATTTTCCCTAAGTGTGCCTCTGAAAGCAATTGGTAGAAGTTTGATTTGAAGCTCGAATTTCAGTAGCCGTCAGATCTTATTTTGGTGCGAAGAAAAAGGCAGAAAATGGTGGCCGAGCCTTGGCTGCTAAAAATGGGTAATCAGGTGAGTAGCAATTTAAAGCACGCTTTGTTTCTCGAAACTTCAGCTAAAAGAGATCAATGTTCTCAAGAGAGGCTTACTTTGGGCATACTCTCTTTCGAAGTCGCTAACGTCATGTCGAAGGTTGTTCATCTGTACAAATCTACGAGTGATGCTGAGATCCTTAAGCTCAAAGATGAAATCTTTAACTCTGAAGGAATCAAAGCCCTCGTTTCGAGCGACGATAAGCAGCTCTTAGAGCTCGCACTAGTCGAAAAACTCGACGATTTGAATAGGGTCGCTAGTGTTGTGTCGAGATTAGGGAAAAGATGCACAATTTCAGCATTGCAAGGGTTTGAGCACGTTTACGGCGATGTTCTTTCTGGGGTAATCGATGTTAAGGAGTTGGGATTCTTGGTTAAGGATATGGAGAGTATGGTAAGAAAAATGGAGCGTTATGTGAAGTCTACAGCAGCTTTATACGCTGAGATGGAAGTGATGAACGAGTTGGAATCTGCTACCAAGAAATTCCAGCAAAATCAGCTCGAAGAGACGAGGAAAGCTTTCGAGCAGAAGCTGACATGGCAGAAGCAAGATGTGAAGCACTTGCAAGAGATTTCTCTATGGAATCAGACATACGATAAGGCTACCGAGCTGTTGGCGAGGACCGTGTGCACTGTATATGCAAGGATTTACTCTTCGTTCGGCGATGAAAATATGGCTATGGCTTCTTGCAAGGCTGATAGAAATCCCAGTTTAAGGAAGTCCATTTCAGCCAAGAGCATTAACAATTTTCCTGAAAATCGAGGCCTGAAAAACTCAAGATCGAAGGTCGGGCCACTTCAGAAGAAGAAGGACGAAGAGGGCTCCATTCGGCCTGAAGATTACATCTTTCTATGTGGTAATAATAACGGTCCTCGGAGGATGTTCGCAGAATGCCTAAATCTTCGAATTTCTGCTTCGAAAGTAGACGACGGCGCCAGCTATGATGACGATCAGCTCAGCCAAATATCAGCCTTTTCAAGCGTTTCAAGCTGTGAAAAGAAAGGCCATCCTTATTATCCCAGTAGCTTTATTCAGGCGATCGAACGAAATCGGTGCGCCATAGACGAAATCGTGTCCAAGGGCATTCTCGTAAACAGCTCAAAGCTCGGGCCCAAGAGCAAGATTCTAGCCTGTGCCACCCCTAACACCATTGGAGGCTCAGCCTTGGCCTTACACTACGCAAACATCATCATCGTATTGGAGAAATTACTAAAATACCCTCAGCTAGTAGGCGAAGAGGCTCGAAACGATCTATATGAGATGCTGCCCGCGAGCCTGAGGAAGGCCCTCAAGGCTAAGCTGAGGTCCTACGCCAAGGAAGTGGCCATCTACGACGCACATTTGGCCCACGAATGGTGGGAAAGGCTCGACTCGATGCTTAGGTGGCTCGTGCCTATGGCCCACGCAATGGTTAGGTGGCAGAGCGAGAGGAACTTCGAACAGCATCAGATTGTTGCGAGGACGAACGTGCTTTTGATTCAGACGCTGTACTTTGCTGACAAGGAGAAGATGGAGAAGGCGATTTGCGAGGTGTTAGTGGGATTGAACTATATTTGCAGGTATGAAAGGCAGCACAGCGCTATGATGGATTGCGTTAGTAGTTTCGATCTTGAAGATTGCGTGGAATGGCAAAGGGAAGTTCGAGGGTCGTTTGAGACCTGATAATTTTATTTTTCCTTTGCTTTTTTTTTTTTTTTTTTTTTTTATGTTTCTTGGATCAGGTCTGTGTGTTGAGCTGTTGTTGTGTAAGATTATGAATTTGAGTGAAAGATTTTGTATGTTGATTGGGTTATTAACGAACTTTTTCAATCTCTGTCATCTGTTGTTTGTTACAGAGATATCGGAGGACCTTCTTCTCATTACACACACACATACACATATATACATATGTAAATGGGGTGATTCCCTTCACTGTAAATGGTTTAAAGTTAAACCCAACTTCTTTAAGATCGTAAAATAATTGCATATTGGCTAATGTTTTTTTTTGGCAATAAACCGTACAGATATAACAGCAACAAAAAGGACGACGACGATGATAATAATGGACTGCTGGGATGATCTTTAATTTACTTCATAGAATCAGTGACACGTTGTTACCGAGATATAACGATGGTGTTGCAATCTTAATGATGACATTATTGAGCATTCTAACATATATTTTTATGTACTCGTTAGCAGATTCTCTTGTCTATATGTTATGAACAGTGTTTTAAAAAGCGTAAAATAGCGCGTTTCGTAAGACGCTATAAGCACATTTTAGCGGAAAAACGCGTTAAAGCGCAAAAAAAAATAGCACTTGTCCTCTAAACCGCAAGTATTTTCAGTAGAAGCCCAAATAGCGTGAGTAACAGCTTCAAAGGGCGCTAAATTGCTCATATAGCGTATCATGTTTAATTTTTTTTTTCGACCAAAGCTATACCACACTCAATCAATGTTTTAAAAAGTGCATTGCGTGATGCGTTGCGTTTTAATGCCGATATTGCTTAGCGTAAAAAGCGTAGTGTATCGTGTTAGCTTTTTGCGCAAATAAATTTTTATCATATACTTCCTCCGTCCCATTTAATTCTTCCCAAAGATTAGTGGGCACTGAGATTAAGAAACTACATTATTTTAATATTATAATACACTTTAAAGGTACGGAGAGAGAAAACTTATTAGTGGGCACGCAAATTAAGAAGTCTCTTTTTAATATAAATGGTGTAATTAGTTTAATTATTGGGATAATTTTTTACCAAAAATGGAAATGGGAAGAATTATGTGGGACGCCCGAAATAGAAAGATGGGAAGAAATAAGTGGGACAGAGGTAGTATAATCATACAAGCAATAATCAATTTGAAATGGTCTTTAATTATAAAAAATAAATATTAATCTAAAAAATATAACATTTTGATATTAATTGTTACAAACAACTCAAAGACATAAACTATAGACTCAAAATGCAAAAGAAAAAAATCGATGTCATTAAATTATATTTGAACTCAGGATAGTCATGGGTTCAATTCTTATGCCTCTTAATGATTCAATTTGAGAAATGTTCACTTGCCCCTGAAAATTAGTCTCACCCTCGTGTTGTATAAGTTCATAGTCAATTGAGTGTTTAGCTCTGGTCATAAAAGAAAAAAAATAAACTGATACGATATATGAGCAATTTAGCACGCTTTTTATGCTATTACTCACGCTATTTGGGCTTTTACTTTAACTACTTGCGCTATAGAGGACAAAACGCTGTTTTTTTCGCTTTAATGCGTTTTTCCGCTAAAATGCGCTATAGCGCGCTACGATACGCACTATTTTACGCTGTTTAAAATATTGGTTACGAAGAAGCCAAATCATCAGCAAACATTAAGCATAAGATACGTCGATATGCCGTAAGTCATTACAATGAATCAACGGTACAGAATAACGAAGTTCGAAAACCAACTAAAAACGTACATAATTTGCATACATGTATAACTTCTATGTTAAGATTACATTAATAAATACAACCCAAGCGCGCCTATGGTTATCGATATTCTTGAATTAGAACCAATTGCCTAGAGGATATGATCATCGATTAAGACATGCTTTTAGTACAAAAACTAAGATAGTTTATTCGGCATTTAACATTCTAAAGCAAAGGATGTCAAATTCAAATAACTAAACGGGGAGAACAATAATGTCATAACTATAATCTCTCCCTTATGCATAAGAGTGAGCAATACTGAAACGCAAATAGCCCAAAAGCAGTCAGAAAGCAGCAAAAGATATTATTAGATAGATATTATTATTTATTATAGTGATCTTAGATCATCTTTTTATACATCTTACACTTCATATGGTTGACAAAATCACCGTTTTGGGTTATGCCCTAATCGAAGCTCCAAATCAACCTCATCATTATTTCCCCTTTCATCAATCACTTCTTCATCAAGTGGTTTAAGTCCAATCTTAAGGCTCAGATTCTCATGATCATGATCATCTCTACGCAAGTCGGGCGTCGAAGCACGTAAATTCGACCCTTTTAGGACAGTATTATTATTAGGGTTTGATGGTGGCAAGTAGACTTTGTACTTCAGCTGTTCTCTTACCGACATGTAATAGCTTAGCTGCTGCTGAAGCTGAAACTGAAGGTGGTGATCGTCGAAATTTGGGATTTTGTTATTAGGGTTGTAACTGAATTTGGAAGATATGTCGTTCCCTTTCGTATTCCCAGGCGAGGGTTCTTCTTGAATTTCGACGTTCTTCTGCTTCGCCTTGGCCTTATCTTTCCTATGTATGTTCATGTGCCCACCTAAAGCTTGAGCATTCGTGAAACCACGCTTGCAAAAACTGCATTGGTAAGAACGTACAAAGCCGACTTTGTCCCCATTTGGCTTATTTCCTCGTCTTCGTTGATCGTTTTCTGGGCTTGAATCATCGTCGCTATTGAATAGTTTTCCAGGAGACATATAATTCTTCTTCTTTTTTTTTTCTTCCTTTTTTAGTTTCTTTTTGTACGTTTTGGGTTGGTATGGCAAAGGGTTGGTTCTAAGATAAAGAGGTCGTGGAAGGTTTACATGAGATTGCGATTAACGCCTTTTTTTTTTTGTCTTTGTCCCAATGTAATAATTTACTTGTGAGATAGATCAGTTTCGTCGGATTTTTTGCCTTTTTGTGTTTGTCTGGCCGGCAATAATAACAAGAAAATATACAGCATGATGGTGGTTTATTATTCTTGTTTTTTGACGCATAAGCTAATTAGTTTGGAACTAAGTTCATTTGTCCTCTAACCGTTTCGTAGTTCGGAGAGTACGAGAAAAACGAAACGTGTTTGATCTGTTTTCATCAATAAAAGAACTGGTAATACTTCGAAAGAGTGATTAGATTGTAACACTTCGAAACAGACAAAACTCAGAAAGTGACAGTTAACGTTAGCGACTAAGCAACTGAACTCTATTGGCCGTCTCTTGAGAAGATTTCAAGCATGTATATGCTCGAGAAAACGGCTATTTCTGTCTTTATCTGTTTTTAATAATTTTATTTGTCTCCATTGGTTCGAAAAAGAGTCATTTTCGAAGGGGCTTCGGAGAAGCCGAGGCAGCAAGAACAGCACACGTGTTTTGGATGATTAGAGAAGGATATCATGTCATTATAATCTGATATTATATGATGATTTTTGTTCGACTAATATATGTTTCGATCGTAACTATAGAGATGATAGCAACCACATTATAATCTGGGATTATTCCAGTCATCAAATTATAGCAAACTTAACTATCGATATTCCATCAAACTAAAATCTGGGATTATTGTATCCAACTTAACTATAACATATGGCAATGACCATCAATCCATTGCTTCAGTCAACTGTTTAATATTACCTTGGATATAAACATGACTATGGCTTGTAATGATGAAATAATTTCCAGATAACAAGGGCAAAAAACTTCATCAGATTATTAAATAGAGGCGAAGAATCACTTTACAGAATTAAAGCTTCTTACCGTAGCCATTCCTATAAGCTCAGCTATCGTTTTAGCGATCATCAACATTGCAGAGAAAAACCTTAACTTCTCGATAACAAGACGGTCAGAACCTGTCTTTCAAAGCCCATTCGAATAAGGTCGAAAGCCAATATAGCCATTAGCGCTTGACCGTTGATAATCAGTCGTTCGATAGCTGCTACTATCAGTACTATTCATCTGATGATGATTAGCCATATCAGAGCCATTCGATTGCCACTGATGATTCTCCAAAGCATCACTGCTACTACTATATATGTTCCTATGTTGTCTCAAACTGATCTGAGGAACCATGTCGTAGAAACTCCTAGAAGCACCGTAACCGTGCCAAATGCCATCACTATCATGATGATAACTCATCGTACGCTCCAATCTACTCTGTCCAAACAATATGCCCTGCCCAGTCGATGCTTCGCCTGGGAAACTAAACTGTCTATCCATACTGCGAAGCCCATTGCCAAACCTTCCATGGCTATTCGAACCAAACCCTGATAACCTTCCAACTCCACTATTATCATCGTCGAGCAGTTCGTTTATAATAGCCAAGTGAGGAAAGTCCTCAGTTACATGGCCTTGGCGGCCCGACGTGCCGGCCAAGAAATCAGAGGAGAGAAGATTGTCTTCAGATCTATCAAAACTTTGCATGTCACTAATCAGTGATTCACCATGATCCTCGGGTAAGTAGTTGCTAGTATGTTCCCTTCTAACGGATTCTCTTTCTCTCCAAAGTGGTGCATTCTGATGATTTATCATCATCCCAAATGGAAAACTATAGTTTGGCTGACTGGGATCGATGGTTCTGTCCAAACTGTGTGAGTTTATCATTGGAGGTGTGGCAAGAGAAGTAGATGCTTGGGTGTACGAGAGTGAAGCATTAATCACCAAACCATTGCTGCTAAGGCCACCACCAATCATAGCATTACGATAGGATTGAGGAACATAATTGCTTTGAGCTGAAGGTAAAGAGGGTTCAGTAGCGAAACGCCCAGCAAAACTTACAGAGCGTGACATGATATGGCTGGTTTGGGGCGTTGGAGTAGCCGAAGAAGTGGGCCGTGGCTCAGAGGTTATTGGAGCACTCAAAGGCCTTGATAGCCCGGGCAAGGACACTATGGAGGGCTTTTCAGTCGAGACAGTCGCTCGTTCTGTTGGAAGCTTCTCAAACTGTGATCTTTCATGCTCGACTAGGTTTTCTCTGTGTACTGTAGCTATATGTTTCTGTTTATCTTGTCTCAGAGTTGGAGATGTTTGAACTGAGTTTGGTGGGCTTACTGATGTATAAGATTGTTTAGGACTGACAGAAGACGGTCTTTCGATGGTTGACAGTTCGTTTGCAGCATTGGCCTTTGGTTCTGACCTTGCAGTAATAGAAGATAAAGAATTTGCCGTAGGATTCTTGCAAGAAGTTTCTGGGTTCGGAGATACTTTGCAGTTCATGACATTTTCAGATAACGAAGCAGGTTTTTCCTCCTACGAAAAATGAGTGCAGAAACATTAGTCTGTTGGCCGAGAAACAATAGATGATGCCAAACAAAATATAAGCCATTTGCCTTATATAATCATGAAGCAATCATACTAGATACCTTCTTCACAGCAAATTTAGCTCCATTTACCATCCTATCCTTCGACACTGAAAGAGCAGCATGTGGAAGAGAATCAACTCGAGATGTCTCAGACAGGTTCCTTGGGTCTCTAGTCATAGATCTAAGTGATTTGTTTGCTTCTCCATCGATCCAATCGAAAGAATCAGAAACAACGCTTCCATGCTTCTTCCCTCTAAAAAAAGTCAAAAAGAAAAGCTACTAATCACTTATAAACTAATAGCTAAGAACTTTGAGTTCGATTAAGACATGTGATTACCTGCTTACAGAACTTTTATCTTTTTTCAGGAGTGTGTTTCCATTTTGAGGCCTTTTACTCACAACGGCAGTAAAAGAGTCGGAGGAACAAGTAGACGAACTATCACCGATTAGTGATGAACTTCTACATTCAATACCATTTTGCACGCTACTGACGTCTGTGGACAGATGTATTTCAGAGTTATCAGTATCTTCTGACTCAGGTGGAATTATTTCGGCAACACAGTCTACAGGATCAGAGACATCAGACGAATCCTCCAATGCATCAGACTTTTCAAGGGTTATTTCTGAATTGGGAGATAAAACTTCTTTTATCTCAATCACATCACTTTGCAGGCCATTATTGCCTAGTGTATAATGGCTAGATTTCTCATCTCTACTCTTGTCTTTCCCTTTACGGCTGTTTCGTTTCTGTTTTCCCTGGAGACAAGAAAGACAGCAAAGGTATTCAATGTAGATCAGCAGCATTATCCAACATTAGTAAAACGATAATACCAATGCGATAATCGATGTCAATTGCAACCTCTTTATC
Organism: Craterostigma plantagineum; assembly: GCA_027422505.1. NCBI lineage: Eukaryota > Viridiplantae > Streptophyta > Magnoliopsida > Lamiales > Linderniaceae > Craterostigma > Craterostigma plantagineum. Next base: position 3,775,407 of record JAPQWV010000005.1, read on the forward strand.
GCCAATCACCAGGGGTTATCCAAAAGCTTTCACATGAAAAAAACCAAACCTGCTTCTTTTTGGACTTCTTACTATCTGTTCCTCCACACCTCCCTTTGGCAAGCAAAGCTGCCTCCTCTTGGATGAGTTCTTCTTGCTTCTTTAAAGCAACAGCCTCCTGGTATGCAACTTCAATCTTACTGTGACAAGAGCAAGAATTAAGGATTTATATAAAGCTGATTACTACAAATACTCCTTGAAAAAAAAAAGATTACTACCAATACTGTGTTTAAAGGGCTATCGACATAACAGTAATCCAATTCTAGATCAGACAAGAAACAGCTTCCAGGTAAGCTCCTCACATTTACAAGAGTCTATGCAATGTAGTAAGTCAAGAGAATGGAAGAGCAACAAGCACCATATCATCGTCCATAGAACAATGGTGGGCACAACCATTTTGAGATAGCAATAAATATGGCAGCCGATTACCTGAAAACATGGGCCAGAATAAATATCTCAATAGTCCGACGACCCAATTCAGTAAGTCGTCTCTCGTCACACTCACTGATATCTTTGTCGGACTCCTCTCCAGCACCCACGTCCTAAATTCAAAGTAAGGACAATATGTTGTATTCGGGTGAAGGATTGGTTGCACAGAACCTCTGGTTGTTTATCAATGATAAATATCACCAACTAAAATTGTTACAAAGACAAGGGAAACTATGTATGCGATTTTATCATGGTAGTGCGACCAGCTCGCCTATGAAGAACTGTAATACTGCTTAGATATAAATAACTAGCAGGGGCATTCGACCAAGTAATTGTGTATCATCATACAAACCTTGATATGGTTTTGCAGACCCTTGTCATCCTTTGGAGGCAAGGGTTCTTTCGCAGCCCTCTCAAGCAGTGGCAACACGTCATCAACTAAAACAAACACGTCCTCATCCATACTAACAATGGGGACTGGTTGATCTTCTGCCTCAATATGCTTACTCTTTCTAGCCGAAACCTGGCCTTCAATAGTTTTAAGACCAGTGTATAGCGAATCCATTACAAGGGTGGAATTGACATCTTTCTCATTGAAGAAATTCTTCACAACTAATTTACGTATTGCATCTGATTTCGCTCGGGACATGCTCGACATAGAACTTTGATCCATAGCCAGCCAAAAAGAAGAAAAGCTGAAATAAAGTGATAATTGTAAGTACTTGAGATTGGACTGTTGCGATAATAAAGGAGAGGAATGCAACATGAAAAAGAGAAAACCTTGCAGAAACCCAATTTCTAAAATTCATTTAACAGGCACGTACAAAATCGCAGCTCCTATGCAACCGTATTAAGACAGTATCAACTTCTAGACAAATTTAGTTCTAACATATAATACGCACAATCAACAGTAAACATGTATCAGTGATTCCTAAAGCAAAACCCACCTACATACTTAATTCTATAACAATGCAGTTTAAGTTATTTTGTTTTACTCTAGCATACAATAAGATAAGACAGCTTCATACTATTCTACTTTACAAAAAACAGATTCTTTGAAACACCTTATTGATAATTCACATGCAGCTAAGTTCAAAGAAACAAACAATGAGAAATGGAATACATGTGTAGAATTAGAATACCTGGACCACTTAGCTTTATCCTCTATTAGCTTCCAAAATTTGCCTCGTCTTTCCTCCACAAAACGCCGGAAGATTTGCTCAACATTTATCAAATACCTTCGTGCAAGTTCCCTTCTATATTCATAGCTAAGACAACGAAATAGTCTGTCTTTTCTCTCCCTTTAGGTAAACAGATCAATATATGTTAGAAGCCTGTTGAGAGATGTACGGGCCACCTACTTACTCACTGAAAGATTTGTGGATGGTGAAAAATAACCAAAAACTGAGCAATAAACATTTAATCTACCAAAAAGAGGTGGATCCACAAGGACATTCAATTGAACGTAATAAACACATCGAAATTCCATGACAATTACGAATCAAAAAGCAATTCAGCAATAAAATGTGAGCTAAGTCTAAGAGCAAACAAGCACAGTCTTTCACGGATTCCATGCGTGTTTCATGCTCAGTAGACAAATATTTAGCCCTTAGCAATTAGCAAGACAACTTTCAGCAGCTTTGAGAGGAAGATTACAAAAAAAGACACACATTTTAAATTACATGATCAAACATGAAACAACAAGGACATAGATTAGTAGGTGGGCGTCATGATTGTAATACCTTATAACTTGTACTTTAGCTTTAATTACTAAAGTATCTTCATCAACAAAGTCTTCCAATACTTTTGATAGCTCCATAAATTTCTTCCATCCCCAGTCGTGTTCCTTCTTCATGAAACGATGTAACGTATCTGCTGGTGCAAACTTGTATGAGAATCTTGTTTGCAGGTGTATTACCCATATACTTACATGCTATTTCATTTTCGGAACAAAGAGGAATAGACACTACCAGAATGTTTTGACTTCTTAGGATCCTTGTTGACCAAAGTAATGGTGAATTGTGCATAATGGCTCCACCCTGTTCGTAAGGAGGAATGGCTTATTTTATTCCATGTCAAAACATCGAACTTTGAGGTCAAATTCATGCTTCATTGGATGCTATCGTACCCGGTAAAAGCTTGTCATGATTGGCGACACATAGAAATAAAGAGAGGTGATTGATCACATCACAGCCTTGCGGGTAAATCAATATGTACCTATGGCAACATGTAGATTCAATAATTTGCAGATAAGAGCTTCCAGATACCATTATTTGTAGATGTCCATATTTAACCTAGAAAGTAGCAGAATACAAATTTGGGATCTAAGAGATGAACTGTAATATAAACAACTCTTAGGTCATAACATACCATTTGTAGCCTCCAGCCTCAAAAGGGTCGCTTCGAAGTTCTCTTTTGTTAATTTGTGAAAACTTCTCAATTTTCCATGTGTAGTGGCCATACAAGTCAGAAGGCTTTGGTCCTGCAAACATAGGATGGGTCAACGAACAGCTTAGTAAGACAGACAGAGGCAATACGTAGATACATGCAATTTACAAAGCCAATGATTCACCCTCATATACATAACAGACGAATACATATAAGCAGAAACAATAAACCTTCATCCTCATCATCACTATCCCAGTAAGGAGGAGAAGTTGAGGGAGTTGCATTCTGAACTTGCTCAGAAGATCTCCACTTCGCAGATGATTCAAACTGATGAATGCTCGATGATTCTTCAAAGCTAATCCCGGCATCAGATTGCTCTGTAACAATGCTTGCCATTTTTGTTGAGTCTCAAGAATTCCCTTACAATTATCTCCACCCCAAGCTGTGGCATAAACTAAACTCGGATAAGAATCGCATTTGGACTAATACCAAAGAACAACATACAGACACTCATCAAACGAACAAGAATGACTGAAAATCACAGCTTTAATCCAAAACGGCAATGAGCTAGAAAAAAAAAAGTACAACCAAAAAATTGCTCTAAACCCCGAGCAAGATATTCCAGGATCGATCAGAATGCAGTAAAAAACAATCGACTAAAACCACATTCACCCCTTACACACAACCCAGCAGGAAAAAGACGCGCAAGTTTCAATTCAGATTAAATCAATAGGAAACAAAAACTTCAACAATTCGAATTACGAACACCAGCCACGCCACAACCGTAAATCAAACCAATCATCTGCATCCACAAACGACCCTATCCACGCACGAAAAACCCCCAATTCAATATATGATGAAGATAAAAGATCCCCGTCGAATAACAATACGTGGAAATAAGACGAGTAAGAAGAGCACAATCGCTTAATTCAGCTCGGATTTACAAAATTCCAGAAACCTTGCTCGAAAAAGGATGGAAGCTTTGTCGCACGAGCGCAGTGATTTTGAGACGAAAATCGTCAAAAAAGGGGATGAGTAGCAGAGCAGAAAAAACAAAAAACACACACCAGACATATAATTTAGAATTTTAATATGTAATTTATAAAAGCAGTACGGTAGTTTGGTATGTGTCCTACGTGTGTTTGTCTCACAAGTATATCTTCTAGGGTTTTACATTGGCCACTTTTAAAAAAAAAAAAATAGAAAGTCAAGTAGAGAGAGTAGACCCACTAACTCAATGAATCGATTCGAATTACGAGTCCGAATTCGAGTTTAATCAATTGGATTTAACCAAAAATTTAGGCTTCATACAAACACAAGATGAAGAAAACTGATACAAAAAACACTAGTCTAACACTATATAGACTCAGAATAGTCTTTACAAGAGAGATTTCAGACATACGAAGATCGACCAACATAGGAAATCGAATTGCGGGCACTTTGGGGAAAAAATGAAATGTTTTCCATTTCCTTTTTCTACCGCGGGGCTTACGAGTCGAGACAACCTTGGACGAACTTCCACTAGCAGTTTGCTCCCCTAAATCTTCATCGCTTTCTTGGCCAAAGCTCTCAGTTCTATCCGTGGAATTTCCTTCCTCGTCTGAAGATAGCAGACGAGTCTCTTCTTTTGAAGAAAGCCTATCACGAAGTTCTCTCAGTTTCGCTTTCTTTGAGTTTAGGACTTGCACGAACTAAAACCAAAGGATCGTTTGATATTGTAGGATAAAAGACTGGGAAAAATGAAAAAACCGTACGGGATCTAGACTTACTTTGCCATATATTTCAGATTCGAACTCAGCCTTCTCGCGTCTGAGCCTTGTGCTTTGTTCAAGGCATTTCTCGGCCTCTATTTGAAGTTTTTCGAATGATTCTGTTTTCCATACGACTTCTTCCTATCGATGAGAAACGAGTCCGTTAAGGCAAGTCTACGGCGTATACACAGCAGATTGGATAAGATTGAGACATGCAATAACATAAGAAACACACAAGACAAGACACAGAGGTTTATCCTCTGAAACTCACAAAAAATGATCATTTTTTTTGCTCTTACGCTCAATTTTATGTTGGAATCCATGAGAAAGTCCAAGACTTCACATGTTGTCTCCTTGCTGTTTGGAGAAGGTTGGCATTTCCAACGCCATTCTAGCTTTGTGCCTTCCTTCTCAAATGTCCACGATAGCTGCAAAATGGCACTCTAAAATATGTCGTATATGTATTGTAACTCAACCAAAGCTCAAGCAGTCACTTTGAAATGGAGAAACACCAAAAATAGCAAAACTGACAAGATCGAAAAGGGCAAAGCACATTAGTTCACGACCAATCAAGAACGAGGAAAAGGAAAATCAGAGGAACACGAACCCTTCTGAACCCGTCACCAGCATCGGCGAACTTGTAGATTGAGCCAGGCTGTTGAAACCCTAAATACTTCTCGGCCAATTCGATGTAATCCAAAGGCTCTTGGTCCCAATACGAGGCTCTCTGGCTAACCTCCTCCTCGGAAGCTTAAAGAAAGAAGAAAAGTATCGAACATTTTCGGGAAATCGCAAAAGGATGAACGTTTTTGAAGTAGTAGAGATTATTACCGTGGCATGTCCACGCATTGAGGCCGTCTGTAACGCCGAGATGGAATCGATTCCTGTACCAAGTGCCCTTGACGAAGATAGGTTCGCGTTTTGAGGTTTCTGAGGACTGTATTTCGAGCTTCAAGCATGTGTATTTCGGTGTTTTTTCGTCCATGGCTTCCTTTCGTCTCCTTTCAGCTTCAGTTTCAGTTGAAGTGCTTTGGTTGTGCTTGAGGGAGAAAGATGGGCGTGCAGGGGAAGCTTGTTTTTTACACGGTGAGTATCTATTTTGATAAAAACTTGTAATTTAGTACCCAGTATCCTGTCAAGATTTTTTTATATGTAGTACCTAACAGAATAAATTTTTCGCACATAGATACCCGACTGCCGCAGGTACACCATACAACACATTTGGGTACCCTATATCAACATGTTTGGGTACTCTATATAAACGTGTTATGGTACGCAATATACACACAGGAAGGTACGGCGTAACTAAAGAAACTGGTAAAAATTAAATCGGGTACCTATCTGTAAAATTTTCTGACTTGGTACCTATGTGTAAAATTTTTATTCAATTGGATATTTATGTGTAGATGTACCGCTTTTTTATTGTATTTTAAAATTGAACAATTTTTATTATTTTCAAATCATCCTTAATATAGTTTTTTTTTTCTAGTTACGGCTCGTGTCAAACGGGCTAGGGAACGGGCCGCCATTCTCAGGCCCGCCAGGACGCGGCCTAGGCGGACAAGCCCTCGCGGGCTGCGGACAGGCCCGCCCGGTATTATAAATATTTGTTTTACTAACAATTGATATATATAAATAAATTATATATGGTGGTTTTAATATTGAACGAATTTTAATTTAATCAAGTAACAAATTATTATTAAAGATGTTAGATTTGATTAGAAGTAATTTCAAGCTTAAACATTTCATTTTTATTGTTTTTTCTTTTTTCTTTTAATCTTTTCCTTCTTTGGGACAGGCCCGCTGCCCGCATGTAGGGCGGATCAGGCCTTTATTTCTAGCTTAATGACGGGCTTTGGCTAGCTACGAGCCGCTCCACCGGCCCGTTTTGACAGCTCTAATGGAACTGATTCCCGAAGTATGGGTGAAAACGAGCCGAGCCGAGCCAGAACATGGCCCAGCTCGAGCTCGGCTCGATTAAGCTTTATTGGGCTCGAGCTCGGTTGAGCTCGAAAATTTTTGGCTCGGTTAAACACATTAAAGCTCGGCTCGGCTCGATAAGCTCGATAAGCCGGGGTATTTGAACTCGAATTCGGGCTCGAGCTCGAGTTCGATATATATTAAAAATACGTATTTTAATATAAAATATGAAATATTTAATATATTTAAAATTAAAATTATCGACTCGATTAGAGCTCGACGAGCCTCAAGCCTAGAGATGATAGGCTCGAAGCTCGGCTCGAGCTCGAATCAAGCTTTGACCGAGCTGCTCGCGAGCGGCGGCTCGTTTACACCCCTACCTCGAAGTATGGTGAAGATGTCTCATTCCCCACTCAATGATTGTGCTGTATCAATGTGAACTAATACCCGTAATTGGGCTTTTTATCTAATTGGGTTACGGTTAATGTCTTGCGATTTTATCGGTATAATCGGGTCCCAGTGCATCGCACTCGACTGGCTACGGAAGTTCGCGGTGAACCTTTTAATTATTGGGCTTTTATCATATTGGGATAGTGCTGCAGTTCATATTTTCTGTAACCAGTCAAGGTCACTACATAAAATACTCACATGCTCTTGATCTTTTGTGTCGTCCTCTGAAAAAACGGTGAAATCGTTACAGCACCTCAACCGTGAATATTTCCAAATTTGAGTCTTCCGCGTAAAAAAATTGTTTTATTTGTACAATTCTCATGACGATCCCCAAAACAAAAAAATCCACGTTTAATGTGTAGGATAAGTCGTCCTAGACAAGGGGCATGAGGGAAAGTATATAAAATTAAAATGTGATACGCTGCCACAAGCTTATGACCTATTTTATATTTGTTGGTTCAATCACACCCCCCTTCTATATCAATTTCAATCGAAATAAGCATTGGAAACATGGAATAATCTTTTTAAAAGAAACAAAAACGTTTCCCATTATCTTTCTATAGGATCTTGAACATATTAATCTTTGCCTCACCGCGAATCATGCTTTTATATATCTTTGCTTGTTACTCGTTCCAAATGTCTTAACATAAATTGGAAAGAAATAAAAAGATGAACAAGTCATAAGATAAACAAGATGAAATTAATGAAGCGTAATCACATATATCAAAACCCCTATCTCAAAAAAACGGGGTGTTGTTCTTTTTACGTGGGAAAAGCATGACCTTTCGCAACGCGTAAAAATAAAGTCCATCTTCACACACACCGTTGCGTATATATAAATATATATCTTAAACAAGAGATCACCCCAAGAACTTAGTGCATGGCGACATAAAAAAAAAAAAACATTATTTCTATCTTATAACATAAATATATTATGTTGAGGAGAATGCTGTCTGGTTCGAGACCATATGTGTCCCTAAGCGTACCCAAGTGATTTCGGACCAGGCTTCATTCCCCTCAACGACTCACCCAAATTAAAAGTTAAGTGCTCTAAACTCATATATCTATCTGTTTTTGTAGTATCTCTCCTTTAAGTTTGTGATTTCCTCGAAAGCTATAATAATGTGATAGTCGATGTATAACATAACAGTACATGATCGTTTGCTTGAACCAGATCGTGGGCGACAAAGAAAGGTACAAGGAAGATATTGGAGACGTTGCAATAATCTATTTTCTTCAATAATAATACTTTGATTCACTGATAGATTTATTTCTGCAAATTTTGTGTGGAAATTAAAAAACGGTGAGAATGGTATGAATGAATATTTTTGAAGAACTTCACCAGACCCTAGAAGAAGTTCCAATGGCGTTCAAGGACTTCTACTTGTGGAGGTAATGAAAAAGTATCTGAAAATTTCTACTTTGTATGTATCTGATTAGTATTACATAGTATTCCTTTTTATTACACCAAGCTGTAGTGAGTATCATCATTTGAAGCTCCATTATTCTCGGACCCCTTTCTACGTTAACGTTACGTGATTGATGACTAAAAAGTATGTAGTATTGGACTCATTGATTCGTTGCTAAACGGTGAGTTATTTGGTTCATTGAGTTTTCCTCCATTTAGTTAACTTAGCCGACATGTAATAAATGATTGTAGTTTAGTAGGTTCTCTCGACTTCATAGACAATTAATTAATAATGATTGTCTACCATTCGTGTGTTGTGGTGACTGGTGCGTGAGTTGTGTTATAAACGACGAGGAATTTATCTAAGATTGAAGGACGCTGCTTATAATATATAAGCATATAAATACACACGAGGTTATACACTGCAAAACATTAATATGAGAGTTGAGACCGATTAATGCTTTTCAATGGTAAATATTATAATGAGTCAAAGAAGAAAAGGAGACAACTCGAGTGTGTTGGATAAATTAAAGCAGACGTGTGCTTTGAAAATCAAGATTTGGGAAAAAAAAAAAAATCATTGTTTGTACTACTTTAACAGTTCTTCTGACTTGACTAAAACATATATGTATATGCAGAAGGCAACAAAACGTCAAATAGTATAGTTTTGGTGAAATGATGAGGAAAGGTTCACATATTCATTTTTCATTACTACTAATCACTTTGTACGTACCTATCTATTATTCTAATAAAATTTGACGAATATAGTTTTGGTGAAATGATGAGAAAAGGTTCTTCACGACCGATTGTTTAAGCCAATAACAGTTCCAAGTTGATTGGACAAATTGGACAAGTGTCTAACAAGTTCGGTTTAGTAAATTAAGCTTCATAAATTAATAAAATAGTTTTTATTTTCTTCTTGCAAAAAAAACTATTGGCATAGAGGTGTCAAAACGGCCAGGGGCGGGTAGGCCCGTCACATGCCTAAGCCCACTGTTTCGCGGGGCAGGGCGGGCTGGCCGGCCTGCCATGTGGCAGGTCATAGAAATTGAAGCCTGGCCTGCCCCGGCCCGCAGGCGGGCCAAGCCCACCCACCTGTTTTTTTTTTAATTTTAAAATTTAATTTACTATTAATTTTTTAATTAATTGTGGCACTTATTAATAGATTATATATAAGCATGCCATTAATTATGTAATTATTATTAAATATTATTAATTATAGTATAATTAATGGATCATTAGCGATTAGTTTAATGTATTTTCCATATAATATATCTAATTTACATAGCTGGCGGGCCGGCCCGCGGGCTAGCCCACACCTTGGCGGGCCTAAAAAATTACAGTCTGCGGGACGCGGACTGAAATTGACAGCTCTAATTGGGCATGACAGTTTCACCGCCGCAGACTGAAATTGACAGCTCTAATTGGGCATGACAGTTTCACCGGCGTTCTTACTTGGACCAATTTTTGATTTTTATGGGCTTTTTGAGTTTAGCCCAATGAGAAGTTCTTCGTTTTCGTTGACAGCCACGAATTTCTATAAAAAAAATAACGGGGTGAATTCCTCATCTTTGTCTATTCATGGGAAGATTATGGGAGAACTTTTTCTCTGTTGGCAGAGAAGAGGCGGGACAATGACTACTCCACGGCCGTGCGATTCCCTGTACTTTCTCCATGGAGATCTGATAGAAATTACTAAAGTACCATTACGACATCCTAAATCATGGGGTGTGATTGGTTTAAAGAATGTAGCAAGGAAAGGAATATAAATGAAAAAAGAAAGACTAATTTTTATATTTGGTTAATTAGAGAAATAGATGTGGAGAAAAAGAAAAAGAAAATTAAACTATATAAAGATAAAACTACGGAAATCAATCTCTTTACCAAATGGTGAGGAAAATGAAAGAAGAATTAGTAAAATTGGTCTTCTCTTTAATTTCATTTTCCTCATTATTTTTTCCTGATCTAACACGGTGTTAATGTTGTTATCGATATTCTTTTTTCTTCCCCTTTATATTGCAATCCAAATTCCTAAATTACTTATATTGAACTTATCAAGGAGTCTTAGTACGAATTTTACATGTTATTATTCATGCTTCATTTTGATTTTATCGAATGCTTATAATTTATGTTATTGTGGGGCGAGGATTCCGGCGGGAAATGTCCTTGCTATTCACCCACCCATTGATGAATTATCGTGGTGGCAAATTAGTTTACTTAGTAAATTAACCCATTACATTTACTAAACAATACAATTGGCTCAATTTGATTATAAAAAGCCGTCAACAAAAACAGCTAATCGAGTAAACGAACCAGAACCACTAGCAATAGTTGGTGCTTGGAATAATTAACCCCGTAAATGATGGTAATCGTTTTGGATATGCTAAATACTATTTTCACATTCAATATACTTGGTTATTACTTCTCCCTCATCCCACTAGCATGTTGTTATGTTATTCAAATTCTCTTTCTTTTTTTTTTTAAAATTACAGAAATGAAATCATTGGCATTACATCCTCCCCACGCACATCAATCATGTCAGTGAATTAAATCCAAACCAAAAAACGAGAGAGAGAAAAAAAAAAAAACCGAGTCGTTGGTGTGAGTACCCAAGCTTCAAGAAAAGTAATACTTACATTTTGATGCATACTTTTCAACGTCACGCACTATATCCAACGCTGCTTCAAGCACACCCTTTGACTTTGACTTGTACATACATACATATATATATATATTATACACATGTATAAACGTGCGAGTGCTCACACGCAAGTGGTATGTATCTATATCTATATATATAGAGAGTCTCATAATGATGTTAAGCAGCTCGTTGCTCAAAATTTTATTGCAGATATAAAAATATTGCCTGACTGAGTTCTTGCATAAATCGTAGCTGTAACCACAACCGTCGGATTTATCTGATGCATTTCCACCGAAATCGTAAGTCGAAGCTTTCGTCGAAAGACGAATATCATCACCTCGAGCCGTTCTTGGAGCGCTCCGAGTCGGGCCGTGTAGCAAATATCGAAAGATTTTCGCATTACGTTGGTAACTAATCAAATCATTTAGATCAAAACCCTAATTTTTTTTTTGTCCTAAAGTAAATATCTTTCTCATGTAATAACAATTGCAGCAAGGCAAATAGATTTGGACGATGAAAGCGTCGAGTGTCCACAGTTGGTAAAGTTGGCCTACGATTACTTGAAAAGAACGAAAGGTGTCGATAATAAGATGTACGATTACTTAGCGAATGAATCTGATGCTAAGGATTTGTACGTCAAGTTGGTCGAAGAATTCGAAAGATGCATTCTTGGATACTTTGCGTTTCATTGGAGCCATGCCCCTCAAATGATCACTCAGGTCTTTACTCTATATTTTATTTAATATTTATTAAAAGCTTCTCTCTAACTATTAAAAGATTAATTATTGCAGGTGCTAAGTGTGGATTCTGAGCAGAGGAAGCTCAAGGAGTTTGTAATGGCTGCTACAAGGTGAGTTGAACTTGAGTTTTAGTGATGGTTTTGTTTTATTCAACTAACCTTTACTTTCTTTTATGAAGTTGGATGTCATATTCATTAGTGCTTGGTGACATAAAAGATATTATGAATGACTAAAGTGCTTACGTGATTTTCTGATAAAGTGCCCCCATTGTGATAATTATTGCGCCAAATATCACAAAAAAATGTATCTTATCGGAATAATTGTTAGCGCACTACTGACTTGTAGGTATTTAGCGAAAAGAGAGAGAGAGAAGTAATTCTTACCGAGAGATATACGTCTGAAAGCATAGCCCAACCAATTTTTGCTCCTTACTCAAACATCGAATCTAAAAAATTTCAGTGCATTTCTTATTTTCTTCTCGTTCTACACATATTTCATATTCAAAACTCTCAAGCGAAATTTTCAAAAGACGTCGTAAGAATCGTCAGCGAAATAATATAATTCTAGGGATATGGAATCGAACGGCAATAAAATCAACTTTTTTTTTTTATGAGAAATGTCCCATTTATATATATAAAGATAGGTTAGTCTGTAAAAAGCGAGTGAGACGGTGTCTCGACTCGCAGCAACCAGTACTGGCCTCAGTAAAAATCAACTTTGCATCCCTAGTAAATGAAACTAGCAAATTAGGCACATAAATAAATATCAACTTTCATTTTCTCTAATTCGAAGTCATTAATATCCGTCTATCAACGCTTCTAATCATTCATTACATGTACATAGGAAACAAAGGTTTGAGAAGATAGCCCGAGAATTAAAGGTGACGAGACTCTTCTCCACCCTAGTCGAAGAAATGAAGGCCATCGGAAACTTGACGAACGGAAATAATTCGTTGAACATTCAGACGTAATGGTTCCCGCGGCCCTATGCGAGAGAAGCCCCGTCCTACTCCTCATGGGCGGGGGAATGGGCGCCGGAAAAAGCACCGTCCTCAAAGACATAATCAAAGAGTACGTTTTTAGTTTCGTAATGGGTTTTCGTTTGCCTTTTCTCTTTTATGTTGCGTCTGGTATGTTGTTTCGGTTAGGAAATATCATAAGTTGAGGGGTCCTTCCTAAAACCAATTGGTGATAGGAGGAGAAAACGCCTAATATATGAAGTGGATTCAAGAGCTTGAATTATCCGATGTGAGACAAAGCCCAATTAGAAATCTCAACGCGTCCCCTCACGTGTGGCATGATTGGCCTAACACGCGGACTTATGAATCGGGTGACGGTGAGCGGAAGCTCGCTCTGATACCATATTGGAAATCGAGGGGTCCTTCCTAAAATCAATTGGTAATAGGAGGAGACTGTCTTATATATATATAGTGGATTCAAGAGCTTGAATTATCCGATGTGGGACAAAGCCCAATTGGAAATCTCGACAGAAAAGAAAGAAAGTGTGTCGAATTGAAGCGTAGGGTATCATCGTTGGATGTGCTGATTTAATTTTTCGTCTTGTTGTCCGCATAGGAATTATGCATGCCAACTCACCCTTATTCTTTTTTTACTTCTGCAGATCGTTCTGGGCGGGAGCTATGGCGAATGCCGTGGTCGTGGAGGCGGACGCTTTTAAGGAGACGGACGTCATCTACCGAGCGCTTAGCTCGAGGGGTCATCACCAAGACATGCTTCAAACCGCCGAGCTCGTAATAAAAAAAAAACTATATTATCATTACGCATAATTCTTCCGATCCTTATATGCATGAATTCGATGTTTAAATTATATAAAACGATATATATGTATATATAGGTGCATCAGCCATCAACCGATGCGGCGTCGTCGCTCCTAGTCACCGCGCTGAACGAGGGACGGGACGTAATAATGGACGGCACGCTATCTTGGGAGCCGTTCGTTGAGCAGACCATAGCCATGGCCCGAAACGTGCACATACGCCGTTACAGAATGGGCGAGGGCTACAAGGTTTCGTCGGAGGATGGTAGCGTGACGGAAAATTATTGGGCTCAAATCGACGACGACAATGGAGATGACATAGCGGAAAGATGAATGTCGGGGATGTAATGGAGTTGTTAGAAAACCCTATCGGATAGAGCTCGTCGGAGTCGTCTGCGATCCGTTTCTTGCCGTCGTCAGAGGCATAAGGTCCGTTGGAAATATAATATATAAATTTAAAGTAGGCGAACGATATTTTTAGTCCCCGATGTTTGGGGCATGGACGTTTCTGGTCCTCCATGTTCCGAGGTGACACTTTTAGTCCCCAATGTTACCGATTTTGGACGGTTTTTGGTCCCTCGATTAATTTAATCGCTAATTTAGACGAAATTTAACACGTGAGAGCCTATGATCTCCTTTTAATCGACGTAAACCTCATCTTCTTCTTCGACTTAAACAAAAGTGAGCATCATTACGTATCACATTTAACTCATTTTCAAGGTTGTCGATCCTTTCCTGAATGTGATGTATAATGATGTTCATATGCGTTTAAGTCGAAGAAGAAGATGTGTTATGAGGTTTTACGTCGAGTAAAAGGAGACCATGGGCTATCACGTGTTAAATTTCATCTAAATTAGCGATTAAATTAATCGAGGGACCAAAACCATCCAGATTCAGTACTTGGGGACTAAAAGTGTCACCTCGGGACATGGGGGACCAGAAACGCCCATGCCCATACGTCGGGGACTAAAAATGTCGTTCTCCCTTTACAGTATGATATTCTTCCTTTTGGGCGTAAGCTTTTAAGTGAAGTGGTCATTCAACATGGAATCAAAGCTCAGGCCTGGAGGTTATGGGTATAAATCCTCATGACCACTCATTGAATAAAAATTCGGGGAAGATCAGCTTAAATGTGGAGGCGTGTTAGAAATATAATATGTGAATTTGAAATATGATACACTTACTCCAAGCTTAAGCTTTTCAGGCCGACTGGACAATCAACAAGGTCTATATTTTAATGGTTCGATCGAACAATTACGACATATTTTATACGAATTTTTTCTGTTCCCCTTTTGTTTCGAAGGAGGGCAATACACATGGGACGCGCGGTGAGGGTAAAATCGCAACTGAAATCCCACAAGAGGTTTGCGACGGCGTTCCCGAAGTATTCTCGCCTCGTCGACAACGCGAGGCTGTATTGCACGAATGCGCAAGGAGGTCCACCGAGGGTATGAGTGTTTAAGTGTGCAGGCATTAATTTTTATAACATGTCGATCGATATTATAGTACGATCCTTAGATAGGAGAACGTTATTACCGTTGCAGTTGATAGCATGGAAAGACGGAGACAGCAACCTGTTGATCGACCCCGAGGAGATACGATGTTTGGATACTGTAAGAGATTTGAACGACGAAGCAGAGTCGATAGTCGAATTGTACAAAGATGGACATATCGAAAATGGGTCTTTGGTTTGGAGAAACGTTGTATTGGTTCCGACGAGGCAAAGCCTTCAGCTTAAGCTGAGGAATGTCGTCAAGAAAATCGAAGGAGCGCACGTCGTCGCTTAGATCAACTTATAATGCTGGTTTTCAGTCATATGAGATTAACTAATTATGTTGAGACTAGGGCTGAGGAAATATATCGAAATACCGATATACCGTCTTTATCGTATCGAAACGTACCGAAAATATCGAAAATTTTGGTATACCGAAGTTTTTGGTAAGGTATGATACCGTACCGAAAATTTTCGGTACGGTAATGGTATGAAAAATTTAAAAATTAGATATACCGATTATACCGAAATACCGAAATAATATAATTTTTAATATTATATATATATATATATATATATACACACCTACACATATATTATATTATTTCAAAAAATATAAAACGGATAAAAAATTATAAGGACCTTCATAAATTTATTTAGCCCATAAATTATTAACTATACCTAACTTTCTAAGATTATTGAGGCCCACCATATTTCACTAATTTTATTAAATTGCCGTTTCGTTTTAATTAATCTATATATAAAGTTGTATTTTGTAGTTATGTAAAGTTCTTTGTCTTACTAAGGAGACTGACTAAAATATATAAATTATTTACGGTTATTTTATGAATTAAAATCTTTTTATTTTGAAAATTTGGTATTAATAATCCATCTTATTGGGGCATAAGGAGTTTGACATTGATTAAAAATTCGAAAACAACGAATTAACGAGTTATGAGACGCATGCCTCCGTATGAATGGTATAGAAGGTATGATACCGATACCATACCGATATTTCGGTATGATACCGTATCGACATTTAAGGTATACCGAAATTTTGGTATGATTTTTTTAGATACCGAAATTTCGGTACGGTATACGGTATCACAGTTTTGGTACGGTATACCATACCGAACCACCCCTAGTTGAGATTGTTAGGTACATTACCCATTATATAACTGTTTTATTCGGAGTCAAAATAGATTTTTTATTTATGTTGGTATTTATAATAGAAGAAGTGGAGAATGGCTTTATTAGTTCGATCTTTTAAGGAACCCCTTTCATAAGTCGCCGTAATAACAATGCAGTATGAGAATCTTTGAGGGCAATAATAGTTATTCAATATGTATGTTCGTTTGAGAATGGGACAATCGTCTCTTATTATTTTATTCTAGATCATACCTTTTTTGTTTGAAACTAAAAGGCAAAGCCTAAAATAGTCCCCAATGTTTACCCTGTGAACCAATTTAGTCCCCGATGTTTCGCGAGGACCAATTTAGTCTCCGATGTTATTGAAAATGAACCAAATTGGTCCCTCCGTCAGTCCGAGCGTCAATTTAGACGGCGATGCTATTTGCGACGGAATTAGCGACCGATATTCTGTCGCTAAATGAAAAAATAAAAAATGATAAATTAAACATTAAAAATAGGAAGAACTCCAAAAAGGGAAAAAAATTCAAAAAATAGAGCAAAAAATTTCAGAAAAAACAGGAGAATATTACAAATAAATAAGTAAAAAATAACAACAAAAATAAAATAAAAACTAAAATTAAATAAAAAAAATGATAAAGTAAACATTAAAATGAGGAAAAAATCCCAAAAAAAGAAAAAATTCAAAAATTGAGTAAAAAATTAAAAAAAGAGAATATTACTATTAAATTTAATAAATAAATTAATAACAAAAATAAAATAAAAACTAAAATTAAAATAAAAAATGATAAATTAAACATTAAAAATGAGGCAAAATCCAAAAAAAAGGAAAAAAATTCAAAAATAGTAAAAATTTCAAAAAAACAAGAGAATATTACTATTAAATTAAATAAGAAATTAATAATAATAAAAATTACATAATAATAAAATAAAATAAACAACTAAAATTTAAATAAAAATGATAAATATAAATTTAAGATTTAAAAAAAGGAAAAATAAAAATATATTATTTATTAAAAATTAAGTAAAACGGAAAAACAAAATTAAAGGTCTAAGGATAAAAAATTCCTCTAAGAGTTTTACGAAGACCGTCCCTGCCAATTTAATGAGGACATAATCGTCCCAGTTCTCGAGTTTTTTTTTAAACAAATATAGTATAATGATTGCAATCGTGATAATGTTAAAAAAATTCGAGAATTGGGACGGCGATGCAATCATCCTAATATATTTGTTAAAAAAAATTCGAGAATTGGGACGATTATGTCCTCAGTAAAACTTTTAGAGGCATTTTTATCCTTAATTTGTTTTTTCCTTTTTACTTAATTTTTAGTAAATAAATATTTTCCTCTTTTCAAATCTTAAATTTATATTTATCATTTTAATTTTAATTTTAGTTTTTTTATTTTATTTTATTATTATCTAATTTTTTATTATTTTTAATGTTTTATTAAATTTAATAGTAATATTCTTTTTTTTTGAATTTTTCACTCTATTTTTTGAATTTTTTTCTTTTTTTGGATTTTTTCCTCATTTTTATAATGTTTAATTTATCATTTTTTATTTTAATTTATTAGTAATATTCTCTTGTTTTTTCTGAATTTTACTCTATTTTTTGATTTTTTTTTTGGATTTTTTTCCTATTTTTAATGCTTAATTTATCATTTTTTAATTTTTCATTTAGCGACGGAATATCCGTCGCAAATAGCATCGCCGTCTAAATTGACGCTCAGACTGACGGAGAGACCAATTTGGTTCATTTTCGATAACATTGGGGACTAAATTGGTCCCCACGAAACATCGGGGACTAAATTGGTTCACAGGGTAAACATCGGGACTATTTTAGGCTTTTGCCCGAAACTAAACGTTATTATGTTTTTAATGGAGAATGCATTTTCAACATATATACTTGGGTTATTGGGTATAGGGGTGTTCAAAAGTCGGTTTAAAAGAATTACCGAACCGAAAACCGAAAATTCGGTATGAACCGAACCGAACCAAAGATTTTCGGTTCGGTTTTCGGTTCTTAAAAATAGAAAACCGAAAATTTCGGTTTTTTCGGTTCGGTAATTCGGTTAACCGAATAAAACCGAATTACCGAAATTACCAATTTATATACATATACATATATATATATAGATATATTAACAAGCTAGGCCCACTATAAACATATATGTAACTGTTTGGGCTTTTTAGTTAATTGAATAGCCCATGTTGCTTAATATATTAATAACATATCGTATTCAATACCTAATTTCAGCTTCATCATCTAAAATCCGCCGTCGCCTTCCTCCATGAAGATGCATCCATTATTCTCTGTTCTTACTCTTTGTTAGGGAAGCGACATAACATAACAAATTCGTGAAGAGTAACTCCATTTTTGTCCTTCGTCCATTAAAATCCGCCGTCGTCCTTCGTCCTTCGTCCATGAAGATGCAACTCCAATTTTGTTTCTGTTCAAATTTCTAGGGTATTTTAGCTTGAGCAGTTGGTGTCGTCCGTTTTGGAGCTTTAGCAGGCAATAAATTCTTTTTTTTTTTAAATTATTTCGGTTTTTTCGGTCGGTAACCGAAAAAACCGAAAAAAAAAATCGGTTTTACCGAAACCGAACCGATTAAGTTCGGTTCGGTATTCGGTTTAAATATTTCCGAACCGAAATTTCGGTTCGGTTCGGTTCGGTATGAACAGCCCTAATTGGGTATAACTCAATTCCTATCATAATTTGACATGTGCCACTTTTATCACTATCATACTCATGTGAATAAACCAACAATCCCGTTAGATTATATATAATGTGTCACATGTCGAATTATAATAATGGGGCTTAGTTATACCTGTGGATAGGTAGACTAATGCCTACTTTAATTGCCAAATATTCTTATAGTAAATTAAAGTTTGAGTTGCTGAAAGTTATTTGCATATTATATAACTAAACTAATAACCTAAAAATTTTCCTGGTGCTTTGCTTTCTGGAAAACGATTAATGTGGTCCTAAAGTTTTAATTTTGATGAGTCAAACTTAGTAGTAGTGACACAAAATCTTGTAATATGGATCTTGCTCGAAATCCCAAGTTCAGTTTGATAACCCATTAGAGAACAACTACTGGTAAAACATTCATTCTCCGATCACATTCAATGCTTAATAGATATGATTAATTGCATACACATAACAAAAAGATATTACAATAAATAAAGAAAAATATAGGCCGAAAATCCAAAAAATATGCAGATTGGAACTGCTGAACTGTCATAATGTATTTATAGACGTTATTACCTTGAGAGCAGAGGTCCTACTCCTATGTTTTTTAAATATATAATATCTCGTCGTAACATAACATTAGTCTCGTCTTGACTTAAGCAGCAAAGAATGTGATATATATACATTGTTATTATTCTTTTCAAGAATGTATTTATATAAATCAAATTATATAAAGTTGGAAGAAAAAAGGAATGAGATAAAATTGGCTTATCATCAGACTTGTGTGGCTGTCGTCTTGTAGAGTTGTTTCTTATAATATGACAAAAATCAAAACAGTACTGGAAAGTATAGAGTGAAGTGACAAAAATCAAAACAGACTTCAATGCTTATTACCATAGGTCGGTCTTCTCGCCTTCGGGCATCTTGCCTTCATTTTCGATTGGATCATGGAGGTCTTTGCAATAAAGATAATCCTTCATCCTTGATTTCCATATGGAGTAATTCGTTACTGTCAGCTTGATCATTCCTCCGTCGTTCTCCATGGCCGTCAAAATCTACCAACAACCTACTAGTATCTTTTCTGATGTGGGAAATCAGTCAAAACTGCAACCACAGAGCATACTCAGAATACTATCAGGCTCTGATACCACTTGTTGGGAATGGTGGTGGGCCCCGCGGCGATCAGTGGGCCCCGCAGCGGAACAGGTCCCGGTTTGGCTCGGTACGACGATCGGGAGCAGTGGGACCCACGAGTAAATTTGGTGTGGACCCTCACAGTAACTACCACGGTAAAAATAAAATTACAGTAGGTAAGAACGAACACCAAAACTTTTACGTGGAAAATCCTCTATTAACGAAGAGAGAAAAACCACGGCCGAGTCGGCAAATCTTCACTATAGTAAAAATTACAACCCTCGAATTTTTACTATCTCACTTTAACACTCGTGTTTACCTCTCATCTCTCTGTGTATGCGGAAATCTATCAGTTTCTACCTGAACTGATAACCTCACTATTCACTCGAACTACTTCTCTCTATATAATAAAACTCGAATGAGCTTGTGATGGTAATAACTGAAGAATTCCCAACCTATTTATAGATGTCTTCAGCTCTTCTGGACCGCTCGAAACGGGCGGCAAGGAATCCGCGCGTCGCCCTTCAATATGAACCGTTCATTAATTTATTATATATATAAAATAATATTATAATAAATATTATAATATTATTTTATTTTTATTTTCTCCTTTGGTGGGCTTGCTGGAAAACCATCACAAACAACGGATTCGATCATTGAATCAATCAACTGTAAACCTTACATGAATTTAAATATTCAACAACTCGATATATAATCGAAGACTTCTTTCCCCCGCAAGCAAGATTCCAACATCGAAGTCACAAAAAATTAATTGTATAACACAACTTAGCATTTACTACTCTCGAATTATCAAGGAAGCAAACAAAATTAAAGGTTGTTAACCAAGAAGAAATCTTAGCAGGCAAAGGGGGAAAAAAGTTTCTACCTAACTTGTCTTAATAAACTATGCAAGTCATAAATTTCTAACATTTAAAAAAGGAACACACATGTCAAACTCGTTGACTCGGATGTGTATATAGACAGGCGTGCGAGTTCAAGTACGTAGTTTTTGCAAGAATATCCATCCCAATGGCTTACAACTTAGAGATATTGACAAATAATCTCGATGAAATCCTGCGACGAAAAATTAGGATCCTTACACATCAAAATGAACTCAAGTTCTCCTTTCTTCATCGAAAGATTACTTCTTTGAAACGTCTTCTTGAGAGCACCTCGGACAATATACGATACAAAGAAACAGAAGCTTTAGAGGGCGAAATCAGAGACTTGTCTCATGAAGCAGATGACATCATCGAGGCCGATCGAGTGCGCAATGCAGAAAGCAGCAGATTCCTCGTATTCCCAACGGAGTTGAACGAAGTCATGGACAAAATCGAAGCCCTAACTTTAAAGGTGATGGAGATCAAGGACGATGATCAAGCTAAGAAGGACGACGACGACACCGTGGTGAGAGGAATCAGGCCTTTGGAATACATAGCTCGCCCGGTCATCTCATCATCTCCGCCAGATAATACGAAGCAAGAAATCGTGGTGGGATTTGATGGTGACAAACTCCAGTTAATGGGACGACTGACTAGTGAAACGAAGAAGCTCGAGATCATACCCATCGTAGGAATGGGTGGAATAGGCAAGACGACGCTCGCTCGAGAAATCTACGACGATCCGTTGATCAACTCCCATTTCGATGCCCGTGCTTGGGTCACCGTTTCCCAGGACAACAAACTTCGCGCGATTCTGTTGCCGCTTCTCGGCTGCGTAGTCGGGAAGCTTTCCGAAGAGACGCTCGAGGCAAAAAACGACAAGTTATCGCACATGTTATACCAGAGCTTGTTCGGAAAACGGTACCTAGTTGTTGTTGACGACATATGGAGCGCCACGGCTTGGGAAGAGATGAAACGGTCCTTCCCCACGGAGAACCTAAAGAGCCGTATACTTTTAACTACGAGGGCTACGGACGTGGCTCAACAGGTGGCTGACTCGTCGTGCGAGCCTCATCGCATGCATCCTCTTAGCGATGACCATAGTTGGGAACTCCTCCGTCGCAAGGCCTTTGGAGAAGAGATCCGCAGCTGCCCTACTTCATTGGAGGGAATCGGACGAAGGATCGCCAGAAACTGCAGAGGCTTGCCTCTTGCAATTTCAGTGATCGGAGGCGTCTTATCATCGGCGAACACCGATGACGGCTTATGGGGCATACTCGAGAGGGACGTCGCCTCCGTCGTAGAGGAGAAAGACGAAAACTTCTCCAAGATCCTCACTCTCAGTTACAATCACCTGCCTTATCACCTGAAGCCGTGCTTTCTCTACATGGCGGCCTACCCAGAGGATTTCTTCGCCGATGCATCGACGCTCGTGAGCATATGGGTGGCCGAGGGTTTTCTGAAGCCGATTGAGGGTAAAAACCTAGAAGAAGCAGCAGAAGAGTACCTACAGGCTCTCGTCGACAGGAATCTCCTATTGGTTCGGCAACACGGGTCGAACGGAAAGGCGAGGAGCTACGGAATCCATGACCTGTTGAGGGATTTGTCCGTGAGAAAAGCTCGAGAGGAGAAGTTTTATTGGGTCATGAATAAAAAGGTCGAGGTCGTAGAGGATGCGTGTCCTCGTCGTCGGGTGAGCGTCCACCCGTCGTATGTCATTAGAGATGTCTACCACTCGTCGAAGTACATGTCGGCGGCCCGTTCGTTCGCGTGTAACGGCCACATAACTACATCGAGCGAGATACTCACCCCCATGTTCTTCGACTCGAAACTCCTGAGGGTTCTGGACGTATATCGCATGACGGCGTTCCCTCGTTTTCCCGAGGAGATACTGCGGCTCGTCAACCTGCGATTCTTGGCCATCACGACGAAATCTGACGTACCTTCCGACATATCGAGGTTGACGAACCTCCAAACCCTAATTGGGAAGTTTGCGATCACGCACAGTCGGTGCGATACGACGTCCGAACTGTGGGAACTGCCCGAGCTCAGGCATGTCAAGCTGAAGAATTACTACATTCAGCTCGATTCGAATTACTACCCCGGCGCCGCGACGAAGGGAAAGCTACAAACGCTTCACTACGTGGACTTGTCCGCGTTGGTAATGTTAGTGACCAAAATCCCGAACATGAAGAAGCTTGGGATCAGTTCCAAGTTTGGCGCATACAGAAACGTTGATCTTGGAAGCCTCCATAGACTTGAAGCTCTCAAGTGTTGGGGAGACAAGAAATCAAATGCATTGGCCACCATCCCGAAGATAGAGTTCCCGGAGTCAATCAAGAAGCTGACGTTTTCAAGTTATACGATCACTCAGTCGTTCATGAGCGCAATTGGTTCGCTGCCAAATCTTCAAGTACTCAAACTAAGAGGATGCAGATTCGAGGGTCAAGAAACAACAGCGGCGACGACGACATTATGGGAGCTAAAGGAAGGAGAATTCGGATCGTTGCAGTACCTTCGACTGCATAAGGTCGAGCTGGTGCAATGGAAAGCTGATGACGATGCTTACATTCCGAGCCTCAGCCGCTTGGTGATTCGAAAGTGCAAGAAACTAGAGGGGATTCCAAGTAGCTTTAGAGACATTTCAACCCTCGAAAGAATCGAGTTGGACGAGACAAACCCTAGGCTTGTGGCTTCGGCGACGCAGATTGAGGTTGAGCAACGCGAATATGGGTACGAAGGCCTCCAAATCTCCGTCCAACGAAATAGCAGGCGATGGCTGAAAAGATGATTTTCGGTCGAGCTACGACATCCGAAAAACACTGCTGCTGTAATAGAATTAACCCGTGCCGTGTGTACTCTTCCTATGGGTCTTCAAGCTTTGTGGTTTTCCTTACATAAGTTTTGATGTAAAATAAATTCTGCTGTCCATCTATATAATAATGGCCGTTGTAACAATCGGTCTACGCGCGCGTGCGCTCCGCGGCGATATTGGTCTAGGTGCCAGACTGCCAAGGCTGCTGTAGGGTTCCAATTTTTTCTTTCTTTTTCTGAAAAAAAAAATTATAATAAATAAAACAAACATTACTAATTATATTTATTCTTTAAATGAATAAATTTGATAAAATTTACTTTGGTATATTAGCATATAAAAATAATAAAAGCAAGTATATCGTCTAATTTCTGCCTAAAATCGGCTATGCGTTAGGTCCCCTCAGGTTTTCGACTAGCGCATAGCGAATTTCACAACGTTGATACATATTAAACTAACTCTGAATTTTAATTAAATTCAAGGGAAAAAAAAAAAAGAACAATGACAAATGGCGAATTAGTTAAACTAATAATGAGGCGTTCTTATTCCCTGACTTCTTGCAAGTCATTTTGTGCATGAGCCTTCACGCAACTCTTCTAATTTTCTGTAGTTCGAGAGATGACGGTGTCGATGACGTAATCGTTGATGGTGTTTTTATAGCTTGGTCATCTTTTTTTAATCATCCAAGGTCAGTCTTGCGTCTCCATTATCCTCTTTATTCTACAAGAGCTAATCAGTTTGGAAAATAAATAAATGCACCTTCACCATTGAATCAGAACCTTGAAAAAAACTGATTTTTTTATTCGTCGTCTTCATTATTTTGTTGGAATCGCAGATCCAAATTTATTCAGACATTTATATTAATTAATTTTAAAACAAACAAATGAGTGATTAAATAAAAGACTTAATGACTCGATTCATAACTAGTAGTCGTCTTTTTTTATTTCGTTACTATTAGTTCCCCTTCTATCTTCAAAATGTCAATATTCCACCACATCATTAAATCATTACATATGTGACAATAATTCTCTTCTATCTTCACAATCTGTACTCTAATATTAATGGTGTGTGAGTTAAAAACTGTTTTTTGGTGTATCTATTAATTAATTAAAATATTAATTAATAAAATTACTAAATCAAACATAACATAACCACCACTAACATTTGTCCTTCTAATTTTAGTATTATTATTGCATAATTAAATATACATAATATTATATAGTACACTTATGGGTGTGCAAAACTACTAGTAATAAAAGAAGTGGGAATGGCTTTATTAATTCGATGTTTAAGGAACCGCTTTTATAGGTCGCCGTAATAACAATGCAAGTTTGAGAATCTTTTAGGGCAATAGTAGTTATTCAATATGTATGTTCGTTGAGAATGGGACAATCATCTCTTCTTATTCTAGATGCAAACCTTTTTTTGTTTAAAACTAAACGTTATTATATACTAGGGTTATTGGGTATTATAACTCAATTCCTATATCATAATTTGACATGTGACACTTTTCACTATCATACTCCACGTTAATACACCAACAATCCCGTTAGGCGTTAGACTATATACAATGTGTGTCACATGTCGAATTATAATGTGACTTAGTTATACCTAAGTGGATAGGTAGAGACGCCTACTTTAATTGCCAAATATTCTTAGAGTAAATTTAAGTTTGAGTTGCTGAAATTTATTTGCAGATTATATAACTAAACTAATGATCTAAAAACTTCTCTGGTGCTTTGCTTTCTCGAAAACGATTAATGTGGTCCTAAAGTTTTAACTTTGATGAGTCAAACTTAGTAGTAGTGACACAAAATCTTGTAATGGATCTTGCTCGAAATCCCAAGTTCAGTTTGATAACCCATTAGAGAACAACTACTGGTAAAACATTCATTCTCCGATCTCATTCAATCCTTAATAGAGAGATGATTAATTTCATACACATAACAAAAAGATATTACAATAATAGAGAAAAAGATAGGAAGAAAATCCAAACAATATGCAGATTGGAACTGCTGAACTGTCATGTATTTATAGACGTTATTACCTTGAGAGCAGAGGTCCTACTCCTATGTTTTTTAAAATATATAATATCTCGTCGTAACATTAGTCTCCACACTCGTCTTGACTTTAAGCAGCAACGATAGATATTAATTTTTCTAGATAATATGATAAGGAAAAAAAAAGTAAATAAAGATATTGAGATTGAATGGTGTTAGGGCTTTGGACGTGGCAAAACTTTGAGCATGCAACAAAATGTTTGTATTTTGGACAATTGCGAATTGACAACCAAAGCCATGCAACATATTTATTATAAGAAGGCATCATCTTTCTATCTTCTGTTATTGTTCCTCTTTATTTGAGAAACATAGGCCCCAATATTTATTAAATATCCATAAGTTGTCTACTAAAATCGCAAAAAATAAATGAATAGCTGGAGAAGGCATTTTGACTTGGTCAACATTAGGTTGTCCTTATATACAGTACAGTTCTTATGGTGTCGGTGTATATTCGTATATGCACCTCTGCTCTTCTACTGGAAACACTATATAAGATTAAATTTAAATGGGTTTTATCCTTTTTAATGGTTATATATCAAATTCACGTGCACATTATAAGAGTGGACCATTATGTTGCCCTTGTTCGTAATTATTTACTTGGTAGTATATATACATATATAACTGTTAGAGAAGGGAATCACCACGGATTTATGGCAGCAAATGCAGAAGTGACAGGTTTATGTTGTCTTTGTCCTCATATATCATATACGTTGTTATTATTCTTTTCAAGAATGTGATATTTATATAAATCAAATTATATAAAGTTGGAAGAAAAAGGGAATGAGATAAAATTGGCTTATCCTCAGACTTGTGTGGCTGTCTGTCTTGTAGAGTTGTTTCTTAGCCATCTCCACCGATAAACCCATTTTCAAACTCAAAATGCAGTATTTGTCACATCAAATTGTAATTCTTCTCCAACCATCAAACTCATTCTCAAACTAAAAAGAATATTCTCAAAATATTCTCTTTCACACAAACTTTTACAACTTTACACTAACCACCCACATATTTTACAGCTTCACAAATTAAAACAAAAGAAAAATTAAAATACTATTTCAGTATTAATAAATAATTTTAAGTATTAGGTTTACTATATTAAACATTATTTACGTATCATGCAATTTTAAAGGAATAAAATAAATAGAATATAATAGACTAGTTAAAGCATTTTGGGTTAAAAACAAATTATTTATTGAACTGAGGTCTTTTCGAAAGAGTTAGAAATATTTAGGTAGATGAACAGTACAAACCCATATTTAAGTTTTTGAAGTGAGAGAAAACGTTAAATACCTATTTTTGGTTTCAGTTTGCAGTACGATTGGACTTATTTTCTTCCACATTATGCGATTTGCGTCTCCATTGGAGATGGCCTTATAATATGACAAAAATCAAAACAGTACTGGAAAGTATAGAGTGAAGTGAACTACTTCAATGCTTGTTCCAATTTGTATTAATTTAATAATTAATATTTATTATCACTTATATCAATATATACGTATATTTCTTGGAATCATTACAAACCGACAAGATGATATTAAATTGAGTTAGCTATTGTTCCGAAAAGACGACGCACATAAAGGGTATATTCATGATTAAGCGTAAGCTTTACACTCAATTAATCTATCGAATTATTGAGATAATTGGTCAAATTTACTCCTCTAACCAATTTAATTCTATATTTCAATGAACAATAATAATCATCGAATAGGCTTGTGATAGATGCTTAAACATATAAATATATCTAACATAAACAAATAATTTATTCGCATGTGGGCCAATCTCTCCTTTCACATGGTAATGCGCCTCATCAATGATAATCCCAAAACCCCTACATATCCAACGGACGTGATCTAATCTCACACACCTTGAAAACCCAATCTCCACCGTCCGTTAGTGGAATTAAAACCATCATCAATTTAAATTAAAAGCATTAAATATATTCCATAAGGACGGCTTAATCTTTGTCCCTCACTTGTCCCCCAAATATCATGAACTTGCTGCATTTCCCTCAGACAGCATAACTTGACTTTGTCCGAAATTCATGTGTGGACTTTACATGTAATAATAGAAAAAGATACATATAAAAAAAAATTCTCATCTTCGTCACAACATATGATCATCATATTCCCTTATAAAAGAGTCTCATTGCATCATTTCATAACCAAAACAAAACCAGCTATTCGACGCCTCCAAGAATACTATTATTATATAAAACTGAGTTCTTTGAACCATAAAAGGGTCAACTCTATTCTGACAACAACTATTTGCAAGAATCCATGGCTGACGAAGGTGATTTGAACTTGAAGGCCACTGAGCTGAGATTAGGATTACCTGGTACAACAGATGATCAAAGTGAAGATGCTGCCTTGTCCTCAACAAAGACGAAGAACAAGCGATCTTCGCCTGAGAATTCTACTGATGATGTTAAAAGCTCAGTTTCTACTGCCAACTCATGTACCGTTCATGAAGCTCCACCTGCGCCAAAGTAAGGATATTTAAAATCTGCAGAAACAAAGACATACATGTGTACGAAGGAATATAAGAGACTTATAATATATCCCTTTTTTTCTTCTTTACATTTCAGGGCACAGATGGTTGGTTGGCCACCAGTGAGATCTTACAGGAAAAACAGTTCACAGATTAAGAAAGAAACTGAATCAGGGATCTACGTGAAAGTGAGCATGGAAGGTGCGCCTTATCTTAGGAAGATCGATCTCAAGGTTTACAATGGATATAAAGAGCTCATCAATGCCTTGGGAAACATGTTCAACCTCACCATAGGTAACTAACTATAAGTAATGGAATTTCTTGAAGCCATATTTTCTTGGCATTAATAATCAGTACCTAATTACCTTTCCCTCTCATCTCAGGTGAATATTCAGAGAGGGAAGGCTACAAGGGATCTGAATATGCACCAGCTTATGAAGACAAAGATGGTGACTTGATGCTTGTTGGAGATGTTCCATGGGAGTAAGTTCTTTACCCTAATCTGTTATTTTCTTTTTCCAACTTTTTTTTTTTGCATGAATTTATGTCTTGTCTTGAACTGTAATGACATTTGGATGTAATTGATTTGTGATGAGCAGCATGTTTATGTCGTCTTGCAAGAGACTGAGAATCATGAGAGGAACAGATGCTAAAGGCTTAGGCATTGGTTGCATTAATTAGTGTTTTTGTGCTTTTTCTTTCCATGAAGACAAGGAATGAAGAAGATATGATACTATATGCTTGGGTTATAGAAGATCAATGTGGAATATGAAATTTTAATTGTATCGAACAGTTTTTATGTTATTTTGAGAGCTTTATTATTATATAACAGTTCTCAAAATAGAACATTTGTAATTCCCAATATTGTAATTACAAATTTCTTTTGATATATTACTGCATTCAAGAACCTTCGCATTTTCTCTTCCAATTACAATATAATTACCAGTATGGTTTGTTCGTATTCCTTCCAAAAACACACACATACATCTCTGCGAGAATTAAAATATTAATGTTTGTACTACTGTACAATAAATTTAGAAGCAAGATCCATATTACATTGAATAAAATAAGCCCATAACCGTTAAGGAAAGACTAGAGAGAAAGATTCCCGTCTTTGAATTTTGATATTTAATTGTTAGGTAATGTTTACTGACGAATCTATGTACATAATAGTATATTATTATATCCTAAACATAGAGCATCCAAAGCCATTGCAGGCGAATCATGTTAGCTAATTGGCAGGCATTCTAAAGGGTAAATGGTAATCATACATTAAATACAATATTTTCCCTTATAAGAATCTTTCGAGTAAATGACGAAATCTTATTGTGCTTAGTGGAAATTGAATATTTTAGTGTTTATGTAGGGGATTATGCAAGATTGAAATTTTTTGAGCCCTGTGCTGTAAAAGTATGCTTTAGAGAAATTATCGGTTCATGTGCTATATTATATGTATTTGTATATATACATGTATATATATATATATATTAAAATGTATGTTGCCGGCTACACTAAACTTAGAGATGTGAGTTTTTAATTTCAGTTTCTATGTTGGGAATACTCATGGAATTTGGACAAAATTAGACTCTGGCAAACGATGAGACAGAAAACTACACCGATACAGTACTATAAATAAAAATGTATACAAAATGGAGGCGTAAAATTGGAATATATAATAAATGTAGTTAGTCGTTTTCTTTTAATTTAAATATATTGGTTATAATTAATTTAAACTGGGTAAATTTAACAGTTTATCCTAAGCCTTGAGGTTTAACAAAATAGTATATATATAACTAGATAATATATATATCTAATAGGATTTTTTGAGAAGTGATAACTTCTAATGTTGAAAGGAAATTTTCTTCTTGAATATTTTCAGAGTACTGGCAAAATCTTCATTAACTTTAAATTCTTTAACTATTTCTTTCCCCTTTTCTATTTAGAAAATATTCGTTCTAGTCAATATGACTTAATTTTAAATTCTTAATTTCGGTTTTAAAGATTTGAATTTCAGTTGTCAAATCTTTAATATTAACAGTTGATTCAGTTTTATTTAATTGATTTTTATTACGAAGTAATCTCATTACTTTGGCCATACTATAAGGTTCAGATTTAATTATTTTAGGAATATCTTCTTTCGAAGTTTCTTCCTCTTTTTGGATTAATCTTTTAATTATATGATTTTTTAAATCTGGATCGATCTGTTTCTTTAATATTTCTAAAAGATTATTATCCAGAACATTAATTCTAATTCTTGAAATTGAGATATGATTTGATATAAATTTTCTTCTGTTCAGATTCTGAACTTTCAATATTTTTAGAACAAGATTGTCCTTTTTGACAATTTTGACATTCTTCAGATTCTGACGATGAAATATCTTTAATGATATTGTTTTCCTCACCCGAAGAAATTTCACTGTCTGATTCCAACAGAATTTTTGATAATGTTTCTTTTAGATCATTATCAATATTTAAATTATTAATTTTCTTTTTAGTCCACAAGTTGATGCTTTATGACCAATTTTACCGCATTTGCGACAAATAATTGGAGGAAATTTATTTCTGTATTGATTATATTGATTTTTATTATCTTTTGAGAATTTTTGGTCTCTTCGTTTAGATTTTCGATATTTTCTTTTTTCATATTGTTTAGGAGAGTATTTTTAGGTTTATACTCCTTACGAGGTTTGCTCGTAGAAGGATTCTCTAAACCAAATTGGCTACAGAATTCTCCTAATTGTTTTTTTCTCGTCAAGAGAATGTCTCTGAGCTGTTTGTTAAGCTTTATTTCATTACATAAAGCTAAACCTTCTTGTATACAGGTTCCAATTAACCTGCCATAAGTATAGGAATTATAATCTATACTAGATTCTCCATTTTCTAAGGGTTTTCTTTACCCTTTCAGCAAATAAGAAAGGAAGACCATCTATAAATTGGATTTCCAATGAGTACTATTTGACTCAGGAAGTTCCATAACTCGGCTTAAGAAATGTATCCTTATATACCATTGAATGATGTAAGGGTTTTACATCTAAGATTTTGAAGAAGAGTTCTGACATTTTTCAGAATTGTCAGACCATCGGCCTGTAAAATGTTCTACAATGTTTAACATAAAGTATAAACATCGTTTTCAATAATTGTATTATTTTCCTCCTTACAGTAAGGAAAATATTTTCTCGGTCTTGTTGAGATAAGTAATTATCCCACCAACCTTTCAATTGACCAGTAAAACCAGCAACAAGCATTTGAGCTATAGTTTTGTCTGCTTACCTTGCGTTTACAGACTGTACTATACATCATCATCCTATGAAACCATACCAAAAGTTTGTCTTTCCGTATAGCCATCTAAATTCCATTCATAAATGCAATGACCATTATATGAATTGTTTATAGTAAGATCATGTTCTTCAATTAAAACATCTTGAGGAGTTGGTCTCGGATAATAATATTTAGTCTGAATTGGTTTACTAGCAAATTTTGAAGAATTTTCTTATTTTATTAATTTTCTTCAGTAAAAGTATTATGAAAATTATCAGAATTTTCAAGCTGATTTTCAAAGTCTTCACTTAAAGTGTTAAGCTTTAAATTTTTAAGCTTTTTCTCAATCATTTCTTCAATATGAGAAATCGATTTTAATTTAAAATCAACAATCTCTGGAGGGGGTTGAATACTGGGAGAAGCTATATTAGCTGTTTTAATTTCATTTATATCTTTATCTTTATTTATTAAAAGATAATTTTTTATATCTTTAATAGAGAAAAATATTTCTTCTATATTTTTCTTTAATAATGAAATTTGTTCTCCTAAAACAATAACATACATATTTGTATAATTTTGTTGTTTTAAAAGACAATTAATATGATTAATAGTTACTGCAAGTGTATCATTTTCAAATAACTTTTGAAAAGCACTAAAATATCTAATTTCATTTTCTTTTCCATTTGGAAACTAGTTTGAGGAGGATAAATTGAATTTAAATTTTTTCCCGTTGAAAGTTTATAATTTTCTTTCAATAACTGAAATCATGTTTTTAAAATAATTTGTCAAAAACCAAGGAATAAAGGGTAGCTTTTCATTTCTTTTTGACAAATCAGTATAGAATTTATTTTGGATAATAATTTTATCTTCATTATTAAAACTTTCAAAAAAACCATTTTCGAAAGAGTTCCATTTGGGTAGATTAAATTCCTTTTGAATTTCTTTTCTTGCCGGAGATCCCGGACTAAATCAATCTTTTGTTTTAAATCCATTAAACACAAAAGTCCATTTCTGACTCGGTTATTTCCTCGTCTTTATTTTTAGAAACTCCATGTACAATATTATCAGAATTAATTCTTAATTCTTCAACTCTATTTTGTAGATAATCATTAGAGGGTCGATTCTCTAACTTGAGAAGTCGAAGCTCTAGAGGGATTTTATCATATAATCACATGGTGATATATGATAATGAGAAGAGGCTGATCTAGACATTCTAGACCTAGGAACAGATCTGAGATTTTGTTCGAACTGTATTTGAACAGTACCATCAGTTGTTTGAATTATTTGAGCAGGATTTTTTTGTATTTTTTGGCTGAAGAGGCATAGCTCTTTCAATTGTCCAATTTTCTGGAAATACAATTTCTTCCCATTTTATAGATCTACGAGTTGTAATATTAGATCTACTAAAATTAGTTTCTATAAGAACAGTTTCGTTGATTGGTTTATCAACTATTTTACACTGTGGATTGAGCGTATATAAAGGCTTATAATAAATCCTATACAGATACAATTACTTCCGATCCCGGAGCGTAATTATATCCGTGAGTTTTGACATTAATGTCAAAGCATCCAATATATTGACATCGGTCAATGATAATTGGAGATTTGGATAAACATTAAAATAAACTGGACCATGTGCCAGACTAGACTGAATTATTCCCATAAGGGATTGTTTCCAGTCGAGATTTCTACCATCTCTAAGAGCTGCTATAAAGCTCTCTGGTAAACCTTCTAAAGTTAATGGCTTAAAAGGCTACCTGAACTAACCCAATATGAATAAACTTATGATTTATTCTATATTTTTCTAAGTCTCTATTACTTAGAAGTCTAATAACCATTTCTTCGTTATTCAAAGAAATTGTTTTCTTCAGTAGTTTTTACTACTTGTTTTAAACCTAATTTTTCAAAAGTTCCAATTCATAGATTATTTTATAATCTATCTTAGGAATAGTCCATCGATTTAATTTGTCTAAATCTTGAGGAATATCATACTCCTCTTCAATACTGTTTTTAACAGTATTATCCTTTCGTCTTATCAAATTCATTTGATAAAGACCGTTAAACTACACCCAGAATTTCTTAATACCCTCACCATGGCTCTGATACCATAATAAGGATCTTTTACAAAACAAAAAGATGGAAAATAGGATCTTTTTACAAAAAACAAAAAGGGGAAAATGGTACGTGGCGTTGTTAAACCTATTAGTCCAGTTATCAAGCTGTAAACAGTTTGATCCCGTTCGGACCCAAGGTAGTCCAGCCTATATACCATTAATCCGAAAACAAATTATTTTTGTGATCTTAAGAATTAAATCATCGAATACAAGGAATTTTACATAGTAAAATCTTCATTCAATTAATTCAATCGGTACAAGCCTTACCCTTCAAACGCCTTTCAACGGCAACACGGGCTAGCCAAAAGCCAATACAGAATTAATCGAAATTAGATTTTCTATAACCTTTATTCAAAATTTAATTCTTTCAATCGATTTTAAAAGATTTTAGATATTAATACATTATATTAATACAAGTATATTAATATATATAATATAAAACAATGCTTCAATATTAAGGCATCTTGGTGGTAGTTTAACGTTAAGGTTTAGCCTTCCATTAAGGCTAAATGATAAATAAGATAATATTAAAAACAAAATTTAAAACTTACTTAAGAGAAGAGAGTCGTACAGCAAACTTCAATCTTTATTTCTGAGAATATTTTACAGTAGAGAGAATTACAGAGAGAGGAGGAGAGAGTACAAGAGAGTGTAAAGTAGTGCACACCTGAAGCATATGAGCTTCGACTCTATAAATAGAAAGAACAAGTAAAATACAATCATTAAGTAAAGAAAATTTTCTTCGTAGCTATTCCACTTGGACAGCTGTCTTCACTTTAGCAAGAAAAGTCTCGATCTTATCTTTAGCTTTTATAAAGCTTAGGATAACCAATTTTCTCCGTAGGCGTCACAATCAACTTTGCTTGAAAGTAGCTTTAATCTTGATGCTTCTTTGGATTTATTATCCTTGATTTCTTCCCTTGTCTTGACAATTTCGGCCACTTTGTCTTTGATAATGGCAATTTCTTGTCCCAGGAGGTCGACAACATTATCTCCAATTTCTTCAATAATAAAATTATCTGGATCTTGTCCTTCACCAGCAAGGCAGAAGTCCTCATCATCTTCATTTTTCGAAGATGTTCCCATAGAGATATCTCCAATGTCCATTCCAAAAATTTTTTGCAATATCTTTTCTTCATTTCTTCGAAGTTAGACATCGATGATTTCATTGGTTTCATTTTACCCTTTTGTAAATAATCCTTTGAGAAATCATCTCAAAGGGACTAGGAGATTCTCTTTGTTCACGATTATTATCGCATTTTTATAAAGAGAAATTTTCTCTTCGATTTTATCAATCGTCTGCTGGCTTTCATATTCACCAGTAGCTTGTCTTTCTTATCATTTTTTTTCCAAAACTTTATATAAAAGTTTCTTTTTAAACATGGAATTTTTTGTTGGGTATAACCCACTTCTGGAGTCCATCTCCAAATCCATGGAATACTAAATTCGATATAAAAAATGTAAAGAAGCCATTCCTTCAATCATTCTTTTATGTTCCGTTTCTATAAGAATCGGAGAAACTTTAACCCATTCTTGATATAATCCAAAAAGGGTTCTTAAGATTTCAATTGTAGCTCCATAAGAAAGCCACCATTGATAAAACCAATTTGGAATTTCGGACTTATATACATCCGCACAAATTTTATCCACCAAGAATGCTTTTTACTTTCATTCTGGTAAAGCAATACTTTATAAAAAAGCATCCATATAATCGTAGTAATTAAATTAATAAGAGTTTTTAACTCAGGATGGAAATATTCTCTATCTTTAATGGGTGAATAGCCCATTTTTCAGGTGAAATAATTTGTTTAAAAATTATCTTGCTAAAGGTATAACCTTTTTTCAAAGCAATTGGGGAATTTCCCGCATTGAAATGTTCAATGTCACATGTTCCCGTTAGACTTAAGAATATTTTCAAAGTATCACGGTTTTTATAAAAAGTAGCAGCATATGATGCTCTATCTAAATACCTTGACATTAAAGTCCAAGGTTCATCAGACCATTTTAAATCTTTAAACTCGAGTAATATAATTACCTCAGTATGAGAAATTTTCTCATAATCAACTTCATCTTCTTCTTCTGCAACTATTTTTGCATAAGAAGTTCCTTCAGCAGATTTCGCTTTCTGCCTTTTGTATTCAAGGAATTCTCTGAATTCGTCACTGCTCAAGGTATTACTTGATGCTGATATATTCTCTTTTACTAACTTCTTATTGCCCATTTGAGCAATAACATTTCTGCCACCTCTTCCACCTCTATTAGAGGCGAAACCTCTCCCATATTGGGACATTGCTGCAATTAGTGAATAACTCATGTTAAATATTCACGAGTAAGATAATCAGGAAGACTATTATCACTCCTTTTTTATAAATAATTTCAAAATCGAATGGGGTAAATGAGCCTGCCATCTCGCAAACATTTGTTTGGAAACATCATGTTTAAAATCTTTTTGAAACATGAATTTCGCAGCTTGACAATCAGTTTTAATTAAAAATTTTGATTATATAAATCATCCTGAAATTAAGAACACATTTAACTATAGCAAGTACTTCTCTAGCTATAGTAGCATAATTTTTCTGGGCATTATTCCATTTCCCCGAATGGAATCTAACTAAATATTCTTTCTTATCTTCTGGAGAGATTTGTTTTAAAATTCCTCCATATCCTAAATCAGAGGCATCGGTTTCTATAACGTTTTGCCAATTAGAATAGCAAGCATAAGACAAGGTAAATGAGTAACCTTATTTTTAATTTTTTTAACTGCTTCAGTGTGACTATTTGTCCACTGACTAGGAACTTTCTTTAGTCTATCGTATAAAATAGACGT
This sequence comes from Craterostigma plantagineum, assembly GCA_027422505.1. Classification (NCBI taxonomy): domain Eukaryota; kingdom Viridiplantae; phylum Streptophyta; class Magnoliopsida; order Lamiales; family Linderniaceae; genus Craterostigma; species Craterostigma plantagineum. The sequence continues at coordinate 3,811,858 of JAPQWV010000005.1, forward strand.
ATCAATAGCAAGATTTTTATAATAAGGAGAAAATATAATTTAAACTCCCTAAAAATCTTTGAAGCTGAGTTTATCTAAAATTTGATCTGGAAATTTTGATGCAAACTCTATACTTCTATTAATTGGATTAATATTTCCTTTTTCAATATTATGACCTAAAAATCTTATTTTAGTTTGAAATAAAACCATTTTTGGACTAGATATAACCAATCCATTTTGGATAACAATTTTCTTAAATATATCAAGATGTTTAAAATGGGTTTCAATATCTTTTGAGAAGATCAAAATATCATCAATATAGACGATAATAAAATTACTATAAGGAATGAATATATCATTCATTATATTTTGAAATTCAGAAGGAGCGTTTTTTAAACCAAAAGGCATAACGTTCCATTCAAATTGTCCAATTGGAACAGTAAAAGCAGTTTTGTATCTGTCTTTTTCATCAACTTGAATTTGCCAAAAACCTGATTTTAATCAAATTTGAAAATATAATAGCATTAAATAATCTATCTAAAAGATCTTTTTATTAGGAATAGGATACCTAATCCATTTAAAACTTTATTTAGGGGTTTATAATTAATAACTAACCTAGGTGCTCCCCTTTCCTTTTCTGCCGCATTATTGACATAAAAGGCTGTACATGACCAAGGTGATTTTGAGGGTTTTATTAACCCTTTCTGTAAAAGAGAAGCTATTTCTTTTTTACATAATTCTAATAATTCAGAATTCATTTGACAAGGACGAGCTTTAGTGGGAATATTTTTCTCACTAAAATCATCTTCATAAGGTAAAGAAAACTATATGCTTTTCTATTCCAAAAAGCATTAGGAAGATCGTTACATATTTGCAACGTGAATTCAGTATGCAATAATTTAATTTTTTCTTGTAACTTAGGATTTTGAAGTTTGTCTTCAATCGTAAGTATGTTAATTTCATGCTTAAGGTAATTACCTGGTTTCTTTTGCTTTAATTAGAAGTTTGTCTTCAATCGTAAGTATGTTAATTTCATGCTTAAGGTAATTTACCTGGTTTTTCTTTGCTTTAATTAGAATAGAATCCTTAATTCATTAAGAATTCTCGAAAAAGGTTCAGTAATGAATTCAAAGTAAACTTCTTGTTTTCGAAGTTACCTTTAAATCCATATTCATTTAAATTTTGGATAGGAAATATTTTCCTAAGGAACGGAGTACCAAGAATTACTTGGTTTGTAATATTTTGACTAACAAGAATGAAGTAGGAATACAGACCTTATTTTTACAAATGAAGGCCTTAGGAATTTTATAATTAATTTGAAGTTTTTCTCCGCTTGCAGAGCTAAGAGAATGAGTTGTTTTATGAAAGTATTGGGTAGGAATTATTCCTTCCTGAATACAATTAAATCTGCTCCACTATCAATTAGTGCAATCAGATTCTTTTGAAAGTTTCCATCGATAAGTAATGATATTTTAACAAGCCATTTTTGAGAAGTGATAACTTCTAATGTTGAAAGGAAATTTTCTTCTTGAATATTTTCAGAAGTACGTGCAAATGGCAAAACTTTCATTAACTTTAAATTCTTTAACTATTTCTTTCCCCTTTCTAATTTAGAAAATCTTCGTTCTAAGTCAATATGACTTAATTTTAAATTCTTAATTTCGGTTTTAAGATTTGAAATTTCAGTGTCAAATCTTTAATATTAACAGTTGATTCAGTTTTATTTAATTGATTTTTATTACGAAGTAATCTCATTACTTCGGCCATACTATAAGTTCAGATTTAATTATTTTAGGAATATCTTCTTTCGAAGTTTCTTCCTCTTTTTGGATTAATCTTTAATTATATGATTTTTTAAATCTGGATCATCTGTTTCTTTTAATATTTCTAAAAGATATTATCAAGAACATTTAATTCTAATTCTTGAAATTGAGATATGATTTGATATAAATTTTCTTCTGGTTCAGATTCTGAACTTTCAATATTTTTAGAACAAGATTGTCTTTTTGACAATTTTGACATTCTTCAGATTCTGACGATGAAATATCTTAATGATATTGTTTTCCTCACCCGAAGAAATTTCACTGTCTGATTCCAACAGAATTTTTGATAATGTTTCTTTTAGATCATTATCAATATTTAAATTATTAATTTTCTTTTTAGTCCAACAAGTTGATGCTTTATGACCAATTTTACCGCATTTGCGACAAATAATTGGAGGAAATTTATTTCTGTATTGATTATATTGATTTTTATTATCTTTGAGAATTTTTGTTCTCTTCGTTTAGATTTTCGATATTTCTTTTTTCATATTGTTTAGGAGAGTATTTTTTAGGTTTATACTCCTTACGAGGTTTTGCTCGTAGAAGGATTCTCTAAACCAAATTGGCTACAGAATTCTCCTAATTGTTTTTTCTCGTCAAGAGAATGTCTCTTGAGCTGTTTGTTAAGCTTTATTTCATTACATAAAGCTAAACCTTCTTGTATACAGGTTCCAATTAACCTGCCATAAGTATAGGAATTATAATCTATACTAGATTCTCCATTTCTAAGGGTTATACCATTATAAGGATCTTTTTACAAAAAACAAAAAGATGGAAAATAGGATCTTTTTACAAAAAACAAAAAGATGGAAAATGGTACGTGGCGTTGTTAAACCTATTAGTCCAGTTATCAAGCTGTAAACAGTTTGATCCCGTTCGGACCCAAGGTAGTCCAGCCTATATACCATTAATCCGAAAACAAAATTATTTTTGTGATCTTAAGAATTAAATCATCGAATACAAGGAATTTTACATAGTAAAATCTTCATTCAATTAATTCAATCGGTACAAGCCTTACCCTTCAAACGCCTTTTCAACGGCAACACGGGCTAGCCAAAAGCCAATACAGAATTAATCGAAATTAGATTTTCTATAACCTTTATTCAAAATTTAATTCTTTCAATCGATTTTAAAAGATTTTAGATATTAATACATTATATTAATACAAGTATATTAATATATATAATATAAAACCATGCTTCAGATATTAAGGCATCTTGGTGTAGTTTAACGTTAAGGTTTAGCCTTCCATTAAGGCTAAATGATACAATAAGATAAATATTAAAAACAAAATTTAAAACTTACTTTAAGAGAAGAGAGTCGTACAGCAAACTTCAATCTTTATTTCTGAGAATATTTTACAGTAGAGAGAATTACAGGAGAGAGGAAGGAGAGAGTACAAGAGAGTGTAAAGTAGTGCACACCTGAAGCATATGAGCTTCGACTCTATAAATAGAAAGAAAAAGTAAAATACAATCATTAAAGTAAAGAAAATTTTTCTTCGTAGCTATTCCACTTGGACAGCTGTCTTCAACTTTAGCAAGAAAGTCTTCGATCTTATCTTTAGCTTTATAAAAGCTTAGGATAACCAATTTTTCTCCGTAGGCGTCACAATCAACTTTGCTTGAAAGTAGCTTTAATCTTGAGTGCTTCTTTGGATTTATTATCCTTGATTTCTTCCCTTGTCTTGACAATTTCGGCCACTTTGTCTTTGATAATGGCAATTTCTTGTCCCATGAGGTCGACAACATTATCTCCAATTTCTTCAATAATAAAATTATCTGGATCTTGTCCTTCACCAGCAAGGCAGAAGTCCTCATCATCTTCATTTTTTCGAAGATGTTCCCATAGAGATATCTCCAATGTCCATTCCAAAATTTTTTGCAATATCTTTCTTCATTTCTTCGAAGTAGACATCGATGATTTCATTGGGTTTCATTTTACCCTTTTGTAAATTAATCCTTTGAGAAATCATCTCAAAAGGACTAGGAGATTCTCTTTGTTCACGATTATTAATCGCATTTTTATAAAGAGAAATTTTCTCTTCGATTTTATCAATCGTCTGCTGGCTTTCATATTCACCAGTAGCTGTCTTTCTTATCATTTTTTTCCAAAACTTTATATAAAAAGTTTCTTTTAAACATGGAATTTTTTGTTGGGTATAACCCACTTCTGGAGTCCATCTCCAAATCCATGGAATACTAAATTCGATATAAAAATGTAAAGAAGCCATTCCTTCAATACATTCTTTTTTATGTTCCGTTTCTATAAGAATCGGAGAAACTTTAACCCATTCTTGATATAATCCAAAAAAGGGTTCTTTAAGGATTTCAATTGTAGCTCCATAAGAAAGCCACCATTGATAAAACCAATTTGGAATTTCGGACTTATATACATCCGCACAAATTTTTATCCACCAAGAATGCTTTTTACTTTCATTCTGGTAAAGCAATACTTTATAAAAAGCATCCATATAATCGTAGTAATTAAATTTAATAAGAGTTTTTAACTCAGGATGGAAATATTCTCTATCTTTTAATGGGTGAATAGCCCATTTTTCAGGTGAAATAATTTGTTTAAAAATTATCTTGCTAAAGGTATAACCTTTTTTCAAAGCAATTGGGGAATTTCCCGCATTGAAATGTTCAATGTCACATGTTCCCGTAGACTTAAGAATATTTTCATAAGTATCACGGTTTTTATAAAAAGTAGCAGCATATGATGCTCTATCTAAATACCTTGACATTAAAGTCCAAGGTTCATCAGACCATTTTAAATCTTTAAACTCGAGTAATATAATTACCTCAGTATGAGAAATTTTCTCATAATCAACTTCATCTTCTTCTTCTGCAACTATTTTTGCATAAGAAGTTCCTTCAGCAGATTTCGCTTTCTGCCTTTTGTATTCAAGGAATTCTCTGAATTCGTCACTGCTCAAGGTATTACTTGATGCTGATATATTCTCTTTTACTAACTTCTTATTGCCCATTTGAGCAATAACATTTCCGCCACCTCTTCCACCTCTATTAGAGGCGAAACCTCTCCCATATTGGGACATTGCTGCAATTAGTGAATAACTCATGTTAAATATTCACGAGTAAGATAATCAGGAAGACTATTATCACTCCCTTTTTTATAAATAATTTCAAAATCGAATGGGGCTAAATGAGCCTGCCATCTCGCAAACATTTGTTTGGAAACATCATGTTTAAAATCTTTTTGAAACATGAATTTCGCAGCTTGACAATCAGTTTTAATTAAAAATTTTTGATTATATAAATCATCCTGAAATTTAAGAACACATTTAACTATAGCAAGTACTTCTCTAGCTATAGTAGCATAATTTTTCTGGGCATTATTCCATTTCCCCGAATGGAATCTAACTAAATATTCTTTCTTATCTTCTGGAGAGATTTGTTTTAAAATTCCTCCATATCCTAAATCAGAGGCATCGGTTTCTATAACCTTTTGCCAATTAGAATTAGCAAGCATAAGACAAGGTAAATGAGTAACCTTATTTTTAATTTTTTTAACTGCTTCAGTGTGACTATTTGTCCACTGACTAGGAACTTTCTTTAGTCTATCGTATAAAATAGACGTATCAATAGCAAGATTTTATAATAAGGAGAAATATAATTTAAACTCCCTAAAAATCTTTGAAGCTGAGTTTTATCTAAAATTTGATCTGGAAATTTTGATGCAAACTCTATACTTCTATTAATTGATTAATATTTCCTTTTTCAATATTATGACCTAAAAATCTTATTTTAGTTTGAAATAAAACCATTTTTGGACTAGATATAACCAATCCATTTTGGATAACAATTTTCTTAAATATATCAAGATGTTTAAAATGGGTTCAATATCTTTTGAGAAGATCAAAATATCATCAATATAGACGATAATAAAATTACTATAAGGAATGAATATATCATTCATTATATTTTGAAATTCAGAAGGAGCGTTTTTTAAACCAAAAGGCATAACGTTCCATTCAAATTGTCCAATTGGAACAGTAAAAGCAGTTTTGTATCTGTCTTTTTCATCAACTTGAATTTGCCAAAAACCTGATTTTAAATCAAATTTTGAAAATATAATAGCATTAAATAATCTATCTAAAAGATCTTTTTTATTAGGAATAGGATACCTAATCCATTTTAAAACTTTATTTAGGGGTTTATAATTAATAACTAACCTAGGTGCTCCCCTTTCCTTTTCTGCCGCATTATTGACATAAAAGGCTGTACATGACCAAGGTGATTTGAGGGTTTTATTAACCCTTTCTGTAAAAGAGAAGCTATTTCTTTTTTACATAATTCTAATAATTCAGAATTCATTTGACAAGGACGAGCTTTAGTGGGAATATTTTTCTCACTAAAATCATCTTCATAAGGTAAAGAAACTATATGCTTTTTCCTATTCCAAAAAGCATTAGGAAGATCGTTACATATTTGCAACGTGAATTCAGTATGCAATAATTTAATTTTTTCTTGTAACTTAGGATTTTGAAGTTTGTCTTCAATCGTAAGTATGTTAATTTCATGCTTAAGGTAATTTACCTGGTTTTCTTTGCTTTAATTAGAATAGAATCCTTAATTTCATTAAGAATTCTCGAAAAAGGTTCAGTAATGAATTCAAAGTAAACTTCTTTGTTTTCGAAGTTACCTTTAAATCCATATTCATTTAAATTTTGGATAGGAAATATTTTCCTAAGGAACGGTAGTACCAAGAATTACTTGGTTTGTAATATTCTTGACTAACAAGAATGAAGTAGGAATACAGACCTTATTTTTACAAATGAAGGCCTTAGGAATTTTATAATTAATTTGAAGTTTTTCTCCGCTTGCAGAGCTAAGAGAATGAGTTGTTTTATGAAAGTATTGGGTAGGAATTATTCCTTCCTGAATACAATTTAAATCTGCTCCACTATCAATTAGTGCAATCAGATTCTTTTGAAAGTTTCCATCGATAAGTAATGATATTTTAACAAGCCATTTTTGAGAAGTGATAACTTCTAATGTTGAAAGGAAATTTTCTTCTTGAATATTTTCAGAAGTACTGGCAAAATCTTCATTAACTTTAAATTCTTTAACTATTTCTTTCCCCTTTTCTAATTTAGAAAATCTTCGTTCTAAGTCAATATGACTTAATTTTAAATTCTTAATTTCGGTTTTAAGATTTGAAATTTCAGTTGTCAAATCTTTAATATTAACAGTTGATTCAGTTTTATTTAATTGATTTTTATTACGAAGTAATCTCATTACTTCGGCCATACTATAAGTTCAGATTTATTATTTTAGGAATATCTTCTTTCGAAGTTTCTTCCTCTTTTTGGATTAATCTTTTAATTATATGATTTTTTAAATCTGGATCATCTGTTTCTTTTAATATTTCTAAAAGATTATTATCAAGAACATTTAATTCTAATTCTTGAAATTGAGATATGATTTGATATAAATTTCTTCTGGTTCAGATTCTGAACTTTCAATATTTTTAGAACAAGATTGTCCTTTTGACAATTTTGACATTCTTCAGATTCTGACGATGAAATATCTTTAATGATATTGTTTTCCTCACCCGAAGAAATTTCACTGTCTGATTCCAACAGAATTTTTGATAATGTTTCTTTTAGATCATTATCAATATTTAAATTATTAATTTTCTTTTTAGTCCAACAAGTTGATGCTTTATGACCAATTTTACCGCATTTGCGACAAATAATTGGAGGAAATTTATTTCTGTATTGATTATATTGATTTTTATTATCTTTTGAGAATTTTTGTTCTCTTCGTTTAGATTTTCGATATTTTCTTTTTTCATATTGTTTAGGAGAGTATTTTTAGGTTTATACTCCTTACGAGGTTTGCTCGTAGAAGGATTCTCTAAACCAAATTGGCTACAGAATTCTCCTAATTGTTTTTTCTCGTCAAGAGAATGTCTCTTGAGCTGTTTGTTAAGCTTTATTTCATTACATAAAGCTAAACCTTCTTGTATACAGGTTCCAATTAACCTGCCATAAGTATAGGAATTATAATCTATACTAGATTCTCCATTTCTAAGGGTTTTTCTTTACCCTTTCAGCAAATAAGAAAGGAAGACCATCTATAAATTTGGATTTCCAATGAGTACTATTTGACTCAGGAAGTTCCATAACTCGGCTTAAGAATGTATCCTTATACCATCTGAATGATGTAAGGGTTTTACATCTAAGATTTTGAAGAAGAGTTCTGACATTTTCAGAATTGTCAGACCATCGGCCTGTAAAATGTTCTACAATGTTTATACATAAAGTATAAACATCGTTTTCAATAATTGTATTATTTTCCTCCTTTACAGTAAGGAAAATATTTTCTCGGTCTTGTTGAGATAAGTAATTATCCCACCAACCTTTCAATTGACCAGTAAAACCAGCAACAAGCATTTGAGCTATAGTTTTGTCTGCATTACCTTGCGTTTTACAGACTGTACTATACATCATCATCCTATGAACCATACCAAAAGTTTGTCTTTCCGTATAGCCATCTAAATTCCATTCATAAATGCAATGACCATTATATGAATTGTTTATAGTAAGATCATGTTCTTCAATTAAAACATCTTGAGGAGTTGGTCTCGGATAATATATTTAGTCTGAATTGGTTTACTAGCAAATTTTGAAGAATTTCTTATTTTATTAATTTCTTCAGTAAAAGTATTATGAAAATTATCAGAATTTTCAAGCTGATTTTCAAAGTCTTCACTTAAAGTGTTAAGCTTTAAATTTTTAAGCTTTTCTCAATCATTTCTTCAATATGAGAAATCGATTTAATTTAAAATCAACAATCTCTGGAGGGGGTTGAATACTGGGAGAAGCTATATTAGCTGTTTTAATTTCATTTATATCTTTATCTTTATTTATTAAAAGATAATTTTTTATATCTTTAATAGAGAAAAATATTTCTTCTATATTTTTCTTTAATAATGAAATTTGTTCTCCTAAAACAATAACATACATATTTGTATAATTTTGTTGTTTTAAAAGACAATTAATATGATTAATAGTTACTGCAAGTGTATCATTTTCAAATAACTTTTGAAAAGCACTAAATATCTAATTTCATTTTCTTTTTCCATTTGGAAACTAGTTTGAGGAGGATAATTGAATTTAAATTTTTCCCGTTGAAAGTTTATAATTTCTTTCAATAACTGAAATCATGTTTTTAAAATAATTTGTCAAAAACCGAGGAATAAAGGGTAGCTTTTCATTTCTTTTTGACAAATCAGTATAGAATTTATTTTGGATAATAATTTTATCTTCATTATTAAAACTTTCAAAAAACCATTTTCGAAAGAGTTCCCATTTGGGTAGATTAAATTCCTTTTGAATTTCTTTTCTTGCCGGAGATCCGGACTAAAATCAATCTTTGTTTTAAATCCATTAAACACAAAAGTCCATTTCTGACTCGGTTATTTCCTCGTCTTTATTTTTAGAAACTCCATGTACAATATTATCAGAATTAATTCTTAATTCTTCAACTCTATTTTGTAGATAATCATTAGAGGTCGATTCTCTAACTTGAGAAGTCGAAGCTCTAGAGGGAGATTTTATCATATAATCACATGGTGATATATGATAATGAGAAGAGGCTGATCTAGACATTCTAGACCTAGGAACAGATCTGAGATTTTGTTCGAACTGTATTTGAACAGTACCATCAGTTGTTTGAATTATTTGAGCAGGATTTTTTTGTATTTTTGGCTGAAGAGGCATAGCTCTTTCAATTGTCCATTTTCTGGAAATACAATTTCTTCCCATTTTATAGATCTACGAGTTGTAATATTAGATCTACTAAAATTAGTTTCTATAAGAACAGTTTCGTTGATTGGTTTATCAACTATTTTACACTGTGGATTGAGCGTATATAAAGGCTTATAATAAATCCTATAACAGATACAAATTACTTCCGATCCCGGAGCGTAATTATATCCGTGAGTTTTGACATTTAATGTCAAAGCATCCAATATATTGACATCGGTCAATGATAATTGGAGATTTGGATAAACATTAAAATAAACTGGACCATGTGCCAGACTAGACTGAATTATTCCCATAAGGGATTGTTTCCAGTCGAGATTTCTACCATCTCTAAGAGCTGCTATAAAGCTCTCTGGTAAACCTTCTAAAGTTAATGGCTTAAAGGCTACCTGAACTAACCCAATATGAATAAACTTATGATTTATTCTATATTTTTCTAAGTCTCTATTACTTAGAAGTCTAATAACCATTTCTTCGTTATTCAAAGAAATTGTTTCTTCAGTAGTTTTTACTACTTGTTTTAAACCTAATTTTTCAAAAGTTCCCAATTCATAGATTATTTTATAATCTATCTTAGGAATAGTCCATCGATTTAATTTGTCTAAATCTTGAGGAATATCATACTCCTCTTCAATACTGTTTTTAACAGTATTATCCTTTCGTCTTATCAAATTCATTTGATAAAGACCGTTAAACTACACCAGAATTTCTTAATACCCTCACCATGGCTCTGATACCATTATAAGGATCTTTTTACAAAAAACAAAAAGATGGAAAATAGGATCTTTTTACAAAAAACAAAAAGATGGAAAATGGTACGTGGCGTTGTTAAACCTATTAGTCCAGTTATCAAGCTGTAAACAGTTTGATCCCGTTCGGACCCAAGGTAGTCCAGCCTATATACCATTAATCCGAAAACAAAATTATTTTTGTGATCTTAAGAATTAAATCATCGAATACAAGGAATTTTACATAGTAAAATCTTCATTCAATTAATTCAATCGGTACAAGCCTTACCCTTCAAACGCCTTTTCAACGGCAACACGGGCTAGCCAAAAGCCAATACAGAATTAATCGAAATTAGATTTTCTATAACCTTTATTCAAAATTTAATTCTTTCAATCGATTTTAAAAGATTTTAGATATTAATACATTATATTAATACAAGTATATTAATATATATAATATAAAACCATGCTTCAGATATTAAGGCATCTTGGTGTAGTTTAACGTTAAGGTTTAGCCTTCCATTAAGGCTAAATGATACAATAAGATAAATATTAAAAACAAAATTTAAAACTTACTTTAAGAGAAGAGAGTCGTACAGCAAACTTCAATCTTTATTTCTGAGAATATTTTACAGTAGAGAGAATTACAGGAGAGAGGAAGGAGAGAGTACAAGAGAGTGTAAAGTAGTGCACACCTGAAGCATATGAGCTTCGACTCTATAAATAGAAAGAAAAAGTAAAATACAATCATTAAAGTAAAGAAAATTTTTCTTCGTAGCTATTCCACTTGGACAGCTGTCTTCAACTTTAGCAAGAAAGTCTTCGATCTTATCTTTAGCTTTATAAAAGCTTAGGATAACCAATTTTTCTCCGTAGGCGTCACAATCAACTTTGCTTGAAAGTAGCTTTAATCTTGAGTGCTTCTTTGGATTTATTATCCTTGATTCTTCCCTTGTCTTGACAATTTCGGCCACTTTGTCTTTGATAATGGCAATTTCTTGTCCCATGAGGTCGACAACATTATCTCCAATTTCTTCAATAATAAAATTATCTGGATCTTGTCCTTCACCAGCAAGGCAGAAGTCCTCATCATCTTCATTTTTCGAAGATGTTCCCATAGAGATATCTCCAATGTCCATTCCAAAATTTTTTGCAATATCTTTCTTCATTTCTTCGAAGTAGACATCGATGATTTCATTGGGTTTCATTTTACCCTTTTGTAAATTAATCCTTTGAGAAATCATCTCAAAAGGACTAGGAGATTCTCTTTGTTCACGATTATTAATCGCATTTTTATAAAGAGAAATTTTCTCTTCGATTTTATCAATCGTCTGCTGGCTTTCATATTCACCAGTAGCTGTCTTTCTTATCATTTTTTTCCAAAACTTTATATAAAAGTTTCTTTTTAAACATGGAATTTTTTGTTGGGTATAACCCACTTCTGGAGTCCATCTCCAAATCCATGGAATACTAAATTCGATATAAAAATGTAAAGAAGCCATTCCTTCAATACATTCTTTTTTATGTTCCGTTTCTATAAGAATCGGAGAAACTTTAACCCATTCTTGATATAATCCAAAAAAGGGTTCTTAAGGATTTCAATTGTAGCTCCATAAGAAAGCCACCATTGATAAAACCAATTTGGAATTTCGGACTTATATACATCCGCACAAATTTTTATCCACCAAGAATGCTTTTTACTTTCATTCTGGTAAAGCAATACTTTATAAAAAGCATCCATATAATCGTAGTAATTAAATTTAATAAGAGTTTTTAACTCAGGATGGAAATATTCTCTATCTTTAATGGGTGAATAGCCCATTTTTCAGGTGAAATAATTTGTTTAAAAATTATCTTGCTAAAGGTATAACCTTTTTTCAAAGCAATTGGGGAATTTCCCGCATTGAAATGTTCAATGTCACATGTTCCCGTAGACTTAAGAATATTTTCATAAGTATCACGGTTTTTATAAAAAGTAGCAGCATATGATGCTCTATCTAAATACCTTGACATTAAAGTCCAAGGTTCATCAGACCATTTTAAATCTTTAAACTCGAGTAATATAATTACCTCAGTATGAGAAATTTTCTCATAATCAACTTCATCTTCTTCTTCTGCAACTATTTTTGCATAAGAAGTTCCTTCAGCAGATTTCGCTTTCTGCCTTTTGTATTCAAGGAATTCTCTGAATTCGTCACTGCTCAAGGTATTACTTGATGCTGATATATTCTCTTTTACTAACTTCTTATTGCCCATTTGAGCAATAGCATTTCTGCCACCTCTTCCACCTCTATTAGAGGCGAAACCTCTCCCATATTGGGACATTGCTGCAATTAGTGAATAACTCATGTTAAATATTCACGAGTAAGATAATCAGGAAGACTATTATCACTCCCTTTTTTATAAATAATTTCAAAATCGAATGGGGCTAAATGAGCCTGCCATCTCGCAAACATTTGTTTGGAAACATCATGTTTAAAATCTTTTTGAAACATGAATTTCGCAGCTTGACAATCAGTTTTAATTAAAAATTTTTGATTATATAAATCATCCTGAAATTTAAGAACACATTTAACTATAGCAAGTACTTCTCTAGCTATAGTAGCATAATTTTTCTGGGCATTATTCCATTTCCCCGAATGGAATCTAACTAAATATTCTTTCTTATCTTCTGGAGAGATTTGTTTTAAAATTCCTCCATATCCTAAATCAGAGGCATCGGTTTCTATAACCTTTTGCCAATTAGAATTAGCAAGCATAAGACAAGGTAAATGAGTAACCTTATTTTTAATTTTTTTAACTGCTTCAGTGTGACTATTTGTCCACTGACTAGGAACTTTCTTTAGTCTATCGTATAAAATAGACGTATCAATAGCAAGATTTTTATAATAAGGAGAAATATAATTTAAACTCCCTAAAAATCTTTGAAGCTGAGTTTTATCTAAAATTTGATCTGGAAATTTTGATGCAAACTCTATACTTCTATTAATTGGATTAATATTTCCTTTTTCAATATTATGACCTAAAAATCTTATTTTAGTTTGAAATAAAACCATTTTTGGACTAGATATAACCAATCCATTTTGGATAACAATTTTCTTAAATATATCAAGATGTTTAAAATGGGTTTCAATATCTTTTGAGAAGATCAAAATATCATCAATATAGACGATAATAAAATTACTATAAGGAATGAATATATCATTCATTATATTTTGAAATTCAGAAGGAGCGTTTTTTAAACCAAAAGGCATAACGTTCCATTCAAATTGTCCAATTGGAACAGTAAAAGCAGTTTTGTATCTGTCTTTTTCATCAACTTGAATTTGCCAAAAACCTGATTTTAAATCAAATTTTGAAAATATAATAGCATTAAATAATCTATCTAAAAGATCTTTTTTATTAGGAATAGGATACCTAATCCATTTTAAAACTTTATTTAGGGGTTTATAATTAATAACTAACCTAGGTGCTCCCCTTTCCTTTTCTGCCGCATTATTGACATAAAAGGCTGTACATGACCAAGGTGATTTTGAGGGTTTTATTAACCCTTTCTGTAAAAGAGAAGCTATTTCTTTTTTACATAATTCTAATAATTCAGAATTCATTTGACAAGGACGAGCTTTAGTGGGAATATTTTTCTCACTAAAATCATCTTCATAAGGTAAAGAAACTATATGCTTTTTCCTATTCCAAAAAGCATTAGGAAGATCGTTACATATTTGCAACGTGAATTCAGTATGCAATAATTTAATTTTTTCTTGTAACTTAGGATTTTGAAGTTTGTCTTCAATCGTAAGTATGTTAATTTCATGCTTAAGGTAATTTACCTGGTTTTCTTTTGCTTTAATTAGAATAGAATCCTTAATTTCATTAAGAATTCTCGAAAAAGGTTCAGTAATGAATTCAAAGTAAACTTCTTTGTTTTCGAAGTTACCTTTAAATCCATATTCATTTAAATTTTGGATAGGAAATATTTTCCTAAGGAACGGAGTACCAAGAATTACTTGGTTTGTAATATTCTTGACTAACAAGAATGAAGTAGGAATACAGACCTTATTTTTACAAATGAAGGCCTTAGGAATTTTATAATTAATTTGAAGTTTTTCTCCGCTTGCAGAGCTAAGAGAATGAGTTGTTTTATGAAAGTATTGGGTAGGAATTATTCCTTCCTGAATACAATTTAAATCTGCTCCACTATCAATTAGTGCAATCAGATTCTTTTGAAAGTTTCCATCGATAAGTAATGATATTTTAACAAGCCATTTTTGAGAAGTGATAACTTCTAATGTTGAAAGGAAATTTTCTTCTTGAATATTTTCAGAAGTACTGGCAAAATCTTCATTAACTTTAAATTCTTTAACTATTTCTTTCCCCTTTTCTAATTTAGAAAATCTTCGTTCTAAGTCAATATGACTTAATTTTAAATTCTTAATTTCGGTTTTAAGATTTGAAATTTCAGTTGTCAAATCTTTAATATTAACAGTTGATTCAGTTTTATTTAATTGATTTTTATTACGAAGTAATCTCATTACTTCGGCCATACTATAAGGTTCAGATTTAATTATTTTAGGAATATCTTCTTTCGAAGTTTCTTCCTCTTTTTGGATTAATCTTTTAATTATATGATTTTTTAAATCTGGATCATCTGTTTCTTTTAATATTTCTAAAAGATTATTATCAAGAACATTTAATTCTAATTCTTGAAATTGAGATATGATTTGATATAAATTTTCTTCTGGTTCAGATTCTGAACTTTCAATATTTTTAGAACAAGATTGTCCTTTTTGACAATTTTGACATTCTTCAGATTCTGACGATGAAATATCTTTAATGATATTGTTTTCCTCACCCGAAGAAATTTCACTGTCTGATTCCAACAGAATTTTTGATAATGTTTCTTTTAGATCATTATCAATATTTAAATTATTAATTTTCTTTTTAGTCCAACAAGTTGATGCTTTATGACCAATTTTACCGCATTTGCGACAAATAATTGGAGGAAATTTATTTCTGTATTGATTATATTGATTTTTATTATCTTTTGAGAATTTTTGTTCTCTTCGTTTAGATTTTCGATATTTTCTTTTTTCATATTGTTTAGGAGAGTATTTTTTAGGTTTATACTCCTTACGAGGTTTGCTCGTAGAAGGATTCTCTAAACCAAATTGGCTACAGAATTCTCCTAATTGTTTTTTCTCGTCAAGAGAATGTCTCTTGAGCTGTTTGTTAAGCTTTATTTCATTACATAAAGCTAAACCTTCTTGTATACAGGTTCCAATTAACCTGCCATAAGTATAGGAATTATAATCTATACTAGATTCTCCATTTCTAAGGGTTTTCTTTACCCTTTCAGCAAATAAGAAAGGAAGACCATCTATAAATTTGGATTTCCAATGAGTACTATTTGACTCAGGAAGTTCCATAACTCGGCTTAAGAATGTATCCTTATACCATCTGAATGATGTAAGGGTTTTACATCTAAGATTTTGAAGAAGAGTTCTGACATTTTCAGAATTGTCAGACCATCGGCCTGTAAAATGTTCTACAATGTTTATACATAAAGTATAAACAGCGTTTTCAATAATTGTATTATTTTCCTCCTTTACAGTAAGGAAAATATTTTCTCGGTCTTGTTGAGATAAGTAATTATCCCACCAACCTTTCAATTGACCAGTAAAACCAGCAACAAGCATTTGAGCTATAGTTTTGTCTGCATTACCTTGCGTTTTACAGACTGTACTATACATCATCATCCTATGAACCATACCAAAAGTTTGTCTTTCCGTATAGCCATCTAAATTCCATTCATAAATGCAATGACCATTATATGAATTGTTTATAGTAAGATCATGTTCTTCAATTAAAACATCTTGAGGAGTTGGTCTCGGATAATAATATTTAGTCTGAATTGGTTTACTAGCAAATTTTGAAGAATTTCTTATTTTATTAATTTCTTCAGTAAAAGTATTATGAAAATTATCAGAATTTTCAAGCTGATTTTCAAAGTCTTCACTTAAAGTGTTAAGCTTTAAATTTTTAAGCTTTTTCTCAATCATTTCTTCAATATGAGAAATCGATTTTAATTTAAAATCAACAATCTCTGGAGGGGGTTGAATACTGGGAGAAGCTATATTAGCTGTTTTAATTTCATTTATATCTTTATCTTTATTTATTAAAAGATAATTTTTTATATCTTTAATAGAGAAAAATATTTCTTCTATATTTTTCTTTAATAATGAAATTTGTTCTCCTAAAACAATAACATACATATTTGTATAATTTTGTTGTTTTAAAAGACAATTAATATGATTAATAGTTACTGCAAGTGTATCATTTTCAAATAACTTTTGAAAAGCACTAAAATATCTAATTTCATTTTCTTTTTCCATTTGGAAACTAGTTTGAGGAGGATAAATTGAATTTAAATTTTTTCCCGTTGAAAGTTTATAATTTCTTTCAATAACTGAAATCATGTTTTTAAAATAATTTGTCAAAAACCAAGGAATAAAGGGTAGCTTTTCATTTCTTTTTGACAAATCAGTATAGAATTTATTTTGGATAATAATTTTATCTTCATTATTAAAACTTTCAAAAAACCATTTTCGAAAGAGTTCCCATTTGGGTAGATTAAATTCCTTTTGAATTTCTTTTCTTGCCGGAGATCCCGGACTAAAATCAATCTTTTGTTTTAAATCCATTAAACACAAAAGTCCATTTCTGACTCGGTTATTTCCTCGTCTTTATTTTTAGAAACTCCATGTACAATATTATCAGAATTAATTCTTAATTCTTCAACTCTATTTTGTAGATAATCATTAGAGGTCGATTCTCTAACTTGAGAAGTCGAAGCTCTAGAGGGAGATTTTATCATATAATCACATGGTGATATATGATAATGAGAAGAGGCTGATCTAGACATTCTAGACCTAGGAACAGATCTGAGATTTTGTTCGAACTGTATTTGAACAGTACCATCAGTTGTTTGAATTATTTGAGCAGGATTTTTTTGTATTTTTGGCTGAAGAGGCATAGCTCTTTCAATTGTCCAATTTTCTGGAAATACAATTTCTTCCCATTTTATAGATCTACGAGTTGTAATATTAGATCTACTAAAATTAGTTTCTATAAGAACAGTTTCGTTGATTGGTTTATCAACTATTTTACACTGTGGATTGAGCGTATATAAAGGCTTATAATAAATCCTATAACAGATACAAATTACTTCCGATCCCGGAGCGTAATTATATCCGTGAGTTTTGACATTTAATGTCAAAGCATCCAATATATTGACATCGGTCAATGATAATTGGAGATTTGGATAAACATTAAAATAAACTGGACCATGTGCCAGACTAGACTGAATTATTCCCATAAGGGATTGTTTCCAGTCGAGATTTCTACCATCTCTAAGAGCTGCTATAAAGCTCTCTGGTAAACCTTCTAAAGTTAATGGCTTAAAGGCTACCTGAACTAACCCAATATGAATAAACTTATGATTTATTCTATATTTTTCTAAGTCTCTATTACTTAGAAGTCTAATAACCATTTCTTCGTTATTCAAAGAAATTGTTTCTTCAGTAGTTTTTACTACTTGTTTTAAACCTAATTTTTCAAAAGTTCCCAATTCATAGATTATTTTATAATCTATCTTAGGAATAGTCCATCGATTTAATTTGTCTAAATCTTGAGGAATATCATACTCCTCTTCAATACTGTTTTTAACAGTATTATCCTTTCGTCTTATCAAATTCATTTGATAAAGACCGTTAAACTACACCAGAATTTCTTAATACCCTCACCATGGCTCTGATACCATAATAAGGATCTTTTTACAGCAAACAAAAAGATGGAAAATAGGATCTTTTTACAAAAAACAAAAAGATGGAAAATGGTACGTGGCGTTGTTAAACCTATTAGTCCAGTTATCAAGCTGTAAACAGTTTGATCCCGTTCGGACCCAAGGTAGTCCAGCCTATATACCATTAATCCGAAAACAAAATTATTTTTGTGATCTTAAGAATTAAATCATCGAATACAAGGAATTTTACATAGTAAAATCTTCATTCAATTAATTCAATCGGTACAAGCCTTACCCTTCAAACGCCTTTTCAACGGCAACACGGGCTAGCCAAAAGCCAATACAGAATTAATCGAAATTAGATTTTCTATAACCTTTATTCAAAATTTAATTCTTTCAATCGATTTTAAAAGATTTTAGATATTAATACATTATATTAATACAAGTATATTAATATATATACTTTAATATAATAATATAGAGTTCTTTTCATTTCTTTTGTATTAGTCTTATAGATTTGAATGGTACCTTTGTTTTTGTTTTTGTTTTGGAATTTCGATGCCATGTCTTGACTAAAAACTTGAAGAAGTTGGCTCTCAGTAAAACAAAAATTAACAATAGTTGAAATGTGGATTCAGTAGAATCCATAGTAAAGAAAATTAATATCATAACATCACTAATTGATCTACATGAGATTATACACTAGGGTTAATTGTCTGAAAAAAAAAAGGGTCCATAAATGCAATAAAAAAGAGAGCTTTTTTCAAATAAAATTCGCGCCCCAATATCTTAACTGATCAAATCAGCCTCCTCTCTTGCTAAAATCAGCAAAAAGACAGAGTCTTTATCAGAAATTTTCCAATTGCTTTCACCTACCAATAATCCAAACAAGAGCAAGTCCCATCCTTAAAGTGATGAAATCGATTCCTATCCCTAACAATAATCTCCCTACCATATATAACAGAAATAAGCTTAGTCGCAGAATGGCAATCGACGCATACCCGTAAGTTCTTGATGATCCTTACAGGCATACAGCGATCGGTTATCGCAATGAGAGCGAACGCAATGGCCAACCTTTCGCTGTGGTAAGAAAGCGCTTCTCCCTTCTCTTCAGCTTCGACGTCGAACATTACCTCTCCTAATCTCGGCCTATGACCGTACTCTTGAAGTTTCACGTTCATCTCTTCGATCTTCGAGTATATGTCTCTCGCACGAGGATGGCTTTTGTCCCCAGTCAAGAACTCGTGGACCCCACCGTCGACCTCGACCGAACTAATTCCAGGCGTTTTTCGAATCCCATGATTTTTCATCAGCTTTCGAACCCTTCTTACGTCGTCCCACCTATCCATGCACGCGTATATATTGGACAACAGCACGTAATTCCCGCTAGTCTCGGACTCTAGCTCGAGCAATTCGATCAGCGAGCGTTCGCCTATTTTGATATTTCCATGAACCCTAGCTGCGCCGAGCAAAGACCTCCATATGACTGCGTTGGGCTTCATGGGCATCGATAGAACTCTGTTACGGGCTTCCTCGACGAGCCCGGCCCGGCCCAATAGATCTAAGAGGCAAGAATAGTGCTCGAGATTAGGCTCGAGCCCGTATTTACTGCCCATCGTTTCGAAATAGTAGCATCCTTCGTCCACCAAGCCTATGTGGGAACAAGCAGTCATTACAGCTAAGATTGTGAAGTCGTCGGGGAAGAAACCCTCTTTCTTCATCGATTCGAACAGCGTAAGAGCTTCGTTTCCATGGCCGTGGACTGCAAGGGCTCTGATCATTGCGTTGAAGCAAAACTTGTCCTTACAACTCAGTTGATCGAATAGCTCCTGAGAAAACTTGAGCCAGCCCAAGTTTGCGTACAAGGTAATCAGCGCCGTGACGACGAAGCAATTTAAGCTGAGATTGTTTCTGATTGCAAAGGTGTGGGCCCACACGCCTTGGCTGAGAGCGCACATGTCCGAACAAGCAGTAATTACAGCAACTAGCGTTACTTCGTTTGGCTGTAGCCCAGCAGACTTTTGCATGCGTCTGAACAGATTCAAAACCTCAGACGAAGAAGTATAAGACTTACCATCGCTGTTCAGACAATTGAAACCATCTAAAAGGCTTACGCTTGAATCTCTAGCATACGAAGATAGCATAGAGTTCCACGAGGCCAAGTCTGGCGCCCTTATTTGATCGAAAACACATCTAGCAGTACCTACTTTCCCGCATTTCGCATAGAAGTTGAGCAGTGAGGCGAGAATGAACCTATCTTGAGGAATTCCCAAGAACTTTAGGACATGGGCGTGCAAGATTTGTCCATGTCTGAACCACTGATGGGCTCCAAGAGCCTTGAACAGAGATGGATATGTGTACTCATTAGGTCCCAAGTTAGGGTTGGCAAGAACGTTCTCATAGAGGGATAAAGCAATCTCTGGGCGACCTTTTTCGGCTAAGGACGATATGAGAGTGTTATGGATGAATATAGTCGGGTCTTTGACGCTATCGAAGATGGACAAAGTGTAAGACAGAGGAGAAAGAACGCATGAGACGAGGAGCACACGGCTGATGGGGTATGTGTGGGAAATGAGACCATTTGTGATCATTTGGGCATGGAATTTCTTGAAAGAAGACAAGGTTTTGCATCTTTGCAAGAGGCGGAAAATTGGGTGGTTGTCTTTTGGGCTGATTGATATCTTCATGTCGATATTGGCTATGCAACGTCCACGAGCTCATCTTTGTCTATGTATGTATTCCTTTTCCTTTCTTTCAGCAATGGTGATACGGAGAGGACGAGATAGGGTATCGGAAGCTGAGGTTCGACTTTCTCATGCACATTCTATAGGCGATCAATCTATGGTAAGAAGACCTGCAAACCATGAAATACGTTAAAAAATCGTATAGGCGATTGCGATATAGAATGAAAAGAGAAATGATTCAATTATTCAAGATGGACACAGTTCAACATGAGTGATACGGTTCAAAGACATAGAGAGAAAAGACATTTCTCAGAAAATGATGTTTTCATTGTCCCAGTATAAGAGGTGATAAAACGATAAGAAATATACTAAAACAAGAACTGTAATCCGAGACAACAAAACTACAATTACCATGATTTTGTAAGCTATTTGTAGTCGACACTTCACCCCTTTCCGATTCTCTCTAAGGAACGTCAGCTAGGCAATTCATCGAGCAGTTTGAGTGCACGAGCTAGGCTTGGACTTCCACACTTAAGCAGCTGATATAAACTTAGTTCAAAAATCTTAAAAATTGTGATTTTCTTGCGTGGAAACTAAACGGGTTTAACTTTTTATAGGCCGATTTTTCTTTTGTTTAGGTCTCAACAGTCAATTGGACTATCCTTCGTGCACGACCTTTGTAAGCACAAATAATTTATCAATACTAAAATAGCATAAATTTCGCTATTCCTAGAGGCATGCGGGTCGGCCCAGCCCAAAGCCCACCTGAAAAAAAGGGGAATTTTTTGTCAGGTCCTAGTAAATTTTTAATTTTTTGTTCAGGCCCTAGCACAAAATGAATAAGTTTAAAGGACATACTTTATGTAAAAATTCGAGTGAAGGACCAAAAATATGATTTGACGAAAATATCCTTACTAACATGTTTTTTTTCCAACGAACGTGTTCGTGGTCTTATATGAAGCGTTATTTTTACTTTATTTTGCACTCACTTACAGAATATTGTTACTTTAGGAAACAGACACGCTTTTTTTCAATAATATTGTGTTACTTTGTTATTGCAAAACGTTATCAACAGAATTTTTTTTTCTCTACGATCGAACTCATTTTCTTACACTGAATCGACTGCCCCCTCCAACCGATTTCGACATGTCATGTTGGATTCATTATGATATTGACGACGCACGAGGTAGAATTTGCTTGTCTAATTAGGGTGCAAATTCGAAAATATAATGGTAAATCGAATCTAGATTTCGACATAAATTACAAGTAATCGGTATAAATTCGAGGTACCCATGAGAAATCGAAGTCTATTTTACATTATTGAGTCAATAACGCCGAGATCTATGCAGTTTTCATTTGTTTTTTAGTGTCGTTTGTGATTTTCGTTCTTTTCTCCTGATCCATTGGTTGTATACAGAATATGTTATTTACGACAAACAAGGCGTTATTACCTTTCAGCGACGTGTTACTTCTAAGTCAACATTTGTTATTAACCATAAGACATTTGTTATTTTTTGCTATGTTATAAGTATTTCTTTTTTACACGATTTAGGGAAAATATAATATTTGTTTCTTGCAACTAATCGGTATAAATTCGAGGTACCCATGAGAAATTGAGATCTATTTTACTTTATTGAGTCAATAACGACGAGATTTATGCAGTTTTCATATGTTTTTTAGTGTCGCTTGTGATTTTCGTTCTTTTCTCCCGATCCATTGGTTGTATACAGAATGTGTTATTATGACAAACAAGGCGTTATTACCTTTCAGCGATGTGTTACTTCTAAGTCAACATTTGTTATTAACCATAAGACATTTGTTATTTTTTGCTATGTTATAAGTATTTTTTACACGATTTAGGGAAAATATAATATCCGTTTCTTGCAAGTAGTCGGTATGAATTCGAGGTACCCATGAGAAATTGAGGTCTATTTTACATTATTGAGTCAATAACGACGTGATTTATGCAGTTTTCATCTGTTTTCTAGTGTCGTTTGTGATTTTAGTTCTTTTCCTCCCGATCCATTGGTTGTATACAGACTGTGTTATTAACAATATATGAACTGTTATTTCTAATGTAGGATGTGGTATTTTTGTGTGAAGATTTCTTATTTACTAGAAGAGATGTATCATACGTCGCTAAGTGATTTGGAAAAACAAAAAAAATAAGTTCAGCTCCGGCAGCCTGTGGCCGCCGAGAAGCATCGCCGAGAAGCAGATAAGCAGCTGAGAAGCGTCGTCGAGAAGCAGCCGCCGCCGTCACTTTCATTCCACCTCCTCTTCGTCGAACACGTTAGTAGCGACCCAATTTTCCTTCTTAGATGGCGTCCTTTGAGCTCTACTACGACGACAGGTCAGAGTCGGGCCTCCTCGTCTGCTCACGAAGGTCGAGATTATAGGCGGAAATCGAGCTTGAAGATTAGCTCGCTCGTTGGAGAAGACGATGGCAAATGTTTATAAATTTTGCATCTGTTAGGGGGTAAATATGTCATATCGCATAGTTTGTGTATTTTTCTCTCAGAATTTTGAAAAGTAGGTCCTTAATACTAACTGAAACTATATTGGGGCCTGAACACTAATTAAAAATGTTAACAGGGTCTGACACGTAATTAACCAAAAAAAAAGAACATATATCAAAGGGTGGCAGAACCATAAATTAAAAAAATAAAATTTAAGTTAATCCCAAGATATATTTTTTAAATTTTATTTTTTAGCCTCGAGAGCCAAAAAGCCCACAACCCGCTCTTGCTGGCCGGCCGAGGCCCACTAATAGGCATTTCATCAAGCAGTTTGAGTGCGCGAGCTACGCTTCTTGCTGAAACATACTAGTTTGAAAAATCTTAAAAATTGTCGCTCGCAGATTGTGGAAACTTAACGGGGACTTTATTGCATCGATTTCTATGAAGCAAACGAAAGGATTTTTCTACCTTCGTCACAAACAAAAATGGTGTCAGAAAGTCGTTTCGCTTTCATGTACGATCGTGTAAAAGCGCCAATGACCCATGAATACGCTAAGGTACACATGTGCGGCCTAATCCTTCATATTTTCGCAATCAATTGGTCTTACAAAGGACCTCTCGATTTCTAATATGGTATCAGAGCGAGCTTTCACTCGCCGTCACCTAATCCATATGTCTACGTGTTATGCCTGTCACGCGACACGTGAGAGGGCATATTGAGATTCTAAAAGTGGATGTCATCCCACATCGCTTAAATTAAGCTCTTAGATCACCTTATATATCAAGAGGTTATCTTCTCCCTATCACAAATTGGTTTCAGGAAGGACCAGTCGATTTCTTATAGTTTCTTTCCCACCCTTGAAAAGGAATAACAATGTAATAAATTTACGGTGAGAAGCATGAAAGACGACGATAGTAGTAATAAGAATGATGGCCTTGTGAGAAAGAGCAGCCGCAACAGCAGAAGCACGACGGAGGACCTGACCTAACTCCTAACAGAAGTAAGGTGACGACTAAGAGAACCACATATTTGTTCTCCTTCGACGGTCGTGCGGCCATGATAGGGTTCGTGACGGCCATGACAGTCGAGCTAGCAAGCGGACAAGACTTCTTATCTCAGGTGTTCAACGGTGGCGTTAAGTGGTTCCTATTTACGAGCGCGCTTCTCACAATTGCGACCCTCGTTCCAATCTACGAGGAATTTCTCCCGAGGCTAAGAACAATGATATGACGACGTCTGAAGCTGAGATATGGATGAATGGAAGGTTCGCTATGATCCGGCTTGTGGCTCTTGTCTTCACAGAGTACGCCAAAGGCGGGCTGCTTATCAACACAGTGAGACTAGCAGCAGATGGTGGTTGTAATTATTAGCTTGTGTGTGAGTGGACATGAATATGATCATATATTGACAAAGTATCATATCAGACCCTCTTCTACTATTTCTTTTTATATTTCCAAACAACATGAATTAGTAATCCAAGTCATGATGATATCTCAACTAACCAAACTATATATATATATATATATATATATATATATATATTCACATGAAGTTTTTTCTAATTCAATGTTAACTGGAGTTTTGGACGGTGGTAATGGTATTGTATTGAGGTTCTAAACTGACACACACAGACACACAAAAAGGGTTGAATTAACGAAAAATATAGGGTTTAGGGTACCGATGACTATCGTTGTTGGATGGGTTTGAGACGTATCCATCTGGCCCGGGGGATTAGTCCCACCTCTGAAGTGTGTGGCGGTTAGCCCATAGCCAGGCTGTGTGGGGATACCTCGGGACATGAAAAAAAAAACGAAAAATATAGAGAGAAAAAATCATTTCAAGATAGTGTATTGGGCTGCCATGACGGCCCCATAGAAATTGAATCCAAAGCCCAATATCCTCGGTCAAAATGAAACGAGTGGGACCAAAATCAATAAGGAGCACAACTAGCGAGACGAAAGAGATATTTAAAAAAAAAAGAAAAAAGAAAAAGGGAGATAGATAGATTAGATAGATGGCATGAGATCCAATTTCAACGCACCATTTCATTCAACTGGCAAACACAGCAGCAGAGACAATTATCGGTTGAGTTGAAGATGGCTACTTCACGACTTCTTTGGACTACGTCGTCTTCTTTCCTCTTCGACGATGTAGCATCTTATTCAATCAAGAACAATAGTAACAATGCATCAGCAGCAGCAATTTTTGGACGACGACGACGCAATTATTATGTTACACAAAGGAAGAGCCTCATGGTTCAAGCAGCTAAGCTTCCCACTGGGGTACGTTTCCATTTTTTATTCATTCTTCTACATTTAATAATCATCAGAAGAGCGTTGATTTCATGCGTGATTGTTGATGAAATAATTTTCAAGGTGGAATTGCCGAAAGAACAGCCGAAATTCAACCCACCTTTCCTGGGATTCACCAAGACCGCCGAGGTGTGGAACTCAAGAGCTTGTATGATTGGACTCATCGGCACTTTCATTGTTGAACTTGTAAGCTATCTTCTTTTTTCTCTTTTGCTTCTTCTTTAGTGATGATACTAGTTTTTCTTTTCTTCTTTTCTTTCAGATTCTGAACAAAAGCATACTTCAGATAATTGGGGTTGAAGTTGGGAAAGGTCTTAATCTTCCTCTCTAAGCACTTGGACGAAGAAAGAAGTTGTTTTCTCATCATTTTTTTTTTTTGTAAATGGTTCAAAGATCCTTTATCATGTCTGTCATAATCTCACAAAGAAACAATGAATTATGAACCTCATCATCTCTTAGTACATCGGTTTTCTAATCGCTTCAAAGGAAAGAAAGAAACGAAAAACATGTACCTATAGCCCAATATATATTTGAGTATGTATAGCCAAATAACCACTGCGTATATACAATAAACTTGATCTGTTCATGTACCTTTTTTATTTATTTAACTCGGCCTATACAACGAGTCTCGTCTCATCTTCGACAGAATGTTCTTTTGCGTCTCCATTTTCATGCTTATTCTCTCCGTCCGATTCGTCATCTATGGCCTGCGATCGCTGCCCATTTATATTTTAATTTTGGTAATAATGAAATCATCTACTGCTGAAGATAGGAACTTACTTCTAAAGGTACTGGGAACAAGTTTATGTTGCTGGGATTGAAAGTGAAGCCACTGCAAATGTGTATAAACATCAATGCATAGGCAGAAAAAGAATCTGATAATGATGATGTTAAGCTAAGCATATATACCTGCGAGCCATGACCAGCTGCCAAACATATGGAGTGAAGAATTCCTCGGGATGACTCTCTTGTTCGTAGGTGAAGCGCAATTGAGTAAACATCTTTAAGATAAAACATTCATAATGAGAAATGGGTTTCATAATAATGAGATTATGAGAAATGATCAGAAGTTACGCAATCAAATAATCACGACGAGCGTCTCCTCTGTACCTTCATTCCTTCACCTCTCCAAGATCGGCAAGTGTTGATTATGATTTCGAGCACTTTCTCCACAGACAATTCCCCATCTATGTTCTGTGCATCCATTCTGCTGTTAAAGAAGTCCAAGACCTAAAATGCAGGAAAAATAATCGATAAGTCGCTGGATGAAAAGTCTGTATAAAAGAAAAGTGAAGTATGAAATATACGACCAAGTGCATACAGTATATATGTTCTCCAACAGCTCGTTAAAGCGGGGATGATTTTTGTAAGGTAGAAAAATCTCCTGCCTATGCATAATAGCATAAACAACCTGAAAGATGGGAACATATTAAGAGAGAACAGTGATACGTTGATATGTGTTATTGTTTCTTATATTTTGCATTTCACTATACCTCTGGATTGCGAGGCAAAGCATATGTAAGGATTGCGTTTATAATTTCCAGCACAAGCCTCAAAAAGTCGGTATATATGTGCAGTTCGGCTGACTGCTGCGGATTAAAAAGAATAAATTGAACACTGTAGAGTAACATATAATTTTATTTCTGCAATGCTAAATAAAATGAAAGTCAGTACCGAATCATCAGGAAGGCTGTCTACTTGATCACCATCTGCTATTTGCATTTTGTCATTTTTCAGCTCTGCTAACTTGTTGTACCTAAAGAACGAAATTTCATCGATGTAAATGCATGAGAATCAAATACTGAACTCAATACAAAATGACAATGACAAATAATAAGAAGACATACATACTTGCGCGAAAGCATGTCGAAGAGGCTAACCAACAGCTGTGATGCATAAGCATTCAGCCGGTGGACATGTGGAGCCATATTCGCCAGCGTTGCCAAACAATTGGTATGTAGATATATATCCTGTGCAGTAAAGGTGTCGGCAAACATATACATTTGTTACATTCCTTGAGATTATAAATTAATACTTCAACTTTGAAATGTCTTATGAAATTATCATATTACATCGTGATGATAAATAAAAAAATGCCTATATTCAAATATATTATATGTGGTTATCCTCAAGCCATTACATCTTTCTTATCATTTTGAACATTAGGGAACTTTGTTGATGTCATCATGCATAAGATTAGATTTTTAGGTAAATAGTTTCAAGCGCATAGTACTGCCAATGATAATTAGCAGATAAGTGACAACCAAGAAGTAGAGACAAAAGTTCTTGGGTTCAACAGAGTACTTCTGAAAATCCATTTCCCTCCACGCATAATTTAAAGCTTAAAGGGGCTCCTAGTGTAGTAAATTGAGTGGAAATTCAAAGAAAGAAAATAGGGGCGGAAAATCACGATCTTACCCGTAGCTTGGAAAGATTGTATTTTACGGTTCTAATTAATATTATCACCATCAGGGAGCCCAGAGAAGTTTGATGCAGAAGGCGCTCTTGATACCATGAAACATTGGGAAGTATCTGTGACAAGATTAGATTTTACTGAGAATTGTTCAAAACTTGGTATGGGTGATACAATTTGCTTACCAGTTTGTGAATGCTGGCATTAAATGATGAATCTTGACTTAAAATCAGAAAGATCACAAGCACCATATAGATATGTTTAGATGTCCTTCTCGGGGCATTGTACAGTGTCGCCAGCATTGGCATCAACTGTGAATCACAAAACCACATGAGGAATCCAGTTTGAGCTGGGAATATAAAAAGGGAAAATGACGAACAAGCAATCGGAAAAAAAAAAATATCCTCCGGTCATACCAGCGTATCAAGGTCTGTTCGCACCAAAACGTATTCCAGAAAGTCAGAATTTCCATGCACTAGTGAATAAAGCAACAGTACTGATGTTTCATCAGCCACACACCTGAACACAGACACGTGAATAAATAGATGAGCAAAATTAAAAATAAAAAATAAAAATTGTTCTCATAGTTATAGTCCAGCTATATAGATAAGCAAATTTATTTGTGAGCACATCTGTAAATTATTCTGATAAAACTAATTCATTTGACAATTAAAAGTATTAAATACATTCTATGGTAAAGAAAAGCTACACCAGATCTACTATATGGAGCTTCACATGTTTAATTGATTTGTGTTCTAAAAATTCAATCATCACAAAAACTGTCAAATATTCAAATTCTTGTGCAAAGCTCAAGGAAGTACAACAACTTACAAGCCAAGAGTGTCGTAAAGAGAAGCAAAAGGTAATCTCACAAAAGGACCACTATGCCCATTTCCTTCAATATCAGCGCGATCAACTGCAGTAAGACCATATCAGAGACTTGAGTACTCTATATGATAAAATCTACAAAGACATAAGTCAAGTTATATGAGCAAATGCACCAGCTTCTTACACTCGGTATCCCGGACGTTTTCCAATGCTTTACGGAAAGGATTGTCTACGAAATGTGATTCTTGCATGCGGAGAGAGTTAACTCTGTTATTATCATCACTATCCTTCATGTAGTCTGAAGAATATTTATGATAATAACAAAGAATAAGTACAACATTTAGACTGGCTTCAGCCAATGGACTTTTCGCGACTTCATCATTTGGGCGGACCAGGAAATTTAATGGCAATAGCATCAAGTTTGCTGCAGAAGAGAATTGCATCTCGGTCAAGAAATAGTTCATTATATCAAAGACAGATAATGTATATAACCTAGACATAGAATAAAGTGCCGCCCGCATCTTAAAATGTCCGAAAAAGAGTTGATGACCTCTTCCAATGGGAAGACACGCATAAGATAGCTACATATTAAAGAGACCTGGAAGTTTTGTTCATCCCCGCTTACTCCCGTTAATGACAGGATGTTCTAGGTGTAAGCAAGAAATGAATTGCACAATTAAACTCTGAGGTAGACTCCGTAACACTAACACCACATTATTTGCAATAAAGTTCCTCAAAATAAATGAAAGAAAACACAAACAACAAACGAAAATGTAAATCAAAATATTGGAGAAGTGGAGAGAGATAGATAGATAGAGAGAGAGAGAGATGGAGAGAGGTGCATTGGCATTCATTTTCATACCAGCTGCAGAACTAACTCTTTTCAAAACACCACGACGACTTCCTCCAGAAAATATGTCGTAAGAACTACTAACGGGGAACTGTGGGCGTGCAATGTATATGAGCAATAACTTACAAACAACTGCATTAACCAAAGAGCTCTCCTGCGAGCAAAAAAAAAACTTAAGCAGGAAACCCTATTCACAGGTAAAATGAAAGCCATGTTACTCCAGTTTACCTGAGTCATCAATGCCTCAATAAAAGGGTGTGTATCACTTGGACCTGGTGAAGGCCCCGAGAGGAGTTGAGTAGACATGGATATCAGCATGAAGTTAAGCACTTCATAGTGAAGAAGGTATGTGCCAGGGCTTTAGCAAATAGGAAAAAGAATCATTGGAGTGTATGCTGATGCATATAAGAGGATATATGAAATGTACCATCAAGCCATGATTATAGTATACCTTACGTCAACGTTAGCGATAAAGTTGAGCACACTGTCCATGACAAGGTTCACGACATTTTGATCTGCATGATGAGGTTCACACGCCAGATATAAGACAAAAAAAGTGCAAAGTCAAAATGAATGAATTTCTCATCATCAAAACAAGTGGAAGAGCTAAAACTTGCAGAATCCAAACCTTTGGTTATATTATTCGGCAAAGGCTCTGTTTCAACAAGTGATAGATATAGTTCTCCAAAGCTGTCACTCTTCAAATTCTCAATGACATACTTCAGAAAAACAGATGATACAAACAAGGCATTGAGAGCTTTGGAGTATGGAGATAATGCCACATCTGAAGCAGATACACATTCTTGCAAACACCATGCTAATTGAATCAAAATCTTGGCAAGATGTCTTGTATTATAATTGTTTCTAGCTGCATGATGGTAAAACCAGATAAATATCAATATTACCCTATTAGAAGTAAAAAACAAAAAAAAAATGCATATGGTCAAAGGACATTGCTACGGGCGAATGAGGGAAAATTTCAAAATTGTCTCAAATGTAGAACTAGACTTCAATATGGGAGATATAAGCGGAAAGATAAAACCTACTAAGACTCTCTCCGCCAAATAAGGATCATGCCTTCTTTTGGATTACATAAATCATAGGTAATTTACCACGATCGGGCTCAGTTGAAACTAGATAACTGCAAACATACCTAACAATTATAACATAAATCAACCAAAAGATCAAATTCTGTATACTGGTCACCACGTATAGGTATAGGATCTTTCCATATTAAGTGCTTCTATCAGTTTTCTTTTGTTAATACATCAGAAAGATTATGTTGCTCGATCCAATGTCTTACAAACTGCAGAAACTGATTAATGATAAAGATGACTCGTACAACACGACGAAACCGATCAACCCCTATAACACAATCAAACTATAAGATGAACTTCGTTGAACACAACCATTTCCATATATGTCTTATAGGACATAAACCTAAAAGACCACATATCAGGGAAAAGACAGGAACCCAGTTTCCACAACAGAAAAACATCACCTCAAGTTAGAATCAACAATTCAACTCAGTAAGACAACAATGGAATTGACCAATTTCACAAAAAATAAAAGAAAAAAGAATTACAGAGCAGCTTCAATCCACCAGCTACCGAACATATAGAATCAATTATCAAACTAAACAAAATTACATAAAAAAACACATAGCAATATAAACAGCACATCTTGTAAACGAATTGGTGACAAGCATATTTCTAAATTAAACAAACGAATCATCCTAAAAAAAATTATCCTAAAAAATTTATAAATCAGATGTATTGCAAGTAACCTAAGATACGGTGAACATCACCGTGCTAATCCGCTGACCTCAATTAAATTGAGCTCAAAAGTCTTAACTCTAGCCCCAGATCATGAACAACGCATAACCAGATAATCACCGATTAATCTAACGGAGACCTCCATAATTCAGCAAACAATGCACTAACCAAAGAGACGACAAGCGTCGTCGATACGACCCTCCGGCCAGCGAAGATCAATTGGAAGCTCCAGAAGCTTCTGCCAATAATCGGAAGACAGAGGAAACGATTTCTCCCCGATAAATTCTCCGATTAGATACTCCGCCGTCTCCTGCGTCCGAGATCCTCCGCCTAGACGCGGCGTAGAAGGAATTCCTCCCATTAGATACGTGGATTTACGGCTCCGTTCCGTGTTCGTATGCGCATAAGCTCACTCCTCCGATCTGAACGCCGAGGTTTTAGAGATAAATGATCTCTCTCTGGCTTCTTCTACTCTGTTTTCTGATTTAGTATAGTAGAAGGTGATGATGGCGATGGGGAGACGAAGACGTGTTTAATGACGAAATCACCCTCGCTCTCTGAGATTCAATCTTTTCATTTCAAGTAACGTTTTCTTCAGCGCTCAACAAATACCTTTCATTACATGAGAAGGGTAATTCCGTCATTTGAGCTGTTCTTATGTGGAAAAATTAATTGTCATTCTTAGCGACCGAGTTGACGTGGCAACGATCAACCATATCCACATCTCCTCGCAAGGACCCACTCTCATACCCCGGCGCGTGAGATTGATTTATAGATCCAACGGTTCCGATCCAAAAAAGTAGACTGTATGATCATCCATAGCCGTCCGATCAAATTTTAGGCTTTCTGCATGAGGAAGCGATGGGCCATGGGTCCAAAAATTACTTATTTGGGCCGGGCTATATAAGCCCAATTATTACCACAAGTGGGAATGTGGGATGGATCATCTGAATTCTTTAACCCCTTATTAATTCGTATTTAATAATGCAACTGCTCGTTAAAAAAAGGAACTTTTCATTTAAGGCCCCGAAGAGTTTCATTTAGGATTCAGGTCATGTCATAAAAAAGTTTAGTTTTAAGTACCCGATTTCTGCAGTATCACTTCATTGCTCTGAAATAATAATATGTTGAAATTTTGTAGTAGAAAACGATCATTCGGTACCAGTTGATACCAGTTCATTTTTGCATTACTACTTTGTTCTGAAATAACAATATGTTGAAAGTTTGTGACACGAAACGATCATCAGATACAAGTTCATATAACTTTATACCACTTTTTTTAGTTAGGTCATTATCTCTAAATTTTACAAATATTAGGTCCTTTAAACTAAAGTTTTTCTGATATGGCCTGAATCTTAAATTAAACTTCTGACTGGTCCTGAACTCAAATATTATATACCCTAAAAAATATTACTCCCTCCGTCCCGTTATCTTTATCACATATATTGGTGGGCACGGATATTAAGGTGGCATTATTATAATAATATAGTACAATGAAAAGGTTAAAAAGTGTATATTTTGACACAGAATATTTAATATTATTATATTGATTGTTTGTGATAGTTTTTTTGCTAAATAAGGAAAGGTGATAAAATTAGTGGGACGCCCGAAATGGAAAAATGTGATAAAATTAGCGGGACGGAGGGAGTAGTAAATTTAGCACATACTACGTAAAAAATAAATCAAGTTATTTTTAAATCATTACTTAAATTATTTAAAAGTAAAATTTTAAACTAAGGACAAAATTGTTAACTAAAATATTAAGGGTATATAAAAAGTAGTATTTACCTGACAGATTAAAGAGTAACTTATAGTCACACGTTACCGTTAACGGTTAATATAATAGAATAGAGATTGAAATCGCAGAAAGAAAATTACATTGAGCAAAAATATGTGAATGTGTACGTAATTGGCTTTGAAGACTAATCAGACATTTCAACATTTGTACACCGCACTTGACCAGTCAGCCTCTGCCATGTCCCAACATCCAGGCAAAACCTTTTTACTTTCAAACTAAATTGTCTGACATTTGTATATATTTTCAAGAATTAAAAACTAATGTATAGATTGGTTATGTTTTACCACAAGGTACATTTTCTTACCACAAGGTACATATTTTCATCTGCATTTATCTAACACGTTTCAACCTCAGACACTACCCACATTTAAACGTACATACTTGGCCAGTACAGTAATAAATTATATCTTAAATAGTAACCTAAGCTACCTATAAATCAATCAGATTTAATAAGTCGTAACCATGGGTCCCTTTATGCGTCTTAATTTTTTTGATATTTATTGAAACACTTGCTGCAAATATAATTTTTTATATATATAGTCATACTCTTATATTACATTTTCCATAAGAGCAATGCACATCTATTCTATTATATGTACTAAGAGGAGGTTAGGATAAACCGTCAATTTATCTGTTTCAATTGACCAATCAGATTTTTTCTACGTCTATTAAAAAATAAAAAAGACTTAGTACGCCATGTAAATTTCATAACCTCGTAATAACTACAAGATTCTATTTTTAGTATATAACTTATTAAAATTTAATAATAATTAATATTTTTTTATTGCACGTAGGGGCGACGGAAATACTAGTTAAGATATATATCTTGGTTATAAATTCGAAGCAAAACAAACATTAAGACCGACAGTAACATGCATAAGAGTCCATTTATGTATGTCAATATACATATACATTGAAATCCCAACATAAAGTTTTAATCTTTATGATCTTTTTCACACTGTGCCCATATATAGTTCGATCTCTTACACCGAATATGTTTCTTTCAATATGTTCAAAGATGTCCCTTTGACTTGGACTTTCTAGCCAGTCGATCAGTCGCACGCTTGCACGCAACGTGCTTACTCTCTTCTCTCACACATCAATAATTATATTACATCTTCTCCATTTTCACACAGCTTCATCTAATCTCACTCTCCCCACATACAAATTTTCCCTTCATTCCTCAACTTCCCACATATAAAAATAGAATTCTTGTACTATTTTCCATGACTTAGCGCGGGGCGACGATGACTGCGTTGCACCACCACCGCCGCGCGGCGGCGGCGCTGTCTCTCGCCGTCGTGGCGATTTTTCTGCTTGCCTCCGTTTCGGATCTTGGATATGCTAATATACTAGGTATATATTTGTTTATATATGCTATTATTCCTCATCTTTGTAGTAGCAAATAAATCACACTAATATGTTCATTTTCTTTCGTAGATATTAGGGTATTAGCGAGTGGCAAAGAAAGTACGGAAGAGCAGCATAATATGATCATAGCTCGGAGACTACTACTCGTTGGACCGGGTTCGACGCCACCGTCTTGCCGGTTCAAGTGCGGGACGTGTACGCCTTGCAGACCGGTTCACGTGACCATTCATCCCGGTTTGAATACGCCATTAGAGTACTACCCCGAAGCTTGGAGGTGCAAATGTGGAAATAAACTATTCATGCCTTAGCTAAGCTATCTATCATTATTCCCTTCTCTTTTTATTTTTTGGTTTTTAAGGAAAAGGTTTTTACGTATTTTGTGTATGTGTGTTTTGTGCGTTTATTTCAGACATTGATTAATGATAGATGGTAATATTTCTAGTTTTCTGTGCTTTTAAGATTTTAACACGATCTCACATAACTAGATGTAGTAGTAGTTTCTTCCACTCGTCTTATCAGTACATTAGTTATGAATGGTCTTCATCGATGGTGTTCTATACTTCTATTATTATGATATAAATAGTATGTTATGGAGCTGATTGTGCAATTAAATGTAATAAAATTCGTTTAAGATACAAGTCGTAATCTTGAT
Source organism: Craterostigma plantagineum (assembly GCA_027422505.1). Taxonomy (NCBI): domain Eukaryota; kingdom Viridiplantae; phylum Streptophyta; class Magnoliopsida; order Lamiales; family Linderniaceae; genus Craterostigma; species Craterostigma plantagineum. The sequence continues at coordinate 3,847,127 of JAPQWV010000005.1, forward strand.
TATTGACTAACTCATACATGTAAGATGGGGATTCCGTACTTATTATAACAGTGAAAAGCTGGCCTATCTCAAGTCGATAAAATAGGGTTTCTTACTTAGGCAGATCGAATACTTGGCTGTACACATATTATTGTGGAGATAGGTTTAAATGACTTTCTGTAATAGATTGAGACAAAAGCTTGAATATAGCACGTGACTTAGGCTGAGTAGGTGCCAAGACATACTTCAAGTTTCAACAAAATTCCAATATTTAAAGTTTGAAGGCCGTCCCCATTCTCAGACCATATTCACAATTATTTCAAAATACTATACACAACACGCTTTGGGAAGCTACGAAACAACATTATATAATATAATAACGTTGTAATGACTTTCCTTTCCTCTTTTTTCAATACAGTAGTATGTATAGGGTGGACTGAATGTCTTTGATTTTCTATTTCCGTTTTCTATCTTCCCATATACTATTGTTGAACCTCAAGTGAAGATTATTACCAATATACTAATTATGGGACACATGTAAGATTAGAGGAATAAAGTAACTTTCCTCCGATGAGTAAGGAAATACAAACGAACTATACATTGCTTGTGGCTGATCAGAAAATCAAGGCAAACCACCATTTCTCTCCATTATCTTATTCCCATTATATAAATGAGGTCACTCAACGTTTTATCTTATTCATATTGCATCACAAAAGTTTACGAAATAAAATCTTCTTTTTTTCGAGAAAATAATGGCATCAAACAAGGTAGTAACAGTTTTGGCGATAATAATTGCGATGATCGCATTATTCTTATTGGGAAGTTCGTCGGTCGAATCGTACGAAGAGACGAAGAGATCGCCAGACGATACTTATCAGAATTGCATAAGAGATTTGTTGGCTTTGGAAGTTCTTCCTCAGCAAGCTGTGTATGTTTGCCAGAAGGAGTTTAATATAACAAATCAGCCATCTACGTAATTCTTTTATATATGAAGAAAAAAGTGTCGTCTTCATTTGAAATATTTGATTGATTTTTCGATCTTTTGTTAAAGTAGTCCCTCTTAATGCATACCACAACATATGAATGTTGTTTTAGTTTATGTAAATCTCGTTGGTGTATTTTTTTATTCAAGTTCTCTCATGTGTAGAATGGCGAAGCGAATCATAGATGGTTCACGGAAATTCTCGTTTGTATATAATTATGATAAACGAAACATATATTACACGTTTGTTTTTCATTTTAATTTAGTGCAATTAATTTATATTATATGCAAATTATAAAAATAAACTATTAATAATCTTCAACAATATAAATAATAATGAATTTCTTAGACATAATTTAATTTTAAGTTATGTTTTTTTTTTTTTGGGAATATGAAATATTTAATGTAAAAAATTGAGTCAATGAAATGGAGTAAAAAATATCGTACCAAATAATTTCGTGTAAGATTGATCATATTTTGTGTTACGAATTGTATTGTAAATAAGGCATGTAGAACTTGCAGAAGTTGGGCGGGCGATATTTGGGGCTTTTCCGGGTCGGGTCGAACTCGAATCAAACTCCCTAAAATTTTGGAAGTGAAAACGAACGGCTCTTCGCTTCGATGCGATCGTCTCCCCCAAATTCAAAATCCCCAAAACCTTAGAACCCTAATAGGAAACCTTTATCCTTCATCCGAAAATGAACACTCTCTCAATCTCCACGCCGTTCTTCACTGCCTTCAATCCATCCAAGAGAAGTGATTTCTCACACAAAACAAACATGAGCAAAGGCATCAAAACAACGATAATCAGAGCCACCTCGGCTAGCCCCAAATCACCACCTCCATTAGTTTCCCACCTCAAAACGGCAGCTTGCACCGCCGTCTTCGCCGCCGCAGCTCTGTGGAGCTTCCCAATTTCGCGCGCCAGAGCAGAGCCCAACATCTCACAGCCGCCGCCGTCGCAAACCGAGACCCTAGTCGAAGAGGTGAAGAACGACGATTCGCCGCTGGCCCACTTGTTAGAGACCAATTCAGAAGCCACCGAGGCCTTGAAGAAGCTCCTGCAAGAAAAACTCGAGGCTGGCGAGGACGACGAAAGCCTATCGATTCTGCGAAAATTAGCCTCCTCACAGCCCGATAATCCCGAGTGGAAGTTCTTGCTGGCTAGGGTTCTGAGCGAAATGGGGAAACTGGACGAGGCTCGAGGCGCCTACGAAGACATACTATCCAAGCAGCCGTTATCGTCGAAGCATTGTTCGAGAATGCGCTGTTGATGGATCGTTCAGGCGAGAGAGAGCTTGTAATGGGACGTTTAGAGGACGCATTGAAAGTCGCCGAAGATGAGAGGAAAACGAAAGAGGCGAGGGACGTAAAGCTGATCATGGCGCAGATGAGGTTTCTTCAAAGGGACGTGGACGAGGCGTTGAGGAGCTACGACGAATTGGTTAAAGATGATCCTCGCGATTTTAGGCCCTATTTCTGTAAGGGGATGATATACAGTTTGATGGACAAGAATGTCGAGGCGAGGGAGATGTTCAAGAAGTACAGAGAGCTTTCCCCCAAGAAATTTGAGGTGGAAGGGTATTTGAGAACGCCTCTGTCGAAGATGAAGCTTTTCGAAACCCATGAGGAGAATTGATGATTGATGGTAAATTGTGTCTGATTGAGCTTGAAAACTTTCACTAGGCAGATTTTTGTAGTTCCTTTTTCTTTAGAGGCTGAATAAAGTCGCTCGAAGCTTTTTCGACTTGTGTAAGGATTAATGAATAACATGTGGATTTCGATGCTTTGAATCTCGAATTCTATTACAAAACCATGCATTCTGATAAAAGCCAAGAAGCAAATGGCCTTGTGTAATTTGTAGAGGTATTTAAAGAAGAACCAACGTCGTAAATGCGAGAATGAACCCCTGAATTTCACTTCTTGGATTCTCTGCGGCCGCTGATGAAAAGACGGGAAAATGAGCGCTAGAAAACATACGTTACAAAAACAGATAAATGTCTGTATCTCGTTCTCACCCTTATTGCTGCTGTTATCTTCTGTCCCAGTAGGAGTTTTCTCTGGGCTCGTAGTGTTGTTATTCACGATATTTATTCCAATGTTCTGACAATCTCCCCCAATCGAACCTATGAAAAAAGTGCTCTATAGTTGCTTACTGATAATAATACGTTAAGTTAGGATAAAGATACTGTTATGACCCCAATTGAAGATGAACAGCGAAGGGTGAGAGAAGTTTCGAATTCAGACATAAATGAGGTTAAGTTGGGAAGTGAAGATGTTAAGGTTGTTGATTGGGGTTCGACTAAAGCAAGATCGAAGAAAGAGAAAGGAAACAATGTTTGGGCTGGGCTATTGCGCGAGGGATTGGGCTAAATGGGAGAGAAGTTGGGCCTATTTTAATATCAATTAATTGGGACAATTAGGAGTGAGCCCATTTAGGTTAATACTATAAAAACCGTACTGTAATGTTGATTAGGGTATGCTGAATTTAACCTAATCTTCTATCCTCTTTTATCTTCTTCCTCTGACCCCCTTTCTATTTCTGGTACGTACTTCCTTTCCCATTATTCATAATACAAACAAAATCAATATCAGTACAAGAAAGCAACACCAAAAAACAGTACTATTTGATTAAATAATAACTATATAGCTCGCACTTATCAAGAAAGGGGTTTTGTTGTGTGTTAGCGAATGTAAATAAGCGAGCTTTTCTTATTCAATAATCTGATGAATACAACAGTAGCCCTATTTAAAGAGGGAAATCAAAAGAGCTGTTTATAACCGACTTCAACCAGGCCTACTTGTTAAACCCAACACTACTTATAAAAACGCCAGTAGCTAAGACGATATTCACAAACTAATAGAACGTCAGACTAAAAACGCTATTGATTTAAATATTAGTTGGGACCGTGCGCGTTATTACTCCATTGGAACAGTTCTTCCCTTATGAACAGACTTGCACCTCAGAAGATGTTGGGACCTTGATTCCAATAGCCCCCCGCAAGATGGAGCGTACAAATTTCGTACACCCATCTTGACTAAGGTACGTTGCAACATGGGACCGGTGACAGGCTTTGTAAGAATGTCAGCCACCTGGTCTTCAGAAGATACGGGAAGAAGGCGAACTGAGCCATTTAAGCTGTGGTGGCGGACAAAGTGGCAATCAATTTCGAAGTGCTTGGATCGCTCGTGGAATTTAGGATTGGAGGCAAGACGTAGTGCAGACTGATTATCACAGTAAATGACTGGAGCTTGAATCACAGGCAGCTTAAGTTCTTGCAACAACTGCTTGATCCAAAAGACCTCTGCCATGACAGCCCCAAGTGCTCGGTATTCAGCTTCCGTTGAGGACCTAGAAACGTTGGTTGCTTCTTAGCCTTCCAGGTAATTAGAGAATCTCCCAAGAACGTGCAGTAGCCAGCCACAGATTTCCGAGTGTCTTGACAAGCAGCCCAGTCGGCGTCCGAAAAAGCTTTAACCTGCAAATCAAAAACAGAGCTCATAAGAACACCTTGACCTGGGGAGCCTTTTAGATACCTGAGGAGATGGTGAGCAGCCATGAGATGGCTTGTTCTGGGAGATGAGATGAACTGGCTAAGTTTATGGACCGCGAAGGCTATATCTGGCCGAGTGAAAGTTAGGCAGAGGAGACGGCCGATCAATCTTCGATACTTGAAGGGTTCGGTGAGGAGTTCACCATCCTCAGCATTGAGCTTGCTGTTGGGATCCATAGGCGTGGATAGTGGTTTGCAGGCAAGATAACCAGAATCCTCAAGAAGTTGAATCGTGTATTGGCGCTGGGAAATGTAGATGCCTTCACTGCTTCTGGCAACTTCAATCCCCAAGAAGAATTTTAGGTCCCCTAGGTCTTTCACCTTGAATTGACTGCCCAAGAAGTCCTTTGCTTTCTGTATTTCTTGTAAGGAGGGTCCGGCGAGAATGATGTCGTCTACGTACACTAGCAGAATCACTAGGGAGCTGCCTTCTCCTTTAAGAAATAAGGTATGATCAGAATGAGTTTGGGAAAAGCCAAATTCCTTCACAGCCTCGGTGAAGGTCATATTCCACTGCCTAGGTGATTGCTTCAGACCATATAGGGCCTTTTGCAGCCGGCAAACCATCCTATTTGCTCCTTTTCTGGTGTAGTTCTTGTAGTAACCTTGTGGGAGATCCATATACACTTCTTCAGTGAGCTCTCCATTCAAGAAGGCGTTGTCAACATCCATTTGAACAATACTCCACTGATGCTTGGCTGTTAAGGATAAGATGAGCTTGATGGTGTTCGGTTTAGCAACGGGAGCAAAAGTATCAATGTAGTCTATGCCCTCCATTTGGTCATAACCCTTAGCTACCAAGCGGGCCTTGTGCTTTTCAATCTGCCCATTTGAGTTGAATTTCAGTTTGTACACCCACCTACATCCTATAGAGTTCTTTCCTTCTGGCAGTGATACAATAGTCCAAGTTTTATTTGCCTCTAGGGCTGCAAATTCCTGATCCATGGCTCTCTGCCATTGTGGTGAACTTGAGGCCTCCACAAAACTTATTGGCTCCTTTGCCATAGAGACATTGCAGATCAAAGATTGGTAGTCTTTTGTGAAGTTCTGATAGTTAAGGACCTGTGACAGAGGATACAACACCTTATCATCAGTGACACTGCTGCAGTAATAGTCACTCAAGTAAGTGGGCTTCTTTGTCTGTCTGGATGGTCTTCCTTGCACTTCTTGCCTCTGTTGTGACTCATGTTCATTTGCTGTCTGAGTTTGGGCAGAAGATGTGGCAAGAGGCTGTTCTGGGGCTGGAAGAGAAAGCCTAGGAGCAGAGTGCCTTGGAGCAGAATGCCTCTGTTGAGATTCATGGGCTTCTGCTGTCTGACCAAGATTAGCATGGTCTGTGAAATACTCTGCTGCATAGCCATCAGTGCAGGGCCTGGGCAGTACAGAGTCTGGAAAAGGATCCTGAGAGGCTGGTAAGACTTCCCTCCGTTTGAATGGAAACATCATCTCTTGGAAGCTTACATCCCTGGACACAAATATGTTCCTTGTGCCCAATTCTATCAGCTTGTACCCTTTCATTCCACTAGGATAACCAAGGAACACGCATTCCTTGGCTCGTGGATCGAATTTCTTTGTGCCTGCTTGTAAGGTTGAGCTGAAACATAAAGAACCAAACACTCGAAAAGAGTTATAGTCAACAGGTTTGTGATATAGTAATTCGAAAGGAGTCTTATTTCCTAGCCTTGCTGAGGGTGTCCTATTGATTAGGTAGGTGGCTGTGAGCACACACTCGGACCAGAATTCAATAGGAATACCAGACTGGAAATATAGAGACCTTGCAACGTTTAAGAGGTGTTGATGTTTCCTCTCGACTATTGAGTTTTGTTGCGGCGTTTGTACGCACGACAAGTGGTGGATAATTCCCCTTTCTTTGAACAAAGCATCAAGGTTGAATTCCTTCGCATTGTCCGATCTTACCACCTTAACCTTACAGCTGAAATGAGTTTGTACCATGTTCAAGAAATAAGTCATAACAGATTGCACCTCTGATTTATATCTAATCATGAAGAGCCATGTGAAACGAGAGTGATCATCAACTATGGTTAGGAAGTAACTATGTCCTAAGTGGGAGGGTACATGGAATGGACCCCAAACGTCGCAATGAATAAGATCAAAAATTGAACAAGCAGTTTTATTGTCATTTGGGAATGGGGTCCTTTTCTGTTTAGCAATAGGACAAATTTTACAATAGGAATCTACCACAACATCAAGATGATTTAAAGAAGACTTCAATACGTTGAGAACTTTATTTGAGGGATGCCCCAACCTACGGTGCCAAAGATCTGCACATAGTTTATTCAAGAAAACAGTTCTAGGACTAAAAGTGGACACTGCTTCAGCTTCTATGAGGTATAGACCCGCAGCTTGTCTACCCTTGCCAATCACTTGGGAGGCAATATCCTGTATCATAAAATCATTAGCTCCAAAGGAAAACTTGCAGCCCATCTTGGTGGTTAAAGTGCTCGCTGACAGCAAGTTAAAAGAGAACTGAGGCACATATAAGACCTCTGTCAGAGTAATGAATTTATTGAGCTTAAAAGTGCCTGCTCTGTTGACCTTTATGACAGTATTATCAGGGAGTATTACATTAGATTCTTCTATCTCATGCATATTCTGTAATAGCAGATGATTACCACAGACATGTTGAGTTGCACCCGAGTCTATTAGCCATATTTTCTTGTCTGCAAAATTAGGGAGATTGAAGGACAAGCACATACCTGAGTTCTTCTCAGACTGGTTGACAGATCCCAGGTTTTCTGGCGGGCTATTGGACACTTGCTGGTTCAGCAGGGCCTTCAAAGTCTGCAGCTGAGAGGCATTGAGCTGTAGCTGTACCAAGGTCTCTTCAGTTTGGCTAGGTTTGGATGTCAACAGAGCATCCTCATGTGCAGTGTTGTTTGCTGAGTGCTCCATTCCCAGTTGATTCACCCTTGCCCCTTTGTACCTAGGATTCTGTCTAAAACCTGAAGGGAAACCATGAATGTGATAACAGGTATTGATGGTATGACCTTTCTTATTACAATGTGTGCAGAAGGGTCTTCCTGGCTCTCTTCTCTGGTGGAAGATGGTCCTCTTTGCTGCTTCTTGATTGCCATTGGTTGTCATCATGGCCATACTATTTGTCTGGCCAGTCTTGGCAAGATTAGAGCCCATCGACCTCTGTCTTTCTTCCTGCATCAGAAGACTGAACACCTTATTAATCGTGGGCAGAGGATCCATAAGCAGGATTTGACCCCTTATTTGAGAAAACGAGTCATTAAGACCCATCAAGAAAGTGAGGACATATTCCTCATTCATGTAATCTTTCATAGCTTTGATTCCACCACATGTGCAGGGACAAGGGGGTTGATAGTTTGTCAATTCATCCCAAAGGGTCTTCAATCTCGTGAAGTATGCAGCGATGCTATTAGCCCCTTGAGTGAGGTTGATCAAGTCTCTTTTCAACTGAAAAATCCTCGGCTTGTTCGTTTGCGCAAACCTTTCTTGAAGATCGTCCCAAACCTCCTTAGCCGATGAACTGTACAGGACACTTGCCGAGATTTCCTTGGATACAGAATTTAAAATCCAGGAAATCACAACGTTGTTATTTCTTTTCCATGCTGTCATTTGATTCTGATCAGTCGAGGTGGTCGAAGACTGCCATCGATGAAGCCCTCCTTATTTCTGCCTGTCAGGGCTATGATCATCGCCCTGCTCAACGTGGCGTAGTTGTCGCCGTTGAGTTGCTCGTGAACTAGCAGCTGCCCAGAATTATCGCCACTGTTCAAGAAGTAAGCATCATTGGCCATTGTTATAGCTGTGGAATTTGGGAATGGTGATGGATTTGGTTCAGCCATTGCGTGAGAATTCTCTGAGTAGAGTTTTAGGGTTCTTGGATCTTGATAATCGCAGCTTCGAAAGTCCGCTCTGATACCATATCAAGAAAGGGGTTTTGTTGTGTGTTAGCGAATGTAAATAAGCGAGCTTTTCTTATTCAATAATCTGATGAATACAACAGTAGCCCTATTTAAAGAGGGAAATCAAAAGAGCTATTTATAACCGACTTCAACCAGGCCGACTTATAAAAACGCCAGTAGCTAAGACGATATTCACAAACTAATAGAACGTCAGACTAAAAACGCTATTGATTTAAATATTAGTTGGGACCGTGCGCGTTATTACTCCATTGGAACAGTTCTTCCCTTATGAACAGACTTGCACCTCAGAAGATGTTGGGACCTTGATTCCAATAGCACTAGCTCACATTATCTAATACACTCTACAGATACGTCTCGAACGTAGGTAATCTTATTACATTCCTTCAAACATGGAAAAGCAGTGCTATTGAATAGGTTGTAGTAACCCTCGTAGCATTCGCAGGTGCGAGCGAAGATAGAAGATGTCTTGTTGCGCGAACCTCCTCCGCAATATCCCAGAAACACGCTATCACATAAAAATTACTACACATGTTTAATGTAAAGATGAATACTTGGAAATGTGGTATTATTACGGTCGAAAATGGACGTGTTCGCTTTCTTGCCATGATCAGGCACTGGAGCTTCTGCACAATGGAAGCTGAGTGTAACTTCAGAAATATATACATAGACACAGTGACACACACATACGGGGAGATATATATATATATATATAGAGAGAGAGAGAGAGAGTGAGAGAGTCACAGTTGGGAATCACACAAGGAAGAAAGCTATGATTATCGCCATAATGGGAACGGAGCTTGTTTACAGCCATCTTCGCATTGACATTCGAAACCAAAGGCGTTTTTATCTGAAGCCACGCGTTCTCCCTTTCCACAGACACCTTCTTTACACACGTCATCTATTGTGAGATAGAACAACAGAATGTAAACATCATATTGAAGAAGCATATCAGAAATGAAAAGAAAATGTAATAATAATTTCGTCTGAAGGAACTAAGTAAACTAACCGAAGAAAGGGGGGAGAAAGGGAAAGGTGGAGTCGACGGCTGAGGCTGAGTTAGATTGAAGAATTAGAATTATAGTAAGAATTGCAAGAAAAGCAGCGCCCATGTTTAAGACCATCTCCAACCGATAAACGCATTCTCAAACTCAAACGCATTCTCAAACCCAAAATGCAGTAATTCTTCTCCAACCGATCAACTCATTTTCAAACTCAATAGACTATTTGTAATATTCATTTCAACACCAATTTTTACAAGTTTCAATACTACTCACATATTTTTACAAATTAGACTCAAATATTATTTTAGATTTGATTGAAAAACATTAATAAAGTTAATAATATAAAATATATTTATACATATACTCTCCAATTTTAATATACTCCTCCGAAGCATCGGCTGGAATACCATATGCTAACATACGAAAAACAGCAATAATTTTTTGTATTGGAGATAAGCCAAGTCTTCCAGTGCGATCAGCTCGTTGTTGGAAGTAGTAATCATGCTCTTTGATTGTTTTTATAAGAATTACTAACTTTGTTATTTATCTAATTTATTTTTAACGAAAAATTCTTAACCTTATTTTTACTATATATAAAATAAATCTGGCAATTATTGCCAATTACATATATGCTTGGATAGGACAACGGCAAATTGTCTTGGTGAATTCTTTGAGGTGGCGGTATATTCTTTGATGGTTTATGTGTGTAGGTCAAACTATAGCTACTTCTGTATTCGAATTGTATGTATCTCTTGGCCCATTTTATTGTGTCTACATTTATGATTTATCTGCGACTGTACAAATTACTTATGTTGTGACAGCTTTAAAAACTCTAACACAATGCCTTCTTTTTATGACAGCTCATCTTCATCTGTCATTTTTTTTCCGACAAAAGGCACGAGAGAAAGAAAATACTGAGGACCTTAATGCAAATTAAATAATTGCAATGCATGATAACTGCTACAGACGGAAACTTGCGTTTTTTTAGGAGAGAGAAATGACAAATCCCAATTTGAGTTGCGTTTTTTGTATCCATTGGAGTAATTTTACTTCATAATTTGAGATTTGCGACTCCATTGGAGTTGCTCTAAGCATTTGCAAAAGGTGGATGATGGATGGCTCAAGTGACGTAGTGCAAAATATTTAATGGCGAGAAATATTTCTTCCTATCTATAGTTATGAACCTTAACTGCGCTGTTTTACGTAAATAGTGCCATCTATAGTCATAAATGCTCGATTTCGAAGATGTAATAGACGCCAGTGTCGCTTGTACCTTTTCAAGGACTGAATGAATATTATTGCTCATACTTTCAATGTGGGAAGCTAAAGTCAGCCCATTTATCAGCCCAGTAGGCCCAAATAGCATATTCAATAAAGATCCCAAGAACAGAAGCCGAACGTCGGCAACGCAAGGCTTTCGTTATGTTCTTTTGTTATTATTATCTTTCCATTTTATTAAGGGATGGTGTCTTAGAGTAACTGCTCTTACAATTTTGGTATGTCAATTTTTGATGTAATATTTATAATTCAGTCCCTTTCATTTATTTTAATTTTATTCTTTTATATTATTTTTATTTCTCATAGTTCAAGTCATTCCTTTCAAACTTTAATTAAGATAGTATAAATTACTGATCAACTTTTTAACTATATAAAATTATATATTTTTATTTATTGGGCACACGCGCATTCGAATGGGCTTAATATACTAGTTATTATTATTTTTCACGGTTTTAATGGCGTTTTGTTTTATTAATTACTATAATATTAAATGGGATGATGGTGATGTTTGTGATATTACGAACAAACAAACATTCGGAAGTTCGAGATATACGCTGCGGCAAAAACCAACATTTTAGGGCCACTATTGATTATGACGACATATTGTTGGAAATAAGTAATTTGATGGGCTTCGTACTATATTTTTAGGTTGAAGGCGACTACTCATTGAATTTTATTCTCACTACAATCCTCAGATCATTAAAAGGGTTTGTCCTTGGTTGGTGTAGACTGAGGAATATAATGTTGTCCCGACATAGGTTGTTGGGTGTGTGTGTGTGTGTATGCCCTATGTAATAAAAGATAAAATTAGATAAATAAGTTATGATTAAGCAGCCAATAACTAATGCGACTTAAAAAAAATGTCGCAATTGGTATTGGTGTAGTAAGATCACTTCATTTGTTTGCCCTTTAAAGAAAGCATATGATCAACTTGAACAAATGCCCTTAACTCTCTTTTAGTCCAAGGAATGGAATATATATAATCTCAAGTGTATTCCAACCATATCAATTATAGTTGGATCCAATTTTGTACTAATTTACCGCTGTACATTGACAGCAAAAGAAAGTGAAGAACGTGAGAAATTAAAATAGAAGGTAGCCATGTGGATTTGTCCTCACATATATTTTGAAAAAAACGAACAATTATGTGCAATAGGGGCCGACCAGGCCCCCTTGGGGCTCGGGGGCCCTCGAGACATCCCTAGCCTCTGGCTCGGTTTGCCGTCCGTATATAACACCTGATTAAAAAAAATAATGGGGTTAAATTTTCCTTCACTCAGAAGTTCACGCGGTTCTACACTAAAATCAGTTGGTAATAGATGGAATAATAACAGGTCCTAATTTGGGCATGTGCAACCAGACCCGTTGCACAGGACCCCAATATTTTGGGGGCTCATTTATGGTCCAAAATGCTTTAATTGAATTTCATAATTAATATTTTAGGGCCCCGAATAAATTTGGACCTTTAAAAAATTGTAATAAATATTAAACTTGTATTTATTTATCTTAATTTGGACCTCCCTATACTGTATGAACCAAGCCACAAAACTTGAAAACGGCCCTGAATAACACACAAGCTTATTAATAAGTCACTTTCTGTATGGATTTTTTCGAACAAATTCCAGCCCAAACCCATATAAGCTTGTGGGGTTCCTCTCTAAAACTAATTGGTAATAGAGGGAGTTAGCCCACAAGCTTATATAATTGACGAAGTTCCTCGATTTATTCGATGTAGGACTTGGGTTTGACACTCAAACTCATTCATATTAATTAATAACATGATTATGTGTTGGAAAAGCTTTGTGGCTCTTTTCATTATTGCTACTCATCGTCTAACAATTTATGGATGTAAATGCAACTATCAAAGTGTTCGTTGAGATCGTTCAAGTAAATAAATAACATTCAAGGACAACTTTGGGTCGTTGTTGTGGTGGATCATATTTGTTTAATATCGGTAATGAAAATGAATCTACACGGTGAGACTTGACTTGAGTCGAAGTTAAGATTTATATGTATGCAATGCATGCGTACATACATACACAAGGAAGAGATTTGACCATGTGCAATTAGATTTCATAAACCTCACTATTTCCCAGTGACCCTTACATAGAACATTATTTCGGACAACACTATGATAATCCTGTTAATCCCTTAGAAATCATTGATATAATAATAATAATAATAAGATATATAACGCATAGCGTCACGCACGCATTGAAAAGACAAAAAGAAATTAAAGAACTACACCCCAAAATGTATTTATTTCACACGGATCATCCATGTGTTCACTCACATGCTCTTCTGACCACCCTCCACCATAACCCATCCATCTACTACTTTCTTCATTTGATCATCTTCCAAAAAAAAAAAGGGTTAATTCCTTATCAGTACCTCTCAAAGTTTAAACTTCCTCTTAAATACCATTCGAATTATTTCTTCCTTATAAGTACCTATCTGAAAATTTATTCCTCTGCAGTACCTAAAAAGGTCTTTTCAGCGTTAAAAAGACGAAAATACCCCTGTCTCACATATTCCATTGAAGTTGAATAAATTATTACACATGAATTATACCAACAAAACTTGTTATTATACCAATAAAATTGAAATTATACCAGAAATTTGTAGAAATTATACCAAATGTTCGAACATTATACTACGTTATTATAATTCGAATTTTATAAAATGAAATTGGACATTATACCAATTGATTATGCTATTATACTAGAAATTATAAAATTGTACCATTTGTGTTCGTAATTATACCAATAAATAAAGGTATTATAATTTATACAAAAGAAATTAGGCATTATACCAACTGATTTTGCTATTATACCAGAAATTGAGGAGATTATACCATCTATTTTCGTTATTATACCAATAAATATTGTTATTTTAATTTTATTCAGCGAAATTGAATTATATACCAACTAATTTTTGCAATTATACCAGAAATTGTGGAAATTGTATCACAAATTATCGTTATTATACCATTTATCTCAGATATTATACCAATAAATAAAGGTATTATAAGTTATACAAAAAAAATTAGGCATTATACCAACTGATTTTGCTATTATACCAGAAATTGAGGAGATTATACCATCTATTTTCGTTATTATACCAATAAATATTGTTATTTTAATTTTATACAACGAAATTGAATTATATACCAACTAATTTTGCAATTATACCAGAAATTGTGGAAATTATACCACACATTATCGTTATTATACCATTTATCTCAGTTATTATACCAATAAATAAAGTTATTTTAATTTTATACAGCAAAATTGGAGATTATACCAACTAATTTTGCTATTATACCAGAAACTGAGTAAATTATACCATCTGTTTATTAGGTTCAATTCTGCTGGTATAATAACGATAACAGTTGGTATAATTTCCAATTTAACATTATTTTGTTGGTATAATGAGAATAACAGTTGGTATAATAATCAGAACAGATGGTATGATGCCCAATTTAATATCAGGAAAGGGTATTTCCGTCAGTTCACTGTTTAGGGATATTAAACACACAATTTTTTGCAGATGGGTACTTAACAGGAAGATTGTTTCGTAGGGGTACTGAACAGGAAGTTTAGTTTCTGACAGGGCCTGATAAGGAATTTACCCAAAAAAAAAAACTTACATCACACTTCTTAATATAATATTAACATACACTTTTTAACTTTCAAGACATGCCAAGAATCTTCTTACATCCCATTTTTACCTATAACTTAAACTATAGTTTTAACCTTTACAACCAAACAAAGCCATCTCTCTCTCTGTGTGTCTGTGTATTCCTTTTTAATTATTATTCCTTCCTTGGCAGATCACGATGATAATGTTCAGTTAGTGGTTGAACTTTCCATCTCATAAACGATAAAACAGTGAAGCAAAGATTTAAAAATTACAAGTAGTAGATAGATAGAGCCAGCTTTGATATTGTGTTTTGTGCAAAAGTACGACGCCATTAATGAACACATCCCTTCTTTACTGCGCAGAAAGCTACTCATTGCATATGCAGCACAGATTGTGAGATCCAATACACATAATACGTCGTCGCTTTGTATTGTATATGTAGCTTTTTCTGTTTCTTACACGAATCTCCGAGAAGTTTGCAGTAGATTTTCTGCTTTTTTTTTTCAGACAGTGAAAGAAAGAAAGGCGGCGAAGAACAGCAATGGGAAAAACTGGCAAGTGGATAAAGAATCTGCTGACGGGAAAGAAAGATAGAGAAAATCGTCATCACGCCGTTAAATCGGAAACGACCAACGGCCAGGCGACTCCGACGGCGCTGCCCACCACCCCTAAAGAGAAACGGCGATGGAGCTTCCGGCGATCCTCGGCCAACGAGACGGCGGCGCCATCTGTATCACTCGCTGAGGAAGAGAACGACGACGCCGAGAAGCACGCACTGGCGGTGGCGGCCGCCACCTCCGCTGCAGCAGATGCAGCCGTCGCGGCGGCCAAGGCGGCGGCGGCCGTGATTCAGCTGACCGCCGCCACGCCGCCGCGGGGCGCCGCCGCAGTGTATGCCGCCGCCGCTGCCGCCGTCAAGATTCAATCAGTTTTCCGCGGTTACTTGGTAATATATATATATATATATATATATATATATTGCATTCATAAATGCGAGCGATTGAGATTTGATTTAAAGAATCTTTTTCCATTTTTTTTCAGGCGAGGAAAGCATTGAACGCTTTGAAAGGATTAGTGAAGCTTCAAGCACTTGTAAGAGGGCATTTGGTGAGAAAACAAGCAACTGCAACCCTCCGATGTATGCAAGCTTTGATCGCCGTTCAAGCTCGGGCTCGAGCCCAACGACTTCGCCTCGCCGAAGAAGCCAGGCCACCGTCGCCGTCGCCGGCGCCGCCGAAGCATTACTACAGTCCCAGAAAATCCACTCAACACCAGCAGGACATGGAAGACAACGTAAAGATAGTGGAAATGGACATAGGTGGAGTCCACCACTACAACAAGCCCGCCGCCGCAAAATCAAGAAACAGCTTCTCGACCCGCCACCGACCCGACCCGACCCAGCCCAGAATCTCGACCCACCACCAACAGCAGCATCAGATCTCGCCGTCGCCGTCTGCTAGGACGACGGACATGAGCCCAAGAACGAGCAGCAACCACTTCGACGAGGAGTACTACGACGTCGTCCACCAAGCGCCGCCGACGGCCGGGGCTCAGATTCCGTCGTATCCCAGATCGGAATACGCCGAATCTCTCTACAGCGGCGGCGGCGGCGGCGGCGATTATCATCCCTTCTACAGCTACTGCCCAAGCTACATGGCGAACACAGAGTCTTCGAGGGCTAAGGTTAGATCCTACAGCGCGCCTAAGCAGAGGCCGGCGGAGGCCGCCGTCGAGAGGCAAACTGGCGGCCGGAGAAGGGCTTCTTTAGAAAGGAGGAACTTTCCCACGGCTGTAAGAATGCAGAGATCCTCGTCTCAAGCTGGGCCCGCCGGCGCTCATCAGAACTATCCTTGGTCTGTTTATAAGCTCGATCGATCGGCTCTTTCGATCAAGGATAGCGAGTGTGGATCTACGAGCACGGCGGCGAGTAATGTAAAGTATTGCAGGTCCATAGCTGGGTTCGATGTAAGAAAAAGGAAAATAAAGACACGATTTTTATCCATTTTCTTCTTTTAGCCGTGAAGAGATTTGATGATTTTTTTTTTTTCGCAGGTGCAGGTGCAAAGAGGAAGGTACTAGTTTATTGAGAAGTTGATGGATTTCATTCAAATGGCCCAAAATGAAAAAAGCTACTTTGCCTGGGGATTTTAATGCTGTTCTTACTTTTTCTGTATAATTTAAATCTCTTTAGCTTCATTTGATTTCATTATTTTTGATGATATTAGGCGGGACAATCTTAGTTGTGTCGATTTCTTTTCTTCTGTAGATTTATATCAAACTGTGTCAACACTATCGAGATTGTTAATACATGTTTAGTTCGTCTGAGATTTGATGCATATGATTCAAGAAAAGTGACCCATTTTCTTGACTCCTTATTGACAACATTTAGATGGCCTACAAAAAATGGATTGACAAGCATTATATAAAGAGAGGTATATGAACTTTATGTACCTATGTATATTTGATGGTTATTGAATCTAATGGGTCAGAGCTTTATGTATGCATTAACTAATTGAAATATAAAGTATGGATTCACATTACGGCAGAAATTGAAAATGAATCCGGGTTTTTTCTTTTTATAATTTCTATATTACAGAGAATGAAGGCCTTCAATTGAAGGGCAATTTGCAGTTTATCGGGCCGGGCCGTATTTAATTTTGTTTAAATTCACAAGTTTCCATATGCCACAAGTCTATAAAATGCAAGGCTAAATAAAAGCCCAAGTAATATTGAAAGATTTACAGATAGATTAAGGAATTTTAGAACCGCAAATCTCATGCGGGAAAAAGTAGTTACTACTCATTTTAGAAATAATTCACCGCCGTATCTTTTGCTATAATTAAATTTTAATGTTGGAATAAGATGAGATTTGGTAGAAGAAAATAAAGATAGGATCAAAAAAGTTCATACGACGTGATTCAAAAGCATTTCCACGTTGAATCTTGTCGAGTGTGAGTTACAAGTTTTGCCTACTTCAAAGCGTTGTAAAGTTCATATTTTTCAACTAATCTTATATGACGGTAATGATAGAACCAATTAAAATTATGAGTAATTTAATATAATTATACTAGCTGAAAAACTAAATGTATATCAGAAAAAGCGAAAAGAGAATCGACGGGAAGATAGCTATATAATGGGGTCGTAAAAGCATATTATACGTAAAATAAAAGCAAAAGATCGAATTTTGCCCTTTCTTTTGACTGTAAAGTTTTATCATTATTAGCATGCCAACGGCATAATAAACACTCATCAGCTGGGGAAATGAATGTTATATGACGAAAATTTCTAAGAAAAAGACTATTAATTGGAAGTCAAGTGAAAATTTGGAAAATAAAATAGTGTGATACGATTGCAATCCCTGTCCGCCTTCCAATTTAGCTAAAGCAATAGGTAACCTGAAATTACAATTTATCATACTAACAACATTATATATAATTGTCGAATTTCTTTCATGATGTAGTGTGTGTGTCATATTTCCGGTTCTTGCTATTTCAGATGTGCATCTTCCCTCGATAATAATGATCCATATTCATTCCTCCTGAAATTCAAATATTAAAATATGCTTCATCACTTACAATTCTTTTACGAATTATTACCAATTATTTTAGTTTGTCAACCATAATTAGGGTCCGCATTAGGTGCTCTTCATATATAAACCTCTTTATTCCTTTTTACCCTATGGTTTCGATGCATTTCTTGTTGAGCCTCATTGCGTGTACTATATAATAAATAGCCAAAGTTAAGGCTACAGTGAATCATTATTATTAAATAAAATCTTCTAGACTGTAGATGATTTTTACGAAAAACATTTAATAGCATTATGCAAAATTGGGATGATATCAAGTTGATTAATGAAAGCAATCTGCTTCACAGCCAACGCTAGAATTGAAAACCTTTTATGACTGACGTGTGTCTGCATATACACATACATTTGTTTACTGAAATTAGATGATTAGTTGTTATTTATGTTTCCTTTCCACCATATATGGACATATACAATGTGAATCTCACAATTAATAATTAATAAATAAATTTGGAAAACATATACATGAGAAACTAACCCTGCTTCTAATATTTATAAGGTACGGACTACGGACCACAACTCCCTTATTTTGGGACAGCTGTTGTTGTCCGTGAGACACATCACTTTCCTCATTCTCAGCCTCAAAATTTTCACCTACATTCCCCACAAGTGCGTGTTTCTTTATTAACATGTTCATGGATCGATCACAATATGTGTAGTTGTCAATCAGTAATTAACTATTATACCTACATACGTACGTTTCCCCGAAATATTCATAAATTTTGTAGCATGGGCGAACTACACACAATGGTTGTCATGAGACTCATGACCATTACCTTGTAATGGAAGATATATATATTATATAGTAAATATTATGATTTTCGTACAATAATTACGTTCGCCAAGCGATCAATCAATACGTGCTAGTGAGATATATTTATTCATGATATATATTATTTGGCGATCCGTATTTAATACGAAATCAGGATAAAATCAATTCTTATATAAGTAAGTTGGTTTCAATGTTTATGTAAGATAAATCAAAGAATAAAAGCAATTAATTAATGAATCCTACCGTTTGATCCTTCTACTAAACTTTTGTCTTTTTCTTTATTTGCCCTCCTTTAACTTTGTTGGCAAGACCAATGGCAAAGGAGAACATAGAGAGAAAGAGAGAGATTTCTCTTTGCTTGGACCGTTCTTGGAATTTGGGATATAATTCTATAAGAAAATAAATAAAAAGCGTGGCAAAACGCACAAAGAAAAGACGCCAATTGCGTGTCTCTGTGTGTGTGAGAGAGAGAGATAGAGTTGATGTCATGACTGTCCTGCACTTTATTGCAGCTGTTCAAAAATTGTACACTTTGCTACTGTTATTCTACTAATTAACGATGCTGAAGCTCATTTAGGGGGAAAGAAAAAGGCAAAAGAGAAACCTCAGAAACTGTTTTTCTTTCTTTCTCGCCCTTCGTGCCCGATAATTACATTTCATTGTCTTGTTCTTTAAGTTGGGTTTTGTCTCGTTTTTCTGACATTTGGCGTGCGCACCTTGGGTTGGGTCACATCTCAGTGTGTTTATTGTGCGTCTTTTTTTTTAATTACCTCTGCGAAGGTATATGAAGAGAAAAATCAAGATAACAGGAAAAAAAATCGAATCTTGGTTGCTCTGCGAAATGCCCACAATCTAGAATGCTAGAAAAAATTGGTTTTGTATGCGATTGCTGAGTCAATTCTGTAAAGATCAGATTTTTTTTTTCCTTCAAGGAAGTTAGAGAACAAAGAAATGGGCGTAACAACGAAGGCTGAAAACTCGCTGAGCAGCAAGGTATTAAAAATCTTACATTTTAGCTGATCTAATTTTAGATTTCAGCACTGATATGAGTTTCTGTCTTTTGTGTTGCCCTAAGCTGTCTTGGCCCAAGAAACTGGTAAGAAAATTGTTCAATGTCAGGCGCAAAAGTGAGGACATCGTAGCTGAGGACGAAGCTGTTTATGCTGGTGGGCGTTTATATTTTAATATTTATGTCGTTTTTCAGTTTTGTATTTACAGATGGCTGCCCAAAGAAAACACTATTTTGTTAGTTATCATTCTTTGTCTCCAATCAATTTGTCTTCTTGCCAAGAACTATCTCAATAATCTTACAGTAGTTATATGAGTTCACCCTTGGTAATGACTTTCTTTTCACTTTAATCATTTGTGTTAAGAAGACGGCGTCGAATGGAGGAAGAGCTTCTCCGAAAGAGAGCCGTCCATGATCAAGAAGAGCCGCACAGCAGGTTTTTCACATCTTACTACAATGTCTGGAAATAAAGAAAGAAAAAAAAAAACGTAAAATTGCTTCTTTCTCGTGCTTTTCGCAGAGAAATCGAACGCAAATTTGGAGCGCTCATTCACCCGTTCGCGTTCCCGTCGGGGCAGAGGCTATCTCGACCATCCTCAGATTATAAATATACAAAACTATAGGTTTCAATTCTATTCTCAAATCTTCCCTTTATTACAGAATCTTCTATGTATATGTATGCAATGCAGCATTAGATTGTGAGAATAGGATAAAACTTTGGTAATTATTGGTCGTGCAGCGTCTTCGTATCGACGTGGAATGTGGGAGGAAAACCGCCGCCAAACAACTTGAACTTAGACGATTGGCTACACTCCGCCCCGCCCGCAGACATCTACGTTCTCGGGTACGTTCTTATTTTTCACGGTTTTTTTTATCCACTCAACGACGTAAACCATTTCGACGTGGAATGTGTATCAATTTTTTTAATTTTATAGTATTATATTTCAAACACGCCCTTCACTCTAGGTTGATTCCTTCATTATCTGGCCTTAGAGTACCTACAAAGGGTACTTTTATTTTTCTGTAGGACACAAAAATAGAGTATGTCACTACTCCAATAGGATTCTATATTTAACACCAATATTGCGTTGATGAGCAGTGATACTCTAGTTGTAGAGTACGCACAATTTTCAACACCAAATAGTCTCGTAGTTTCTATTTGTTTATATTTTATTTAATAGAATATATTTTAATAATATTAAAATATTTGATATTCTTATAACAATAAAAGGTAAAAATAAAATTAATTTTCTTTTATTTATTTATTAATATCCTTTTTTTAATTTAATAAAAGTGTAATTAATTTAATAATTTAATTAGGTTTTAAATATTAATAATTATAATATATTGATTTCTTAATCACTATAATATAAAGTTTGATAAGTCAATTATGATAGTAATAAATAGGAATTTAATTTTAGATTAGAAAATAAAGCTAATGGGTTGGAGTAAAAATTAGTGTAGAAAATAGAGCTTATGAGTTGGAGTAAAAACACCGTAGCAACTGTAATGTTGTGTAAAATTAACTGTATTTTTATGCTGTGGGTTGGAGATGCGTGCAATTTTCTGACTGTCATGTCGAACGAGCAGTTCCCCCAAAACCTTGTTTCCCATTTCGTCTTACTTTCTCATTTTTTTTTATTCGACGAATAGATTTCAAGAAATAGTCCCACTCAACGCCGGCAACATCCTCGTATCAGAAGACGGCGGGCCCGCCAAGAAATGGCTATCTCTCATCAAACGTACGCTGAACAACGCCAACTCATCAAACGGTTATGGCGGTTGCTATGCGCCTTCGCCCGTCCCCGAGCCAGTCGCCGAGTGGAGCGCCGACTTCGAACGACGATCTTCTAACCATCTCAAAACCTCGGCGTTTCTCCACCGTCGATCCTTCCAAACCCCAAACCAACGGAGGCCCGAGAACGACCCGTGGGCCCCACATCCTCGGCACAGCGTCTGTGACCGCATGATGTTCGGACAACAGAGGCCCAGCGACTGCTCTTCTTCTTCTTCCTCCTCGAGCCGCCGGCCCAGCGACTACTCTTCCTCGAGCCGCCGGCCCAGCGACTACTCTTCGTGGGGCCCGCGGGCCAGTGACTATTCTTCGTGGGGCCCGCGGGCGAGCGACTTCTCGAGGATGGGCTCGGAGGAAGATTTTATTGCGGGAGAATCTCCTACGACGGTTTTGTACTCTCCTAAGTTGGCGGAGGGTTCGTTTGCCCCGTCGAGGTATTCTTTGGTGGCGAGCAAGCAAATGGTGGGATTATTCCTTACGGTTTGGGTGAGGAATGAGCTCGCCGAGCATTCGAGGAACGTTAAGGTTTCTTGCGTGGGGAGGGGTTTGATGGGCTACCTCGGCAATAAGGTGTATATATATATATATATATATATATATATATATATGATTGTTGTTTACGGTGTTTTAGAGCGCGAGAAAAAGGAAAAAAAAACGGTGCCCGTCTGAAATTTTTTTGATTTTTTTGCAGGGGTCGATTTCGATTAGCATGCTACTGCACAAGACAAGCCTATGCTTTGTGTGCAGCCACTTGACGTCTGGGGAGAAGGGAGGCGACGAACTTCGTAGAAATGCGGATTTCATCGAAATACTTAGGAAGACGAAATTCCCGCGAGTGGCGAATGGGAACGACGACAAGTCTCCCGAGACAATTCTCGAGCACGAGTAAGATCAAGATTTTTCTTCTTTTTTTCTTTTTTAAATCGTACATATAATGAGCGTGGTATCAAACTCAAACTTTGAATTAATTTCGTCGTTTCCAGTCGAATAATTTGGCTCGGAGACTTAAACTATCGAATAGCTCTGCCCTACCGATCGGCCAAAGCACTCATCGAAATGCAAAACTGGCGAGCGTTGCTTGAGAAAGATCAAGTATGCGACTTTAACTAACCCTTTTTATTTTCTTCGTTTTCTCTTCGCCGTAGATTAATGACAGTAATCTAAACGTCGAATGAATACCTTTTACAGCTTCGATTAGAGCAGAGGAGAGGCCGAGTCTTCGACGGGTGGAAGGAAGGGAAGATATATTTCCCGCCTACGTATAAATACTCAACCAATTCAGACAAATACGCAGGCGGCGACGATACGCATCCTAAGGAGAAGCGAAGAACGCCTGCATGGTAATAAGAACTTCGAATTCGAAACGCTTAGCTTTACTTATTACATCAACGACCTTCGAATGAATGAGTTGTTCGGTCTTTTTTTTCTTAAAAGGTGCGATAGGATATTGTGGTACGGAAATGGGCTTCAGCAGCTATCGTATGTTCGAGGGGAGTCGAGGTTCTCGGACCATAGGCCCGTTTCGAGCGTATTTTGGGCCGAGGTAGAATCGGGCCCAAATAGGCTGAGGAAGAGCGTGAGCTGCTCGGGCTCGAGGATCGAAGTGGATGAGCTTTTGCCGTACTCCCATGGCTACACAGAGCTCTGCTTCTTTTAAAGATCGTTTGCTTTGCTTTCCTTATTCTTGTTTTATTTTTATTTTTTGACTGAGATTCGTTTTTTTTTTTAACAGAATAATTCCATTGTGATGTTACAGTTGCAATTGACATTGTTAGGTGATTATGATATAGTTAAAGGCTACTGCATTGCAGCACGCTTTGTTTTTTGATGGGGAAATTTGTAGTCAGACCCTTGTCAGCAAGTTTTTAAATGGTTCAGTCCCTGTCAGAACTCCCAATAGTTTAAAGGACCAACTTTTTCGAAAATGGCAGAGATAAGGGACAAAAATATGTATTGACGAAAATACCCTTCATAACATACTGAACTAATTGTTATTTTTCGGCGACTTTCTGTTATGCTGTTAGATTATATTGTTACAAAGGTCTTGTAAACTGTTATTATCCATCCCTCATCTGTTACTATGATGCAGAAAATGGTTATCGACAAATAACATTTATTTTGTAAATCTCGTTTTTACAGTGAATCGAGCTCCGAAATTTCGAATGCTCATTAACCAACCAATTTCGGCGTAGGTAGGATGTATTGTGTTACTCACGAAGCAAAATGTAAGATTTGTAATGAATTTTTATCTTTCTATTTAGGGTTCTAATTTGCTAAAATAAGACGAAATCAAAGTCGTTTTTGGCAACGATTACATCTAATATGGATAAATTCGAAGTGCCCATAGCATGGGCAGCTCGGTGCGGCACATGTTTGCTCGTTCGTCCGACGTTCATCTTTTAATTTCGCGAAAATACGGTCGACCCCAATAATTTAAGTACATTTTTACTGTGTCAATACTGTTACTCGGATTATGAAATCTGTTACTTGGAGTATCAAAACCGTTATTAAACTGTAAATAATTGTTACTATGTGTAGGATTCAAATTTGCGAAAATAAGATGAAATAAAATCCGTTTTTGGCAACGATTACGTCTGATAAGTACAGATTCGAAGTACTCATAGTATGGGCAGCTCGGTGCAACACCTCGTTTGGTCGTTCGACGATGTTCATCATTTAATTCTCGAAAATACGATCGATCCTATAAAGTTGGGTGTATTTTTTTCGTTTTGGCTGATTTGTAAAATTCTCAAGATCTGTTACTAGTATATGAGTTTCTGTACTATATTGACTAATTTTGTTACTAAATTATCGGTGAAATTTCGGGCGGGGAAACCAGAATGAGATGAATTTTGGGCGGGAGTCTAAATAAAATCAAGCATAGATTATCTATCACCCGATCCGTGTAAAACTGTTACTAGTTGTATGTTTATATGTTACCAAAATTATTATAGTTTGTGAATTCGGATTTTTTATTAAAATGATAACCTAAACTAATATAGTTTTATCTAAAACTTCGTAAATGATATATTTAGTGAATATAGCGTGTTTGCAACATAAAATTTGAAAATAATAAAGTAAACTAAGCACATATTAAATTGTTATTTCGAGTAGGTAATTTGTTACTCGTGTTGTGTAACATTGTTACCCAACTGTCAATTTCTGTTACTTTATCCTAATAAATTGTTACTAGACACAGTTAAATTGTTACTGTGGAAATCAGTAAACAACATAGGGTTTACGTTTAAGATTAATTGAAGATGTCATTAATTTTGTTGAATCACTTATGTTAGGTCGACCATTTGGATTGTAATAAACAACTAATAGTTCAGATCTACAACGTTTCGTGTAAGTGAATCAAATGATCATCCTCTCAAGAATATTTCTACTTGTTTTTCATACTATATACTACAACTTCTTCAATTCCAACACAATCTCCACGAAAATCACAATCTAAACTAATATGTTTTTATCTAAAACTTGGTAAATTCATATATTTCTGTGAATGTAGCGTGTTTGCAACATAAATTTGAAAATAATAAAGTAAACTAAGCACATATTAAATTGTTATTTCGAGTAGGTAATTTGTTACTCGTGTTGTGTAACATTGTTACCCAACTGTCAGTGTCTGTTACTTTATCCTAATAAATTGTTACTGGACACAGTTAAATTGTTACTGTGGAAATCAGTAAACAACATAGGGTTTACGTTTAAGATTAATTGAAGATGTCATTAATTTTTTTGAATCATTTATGTTAGGTCGACCATCTGGATTGTAATAAACAACTAGTAGTTCATATCCGCAAAGTTTTGAGTAAGTAAAATCAATTTCGTAGAAGCATGATCATCATTTGAAGAAGAGTGCTACTTGTTTTCCATACTATGTACTTCAACTTCTTCAATTCCAACAAAATCTCACAAAAATCACAACTTAAACTAATATATTTTAGTTTAAAACTTCTCAAATTCATATATTTTAGTGAATATAGCGTGTTTACAATATAAAATTGGAAAAATCATAACCTAAACTAGATACATATGAAATTGTTATTGTGAATATGTATTCTGTTACTCGTATTGTAGCGTCTTGTTACAGTAATACACATTTATGTTCTTTTCTCCTATTGATATGTTACTGATCAATTTAAAACGGTTACTGCAGAAAATCAGTAAACGCTATATTGTGCACAATATATATTTCATTGATTATTGACACCCATGAGTAATTATCTTCGATTTAACCTTCGGTCATTAACGTCGAGATTGAGCCGGCTTTAGATCATAAATTTTGATATTCGTTGAACATGGTTTGTGCATTCATCATTTGGAAGAGACGATGGCACATGGGTAGCCAGGTTGCATAAATTGTTACCCAGAATGCATGAACTGTTACCCTGAATGCAGAAAGTATTACCTAGGATGCATAAAGTGTTACTCAGTTATCAGTTTGTGTTACCTGGCAAGCTAGTTAATTCGCACGCATTTCAATCTCCAATACATACAAAATCCGTCTTGATTAGTGAGACCCATCCAAAATTGACGACGGAAAAACTTAATTCAGTCACAAACATTGACATTTTCATGGATCTCAGCTTGTTTTCTCTGTCGAAATTTCATTTGTTTTTACGGAATTTTCGAAGGGTTTTAAGCATAATTTTATTGGATACGTCAATAATTTATCTTCATTAGTAATAGCCATCAAAGATTGAGGCCGCAAAAATAATATACACTCAAAAGAATCAAAATATATTTGGATTCCAGCTTCAGTTTTTAGCTTCCGTCGTTTGGAGAAAGATGATGGCAAAATGAAGTAATTCTTTCATCTATCATGGGTAAATTGGTCTTTTCGAAACAATGAGGTCCTATTCTCTGACTTTAACCAAACTTAGGTCCTTTTCTCTCCATAAAACACGTATGGGGCCTGATACATGTTAAAAATATGATAATAGGGACTGACACCTAATTTACCCTTTTTTGATCAGTATATGTCTATTTATGCATGATTGATTTCTGACAAGGAGACAAAAAATGCATATATATAAAATAGCTTGGAAAATGGAAAAAACTGTTTTTCTTGATCCAAGAGACACTACACTATTCTTGTGGGATATTAAGTGTAAGTCCTAAAGTACCCATGTTACTGCAAAACGATATCTGTTTATGCTATACATATACACCCGTAATTGAGCTCTATCACTATCGTCACGTCTTTACATCTCTTTTTTTTTATTCAAAATGTCATCTTTTTATTTTCTCGGAGGTTTAGAGATGCAAGGTTTTGCTAATCTTCAACGTTCTTTTTCTACCCATTGTTTTTCTTTCATTGTTCAGAACGTATAGCCGTTGAGAATCTTAATACTCCAACGTTTTCAGATCTCAGAGAATCCGATAATGACAAATCATATTCGGACTCTCACCAAATTGATTTTATTCTTCAAACTAATATTGAATATCTTCCACCGGGAAACAAATGAACAAACGGCACATAATCTCGGAAAATTATGGAATAAGGCAATTTAAAAAATCCTGAATTAAAGACCGGAAAATAGCGGTACAAAAACTAGACAAGATTCAGATTATGCTGCGTGGCGTGAATATATAATATAGTCTTTTACAAATTCCTATAAAGACAGACAAATGAAGCATGAAAGCGAAAGTAATAATTTGATTTATTTTATAAAGACCCAACAAATGTTTTAAGATCTCTTCTTTTGATGTTTGCAGCTTGATCAAGACAGAAGCCTGAGGCCGGTCAAGACCATACGGGAGGAAACTTCTAATCATAAGTTCAAAAATTAGAAGTAATAAAAAAAAAATTAGTTTTCCACCAAAAAAAAATTAGTTAAGATATATACTATACATATATCCAAACCAAGTTCCCTTGTGTAATCCCGCTTGCAATTCAACGCAATTCAAGAATCAAAATCTCTGGACAAAGAAACGAATATAAGGCAACTAACAACATATAAACCTAAAGAATCTTTCTTTTGACTTCTTGAAGGACAATTGTCAAAGTATGATCATTAACATTTCATCTTATTCGAAAAACAACGATCAAAGCCAGACTCTTAGTACTATCAAATCCACTTACGCATTACCAATCTATACACAGGACACGAGTGAACTATGCAATGCTAGGAACAAGCTAACCATAGCCCAAATCAAGTTATGAATCCTTACAACTTTTGCAGCAGAAGATGAGTTAGACGGTGGCGGTGAAAAAGCCCAAGTGTGTGGTTCAGGCTGGGGGGAAGATATGTCAGCCGTCGGTTCAGGTGCTAATTGGACACCTTCTTCGCGTTCTTGAGCAGAGTCCAGGAATGGCGATGGAGGGCTATCGTTGTCTGCAAGAAATCGAATGGCTATTAAGGCTCTGTAGGAAATGAAGATGAAACTGAGGTTTATGAAAGTGTCTTTCTTACTTGTTTCAATAGGGTTAGAGTTTCTGTGGCCTGTTATACTCTCAAGAGGAGGCAACACAACTTCACCTGATTAGGTAAATCATTGTTGAATCGATGTTTGAAATAAATCCCCAAATTGGAACGCCGACAGCGAAAATTGAAGAATCGAATTGCAGAATTCCACAATCAAATTACCTGAGCAGAGGCTTTGGATCGTGAAATTAGCAGCGGCGATCTGATCGGTCGCTGCAGGGCAGACTGACGTGAGAGAAACGACCCTAGCTGAATCAATCGGAAACCCTAGCACGTTCGGTCTCAGCACGAGGTAACATAAGCACACGGCGGTTCCGCCGAGGAACGAGGAGGAGACGCCGTCGCAGCACTGTGGAGATGGAGCGTCAGTGATGTTGTTGGGAGGAGCGCTGACGAACGGCAGGCACGCCGAGAACGATAGGAGCACGTCTGAACAAGGGCTCGGTGGACGAGGAGGCGCAAGATTCATCTCCTCGGCGGAGGAGACTTCTCCGACGACGACGACGACGACGGCGAAGAGGAAGGCGGCGATGACGTGGCGGGTCGTGGTACTCTTCATAGCTGTTATTTTGTTTCTGTTTCTGTGACACTGAAATTGGCGGGAATCGTTTCGAGTGCTTTTCATTCGCTCGAACTTCGACTGTATTATTTACGAAAATACCCTCCAACTTGGAGTGCTTGTATATATATCACTACCTTAAAGAAATCTGCTGATTTGATAAAAAATCCTTACATACATAAATACAAAGAAGTTAATCCAAGGAAGGCCCTTCATTTATTAATTTTAATAATGTCTATAAAAAATGAATCACCGTGCAAAAAGAGGTCCACATTCATCACAAAAACATGAAGAAAACAACACAAGCAAGAACTACAGAAGACAGCAAATGACTGATCTTCAATGGCTGTCCATTCGAAGGTGACAGAGTTGGTTTCATCCCGGGTGGCGTCATGGTGGGAATTACATCGCCGCCGCCGCCTAAGCCTCCACCGCCACCTCCACCACCGCCGCCGCCGCCGCCTCTGGGCGGTGTAAAAGATGGCGGTGTAAAAGGCTGTTGATTAAATGGAGCTGCTGCAAATAATTTTAAACACCCTTTTCAATTGATAAAAAAAAATCGAATCTTTACAATCTTTTTCCACGATAAAATTCAATATATGCAAATACCTGGAGGACTAAACGATGTGCTCGGGGTGTTACCAAGGGGACTCCCTACATCTGAATATTGCAATTTTAGTAAGACCCCTTTTTCAATCGACGAGAAAAATCGAATCTTTTACATTCTTTTTTTCCAACTATATATTTAGTACATATACCTGGAGGACTAAGAGGAGGGGCACTTGGGGCTGTCTTGAGATTGATTCCCTGGATCTGAAATATTGAATTAACGGTCTTATATCAGTTTTAAGAGCCTTTCGAATGACCTAAAAATCGAATCTTTACATTCTTTTTTCGATGATATATTTTAATACATACCAGGAGGACTGAGAGGAGATGCACTTGGGCTGTCTTCAAATTGATTCCCAGGGTCTGAACATCACACAAAACAGCAGAATAATACAACGATCGACACACAAAAGAAAATAAAAATTGCGCCTTTTTTCGTTTGGTAAAAGTCGTTACCTGGAGGGGGAACTGGGCTAGCAGCAGCTGGGAAAATCAAAAGATGAAGAATTGAAATCATTAAAAAAATCCAAAGAAAATCAGTCGAAGCACGCAGTTGCCAAGAATATAACTTTTCTTATTTAGTACCTTTACACTCGACTGGGACGCCTTCCATCTTACACGCCCGAGGAAGAGACATGGCTAGGGTTCGATTGACGGGCACTTGGAAATTCATACCGCCCGTAATAATAAGGCAAAGACAATTCTGACCGCTGCCCATTAGCTGTCTTAACGATTGGCAGCAATCTGAGGTAGGCGAGCCACCGCCGCCGCCTTGCGTAAGGAAACTCATGCATGGACTAAAGCTTTGCATCATAGATTTAGTGCACAATGAGCTTGCGTTTTGCGCATATGCGGGAATTGTTATGAACGCTGATGAAACAGCGAAGGCTAATAGAAATAGGCGTGAATCGAAGGCGGGATTTTTCATTTTAGGGTTTTTAGGGTTGATAGTAAAAAATGATATGTTGTTGAATTCGTTATGTGAAGAGAGAGTGATTTGTGAAATTTATATTGGGATGAGATTGCATAATGGGAATGGAGGGATGGGGTTGGGTGTGTTGGGGCTCAACTACCTTAACTAACTATGGAAGTAAATTAGTTTTTTAGGTGATCTTACAGTTGTTTTTTGTGGCCTTGATGAAGTCTTTGAATCATTAAGAAACCTGATTGTGGTATGAAAGTGTGATGTGACCTTTGGTAGTTTTTTGACCATTCAACAAAACCCATTGAGAACTTAACGTGGGAAGAGGAGAATTTCATTCTCATTACTCGGCGCCGAAGCATATAGTCAAAGGAGCCACATGCGTTGAATATTAATGCAGCAGTATTTTTTTTCTTCTGTTCATATGCAAAACGAGCGAAGCAAACTCCTATAAATAGGGGCACTCTGATGAAGGAAAAAAACCACCACAGCCATATAGATCTTCTCCTCTCCTCCGTTTATTTCTGTAGCCTACTCCTTATATGTTGTAGCTGCTTTTGTATCACGTCAGTGTACGTGTGCTGTGATCACCACATAATAAAGAAGTTCTACCCTCCGGCCCGTGGACGTAGGTCATTCTGACCGAACCACGTAAATCTCGTGTCAGTGTCCAAATATTATTTTCGTCTATTTTATTTATTATCGTCATTTTTCGGGCAAAATAATTATCGGGGATTTCCGCATATCCTAACAAATTGGTATCAGAGCCAACCCGATTTATTTTTTAGCCACCATGACGATAACAAAAATGTCAATTGAAAAGTTCGACAGAAATGTCAACTTTGCAATGTGGAGTCTCAAGATGGAGGCCATACTCATTCAAGACGGTTGCGAGGTGGCGCTTGAAGGCGCAAAGAAGAAACCAACCGAAATGAAGGACGATCAATTTAATGAATTGCACAAGAAAGCCAGATCGGCTATTATATTAAATCTCTCTTACGAGGTTTTACAGGAAGTTGCCACGGAGACGACGGCCATGGGTATGTGGATGCGTTAAAAGCTATCTACATGAAGAAGACTAAGGAGAATCGGCTTTATCTAAAGCAGAAGCTATACAGTATGAAAATGACGGAAGGTACTTCTATTCTCTCGCATCTCGATAAATTCGATTCAATTATTATTGATTTGGCGAACGTAGAAGTAAAAGTGACAGACGAAGATCAGGCCATAATATTGTTGTGTTCGCTTCCCTCGTCTTTAAAGCATTTTCGTGACACCATAATCTATGGGAAAGATACGATATCGTATGCTAGTGTCAAATCTGCGTTGCAATCGAAAGAGCAGATAGACAGGGATATTACGGGAGAAACAAGTGGTAGCCAGGCAGAAGGCCTGTTTGCACGGGGAAGACCAGATCGTAGAGACGCTGAAAGCAGTAGATCTAAAGAAAGGTCGAAATCCAGGTACAGAAATAAAGTCTGTAATTTTTGCAAGAAAAAGGGCCACATTAAAGCTGATTGTTTTAAATTAAAAAATAAGGAGAAAAAATAATCAGCAATTTAATAAACCCGCCGAAGCTAGTTTAGCTGCTGATGAGAGCGATGGAACTATTTTTGTAGCAACTGCAAATATTGTTAGGTCTGATAATGAGTGGATCTTGGATTCGGGTGTTCTTACCACATAAGTCGGAGTCGGGATTGTTTTTCCACATATGAAAATTTTGATGGTGGATATGTTTTAATGGGAAATGATGCTCCGTGTAAAGTTGTTGGTAAAGGCACAGTTAGGATCAAGATGTTCGACGGAATCATCCGAACGCTCACAGAAGTCAGACACGTTCCAGATATGAAGAGAAATCTTGTCTCTTAGGCACACTTGAATCTCAAGGGTGCAGGTTCAGGTGAAGTGGAGTTTTAAAAATTGCCAGAGGTGCCCTTGTCGTAATGAAAGCTTGCAGGTCTGGAAATTATATATTTTGCAGGGAACAACTGTTACAGGTTCCGCTGCAGTTTCGACATCCCCGGAGGTTGATACCACGAGATTATGGCATATGCGACTTGGACACATGGGAGAAAAAGGCTTGACAATTTTAAGCAAGCGGGGCCTACTTTGCGGTCAAAGTACTGGTAAGATGGACTTTTGCGAACACTGTATTTTTGGGAAGCAGAAACGAGTCAGCTTCAATTCGCCAACTGTTCACAGGACGAAAGGTACTTTGGACTATTCATTCTGATGTATGGGGTCCTTCTCGTGTTCCGTCCAAAGGTGTGCAAGATATATGTTGACTTTCATCGATGATTTTTCGAGGAAAGTGTGGTCTATTTTCTTAAACAGAAAAGTGATGTTTTCCTAACGTTTAAAAAATGGAAAGCTTTGATTGAAAAGCAGACAGGAAAACAAATCAAGCGGTTGCGGACAGATAATGGCTTAGAATTTTGTGGAAGTGAGTTCAATGAATTTTGCAAGAATGAAGGTATTGCTCGACA
The DNA here is from genome assembly GCA_027422505.1 of Craterostigma plantagineum. Lineage (NCBI taxonomy): Eukaryota > Viridiplantae > Streptophyta > Magnoliopsida > Lamiales > Linderniaceae > Craterostigma > Craterostigma plantagineum. The sequence goes on from JAPQWV010000005.1 coordinate 3,879,649, forward strand.
TCACACTGTTCGAATGACGCCTCAACAAAATGGTGTTGCCGAGCGCATGAACCGGACGCTTTTAGAAAGAGCTCGATGTATGATCTCCAACGCTGGGTTGACAAATGATTTTTGGGCTGAAGCTATCGTTGCAGCATGCTATATTGTCAACCGTTCACCGTGTTCACCGATCAATTTCAAGACTCCTGAGGAAGTATGGTCAGGTACTCCTGCTGATTACTCCAACTTAAGAATATTTGGGTGCCCAGCTTATATGCACGTAAACGAGGGAAAGTTAGAGCCTAGAGCTAAGAAGTGTATTTTCCTCGGTTACGCTTCAGGGGTGAAAGGATATAGATTATATAATCCTGATCCCAAGTCACCCAAATTCATAATTAGCAGAGATGTTACATTTGACGAGTCTTCTATGTTACATCCTTCAAAAGAGTCTACTAATTCTTCTAATCAAGAAAAGAAGGATAGTGTACACAGCGAGGTGGAGCTCGAGATCAACAAAGATCCTTCAGATGACCCTGCTACGAGTTCAACAGATCAAGAGGATGAGCTAGAACGTGATTCAGATCCTGTTGAAGATGAAAGCACCGAGTAGGAATATTCTATAGCCAGAGATAGGGAGAGACGAGAGATTCGACTACCACAGCGGTACGTAAATTTAGTTTCGTACGCTTTATCAGTGGCGCAAGAAACAGGTGGAGACGACGAACCTTCTACCTATTCGGAGGCAATAAGCGATGTTAATTCTAATAAGTTGCTGGTAGCGATGAATGAAGAAATGGAGTCTCTACACAAGAACGGTACGTGGATTCTTGTGCCGCCGCCGAAGAAAAAGAAAATAGTCGGATGTAAGTGGGTCTTCAAGAAGAAAGAAGGTTTGTCTGGTTCTGACGATGCAAGGTATAAGGCACGATTAGTCGCAAAAGGCTATAGTCAGGTACAAGGTGTTGATTTTAATGATGTTTTCTCACCTGTCGTTAGACATAGCTCTATTCGTGTATTACTTGCATTCGTTGCCATGTATGATTTGGAGTTAGAACAGCTTGACGTCAAGACAGCGTTCTTACATGGCGATTTAGATGAACAGATTTATATGAAGCACCTGAAGGCTTCATAGTTGAAGGTAAAGAAGACCAAGTTTGTTTGTTGAAGAAATCCTTATACGAATTAAAGCAGTCTCCAAGACAGTGGTATAAACGGTTTGATTCTTTCATGTTGGGTCATGGTTTCTCCAGGAGCAAGTATGATAGTTGTGTTACTTCCGGAAGTTAAATGACAGTTCGTCATTTATCTGTTGTTATATGTTTGATGATATGCTCATTGCGGCTAAGAATCTTGCAGAAATTCACCAGTTGAAGGCCTTATTGAACGGTGAATGTTGAAATGAAGGATTTAGGAGCAGCTAAGAAGATTCTTGGTATGGAGATTAGACGTGATAGAGGAGCTGGTAAGTTATACCTGACCCAGGAAAGTTACCTCAGAAAGGTTTTGGAGAGATTTGGCATGAGCGATGCCAAACCGGTCAGCACTCCTCTTGCTAGCCATTTTAGGGCTAAGCGCTGCTCAGTCACCATATCAGATGAGGAAGAAGCGTACATGGCACGAGTTCCTTACTCGAGTGCAGTCGGCAGTATTATGTATGCAATGGTATGTACACGTCCTGATATTTCACAGGCTGTTAGTGTTGTTAGCAGGTATATGGTAATCAGGGAAAAAGAACACTGGCAAGCAGTGAAGTGGATTCTCAGATACTTGAAGGGTACTCTAAGCTTTTGTTTGGAGTTTGGCAGAAACAGTGATACTCTCGTTGGCTTCGTTGATTCAGACCACGCAGGTGATCTAGATAAACGACGATCTCTTACTGGTTATGTATTTTGTATTGGAGGTTGTGCAGTTAGCTGGAAAGCTACTCTACAACATGTAGTGGCGTTATCTATATACTGAAGCAGAATACATGGCGATTACTGATGCGATCAAGGAAGCTTTGTGGTTGACAGGGTTATTCGGCGAATTAACTCAGAATCAGGGAGTCATTACTATTTCTGTGATAGTCAAAGTGCGATTCATTTGACCAAGGATCAGATGTATCACGAAAGGACTAAGCATATTGATGTTAAGTATCATTTTATTCGTGATATTATTGCAGATAAAAAGGTGTTTATCAAGAAGATCAACACGAAGGATAATCCTGCAGATTTGTTTACGAAAGCTCTTCCAGTTTCCAAGTTCAAGCATTGCTTGGACTTGATTGGTGTTTTAAAGTTGGTGTGAACTAGCCCATCGGGGCTATGGTCGGAGGGTGACAGAGATATTACTAATTAAGGTGGAGTGATTTCGGAGCCAAAGGTCAAGGTGGAGATTTGTGATGTGACCTTTGTAGTTTTTTGACCATTCAACAAAACCCATTGAGAACTTAACGTGGGAAGAGGAGAATTTCATTCTCATTACTCGGCGCCGAAGCATATAGTCAAAGGAGCCACATGCGTTGAATATTAATGCAGCAGTATTTTTTTTCTTCTGTTCATATGCAAAACGAGCGAAGCAAACTCCTATAAATAGGGGCACTCTGATGAAGGAAAAAAACCACCACAGCCATATAGATCTTCTCCTCTCCTCCGTTTATTTCTGTAGCCTACTCCTTATATTGTTGTAGCTGCTTTTGTATCACGTCAGTGTACGTGCCTGTGATCACCACATAATAAAGAAGTTCTACCCTCCGGCCCGTGGACGTAGGTCATTCTGACCGAACCACGTAAATCTCGTGTCACTGTCCAAATATTATTTTCGTCTATTTTATTTATTATCGTCATTTTTCGGGCAAAATAATTATCGGGGATTTCCGCATATCCTAACAGAAAGTATGTATGCTGTCTTTTCTTTGCAGTTTTTATATAATTTCTTGTAAGTTGGATTGGGACTATGGTAATTGTAGATCGGCAAATAAAATGTCTTTCTTGCTTGTAACGGTAAGACACAGTCACACACACACACACATACATCTATCTATCTTGATAATCCTTTTAAAACCTAGATTTCTTTTAGTACAATGGAAGTCCACTAGTTGGAGTTAAGTTCGATCATCTTGAACTCGAAATCACTATGATTATTCTTGTCGGAATGTTGGGATTTTTAGATTTGATTTCGACCGAAATTCAAACCCAAGATGAGGTAGCTTTTAATAAGGAAAAAAGAACGATATAAGGGGGCACGTGGCACGTAAATTGTACATACATCAATATATCATATCGTTTTCTTCCCACATCTTCCTTCTACACCTCATAAACTTATGTGAAAGTCAACCTTAGAGCAAAATTACATTATTATTTCATTTGGTTAAGTGAAGAGTTGGTTAGCTACATGATTTAATCATATCAACATAAACACAGACACATAAGCCTTTTTCCACCACCTTTATTACATCAATCATCAAACATAAACCCATCCCATAACTTCAAAAAAATGGTCGGTCAAAGTAAATCCAAAAAGTAGGAGAAAGTCGGTAAACCAAAACAATAACGAACTCAAAAAAGAAAAAGTCAAAAACATCCGATCCTTCTTCCATCAATGCTCTATATATAAAACCCCAAAACACAACTCAATCTCTCCACCAAAACGCAAGAACTGAAAATAAAAAAGAAGAAAAGCTTCCCCTTATTACTACTACTACACAAAAAAAATGTCATCTCCGAAGAACGCAACACCTATACTAACAATCCTCTGCTTCGCCATCTTTTATTGGGCCGCCATTGCAGACGCTCAGTCGACCACAGATTGCTCGAGCGTACTCATAAGCCTTTCGCCATGCTTGAATTACATCTCGGGAAATTCATCGAGCCCTTCGACAACTTGCTGCACCCAATTGGGCTCGGTGGTCAACTCTCAGCCCCAATGCTTGTGCCAAGTGATCAATGGGGGCGGTTCGAACTTGGGCTTGAACATTAACCAGACTCAGGCCATGGCTTTGCCTAAAGCTTGCAATGTCCAAACACCGCCTGCCAGCAAATGCGATGGTAATAACTAATAAGATATCAGCTTTTAGCATATATATAATGTGGTAACAAGTTATAACAATGATTATTTTTCTTGCTTTTTTGCAGTGGCTTCTCCAACTGGGTCGCCTAGTTTAACGCCGAATACGCCGAAGAACGACGCAGGTAAGGTGTTTTGCATTATTATTTATTTCTTTCCTTTTTTAGTGTATTAATATATGATATCTGATGTGATCGATATATATAGGCGGCGGGTCGAAAGCTGTGCCTTCTCCCGAGAATAGTCCCTCGTCGGGCGCAACTAACGATTTGTGGGCCGTATCTGTTTTTCTATTTTCAGCTCTTATAGCATCGGTTCTCAGCGTCGCCTGAGCCTTTTCGTTAAGTGAAATAAGAAGTACTATGTTGTTTATTATCACTATTATTCATTTTTGTTGTAAACTAGCTGGATTTGTCTGTATCATTTCTTCGCCGTATTATCGGGTCTTCGCCGAGATTTCTGTACCGTAATAACAGATATTGGATTTGCTTCTATGCGCCTTATTACTTTCGAACCAAACTGAGCACTGCATTACACAAAAGCCTAAAACTCATAGCAGCAAACACACAATTTTCTTCACATTTGAAATCAATGAAGCTCATTGCCTCGCTTTAATTTACCGAAGAAAACAAAACAGAGCAGATTTCTAACACTCTTCCGTATAAATACGAAGTGCAACGCAATGCAATGCAAAACTAAGCGAAGTTCAGGTAATTCTTCTTCTAAACACAGCACAACTGTTTCTCAGACAGCAGCAGAATATATCTGCATGTACTCTCTTAAACTGACGATGGAGACCTTCTTCTTGATCTCAATCATCAGCTTGTCCAAATCACAAGCGGTCGCTAAATGACCGTAATATACCCTCCTCTTCTCTCCAGTTCTCGGGTCCAATTCCATGAGTTTAGGGTTGTTCTCGTCGTCCTTACCGTAAGAAGGCGAGGATTGCACGCGGGCCCACTCTTTTCGCCCGGCCTTTCCTCTATTGAAGTGCTCGGACAACCTCAGAGCGTCCCTAAGGCCAGACCTGTCGCCTGAGAACCTCACTATGTGAATGCCTAAGTGGCCTTCTTTCGAATATAAGGATGTGCATTTCCCAGTTCTGAACCCAAGATCTATACATATTTACAAAGAAAAAAAGGAGTGAGAAGAATTTACAGCAACGAAGATTGCTTATACAGACCGTGAGCAGAACGAAGTAAAAGTGTGTGGACCATTATCAGAAGAGACACCGCAGATATACATATTGCCAGTGATATGACCTATTTTCTGCAGTTTAAAGTTATATCAGATCAAAGAAAGGTCAGAGGCTGGGGCAACTAAGGATTCATTACCATAATAAATCAAGAACATTAGATAACTTCCATAGGAAAGCAGATTCGATAGTTCTGAAACAGTTCACACGTCGGAAGTCCGATTGAAAATACAAGTGTATTCTCTTTCTTTTTGTCATTTGGAATAACACCATGATAACCTACTTTAAGAAAGAAAAAGATACTGTAGACAGTAACTGGTTGACAATTAGAACTTAACACGATCGAATTGGTTACTACCCTATCAGTTACTCATTATATAAGTTTTAGAAAAGAGGGCTTGCCCCCAATCTCAGTTTGGTACAGCTCTGTCCTGCAGTCCATGACAATTATCAAATAGAACGACTTAAGCTAGCAGAGCTTGGTTTTAATCACTAGAACTCTGTTTATAGTAGTATAGTCAAAGAAATGAAACGAACGTTTCACATTGCTTAGGATGATAGCAATAGCAGGAAGTTATAAGCACTTCAGGCTATAAGAAGCAATCAACACTAACTTCGAAATACACGGAGCATGAGATCCGATTAATTTGATTCTATGACTTATCTCAAACTAAATCGTGTCTCAAAATAAGACACCAGTGATGCAAATTAGTCTCATATGACTCCTTTTTGGCAGCAGGAAAACAGAACATTTAGATACGTATAACTAATGCCTTCAAACACAGAAGTCAATATATTGGATGTTATTGGGTTATTCTTTCAGAAAATTGAAATTTAATGGCAAATTGCAGACTTCTATCTCAAAACAGACTGGCACAAGACACGTAAGACTAATAAAGCACAAACAACTTACGAATGATGTAACAATGGAAAGCAATTCATGTTTAAGAGTGAAGCTATAAAGGAGCAGAGGTTTCTAATACCTCTAAGAACACTATCCATGACTCTGTTCCCTAAACCTTCCATACGTCCTTCTTTACCTTTTCCTTTGCCAGTATTATGAACTAACACAGCAGGTGGCCACATGATCAGATCATTTTGGTTCGCTTCTACCTCATCAGCAGAAAGCTTTTGGTAAGCTTTTGAATTGTCGGGTACCAATGAATAGTTCCAGCCCATGAGAATGCACAAAGCCTTATGAAAAGCAAGGTGGTCCACCAATGATTCTGCACCTTCTAAGTGGTATGAGTGCATAATGGCAGTGTGGGTGTCAGGACAAGTTTTTAACGACCTGTATGTTTATATCAAACCACGTAGTACTTTGAGAAAACTGGGACAGTGCTAGACAATAAGAAGATAATATGCTGCGATTTTCAGCATTCTTAGAAGTTGGATACAACACTCAAACGGTAAAAAATAAGGTATGATTTCCACAGAGTTTTATGAATCCGAGATGAACTCAATTCAATCAAGATCCAAGACGACTCTCCATGGGCAGGTAAGAGATAAAGGTTTTGGATATTTCCATTCAACGATTCATCCAGACATACACATAGCATAAATTCTTCCACAATACCTTTAGCGTTTATACTTCCACCGATTACCAAATTCAAGAACTTAGTCTTCTTGGAAAACTATATCTTTTCTTTTTGTAATTTGGTTATGTGTCATAGTATGGTTCTGCTCAGATAAGGAATGAAAAACCACACACAGTGGTCTGAATTATCAATAGAAAAGAATGTAGCAAAGTGCCTATGCTGCCAAGAAATCTGTTTTAGATGAGGCAGAGATGTGATATACTATAGCATCAAAGGCAGATCTCTAGTGTTAAAATGCAGACTAGCTAAATTAAAAAAAAAAAAAAAGCTTAGATCATAGCACCTGAAATTTTTGAAGAACCTCATATCTACAGAGCATAGGCAGGAGATATATTATAATAAACATAAATAACGAATGTGGTCAAGAAAAGCTAGTGAGAAACTGATCTCGGCAGCCAAACATACTTGTAATAGATCTTCCTTTAACATCAGCAATCAAGCAGAATAAGAACCACCGAAACAAATGGTACGCATAACTTGATGTCCAGCACAGAAAAATAAGTGGTAAGGTATCAAGAAGCTTCAAGAAATATAGATCAACCCTGCAATTTGGATCTGCTGTCTTCTGGTCATCGTGAAGTAAAACGAACATCAAATAACTACCTAAGTTGGCCAAAAACAACATCATACAAGCTAATGACCAAAAGGAAATTTTAGAAGACATAACAACAAGAATATAAAGAATCAGTTAGATTTAAAAACAGCGCACTGGTGTCCGGTGTTACAATCTTCAGGGAAGAATGAATATAACATTAACAGGAAGGTTTTCTAAAATTACACAAAAAATCTCATTGGCAACCAATGAAAAGAATGTTTCTTGTTGGTACCTTCTATACCAATAAACATTTCAAGAAAACGGAGCTGCGTCTTCTCAACCAAAAGCCACAACAATTCTTATAAAAGGCAATCCTCGATTTATACTCGAACAAGGCTATATGAACGCTGTCAAAACAATTCCCTTAAAACCCATAGTAACAAACTCTACATTTTATTGATAACTTAGTTATTATGCCAAATCTTCAAAAATAATGCTAAGCAATGGCATTTCTGTCCTACATTACACCTGGCCCAAAATTCGAGCTGCAGGTTAACACACCTGGCCCAAGATTCGAGGCACAGGTTCAAAAAAATACTAACATATCCTAATCCTCGGACAATAATTTGCTACATATATTACATTTGTCTTTTTATATAACGTCCACCACCACTTGTAAGGGTAGTAATCTAATCTGAAGAAGGCAAAGCTGCCTGATATAACAAATATCAAGCATTGATGCAGACCTCAGAAAGGAGACTAAAGAGAGAGTATGTTAAAACAAATAAGAAAACAGTAATAATACAGCGGTGTGTTAGCAAAATGCCTTACTACAAAATCTCAATAATTTTGAGGGCATTAGAGTTGTGCATCACCAAAAGTTACGGATCTACACTTCTCCACGTCATACGAGAAAACATCAAACAAACCAGCGGTCATGGTGCCACATATGACACAAGGAGTATGGAAATAAGCAAGTTACGAACAAACACCACATCTAAGTTAAAAATTAATTCCTGAATAAGAAATAATATATTAACATCCGCAAACAAATGCAACTTCCCCATAGCGGCATAATCTAAAAGTCCAAACAGTGTTATCAATTTTCCGCCATGGCGCCGCCATGGCGGTATGGCGGGGCGGATTTGCCCAACCGCCATGATACAACGCCATTTGGCGGGCATCAAATGGCGCCGCCATGGCGGCCGCCATTACATGGCGTGGTGGCAGCATGGCGGAATATGGCGGCCATGGCGGAAGTTAGTGTTTTTGCCTGTTTTAGGGTTTTTTTAGGTTTTGTTTTGTATTTCTGTATGTAAGTAATGGGGTTTTGAGGGTTGGAGCACGGGAGATGGGGAAGACGACGATGATTAGAGAGAGAATGTTTTCTTTCTTTTTTTTTATTCTGTTTTCTTATAATTTTTCCTTATTTTATGTTTATCGTAATGTAATTTTTAATTGTTTTAAGGAACCTTCTTTTATATGGTTGTTATTTTATGCTTTCAATTACATTTTCATAATTTTACTTAATTATATATTAAATAATACTCATATGTTACAGGTTTTTTATAATTTAGATTCTTATACCTTAATAATTCAAATTTAGAAATTAGAAAAACAAAAAAATGTTTATGTTTGTGTTTTTGCCCTGTTCTAACTTCATACATGAAGATTTTTACTAGTTTTAATATCATATATTTCTTAAATTAGTAAATAAATAGCAATATCCTACTATTAATTTTCGATGGTATGATATACTTAACCCATATATATCAATAAGCACAAATTTATAATTTTTAAGTCATTAAAATTTTCTAAATTGTTTATATGTTTATATGAATATGTTTCTAATTATACTATTATTTAATAAAATTAGCAGAACGTTCGTTACCGTTCCGCGAAATGCATTAGAACGAGAACGCTCGTCTCGTTCTGTGTCCGTTCCGTTATGGCGAACCAATGACTTTTATTTTTAGTTTTCATGCGTATGCTCATTGAATCTCTGAAGTTTATTTGTTATTTTGTGAAACTAGTGTCTTGTTAAATCAATATTTGGAATGTTTTTAAAAGTGTTTTTTACTGCTATATATAAAATATACATATATTTTTACGTCCGCCATGGCTTCCGCCATTTCCGCAACGCCATCCGCCATAGGAATATGGCGGGTTTTTGGCTTTCCGCCATGACCCGCCATCCGCCATTGATAACACTGAGTCCAAATCAACTAGTTAGTTAAGATTCAGATTCAAACCAGCATAAGAACTCAAGTAGGCACAGGCACAGCACAAGTCTTTGCCATAAACAATAAGGCAATATTACTCCTACACCCAATCAAGAATATTATCGGAGTAGAAAAAACCACACAAATAGTAAGCAGCATAAACACACTACATTAATCACCAAAGCCACATAAAAATGAAGCAAAGAACCAATAAATACCATATCAATAAAATCGACAAACGCATTATCCAACCTGCCACTACATGCGAGGCATGAGACGGGACCTTGCCTCCCATCCGCCAAATACTTCTTCTTCCTACTCCCACTCTCAAATATCAAATTCACAAAATGCAAGAACGCCTTCTTTAATTTCTCCTCATCCACCTCGCCTTGCCTCACACGGTCGCTCACCCTCAAATTCTTGGAAGCCCTCGATTCAATATCACGCCTCTCACTTGTCCCAGGAACACTAGCACCTCCATACTGCAAAAGCTGTTGTCTCTGCCTTCCATAACCATCACCATCCCTATCGAATTCCCCAAAACTTCCTTTTCAAGGATTCCGCATTCTGGACAACAAAATTCTTGGCCAACGACGAAATCAGGCCTCATGGGTTGGAAAGGGGAACTGTGGCCGCTGTAAAGATGCAAACTTCTCGTAATCAGGCGGCAATGCAAAGTAGGATCGCACCGATCCATCGATGAGGGTGATTGTCCGGCGCTCAAGCATGTGGAAACCATACGACGGTGGAGGAGGAAGATCATTCGATGGATAAAACGGGGTATCAGCGATGCGATGATGTGAGAGATTAGGGTTGGGGTGGGGTTAGAAGAAGTCGCGCCGGCCGATGGTTTAGCCGTGGATTTCTCTGGTCTAGGATTCGGGTCTGCGACGCCTTTGTTGCGGTGGTGCGAAGAGCTGGACGGAGGCGGCGGTTTGGGCGGCATAGTTAGTGGATCGCCAAAAAACAATGCTGAATAGCTCCAAGCCAAAGAAGATCAGCTATCCCGGCACTAAGATTCTTCTGCCGGCGTTAAGTTAAAGCCCAATCATATGACGATAATCAACGTCGACGCCGCCGGCGAGCTCAGTCGTTACGAAAAATCAGAAATTTTCGCTTTTCCTCCTATATTTATTACTATATAATTTTATCCAATTCATCTCGTATTGACGATTTTACCCCCATCGCTACCTCGCGAAAAATCATCAATCAGATAAGAACACCAATGGTGTCCTGAAGATCGTTAATCCCCCCAACAATCCCAAGTTCAACGACTGAAGCTAAACTCTGAATGTATGCTCTCTCTCTCTCTCTCTCTCTCTCTCTCTCTCTCTCTCTCTCTGTGTGTGTGTGTGTGTGTGCGTGCGTGCGTGTGTGTGTACTTACATGTCTGGGTGAATGTGGTTGCGTCTATGGTAGTGTTGTAGATTATACTTCTGAGCTTCGACTAGTTTAATGAATATTGCTTTCAGGGCACGAATTGTAACGATTCAAGAAGAAGAGCCCTCATCAAACCATTACTGATCGTTTTTCAAAACATAAAGAAAACAAGAAAATGGCCGCCATAGCTTCAGCAAAGATGTGCTGCTGGCCACTCGCATTTTCTGATTTAAATCCAATAAACAAAGCCATTAGTAAGTTACATTTCGCAGTAACCTTCATACTACTGCGATGTTTTCTGATCCCTTGCCTAAGCCTATTGTCTACTTTCACAGAGAGACTACAATCAAATTGCCATGCCTTGCCCCTTTCGAAGGAAGCTTCGATTACTCGTCGATCCTTGTTAATGGGCGGTGGTACAGTTGCCATTCTTGCATTAGTAAGCTTGGACAGCAATCTATGGTTGTCCCCTGCAATAGCCGCCGAAGAAGAATCAGAAGAGGGCGGAATGGTTGGCGCAATAAAGTCGTTGTTCGACCCCAACGAAAAAACAAAGTCGGGCAAAGTCCTGCCAAAGGCTTACCTGAAATCTGCTAGAGAAGTCGTCAAAACCCTCCGCGAATCGTTGAAAGAAGATACGAAGGACATGGCTAAGTTCAGACGAACTGCTGATTCTGCCAAGGAGTCAATCAGAGAGTACATCAATGGTTGGAGAGGGCAAAAGTCAGTTGTTAATGAGGTTCTTTTTTTCCTACCTTTTCTTTCCCTAACTTCAATGGCTGACAAGATTCAATGTGGTTTCTATCTTAACAAGAAATATTTGCAGGAATCGTACGTAATGCTCGAAAAAGCCATAAGAACTCTCGCCAGTTTCTACGCAAAGGCGGGCCCATCTGCAAAACTGCCCGAGGAAATCAAGAATGAGATCTTAAAAGACTTGACAGCTGCAGAAGATTTTCTGTGACCGATGAAATTCTTTTCTCTGTTTTCGTCGAATTTCCATTACAAGTCAACTCTACCTATCATATATATATGTCATTACACTTGCTGTTAAAAACATTCTCAGAAATCTGTATGATCATCAACGACTGTCAACGAAGCAGTTCTATGAAGCAAAGAGCCCGTAAAAAAGCTCTTCGCCGTCGCCATATGGACCGGGCTGCACGACCCGGCCCGCCTTCCCTCGGGCCTTACTATCGACGTAAAAGGATTAAAGCCCTTTTCGTCTTTCGACGAGCCCTCGAGTTCGTCGTCTTCGGATTGGCTCGAGCCATTGGGTACTTCGAACTGATCGTAGGTGACCTCCTCGAACCGCCCATGGAACCCGTGGTTAGAACACTGGCGAACGTGCCTTGCCTTGATTGTATGACTATCTTGCGAAGAAGAAGGTGGATGATCGTCCAAGGCTTCGCATTTTTGGCCGTTGTTGTTGTGAATTGGGATTTCTTCGACGTAGAACCCTAATTTCCACTCGGGAAATAACGAGGCAATTTCGTTGTCGATCATTTCGGCTATTTTGGTGACGTCTTGGTCCTTGATGTCGTCCAATTCCCCGACCATTTCCGTCGCGACGCTGAGGGCTGTGTCCATCTCTGTATCGAATTGAAAGTGGATGTTCTTCACGCGGCCTGTGTTTGAAGAAGAACCCATCAGTTATATAGGGAAAAAAAAAGCAACAAAAAAACAAATAGTGAGTTGGAGGGCACAAAAAGAAAATTTAGGGAGGATACCATTTTTTGGTAGTCAATGTTTGGGTACGGGGTTTTCTGTCCCCATGTCTAGAGATGCCACTTTTATTACCAAACGCTTAACGTTTTGTGCCGTTTTGGTCATTCGATTAACGTAACCGTTAGTTTGGAGGGATTTTACGAATGTGGTCAGGCAAGCCCAAAGAACGTGGGAGCAAAACGACTCGTAAATTCCGTCAAAACTAACGTGTTAAACTAATCGAATGATCCAAACGGCACAAAATCGGTAATGTTTGGCACTTAAAGCGGCACCTTAAAACACGGGAGACCAAAGACGTCCATACTCCCAAACACTGGGAACCAAAAACGGCATTCGCACGAAAACCTGGGGAACCAAAAATGGCATTCGCCCGAAAAACTTACCATTGCCATATAAGATTCTGAGGCACAGAAAGATTTCGTCATCATCTCCAAGTCTCCCGTCAATCGAAACGTCAACGTCTTCTTCTCCTTCGAGATCGTTTTCGTGGGACCCAAATAAATCGGGATCATCTCCTTCGTATTCACCCGAGCGGCAATCGAAGTCGTGCTCCTGCGGCTCGTATACGTAATTAGGGTAAGCGTTGACCAAGGAACTGTGCGTACTAGCATGAGCACTCATAAGAGGTTGTCTTAAGACGGGCCCAATCTCGTCGTAATCTCTTTGATAATCCAATGATGGCCTCAACTCATAGCAGTTGAAATCATCGAATTGGAGAAAAGGGTCGTTCAGAAGCTGCCTAGCTGACAATCGATTGGAGACGGGCGCTAAGCACTTTTCGATAAATCCACGAACCTCGGCGTCCTTCACCTTGTAAAGGGCGTCTGGCTTCTTCCCCTGAGATACAAATTCATCGACCAATATAAGATAAGATGCTAGAGAAAAGTCCCCAGCGCAATAAAGAAAATCTTCGCTAGGGTTCGTGAGAATGCAATTTTTTAGTAACCCAATGTTCGGGGATTCGCCGTTTTTAGTCCCCACATGTTCTGAGATGTCACTTTTAGTCGCCAATGTTATCGATTTTGTGTTGCTTTTGTATTGTATCCCATGGTTAATTTAAACGTTATATTTACTGACCCGACCAGTAACTTCGTCCAAACTACTGGTTTAGTCGAGGGACCAAAACGACGCAAAACTGATAACACTGAAGGACTAAAAGTGACATCTCGGAACATAGGGAACCAAAAACATCCATATCCAAAAATTAGGGAGTAAAAATGGCGTTCGCCCCAGTTCTTACCGATATGACTTTATTGTAGATCTGGGCATGGTGGGTGCATTCGCTGTAAGGGTACTCGAAGGTCACCATTTCAAGAATGCACATGCCGAAGGAATAAATATCAACGAGCTCGTTGTACTCCTCTTTGTACACCTCGGGTGCCATGAACTCGGGCGTTCCTGACCATAACAAGAAACCTCAGCTACCCAAAAAAAGAGGACTTGTGCAAGAAAAGTCACTCATCAGACTCACCTACGCAGTGATCGGCGTACGATTTTCGAAGAATAGCAGCTAGCCCAAGGTCGCCTATCTTGACTTCGCCTTGATTCCCGTTAATAAAAATGTTATCGCACTTTAGGTCTCTGTGAATCACGGGCGGGTCGAGGCTGTGGAGGTAGAGTAAGCCCTGCAAAATTTGCCTGCACCAATGCTTGATTGCTCGAATGTTGACCCTTTTGTGCTTCAACCTGAACCTTTTTCCGGACCAAATCGAAAATTTACAGATCAGAATCAAGAAATGATTTCTCAGACAATCTTTTCGAAGGCAGAGCAAACTTACTGTCTGAGAGTGCCCGAAGTGAACATTTCTGTAACGAAATTGATGTTCCTATTGGCCGTGTCGACCCATGAAGAGTAGAATTTCATGATATTGCTGTGTTTTAACGTCTTCAATAGATGGATTTCGCAGTACAATCTCTCGAGATCTTCGGGGCTCTGAAGGAAATCGTTGAGCTTTACTGGTTCCATGCTACTTCTATTCCTTGGTACTCATCGAAAGCTCTGTAACTGAAATCAAATCACAGATGAAAAAAAAATAAAAATTGAAATTACATGACGATCAAGATCCCCAATTTTACCAGCATCATTTCCCAATTTTGAAAAAAATCAAATCTTTGCAGAAATTGGATGATAAAAAGGGGATGATTCATACACTGTCTTCGAAGACCCTTTGCCAAGAAGTTCGCTATACTGCACATGGAAGAAAAGCCCAAAACAAATTGAAGCTCAAGTCTAGTCTTAGTACGGACAAACGTCTTAAAAATCAAATCTTTGCAATGAAATCAAACTATGATGGGAAAGAGAAAAAGACAAAGCAATACCCTTCCATATCGGCCAGTTGGATCGACTTCTACGAACTCAGAATCGTCTGAAGATTGTTCAACCACGCCGCCATTCATTCTTCGGTGATTACAGATAGTAAAAAGCCTACCTTTTATTTCTCCTCAATTTCTTGCCCAAATCGAATATTTTAAAAAAAGCCCAGCTAGAAAGAAACAGACAAGAAGATTTCTAGAGATTCTAATAGCAAGATTTATGTGGAAGAAGAGGTCTAGGAGAATCCATCAAGTCATATGACAAAACAAAAACATATCTCGCTCTCTAAGCTTTTCTCCTCCCTAATTTACGCCCTTTTTTTATTGAATTTTATCTCTTCCCAAGCTGTAAAAACAAGAAAACGCACAAACACGCACTGATTGGAGGAGAGGGATCACACGGTTTTGGGACAAGATAGAGTAGAGGGACATGTGCATGTACTAACAGGACCATATGTGTAAGTCTTTCTGTGTGTAATAAATTAATATTATTTTTTATTTTTCTTGGTCAGACAGGCTGAAACAGCTATGGCACATGGGACCAACCTTGAATGTTAGAAATTAATTTCTCTTTTTTGTTTTTTTAATTTTATTCTTTTTTTTCCTTCTGTAACTCGTCAGTTATGCTGTTTTATAGGGAATTTAGTGAGATTATTTAAAGAATATTATTTTATTTGTTTTCATAACGAAAAAATGGCTTTGTTTGATTGGATAATTATCGATCTGACTCCTGGAGTATGGCCACTCTGATCCAATAAATCTGTTTTAGGATATGTTTCCACATTTTTTGCAGTCTTTGGATATATTTTCTGAATATTACTGAGGCATTATTAAACGTATGTATATGATGTATGATGTATCTCTATTTAGGCATTTTCTTTGAATTATTAAAAACCGTAATGTGTGTTTAATTAATGAACATCAATTGTTTGGCTAAAATTTACAAACGATTGATTGGCTTTCATTTTGTTGAATGAAATTTAGGTTAGATTTGTAAGGTTATGACTTATGTGTGTGAACCATATAACATATAATAGAGCCGTAATGTAGACGCAAGTGACCTATATTACAACGAGCTTAGATATTTTCTGGTTTTATTGGTAGCATTGTACTTTCCGATTGAAAAAAAAAATGTCCTCACATCAAACTAATGACTTTATAGTCTTCTAAATAATAAAGTTGAATGAAGCTAACTATGTAAGCATAACTCTATATCAAGTGCTAATCAATGATATTTTAGTTTAAATAGATAATGTTAGATGTTTTCACACCTAATTAAGAGGCATATTAAAGTATATCATTAATGTTAGCCGTGATTAAGTGATCATTAAATATTTAGGACTTCTATAACTATGCGACGTAATTGTAGAAATTTGATTATTTAATTTTTACGACGGACGAAATTGAAAAAATGGTAACGTTAATTTTCTGTGAAGGTTGTGGGTCCTCAAGTCCATATGTAACACGTAACATTCCTCATATCCTCACTCGAAAGTCGAAAGTGCCGATGGAAAGTTTGTGTAATAAATGAAAAGATAAGTACAAAAGACAGGCCAAGTCCTTATTATTGATTGATTGGTACAAGCACTTCACTTTTTTTAAACCAAAAATAAAAAAATCGAAGATGCTGAAAAGATTTGAATCTACTTGCTATAGTGCCTCTCCTTTTCTTGCTTTTTGTTTGGTCCACTTAGAATAATATCATGCACGTAATATTTTATTTAATTTTTATATGTGGAATTATAAAGAAAATGGCCCGTAAGTGATGCGAAATCACAGAACCTATAGTTCTTATTAATATTACCTAATGAAATAGTATTCTTTTAGATGCTTTGTTGGTTGACGCATGCCTATCTTAGAGAGTCGATTATAATTTTCTACGATACTATTGATGTTTTCTAGAAGAGTCGAGTGAAATAGATTATTTTATTACAAGCCGTCCCTAACTCAATAATACCAAGTTAATTAAAAAAATAAAATGAAATAAGTATGTCACGGTCAATGATTAATAATTTTGATCTTGGGATTTCGTCGCAAGTAGCGTCAGCATTGGCTCCATTTTTTTAGTCTGAATAGAATGTTGCCCAAAAAACCTCGTATCGTAGCCGGCGGAAAATGATCAAGTTTATTTGTAATAATAAGTTATCAACGTTGTGAACGTAATCGTATTAATATATTACTGCTTTATCCTTTAACAACTCGGGAATACATAGCTAGTGCGTAGCTGTTATCAAAGATTTTTTTTTGTAAGTAAAGCTGACGTGAAAATTAGGCTGATGCAAGTTTTTATTTTTGTCAATTTGGTAACCGATAACTTATGTATTCTCATTCAACTCCCTCGCTGTTCAATCCTAATTTCATTTCTTCGTTGTTCGGCTGTATAGAGAACGCCTCAGTGCAAACCCTATTGTTTATGTAGGTTCGATATCGTTTCTCTTGTATTGTTTATGTCTGTTTCATACTGTAAAGTTCGCCCGTTTGTGTTTGTAGCATAATTGGGGAATTAGGGTTTGTCCTTGCTTTGATCTATGCTTGCTAGGCAACATTTATGGTGGATAAAACCTGCTGTAAAGGTAGCTTATTGTACCATTAACGTTTGCTCCGTGAGGCTCGAGCTATGCTTTTAGGGTCATTAATGTCAATATATGACACTGATGATGAGTATGTTGAGTACCCTCTTAATACCGTGGCAGATTTTTCCCAGCTATGCAGAAGAAGAAGAAGAAAGGGTGACCTACAGAGCTCTGTTGATTTTTGTTTTAAACCGAGTCGTTTAATCATCTTTTTTCTTGACTTTTTTTTAATGTTTTTCTTCTCATGTTTGGTTTGGTGGGCTCACATTTTCAGATGTTTATGGAAGCTGCACGTAATATGATTAAGATTATTCGTCGTCTTTTCTAATCAACTTCTGGCCATTCGTGATAGATCTCGTCTTGATATAACATCAGTTAATTTCTTCTACAAGGGCTCGAATGCCATTGCACATTGTAACAGGGCGAATATATTGCTTTGCTTAAGACTTAGGAGTATTCATTCATCAACTTCATGGCTGTTTCGACTAGCTCCTGCATCGACACGCCGTGCCTACAGAGACCAACTGTGCCCGAGAAGATGTTGAAGCTCTCTATTTCAGAGCTCGTCTCAATCACGTTTTCGAGCTGCTTTCCAAGCCCAAGACTTTCAAAGGTTCGTGCGTTCAACTCGTCGTTCTTAATCATCCAAATGATTAGCTCTATAGCGTATCGTCTTATACTCGGGGCTTTAATCGATGGCTCGCGATATTTATCCAGGATCAAGATAAGCCTATGAGCCAGGTTGAATTCTTCCAACCCTAATTTCCTAAACATGTATTTCGAATCCTCGGAAGTCATATACTTGAAACTCGACGCTGCTGCTCCAATCATCACTTCTTGCAATTTGCCCTCCTCCGTCATTACAGCTTCAAGAATCTGTTAAAGAGGTTAGAAAAACAGCATTTTTAGGACTTGTGTGTTGTTGATTACGATTCATAATACGTAACTGTGACAATATACTTACAGCAGGTCCTGCATTAATCAGCCCCTTCAACTGCTCGAAGTTATCGTCGCCACTGTAAATGCACAAATTTCTGACAATTCTTGCCGCGTGTAAACAGAGCAACGGAGCTTCAAGGGCTTTTCTCAACTTTTCGATGACTCTAAGCTTCAGAATCATACGACAAGCGTTCCTACTTTGAAGGGAAAGCATAGATAGCGCCTCGCCGGCAGCTGTCCCTACACGGCTCTGATGTTCTTTATCCATCTCCTCGTCGAAGAATATGTTGAACAGTTCTCTAACAATGCCGCCCGTGTTTACAATCCTCTCAGTTCCACCTTCTTCTATCGCCAAGCTCTTGAGAATCTCCATGGCAAGAATTCGCAGCTGAGGTTGTTTTTCTCCGTGCCTCAATATGTCTCTGATGTAACTTATTGTGAAGACCATGTCTGAGATATCTCTCCTCAGCTGCTCGCCCGAAGCGCCAGACGTGCTTGCAAGCATCTTAAGAACTTGTAAGGATCTCTTCACTGTCTCGATCTGAGATTCTGCAGGCGTAGGGTTCTTCAATAGCCTCTCCTCGGCGTGCAAAAAGTCTATGATCTTCGGTAAGAGCAGCGTTCGCGGGTGTGTCCAATCTTGCCACAGATGTCATGGTCGCGGGCCAACTTCTTCAAGATTTTTAGCCCGAGATGGTTGAGTGCCCAAGAACCGTCGAAGATGATTCTCTGCTCAGATATCTGATCTTGGGCAGATGTGTGACCGCGAGCCACGTGTAATAAGCCCGATATCGATTCGATAGAGGCGGGAATGCCAGCGATGCGAAGGGAGTTCTGCCTTTTGCTGGCCAGCAGACTAAGCAATATCTCAGCAGCGGAGTATCTCACCTCTTCTTCTTCGGTATCTTTCCAATTCAGCATCTCCACGAGCCTCTTCATCACGGTTAAACTGATGCCAATCTTCTGCAAAGTGTCCTCAGAAAATCGAGGGCTTGTGCAGAACTTCCTCAGTATCCTCAAGCCTATCAGCTGCTCGTCGAGCGAATCAGAGCCCAAAAGCTCCATGGAAAACGACACCATGTCCATCTTCAGCCCGTCGAAAATGCTGCCATTGACGCACTTCGAATAGGCATCGTAGAAGAATCTCCTCACGGACGCCAGGCCCGGCCCGCGGCCCAATTCGCACTCTTGGCTCACTTGCTCTAACAGACTTCGAAAGCTCACCTTCCATTCCCAGTAAGCCTTTTCAAGGAGGAAAAGTAATGCCTCAGCCAAGGCCAGGGAATAGAACATGAGCAGAGCAGCTTTTCTGTTCCTTTTGTCTGTATCTCCCTTTTGCACCTCCCCGAAATCTCGGCGAATCAGCTTTATCGTCGAAAGAACCATGCAAGCCGTGGCTGAAGCCAGCTGAAGCCAATACAAGAACTTGCTAACGTTCTTCGAAACGAAGGCCCACCTTACGTATGGAAGAAGTGGGACCTCAGAGCTCGTCCAAGTCCTCGTTGGCAGCCTCGTCACATCGTCTCTGTTCGTCGCTGATGCCATCGTCATCTCACGGGTATTTTTCGCCCTCTTAAAGATGGCCTTGATTTTTTTTTTTACAGTATTCGAGCTCGATTTATTGCACGAAAGCTGTTGATCCCAACCTCGGTAAGAGTCCACGTGGACTGATTGTGCTGCATTCGAGCTCGTGGCTTTGCTGAAGATCCTCGTGCCTTCGATGAGGAGTATGATCGTTACGAACCAAAAGTCTGAGGTTTCGAGGGTTATGGCGAACCCTCCTAGGAGGACGACGGTGGCCCATATGAAGCCTAAGGTTCCTATTCCCGACGCTGTTTTTTCGAGGACGGCGAGTCGAAGGGCGAAGAGGGTTAGCTTTTTCTCGGGGGCTCTTATGGGCGGGTGAGTTATTACGGGCGTGGGGCCCGCGCTGCTGACGTGGACTGATTCGTTGTCGAGCTTTGTGTTTAGGTCTGAGATTTGGAGATGGATGCTGCTGCTGCTTTGTTGGCTCTGTGGAGATGATGTTGAGTTGTGATCCATTGCTGTTGTTTAAAGGGACTAATGTACAGAAAAAGAAGAAAAAATGTTGTGTTAGAAGCTGGGAAGAAGGTGAAACTGAGTCTGTTGGAAGAAAATCTTTGAATTTTATTGAAATGATTGGATGGAGAGAGTTGAGTTTGAAGAAGAGGTTGGAAAAGGAGGGTTTATTTTATTGTTATATGTATGAAGGACTTTGATGGGATTGAGTGCTAAGCAATTATTGTTTAAAATTCAAGAATATAAGCTGGAAAAAAGACAGTGAAGCTTAGGGGGCACGTTGTGGAAATGAAGAAGAAAAGTTGTTGGTTTTTTGCGTATCTCTCCGCCATTTTTTTCCTTGAAAGTTTGTTTTTTCTGTCTTTATTTCTTCTCTTCATAAACCTCAGACGTTTTAGGTTGTTTGCAACAGAATCTACCGTCAGACAAAAGACATGCAACGGCAGTTATATATATATATATATATATATATATATATGTATATAGAAATATATATACACATATATTGAACAGATGACATTACGTAATAAATGCAATTAAAAGATAAAAAATCGTCCTGATCTTCTCACAGCACAGGCATATTTGAGACTTTCGTACATTCAAGATTAGGTGCGGACTATAAATTTGGAGTCCCATTGTGCTAAAATATATATTACATGATAAAAAAAAGACGGGGTTAGATAAAAAGGTTGAAGGCTTTTGAAAGATCTATTTTTACGTTCTTGCAGTGCAAGAAAATGACTTATTACATCTTAATTTATAAAATACAAATTTATGCTAAGAAAAGGTTACGAATGTAGTGAAATGTTCTTTTTCTTTTCTTGAAAAGATGGTCAATACAACCACTGTTCAGGTTCAGACGCGTTTTGTACTGTTTTCAAGCCAAAGCAAATGGTTAATAATATTACAATATGCGTATTTTAATCAAAAATCATGGAGCTTAACTAGCTTATCTATCCAATCCTAGAGATTGTGTTTTATGTAAAATATGTTATGGATAACAGGTAACAAATTCAATGACACAAGCAAGCGCAAGACAATACAGCTTTATTACATCTCCCAAATTGCAAGCCTTCACCATCCATCCCTTTGTTAGACTTCAAAGTTACAATCTCATAAACTTGCACTCAATAATCCTCACACACACACACACATATTCATTATATCTGCCTCATAAATAGCTACACATTTACATATGTTGGATTTGTAATAGAATTTTAATAAACTGAAGCAAAACAAAGATTCAACCATCTAGTTGAGTCAATAATTATTCAAGCAACATCAATCAGTAAAGACAACCATCCACATATAGTTCATGAAACCTCAGTAGTATCAGAATGACCAAGGGAAATCATACACGAACACACACATAAATTTGATTTTCTTATTATTCAAACTCTTTTAGTGCTAGAACTCACATGCTAGACAAGATACAATTTTCGTTATACATGACATCGACGTTCACTTGAGATGCTTCACGAACCAATCGAGCATGTCCTTGTGAGCCTCTTCAGCAGATTTCATTTCAGCTTCGTTGTCATCCTTATACCTCACTGACCATCCGTGCGAAACCCCAGGAAATATCTTCACAAATCCATCAACCTAGCACCAAAAAAGACGAATATTTTCGATGATGGATGGAGATTTTTGATGAAATATCGATGGCTTGGTATTCATATATATATGTTTGAAATTATTACGTCGGGCTTCTCGTTTAAAGCAGCTTCGAATTGCTTCATTAGCTCAGGAGGAGTCATCTTGTCAATCTCAGCTCCAAGAACTGATATTGGAACCTTAACTCCTGAAAAATTCACAGTTCGTCTGATTAGTACCGTAATTCAGACAAGAGAACTTGAAAGCAATCGAAGTTTAGCACCAAAAACTGATAAGATATTTGTACCTTTAATATCCTCTAAAGAGACCAAGGAAGGGTGGAGCAACACCCCCAGCTTGGATGCAACTATACTTTGCTAGTTCCACCACAACCTTGGCTATATACATATCACAAAATGCAATTTATATTTTATAAAAAGGATTCAAAAAACCTGTGAACAAACTGTAATCAACCTCCCCAGCAGAAGCCCACAGCTCCGATTTTGACTACGCCTTTCGCTTTTAGGGCTTCGAATATCGGTTTTGCATCTTCGAAGGCCTTATCCTGTTTTGAAAATATGTTCGAACCTCACAACATGGTCCTTAAATTCTTGTACATGGGATGTACGAACTAAGACAAACTAACTCACAGTTCCATGATCTTTGATCCAATCAGAAATAGGTTTCGCATCGGGCTTATACGGATCTCCGCGGAGAAAATCTGGAACCACAGAGTAAAATCCATCCTTTGCTACTTTGTCTGCTAACTTCCTATGAAGAAAGTTGCCACACTTTGTATTATTACACATTCAGAAAAAAAAAAGATTAATCTTTTAATCGATCAAAACCCTTATCATAAACATGGGGTAAGACTTAACCCTAGAGTAGAAAATTACCTCAAGTTGGGTGCATCATAACCTGCGTAACAAAAACCAATTAAAAACAAAAAATCCCCAAAGAAGTATGACGAACGATGCTAAATCGAAGGAATCAAGCGTACCAAAAACATCGGAGACGAAGATAACAGCAAATTTTGCATCATCGGTTCCAGAAACATAGGACTTGAGCCCACCAATCTCTTGCACTTTCCCAGCATTACCACCAAGAGATGAACTCTGAGCTGGCGGATTTTCACAGCACTGACTCCCCGACATTGCTTCTGATCTTCTGACGTTTTTCTTCTTTTAAGGTGTGATTTCACTTCTTTTCGATAAGAAGCGGCTAAGCTAACTAGTAGTAAAGATTCCACAGTGAAGAAAGCCCCTTGTCCTTTCGTTCAGGTCAGTCGTGGCATTTATGTGACCAAGTATTATAAGGAATTTAGGATATAAGATGATGTAACGTTAATTACACATTCTAGATGTCATTGCTCGACCAATCGGACCCTACGTGGTATGTTTACCCACACAAATCACATTCCACATCTATATATTTTTTTTATTTTGCGACTTTTGTCAATGGTTCCCATATTCTACTACCAGAAAATCGTTTGTTGTGTGACACAAATTTGATTTTATCTATACTCAAGCCCACAATGAATAAAAGCTGTCAACTGGTCTGTTGTTAAATTACAGAGTTATCCTTAATTGTTACCCTTAATATTTTAATTTATTACAAATTTATCATTAAATTAAAATTTTGTTTATATTTTGAAATGTTTAAAATATAAAATAAAATACACATGTTGATGTGCTAAACATACTAGTTTTAAAGTAGTCTGATCCAAAAAAATAGAAAACAGATACAATTAAATAAAACGAGCGATTTCCTAGCTTGGAAAGGAAAGGACCCACATATAATATCAAAAATATTCAGGTCAATGAAGTTTATTTTACAAAACGAATGATTCCGTTCCGACATCGCAAATTTTTTAGTCCACACACTATGACAGTTTACTCGAAGTGAATAATTTTCAATTAAATATGCAACTTATTATAAAGACTTGTTGGAAAAACAGCTCCCTTTCTACGTGACAGACAACGGTTAGGTTGGACTTTTTGGACATGCAACTAATATATTTTTAATACTTATGACTGTGTATGGGATTAGCAAATAGTGATTTTCGTCGTCGTAGTCTACTATATATACAATTATTACCTATGGATCTCTCCCAATAAAACGACGTCGTGTGGTGTTATATTATTTTCTAAATATATAATAAATGATGAAAGAGAAAACAGTATTTATGGGTTTTATCTTGTTGCGTAATGCGTTCCTATCTTAAAACTTTTCTTATATATTTATATTATAATAATAGATGTTTTTTTTTTGAATAATTGTACACCGCCATGAATTGCATTTATTATAATATATATATATATATATATACTAGGCATGATTCCTAAATAATACATTTTATATCCTTTAACATATAATATTAAGTTAGTCTAACATATTTGTTTCATTTTAAATGGATTATAGATAAAATTATTTAAGTTTTAGATGGAATGTTTACATTACATATTTCAGAAGTGATGATCCTAACGTATACTTCGTTAATTCATAATAATTATATATCAATAAATAGCATAACTGTCCCCAAAAAAATTATTATATGTCTAGATCCAAAAAGAAGACATATCTAAAAAAAACCTATAATACCAGGAGAACAATGAATATAATATGTGAGTATCGAATTATTTGATTTCTTACAATTACAAGATGATATTTGATAAAATACTACAATTTCAAACTATGATGCTAACATTCGAAATCAAGTTCTAAAGGCATATTTGCAAAGAGGTCCATGCCAAAATTTAGCTTATGCATTCATAAATGATAAATTGGAATAAATCAATTTTAACAATTTAATGCTTCATGTTTAAACTAAAGAACATGGAATTTGGTTGGAATATACTATAGAAAAAAATGCGACATATTATTTCCTTCAAACGGATGACGGAAGACAATTTGTTTACGTAGAGTGGAGAAATATTTCTTAATTTTGATAATGATGACAGCGTACAACGAAATTAGTAAGGCAAATTTCTGTTATGTATTATTTCACTTTGGTTTATATTTAATTTTTATTCGCCTATCCTCGAAGTATTCCTAATCCATCCTTTAACTGGAAGTTAGTTGCATTTAGTTCATTGTTCGGACTATGAAACAAAAGTGAAGCACAAAGCGACAAAAGGCTTTCGCAATTTTTTAATTAATTATTTTCAATTTTAAATTTAGGTTTTTCTTTTTTAATTAACAAATGAGACTTTGTGGGTATTAAACAGTCGTGTCTATTTGACATGACAACAACATTTAGCTCTTAACGTCGCAACATTCATAAAAAGTCAGAATGACAAAATCTATAAACTTACTAGAGGTGGGCACGGGGTGGGTCGGCCCGTAATCGGCTAGTTAGATTATGAAATAATAAACTAATAAAATTGATATATTAATTGAAGAAATAATGGGCATCTATTGCCGTGCCTTGTGCGCGGTTTCCAATTACTAGTGTATATATATAGAGGAATTTTATGGTGTTCACCTTATGTGAGCACCTGAGCAAATGTTAATGGCACCGATTCGTGCTATTTTAACATCCCACATCGACATCTAATGTTATGCTATCTTAATTAACACTATCTAAGTGCCATTAATCGACATTTCGGATGCTGATGTAACATATTGTCCTCTTACGTGTCAATGAAATATATCGTGTCAAATACATGCAGCAGAGCAATGTTGCTGTTGTTTCAAGTCGACAAGCTTACAGAAAAGCGAAAATCAGTATTCAATACATACACGAGGAAGAAAAAATATATTATCCGCCCATTTATTGACTTAATTGTCTGTGATTTTTCTTAAATTTCACTTGAGGTAATTTCGGAGCCAGTTTAACATGTCCGAGTGAGCTTCTCTAGCACTCCTAGCTTCAAATTCGTCGTCATCTCTATATCGAACTGTCCATCCATGGACAACGCCTGGGAATATCTTCACAAAGCTCTCAACCTTAAACAAGTGCGCAATAAGCTTACTTATTACAAACAATGATAACAAATATAGCAGCACCAGCAAGAAAAAAATGAAAAGACATGAATGAATCTCATCGTTAATTAATTTACTCTTCTCTTGCAGATAAAACGTCTCCGAGCTTCTTCAAGTGCTCGGGGCGGCGAAATTTCGTCGGTCTCCGCTCCCAATATTGCAATCGGGGCCTTCACGTCTGCAACGCAAACTCAAAGTACACCCTCGAAACCTTTTCTTTTTCTCTCTTACAAGACCGATCGTCGATCGATAATCATCACCGGTAAATATACCAAAATAAAATTTGAAAAAAGAAAAAGGAAAGTTCTTACCTTTTACTTCGTCTTCTGGGATTGGGCCGGGATGCAATACCACTGCCGCATGTATGTAATCCGTGCGTGCAAGTTTCGTTGCCATAGTCCCTCAAGATAAAAAAGAACAAAAAATATCAAAATGGATGAAATAAGTGTTGGGCAGCAAACCCAAGTCCTACCTCGGATAATTAGATAAGTTGTGGACAATTTATAAGCTTGTAAGCTATTTCCTATATTGTAAATTGGTTTTAGAGTGAAACCGCATAGGCTTATGAATTTGGTCTTGGCTTCAAGGGGAATTTTTTTCCTGAAAGTGATATAAGAGTTATGGTTCTAGCCCAAATACGATGTTGATGATGTGTCCCCGCACTTGCAATGATTTGTGCTCGGCAGATCGTGTGGATCGTGTTGATCGCTCGGTTGAGAGCAGGTCGATCCAGTTTGGTATTTTGTGTCGAAGGCCTTCTTGACATTGATTGTGGCCAGATACAAGATGATTATCTTTCAAGGAATGCCCGTTTGGTGGTTTTTGTGTTTGAGGGGAGGGAGGATTGTTGGGTAGCAAACCCAAGTCCCACGTCGAATAGTTAAACTCGTGACCAGTTTATAAGCTCATGAACCTCCCTTTATTTTCAATTGGTTTTAGAGTGAAATCTCATGGACTTGTATTTGGGCTTTTGAATTTGGGTTTGAGTGGGATTTTATTCCCAACGAGAGGAGAGAGGAGAAAGTTGTTTAATGCTGTAATAATAATAATAATTGTCTTTCTAATATACCTCCCCAGCAAAATCCACAAGCTCCAATCTTGCTTATGCCTTTGTCCCCTTTCAAAGCATCGATGACTGCCTTAGCATCTTCGCAGCCTCTTTCCTAATTAACACGCGAACAAAACGATCTAAATTAGATTTTGTCTGAGATCTGAATAGAGAAAGACAAAGGAAAAGCTAGCAAAAGCTCACACGGTCGTGATTTTTCAACCAATCAGAAAGGGGTTTCTTCTCCCCGGGATCGTAAGGATCTCCGTAGAAAAAATCGGGAACAACCGTGTAATATCCCGCCGAGGCTACTTTATCTGCTAAATTCCTACAAGATATTGTGGATGGATAATACATACAGCTTTAAGTGAGAATACTGTAAAAAAAAAAACTTTGGCTTTTATGTTTAGTGTTAGAGGATCGATCACCTTAGCTTAGGAGCCTCGTATCCTATACATGTAAGAACAGAACCATTTGATGATCAGATTTTGTCATGAAACACTTGGGAAAATGGGAAAGAAGCTTCGTTGCAAGTAAATTTGTACCATAAACATCTGATATTAAGATGACGGCGAGCTTGGAATCTTGGTGGGCTGAAGAAACATAGCAGCTGAGGCCACCGATTTCTTTGTCTTTACCGTTTCCTGAATTTGAGCTTAGGTTTGGTGGGTTTTCGCAGCACTGATTTCCCGACATGTTTTTCCTTATGTCTTTTTCCCTCTTGATTGTTGAGAAAAATGATTTAAGTTCCAAATCTAATCCACTTCTTATCCATCCATCGTTTCGATAGGCTTGGCTTGGCTTACTTACTCAAGGTAGGAGACAATATCCAATCCAACCGAAAAACTCATCCGAAAAACTCAAATTTATTCTCAAACTCAAAATACAGTAATTTTTTCTCCAATCGTTAAACTCATACTCAGATTCAAAATAATATTGTCAAAATATTACCTTTCATACCAACTTTGCTTAATTTTCCAATACTACCACATATTTTTCAATTTCATAAATTTTATCAATAGACAAATAAAAACACTATTCAAGTATTTATAAATGATTTACTTATTTAGTTTAATATAACTAAACAATGTTTACATATTTATAAATATAGAAGAACTAAATAAATGTAATAGAATAGACAAATTAAAATATTATATGAGGAAAAACAAATTATTAATATAATAGGGGCTCTTTGTAGGAGTGAGAAAGTTATGTGTGGGTGAATAACGCAAACATGCGTTTTTTGGTGAGAAAAATCAGCATAATCCCATTTTCGATTTGCGTTATGGTGTCGGTTGGACTATTTCTTTGATTTGCGATCCCTTTTGCGCATCGCTTGGAGATGCCATAACCTAACTCCCATTAAAAATATAATACGTATGCTGTTCATTTAGTGAAACACATGTGTGTTTAATATGGTTGGGGTATGGTGTAAAGTGCCGCGTGTTATTTTTTAATGGAATTGAGTTATACCCAATTGGGTAGGAGAGACAAAACCTTGATTTTATTGCTTTCATTTAACGTGCAACGTATAGGAACAAAAATACTTGTTCAAAAATTGAACATAACAAAATAACATTTCCTTGGTTCAAGGAAATTACTTTTCCATGTTGTGTGAAAGAGTGCATAAATAGATAGACCAAAAACCCTCATGGCTCAAATATGGGGATTAGAAGTATTGTTCGCCCTAAATTAATTCATTTTGAACCGATCGCGTGGGTTGGACTCATTTTCTTTGGCTTTTCAAATACACGCGTTATTATCTTTTGCTTTTTATCGTTTGTTAACAATCAAGATCCAACCTTGATTCCGGGGTCTCTTCATCAACCACATCAACCACTCTTTCATGATTGTTTTATTTTTAATTGGAAATTTGTTTCGCGGATTAGCAGCAATCCTTTTATAGAAAACTGCGGTCGTCTTTCGTCGTTTTTTTGACCTTATAAGGTAATTTGCGTCTCTTTCTTTTTTGTCGATCAGAGCGCATAATTTTAACTCGAGCGCATTAAATACGATCCTCAACTATTTTGCACCAGTCGAAACAGTGGAGCAAGAAGAGCCACAACTGCAGCAGAGGCTCGAATCATATTACAAACTGCCGGTTTTCAAGACCAAACTGCCCTTGTCTAGGATAAGGAAGGTCATGGAATCCAAACGAAATGCGGACTGATATGACCTCGAAGTCGCGCTATTTAGATATTCCTCTAAAATAGCGCACGCTATCTGCGCATCTCGAAAAGTTCTCCAATGTTTACCATATGGATCGATTTAGTCCCCAATATTTTGCGTGGAACAATTTAGTCCCCGATGTTGTCGATGTTGTACCAAATTTGTCTTACCGTTACATGTTCGTAAATTTGGATGAAAATTGACACGTATTGACATGCGATTGGCCAGACTCAGAAATCATAAATTAAAATTAAAAAAGGAGAAAAAATCAAAAAAGAAAATAGAGGAAAAATTAAATTTAGTATGCGTTACTTTGTGAGAGATAAAAACTTATGCGTTGATGTTAAATGAGAACGCATATGTGCGTTTATAGGATTGAGAAAATGGCATAAATTCCACTTTGGGTATGCGTTTGGTGTTGGTTGGAGTATTTTTTTATGTATCTGATTATTGGTGTTGGTTGGAGACAATGTTTTAAAACGCGCGTTGCGCACTGCGTCGCGTTTTTGTTCCAACAGCGCCTAGCGTAAATAGCGTAACGTATTGCGCAAGTATTTCGAGCAAGCCGAATTCAATAAAAAAGATAACATCTATACTATTATGGTGTCATATTTCACAATTTATATTATATATTTATAAAATTAAACACACATATCTTTACATATACTATTTATATAGTGGTATCTTTTCATTTACTAATCAAAAATAATTTAAATATCAAAATATATTAGATATATATCTTATTTTGATCGTCATGAAACAATAAATAAATTAAATGTGATTATTTATTATTATATATAACTCACTTAAAGTAAAAGATGATTTAATTTAATGGAATGGGAATATGTAATAAAATTCAAAACTAAATAAAAAATAAAAAGAAAGTTTGATGAATGACGGCTGGTCATTTACTTCTTTTTATTTTGTCTGGAAAATCGCTATCACATCACAACACATCAAGTCTTTGAAACAATTAAAAAATAAAAGAAAAAAGAAAAAAAGCCTTACGACTTTTTTCATTACGCTTTGGAGCGTTTTCACTAGACGCTATTGCGCGCCTCGAAGCGCGCGATCCGTCGCTTTTTAAAACACTGGTTGGAGATTATCTAATGTGATGGTGCATTCATAATCGTTATTGGGCCATTTTTTTGTAGTTTCCAAATTTAATTTGCTGGTTGTGTAACGTAATAAATCGGAGGTTAGCAAAGGAGAAGGAAGGTGGAGAATCAAACAAATGTATTCACCAGCAATCCCAAACGTTTTCCCATGTGTTCATAGTGAGTGAGAGTTCAAAATGGCTGGCGAGCGAGCAGCTGCTTGCATTAACGTTACATATTCCCCAGCGCAGCTATAAATAAGAGCCGTCCCTACCTTCGTTTTTACTACACAAACCAGGCAATTGGTAAAAAAAAACATTTTTTTTCTTTCTTCAATCTTCTTTTCGAGGCTTTTCTTGATATTTTTCTAAGATGAAGTTTTAGCCTTTTTGTTTTCTGGTGTTGACGTTTAGGTGTTGATTGTGTTCTTCAAGGCCTTTGAAATAAACTAATAACTTCGTCCTAAGGTCTTTTATTAATTGCCTGATCTTATTATGGCTCTCCGCGTGCAGGTGCATATACTTGAAAATTGGCTCTCTCTGATTATGATAAGGGTTCAGTCATATTCTATTTCTTGATGATCTATTCTTATAAAGTTGCTCCTAGTTGTAAACTTCTATACATGAACAGTTCGATTTTATTGCATGAACGGCTTTCTCTTGTTGTCGGAAAGTAGATGATTTTATACTGTTTATCAGTCCCTTTTTATAGCAACTGCGGTTGTCTTTCGTCGTTTTCGAGCGCGCTAAATACAAAACGCTTGACATGTGCGCTATTCGTTCGCCCAAAAATAACAGGACAAAATGGCGCATCACGGAAATACCAACCAGCAACCCACACAACGGCTCACGAATACCGTGGGACCCGCCTCGGCCCAGCAGTTGCAACAGAAGCTCGAAGGCTTCTGGGCGGGCCAACGCCAAGAAGCCCTAATAGCCGCCGATTTAAAGACCAACCTGTCCCTGTCGAGGATAAGGAAGGTCATGAAATCCCAAGACCGAAACGCCCGGTGAATCTCGGCAGAAGCGCTCGTCGTCGTCTCGAAGGCATGCGAGATATTCATCCGAGAACTGACCCTAAGGGCGTGGGAAGAGACTGAGATGATTAGTAGTACGCTTCGAAGGAGCGATATCGCCCTGCTATCTCCAAGGCCGACGTTTTCGATTTCTTGATCGACGTCGTGCTTCGAGAGGAGGAGGGCGGTGGTGCCGCGTCTTTTACGCCTCATCCGCCGCCGCCGACCTATTATTACTGGGCGGGCCCACCGAAGATGCAGATGGTGGGCCCTGCTCCGATGTGGATGCTTGTGGCCCCACAGGCTATTGGCGGGCACCCTTCGTGGCCCACCTCCGCCACCACGTTCTTGGTGGTTGCCCTCTTATTATGTGACGGGCCCACAGACATCGGTCTGGCCACCACCGCCGCCGCTTGCCGGTGGTTGAATAGGAGATAATATTACTATTATGTATGATATGGTTTTTATTTTTGGTTAGTATCGAATATTCCTTTTTTTGTTGAGATTCTAAAAAAGTGGGTTGTCCCACATTGATTAATCAAGATCTCATAAGCCACCCAATATAAGAGACTATCTTCTTCTATCACTAATTGATTTTACGAAGGGTTCCTTTAATATTAATTTGGAACGTTTCGACATGTCGTTAGCTTAATGTTTAGAGTTGTTTGGCAGTCCAAAAAATGCCTTAAACGATTGTATGTTTGTAAGCTCAAGTTGGCCTTACCCAACCCACAATTAATGACACATGGCATAATATAATTTTAATAGCACGTAAAAATGTGATTGGTGTTTAAACATGTGCGGGGAGTGTGTAGGAATGACATTGTCACATTTTAAATGGAATTCGATTAAAGTTTAAACTCAATCGGGTATGCAAGTAAAAATCACTCCAATTACATACAACTCTGTCTACCTAGAAGCAATACTTTCTCTCTTTCCAAACCTTCCTCACAAAAAAACCCTAACCTAAACTAGCTGCCACCCATCTCATCTCTGTTCCTCCTCCCCCCTCCTCCACCTCCATCAATGGAGGTGGGGTGATGGAGGGGGGGAGCTTTCATCTTAGCTTTCATTTTTCATTTTGTTTTATAAATTAAAAAAAAAAGTTTTGTATCTCCACCTCCGTCCCTCTGCCCCGCCGCTTCTCCGCCTCCACCACCTCCGCTCCACAGCCTCCGTCGCGCCGACTTCGCCACCTCCACCGCGCTGACTTCACCACCTCCACCTCCACCTCCGCCGCGCCGCCTCCACAGCCTCCGCCAACGGCCGCCGCGCACCCGGCCTCGCACTCACCGGCTGTCCTCCGCCCACCCCACAGTCCACCTCCGCCTTGCCGTTCCTGGCCTTGAGCCTCCCGTTGAGAACCCCGTCTCTCTCGACCCTCGGGTCGGGAGTCTTTTCTCTCTTGTGGAGCCCCCAGTCCGATGAAGACAAAACCCAGAAGTCGACGGCCGAAGAAAGTGAAGAGTGTCGTAGATTTAGCTTAATAGTTTTTTCTGTAATAGGTTCTTTAGTTCTTGGTCTTAGATAATGGGTTTTGTCTTCTGTCGGTTTTTGTCCCTTGTGGACTTTTTATCCTCATGTGGGAGTGTTGTGCCTCCTTGTGGGGTTGTGCTGTGCTGGTTTGTGAGCCTTTGTTCTCCCGGTTGACGATATACCGGTGAGACCCCTTGGCTATTTAGCCCATGTATCTTGTTGATTAATACAAGCTATCGTTTCGAAAAAAAAAGTGTATTACATATAAATACCTACTTGAATAAAAACTTACAAATCAGTACCTGTGTCAGAAATTTTTACAGATAGGTACCCGACTTACTGTTTGTACCAGTTTATGTGTAAAGACCGTATCTTGCTATGTGTGCATAGCGTACCATGTCACGTCTTTATACGGTACCATATTACGATTTTTATATGGTACCTAAATGTGCTAATACGGCGTATCATTTTCTATGTATCACGTACCACAATACGACGTACCTGCGGCGGGATCGGGTACCTATGAGCAAAAAATTTATTTTATTAGGTAGCTACATATAAAAAAATGACAGGGTACTAAATTACGAGTTTTTTTGCAGAGGGATATTTATGTGTAAAGTAAAAAAAAACCGGCCTTATTACACAAAAAAACAAAACACTCGTAAACAAAATGTACAAGATAAATTGCAGAGAGATAACTAAGACAACGAACGGAGATTCGAAGGCGTGAGTTCTAAAACCTACTGCGCGAATCGAGCGAGAAAGAGAAACAATCCTTTACGTTGATATACAACCGTTATTCACAGTCACAGAGTCAGCGAAGAATCTTTCAATGGCAGTGGCGGCGGAGCCCAGTAGATCAAGGGACCTTGACAAGCTTCTTCTCCGACCGGGAATTATAGTTCACCGGAGCTTCGAGCCAGGCCCACAAGTAAAACAATCCATCATTCCTTTTATTTTTTTGCTATTTCGGTCATTAATTTGTGTGCGGCATTTTGACAAAGGTTTGGCGTTCATCACTGTTTTTGGGCTAAATTGGATTTAATTTGCGTGCGGCATTTTGACAAAACGTTTGGCGTTCATCACTGTTTTTTGGGCTACATTGGATGTTGCGATTTTAGTTCGTGTTGATGACGAAATGTTGTTGATTTTGCGAAGTGTTATCTTTTTGCAATGGGTTTTGTAGCTGAGGGCGGATATGAGGAACTTCGTGAGAATTTTGGTCGTGGGAGCTGGCGGTCTAGGCTGTGAATTGCTTAAGGACTTGGCGCTTACTGGGTTTAAGAACATTGATGTGATCGATATGGATCGTATAGAAGTCACCAACCTCAATCGACAGTTCTTGTTAGGTACACCCCTGCAACTTCTTTTGACTGATGAATATTCCTCTCTGTTTGTTGAATTGGCAGTGTAATTACTATTGTGCTGTTTGTTTACGGAAACTTGTTTGTTTTCCTCTTGGTGCAGGCTTGAAGATGTAGGGAAGCCAAAGGCTGAAGTAGCTGCAAAGAAGTCATGGAAAGGGTAAATGGAGTTATTGTGACACCACATGTCTGTCGCATTGAAGACAAGCCCTTGGATTTCTACGATGAGTTCAACATAATTGTGCTTGGTCTTGATTCTGTTGAGGCTCGGAGCTATATAAATTCTGTGGCATGTAGCTTTCTAGGTTTGACTTATCGCCCTCTAGATTATGCTTTTGTATTTCGATTATGAGATTCTACGAAGGTTGATTCAAATCTACACTTGTTTGAATTTAAGCTAATGCTCGCTGTATAGATTCTTGGTGGAATTTGTACTTGAAACACACTCTGTTTGGTTTGGTTGAAGTTCTTGTTCCGATTGTACAGAATATGACATTAATGATTTTCCTCGAAACGAAACTGTGAAGGTTATGGTGGATGGTGGAACCGAAGGATTCAAGGGCCATGCCAGGATTATATTACCAGAAGTACGCCATGTTTTGAGTGCACGATATGTTTATTTCCACCACAAGTGAAGTTCCCTTTGTGTACCCTGGCCGAAACTCCAAGAACTGCCGCTCATTGCGTCGAATATGCCCATTTAATAAAGTGGACTGAGGTTACCCCACCAACCATTCAAAATATACTGTTTCTATTCTTTGATTCTGTTCATCGAGATTTCTTCACAAGGAAGAGAATTTTATTCGCAGGTACATGCTGGTAAAGAGTTCGACCCTGATGATCCCGAGCACATGCAATGGGTATATTCAGAGGTTAGAATGGTGAAAGTAATTTGACATCTCTATAAAGATAAGCTTTCGATCCTCATTTTCTTCTTTCTTTCTTTCAGCCATTTATTCAATCTTCACTATGCAGGCGTTTAAGTGTGCGGAGCTTTTTGGAATCCCTGGAGTCACATATTCCTTTACAGAGGTTTAATTATCTCTCATCTTGATTTACAGTGTTACGTTGTACTAATAAAAAAAAAAATTGAGTTTGTTTATAGGGTGTGGTGAAAAATATCATCCCTGCAATAGCTTCCTCCAATGCCATAATTTCTGCTGCTTGCGCTTTGGAGACGTTGAAGCTTGCTTCGGGATGCTGCGACGTGTTATCGAATTATTTAACGTAATATGCTCTCCTTTGAAACCTTCGTATTTTCTTGCAAATTGTTTTCTTCGATGCTTAGCAGAGAAATTTCGATCGTAGGTATAACGGAGTTGAAGGTGTGCACACGAAGGTTACGGAGTACGTCAAGGACAACGACTGCCTCGTTTGTGGGCCCGGCGTTCTTACAGTGGTGGATAAGTCTGCAACGCTTGGAAAGGTTAATCATTCTCCATTCTATATTACGAATTGCTAGCTTAATTCAGCAAGCTAATAGGTAGGTTTAACTGCGTTAACGACTTCGATTAAGATCTTATGTATGAGTAAGTGTTTGAGGGTCACTCTTTCACATTAGTATTGAAATGGTAACCTTTTACATAGACAAACAACATGGTGTTAATGTTACCCTCCTGTTTTTCCGCTAACTAACCTTACAATCAACATTTTAGCATAAGGTTTTACGATTAATTATTTTTTCGCCCCGAGTTAATAGGAGCAGCAATTTTAACTTTAGGACACCCAACTTAAGGGGCTGCAATTTTAGGACACTAACTCAAAGTCGAAACTATTTAAGGACGACAAATGCGAACTGAAACCCACTTAGAAGAGGCGACATCGTGTCCAATTAGTACTTGTTGTCCTTAAATTGCCAAGTTAGAATCCTAAAATTGCAACCCTGTCTAACTTTTAAGTAGAAGACGTGTATATTCATCCACTACACGTGATCAAATCGTGGAATTTATCGTATTGCCTTTTATCAGTTCTCATGCTACTAAAACATCACAATTCACGATTTAAATATAGATTTGGTCAGTATTTTCTCCACGCTCTTATCGGGCTATTTGTAACTTCTACAGTTCATCGATCAACTCGAAGATCACCCTACGCTTTCTCTGACGAGAGTGAGCATAACGCACCAGAGAAAGAATCTTTACATACGAGCTCCGCCCGTTCTAGAAGAAACGACCCGACCCAACTTAAAACTGACCCTTTTCGAACTGATGGGGCGATATACCCAAAGGCATAGTCCACGTTAATGGCATGTCGGGCAAAGGAGACAAGAAACAGATGTGCTTGCAAAAACTGCGTGTCGTTTTCAAAGGAGCGTAATTCTACGATCTTATTGCAAGGTATAGATTTCGAATTTAGAGATCTCTGTTTTATTGTTCGTCTAGCTAGTAGCTTAGGCTCTCAATCGATTCTGCTATGCATCTTTTCAAAGCATGGTCATAAAATAACTTCGACACAGCGTTATTACACCATCTATATGATTCATGGATCATTTTATGATGAATACGTATGTATGTATGCATGCATATGGGATGGTGTGATATTATGCTTCGGCAAGCAAGAATTGTGGGATGTGGACCACGTAATTTATGTATTAAAGCGATTTTTATATATACTTTTTTATTTATTTATTTATGTGAATCTAGTTACTGTTTAGTGAATGTGACAGCCATGTTATGATTTATGAATAATAGCGTCGCAGCGATGAATTCAATGGAGGACAAAAGGGCATGAATTTCAGTACATATATGGTCCTGCTTTGAACACTGTTAATAAACCAATTATTATATACTACCCCTCAAATCTTACCTGAATCTAACCATATGATTCTTAGCCTTATACGACGCATGCAAGCCGAAATGAATGGGACACTTTGGGTTT
Source organism: Craterostigma plantagineum (assembly GCA_027422505.1). Classification (NCBI taxonomy): domain Eukaryota; kingdom Viridiplantae; phylum Streptophyta; class Magnoliopsida; order Lamiales; family Linderniaceae; genus Craterostigma; species Craterostigma plantagineum. The sequence continues at coordinate 3,916,818 of JAPQWV010000005.1, forward strand.
TTCTATCCAAATCCATTTGGGTCTCTGCATTTGTCCCTAATAATAAAAAAAAATCATAATCCAAACTACTCAAAATCCGAGAAAATTCCCATCATTCTTACATGCAAGTACCTAACAACGATGAAAATCAGTTGTGATGTGAGGAGAATAAAAATACGACCAGCAAAAGAAAGAAAGAAGAAAACTATCTTCCCCTTGTATCGAATTATCATGAAGAATCTAAAGACAATAATTGAGCAGTCATATATATGTCGCTGTCCTCACAAGCTGCAAATAAAGGTAGGAGGACATAAGTTGACAGTATTATTTGTCTGAATTTACATACATCAACGGTCAAGTGGATGAGACAAGAGTGCTTATACATTCACAACCAAGCATGCTATTGTCCTCAAGATAGTAGTAACTCTTATCTTCGTTATGAGATAAAGCCATATGCTCCATAGTGTTCTTTGTGGGCCTTCGATAATCTCCTTATTCTTCATCATAGCCGTTCATCTCTAACATAATCCACTTCATGTCATTTGTGGGGTCTCATCTAATGGGCAAGTGACTTTGATGAGCCCCACCAATCCCACATGCTCAGCAAGCCCCATAAAGTTCATATCTATCTGGATTTTATTTTATTTTTATTTTATTCTTGTTTCTTAAGCTCGTACTCATCTAGTTGGTCTGCCAAGACAGCGATGTATGATGCAATTAAGAGATCAATCATGAACCAATCAAGAAGAAACACGTGTTATCTCTTGTACTGTTTTGAGATCGCACGGTTGTTTTTTTTCCTATTTATACGTCGTCCCATAATCGCTTGCCTGTTTTAGAACACAAAAGGGCACATCTTATATGCCATGCGATAGTAGAAAGAAACTAAAAAAGGTGATTGGAGATTTGAAGCTAAAAGGAGGTAAGAGAAAAATAAGTATCAGACGACTGTAGCACTTGGAACTTGGAAGAGAAGAAGATATTTGGCTGACCTCTAAAATTATGGAAGCAGCTTTGGAGTTGGACGATGATGTCTTCTTTGCAGATATAAGCAGGCAAATATCCCTTTTAATCATGGATGACGAAGATGATGCATCCTCGCTTGATTCTCAGTATTATCCATCTGCTGCAAATCTACAGGTACTTGGAAGACATCTATCTCTCTTTCACGGACTGTAAACAAGGCTTTTTATTATTTTTTTCCTGACATCTCTTGCGAAAATCTTTCAGAGATTTGGGAGCACTTTCCCGCCGCCATTACAATCATCGTATCTGAGCTATGACCACAACCATCAGCAGCAAACTTGCAAAGGCACTGGAGTTTTCATACCTCGTTCGTCGAATCAAAGGAGGCAAGGAAAGCCTAATAAAGCTTCTGCAAACAAGTTTTTAAGGCCTTACTATGATCAAAGCGTTAGAGGGCTAATCGTTCCTCGGGCGAATTACGACATCAATGGTAGCCCATCGCTTGATCAGTCTCTGAACGACGCCAGAAGAAGAAGAAGATTCTGATATTCAAGACTGGCTTTTTACTAGTTTAGCTAGTGATTTAATCTGTAAGAAAGAATAATAATAATATATTTCAGAGTGGGGCTCGTAAGGGCTTATTATTACCTTCTCTGCTGTGTGATATTGGAATTGTATTATGATTGATTGTTCTGCTGTTAGGGTAAGGCTGCTCTATAATGTATTGCGTGGTGCTGTAATGTTAAATTACTACGCAGCAGTATCAAATCATTCTCTCTCTAGTAATCATTAACATTTTCTTACCAGTATGCCCATGTCTTTGGACAACCTGGAAAGAAGAAAGAACCAAACATCTTTATTTATTTATGCTGCCATCAAGAAAAACTAGAGATGCATCTTATTAATCAAGCGTTTCAAACCCAGACTGGATACAATGAATGTCAAATATTATAACACAGAATGTGTTCCCTTTATTACAACGCGCATACCTTAAGGTTTCTTTTAAGGGCTCTTAATCTTGGGCTTGGTGCTCAAAATGAACCTCCTAAGTGCTATCAACAAAACCCATGTTGTCTTTGTGATCTTCTCCTTTATCATCAAAAGGAGAGCAGAGCTTAGAACAGTTTTTAACATCTGGGCTTGCAAGCCTTTGAAGAAACCAGGTATCCCTTCTCTTTCCCAGATAGAGTAAAGCGTTGCCGACGCTGTTTTGCGAGATTTTTTTGGCGTTTTTTTATCTTTTTCTTCTTCATCTGACTTGGCGGACTGAATCATCACTTTACACCTGTCCATATACTACCATGTCTCAGCAGAGAACACCAAATTTGTGTAGGAAAGAACTTAAAATTTCGTTATGGCGCTCCTTAAACGTATAAGACATAACACGAGAGAATGAAGAACTTGACTATGCTTTGTTAGAAGATACAGGTAGACATATCACCTTATTGCAGGATAAGTCAAACATGTTGCGATACACTTAGAGGCTGCACCCAACATGAAGGCAGTAAATGCAGAAAGTGCTTCTTGAGATGATATATCATCTCCGTTTCTTCTCATCTTTTCTTTTAACATTCTGTTCTTCAACTGATCAAAAACAGTGTACTGCATCACATTGTTAGATTACAAGTTAGAATTTATCCGATCAGAATTTTCTATTATAAGACTGAGGCAAAAAGGCAGATGGCGCGATTCATAAAATCAAACACCAGTTACAGATGGAGAGAGAAAGGGAGAGATTTCATATAACAAAGTGGTACCTGTATCGAAGGATTTGTTGTTAGAAGCAGAGAGATGCCTAAACCATCAAACGCATCACTCCAAGTACCTTCAGATAGGGACTCTAACAACCCCTTAGATTTACCAAAGTCACTTGTTTGCATTCTTGAAGATGCTGTATCGAGCGGCTGCAATAACTAACTAACATCAGACAGAAAATGGATAACAAAATGTATTTGCAGTGTAACCAGCCGAAAGATTGTGTATATCATGTAAAGATAGTATATGATATTTAGTTTTTACATTAGGATCCAATAAACCACACAAAAAAAATCCCCCAAGCACTTCTACACAACAAAATTAATACGCAGCATGGGTTCTTGGTAAAAAAATGGCATTAATAAGTGGTAATTGCTACTTGCCTGTGTCACTATAGCTGTGCATGCACCTGCAGCAGCAGCAATGACCAAGTTTGCAGTTGTTCCTATTGACTTAGACTTGCTTTCTCTTAAGTACAGTCTCTTAAAAAAACTGTATCCGTAGAAATATACAAATTGTGAAATGAAAGACTGCAAATTCTTCGTCCCCAAGCCCTGGTACAGCGATATTATTTGACCTTTTGATATTGCTTCCCACAGAACATCTGAAATATTCCTGTTCACGAAATATTAACGCATTTGAGTAACCGGCCAAACACTGATTTTATACAATTACGCAACTGAAAAAGAATTTTATGTCTACTAGTCATTTAACTATATGCATCCACATGGGATTTTTTCTTTTTAGTGAAAACTAGTCAAATACCGAACCAAATGTTCCCTTCAGCATGAAATTATATGAGAATTTTATACCTAGTTATCCATTGCATAACACAACACCAAAGAACCCACTGAAAATCAAATGATAATTAAGAAAAGAAATCAAAAGTTACTGCCAAAAACAATCTATCATTAGCCCCAAAGTTGCCTCTTTTATACTTCAAGGCCAGTTACTTACTCCAGTGATCCATTCTAAAGACTAAATCACTGCAATCAGCACAAAACATAGAACGACCTCGCAAAACAAAGCAGCTTCTACAAGCAATCCCAATTCATAAACCAAAACGAACAATCAATCACCACTAAAACCCGATAAATTCTAAACCAAAAATGAAAACAAACCAAAGAAAGAGAGAGAGAGAGAGAGAGAGAGAGAGAGAGAGAGAGAGAGAGAGATAGTAATAAAACTCACAAACCTGTATCTTTGGTGATTATGAGCTCGATTTTCAGCTTGGTACTTGGTTTTACAAGTGTCGAGAGGGTACAGCACGGTCGTACTGACCAGCGCACCAATCGCACCCGACGTCGCCTCAACTACCGACTCCATATCGAACGCCATCTACGAAAAAAAAAACATCTATCACACACAAAGGTCGAAAATTAAAAGAACTGAGTAATCGGAAAATGATCGCCGCTGATAGTTGAACCTGGTTAACGGAGACAGCGAGGGAGGACGGTGGCGATCAAATTCAATTCAATTCAACGGAGGTCGTCGTCTAGGTGATCGCTTCTGAAATCGTGTCATGAATTTGGGAATTTCGATGCATTTTTAAGTATGGACGTCAATCGCATACCGGGCCCCACTTTCTCCTACCAAGCATGTCGAAATTGAATTCATATTTGTTTATTTATTTATCTATACTTATCTATACTATCTATACTATTATATAAAGCGTCAGACAGGGCTACAAACCGTCAATTTGGTGTGTAATTTGGTCTGTAATTTAAGAAACCAACCAATCATATTTTTTCTTACAATAAATAATAATTGATAAAATGAAAAACCTATAATTAATAACTCCCACCCACGTTCAATGAAAGCAGCGTAACTGCACACCCAAACACAAATTAAAAACAGAATATGCACACACGTAACATCTATAGAAACATTTAAACCTCGAAGCCGATGAATTGCGTAAACCTCGAAATCTTCAAGCCTAAATGGTCAGCCAATGATAAGATTTATTTAAAATGATATATTGAGAATAAAAAATAAAATAACTTGATATATTTTCTTGCACGTACATTGGATGTGCTTAATATACTAGTATATTATATAAAGGACGTGAGTTGGCTATAAACCACCACGTTTGGTCTGTCATAGTTATTTGCAATTTAGCTCCTCTTTTTTTATTTAATTACTTTAATAATTTTTATGTTACTTTTATATTTTTTTAATTATTACACTTACACCCCTAAACACTATTTCTCTAATATATAGTCATAGATTATATTTCATCAATTCGACAAAATAGATAATAAATCTGAAAATTGGAAGCAACATAATATATAAATCATATGCACACGCATAGGGTGTGCGAAAAAGTACTAAGTAGTTTATTATGCTGACTTGAGTCCAAATGCAATAAGGATACGTAAACTTAATAAATACTTTTATGGAATGAATATAATCGGAAGAAAAATGAGTAAAAGGTTGGTGATATGCATGTTTCGTAGCTTTATGAAGTGAAATAATATTTTAGTAAAAACAAATAAATCAAGAATTGTGATCTATGTGGGCTGGGCTGGGTCACAAATTTCTATATGTGCTTTAGTATGGGTTACGAAGCCCAACTTAAATTTACTATTAATGTGAATTAATAGATTTATATATTAAATCAATTGGTAACACCATGATTTCTTTTCATACCTTGAGAAGCATTGGGTTGAAAACCATTGATATCATCAACCACCCAAGAACTCGAAAGGCACCTATAAATTATCAAGAGGCTTATGAATTAATATTTTCAAATAAAAAACACCACCACTACGTAAAATATACGTAGAAAGAAAAATTCACAACAGATAAAACTCAATCGTAGAGAATGAAAAAACTCAATTACCTGATGCAGTTCATACCTCCCTTGATACAAGTTATTAGCATCACAACACTAATATTCACCAAATCACTCAATCTACTCGAAAAATTGCAGAAATCAGTATTGATGGGGCAATTAACGAAATCCATTAGCTTAATTATGAACGAAGGAGGTTTATATATAATATATATGTATATGTATATTTGTGAGAAGTTTTGCGTTGTTGAGCTCCTTTGCAGAAATCGAAGGGGTTTTACAACTATAGAGGAACGGCCCACATTATCAAGATTTAATCTCCGTATGTCCACCTATTTTTATGCGGTGTTAATTATTTTCAGTAAATGCCAAAATTTCATATAAGATAATGGATAAATAAAAGCTTGCTCAACTACAATAAAAAATAAACGCAGCCCTAATTTCAACTACAATAGAAAAAATACAGGAACAGGTACAAATATAAGTACGTATATAATTTTTTTTTTCTCATAATGGCACGTCAACAGCATGTGTATTATGTATTCGTTATTGCAAGTTTGACGACCAAAAGTCAATGAGCAGATTATCCAAAACTCTAGTTTACTGCTTAAAATTAGAATATATTAGAAATAATAGTAAAGACCGATTGCCTATTAATGATAAAATAAGCCGCCTTTGACGTTAATCGTGTTCTCTTACACTACACCGATTCTCATGTTTCGCTCCTAGAGCATCTCCAATCGATACCCAAAAACCCAAAATATATACTAAAAGTTCTCCAACCGTTCACCAAACGCAAACTCAAAATTCGTTTTCATTTTCTCTCTCCTGTTTTAAACGCATATATGCGTTTTGGAAATGAGATATCCCAAAATATGCATTTATTGTTTTAAAAATTACAATACATACCCTTTGTTATTTTTAATTATTAAAGTACCCATATAAAAATAAAAAATAAATAAAATATATATAAAAGGACTCCGTTATTAATAATTATTTTTTCTACGTCTTTTATATGAAAAAATATTGAGTTTATATTAATTTTGTGAAATTATTTTTTTTAGTCGAATTTAAAATAATAGTATGAGTCAGATTTGTAAAGTTGTAAATTTTATGGGTAATATTAAAAAATCGGATAGAAGAGAATATTACAATAATAGTCTTTTAAGTTTGCATATTGGTTTATCGGTTGGAGAAGAATTACTGCATTTTGAGTTTGAGAATGCGTTTGGGTTTGAGAATGCGCTTTTCGGTTGGAGATGGTCTTAGCTTGCACTAATTAATGTCCGTGATCTCGGTGATGAGATTACGCCTTTCTTTTTACGTAATCTCATTCAAAGATTTGTTGTCACCATTTTATTAATATAAAATACATCTAATCATATAAAATTATAATATAATGAAATTATGAAGTAGTACTCAAGGAAGTCGAGCTGTATTTTAAAACAAAGAAAGTCCAACTACTTCGTTGACTTAGGTTTCGTGTGCATATTTTCTAACGTGATGGTGCCATTAATTACCACGAGTGACCATTGACTTTTGTCTTGTGATGCCTTTTTATTACAAGTCCAAGTAAATTGAGTGCATGGGATTCGTCTCTACATCTATTCGATACTACATTGAATTGTATCATCACACAAGCAAATTTCGAATAACTGATTTCATTTATGTAACTAACTATAGACGTAAGATGGCTCGGGATTTCTTATTATAGCAACGTAGCAACGTGAGCATGAGAAATCATTTCGTATTTCCTTAAAAAATATAAATCACTTTCTGCAATAATTATGTGAAACGACGTACAATGCCATTAATTTTCTATACATCGACGACTTTCCTTCACCAAATATTGAGCATGAATTTTCGTGTAGAAGTTAGTTAAACTATGCTAATCATTGCCATCTCTCGCCATTTTTATAATAGTGTTAGGTTTTTGATTTGTTGCTAATACTTGTAATAACCGTATCCTAAAGATAATATAAATTCTCAACCAATCCCAATATATGTACTGTCGATCTTAACATATTGCTCAAATCCACAAAAGGGAAGAGCATAACTTATAATATATGATGATGAGGTACAAAGCATTATGTATATTCTTGTGTTTTCTAGCACTAGGAGATGTCTGTAATGGACAGCTTAGAAAGAATTTCTATCAGAAAAGTTGCGGAAAAGCCGAGCTCATCGTTCAAAACGTAATGTGGAAAAATGTCGCCAAGAACTCGGCGTTGCCCGCTAAGTTCCTCAGAATGCACTTCCATGACTGTTTTGTCAGGGTAATAAATACATATAAGTTAAACGTAACATAATGCATACATATAGAAACAAATCTGTATTATTAAAACCGTTTTTTCTCGCAATTTTCAGGGATGCGATGGTTCTGTACTGATAGACTCGACGGCGAACAACACAGCAGAAAAAGACTCGATACCTAACAGATCGTTATCGGGATTCGAAGTTATCGATGATATAAAAACACAAGTAGAGAAGGTTTGTCCCGGGATAGTTTCTTGCGCTGACATTCTCGCGTTAGCTGCAAGAGACGCCGTCTCCTTTCAGGTAATTAAGATATAATATAATGATCGTATTCGTATTTTAGGACAACTTATTAGTTATTATATATGTTAATGAATGATATAGGGTTTTCTCATTACTTATCGTGTGTTTACAGTTTAATAGATCGATGTGGGAAGTATTGACGGGTCGAAGGGATGGTAGAATTTCGCGCTCGTCCGAAGTTTTGTCGAATATTCCTGCGCCGACTTTTAACTTCACGACGCTCAGGCAATCTTTCGCCAGCAAAAGCCTCAGCGTTAAGGATCTCGTCGTCTTATCTGGTAATTAATAAATAAATTTTCCATTTGTTCTTAACTTGGCGACATTACGTGAGATATTGGTATGAAGAAAGCATGTAAAAATAACACATTGATTTTACGTAAAAATTTCACTGTTTTTCGGAGGATGGTTAGAGTGAAAAATTGCATGCAGATTAATAGCTAATAATAATACATAGATATGTATTACAACCCTAATCACCAATAAGTTTCTATCAAAAACTTTATTGCAACATGAACTTGTTGTTCCACGAGAAGTCGAGCTGGTTCACGAATTCGAGTCACCACAACTAACAAAAACACGATATATAACGCTACAAAATAAAATCAGAATATCAATATTAGTTTCTATTTTTCTTCAATGATACATATAGAATGACCACATCACCTAAAAACTTAAAGCTTGAAGATATTTCAGATTTAATATATTTTATTTCCAACATACGTGCTAACTTCTCCTTATCTAACCTTAGACTTAGAAATATTTTGAAACAAATAGTCGTGCGGCCTCGTGATCTGAACCCTTATACCACTTTAAGTTCTTGTCTTTTTTATATATATGTGGGTTTAAATTAATAAGATCTATATAAAACTAACGCGTATAAATAAAATGCATGTTTGGTCAGTAATTTTATAATAACCCACCTGAGTAGAGGTGTGTTTATCAAAACCTAAACCTTTATATATATTGTTTAAACATGTGATATATATAAAACAAGCTGTACCAAACCAATGAAACCATCACTAAATGATACTTCATATTTTAAATTTATATATTTCGTTTCCAAACAGGTGGACACACTATAGGGGTGGGACACTGCAATTTATTCAGCAACAGGCTCTACAACTTCACGGGCGAAACGACGCCGACCCGTCCCTAAACTCGATGTACGCCGCCGCCCTGAGGCAAAAGTGCCGTAGCCTTTCGGACAACACGACGACGGTCGAGATGGACCCTGCGAGCTCTACGAGCTTCGACAACCGATATTACACGACTTTAACTTCCCGCGAGGGTTTGTTTCAGTCCGACGCCGCACTCCTGACGAACGGCGTCTCGAGCAGGATCGCGAGCGAGCTTCTGAGTCCCGGGAAGTTCTTCACCGAATTCGGACAGTCGATGAAGAAGATGGGAGGGATCGGTGTTCTCACGGGGAATGCTGGGGAGATAAGGAGGAAGTGCCGAGTTATTAATTGATGTTGATTTGATTATATTGAATCTTTGTTTGATTGATAATTGTATTTTATATGGATGTTGTATTATGTTTGTGTATGTGTGTGATTTTTTTTTAATATGATTTTATCTAAGTCGTACTCATTTTGTAACTTCTCGTTACAAGTTTGATGTAAGGATTTCATGTCAGTATTGTATAGGGGTGAAAACGAACCGAGCCGTTCGTGAGCGACTCGAGTTCGGTTTGACCAAAGCTCGGTTCGAGCTCGTTAATAATCAAATCAAACTCAATCTAGGTAATATTCGGCTTCGGCTCGAAGCTCGATTAAGTTATATATTAATATATATTATATATCTCATAAGACATAAATAACAGAAAAATTATTGATTTTGATTTCCACCATTATCAAATAAATCATTTGATCTAAAATTGAATAAAGTACTTATTATAAACTGCATGAGGAATGGCCGAACATCAAATCGAGTTTTAAAATTGTTACGAAAATGTCAAAAACTCAAAGGTATATAAGACTTGTAAATAGACAGTGTGTTCCAGCTCGTGAGCAGCTCGGCTCTGTCAACGCTCGACTCGAGTTTGAGTTGACCAAGCTCTCGAGCTCGAGCTCGACTCATTAGTTATCAAGTCAAACTCAAGCATACTCAAGTTCGAGCTCGGTTCGGCTCGTTTTTACCCCTAGACTTTTGCATGATGTTTTATAAGAAATATTATTATTCTCTTTAAAAAATTTTGATAAAATTATCTTTGGAATTTATAAGCTGAGCAGTAGCCTGAAAACTCTGTCAATCAAGTTACTCCGTCAGGCTCGAAACAAAAATATGATCAGACTAAAATTATTTAGTTATATAATGTTGAGATTTTTAATGGTCATTAAACATTTAAAGTAAAAGGATCCCAACGAAAACACCGAATACGGGATCAAATCAAATTGGACCACAGTAGTTTGAGTCTACCATTGGTGACAGACTCGCTATCTAATTATTTTATAGTAAGAGAGGTCGAACATGCGATATGCCCCTACCAAAGACATTGGGAACAAAAAGTTTATACAATATTGATTGAGATTTTTTTTTTCTTATTCTACACATGTTAAAATAAATATATAAACAGTACCATGTCCTTCGACCCACAATTTAAATTGATTCATTATATACAACCATCACACATTATTACAAACTGGTTTTCTATTTCTACATATCCGTCCAACATAATCTTCCAACTTCAAGGAAGCAGCAAATTCACAGTATTATTATTACAAGTCCCATACGAACCAACGCATATCAGCAAAGAGGTTGATGCAACAAGTTAATAATGTTCACATAAACAAACATTTTAATCTAAGACGGCGACATGATCTGAAAAGCTTCCCTAGCTTTCCCCAACATGTTAAAAACCGTAGCTGCAATATGAGAAGGCGTTAGCCCAGCTTCCATTATTTGATCGGCTGGCGATCCATGGTCTATATACCTATCAGGTAAAACCATTGGCCTCCACTGCACATAATACATATTCAAAATTTTCCATTATTTCCTATATAACAAAGAAAATAATTCATATATAATCGTTTAATATATCACTCACCTTCACTTTCCCATCATCGAGCAATCCATCTAGAGCCATGAACTGAACCACGTGCGAGCCAAAGCCTCCTATGGACCCTTCCTCGACCGTTATAACCACCTCGTGGGACCTAGCCAAGCCCCTTATGAGCCCGCGGTCCAACGGTTTGCAGAACCGAGCGTCGGCCACAGTCACCCTCAGACCGTGCGGCTCGAGCAGGGCAGCTGCGGCTAAGCAGCTCTGAACCGCCGCACCGTAGCCGAGAAGGGCCACCCTCTCACCTTCCCTGAGTATTCGGCCCTTACCGATCTGAGATGGAAAACAAAACATCCCATGTTATATAAACGGTATGTATTCTCTTAATTGTATAAGTTAAGAGGGTGACACTTTCGGGACAATCATGGATTGCAATCTTAGCACTTTCAGGACACCCAAAACTAAGGAACTGCAATCGACACTAACTTTCACGTGCGAAGCAATTCAAGGGCAAAAAGAGAAGGGGGGGTAGGGGGCGGTGGGGGGCAATCGGACGCCACATCACCCAATTCCCGATGACGTGGCGGTCCACATTGAAGCCAACTGGGTTTGTTCGGTGTCAAAAGTCCCACATCGGATAAATCGAAGAAGTTGGTCAAGTATCTCGTGAGCTAACTCCCTCTATTGCCATTCGGTTTTAGAGAGGAACCCCACCAACAAGCTTATATGGGTTGGGCTTGGCTTGTAACTGGGTCTAAAAAAATTCCTACACAGCTGAACCGCCAAGTCATCAGATATCCCGATTGTTCTTAAATTGCTTCAATTTTGAAAGTTATTGCACTAGAAAACTGCAAGCCCCTTAAGTCGGGCGTCCTGAAAGTGCCGCACCCTAAACAGAAAATTAAGCCCATCATTAATTTACTTACCTCGAGAGGCTTCCCCTTATTGCCCGACGGAAGCTCGACCCCGACGCCATTTCCCCTTGGGTACCTAAAGCAGCTCGGCCGATCGTCGATGGCCGCCGCCGTGGCCACCACGTGGAAGAGCTCCGCCTCGTCGGAAGGAGCCATGACAACCATGTTCGGAAGGCAAGCCATGAAGGTCACGTCGAAGGCCCCGCAGTGGGTGGGCCCATCCGCCCCGACGAGCCCGGCCCGGTCCATGGCGAACCTCACGGGGAGCCTCTGAAGGTCCACGTCGTGGACCACCTGGTCGTAGGCTCGCTGGAGGAAGGAAGAGTATATGGCGCAGAAGGGCTTCACGCCCTCGCACGCCAGCCCGGCCGCGAACGTCACCGCGTGCTGCTCGGCGATCCCCACGTCGAAGCACCGAGCGGGGAATCGGCGCTGGAAGAGGTTGAGTCCCGTCCCGCCTCCCATTGCCGCGTGGATCGCCACGACGTCCTTGTCGGCTTCGGCCTCCGCGATCAGAGCCTCGGCGAAGTAGTTGGTGTAGGACTGAGTCGGCGCGCTCGACTTGAACTGCTTCCCCGTCGCCGGGTCGAACTTGACCACACCTACCGAATCGGAGAAAGATTTTTCCCTTTTATTTTGCCAAGATTTTTCACCTTGCATTTATATATATATATCTAGCAGGATTGATATTTTTTTCAGCCATATAATTTAGTGCTTGTTTGGTTGAGGGGTTTAGTAATTTTAAACTTGGGTTTAAAGCATGTTAGTGTGTTTGGTTCGTTAGTTTATCTAAACTATTGGTTTATATAAAACCACTCTAAACCCATGTAGACGGGTTTAAATAAACACACCTCCTCACATATGTTTATTTAAACCCACTAACCAAACACGCATTTTATTTATACCCATTAATTTGCTTTATATAAACCCTTACTTAAATAAACCCTCATAAATATAAACCTATCAACCAAACGAGCACTATATTAAGAGGGTGGCATTACACAGACAACAACTGTCACAAAATTAAGCATTTTGGGGCATATGCTGAAAACCTCGAATTTGTCTAAAAATTGCTACTTTTGATGGCCGTTGTCCGTATATTGTCACCCCCTAAATACGCCTGAACCATAGATTATATGCTGAAATCCTAGAATTTGGATAGGAACAACTAATATAGGGTTTGACGTTACACATTATAACTTTTAGAGTCAAACAAAGAGACATTATATGCCAGAACCCTAGAATTTGGGACAAAATCCAAGATTACGGAGTATAATGTCCTTAAATTGCTTAATTTAGAAGTTATTATTCGTATAATGTAACGCCCTGAATTTTATATCCCTATAATATAACCCCTCTTAAATTACAGGAAGGGAAAAAAATAATGAAGCCATACATACCGTGATACTTGTCGTCTGCTTTCTCAGCATAAGGGTATCCCCGTCCCTTCTCGGTGACGACGTGGATCAAGACGGGCCCCGTCGTCTGCGTGCTCTTCACCTCCTTAAGAATGGCCGTGAGGTCGTCGATGTTGTGCCCGTCGACCGGGCCGATGTAGTAAAGCCCGAGCTCTTCGAACAGGCTCGACCCGGACCCGCTGATGAGCCCGCGGGCGTACTCGTCGACCTTCGCCGCCAGCTCGTGCATGGGCCCGCCTATTTGCTTAGTCACTCCCTAACCAAACAAATCAAATTTAGCTTGCGGAACTTTCACAAATGATAATAATATCGTCGAAAGAAAAGCCAACCTTGGCGACTTCTCTGAGCTCTCTAAGCGGTCGGTTAGACTGTAGCCTACTCAGAGCGCTGCTCAGTGCGCCGACGGGCGGAATTGGCCCGTCTAAATTAGCCGTAGGCAACGAAACTTGCTTATTATCGTTGAGTATGACGATCATGTCTGAATCTAAGTAGCCAGCGTTGTTCATGGCTTCGTAGGCTTGGCCAGCTGTCATCGCCCCGTCCCCTATTACAGCTACGACGTTGTTCTTACGACCCTTCAAGTCTCTCCCCACGGCCATTCCTGCCCATCCCAAATTTTCGACAGTTATATAACCATATTCGGATAGATTCTAACGAAACGGTTGAAGATTCGATCCCTAGTTTTTCGTTTCGTAAGAAGAACGGTTGAAAAAAAAAAGAACGTGCCCAATCCAGCCGAGATGGTAGTGGAGCTGTGTCCAGTCCCAAAGCAGTCGTATTCGCTCTCAGACCGCTTTGTAAAGCCAGCGAGCCCATCAGTCTGTCTTAAAGTGGACATCTTGTCCCTTCTTCCCGTCAAGATCTTGTGCGGATAAGACTGGCGATAAAAATGGGAATTTTTTTTTATCGAATTAAGGGATCGAAAAATGTAGCTACTAAACTAACGAATCTTTATAGAAGGATCGAAGAATGAGTTGACCGACCTGATGACCGACGTCCCATAGTATTCTGTCTTGAGGGGCGTTGAAGACGTAGTGAAGTGCTACGGTGAGCTCGACGACTCCGAGGTTCGAGCCAAGGTGACCGCCGGTTTTGGACACGTTGAAGATTACGTCAGAGCGGAGCTCGTCGGCGAGTTGTTTCAGTTCCTAGAGTTTGTTTAATATCGATTTCAAGAATTGGTAGGAAAATAGGAACTCATGCATAGATTTTACCACCACATCTTTCCGTTTGTCCAATCATCTTAGGTACTTACCTTAACGGAGAGGTTTTTCATGTGAATGGGATAGTTGATGGTGTCCAAGAGAGGGGTCGGAGGCTTTTGCGAGAAGTACTCTCCTCTTTCGGAGAGCGACGCGCAAATTCCCGAGGGCTTCTTCTTTCCCTTCAGCTGCCATACATAACAGAAACAGAAACAAAATCCCAAATCAATTTCTCTTCTCTTTTCTTTCCTTCCAATTTCAGAATATGATAAGTGCAGTTCTTTCTCCTTGCAAACATCTCCCAAGGAAAGAAAGAAAACACCGAATGATTCCACGCACAACCAACACAACATGCGTAGTTTTAAGGCCAGATAAAAACAAAGCACACAAATAGCTCTTGGCAAGGATAATCACAGCCAAAAAGGTGAGCATCTTGGGACTATTACTAGCTAAGATCAATTAGCTTTATGGGACCTATCGAAGCTCTTACAAGAATCAATTACTAAAAAGGTGATAAAATCAGACCTGTTTGCTCCTATACAGAGAGTGAAACTCAAGATCCACAGAATTCGGACACTGAATCAGTAATTTGGAGCACATTTGAGCATTGGCGCCGCCGTCAAGTCCCTTTCTCAAGTTCACCGCAGAAGCTAACGAAGACATAGCCATTTTCTTCCCTCTTAAATATCGCCTTCCACAATAAAAAGTTTTCAGAAAACCCCAGCCAAAGATTAAGATTCTGTTTCCACTTTTCCTCAAAGATTCGACCTTTACTCTTGCAGAAGAAAGGAGATGAGCTCTCAGCTCTGAGTTTATTAATGGGCTGCTGAGATTGGAACTAAAAAAAGGCTGTCTGTAATGACTCTGATTTAGAGAAAAGAAGACCGACAGAGAGTTTGCTTAATGACAGAGAATCCAAAGAATTATTGGACGAATAAAAAAGAATGGAGCTTTCCCCTTAATTGACAAAAAAGAAACTTGTGTTAGCAAATTTATAGTGCTAAGGAACTGAAATCAGTGTAATGGAATAACGGTGGAGCGTAATGTAAAGAAAGACAAGTGGAGTGATAACGTCCTCATTGGGCCACGTCAGCAGAAAATCGCAGGAGATAGAAAGATAATATGATAAGGGGAAGGAAAGGAAAAGGATTGGGGGAAGGGAAACAAAATCTTGTAATCTTCGGTAAAATCTACGTTGACTTACTTGTATATTATTACATTCTCACATGATCCCATTTTCATTCTGTGAATATAAAAAGATCTTTTAATGAAAGATTATAAAATATCTGAGCTTATCTGTAGACATTTTTTTTCTTTTGAAGTAAATCAGAAAATAAAAACACCGCCTCGTTAAATAGACTAGTATGTATAGCACAAAAAAGGTGTGTGTAAATATATTAATTTATTTATATTTTTTGAATGTTTATATTATTAATAGGTTATTTAATAAAAATTTAATTTAAGAATAAACTTGTTATATATTAAAACATTAAGGGTAAACTATAATAAAGCAATTAATGGTAAATTGTAAATAATTGCGGCATACAAAGTTGACAGTTTTTATCCACCATAGGCTCTTTATATAAGAATATAATAATGTAGGTAAAATCGACTACCAGTAATTAATAATCCCTCTGATTTTAAAAACAATCCGTTTAAGGATGTCACACGCATATTAAGAAATAAAGTGAAATCTACGTTATACTCTAGATTAATTATATTATCTTTAATTAGCAACTTCTATTTAAGATAAGGGGTAAAATATGAAATAATCAACATATTTTATCTTGAAAACTGTCGAACGACTTGTGTTTAACAAAATTAAATTCTACAGTTAGTAAATCTAAAGTGACTTGTTTTTACAATAGGAGGCTATATTATTTAAGGATAAGCTTGTGTTCTAATAGATAAATATGTATATTTTTATTTTACATAGAAAGAGTTAATCTTAATTTAGAAGTATAGGAAATCATAGTTTAATATATCGTTTAATTGTATATACAAAAAAGATGATTTATGAGGATATGTAATTAATAATCAAAACGTAAAAGATCAAATGTAATTATAAACGATAAAATTGACAGATGATAAATAATTATGTTTGACGGTGATCGATCTTATTATCTTTAGATATGGTGGTATTGCGTGAGATAGGTCGAAAAATAAAATAAATTAATGGAGATATAAAAACAAATACGTTTACTATACGGTTGACCAAACAAAACCCAATGAAAAACGAATTTGAGACAAATCCACCAAACCACATAGTGACACAACAATCGTAACCACAAATAGTTGTCGGGCGATTGATTGATTGAGCACTTTGGTTTTAATTTTAACTAAAAATAACGCGTACGTGGAATTAGGTACGCCAATAAGCCGTCTATGCCTACTTTTAAAATTAAACTCGAATTAATTACACATAAAAAATGATATCTCGTGTAATATGAAAGTAAAAGTGCAAACAACTAATAATTATTTGCAATTGGCTAAGTTAGGCTCATGATTAACGAAGCTACTTGGGAATAATATTAACTAATTGGATGGAGAGATAGGAGATCCTTCAATTCCACAATATATTGCGAAGGATGTGATATTACTTCACATTAGTAGGCAAATGGCAACAAGGTCTATAGCACTAGCAAAAAATGGAGATATTTTTTTTCAACTCAATTACAGACAGTTTCATAATTTTATTTTATTCAAGTTCCTAGCACTAACAAAATGGATTTTCCACTAAATCACGATAAAATATTATCAAGGAAAGACGAAATAATTTCCACTCAAGTGAGACGTGGCAATTCAAGATTCATTGGTGGGCTTTTCCCTTTCGGTAACTTGAACAAGTTCTCCTATAGTGGGTCATTAAGCTAACGGTCTTTTATCTATTTATTATTTATTTTCATTGATAGGACAAATGTCAAAGTGATTTACCACTTACCACTAAGCATGGACAAATGTTCCGAAACCGATAATCGAATCGGACCAGAAATTTTAGTGGTTTAAGGTTGAGTAGTTTAACCGGTATAAAACCGAAATCAAACCGGGGTAAAACCAGTATCTTTAAATACAATAAATATATATTCTATTAGTAATCAAATAATATGTGTTAGAAATCTAAAAATTAATTGTAAAATGAAATAGGGAAATTCCCACTGGTATCCTCGAGTTCATGCATTTTCCCGTTGGTACCCAAACTTCTTTCAGATTCCCGTCAGTACCCCTTACGTTTGATGAAAGATAATCCCGTACCCTTGAGTTAACAAAAGCAGAGTTTTTTACGGTAAAATTCTTGAGGTTTAACGGAGGTGCTGAAAGGACCATAATACCCTCAATTAGATATATTAAAAAGAAATCAAAATAGAAAAATAGAAGAAGAATTAGGGCAGCGAGAAAGAAATTGAGCCCCAAATACTCATCGTCCAATCATCATCGCCCACTTCATCTCCCACCCAACGTTCAACGCCTGCTCTCTACGCCCTCGTCGCTTAACGTGCAGTGTTCCTCATTATCTTTGAAGTGCGATTGAGGAGGTATTTGCTTGATGTCCATGTGCTGTTGAAATAGTTGTTGTAGCTTGAACCTAGGACGTTCGTGTGAGCTCTTCTTGTTCTTTTGGTATCTTGACTTAAGAATTAAGATGGCTTTGTGTTGAAAAAAACATCATGGGTTATTTTGACTGCATTTTTCATCCAATATTATTTGTGCTTTAAGATGGAAGAAAATTCGCATGGGAGTTCTTCGACTTGGACAACCCAACGCCAGTGTGGCTTGAAGTTATGATCTCAAAAGTGTCCTCGTTGCGGAATTAAGAGAGATTTGAAGATTTCAGAATCGGTGAAGAACAAAAATGTTCCTTATTTTAGATGTTCACCTTGTAATTTCTTCATGTGGGTTAGCTTTGAGCACATCATAAGCTATGGTAGTGATGGAGCAGTAGAATTTCAAGAGCGGGAATTGAATTCTTCATTGTATCAACTGAACGAGACAATTGAAGATTTGAAGAAAAATATGGAAGAGGTGAAATTTTTTGTTGATGGTGTAGCCAATGGTATGCAGTGGGTGTCTAAAATAGTTTTTGTGATATTGATTGTTGCTATAATCGTTGTGTTCAAGTAGCAATCTCAAGTTAGAATATAATTTGGTTGTTTAGTTGTAACCTATTGCTATAATTGATTAATATGATGCAATTGTTCAAGTAGCCTATTTAGTTGCATTAGAAATGTTTTTCAATTTCTGAATTTGGGTGCTTTAATTGGTTGTCACGAAAATAAGCAAATGAAAGTGTTATAGAATTCGGGAAAAAAAAAAGAAATTGTTACAGAATAAAACTTACATATAAGACAAAATAGCTTAAATGTTCAGGAAAACATAGTTCTAGCAAGACCATTCTATAACAAAACACATAATCAAGCTGATGGAAGGTATGATTATGGAATTGATGATGATGGCTGCATGGGCTGAGAAAAAGTGGACTGATGTAGCTGCGTGGGCTGCGAAGAACCACATGTTCCATTTTGTGCTTGCCCTCTCTTTCTTTTTCTTGAGGTGGTCTAATTCCTCCTTGGTCTCTCACTTGTCGCGCAGTTGGACCACCCTTACAAGTATTCAAATTATGACAGTAGGTCATGCATTTCTTACACTGCACAGTGGTTGATCTTCTTCCCTTTTTTGGCTCGCCAGGTTCTCTTCTTCTATTTCTGGTAGGTCTTCCAATGCTCCTCTTCATTTGAGGAGGGCTGATATTGGGAAGGTCGAACGATGGCCATCTCTCATCAGATGGCATGGGATGAATATTCAAACCATAAGCCTCTTTATACTTTTTAACTGAGAACCATTCATTTACATAAGGCATATAAGAACATCTCAAATGGTTTATGGCCCTCATAGCATGCACGCAAGGTATCCCACTTATCTGCCACTTACCACAAGTACAACTTCTGTTGTTTAATGAAAGTGGTAAGTATGACGTACCGTCTTGAATTTCAAATTCACCATTGCCAGCTGTGAGGACTTTATAAGACCTAGAGTCCACACTAATAATCTTTAGCTACCTTGCTACCTTCGGACATAACTCATTCTCATTCCATTCTTCAGCAATTTGTTGTCTCTTTGCTTGTCTCACCATAGTCACCCTTCGAATGCCTAGCAAAAGAAATTATGAAAATTAAGAAGCAATTATTAGTAATCTAACAGATAAAGTTTTTGTTGGTAATACCTTCGAGTAGAGTAAGGACAGTTTTACATCTGTCAGCCCCTAGCAAATTGTTAAACGACTCAACAAAGTTTGACGTGTTCTCACATTGACACAAAGAAGGATCAAATGCATGACGTGCCCCCTGTGATTTGTCTCCTAATTCATCATACCATTTTTTTGCCTCTACACCTCCATTCTGTCCCATTCTTTCCATGGCTTTGTTGAACGAAAATTCAGAGTATGCATTCACTATTCTCCAAAAAAGAGTGCATGCATAAGAGGCCCGGGGAATGACTTCTTAAAGTTGGCACAAAGATGCCTAGCACAATATCTTCGTCTTACTTCTGGCCATCTTTCTTCTAGAGCATGCAAAACTCCCTATGCAAATAGTTGTAATGTAGAAATAACAAAACAGAATAACATAGCACTTTACGCACCTTCTGTCGATCAGATATTATCGTCCAATCCGTTCTATTGCTTTCTTATAAGGTCTGCTTCAAATGGTAAAAAAAAACAAGACCAATTCTTTTTATTTTCAGCAACAACGATGCCATGAGCTATAGGAACTAACTCATTATTTCCATCAAGGGCCACTGCAGACAAAAACACACCACCATAATTTCCCTTAAGATGCGTACCATCAACCCCGATCAGACCTCTACAACCCTTTATCAAACCCTCAAATTCTGCCTTGAACGAAATGAAGATATACTTGAATATTAAAGGGCGTTCTATACATTCAGTCGACATCTGCCCCTCGGCCCAACAACAATGAGCTGTAGAACCAGGGTTAGTTTGCTTGACAACCTCGCAATAGGCAAGAAGCTTCGTATAAGAGGTGTCAAAGCCTCCATTTATGAGTGTCAATGCATAATCTTTCATGCGATATGCTGATGTCTTTTTCAGTTGTAATTGGTTCAATGACTTTATGGAAATATCAGGATTAGCCCTAATATCCTCCAATAACTTCTCAGCTGCCCATTTGTAATCAGCCATAGGATTGAACTTTACCAGCCTGCTACACTTATGCTCATCTATAATTGACTTAATGGCCCAGGTATGACCATCAACCAACACGCTAGCATGAAGCCTGTAAGGGCAGCCCTCGACAGCACATTCACATGTATATCTCCCCTTGTTTGCTTTCCTAACTACAACATAAAATCCCTCTTGAATGCAATAGTCTTTGAACACAGATTTGAAATGCTTTTTATAAACTAGGGGTAAAAATGAAATAAAAGCAAATTATATTGGGATGAGATTAAAACTTAGTCATAAATAAGGTACTAAAAGATAATTTTAAATAAACTTTATTAGTTGTAGAAAGGAGTTGAACCTAAAACGTCAAGAATGAGAGGCCCATGTCATAACCTTTGATTCACAACTAGTTATTTGACTATTAATTTACATATTTAGTAATTTATTATATTTTCGATTTTTTTTTAAAATTAAAAGCTGAATCGCCGGAACCGGGCGGTCCGGTCCGGTTTTCAAAACCATGGCATGGACATAGTATAGTAGCATAGCTTTGCACTTGAAAAAAAATATATGGTCAATCATACTCTAATTAAAAACGAAATGAAAGCATAAACAAGTGGTAGTCCAGTCAATTATCTTTCTATTTTATTAAGCGAGATACCAAGGGGCGGTCCTATGAAGGGGCTGGGGGTCGATGACCCCCCAGCCGCCGAAAAAAGAGCAGTAGTATACCTGCAACATAGGTGCGTCAATGGAGTTTTGCCTCTTGAGGAAGAAGATAATTAGGGCTTTGAAGTGGTGTTGATGATTTTATTTTTGTTGCGCTTTTTAATCTTTGGGCCCATTTTGTAATAAACAATTGTGTCTTATTTTATTTATATCTATTGGACTTATCAACATATAAAATATAGAAAATAACAAGTGAGCTCATATGTTATAATCACTAAAAAATTGAAAAAAAAATAAAAACACAAACAAACACATAGGAAACAAAAAGAACAGCCAAAAGCCATTGCGCATGCGAACACCATTGAGAATTCAGATTTCAGGTTTTTTTAATCTTTAATTAGTTTTTAACGATGGACGAAGGTTTATTTACTCATTAATCATCATCGGTCATTGTTTTCTTCGTAACTTATTTAGGTATTTTGATAAATGTTGATTTAGGTTTTCATATTTTGTTTCAATTTTGAATATTCATAAAATTAGATTACGATAATGCAGGATTGCAAATATGGACAAATGGATCACTAAAACAAAAAGGAACTCGGGACCGTCTCCAAGAGTCGGCACATCTTTATCAGATGGGTTAGTCCTAATGAGAATCAAAGTGGTAAAAGAGGTCGTGATGTCGAATTATTAGATAGCGATATTATTGGTGATCCTGCATCACGCAAACCAATCAATAGCTACCCCGCAACCGACTAGTCATATCTTTCCATCAACTATTGGTGATTCTGAAGTTGGGGACGACTTGAGGAGAAAATATTTGGCGAAAGGTCCTTGTCAACCGACTAGTCATATCTTTCCATCAACTAATTTCAGTGGCTGTGCACGGAAGTTTCAGAAGTCTTGGTTTGAGAATTATATTTGGCTAGAATATAGCACATCCAAGGATGCCGCATTTTGCTTTTGGTGTTATTTATTTGCCAATGGACACAAACATGGAATGATGTATTCATCGTAATTGGTTTTAAAAATTGGAAAAGAGCAATGGAAAAGCTTGCTAATCACGAAGGAGGAGTAACTAGCATTCATCGTAATGCTACTATTCAATATTTTGGATTCAAAGATCAAAGACATAACGTGGATTATGTGATGATGAAACAATCAGACAAAATGGAGCTTGCTTATCATAAAAGGTTAACTGCAGTTGTTGATGTGAGTCGGTATCTTTTAGGGCAATGTTTAGCTTTCAGTGGACATGATGAATCACCACAATCAATGCATCAAGGCAATTTTCTAGAAATGCATTTAGTGGTTATGATCATGACCATCTGTTTCGCCTTGCTGAGTTATATTTTGAAGATCTTTCTGCTGCTCAGAACTGAAATATCAACTAAAAACGTACATTTCTTATATGAGAATGAATCCGGTTTTCTCGGAACTCAAAGACATTGGAGATCTTTCAAAGAAAATGGTAGAGATTGGTTGTCATTATGATTTTCCTTTTGTATATCGACTTATTAAGTTGGCATTGGTTTTACCTGTCACAACGTCAACTGTTGAAAAATCTTTCTTTGCGTTGAAGATAATCAAGACAGATTTGCGCAATAAGATGGGAGACAACTTTCTGTCGGATTGCTTAATTTGTTATATAGAGAAAGAGACGTTTCTCAAAATTGAAACCGAAGTAATTTTGCAAGAATTTCAGAAGATGCGATCTCGTAGAATGCAATTACCATCAAAGAACCATTCTTCTATTGCTAGTGTTTCAGTCAATCGTAAAAATTGATTCTTATGTTTTAAGCATTGTCATTCTCCTTGTACCGATGAATTTGACAGATTATATATTTATTTATTTTCGATGAACAATTATAACGGAGCCCCCACGGCGATGAAATCCTGGGTCCGCCTCTGGAGACACTACACAGTAACCGTTTCAAAATCAACTGGTGCGTTAAATTTTATATTATAAAATATTAACTAAAAATAAGCATATCATCACGATCGAAGTCCTAGCCACATAAAAACTGCCCGTGTCCATATTTAGTATGTTTACTTTGTTATTAGATAAATATTAAATTATTGATAATAAAATCCTAATCCATTTTTATTTCATGCACACGTCTTAGGGAACGCCAACAATACTAGTTAACAGTAATAACATGAAGATGCATAAAATAAGTAAACATCTTTGCTAAACAGCCGTATTTGTTTTGGAAGTTGGGCCGTCGAATATAATGGGCCTTTTCTGAAGCATTGCAAGTGGTTAATTTTCTATTGGGTGGTTTGTGGACAAGGAAATGATTGTACAACTTGAATACAATTTTATGTATGAGAATAATATACTAAAGAATACTTTTTTAGGGTAAAATGTGTATAACCCCCTCGTGGTTTCGCGGAAATGCACATAAACCCCTGTGGTTTTTTTATTGCACGACACTCCCTCGTGGTTTAACTAATGTTGCACCGTACCCCACAGGCAGCAGTTTTTGCCCGAAATTGAATTACACGCGCTCTTACTGCAGGTGGGTTAAGCTTGAAACATATTATTTACTGTTAAATAGCTAGAATAACCCCAAATTTCACCTTCTTTTCAAATGATAACCATCGGTCCTATCTAAAATAAAAAATGTTACCCCGGGGGTTATCATTTGAAAAGAAGGTGAATAGTTGGGGTTATTCTAGTCATTTAACAGTGAATAATATGGTCATTTGAGCGCGTGCAAGAGCGCAGGTAATCCAATTTCGGGCGAAAACTGATGTTCGAGGGTTATCATTTGAAAAGAAGGTGAATAGTTGAGGTTATTATGGTCATTTAACAGTAAATAATATGTTCCAAGCTTAACCCACATGCAGTAAGAGCGCGTGTAATCCAATTTCGGGTAAAAAACTGCTGCCCGGGGTTACGGTGCAATATTAGTTAAACCACGAAGGAGTATCGTGCAATAAAAAAACCACAGGGGTTTATGTGCATTTCCGCGAAACCACGAGGGGTTATACGCATTTTACCCTTTTTTTATATGAATGATATGTAAGAGTCTTTGATCTGAGTCATTCTACCCTTAAACGCTTTAGAGTTCACAGAAGTTTCTCAAGGTAATGCAAGCATTTCTCACCCTCTGAGCCCCTATACTGGCTTGCAAAAAAACGATTGGAAACCAGTCATCTAAATATTGCTTAAATATATAGTACTTCAATATTTGACAATTGGAGGGATCATTTTTTTTTTTAAAAAAAGAATTAATATTATATTTATTAATTTATTGAGGTTCGGCAGAAGCGTCCAACGTTTCGGGGATCCCTAGGTTTCTACTTTCAGTTTCATACAATGAGAATTTATAAGTCCGAGTTTGATACATTTTCTAGAACGGCAATCTACACATAAATACCAATAACAAACTAAAAAGCCACTTAAGTACCTTGTCAGATATATTTTATAGGTAGGTACCCATTTGACTAAAAATTTTACACTTAGGTACCTAATCACCTAAGATTACGAAAATACCCTTATTAAATGATTTAGAATTTCATTTCAGCTTTTTTTTTCTCTGCAAAATTCGACCTTCAGCTCGCCGTCGACGATTTCTTCTTGCCGACCAGTTCCTTCTGCTCATGCCGGCGCCGGACAAGGATCGAAGAGCCTATTGAACGTTGGGTTCTCGATTTTCGGGGTTGATTTTGTCAGGTAAGCTTTTCTTTTGGTTTGGTTTTGGTTAATCGATTTTGGGCGTTTGTTCAAGGTTTATCCCAAATCCGGGAGCTCAATGCGATCCAAAAGCTCCATATAAGAGTGGAATGTTAGGATTTGATAGTTATTGAGGCTAATCCATCGAGATTTCGGTTTTCTTTTATGTAACTGTTACGACGTACCATTTCCTATGAATATTATGTACCATTGTATGTTGTTATACCGTACCTAAAATACATTATGCGACACAGTCCGATTGGACATTTATGTTATGTAGTATCTTTGTGTATTTATATCACGTACCAAGTAACATGTGTAGACGTTACCAAAATGTCCAGTTATGCAGTACCAATCTAAACTATATACCGTACCATTTATACAGGTTTTGCCATAGTATCTGAAAATATGGCGTCTGCAAATTCGTTTGGTGGCGGACTATGAGACATTCTTTTTACGATTTATGCACATTTGTCGATCATCAACCCTATTCCGACTCACGAGATGAATGCTCAAACCGATGATGGGAATTTCATTCGTGACCCGGACATGCGTGTTCTCCCCGGTCGCCGAAAGACACGGAGGATTCCATCTCAGGTAGATAGAAGATCCAACAAGTGTAAAATATGTGGGAAATACGGACATAATCGCCGTACTTGTACAGAAGCCGTAACGACGTAGCGTCCGTATTTTCCATGTATTTTCTTTTTTGCTTTTGTCCCATAACCTTTTTCGGTGCTCTTTTGTATGGTATTGGCTCATTCTTTTTGTCTAAATGATGTCAGTAGGTCATTGTTTTGTTCAAATGTGTCAATATGATATGGCTCATTGTTTTTGTCTAAATTTGGTACTGTAATGACTGCCAGTTTGGTACAGTAAGATATGCACATTTGGTACGGTACTATATGTAAATTTGGTACTGTAGTGACTGCCAGTTTGGTACAGTAATATATGCACTTTTGGTAACGTAATATATGTAAATTTGGTACTGTAATATATGCCAGTTTGGTACAGTAAGATTTCTAAATTTGGTACGGTATTATATGTAAATTTGGTACTGTAATGAATGTCATTTTGGTACAGTAATATATGCACTTTTGCTAATGTATGCACATTTGGCACCGTAATATATGTAAATTTGTTACTGTAATACATGCCAGTTTGGTACCATAAGATATGCAAGTTTGGTACGTTAAGATATGCCTGTTTGGTACTGTAATATATGCCAGTTTGGTACCCTACGACATGCATGTTTGGTACCATTGAAGCAAATGCCTGTTTGGTACCGTACGATATTCAAAAGTGGTACAGTAATATATGCACATTTGGCACCGTAATATATGCATACGATAAAACAAGAAGGTGCTTCTTATGGGGGTCAAGCCGAGAAGAAAATCAGTGTATCAAGATCTCAATATGAGATTTTATTTCGGGAAGCATGCATCCAGGATATTTGGTACTGTAATATATCCCAATTTGGTACGTTAATATACACAGCCTTGGTACTGTAATATAGGTAATATAGGTACTCTAAGTGTACGACATAGGGTACTGTATCCTTTCAGAAGTAGGTACCGTATAAATTAAAGTAACTTTGAATTTAAGACTTGGCTATATGAAGTCACAAACGAAGCATTTCAGCATGTGTTGATGTGGATAGAGGATTAGATAATTTCTGACTTTTTTCAGTAATGATTGCACACTTTTCTGATGTTTTTCAGTAATGAGTGGACAGATTTGTGACATTTTCTATGTCATATTTGGACAGATTCTGACATACGAGGTTTTAAATAATAAAAGACAGCTCATCTGACATGTCAGTGGCTTTAATAAAATGTTTCATGTCATATGTAATTTTGGGTACTGCAACCGTGGCTGTGTTGGTACGCTTTAAACAAAACGACAGGTACCCCTACAAAGATATTTAAGGTACGGTGTCCCTTATATATATGATACGTCATACTAGGGTTAGTAATTTTCGGGGTCGATCGAATTACTTTTTCATCTCGAACCACCGTAGACCAATAACATATAGTATTAAATACTTTCAGATCAAATTCGGTGCATTACGCCCCGCACGCATGAATTAAATCTTAGAATACCATGATTCATTATAGTATAAGGATACAAGCAAGAACATCTACAACATAATTTGAATAATGTGGTGAGTGCTACATCTGCGAATTCAGTGCATTAGGCTTTCATATATTTTTTTCATTTCGTTATTGTTAGGTATTGCCAAAATCACGCAGGACAACGCGATTCGATTAGGAATGTACTTATTTTTCGATCGTATAACAAATGGTACGATATACTTTCATATCTGGGTACTGTAAATGTGTAATTATAGATACGGTAAACATGCAGGTTATGGTACTATATAGGTAAATGATAAGGTACCTTCTGTAAAACACAAGGTACCTTAGTGTACAACAGATAAGGTACTTCACGTGCGATATATAAGGTACGGTACATATTTACGTAATGGTACGGTTAACCTGCATGTTACAGTACTCTATATGTAAGCGATACGGTACGGTATACTTGCATATCTGGTTACCGTATATGTATACGTATGAATACGGTAAAATTTCAGGTTATGGTACTACATATGTAAATTTAAGGTATGGTAATGGTACAACAGATAAGGTACTTCATGTGCGATATATAAGGTACGGTATATATTTACGTAATGGTACGGTTAACCTGCATAATACGGTACTCTATATGTAAGCGTTACGGTACGATATACTTGCATATCTGGGTACCGTATATGTATACATATGGATACTGTAAAATTTCAGGTTATGGTACTACATGTAAATTTAAGGTATGGTAATGGTACAACAGATAAGGTACTTCATGTGCGATATATAAGGTACGATTAACCTGCATATTCTGGTACATTGTACGTAAAAGATAAGATACGGTCATACAATAACATATGGTACTGCATAAATTACGGACAGTCGTAGAACAACACAAAAACCAACATAAACAACCAAAGGTCTCCAAACAGTCCCATCCCCAACTCAAAAATAAGTTAACCAAACTAAACAACACAGTCTCCAAAGAGTCTAACAGCATATCCAAGAAACTTACTGAAAAATATCTAGCATACAACTATGCTCGTCACGTAAAATGCGAGCAGCTATAGAAGCACGATACACATCCATGTTTACTTCTTTGCCATATTTCTCTTGGGTGTCGACAACGTACTCCTCTATGGTTAAACAAGCATGCACCCCGCAGTCTACGTCGCCAAATAGGGGCCGGTTAAACTCTGGATCCACGGTCTTCTTACATAGATACCAAATGCAGAACCATTTTATTCACACAACGGGTACCAATTTGGCCAAACAGAATGTACCAAATGCAGTGATAATGTAGTACAAAAAAAAAATTGACCCCATTTTCGAAAAATACACTGTTAACAAGCAGTACTATTTCGTTCACACAAGGGATACCAATTTACCCAAACAGAGGGTACCAAATGCAGTGATAATGTTGTACCAAAAAAAATTGACCCCATTTTCGAAAAACCCACTGCTAACAAGCAGTACCATTTTATTCACACAATGAGTACCAATTTGCCCAAACAGAGGGTACCAAATTCAATCTTAATGTAGTACCAAAACAAATTGACCCCATTCAAAAACACCAGTTAACAAGTAGTACCATTTTATTAACACAAGGGGTACCAATTTTCTCAAACAGAGAGTACCAAATGCAGTGATAATGTAGTACCAAAACAAATTGACTCCATTCGGAAAAACCACTGTTAACACGCAGTACCATTTTATTCACACAAGGGGTACCAATTTGCCCAAACAGAAAGTACCAAAAGCAGTGATAATGTAGTACCAAAACAAATTGACCCAATTCGAAAAAACCAAAATCGATCCATTCGAGAAAATCAAAATCGACCCATTCCAAAAAAAACCCAAATCGAGACTTTCCACCCATCTGAACACGCACAAAAAAACCCTAATCGAACAACAAATCAATCTCATTCCAAAAACACGCATCCATTGTTACGAACACTAACCAAAATTGCTTAAACACAACGAATTATGGCAAAATCAAACTAGATACAAGCCTATTGATAACGGAAATACCGCGAACGAGTGGACAGACGGAAATACTGCGAATTACTTACCTATCGATTTCAGACGGCCAATACCACGACGAACGAGTAGACAGAGGGCAATACCGCGACGAACGAAGGGAACAAGCTCGATCTCTGGGAATTAATCGCGCGAATTGGAAAGATGGGTGTGAGTTTTTTTTTTATGAAGGAACGAACGTGAAATGAGAAAAGCAGGTAAAAGATGTAAATAAACAGTTTTAGTAGGGCTAAATCCGTCAGTTAGGTACCTATCAGTAAAATAAAATTCAACTAGGTACCTAGTTTAAAAATTTATCTGACAAGGGACTGAACTGTTTAATTTTTATTGATGTAGGTATTTAAGTGTAGAAACCCCTTTCTAGAACACTAAAATAGGTCCTTGATTTCTCATGTTGGAAAAAATGGGAAAATAAGTGTGAAGTAATGTTAACTGATTGTTCTCGCTTGAAGAAGATGGTTTTAATTTGTCTTAGAAAGGGATGAGAGGCCTAATTTTTTATACAACACATGATAATGATGTAACGATCCAAATGGATTAAAGTTTTATTAAGATGGTGCTTTTACAATGAAATTTGTGAATTTCATCTCAAATGACATCATTCATCGCCTAGACATAAAAGAACAGTTTACCGTTGGTTCTACAGACGCCATTATGCAATGATACCTTCAGTATCACTACCTACGTAGTACATCATAGATGATGACTGCAACAATTACAGCTCAAATGACATAAAAAAAAAATATAAGGAAAACGAAAACGTGGCTGCAAGTCACGTAATACTTAAATATTATTTCATCATAAGCAATCTGATTTCATTGTACCTAAAATAACCTTACACTACACCTCACGGTATGACTTTTGAAAAATGAATGATATACGAAACCCAACTTGCATTAGGTAAAGGTAACGGTGATATGTAGATGCCGTTAACAAGACAACAATTGTCCCCCTCCGTTTAACTTCTATTACATACATTTCGTTCTTTCTATCTCTCTCAACCTAACGCCTCTATATATATCCTTAACCGTACATATCATTTCCTCGACGAGACTCATCAATCAAAATCAACAACAAAGAACAAAGAGAAGTTAGATAAAGGAAGGGCATAACATAGCTTCCCTCCTATTTAGAGGAAGAGGAGTTCCATTCTCTTCGGAGAAGAATTATATTAATTTATATATATGTTTTGCATTTCCATCGCTGAAAATGGCAACGGAGGTTTTGAGGTCTCACGATCGGCTGGCCGCCGACGGTTTCCTTCACCGGCGGAGGAATATCCACCACATGCCCAGCCTCATCGTCGGCAAGAGACCGTACATCTTCAACAGCAACGGTCACACCAGGAAAACATCGGATAGCAGAAGAATCGACGGAGTAGCGAGGCCGTCTCCGTCGCCGTCGACATCGCCGCCGTACGTGGCGGGAACCGTGACTATTTTGAGAAGAGGCGAGTCGTCGGATTCGCTGACCAAATCGGATCTCAATCAGAAAAAGAGCAAATCGCCGTCGATATCCCCCAATCTAAAGCCACGCGACGGCGACGCGTCCGTCGGCGGAGGAGAATACAAAAAATTGAAGGATCGTAAGAAGAAATCGAGGTCGCGCGGTTACAGATCGTGCGACGACGTGTCCGTCTGCGGTGGCAAGAAGGAATCGCCGGCGAGGCAGATCGAAATACTATCGGCGCGTGACGTCTACGCGGGATCTGGCTTCTGTTTGTCTCCTTCGCCTAGATCTCTGCCCCTGCCTTCGTTTTTCAGCAACATGAAGGCCGCCGCCGCCGGCAACGGCGATTTGGGCTCGTCGGAAGCGAAGGTATTCGCCGATGAGGACTCTGCTGCTACGAGTGGATTGAGGCGTCTTCTTCGCCTCGACTGAGTAAAGCTAGTTAATTTATTAGGGTTCATGTGAAGACTTGGATCTCAGTTGGTGGAAATAAAATCAATCCCTCTCCGTGCGGTATATTTTTTTCGTGTACGGACGATTGGGATTTCTTTCTGGGATCAGTCGAAGAAAGATGCAATGATGATATCTTCTTAGTTTGTAATCAGTTACTTACCAGCGATGATTTTCTTTTGGGTTTTTCTTTAGGTTTTAGGTTATGACTTGTAACATGTTTGTATGTACATATCTGCAAATTGTCTATTTGTGGTTTGTGGGGGTGTGTAGTTTGTTTCAACTTCATGCGATGTGATGGAGACGAGATATGGTAATAATAAAAGTCAATGATGATTTTCTTTTTCTTTTTTTTTTTTCTCTAGGAGGAATTCAATTTTGAAGCCTTGTATTTTATGTTTTCTTGCTGGTGTCCCTAGTTTTTCCAACTTCGCATCGTACCTAGGGATGGCAACGGGCAGGGTCTGGGTCGGGTCTGGCCGGACCCGAGACCGGGCCCATTTATTTTTTGTTGGACCCGTTGCTCGATCCGACCCGCTACAAACCCGCCCCGCCCCGAACCCCGAATAAGCTGGGTCTGTCGGGAACCCGCCAGACCACGTTGTTTTATTTTTTTTAAATTTTTTTAAGTTTTAGTTTGATATACATTTATATAATTTATATTTTTATTTATAAACATATAAATATGTATATATAACTATATGTAAAAATATATTTTAATATATATTTATATTTTTTTACATAAATTTATATAATAACATATAAATATAAAATATCATCTGGGTCGGGTCTCGGGTCGGGTTTGATCGGACCCGGGACCCGGCCTGGACCCGGCCAGGTTGAATCCTTTAGGACCCGAGACCCGGCCCGTTACCCGAATATTGAAAAAAAAACCGCCCCATTAGGGGCGGGTTTTGGCGGGTCCGGGTTTGGACCCGCCCCATTGCCATGCCTAATCGTACCAACTAAAATATGATGAAATATGGCTATGTGACCTTTAATGTGCGTTTGGTATGTGTAATTCATTGCAGTGGCCCAAACAACAAAATGTCTGTCGATCGCACTGATAGCCTCTCTTCGTGTGTTTTTGCTACGTTCACAGACAGTTACTCGGATGCCGAAGGAAACATGCATTATGGGATTGTTACTCGGATGACGAAGGAAACATGCATTATGGGATTGTAACGACGAAGTGTCTTTGACCTTGTAATAATAATAGTTCTAATGGCCTCTCTTCTTACAAGCTTCTAGTGGGGGACTTTCTGCAAGCCGGTCTGCGTTATTCGTTTGCAGGATAGCTCCCATTTGGACGTAGTAACGTCGTCGAGTGCTTTTATCCCGAGTTCGAATCCATGCAAAGGAATTTGATTGAGGTTTTGCCGCTCTTCATCAGCGTTATTTCGACTGTCGTGTTCGGTTTGTTTCCTTGTACGAGGAATGAGATTATCATTCTGCTGAGAAGTGGACGTCTCCTCCCGCCAGCAAGTTCAATTTGACTTTTCTTATTTGTTAGTGTTTTTTTCCGCAAAATTTTGGAAAACTGCTCCTTTTTTATTGTTGTTGTAGATGGAACCTTTAGTTCGAAAACGGAAATCGAAAGATCGTGTACTGATGCCACTACTCTAAGGTTAAAGAGAAACATATGTATTGTTACGTGTATTGCACATGTACTTAGGGACCATACTGTACATATAGATGTTACAATGAACTTGTTCGTAAATAAGCTTATTAAACATTTATATTTTGAGACCGGTTACTTAACTCGTGGAAATCCGGTTCACTCCCTGGAATGTGCGTTGTAAACTCATAGCTCGTGAGTGGGATACTCTAGGGTAGTTAAAAAAAAAACAATTGTATTTGTCCCCATGAATTCTACACAAGTATTAATTAGTCCACACGCATCATTTAATTGCGACAAATCCCTCTAATCTAACCGTAACTGATCATCGAATGCGTTCTTTAACTTAATTAATTATGATATATTGTAGACGACTAATACAAAAACATTTAGGGCTATATGTACGAAGATTAACTGCGCTTTTTCTCGATTTTACTTGTTTTATGGAGTCATTAACAAAAAAAAAGAACCATTCGTACATCCAGATTAGGAAATTCTATCTAGAAAGATGAAATGCAAATAAAGAGAAACTATGATCGTTAGAAAGCTAAGATTCAAATGAATAAAAAGAACTAGGATAGAGCTCAGAAATTATAGAGAAAATGATATATTATTAACTTCCAATTCTTGTAATTTTACATTATTTATTTACCATTCCATCAAATTCAATAGGAGTCGGCCTCATTGAAGTTTAGTTCTTTCAATTATAATTGATGAAAGGGAACGATCTCATCTATCATCAGCTTCGTCTAGCTCAATAATCTCCCTCGCCCCTGTATAATTATTGGTGTCAAAAATTCTCCAAAAAACCCTAATCCCAGAAGTTTTCGTCTTCAATTGCTGATGCACGCATTGTCGGTGTTTTCATAGCCAGTAGAAGCGCAGCAACGTATTCGCCAAGGGGTTAATGTAATTTTTTTTTTCTTTCATTGAAATGGAGCCTTTCGGATTTGGAAAGAACTCAGGTCCAAGTGCTGGTGCTCGAGCTCAGGTTCCGACCGTTCGTTTCCCGTCGCCCAAGTACGTTATTGAATGATATGTTTCAAGAAGTCAAATCGGTTTAGTTGATATGTGTGCATTCGTGATTTAACGGTGAGTTTTGGTTCTATTGCTTTTAATTGTTTGGCACGCAGCTTCACAGTTCTTGTTTCAGCATATGGTTACTCTTTAGGAATAAAAAGCATTATCTATAAGATCCAGGGGAATTGGTGTATCGCAAGTTACTTACTTGCATGACTTACAGACTATTTCTGCCTTTGCTTTCACAAAATTGTTAGTATTGGTCGTCACTGTTTTAGCTTCTGGTGTTTTTACTGATGTAGCAATGGGTGAATCTTTGGTTGAAGTTCTTTCTCCATGGTATAGTAATTGAATTCTTAAACCTGTCAGTTCATGGTAATTGATCTTTAACTGACATGTGTCTAATATGTTTGGGTTATACCTTTAATATGTTTCGCGTTTGGACAGTGGTTCGGCTGTAACATCTGGTAGTGGGAGCTTCATGATTCCTTCCCAAACACAATCGCCCCCTCAGATATTTCAGAACAAAAGATATGATGACGGTCAGAATCCTCGTGGTGGAATGCAGCAGTACGTTGGTCAGAGTCCTCGTGGCGGAATGCAGCAATATGTTGGGCAGAATCCTCGTGGTGGAATGCAGCAGTATGTTGGTCAGATTCCTCGTGCTGTAATGCCGCAGTATGTTTGGCCTCAACTGAAGCATAATATTGTTTATATATGATTTTCTTGTTTAACATTTTTATGAATTGGTTGAATTTGTGTGATTGTTACTGCACTATAATAATCTCCTTATGCTAGCCTTCACCATTGTCATTTATACGTTGGTATTTCTTGAGTATGGCAAATTTGGCGCCTTAAGTCCTACTGCGGCCCTCGAAATTGCAGTTTAACTGTGAATCAAATTTGTGTTATTTCAAAACCTTTCAGTTTGTTGTAGATTAACATCGTCTTTAATCATGTTATTGGTTGAACATGCAGGAACAGTGCTTCTTCCTCCCCTGTTTGGGGTAATCAATCCAACTTCTCTCGTGCAAGTACCTCTCCTTCAGCTCAATTGGGTAGCCGTGCAGCTGCAGGATTAGATGGCAGATATCAATTTAGACCAATTGTGACGACAGATCAGCAAGATTTTCCCCTTCAGAAACGGACAAGATCTCTAACATTTTCTCCTAGCGTAGGCGCTCCTCTCGGAAATAGTTCTTCAACACCATATGGCCATAATAGGTATTGACGATCATTGCCTTATGTCATGCATATTGATTTGTCGTTTTTCTACTTTATCTTTTTTCTGTTAAGTATTAAACTATATTGTTTTGCAAACTGTTAGATTGGCTGGAATTACAATGTTTGTGCATGATGTTCTATAATTATAGTAGTGCCTCGTGAGTCTTTCGTTGTCCTGTAGCCCCATTTGCCGTATACAAACTTGTCAAATTCTAATTGAGATCATGGTCAACAGACAAATTCAATTGGTATTTACTACCGTGTCTGCTAGGTCTCATATTATTAGGATGCAACAACTTTCACACATTTATGTCAATATTTCCGCGATCTTGTAGATTAGCGGTTGACTATAGTGACCTTGATGCTCCCGAGGAAATGCCTTCACCCCCTTTGGCTTTTGAAAGCAGTTTTTCGAGTAGGCAATCTCCTCGCCAGTTTGCGGGAACTGAAGGGTAAGAATATCATCTATAACTTTGCCGTCTTTTCGTATTTGTTAATGTCAGGTCTGCAGGTATCTAGGATGTTCCTCATGATACTAAAGCTAATCATTTTCTTGTTATTGTACTGGAAATTTTCTTCTGTTCCTTTGGCGACCTATCTCCTCTAAAATCATTGAGTGGGACAAAGTAACACTATTGGAAGTGTCCGAATTGATATATGGATAATGCATTTTATCATCACGATTCAGTTTGGGAGAATTATAGGTCTTCTTATGTTGCATTACACGAGCATATATGATGTTCTTTGAGAGTGGCACCATTAATGATTAAGTGCATGCAATACTTAAATTTTTTACCTGGAAAAAAAACTTACCTTATCTGAGTAATTACTTTCTTTTATTTAGGCATTCGTCTTCCCCTGTCATGTGGGGGAATCAATTAAACCCGTCTAGGATTATTGATGCTCTTCCCACGCGAGAAAGCATGTTTCCACCCATGACAAGCAGAGGACCTTCCCCGTCTAGGAATAATCTTCAAAGAAAGCAACCAGATGAGGCTCCCCAGAAACGGTCGAGATCTCCATCCACTCCATCTTCTTCGTTTTCTGCTTCAAATGGCTTAAGGAGGTACTAACAATTCTAGGTTTTGATGCCTTGATTTTTTTTTTATCCGTATTTTATCTTTAGGGTTTCCAGAAAGTTTTTGTGTTAGAGATCTTTGCTATATCATCCTTCTGTTTCATCTTTAGGATTGGTCCCTTTGTTGTCTGTTTGTTTGTTTGTTACCTTCATTTGAATTGAGGATAACCCTTCTCAGGGATACTGATCCCCAAAGTCGTGTACAGTCATTGAACCCTGGGGAAACAAAAGGTATTGAAGTCTCTGATGGAACGCCAGTACCCTTCCCTGCCGTCAAACGAACCAAGGTGCCTCGTCTGCCTTCGCCGGAGCCAAATCTTAAGGCTGATTTGGATATTGCAGATGATTCTGAACGGTAGAATTCAATCTTAAATTGATCTTTGGATATTATTAAGGGATCAGTTGGACTGAATGGCTTTACTGTTCAGAGAGTTAAATGCGAAAGCTAAACGTCTAGCCCGGTTCAAGAATGAGCTTAGTCAACCTGTGCAAAGTCATCCTATTGCGAAAATCCAAAAGGTTTCATCCAAAGAGAAACCAAAGGTATCAGAGGATTCTGCGATGGACATAGCTGGGGATTCCACTGCCGATTTTGAAGGGGCGGTATCGCATGGCACTATAATTGGATTATGTCAAGATATGTGTCCAGGTACTTTAATCAATGCATCGAGCTATAAATCTCGTAACAATGAAAAGATGTAGGCTGGTGCAATTCTCAGCTTACGGTTCTCATGCCTTCCTATGTCTAGTTAATGGAATGTACTACCCTCATGTTAACTAGTTAATTGAATAAGTTCTGATCCTGTTACTTGCTATATACAGAGTCTGAGAGAGGTGAACGCGAGAGAAAAGGTGATCTCGATCAATATGAGCGTTTGGATGGGGATAGAAATTTAACAAATGAATTTCTTGCCGTTAAAAAGGTAGTTTGTTCACAACTAGTATTGAAATTCATTTAAAAAAAAACTGTCTGTTGCTCGAACATGTGGATAATCGTTTCACTGATTCTTCAGTACACTAGAACGGCGGAGAGGGATGCAGAGCTAATACGTCCAATGCCAATCCTCAAAAAGACGATGGATTATCTTTTAAATTTACTGGATCGGCCTTACGATGATAGGTTTCTTAGCCTGTATAACTTCTTGTGGGATAGGATGCGGGCTATTCGAATGGATCTGAGAATGCAGCATATTTTTGATATGGAAGCCATCTCTATGTTGGAGCAAATGGTATGTATTCTTATTACTTCAGGTCTCCTAGTTATGCGGAACCTCTACTTTCTTTGCTCTAACTATGACTGCGAAGCACATGTTTTTAATAACTTGGGGATACTACAAGGAGCAGAATGTGATGGACATTCATGATGATGCTTCTATATTGGCACAACCTAAAAGACAGCCTGATAATAAGTGTTGATTTTAACACTTTGGATTGAAGATATTGTTCTACAGTTTAATTATCAAATCAGAGTTTTCCAAAATATGTTGAGAATTACTTCTATTCTAATCAAGGATATCTATATGATTAGTCTTTTCTCATGTGTACGGATGAAAAACATGCTCGGAATGATATCGCTATCCTGCAGGCTGCACCTTCCCTTCATATCTTCAGCGCGCCACTTACTTTCTATAACTTGTGCATCTCATCTTAACCTTTGCAGATAAGACTTCATGTAATCGCCATGCACGAGTTGTGTGAATATAATAAAGGAGAAGGATTTTCCGAGGGCTTTGATGCACATCTTAATATTGAGCAGATGAACAAAACATCTGTTGAATTATTTCAACTATATGATGATCATAGAAAAAAGGGCATACATGTTCCATCAGAAAGGGAATTTCGAGGATACTATGCACTCCTCAAGCTGGACAAGCACCCAGGGTATAGAGTAAGTCATTTTTATAGAAAATTGTTCAATTACCTGTATTTTTATGCCAGTGGTGAAATAAGAAAACATTCCAGGTCGAGCCTGCCGAGTTGTCACTTGATCTGGCTAAGATGACGCCAGAAATGAGGCAAACGCCAGAGATATTATTTGCACGTGATGTTGCCAGGTTCAGCATAGTATTTGTTTTATCTTGATTAATTTTTTCTATAATATGGTAATACCAGCTCAAACTTACTACTACCACTACTAACTGCAGAGCATGTAGAACTGGAAATTTTATTTCCTTCTTTAGGCTTGCCCGTAAAGCCAGCTACCTTCAAGCATGCCTAATGCATGCTCATTTCTCCAAGGTATTGGCAAATTCCCTACGATTACTGTTGGTTATGCAAGTGGCAAATCCCCAGTTATGTGAGTAATCTAGTTGAGCCATTTGAGTTTTCTTCAGTTGTGAATTCTACCTTTTGGCTTAATTTGTTGATATATGCTATTTTATTAAATTTACAATGAAATGACTGGCCCCACATCATGATAAACCATTGTAGCTGATGTCTTTTCTGTATTGCTGTCTTTGCCAGTTACGTATCCAGGCTCTCGCTTCCTTGCATAGTGGTCTGCAGATCAACCAAGGAATTCCAGTTACACATGTTGCTAGATGGCTTGGGATGGAGGTATTATATTTCAAATCTAGTTTCTTTTGTTCTAGATACCTTGAAAGTGTTATTTTTCCTTCATATTCTGGTTTTTTCATCGTAATCAGGAAGAGAACATGGGTGATCTATCAGAATATTATGGGTTCTCGGTTAAAGACTATGAAGAACCCTACATGGTGAAGGAAAACGTATATGTTAATGTTGATAACGACTTTCCTGTTAAGCGTTCTAAACTTGTTGAAGGTAAAAGGTCAGAGGCGATAGCGACGGATGTGTCGCTTCCTTCATTGACTGAATTGCATGTTCCCAAGATAGTAAAAGAAATTTATCGAAAGAAGGATGTCGAGTCGATCTCTTCACCAAGGTTATCCGTGCCTGCTAGTAAAAATAATGCTGTTGATGACGAAATGCATGACTTTGTCGCCATATCTTCCCCAAGAGTGGAGACTCCAAAACCAACAGGGAAACCATCCATTGATAGTGTGATGACAAAGGAAAAAATCAGTAGACCTGAGATTGAGATTACTCCACCTACCCCTTTTGGATGGGAGTTCAATATTAGTTCTGCTGAACTTCATCAAAATAGGGTTAGATCTCCACAGTCGCCAAAATATAACCCTGATTTTGGGAACATTTCTTTTGGTGGAGTGGTAAAAAATGACTTTGAAGACGGAGCACCAACCACCCCCGAACCTATTGAGGAAATTAGTTCTGGTGCTTCGCCTTATGAATCTGCTGTCTATTCCACAAGTTCGATGATACAACCAACATTTTGTGAGGACTTAGAAGACCAAGAGCTGGCTGATGAAACAGATGAAGATATATCTGATGCAGCAGCTAGTAAATATGATGAAGTTGCTGAGGCAAAACTTAAGCTGATATTAAGGTTTTAGAATTTTCTTTTAATGCCAACAAGAGGGTTTTGTCTTTTGGTTCGTTCCTTATCTGATTATTATAATTTCCAGGATATGGAAGCGTCGTACTACACGAAAAAAGGAGCTGCGTGAGCAGAAACTTTTGGCAGCAAATGCCGCAATGAGTTTACTTTCGCTTGGCCCTCCAATTTGGCATTATGAAGACGTGAGTTTTTTATGGTCCTATATATCTCTTTGCATATCAATAAGCGATGTTTCCCAAGCCATGGCAAAGAACGCGGATGTTTCTGACCTTCCTGTATTGTTTCTTTATTTAGAGTGTCAACTATCTATATCTAAGCCCTCGTGTGTACGAAAAATAATTAGCTGTCCATCATCACTCCTGCTATATCCAATTTATATATTTGCAGTATGCATCTTCCTATTACATTTATGCATGTTGTACTAACACACCGTCTACCTTCCTGTAAAGCAATCAGGAAATTACAGCATGTTGGACATTGATCACGTCATGAATGAGAGACATGAAGTTGAAAAGAGTTCGTGGTCAGTGCTCAACCCTTCAGACGTCGTAGCTTCTAAACTTGTCGTCGGGAAAAGTCCAAGTGCCAAATGCATTTGCTGGAAGATGGTCTTATGTTCATCAGATGATACAGTGATGGACGATCGAGTTTACCTCTCCAATCCTAATGTATGGTTGCATTCTAAGCTTATGCCGTTCAATAAATATGGTGTTAATGATCTGCTTATATCATCGCCGGGTCTTGCAATATGGAGAAGTTGGGTCCTTGACCAGTCGAATGAAGACTTGGTTTGTTTATCGGTTATTAGGAGCAATGCGTTCGAAGATCTTACCGAGGCAGTAACTGGGGCTAGTGCTATCCTCTTCCTCGTGTCGCAATCAATTCCCATAGATATACAGAAGAATAAGCTCCATAACCTTGTGTTATCAGTACCACGTGGTTCTAGCCTACCTCTTCTTATCTGTAGTTCTTCGAGCCAAGATGAGTGTGATTCTTCTACACTAGCCAGAGATTTGTGCCTCCACGACATCGACAATTCAAGAATAGCTACGTTCTCCATCGTTTTTCTTAAAGACGAGGAAATGAGAAACTCAGACGGGTTTTTCAGCAGTGAACGTCTTCGAGAAGGACTTGAATGGCTGGCCCGTGAGTCCCCACCCGAGATTCCCGTCAGCAATATAAGAACCCGTGACTTGGTTCAGAGCCACTTAGACTCTATCCTCAATATCCCACATGAGATGGATGCTTCTAAAGTTGGTTGCGACTACTGTATCTCAGCTTTCAATGAAGCTTTGGATCGATCCATCAACGAAGTGACCGACGCAGCTCAGGCAAATCCTACATGCTGGCCTTGTCCCGAAATCAATCTTCTCGAAAAATCGAGCGGAGAGTACATAGCTACAACTTGGTACCTTCCAAGCGTGGGATGGAGTTCGCCTTCTAAGACAGAAGCCTTAACTTCAGCGTTGAACAATCTAAAACTGCCTGCGTTCAAGGACGACTTGTCTTGGTTATACAGAGGTTGTTCCACCATCACCAAGAACAACATCGAGAATCAGAAAACTCGCCTTGAAAGCTGTTTAGTTACATACTTAGCCGAGACTAGTGGGATAATGGGAGTGGCCTTGGCCCAGAAAGAGGCTAACGTAATGGTTCAAAAATGCACTGGGCTTCAGCTGCACAACACCATTTATTACCTCAGACCACAGTGGCTCACGATTTTCCGAAGGATATTCAACTGGCGATTGGCGTATTTAAACAGGGCTGAGGTGTCTTCGGCGTATGTCTTGGTGCAAAGCGACCTTTCTAACAACCTCGTATCTGTAGAGGGGAGTCATTTAAGATCGAACGATGATGCAATGATGCATCCATGTCTTTTTCAGCCGTCCCTCGATGAATTGATTGAAGTTGGCTGCAACACCTACGAGCAGAGGCGAGACCATATCGAAGGTGAAACTGATAATCAAATGTATTTGCGTATGGATTCTCAAGGTAATGGCGTTCCATCGTCGACGTCTGATGAGATTATCGAATTGATTGACGATAGAGATGAGTTGACAATGAAGCATGAACTGTTGAGTTGTGACGATTCAATGGTTGAAGTGAAGGAGGCAAATGGAGAAGATGCAAAGAACGCTGTTAAACCGAACAGGGAAACTTCGAAAATAGATGAGTTGTTGAAGAAGTGCGAGTTGATGCAGAACTTAATAGATAAAAAGCTGTCTATCTATTTTTGATACAAAATAGTGTTGTATGTTGTCTAGTTTTTGCCTATGAACAATTTCTTTCTCGGCCGAGCTGATTTATCTAAGCTGATGTTCTTAAGCCGAATCGAAGCACGTAAGTAACTTGAATTTAGGAAACAGCATATGAATCCATTTAACTCATTCAGACTTCAGTTAGTAAATTACGCAGCTTCTTCAATGCTCATTAAGCAAAAAAGAACAGAACAAAAAGCAGTTAGAACTTAGAAGGGAAAAGAAAAAGCAACAAACATGGGCAAACAATGCATAGCAGGGCCATGAATGGTATATAACTTGATCTGTTTTCATGTATTGAGATGGAAAAG
Source organism: Craterostigma plantagineum (assembly GCA_027422505.1). Lineage (NCBI taxonomy): Eukaryota > Viridiplantae > Streptophyta > Magnoliopsida > Lamiales > Linderniaceae > Craterostigma > Craterostigma plantagineum. The sequence goes on from JAPQWV010000005.1 coordinate 3,958,903, forward strand.
CAAATCATGGAGAAATTAGAACACGTTCAGAACACGACGACGCTAATTAAGTACGGTTAATCTGTACAACGACGATCGTTATATCATCAGTTCGATTCTCACGCTCTAACCATAACTTGTACGACTCAGCAACCACAGCAGCACAAGCTTCCCTCGGATCAGCATACTTGTTCACCTGCAATTTTTAAAGGATGAAAGAGTTACTACATAAGCAAAACTAGTTTTCAGACAAAAAGGCAGGCAAAACACTTGACACCATCATCACATTACCATATCCACGACAGCTTGGCTAGACAAGAACTCGAAAACCCCATCACTTGCAATAACGAAGAAGGAATATTCGGGCAACATCTGCACCACATAAATCTCAGGGTCGGCAACTACGCCTATCTTCTCAGCCATACTATCCCCAACGCTCCTCGTAAAAGCAGTCCCAGGGTACATTCCATCTTTCACCCAAACCCTCGGTGGATCTCCACCCTCCGTTTCCTCGTCGCCCCAATTCTGAACCGTTGGATCTTTAATCCCGTCGACTTGATCGACGCTCAGAACCCTCGCCCCACAAGCCTTAACTCTCTCGCACTCATCTTCCTAAATGGGGTCTGATCGTGCGATAAATCTTGGGCAGCTACTGCGTTTCCTTCGCTCCTTTTCACGGCCAAAACTGCCCTCGAATCGCCAACGTTCGATACGTAGAGCTTGTCTCCTATGATTAGGGCTGTAATGGCCGTCGTCCCACTCATCGAATCGTCGATTTCGTTATGATGGTGGAGCTCTTCGTTCGTCGCCGAGAACGCAGAGCTGTAAGCCATGATGGGATCGTTCAGCAAAGTGGGATCTTTCGATAGCACATCGATGAGCCTTTCCTTGACGAACGTTGAACACTGTGCGCCGAACAAACCGTGCCCATCGAACACGCCGAAGAAGTGTACGTTAGGGTTGTCTTGGATGTTAGTTTTAGTACAGTAGCTGTCTTGATTCTCCTTGTCTGGCGTGTCTGGGTAATAACCTCGCTGGGTAAGGGCGGAGAAAGTTAGGCTGAGATTGTGGGAAGGAATATCGATGGTTTCTAAGGATCTTGACGCAAGAACTTGGGCGTTTTGTTCGTTGTAAATGCCTAATCTTTCCTTTACATCGCCGTTTGATGAAGATGGATATCTACTGCAACATTTTCCGTGAACACAGCCCATGTGAGTGAGATTGTGTAAAGGGGCAAAAAAAACACGCCTATAGTCGATTCAAAAGAATCCTCAGACTATGTTGAAAAGATTGTTGTTCTTGGAGAAAATAGAGAATCCCGTATCAAAAACAGGGTTTTTTTTTCCTATACTTTCAAGAAAAGGCACCCATCAAGTAAATGCCTACTCGAAGTTGGGAGAAAATCAGTGATTCAAATTCTTAAACAGAATAAAAGGGAGAGGAGTACTTGGATTTTTCACTTTGAATGCTTTTGTTATCGTCTTTTGACAAGATTGAGAAGTGAGGTTCATCACATGGTGAAAAGAATTGTCGAGTTGACGACACGGAGAAGACTCAGTGCAGTGTCAGCAGAAAAAGATGACAAAACCCTAATAACCAGAAAAAGTGGAGCTTTACTTTGATTTTGATCATATTCAAGAAAAAAAGGAGAATGGAGAGATAACCCTTTTGTCAATTCTATTTTACATGGAAAGAGGAGAGATGATGGGCGAGATTTGGGCCCACGAAAGAGAAAGTTTGTACTACCTTTTTTCCATGGAAGATTAAAAGGACATTTAATGACGAGCACTTTTGATGGGATTTATCTTACACATTAGCTGCTAATCATAGTACGTTGATCCATGATCGCACGAAGTATTTCCTTAAACAGGGCAAGAGATAAGGCGAAAGCCATGTTTTTTTTCTTTATTGCGATAAAAAAAATATATTGATTTCGATTCTGTTTTGGTTTCAAGTGTTTTGTTTTTTAACAATGACGTGGAGAGGTTTCGCATGTTTTTTGAGTTGTTTTTTTTGTGCTTGAAATTGACCTTATGGAATCTTCACTTTGAACCTCAAATAAACAACAATAACTATTATTATTTTATATATAAAACGAGAGGTCGAAGTGTATGAATTTGGAAACTGGAATTTGACCATTTAAACAAAAACAATTAAGTAGGAAATTAAAATTATTTTGTAAATTTTTAGATCAATCTTAAAACGTGTGATTGTAGTACTGGGGTGGTTCGGTACGGTATACCGTATCGAAAGTGTGATACCGTATACCGTACCAAAATTTCGGTATCGAAAAAAATCATACCAATATCATACCAAAATTTCGGTATACCTTAAATTTCGATACGGTATGATACCGAAATTTCGTTATGGTATCGGTATCATACCTTCTATACCATTCACATGGAGGGTTTTTTACCATGCATATCTCGTAACTCGTTAACTCGTTAAAATAACCTTGAATAATTTACATATTTAAGTCAGTCTCCTTAGGCCATCTCCAACCATTCCTTTATTTATAGAGTTGCTACAGTGCAATTCCTCTATATTTACAGTGTGAATAGTACCATCAAACTCCAACAATCATCTCTATATTTTCCTCTATATAAATATAATCACATCAATATATATACATAATCACATCAATTTATATACATAATAATAGGATAATTATATTATTAAAATGGCCATCTCGTATGTTATATTTATGGTCAATAAAATTAAAACATAATTATAAGCATATTATTCTATTTTTATTAAGTTTATATTCAAGTTAAAATTATTATTCTTTCTCGATCATGTATCAAAAAATTAATTTACGTCATATTAGATTTATTGAATTTTGGTAATATTAGATTTATCGAATTAAATTAATTATTAATTTACTTTATAGTACATAAACTTATTGAAGAAATGTTATAAAATTAGAAATACTTTATTTCAAATATTTTTGGTTTTAGATCAAATTAATTATTACAATGCAGAATAATTTAACTAATTATTACATTTATTAGTTTTTACTTAAATTAACCCATCAGCACATCGTCTCTCTCATCTCTCTCATCAATGAACTATTCAGTACTATTCATCGTCTCCATCGACCTCACGACTGCAACTGAAGTTTTTATCTCAAAATCCAAAATCAATATAGAACCCCAAAAATAACGAAATTAAAACATCAAATAAGTCAAAAAAAAAAAAAAAAGAGATATTGACATAGCGGGTGAACAGTGCCCCGCTTAAGATAGAGGGGCACTGTTTATTCCTCCAGGTTTGAAGTGGCTTTTGATGTGGCGTTGGAGTTCCTCAAACGCTAATGGTGGCGTGAAACGCTGAGTATAGAGTTAGGTTGGAGATGCTCTTGTTGTTTTATATTTTGTAGAGGAACAAGATTTTATGTGTAAGAGGAGAAACGATTCATTACAGAGGAAGAAAACTTTCTTTTCTTTTCTTTGTATTTCTAATACAACTTAGGCAACGACACAAGTGCCTTTCTTACTCACTCTCTCTCACGTTTTAATATTAGCTCACATGGCACTTTGCCTTTTCTCTCCCACACATTCAAACGCATGCACATGACACATATATATAGATATATATGTTAAGTGAAGACAAATGAGATAGACTCATAGTCTAACTATATCCTATGCAAATCTCAATATTTTCGGCTATATATCTTTGACATTCAGCTCAAAGATTTCGTTAGTTGGTCTAAGATTTCATGTGACTTCTTCTTCTTGTTTATATATTGTTTTATTATTTTTTTATTATTTCTTGGACCTATTTTAATTTGAGCTTATCCAACAAATTCCCCCCTTAAGCTCAAAGTTTTGGTCTTTCATCGCTCTTTAAATTTGACCCGCTTTCGTCTGTCGTACGTCGCGGCTCGCCACTTGCCGTCAATAATTTCCTTCGTGATCTTCGCCATTTTTGCCATCTCGTCGTACTCGTCTACCACTAATTTTTCTTCTTGGATCGCCTTTGCCCTTCGATTCGGTTCTTCAGCGATGTAATAAATATCATCGTATTTTTCTTTGACCCCTGTGACGTAGTCCTTCAGGCTCATCAACTTATCGCATGAACCCGTAGAAAGAATAATGACTTCGTCGTTAGCATCAGGCGCGCCGAATCCTTCGTATTCTTTTTCGTTAATCTCCTCCATGGTGACGACCATGTACTTCTCCGTCTCGTTGTTCTTGAGCACATCGCTTTTATTTACGACCTCCTCCGCGACTTCTTTGCGATTTTCGCCGTTATCTTTTTTCTTCATATTTTGGTTCTCGTCCACCGCCTCGAGGGTCTCCTTGGTCGCCGTCTTGACTTCGTCCTTCTCGTCTACTTCTAATTTTTCGGCGAGCTTGTACTTCTCGTTGCTTCGATTTTTCAACTCGTTCATATAGGCTTCAAGGCTGTCTCTCGCCTTGATCCACTCCTTCACTTCTTTCTCTTTCTGGCGTGCTTTTTCCTCGTTGAAACGCTCCATCTCTTTAGGACTGGCCTCATTAGGTTTCCTGATTTTCTGTTTACCAACTTCTTCGCCAGTTTTTCGCATGGCCTCCGTCGTGGCTACGTCGATCGTCTTTTTCATGCTGCGCTCCTGGTTCTCTCCTCGCATGGCTTCTTCAGCCTGCATGGTTGTCTCTTCAACCGCCTCAACGCTTTTCTCGGATACTTTTTCGTGTGTCTCTATGACTTTCTCGTTCATCTCGTGGGTATTATCATTACCTTCGTCCGACGTCGCATGCATGGCATCGTCGACCTCGTTTTTCATCGCGTCAGCATTTTCCGACGTATTCGCGTCGATCTCCTCGACTTTCTCAGGAGGTTGTCGTGGCGGCGTTTCTTCGACCGCTTCCTCTTTCTCGAGCTTTGAGGGCTCCGCCTCGTAGGTAGGTTCCGTTGGTGGAGTGGTGATGGCAACTTTACGAGTGATATTTTCTTTTATCACTTCAATGGCTGCTTCAGCCTTTTTCACGGCCTCTTCGGCGTCTTTCTTTGACGCTCCGCCTTCTTTCTCCTTTTCGACGATAAGCGGTGGTTCCTCTTTTTTCTTTTCATCCACCAGCTCAGCGTGATCTTTATCACGCTTACTCTCCACGTTACGAGCTACCTCTTCTCGTACGGGTTCGCCCTCAACGTCCTTCTCGTCCTCCTTCGTCGTCTCAAGCTCGCCCTGTTTTTGTGGCTGAACTTGTTTGCTGCAAGCGTCTTTATACGCTTTCTCCAACAGATCCCAGGCTTCCTTGGCGTTTGTTGTTGCACCTATCACTCTAGCACCAGTAAATTCGACCGCTTTGCGGATGACGACGAGCGCAAGACTATTTTCTATGGCGGCGACTCGCAACGTCTTTCCTTGCGGCCTTGTATACCCCTTCGTATCGGGTGAATATCCATCTTCGACTATTTCCCATAAGCCTTCTGATTTCAGTAGCGCTCTCGTCTCGGCGCTCCACCGTACGTAATTATTTTCGGTGAGTTTTGGCGGGAGTGGCATTCCAACACCTGGTAATTTCAGCATCACCACTGGCTCTGTCGGCTCCGTTGACACCATCAGCTCTGATACCAATTTGTTGTTTTATATTTTGTAGAGGAACAAGATTTTATGTGTAAGAGGAGAAACGATTCATTACAGAGGAAGAAAACTTTCTTTTCTTTTCTTTGTATTTCTAATACAACTTAGGCAACGACACAAGTGCCTTTCTTACTCACTCTCTCTCACGTTTTAATATTAGCTCACATGGCACTTTGCCTTTTCTCTCCCACACATTCAAACGCATGCACATGACACATATATATAGATATATATGTTAAGTGAAGACAAATGAGATAGACTCATAGTCTAACTATATCCTATGCAAATCTCAATATTTTCGGCTATATATCTTTGACATTCAGCTCAAAGATTTCGTTAGTTGGTCTAAGATTTCATGTGACTTCTTCTTCTTGTTTATATATTGTTTTATTATTTTTTTATTATTTCTTGGACCTATTTTAATTTGAGCTTATCCAACAGCTCTTAGTTAGAAAAAACTTTACATAAATATGGTGTGCCTCAATAATCTTAGAAAGTTGGTATAGTTAATAATTTATGGGCTAAATAAATTTATGTAGTTCCTTATAATATTTTTATCCATTTTATTATCTTTTGAAATAATATAATATACGTACGTGTATATATTATATAAATATATATATATATAATATTATAAATTTTAGTATTTCGGTATAAACGGTATACCTAAATTTTAAAATTTTCGTACCATTACCGTACCAATTTTCGGTACGGTATCATACCTTACCAAAAACTTCGGTATACCAAAATTTTCGATATTTTCGGTACGTTTCGATACGATAAGGACGGTATATCGATATTTCTGTATATTTTCCCACCCCTAGTTTGCACAACATCCTTTTTCTTTTCTTTTTTTTTAAAACTCACAATTGATCCTTTTCGTAAATCGCCTTCTGGAACCACGGCTTGTATAATTTCCAGTTCCACGAAAAAAACGTGCATTCATTCTTCATTTCAGTAGGGCAACACCAAGAAATTTACACTCACCCAAACCTGAAAAAGGATCACTTCGATCGCATGCAATGCAATCGATAATTCGCCGATAATCGGGAAAATATTCGCAAGTTCTCTCGTTTGAAGGAGAGATCGATAATTATGTCGTTCTCATTTTTCAAGCAATCGAAGCCCAGAACCCCACAGGATGTCGCTAGGGCGATCAAGGACAGCCTCATTGCCCTTGATTCTAACACCGTAACTGAAGTCAAAGCCCTAGAAAAGGTAAAAAAAATTTCAAATTCCTTAAATTCATGCTAACCAGCGTTTGGTGTTGTGCAAAACTGAGTTTCCGAAATGCGATGAGTTGTTTTATTTTTGCAGCATGGTAAATCGCTAGATTGTTAAGTGATTCAGTTATCTGTTCCGTTAGGTGTGTTCGTTCACTGTCATAAAACGATGCATTGCCTAGTGTGACAAACTGTAGTTATAAAGTATTCGAAATTCGTGGTGGGAGCTGCAGTTTTGCGCATCAATGAGTTTGATCACAAACGTTTCGACAAAAACTTATCCTCTAAGGAGATGCATGAAAGTTTTGATCGCTTGATTTATCGGTAATGTGGGTATGTATGATTCGAACTATGAGGCATCTAACGCTGTTCGTTTCGTAAGTGCTGAAAAACGATTATGGAAGCTAAATTTTGACGAAACAATCTCAACCACCAAACTCAGGTTTGTGACTTTGTCTTGCCTTGCACTTTGGGTTTGTACCCAAACCCCTCGGATGTGAGACACTGCGCAAAACTGCAGGTCCCACCATGATGTTGTGACAACCTTTTGTAGTTTTTTCACCCTGGTCTCCAAAAGGTTCAGTACAACTGTAGGAAAGAATGGCGCATTTAGTGCCTGAACCGTTGACTTTTTTTACCAAAATTGGGTTTTTTTTTTCTCACCGGCACCTCAATATGATCCCGAATATGAGCAACTGCAGATTTTATATTATATTTCTTCAGACAGCGGATGAATCTTGGAAGGACTTCACTTCTCGTCCATTTTGTTTTGATTGATTTTAAAGTGATACTACTTCCAATATTTTTGTTTTATCGTCAGGCTTTAGAGGAAGTTGAGAAGAATGTGTTAGCAATGAGAACAGTGTTAACTGGAGATGGTGAAGTTGAGCCAAACACTGATCAAATTGTGCAGCTTGCCGTAGAAATATGTAACGAAGACATTATTTCACTGATCTTTCACAAGTTGCTCATTCTGGGATGGGAAGTAAGTCAATAAAGTGTGCCGCCAAATTTTATGTTTATTGATATGTTTTTTCTGTTTCTGCGCTTGATGAATCATCTTATGTCTTACACAGACCAGGAAAAATGTAGTCCACTGTTGGTCAATATTGTTAAAGCAAAAGGTTGATTCGGTATTCTGCTGTGTTCAGTACATGGAGAACCACTTAGATCTGCTAGACTTTCTTGTTGTCTGGTAAGAGCTTCTACAGCTATATCCTATGAACCAATTATTCGGCAGAGGAGATCTAATAATAAAATATGAAGTGTACTTAGTGAACAATATTTCCTTCCTGAATACAACATCCTGCTAATGGCCACATGTGATTCACGTGTAACGTCTCGTGACATCGGAGTATCTTATCCACTGATATTGATTATTGTATTCTTTTCTACCCTGGTTAGTAAAATGTGAATGTTTTCGTTGATCATTAGAAGTATTACCTTATAGATATATGTCATCGTCAAATTTATGATGTGTAACTCTATCATCATGGTGATGCCTTGCAAAATTTTTAAATAGGAGAATTATGTGCTGTAAAATGGATTAAAGATGTAATTATTGGAATTTTTTCCTTAGTTAAAAAAGAAATAAGCACGTGAGTTGCAATTTATCAATATAATGCATTTTATTCAACGTTTTGTTAATCCTTACTACTTCTCCCCACTTAGACTATTTTTGACAAACTACGTCTTCTGTTGTGTTTGATAAGCAGTTATGACAACAAGGACATTGCTCTATCTTGTGGACACATGTTGAGGGACTGCATTAAAGTGCCTAGTCTTGCAAAGTAAGAAAATCATGATTCATATTTGTCTTTTGTCCCGTTTGTGTAAAATAGGAAACCAGCGTTTGTCGATTATATCTTTCCGCAGATGCATCTGTGGTAATCATAAAAGTTGTACATAAAAATTCCGTCATTTTGATATTTTTTTTTTCCATTTTTGTATTCCAGATACATACTGGAGTCCCCCCAGCTTTGAGTTATTTTTCAAATTTGTTGAGCTACCCAACTTCGATGTTGCCTCTGATGCATTTTCTACTTTTAAGGTCAGATATCTTCTGTTGATACATAGCACGTACAGAAGCTTTTATGTGTTTACAGCTTCGGTTGAACTTGCCAGGATCTTCTCACCAAACATGCCGATGCAGTTTCTGAGTTTCTCACTAATCACTATGATCAGGTGCTGCTCAATCTTTGGAGTGTTATAATTAGTAACTGGGAAGTTTGTGACAATCATTTGTGCATTTCAATTAAGAAGCCATTTCTTACGGTCTGTGAAGTTTTACCTACTCCCTTAGACTTATGACTGACGATATCTGTTTATGTCTTGCTAATTTTTCAGTTTTTTGAGCAATACGTGAAACTTCTAACATCCACCAACTATGTTACAAGGAGGCAGTCCTTGAAAGTTTGTTTTTCTCTATGAAATATATACTTCTCTTTTTTATCTCTCTCTCTCTTTTCATTTCAGCTGCATGTGTTTTCTTACCAATCCTACCATATTCATTTGTAGCTTCTCTCAGAATTTCTTCTGGAATCTCCAAATTCAAACATAATGAAACAATATATAGCAGAGGTTCGCCACTTGAAAATCATGATGGCATTGCTCAAGGTACTACACAATATTTTCTCTGCAGATATGTTTGGGTTCTTGGATCAATGGTGAAGGCCCTATAATCGAATAAAAAGAAATTCTTGCCGTCCAACCTCCAGGCACTTCTTGCTCTCGGTTATGATCTGATAATGTTTTGAAGTAAATTGAATTTGTATACTGCTTATAACAAGATTTGATTCCTTATACACCTCAATGCAGTCGTTAAAATGTTTCGGGTCCAAACCAGAGTACACTATATTCAGTAAAGACATGGTGAATGTAAATATCAAGTGGTTATTTGGAGGAAATTCACGCATAAATTGTTTCCAAAGTTGGAAAGTGTGATGTTGTTGTCATGAAAACAGATCATTAGTAATGTGACCTATAATGTGCTTGAAGTGTGGTATCATTTGTTCCTTATGTGTTTATGTTTACAGGATTCTAGCAAGAACATCCAAATATCTGCCTTCCACATTTTTAAGGTAACAAACTGCACTGTTCAAGTCACATCAGTTAATAGTAACTTCATGACTCGGGTTGTTATCATCATTAAAAACAAAACTTTGTTTGATGGGCTCTTCATTCAGGGAAGCATTTTCCCTGAAGCCTCTTTAGTTCTACCTCTACGCTTTGACTGGCATTTCTGGGTTTCCTATCAAAAGTTATGTTCTAGTAAAGATCGTGGGTGCATCATACTATTCTCTAACAATCTTATCAACTTATCGACTAATCGACAGTTTTATTAGAAGGAAGTATGGCCATCTAATCATTTTTTATTTTGCTTACAGGTATTTGTTGCAAACCCAAATAAGCCTCGAGATGTGAAAACCATTCTGGTTAAGAACAACAAGAAGCTTGTGGATCTGCTTCAAAACCTGAACGGCGCCAAAGGTCGGCCATCCACACTTCACTTGAATATCAAGAGCTTAGTTTATCCTTTCATGAATGTGTCTAGCTTTCAGCTAAGAATGATTCCAATTAACTACAGGCTCTGAAGACGACGAATTCGAAGAGGAAAAAGAGTTGGTAATTAAAGAGATCGAAAGAGTATCTCAGCTTTCAGACCTCGACTCGTAGGCATTTTCGTCGTCCACAGACTACTACAGAGGTATAACGTTCTCCGAAAAGTAAAGCCTTGTATTCATTTGCCTTTACCGTGTTGTTCGACCCTTTCTTTTTCTCGGGTGATTGCGAAATCTAATAAACATTGCCCTCATCGATTGTATCATAAATCTAAGTGAAAATTTTAAGTGCTCAGCATTCTTTAGCATATCGAAATGGCCATCTTTTAGGCCCTTTGTTTGTACTCATGATTCTGAATGATAACATGAGATTTCATCACCATCACTTGCACTACACGGATCAAGAAATCTAAAGACAGAAAAAGTCAATCAGTTTCTCAGTGTTCATGCATAAAATATGCTTAAAAACCTAGTCTTGCCTCGCCTGTACAAAGCAACAATACATACTACATCTTTCTCAAACTATAACACAAAACAATCACACCACCCAAACTCAATAGCAATAAATACATTACAAAGAAAAAAGAGAGAAAATTCTCCAATCCCTCCAATTTACAGCTTAGACTCTTCATCGACGTGCACGGATCGCTCCATGGGCGACCCGGGAATATAAGGCACGAAGCCCCGCCCGCCAAAGACAGGGCGCATGATAGCATCGTCGAACTTCCTCCAATAGTAATGCACCGTATGTGTAGGCTTGGTTAGGAACATCTTCAAGCTGCTCGGGCGCTTTATGCCCGGCCCACCACCTTCTCTCGAGGTCTGCCCATTCGTGCTGAAAAGTTCGGCCACCGAGTCCTGAAATTCGACCAAGAGCGGCGATGTCATGGAGTTTTGATTCGATGGTTCTGAAGGGATTGTTGCTGTATGGTTTGGTCTTGCCAGGGGCGGTATGCAGAAACTAATGAGAGGCTTGGTCATCAACCCAAACACCTGCAAAAAATTTAAGTAGTTTTTGTGTCGTTCGTTCTTTTTGGGGTTAATTATTTTTTTAGTCGTGTCATTATAGGGAGCGTGGCATTATAGGGACAACGAATTTAAGGGATGACATTATACAGACAATAACTTTCAAAATTAAGAAATTTAAGGACATTATACGCAGGTATCCTAAATTTTGCTTCAAATTCAAGGGTTCCGGCAAATTTAAGAGTGACAATATACGGAATATTTTGGGATAAAATCTAGGATTCTAACGTATAATGACATTAATGCTTAATTTCGAACGTTGTTGCCCATGTAATGTCACCCTCTAAAGTTTATGTCCATGTAATGCCACACACCCTAAATTATAGAACTGAAAAAATAGTTAACCTTTATTTCTGGTATGCCACTGAAATTTATATATAAGTATATATCAAATCGTGGAGCGTAAAAACTAAACATGGCTCGTACCACGGTGCTGACGAGGACAATCGTGATCGTGCTGGTGATCAGAATTGCGTTTCCACTTTCTTGGGTGTGGCCATTATTAGTAAACTGCAGATGAAGAAAATGAGGCCAAGTCGAATCGATAGCATACTCTTAAGTGCGGAATATGTGATATTTTTTCTCATTTTTTTCTTACCTGTTTATAGGCAAGGGCCATGGAGACAGCGCCGCGCATAAGACCAGCCCACCATATTATAAACTGTGATGTTATTGGAAACATTGATTTCTTACCAAGCGAAGATTCATGTAACTATGGAAGAAAAAACTAGTGATGGTTCTTGAGATGGTATTTTTACCTGCCGCTTGAAACTGATTTTCTCATGTGAGTTTTTCTTCGATAGATTCGAAATGAGTGACAATGGGAAGACAAACGCTGCTCTTGCAAGCAAAACCAAGCCAAGTAGGGTTCCACTGACATATATCAACGTTTTTGGCCTGGAGACATACGATCAGATATAATAGGAATCGTCGTAACATTTGCAATATTAAATGCACAAACGCCTTGAGAAGAACTTTACCTGTCCTTCACGAATCTCCATTTCTCGATGTCGAGCGCATCCATGCCGACGTAGAGAAAGATGAACGTCTCGGCGACGAACGACAGTGTTGCGAAGGTATGCCTATGATTTATTGATATTTGCGTTAATTAGCTGAGGGTGGTGGGGAAACATCATATGTTGTAGAGTTTTTGAAAGTCAGCATGATATACTTGGTGGTGATTCTTGAATTTTCGGTCACATTGTGCCATGTATAGTGCGACATCACGACTCCACAGAAGAACACGGTGAGGATACCGCTTAAATTAAACAACTGCAATCAGATAGCACGTAATGTTTATATATATATATATATATATATATATATATTGTCCAGTACAAATAGAAGAGGAAGTTCAAGGCGGAAACTTACTTCAGCTAACATGTAAGAAAGATAAGCCATGAGCATCATGATGGCTACCTCGCGATCAGTCGAATGCCTGAAACGGTGTCATAATCATAGATACAAGGCAAGTTTAACGTTTTTCGGCGTTTATCTTTGGCATTTGCAAAAAGTTCTCTGAATATAGTCACTAACCTTCCAAAGTAGAGCTTTTTTATGACATATGCACTCAAAAGTCCAGACTGCAGAGAACCAAATACATCGATAAAGAGATTATTGAATTGTGTAGGTCTTCCATGGAAGAGTAGTGATGTAAAATTTAGGGTTGTACAATATGTACATGCCATATGACTCACCACAACACCCAACAAAGTGCTGGTAAGAAACAAATAGAAGAAGGTTCCTATCAACTGCAAGGCTTTTGCGGTATCAATATCGGAGACATCTAGGTCCTGGATTGCGTTGAAGATTACTACCGAGGTTGCGTCGTTCACGACGCCCTCTCCAAATACTAAGCTGTAAAGCAATGGGGTCTCATCTTGGCTTAGCACCTGAGAAGAAAAATATTACGTCAATAGGAACTATGAAGAGTCATGACGATGAATAGATTGGTAGATTGGTGGTGTCAGAAACCTGCAATGTGCAGACCGAATCTGTGGCTGCAAATATAGCTCCAATAGCTTGAAAGATCATTAACAAATCGTCAGGAAGCGTTGTAGCATATATATATATATATATATATATATATATAGAGAGAGAGAGAGAGAGAGAGAGAGAGAGGAAGGGGGAGAGATGTATACCAAGATAATCTGCAATTTCAAGATCAACATTAAGATTCCGAAAGAAGGCCACAGCACCTAATAGAAGATGTAGCAGAATTTTAAGAATAGATCAGATACTGATTATGATGATTACTCAAAGGCATAAAATTAAATGGAATTGAATAACAGTAGGACAAGCATTTCCAGGTAAAGGCCGAAATCCGAATTATGAGAGAGACAATGTAAGGGCTGTCTATCTAACAGCGGCTGTTATCTATTCTTCAGCGTAAATTAGGATAGAATCAATTTAATGAAAAAATTTCAAAGAACCGAAAAACTGCGCATCAATCGAGCTCATTCTTAGCCATACCTGAGGTAATAATGACGAAGGATATCAGAGTACCGACTGCTCCAAACATCATAATAGTCCCGAAATTGTGAAAGAACTGTTTCTTCTTCACCTGAAACCTGAACCAGATATCGAGATGGAAATGACGAGCGTTACCATTTTCCAAACTGAACGATGACTTAGAACAGATCCTATTCATGTAAGAGAAACTCATCTGACTAACCCCGCATTAAATATGATCGGTGGAAGCACATAGATGAAGAAGAGATCCTCGCTGAACACCAAAATACGGGAGCTTTTCCCTCCACTTATCAGTAGAATCACAACACCAGTGACCACACCCTTCGTTGTGCCCAACAAATCAAAAAGAGAAAGATAAACTGACCCAGCCAGGCGAGATCTTACATAAATATTAGATTACAAATGTTGAGCAGCATGCTTACGATTACAAGAGCGGTGATAGATTCATTCATCCATCGAGTTTCCTCAAGAAGGTGACCAATCACAAGACACGCGCAAAGTAGAGTGACAAACAACGTTATGGATGTCACTGATGATTTCTCTGAGGCCGATAGAACATCAATTGCCATTGAATCAGCTCCCATCTTTCTCGGAAATCAATTCCACTCAGTGACGACTGACGATCACTGATTGTTCCAGATGCTGCAGCAGACCCTAATCCAGTCCTAGATATCATAACAACTTTTATCAATCAGATTCGCCACAATAAAAGTGCTCCTGAGAAACTTTGCAGGTTAACTAAAAAGATCTTAATTTTCTAGAGGCATATTGCATAATCATAAACTGCAGTAAGCAAGCTACAGCTCTATTGAATCCAATCCAAGCACAGACTCGAAGACTGGTTGAAAACGCCATGCACAAGCAAGATATGCCTACTTTATAGTGACAGATGACAAAAGTCCAGATTTTTCTCACAGATTCTCCACTTAATCGCAAGATTTCCACGACGAATGCTAATAAACCAAAGCGAAAAACTGTAAATAATAATAAAAAAAATCTTAGACTGCCAAGGATATCATCAGCAAATAGGAGAACCAACCGCTTTCTCCAAATAGCAAGCTTGAAGTACGCCAGATAAACACCGACCTAGAAACGACGAGCTTAAATCAATATGAGAAAAATCAACCATTCAACGCCTTCGAAAATTCAAATCAACAAGATATCACGAGGTGCCGAAGAACATCAAAATCTCCAACGAAAAGATTCACGAAGATAATGTGCTGGGAAAGAAAGTTCTAGAGTAGATGGATTGGATTATCAGGCAAAGCAAAGCAAAGCAAAGCGCTCGGAGGGTCCGTGATCGGACATATGTACTCGGCTGCGTATTATTTGACTGTGATTGACTCTTTCCAGCCGTCGATTCGGCGATGCTGACCATTAATCCTGTCCGTTGGATTTTCATAGTGCCGCGCAGCAGATCGAAAAAGTTTAAATTAATAAATAAATACGAATTATCGCTATATACCATATGAATGATAATGATAAATAGATGTCATTGTGTGGAAAATAAAAATAGAAACTTATCAAATGATTGTTTATTTATTTTTATTTTTTCTTGCCTTTTCAAGAGCCATGCGGGCGATATTACTAAGCAATTATTCGATGTGAAAATAACATTGAATGGATAAAGACTGACGACTCTTCATTATATTGGGCATCTGTCCAAATGATAAGATGCTTCACCGATATATTAATTTGTCTTTTCAACAATTACAAAATTTGTTACTTGCCTTATCAGATGAGATATTACTAGGTTTCGTATACAAATCGAACATTTTAAATGAATGTGCTCCACATATCAGTAACATGAGTGAATGTGAAAGATTTCAATTTGGCTGTCACGCTAAAATGACAGTCAGTTATTGTAATATAACATCAAATAATTCGAGAAAATGTAAAATAAGGGCTGTTACAATATATTATATAATAAGCTGACTTGCCTTTCTTGCTTGATGACATGTTCCAAATACTGTGGTTGGATAATATAATATAGTATTATCAATAATGTGGAATTTATGTGATGTTTAGCCATGGAAAAACGATGCGTTGGCGTGTCTCTAGAATCTTATCCCAAATCACTAATCATATAAGTAAGTTCAAGGAAATACGAAATTAGACCAATTATGAGAGCTTTTTACTACGGAATTGTTTGAAGGTCGAATTTGTTAAACGATGAAGTAATTTAGCTGCTTATTATTTGGCTAAAAAAACCATTGATTTGTATGGGGACATTTCTTCTTCACCTATTCGGATATTAGTCAAGTAAAATCCATTTTTTCTTGAAAAAGAAAAAACAAAAGAAGCAAAACGTCTTTCTCGGCAACATACATGATGACTGTGGCTGCATATGATTTAAAACTTACAATAGTAATGCGTTGGCGTACACATATACAAGAGCTGCTGTAGTTAAATAATATATAAAAAAAAAATAAAAGATCTTGGCTTTTTCTATTAACCTTTATTTTTCCAATATTTTTTCCATTCAAACTCGAAACCTACAGTTTGAAGTTGAAACTTGAACCATAACTGAAACAGCCAAGAGTACATCTAGAATATTCGAAAGTAAATCTCAAACATAGAGCAGACACAAAATAAACATATTCAATAATGTCTAATGTGGATCAATATAATTCTTCAATTCAATGCAATGCCTAGTCATTTATAAAGAGGTAATAAAGACAGAGGTCTCAGAAATAAGCCCATCAACAAGAAAATGCAGGGGAAAAAAAATACACCTTCCACCACCTCTTCAATTCACATATCCATCCTCCCACACAGCACAAAGAGTTTGCAAGCTCTAAACTGCACCTTCAAAGTGCTGTGATCTAAGAACAATGCTGCTATATAATATTAATATATCATATATATATAATATCTCTCACTTTTTTTTTTTATCTTCTGTTCTTGGACGGTTTTGACTTTCTTTTCGGCCCAGAAGGATCGACCAAGGGGCCCGACCAAGTCTGAGTCGGTTCTTTAGAGTACGAAAAGTTCATCGAAGTGAATGGCACGTCAGGCGGGTCCATGTGGTGCGATGTTCCGAGGGGATAACCAAGCCCACCATCTTGATGAGGTGGCGGGAATTTTTCGCTCTTGCTCTTTGCATTAGCGTGCGTGATTAGCCTTCGCCTCTGTTTAATAAAAAAGATTACATTCTAAATAGAATGTGCTTCAAGAATGAGAAAACTAAGAGATAGCAGCTAGTATTTTTGTCTCTCCTAAGATAGGAGGAACTGAGCTGAGGCGTTGAGAAGAATAAGGTTGTAAATTTGAATGTAAGAAAAAAAAGAAGGATTACATCGATATTGGTTTGGAGCTCAGCATTGGCTTCGGGCGCAGGCATGGCACGGATTCCTCTGTCACGTGCCTTTACCTTCTTCACAACATCGCCTTGAGTTTTACCAGCAGCTCTCAGCCTAAGGTCAGAACATAAGTTGGGTTTCAAGAATCAAAAGGTGGATATAATAGATAAAAAAATATGCTTATTAAATTAATGGAGTGCGTAATAAATTGAACTTGCAGATTCAACCTCCGAGCTTCTTCGTCGCGACGCTTGGCATCCATCTCTTTACTAGGTGGATACTTGGGAAGCTCTGATGGATCACATGCATATGGCTCAGTGTCGAAGAACTGATTGAGGAACAATATAGATCAAAAGAATGTTCACGAAAACATGAAGATATTTCCATTATCAGCATTCAAGAATGTGAAATGACAGAGAGAGAGAGAGAGAGAGAGAGAGAGAGAGAGCTCACATCACTGTTCAACGCAGCCGTAGCAGTTAGCCTCTCACTCGGGTCAATGGATAGTAGGGTGTCGATCAAAGATACTGCTGATGGCGGGAAATCCTTAAACGTCTCCTTAATGGACCTTTTATACGAGTGCTGAGGTTTGAATATGGTTGCATGAGGAAGCTTTGACTTCTTCCAATATTCTTCGGATGGAGAACCACACAGCTTAAAAATTCTATGCAGTTGCTCCACCTAAATCACACACAAAATATCCAATAAAAGAATGAATATATCTTTCTTATTCTCCATTATCCAATAGCTTCGGCCAAATCTTTTAAAATATTTAGTGATTCAATGGATCTACCTCAGTTCGACCAGTCATTATTGGTTTTCCAGCAAATAACTCGGCGAGAATACACCCAGCGCTCCAAAGGTCTATACCCACCCCATAGTCCGTAGCACCGAGGAGCAATTCTGGCGGTCTATACCACAAAGTGACCACACGGCTGGTCATTGGCTGTTTATGGTTCGGGTCAAAGATCGAAGCCAATCCAAAGTCAGCGATCTTAAGAACTCCTTCATCGTCAATGAGGAGATTCGAGCCCTTTATATCTCTGTGAAGAACGTGGCGGTTATGGCAATGCTCAAGCCCAGATAAGAGCTGATGCATGAAGCATTTGACCTGTAAAAAACAGCAATCTTCAATTAACAAACTGAACATTATTAAATGGAATGGATTATAGAGGTCGACAAGAGAAGAAGAGAATAAAAATAATTTCTACAATTTCACCTGAGGTTCTGTGAACTTGACCAAGGGCCTTGAAGCAAGGCCAGCCAAATCATGGTCCATGTAGTCAAAGACGAGGTACAAACTATGCACCATCCTCGAAGTGACCAATCCTTGTAATTTCACAACGTTTGGATGGCCCAACCGACGCAAAATTAAAATCTCTCGAGCCATAAATCTCACACTCTCAGGTTCCAAATTATCGAACCTCACCTTCTTTAGTGCAACGATCTTGCCAGTTATGCTGTCTCTGGCTTTGTACACGTTACTATAAGTACCTTGTCCAATCTAAACACACATAAAACAGAAAAGAAACCACGACAACATCATACAAACCAGAATTTAGGATATAATTTTGGATCTAATTAAGAATAAGTTGCCTTATCAATCTTCTCGAATGAATCTGCTCGACGAGGAGTCCAACCATTAATGGCCTCACCGGCCACAGCAGCTAACCACGCAGGCCAACCAGCAGCTATTTGCTCGCCCTGTAAGTGCTTCGGCGGATTACTCAGCCTTGGATTTGGCTTCGATCTTCTTCTTTCACCTTTGGGTCTCTGTAAATTCTCATGTTTTTGCTCCTCCGTGGGTTTTTTGTCGCCGCCATTTTCGATTTTCTTACCATTACCATCATTTGGTTCCTCCTCGGATTTACTGACCAGCCCAACGACTACTTTCTCTTTCCTACCTGAGGAAACTTTTCTCTCTTCTCCTTTAGGATTTCGGTTTCCAATTACAGCTGAATCACCAGCTGGTGGAGAAGAGGATGAAATCGCTTTACCAAACACACAACCCATTGTCGAAAACCCTAACCCTCATATCTCACGGCACAGCACCTTTGCATCTCACTCAAAGCCCAGCCAAAAATTACCATCAAACAGGGGAATAAGCTGACCCTAGAAATCAAGACTTCGACCAAGATCAATTGGGTAGCTTTAAGATTAACCTACAAAAAAAAAATAAAAATTCCCAAGTCTAATCAGAACATACCAAATGGGCTGCAAATCAATCAAGCACAAAAGCATACTAAAGTGGGTGCACGGGGATCCATTCATCAATACAGCAACGATGTTTTACTTCGTAATAAGAGCCGAAAACAAGCAGATAATACGAATCGAATAGAAACAAACAAGCGTGATGCTAAAAAGAAGCAGAAGAAACAATAATGGCATTGTGAAAGCACGAAACTGATAATCATAAGGCGACAAGCTAACGTTTACTTGTTTGCTGAGCTAGTGTCTCCTTTCCTTTAACTCAATGTTTCCTTGTCGATTGAAGATCGGAAAACTTAAGCTTAAAGCTCTGCGAAGGTCTCGCTTGTCGCTTTACGGTTCGGTCAACAATGGGGTGGATATTGCAGCTTTCTCTCTTCAGTGTGGAATTGTGGGAGCAAAATATTTTATTATAATAAAAAATGTATTAGCAGTAGCAGATCTGCCGTATTGTGACTGTAAATTTGTACATATTTTGTGAATTCCATAGTTGAGAACTTGAGAGATAATAGTAGTAATATAAAATCGACAGTTGACTATCCTGTTTTGTCTATACATATTATAGCAAAACATAATATAAATTCGATTATTACGTGCCGAAATTGACCATCAATTGCGGATGGACTTTTCATTAACTATTTACATTAATTTAAGATATTCAAGTTAGTCCAAAGAGACGTGACAAAACAAACACCATTATTTCCACGTGTCTTAAAGTCACAATCTTCTTTTTAATTTCCTTGATTGCTGGATTAGCATAAATAATACAATAGTGTTTAATAGAATCAAATTCATTTAGTTGGTGAAAGTTAACGTATGCTATGGATTAAGTGGCAAATTAGTCTTAAAACTTACTGATATTTTTAATGTTATGGAAAATTCTATTCAAGATTTATATACAAGTCAACCCTCGAGCATCACTCGACTTACAGGTGGGACAAAGTTTCTTGAAATTTTTAAACGTTCGATGGGATAACATGAGGCAAATTATAGTTCCATTGAATAATTCCTATATTAACTTTTTTTTTTTTTTTTGGTAGGAAGAAATTCATTACCAACATAGATCAACTTTTACACACCAAACCCACTACACATCACGCACTAAACTAAACTATCGGCCTATAACTCGTGGTAAGATGGTATATGCGCCCATCATCTCCCCCAGTTTTTGCATGACACCAACCAGCTATGCGTGTCCTCATCAATCTCACAATCATCCCAAATATTTCTTTTACATCGCGAGCTCCCCTCGCATGTAATCTGCCGTTCCTCTCCTCCCAGATGAAATACACAGCCGCAGCAATCCACGCAAGTACAATCTTCGCCCCTATATTAACTTTAATCTAGATATTTTTAAACAAATTTATGGTCGTTCAGATCAATTGCGAGTTTCCCAACTGAACATCTATACTCTTTCTTTTATTAAGGTTCACGGCCTATGTAACCGTAGTTTAGTCTGTCATTAAATAACAATCAATAGCAAAAAATCATCCACTACATAACATTAGGGCTGAGGAAATATATCGAAATACCGATATACCGTCTTTATCGTATCGAAACGTACCGAAAATATCGAAAATTTTGGTATACCGAAGTTTTTGGTAAGGTATGATACCTATCGAAAATTTTCGGTACGGTAATGGTATGAAAATTTTAAAAATTAGATATACCGATTATACCGAAATACCGAAATAATATAATTTTTAATATTATATATATATATATAATTTATCATTTGATATATATACACACACACCTCCTTTTCAATACTGTTTTTAACAGTATCTTTTCGTCTCATCAAATTTATCATTTGATATATATACACACACCTACATATATTATATTATTTCAAAAAATATAAAATGGATAAAAAAATTATAAGGACCTTCATAAATTTATTTAGCCCATAAATTATTAACATTATCTAACTTTCTAAGATTATTGAGGCCCACCATATTTCACTAATTTTATTAAATAGCCGTTTCGTTTTAATTAATCTATATATAAAGTTGTATTTTGTGGTTATGTAAAGTTCTTTGTCTTACTAAGGAGACTGACTAAAATATGTAAATTATTTACGGTTATTTTATGAATTAAAAATCTTTTTATTTTGGAAAATTTGGTATTAATAATCCATCTTATTGGGGCATAAGGAGTTTGACATTGACTAAAAATTCGAAAACAACGAATTAACGAGTTATGAGACGCATGGTAAAAAACCCTCCGTATGAATGGTATAGAAGGTATGATACCGATACCATACCGATATTTCGGTATGATACCGTATCGACATTTAAGGTATACCGAAATTTTGGTATGATATTGGTATGATTTTTTTAGATACCGAAATTTCGGTACGATATACGATATCACAGTTTTGATACGGTATACCGTACCGAACCACCCCTACATAACATCCAATTTTATCTTTCTATTTTTAGTAAATTATTATTTTATAATTACTATACATAATATATAGCACACACGCGTGGAAAAGTACTAATTGTTAATTATCTATACTCTTTTGTTAAGCATCAAGACTTGAGACAATATATTTTAATCACACATTACATTTTTTATTGTATATTCTAATCTTATCACTATATTTTTAGTATACATTTATATATTGTAAACACATGCATTTGATTTGAGTGTGTAAAATACTAGTCTAAATTATGAGTCAAGCAAAGGCAAGTTCGAGCTCCAATAGTCTGAATAAAAAACAAGTGAAAAATTAAATTGAGTGACGACAGTGAATAACAAATGCGATACCATATTAAACTGAAGTTTCGATCCAACAATTTGTATAACCTTTCTTTTCATATGCGTATATATGTATGATTTAATTTTGACAAAAATCTAAACACACTTCTCACGACCACATCATTTATAGCAAAGGTAACATATGATATTGCGACATGTATATGATCTTCAAATGAGGATGATAATTATCTATCTGATCAGGTTGATTTAATTTTCCATGTTGGTGAAATAATCTAAACGTCAATAAGAATAATGATTTTTATAATTAGGCACCTTATCATATCACCGCACTTGTTCTTCTTGAAAAGGAAAATAAAAAAGAAAATATATTGGCGAAAACCAAAAACCACGGCTGTCGTTCATCATAGTATATACTACTTTTTTTTTGTTCTAGTATTATTTTGCATGAACTGGCAAAAACATAAAAATAAACTGTTAAAGAATAAACAAAATAGAAGTTGTTTTCCCTCGTTTTATTACGTAATTAGCAATCTCTCTCACATACGTCAAGTCAACGTCGATTGTTTAAGGGTAAATTCCCTTTCAGTACCTTTCAACATTTCAACTTCCTTTTAAATACCCCTCGAATTATATCTTCCTTATAAGTACCCATTTGAAAATTATTCCTGTTCAGTACCTAAAAAATCCTTTTCAGCATTATGGACGAAAATACCCCTGTCTCACATATTCAAAAAAGCTGAATAATTATTTTCACATGAATTATACCAAAAAAAATAGTTATTATACCAACAAAATTAGACATTGTACCAGAAAATGTTGAAATTATACCATATGTTTTCGTTATTATATCGGTAAATAGCGTTATTATAAATTACAGCGAAATTGGACGTAATTATACCAACTGATTTTGAAATTATACCAGAAACTGTAGAAATTATACCACATATTTTGGTTATTATACCAGTAAATAACGTTATTTGAATTTTATACAGTGAAATTGGACGATATGCGAACTGATTTTGAAATTATACCAGAAACTGTAGAAATTATACCAACTGTTGTCGTAATTATACCAACAAAATTGTACACTATATCATTTGGTATAATAATGATAACATTTGGTATAATTAGAATAACAGTTGGTATAATAATCAAAACAGTTGGTGTGATGTCCAATTTAAATAGCGTTATTACAATTTACAGCGAAATTGGTGTTATACCAACTGATTTTGATATTATACCAGAAATTGTAGAAATTATACCACATGTTTTGGTTATTATACCAGTAATAACGTTATTTGAATTTTATACAGTGAAATTGGACGATATGCGAGAAACTGTAGCAATTATACCAACTGTTGACGTAATTATACCAACAAAATTGTACACTATATCATTTGGTATAATAATGATAACTGTTGGTATAATTAGAATAACAGTTGGTATAATAATTAAAACAGTTGGTATGATGTCCAATTTAATTTCAGAAAAGGGTATTTTCGTCCGTTCCCTGTTTGGGGTATTAAACACACAACTTTTCTGCAGATGGGTACTGAACACGAAGTTTTTTCATGGGGGTACTGAACAGGAATCTCAAACCTTGAAAGGTACTGAAAGGGAATTTACCCATTTCTATTTTTGAATTTATCACGAAAAAGGCTTGTCCCAAAAACCCTAACCAACAGCCGCCTCTTCACATATCCCTCTCTCGCCACCACACCACCTCTCCCCATCCAAATTATTAAGGACACAGTTTCTCGCAGGCGCCGGCACCGTGCTCCCCGTCCTCCGGTGTGAGGACGGGGAGTGACATAGGTTTTTTATTTTTTTTCTTTCTCTTTTTTATTTTTTGTTCTTGTTTTTTTTCTTCGCCTTGCCGCCTCCGCTTGCCTCCGTCACCGCCTCCGCTGCTGCTCGCCGTAGCTGCCGCCACCGCCTCTGCTCGCTGGTACTGTCTCGCCGCAGCTCCACCTTGCTGCGTCCGCCACGCCGCCAGTCTTCGTGCACTTACGCTGTCACCGCCTCAGCTGCTTTCACACAGCAGCTGCCGTCATCTCGCTGCCTACGCCTCGTCGAATCGGCCTGCCGGCCGTCACCCTCCACCACATTTCGTCACCGACCAACCGCGAGTCTCCCGTGTGGAGCTCGTTTTCTCCCGGCCATTAGGTCTGGAGCTTTTTCTCCCATTGTGGAGCCACTTCTCCCTTGTGGAGTCTCTTCCGATGAAGACGATGATCTCGAGGCGTTGGACAAAGATAATGTAGAGTATTGTAGATTTGGATTAATAGCCTTTTTTGTGGTATGTTCTATAGATCTTTGGTCCAAGTTCGTGGTTTATTTCGTTTTCTGTCGGCTTTTGTTACTTGTAGTGTGTTGCTCCTTGTGCGCCTTGTTCTCTACCGGATTCTGATACCGGAGAGACCCATTGGGCTATTTAGCCCCTGTATCTTTGTTTATTAATGAAAGCTATCGTTTCTGGTAAAAAAAAAAAAATCGTTGAGAAATGCGCTTTATCACTCTCCATAGTCCGAGCATTATCAACAACATCTACTCGGCGGGAGTCGCGAGACATTCTCACAAGTTGGAAAAGCTCGGCTCAGCTTATTGCTCTTCCGTCTCCTTCTGCTTCACGCCCGTCCTTCGCCCGCCGTCTCGCGCGATGTCTTCGCCGGTTTTTATCAAAGTCCACGCTTCTTGTAGCTCTACGATTGGTTATTATCCTTCTCTTGCTATTTTTCTTTCATCTTTTCCTGTATAATCCTTGCTGTTTTGAAATGTCGATCTGCATTGAAAGATGAAGCTACTGTATGCGGAATCGTAAACGTGTTCGCGATCGTTGAAATTTCTTCAGGAGATAAATAGATTCTGAAAGTTGACCGTCGTCGTGACTTCAATAAATGCTTCTCCCTGCACTCTCTGAATCGATCTGACTAAATGTTTCGCCCTTCACTATCTGAACGACGTTTTGACTTGTATTAATTTCTGAGCGAATCCTATGCCTAATTTAGGTTTATGTTCTGCAAAATTTATGAATTTATCATATGAAATGCATTTTGACTCTGCACAGGAGTGATTGTTGATAAGGATCGTTGTTGTAGAAATAGTCTATTTTACCAACATCAACAGGCTCATTGATACTATCGCTGGTTTTGAAGATTTAGCTGATAGTGGACTGGAAGTTTCAGCTACTGGAGTAGTAGTCCCTAATACTGATTTACTGATTGTTGGACCGGGTGTGTTGGGACGCATAATAGCTGAGAAATGGAAGAAGGTAATTCCACCTGAAAATAACTCGAAAAGCCTAAATTTCCTGCGTATCTTTTGATTTTCTAACTCATGATGGCCATGACGTTCTTCTCATCACTGGCGATATATCCAATGATTCTGAGGTGTATATGTAGCAATCACCATCACTGTAAATGTGTTTCTCACCATATTTTCTAGTACATTGTGTCGATTTGGTTTGTCCTTTACCGATGGTGAATTAACGCTTGCAAGAAAACTTTGTATCTGCGTTTGAGTTCGTAATAAACAAGATGCTGAATTTTATATTTTGGACAGGATTACCCAGGCTCTCTGATTTACGGAGTGACCCTGACTAGTGATCATCACAACGAGTTAACAAATCTTGGGATATGTCCCTTTCTGAAGGGTAATCTGTCTCGTAAATTCTCCTATGTGATCTTCTGTGCGCCTCCATACACAAGTAAAGATTACCCCGGCGAAATCAGGTACTGTCACATATGACGACTTATCATAGAGACTAGAGAGTCTGGTTGTCGGATGTGCTTTCAGTATTTTTCTCTAGAACAAATGTACAATTCTAATTACACCGTTGACGTATAAGTTGCATTATTTGATGAGTCAGAATAACCCAGCATCCAACACCTTTTCTCGTGTTCAAATTTTTACCAGAGAAGCAACTATGATGTGGAATGGTGAGGGCTCTTTCCTGTTTACGTCGAGTTCTGCGCCCTATGACTGCAATGATAATGGACCTTGCGATGAGGTATTGAATATCAGCGAGAAATGTTTTTCTTTTTCTTTTTTCTTCTTTTTTCTTTTGCATGCTTACTTTTGTTATTTCTTACAACCTATGATCACTCCTTCAATCACAATCCATTGATTTATAGGACACTCCAGTGGTCCCAATCGGGAGGAGTCCAAGAACAGATAACCTACTGAAAGCAGAAAAAGTAGCACTGGAGGCTGGTGGTTGTGTCCTTAGGCTTGCAGGACTTTATATATCCTTATTCGACGTCGACTAGAATCATTAAAAGATTAGTTCTATGCAGTGGAACAACCTTAACTTTTCACACAAAGATGATAAAGCTCCACACATTTACTGGTTGGAGAAAGGGGTCGTTGACGTTCGTCCCGATCACATCCTTAATTTGATACATTACGAGGTACATTGCATTTTTTAGAATGACATCTTCATTGTGGAATCTGAGAAACTATGATGCTTGGACATTTTACAGGATGCAGCTTCTCTTTCAGTTACCATCTTGAAGGAGAAACTGAAGGGTCGAACCTTTCTTGGCTGCGACAATCACCCTCTTTCCAGGTTAGTTTGCACGCTGATACTTCCAATGGAGAAAAGTAGTTTTACATGAAGAATTGACACCGTAAATGTATTTACGGACCTGTACTTGTTGCCTGCTTACAGGCAGGAAATTATGGATTTAGTTGACAATAGTGGAAAATACAGCAAGAAGTTCGAAAGTTTCACTGGTATGTCTTCACCGTAAGTTAACACGGTAATGAAATATTATCTTATTAACGTATATTCTTTTAACCATGGGTCATACATCAAATTTGCTGCAGGAACAACCGATTCGTTGGGCAAGAAGTTAAACAACTCAAAGACTCGTGCTGAACTACAATGGGAGCCACATTATCCCAGCTTCTCTCAGTTCCTTCAGAATCTTTGATGAGCTTCTGAAATTAAAATGCAATAACCTCCTTCGACGGAGAATTATAAAGAAAAAAAAACCAGCAAAGCTATATGTGTATGGAGATCTATAATATCCCTGATATATTGGTCCAGAACTGTTTTCCAGATATCTTTAATTCGTTGAGCCCTTTTCACAAAGCAACACAGATATATACATTACATGCATTTGTTTTTCATTCTTGGCATATGGTTATGTTAAAAACAATTTCTTTTGCAAAAGCATCATTTAAAGGTACCATACTACGTGGGGTAGGTTATGCAATCACCATAATTTATGTTACTAGGTTTGCCCCGTGCGATGCACGGGGTAATTTTCTGTCATGAAAATTGAATAATTATTCAACTAAGATAGATAATATCTTTCAATTATATACATCAATCACTCCATTCGTAGTCAAAAGCGGAAAAGTCAAAAGCGGAAAAGTAACTCCTTAATTTAAATATGGTGAAAGAGGTTTTCATCAAATACAATCGTATTCATAATAAACGACGATAGGGTATGTTGGTCGATGGTGTTGAAAATACCGTGGTATACTATGTTGGTGAACCCGTTATCTTCTACTTCGTCTTTTTGCTCATAAGAGAAATGTTAAATCTCTTTTCCTAAATCATGCATATCAGTTTCAAGAGCTTTAGTCTCACATAACATAAATGGTGATTCTCGAATTGGCTCCATGATACCATGTTGTAACATTACATTTCAGATAATCTCTTCCCG
Organism: Craterostigma plantagineum; assembly: GCA_027422505.1. Lineage (NCBI taxonomy): Eukaryota > Viridiplantae > Streptophyta > Magnoliopsida > Lamiales > Linderniaceae > Craterostigma > Craterostigma plantagineum. Next base: position 3,986,641 of record JAPQWV010000005.1, read on the forward strand.
AGCAAAAGTGCCCACTCTTAGACTCAATATTTTATGTTATCATTCATGAGATAAGACACCAGCGTCATCCATAGGATGCAAATCAAATTCGAAGTCCGATACCTTAATTCTTTGGAAATGCATAAGTTTGTTTGGATCTTGTTGTGAAACTTCGTAAGACTGATGTAGTGTAAGACTGCAAACAACTGTAAGATTGCTTATTTGCGCGGCTCCACTTATAGAAGGCTGCAATAATTTGTATGACTGCAAACTTCGTAGGAGTGCTTCAATATAAGACTGCGAGTTATAAGACAGCTTAATTGCGCTTTGGCAATTTTGGAAGACTGAAGTAATTTGTAAGAGTGTACGACTGCGAACTTCATAAGATTGGCGTAACTTGTAAGAGTGTACGACTGCGAACTTCGTATGACTGCAGTGATTTGTAGGAGTGTACGACTGCGAACTTCAGAAGACTACTTCAGTTTATGGCTACGTACAATGTAAGACTGCTAACTTGTGCGACTGCAATTTTGGAAGACTACCGTGATTTGTATGACTATATGAATCCGAAATCATTAAATATGTGTCCACATACAAGGCAATCTTCCAATAGATAAAGATTTAATGACGTTATCAGCATAAGACAATAGCTGAAAAACGCCAATGTTCAGAAGCTAACTAAGAAACTAAATTACAACGCATTAAGCGGTATGGAGAAAATAGGCGAACAACGCCCTAAAACCCATTGGATTCATTCCCATCCAACTCTAACATTGTAGTTTCTTTAAAAGAAATGTTCACCAATGAACCGTTGTTCATACAAAATGTATTTCGATATCTTTTGACGTATCCCTGAGCACTCGCCTATCATTTTTTGTTGTTTAAAGCGCACAATCTCGTACAGACCTTTATTCAAACAATTGAAAGACCTTTCTCCATGACGGCACAAAGCAACATTACGTTGAGAAACCCACCTTTTAACGCAGATTTCTATGTCCCACGTCCCAAATTCTAGGAAAACCATGAATGAGGTTAATGAGAACAAAAAAGTAATGACTCTTGTATAAAAAATGGGACTTTACTACCTCTAGTGAAAACTTCACATTTTTTCTGCTAGTTCTTCAAGCATTAGAGGTCGGTCTGAACAGCTTTGACACGGCTAGCTGTAAACTCGATGTTCTGCTTTAGTCTCCGTATGAGCCCGACTAACTCATATGCAAACCACGAATCCTGGAAATGGGATTTCTCTGAATCAAACAAAAGAACGGTTGGATCGAAAAAAGCTCGCAAAACAAAAGCGATTGCTTCTCTCAGAAGCTTGAGCAGCTGAAGGTAATTTGATAAAAAAAAATACAACTTCAACAGCATTACCCCGAAATCGCCCAGGTTCATAAAAATATAAATAAATAAAACAACGATGTCTTCTTCCTATCACAATGCAAGCAATATTTCACACTTGACAGAAAACGAATGCATCATTTTCACACAGTCCTCACAGTCATCAAGATGACAAATACCCAACACCCTTTTCAAATAAAAAAAAAAAAAAACTCGAGCATCTTGTTACCTAATCATGGATCTGAGGTGGACAACTCCAAAGGCAAGTGAAGGTGAGCAGAAAAAACTTGGAATCTTTTCCCAGTAAACAGAATTGAAAACAGTGTTCACGCCACTTACCCACACTTTCTCCAACTTACAGTAGGACTTCAATTTCATTCTGTTTCAAAAAAAATAAATTTTTCGTAAAAAAATACTTTTTATATTATAATATCTAATTTAGATAATGTCAAAGAAATCTCCGTGGTCGAGGACGGGTCTATTTCGTCCCTGTTAATTTGAAAGGGATGAAAACGAAGACATGGATTCTTCATAAACTTATTGTGGTATTTTATTTTTATGTAAATAAATAAATCAAAGTTCACATATATATTTAGTTTTTATTTTCTAATTTCTTTTTTAAATGTTGTTAATAAAAAAATAATGAATTCACAGCTATTCTTTAATATATGTATATATAACATAAATATGAATACCTCGATCAATGTATAAACTATATATTATATTATCTATAGCCGGAAAAAACAAAGATAATTTACGTAACATCCATACGACAAATCTTATATTACAAAGAGTTGCTCTTACAAACCAATAGTGATTCATCGCAAAGACAACATTCTTATTTCCTTCCAATCACTGTATAAAGAATAATAAAGGAGCAACTATCCCATTCAAGATTGTATCAGGCATTAATGTTCCAACTTATCAGATAGAGTTGCATTTTAAATTATTTTCCAACAATAATTACTATATACTGGACACGTGACCCGACTCTCAAGCTTGGCTACACGAAACAAATCTTGACCAATGCCTGAACAACTAACCAATCGTAAACATTAAAAGTGAATCATACTCAGAAGCTGAAACTCACATCTGAAGCATTGGGGATTAACTCTCTAAAGAAGATACCCTTCTTAATGTAGAGAGAGTTGATATTATATCCATGAGACGCGACACCTCGGCCTGAAAATGATAATCTGCAAAAGCTTAAGTATATACATGGACATATATTCAAATGGAAATAAATCGAAACCAAGCATACTCACATCAGTTAAGCAACATTCACAACAAAGAGACTCCCAGAAACTTCACTAAAATACTTACGGGGTGCTAATGATCAAAACTTTCTTATCCTACAAAGGAAAAAATATATAATGTAATCAACGCATTCTATCGATAAAAATTAGTAATATAAGCAAAACAGACATAAATCTCGAATAAACCAGACTTAACATTCAAAGTAAAAACATAAACAACACAAAAGTAAAAAAGAAACACCCGCACGCAACACACACTAAATCAGAATTTGCGCATCACAGAGAGAGATAGAGGTAAAGAATCTCACTGAACAAACACACAAACCCACTATCATACACGACAGTGAACAATCAAACAAAAGGCATGTGTGCGTGTAGAAGAACAATCAAATAGATTTATTCGCCTTAGAAGGGAATTCATTATATTTTGCGACCAAATTGGAATATTCAGATACAATATTATAGTTAGCTACCATCTGAAGCTGGTTTGGGAGGACCCGAGTTCGATCCGCCTGCGACGGGAGAAAGCCATGCTACCATGCGACCATTGGGCTGATACTCCATTGCGTCGTTATCGAGGGACGCAACAGTGTCAGACTGCGCATTTGTGCGACCATGATGTCGTCAGGCTGCATTGGGATAAGAGTGTGAATTATTTGCGCATGAGACTTCGTAAGGCTGCACCTAATAATGCGAATTTGCACGACTGATCTATTTGAATCCATTGATCTATGTAGGATAGATAGTGCACCACCCAATGTATGTTGTTCACGTTCATAGGGAGCAGGATTGCTGACGCATCTCTCCAGTTGCAAGATGGCAATCGGATAGAATTTCCAAGAACAAAGCGTCTCACTTCGGTCAGATCAGCAGATCCATCGACAACATGAAGCAATTTCAAGAACTGGTTGAAATTTGTGTTCATGAATGCGAGAGTTCTTGAGAGGGTTGGTACACCTCAATTGCATAATCCGCGCATACGTTCATCGACATGATATCTGTTATTCTATTCACATTATCTTTCATTCATGATATTATATTATATGTTTATCATATTATATCAGACACTATTATACAATATTATATTATTTAATATTATAGTGTGTTATACTATATGATATTGTTTTATGAGAAAACCGTATTATATTATGCAATAATATTGTGTAATATTTCAGTATATTAAATGGCATGGTATTATGTTATGTTATATTACTTGTAATATATTGTTTTATAGTATAATATTTTTTTATATTGTATTATATTATATTATATTTTACTATAGTTATATTATATTATGTTATATTATGTTATATTATATTATATTATATTATATTATATTATATTATATTATATTATCTTGTACTATATTGTATTATATTATACTATATTTTATTATATTATACTATATTTTATTATGTTACAATACTATTTTAAACTATATTATATCATATTAAATTATAATATATTACACTATTATATATGTTATATGCAATACTTTATACTATAAATATTATATTATATAATTATATATATATGTTATATTATGTATGAAGTATTTTATTTTACCTTATATAATATTATATTATATTACTTTATATAATTAACATAATACAAATATTAAATTATATTACATCATAATAGATCATATCATGTTAAAATTATATTATATAAACTATTTATATCATATAATGTTATATTGTATTATGTTATATTTTTTATATTTTATTAAATTAAATTCATTATATCATGCAAGAATCTTGACCAGTATGTGAATGTAGTTTTCTCACAAACCCAATGTGTGTCGTTCACAGTCACATGGAGCAGGACGGCTGACGCATCTCTCCAAGTGTTGTTCACGTTTGTCTCGTTAATTTCAGGTTCAAAGTCGTTGTCATGAAAATTGAATAATTATTCAATTAAGATGGATTATCTCTTTCAATTATATATACAGCAATCATTCCATTCGTAATTAAAAGCGGTAGAGTACTACAACTCCTTAATTTAAATACAGGGAAACAGGTTTCATCAAATACAATGTAGTCATAATAAACGACGATACGATACGTTGGTCGATTGTGTGGAAAACACCGTGGTATACTATGTTGGTGAACCCGTTATCTTGTACGTCGTCTTCTTTGATGCTCATAAGAGAAAGGTTAAATCTCTTTCCTAAATCATGCACTTTCAAAAGCTTTAGTCTCAGATAACATAAATGGCGATTCTCGAATATGCTCGATGATAATATGTTGCAACATTACATTTCAGATACTCTCTTTCCGCGCGAAAGTGTACCATTCTTAGACTCAATATTTTATGTTATCATTCATGAAATAAGACATCAGCGTCATCCATAGGATGCAAATCAAATTCAAAGTCTGATACCAAAATTCTATGGAAATGCAGAAGTTTGTTTCGATCTTGTTGTGAAATTTCGTCAGTTGCTTTAGTGTAAGACTGCAAACAATTGTAACACTGCTCTTTTGCCCGACTGCACTTGTAGAAGGCTGCAAGAATTTGTATGACTCCAAACTTCGTTGGACTGCTTCAGTGTAAGACTGCGAACTCTAAGAGCGCTTAATTGCGCTTTGGCAATTTTGGAAGAATGCAGTAATTTGTAAGAGTGTACGACTGCGAACGTCGTAAGACTGTCGTAACTTGTAAGAGTGTACGAATGCGAACTTCGTATGACTAAAGTAATTTGTATCGAACTTCGTAAGAATACTTCAGTGTAAGGCTATGTACAAATGTAAGACTGCAATCTTGGAAAACTGCAGTAATTTGTATGACTATATGAATCCGAAATCATTTAATGTGTCCACATATAAAGCAATCTCCCAATAGAAAAAGATTTAACATTAACGTTATCAGCATAAGATAATAGCTGAAAAACACCTATGTTCAGAAGCTAACTAAGAAACTAAATTACAACACATTAAGCGGTAAGGAGAAAATAGTCGAACAACGCCATCGTCCAAGCTATGGCTCTTCTTTGATGCTTTGTCCAGGGATCGATTGGGATAAACAATGGACTTGTATCAAACAACGCCCTGCCATTGTTGCTATGGTAGTCTTCTATTGGAGGCCAGAAGATGTTGATGCAAGATCTGTTTAAAAACGAAAATGATTAAGAAATTAAGAAGTCGTTGTTACACAGCTATTAACGATAAGGTCTTTGTAAATGGACATTAAAAAACTCGCCAACTCAATCACAACTTTTGAACTATAAATAGTACATGCCTTTGCTAGCGGAACTCTCACAATCAACATTGGCAAGAAATGAAATCTTAGTTAAAAAAAAATGGAATTAGTACTATAAACATATCATGCATAAACCAACAAAAATAGTTACAAAAACATCGTCCACGTATTCTAATCACTGTACCTTCGAAAGATCTTCGCCTAGTGCCAAAAATGATTCCACGTCCCACGTGCAGATTGAAATGTAGAACAAAAAAATCTACTATCCCCAAATGAACCTGTTTCACACATAATTGGCTAACAAATCGAAGATACAAATAAAAGCGTCAATTAATAGTAGATCTTAAACAGGTCCCGCGCAACATTAGCTTGTAATTACCCTCAAGGTCAAATCCAGATCTCATGTCTATGCAAGACGATTTCCAACTCTTGAAATATTATAAATAACGTGCAACAACTTATTCGAAATATGCAATTCTGATGAGGGAACAGAAAAAGGTTACGATCACCAATGCCGTCACATTATGTGTTTTCTTACGACTTTTTTTTAGTAAAGACATGATTGATTATTGCAATAATAAAGGCTAAAAAAACTGTAAACCGCGGACCACTCTTGATTGAAATTGGAAATTTACCCTTGGATTAAATTTTGATCTTAGGCATACCAAGGAGAGCCCTGCTAATTCATCTTTCTTCTCTTGCCACTTTAAAAGCAATAAAAGCCATATCTATTGCTCTGTTCTTTAATGATGATCGATATGTTTCCTTTCGCTGTTTGCAAGAGAATAAGCGGGGAGAAAAAATGAAAATCATTAGTTCAAGAAAAGCATAATCACCGGGATAAAGACATTGTTCTTGCCATATGGGATCAAAAACAACAAAAAATATCAATTAAAATAGTAAATACTCACCGAGTAATCAAAACATGGGTGTGCCCTAGTCGATTGATTATGGTAAGATCAGGCAAAGATCAACTTGGCCCTTTATTCTCTCCCTAAAAAAGCATTTGATTGCAATCTCCAAATATATATCTTTCTCACGATCATCTTGGCATCAAAGCGGTTGAAATCTGCCTCGGCTCTACCACATTTTCGATAATGTTAAACAAAGAGCTCCATCAATAAAATCAACCCTTCATGAGAAGGTTAATATTAGTAGTATAGTGTTTAATGAACCTCACATCTTGCGATGTATGCCCCCTCTGATATAGTAAGTAATATTAAAAAAATATCAAACATAAATAGGAATAAAAAAAGATCCAACGAAAGAACCCAAAGGCGACATAGCGATTCTTGAAGTAAACCACAAGTTAAAGATTAAATCACAAAAGATCCATAAGATGAAAACTCCTCCACCGGCGTGAGTGAAGACTCTTTTGGGCGAAGAAGGACGGAAGCGGAAGGGATCGCATGGATGGCGAGATCACGAAGCCCAATCCAGCGTACACGTCAGCAACCTTACTCTCCGGCCTCCACTCCGCTCTCCCGAGCGGTGGCCGTCATGCGAGCAGAAGTTCGATTAGAAGAAAATGACCTCAAAAAATATGGAAGACAAGAGCAGAGCAGAGACAATTTATTACGTAAGAGCTTATATATGGCTGGATAATATGACAAACTCACTGAGATGATTAGTTGCAAACTGCAGTTCGATGTCGTCTCGAGAGCGTGAATGGAGGAGCCATAACGCCCGCGTTATTACTTTATTTCAAACAAACAAACAAAAGCATATAATGTAAGATTAATAAGGTATAGAAACCTCATTTTATAAGCTAAATGATCTTTACTCACATGAGATTGTTCAGAGGTAGCCTTAAGGAGTTATACTCTGGTGCGATCTTACAGATGTGTTCTTCCCACAACTCTGTTCAATAGGGCTCTCAAAGTTAGAAGATCAGCTTTGAAAATTAAAAAATGTAGAACATAGGTATTGTTTGCTGATTAAGCTTGCCAATATATACCAAAACTTGTATTTGTAGACAGTTTCTGAAATCTCAAAAGGCACAACAGAAACTTGACAATGATAGCGAATATATACGCTCGAAATAAAAGTAAAAGAACTCACGTTTAAGTAGACTGTTACGTCTATGTTTATTATATCACCATCCTGCAGAAGAAAAAAATGACGTAAAAAAATGTAAAGGTAAACATAAATTAAATTAGCAGTAGGAGAAAGCTACATAACACAACGTACGACCTGCAATTGTCGTGAATCAGGTATTCCATTCATTAACTGATGTGCATACACTATTAGGAAAACCACCGTACCCTAACGGCGAAGGATATGCCCTAGCGTCGATGATCATTTGATGCACCGCTTTATCAATCTCATTCGTAGTCACTGACGGCTGTGAAGATTTTCAGAAATGAAAGAAAAAGTATAAGCCAATAATGGTGCAACATTTCAATGTTTCCAACGAATTATAATTCGATCGAAAGAGCTAATTGGTTATTCTTGGAAACTACCACTTCTTACCCGAACTAATGTTCCTGCAAAGTCCACCACCCGAGCAGCAAGTTCACACGCAGCCCTCATACGCGCGATACCTTCAGCATCATGAATTTGATGCTCGCTCGCTATTTCGGGCAAAGCTTTCGAACCAACATAAGGGGGTTTGGGAATATGATTGGGCACGGGCAGTGATGGTGAAACCTTTCCATGGAACAAAGGAGGTCTCTTTTCGCCGGAGATGAACTTTGAAGTTCACGTTCTCTGTATTAAAGAAACCTAGGCATGTTAATATACACAACCCCCCCAAAAACTAAACAATCCCCCACATAAAATCTTCTACAAATGGAAACCTTCAAAGCAGTAAAGCTGATCCTCCTCCGTCGCCGCCGTAACCCTCAAAACCACCCCAATAACCCATCTCCGCCGACGACCTTTCAACAAAACCAAGGCCGGCGCCGCAGTAAGAGAAAAGCAGCAGTCGTCGTAGACGTATAGCCTAGGAACCTCGTCGGAATCTCCTATCCCATTGCACCTCGTATGCTGCCAGCCGTCGCAAACGTCGCACCACCATCCTCTCGCCGTCGTCGTCCTTAGCAACGCACCTACACCTCACCGTCCAAGAATCCCAACCCCCTTCGTACCTCAATCCGCCGCCGCCGTCGAAGATCCCGACGGCCCTGAAGGTCACCTCGACCCCCGACTCGACGTAGCTGAACAAAACCTCGCCGTCGTCGACACATTCCTAGCCCACCAACTCAGTCACTTCTAGGCATTTCATCGAACAGTAGGTGTCCCTCATCGCAGTCTGAATCGCAAGCTTCAGATCGCTAACTGTCGCATAGGTCGGAACCGACATATTCCCTGGTCTTATTAGCGTACTTCCACGGAAGCTCGCCGTCCGGATCGGCATCAATCGAGCTCGTCGCCAGCGCACAGATGAACCTCAGCAACTGATCATACTCATCCCTGGACATCCACTCCTTGGCGAACACCTTAGAGTTGAGCACCGCCTGAAACGCCGACCTCAGCCCTTCGCCGTCTCCGCCGCCTCCCAGGAGCAGATTCTCGTACAGGTATGCCATATCCTCTATATGTCCGAACCCATCAGATTCTGATCTCAACCATGCCCTACTCGCAGCGAGTTACCTCCCCTGCTCGAAAATTGGAGGAAGAAGCCTTCTCCTTGTGGCTCATCTGATGATAGTATCTCTCGGCTCTCGCTAGCGAAGAAACCTCAGACCGTCCGCCGAAGCTCTCATTCCTGGCCGACCTCGACCACCCAGCAATCGACGACGCCGGCTTGGGTGGGAGAATCGAAAGCCTTCCCCCAGTCGCGGGCTTCGACGACCCACGAACGATTCTTCTTACCCTGTTAATGAAAAAATTTGGTTGGACTCTTCGTTTTATGAGCATAGTCTAATAAGATTACATTTATGGCATATGAGCGAGTGGACTTTATTAGGCTCTTGGACTGCCTCTGAATTGAATTTTAAAACCAGAGATAAGATTATCAATCAAATGCAACGAATTTGGTCCAAAAAAGTAGACTGTTTAAATGCCACTTGTTGCCACGTGTCATCACAATAGAGTCCCTATCCTACTTTTATATTATATAGATTATGTCCAGGCCTCAAATCATAATTACATTGTACCCGCTAGCAGAATCGAGATAACAGATACGACGCTACAAACATCTTGAAAGGTTTTCACGACTTGTTTGAGCTGCGCAGGTTCTCCTGGCGGCGAAGCAAAGTTTGCATCGCATTTTATGGATGCCCTCAACGCCGAATTCGCAATTTCAGGTAAACCTCTATAGCTACCGCTGTCCAAAAGCTTCTCCCAAGCGGCGAGGGCTGAGCTCCCAACCTCATACTCCCCAACACACTGCTTGTATCTCTGTTGTTGGGGATCCCCTACTACCTTGCTTTCCTTGATCAGTACATTAAGCTCATCTAATACGAAACCCAAACTCTCTTGTGCGGTGTTGATCGCTAAGAGCCCAAGACCGCGAATGGTCTCGCCCTTTCCCTGTTCTAAGATCGAGGCGCATAGTTTTGGGTTTCGTGTCTTGGGGCATATCTGGTTTATGTCTGTATCTGCCGATGATACAGTGTTGAGACGGAAGGATGATACAACTGTGAGCAGTAGTAGTATAAGAGGAATGATTTTGAAAAGGACGTGAGGTAATGATAATGCTGATGATGTCTGCATCATTTTTTTTTTCTTTTTTCGTTTTTATTCTGATGGATATATCTTTCGCTTCTGTGAATAGTGGTGCAGAAGGGAGGCACGGTATTTATAGGATAGAATGTTACCTACCGCACAGGTAAGTGGAGCTAATATCAGCAGAATTTTTGTTAGTTACATGGCTTTGATTTGTCATTAATTTTGCTTTGATTTGATAGTTTTGGTAAAGGGATCTCGCAATCAGTCCAGGTATGTTATTACATAGACAATATTTGCTATTCTAGAAGTATCAGCTTTTACTATTAAGTATTAACTTATCCGATAAGATAGATAGGACGTAATTACATGTCATGCATGTGAAAGACGTACCGAACGAGGATATATATTTCAACGTTAAAGATACCTCGCGGGAGTCAAACTCATCCCCAAGTTGAAATCCATAGATTTATCTCTCGAGTTTCGACCACAGACTTTGTCTTTCTGATAACAGTAAATTATCTTAGCCTTAAAAGAAGGATTTTTCCTACCCCCACAAGCACACATAGAGCCGTAAATTGTTTCATCATCGGTACATCAGTAGTAGCTATTGATGAGGAGGAACCAAATAGGTTTATTCTATTCTACCCACTTGGGTGTAACCCAATTCCAGTAATCATTTGAATTGTGCTGCTCTTACACCTATCCTTCCCATGTTGGTACACCAACAACCTCGTTAGACTTTTATGCATTTGCCACACCACATGTGGGTGTAGGTAAGCCAAGACTTAGCACAAATACCTTAAACAGATGAATCATCTATTTGAAGCTCAAAATCATACGGAATCAAGGCAAACCCTTCCCCCCACCCCACCACATAGCTCCTTCTCCTTCTCACCCTCTCGGCAAAAGATTCAATCTCGTGGCAGCTTCTTCTCAATATGGTTATATATATACGTGCATTTGTGTTGCATTCTTGGCATATGGTTATGTGAAAAACATTATATGGTATAGGTTATGCAATCACTATCATTTATATTATTATTATTATTATTATTATTATTATTATTATTATTATTATGTCCCGGCCTCAAATCACGTTACATTCTATTGAAAAACAACAGGTTCCAAAATAACAGATACGACGCCGCAAACATCTTGGAAGGCTGACACGGCTTGTTTGAGCTGCTCGGGTTCTCTTGGAGGATCAGCAAAGCTCGATTCGCATTGCAAGGATGACCTCACCGCCTGGTATTCTTTTTCAGGTAGATGTCCATACTTACCTTTGTTCAAAAACCTCTCCAAGCAGAGAGGGACCTAACCGAATCGTTAAAGTTCCCAATGCAACGCTTGAATCTCTTCTGCTGAGTGCTGAGGATCCCCCGTTTTGTTGCTGCTTTCCTTGATCAGTACATTGAGCTCGTCTATTACTGAACCCGCTCTTTTCTGTGCTGCGTCGACCGATAAGATCCCTAGACTGATGAGTGTCTGGCCCTTGCCCGATCCTAAGATCGAAGCGCATATTTTCGGGATTTGGGTCTTGGGGCATATTTGGCTTGTGTCGTAATCTGCTGATACGGTGTTGAGAAGACATAAGGATGATAGAACTGTGAGGAGGAGGAGGAGTAGCGTGAGGGGTGATGATGATGTCGGCGCCATTTTTTTTTTTTTTTGGTTCTTTCGATCGATGTGTCTTTGTCTTCTGTGGATGGTGTGTTTTGCAAGGCTCTTATAACCGAACACAGTCAGCCCCAGCCCGGCCCGGCCCGGATGCAATTAAATCTATAAGCAATCTTGGTCACCAAATCTCGACCTTTCATTAGGATTCTTTCTCTACCTATGAGATCTATTCGAACACTTCCACCATCATCAATCTCTAAATATTCCTTCTCCCTTCAATGTAACAGCTTTTTTTAATACAAACAAATCCACAACCATACGTCCGACATAGCCTGAATGTATAGTGAGTAGAAACACTCACTCGCCATTCTTGCAAGAAAATGTACGCCTGCAACCACTTCACCTTCACCGAACTACACCTCCATCACTCTTCCACACCCATTAACTTCAAAAAGCTCCATAAATCCCAATTCATCAGCCATGTCAACAATAACAAGTTAATAAACCCATTCCCCCACCACATATCTCCTTCTCACCCTTCTAATTTCACCGCCAAAAGATTCAGTCTCTCGGCATCTTCTTCGTCATCTCCTTCCTCGCCGGCCAAAGACGCCGTCGAACAACCCTTCAGAAGCAAAAAGCCCCAAGACATCAACGTATTGGTGGTCGGCTCGACGGGCTACATCGGAAAATTCGTCGTCGGAGAGCTCGTCAGAAGAGGGTTCAACGTAATCGCCGTCGCCAGGGAAAGAAGCGGCATTAGAGGCAAGAACACCAAAGAAGAAACCCTACGACTCCTCAACGGCGCAAATCCATGCTTCTCCGACGTCACTAGCTTAGAATCTTTGCAGCAAAGCGTGGCAAACCTCGGAATCTCCATAGACGTCGTCGTTTCCTGCCTCGCCAGCAGAACGGGCGGCGTAAAGGACTCGTGGCTCATCGACTACGAAGCCACCAACAACAGCCTCGCCGTCGGCCGAAAATTCGGCGCCGCCCACTTCGTGCTTCTCTCAGCAATCTGCGTTCAGAAACCCCTCCTCGAATTCCAGCGCGCCAAGCTCAAATTCGAGGCCCAGCTCATCGAAGAAGCTAAAAAAGATCCGAATTTCACCTACAGCATCGTCAGGCCCACGGCGTTCTTCAAGAGCCTCGCCGGCCAAGTCGAGCTGGTCAAAGACGGCAAGCCCTACGTCATGTTCGGCGATGGAAAGCTCTGCGCCTGCAAACCCATCAGCGAGGGGGATTTAGCTTCTTACATAGCTGACTGCGTCTTGAGCAGAGAGCTTATGAATCAGATCTTGCCCATAGGCGGGCCGGGCAAGGCCCTTACTCCATTAGAACAAGGAGAGATGCTTTATAAGCTCGCCGGAAAAGAGCCCAAGTTCTTGAAAGTGCCCATTCAGATTATGGACTTTGCCATTGGCGTTCTTGATTTTCTCGTCAAGGTCTTCCCTTCTTTGGAAGATGCTGCCGAGTTTGGGAAGATTGGAAGGTATTACGCTGCGGAGAGTATGCTTGTTTGGGATGAAGAGAAGGGAGAGTATGATGCTGAGAAAACTCCGAGCTATGGTAATGATACGTTGGAGGAGTTCTTTAAGAGGGTGTTAGAAGAAGGTATGTCTGGGCAGGAGCTGGGCGAACAGATGATATTCTGAGATTCTTTGGAACTTATATTAACTGTTTTTGTCGATGCGAACGATATTATACAAGTGTTTGAGTTGCTATGTCTTCCTATCGAACTTATAAAGTCAGGCCAAAGAAGATGTTTTGACGTTTCGAGGATCTATTCGGTAATTTTCTTGACGGGTATTGACAAGCGCTGGCCGTCACTCGCCTCTTCTAAATGGCGTGGCGCAAAGTTGGCGCTTGTTGTCGGTAAATTGTTTCGATTTTGAAAATTATCGTCCTAAAATTACAATCGCTTAAGTTCAGCGTCCCGAAAGTACGCCCCTCCTAAGATACGCGCAGGCGCTAGTCGGAAACTCGAAAATTCATATAACGTCACATTCATCCATTCGTCTCCTATCGCCACAAAATCGCACGTACATACATTAATCTCGCAAAAACCACATAACTCAAGAGCGTCGACGACGAATATATACCATCACCAATCACGTTTTTTTTTGGATTCCTCTACTTCGAAAACCCTCAACATTGCCCGAACCGTAACGATAAAGAATACACGCTTAGTAAAACTTTACTCGTTCGAACCGTCGAAACTATTACCGCCGCCCGTCGTCGCCGCGCTCCCCTTCTTTCTCCCCTTCCAATTCTCTCCCCAAACCTTAGCCTCCGCAACGGCTCGTTCCCTCTCCAAATCCCGGTTCCTCTCCCGTTGGGTCGACCCGGGCAGCTCCAGCTCATCCAAAACCCACTTCCGACCCGACCCGCCCATCTCTGCCTCCGACCTCTTCCTGTAGTGCTCGGGCGGGGAATCGACGCCGTTCCTCCGACGGGTCGGGTCGTCGAACCCGTCGATTATGTCGGCGGTCTTCCTCCGGCGGTGATCGTTTCTATGCCTCGCGGTCGACGACGAAGATGGGCCGACTTCGTTGGGGTCGTAAGTTTGGGAGGCGAGGTAGGAAAGAGCGGTCACCACGTCCCCCATGAGGGGACGAGTGGCCGCTTGCTCTTGCAAGCACATTGCGGCCACTGCTAAAGCTTGGTAGAGTCCGCGTATGGGGAATCGGCCTTGCAGTGAAGGGTCGGCCATCCTCGGGAATTTTCTACGGTCTCTGAATAGGGGCCTTGCCTGCGAGTAAGAAAAGAAAATCGAGAAAAATGTTGAGGAACAAGAAAGAAAGACGAAAGGCATCGAATATTATTACGGTTGTTTTTCCGTCTTCTTTCTTTACGTGTTGCGGTCACTTACAACTCAGTTTGGTTTAGGGTGCGTTTGGTATGCGGAATTCAATGCAAAAAATAAAAGAAAACGATTAATGGTACGACACACAAAAGCGCAGTGTACAATGATCCAATGTATATCATTACATTTTGCGCCTTTTTTTCCGTGATGGATTCCGCATACCAAGCGCACTCTTAAAAAATTAGTAGAGAAAGGAAAATTGAAATTGGAAAAAGAAAAACTAGTTTTTTTTTTTTTTTATGTTTAGTTGATGGAAGAAAAAGATTGGGAAAGAAAAGATGAAAATGTAGCTTAAGTCACGTTTGAAAAACGAAAATTAATTCCTTCACCAAATGGGTGAGAAAAACTGAAGAAAAACTTACTCAAACAATTTTCCCAACAATTTTCTTTTCCGCGCTATTTGCTCCAATCCAAACACAACTTAAAGTTCTATTTCTGACTCAATAAAAACTAAAATTTGCGGCACTAAGCAATCGAAAATTAATTCTTTAGGGGCGGACTACGCTCTAATGCAATTATCCCACGTAAAATGCAAAAAAAAAAAAAAAAAAAAAAAAGCGAGATTCAATCATACGTACCCATGCCACGAGGTTTTGCTCCCCAGGATCACGAGCGCCGTCGATCGCCTTACGTCCCGTAATTATTTCAAGAAAAACGACTCCAAAGCTGTAAACGTCCGACTTCAAAGTGAGCTGACCCGTCATAGCATACTCGGGCGCACAATACCCATACGTCCCCATCACCCTCGTCGACACGTGCGTCTTATCCCCGACGGGGCCCAGCTTGGCAAGCCCGAAATCGGAAAGCTTAGGAAAGTACCCCTCGTCCAAAAGTATGTTAGAAGACTTCAAATCTCTGTATATCACGGGTGGATTCGCCTTGTCGTGTAGGTACTCGAGCCCCTTCGCCGCACCCGCCGCAATCCTCATCCGTGCGTTCCAGTCGAGGGGCTCCTTATCGGGCGGAAGATCTGCGCTTTTTTATTTTTATACATCGATTTTATCGAAGCGCATAAAATAGAGAATAAAAAACAGCGTACGACCGTTGAATAAGTGAAGAAAACAAACCGTGCAAGTGATCTTCTAAGGATCCCAAAGGCATGTATTCGTAGACTAGAAGGCGCTGGTCGCCGTCGGCGCAATAGCCGATTAGGTTGACTAGGTTTTCGTGGTGTAAGAGGCTTAGCATGAGAACTTCGACTAGGAATTCTCGGTTTCCTTGAAGGCCGTTCCTGTCTAGTTGTTTAACTGCAACGACCTGCAAGTAAGAGATATAACTTGGTACGTAAGAGTTTTCGTAAGGGAAATGATGATAAACGTGTGTTGAACTAACCTGCCCAGTGCTTTCGAGTCGGCCTTTATAGACGCGTCCAAATCCACCTTCGCCGAGGAGACACTCTGGTCTGAAGTTCCTCGTCGCCGTTGCGAGCTCGCGAAAGGTAAACGTCTGGGCGGCGATGTTTGCGTCTTTTGGAATCGAAGGTTCGCTATTGGAATCGTTGCCGCTTTGTGCCCTTGGTTTATCTAAGGGAGGGATTCAATTTGCAATGTTAGCATTGTCGGAGGACGACGAAGGCCCTCGTTATGGTTCCGTTCATTGGGCTCTTCGTGCAAATTGGGGCTGTTGGTTTCATCGTTTATGATGCTCGATTGCACGGTTATTGGGTACGGTCAAGAATAGAATCTGAGTTTGGGGAGTGGATCCGTCCTCAAGAGACAAAGCACGCTGTGTCGCCCAAGTTGCAAAATTCTGAATGACAGTAACAACAAACCGCACTGAGTGGCTTTCGGGGCAGTCGTTCAATAGATGTCTCGACTTGGCTTTGTTTCATACTGTTTATCATTATTCGCTCTCCAACGTCAATGTCACATTTGGCTTCATCAACCAATGACTTAAACGTTATCAAACTCCAAAATTGACATTGGAGGGCAAATAATGATGGTTGTGTGGAAGAAAGCCAAGTGAAAACTAATGATTGATTGTCCCAAAGGTCATTGGCGTGCGACTTGTAGCGAGTCAGTCAGACAGCTAACAAAGCCTAAACTGATGGCCCCAACTTGTCTCTAGAAGACGAATCCAAACTCCAACTTAGACTCTATTGTTGATCATGGACCCATAATCGTTGTGAAGCACCAGAATTGACGAAAACTAACAGTTGTACGTTTATACGAAGAGCCCAAAGCTTGAAACCATACGAGAATGCCTTCACATATACAAGATATGACACTTCCTGCAGACGATGATCATATTAAAGATACGTATAAACAATAACATTAAGACTGATAACGAAAGGTTACACTCATCTCAGTCATTACAACAATAACACTTTTATTACCATCTACAACTTAGATTCATCATGATTACTCAAACGTTGTAGCAGAAACATGGATCAAAATAAACATAAATGACCAATTAAGGCGCCCCATAATCACAATCCACATATAAAGAAAAAAAATCCAGCCCAACCACTCAAATTACAGAAAAAAGATATCAATCTCAATACCCAAAGAAAAATCTAAAAAAATTCAAGAAGATACCACCTGAACTCAAATGGCTATTAGAGTGAGCTGTAGAACCCTGTTTAGAAGACTCCTTCTTCGACAGTTGCTTGATTTCATTCTTACCACTCTTTACTTCCTTCTTTGATGATCCGAAGAAGTGTGAGCAACAACCCATGTCAAAACATCAAAAAATCTACAGAGCCCACCTCGAAATTCAATCTCTTCAACAGTAAAAAATGCTTTCATCAACTTAAAAACAATTGAGCATCAATAGTGTGTGTCCTCTCAGCTTACAGTTAAAAATCAAAGAGATCTGTAGAGATCAGAAGGAACCGAATTAGGTCGCGATTGTTCGAGAAAAAAGAAAAAAGTTGAGCTAATGAATTAGGAGTAACGAAAAGAGAAGAAAAAGGTAATATGGTAAAAAAAGAAAAGAAAAAAAAAAACATAAAATGGTGCCCTTTTGCTGTTGAAGTCAAAGACGAAAGTTTAATTTGGTGGTCTGCATAATCTTCTTGGTAACCGTTGTAACTCTGTAATCCGCGTCTGATCTCAATGCGTACTACGCTTCTGACCGTATCGTTGAGGTTAATTAAGTCATTTCACCTTTTTGATCTTCTTCTTTGTTGCAGAACAGAACATACACACTAGCCTATTAGAGGTAGACAAGCTTGGAAATTTTCTTTTTCCTAAAAGGTAAAGGGAAGAGTAACCATCGCGCGTGGCTTACAGTCGCAGGGTGGGAAATAATAAATAACAAATAAATAAATGTTTTTTTAAATAAGGAACTTTTCTTTCTTCAATGTCTGTTGGTGGACCTTTGCCGGTGAACATGCCAAACACGTGTTCGATTAAGAGACTATGTAATATTAATATATTAAATAAAAATAAATATAAATAAAAATGATTAATAATATAGGCAAAAGTCGTGGTTACCTTGGTATGATGTTCTTCAAAGGTATTGACTAGTTTTGTTGAGTAGAATTTACGTTAAGCTTAAAATAACTTGCCAATAAAATTATATAGCTTCTTCTATATACGACCTACGTAGTCTATATTGTCGTATAAAGAATTTGGGTCGGGCCCAAATATCTTGAAAGAATGACACATTTTCGGCGGAGCCCAAATAACGGGTACTTTTCGTTTCAGGCCCATCATAGTTTGAAATTAGAGTTCAGACCCCTGTCAGAAAAATCATAGTTTTAATGACCCAGTTTTTTCAGAAACACTTCATAGTTTCCCAATACCACTTCATGAATCTGTGGTAACACTTCATGGGTCTGTGGTAACACTTCACGGGTCTGTGGTACCACTTCATGGGTCTGTGGTAACACTTTATGGATCTGTGGTAACACATGAGTCTTTTTCTCTAAATGAAACTTAAATTGGGTCCTTATCTATAACTGAAACTTACATGGGTCCTTATCTCTAATTGAAAATATGAATTTGGGCCTGAAAGCAAATTAGTCGAATAACTTATCTATTCTCTTTTACTAGTTTATTAGCCGTGAAATGCACCGCATTAACTATCTATAATTATTTTATTTTAATAAATAACTATTTATATTTGATAGTTTGATAGCGGATAATTTTTAATATTTTTATCATATTTGGTTTTTAATTTATTAAAATTAATTATTATGGGACACGTGACAGTATATGAGGACACATACACTTTTAAAATTATAAGGACACGTGGCAGTACATGAGGATACATACATTTTTAAAATTATGGGACACATGACATTATATGAGGACACATGTCAATTTAAATTAATTGTTAAGATATAATATTATATAGATAGAAAACTACCCACTACGTCATTTTATATTCTCAATTCCGCCCTTCTATTTTTCAGTTAATTATCACTTTACATTTTATATTTATTCCATTTTATTAAGCGTGACTCGTGACGGGTTGCTATAAACTGTCCTTGGTCTGTCAATTTTCCAAAATATTAACAATAAAATTTAAATAATTACTCACTATCTCTTAATTACTCTTTTTAGTTAATTCTTATATACTTAATTAAATTTAAGTTATAAATTCAATTAACTATTTTAAATTAAAATAAATTTAAATATTATATATTTATCTATGCACACGCATTTTTGAGTGTGCAATAGTACTAGTATATTGTATAGCACATGCATTTGAGTGTGTAAAAATATTAGTAAGTGTCAAGAGCATCTCCAACCAATACCCAAAAATCTAAAAATGTGAGGTGATATCTCTCCAACCGTACTCCAAACCCAAACCCAAAATGGGTTTTCTGTATTCTCTCTCCAGTATCAGACGCAAAGATGCATTTGCAGGTGCGTTTCCCAAAAATTAAATTTAATATTTGCAAATTACAATACATACCCACTATTTATCCTAATTATTAAATTACCCGTACAAATAAATTATATAACAGTATTCTTGTTATTAATAAATATTTTTCTCGATGCTTTTTTATATGAAAAATATTGATTTTAATATTAACTTTATCAAAGAAAAATTGTCATTCGAATTAAAAATAATATTATGGTCTAATGTGTAAAGTTGGAAAATGTATACGTAATATTGAATAATTGGGTGTAAGTGAATATTACAAAAATAGTATTTTCAGTTTGAGAATGCATTTAACGGTTGGAAAAGAATTACTTCATTTTGAGTTTTAGAATGCGTTGTTCGGTTGGAGATGTGTAAGGAGGGATTAATTCGATCTGTAAATATGGAGTTTTGAGAGCATCTCCAACGGATACTTTGTTTTTGTGCAAAATACAAAAATTTTGTACGTTTGTACTCCAATGAGACTCTATATTTAACAATAATATTGTGTTGATGAGTAGAGAAACTCTAGATGTAGGTAGAGTACACGCAATTTTCAACACAAAATAGAGTTGTTATTCTATTTTTATTTTAACGTTTCAGTTAAAAAAAAATTCTATTTTATTTAATTTTATGTTTTAATTTTATTTAAAATATTTGATATTCTTATAATAATAATAAGTAAAAAAATAATATTAATTTTCTTTTATTTATTGATATTTTCCTTTTAATTTAATAAAATTATAATAATAATATGCTAATGTTATATTTATTTAAGTTTTAAATATCAATAAATTATAATATTTTTTAATCATTCTAGTATAATGTTTAATAAGCCAATTATGATAGTAAGAAATAAAAATTTGAATTTTAGTGTAAAAAATATAATTAATGGATTGAAGTAAAAATTATTGTAGAAAATAGAGTTTGTGGGATGGAGTAAAAGCATTGTAGCAACTTTAATATTGTGTAAAATTAACTGTATTTTTATTCCGGGGATCGCAGTTCATATCAATCAATAAAGAATGTCTTGGATATCAAATCAAAGGTCATCGTAATCGCATGTAAATTCGTTTTTCTGTTATTTTCTTTTAATTTCTTAATCAACACAAAATTGATAGAATCTTGTTGTAATTTCGATGTGATCGATTTCTAATTCCACTGCAGTAGTTGTGTGGAATATATCTACATAAATCTATTGCAATAGATAGAGCGGATCTATTCAGAAATCTCATGCGATGTGCAATTTGTAATCCTCGATAGGATAATAACATATCGGTAGTCAGCTTTTGTTGTTCTTTATTCTTCTCCGATCTGATTTTCTTTTTCATCGCCATTTAGAAATTTATTACTTTCGAAGATTTTTCATCGTATAATTATAATTATCATATATCAGTAATCCCTTTTATGTTCTTTATTTATTCCTCTCAGATCTGATTTCTGAAATCTCCCACGCTCGTGATTTTCCGTGGATTTCATTCAACAAAGTCAGATTTTCCCACGTCGTCTTGTCATCTGGATTTTATTATAGCAACTGTTATTACTTTTTATTTGCAAAGTGCAAAAGAAATTGTTAATACAATCCATCATGTATAATCTGATCTTTTTTTTTTTTTCTCTCAAAAGTATACAAATCGGGAAAAAAATTAATAACAAAAGAGAGATGTCCGAATCCGATAAAATCAAACATCAATTTTCTCCATACATATTCATAGATTCGTCACATTTTTTCCCCGACTAAATAAATCAATCGAATATGAAAATAAATCTAACAATCCCCAACATATCCATATGCTCTTGGCAGCAATAAATATTCCATGCAACCCACGACCCATCAACACAATATTTTTCCATATAAACCGCCCCATGCACCTTCCATTTTCCTCATATCACCCATAAAATAACCAAAATAATAATAAGAATAATAATTATTACACCGATCGATTCAATAAAAAAGCATGGAAAGAGTGAACAAAATGGTGTCCGAAAAGCCAATAGTGATCTTCAGTAAGAGCTCATGCTGTATGAGCCATTCCATCAAAACCCTAATATCAGACTTTGGAGTTAACCCTACGATCTACGAGCTCGACGAAATGCCACGTGGCAGTGAGATAGAGCGAGCCCTCGCTGGGCTCGGGATGAACCCAACGGTCCCAGCCGTGTTCGTCGGTGGCGAGCTCGTCGGTGGAGCAGATGAGGTCATGAGCCATCACCTTCGAAGGTCTTTGAGGCCTATGCTCAAAAGGGCTGGTGCTCTATGGGTCTAGCTAGCTAGTGAATGTGATCATTTTGATTATATGATTATAATATCGTACTTTGATGACGATATTAATAATAATTATGCACGAAGAGGGTTAAGTAATGCAATATGTGAGGTGTGATCTCCAATTTTTCTAATTGCGTCGAGTAATAAATAAATAATAAGCTTCTTAAAGCTTTTTGTAGTGAAGCTGGCGACTTAATTAGCATGTGCGAGTGTGAGTGCCAGTGTTTTTTTATACTAGTATGTTTAGCACATCAAATATATGTGCAAATATGTTTTGAATGCTATTTAAAAAATATAACTTTAATCTAGGGATAAAAGTGTAATGAACTAACATATTAAGGGTAAAATTGGAATTAAGAACTTACCAAATTGCAATAGATTCGTCGTCATTACGCTAGTGATGGAATTCATCGCTAAGTTTTGCAACGGATTTTTCATCGAGAAAATGCAGTCACTAATAGTTGTGATGGAAATTCAGTCGCTAAACTTTGCGTACGAAAAAAAATCATCTCGAATTTGCGACTGAATTTCCATCAGAAGTATTTGTGAAGGCACATCCGATGTCGCGTTGACGTGGATCTTCTTATTCTTAATTCGCATGCAGTTGGCTGTGAAGGAAGAAGTTCCCAGCTAAAACCTTTCACTTCGACCTTTGCTTTTCTTCTTATCGACCAACTATGACTGAAAGTGAATACAACACAATACCAAACTTTGCTCGAACTTATAACTAATTCGTATTCATAGTAGAATAAAAAAGTTTTCTGGAATTCGAGCTCATTTTTTGGCATTGCGATGTAATCCACTTCAGTGATAGCAGGTGGGTTATAAGCATTTTAGCCTTAATATGGAAATATAAGAAGGAAAAAAAAAATTTTATGGCGATGACTAATAAAACATAACCATATGCCAACGAAGTCGAAGTCCAAATGGATGAGGAATTAAAGGGACAGCTTAGGATTTTTATAGTGTTCTACAAATGGACTAAGGCCTTTTGTATATAGAGTTTATAATTATTTGTTTTATGATATATATGAGTCAAATTGTAACTGTAATTGTACCTATCAGTTCATGAAAATATTGTGATTCAACTCAAGGAACGTTGAACTGCAACGGACATGAAAATGTTGTTCAATTTTACATTAATGTTTTTTTGCTAATATCACGGATTTTAGATGGAAGTTTAACATTCAGGACCAAAAATAATCACTTAATTAGATTATTTTTTCTTTTCGAACAAGGCTTTTCTTGTAGGAATTTTCTCCCTTCTCGAAAGAATTTGGAAAAGCACTACAAATATGGATCTAATAGCATTGCTATCTCCAGTATTTTACACTCTTTCGATTGTTCATAAAATAAGGAAAAGTATTGTTTGAAGGTTACACTTTTCAATCATAAGTCCATCTCGTAAATGAACTTTTCTGAGATGTAGCTTTTCTAAATGTAAATTTAATTTTTTGGTAGTATTTGATGAGACCGACTTGCAGGAAATAGTTTAAAAAATTATTAAAAGTTGCTTTTCTCAAACGGACTTTAGAGAAGTAACTTATTGTAAAAGTCCATCAGATTCAAACTATTTTACTTCTCAAAACGAACGTTTGGATTAGAACTCCATTTCGGAAGTGTTTCCAAACACCCTCATAACTTATTGTAAAAGTCAAACACACTCTATATTATATATTGAGCATCACGGTTTGCTATAAACTGTCATACATTTGGTCTATCAATTTAACTTAATTAAAAAAATTAAAATTAAAATAAAACAAAGCACTACCTTAATTAAAACTATTTTATCCCTTATTTTTAGTTAAAATTAAATGAGATATTTATGTCATATAATACGCATTTAAGTGAGTCCATCAATCAGCAAACGTTAACGGACTTTGAAGAAAGGAAGGAAACTATACAACAAAGATTTGGCCCATTCGTACATCACAAAATATTATGTACAATCCCTTTTTACCGATCCGATCGGATCCGATCCGACCCACATGTATCCACAGTACAACAACCCAACCAATCGCCCAACCCATGGAAAAGATCCGACGAGTTAAAACCGAATTTGCGATGGCGAATTCAGAGTTGAAGCGCGCGTGCCATCCACGCATAGGAGGCTAACATGTAATTTGATGATTGTATTCTTTAGGATTTGATTTGACATCATCGTTGAATTTAGAATTTGTTCTTGGTTCTGTAATAATCTGAAGCTACTTCAAAAACAATAAGCGCAAGTGTCTTTCTATGAGAGAAGCATCTGTAAGCGGAGATTGCAGGTACGTAGTTCCTTCGTATAACTAAAGAATGGTTCTGTATTGCTTTTCAATCTGAATGAAGCCCAGAAAATTATGGGCAAAAGATTGTTTTTGTACTGAGTTGATGGCAGAGAATTTGGAAAAAGATTGAGCATTTAATCGGAGAAAGGCAAGAAATTGTTCGTGAATCTTCTGTCTAGCAGTGATTTCTCTCTATCTCACTTGTCATTAAAAAAGTGGATTTTACCATTACAGAGAGCTGCGAGCGAAAGATTCCTCTGAAGCAAGCCAAGGTGACGAAACTTCATCACAAAGGTATACCCTTTGCTTTAAATTTCCCCACTTGTGAATCTCTTGCACGGAAGGGCAGAGTGCAGACTTGTGTCTGTCTATTATAGATTCAGTTATGCTTAGGTCTCTCTCTCTCTCTCTCTCTCTCTCTCTCTCTCTCTCTCTCTCTCTCTCTCTCTCTCTCTCTCTCTCTCTCTCTCTTACTGCACGTCATCACATGGGCAATTCGATGTCTTTTAGTAGACTTTGATGCAACCTTAGGTAGAACAGAATCCAAGCCAGAAAATGCAGACAGCCATTTTATTGAAGATTGATTGCACTCATTCATTGGTTAGCTGGTGTAGGTAGAAGTTTCTTATAAATGTATCTATGTGATTATTGCTGACGTAGGTTACAGCTCACTGATGACTTATATATACTCACACAACACACACACACACAAACTACACCAAAACAAACCATGATCTGAGCATAAAGGTAGCACAGTGGGAGTTTTTTATATGTAGAGAATCTTAAACAATGCTATCCATGATTACAATAAAGCAAGTGGAAACTAATTGAAAGCTTGAGTACGTATGATCTGGTCATAGGGGAAAGTTAGTTTCGCTGTTAGTAAAAATGATTCCTTTTTTCAAAGTCAAACGAAGATGAGAAGCAGAGAAAGTCAAAGAACGTTTTCTTGTCTTATTTCGAATGATGATTAAGCTCAAATCTCCACTGTGTTTTAACAGTCCATTGCCTGTCCGTAACTTCACATGGGATGTGGGATTTCACTGTTCTATCTAAATCTGAGACGAAAAGGCAAAAAAGACTGCAATGATACCTTCCAAACTATGTAAATCTATTTCTCATTTCTTTCTGCAAAAAGGGTTCTTGAAAATACAGAGAGAGAAACAAAAGGGCTATGTATGAGCTGTTGTATGGAATCTGTGATAGAACACTAACGTACGCAAGCTTGCAAGTATATCCTGTCTTTTAGCTGCAGTACATCACTGGAAATAATACAGATCTGAGTTTATTTGTTTATTATTTTTCTCATTTTCCCAAGTGAATTTCTGTCTCACTATGTAATATACAAATCCAGGTCAGAGGAGGTTAATATCCAACCAAAAAACCAGCGAGCAAAGTAGCACAAAGAAATGCTTATTCAGGGAATGTTTTGTGAGGTGAAAACAATGTCATAAACTACAACGGAGACCACAGTTTTCCTTTTTTTTTTTTTTTTACTTTCTCATTTTCATGACATTCTGCAGACTGGGACAACACAGTGGGGTACCATGAAAACAAAAAAAAAAAAAAGGAAAAAAGAAAAGCTGTGTGAGTTGTCCTGCAATAGGGATTGGCTGAAAAAACAAAAACAAAAACTTTTTTTCCTTATTAAGTCCAAAGGATCATCAGAACTTCTTTCTTACTTCTGAGACTCCTTTCTGTGCGAAAAAGAAAGGCTTTTTTCTAGAGCCATGAATCGCAACAGCTGATAAGGGATTGAGATGAAATCATTGTTTATGTGAATTATTGCATCGAAAAAAGTAGATGAAAGAATCCATCTATGTTGTCTAGCTAGTCAGCTCTTAGCTTCAGATTCATTACATTATAGGCTCAAATGTTCAGATCTGCTTCAGAGAATGGCAACTTCATTGGAAGCTATAGTTGGAAGCATAGGAGGGGCATTATTACTCATAGCCATCATCACTTTGATTGTATGGTTTTACATGTCACGCTGTAATAAATCCTCTAACAAAGATTCAGAAGAAGGCTCCTCAGATCCATCTGCAGTTGGTAACAAAGCCAACGTTGTTCTATCCTAGGATATATACTACATTGTGAAATTTCATGTCTTGAATCCATATTCTGTGGCCCTTTTCGCAGTTACAAGCGAAATGGGACCTTTCATCCCAAGGCAATTCTCCATGGAAGAGCTCGAACAGGCGACTAAGAAGTTCGACGAAAGTACCCTCATAGGAATTGGAAGCTTTGGCCTTGTCTATAAAGGGTTGCTCAGCGACGGAAGCGTAGTTGCTATCAAGAAACGCCTTGGCAGCCCTCGGCAAGAGTTTGTCAGAGAGGTACTAAACTTAATAAAAAAAGGAAGTTAAGATCAGCAGTTTCTTGCATTGAGAAGTTAGTTAAGGTTCGACGATTATTCGTTTCCTTACAGGTGGCATACTTATCGTCGATTCGACATCGAAATCTAGTTACGCTTTTAGGGTACTGTCAAGAAAAGGGATCCCAGCTCCTAGTTTTCGAGTTCTTGCCCAATGGAAGCATGGCCAATCATTTATATGGTCTCTGTCTTTGATCAATACAATCTTATTATCATCCAAATATTTCAGACATACGTATGAACTGATCGTTTTCCTGTCTAAATGCAGGAAAGGGAAGCAGCGGCAAGCTTGAGTTCAAACAGAGGCTGTCTATAGCCATTGGAGCAGCTAAAGGTAAAATCATCAAGAACATATGTTAAAGAAAAGCCCTTTTTTTATGGATCGCCTCTTTGTTGGGCAGGTTTAGCTCACTTACACGGCCTTCAACCTTCGGTAATCCACCGTAACTTTAAGACAGCTAATGTGTTGGTTGACGAGAATTTCATACCTAAAGTTGCAGATGCAGGCTTGTCCCAACTGCTTCAAAACAACGAAGAAGGTGCTGCATCAGCTTCGTCTTCTTACGATCCTTTTAGAGACCCAGAGTAAAAAAAAAAACCCGACTTCTAACTTACGCATTACACTTTGTCTGAAAAATTGACAACCAATCTGATAATAAGCAATCCAATCCCAGGCTGGGATCGCAAGAAGCGTTCAACGAAGCTAACGATACGTTCAGCTTTGGGATTTTCATACTAGAGCTCGTTTCTGGGAAGGAGGCCACTGATGCAGCAGAAGCCTTTCGATCAAATGAAAGCATTGTCCAATGGGTATGCATATCTACATACATTTATATATGTGCATAAACCATTTCTTTCATTCATCATAATCATCATCATCACTTATGCAAATCCCTTTTTTAAGGTACAAGAGAAACTGAGTTCGGACGAGTTAGTGGACAATCGAATGAATGGAAGCTTCACTGCTGAGGGTATGAGAGATTTCTTAAGGCTAATGCTGAAGTGTGTTAGCTTTCCTGGGAAAGATAGGCCGAGGATGGAGATTGTTGTGGCCGAGCTTGATCAGATACTCGAAACTGAGATTACTCGGACGACTGTCATGGGCGAAGGGACTACGACTGTTACTCTTGGGAGCGAACTCTTCGGTAATTAAAGTGCGTATATACATATAAACGAACCCCAAATGGGATATGAACATGTGAAGAAGAAGAAGAAGAAATAAAAGCTGTGTGTTTTAGTCGATCAGCCGTTTGTTCTTTTGTGTGGCGATTCTCCCTTCGTTTCGTTTTTCTTGCCAGTTAATGAAATGGTTTGAGAAGGAAAGAAACTGGGCTTGGTAATCGGTGATTCATGGAATGCAATTGTAATTGTATTTATCTTTTTCCTTCCAAGATTACTGCTTTCTTACCAGTCTTTTCATGGCAAAGCTGTGATGATTTAAACTTCGATGGTATTGTGAAACAACATTGGATTGGAAGTAAAAGACAGCTTCTCCAAGGGCAATCAAAGGAAAATCTTGAGGAAAAGAAAGGCAGAGGATTGAAGATCGAAGCTTCTAGTTACTGTAAATCCCTGACCAAATATGTTCGAAATTGCAATCATCTTCCTTCTCTCTACAAGATTTTCTTGAAACCATATCGTTAACTGACGTTTCATGGAGTTTGGAAACAGAATCAAGAATAAGTTTTTCGCAGTAGATGAGCTTATGTAATAAAAGGAAGCTCATTTAGTTTGTATCCATGAGAGAGACGAAGGTTAGGGAAAGTTGAACTTGCAGGTATTTATAGCAACATGCTATGTAATGGATCCGAGACTTGGGCTTTGCGTAATCCTATTGGGCCTACCTGATAATATTGAGCCCGTGTTTTAAAAGATGGGCCCATTAAAAAACGGTTTGGATGTAGCTGACAATAATCTATGTAGGATGGAATTATATGTTCCACAATTGTTGTCTCATTTACTCACTTTATAATTTACATGAAAACAATAATTCGTATGTTATTGAAAAATATAAGATATGAAAATATCAATTTGATCATCATAAAGAAAGAATAAATTAGATGTATTTATTAGTTCTTATCATATAAATTCACGAAATAACAATGATTTTATGATTTGGTGGACTATAGAATCAAAATAATTAAAAATAAGAAAAGATAAACTTTAACGGCTCTGATTATTTGGGTAATAGAGGGAGACATGAATTGTGGCACGGGGATTACAGGGAATATGCATACTCGTATATAAAGAGCGGAAGGTAGATAAAAACTATGGTCTGTCAATTTAATAAATGATTATTAATAATTTTACCCATAATTGCTTAATTACAAGTTACCCTTAATACTGTAACTTATTACAAGTTTAGCCATAGGCTAACATTTTATTTTTTAAATAACTTAATTACAATGTGTGTGCTATCATATGTAATATTATTTGTAGTTTGAATTATTTAAAATATAATGTTTAATTGTGCGACATATTTTCGTAAGGTTGACACGTGGAAAACATCGTGGACTTGTGATAGTGAAGCCGGTAACTCTAGTTGATATGCGACTTCACCAAATCGTTTGAGTATTCTGAAAGGGCCAACGTATCTCGGACTCAACTTGCCCTTTCGTCCGAATCTCTTAACGCCTTTCATCGGATATATCTTCAGAAATACTCAGTCGTCTTCTGTGAAAACCAATGGGCTCCGTCTCTGGTCCGCATAGCTCTTTTGACGAAAACGCAATGCATTGTAAAAATCTATTTCGGGAACTTTTAATCGGATGTTAGAATACACTATGCCCGTTAGACTCGGAATATTTTTCTTATCAAATGACGTAAAAATATTTTTCCTCAAAAAGACTTTTTTTTTGGAAAAATTTGAAAACCTACATCTTACGAAAATCTGGGTTACGAAAATAATTTTCGAAACCAAGGTTGCAAAAATAATTTTCGGAACCAAGGTTGCGGAAATCGGCCCTTTCGAAAATAATTTTTTTTTTTTTTGGTAGAATGGATGTTAATTTACCACAACCTCATGGGAAGTCCGTTACATCTCAAGAGCTAAGAATATTCATTATGAACAAATTGTTGAGTTTTAAGCAAATGGGCTTTGGGCCCAAATGGGATAAATAACCCATTTAATAAAATCAGTCCCGAATTTAATTAAATCGGGAGGCCTAATGTTGAAATGAGAAACCGTTGAAAGATTACGATATCTTTTTCACGGGGATTCTAAGGAATATTAATACGCTAAAAATCGAGTTCGGGTGAATGAGAAATTAATTTTCGAAGTTGGCCCAATAACTATTAAAATAGTTGATAGTGTATTAATGAGGGAATTAAGTGTCCCACATTGGTTAGACACTAAGAAAATCTTCACTATAAATATAGAAACCTGTGGGTTTATTCAAAGGGCTTGCCATGTGAATGGGCCTAAATGGGCGTAAGTGGGCTTGAGAAGCTTATGTGAGTTTTGGCCCAAATAACAGCCCAGCTCCGTGCCCGAGCCCGCGGCCAAGGCCGTGCCAATGTGCGCAATGAGCGCTTTGAGGCGCGCACTTTGCACTTCGCACGCCGCATCGGAGCGAGGAGCACTGAGGAGCTTAAATTTATGCTCCGGCGGACGGTGACGTGGCGGTCCCGGTGACATGTTAGTTGAAGTGAATGTGAGGTGGCGCTGCATAAGCGTTGATTGGGCAGCCTAGATGAGATGGCATGATCCATTGGTTCAATGGGCCGCAGTGGGACGTTGGGCTAATCGCATCTTGAGGAGCTAAAATTTATGCTCCGGCGGGCAGTGACGTGGCGATCCCGGTGACATGGTAGTTGAAGTGAAGATGAGGTGGCGCTGCGTAAGCGCTGATTGGGCAGTCTAGATGAGATGGCATGATCAATTTGATCAATGGGCCGCAGTGGGCTGTTGGGCTGATCCGGCCCAACACTAGGAGCTGTCGGTCGGCCCAACCTGAACTGTCGATCAATCGCCTCGGACTGTCGGTTGGAGAATCGGGCCGCCGCCGGTGGGGCATGCCGTAGATTCGGGGTGTCGGCCCGAGAAACGGGCCTGTCGCGGGCCGTCAAATTGACCGACAGTCCAATAATTGAGAAATATTGTCTAGTCCCTGGACAAAGTCAATAACAGAAGCAGTCCAGGAAGTTCTTGAATTTGCAATTATGCCCCTGCGAGAAAAAGTCTACAAATAGACTCCATATGAGATTGAAATAATGAATTCACAAATACTCACGAAACTTTTCATCTCAAATGGTCCTTAACTCTAAGACAAACATAATATTGGTCCTTATAAATTATTTTAAAAGCAATGGGCCTCACACCTAATGAAAATATGCTATGTAGGCCTGAGACCCAATTTCCTCTTGTATCTTCAGTAGACTATCTTTTTCTGCAGCTTTTAGATGAAGATATATGTGAAATTTTATTCTTTCAGTTGGGTCCCCCTTTTCTCTGCAGTTCAGTCTATCTTTTTTTGTTATCTTCCTCGTATGATCAATATCATTAACTTATTAAATGTTTGCAGAATAAAACATTGTGTGGTTTCCTCTACAGCTGCCTTAAGCCCCAATGCTTCTGTTAACGAAGAACTTAGTAACATTACTTCGTACAAAGGCGAAGACTTCTATCTAATCTAATATGGGCACTGATATTATGGAAACAGTACGATGTTTGTTTTGTAGATGGTTGTAAGAACATCTGGTTATGAGTAAGAATGGTACGAATTTATCTGATGTTAAAGCTCGTAGAAGCATATGAAACCTGAAACTCCTCGCACCAAACTTAATCATGAGGTCTGAAGATTTCACACACACACACACACACACAGAGGACAAACATAGAATGCTTATATAGTATGGTTCATCGATAAGCTATACAATGGACTAAGATGCCTGCAAAGTCCTAACACGTGCTGTCAATTCCTTAACTTGGCTTCTCAGACGATCAGGGTTGCAGAAAAAATCAACGAAAACCCGCCTTTGAAGGGCTATTTCTTGAGAATGATGCTTAACAATCTGAACATTGAGGATTGAGTAAACTAAGGCGATAAGTAATCGTGAGTTGGTAGTTTCGATTTAGCATGCTTATTGAATCCAATGAGCAAATCAGTCTACAAAATACCTCGTTCTTATTGAAATGCTCGAGGGTCACATCTTCGACTGCAGTTGAGAGCTTGGCGTTGACCTTCTCCATTTCATCGAGTTCCTTCATTAGTGCCTGAGAGACGTACGAGGGTATAGAAAAGCGACGACGAGACGCGAATGGGTTACTAAAATCAAGATTTATTTAACGCGATTTGCGACTAAAATGATAGAGAGATATTGCATAGATTATTATTACCCAAGGCGTGAGTATCGGCTGTGCAGTTGTAGAAGATGCATACATCAGTTGCTGCAAGCTTTGGACAAGGGTACAGCTGAAGTATACAAAAAATAAGTTGATGATAATTAGCCATCTTACATCCTATGTGGCATATCCTTACATATATATATATTTATAGAGAGAGAGAGAGAGAGAGAGAGAGAGAGAGAGTATGCAGAAAATCATGCACTTCGATGGCCAGATATTAGTACTTTCAAGTGCATATCAGCAGATTAATGTAGTTGCAATAATTAGATGAAAATTATGGCAGCTTACAGTTCGTTGATACATCTGTTTCTGTCGTCAGGAAAGGCGTGTTCTAACTCAGATTGCAAAGCTGTGAGGTCCCACTGAAGATTAGATAATTGTTGAACTATGCCTGGGATGGAAACGTACGTCGAAGGACTAGATTGACCATCTGAAACAGTTTTAGAGGTTCCAATGAGAGATCTAACAGATTTGATGATTGGTAATAGCATAGCATAGCGAGCAATGAATTTAAGTCAATTAAGGAAAATCGTTACTCGAATAGATACTCAAAAGATCTCTAACTCCGTGGATAAATGTGTCTCGATCATCAACTGCACCTTGCTCGGGAACATCAGATGCAGCATCACTCAAGGCCGTGCAACGACCCTTGACATAAATTTCAGAGATATGATGATACAAAGTCGAGATGTAGCAAATTCTATCTAGGGAAAGTGCATACCACTCGACTTTTGGCTGCTGACAAGTAACCTTGTAGTTCTGATTCAATTACTTTAAGCAAAGAATATGCTCTAAGCATGGTCTTCTTTTCCAACTGACACGCTAATTTCAGAAGCTGATGTCGAGAGAGCTGATTAACCAAATGCTTTATAAACTGAAAGACATGGCCAAGAATCCAGTCAAGGGTTGGGAAAAATGGTAAAAGTGATAATAGTAAAAAGTATTAGTCAACACCAATAATCCAGTCAAGGATTGGGAAAAGGATAAGAAACAAAACATACCTCCTTTTGTCGATTAATATAAAGTTCTTGGCGCATGACTTTAAGATCATAATCCCCTGGAATACAAAGAGCAACACATCACAATAACATAAAGAGCTGTAAGAGCACATTAAGTGAGAAAACTGGATAGTGCCTTGTGCAAAAAGTTAAGACAAAATTTAAAGCCACATAGAACGAGCTGTACCTTGCAAGATGTATGTGTCTTGAAGCTGTGCCAGTTGCCAGCAAAGATCAGGAATGGTCTGAAAAGCAATAACGAGAACTTGTTAGCAATCACGATTCAAGAAACCAAGATAGAGGTTACCATCATTTTTCCGGTACAAGAATAAGAATATATGAGTCAAATAGACCTACTGCCAACGAAAGAAAGGAGATAAGAGGATAAGCATTGTGATTCCAGCGAACTTGTAGGGTCAATTAGTTATACATCATGTGAAATGGGTTGCAGAACAAACCTCGGTCAATAATTTCTCCTCTTTCCGATATAAAGTTGGTAGTTCTCCTGAAAGTTCTGCATGTTTTCTCCTGCTCAGCATTTTCAATGATTAAACCGTGAAATAGCCAACAACAAGCCAAACCAGTCCATAGTAGCAGCACAAATGATCCAATATGAGTCACCTAAGCGAATGAAGGTCAAGATGAATATGAGCTTCCGCGGATGTCACTTGAGCTTTAAGCGTCATGAGTAAGGCCTGCTGCTTAGCATTCTCTACTTGTGCTTCTACCCATTGTTTTTCACTTGTACCAAATCTGTAGTGTGTGAAAAGTTTAGGAAAAAAGCCACAGATAATTAGGGCAAGTATGGTGTTATACTTGAGCAAAGATCGCTAGCAACACAACTCGAAGATTCACATCTACAAAAAAATGCCTAAATTGCAATTCAATCAACTTAGACGAATAATGGGCACTTACATCGACCGGAGTCGTTGCAATTCAGAAAGCCGCTGGTGCTGTTTGTCTTCCGTTTCTAGAACAGTCCAATAAGCGAAAATCATGTTTTTGATGCACCCCAAGAAACAGATCTAGATAATTTCTCTCTCGATTGTTAACTAGTATGATAGAATTACAAAGACTGAGATAAAATCGTCTAACAACAATTTTTACTCAACCACATTGTTTACGTTTAGTTTCTACACCATACAAAGAACAAGTTCATTGCTTGTTATCAGACGAAGTTTTGAATTTAAGAAAAAAATACAGTGATTCCGTGTGCTTTGCTTCTCCAGAAAAGGGGTGCGAATTTGTGTGTGTGTGTGTGTGTGTGTGTGAGAGAGAGAGAGAGAGAGAGAGAGAGAGAGAGAGAGAGAGAGAGAGAGAGAGGACCTTGCACCAAGCCACTTGGAATCTCATTGAAACTGAGAGCTGAATTTTTAGATTTTCCCTGCTCAGCCACTAATCTGTATGGACCCTAAGAGCCATCAACAAATGTACCAGTCAGACAATTTTGCTATACGATCATTAATAACCTCCTATGCATGAACCCAATTGCTAGCTTAAAGTTACTCTTAGTGACTTTGGTAAAACGTCACAGGTAGCAAGTTGAATGCAATATTCTGCTATGCTTGTCTTAACGTACATTCAGTTAACTTAACACAAGTCTATCACTAACATTCTTGATTTATCAACCAAAACTTCTACGAAAACTTAGAGGGACCGACTAAGGATAGAAACCGCAAAATAAATATTAGCCTCCCCACAAAATACTATCACTTGAAAGGTCACTACTCATACATATTCTAACATATGAAGAAAATTGCTTCAACATTAACACAAAAATTGGAGCAATACTGATCCGGAGCATTCAAAATTATAAGACAAAGGAATCACCTAAATTGGAATAAAAGGAACAAATAGTAACAGTGAATTGCACGAATGCAAAACCCAATTCCCAGTTCACTGTAAAATAAGTTCAATATCGCAAGGCAAGTTATCTCAGATAGTTCTATATCATGATGTTCATTTCAGATTTGCATGCTTAACTTATTTATATTCCTTTCTCTAGCACCGAGCTAAGTTTGCTTTCGAAGAACTAAATGGCTATCATTCTTGTACACACACAGATGCGTGTGCTATGATATCATATATTATTAAATTAAAGGTAGAATAATAATTAACTAAATATAGTAAATTAATAATTAACTAAATAGTAAATTAATAATTAACTAAAAACAGTAGGTGGTTTCTTTTTACTTTATTGAATATTTTTTTTTCTAATTAGACTTAATTGAGAGACCAAATTGAACGGTTTAACCAAGGCCCCTGAGCCTTAATAAAAGAGTATAGAAGATCACATCATCATAATATATGATAATTCACTATTGATGATTGGTTCACTTCAAAAGCAATATATGAAGCTTGTAGTGATATGTATACCGAATCTAGCTGTTTCAGAAACCACTGATTAAGCTCCTTCATGCAGGAAGCGTCCATTAGCAAGTATGGATGAAAATCAGAGTAGGCCAAGTAGATTCCATCCTCTGTTAAAAAAAAGGAATACATCAAGAGATGAATACGGAACTGTAAATTATAAAATAAGGTGCCAAATCTATCCTCAATAATCAGACAAAATATTAAATGACTCTTCAACATTTTCTTTGTCATCAATAGAACAATATACCATTTCCTGAATGATAATGAGCCAACTCTTGAGCTGTGGAGGCCATCCGGTCAAGCACAGCATTCATCTGACACACAACATGACAATTAGTATGATGATATAAAGAATAGTGAGTAAAAATTTTCAGTTACAAACAACGGTACCAAATTTCTAGAACGAAAATGAAGACAAGGGATACCATAACGTAATACTAGATGGTAAAAAATTAAATTATGGACCTTTGTCTGTGTTAACAGGCCATTTACCCAAAAAAAAAAAAAAATGGTTCCATCATCTTACCTCCAAATTCCTCGCAGAGAGACTATCATCAGTGGAAGTAAGCTGTCCGTTAGCAGCAGAAGTTGCAGAAATACGAGCTCTTCTCCCCTGTATTAAAGTTGATGCCTGACCAGCAAGCATATCATTTTGAAATTGCAGATGCTGGATCTGCTTCTGTAACTCCAGTGCTTCTGCTTTTGCAGCTAACGTTGCATCACTGAGCAAAGGAGCAAACTTATTGAGGCAAAGCAACAAACACACAGTACAATCAAAAGTCAATTTACAATGTTATGTTGCCAGTGTTTCTCTCCATATCCAACAGGTTCCACAATCATGTCACAGTACAACATTATGGTATTTTAGTAATAAATCAGAAATGAAAATTATATGGTCAAGGGATAATTTGAGTGGCAAGAAAAAAAATAGTTGTTACCGTATTTCTTTCAGTCCTTCTTCAGTTCCAAAAACAGCCTCTTGGTTATCTCTTCTGGCCGAAAAGGCTGAAATGCTCTCATAGGCAAAGTCCAAATCTTCCCCCTAATTAAGCATCATCATAAGCATAACAAACACCCAACACTTAAGTTCAAACTTCAAAATCATATAGCAAACTGGTGACAAAATAGAGTTGTAATGGTTCAACGACCAAATGCAGTTATTAGATGATAAGACTCAGAACTAGAAAATTCGTGTACAACATTTTAAAAAATCAAATGTAGAGAAAGAGTAAAGGAAAAGTTCGTCATATGGTGTCTTGTATAGTTCAAAGTCCTATACAGCCAATAGCCATCAAAAAGATATTCTCTCCTCATCATCTAAGTGTAACCACCGCCACATAGAGTGCCTTTTGAGAGCAAAGGCCCACTACGGTTAAAAATGTCGCCACAAAATTTTTCATCCACTCACTCAAGGAGGGCAATAACGTAGAAGCAGATGAAGGACTCAAAACAATAAAAACATGATAATACCTCCAATATTTTTCCCTCCTGAAGAAGCCGCTCGTATCTAGAAGCCAAAATACAATTATGTAAGCAAGAGTATAGAATGCATTAAATGAAACAGGAATAAAAACCGTCGAACTTAAGCAGCATTGCTAGAAAGTGTTCCAAACAAGACAAACCAATGATACCCATCCATTTGTTGGACATGAAGGATCAGCATACCACCTTTTCAACGGATAAAAATTGAACTTTATAGACTAAACTAGTCTCTAATTAAAAATTAGGCACAAAAGAACATGTTAAATGCTAAACTGGTTGGGCGTAACTACATAGATATTTGACTGACCGAACTTATGTCTACTCTATATCATAGTTGTTTATGGCGCGTCATTGCGTGACTACAAATCAAATTCTCATCTTACTAAATCTAGCAACTCCGTGACTGGACTCCTTAAAATACTTAAACACATTCAATTTCAACCCCAACAACATCCCACATCCTACTTATCCGTTGTAATGCTAACCGGCAAAGGACAATAACTGAAAGAGAACACAAAGCTAAAAGCAAATTACTGGGAGAGCTCGGCGGGTGAAAGAACGTTGGATGGGGTGAGGCTGGAGCAGAGCCAGTCCAGGATCGGCCGAATGTCGTCGTATTGGAACGGCCATTCCAAGCTGTCACGGTCCAATGAACCATCGTACCCTAATTCGGAGAGTAACGCACAAAATCGAACCCCGCTCATAGCTCAAAATGCTCCTTCCTCTTCTTCCTCGTCGCCTTCTTCAGATCGGTATCCTTGATTCAATTTTCATATAAAGTGAAATTCAAGCATTTAAGAATCGAATGTCAGCTAATTACTAATATTAGCTCCAACTAGTATCCACCGGAGGATACTAGTATCCTTGATTCAATTTTCAAAAACGCAATGATCCTTTTCATAATTATCATTCCATGATGAACACATTTGTCATCGCTGCTTAACAAACATCGACCATGGACCGATAAGAAACAACGAAAAGCTATTATCCAAACAATCAATAAAATCCTAACGCATACGAACTCATCAATCCATCCGAGAAAGAAGGAAAACCGAAAAACATTAGAAAAATCAATAAATTTACCAGAATTAAGGAAGGAATCGATCTAAATCTTCAACGGGTACTTTATTTTGTGTAAAACACAAAAATAGAGTACTATTCTACTCCAACGGCACTTTATATTTAACACAAATATTGTGTTGATTAGCAATCTAGAGTACGCACAATTTTTAACACAAAACTAGAGTTTTAATTCTATTTATTATATTTATTTAATAATACATATTTGATTATATTTAAAATATTTGATACACTATTACAATAATAAAATTAAAAATAATATAATTTTCTTTAATATAATAAAATTAAAATTAAATAATATGCTAATTTTATCATTTATTTAACTTTTAAATATTAATAATTAAATATAGTGACTTCTTAATTTTATATAATAAAGTTTAATAAGTCAATTATGATAGTAATATATAGAAATTTGATTTTTAGTGTAAAAATAGAGTTAATGGATTGGAGTGAAAACTATGTAGAAAATAGAGTTTATGGATTGGAGTAAAAGCACTATAGCAACTGTATTATTGTGTAATATTACCTGTATTTTTATGCGTTGTTGTGGAGATGCTCTAAGCGTAGATGATTTGAAGCTTTAGGGCTTTGCCAGTGTTGTGGAGTGGAGGGAAACTACGCTATAAATGCCAGAGATGTTCCATCTCCATTTTTCAGATTTGGGCCATAGATTTTGGGCTTTATGTTGGGCTTTTCTTCTTTAAAGTTTGGGCATGCTTTAGGACCAATAAGAACTAGTTTTTTTTTTTTTAGTGTTTCAATATTTTATTTGTGAAATTTTGTCGATAGCTTTACATATGAAGGATACATTTCGAACTTGCAATAAGCTTCTCCATTCGCTTTCTCTAAACACCAAGGTAAGTAAATCAAGTACATAGGTGGAAATCAATAACATGGTAGGGTCATTTTAATCGGCATTCGCAGGCCTTAGTATTAATTAAGACTCCTCAACTAATCTCGTGAATTATTCTTTTTATATTATATCATTTTGAGGTTCTTTTAAATATAATAATGATTACGATAAAAAAAAAAAAAAAAATCATAGACTAAGATGAAAGATGAGCAGAGTGAGAATGAAGCTTGGCTCGAGTTCGAGTGTCCGTGAGCTTTCTATTTAAATTTTTTTTCTAATTTCTTTTCTATATGCAATCGATTCTCAATCTCGACGAGCTACGTCCGAACTCTAGGCTCATTCTATATAACTAGTATGTGTAGCCCAATGTGTGCAAATATGTTAGATTTTTTATACTCCGAATATTTCATATCATTTCATTAATAAAGTAACTTAAACAGTAAAATTTTAACTTAAGGATAATTTGTAATAATCATTATTAAATTGACAGACCAAAATTGGACAGTTTATAGCCACCGGCCACCCTAGGCCCTTTATACAATAGTATAGATGTGAAAAATTGCGATCGTGGTTTGAATAAAAAATTGTCCGAGCGAAGGTTCCATCAATCAAGAATTAGATGGTGATGAAGAATAATAATAATAATAATAATAATAATAATAATAATAACAACTAGTAGTCTTTGCACATTCAATGCGTGTGCATACATAAATATATAATTTTAAAATTATTATATTTTAAAATATGTAATTGAAATTATAATTTAAATTTAATTGTGCATATATAATATAAATTATAAAATTACCTATAAACATAGTAACTAAACATAGTTGGTGATTTTTTTAAATAATAATTATTAATTGTTTTTTGTGAAATTATCAAACATTGCAATTTTACTTCGTTTCGACGTCACTAATCAGAAAATAAAGGTTCACTTTTGATAAAGGGTAAATTCCCTATCAGTCCTCTTTCAAGTTTAAACTTCCTCTTAAATACCCATCGAATTTTTTCTTCCTGATCAGTACCCATCTGCGAAAAGTTTCCTATTTAATACCCCAAACATTGAAATGACGGAAATAACCTTTCTTTACAATTGCAAAACAATTTTCAGAATATTATACCATGAGACGCGATTATTCTACCAACAAAAGATGTTATTATACCACAGAAGAAATATACTATTTTACTAATAGACATAGTTATTATACCAACAGTGGACATTATCATATCTAGTTAAATTTAAGAGTATTATACCAATAGATATCAAAATTATAATAAGAAATAAGAGTTATCATACGAATTGATCTTTCTACATTATACCCACAAAGACGAAAATTATACCATCAAAATCCAAAATTTCACCAACAAAATATTCAAAAAATTGTACCTAAAAATAGTTAACCATACGATATCAACAAATAATGTAATTTTAAGTTATTGTTAAATCTGAAATACTCAAATTATACCACACAGACCGACAATTATACCAACAAATACGAAAATTTAACCATAAAAGTATTCTGAAAATTATACCAGTAGAGCATAATATTATACCAACAAACCAATTTATTACATTATGATGTTTCAATCCAATTTCTGACAATTATACTAACAGAAGTTGATATTATACCAACTGTTTCAGTTATTGTACTTAAAAACACTATATATGGAATTATACTCACAGACATCAACATTATACCAACAAGTCAACTAAATCAATTTCGCTGTATAAAATTAAAATAACAATATTTATTGGTATAATAACGAAAATAGATGGTATAATCTCCTCAATTTCTTGGTATAATAGCAAAATTAGTTGGTATAATCTCCAATTTTGCTGTATAAGATTAATATATATATTTATTGGTATAATAACGAAGAAAGATGGTATAATAATGAAAACATATGGTATAATTTTCACAATTTCTGGTATAATTGCAAAAATTAGTTTATATATAATTCAATTTCGCTGTATAAAATTAAATAACAATATTTATTGGTATAATAACGAAAATAGATGGTATAATCTCCTCAATTTCTGGTATAATAGCAAAATTAATTGCTATAATCTCTAATTTTGCTGTATAAAATTAATATAACTATATTTATTTGTATATTAACGAAGAGAGATGGTATAATAACGAAAACATATGGTATAATTTTCACAATTTCTGGTATAATTGCAAAAATTAGTTTGTATATAATTCAATTTCGCTGTATAAAATTAAATAACAATATTTATTGGTATAATAACGAAAATAGATGGTATAAACTCCTCAATTTCTGGTATAATAGCAAAATTAATTGCTATAATCTCTAATTTTGATGTATAAAATTAATATAACTATATTTATTTGTATAATAACGAAGAAAGATGGTATAATAACGAAAACATATGGTGTAGTTTTCACAATTTCTGGTATAATTGCAAAACTTAGTTGGTATATAATTCAATTTCGCTGTATAAAATTAAAATAACAATATTTATTGGTATAATAACGAAAATAGATGGTATAATCTCCTCAATTTCTGGTATAATAGCAAAATTAGTTGGTATAATCTCCGATTTTACTGTATAAGATTAATATAACTATATTATTGGTATAATGACGAAGAAAGATGGTATAATAACGAAAACATATGGTATAATTTTCACAATTTCGGGTATAATTGCAAAAATTAGTTGGTATATAATTCAATTTCGCTGTATAAAATTAAAATAACAATATTTATTAGTATAATAATGAAAATAGATAGTATTGTGTTGAACTTATCATTAAGGAATTATAACTATATTCTCTAGGACAGTTGTTGAACTTGTTTGTTATACCAACATCGATGATTGCAGTGTTGAACGATTGGCATCAGTGTTGAACTATATTTCTAGTAGAATTGCAGTGTTTATAATGTTTCTTCGAGGGCATCAGTGTTGAACTTGACTGTTATACCAACATCAAGGAATTATAACTATATTCTTTAGCAAACAAACTTGATTGTTATACATAGGCTTTCACTCTTGCTATAAAACAATCGTTACAACTATTATATTCGATCGAACTAATAATTTGGTAGAACTAGTGCAATGCAATGCTCGATCGAACTAATAATTTGGTAGAACTAATGCAATCGTCACCAATGCAATGCTCAACATACAAAGATTATACCAATTGAAATTTGGATCAAGTAGAAAACAACGAACTATGTTCTTCGATGGCAGTTGGTATCTTTCATTCACTGTCAATATGCTTTTGTCAATGATTGATTCACTGTAAATTGGTCGATATGCAAAATCGTTTCTATCCTTTGATTTGTATATCAGTCGAATCATATCACATATGATCGACATCTTATTCTGAAATTAGTTGACTCAACATATGAAATACGTTCATCAATCAATCAATCAATCAATTTATGATGTTACTTTCACGACGTGTTTTAATTATATATTGGTACTAGTATATTTCGTTAGACCATAAATTGAATTATATACCAACTAATTTTTGCAATTATACCAGAAATTGTGAAAATTATACCATATATTTTCGTCATTATACCATCTTTCTTCGTTATTATACCAATAAATATAGTTATATTAATTTTATACAGAAAAATTGGAGATTATACCAACTAATTTTGCTATTATACCAGAAATTGAGGAGATTATACCATCTATTTTCGTTATTATACCAATAAATATTGTTATTTTAATTTTATACAGCGAAATTAAATTATATACCAACTATTTTTGCAATTATACCAGAAATTGAGAAAATTATACCATATATTTTCGTTATTATACCACCTTTCTTCGTTATTATGCCAATAAATATAGTTATATTAATTTTATACAGAAAAATTGGAGATTATACCAACTAATTTTGCTATTCTACCAGAAATTGAGGAGATTATACCATCTATTTTCGTTATTATACCAATAAATATTGTTATTTTAATTTTATACTACGAAATTGAATTATATACCAACTAATTTTTGCAATTATACCAGAAATTGTGAAAATTATACCATATATTTTCGTTATTATACCACCTTTCTTCGTTATTATACCAATAAATATAGTTATATTAGTTTTATACAGAAAAATTGGAGATTATACCAACTAATTTTGCTATTATACCAGAAATTGAGGAGATTATACCATCTATTTTCGTTATTATACCAATAAATGTTGTTATTTTAATTTTATACAGCGAA
Source organism: Craterostigma plantagineum (assembly GCA_027422505.1). NCBI lineage: Eukaryota > Viridiplantae > Streptophyta > Magnoliopsida > Lamiales > Linderniaceae > Craterostigma > Craterostigma plantagineum. The sequence continues at coordinate 4,029,580 of JAPQWV010000005.1, forward strand.
ATTGAATTATATACCAACTATTTTTTGCAATTATAACAGAAATTGTGAAAATTATACCATATTTTTCGTTATTTTACCATCTTTCTTCGTTATTATACCAATAAATATAGTTATATTAATTTTATACAGAAAAATTGGAGATTTACCAACTAATTTTTTGCTATTATACCAGAAATTGAGGAGATTATACCATCTATTTTCGTTATTATACCATTAAATATTGTTATTTTAATTTTATACAGCGAAATTGAATTATATACCAATTAATTTTTGCAATTATACCAGAAATTATGAAAATTATACCATATGTTTTCATTATTATGCCATTTTTCTTCGTTATTATACCAATAAATATAATTATATTAATTTTATACAGCAAAATTGGAGATTATACCAACTAATTTTGCTATTATACCAGAAACTGAGTAAATTATACCATAATAAATATGTCCTCTAATTGTAAAATAATCTTGTGTATGGGTAGGATAACCAATTGTATTAGTATAATTAGATCTTTTATTGGTATAATAATAGTTAAAATCATTCAGTATTTGTTGGTATAATAACCAAAACTGTTGGTATAATCGTATCATGTGTTGGTATATTTATATGCACATTTAGTCAAATATATGGTGGTATAATAAACAAGTTTTTTGGTACGATGTTATACAATGTAATTCGGGTAGAATAGCTAAAACAGTTGGTATAATGCGATCTTTTGTTGGGATAATAGTAAAAAATTGAACGAAAAATAATAATATAAAAATGAGTTTATTGGTATAATAATTGAATTTATTGGTATAATTATTTGAATATTTATTGGTATAATATTCCCTTTTGTTGGTATAATATCTGCCGTTCGTGGTATGATGTACAAAGATTATTTCATATATAAAAATTATAATAACACTATTTGTTGGTATAATAATAATAACAATTGGTATAATAATTTTAAATTTGACTTGGTATAAAAATTGAAACAATTGGTATAATATCTATTTTTATTGGTAGAATTATATGTTCGATTTTGGGTATAATTAGTTGTTTTCATGGTATAATACCTTCTACATGTGATGTAATAATCTGAAAGTTTTTTAAATCCTTAAGGAAGGGTTATTTTCGTCTTTTCAAGCATTTTGGGTATTAAATAGGAAACTTTTAACAAAAGGGTACTGAACAGGAAGAAATAATTCGAGGGGTATTTAAGAGGAAGTTTAAACTTCTAAGTGGGACTGATAAGGAATTTACCCTTTGATAAATGCATGCAAACCAATAAAATTTGAGAAACGCGGTTTCTTTTCTGAAAAAAAGTTATATATTGTAATTTGTTACGAGTTTAATCCTATTACGATTCGATAAGTAAATAAAAACCGAAACTTTTAGATATTTTCTTAGTCAAGTCGATCGATCACTATTCACAATATATTCTTATTACTAACTTTTCCAAGTACTGCAAAACCTCGAGTAAGAAAAAAACCGTGGTTGACAGAGCAGAGCTCTCCTATATTTATTTCCATTGATCATCATTCATCAACCCTCCTCAGCGGTAAGTACTGATTGTTAGTTCTGCGTAATTTTAACGGTGCTTCTTGCCCATTGACGCTTTTGCTCTCTCTATGCTGATGAATTTAACTAGGGCTTTAATCTTAGTTCTTTTTTTTTTTTTGAAAGAACTCATGGAGTTGGCGGCAGATTGTAGTTTTCTTTTTCTATTGGATTTTTTGTGGTCCAAATTTAGTTTATTGATTTGGGAAGTGATATGTTGAATTCTACGATACAGAATGTGATAGTGTTTCCTGAGAATTTGAAGATTTTTGTGCTGGATTTGGAATGATGGTTCGTGAACTCAAGCTCAAAGAAGGAGAGTCTTATAATAACAGCAAGGATGATCCTAATATAGCTCTATCTTACATTGTAAGTACTTTTTTTGTTTTCATTATAATGTTTCTCTGCTCAAAATTGGAGAAACCTGAACTATTTGTTATCTTTTATGTGTCCATGATGTGGTTTGGTTATTTCAAGTGATTGGCTTTATGTGTTTGCTGTAGTGATGCTTATAGTCATATGTGAGTGTTGGGCTTATAAGAGACAATTGGAAGGTTGAAGGCATAATAACCATTTAGATTTCACATTTTAGTTCAAAGCCCAGCTTCATGTAATATCTGTTGCAGATGCAGTTTTGGAAGGATGAAGTTGTGAATTACGTGCAAAATGATGTTGTTTCGCATGTATTTCAGTCTAATATATAGTTTTTTTTTCTAATATGTTGCTTTAAATTCCATTCATGCAGGGAGAAAAACTTCAGCATATGCTGGGGCATTTTCAGAAGGATTTTGAAGGGGGAGTTTCTTAGGAAAAATTGGGTAATGAAATTGCAAAACGGCCACTGTTTTGGCTTATCTTTGATATCTTGTTTGTCTCATTAACTTGTGTTTCGTAGGCGCTAAATATGGTATGTATGGATCGTTTTTACCCATGTATCGTCGATCGCCCTCAAATTTGGTGCAGCGAAAATCTCCTCAGAGATTTCAAGGCATGCAAGCGCATAGGCATTGCGATCATGCATTGCCAGAGGTATTTCAGAAGAATTCTTACATTTCTGATTCTGTCTGAAAATGTGGGAAGTTCGATTTACTTGGACATACTTCATAGGTTCCTACAGCTGATTCTCTCTTGGTCCCTGGTGCTTGCACTGAGAATAATGGATCTGTACGTCTGCTCACTGGACAAAGGAAACATCTGAGAACTTCCATTAATGATTCTTCAACCAAAGAGAAATCATGCTTACCATCCTCTGATGATAGAGGTGAACTTCCTTCACCAAAATCGAATAATGCTCCAATAAAGAGATCGTTGAAAATTCGTATCAAACTGGGGCCACGCAGAGTTTCAGAATGTAATACTGAGATAGACAAAGTGGGCCTTGAAACCCCATGTTGTTCGTCGGGAAAATTTTATGAAGGAGAATACCAGCGTGAATCTCCCTCAAGAATTCTTCAGGTATGATTGATTGCTCTTACTTTCTGGTAGTTTCATTCACTTTGTTTTCCATGGAGAAGTTAAATCTTGAACTTTGCCGTCCATAATTTTTCAACTGTTGATGATAATGTTGTGTTTTAAGAGTAATGGCGGGTGGCTTTCGACATGCTTACGTATGCTTTAGTTGTATGTAAGAAAACAGAAGCTTCAGTAAATCTCTGAAGTGTTGGTGGGGTGCACATATTTTCTCGCTATTGTTGTAACTTCTCTGTGCAAAATTAGTACTTATATGATTCTCAACATCGTTTTTCTTTGGAATAATTTCATTCGCCTCTGTTATTGTTCTACTTACATTTCATGCTTTCTTTGAAACAGATGATGGCATCTGCCCCTGTTGAGGGTCACTTGCTTCTTTCACCTCTTTCAGAAGATGTTCTGAGGTTAACCAAAGAAAAGTATTTTTCAAAGGAAGATGAGCATGAAGCTTATCCTAGGATCTCTGACAACTATTCAAGGATGGAAACTAGCAACGACAAGATGAGAAGTAGTTCTTTCATGAACTGCAAGAAATTTGATGAATCAGACGATGACCATAAGCTGTATCTTAATGATTTCCAAGGGAAGAATCATGAAGACGCTTCTGTGACAATTATGATACCTGATAAGGGTTCTAAAGTCAAAAAGAAGAAGAGAAGTCACAATGCTGCAAAAGAAAGAGCAGAATATGGCGATTCTATGAAGACTTATTATTTCGACCACAGTTCTCAGCACAGCTTTGATAAATACGAGCATCCCGAATCTAGATGCAGCAATGATAAGATAGATTCTGCTTCATTTGATGCTTATGCTGATAACTCTAAAGACAAAATGTTCAAGAAAGCTGTTGAAACCCCTAAAGTTTGTCTCAACGTTCTTCCTAGAGAACTCATTGATTCAGTCTTGCGTCAGGCAACTGATAGTATACCGAATGAAGGCTGTAAGAAGTCCACAGAAACTACAAATTTTGAACAATCAGCTCTAAACTCAGTGAACCTTTCGAAGGAAGACGGTTCAGCTATGCCAGAAAACAAAAGCAGGGTGAAGAAGGATTTACATGCCTTTGAGGATGAAGATGGTTTAACATGTTCGGACCATACAAATAATAATCGTTCGTTGGAGAAGCGTTCAGCTGACAGACCTAATAAACTCAATCTCAAGTTTGCTAAGCAGAGGCTCTCACATGCTGGGAATACAAAAGAGACATCAAGTGATGGGAAAAAGTGTACTACATTGGAAGCTCCAAGCCTCCAACTATAGCAACACTGCCTATTGCAAGAACACACACCAGGTTAGATCAGACAGCATCTGCTTCTGTCCTAATACATGAAGATTGGGTCTCTTGCGACCTTTGCTGGAAGTGGAGACTTCTTCCTTATGGTGCTAAGTCTGACCAATTACCCGATAAATGGGACTGTAGCATGCTCGATTGGCTGTAAGTCACTTTTCAGTGTACCTCAGTTAGATTCTGTTTTAAGTCTATATGCTCCAATATGGTGTATTGCTAGATCTCTGTGTGATGTCATGCTCTTAATCATGTTTGAGAAAAGAAAAGGATCAATGCAGATAAAGTTACACCTCATCATTTTTCAGACGTTGTCTCGTTTCCAAACTTATAGGTTAAGTGATATTTTGTTCAGATAATGAAAAAGGATCCGACTTGAAGTTTATGCGTGAAAGAGGAGTGTATGTTCTGTCTTGTTCTTTCTATTCATGCATTGCCTCTCTCCTTTCACGATTAAAGTTATTATTCTCTTCGATTCAACATTTTCACTGTTACTTGAAATTTAGGAAATGATTGCTACTGTATTTTATCTCCAGTCCAGGAATGAACCGTTGCGACATCAGTGAAGTTGAGACTACAAATGCTGTTGAAGGGTTATACTTAGAGCCCATCAATGGTGTTCAACCCAATGCTTTAGCTAATCTTGGCAGAACTTTTTCTGATTCATCTACGTCTGATGTGCCTCCGTTGGATCCAAATGATGCTCAGAAACTAAAAGGAAAACTCAATTCAGTGTCCAATGACTCCATTCATTTTGATGGTAAAGAACAAGTGCAAGAGAAGGCCTTGGAAAAGGGACATTTGGAGAAGATGAACCGATCTCTTAATGGCGTAAATATGATGGATGATTCTGATATACAGAATCAATATAGTTCGTCAATTGATGGAGTAGAATTGAAAAGACAAAAGGGCGACCATATGGTGAAAGGTCTGCTGTGTTTTACGGCCATAATCTTTTTTGTTCTCTCCCCACATTTTTAGTGCCTTTTTTACTTATGCATGTACCAACATGCTGCAGATGAGGAGACTCAGAGAAAAGGAATCATACGACAATTAGATGTGAAAGAGGAAAAGACCAAATCAAAAAGTGCACTTGCTTCAGACAACATTCATGTTTCTGCTGAGTTAGACTCGAGTTTGAAACCTGGTTTTACCCATAGGACAGCTACGGAGAGCGAAATGAAAAATATCCAACCAAAAGCTGCAATAACTTGGGGAACTAACTGTATAAAAATTCATCATCAGATGCGGGATATGCCTAGAAAGCGGCCCTTTGATGTGGAATCAGTTAATGAGAGGGATACAACTCTTAAGAATGCAAAAGCGAGTGATCATGGATATAATAAGCGTCAAGATGAAACGTCGCATAACAATGGAGTTAGATTGCTAGAAAAGGCTTCAATTAGACGGGAGAGTAAGTCGAGCGATCACTTCAGGGACAAGAAATCCCAAGCATCTTGGATCAGAGAAGAGGAGTCAAGAAAAAGTCATGGCGCTGATAAGGTAAGAGCTTTAGGTTCAGAAGTTGGAGCAGATTTGCTACGAAGTAAAGAATGTCCAAGTAACAAGGTTGAGAATGAGAAACATGTAAAGAAACACAGATCCCAGATGAGGACCACATCATCAAGTTCCTCGAACGTTTCTGATCAGCGAAGAAAGAGAAGTTACGTGGATATGAAATGCTCGCCGGCTGAATCTGTTTCTTCATCTGTTGCGAAGCTTCCATATCCAACTAACATCTCTCCAATGAGCAGAGGAACTCTTGGTGATGTTAATCACATGTATCAGGGAGATAAAATAGGTGAGTTTTATCCCAGAAAACATGCATTACGATCATCAAGATCGACGAGTAAAGATTGTCTGGAACTAAGGCCTCTGCACACTTCTGTTGCTGATACAAAAGCACTTATTACAAAGAGTGTGTCTGATTGGAAATCATATGCTGCCTTAGCAGAAGCTCATGGCATTTTGAAGGAAGCTGATGAACTTAAAAGTCATGCTGACCTAATCAAGGTTTTGATTAACTGTTGCCTCTAATCGATGAAATTTTCATCAGCCCTTTGGAGTATCGCTGATCCATTTCCTTACCATTTGGAATGAAATTTCGCAGAACGCAGGTTTTATGTCTGAAAGTAATTATGGGTACTTGAAAGCATCTCTCAAGTATCTTAAAGGAGCTTCACTTCTAGAGGACTGCAACGGTGGAAGTTGCAAATCTTCGGCGGTGAATCCAATACAGAGTTATGGCACTGCTGCTGAACTTTGCAAGTAAGCAGCCATTATCCTCATCATGCTTTTGTTTTTCAGTGGTTACTCGGTTATCTTGCGTCATTGAGAATACACGCCAATGAAAATGCTATTCATCATTTAGTTAACAGAACCATACTACTTTACGTATGAGTGCTTTTTAATCTGAGTCGTTTACTTCAAAAATTCATATAGAAACATAGATTGGCTTGATTTGCAATCAATTCTGCATAAGCATATGTTTTCTCAAGGTAATGCCGTTTCTTCCTTCCCTCCAATTCTTGAATGCTATGTCCACTCAAGTACTGCATGCATTATATCTACAAATAAAATTGTCGGCGATGAATAAATTTGTCCTCTGCTTAACACATTCGAGATTATGCAGGCGAATCTACGTCATCTTCATTGTCAGAAGTAGATAACGTTAACTTAGAAACAGCAGACAAGCCCACTTGTCCAAATGCAAGGGCTCCCATCATGGGACTCGCTCGCCAATCGACCGGCTTCTAGATCTTGTAAGTTGCAACCTCGTAAGATGTTAAGAAAACAACTGATAAGATTTGATTTCTTACAACGTCGAGTCCATTTTCTTCGACTGATAATACGCACGCTTGGTTTTACGCTGCAGACGCAGGATGTAAACTCTGCAATGCAAGCTTCCAAGAGATCTTGGGATGCATTCGCTGCTTGTCAGAGAATATTCGAAGATGGAGACCAAACGGTTTCATGTGTTAGGGCAGTGATTGAGTTCAGCTTTCAAGACATTTTGGGGCTCTTACGTCTCGTAGAACTTGCATTGAATACCATCGATCAACATAGTCTCTGAGGTCGACGAGAGTATGAGGGCTTATACAATGATGCCATACTGTGTTTTCCTTTTTAATGTATGATGCCGACATCTTACTATTGTTTTCAAAGATTCCCCACCCCATCCCCTTTTTTCACAAAGCACATTGCCTACCGAAGACTTCATGGATATTATGTTAGTTTGGAAGTTGTAGTATGTCTAAGGAACTATAAGAACTAGGAGGATGAATAAGCACGCTATATTATATGATGTTTGAAATATCAACATACTATCTACACGTAATTTTATTATTAAAACTGATATCGCTGGATATGAAGGTATCAAGGATTAACTGAGATCATATGGTCTTCAGCATCGTCGGCTTTGATCAAATAAAAAATAAACAACACTTCGTAAATCATGTGTCCGAGACATGATAGAAGGTTATATCATCTACCAAGAAAATGAATCCATAAAACCATATGCATCAAAAAGGTAAGATCGAGCACCATCTTAGAGTTTAGAGAGCAACACCTATTTCGTAACTAGAGATTGAGATATTAATGAGAGATGAAAGTAAGCCAAGTCTCAAAACAAAGCCACTCTACTAAATCTCTTACAATAGAAGTAGATAATAAGCATGCTTCAAGTAAAGCCATAGAGAGATGGGAGGGAATTTAATTAGCAAGGTCTTGCCCAGAAATGCAAACCTAAATGTCGGCGAAAAAAAAAATCTAACCAGATAGAAAGATTGATATACGATATACAGAGCAGTAGGTATGAGATAGAAATAAAAGTCGCACGACGTACATCGATCATCGCTAGGTAGGCAGCAATCAAGAGATCAATCAGATATATCTCATGCCAAGTACTTGAACAGGTTAGGGTTGTCTTTGTCTCTCTCCAAGTAGTCCCTAGTAATCAAATCTTCGATCCTTTTCTTGATCGCTTTCACATCAGGCTAACACATAATAATCATAATCATAGTAATACAATGTTACTATTAACATTGACGCAATTATTTTTAATGCGTAGAGATATATCGAAAAGTAAGTACCTTAAACATGCGCCCCAGCTGTTCAACACACTCCATGACCAATTGCTGGTAGCCCAAGACCTTCCTGCTTTTCATGATGCGCACAATGGATGCATCGATCGCATACCGTCTGTCCTTGTCAACGTCCTCGATCACTTTCTTTTTCTCGTCCACGGGCGGGAGAGGAATCTGCACTCGTAAAAGAGAGGGTTATTAACATCTATACGTATATCATGCATAGACATTCACGTTCTGGGACGAGAAATAATACCTTAATCCTTCTCATTTTGTCAGTGAACTTTGAATTGAACTCAAAGGTATCGGATGGAGATATTGTCTTGGTGTTTGGCTCCTTGATCAAAATCTTGTGCTTGGCACAGGAAAGCGAATGAAGCAGCCTAACAACATCGTCATCTGAGAGGTTCAATTGAGTCATGATTTCTTGATAACTCAATTTATCAGAAGTGTTGAACAGAAGCAGGGCAGCAGCCTGGAGAAGAAAAAGAACAAAAACAAGAAGTTAAGGATGCACATAGCTGTGCTGTCAGATCACAGAGTCGGGCATAAACTATTGAGCGCCAGAATAATAATAACCTGATAAGTGGTCACAATCAGCTCTATCGTCTTTGGTTCAAATTTTCCATTGATATTACAGGTACCCAGAGAATATATCCACGTGAGTTTTCTGTGCTTCGTTTTTGTCTGGTAGAACTCGCGGAAGACTTCCACACATTTGACCTAGCAAAATGACAGAGACATAATAAGGGATGAGAAGGACCTACAAACAAACAAGATGGGGCATTATAAGCTGCTTACCATCTCAGCTGGAAGGTTAAGATCGAAAGACTTGTAACTTGGCCAAAACCCTGTGGTGAGGACAGTCACAGTCAAATCAATTCCTGGATTTGCATTTGGATTTGTGTTGAGGTATTCATCAAAACTTGCTTGATTTTCTCTTGCAAGTGTCAAGTCTGTGACCTGAAACAATTAGAAGGCTAAATTATCTTAACACGCCATGATATTGAAGATGCTTCAAACAACAACTATGTGAGGTATGACTGACCATTCCCTCCATTTTCGATGTAAATTGACCTCCGCATTGCTGCTTCAACTTGGTAAGGATACTTCTCTCATGGTCGTCGTTGGCACTTTTGTCAAATAACAAGCGGCGGGCTAGCTTTTTTCTGTCAATAAAACAAGAAGGAGAATCAAACATACTGCAGTTTGATAAAGACCAACTAATCATAAAAGCGAACTCACCTGTAGAATTCCGCAAACAAATCTTTATCATTGATGTAAGCAAGTAGCTTTACTAGCTGAAAAATACAGGAAACGTTGATCATGGGTTCCGAGTCCAAACCGACACACTAAATCTAAAATTTAAAATAAAAATTGGATGAAGAAAAATACCTTCTCTAATGTCTCCTCAATTGCTTCATCGCTCAATTTCTCACTACCACCTTTCTTGAGAATGTTGTCACAAAATGTGGCAAGAAGTTCGGCGCTAGAACTTCCAGCCACACCCTTGTTGCAGAAAATTTCGAAAGCCTCTTTCAAGGCCTGATACATGGAAAGGGCAACATGAATAAACTTATGGCATAAAAATAAAGAGAAAACATTAACAGATTTTAAAATTACTAGCCTTGTGAAAGAGTGTGTGATTCTGAAAACAGTCGTTGACATATGTCATGAACTTATCGTGAAGCTCAATCACTTTCCTAACGAACACCTGCTCCTGTAATCCGACGATGTCTCTCTTTTCTGCCTGTAGAGATGCATCAAGATTAGGAAAATACAAACATTCAACTATGAGTAGACCACATAGTTCGAACAATTCCATAGGTCGGCACAATGACAAAGGAAATCAATGAAATTGGCGTAGGCCAAGTCTGGAGAGGGTAATACAGGCTCAACAAAATTTTTCATATCTTCCAGACTCCAGTTCTCACACATATCGAGTAATGACATTTTTACATGCCAAATAACACGTAATTCAGATCCCCAGTTAGACTCATGTATTCTTACCCAGTCAATTATATCATATTCAGTAGCAAGTTGGAAGATATAATAACTCAAGAAGCGAGTCCTTACAAGTAATCAAAATGCAATCAAGTTCACGAAAACCAAATATATTAAATTCAATCACATGAACCTTCTTATTGCTTGCTGCATCTTCTGCGTGTTTAACCAGTGCAGTACCTTCATTTGTAACATGCTGGGGTAGGAAAAAGATTACACAAGTTACAGAAAATACTGAGTACCATAAATTGTAGGACCAACTCCATCTTTTTGAAGGAAAAAATGTTACAACAAACCTGCTTGAATATGTTGGCAACGGGCTCCAAGCCTCGGTGTATTTTGGAGAAGAGTCTGTACATTCGAGATAAATCCTCAACCTAATTGAAAAAATGATCAGGAATAAGAAATAATTAGTACTAGGCAACAAACATAAGAATATATGACAAAAGATTTCTTAGCCAAAAATACCTTATCATCCCTTAGTAATGCCTGACAGCCAGAGTGTTCCTTCTCAAGGAGTTGGGTTGCATACACAGACAAAAGCTCATGTTGTACTTTCTACAAGGAGCAATAATATTGAAGGAGATAATAGCGTTAGAAACAATTTAACTAGATAAGGAATATCTTCTCTACCTAAATTACAGGCATGAAAAATCATCTTCATGCTTTATCATGAAATTCTTGATCTGTATCGAGGACGAGTCAGCCAAGACAAGAACCAACCTCAAGAAGTTTTGGCTCACTGCTGGAATGAAGATAATGAGAAACCCTGTCTTTCTCTCGTTTCAAACACTCTTCAGCCTGTATTCAACGAAAAGAATTGGAACGAAAACAAGAAGTCACAGGACAATATTGGCTATTTATTACAAGGGCACGCAAATATATGATATGAGATAGAAAGATTACTTTGAGCATATAGTCAGGGCATGAATCATCTAAGATCCAAATAGAAGCCTTTCTCGAATAATAAGCGGCTGTATCATTCAACAATGCAGCTTCGAAGTCATTCTCATAACAATCCATCTGCCCCATTCCAATTTCAACGAAAATATCTAAGACGTTCTTCAGTAGAGCTCGGTCAATTTGTTCTCCTTCACGCTCTTGATCAATCTGGTCAGGAAAAGAAAATAGTATTGCTTCACACTGAAGTTAAAAAGGATATTGAACTGTCTAATAGTCCCAAAGAAATCGCATACCAGAGCTATAACAGCATCCCTAACCTTCCCATTTACTTCCTGGTATACCTGAAACGAGAATCAGGTCCCAAAGTTAATAATAAAATATAAGGCAGTGGAAGAACCACTTAGAATCAGGTCCCATTTGCTTGAATTATCGCCATCAAATTAATAATATAAAAGGTAAATTGCATGAAACACGGATCTCAAAACAAAATGGAACTATACTCACGGCAAGAGACACCAGACATGGGAAAACTGAAAAGTTACCAGGTCCCGGAAGCATGTTAAACCAACTTCTTGAAGTGGAGCAAGAGACCTTCTAGCTATGAAATATCGATCAAGATAATGGAAAAATCTTGAAAGCCATCGGACCATAAGTTTGTGATTTGACCACCTTAGTACAAGCTCTCTCAACATGAACTCGTCATGTTTATCCCTCAGAGAAGGAAGCACCTGTAGGGATCGAATCGAAGAGTCACCGTATATAAAAGGACATGTAACCAGTCAGACAGTACGAGACAGATGAACAATAGAAGCTAAAAGACAGACTAGCACTATGTCGGTAACATAGCAAAAGGAAAATGACTAGCAAAAGACGACGAAGTTAGCCTCCACGTATAGGTAGAACTAGCAAAATCATGGAGATGATCACGTAATAGCAAGGTAGGCATTGAGTGTGATCATTTATCTGACGCTAGAAAGAGAAACTTTTGCCTTAGTACACGAATTGAAGTTCCGAGTCAACAGACAATTAAAATCAAGTTACCAAGTTTGGAAGCCTTGTTTTATGACCTACACGAGACTCTCATAACCAAATTGTACGTGTCACTACATACAATAAAGGCTTCCGCCTCCAGGTACGATACAGATTAATCAACAGCATGCAATTTATACCGTTGTTGTGATGTACTCCTCAAAAGACTCTCGGTACTTGTCATACAATTGCTGTGAATAATCATGCGGGGGCTTTTGAGTACACATGTTGTATATTGTCCTGCAGATGACAACCGTGGGAATCCATACCATAAATTAACTCTTCATAATCGAAAAAAAATTGCATAACTTGATGTAGTATTCAGAATACTACGTGTATTGCGACATGTAGTCCTCGGGGCTGAACTGAGGTTCAGGGAGTCCTTCGAGGATGTTTTTTAGTTTTGCGATCCCTTTTTGCATAATGCCCCATCCCTCTTCAAGCTCAATAATGTTCCGCTGATTCATCGCCATCTCCGGGCAACCTATGCCAACAGCAACAAAGATACCCATTAGCTTCTGAAATTATCAGCAATAATACAGAGCAGCAAGTACGAAGTAAGAGATAAAGGACTACCAAACAAATCGAGATGAACAATTAAACGAAAACAGTGCCAAAGACCTAGCCACAAATCGTACGAACAAGCGCAACATCATCGGCATAAAGAGAAAAAGGAAAAGAAAAAACGCAACAACACAGCATCTCACCAGCTCCAAATAATCAAAGCAAAGCAGTAGAACAGAGAATAGTACCAAATACCCCAACCTAAAACAAACTACAAGCCCGTGGAATCGAGAGCGTCCCCAAGCTTATACATCAATGGAGTATCGACAATTACATATAGAAGATCGAAAGATATGAAACAAAACCTACGGAGGTCTCAGGTCAGAGAATCTGCGAAGCTTTTCCGATCTCTACGCCTCGTTTTACTTTTTCTTTGTTTCTATTATTTTTCTTTTTTTTTTACTGTTCTGAATTCTTATCAAAGCGATTTTATTAATTCTCTAAGTCAGTCACCGACTCGATCCGAACCGGTTTAAATTCGTCCTCTATAGACCACACAGTACCGGCCCAACTCAATATGAACCGGGTTTAAATTCTTCTATATAAAACATATTGCCGTCAATAAGAATTCATGCTATTAATACATAACCAATTTCGAAAACTTATGCATAGTTTTGAAATATGATTTTCCAACCGATCAAATATTTTAGTTGTTTAAGATTTAATGATTTGATAAGTATAAATCTTGAATAAAATCGGCAAAGTCAATCGAATAAAATGTGTTACGAATTAAATTATAGAATAGGATCTCAAAAAATCTTTATCAGTTGAGAGTTAAGAAATATTTAAAATAAACTTCTTGGGAGATAAAAACTACTTGTAAAAATATGTGTCCAAATTAATTAAAATAAAATTTAATGCGTACTAGAAAAAATTAAACCGACAACCTTTTGGTATACCACAATATATTTTTGATATCTTTTTCATATATTTTTTCTAGTTAGAGCATGAATTCGATGGTAGGGGTGAACGTTCGGGTCGGGTTTGGGTATTCGGAGTTTACCCGAACAGATCGAATTCGGGTAGGTGGTTATTTGTCGGGTATCGGGTTATCCGATTACCCGATAATTATTAATCATGTGGGGGATCGGGTAGTAATCAGTTTATTCGGGCAGATATATTATATTTTTTAAAAAAAAAAGTTTTTGTACATAAAAATTAAAAATATATAATTACATATTTAAATATCAATATCTAACTTGAGTTATGTTAACTTTATAATACTTCGACTAGTTTCTTATTTTAATTGTATAATTAACAAGTGATATGTTATATCAAGGCATAAATCATTATAAAAATTTAAAATATATTCTCAAATTTTTATACATATGTATATATTATATTTATTGAAACAAAATAAAAATATTATAAATGATATTTAATATAGAACAATGGATATAAAATTTAAAATATATTCTCAAATTTTTATACATATGTATATATTATATTTATTGAAATCAAAATAAAAATATTATAAATGATATTTAATATAGAACAATGGATATTTTGATATGTATATTGTATTATAATATTTTTAGTCATATTTTCAATTAAAAAAATTAGGTACCCCAACCCGATATATACCCGACAAGCGGGTACCCATCATAGATTGGTTTGGATTCGAGTAGTGAAAATTTTAACCCGAACCTGAAACTACCCGATACCCGACTACTCGACCCGATGCCCACCCCTACTCGATGGGAACGGAACATATAGAGTTGTGTTAAATAACTAATTCTATTTATTTATAGGCAAAAATTTTAAAAGCAAAAATTGGAATGGTAAAAACGGTTACGATCAATAAATCGTAATCATTGATTTCAAATAGTCATGAGATCCTCACCATTCAATTCAAATAAAAAATAAAACGAATAATAATAATATCCACGGTTCGGCCAACCGTCAATTAAACTTGTGGTCTGTTTACGGTTTGAAAATTCATACGCCGAACCAAAATTTACCGGTTTAAATAAAAAATCGTTAGCCAGAGTTAACCGAACCGTTGACCATAAGTATTTCTATCTTCACAATCTTCTGGTTTGCCCACGTCTAACAAACTCGTCAGTCAGATTTGATTTCATAATCATATCAAATCTATCGATGTCCTCGTAAAAGAATTTTGATGCTAGACTGTTCGTCGTGTTAAGACGTTTATTAGATAAATGTAACATAATTATACAAAGCCAAAGAACCTCGAATGAAATCGTCGTATCCAATCATGTCTCCCTTTATGTCCCAAAATGATCATATCCGTCGAATTCCAATCCTGTGCTCAATAAATTTACTGTTTTTTTAATTATTTTTATAATATATTCCACCAAATCATAAAATCATCCTTATTTCTTGTAATCTATATTATGAAAATAAATAAACAAGTCCAACTTATTCTTTGTTTTATTATGATAGTTGATATCGCTGGATATGAAAGGTATCAAGGATTAACTGAGACCATATGGTCTTCAGCATCGTCGGCTTTGATCAAATAAAAAATAAACAACACTTCGTAAATCATGTGTCCGAGACATGATAGAAGGTTATATCATCAACCAAGAAAATGAATCCATAAAACCATATGCATCAAAAAGGTAAGATCGAGCACCATCTTAGAGCTTAGAGAGCAACACCTATTTCGTAACTAGAGATTGAGATATTAATGAGAGATGAAAGTAAGCCAAGTCTCAACAAAGCCACTCTACTAAATCTCTTATAATCTGCTTTAAACAGTAGATAATAAGCATCGTTTCAAGTAAAGCCATAGAGAGATGGGAGGGAATTTAATTAGCAAGGTCTTGCCCAGAAATGCAAACCTAAATGTCGGCGAAAAAAAAAATTCTAACCAGATAGAAAGATTGATATAAGATATACAGAGCAGTAGGTATGAGATAGGAATAAAAGTCGCACGACGTACATCGATCATCGCTAGGTAGGCAGCAATCAAGAGATCAATCAGATATATCTCATGCCAAATACTTGAACAGGTTAGGATTGTCTTTGTCTCTCTCCAAGTAGTCCCTAGTAATCAAATCTTCGATCCTTTTCTTGATCGCTTTCACATCAGGCTAACACATAATAATCATAATCATAGTAATACAATGTTATTATTAAGATTGACGGCATTATTTGATGCATAGATATATATCGGTACCTTAAACATGCGTCCCAGCTGTTCAACACACTCCATGACCAATTGCTGGTAGCCCAAGACCTTCCTACTTTTCATGATTCGCACAATGGATGCATCGATCGCATACCGTCTGTCCTTGTCAACATCCTCGATCACTTTCTTTTTCTCGTCCACGGGCGGGAGAGGAATCTGCACTCGTAAAAGAGAGGGTTATTAACATCTATACGTATATCATGCATAGACATTCACGTTCTGGGACGAGAAATAATACCTTAATCCTTCTCATTTTGTCAGTGAACTTTGAATTGAACTCAAAGGTATCGGTTGAAGATATTGTCTTGGTGTTTGGCTCCTTGATCAAAATCTTGTGCTTGGCACAGGAAAGCGAATGAAGCAGCCTAACAACATCGTCATCTGAGAGGTTCAATTGAGTCATGATTTCTTGATAACTCAATTTATCAGAAGTGTTGAACAGAAGCAGGGCAGCAGCCTGGAGAAGAAAAAGAACAAAAAGAAATGATTAAGGATGCAGATAGCTGTGCTGTCAGATCAGAGTCGGGCATATATTATTGAGCGCCAGAATAATAATCACCTGATAAGTGGTCACAATCAGCTCTATCGTCTTTGGTTCAAATTTTCCATTGATATTACAGGTACCCAGAGAATATATCCATGTGAGTTTTCTGTGCTTCGTTTTTGTCTGGTAGAATTCGCGGAAGACTTCCACACATTTGACCTAGCAAAATGACGGAGACATAATAAGGGATGAGAAGGACCTACAAACAAACAAGACGGGGCATTATAAGCTGCTTACCATCTCAGCTGGAAGGTTAAGATCGAAAGACTTGTAACTTGGCCAAAACCCTGTGGTGAGGACAGTCACAGTCAAATCAATTCCTGGATTTGCATTTGGATTTGTGTTGAGGTATTCATCAAAACTTGCTTGATTTTCTCTTGCAAGTGTCAAGTCTGTGACCTGAAACAATTTAGAAGGCTAAATTATCTTAACACGCCATGATATTGAAGATGCTTCAAACAACAACTATGTGAGGTATGACTGACCATTCCCTCCATTTTCGATGTAAATTGACCTCCGCATTGCTGCTTCAACTTGGTAAGGATACTTCTCTCATGGTCGTCGTTGGCACTTTTGTCAAATAACAAGCGGCGGGCTAGCTTTTTTCTGTCAATAAAACAAGAAGGAGAATCAAACATACTGCAGTTTGATAAAGACCAACTAATCATAAAAGCGAACTCACCTGTAGAATTCCGCAAACAAATCTTTATCATTGATGTAAGCAAGCAGCTTTACTAGCTGAAAAATACAGGAAACGTTGATCATGGGTTCCGAGTCCAAGCCGACACACTAAATCTAAAATTTACAACAAAAAATGGATGAAGAAAAATACCTTCTCTAATGTCTCCTCAATTGCTTCATCGCTCAATTTCTCACTACCACCTTTCTTGAGAATGTTGTCACAATATGTCGCAAGAAGTTCGGCGCTAGAACTTCCAGCCACACCCTTGTTGCAGAAAATTTCGAAAGCCTCTTTCAAGGCCTGATACATGGAAAGGGCAACATGAATAAACTTATGGAATAGAAATAAAGAGAAAAACATTAACAGATTTTAAAATTACTAGCCTTGTGAAAGAGTGTGTGATTCTGAAAACAGTCGTTGACATATGTCATGAACTTATCGTGAAGCTCAATCACTTTCCTAACGAACACCTGCTCCTGTAATCCGACGATGTCTCTCTTTTCTGCCTGTACAGATGGATCTAAAGATTAGAAAATACGAACATTCAACTATGAGTAGTAGACCACATAGTTCCAACAATTCCATACGTCGGCAAAATGACAAAGGCAATCAATGAAATGTGGCATAACTTAAGCCAAGTCAGGAGAGAGTAATACAGGCGCAACAAATTTTTTTATATCTTCCAGTTCCAGTACTCACACATATCGAGTAATGACATTGTTGCATGCCAAATAACACATCATTCAGATCCCCACTCCCCAGTTAGACTCATGTATTCTTTCCCAGTCAATTATATCATATTCATTAGAAAGTTGGAAGATATAATTCCTTCAAGTAATCAAAATGCAATGAAATTCACGGAAACCAAATATATTAAATTCAATCACACGGACCTTCTTATTGCTCGCTGCATCTTCTGCGTGTTTAACCAATGCTGTACCTTCATTTGTAACATGCTGTGGTAGGAAAAAGATTACACAAGTTACAGAAAATACTGAGTACCATAAATTGTAGGACCAAATCTATCTTTTTAAAGGAAAAAATGTTACAACAAACCTGCTTGAATATGTTGGCAACGGGCTCCAAGCCTCGGTGTATTTTGGAGAAGAGTCTATACATTCGAGATAAATCCTCGACCTAATTGAAAAAATGATCAGGAATAAGAAATAATTAGTACTAGGCAACAAACATAAGATTATATGACAAAAGATTTCTTAGCCAAAAATACCTTATCATCCCTTAGTAATGCCTGACAGCCAGAGTGTTCCTTCTCAAGGAGTTGGGTTGCATACACAGACAAAAGCTCATGTTGTACTTTCTACAAGGAGCGATAATATTGAAGAGATAATAGCGTTAGAAACAATTAACCAGATAAGGAATATCTTCTCTACCTAAATTACAGGCATGAAAAATCATCTTCATGCTTTATCATGAAATTCTTGATCTGTATCGAGGACAAGTCGGCCAAAACAAGAACCAACCTCAAGAAGTTTTGGCTCACTGCTGGAATGAAGATAATGAGAAATCCTGTCCTTCTCTCGTTTCAAGCACTCTTCAGCCTGTATTCATTAAAAAGAATTGGAACGAAAACAATAAGTCACAGGACAATATTGGCTATTTATTACAAGGGCACGCAAATATATGAGATAGAAAGATTACTTTGAGCATATAGTCAGGGCATGAATCATCTAATATCCAAATAGAAGCCTTTCTCGAATAATAAGCGGCTGTATCATTCAAAAATGCAGCTTCGAAGTCATTCTCATAACAATCCATCTGCCCCATTCCAATTTCAACGAAAATATCTAAGACGTTCTTCAGTAGAGCTCGGTCAATTTGTTCTCCTTCACGCTCTTGATCAATCTGGTCAGGAAAAGAAAATAGTATTGCTTCACACTGAAGTTAAAAAGGATATTGAACTGTCTAATAGTCCCAAAGAAATCGCATACCAGAGCTATAACAGCATCCCTAACCTTCCCATTTACTTCCTGGTATACCTGAAACGAGAATCAGGTCCCAAAGTTAATAATAAAATATAAGGCAGTGGAAGAACCACTTAGAATCAGGTCCCATTTGCTTGAATTATCGCCATCAATAAATAATATAAAAGGTAAATTGCATGAAACACGGATCTCAAAACAAAATGGAACTACACTCACGGCAAGAAACACCAGACATCGGAAAACTGAAAAGTTACCAGGTCCCGGAAGCATGTTAAACCAACTTCTTGAAGTGGAGCAAGAGACCTTCTAGCTATGAAATATCGATCAAGATAATGGAAAAATCTTGAAAGCCATCGGACCATAAGTTTGTGATTTGACCACCTTAGTACAAGCTCTCTCAACATGAACTCGTCATGTTTATCCCTCAGAGAAGGAAGCACCTGTAGGGATCGAATCGAAGAGTCACCGTATATAAAAGGACATGTAACCAGTCAGACAGTACGAGACAGATGAACAATATAAGCTAAAAGACAGACTAGCACTATGTCGGTAACATAGCAAAAGGAAAATGACTAGCAAAAGACGAAGAAGTTATCCTCCACGTATAGGTAGAACTAGCAAAATCATGGACATGATCACGTAATAGCAAGGTAGGCATTGAGTGTGATCATTTATCTGACGCTAGAAAGAGAAACTTTTGCCTTAGTACACGAATTGAAGTTCCGAGTCAACAGACAATTAAAATCAAGTTACCAAGTTTGGAAGCCTTGTTTTATGACCTACACGAGACTCTCATAACCAAATTGTACGTGTCGCTACATACAATAAAGGCTTCCGCCTCCAGGTACGATACAGATTAATCAACAGCATGCAATTTATACCGTTGTTGTGATGTACTCCTCAAAAGACTCTCGGTACTTGTCATACAATTGCTGTGAATAATCATGCGGGGGCTTTTGAGTACACATGTTGTATATTGTCCTGCAGATGACAACCGTGGGAATCCATACCAATAAATTAACTCTTCATAATCGAAAAAAAAATGCATAACTTGATGTAGTGTTCAGAATACTACGTGTATTGCGACATGTAGTCCTCGGGGCTGAACTGAGGTTCAGGGAGTCCTTCGAGGATGTTTTTTAGTTTTGCGATCCCTTTTTGCATAATGCCCCATCCCTCTTCAAGCTCAATAATGTTCCGCTGATTCATCGCCATCTCCGGGCAACCTATGCCAACAGCAACAAAGATACCCATTAGCTTCTGAAATTATCAGCATATATAGAGCATCAAGTACGAAGTAAAGAGATAAAGGAGTACCAAACAAATCGAGCTGAACAATTAAACGAAAACAGTGCCAAAAACCTAGCCACAAATCGTACGAACAAGCGCAACATCATCGGCATAAAGAGAAAAAAGAAAAGAAAAAACGCAATAACACAGCATCTCACCAGCTCCAAATAATCAAAGCAAAGCAGTAGAACAGAGAATAGTACCAACAAATACCCCGACCTAAAACAAACTACAAGCCCGTGGAATCGAGAGCGTCCCCAAGCTTATACATCAATGGAGTATCGACAATTACTATAGAAGATCGAAAGATATGAAACAAAACCTACGGACGTCTCAGGTCAGAGAATCTGCGAAGCTTTTCCGCTCTCTACGCCTCGTTTTACTTTTTCTTTGTTTCTACTAATTTTCTTTTTTTTTTTCCTGTTCTGAATTCTTATCAAAGCGATTTTTATTAATTCTCTAAGTCAGTCACCGACTCGATCCGAACCGGTTTAAATTCGTCCTTTATAGACGTCAATGAAAATTGATGCAATTAATACATAACCAATTTCGAAATAAGAATTCATGCAATTAAATATATAACCAATTTCATAATACGCATAGTTTTGAAATATGATTTTCCAACCGATCAAATATGATCAAATATTTTAGTTGTTTAAGATTTAATGATTTAATAAGTATAAATCTCGAATAAATCGGCAAAGTCAATCGAATAAAATGTGTTACGAATTAAAAAATAATTATAGAATAGGATTTCAAAAAATCTTTATCAGTTGAGAGTTAAAAATTATTAAAAATAAACTTCTTGGGAGATAAAAACTACTCGTAAAAATAGGTGTCCAAATTAATTAAATTAAAATTTAATGCGTACTAGAAAAATTTAAACCGACAACCTTTTGGTACATCACAATATATTTTTGATCTCTTTTTCATATTTTTTCTACTTAGGTCATGAACTCGATGGTAGGGGTGGACCTTCGGGTTTGGGTTCGGATATTCGGGTTTTACCCAAACACGATTGGGTTCGTGTTGTTCGGATTATTTGTCGGGTACCGGGTTATCCGATAATTATTAATCGGTTTATTCGGGTACCCGATATATTTTTTTTTTCAAAAAAATTAGTTTTTGTACATATACATTAAAATATATTATTACATATTTAGATATCAATAACTAACTTGAGTGATGTTAAAGTTTTAAATAATATTTCGAGTAATTTCTTATCTTAATTGTATAATTAACAAGTGATATTTTATATCAAGGCATAAATCTTTATAAAAATTTAAAATACATTCTCAAAATTTTATAAATAAACATATAAAAATATGTATATATTATAATTATTGAAAACAAAATATCCAAATATATAAGTGATATTTAATATATAAGACATATATTTTGATATGTATATTGAATTATAATATTTTTAGTCATATTTCCAATTAAAAAATCGGGTACCCGAACCTGATATATACCCGACAAGCGGGTACCCGTCGTAGATCGGGTCCGATTCGGGTAGTGAAAATCTTAATCCGAACCCGAACTACTCGATACCGGACTACCCGACCCGATGCCCACACCTACTCAACGGGAACGGAACATATAGAGTTGTGTTATAATCATAAATAACTAATTCTATTTATTTATAGGCGAAATTTTAAAAACAAAAATTTGAATGGTAAAGACAGTTACGATCAATGAATCGTAATCATTGATTTCAAATAGTCACGAGATCCTCACCATTCAATTCAAATTAAAAATAAAACGATAATAATATAAACGGTTCGGCCAACCGTCAATTAAACTTGTGGTCTGTTTACGGTTTGAAAATTCATACGCCGAACCAAAATTTACCGGTTTAACTAAAAAATCGTTAACCAGAGTTAACCGAATCGTTGACCATAAGTGTTCTATCTTCACAATCTTTTAGTTTGCCCACGTCTAACAATCTCGCCGGTCAGATTGGATTTCATAATCATATCAAATCTATCGATGTATTTCCTAGTAAAAGAATTTTGATGCTAGACTGTTTGTCGTGTGAAGTTGTTTATTAGATAAAATGTAACATATACTTATACAAAGCCAAAGAACCTCGAATGAAATCGTCTATCCAATCATGTCTCTCTTTATGTCCCAAAATGATCATATCCGTCAAATTTCAATCATGTGGTCGATAAATTTACTTATTATATATTCCATCAAATCATAAAATCATCCTTATTCTTGTAATTTATGTTATAAAAATAAATAAACACGTCCAAACTCATTCTTTGTTTCATTATCTATACTATATAAAAGATGGATGTGGACTCTCATTGATCACTCTCATAGCCACTCCCTATGTGACATGTCAGCATTAGAAATACAGATGACTCTTTTAGGTCTATATGGGATTGCAATTACACATGCCATTTTATTTAGTTAATAATAAATTATACTAATAACTGTTATAATTAAAAGGGTTATAAATTATACTATAACTGTTATACTTAAAATAAAATTCACATGCATAGCACGAGCAAAAACTAATTATCATAAAAGTTGATATTGATATATATTATTTTTCAATACTCACAAGTGTCAGTTTGTCGTAAATTCGGCAATGTGGGTCATGAAATGGTCCAAATGGAACACATAGAGTGGAAGTTTTTTCGTTTATGGAAGATAAACCGATGAAATATATATCTATATTTTATTAATGGAGACCACCACATTGTAACTGCTATCTGGCGTGCTGATTGCATATTAATTACAACTTTGCCATTAATGAATAAAATAAAAAATTAATTCAAACTATTATCACCAAAAATTATCTTAACGTACAATTTTGTCATAAAAATACAAAATCATATATTCAAACATTTATTAAATATTTTTTTTCCAGATAGAAGCAATCACTAGTATATCTTTTTCGATAACTTCAGATTTTATGCATTTCAGTTCTAGTTGCTTCTTTAATCTATACTCTTATATTAATCCTCAAGCACCATTTAAAAACTGTTAATTTCAATCCAATTTGGTGTATCAATTACACCAATAATTTAAGTCAATTTTTAACTGCTAATTTTATCGTAAAAAGCCACAACAGTTATGGAGGGACCACGTTCTTGACTGATCAAGAAACCATCATGAAAACTAAAACTGCAACTTCGATTTATTTAAGATGAAGAATAAAAAATAAAGAATAAAATGACTTAATATATTTTTTTTCACATACATTGGATGTGTTTAATATACTAGTATATATTATGTCGCAACATTAGTAAAGAATTAATTTTAAACTTCAATTTGGCTGGGGTGCGCCAGGCCCGCACTTTAGTGCAACGCGTGGGCGACACGCGAAGGCCCAGGTAGCAGGCCACCTTGATGGGCCTTCCCCTAAAAAAATTAATTTAATATCATGTGGGCCTATGGCCCACGTATCAGATATTAAACTGATAAGAACAGATACTACACTTGATCGATCTTAGCCAAAAGGCCGAGAAAGGTATGCCTTATAACTCCAAACGCCTTCTCCTTTTATAATAGTAGCACTTTGTGTGGCTTTTCCACTCTTTCGGTGTGGGACAAATGTAAAACCCACAGAGAAGGAAATCCACCTTTATCAATCAAACCTTGAATTTCCCATGTCACATATATATTACAAGCAAGAAAATAAACAAAAAGAAAGACAAAAAGAAAAAACAACTTCAATACAAGCCCGACAAGACAAGAAGCTCTGCAAGAAAACTTTCTGAAAAATAGAACAAACAATTGAAAAAAAAAAATTCTATTTCGAACAGTCAAAGCCATGGCAAGCAGAAAGCCATATAATGAGGATTAAGAGGACTATAATCCCCAAAACCACAAGTTTTATCTTCATGTTCTGATACCACATCTTTCTTCTGATTTGCGTCCCTTGTTTCTTGAACTCTTGTGCCTGATAGACATTTTTTTAAAAAAATTATAGCTTAGCGTAAGAATTCCCGGGAAGGAAATTCGAAGAAAATGATGTGTTCGAAACCTCACCGAGTTTCGCAGGTCTTCTGCCTTGTCGTTAAGAGTTGTAAGGACTTCGCCTCGTTCCATTGTCTGAACAGTGCAAGTTTTGTATCAGAGTAAAGCCAAGAAAACCAAATTACGAACTGCACAAACAATCGCATACCTTGTCTATGTTTTCGAGCATAATGCTTTTGACTTCTGAAACTTGGGCCTTAACTTTTAAGAGCTTCTCAATCTCATCGGCGTGATCTATGATATACTGCATGTGTTCCTTCATTACAGGCCTGCATTTTTTTTTCTTTTGAGAATGTCGTACTTCCTTACACCGTTGTATAGTTCATGCGATTTTTTTTTCAAGACAGTAATAAATACCCGTATTCTTTGTTGAGGCTCTTGCCCGCTGCAGTGCTAGCTTTTCCTCCTCCGTATCTTTTCTTGAAATCAGCTTTAATGCGTTCTAAAAGAGCAATCGATATTTGTTTTCCAACAGATTCTTTTGCCACGACGCAGTACGCTGCGATAATTGGAAGAAGATAAGAATGTTAAAAGGGGCCAAAATCTTTTGCTCAATCTTTTCTTACATCTTAAAATAATGACCTTCAAACTACTTCTGAAGATCATAGATTAAGAAGCTGGGCTACTCAGTTCGTTTCGAATGGTCTCATCTTAAATAACCTTCTGCAAGAACATGGATTTATTATGCATTCAACAAATCACACAACTTTAACCTACATAAGTCAATCATCAAGACAACATAAGATAGTAATATGATAGAATTCCTCATTCATCAAACTAATCAAGTCCCAACTTAAAGGTACCCTCTAGTTCTTTGCTTGTAAACGTAGTCTATCTTAGTCTTTCTAGTGCCATCTTTTTTCACATGAAAGCCCATCGTCAAAATGTAATAAGATGCTCTGCAATTGAAGGAATCGTACAATAAAGAAAGCAAAACTACCAAATTCGAAGCGCAAGCAGCCATTTGAGAGACGGATCCGACATGCAAATGGTTAGAAAATAAAACGGTAATAAACGTAGTCGAATCGAAGTAAATCTTTTTCCAGCCAAAGAAAAACATCAGAAAATTTCCAACTTTTCGAGCTCCCAAACCACAGATCCGAAAATAAAAAAGCAAAAAAAAAAAAAAAAACCCACAAAAAATTTGAGAAGAATCGAAGACGATGGTAAGCTCACCGTAGCCATCTTCGACCAAGAAATTGAAGATGTGGTGATCGCACTTGTAAGTGAACTTGCTGTTCGTCGAAGGCAGCCTTTGCAAGCACTGCGCGGCAATGGCGGGGAAGTTGCCCGTGAACTCTGTATACTCAGCCAATACCATGGTGCCACGTGCCACGAAGCTGTATATGAACGATTCTTGGGCCATGGTAGATGGTTTTGGCGAGCGAAGTGCTGTGAAAGAAAAGGGTATGTTTTTTTTTGTACTGTGTTGTTTGTTTGTGCCTTTCTTTGGCGTTGAACGTTGGAGACTGTTGTACAAGTCAATAATTAATTGTCTGTATTGTGGGCTGCCGATGTAATGATGATATTGCTTGTAAGTTGTAGTAAGGGAGCTTTAGTTATGGGGAAAAGTTAATTAATTTTATCTTTAATTATATATGATGAGAAATATGAATAGTTAGGGATTTACTTGTCTTTTGGTCGACCCGATATTTGTATATGGCAAAGAACCAGTTTTTGCGTGACATATTCATTTGCTTTGCAGCGAAGCTATTTAATTTAAAGGTGCATTTAATCTTTGTACTATAGTTGCAAAAATTAGAAGTGGGACTGGGAATGGGATGAAAAATCAGCAGTGATTGTGATTGCAGTACAAAACATAATAAAATAAAATATGATACAAGCACGCTTACGGCGTAGACAAGGGCAATATAAAATAGGGAAAAGTGGTGATAAATAAGTGATTTGATTCATAGGTTGCTTCAATTATTAATTTCAACCAAGCAATACTTTATTTCAATCGCAAAATTGTTTGGATTATATTTTTGGTAGTGGTTCTTGAGATCTACGCTTATCATACCCGTTGGCGTTGGATGTAAAGCGCGACATAAAGTTAATAATTAAGTAAGAATGCGGTGAGGGTGACAAAAAATATTTATTAGCCTTGGCCCTTGACGACTAATAATTCAATAGGTGAGGAAAATATATTGAAATATCGATATACCGTCTTATAGTAGCCGGTATTTATCTGAGACTAGTACTATCTGCACACTCTATGCGTGTACTTAAAATATAATTATTTTAATTTTAGTTTTGAAATTTATAATTTATGTTTGGTAGATGAAATATATTTTTTATATATTAAAGGAAAATAATGATTAGGGGTATAAGTATAATAACTAAAAATTGAGGGGTTAAATGTGATAATTATTTAATTAATGAAATTAGAAATAGAGAGGTTAAATTATAAATATATTTTATAGAGCAAATAAGCAGTTAATAGTCACCCCTCGCCCTTAATACAGTAGTATAGATACTGAAGAAATGCTATGTCGAAATAACGGAAATTTCTTTAGAATGACCTATTTGTATGAACAATGATGCCGAGTTAAATAGCCCAATCAAGTTGATCGACACGTGGTGTGTGAATGAAAAGTGCGACAAGTAATAATTAAAACGAATACCTAATTACTATCACCGACGTGCGATAGGCAGTGGACCTATCGTTTGTAGTGCAGTAAAGTGAGTAAACGAGTATCGAACACAAGGAATAAATCAAGTACTAGTAGTGACCTATCGACTCGATATTTAGCCTTATAAAATACGCAGATTGTTTTATGACTTAACCCAACAGATTATATCTAACTCAACTAGAGATTCAAAGACGCTTAAAACTGATACGAAGCTTCAGATAATAAAGATGTGTCTGGGATTCGAATCCCGCTAGGTGCTATCGGCTAAGACACTAAAATCGTTCCTACGTGATTTTGACTAGATCGCAGTAATTTTCCTACCCGCTCGCGAGTTTGCTGTCGCCCTAAACGCTCGCGGAGATCTAAAATTCAGTAATTACTAACGGCGAGGATCGAGTATATGCTTTCGCCCTATACTCGATTCCTATCTTCTACGAACGGCCTAAACGTTGTTTAGCTGTCGCCCTAAACGTTTTTCCATACGATTACTTTAACACATAGACATATTAAAGTAACGAAACAAATTCATAGAACGATAAATAGTCAAACACATAGTCACGATAATCATAAGTCTTAACTACGAAACATCCTAGCGTTCATCTAATCCCAAACACAAAGGGGAATTAGCTACACATAATAGACGAGAAAACAACGCAAGAAATAAGGAATAAATGCGAAGAATTCATATTTGATATACGGATGATCTGCGATGATAGCGCGGGAGATTCTTCGTTCTTCGTTAAATCGGGCGTGATTTCGTCGATGATCCGTCTCTTGCGCTCCGGGACGTGATTCTGCGTTCTTTTGTGCTATTTTTCGTCTCTAGAGGGATTAGGGTTGATCTCTGTTAAGTTGTGTCCTTTTCTGGGTCGAATTTGGGCTTTTTATACTGATTCCCGTGTCGGTCACGGCCTGGGACATGGGCCGTCACGGCCGTGACCAACATCGCCCGCGTCTCGCGTATTCTGCCTTGCGTCACGGCCATGCGCGTTGCACGTCACGGCCGTGACCTTCATTAGCCGCACTTTCTGTCCTAGGTCACGGCCACGTGCATTGCACGTCACGGCCGTGACCGCCAATCGTCCCACTCGCTGTCCCTCGTCACGGCCGTGACGCGTAATGCGTCTGGCCGTGACCGAGGGCAGTGTTGCTCTCTTCGCGCCGTTTTGCCTCGTTTTCGCTCCTTTTCGCCCGAAACTCGTCCTAAGCCCCTTCAACAACAAAACAAGTGTAAATATATCGAATAAATGCATCAGTTGATTGCTAAAGCTCTATTATACCCCGAATAAATATCGCGCTAAACGCATTGAAATGCGTTTATCACAAGTCATGGATACAATTGAACATACATGACGAAATGTCTGCCAAGAGAAGGAATTATCAAACAAGAATTTAAAGAAAATTAATACTAAAAGAAAACAATATTAGAAAGTTAACTAAAAACACTATGCAGCTTCAAGATGATCGGGGAGATAGAAGAGAAGTTACTAAGATCATCTCCAACAGTCAACCGCAAACGTAAACACACTTTGCAGTAACAATTATAATTTGCAGTAATTGTTCTCCAGCAGTCAACTGCAAATGCAAACGCAAAAGAATATTCATGTAATATTCTCTTTCATACCAACTTTTATAACTTTTCATATCACTCATATATTTAATTACTCTACAGATTAACCACAATATTATTTTAATTTTGATTAATAAAATATTTAAGCAAATCATTATTGGTCAAAACAATATTTAATTATATATTTGTGGTCAAAACAATATATAATTTTATTACATATAAAAAATAAATAAATAAGATATAAAAAATTATTAGTTCAATAAGTGTGAAGGTTAAAATTATTATTTGATGTCAATTTATAATCATAATGACTAGTATACAATATTCAAATTCTTTAATATTTTTTGTTTATTTTATATTTTTTTGATTTAATATTTAATACAAGTAAATGCCTTATTTGCAATTTTAAAATATCAAACGCATTTCTGCGTTCGAACGCAAAACACGATAGAGAAAGCAAAAAACGCATTTTGCGTTTGCAGTACTGTTGGAGCAATTTTACTGATGCGTTTGCGTTTTGCAGTACTATTGGATTTGGAGATGGTCTTACCATAAACATCAACTACAACTTACAAGGACACAACTCTACATGGTAATGAATAAATTATTATGCTTAACTGAGAAACTCCTTAACCTGTCTCGGACAAAACAAATCCTTACGCCCCAAGTGATATGTACGAATTTTGTATTTTTAGAGCTTACATTCTTTGTCATGTATATATTATTTATTGCTCATATAGGGCTTGGAGAAGAGCGCCATAAATATTTCCGGGCATTGTTTAATGCATGGGAAGAAGGGCTTTGAGCTATCTTCGTGTCATTATCTCCAAGTAAGTTCTACTTACTACTACATTGTGAACTGTGAGAAAAAGCCAATTTTCATTGAATAACTCGAGGTCTAACGTCACCATTACACAAATAATGCAGCAAAAATTATAGATTTTTATTTGACAGCGTTTATCCATTCGTAATAGCGACCCCTTTATTTCATGAATTTAAGGAAAGGTGATAGTATATGAAGAAAAGGGTAGCTGGCCTTGGTCTTTGTCTTGTCTAATCGCACATTTAGTGCATGGCTTGTTGATGCATTTGTTTTGGTTGGTGAAGAGCATTCAAAGAATGCTAATACGTATGCCATTATCAGCTCAGCAATCAAAATGAATCAATACATTTTATCTAAATGAAAAGTACTTATCCATGAATCATCATTCCGAGGACGTCCTCCAACTGCTCCAGATTCAAAGAAACAATATTAATAACTTTTAGCTGAGAAGTTATTTAGGTTATTAAAGCATCGATGAAACAGCCACTGTAATAAATTCCTTCTCAAAGTCTTTAAGTTTTGAAAATAAATATAGTATGGACTGTCTAGGGGTGGTTCGGTACGGTATACCGTACCAAAACCGTGATACCGTTTACCGTACCGAAATTTCGGTATATTGAAAAAAATTATACCAATACCATACCAAAATTTCGGTATACCTTAAATTTCGATACGATATCATACCGAAATTTCAATACGGTATCGGTATCATACCTTCTATACCGTTCACACGGAGGATTTTTTACCATGCGTGTTTCGTAACTCGTTAATTCGTTGTTTTCGAATTTTTAGTCAATTCAAACTCCTTAAGCCCGATAAGATGGATTATTAATACCAAATTTTCCAAAATAAAAAAGATTTTTAATTCATAAAATAACCTTAAATAATTTACATATTTTAGTCAGTCTCATTAGTAAGACAAAGAACTTTACATAACCACAAAATACAACTTTATATAGAGATTAATTAAAATGAAACTGTTATTTAAAAAAATTAGTGAAAAAGTAATTGCATTGCATCTTCACGCTTTCAAAATCCTGAAGAAAAAACATTAAAAAGGCCAAAATTAAATGTAACATGAGTTAGGTATAATAAGTAAATATGGTGGGCGTCAATAATCTTAAAAGGTTGGGTATAGTTAATAATTTATGAGCTAAATATATTTATGAAGATCCTTATAATATTTTTATCCATTTGATATTTTTTAGAAATAATATAATATATGTAGGGGTGTGTGTATATATATATATATATAATATTTAAAATTTTAGTATTTCGGTATTTCGGTATAATCGGTATACCTAATTTTTAAAATTTTCATACCATTACCGTACCGAAAATTTTCGGTACGGTATCATACCTTACCAAAACCTTCGGTATACCAAAATTTTCGATATTTTCGATACGTTACGATACGATAAGGACGGTATATCGGTATTTCGGTATATTTCCCCAGCCCTAGGACTGTCCAAGGACATTGAAAGGCTTTCAGGGTAGGACTCGGACTTGCCTTGAACTACTTGCTTCTCAGAAATGGGCAGCCAACATTCAAATACTTCGACATTATCTAACATTCTCGTTTTCAAACACACACACAACCAAATCTCTCTCTCTCTCTCTCTCTCTCTCTCTCTCTCTCTCATGGCTTCTGAACCAGTAAAAGAACCTCCACAACCACAGCTTCAGTACAAGGTAAGAAACTTAGCCAGCCATGCTAGCTAAGTGTTACAGCGTTAGAAACTTCATTAACGTTTAACTTTCAGACATGGGTTTTGAAAGTTTCCATCCACTGCGAAGGGTGCAGAAGAGAAGTCAAGAAAGTCCTACATGGCATCAAAGGTTACTTCTGAATCTATAGCTCTCTTTCCATTTTTACTAACACAAATACACTCAACTAGGGTTCTTTTCTCTGCTTTCAAATTATGTCTTTTCTTTGTCGTAGGTGTTTACACTGTGAGCATAGATTCACAGCAGCATATTGTTACTGTTACTGGCAACACTGATGCACAGATATTACTCAAGAAACTGAACAAACAAGGCAAGAATGCCGAGTTATTATTGCCCGAGAAACAAGTCGTCACTAGCAAGGCGAAAATGACCAATAAAAACGCCAAAAATGAGGGCCAAAACAGCCAATCAGAGACTACTAAAACTAATACTCAAGTGAAAATCCCTTCTCCAAAACCTAAAGGTAGCATAAAAAGTGGACTAACTGAAGAGTACATAGGACAGCCTGAAAATGAAGGGAAAATGGAGAATAGAGATGAGGGACAAAATGGCCGCCGTGGTGGTGGCGAAAGGAAGAAGAAGAAGGGGCGAAAAGGTGAAAATTCGGAAATACCAAAAGTCTTCGATCAGATTGATCTCAGCCCTTCGTCGAATTGCTACCTTCCTAATGATTACGGGCCTCAGAAAGCATATGTGTCGAGATATTACAGTGCATCAGATGTGATGAATAATGGAGCTTGGAGTTATTACAAGCCCTCTTTAACTTATGCTTACGATGACGCTTATGCTGCTGGCGAAGAGATTGGCGGCGGCGGTGGTGGTTTGGGATTGAGAGCTTTGGAAACGCTTGAGATGTTGAGCGATGAGAATCCCAACTCTTGCTACATTTTGTGATGTGTGTTTAAGGGTTGTAATAAAATAGTTTTGAAGAGTTTTAAAGAAGTGAATTATGGGATATTTGCTTGGGAAAAAAAAAAAGGAATTATGGGATATTGTAATCTTATGGGAAGGATATTTGATGTCTTCTTCTCGCGATTTATCGGCTGTAAAACGATGGATTAAGTTCGAGGAAGGTTGAAGGATGAAATCTTTCTTCGACGCTTTTTAACAAATATATGTACGGCTATTTAAACTAAATTTAAGCCTTTTGACGTGCTAACAGCATCTCCAACCGAACTCGAAAATAAAAAAAGTCATAATTTTACTCCCAACGATACCAAAAACCAAACCCAAATGCGATTTCTAATTTCTCTCACTTGGAAAAAACGCATATTTGCGTTTAAATCAGTTATTATGCGATGGGAAGTTTTTAATTTACATTGAAGTCCTGAATTTCCTTTTCTCTCATATATTTTTGTCAGAAAAAGCAGACGGAATGACATATGAATGATGGTCACAATTTGAGCTGAAAAAGTGACAAGAGAAAAAGCTGTGTTATATGATACTACCTCCGTCCCAAACGATTTTGGACATTTGGAGTTTTACACGGATTTAAGAAACTGAATATTTTTATAATATAGTACAATCAAAAGGTTAAAAAAATATATGTTTTGACACGTCTTTTGAGAATATTTAATATTATTATATTGATTGTTTGTGATAGTTTTTTACTAAATAAGAAAATGTCCAAAAGAAGTGGGACGCCCGATATAGTAAAATGTTTAAAATGGTTTGGGACGGAGGGAGTATGATATAATAAACAGCCACAGAAACGACGTGACCGTTTAATTATTATTCTTATTATTCTTATCATTACGATCATCACAATTACTACATATTTATTACAATTGAGCGAGAGTTCTACTTAAGTATTATCATGCATGTCCTGAACATTATCAAAGCTAATTATCTTACCATCATCATCGTTATCTAACTTGATAATTGTACATATATTTTTTATATGCATCTCGAATTAGTTTTTGTTTCCCGTGTTATGTTGTTGTCGTGTTTTCAGTAAACATTAATCGATGCTTTTTATATGCATAAAATATTTTTAATATTAACCTTATTAATTTTTTTCGATTAAATCTAAAATAATATTTGTAGTCTAATTTGTAAAGTTGTAAAATATATGGATAATATTGAAATTTGTCAAAATTGGTGTGGAAGTGAATATTACAAAATAATCTATTGAGTTTGAGAATGAGTTGATCGGTTGGAGAAGAATTACTGCATTGTGAGTTTGAGAATGCGTTTATCGGTTGGAGATGGTCTAATAAAATCGCTCACACTTATAAAAACTAATAAAAAGATTTGGCACTTTATTTTTTTTGTGAGTACTTTAATAATTCAAACATATGAAAAGGGCATGAACATCAATTATCAAACCTCAAACCATTTTTTCACGCCCCAACCGCAAATTTAAGTTCAAGCGGGGAAGAAAAAACATAAAGATCATTTTGGGTTTGCATTTGTGTACGGTTAGATTATTATCACTGCATTTTACATTATATTTTTTGTATTTTTGGTATTCGGTCGGAGAAAAACTTTCTCAAATCATGTATTTCTCGTTTCTTATAGATCCATACTAATTTCTGGGCCACATGGCGAAGCAACACATTTCTGCAACACTCATTTTGCACGTACGTTAGAGTGATACGGTGTTAGACATAGCATATCCACTCCTTATCACCCCCAAGCTAGCGGTCAGGTAGAAGTAGTGAATCGTGACTTGAAAAGAACTTAGGGAAAACTATAGAGGAAAACAATAGGGAATGGGTGAATAAGCTGAATGATGCACTTGGGCATATTGGACTACATATAAGAGATCCATAGACACTACACCATATACATTAATCTACGGAAAGGTGTGCCACCTCCCCGTAGAAATCGAGCATATAGCCTATTGAGCGATCCAATCATTGAACTTTGATTTGGGGGAAGTCGACGGAAAGCGACAACTCCCTATTGATGAGCTCGACGAGTGTCTTTTATTAGTTTACGATAACGCTCGAATGTATAAATAGCGCTCGAATGCCTACATGACAGGAAGATTAGGCAAACACGAGAGTTTCAAGAAGGGGATCAAGTCCTCCTCTTTAACTCTCGACTTAGGCTCTTTCCCGACAAACTTAGACCACGTTGATCGGGACCGTTCACTGTTACTCGTGTTTTTCCTTATAGGGTACGGTCAAGATTTGAGGCGTTGAGCATGTTACTTTCAAGGTGAACGGCCATAGGCTGAAGCACTACCACGGAGGCAAGGGAGACTTGAACGACACCCTACCACGGAGGCGAGGGAGACATGAGCGACAAGGAGGTGTTGTACCTAGACTTCCAGTCATCCTAAGAGCACAAAAAGTACGTCCGGCTAAAGATATTAAAGTAGCGCATCTTGGGAGGCAATCCAAGTATTTGCATTCACGTTTTATTTTAAACTATAACTTGCATGCACGCGTTCAAGTTAAAAAAATATGGGGGCTCACGTCCAAGACTTAATCCTTCACGGCCGTGAAAGAATTGCTCACTGTCTGTATTCACGGCATAAGGTTTAAGCCATCACGGCCGTGAGACACCCCGTGTCTGCACCATAGGATCACTGTCTTGAGTCACGGCTTGTTGCTTTAGCATTCACGGCCGTGACGTATGTGAGAGCAACTTACTTATCTCTCTACCGCCTTTCATGGTCCATGCTTTAAAGCCTCAGGGTCGTGAATATAATCTTTTGCACTGTCAGCATTCACAGCTTGTTGCTTAAGCATTCACGGCCGTGACTGTTATGAGAGCAATATGCTTGGCTCTGTGCCCCAGCTCACGGTCCTGGTTTAAACCTTCACGGCCATGACGTTTTATTTCCAAAAATAATAATAATGAAACTAAATAAATTGATCAAAAAATAAAAAAATATAAAAAATAGAAAAAGATTAAAAAAAATTTGTTTTTCGTCACGGCCTTTGAATCTGAATTCACCGCCGGGGGAAACCGGACTCTCTGCCCGCGTTCACGACCTGGGTAAGATGTCTTCACGGCCGTGAAGTGTTCTTCAATTCAATACTTCGTCCTCTGTCGAGGTTCACGGCTTGTGACTTGGGGATTCACGGCTGTGACACTCTAGAATTCAATTGGCTTTGCTTGTTGTCTCGGTTCACGGCCTCTTGTTAGGATCTTCATGGCCGTGACTGTCGTCTGTGGCCTCATACTTGCTTGTTTTTGTTTCGTTTTCGCTCATTTTCGCCCGTTAGCCATCCTAAGGTCCTATAACATCCAAATAGGTGTAAATAGAGCAAATAATTGCACAAAATGTCTACGAAAACTCTATTATAACCAAATAAATACTACGATAAATGTATGGGCTACGGGCCAGACCGGCCTGTCGGCCCGTTTTGACAGCTCTACTTTTAGGTTAGAAAATGACCCATGATTGTTTTGACAATAAACATATAAAATAAATAATAAAACTATTATAAAAAAAGCTAACTACTACATGAGTTGAGTGAACTATTATTATATTAATTGCACACACATTGAGTTTGCAAGGGTGACTACTAGTATAATAGTATTTCATGCACATTTTATGCGCGTGCCAAAAATATAACTATATTTAATGATATTTTCAATTCAGTTATTTATAATTTATATTGTTTGCTAAAATATTATTTTTAAAAATATATAAGAAAAAGGAAAAATAATTTGTAACTATAATAAATAAGAAAATAACCGAGTGAAGTAATAATGGGTGAAATGATTAAATGTACAACTAAAGACTAGTTTGTTATGATATATTCAGAATAAATAGAGTGATTCGATTGTAATTACATAAAAAGTTAAAATTATAATTTAGTAACAAAATTGACAATAGAGTGATTCGATTGTAATTACATAAAAAGTTAAAATTATAATCTAGTAACAAAATTGACACAAAAACAATTGCTCTAGTGCCATATCAATATATATATATATATATATATTATTTAATATTTAAAAATTAACATTTAAAGGTATATTTTTTGCTATACTTTTCTAAACTGAAATTAGTTACCACCAATTCCAAGTAGTAACACGTCGTTAAACAATATCTTTTTCCATGACTCATTGAATACGCAAAAATGTTCATATATCAACTGACTGAAATTCCGAGAGGAAGACTGATAAACGTATTTTTAATACGTTTATTGGTATGTTTATTTGGGTTATAATAGGAAATTTTTGGTCATTCCATGCATTTATTGGATCTATTTACACCCATTTAAATATTGTAGAACCTTCGAATGGTTATCGAGCGAAGAGGAACGAAAACGAGGCGAAAACGACGCAAAAAGGATGAAGAATCAAGCTTCCAGCAAGAGTTCATGGCCGTGAATAGGCCTGCATGCGGCTGTGATTTGTGAACGTCGACAGAATAGCAAGAAAAATTTCCTGCTGGAAGTCACGGCCGTGACACCTCATTCAAGAGGCCGTGAAACGGGGCAGTAGCTCTAGAAGATGAAGTCACGGCCGTGAAGCCTGTGCAATTGCCCGTGAACCCGGGCAGAAACATAGCAACTCGACAAAGAAGGGTGTCACGGCCGTGACACCTTATGCAAATAGCCGTGAACGAGGGCAGTGTGTCAAGTTGGCTATTCTGTTAGGAGTCACGGCCGTGACTACCCAATGCAAGAGGCCGTGACCAGCTCCAGAAAGTCAATTTTTAGGGTTTAAGCCTCCGTCACGGCCGTGAGTCTTAATGCACGAGGCCGTGAAGGGTTTAAACATGGCGAAAAGTCAGCCTAAATTCATCTGTCACGGCCGTGAAGGCCCGTTAAGAGGCCGTGAACGTGCCAAATTTCAGGGTTTTGGCCCAAATTCAAAGCATAAAAAGGGAGTTCTTCTCAGAACTCAAGGATAACTCCATAGGGACGAAAACTTAGAGAAAAGGAGAGGAGGAAGAACACTAGAAGTAGCCCCGTGATTCGGAGAAGCTCAAGGGACGATCCAACAACGAAGCCACGCCTAGTCGATCGAGGAACGAGAGCTCCACCTCATAAACGCCATATTCACTTCTTAGGGAAGTTTTTATGAGTTCTCTATCCTCGTTTCCTTTGAGTCTCGTTGTTGTTTTGCCTAATATGAGTAGCTAATCCTCTTGTGTGTTTGGGAGTAGATGAACGTTGGGTTATGTCGTAGTTAAGGCGTAGGATAACCGTGAACACGTGTATTCGACTATTTATCGTTCTATGATATTGCTTCTTTACATCAATATGTCTATGTGTTGATGTGAATGTATGGTACATCGTTTAGGACGACAGCTAAATAACGATTAGGCCGTTCGTAGACGTTAGGATTCGAGTATAGGGCGACAGCAAATACTCGATCCTCGCTGTTTGGTAATTAAAGATCTTAGATTCCCACGAACGTTTAGGGCGACAGCAAATCCGTGAGTGGGTAGGAAATTACTGCGATTTAATCGATTTTCACGTAGGAACGATATTCTGTAGCCTTAGCCGACATCACCCAGCGGGATTCGAATCCCGAACACATATTTGTCATCTTAAGTCACTCGTATTATTTCTAGTTGCACTTCCTTAATCTTCCAATCCTTTAAGTTGTTCTGTTAAATTAGTTCGTAGTATAAACAAATCCTGCTATTTTATTTAGGCTAAATATCGAGTCGATAGGTTAATACTAGTATTCATTTTATTCCTCGTGTTCGATACTCGGATATTCACTATAGCTATATTACAAACGATAGGTACACTGCCTATCGCGCGTGATTCTAGTTATAATATATTCGTTTTAATTATTACTTGACGTACTCGCACGAATCTTTATTTACACATACACGCAAGCGATCAAAGACATATAATGAAGGCTCAGCAAAAAACAATGCATCTCCGTGACAGGAGGGGTATTTTTTTTAGTACCCGATCACACGAGCTTATATAATTAAAATATCATGAAATTGTGATACAATTTTTAACACGTGTAAATTACTTGAACTCTGTCTCTACCCTTTCGAATACCCAAGAATTATATTCGAGAGATGTTATATATATATAATTTGATCAATGATATTATACTTTTAAGGTGTATCATAGAATAATTAAATAATTGTATCGATGAATTCTTGTATCAAATTCTTGCGACTTAGCAAATTTGTCACGACCAACCCGTCGGAAGTAAATTGAATTTACTTGGAAAGCTAAATTAAGACCCTTATTTCATGCTAAATGTCAAAACCGAAAAAAATAAACAAAGGAAAGTGGAAAGTATAGAGATGGAAACGTTTTAAATCAAGATAACTCAAGGTGCAACCCTACTTGCTTCGTTGAATGATGCCCTAATATTGTCTAGAGAAGCACCATGTCAATAGAGTGGCCGAGACACTGTGAAAGGGCAATCCAGCCTCGTCGGCGAGGGTCTCGGTCAAGGTCAACGTTGCCTTGCCACAGCCTCGTGGACCATGCAACAGTATTCCCATGATCGAATTCACTCCGAGCAAGCTTGACAAATCAAAATGACGCATTGGGACGATAACCTCCATATTCAACTCGTCGATATATCCTTCATACCACCCAAATCCCCAAACTTGGGATCCTTGACACCACTATTGACTTCACCATCGCTGTTGTTTGCGGTACTACGATTATCAGATCTTTTGGTTGGTCTGCTAGTTTATGGGAAAACATTATGTCTGTTGTTAACGAAGTTGGGGCCAATTTCATATGCGTGACGACCCTAAACTTTTGAATAAATATGTCGATGAAAGCGAATGAGAAGGTGATTCAAGAATTTCTCGATGATCCATCCACCTTTCCTACCACACTTTGTCCTTAATGCCTTCACCTCATATTGATGCATGGAGAAGATGCCCTAGCACGATTGAACAATGTTCTCACCATCAATTCTTTCATCGACAATGTTTATTCAGAAGTTCAGAGCCCTTCACATAAATGAAATTCGCTCAAATTTTGTTAGCGACATCATTGGCAGTTAACGTCCCACAGCTTGATGGACTAAACAGAAGATATCCTATTTAAAGGTCAACCGTGAAATACTAATAAACTTCGAAAATGAACGATCAATCTGTTTCTCTCCGTTTTGTTTCTGATTGTGTGTATATCTTCGAAAAGATTTTGTTTCAATCAGACCGTATTGTATTGAGATTGAGTTGTAGATTTGAATCAAGAACAAACTTAGTTTACATAGTTTCAAAGCCTTTTTTTGTCTGTTTTTCTGTTGATTGATTGATCGATTCCCTGGAGTAACCCTCGCCAATTTCAGCGCATCGAAATCACCATCAACACGGACATTTCTCGTTAGTTTTGCTATTACCTCAGAACGCATAGATTCGTCGGGCGCACCCACGTAAAATTCACGCTCAAATCTCCCTCTCGGTCTCGAAGCAAATTCGATGGAATATGCGTTGTTAGCCGCTCTAATCACCAATAGGTAGCATCTGCTGTGATTATCCATGCAAGCCATCAAGTGTGACACGGTGCGCCACTCAATTCGACTCGTCAAATTTTCACTCTTCGAAGCAATCGCTTCGATTCGTCGATGAAGAGAACTAAAGGCGCAACCCTACTTGCTTCGTCGGATGATGACCTAATATTGTCTAGAGAAGCACCATGTCAATAGAGTGGCCGAGACACTGTGAAAGGGCAATCCAGCCTCGTTGGCGAGGGCCTCGGTCAACATTGCCTTGCCATAACCTCGTGAACGTGCAACAGTATTCCCATGATCGGCTTCACTCCGAGCAAGCTTGACAGATCAAAATGAAGCATTGGGACGATAACATCCATATTCAACTCGTCGATAATATCCTTCATACCACCCAAATCCCAAAAATTGGGACCCTTGACACCACTATTGACTTCACCATCACTGTTGTTTGCGGTGCTATTATTATCGGAATCTTTTGGTTGGTCTGCTAGTTTATGAGAAAATGGTATGCCTATTGTTAACGAAGTTGGTCATATGCGTGACGACCCTAAACGTTTCAATAAATATGTCGATGAAAGCGAATGAGAAGGTGATTCAAGAATTTCTCGACGACCCATCCACCTTTCCTACCACACTTTGTCCTTATTGCCTTCACCTCATATTGATGCATGGAGAAGATGCCCTAGCACGATTGAACAATATTATCACTATCAATTTCTTTCATCGACAATGTTTATTCAGAAGTTCAGAGAACTTCACACAAATGAAATTGGATCCAATTTTGTTAGCGACATCATTGGCAGTCAACGTCCCACAGCTCGGTGGACTAAACAGAAGATGTCATATTTAAAGGCCAACCGTGAAATCCTCATAAACTTCGGGAATGAACGATCAATCTGTTTCTCTCCGTTTTGTTTCTGATTGTGTGTATGTCTTTGAAAAGATTTTGTTTCAATCAGAATCGTATAGTATCGAGATTGAGATGTAGATTTAATCAAGAACAAACTGAGTTTACAATAGCTTCAAAGCCTTTTTTTTGTCTGTTTTTCTGTTGATTTGATTGATCGATTCTCTGTTTGAATCTTTTGAAAGCTAAGCGACAATTCTATAATTCAAGTGCTTATGCAACAGAATATCCCACATCACTGTGATGTAATTATCATCGGAATGTGGATCAATGTGATATGTCATCATTGCGTTTGTTTTGCGGTGATATTTCATTTTGCATATCAATGTGAATTGGAATATTGTGTTTGTTTAATCAAAATGATCTATGGGGTGAGCCTTGTTTGTCTGTTTTTCTGTTGATTGATTGAATTGATAAAGGTAAGCGACAATTCTAAAATTCAAGTGGTTATGCAACAGGATATCCACATCACTGTGATGCAATTATCATCATAATGTTGATCAATGTGATGTCATCATAGTTTTGTTTTGGGGTGATATTTCATTTTGCATATCAAAGTGATCTACAGGGTGATATTGCTGAAATTTTATATTTAATCTTACGTAAATATCTTGGCAAAATGGGCTAGATTTTATATAATTATTCAACATTTTTATTTTAATAAAATTAATTAAATATTTTTAAGATTTAAATAGTTTAGTTATATTTTTTTAAAATATGATAACAATGTATGAGGGAAAATGTTAATTATACGGTGTAATGTTGTCAAGTAAAAAGATCACCCCATCATTGTGTACCAGGATAGCTTTTTTGGAGTGATCTTTTTGGGGTGATCCAAAATTTTGAATATCACCCCACTTTCATCACCTAGGTGATCCGTCATCACGTTGATAATAGATCATTTAGAGTAAACAAACGAGGTGATGAGCATGTGGAAGTAGGATAACCGTGATATTTTGGAGGATCACCCAAAAGCAAAACACCCTCCAAAATTTCACCTTGATTCACTCATTCATCTCTTATCACTGTAATTTTTCGTCTACGAGCATTTTAGGAGGGTGTTTGAACGAGTCTCGCCTTCCGTTGCAGTCAGATTAAGTATTTGTCTCGAAGGCTGCTTGCTTAAGATGATTGCCAACTTAGAGCAGCTAGCTAGTTGCATTTTTGTTTAAATTGAGAGTTTTCTCGTTATTTTTTATTTATATATAAACTGTGATGCTTTGTTATGATGGTAAGGATTTATTATGGCCATGGTAATTATTATTTTTCTAAGTAATTAATTAATCAGTGTCTTGCTGAGTAAGACCATCTCCAACCATACTGCATAACCCCAAAACATATCCTAAAATCACTCCAACCGAATCCAAAAACCAATCCCAAAGTGGGTTTGTATTTTCTCTCTCTTCACCTAAACGCATAGATGCGATTGAACGCATAATATACGTTCTATATTTAGTAATTTCATTTAATGTCCTTTTATTTGTATAAACCAGTATGTGTAGCACACCCAATGTGTGTGCAAATAATTAAATTTTTTATACTTCGAACTTTTCATATCATTATTTAAACAATAAAATTTTAACTTAGGGATAAATTTGTAATAAATGAAATAATCAAGGATAAATAGTAATTTAACAATTAAGGATAAAATTGCAAATAAGCATTATTAAATTGACAGACCAAATTGAGCAGTATATAGCCACCCTAGGCTCTTTATATAATAGTATAGATAATTGAAGTATCCTTAGAAAAAATAAAAATAAATTAACACATATTAAAAAAAAAAGTATTTAGAAAGTTTTTGGGTCAATTCGAAATCAGGCCCAAATAAGGATTTGATTTCAATTCAGGCCCTGTTTGAGAATTTTTTAGGTTAAAGGACCCATTTTGTGTGGTGTAAAGAGTGATATAAAAGATATATGAACTAGTATAGAATGATCGTTTTGTGTTACAAACTTTTAACATACTGGTATGTCAGAGCAATAAAGCGGTACTGCAGAAAATGAACTGGTATCAGATGATCATAAACTGGTACCTGATTATGGTTTTGTGTTAAAAAATTTCAACATACTGGTATGTCAGAGCAATGAAGTGGTATTGCTGAAAATGAGTCCTTCAAACTAAATATTTTGCCAAGAGGGCCTGAATCCTAAATGATACTTATTGGGGAGCCTGAAATGAAAATGCCCCAAAGCTTTTTAGAATTATAAAATTTACCAATAATATTTTTTAATTATTTAGTTTAATATGTTATGAAAATATTATAATTTTTTTGAAGTTATAAAATATGTGGGCAGTATTGAAAAATTGTGAAAGTTGGTTTAGAAGTAATATTTAAAAAATAGTCATTTGAGTTTGGAATGAGTTTATCGGTTGGAGAATAATTACTGCATTTTGCTTGTGAGAATGAGTTTGAGTTTGCGATTGAGCCATCGTAATTTTTTTAGTTGTCCCCATCAGGTGTTATCTCATGACTATCATGTTGAGTAAATTTAAGACGTGTTTACCTAGCCCCGAAGATATAATCTCATCCCGGTAGTGTGCGCGTAAAGTCCATAGCCTAGTGCGGCTGCGGGGATATTCCAAGGTTGTCAAAAAAATATATAGTGATAGTTCGCTCATCTTCGTTAAAATCGCCGGTCACTACCGAGTTTCCTAAATCAACCACTCTCAAAATAAATTGACAAAAAACTTCGTTAATTTACTACTGAACACGGCGTTAAACAAAAACGCATTCGCTTCTTCTCCGAAACCCCAACACGTGCGCGGGCAGTCACCACCATGGACCATCAAACGCCACCCCAATTCACGGCACAACCACCGCCGCACCAGCAACAGCGCTTCAGCTATGGCCACCACAGTCACCGCGGGGATGAGGCCGGCGGACC
Source organism: Craterostigma plantagineum (assembly GCA_027422505.1). Taxonomy (NCBI): domain Eukaryota; kingdom Viridiplantae; phylum Streptophyta; class Magnoliopsida; order Lamiales; family Linderniaceae; genus Craterostigma; species Craterostigma plantagineum. The sequence goes on from JAPQWV010000005.1 coordinate 4,072,987, forward strand.
GGTGGAAATGACCGGGGAGTCGCCGCAATCCAACGAGAACAACGACGATTCTACCTGCGTGGCGACGGCGGAGGCGGGTGACGTCGTCCGTGGCGCCACGATGGACCGAAACCTCGCGTCTCTGTGCGATCACATTCAAATCGAAGGGTTCAACAACGGCGCGTTCTACGACGTCGTTGTGGAGGCGTTTGGCTCGACTTATCATCTGCACCGACTTATACTTTCGAGGAGTTCGTATTTCAGGTGGGATCTTTTATCTGTCAAATTTTTTTTTGTGATGAAATTTGAGTGTGTAGTGTGGGTTGGGTTGTCTAGTGGAGGAGGTTGGGAGTGTGTGTTTTTAGAATTTGTGTGAATTTCTGGATCGTAATGGAGAGCTAGTTTAACACAGTGAAGTAGAATTCGAAATTTTCTACCTCGGAACTCGTATGCTTTCGCTGATTGAACGAAGGAATGAGGAATGTTCTTATGCTTTTCTTAGGGTTGTGGGCTTTGAATATTGAGTGTTGTTAGTGCGGACTGTCTATTGGAGTTTGGGAGTGTTTTCTTAGAATTTTGTGAAATTAGGATTATAATGTAGATCTACTTTAACACAGTGAAGTAGAATTCAAAATTTTCTACCTCGGAATTAGTTTGCTTTCGCGAACTGATTGATGGAATGGGGAATGTTTTAATGCTTTTCTTTGGGTTGTGGGCTCTCTAACAGCAACTGATACACTCGGTCCTTTTTCAGGCATTAGTTCTGCTTGTCTTTTTTTGAGGTTTCTTCTGTTGCTTTTGTGCTGCTTACTCAATATTGAGGCGTAACCGAGGGAACGGTGTCACCATATTGTTGATTGCCTGACTACTTGTTTATTGGGCGAGAATTTCACCAGGGAATCTTTGGTTTTGATGATCAACATAATCTTGGTTCTTTATTTTTCCTTTCTCTCAAGGTTTCTGGTTAAAAAGTGATTGTAGGGGCTGAAATTATAAGAATCTGTTGTCCCTGCCAATTTCACCCAATATTGGTGAAGATCTTAACCTTTTTCCCCATTAAAAAATGATATAAGGTGGTTATTCACGCACACTGTGGTCTGCAGGAACATGCTTCAAGGTCCATGGAAAGAAGCCAATGCTCCAGTTTTGACCTTGAATGTCGATGACAAAAACGTAGATGGCGATGCTATTGCAACAGCTTTAGCTTATCTCTATGGACATTATCCTGAGCTTAATGACAATAATGCTTTTCGAGTCTTAGCTGCTGCATCTTTTCTTGACCTCCAGGTGCTTTGTCGCGTAGCTAAAATAGTCTGTAGGATCATTTCTTGGTGTTTCAAAATAAAATTATACTTAAATATTGTTAATTACAGCTGTTGTCTCCTGATTAATTCAAGTTTTTACATTAAGCACATGCAATTGCTTGTGTTTTGTCCCATGGATCATATAACATGTTACCAATTTAAAACTGATTCTTCGCCATCGTCAAATCTTCAGTAAATTTTACTATGTAGTTCTATTGGTCCCCCTTTCTTGTCCTCCTTCACCATTTAATGATTGATTTGTCCGGCCCAGCCTGCATTTCTTGACTTTAACACTCAATATGCAGGATTTATGTGCAATATGCACAGACTTCATTATTGCAGAATTGTGGTCGTCAAACTTCTTGACATATCAGGTTTACTGATCATTCCCCTAATATTATTTTATTACACTCTCCCTCCTTATCTCTCTAGTATAGACTCACATTGCTGCCCATTTAGGTCTTTGCTGAGAATCAAGACTATGGCCTGCATGGAGAACGTGTGAGAAATGCTTGTTGGGGCTATCTCTGTCAAAGCGGTGCCCGGGAATTGAAAGAGGTGCATATTTGAATATTGTGGAGTATGGTGGCATGGGCTGTAGGACCTTATTCTCTTAAGCTGAGATTGGTGAAATACTTTTGCCCTCAACACTATGTAGCATTTTATGACCGTTGCGATCTTTCTATCCTAATCAGGTGCTCCCGAAGCTTTCATCTCAAACTTTGCATGCGCTGCTCACGTCAGATCAGTTATGGGTACCTAGTGAAGAGAAACGGTAAGGAAAGGCAATTATCTTTATCAATATGTTTTTATTTTTAGTGAGTACTGTCATGTACTATTAGAATCTTCTTATGAAAACTGTTGTCATGTATTTTTAGTATCTACTATTACTATTTGTATCTTCTTATGAAAACCTCCCTGTCTTTCGCACTTTTTTTTTATGACTGTTGTCATGTACTTTTAGTATGTACTAATTTATCCAACTTTTGGCATCATGCAAGGTTTGAACTGGCGGTCTACACTCTTATTGCGAAAGGTAAACTTGGCACAGACGAGCATCATGATAAAGGAAATTCGAATTGCAATATGGAAAACAAAAGGCACATGGTTGATGAGAGTTTAAACAAGTTGCCCAATACTAAACAGACCCACAGAAACTTACAAGACGATGGTCATTACGCTGCTCATGGTATATTGGTAGAGCTGCCAAACTTCGTTACAGGTTCCAGTCTCGATGTAACTGATGGCAACCAACCCCAAACGTCCTGCCAAGGATCAGAAACGGGACCAAAGCACCATTGCAACATCGATCAGCCTTCAGGGAGTCGTTCATTCTATACGGGTGATGACGGTGCCTCATGTTCTTATCCCACCACTCATATAGTCAGTGTTATGAATAGAACCTCGGTTAGTGGTCTGGGTGCCGAAGGTTGTTCAGATGAAACCTCATTCTATAAATTAAATGATAGCTGCACTCCTGGAGATCAAGTGAATCTCATATCGAGCATGTCCTCTAATGTCCTAATGCCCAGTGAATGGGAAAGTTCTGATGTATCATCTATGTCCTGGGTTGGCAGGACAATGGGTAAAAGAGAGGTAAAAACTTGCCTGAAACCCCAATGTGGAATGAGCCGAGAAGACTATGATTCATTTGACAATGTTTTTGAAGGAGGCACACTTTTATACTGTAACATGTCTTTTGAAGCACTCTTAAATGTGAGAAAACATCTCGAAGAAATGGGCTTCCCTTGCAAAGCTGTAAATGATGGTTTATGGTTACAGGTATCGTCCTGATATGCTCCATAGTTCCTTTATATTTTATACATCATGCTCCCATGTAATCGCTTGAGCTACTTTCTTCAAATCCATTGTTCAGTTATCCGGATTAATCATTGATATGTTTTTCTTGCAGAATCTTTTACGTTTGAGGGTCCAAGAAATCGTTGCAGATACATGTAAAAGTTGCTGCCTACAGAGTATAGCATGTGCTTGCAGGCAACCTTTCGGGTACTCTCGTGGAGTTTCCTCCTCTCATGGCTACTACATGCAAGTTGAGGACCACAGCAATATATCAAATGATATGGGGCATGTCTACCTTACTAATTCAGTTCAATCAGAGAGAACTGGCCTTTATAGGCCTGTACGTATTCATGATAGGGGCCCCACCGATGGACTAGCTGGACTTGGACATGGAACTACATTTGCGCCGGCCACTGCTTTGCCCCCAACTCGTTATGTCTTTTCACGCGTCCCTTTTGGTGTTGGGAACCGTAACAATCAGCAGCATCCTGCTAATGATGCCCATGAAAATAGAGCTGAGAGCAATGGGGATGGGTTGACTGCTTTGGTTGGGCTGAGTCAGGGATCAAATGTTATGACTAATGTCACCGAAGGGCAAATTGAAAGTGAATATGAGTCAATTGTGCAAAATGGCAACGTTTTTCCTGTGCAATTGGACCCTTCGGAACATTCTATGGGAACTGAGTGGCAGAATACTAGTACGATTCCGTTGGATCGCAAGACCCCTTTGAGCCATTTCTCTCCTTTCCGGTTTGGGTGAGATATCCCTTCTTATGGTTTCAATTTTCATTGATTGTGAGATTTTACGGAAACCAGCAAATATTTTGGTGGTCTCTATCAACACATTATTACATGCTTGAACCTAATTTCCCACTTTCTCTTTCATCTTGCAATGAAGTATTATTAAATGCGTTGGTTTGCAGAGTAAAACATCTTTTAATATTCAATACGTATATATGGTCCGAACTGTGAACTAAATGAAACATAAATTGATCTATTAATTCTTCAGTATCAAGTAATCAAAGTTGTTCGACTATGCATAACTGCGTTTTCACACTTAGTTGCCTGTCTTCCTTCTGTATTTCAGGGTTGAATTTCAGGATGTGCACAGACTGAACGATGGCCAAGTTAAGCACTCCTCCGAAGTATTTTATGCGGGTTCCATGTGGAAGGTGGTGCATCAAGAAGATAATTAATTATTTGTTATTCCAATATAATTACTGTTTCGTTTGAATTTACTGCTAATAGTTTGATTATTTTTTTTAAATCCGATAGATTAGTATCCAGGCTTTCAGCGATGAAGATCCTCAAGGACGCCGCACGCTTGGTATTACTACTGTCTGAACCTGTGACTTGCCCCAAATTTTTGTCTCTGAAATGAAAACTCTCTCCCAAACTGTGCCTATTCAGGTTTGTTTCTTCATCGCCGTAGAGCTGAGATCACTGATCCGCTGAGACAGGTCAACTTCCATTAAAGAAATGAGACTAAAATGTATTTTTCATCTTGATACATTGTTAATTTGTGGGTTTTTCGGGCAGGTCAATATGTATGTAGATTCGAGGGAAAAGGTTACAGCTAGATATCAGGTTAGAAGAAAAACTCATACTAATAATATATTGCAAAGTATCAGCGTACGAATATAATCTGATTTTGGTGGGTTCTTTTCTTTGTATAGTTGATATGTCCGTCTAAGAGAGAAGTAATGGTATTCGGAAGCTACAAACAGACGCTCCTTCCTAAAGCCCCAAAGGGATGGGGTTGGAGAACAGCACTGTTATTCAACGAGCTCGGCGACCTCCTTCAGAATGGCGGTGCTCTAAGGGTTGCTGCTGTTGTGCAGCTCATTTGAATAAAGATGGATGGTTATCTTTTTCTTATCTATCCCGTCTCTTTGGATTATATATGTATATATATATATATGCATATGTATATTATACAAGTAGTAGTATTCAAATAGCTTGACTTGATTGGTTTTGGTGGTAAACTGATGCTGTATTTTTCACAGATTGGATCGGAGTTTCGACGAACATGGCCTGAGATTTAATCTGATGCTGAGGGTTGTGGATTTATAGAGTTGGGATTTATTGGCTGCTGTTTGGCATCAATTGTACGTGGATTTGTATTTATATTTAAACTTTTTACTGTTGTAAATATAATATCCTTCGTGTTAAGTTCTTAGATGTGAAAATTTTGTCATTGATAATTCCTTTTAAGCTTAGGTTTTTGAAAATTTTAACGTGTTGTTAGACTTAGGCAAGCATGACATGGGGATGAATTTTCGCGACCATTCGTTTTACTGAAATTCGTACGGAAATGCTATATAAAAAGAAAAAAATTGCTGAGGAATGTTGAGGACATATGTACATGCAATATGTAAATTAAAATATGACAGTTAAAATTAGTTTGAAATTTTTAGGTAAAAACCGTCTCATCATGTTAGTGCGCTTTTCGCAAAGGTGAGTTGAGTTAGTCGGGGTTGCAAACGAACTGAATCTGTTCGGGGTTGCAAACGAATTGAATTTGTTTGTTCGATTCGATATTCGATTCAAAAACTTAAGATTCGAATTCGAATATTTAGAATATGAATCCGAATAAAAATAGTTCCTTTGATTCGAATAATTTCCGAATACGAATGCAAAATCAAAATATTCGATTCGATTATTTATAGAATATATTCGAATAATTCCATACATTTTAAATATAAAATTCGATTAGCATATTTTAATTCAAAAACTATCTTAAAGAATATATTTTTTTAAATCAACTAAATATATGATGGAAAATTCTATACGCACCCCCCAAATTACTATATAACTCCCTAATTAATTAGAACACTAAATTTATTTTTAAAAAAGTAAAATTTTCAATTTTCAATATCAGCAAATGCCGTTCTTTCAATCCCATCTTTATTACTGATAGTTATTTAGTTATTATGCCTAATTACTCACTCCATTGTTTATTAATTATATGTAGATAAGTTTGAAGATTCTATAACTTTTGATAACTATTTATTAATTCTTTCTTTCACGCAATTAAATTATCACCTTATAACTAATATTTAATCCTACACATTTATTAAATAAATTTAGTCTAGGTTTTTAATCTTGTTTTTATTTTACTCACCCATTGAAATATTTATGGTATAATAAGATTTTTAAATATAAGTCAAATATTTATAAATTTAGAAGTTTTGTTTATTTCTAAGTGATAAAGAGTTGTAGATTAACTTTAACCATAAATTACAAAATTAGTATTTATTTAAAACTGTGTAATAATTTTCCGCGAATAACTTCATTATTGAAATAAAAAGTAATAAATTAAAACTTCATTATAATTGACGGAGAACAAAATTTTAAAAATTGTACAATTTTAAAAGTCTTTTTCACCCTCAAACGGGTGCCAATAGTAGCACTCATATAATATATTACAATTCAATATATATTTTAAAATATATTTTTTAAATAATATAATATTTATAATTTTTTTATTAAATGTAAAGATAAATACTTAAATATAAGGGATCTTTACACGTAAATATCCATTTGTATAAGAATTTCGCAAATCAGACCCCTGTCAGATTTTTTTATATTCAGGTACCTGTCATAATAAAATTTTTGCACATTGCTACCCGTTCCGCCACAAGTACGTCATGGAACACATTTAGATACCATATGAAAACATATTGTGGTACGTAATACAGTGAGAAAATGGTACATCATATACACACATTAAGGTACCATATAGACAGTATATATGTACCATATGTGGTTACCATATATAAGCATGATATGGTACTTAATACATATACTGAAAGGTACGTCAAGACTGGAAAAATGATACACACAATCGAACGGGTACTTATATGAATTTTTCTGACAGGGGTCTGACATGCAAATTTTTCTGTAGATACACCTAAATATAATTCATATCCGAATATTTCCGAATACGAATACGAATCGATTTTACGATTCGATTAAATTCATATTCGTATTAGATGGTCATCCGAATACGAATGGAATAGTCGATTCTTTTGCAATCTTAGTCGTAAGTCCCAACCGACAAGTCCAAAATTGGGTCTCGATCTCGGAAGCATCGAGTCGTAGTAGAAGAACGTCTCTTTTCTTTAATTTTTTCGGTGCCTTAAACCCTAATTCGCGGACAGCAGCATGATCATTTCTCGCTGAATGCAATTATTTGTTGAACGAATCCCTAGTTGTTGCTATCATGGGCGCCTTAACCGTTAATAGGAAGCGAGGCGAGGATTTTATGCAATCGCAGTTGTCGGGCTCGTCTACTCCGATCGATCCATCGTACGGTCGCATTTCGAAGAAGCCAAGGCTTGCAGTCTCTGCAGGTGGAAGCGCGGTGGAATTCACTGGAACTGCGTCGTCGAATTCTATTGCCTGGAGAATTTCGCAGTACCCTCAACCAAAACCGTTTACGAGGCAAGTTCATGCCCCTGTGCATAATTCGAAATTTGGGACTTCTTCTTCCGCTTCTAGGAAAAGTGTCTCCGAGGATAATTCAGCTGATAAAATTGGGAGACCCTATGGGTTTTGGTTGCACTGCCAGTACGAGAATACAAAGAGAGAGGCTATTGGGAGTCTCAGGTACGTGTCGGAGGAGTACAAGGAGTCTTCTAAGAAAGACAAGAGAAAAGAGGTGATTGTGATCGACGTTGAAGAGGAGATTCGTGACGATGTTTTGAATTACTCTTTTGTTGAGGAGATGGACATTGTGGGAAATGAAAGAATGGATGTGGGAACTTCACAGGATTGGAATGTCGAGACAGCGGTGAAAGAACTGCAGGCCGTGGATACTTCTGGGGCCACTGATATCAGTGATGCCTATCCGAAGGTGATTCCCCATGATTTATCATTGCCTTTGTATAAGAAGTTGTTAGAAAAAACGACGAGAAGAGAGTATAAGCTGGACAGACTGAAGAATGACATAGAGATACATGAACTGAGTTTTCGAAGGCTCAAGTCGTTGCGGCCTCAGAAGAAACTGGAGCAAGAGCAACTTAAGGTGAGACTCAAGTGTCCAATGTGTTATATTGCGGCAGTTGTTTCAGGATGTAATAGTTTTCATACACTTGAGATGGCCTGAAGGTGTTTCAATAATTGCAGGATATTGCTGAGGAATGTTTTACGCCCCTAACTGAGGAAGAAGAAAGTGAAGTCTCCCAGGCCTTGTCTTATTCCAATAGGTATCATATGTTTGTGTGTTTTCATTTTCTATTGGTTATTAAGATCTACTTTTTCAATATAGATCTTGTCTGTACTCACGTAATACAGGAGAAAAGTTATGGTGTTGCATGAGAACTCTGGTATTGATATAACTGGAGAAAAGTTGCAGTGTCTACGGCCTGGTGCTTGGCTGAATGATGAGGTCTGTTTTGTTTTTCATAGATTTGTATGGGATGAAACTTTCTCTAGCGAAAGCTGATATGTTAGCTACCATAAATGATTTGGATTGCTTCCATTAATTTTTGCAGGTCATTAATGTTTATCTGGAGTTGTTGAAAGAACGGGAAAAGAGGGAACCAAAAAAGTTTCTCAAATGCCATTTTTTCAATACATTTTTCTACAAGAAGGTTTGCCATCCATCATCAGTCAACTCTCATTTCGTGGTTAAATATCAAAGTGTGTTTCTGAAATTTACATGGTATGCTGCAAAGCTTATGTCCTTTTGTAGGAATTTTCACTTTTAGTGTAATTTGGCTGTGCATGTTACTAGGAGTTACAATCTTTATTTGGTCAGTATATTAGCAATGACTGATCAAAATGCAGATTACAAAGATATATAAATCTTTCTCGCCCTTCTGTTAAAAGTTAAATGTGATATTTGATACATTATCTTGATATCTAACTAGATCTCTCTGTAGTACTTGCTTTGTGAAAATTGAAATGTTAATAGTGTAGTTTATTTCCTCTTTTGTCTACCCTTCTTATTCCTCAGCTAATTAGTGGTAGAGACGGATACAACTATCAATCAGTTAGAAGATGGACTACACAAAGAAAGCTTGGATACAGTCTTTTAGAGTGTGACAAAGTAAGCCCAGGATTAATTAATGATGTGGCTACGTAAGACCAGTCATTGCTGTCCATTGGCAAAATTACCTTATTTCTTTATTTTTTTACCTTAGATATTCGTGCCCATACACAAAGAAATTCATTGGTGTCTTGCAATTATCAACAAGAAGGAGGAGAAGTTTCAATATCTGGATTCACTCAAAGGAGTCGATTCTCAAGTTCTCAGTGTCCTGGTAGGCTACCTTCCATATTTTGCCCTTTCCAAAATCCGTGTACGTTCATTTTGAAATTACTCTAGAAGATGTTGTCTCTGAGATCCTAATGTGCGTCCATATGTTCCGTAAGTGGTAGTTAATCTTGTTAGTACCCTTTAGCTCATCATCCTTAGAATATGTAATCTCTTAGAGCTTGTACTGTGTTCCACCACTATTGGCACGGGCGTAAAAATAACCTATAATCTTATTCTTAGGTGGAATAGTTTGCGGTTGTAGTACTTGAGGAATTGTATCCAAATTAATATACAAAACTGCAATGTACAGGCTAGATATTTCGTTGATGAGGTGAAGGAAAAATGTGGAGAAGACATTGATGTCAGTTCGTGGGAGGAGGAGTTAGTTATGGATCTTCCCCAGCAAGAAAATGGGTAAATGAAATAAACTACTGCATCTTTTGAGAAAAAAATGTTGCATGGATTGTTGATTTGGTTTTCATTCTCAGAATATAGATTTCTAACTGATGTCATCCTTGTTCGCTCCTTCTTCCTCTGTTCTATGGATTTCTGCCGTGTGTTCCCTGATCAACGTAGATCCTTTATTAGGAGAACCGAATATTTTGCGCTATACGTAATTTCTCCAAACAAAAGAGTTATATTATCTTCAGAACCTTAGATTAAATTATTATCCATTAAACAGAGATTTGTGTGCCAATCCATTATAGCATTCTACTGCATTTTTACAGGATGTTATCTGTCGAGCATGTCATCAGTTTGATGAAACCGTTCAACTTATGTTCTTAAAACTTTTTATTCATATAAATAGCCACTCTTTATGACGATACAAGCTGTACATTTCAAACAGGTTTGATTGTGGGATGTTCATGGTAAAATATGCAGACTTCTTTAGCAGAGACATTGGACTGTGTTTTGGCCAGGTAAAGGATGATACTGCAGCTTTTAGTGATTATAGTTGTGCATCGTTGCCGTCTGTGACTGGTAAATTCCCGGTGGATTAGACAGACAATCTTGGCAAGAAACATAGCTTTATGCTTGGTGAAACTAACATTAGAATCTTACTGGTTCAAGTTGCATGTGATGTACCACTCTCTCCAATCACATTCATTGCTTCTGAAGGGAAGCTAACATTGACTTCTCTGGCATTAATGAACGCATGCTTACTATGCATGTATCTACTAAACTCTGTCAGTCGTCATAAATGAAATCATTTAGTAATTGATGACACTTCTTTAGATGCTTCAGCTTTAGGAGATGGAGTTTTTCAACATGCCTTTTTTTCTAGTGAGTTTGTTTATGTTGCAATGTTGCTTATACCCCTGAAAATTGTTTTTTTATGTGCTATAAATAGGAACACATGCCATACTTCAGGAAGAGGACAGCTAAGGAGCTCTTGAAATTGAGAGCAGATTGACCATTAAAAGGAACTTGCTGAGCTTTATTTTCCCCGATATGAGGCTGAAATTCTAATTCATTGGTTTGTTCTATGTTGGTTGCCCGTTCTTGTTCCATGATGGATCAGATTGACACTGCATCGTAGATTGGATTATCGATAGGTTACTACAGGTTTCTCGGCATTTTAGGGCTAGTTCTTGTCATAACCGTTTAAAGATTCGGTTCCTTTATTATTATGAGTAAGTACTACGTACTGAATACTGATAGATGTGGCGGTGTAAAGCGAGTTTTAGTGAGTTTGTTGGATATTCAGAAAGGATTCTTTTTTCATATTGTTTTTCGCTTGATTTTTTCTCTTTTTGCCTCCCGTTGAGCGTTAGGTAAGTATTTAACACAGAGCCATACCCTTGATTTCCATATTGATACTGCTAGGATTTGGCATATGCATTTGGGTGGAACAATGATTTTGGTAGGTTTCTGATATTCTTAGTGATTTTAAGTACAACTTACATTACATCTTTCAGAGAGACAATATGCCCATTATTGCCCACATATTATGTTGAAGTAGCATGTCTTTCTAACAAACAACATTAACTCAGAATTCGAAATAAGACGGCAAATGAATGTCAAACCATGAAAGTCTCACAAAATTGAATAATATGATTGCAAAGCCAGCAAGATATATTGATGGTACATGCGTAGTTGAAGATAAAGAAGAGAGAATGACTTAGCACTTAATCTCCTTGAGACCATGGGCAAAGTAGATAAACGTCGGATCGACGGCACCTTCCTTGTAGTAAGCAAAAACGAGGCTGCTGTCGTCGTGCATGCTCTCTCCCACGAAACTACACAAAACAAACAACCAAGTATTCTCAAACTGATATCGTACGTACGAGGGTGAGATTCTACGGGGAATGATTAGTTTTTGCATTGATTCTTACAATTGGAGGTCTTTGAGTTTTCCCATCAAGAACTTAGTTGCACCTTCGATAGACTTCTTGAACTCCTCTTGCTTCTCAGGTTCGAGCTTGGGAGTCAACAGCTTGATGTACTTCTTGACGTATCCAACGAACTGCTTCTTGTCGAAAGGAGGTTGTTCCTGCGAAAAAAGGGACCATTTTTGTTTCTCTTTTGTGTCTTTTAGGCAAACTGGGAAGAACTATGCAAGTAAACGAGAGACAAACCTGAAGCCTAAAAGTGTCGACAATGTCAACCACTTTCACAGCTTGGTCATCAACGCCTTCGTCCTCTTCACCGCATTCTGCAGATGGATTGGCGCCAATGTCCACATCAACTGCACCCTTAACAACCCACTGTGGATACAACAATGGTTGTTTGAGAATGACAAAGGTGCACCGATATGATCTGTAAATAGAATATAGAGATTTCTATATGAAGTTTCAACCTTTCCTTCAACTTCCCAGAGTGCCCCGTTCTCAATTTCCTTGTAGGGAAAGGAGTCAGAAAGAAGTTCATCGCCTGCAATCATGAATATACAATACATTCATCAATCAAACATCTAGCTTCTAGCAGAAAAAGCGCATCGACTCTTATCAGCCAGAATGTAAATTAGACAAAAGTGCTTGAATAAAAAAAGACAGATCATACAAGAAGAGCTATCTAGTGCAAAAGATCTGATATTTTATGCGCTGACCTATAGAACGCAGCTACAATCAGCGAGCAGATGCTCAACGCAAACGCACACGACATGAAAATTCAGCACGTAACAATAATCATCCTCCGACCTAAAACCAACCAAAAATCATCCAAAAATCCTAAATTAGCCCACCAAGAATCTAATTACAACTCCAAACAGCTGAAAGAGCTGGAGATCTGAAAACCGGCAACAAAATCGACAAATCCGCAAAAAAACCACCGACCATTAGTCCGTGGATCGATAACAAAAAGAAAGATAACAAGAAAGTTGTAACAAACCTGTGAGCAAATCTTGATACACCAACATGATTACAAAAATTATTGAGCTCTCATCCTATAAATTCCCACGCGGCGATAGCAGAGAGAGAGAGAGAGAGAGAGGATTAGCTTTGAAAGTGTAATGGTGTATATATAGATAGCGTCAGACGCCAAACGAAACGAGGGTTCTCAATAGACTAATTATAATGATTCCAACGAATAAATGGGCCTAAAGGGCTCAATTAATTGGGCCTACTATTGGGCCTCATCATTAGCTTAAGCGATGAATTACACCAATCCAATACCCTTGAAAATATGAGCTATTAATGACGATTATAAATTTGGATAATTGGATATCCTCGTAAATATCTCGTGCATCTCTCTCTCTCTCTCTCTGAGTCGGCCATGGGGATAGTCAGGTAAGGATTTCTAAGCCTAGATTCAGTTTCTCCTGTGAAGTTTTGATCGATTCATTCGTATTGGTGGAAAGTTTGTATACGAAATCCAATTTAAGTTGGCTTGCTTGTTTGGATTATGGATTAAGATCCTGATGGTTCGTTTTAATTAGGTGAATTAAGGAGGCCTCGGTGAATCGCGTGATTCGATTGAAAATTTTTAGGGTTCAAGTCCAAAGATCTGACATTCGGGCTTTTTTTTACTGAGTGGGGATTTTTTTTTGTGGTTTGCTATTTGTTGATTAGCTATGGATGGTAACAAAGATGAGGCGTTGAGGTGCATCAATATTGCCAAGGAGGCTATTTCAGCTGGAAAGAAAGAAAAAGCTCTTAAATTCATAGGAATTGCTCGCCGTCTTAATGAGAACTTATCTGTGGATGATCTTTTGCTCCTTTGTGAGAATCTTGACTCATCTCCCTCGGCTGGAACCTCTAACGATGCGAAGCATGTCACGGAGGTAAAAAATCTAAGTTCTTCGACTAGCACTGAAGACGTGAATGGTGAGAGGAGTTACACGCAGGAGCATGTGCAGTTAGTGAGGCAGATTAAGACTAAGAAGGATTACTACTCGATTCTTGGTTTAGAGAGGAGCTGTTCCGTCGAGGAGATTAGAAAGGCATATAGAAAGTTGTCTCTGAAAGTTCACCCCGATAAGAACAAAGCCCCTGGCTCTGAGGAGGCCTTTAAAAAAGTTAGCAAGGCTTTCAAGTGCTTGAGCGATGATGAGTCAAGGAAGCAATACGATGAAACTGGGCTGGTTGATGAGTTTGAGCACAACCAGCAATACAATGTCAGGCGCCGGCGAAGGAGAACTACGAGCGACTTCTTTGATGATGATTTTGACCCTGATGAGATCTTTAGGGCTTTCTTTGGGCAGAGGGATTCGTTTAGGCAGGGCCATGTGTATAGGACAAGAACTGCTCATGGTGGAGCTCATCATCATAGGGAAGATTTAGGCGGTGGGCCCAACATGATGCTTCTGCTTCAGTTGCTTCCATTCTTGATAATAGTTCTGTTGGCGTATCTTCCCTTTTCGGAGCCCGAGTATTCATTGCAGAGGAACTATTCCTACCAGTTCAAGAAAACGACTGAAAATCATGGAGTGGAGTTCTTTGTTAAGTCGCCACGATTCGATGACGATCGTCCGATGGGGAGCAATAGTCGGCGTGAGATCGAGAATAATGTGATCAAGGATTACAAGCACATGCTAGGGCGTTATTGCCACATGGAAATGCAGAGGCGTCATTGGAATAGACAGATTCCAACTCCTCACTGTGACAGGCTTGAAAGTTTCGCTGCGTAGAAACGTGAGCTTTTTTTTTCATAATTGAGCATTCTTTTTTTTCCTGTGGTTCAGTTCAACTGTTGAATATTGTAGAAACTAACAGTTGAAACTAGTTGCACATTTGAGGCTTAGGATGTCATAGTTCTTGAGAACTAACTCATTTTGGCTTGTAGTTCTTTCATAAGTTTGTCTCTTGCTTGTATACTGCCTTTCACATAAACCCTGAAACAATCTGTAATATGTGGTGCATTGTATGTCCTCAAAAGGGACTTCTCACTTCTTTGACCATATCTGATAGAGCAACCTTATTAGACTGAAACATATCCTTTATATGGATACTTACTAGAAATGTGATTATGTGTGTATCTAATGTCGGCATGTCTTTTGTTTATGCAGATTGAACCTAATAGATTGACATTGAAGGCCAGGTTTACTAATAAATTCATGGCATAAGATCGTTTTTGCCCGAAATATGGCTAGGACCTCGATGGTTCTTGCAACCATGTATGTGTTTAGTTTATGGTCCATTTTCTTAGCATTTGCGACCACACAACACTTAATATTCCACACATATATATACATATATTTCCTGTAAACTGCACTGCTGCTGATATATATATACTTGTTCTAAAGATCTTTGGATGTTAGTAATGTTGAATCTCTTCTCCGTAATTAGCTCTATGAAGGTATTTCTCTTAAATGCTACTAAGCTCTCTCTACTCATCCAAGGCATTAGATACCTCAAGAAATTAGAAACTGCAACTGATCAAGAGCGTTCACATTATTAATCATTCTTCATAAATTATAAAAGATGAACATTTTCAGTTATTACAAAACAATTCAAGAAGGCCATGAACATTTTCTTTAAATCACCACTTCAATTAATCACCCACCATAATCACACATTGAATAGGTGCACCTCCTATCCTCGCCAGGGCACACCTCAAAACACGCCCCGCAATGCCTCGAATCGCTGCGTGGGTCGACACAGTTCCCACCACAGCAGATCCGCCCGAATCCGCAAACCCGCCCGCACGACCCGCAATGGGTCGGGTCGTTGAGTAGGTCCCTACAGTACTGACCATAACAGCAAGTCGTTCCGCCCCATGGGTTCTTATAACGGTCCAAGCAAACGCTAGGATCCCTACCACACCATAGGACCCTCTTTCTTACTCTCAAGAAATTGAAATGCTTCGCAGAAAAGCCCTCGTGGGCCTTCATTCGTTTCTCGGCAGACACGAAGTACGATGTTGTAAGTATAATCAAGAAGAGAAATAGTAGAAAAGGGCGTCTAAGGTTGTGCTTTTTCAAGAAACTGCTGTTATCTGCACCGAGCATTGAAAGTATGTGAGTGGAGTGGGCATTGGGATTGTTTTGAAGCCTTCAAGAATGAGCCTCTCTCTAGTAGCAACGTATACGTATTTGCAGGTAAATGCGAGACTGATTTATTTCTTCAATGATTAGGTCGATGGTAGTATTTGAAAATGGATGCTATCTATGTAAGAGATGAGACTGTTATTTGTATAACAGCTCTGCGCGCATGCAACTATCTTACTAGAAGTCAAAGGATGCAAGGAGCATCTAATAACTACCTCGTTTTTTATAATGGGAGTTAGTAGTTTATAGTGAGGTCATCAAAGATTTTACAATCTCTCTCTCTCTCTCTCTCTCTCTCTCTGTGTGTTGAAAGTGAATAATAGTCAATAGAACAATTTAGCTAAATTGTTGGCGTATGGGCTTACAAGGCACGAATAGAGATAGATGTCGATGAAATGTGTCGGCCCAACCCATCGCATACTGAGAATTCTAGTAAAAAATAATACCAATCATCCAAAGCTGCAGTCTTTTTCTATTCTAACATTAGTGTTTCAGCGCCTTCAGCTCATCAGTGGACAAATCCAACGGCTCGTTCCTCTGATTTCAGGGTCGATTGTCTGTATTTATATATCTGATAATCGGACGGGGTAAAGACTGAATTTTTCTCTATTTTAACCTTTCGTCCTTTGCCATTTGATGCTTTCTTGAACATGGGTTTTTTGGGTTTGAGTTTCGTGGTGTTATGGGTTTAATCATGGCCTATTCGGCTTTCTTCGGAGATTAATTTCGGTGGGGGAGGGTGTAATTTGCTTTTTTATGCAAACGATGCATTTATTTTTGTTATGAAATTATTTGTGGATTTTGAGGGATTAGGGTTTAAGGTATGTTCAACTTCGACTCTGAGAATACACTGACTAACGCCTTAGACTCACTGCCTGGGGAGCTACATTTGTTTTCTCTTTGTGAGTTTCGTACTTTGGTTGTCTTATTTCAATCAGTCAGTCACGGATTTATCCGAAATCAATCTAGCGTAAAATTCTCGGTCATTTTTGTATATAATCTGTTTTATTTCTCTGTGAGTTATTAAGGACTATGCTGTACCGTACTATGCTCATTGTTCTAAATGTGAGAGGCAGGGCAGTTTTCTGTAAGCCTAAAATACTTTGGTAGGTGTGAGTTGTGACACACGGCTTTCGCTACAGGAAATTATTTATAGCTTTAAAAAGCTTCAAGATTTGAGGTTGTTGAATGTTTTTTGTTTGGGTTTCAAACTCTTATAGGTTTATTTGCTTTTGGTTTTGACACTTGCTCGCTTATGATTATCAGTTGAAAGAATTTGGGTTGTTCTTTGCTATTACTAACTGTCCATTGTTGCACTCTGTTATTTGCAGCTGAATTTTCGTTCTTATAGTCTCAGCAAAGATGTCGAAAAAGGGTTTGATGGAACAAGATTTAAGTAAACTTGATGTAACAAAGCTTCATCCATTATCTCCCGAGGTTATTTCTCGCCAGGCTACAATTAACATCGGTAAGCTTTTGTTGTAGTAAAGTGCTTAGAAACTGAAATTTTTATAATACAGAATCCATCGCTGATTGCTTTTTTGTGGCTTCACTAGGCACCATCGGTCATGTGGCTCATGGAAAATCAACTGTTGTGAAAGCCATATCTGGCGTCCAGGTATTCACATTTAGTTGTCCATAAGTCGGATCTTCTTACATGTATTTATTGTAGCTGTAAAATTATTGGTTTGTTTCTTTACTACTAATGTATCATTAACAGTATACTGGTAATGATCTTTAGTGTCTATGTCCTTGACGATTTCTTATTTACAGTCTTATTCGCCATCTATTCGCAGACAGTTCGTTTTAAAAACGAATTGGAACGTAACATTACAATCAAGCTTGGGTACGCCAACGCAAAGATATACAAGTGCGAGGATGATCGATGCCCTCGACCCATGTGCTATAAGTACGCATTGGATTATAGATTACTGTCAGAATAGGGATTTATCACTTTGTACTAACTCCTCATTTTTGTATTCTTTCTAAGGGCGTATGGAAGTGGAAAAGAAGACAACCCAATGTGCGAAGTGCCTGGCTTTGAGGACAAAAAGATGAAGCTTCTCAGACACGTATCATTCGTCGATTGCCCTGTATGGTTTTTTTTCTTTCTTATTGATCAACTGAATACGTCATTATTCTTCCGAATATATACGACACAATGATCTTATTACACCTTTATCCATGCACTTAGGGCCATGATATTCTCATGGCTACAATGCTTAACGGAGCTGCTATAATGGACGGCGCTTTGCTTCTCATCGCTGCCAACGAAAGTTGTCCCCAGCCTCAGACTTCTGAACACTTAGCTGCAGTCGAAATCATGCGCCTTCAAAACATCATAATACTGCAAAACAAAGTCGATCTTGTCCAGGAAAACGTCGCCATAAACCAGCACGAGGCCATTCAGAAATTTATTCAGGTACTTTCGACGAATCATATGCAGAAAACTTTCTTTTCTGCGATCCCCTAATTTTTTTTTATTTTTCTTACAGGGAACTGTCGCTGGTAGTGCCCCAGTGGTGCCAATATCTGCCCAGCTGAAGTACAATATCGACGTAGTATGCGAATACATTGTGAAGAAAATCCCAATCCCAGAAAGGAACTTCGTTTCTCCGCCTAACATGATTGTAATAAGGTCCTTTGACGTAACAAGCCTGGGTTCGAAGTCGACGAGATAAAAGGTGGGGTCGCCGGCGGGAGTATACTAAAGGTAGTTATAGTTTCTCGCTTCTTTCCTACCGTAAAAAATTCCCAAAATTTCATTACCTAACAAAACAGAGCTTCGACCTTTTTATTATTACAAGGGAGTCTTGAAGGTCAATCAGTACATTGAGGTACGTCCTGGGATCGTAGTAAAAGACGAAAACGACAACATAAAGTGCACGCCTATATACTCCAGAATAGTCTCCTTGTACACCGAGCAGAACGAGCTTCAGTTCGCCGTCCCGGGCGGGCTCATTGGCGTCGGGACGACGATGGACCCCACTTTAACCCGTGCCGACAGGCTGGTCGGGCAGGTCCTCGGGCAAGTTGGGTCGCTGCCCGAAGTTTACGTCGAGCTAGAGGTAACTTTTAAAGTTGATTCCTTTAAAGAATTGACCTGTCCATAGAGATTGATTCTATTATTTATTCTATTTGATTAATGGTGGGAGGGGGCTATAAACTGCCACGTTTGGTACGTAAAGTTAATTGCTATTTAACCCTTTTAATTTGAGTAATTATAATTTGACCTATATATTATTGGTGTGAGGCGGCTATAATTAACTGCCACATTTGGTATGTAAATTAGTTGCTATTCAACCCTTTTATTTATAATTTATTTTAATTTGAGTAAATCATCATTTCATCAATTCTATAATGGTAGGAGGAGGCTATAAACGGCCACATGTTACTCAACCCTTTTCTTTGTAATTTATTCGCATTTGAGTAGCCATCATTTCACTTCTTATTTTTTTATTTATTGTAATGATATCCGCACAAGTCATTTTTCTCCTTTTACATATTTAAAATTTATATTTTATCTACAAAACGCTATAAACAACTAAAAAATATACTATGTATTTATATTTTAAGCGCACACATGGAGTGTGAGTGACTGAGTGTGCATGAAGTACCAGTTAGTATTAGATTTACATTGGATTGGCTTTATTACAGGTCAATTTCTTCTTACTTCGTCGGTTATTGGGAGTGAGGACGAAAGACACAGAGAGGCAGGGCAAAGTTTCGAAGCTAACGAAGGGAGAGATTCTTATGTTGAACATAGGTTCTATGTCGACGGGCGCTCGAGTTGTAGCCGTTAAGAATGTGTTTGCTAAGTTGCAATTGACTTCGCCCGTATGCACAAGCCAGGGCGAGAAAATTGCGCTTAGCCGAAGAATCGATAGGCACTGGCGTTTGATTGGTTGGGGACAAATTCAAGCTGGCATAACCCTCGACGTACCACCCGCTCCTTCTTTTTAAAAGCGTTGGACGTATGCCCACACTCCGACTCGATCTGAATGAATTCGAATCTCTCGTCGGCTGTAAAACAACCCCGACTTCCAGCGGGACTAATATTCCCTGGTCCACGGGGCTTATTCAAATTGGTCCATGGTACAAACCGTAGATTAAGACCAAAATGATAATAGTACTTTCCGCACACTCTATGCGTGTGATTAAAAATATAATTATATTTTGTTCCTCAAATTTGATATTATAATATTTAATATTTAATAAACGAAATATATTTTAAATATATAAGTGAAATCATAACTTATTATTAATTAAATTTAAATAGAGAGACTAAATTGGAAATAAAATGACAGACCAAATTAGCTATTTAGCCACCCTAGCTTCTTTATAGATACACGAGTCTAAATTGCACACTCATATGCGCGCGTTATATAATTAATAAATGCATTTATTAATTATTAAATAATAATTACTAAAAACAAAAGGGTAAATATGACAATGATGAAGGTAGTGAGTGGTTTATTTTATGGGTATTTTCATTTCAGGCCCCTACAGAATATAGTTTAATGTTCAGACCCTCTTCGGAAATATTTAGTTTTAGGACCCATTTTTATGCAGTACCACTTTATTGCTCTTACATACCAGTATGTTGAAATTCTGTACCACAAAACCATAATTCGATACCAGTTTATAATCATTTGATACCAGTTTATTTTCTGTAGTACCACTTTATTGCTCTGGCATACCAGTATGTTGAAAGTTTGTAACACAAAACAATCATTCTATATCAGTTCATATATTTTTCATACCACCTTTTTTACACCACACAAAATGGGTCCTTTAACCTAAAAAATTCTTAAAGAGGGTCTGAATTCGAATCAAATCCTTAAAGGGGCCTGATTTCGAATTGACCCTTTATTTTAACTAAATAATATTATTTTTAATTCATTTTAGTTGAAGACCAAACTTATACCACGCTATGACACTTAATAAAAGAGTATCGACGGTATAAAAAAATTGCATTGCTATTGGCTGTACCGTTCATTAGCCCAACTATCCAAATTGGGCCCACTTGACAGCAAGCTTCGAACGTCGTCGTATGGTCCGTTTCATTCACCTGAAGTGGAGCTCGATGATCAAAATCATAGCTATTTGTAAAAGGAAACAGTGACAGCAGTACTCAATTTTGGAATTAGCTTGCGGCCAACGAAGAGATAATTCTACGGGTTTCTCGTTGAATGAATGCGCTTCAATTCGATGCTGAGAAGTTTAGCCTCGTTTTCTGTTGGTTTTTTTCTGTCAATTTTTTATTGATAATGCCTATCGACTGCGCCTATCATGTTGTTCCGTTTTTCCGTGCTCGTTTGTTCATCCTGAGTTGTGTTAATGGTGGATAGACACTTGTTTGGCATATTTCCAGCTAAATAAATCTGTTTATAGATAGCATTTGGATATGGAAAGTTTACATAACTCAGTGTGAGAAATGCCCCTGATGGTTCAGCATTTTGGCCTTGGGTATTTGCAGATCATCTTCTTTAGATATATTATGAAACTTAAATGATGTCTTCCGTGTTTAAATGAACACACCAAAAAAAAATTGAGTTAATGGTGGTCACTATTACTTGAATGATTGTTCTGTTGCTTATGTGTGCTACGTGAATTATCTCTTGTGGTATACTTTCGTATTACAGTTTTGCAAATCCTTACTTTTTTTTCGAGTAGCAGAACGACAATCTGCTAAGAAACAAAAAACCTAGGCATCAGCTAATTCATATAAACGCTTGATTTAGTTGTGAACCTATTTACATTGCTGTTTTCCCCGTCTCATTGATTTTGGGTGCTGTGCTTCAAATTGAACTCTAGGTATATTCTTTAACGAAGAGCCAAGAATTGTTTCAGCTTTGTCCGACACTTGTCGCTAAAGCGACTCGACTTGTCTTTGCAACAATAACCTCTTACTGGCGGGTACCCTTTCAATTTAACATGTGACTCTAGTTATCATATGTCATGTTTTACTTTTGGCTAGTTCAATTTACCCTATGATGTTGTAAAGTTATTATATGCCTAGTGTCTGTGTGAATCTGACGTCTAAAGTAGTTCTTGAGATTCTTGTGTGATAGTATATGTCATAGTGCCTCACAATGGATAATAAATGTTAACATGTTATACTCTCTGCATGTAGTTTGGGAAGCATGTCTATTTCTGTTATATATACTACGTAGTCAACCAAAGGAGATATATACTATTTCAAACAAGTAAACTTACGTCCAAAAATCGCTTGGAATCATCTGTCCCACAATCCATGTCCCACTTAATCATAGCCGTTGAATTTAGATCATGTGGTTCATTCTTTTTTATTTGTTAATTCTCTTAATTATACCAACAAGGCAACAAATCTTAAATCATTGTTCTTTCATGTATTTTATATGATAAAAAACAAGTAACACATCTAATTTATGGAATGTAACGGATGTCGAATTAATTTTTTTTTTGAAATGCCATAAGCTAAGAATAGATAGAAAAAGAAGAAAAACCTTATATGCATCACACTGCATCCGTACTAATTTTCTGCTGTCTGAGCATCCTTATTTCCTTCCTCGCATTTGACCATTAACCCTGCTTTCACAGAGTCATTGTAGTTGCCAACGAAGTCTTTTGCTCGTCGTGATTCTTTTTCCCAATCTGTTATATGGAGAACTGCAAAAGTAGATAATACACACACGAGCTGAGCTGCTAAAAGTCCTAAACAGAGGCCTAAAAATCCCATTTTCAAGTAGAAGGCCAAAAATACTGCCACAGGTGCTCCCACGAGGTAGAATGAGCAGAAGTTTATTACAGCACTGATGCTTGGCCTGGCACTTCCTCGAAGAACTCCACAACAAGTGGTTTGTGGAGAATTGGCCAGCTCACAAAGTCCTATGATGGGAAACACAGTAACAGTAAGCTTAAGAACTTTGGCGTCATCGGTGAAAACTCTACCCCATGATTCTCTTCCTGAGGTTGTTAAAAGAAGACCAAACATTGAGGTAAAGAAGGCAACTGCTACGGCCAGCACAGATGCCAAACTGTGCCTTGTCTGGCCTCCCTGCACCAAGTTCATTTCCCACTCTGCTTGAAACAGAGGCACTAAGTGCAGACGGCAACATGTACATGAGAGATGTGGTCTGAATCACTATAGCCGATGCTGCTAGTGAAACAGTGGGATTCTTGAGGTAACCTGCGAGAAGTGTCATGAACTCATACCACCACCATTCTAAACAAACTCCAAGACAACTAGGGATTGCTAATCGGAGCAACACTCCCCAGTCCTCCCCAAAGGAGGTGGCTGAAACAAGATTTTTTTGAGGATATCAATAGTGGTTTTGACAAGGATATGTTTTCTTGAATGTAACTTTTACAAGCTACAAGAAAAATCAAGGTGTTGAAATTTGCAATAAATGCAGAAATTGCGATCCCCTGGATGCCGAGATTCTGGTGGAAAGTCAAGAATATGGTGATGGGAAAAATGTAAGAGTAGAGCAAACAATGAGCTCCAAAGAATTGGCCATGTTGTCCCTTTGCTTCGTAGGTAGATACGTAGGGGAAGGAGTAGGCTGTTAGCAATAAGATCTGGTGAAGCATATCGACAGTAAAGGCTTGCAATTTGTACAACTTGCGGTTCTTGGTTGAGCCATAGCAAGAGAGGTTCAAGATAGATCCATAACAATCCAATGGGAATAGATGCAAAAAGTAGGAGAATGATCATTCTTTTTACGGTGAAAGATACCATGGTGAAGTTTTTGGATCCAAAAGCTTGACTACAGAGTGGTTCCAACCCTGTTGACAAGCCAAAGAGCACAGAGTAACCTGTAATGTTGGTGAAACCGATGGCGCCAGTGCACCTCCTGCTAGCTCCATGCTCCCAAGCTTGCCCATGCAAGCTACAGAGATCATGTTTTTAAGGTAATTAATTATGCCCATAACCAATATTGGGAAACCGTTGCTTATCAAATTCTTCAGTTCCTTCGCAACCTGACATTGGTAGATGAAAAAAATTGAATTTCCAATCAGTCCATATTATTCTTTTTATCTTGAAACATGATTGTTTTAGTCATAAAAATATTGAGTTATAGAGTTTACCATTTCGACCTCCATTTTCATAAGGTTCTTCTGGCAGATTTGTTGAGTTTTTTTTCCCGGATTGGGTCGCTTACCTTCTGTTATGTGGTGGGCAAGATCTCTAAACTCAAATACTGTCTTTTTCTTCAATAAGAACATACGTGCTCACCGCAATACCAAAGAGCGAGATGAGTCACGTTTAACAAGCTGAGGGTGTTCTTATAGTTGGAAGATGGTGGACTTTCATAATTCGATTTCCATTTTAGTTTTTGATTTGACCGTCATTATTGCGGAGTTAAGAGGAGAGAGATGCACCTTTTTTCAATTAATCTGCAGTTATTGAACACTCTTTAGCTGTGTGTGTTTGTCATTTACCCAGATTTAGGATAACATATCAACATTCCTATTACCAATAGAATCTCACAAATGCAATATTACCTCAGTCGTCAGTTTCCATATAATATTACATTTAGTGATTTACTATGACATTTTTTATTTTCCAGTCCCCGGAAATTTTTTGCATTAGCAAAAGCCACCCGGTATGTTAATATTTTTACAGTCTCGTTGCCGATATACATTTGCATTCCATAAGGCTTGCTATAAGAGAAATCTTCTGTATGACTGCTACAGTTGTATGATGCCTTTTTTCCTCTTAATAATCAATGAACGCGTCTATTTTTAGTAGTAAGTGGATCAGTTTAGGCATATATCACATTCGAGTAGGTATGTTTAGACTAAGCAAAAACCTTGCTTGCGTGAGAGTTTTGTCCAGGATCTTGGGAGCAAACCCTCTTTCATACAGACTTTATGAAGAAATATTTCCGAAAAGGACCCTTCACGGTTCTCTTCAAGAATACCGTGTGTTTCCATTTTTGCCAGTTAGGTTTATCTCAGTCAAGGGAGCTAAACCTCTCCTAAAGACAAACTTACACCCCATGCATGATCAGGTTACCTATATATATACTTGTCCTATACAAGATATTAATCAGAGTACAGTTTTGACATTTTCTCAGGTTATTTTTGGCAGCAGCTGTACCTTATTGTCTTTACCAGGAGATGCTCGGTTAGCCATCTAAACCAATGGTACATTTCCTTAGCTATTCACATGTCTTATTCATGCATGTCGGCGTCTACTATACACTTAGAGAGGAAAAAAGGCATTTGTTTTAAGCATGATGGGGGAAAAATATGCAGGCATTGCCATTTGCTCATCCAATTAAGATTATTGAACTTGTCACCTATGTTTGATTTATACATGCTCTGTACTCCCTTGGCAATATAATGACTGGGACGAAAATTAAAGCATTGCAAGTAGAAATATGGTTCCGTTTGGTTTATTACACTTTGTCGAAAAGTAATCTTGTCGCATCGTATGGAACCGTGCATGTGCATATTTGTTGCACCCAACTGAATAAATTTCAGCTAGCATGCAAAAAAATGATCCCCACGTACCGTCCCTTAATCTTGAAAGGTGAATTACTTTTCGAGTTATCCACTTTTTCTTCTCGCAACTTCAAAGATAGGTCTTGGACTCTTGGTACCCTCCCACTCAAATAGTAAAGGTGGTAGTGTACTTTTGATTGATTGAGAGAGAGAGAGAGAGAGAGAGAGAGAGAGAGAGAGAGGGTACTGATAATTTTTTAAGGTTGTCACATGCAGAGAGTGCTATACTCTCTTGGTCCCGAAGTCGGAGGCGGCACAAAAAGTACCAAAAAAACCCCGACAGGGTTCTTATTGTCCAAAGCACTAACATATTCATTCACATGTCATTGTAAGGGATCTCTCTCAACTTTTCTGGCGATTCTTTGAAGGTTCTTTTGAGGGTAAGAGTTCCCACACTTTCTTGCTTTTCTTGATGTCTTCTTTTATGATTCGTAACTCATGAGAAATTTGATATGACCTATAAACCACCACACCACTTGTGAAAGGATAAATCTTGGTAACTTTAAGTTGCATGGATTATATTAGTCAATACTGCTAGGCCCAAATGCAGTTGTTCTTTATCCCCCACATGCAACTTTGCCTTCGTTGCAAGTAAAAAATAGCATCTCTGATGAATCATGAGTCTGTCCTGAAATGTATATTCTTGTTCCAAACATAGCAAACAAGTAGGTAGATTTGATTACTCTAAAAAATATGGATTTTATATGCGTGTGTACTCCATTATATTCCGAGCGTTAGTTAGCCTTTGTATTTTAGAGATAATTGACCACTTGTGTTGTATCTTTTCATCCCCTATTGAACATGTGTAGTATTTATTTCTTTGACATGAGGATTATTCTACCTCAATCGATATTATTTTTTCAGCTTTGGGCTCACATATAGAACTTCATTAACCACTGTTTACTTTGATTTATAGTAAAAGGGGAGCTCAGCTCAATCATTTGAAGTAGTGTGTTATCAGTCAACTAACATCAAATGGATTGTGATCAAATGTCGTGTCATCAACCACCATTCTTGGTTGAAATTAAGCTGTTTTTTATGCCTTTTCTTTGTTATTGCTGTTAATAATTATTTTGCTAATTGGAGTGTATTTTTGCCAGCATATTCCAAATGGCTACTACCAACGATATAAAAATATCATATTTGTATTGAAATTTCAAAAGATTAAATTAAAATCAGAACCATACAAGTGATTCGAGATATGAGGAACTAAGATCTAACTTCTAAATAATAGATCAGTAAACTAAACGTCCAATTGAGAATTGCAAATACATATCGTCCATGGGAGTTGATTAAGTAGCCTGTTTGGGAGATGCATAGCTGCTTTGCTTGGGATGGCCCAAATTCCACCTAATTATTGTAAATGAAACCGAAATATGAAATAATGACGATAAAGTTGGTTCATGTTAGGGACTTAAACCAAACTTGGGAGAAAAAGAAACTCTAATCATTGAAGGAACAATAAGATTTAAATATTTCATAATTGTACAAACATGCATTACTTTACGTTTTTAAATAATAAAATTGATGTTGCATTTTGTAAGAGTAACTGGGCCTGAACTCTGTTGAGCCCAAACTTCAATTGGTGTCAATAAATTAAAATAACAGTCCATTTTCGAAAGGGCTATTATTATTAGGGTGGCTAAGTTATACCATACCATGGTGGAAAATAAATTATTACAAAATCCTAAAAAAAATGATAGTAGGACATAGAGCGTTGATTATCTAGCTAAGGTTAGCTTTCATAGTGTTGTTATCAGAGCCAAACCCTGCTGGTATTCTGAGTATGCTCTGTGGTTGCAGATGTGTCTGAACTTCCACATCAGAAATCAGAAGGGATCAGCGATCGGGGGAGCCAGTGTCAGAGCTATTAGATTCAATGAGGTGATGCCTTGTGCTGAAGAAATAATGTTACAAGATGGTTATCGTTGATAGGATGCTCGGTGTCGGGCGGAGCTTGTGCGGCAGTGGAGTTGGCGAGTTATGGCAATAGTGCCGTGAGGCATGTCGCTCGCCTTTCCTGGGAATTATCTGATCAGTACTATTTGGGCTGGACTGTTGAATCTCTGCAAGGATAATAGCAACGGATGATAGCAAAGTGCGACAATATGCTAGTGCGGGAGCTTTCACTCTGTGGCAGAAAAGAGTGAAGGATGTGCTCATTTGTCAAGGCTGGGCGATAAATTTTGATGGAAGATGAGGAAAAGTCGGAGTAAATGACGAAAGATTTGGGGTCATGATGTGTCTGAGAGGAAGAAGTAAGGCCCTATTGCTTCTTACCTCGCTTCCTGATTCGGGTGATAATTTGATCACAACCATCCGGTATGAGACGGTACAAGCGCTGGATGGTGGAGTCAACTCTTTTGGAGCAAGAAAAAGAAGGCGATCAAATTTTGGTTATAGCCGGATGTTGGCTATTCGCAGAGTGAATCATAGAGAAAGGTGATACACCAGGGGATTTGGGATCAACAGCAGGTCCAAATCCAGGTGGCGGGAATGGCATGTGATGTTATATATGTGGTGAGCCGGGAGACATCAGGAGAAATTGTCCGACTTGGAGGAAGAAGGACAGGCGGCTAGGAAAATTCCACATGCGGGTAGCACACAGTTCATATTAGAGACGTTCTCACAGTCTCTAATGATGGTCTCGTTCTTAGGAAGAAGAATATATGATTCGGATTTGCTCTAAGTGGATGTTTTGATGCATTTCTAAACCGAACGGTTTTTTCGATCTCCACGGCCGATGGATTTCGTTGTGTTTGTTCGGGGTATTGAAATGGTGAATATCAAAATGGTTGACGGAGCGGTACGCATTTTGGGTGGTGTGACGTTGTCTCAAAGTTGCGTAGAATTTAATATTTTGAGCTAGTCAGATTCCAGGGCTATGGAGTTCTCATAGCAGGGGGAGTCTAGGAAATCACACATGGTGGAAATGATCCTACCAAAGGGAGAAGAGCGCAAAGGTTTGTATCGCCTGGACGTAAGTATGATATATAATACTCAGACTTCGATGGGTTTACGAAAATTGCTCGAGCGTGGTATAAAGGCAGACGATGGTGAGAAGGGAAATCCTGCTGGAGAAATGGTTGCATCGAAGTCCCTCTTCAGGAATATACGGGTCGATTCGGTTCAACATAGTTGCACATAAGATTGGCCGCTGATTGAATCAAGTGGGATAGGACTGGAATCCTTGATTCGAATTATGTGTAGGGCTATAAAGGAAGGCCAATGGACGTTCGTGGTATTTACGAACGGGTTACTCTCATTCTCGGTTCGCTTGAGTGCTCTCTAAAGAAGACGCAGATGTTGAAAAGGAAGAGAATTGTTGACTTTTCAACATGGAAAAGAAAGCAATAGGTGTTCAATTTGGATTTGTCCTCTAATGAGCTATGCAATGACGTTTTGTTCTCCTTAATTACCTATAAAAAGGCTTCCTAGCTCAATGTATTTAACACCCCAAAACCAGAGAGAGAGAGAGAGAGAGAGAGAGAGAGAGAGAGAGATGAGAGGAAAAAAGAGAAAGATAAAAAAGGGAAATCTTGTCCGGGTGGATAAGGGTGAGAGTGGGTGTAATTTTTACTAGGCAGTTGAGAGTGAGTATAAAAAACATTACCCGAGTCGGGTAAGGGGTCTCGAGTTTGGGTTTAAACAAGAGTGTTATTTTGTACGGTATAATATTATCAAATATAGTAAACTATTATCTCTCCGTGGAGGTAGGCGGTATTGGCCTAACAACGTAAAATTCTCAGTATCATTTTCGCTTTAATTAATATCCCGATAAATTGTCGTAGGGTCCAAATACAACTACCGCTGGCCCAGAATTAAATATCCGCTCAAACCCAACATCTTTCATCGTTTACTCAGACTTTTCCTCGTCTTCCATCAAAACTTATCGCCCAGCCTTGACAAATGAGCACATCCTTCACTCTTTTTTGCCACAGAGCGAAACCTCCCGCACTAGTCGCACTTTGCTGTCATCCGTCGCTATTATCCTTGCAGAGATTCAACAGCCCAGTCCAAATAGTACTGATCAGATAATTCCCAGGAAAGGCTAGCGACCTGCCTCACAGCACTATTGCCATAACTCGCCAAAACTCCACCGCCGCATAAGCTCCGCCCGACACTGAGCATCCTATCAACGATAACCATCTTGTACCATTATTTCTTCAGCACAATGCATCACCTCATTCAATCTAGCTCTGACACTGGCTCCCTCCGATCGCTGATCCCTTCTGATATCTTTTCTGATGTGGAAGTTCAGACACAGCTGCAACCACAGAGCATACTCATAATACCAGCAGGGTTTGACTCTGATACCACTTGTTGGGGTTGAGCGGTAATATTTAATTCTGGGCCAGCAGTGTTGTATTTGGACCCCACGACAATTTATCGGGATTTTAATTAAAGCCGAAATGACACCGATATTTTTACGTGGTTCGGCCAATACCGCCTAACTCCACGGAGAGACAATAGTTTTACTATATTTGAGAATATTACACCGTACAAAATAACGCTCTTGTTTAAACCCAAACTCGAGACCCCTTATCCGACCCGGTGATAAGTTACGATTTTACGTAGACTTTGTACCTCGTAAAAGCGCACTATTGTTTGTTATTTCCCAAAATTGCTTCAAATATGCTACACTTACGTATGAATATTATATTGCGTAGATTCGGAGCGAAATGGACCAAAAATGTGAAAGAACTAAAGAGATAGCAGAAAAACGCACAAGAAAATGAGAAGGCTCAGACGTCAAGCTGCCTCCAACGTGAGGGATCATCTTTTTTGGTGTTCAATAATTATGGTTTGACCAATCACACGTGGCACTAGAAGATAGGTGAATGAAACACTTGGCAATTGGCATCCTTATTCAATACGTGAGTGGAGGATTGAGTTGGGCCAAAGAAAGATAATGCTGTACATTAAAGAATCGAATGAGGCCAAAGTGAAAGACAAAGACATGATGGTGGGGCAATTGATTTACATGCTTGGAGTTATTATTCTAAAGTCAAGCGTGAGGCAATATCTCAAAACCAACAATCAAATTTTCAATAAGAGATACACGCGTGATTCGCAGCTGAAGAAAATAGATCAGATGAAGTTCAAGGCAGAAAAAGACAGAGAAATCCATGTCTACGAGATCCATCTTATGGCGGCGAGATCAATTTTATGGCTGCTCCTTTTCTATGTTGTCGTTGAGAAATAGGAACAAATGAAAAGGACCATCTTCTATATAAGGATAGCTTGGACACACAAAGGAAAGGGGGTGTGCACATGCAACGTTGGGAGCTGAGGCCATTAAAAATCACAAGCAGGCAGCTCATGCAAAAGAAAAAAAACACATAGCTGAAGCAAGCACTTTTGTTAGCTTTCCACTCACGCACATCACCAATCCAAACTTCACTAAGCAGCTCTCACCAACTCATATCATCGAGCCCACACCTTACTACGGAGCAGAAAGTACGAGGCCACCATAGACGCGTTTTGCGGCCAAGAGGATAGTAGATAGTTGTTACTCGCTCACGACACGGGAGACATCAAGGCGAAACATAACAAGCCGGTATCGTAAGGGACGTTTTATATCTTTTATTGAGTTGATTGCAACGATGTTTTCCTTTGAATCCCCGTTGTTTTCATCTTTTACTATGTTAGCTTAAGTTTATATGTGATTAAGGCCATGTGAGGCCGGATTATGAGTGCGTCTTAATGTTATTCGCATCGTATTTAATCGCATGAGTCGAGTTATGTGTCTTATGTTTGGGTTTAATGCTTGCGTGTGTCTGATCAACATATGCATGATATTTGACTGGTTTATGAGACTGACAAAGTAATTAGACCGGTTAGAACGATAAATATAAAGCACCACGACGTAAAACTGACCAGAAATGGAATTCGGTTTCGTTCGTGTGGTTTCCGAGGTCTTAGGCGCCGAAAGCGTTTAAACTCGGGGAATTTCATAAATATTAAATGCATGCGTAGAAACTACAGTCATATAGATATATAGGGATTGGTTCTCTATCGCATAGGATCGTTATTGCGGGACAAACGAGTAGCGATTATTTTAGGAAATTTTACCTTGACTGAGACTCATTTTGGTTATTTATGATTGATTGCATGTAGATGTAGGAATAATTCGTGCCGAGCATACGCCTTGATCACATTGTTGTTAATTGATTTTAAATCGTCATATCGTCTATTTGCTTTAATTGTTTATTTGCGGTTTTATCTGGTTTGATTATTTTTAATACCAAAAATCATAAAAATACCATATTTAAAATTTACATTAGTCTAAATTAAATTTCAGAATAATATTTTAAAATAAATCGAGCTGTCCTCGTGGATCGATACTTGGACTTACGTCTATTTTATACTACTTGCACGACCTAGTACACTTGCTAGGATCCGACCGTGTCACCCGGGTAATGTTTTTACTCACTCTCAACTACCTAGTAAAAACTACACCCACTCTCACCCTTATCCACCCGGACAAAATTTTCATTTTTTTCTTTTTCTTTTTTCCTCTCTCCCACTCCACCCCCCTCTCTCTCGTTGGTTTTTGGGGTGTTAAATACATTGAGCTAGGAAGCCTTTTATAGGCAATTAAGGAGAACAAACGTCATTGCATAGATCATTAGAGGACAAATCCAAATTGAATTCCTATTGCTTTCTTTTCCATGTTGAAAAGTCAACACATAGATGTCTATAAATGCATAAACCTTCGTTTGAGATGGCTGTTATATTTTTATACTTTAGCTTAATCGACTCGTGCCCGTTTAGTAATTTTTCTTTTTTCTTTTCGCTGCCAACCATTTATTTAGGGGTTGTTTCTGATGATCCAGCATCACGGTGATACTCGCATCACCGTCGTGTGAATTAATGTGATATATCATCATTGTGTTTGTTATGGGGTGATATTTCATTTCGCATATCAAGGTGATATTGGAATATTATGTTTGATTAATCACGGTGATGTGTGGGGTGATATTGCATAAATGACATATCCAACCTACGTATATCATATAGATAATGTGAATTAATATGTTTATGTTGAGATGGTATTTTACGTAACAATTATCAATGTTTTAGTATTGAGTTTAAAATTTTTTTTAAGCAATATAATTATCAATATTATTTTATATTTTTAATTATTAAATATGTTTTTAAGATTTAAAATAGTTAGTTATATAATTTAAAATATCAATAAGAGTATATAAGGAAGAAATTTTAAAATAGCATGGGTAATATTGTTCAAATAATAATTCAAAATATAATCTCATCACCGTAATGTTGGATCACCTAGTTTTTTGGGGGTGATCCAAAAGTTGGCATATCACCCCACTTTGATCACATAGTTGATCCTTCATTACGATGATGACTCATCACCTACGAAAAACAAACACTGTGATGAGGAGGTAATATGAAGATCACAGTGATGTTTTGGAGGATCACCTCAAACAAACACCCCCTTAATTTACTAGTGCAGATTCTTTAGTAAACATAATTTGAAAAATATTAGTTAATTTGATAAATTAATTATCAATCCACGAGCATAAGATCAAAATAGATAAGTTATGTTGACATAGACGTAGGATAAGCTTTGATTACGCAGCAATTGCAGAGGCATATACATCCATTCCGAAAAAGAACCTTATTTATATACGTAAAATTCGGATTATTACAATAGAATTAATAATTACAGATACGTAGCTGAAGTGATCTTTTGAAGCTGTTACGTGTCAAGGGAAAAAAGTGGCAAAACAAATATTCCCAACACTAACACAGTTCAAACTTCAAAGAAAGAATCGGCGACTTATCGATAATGATTCAGCGAAAACTTTACCAGAAAGCCATCGGCCTCCGTTGGTGGCGCGGATTTGGCTCCGCCTCACCAGCCCGGCCAGCCACGGTGGCCGGAAAAGTCTATTCACATCGCATTGTTGAACCAAGAACTCTATTTTGCTCAAAGAGCTTTTTCCGTAGAAATTTTGTAAGCCAAATTCATAAGCATTTGGGTTTGTTAAATTGTTCTTACTGAAGGTGCCAATTTCAGTGGGATATTCTTAATTTAATCCTATTTTTGTTGTTGCTTGATTGTAGTTGAATAATAATCAAGCTGGGTTTAAAAGCTGCTACATTACGAATCAAGCTTTGCCTGATCTTCCTGTTTGTGGAGTGGTCGACGTGCATTTGGCACAAACTGGCGAAGGTATTGCTGAATGTGAACTTCTCAAATGGTTCGTGAATGAGGTTAGGGTCTTAATCAATCTCTTGCATCCTCTTTCTGACGTTTCATCGATTATTGCGTCGTTTTCTCCACCTGGGCATTCGTAATTCTGTCTTAATTTTTTTAGATTTCCTTTGTAGATTGATGAATTTGAATGGTGTGTGATTATTTTTACAGGGTGAGCTAGTTGAAGAATTCCAGCCACTCTGTGAAGTTCAAAGTGACAAAGCCACCATAGAAATCACAAGCCGTTACAAAGGAAAAGTCGATAAGATTCTTCACGTTCCTGGAAACATCGTAAAGGTATATAGAGCAATTGTTCAATGTGCCCTTTAGCTTTAGATGTCTCAAGTATTGAAACGTTTTATAGGTCGGAGAGACTCTTTTGAAGCTTGCAGTCGACGACAATACTTTCACTCATCAACAAGGTGTGGCTTCGAAGGATGTTATAGCTCAGAACCCCGAGTTGCAAGAATTACAGTCGCCTAACTCAATGCCTTGGAAAGAGAAGATCGCCGGAGTACTATCCACGCCTGCCGTTCGTAATCTTGCAAAGCAGTTAGGTCTGAATATTGACGATATACCTGGTACTGGGCAAGAGGGACGGGTTTTAAAAGAGGATGTACTGAATTTTGCTGCAAGGAAAGGTTTTCTCAAGGAGGGTTCTTCAGCACCGTTTGATTCTGCTTCTGCGAATCAATTGGGTGAAGAAGATCGGAAATCCTCTAATGTTTCGTATGCATATTCAACAGAATACGAAGATAGAACAGTTCAACTAAGGTCTTACTTATGTAGAATGCTCTTAAGATTCTTACATTGTGGTAATAATGCAGATTTCCCAAGGCTGTGTCTATTATTGCAGGGGTTACCAGCGTGCTATGGTTAAGTCTATGAGCCTGGCTGCAAAAGTCCCCCATTTTCACTACGTTGATGAGATAAACTGTGATGCTCTTGTTGGGCTTAAAGCATCGTTTCAGAAGGAGAACAGCGATGCAAGCATTAAGCACACTCTGCTTCCTATGTTGGTAAAATCTCTCTCCTCGGCATTGAGCAAATACCCTTTGTTAAACAGCTGCTTTAACGAGGAACTTCAAGAAGTCACACTAAAAGGTACGAAATTTTTCCAAAGTTTCCACTTCGTTCGTGGGATTGTGCTCATCATTTGAGCTGGCTACTGTAAACTGTTCATCGAAGAGATCTTTCTATTGATTTTCTGATTCAATAGGGCCTCACAATATTGGAATAGCAATGGCTACCCCACATGGTTTGGTCGTACCAAACATAAAGAAAGTGCAGTCTCTCTCCATTTTGGAGGTCAGCTTATCTTAATGTTAGGTCCTCTTTGGTTAACCATAGCATTTCGTGAAATTACGACGCTTCAGTGTTTCTTTTGCAGATAATGATGGAGCTATCACGGCTTCAAAGCTTGGCCTTGGCTAATAAGCTGAGTTCTGATGATTTATCGGGTGGAACTATCACACTCAGCAATATAGGTGCAATCGGTGGAAAGTTTGGCTCGCCTCTTGTCAACGTCCCTGAATCCTCTATCATTGCCATGGGACGTATACAGAAAACCCCTCGATTTCAACAAGATGGAGGCATATTCGCTGCTTCGATCATGACAGTAAGTAAAGTTATGAACTTGGTTATTGCTCAATTTTACAATACATCAACATTAATATACTAAACTCATGAATGTTGGGCAAGAATCTGATTCTTGAATAAGTGGTACGATCTTGATCATGGCGGGATAAGCGTTTTTTTTTTAAATAATTTTTTCCAGGTAAATATTGGAGCAGATCATAGAGTTTTGGATGGTGCAACTGTGGCCAAGTTCTGCAATGAGTGGAAGCAATACATAGAGAAACCTGAGCTATTGATGCTGCACATGAGATGATTAATTTTTTCATGCTGTGCACTGTAAGATTATATATAGCACAACAACTTTTTCAAGCTTTATTTTTTAGTAAACTCTCTTGGGAGAAGATTTAATTGATATCCCAACTAATAAAACTGCTGAAATTTGCCAATATCAACTGCTTGCAATCTGCTTTTCTTTTTTTTTTTAACCTTGAATTTGTGTATTCCAACAAGTCAATCCAAATACGAAGAAGTCGAAGACAATATTCTGAGTTGAAACTGAAAGGCTGATGATCGAGTTTAAATTAATCAGTCGTGAAAAAAGAGATGTTTTGGGCTTAAATCCATTTGGGATAATTCATGGTATTAAATTTGGAATGATTTCACATAATCACGAGGATTAGTTCCACATTAGTCAATTGTGAGGGGATGGATGATTCATACAAAAAAAAAGAATAACAATAGAGAAAGATATAATGAAAAAAAAAATGCAATAGCATTTTATGCGGGGAAAATAAAAGTAAAATACTGTACAAAAGTTTCCGTTATCTCATCTCCACAAAAGTTTGCCTTATTAGATCTCACATGCCATCATCAGTGTCCGATCATCAACCCTTCGTTTGCCCAATCTGATTGATGAACGAATGGCGTCTACGGAGAAGTTAGTGACCGGCGGTCCAAATTACGTGCAAATGCACACGGAGGCTGCGATGCCGGCGATGGCGTCGTCCTTCTTTTCGTTCAATCATCAGACGTTTGACGAGTCTGTGGTGAATCGCGTGTTTGAAGAATTGCCGAAAGCGACGATTGCTCAGGTTTCGCGACCTGATGCCGGTGATATCAGTCCGATGCTGCTTACTTACACGATCGAAGTTCAATACAAGCAGGTGACGTGCCGAATTACGTTAGATTTCCTTTCTCGGTTCGTGATTTTGTTATTGTCGTCTCTGGAGGAGATGATGCGAGTTATATCGATCGGTTCGTTGAATGATTAGATCTTAGTGTGGTAATTGCGTGGTTCTGCTTTATTTGGTTGTCTTTTCTTGCAGGGTCTGTTTTAATATGGCATGTTCGTCATTTTAGGCTTTTGTTTTCCATATGGTTTTTACTTTGTGTTATGTTCTGGCTGATAAGAGTTTATCAGATAATCGAACGGTTCAAATTTTAGTAAATTATGGTATGGCTGATCGACGAAAGTTAATTATTTGTAACCTTTTTGTTTCTCCGTGCTATGATCTTTACGGTGAATTTTGCTTCTCAATGCGTCAGAATTATATGAGATAATGAAATACATGGTAATACATTGATTTGCATTATGCTGTTTGTTTGATTTTAATTAATTATTAGACTCGCTACACCAGTTCAACTCCAGAGTTCTTTTAGATTTTGGGAGAATTCGCCGGTGTTTATGTTGTTTTTGAATGTATGTTACCTTTAAAATGTAGATGTTTATCAATTAATTATGAGACTCACAACACCAGCTTCTGAAGTTTTGGGAGAAGTCGCGGCTTTGTTTTATCGGACTTTTTATTGTCGTAAAAATGATTGTTTTGAAGTGTCTGATTGTCGCAATATATTTTTCCTCAGTTTAAGTGGCAATTAGTGAAGAAAGCTTCTCAAGTTATTTATTTACACTTTGCTCTGAAGAAGCGGAAATTTGTTGAGGAGATTCATGAAAAGCAAGAGCAGGTATTGTTTATCTTGTTTCAATGGAATTCTCGCACTGCATTTGTCTATTTTCTCTGAATTTGTAGATTTAATAAGATATACCATATTTTATCATCTAGTGGTTTTTCACTTCAGCGGATTAACAATGTTGAGTGCTCCTAATGATCGTTGCTGCTTTGGTCATGTTTCTTGATTAAATCT
Source organism: Craterostigma plantagineum (assembly GCA_027422505.1). Lineage (NCBI taxonomy): Eukaryota > Viridiplantae > Streptophyta > Magnoliopsida > Lamiales > Linderniaceae > Craterostigma > Craterostigma plantagineum. Next base: position 4,110,210 of record JAPQWV010000005.1, read on the forward strand.
GAAGGTTAGAGAGTGGCTTCAAAACATAGGAATTGTAGAAAATATACCGGCTATGCAATATGATGAGGAAGCAGATGAGGAAGCTGTTCCGTCGCGCCATGATGAGATTGCTAGAAACAGGTGCTGTTCTTACTCAGTTATTCCCTAATTAATTTTAAGGAAAGTGAAGTGCATTGATTGCTTTGTAATAATGATGTATCTTACAGGTGATTTTTTGTTCAGAGATGTTCCCTCTATTGCCGCCCTGCCAATTATTAGACCAGCACTTGGGAGGCAGCATTCAATATCAGATCAAGCAAGAGAAGCTATGCAGGGTTACTTAAATCATTTCCTCAATAATATTGATATAGTAAACTCCCAAGAGGTAAGCTGGTGGCCTTCTCATGAATCTCGAAACTTTAGTTGCTGGACGTTATTCTTTTAAACTGCTCTGAGAATTTCGTGTCATATATGAACATATATTCTTTGATATTTAGCTATGAACTGATCTTTGCTTACTGTCGATGCATTCTTCATGATCTAGGCGCTTATCAATATTATCATCAGAAGATGGCTAGTATATTTGTGCGTTGTGAAGTGTGACTAGTCAATTAGTATTGTTTGTCCCTTAACTATGACGTTTCCTGCATCTCATCATCAATCAATTATGTAGATTTGGAGAGGAAATTTTATGTTTGCAGATTTTGAATAGACAACTTGAAACCCACATCATGGTCCTTACATATTGATCGGTGCTTCGGAGATGTTTCATTTCCCAATTTATGCAGGAATCTTTTCTATGATGCAGGTTTGTAAGTTCTTAGAAGTTTCAAAGCTATCATTTTCCCCAGAATATGGCTCAAAGCTGAAGGAAGATTACATTATGGTAAAGCATTTACCGAAAGAAAATGACGATGATAGAAATTGTTGTTCATATTTCTGCTGCAGTTGCTGCAGAAATAATTGGCGCAAGGTACTGTTGATCTCCTTGAAGCAATTTTTTTTTATATGTGGTATATCTTTTGCTAAATTGTTTGGGAAACATTCAATGCATTTAGTTCATTTTCTCATTCACATTGTCACTTAAGAAGAAATTTAAGTATAGATACTTTCACTATGCTAATATATTTCCTTAGCGGCAAGCTCCACACCTGCCAACATTTTCATCCGTCATCCATTGCAGATATTAAATAAACTAAAATTTTGTTTTAGATGCAGTTAGTTTCTGATTTTTGTAACTCTAGCAATCTGCTGAACAGCTTTGTTTATTGTACCTGTACTAATTTCATACCGTTTGTTTTTGTTTCTTTCTCTCTTTCTTTATTTGTTTTTCCTTTCCTGCTTTTTTTACTTCTTTTTTTTGCTTGTGTTAGTTAATTAACTACTTTTGAAATCTGTTAGGTTTGGGCTGTTCTGAAACCTGGATTCCTTGCCTTTCTCAGTCACCCATTTGACCCGAAGCCTTTGGATATAGTCGTCTTTGATGTGTTACCAGCCTCTGTGGGTAATGAAGAGGGTCGGGCATCCTTGGCAGAAGAAGTTAATGATCACAATCCTCTACGCCATTATTTCAGGGTCAGTTTCTGTATGGATCATAATGCATTGAGTTTCTTTATAGAATTCAAATTAGAATCAGTTGAAATGTATTCGTCTGAACTGTAGGTCAATTGTGGTACACGTAGCATAAAGCTGAGAACCAAAAACAATGCTAAATGTAAAGACTGGGTTTCCGCAATTAATGATGTTGGTCTTCGACCACCTGAAGGCTGGTGTCACCCTCATCGCTTTGGTTCTTTTGCTCCTCCAAGGGGTTTGGTTGAAGATGGAAGTGAAGCACAATGGTTTGTGGATGGTCTTACTGCATTTAAAGCAATTGCTCTTGCTATTGAGGAAGCAAAATCAGAGGTCTACCTTGATATCCATTTTTCCAATTATTTCCATAATGTTGATACTTTTATGTAAAGGACTACAAATGTGGTGCAGATATTCATTTGTGGATGGTGGGTTTGCCCAGAATTATATTTGCAGCGTCCATTTCATGTTCATGCGTCCTCCAGAATGGATTCTTTACTTGAATCTAAAGCCAAGCAGGGTGTACAGGTAGCAAATTTAAATGGTCACTTTTGATTTGTGAAATGAGCCAGATGGCAGTTTCTATTGTTTTACTTTAGCTTTGCGGGATGTCTAATTTTCTGAGAGAATACATAAATTTAATGCATAGGTCGCTATATGTTATCTTCAACATATGCTTTATTGTACCTGTAATCCAAGAAATCTTCATTGCAGTTTTCTTCGTTTCTTATATATGTTTTAGTACTAGAGTTTCCTGATACCAATTATCATTAGTTATTTGTCTGTAAATTGCTTCAGTGCGGGTTTGCAATTTTCTGTCTTATTTGCCTAGGTATACATTCTTCTTTACAAAGAAGTAGCTCTAGCTCTCAAAATTAACAGTGTCTATAGCAAAAGACGACTGCTAGCCATTCACGAGAATATCAGAGTGCTTCGTTACCCAGACCATTTCTCTGCTGGTGTCTATCTATGGTATACTTTCATGGTTAAATATCACCTGCTGAACAATTTTGTACTGGAATTTCCGGTTGATTTTGTTATTTTATTATCCTTGAGGTCTTTGACGTGGTTTGCTTTCCTTTTTAGGTCCCATCATGAAAAAATTGTAATTGTCGATAACCAGATATGTTTTGTTGGAGGACTTGATCTTTGCTTTGGGCGATATGACTCAGGACAACATAAAGTTGGTGATTATCCCTCTGAAATTTGGCCAGGCAAGGATTACTATAACCCTAGGTATGTTACTTGTTCTGGCTGGAGATACGTTAGACTTTAACAAAAGATATCATGTAAGCATGTGAGTAAAGTCATCCTTAATGGCATTAGATCTAGAAGATTTGAGCTATTCTGTATTAGTTTCACGCACTCCTTTTTCTTATGTCTGATTTACGTGCCTTTGTAGGACTTGTTTTGAGATTATGTTACTGGAACCCTATGGGTTTATCCATGGTAACCTTGAAAATCAGTCATTTTGTGTTTGACGTTAAAACGTCTAGTGGTTATCGTTTGTAAGTTGGAATATTGGATTAGAACTTCCTTCAGCATGATGTAAACAGTTGCAAATAATTTTATTTAAGGGAATCCGAACCGAATACATGGGAGGATACGATGAAGGATGAACTAAATCGTCAAAAGTATCCACGCATGCCCTGGCATGATGTTCATTGTGCTCTCTGGGGGCCACCTTGCCACGATGTAGCTCGACATTTTGTTCAGCGATGGAACTATGCTAAGGTTCGACTATTTCCTTTGAAATTTTATTTCTTTTTTATCAGTGTAGATTATTCCAATATCACTTTTTGTTGTTCAATCTGCAGAGAAATAAAGCTCCAAATGAACAAGCAATTCCGCTTCTCTTGCCTCAGCATCACATGGTTATTCCCCATTATATGGGAGTAGATAAAGAAAGAGATTTTGATAATGACAGTATGAATGGTAATCAAGAAGACGACACCAGATTTGACTCGTTGTCCTCTCCCTCGTCGGTACAAGATATACCATTGCTGATGCCTCAAAATACTGATAGCTTGGAGGCTGTAAAAGTTGATCAGAAGGCAACTAATTTAAATTTGTATCCTGGTATTCAAGATCAGCTGAGCCGGTCTATGAAGAGTCCTTTATTTTTTCGTAAAGCCAGAACAGAACGTTTGGTTACGGATATGCCTTTGAGGGGTTTTGTCGATGATCTAAGCACTGGGAGTCTCAGAGGTGAATTTTCATCCCGTTTGAGGCCAGATTCAGAAGATAAAGAGTGGTGGGAAACAAAGGAACGGAGCAATCAATTGGCTTTTACTAATGAAATTGGACAAGTTGGTCCACGTGTTTCATGTCGCTGTCAGGTGAGCATCAGTAACGTGTTTAAGCGTGTGTTCTCATATGCACAACAAATGCATCAAAGTGGCCAATATGTTGTAGGAAGAAGTATAAACTAGTCGATCTCCACTCTTTAGAAATAGCTTGTGTTCTCATATGCACAACATTCTTTTCTGCAGTAGATCTCAGAACTCAAGCTTACAAATTTGCATTTCGTCTGTCTATCGCATCAATCTATGCACCAATTCTCATGGACTCTAATCCATTGCAATAGAATTTGTATGTATCCCATTTCTTGTAGTGGTGCTTGACTTGTAAGATTCTTGGGATTTGAGGCTGTTGCGTTCATGTAAAAACTATTAATGTTTCATTTAATCTGATGATTGACTTGGTTGCAGGTTATCAGGAGCGTCAGTCAATGGTCTGCTGGTACAAGCCAGATTGAAGCAAGCATTCACAATGCTTACTGTTCCCTTATTGAGCGAGCAGAACATTATGTCTACATAGAGGTCTGTATATGTTTGTCTATCCTTCTTCAATCTTCAAATGGCCATCATCTGACTTTGTGGATGCAAGATTTTTCTTTTGCAGAAATATGGTAGATAATCTTTTTGTTTATTGCACAATTTGCAACAAGAAACTAAATGATACGAAGCCCGTTAAAACTTGATGAAGAACGCTATCACTACTCAAGTGAGATGTGATTCATTTTAATATCTGCCCCGTGCATGGTTAAGGTCATCTCTGACCTTGCCAGTTTTTAGAAAACATATACTCCATCAAGGGGAATACAGATCTATTCCGTATTGAGAATGCGCGGTTTGGTAATCCGAGTTGACTTTTTATGCAAATCAGACCAATGTTAGTCATACGAGCTTTCATTGTTACATTGTCTCATTATGATTCCCCGAACCATCGCAGGTTTTTTCTCTAACATTGTTTACACCACTTGCATGCAGAACCAATTCTTCATCTCTGGCCTAGCAGGGGATTCATTAATTCAAAATCGTGTGTCAGAAGCAATTTACAGGCGGATTATGCGAGCACATAATGAGGAAAGATCTTTCAGGTGTATAGTTGTCATACCTCTTCTTCCAGGTTTTCAGGTATTTAATTTTCTATTCCCCGTCTGCAATCTGTTGCGATACAATTATCTAACTTTCTGTTTGACTTGCTCTTGTAGGGAGGAGTGGATGACTCTGGTGCAGCATCTGTGAGAGCCATTATGCATTGGCAATATCAGACTATAAGCAGAGGACAAAATTCAATATTACATAATTTATATGCTCTTGTTGGCCCGAAAGTGAATGATTACATATCCTTTTATGGTCTGCGAACATATGGCAGACTTTTTGATGGAGGTCCTGTTGCCACTAGCCAGGTATGATGATATTTTCGTAGTATTAGTTATGCATCCACTAGATTTTCATCGCAGTGGAGCTTTCTTATATTTTCTTGTTAAAACTGAAGACATTCATCTGCTACTTTATCCTTGTGAGACCGAACACATCCTTCATGACCTTCCTCCCCTTTCTTGCTTATGGAAACTATAAAAATATGAAGAAATGGGAAAAAGAAATCGCTAAATAAAAGAATGTTTCCCATCTTTTATGTTCTTTCTGTTACTATGAGTAAGCAAAGCCATTGCTCTACTGATTCTCAGGTTTACGTCCACAGCAAGATCATGATTATCGATGACCACACAACTTTGATTGGCTCTGCTAACATTAACGACCGTAGTTTGCTAGGATCTCGGGATTCTGAGGTACGATTAAAGTGCTCCTTCGATACTTATTTGTCTGATTCTCCATTTGGAAACAGAGATAAAGAATTTCATGGAACTCAGTGAACGATGAAAAACCACCACACTTGTCAATCAGGGTAGAAATCTTCTCCTTAAAGTCTCATTCAGATTGTAAGAACAATTTTTGTTTCAGATTGGTGTACTAATCGAGGACAAAGAATTCGTCAATTCATGGATGGACGGAAAGTCTTGGAAAGCTGGCAAATTCGCATTAAGCCTTCGCCTTTCCCTTTGGTCAGAGCACCTCGGTCTCCAGCCTGGCGAGGTTCGACTCAAAACCACACTATATATACTCATCCATCGATTGTTTCAATTGATTTGATTTTCGCTTTTCATAGGTTAATAAAATAAGAGACCCTGTGATAGACTCAACCTATAAGGACATATGGATGGCAACTGCAAAGGTTACATACACTCATAACGCCGTACCTCTCCATTTTCAGTTTTCCCTTTGTCAATGAAGGTCAACCAACTTTCTTCCTCTTTACACAGATGAACACAACGATCTACCAAGACGTCTTTTCTTGTATACCAAACGATCTCATACATACAAGGTATATATATACATATACACGTGAAAGCTTTTTTATTTTACTGAATGTTGGTCGATATATAAACAGAGCTTCGCTTAGACAAAGCATGGCTTTGTGGAGGGAAAAAATAGGACACACGACGATTGATTTGGGAATAGCGCCGAACAAGTTAGAATCTTACAAGGATGGAGACGTCACGGGCACCGATCCCATGGAAATGTTGGAATCGGTCAAGGGATATCTCGTCTCGTTTCCTTTGGATTTTATGTGTAAGGAAGATTTGAGGCCCGTCTTCAACGAGAGCGAATACTACGCATCTCCTCAAGTTTTTCACTGAGCAAAATTCCTGACTTGACTTTTATTATAACGATCGATCGCTCGACATGGAGTAAGTTATATTTGACAGCTGATTTTCTTTCTGAATCTGATGATACCTTCGCTAGGGATGACGACCGTTCTATTTCAGTGCAAGAATGATGTTTATATTGTTGAGTTAGACCACAGTGGATTATAAGAACATTTGATTATTGTTCTCACTATTATATATAAGTATATTATTATGAATGTGTGGGTAGTATTTTTAGTACCATTGCATGTGCTGCTGCAGTTTGAGAAATGTAAGTATGGTTGGGGTTGTATTAAGTTTTGAGAGTTACTTACAGTACACCCTAACTATATCGCGTACTGTTTTCTGCTATTATACGACATACATTGGATTTTTGGTCTATTTTTTTCTAGTTTTTAAATATATTTTTCGCCCCCATTCAACATTTTTATGGATAGTTTTGCACTATCGCTGCATTACATATATAAACATAAATATCTATGTATGCATGAGATATGTTGGTGAAACATGTAGTATGCAACCATTGCGATTTCGAACATTATTGTTAAAGTGGTAGATTAAATAATGCTACAAAATGTCCAACAAAAACGACATATGATGATCTAAATGGCTTCCATTCATTCTATGGCACGTATGTATGATGTAGTAATGTCCCAACTTTGATGGTTAACTACTACTACTACTGTAACATTCAAATTTAGTGTTCTGAGTTTCTATTTGTCAAGAAATATCACCATGTATTGGCATTTATAGTCCCAACGCTTCGAATAATTTCAGTCGTCTGAATTTCGAATAGTCGGTTATGGGACGGTCTTAGACTTCCAATTAGAATTGTTCCTCTCCACATGGAATAAGACAACTAAAGTCACGTAGTACAGAATATATCCCTCGACCTATTTACCGTAATTTTTCCTCAACAGAATTTCTTTAAAAAAAAAAAAAAAGAATTTCGTGTTTTTACACGTCACAAATTCGTAACTGATGACGTCATCGGCAACTACCCTACCAAGGCAATTGTTTTGCGGATATGGAGAACTCGCACACGGAAAACGCTTTGTTTCACTGTTTTCTCACCTTCCCAATGTTTTTTATTTCAAATTTCCAAAAACCAAAACCCCCCCAACTCTTCTTCAAAACCCTAATTCAAGAAATATCCCGGAATTCCACCCCAAGCATCTTAGGAACCTACAATCCCATCAAAGACGCGTAATCCGATTGATTAGCAGACCAATTAATCGACTTATTTTCCTCTTTTTTGGTATATCTTGAAGAAATGTCGTCGGCAAGGAGGAGGGTGAATGAGGAGATATTGTACTACAGCCCACCAGCGATGAGGAAGCAGCAGCAGCAGCAGCAACAACAAGAAGCTAAATCCAAGTCTTCAACGTCGGAGTCATCGGTTTCTTCATCGACAACGTCCTCCAAAAGAGAAATTGGGTCCGATTCGTATTTGGATCGGTTCTTGGAACATACAACTCCCGTTGTGCCCGCTCAGCATTTTTCTAGGGTATATGAGATGGTTGATTTTTTTTTTCCTTACATTTTGGGGATGAAAATGATATAGAATAGTTGAAGTGTCTTTTGCGTTAGTTGTTTCATTCTTTTTGGCTTGCTGCTTATTTGGTACACCTCACGTGGGTCTTTCGCAATTGCAATTTGGTTGCCTTCTTGAGGTTTTATTTGTTTTTCGGGTCATTCGGTGATTTCAGGATAAACTGCAAAGATTTACTACTGTCTAATTGCTTTTTGTATGGGGCCTTTGACTGGTTGGCCAAGCTTGTTTAGGAGAAATAATTTGTTGTTTGTATCTCAGAGGTTCTCTGTTGATCTGCAACCACTGATTTAGGGGAAGATGTTTGGTTTATCCTGTTCTGTTGTGTTGTTGTGCTCGTGTAAAATTGTAGGCTTGAAAGCATAAATTGATACAATGTTTGACCTCTCGAAATGGGTAATTTATGCCGTTCTTCGTCAAGATTGAAATATATAATATTTTCTGTTAGTCCATTGTATAGAGCTGTGCTTTCGCGTAAGAACTGTTGTCAGCGTTATGCAATAGAATAGACTAACCTATAAAGTAGATATCATTTTCATCTGGTATGAATACATTAAGTAGGGAGTGCTTAATCGGGTTGGTATTTGCAGACCAGCATGCGCACGCGACAGAACCATGGCAAGAAGTTGCATCCGTACTTCATTCTTGGTGATCTTTGGGAGTCTTTTCGAGAGCGGAGTGTCTATGGTGTTGGAGTTCCTCTGCTATTACATGGAAGTGATTCAGTTGATCAATATTATGTGCCATCCCTCTCCGGCATTCAACTCTACATAGACCCCTCAAAACGTAAAACTGAGAATAGGTGATTTCTCCGTCCCCTCTCCTCTCTTTGGTTGTGAGCTTGTGTTTGACTTGTGTAATTTTTTTCTTAAGCTCTTATGCTATACCTTGTGGACCCTATTGGTCAACCTGTCAAAACATCATTAATTGCTCTGCTTAGATGTGTATTTGATTATTGGCACGTTTCACAGACGACCTGGTTCAGAGAGTGATACTTACTCATCCCGGGAAACAAGCAGTGATGGAAGTGAATGTGCTACTGGGAGAGCACCCAATGATACTCGAGGATATAGCAGACTTTCAGGGAGAAGTGATTCTGTAACTGATGGGAATGATGCTAGTAATCCATCTGGTCTACTTATTTTCGAGTACTTCGAGAGGGAGCTTCCATTTCATCGGGAACCATTAGCTGATAAGGCAAGCATTACTGTCCCTCCTATTTAGTAAATTTTGCACTACCCACTAAATATTGTTCCACCAATGTGAAATCCCTTCAATTGTTCCTTGTAATCATCAGATGCTGTCACTAGCCTCTCGCTTTCCTGATCTAAAAACATACAGAAGCTGTGATCTGGCTCCATCAAGTTGGATATCTATTGCTTGGTAGGCTTTTAAATTTAACACCATTAGCAGTAGTGATGGGTTCGTTCTCATTGAAAATCGAAATGAATGATTTATGATTATGCATGGGGTGTTTTCCTACTGTGAAGGTATCCCATATACAGGATACCAGTTGGTCCCACACTGCAAAATATTGATGCCTGCTTCCTAACGTTCCACTCCCTAGCAAAACCTGTTAGAAGTAAGCAATTTTCTTTTTTCCTTTTCCAGTCATTTTGACATATATTCATTACTAAGTGTTTGAATCAACTGATTGATAGGATTGCCCGACGGTGGAAGCAAGCTATCTTTACCGAGCTTTGGGCTTGTTTCGTACAAGTTCAAGGTCTCAGAGTTGAACGGTGGTGGAGCTAATGAACTCCAGAAAGTCAACTCCCCTTTTGCGTGCTGCTGATAATTTGGCTTCGATTGTTGCAGGTCAACCACCCAGATTACAACTTTTTCATGTCCCACAACACACAGTGGAGATAGTTTGTAAGTCAGAGATATGTGGGCTTTCTTTTTCTTCTCTCATACTCCAAATCCGTTCAGTCATAAAAGCACACCAATGTTATAGGTAAATATAGCTTTCTCTAAGCACATACAGTGTTTTTTTTTTCCCGGAAACGATAGCTTGCATTAATAACAAAGATACAGGGGCTAAATAGCCCAAAGGGTCTCTCGGTAATACAGAATCCGGTAGAGAAACAAAGGCTCACAAGGAGCAATGCAACACGAAACAAAAACAAGCGACAGAAAACGAAATAAACCTCGAACTTGGACCAAAAATCTATAGAACATACGACAGAAAAGGTTATTAATCCGAATCTACGGTACTCTACATTATTTTTGTCCAACGACTCGAGGTTATCGTCTTCATCGGAAGAGGCTCCACAAGGGAGAAAAGGCTCCACAACGGGAGAAAAAGCTCCCGACCTAATGGCCGGGAGAAACGAGCTCCCCACGGGAGACTCGCGGGTGGACGATAGTGAGGTGTGGCACGGCGGTCAGCGGTCGGTGGTCGGCGGTCGGCAGTCGGCGGTCGGCGGTCGGCGGTCGGCGGTCAGCGAGTTGGCGGCGAGGTGGTGAGATGGTGGAGTGGCGTGGATGCCGGCCTCAGCTTCAGCGAGCCGCCGGCAAGACGGGGCGGGCGACGACTCTCAGCAGCGGCAGATGGTGGGGCGATGGCGGCAGTAGAGGAGGGGGCCGGCATGATGGTGGCACGGTGGCGGCGTGGTGGTGGCACGGTGGCGGCTTGGTGGTGGCAGCGGCAGACTGGACGAATTTTTTTTTTTTTTTTTTTTTTTTTTTAAAAACAAAGAAAACAAAGAGAAGAGCTCCCCCTACCTCCATGTTTCCCCTACCTCCATTAATGGAGGAGGGGAGGAAGGGGAGGAGGGGGAGAGAGGTGGCGGCAAAACGATCTGAAACTGTCTGAACGAGTGATTCTTGAAATAACTGACGATAAACCCTGATGAAGATGACGGAATTGGCGAGTTCTAAAACTAAGCACATACAGTGTTTGGGCGGTGGATTTCGAGCTTCTGTACTTGTCATTGTTGTTTCCATGACTCTTATTTTTGCCTGAGTCTTTGACGAATTTATGGAAATATTGATTTACAATTCTGCTTGTTAGTGGTTTTTTGCATGCCTATAGCTTACTCAAGACACAGATAACAACGATAAAGAAAAATAAAAGCATATATAGCCTGCAACTCTTTTCTCCTTTTTTTCTCGAAGAGACCAGCCAAGTAGCTAGGGTTACAATTACATTTGGGATCCCCTTACTAATAATAATGCTTCCCTTTTTGGGCTTTATTTGTTGTTATTTTTCGCTTTACAACCAACCATTATTAATTGCATATCTATCTCTGTACTAAATTGCAAACCGTGCATCATATCAAACTCTAGGAATTCATTGAAAACAGATATCTTATAACGAGAAACTATTGCTAAGCATATATAGATGTCACTTCATAGTAGCAGTTGGATAACTTCATATTATTTGTCTTTGGGGAAGATATTCCATTACATTGTAATCCACGTTGTACTCAAAAGCAGTAAAAAAGAATGAAAAAAAAAAACGATGAGGTAGCTAAGGATATCACTTAGTTTGCAGCTGATTGAAGTAGTGCTCGTCATTGAAGTGAAAACACGCTTAGGTAGACGCCTCACTCATCCATGATCCTGCAATCTTATGACATAATATATATATATATATATATATATGTATATATATTACATATCTATCTGATTCCACGAAAACACTGTACGTAGTTGGGCATTAACTAAGCTAACATTGAAGATAAAGATGAAGTCTGAAGCACTACATAAGCTGACGAGTGATAAATGATGAGAATGAGAGAGATCAATGGCTAAGGTTAAGTCAACCTTCTAAATAGTCGCCACCATTCTTTGTCCACTCTTATTTATTGAAGAAGCTCAGCAATCAAAAGTTGTAACTCTGAATCCAAAAGCGAGTGGGACAACCAAGTATGTGATGCACAGATGCACTTACTCTTGTTGGGGAACATCGTAAAGAGATGTAACATCCAATCCAAGCAATCAAAAAGAAACTTGTGAATGAAAGTTATCCCAACACAGCTCAATGTTCGAAAGTGGACTGAGTTGGGTTCACACTCTAAACCAATAATAAAATGGATAATTAAAAGAACATGGGATATTGCAGAAATATACTGTCATCATTACCAATGGATGCCAAGGGGGCCAAGCCCATGTTTTCAATGTCTTCCGCTATCATTAAAGTTTCCTCCTAATCAGTCCTCTCCTTACACCATGTTCGTCCAACTTTTGCCAGTGATGCAAGTCATCTTGCATGAAACATATAAAATGTACAAAACACGAATGGTCAGCTTTGTTGTTTGGGGTCATTTTATGCGAAGCCGAAAATGGGTTGACAAGTACTTACACACTTGGATAACACTCATCCTCAGTCTGCATAGTAGCACATTAAGCATCCACAGCCACGTGCCTCCTTTACGGGCCAAAGCGACAACTGATCGGTTCTCAACTAAAATAGGATATATAGACAGATAATTGAAAAATAAACAATTGAAAAAATAAAGAGAGTGAGTGGAGGTTGAAATAACCTACTTTTACATGTATAAATTGGCCAATGAACCCCAAGTATTGTCACCATTGATGCTGCTCATGTGGAGTTGGTAGTGTCTGTCCCTGTATACTATACTGTCATTGATTTCTCCATTCTGCCTCTATATATAACATCTCTAGTTATCACAATATTTTATCAATGGAAGATCAAAATAACTCATCATCATCTTCACATGCAAATAATGGTAATGATAATTCATTACCACAATCAGTGGTGAAGCTTTTTGGTTTCCCAGTGATACAGTGCGACGAAGCCCCAGAAACAAAGAGGTTCGAATGCCAACATTGCCACAGAAAATTCGCCAACTCGCAAGCATTAGGCGGGCATCAGAACGCGCACAAGAAAGAACGCCAGAGAGCAAAACGAGCCCACTTTGAAGGTGAGCCCAATAGGCGGCTAGGATCGGCCGTCCACAGCATGATCCATCCACACGGGGCTCGATCTGGACCGTTGGTTTATGGTACGCCTAATAGTGCCTATGGTGCAAGGTTCTTTGCAGAGGCTGATCATCAGAGCTCTGTAGGTGTACCTCAGGTTCTGTCAGGTGTGCCTCTGAGGTATAACTACAGTGGGTACATGTCAAGAGATGGCATAGATGTGGGACCCTCAAAGACAGATGGCAGCGAGGGATTGGATGTTGATCTACACCTATGAATACACACACATAAACAAATGTATCTATCATGCCTTGATGATGTCTGTGATCAGAGACTAGAGATTCCTAATAAAGTTCAATTTCTCCCCATAGTTTGTCACAGACAGAACTTATTCTCTTATCTGAAATGAGGCGTCTCGTCGAATTAAGATATTACAGCAGTTACTCTACAAGAAATGCCAATGTAAGATATGTAAATCTACTTGTGAAGTAATTGTACACGTGACAAGGAAATGGAGCTGTAGTGGATGGATGACAAGAATGTACGGAAGAAGTAGAAGAAAAAACGATGCTGACTATTAACTAGTATACAGAAGATTACATATGTAGTGGGATTAACCATCCTTAAATGGTATTGCGACAATGATGTCTAGGTCAAAATTGGAGGAAAAACAAAGAAGAAAGATAATGTTAAAGTCCACATCAGTCCAATGACGTACCTCAATTCTCAGACATATACATTATAGTATGAATATGTTAATGGAATATTAACAATATGATCAGGCTGGTGGGAGAGCTATTGTCTTACTCACTCTTCCACTATATTGGAGAAAAGATTAGGCTGTTCCCTTAATCAGATCATGATTCCCTCCTATCTTTCTTAAAACTTCTCTAATTTTCTCTTAAAACTAATCTAACTAGGCGGTCCAAACTCCGACCACATAACATTCCATTACCACAAATAGACAAACACTCTGAATTCCATTGTTTCTTCTATGTAAAAGCAAAAAATAACAATAAATCTCTTATTATCATCATATTCAAGCTTTTGAAATACAAAAATATCATCAACATCATTTTTAAGAATATACCACCCAAATGTAAGAAACACACCAAAAATGAAGTTACCCTTCTATTGACAATGAAGTCATTCGAAAATGAAAGGCACCTGCAGAAGGTGGCCTGACATCGGTCTACGCAGAGCGCAAGAAGTGAAGATGAAATGGAGTAGAGCGATGTAACCGCTTCTTAATAAGGCAACCCATCAAATTTCAAGGCATGATAGCTGGCAATAACAATCTTTCCTGCATGTTAGCAATTAAAGACCCATCACAACATGTAAAACATATTAAATCTCTATCGGGGGAGTCTTATTGAAAATTGAATATAAATCGTGCCACATCAAGTTCACTTGTGAAGTTATAATATGGAAAAGAAAGCAGTTGCATAAAGTTCCAAGACTATACATTACAACCAACTTCAGTTTATTTCCAGACAAAAGGAACCGAACACGGGGCAATAGTTTGTTGTCTTTAGCTCTTTGTCAGGAAATAAACTTCCCCAAAATTGCTGGAAACATATTAGACGACGAGATTTACGTTCAAAAACGGATATGTATATATATATATATATATATATATATACATACAAAAATGAATATAAAAAAAAACAAGACTCCACTTAAATTTCATCATTTCCTTGCCTCATCCCAAATGTTGTCGTATAGATGAAGTCAATATCTTACCTTAATCGAGCCGATCCCAAACAAAATGTCCATCCGAAGTGCCTTCAATGAATACTTCAGATTACCACGTATTTTTGGTGCAGGATTATTAGCACGGTCAACCATTGCCTGTCATGGTCAACTGCAACCAAATTCAGATAACGGAAAAGTGTCTAAGAGCATTTTCATTTGACATTTGGCGATAGTTAACTTCATATTCTTCCTTCCGCTAAAAATGTATAAAACATGTGTCAGCTTCCAAAACAATGCTAAACATACAATCACAAAAATCTTGGAATCATCACATCTTAATGCCTTAATAAGGTGAAACATGATAACTCAAAAACCTGAAGCTCAAGCTTAATGTTTCAAAAGAGGCAGTAGAATATAGCTAACATAAACGAAAAACTACCACATGCGTTTCTCAAGGATTCAGCTCCCCCTTTCCATTCCATTCACATAACATACAGACAATATCAAATCCCGAAATACCACAATGCATTACTACATGCTTGATAAAAATCCAACTGGCATAATTCAACTGCAATAAAATTAAACCTACAATTCGTTCGAATATCGGCATCCATAACACATTCGCTTACTGATTTCCATAAAACGCTGCTCCTTGGCCTCAAACGCCAGCTCAGCTTCCGCAATGCCGACGAACGAGTTTGCAGAAACGTCCACCATCAGCCCCATCGGAAATTACCGAATGCGTTTTTGAGCAAAATGGGAACCTTTTTGGGGAGGTTTAATCAAGCATCGTGAGAGTGATGACTGATGAGGATGATGACGAATCGTGAATAAAACCCCATACAGACGCTGACGTGGCGGTTCAGGCAAATTTGCTTATTTTTTATTTATTATTTTATTATTATTTATTTGTATATTAGATTACGGAACAAAAGCGCATGGCAAAGGAAAATGCTTAAAACGCGTGTAACGTTCTCTCCTTCGAGCAAGGGCAATACCGTCATTTACCTCACGGCTTTCTCATCTCTCCTAAATCCATATTAATTTTTCAGTCGGGCGTTATTTAGAAAAACACTCATGAAAAGAAATAAAAAGAAAATTGGTGTGAGAGAGAGCAGAAAATAGAGATATAGCTTCTTCAATCGCTCTGACATCAATGGCGGTTAGGGTTCTTATTTCTGCCCGAATCCAATAATTGAGCCGGGGTTACTTCCATTCCAACTAATTGCGACTTGCCGGGAAAAATTAAGCTGTCTTTTTCCATCTGTAAACCCTAATTTTCTGTTCGGCGACTTAAGGTTGGGCAATTCGAGAATTCGTGCAGTTTCCCGCGGTGAATAGTTCACGAGGCCGAGCTGACTGTCGTTTTCATCTTACATGGGCTCGCAAGAGAAGATGCCCAACTCGAACAGTACTATGCAGGTGAGGACTTGAATTATGGTTAGGTCACGTTTTTTAGCTTTTAATTTTGTGCTTTTGTCGTTTTTATATTACTGTTCTCAAGGTTCTGCGTTTTGGAAGTGATTGGAATTTGGATGTTGCATATCCTTTAATAATAGATTTATTTGGATTTCACTAGCAGGAAGCCAACAGTGGTTGGCTTCTCTTTTTAAGTGTTAGGATTTCTTGTGAGTACTTTTCCTAATGGTTTTAACACTCGAAGGGTGGTATCATCTAGCTTACAAGAGGATTTGTGTATCCTTTTGAGCAGTTTAACGTATCTTCAACGGTTTTGTGCGGCAGGTTGAGACAAAACTGTTTGGTCGGCAACAACTTCCCGACAAGTCATTATGATAGTTAACTATTATTTCATTCTTTTTGCCAAAGAGGAATATTTTCTGATACTAGTAGTTGGTTGGTGAGATTGGTTAAGCTTCATAACGGCATTCCTTTTTTCCGAGTATATGTGTTTGTATCTGTGTTGAAGTTGATATAAAGCTTTAAGAAAAATTACAATCAGAGTATTTGGTACTTGGTTGTCTGGTTCTTGTTATCGTCGCATCAGTGAGATTTATTATGCGTTTAATTCCTATAGAAATTTCTTCACTTATCTTTAATAACTGTGGGGATTCATTATGTAGTTCCAAACTAGAGAAAATTAGCATGGTTGTTTAGTACAGATTCTCATAATTGTCAAATCCTGTGTTCTTGTTTCAGCTTGTTACGGTGTACCGTCTGAATGATGATGGGAAATGGGATGATCAGGGAACTGGTCATATTACAGTCGATTATTTGGAGGTGTGACTTCGAATACTTACTATACAGTAGGATAACTGACTAAATTCAAGTATGCATTTCTAGTCTGACAATTTAGCAACCTGCGTTTTTGCTCAGAGATCAGAAGATCTTGGATTGCATGTTATCGACGAGGAGGATAACGAGACCCTGTTGTTGCATAGGATTTGTTCTGAAGATATCTACCGCAAGCAAGATGGTATTCTTGGCATTTTCATTACGTCGAACTCTCGATTTTCACAATGTTTACTTTGTAATCTGATTTTAGTTTCATGTACATCCCCCAGATACAATTATTTCATGGAGGGATCCAGATTCTGCAATTGAGTTGGCCCTAAGTTTTCGAGAGATATCCGGCTGTACTTACATATGGCAAGTTTGACTACATATTCCTATTGCTTACCTTTAATTTTTTGTTGACTCTTATTTTTTCTTGGATTCTTGCAGGGACAATATATGCAATCTGCAGCGGAACATGCACTTCAGCCCACTTACCAGTAAGTCATGAGATGAATTGTCTTTCATAGCTTTCTCTCGTTTGTTAGGATGAAGCGAAGTGAAGTTATCTCAGAATTTTATAGTGTGACAATAGTTGCATAGGTTTCTAGCTGATTATCGACTATAGTTGTGTATTTTTTTTTATTGAATTATTGCACATTTTTAATTTAGTATTTCCTGTACATTTCTCTTATCCGTGTCTGTCTATCTTCATCACATGCTTGACTGCTCTGCTCTTGCATATTAACAGTCTTTTGTAACTCTTGAGTGTTTTTTTAATCCATACTAATTTTTATACGCTTCAAAGTCTGTTTTCCTCAACCTCAACTGGAATTTTGCCTGTTATGTGGATTAACTTCATACTGTTCTGTATAGAATTATACTTCACTGAAAGTGTCGTCTGAGCTGAGGCTTAGTAAACTGATACTCTTAATTCTTCAGAGGAGACATTTCACAGCATGAACAGTGAGGTGCAGGAGTTGCCTCCAGTTGAATTGTCTACCCTTCCGTTGATACTTAAGGTACCTGTTGATTTCTTTCCTCATTCTTATACATGCATTCTGATGAAGTTGGTTTAGATTCTGTTTCTCTCTTCTAATATCGTTCGTTTTGTTTCACCTTCGTCTATATTAACCTTTTGCGGCTTTTGAGCGACCCTTTATTTTTGGTCTTAAAAAGGATTTAACATCATTTGTTTTCAATCTTGCAGACTGTTGTTGAAAGTAGAATTGCAGATCAGTTGCGCGTTATTGATCTCATACTACAAGATGTAAGTAGTTTCAATGCACATAATAATGGTGATCATGTGCATTCCTCTTTTTTTTTTTTTTTTTTTTCTAGTTCCTGTTGCAATGTTTTCTGGTTGTCAATTGCAAGGGGCTTCTATTTTTACACCTCCAATTCTGTCCTGTTATATACATTTATGAATTGCCTCTGTTGTCTGGTGTGCCTAGTCTTTGGGAGATAAAATGCTGACACGTGTTATTCAATTTTCTACTTTTGTTGTCCTTATTTTTTGTTAGCTTGGTTTGACTTTGCATGCTATACTGCGATAGGATTGTCGGTCTTGCTGCAAGCTTCAGCTGACATTTATTTATGTGAAGCTTGTTATGTTGTTGCAGCAAGATTTTTTTCCGAAGCTGATAAAGCTATTTAGGAACTGTGAAGATCTAGAAAATATTGATGGCCTTCACTTGATTTTCAAGATTGTTAGAGGAATCAGTGAGTCAACTTCCATTCCATAACTGTATATCATTTCACTTTTCCCTTTAGTATAATTCGTTCTTGCATGATTATATGCAGTTTCACTCAACAGTTCACCGCTATTTGAGAAAATTCTCGGGGACGACTTCATCATGGATATAATTGGCTGCCTAGAATGTAATGTTTATTCTTCTCTAACCTGCTCTTTACCGTATGCTTTGGAAGATTCTTCACAATTTTAGTAAAAAATTTCTGCAACTACACAAAGCTCTATCCCCGTTGCCTTTGGATTTGTCCTCTCAGCATGCCCATTATTTGTCCTTTGAATGACTTGTCACTGTCCGTCTAACTATGAAGGCTTTTAAGTCTGCCTTCTCTAATTTGTTGTAACTATGCGAGAATGTGCACATGTTGGAAGTTTATATTTCACCTTCCAAAGTACATCTTTTCTCTAACAAATACTTTGAGTTATATTTTTATTATTATAATTTAGATAATCCTGTTTGGCATGCGAAACCTATGTTCAGACCTTCATGCAAAATAGAGGTCATGAAACTATATTGTCGCATTGGATAGTAGATTAATCTTTCACTTGTAACCTTATACATCTTATTTTTGTGTACTTTATGAAATGTTGTTTGCAGATGATCCTCAAAAACCTCGTGTTCATCATCGGGACTTTTTGAAGGATAATGTGGTGTTTAAGGAGGTAAATTTTTTTCTAACAGCTTGGCCATCTTTATTAGGGTACTCATTAGTTTGGGTAACCCGGAACCTGTCCAGTACAATCTGGTGATTAACTGGGAATGGGGAACTGGAACTGGTTTCTACCAAATCAGACCGACAAAAGCTGAGAAAAGAATGGAACAGTTTGGTTCTGTTCATTTTAAAATTCAGAAAATAATATAAATATTAAGAATATTGAACTTTGGGAACTGAATGGTACTGGTTTGACCATTTCTCCTGAGTTTGGATTAGAACTGCTAAACATGCCTTATCTGTAGTAACATTTCTGCAAAGCATGAATATGAGAGTTGAACAGTTGAAACTTTTACCTACTGAAGATGCGAATATTCTTGAATATTTTGGCTGCGAATTAGGTGATACCAATAAGAGATCCTGTCGTAATTTCGAAGATACATCAAACTTACAGAGTTGGTTATCTCAAGGTATAAATTTTCAGTTTAGCATATTAATTTCAGGCACTTATGTTACAATTTTTTTAGCCTTTTATTGCTTGTTTCAGGATGTCATTTTGGCCAAAACATTGGATGATGCGGTTATGGCTTATCTGAACTCCATAGTTCTTTCGAATAATGCATTTGTAAGTTTCTTGTATGTGTTTGATGATGCATCTTAGCATAATTCCGTTAGTTAATCAATTTACTGTTGCAGGTTGTTTCCTTGCTAAAAGATGATACTGTCTTTGTGAAAGACTTGTTTACTAGGCTGAAGTCCTCTGGCACTTCCGTCGATTCAAAGAAAACTTTGGTACACTTTATATCATCGTTGTACTCCATAAAGCTTATCAGTATGGTATCTGCTTTTTTCGTTATAGCATTACGAGCTTAAAGTTAACAATATTTTGAGATAAGTTAAATAGGTAACTTTATCCTTTACTGACAGCTTCAAATGTCTAATAGACGTTCATCCTGACGATGAGGATGTTTAGTACTCGATCTTGATATATTACAGTTTTTTGTAAACTATAATGTTATATACTATATATATATATATATATATATATATATATACCCTTTTTTATTCAAAGATGTTCTCAGTTGCTGCTTTCAGTTCTCTTTTTGTTCTCTCCTTTTGTTCCTTGGCCGGGTCCTAAACTTCCATCTTTTGATTTTTGAGGGTTTATAAATTATCAGACAGCACCCTTTTTCACTGCATATATTTCTATGATTGCACTGACAAAAAAAATTCGGCATTTGTTGCAGGTGTGCTTCTTGCATGAGTTCTTTATTTTAAGTAAGAGCTTGCAGATGGTCCATCAAATCCAGTTGTTGAGGTTAGATATCTCACCTAGTTATCATTCGGGTATTCAGCTGAAAATAATGTCTGATGTTGTTTCCCCTTTGGAAATCAAAACAAATGTTATGCTAAAATTTTCTGTTAGTCCTCTTGGAGCCATTTTCCCATATACTTGCGTTTATGGGTACAGGGATTTTGTGAGTGAAGGCCTTTTCGACGTGGTAACTGAAATTCTTCAAAGTGAAGACAGGAAGCTTGCATTAACTGGGTAGTGAATTAAATCTATCACGAATAGCTTGCTCGCATTACATAATCTGCACGAAATTGGTTTAAATCATTTTTCTGCCTTTTGCAATAATGAGCGCAGGGCGGAAATAATTATGCAGTCTGTGACTCTGGATCCAAATATTTTGCGGCCCTATGTTGATCGGCAATCGGATGGTATTCTTTTGGGGCTTCTGGTTAGTATGTTGGACTGGTTATCTGTTGCGTGGTAGCTATTTTTGCTATCATATATATATGGCTTCCGTAAATTGCCATGTTATGAAATATTATGTGATGTGTAGCCACTTCTCTGTCAAATTGTGGGTTTGCGTTTTTCTTCTTTTTGTTCCTCGGTGGGCATGGAGTTGGTAGTAAGGTTAAGGTTTTGAGTGGCCTTGACTGGTGGATGCTAAATACTAGATATTATTGATGCCAACCGCCTGAAATATTAAGGTTGCCATGTAGGTTGATGTTTGATCAGGATACGATATCAATTTCCTTTTGTTCTTAAATTCCTTTATCTTTTTAATAGGCTAAGGCAAATGGAACGACGACTAGTCTCTTTCAGTGTACCATCTATTTTTCAAATATCAACTGCCTACTAGAGCTTGCTACTTGACCCTTCATATCTTTCTAATTACAATTGGAACTTAGAAGTGCTTTTCCCC
The DNA here is from genome assembly GCA_027422505.1 of Craterostigma plantagineum. Lineage (NCBI taxonomy): Eukaryota > Viridiplantae > Streptophyta > Magnoliopsida > Lamiales > Linderniaceae > Craterostigma > Craterostigma plantagineum. The sequence continues at coordinate 4,131,742 of JAPQWV010000005.1, forward strand.
ATCCCGCAGTTATGCATCATAACTGAGATCAGTTTAGTGAAGGTGATGAAAATTCTTTTTTTGATCTGTAGGTACGAAATATGTTGTCTGACTATGGAGAGAATATGCATTGCCAGTTCTATGAACTTGTTCGCAATCTTCTGGACGCAAATGTTTCAGGATCACAGGTGTTGTTCTTGATCTTCTATTTGAATTGCAATTTCTTCAGTTGTATGTGATGGAGAAGTTGCTTTATGGTGTTCTACTTATGCTCAACAATTTTGTCTGTACCTTCTCATTGTCCAGAGCAGCTATCACATGTTGTTATATGTGTTGTTAACTGAGTGTCTTCATTTTGTTGCAGAATGGAACTGTTATAGAAGTGTTTTATGAGAAGCACTTCAGTCAGCTGATAAATGCAATAATATCATCTTGCTCATCACGTGGTGATTCCCTTAATGGAAACAATACCTCGAGCGCAGTTGGGGGGTCTCAAGTAAAAAGTACAATGAAGCCTGAGATATTACTAAATATTGCGGATCTTTTATGCTTTTGTGTGTTGCAACATCCATATAGAATAAAGTGAGGCCATCGCACATTACTCTTAATACTGATATGCGTTAATCATGGTGTATATATTGACTTTTTCCAGCCATGCAGGTGCAATTTTCTTCTCAATAATGTTGTTGAAAAAGTCTTGTTTCTTACAAGGAGAAAAGAAAAGTATCTTGTCGTGGCTGCTGTTAGGTTTTTTCGGACACTCCTTGTTCGCAGTGTAAGAGCTATTTAACTTTTCCTTAATAGGATTTCTCCGATAGTCGTTTCATTAGTGTCTTGTTAATCATTCACTGCTATTTCTAGTCTTATGCTTCGTATTTCAAGAGTAGAATTCTTTTCTGATTGTTGCATCATATTCTCTTTTTGTAGCAAAATCTTGACAGCACGAGAAATGTGCTCATCTTGAAGTGTCTGTGCACATAAATGACCATTCTTGACCCTTCTACTGCCTCCATTTGAACTAGTAGTGACTTGCTGTAAAACATTGCTGTAGATTGAAATATCGGAGCCTGATTAGAGGCATTTTTTCCATCATTGATGTAATTTTTCTGCAGGATGAACATCTCATGAATCACCTCGTGAAAAACAATCTTTTCAAGCCAATTATAGACGTGTTTGTTGCAAATGGGGATCGATATAATCTTCTGAACTCTGCAGTGCTTGACCTCTTTGAACATATCAGGAAGGTGTGTTCCAATAATAGGCCCCTTGAGTTTCACTTATATAAACACCATACCAGTATTGATCATTTTTAATTTTCATATCCATTTGCAGGAGAATCTAAAGATACTTATCAGGCATCTAGTTGATACTTTTTGGAGTGAGCTGGTCAAGTTTGAACGTTTCGCTCCTATTCGTGACGTACGAGTTAAATATGAACAGGTACATGTCGCTTAGGACGTAGTCAACTCTCTCATGGACTTCTGTTCATATGATGCATCTTTTTATTTGCAGTCACTCGAATGTGCCAGTACAAAAAACAGTGTAGATTTGTTGGAGCAAAGGAAACGAGTTGATGAGCGTGCTTTAGAGAAAGAAGAGGAGGATTATTTCAACGAGGATAGGTTGGCCTCTCTAACTTGTGGTGTCCATTTCATCAAAGTATTGTGTCTTTTCAGTAAATAAATTTGTAAAATTAATGATTCTCGTCAGCGACGAAGAAGATTCAGCATCGACTCAAACAACCACTACTAACAAGGGCCATGATCGTCCTCCTTTAGTTGCCAAAAATTCACCTCCATCTGCTCCACCTTCAACAAGGTTTTCATGCTTGCGACTCTCTTATTTCAAATCTGTGTACTATATGCTCTTTTGGATTCTCACTGTACCTGGAAATTTTCAGGCCTGGTGGACTTGTCGATTACGCCGACGATGAAGACGACGAAGACTTCCGCCCACCTCCTCCTAAAAGAAACGCAGATGCTTCCAACGAAGAAGAGTTGGTCAAAGGGTCACCTTCGAAGCGGAAATTAGGCTCAAAAGACGAGCCTGAGCAAAAAAGGCTTCGGAATGGCTCAAAGCCAAAGCCTAGAGAAGGTGTTTTTGTTGCACTGTGCCAGACATTAAGTGGGGTGGTTCTTCCCAATAAGAAATCAGCGCCCAACAGTCCTCAAACTGTAAATGATGACCCTAAAAGCTCATCTAATACAGGCGAAAATGCAGGAACAGATGAAAAGCGTGGCAAAGAAGAGGTAAGTTTGAGCGGTGAAATCAATGAGTCTGCTTCTGTTAATGAGAAGGATGGGAGTGAACATCCATTATTGCCTTCCGATTCTTCGCCAGAAATGACTGTGAATGGGTCTTGACTACTGTGAATGGGTCTTGACTTCAATTGAACTCTCAAGTGAATAGCAGATACAAACAGAGGACGGATTCTGTACAGTAAACTATCTCTCGAGGATAAGACGAACGATGACTTTCTTGCAGGCTTTGCTTTTTTACTTGCTTATGCTTATTCCCAGACTTTGAGCTGATCTTTTATATAATGTGTTTTTAGTGAAGTATAGTATAGCTTTTGGGATGGTTAATTGAAATTTGTAACGCTTAATCCTAGATTTGTTTTTGCATTTTGTGGTGAAGGGAAAACTCAGGTAGCTCTTCATGGCGCGATTTTTGGTGGTGTTTCTGATGCTTTTAATTTGTATTCTATATATGGTAATGTTCATCATGTTATTTGAAGACTAGACCTGAAAAGGGTATAACTTAAAAGAGGCACTATTTTTCCTCGATGCAATTGTAATTTGTACCTAGGGTTTGTTTGGTTCATGGGGTTAGCTTTTTTAAAGGTGAATGTAGGACATATTCAATCAAGTGTTTGGTTTATGGGTTTAAATATACCATGTGATTATGTAATTCTACTTTAAACTCATTTATAAATTACATCTCCTTATGTGTGTTTACCTACATCCACTAAACCAAACACACAATTAATTTATTAGTTTATTCACCAACCAAATGAACAGCAAAAGTATGTCAATTGGGCTTTCATTGGAATTAATTTTCTTGGCATATGTGTCTCACTTATTCACATGGAGTACGATAGATAAAAGTGAATTCAAATCCATGACTTAGATGTTGGAACGCCATGATTCGACTAAATGAGTCATCATTGGCTCGAACACAATTCCAATATCGCATCAACATGGAAATAGAATATCATCTAAAATCAAACACGGAATGACAAATCACATTGGTTCATATTCAAATATTTAGAATAATTTGTAACGCTTCATTAAACCATACTCAGTTAGCGGTGAGTTGGACTTTTTCCACAAGAGAGAATATTTGACTCGCGTGCAATGTTTATTGTTGAATTCTGAGTTGTATCATAATAGTTTTATATTTTCGGGCATTATTATATTATTATTAAATCTTGATTTTCTAGAATACGCAAGTCAACTTGCGTGGCGTAAGTATTTATATTGTTTTCTTTTTTTTTTGGCTATTGACACACGTGATATAAATTCAATGGAGTGCCCCATTATCTTTATACCCGATACTTTCTTACATCACAATCGACATACATTGCAGCATTAATCATATTTGTTGTTGAACGTTGACCGATTTATTATTTACTTATGTTTTGACGCACTTAAAGGCACTTCCATCGAAGAAAAATACTATGATTTTAGTAGATGGGACTTACATTGCAATTAATTCCTTATTGCCACAGACGACATAACGAACTTAGTTTGCAATCGAAAGAGATGTCATCTCGTAAATTTCAGCATCTTAATGGATAAATATTGTTACATACTCATGTGGATGAGGAAAACTAGATCTACGATAATAATATGTCAAACACTATATATTAATCGATTGTACTTAAAAAATCTTAAATCCATTGACATTATGGCATTAATGTGAAAGACTCTTTACTAAGTCAAAGTCAAAATTCATTGAAATCTCGCGGGTACCGTTTCGCTAGTAGTGTGTGGGAATGGCATTTCGCCATAAAGAGAATGGTCCCTAAAATGCACAAGCTTGTATAATAATACACTAGTATTTTAGACACCCTATGTGTGTTGAATAAAATAAAGTAATTGGTAGTTGGTAATTTTAATAAGTGATACACTAAAAATAGAATCGAGCTAATTATCACGAGGTTAAGGTTACATGGTTTAATAATTATTTTAATAGTAATTAGTGTAAAAAAACCTGGTTAATTGACAGACCAATTTAAGGTTTTTATCCGCTAAATAGTAAAGATAATCCAACATCATTAAGCTAATTTGAAACTTATGCACGCTCAAATGCGTCTACTATTTATATAAATATTTTTTATTAAATTTATTTAATTTAAAACATTTCATAGAAATCATAATTTAAATTTAATTTGTATGTTTTAAATAATTTAAAGTAGGATAGTAACTAACTAAAAATAGTACTAAACTAAATATAGTAGTTAAAGTTAGTTAGTGATTTTTTAAAATTTTATAAATAACTTTTCTCAGTCTCAATTTTTTATTTCTAAATGACCGCTCCAATATCATAAACAAAAGTACATGGACTAAATAGCCCGAGGGGGTCTATCCGGTAATATCTATCCGGAACAGTGAAGGCTCACATGGAGCACAGAACAACCAAAACAAAATAAAAGCCGACAGAAAACAAAATGCACAGTCTTGAACACGAAGAACTAAAGAACCTACCACACAAATAGCTATTAATCTAAATCTACGATATTCATCACTTTCTTCGGTCTTGACAACGAGGATCTTGCTTTCATCAGAATGAGCTCCACAAAGGGAGAAAAAGGCTCCAACAAGGGAGAATAAAACTCCCGATCCGGTGGATCGGGAGACTGGTGGGAGAAAGGCGAAGGCGATGGAGGTGAGGTAGACCCGGCAAAGGCGGCGGAGGTGGAGAGGCGGAGCCGGCGGGAGTGGAAAGGCGGAGCCGGCAGAGGTAGCGAGGCGGAGCTGGCGGAGGCGGCGGGGGTGGAAAGGGGGAGCCGGCGGAGGTGACGAGGTGGAGCCGGTAGCAGCGGACGGCGGAGACAGTGGAGGTGGCGGAGGAAACTGTGGCGGCGGCCGGCGGCGAAGGCGTAGCGACGGAGAGGAACAATTTTTTTTTTTAAAGATATAGAAAAGAACCTAAGAAAAAGAAGAAAAAAGAACCGAAAGCAATGGAAGCTCCCCCACCTCCATGGAGGTGGAGGAGGAGGGGAGAGGAGTTGTGAAGGTGGCTGGCGGCTAGGGTTTGGAGGAGGTTTTTTGGAAGAGAGAGAACGGAGAGGACTAATTTCTCAATCTCAATTGATATACAATTTGACGGTTTATCCTATCCTCTTATCCTTAATATAATAGAATAGATGAGATTGTTCGTGAACCCAACATCATATAACTCGTTACATTTTTACGTATAATATATATCATCGAATCATAAGATTTTACTTATGACTATTAACACGTCCGATCGAAGAAACACCATGTGAACTCATCCATGCACTTTCAAAAGTCAACGATACTCTACTATACACGGTGTATGTATGGCCTATCCCACTCAATCCATTTAATTATCCCAAGAAAATCAATCACTCGACACAATCAATCTCACGGAAGGCAATCCTACTACGACTCTTAACTCCATTTCAGTTGCAAAGTACGAAAAGAAAAAAAAAATAAATGAAAGAAGTCAACACATACCCTTTTAGCACCCTATAAATTCACTCACCAATCGACCCCCCAAACTCAAAACGCAAACAAAACTCATCGCAAATCAAGAAAATGTCACCATCTTACCTCATCCACTCCATCGCCGCCTTCTTCATAATCTCCATCGCCACCTCAGCCCACGGCGGTTCATATCCCAGAAAAGCCCTACCCACAAAATCGGGCTACTTAACCGTAAACTCAACCACTAACTCAGCCATTTTCTACACATACTACGAAGCTCAAACCACCCCACAACAAAACAACAACACTGACACCCCAATCCTCATATGGCTCCAGGGAGGTCCGGGCTGCTCCTCAATGCTAGCCAACTACTTCGAGCTCGGACCATGGCTCGTGAACCAGCGGCTCGAGCTCGAGCCCAACCCATACTCGTGGAACAAGCTCTTCGGCCTGCTCTTCCTCGACAACCCAATAGGCACTGGCTTCAGCATAGCCTCTTCGCCCGACGAAATACCAAGAAACCAATACGAAATTTCCAAGCACCTCATAACAGCAATCAAGAAATTCATCTCCATGGGCGGGTCGTCGTTCAAGACCCGACCCATCTACCTCACCGGCGAGAGCTACGCCGGGAAGTACCTCCCTGCCCTCGGCTACTACATTCTCAGGGAAAACGCCGCCTCACCCCAAGGGCAGAGGATCATAAATCTGGCCGGAGTAGCCATAGGCAACGGTCTGACCGACCCGCTGACACAAGTCTCGACCCACGGGTCGACCTTCTACGAGCTCGGGCTCATCAACGAGAGGCAGAGGGCCCACGTGGAGGAGCTTCAGGCCAAGACAGTGGCCTACGGGCGGGCGGGCAGGTGGGCCCAGGCCACGGATTCACGGACTGCCGTGCTCGACACCCTGACCAACATGACCGGGCTGGCCACGCTATACGACTTTCGAAGGCTGACCCGCTACCCCAATCGGGTCGTGGTCAGCTTCTTGAACGACCCATCGGTCAAGAAAGCCTTGGGGGCAAAATCGTCTGTGGAGTTTCAGCTCTGCAGCGCCGCCGTGGCTGACGCCTTGCACGAGGATGTGATGAAGAGCGTTAGGCCCATGGTGGAGTACCTCGTGAGAAACACGAGGGTGCTGCTCTATCAGGGGCAGGCAGACCTTAGGGATGGCGTGGCTTCGACTCTTGCCTGGATGAGGAAGATGAGATGGGAAGGGCTCGGGCGGTTCCTTGGGGCCGAGAGGAAGGTGTGGAGGAGGGTCGATGATGGGAGCTTGGCCGGCTATGTTCAGAGGTGGGACAAGCTGAGCCACGTTGTTGTGATGAACGCTGGACACCTCATGCCCACCGATCAGCCGTTGAATTCTCAGGTTATGATGCAAGATTGGCTTCTGCAGAGGGGATTGTTTGCTGATGCTTGAATGAATTATTTTGCTGCACTGCATTTACTGTTGAGCATTCAATCAATGTCAATTTGTATTATGTAATACAAAGGAGTTGACTTTCTTTTCAATATCAGTCAAGCCTAATCATCATCAGTGACTTACACTCCTCTCAGCCTAAGGTTGAGGATAATGCAATTGAATGCTGCATTACAGTTACGGGAGAAAATAGTGACAAAAATATTATTAATAATAGTACAGGACTTGTCTCGAGAGGCTTTTCTTGCAATCTGAAGCCGAGAGCTCGGGCTATGAGACATAGATATCCCGGACTTGTGAAGGCTGATGAAGCCATGTCATCGGGTCATACGCACAAAAATATGCTCTCCGTCCAATCTATGGACGGAGGAGAAATCTTAAGTTTCTTTTACTGCTGCTGCAGCACCAGCACGCTCTGCTTGAAGCTGAAGTGCGCTTTGCCTCTGCAAGTCTTTGAGTTTCTCCACCAGTTCTTGGAACGTGGGACGTTCTTGCGGTTCACTGAGTTTATCATGCAACACAAGTTTGTTAGACCGATTTCACTATATATGTATTATATACACGTGCGTGTGTTTCAGATACGTATATAATCACAATATAAACCTGAGCCAACAACTCTCTATAATGGAGGCCCACTGTGGATCGGCGTCCTTAGGTATCTCTAGCCGTTGGTTCATGAAGCCCACAGCTCCAATTACCTGCAAACCAAGGTATTAAATAATATAATTGACATCGATAAGGCACATACTGACTTTGTCGAGAGTTTACTGTTGCGTTGTTCAGTTCAATACGCATACAAAACTTTTGGAACTCCATACACCACTAAGCAAGAATAAGCGTTTGAGTTCAAGACTATACCTGCATTGAATTGAGGCTATCCCAAGGAATCCGATGGGTTACAAGTTCCCAGATTACTACTCCAAAGCTGTAGACGTCGGCCCTGATTGAAGCACACCAAGAAGAAATCTGAATCATTTTGTTGCCATACATACAGTTTTACACCACAGATTGAACTAGACATACTTCTCATCTGAACGTTCATTGCGAAGAACTTCTGGAGCCATCCACTGGGGCTGCATCGCCAAGAAATGCAGTAGATCAACATCGGTTAGTCTAAGACAATGCAAGTTTAGCACGAAGGAATGCCAGCAAAAAGAGAAACAGAGAAAGGTGATGAGAGCCACTCAATACCGTTCCTTTGCCGTTGTTTGTCGCTAGGTATGTTTCGTGTTTGAGACGGGATAGACCAAAATCACCAACCTGTCGAAGAAGCCATGTAAGTCTCAACTACTTTTAAAGTTTTGACGGGGAGTTACAAAAATGATTGAAAACCGACCTTGACAGTCCAGTTCTTGTCCACAAGTAGATTAGAGGACTTCAAATCTCGGTGAACAATAGGCGGATTTAAACGATGAAGATAATTCATACCTCGTGCCTGAGCAAAAATATCCATTTTTTCCATGTCTTAAACAGCTAACATGCAGAAGAAAAAATATAGCAGGAAAAGAATGCATCACACAACAAAAGTACAAAGTTTGACATTCGATGGAACTTACTATATCCAAAGCCATGTGAATGCGTCTTCTTTTTTCTACTTTAGACGTACTCCTCTGTAATAACTTGAAGAGACTCCCACTAAAATGAATAAGGCCGAATTGCAAAAATTAGCAATTTTTTTTTATGCTCAAATAACTGCGAACTATATCATATCCACAGAAAAGCCAATGCCCACGAGCAAGAAATCCGGTCATAAATAACAACGTATGCAGAATTTTACGGATCGTACCGAGGAAGAAACTCTGTTACAATGCAGAGTCGTTGAGGTGAAGTAACAGCACCCATGAAGAGGAGAATATTTGGATGACGAAGTATTTTCATAAGTGACACCTGAGGATTGAATATAAACTAGAAGTCTGAGCCGAGCGAACAAGAAGATTACGGAATTTAAGCAAAAACAATGGATAGACGAGATGTGCACGTGCACCTCCTGTCTGAAGGATAGTATCACATCATCAGAGTATTCCTGTTTGGAGAATACCTTGACGGCAACATCCTGAAGCAATATTACACTTAGCTTATTACACGAGAAATCTATAATCTGAATCTACAAGCAAAAAGTAAAGGGGAGTGTGAATTAAGGCATCAGATTTAAGATGAACTATGCGAAAGCATAATGTTGACGAAATCTCATCTTAAATGCCGTTGGATGATGGCAATATTTTATGGCGATACAAAAGGAAAATGCAGTTACATATCGACTTCAAGATATAATTTCTTTAAGAGGTATTATATTACTATGCAGAGAATGATATAAAGGAAGAGACGGATAACATACTGATCCATACCACAGGGCATGATACACAGTTCCACAGGCACCTGCACAAATATTAATGAATTATGGTCAATGGAAAAACCAGGCATAGTAGACACAGAAAAGAGCGTCAAGACCAAACAAAGACTGATCATACAGTCTTGTTTATTAGCTCATTACAACCAGCTAATGAACAACAGCTGCTGCACGAAAACTAGCAGGACCATTGTTCTACTTTCTGCAAAGCCGTGAATGTTATACAGTTGGGCTACAAGTGCAAGGTTGGGATGTGTGATTTCAATTCATCAATATAAGGACCTTCTCCCTAGAGTAGCTCTTTGCAAGGAATTTCACTAACCTTGCCCAATCTGCTCTCCAATGGTCAAGTCCTCCCATAAGATTTCACAATCCAAGCAGTCCGTATCCATATCAACTTTATTAATAGCACTACTGCTAGCACTTCCAAAGCTACTAGCACTGCCTGTGCTGTTGACGTTTGCTGAGGACGACCAAGACCCTGAAGGCTCATTATTAGCTGTTGTACCATTTGCTTCAGAAAGGTGATTATCTGACTTTAACATACCAGTTTTTGGCTCACCATATTCATTTTCCTGGTCATTCAGTGAAGAGGGCCATGCGAGATGGGATGAATTGGATTCTGCTTCTTCTCGTTCATTCGCTTTCCATGGCCACGACAAACCTTTCCTACTAATCCATGCCTCAGCTTTCGAGGTGAGAATTCTAGAAATCTTGGGCTTTTCTTCGCTCTCATCTCCAGAATCTCGCGATAGCTTATTAGGCGAGTTGTCTTCATAACTACCACCTGAGAAAATGCCGAATGGAGAAGCATTTACATCTCCACGGGGCGTACTAGCTCCACTAGATGCTGCATCCTCGTGATGCTCTGAGATTCCTTGATCTGAGTACTGACTACCAACGGACCCCCTTCACGATCCAAGGTATTGTCTGAAGGCATCATTTTCGATTTCACCTTGCTGCTCACTTTTGAAGCCTATTGAAAATAGACCAATTAAGACACATTATAAGCTCAGTATTCATATGCGACAACTAAGTAAATCACGTACTAAGTTGGTTATTTTGGAGGCAATTGCTACTGGTAGAGGCTGCTGAGGATCAAGTCCAAGTTTGGCTGCAACTGCAGTTCGGGGTTTGTTGAAACTTGAATTCGCCTCTGGGCGCTTAGAATCAGATACCATAGCCTTTGCCTCTTCAAAAGGCCTGGAATCACTGGACACACATATAATGCCAATCAAAGTACCATCTTCGTCATAGAACGGGGTATTTGTTGCGACAACCAACAATCTTTCGCCCTTCTTATTCTTTACAGGAAATTGCCCTGTCCAACTCTCTCCCTTTGAAACTCGGTGCACAATGTTAGAAGCTACGGTATAGTCTTGTGAATCAGTTAGTAGTTCAATGGCTTCTTGTCCTAGAGCTTCCTCAGATGAATATCCATAAAGTTTCTCAGCACTCCTGTTCCTGCACATCATACAAATAAATGCAATCTGAAATTGACTAAAGACTTCAATTTTTCGAAGAATCCAAAATCTAATTCACACACACCACTTGCTACTGTAGTTTCATTAAGATTTATTAGAACAACCACCCAAGGTAAGCAAACAAAAACCCGCTCCACAAAACACTTTAGCATCATGACCAAACAAGCAGTTACATGAAACTATCAAATACATCAGTTGACATAGAAAAATGACTATCAGACCAAGATGATTAGACACTTACATACCGTCAAGAAAATGCAACCTACACAGTTATTAAGTAAATCAAACTAACCAGTAAATTATCCTGCAATTAAGATCAAATATATGCACTGACTGCCCCATTGACTGTAATATGTTCAAATACTGCTTATCCGTGAACTTCGTCGCTGGCCCCACACCACTACCACCACCACCACCACCACCACCACCACTACTCCCACCACCGTCGTCGCCACGTCCCTCCCTCTGAAGCCGAGAAGAATGGGTGAACGACGACGAACCCCTTTTCCAAGAAGCCCCAAAACTGCCTTCTCCATCACGGCCAGTTCTCCGCCGGGGAGAAATGGAATGCGACCTCTGCTTTCGGCGTCGGTCAGAAGCGGTTAAATTCCCGGCGGTGGTCGATGGGCTAATGAGCTTGGACATTTCTTTCTTCAAGTGTGCGTGGCCAAGTTCGAGTTCTTGAATCTTCTTCAGAAGCTCATCGGCCTGAGGCAGTTCAGATGCTTTGTTTTCCATTGGTAACGAGATTTGGCTATCTCGTAAAAATCAAACCGCCCAAATCAAAATTAATGGTCAAACTGAGAGGGGAAAAAAGGGAATTCAACTTGAAACAATAGAACGAATAATACTAACCTAATTTTTCTTCAATCTCTATAAACCCCAAATCTTGGAAACCAGAATACGCAAAGAAACGGGCGACCTCCGTTACATGAGCGCCCAAGTTATCCAAAACCCCAAAAACATCCGTGGCATAAATCACATCAATCAAGACAACTACGTAAAATTGATCCGTACACCAGTACTTTCGAGCTTCCCCTATCAGCCACTGCAGATTTCAGATAACAGATCTACGAAAAAGTTATCACTATGAGGTGTCCAACTCAAAATGGAAAACGTTGATTCTTCACACGTTATCGGCGCTAAATAGCAAAATCCAAGCACAAAAGCAAATTCCAAGAGTTCTAAACACAGCCCTCCATGTTTTTCTCCTTCACTTCGATCTTTTTTAAACACTAAAAGCTAATTATTTAGCTTTCAGCTGAGCTATGGCTGCTTGTGGGGGAATCGATGGCTATTGATTGCAGTACAGCGGTAAACTGTATTATTGTATTGTACATGTCTTGGAACCGAAGACAGCCTCTTCGTTGGTGCGTGTAGCGTACGCGTTCTCGTACTAGCCAATTGCGCGCGTCTGAGCTGTGACTGGGTGAGTGAAGTGCCATGAGAAATTTTGGGAATGCGAGTTCTCAAATTTAAGCTCGGTTTTTAAATTTTTCCAAACGACGAAAAAGAACATAATAATTACAAATAGTAAAGATTAATAGTTAATCCAAGCCAAATCCAAGGTATTAACATAGAAAATTTAGGATCACATTTGAATTTCAATAATTAGAAACACAATCTTTTGTGGTTTGATATCCATAAATATTGCTTGCACATGGCCTCCGAATAACGGTTTAAAATAATCTATCTATGTTACATAGTTCCACCACGTCGACGATTTCAATTGTATTTTTCATTAGTATTCGAGTCGCCAAAGCGGAGACGAATTATGTTCGTAATAACCATTTATGCTCGTTTTCTTTTGTTTTCTTTCGATGACATTAGTTTTTATTTTTCTCCTTTATTGAACTTAAATGCCGATCGTTCTTTCAATGTTTTCGGATTAAATATCAACGAGTGGTCTTAGTTATATTACAAAATAGTTTTAATATACGTACAAATGTTTCTCTTTTTTCGCATCTGACTCTCGAAAGTTTAGAATTAGACTGGATTATGGAAGAAGAGAAAGAAACGGACATAATCGAAAGTTTTAGTAACACAATCTTTTATGGTTCAACATTCATACTTATTTATTACCGCAGATCAAGAGGAGGCCCAATGCACACGTTCTCCGAATGTGCTAATTAAGTTTCAGGCTCCAAAATATGTTTTAAGTTAGGTTTCAGGCCCATGTCAGAAAATTTTTGGGGTTAAGGACCCGACTTTTGTAAAATTCAGAGATAAGGACCTAAGATTTACGCAGGTGTTTTACAGTGTATATGAACTGGTATCGGACTATCGTTTTGTGTTATTACAGAACAATGAAGTGCTACTGCAGAACGATGAAGTGGTACTGCAGAACGATGAATTGGTACTGCAGAACCATAAAGTGGTACTGCAGGTCCATGAAGTGGTTCTACAGGTCCATAAAGTGGTACTGAAAAACACTTAAGTTATCGGGTCCTTAAAACTAAAAATTTTCTGACAGGGGTCTGAAACCTAAATGAAACTTTTCACCATTATAATCTTACATTAGCATACAAATTAATCATAATTATATTTTAACTCCACTTCATTTTTAAGCTTTCAAACCCTCGAAATATGTAAACATACGTAGGTGTTTCAATCGCTTCCGGTTCCCAATGTGGAACCATCGGTTTCTATTGAACCAAAACCTCGAACAATTAGCGAGCTGTGGTAACCGTGGTTTCGATTTGAGTCGACTGAACCGGGTCCTAGACTGTAAATTTTTGTTTTTATTTTTTCATTTAATTGAAAATATTTGAAAATTTTAGATATATTTTAAACTTGGAAATTTGAGGGAGATTCAAGAGAGATCAGATATAAATTCAAGACCAAAAAGTGCGAAAGACCAATATAAGTGCCCGATATTTACATGCATATAGTCATACGATGATTGATTAAAAAACAACAAAGGAACAAAAGGTATTAAAACCAACGATCTTATGACCGTCGGCTTTCTGTTTGTGAAATGGAAAAAAATTGTTATAAACAACGTTCCTATTCTGGTTTGAACCGGAACCGTTGACCGTCAGTTCGTTTATGATTTTTTAAACCGAATAAATACGTCTACGCATATGTAGTAATTAATCGAATGTAAAAGAAGATTGAAGTTCGACATTTTGGAGATGGACGGAGAAGGCTGAAATGTATTGATTCCCTACATATAATAAAAGTTATGATTCACATTAGAGATGGGCCGGGCTAGCACGCGGCACCAGCCTGACCCTTGAGTTGCTTCACGGGCCGCATGCTTCGAACGTTCACCATATAATTTTTTGGCCCAGCTCGGCACGAGGCCCGCATGCCTGGCCCGATCCTTGGCCCGCAAGCACGGCCCGCAGGCCCATGCATTTGTTTGCAATTATAGCTCTTGTCTTATAACTCGGTAATGTATTATTCGCATTTCTACCAAATTATACATATTTTCAAGCCCGGTCCGTGCCCGGCCCGCCATTGGCATGAGCCCGGCCCGCGAGGCACGAGGCCTGCAACGACCCTTGGACAAAGGTTTTAATTTTTTAGCCCGTCCCGTAATTTGTGGGCCCGGGCCCGGCCCGGCCTGCACGCCACCTTGAGCCCGCGTCCTTGGCCTGTGGCCTGCACGTTCCGGCCCATGCACACCTTTAATTCATATGGTAATATCCAATATTAGATATGCTATTTGGATAAAAAAAAGTTAGTAAAATGGATTGGGGTTAAAAATATAGTTATTAATAAGTTTATGGCTAATGGGAGATAATAATAATGAAAAATTGTAATTAAATAATATTGTGGTGAAAAAGAAAATAACAATATTTAAAATTAGAAAAGTTAGATTAGATTTGTTAGTGTTAAAAAGTTAACTAATTTTGCAATTCAAGTTTTAAAAAATTAACTATGTATGTCATTCTCTCCAAATGTTTTCCCCGCGACTTCATTCATAGGGGCGAGCCATGAGGGCCTTAGCCGATATTCTTTCTGCTCAGTCCGGGTCGGGTCAAGACCGTCCTTGGTAGTGGGTCGGGTCATTTGGATTTGTATATAAGATTTAGAACTTGCTTGGAGTCAGTTTGTCATCGTACGTAAAGTCTTCGCGAGGTAACTTCTGTCTTCATTAATTAAAGCATGGCGACAATATGGAGTTAATTTGCAATAAAAATGGTGTTAAATGTGTTAGAAGAACGAGAAAATATATGTTGGGAGTTAGATAGTAATACACGTAATAATCGACTTCCAACCAATATATGCGATGAAGGAACAAAACAAAAAAAGGAAGCGTTCAATTTAGTCATATGTGATGTAGTTTCATTTTCATGGCTCCACGCCTAACACCACCACATTATATATTAATTATAGTTTAAGTTCTTAAATAACGTCATTAACTTGTCGATAACAAAAAGATGAGATCGGCATAATCACTTTCAAGCCCCACTTTTGACTTTCGCATTATCTTCACTACACCATATATAATATATAGTTAGGTTAATCATCGCAATGACATGATAAATTACCGCTCGAAATATTAATCGAAAACTTTAGAAAAAAGCCAATATTTCCACTCGGCAGAATAAAAAAAGGGAGCTTCATTATATGATTTTGTTCAATGCTTTTTATTATAACACCGCGCGTAAAACAAACGATAGGAAAGAAAAAAGGAAATGAAATGGTACACCTAATCATCCTTCGGATGTATTATATTTGCAACGTCTTTCCTTAAAACGACATAAGCTTCATGTCTGCAATTGTTACTGTAACTGACAATATTGATAGATAATATTGGCTAAGGTTTGTTTGATGATAACGATATCTTGCTTAGTTAATTAAATTTGATTACAAAAACCATAAGCGCATAAATGTTGGGCGTAATCTTTAATTAAACAACGAAGAGCAAAAGCCCAATAAAAATAAGAGACAATGTCGTAATAATGATTTAACCTATACTTGGTTCTTGTTGTAATATTTTGTTGCAACGGTAAGAATGTGCGAATGTAGATAAATGCCGTCTGCAATTAAATAAAAAATAGTTGATATATGTAAGGCGATATAACAATATGAATTCATTGACTTTATATTCCCTTTTGTTCATCAAAAGTCAAATACGTTGTCAGGCTTCTGATAACATTTTGTTCGAGGAGAAAAGATACCTTTATTCCCCTGAAAACATAAATTCAACGCCGGACATTCACATTTATTACAACTCCCCAAGCATATTTTATAAACATGTATTACTAAGTTCTTTTGTAATTATATGCGCGTGATTATAATTTATTAATAACTGATTTCTTGTCTATTATAATATTCATCATCTGCACAGTTATATATGCGCAAATATGGATGGTGGACTGCATATTGGAGGCAATTTGTTCTGATCGGAGTTGACATTTGAATAAATATAAGGATAATAATATATAACATCTATTATAGTGATTGAATATCAATGCTGGCTTTTCGTAGTTGCGCAATGGTGTGTTAACCTTGATTCAATTATTATTGTAATAACATAATTTTGATGTTAACCTTTTTTCTTAATAACACACACACTCATATATTGCCTCAACACAGACACACGCAGACGCAGACGACACACATACATTTTCGCTTTGACGTATATAGTCTTAAATGTTGTCGGTCTATATTATATCATCATAGTGGATCATTTGTACGCATTAGTTGTTTAATCTGATTCTCTATAGCATATAGATATGATTATGCGACATATTTCAAAAGTCTTCTTGACTGACATGTATATTCGGTAAAGACTTATGTCTAGAAATGTATCGATATGATATAACATATGTATGGGTCGCAAGTCAAAATCAACTAATCTATTACGAGTATATTATATAACAATATAATATACTCGACTTTTCTCAAGTCAAGGTTCCACATTATCCACGAACTATTCTATTCAAAATCTGGCTTTGAGGCATAAAAGGGATTGATAAATAATTAATTAGTCTTAATGTGTCGACACATCATCAGATTTAAACATTCATGACAAAGCTTCGAGCTCAACTGAAGCTGCACTCTTACATAAGCTATGTCAATAATATTTGTTTATTTACACCTGCCTAATTTGGGACCCTTGATAAGCATTGTTGCAAAACTCGGCCTAGGCGGCCGAGTAGGCGCCGCCTAGGCGCTCGGCGGACCTAGCCGAGGCGAGTTTCACGTATTCGGCCCATCTAGGCGCCAGAATCGCCTACTCGGCGCCCAGGCCGAGTACAGGCCGAGTTTTCCGATTAATTCCGCGTACTCCTAGCTGAAGAACCCAAAAACAAATCTTCTCAGCCCATCGTCGCTTCCCAAAAAAAAATTCCCCAATCTGTCCTGCGCGACCAGCCACAGCCACTGCAGTCACCGTCGCCGTTCTACCTCAGCCCTTCGCCGCAGCCTCACGTCGTCGTCCCACCTCAGCGCGTCGCAGCCTCAGCCCTGCTGTAGCTCTTCACGCCATTTATTACCAGTACAGTACCATTTCTGAAATTCTAGGTTAGAAGACGACGACTCAAATAAAACTAGACCTTAATTTGATTGGATTGGGCTTTCTAATCGGGCTTAAACTTAGAAATTATTGGGCCAAACGTATTTATTTATTTTTACTTTTTTTTAGCCTAAAGCATAACTTAAATTATGATTATTCATGTTTAATCTCATGAAAATTTTAAATTAAATTGATATCTATCAAAGAATAAATGTATTAATATATTTTTCCTTTTATAAATTTGGATGCATCATATGAATTTCGATAAATGATTTATAGAATAAAAAGTAAATAAGAAATAGGTACACCGATTAATTTCCGCCTAGAAACCGCCTACTCCCCGCCTACGCCGCCTAGGCGCTAGGCCCCTACCGGGCGCCCGACTAGCGCCTAGCGAGTTTTGCAACATTGTTGATAAGTGACTATATAGTCAACATCACTTTAGTTACCATCTTATTTTCGCAATAATTTTTTAAAATTTAAATTTAAACGTGCAATTTATATGGATGGATGGTGTAGACCAAGACCATTGCTAAAAAAGATTATATGAGGGCCCTCTCCCACAATTGTCATTGGAGCTTTACGTTAGTTAGCATTGTTTGGGTATCATCGCCATGGATGATATTTATCAAATCATTGCAAAGATTTAATCTCAAATCAAATCAATAACGTTGCTAGCAGCGTATATAAGTCTCCAAGTAATTGGATTAATTTTATTAATTCAAATATCTTCAATTAAGAAACTCGTAATATAATAATCGGCCCTCTTCGAACCATGCGTTGCTGTCGTATAGCTTTGTGATAATTTGTGATCCTAAGTCCATACAGTACCACTTTTTTTTATAATACAATAATATTCGATGTTAAAAAGAGGCGGTGTTCTTAACTTTTTAACTAATTAAAGAAAATGTAAAAACGTAATAAAAAGGAGAAGCATAAAATAGTATTAAATGAAATATTATATATCAACATAAGTATAACGTGCTTCGTTTCACACTACAAAACCCTCAAACGCATCTCAGTACCAATCAGACACCACTCTCTCTCTCTCTCTCTCTCTCTCTCTCTCTCTCTCTCTCTCTCTCTCGATCGAAACTATCACCGCTTCAGATGAAGAATTGATGAACCTATGTAATATATCATCGATCGAAGAAACTCCATGGAGGAGAATACGCCAAGTAATAATCTACTCTATCAGCAGAACGATTATCAGATCACAACGATGAACAGCAGAATTGTTCCGACGACTAAGAGTTACACGGATGACGTCAGTATTGAGATGCCACCGTGCGGACAATTAACTGCCATTGATGATAGCTACGGAAGAATTAGTTCGATGGAAGCTGTTTCAGACATGTATGTCCATCGTTCTAACTTTGACGATTTGTTTCAGTACAGCTGTTTGGCTTCTGATGACGACGATTGTCAGCTCCGACCACAGTTTCAGACGGTGCTCCCGCCTGTTCCGGCGCATTCTCCGGCGGAGAAAACTCCGGCGACGCCGAGCTCTTTCTCTATGGCCTCCTCGTCTTCGACAGAGGCTGCAAACGATGACGAGAAATTGAAGAACAACAAAGTAACTGGTAAAGAAGGAAGGGATAAATTAGATGACGAAGATAGCCACAAAGGGAAAAGGACTTTTAAGCAAAAGTAAGTTTAACTTTTCTTTCCCTTTCGTGATCTGCGTTTCGTTCTAATTTCTTCTGCAGAATACTGATAGATAAAACCCCAGTAAGTTGTTTCTTGTTTTTTTTGTTCCTTATACCCTAACTCACCCACATTTAATTAAGGTTGAAACCAAGAAAGAGAAACACGAAAAAGAAAAGGGAGCCAAGATTTGCTTTCATGACAAAGAGCGACACTGATCATTTGGACGATGGATACAGATGGAGAAAGTACGGACAAAAGGCTGTCAAAAATACCCCATTTCCTAGGTTATAATTTTTCACACTATACACATATTATTCATCAGTTTCCCTCATTCCTTTTGCTTTCCTGACCAAATGCGCATGGAAGATCAATACAGTAATATGTAATAATGATCTCAACTGAGAGATGGTTAATTTTTCTTGCAATATGTAGGAGCTATTACCGTTGCACAACCTCAGCTTGTGGTGTGAAGAAGAGAGTCGAAAGATCTTCAGAAGATCCATCGATTGTTATCACAACCTACGAAGGCACTCACACACATCTTTGCCCCATCATGCCACGTGGCAGCTTTGGGATTCTCCCATCATCTTCTTCTTCATCCCATTTCGCCGAAGTCAATAATAATATGGCAATATTGCTTCACCAGCATCAGCGTAGTAATAAAGTAGTTGCAGACATTATGCAGACAAATCAAGAACAACAACAAGCCTATTTTCATTGCTGGGCAAGCCCTAGTTTTAGTGACATGCACGAGATAAGAAGACCATCTTCTTCTAATAATTATACTTTAGATTCGGAAATTAGAGGCGAAGGTCTTCTTCAAGATATGTTGCCATCTCAGATTTTGAAGGCCAAGGACGACGACGACTAAAGTAAACGTTTTTAGGGTTTTTTTTTTCATCAGTTAATTTAACTAAAAGGATATCACAAATGGATGAGTTTGCTTTCCATTTTTAAACATCTTATTATGTTTAAGTTTAGTCTACTACTGTTGGAGGACGTTGTTACGCATTTATAAAGACGGTATTTAGAATAATCTCATATGATCAATCATATATACACCTAACTCGATTTAGATTTTCGATATGGCATTTACTCGTGCAGTTTTTGTTGGATTTATATTAAATAGGCTTTGGGCCCTTATTAGCTTAGGAAATCCATTTGGTGGACTTTGAATCAAAATCGAGATGCCATCACTAAGGAATGTCCCACACTTAGAGATGTCAAAATGCCCGCGGGCCGCCCCGCCAGTGAAATTTTACGCCCGCCTGGGCGAACAAGCCCGCACGGGCCGCGGGCTTTGGCGGGTGGCGGGCAGGCCCGCCAATATTAAAAATATTATTTTTTATATCAAATAATATATGATAAATAACTTATATAGGTTTTTATATTTTTTAATTGTAGTTTTAAGTGGAATTAAGTTTAATAGAGTAATAAAATTATTACATAGGTTTTTATATTTTTAATTATAATTTCTTTCGAAGTAAATAATTTTTTTCCCAAGGGATGGGGCGAGCCTCCCTTTATCAGGCCCGCCAGAAGGCAGGCTTACCCGCGCCCGCCCCGCCAATGGCGGGCTTTGGCGGGTAGCGGGCCAGCCCTCCGGCCCGTTTGACAGCTATCCACACTGAATATATAACATGAACCGATGGGTCGAAGGTGTGTTGTTAGCAAATGTGCCCGAAAGTTGCAACTATTTGCAGAAAAGATCCTACGACTTTCTGAAAAACTAGTAGATAACTGGCCTAGGGGATGCATTCGATCTGATCCAACCAATCATAGCTCAATCAAATCCAAGACATTGAGTTCAATATGATTCGTCGGAAAACGTTGCTTCCTAGTGCTGCGAAATCAAATTAAAGAAGTCGTTGTATATTGGAATGCTAACGGTAAATCAAGAATGTGAATTTCATTATTTGGCCTTATTGGATCGGTCCACATAGGAGGAGAATTGACTCATATAAAAGATGAGCTTCCATCGTAAAACCAATTGGTAGTAGGTATAGTAGACTCATCTACTTATATACCCATTGAACTCTCATCATTTATCTGATGTAGGATACATCTGACTTATTAGGGTTTATAATTCTTAACAAAAAAAGCACATATATTGAATACGCGCATTACCGTACAGAGTTATTGTAAAAGAAAAGCATAATCGTTGGGCTATATATTTTCTTAGATAATTGCTTCTTTCCCAAATCATCCTATATATTTTCTTAGTAGACATGAGTTGGGGTCGTTGAAATTTTATCATAATGGTTATGAAAACTTTTTAATTTGCAACGTGCATGCTCGTAAACACCATTACACTTTTGGACCACCTCTCGTGGCTCCTCTCTCAACATAAAATAATAAAAAAAAAAAGACTTAAGATTCCAAATGACGTGTTAAATTTGTATGTAAGTGGACATAAGCAGAAAAAAAAGCCTATAAGAGATGATATCATACGCCATATACATACGTAATACGTATATCTAGCTAGGCGTTATAGTTCCATTTTGTCACGTTTACTTATTCAAACTAGAGGAACACGTGCATCACAATTACTAGTATTTCTGGCACCATACGTGAGTGCAATAAAATAAAGTTAATTACTATTAAATAGTTTTAATAAGTAATATACTAAAAATAGCATTTGGTAGTTAGACGAGTTATGTAAGGTACGTGGTTTATCAAGTCTTTTTTAATTTTTTTAATAGATGTAGAAAAATCCGATTGGTCAACTGATATAGACCAATTGACGGTTTATCCTAACTCCTCACCCTTAATCTATTCTATTATATAAAGGGTGTGGGGTGGCTACAAACTGCCATATTTGATCTGTCAGTTATTTGCAGTTTAGTCCTCTTTTTGTTAATTAATTAATTTAATAATTTTTATGTTACTTTTAATTTTTTTATTTATTATACTTATATTCCTATACATTACTTTGTTTATATAGTTAAAAATTATATTCCATATATTAAACATTACAAATAATGAATTTAAAAATTAGAAGTAACATAAATATAATTATATTCTAAGCACACGCATAAAGCGTGCTAAAACGTACTAGTATAATAGAATAGATGTTTCATGTTCAACATATTCCTTAACATCATCAATTCAATAACATAAGCCGATATTGTGAAATATTCTCTTCTGTTATTTGGATTAATCATAAGTGATCTATCTTTTATTCGATTACACAATCACAAATCTTAAATAGATTATTATAACTATTTGTGCCATAAAGGTAGCACGGAAGCAAATTAAAAGATTATCCGTTTGCTTTGGATCATAACAAAGACATTCTCCTTTGAATAAGAAAAGCCAATATCCAAGTAATTAATTAATTAAAACGTCTTTATGGGATAATAATGGTTCGCTATGATTGATTGCGTGAAAAACTTGTTCGTGGCATTTGATTAATGACATATATAACATGATAAGGATAACAGCCATGCGTGACTTACATAATAACATCCATGGTAATAATCAATATATTATATAAAAATAAGTATATTCGGGTTACCTTTTCAATTAATATAGAATAACGAGAGGAGTCCCATAATAGATGTAACTAAAATAACAAGCAACAAAGACATGCAATACACAAAGTTGTAGTGGGATCAATAATCATGAACCATAAATCTCCGAATATAGTTTTATTGTACGTAATAAAAAAAATCCCTCCTTACAAGCTCGTTTCGTTTAATTCCTTCGACTATTCGCAATTTTTTTTCTTTTTTATATTTGTTCATCCGTAGATCGTTCACATACTCTATATCTAACATACCGAAAAGGAAACTCATTTCTCAATTACATGAAATTGGTAAAAGAAAGTGATAAAAAAAATAAACTACACCCAGAAAAAAAAAAAGAAAATAATTGCTTCGCCGTCTACCTAAATAAAATCGCCGCCGAACTGTTCGCCTAAGAACCACGCGCCGTCGTCCACATTCCAAAAGCTGCCTTCGTCGTTCACCCACTGACAATCACTTTCTCATCGTACCTAAGATCAAAATCCTTCATAGTCGTTCCTTCGTTGTAAGAACAAAAACCATCGTTATTATTCCCAGCAGCGAAAACTTCATCACCACCACCATAAGAATAACTAATCTGATTCTCTTGATGGAAACATCTTCGATCTTCACCAATTCCATCGTTAAACTGCAGTCGGTCGTTTCTACTAAAGGGATTGTAATAATTAGTCTCAGAGATATCAGAAATAGGCGTCCCAAAAGAATCCAACGAAGCTGCTACAGTGCTCGAATCGCCCACCACGGCGGCGGCTGGCGCCGGCGTCTCCGGCGAAGTATTAGCTCCGGCGGCAGCTCGGATCCTCTCGGCGAGCCTCGGAATCCAAAGATATCGAATGGTGTCTTTGAACTGCTTGCTATTGACGTCGCAATTTAGCTGCTTGGCGTGCTTTTGAACCCTTGTTCTCCAATAGTTCTTTATCTCGTTATCAGTCCTACCTGGCAAGTGTTGGGCGATCTTTGACCACCTAAACAACGTTGTAATAGAATAATATATTAAGTTTTCTATTTCGTCTACATTTACATACTATATGTATTTAAGAAGTAATATATGTACCTATTTCCCCAGCGAGAATGGAGTTCAAGAATCAGAAGCTGTTCTTCGAGGGTTATATTACCTCGACGAACATCTGGGCGTAAATAGTTTAACCACCTCAATCTACAGCTCTTCCCAGTTCTTTTCAGACCTGCGATAAATAATGTAATATTACTCAATATATCGAAAGAAAAACAGAAAAAAAGAGCACCTTTATTTCCTTTATTTCACTGGTATATTATATAGTCTCACACTCAAATTCCTTAGGTTAACTTTTTCCATAAAAGTATAATTAGATGATTGAAATTTTTGACAATATAAATTGATTGAAAAAATTACCGGCGAAACGTGCTAGAGAATTCCATCGACCTTCGCCGTGATTTGCTATGTAGTTGACGAGGATGAAGTCTTCATCGACGGTCCACGGCCCTCTTCTGACGTCATTGTCGTCATCTTCGATCGTTTGCTTCTTATTCTTCATGTTATTCTTGGACATAAGTGGTCGACTCATTATTACTAATGCTCTCTTTTGTTTCGTCTTTCCTTTAGTTCGAATAACTTTAAGAAAAAAGGAATTTAAGGGGTTGATGAACTTCGAAAAGTTATGTGATATAGATTTGTGTGTGTGTTAGTGCGTGGAGTTATTTGTTTTTAGAGGGATTTAGAATTTTATGTATGGACAAAGGAAATAGAACGAGTGTGGGGATTTATATAGATGAATGGATAGAGGAAGTGTGGGGCATCTAAGCCGCAATTCTTTTTTATTTAATTCTATATGTTTAATATATAAAGAGCACGATCTAAATAACTTTGCAGCGACTAAATATTTCACCGAGTGAGGGTTTGGCTTTGAAGTTTGACCTATTGACTTTCATTTCTCCGCGTGGAAAAGGGTTTTCTTTGTGTCACTCTTTTCAATTGTTTATTGCCATTCTTCCATATGTATTCGATTCAAAATCTTGAATATTTTTTTCGTTGGTCAACGTGCTACTGAATATTTTGACTTCATCACTATGGACATTGGAATATTAGTTGTTGCCAAGTCTTACTATATATATTAGTAAATATTTTGACTTCATCACTGTGCGCCATTATTAGTAAATATTAATTAAATTATTTCCGTGGGATGGATATAGAGCTATTTATGTCAATGTCAAATGGAGCTTATAATGTGCTAAGTTAATGTCGATTACTTGTCTTTTTTTTTTTTCTGCCTAAAGGACTATCAAATTAATATCTCGCAAATGGTTTATTGAAGTTAGAGGGGTCGTTGGGTTAAATAGCATTTCTCGATTATCTTGGCCGTTGGGCGTTGACTTAGGAAGGATGACTCATTTTGGAATTTCCTCAGAATTTTCAAAAATATTTTAAAAATAGGCTTGTTGTATTTTAAACCATACATTAAAGGGTATTTTATCATTTTAGAGTCGGGTTCGAGAACTCATTACATAGTTGAGAACTAGTATTTAAAAAAACCGGCTTTTAAAGTTCAGGCCCCAACATAAGTTTCATTTAGATTTTAGGACCCTGTCAGAAAATTCATAGTTTTAAGGACCCGATTTCTCCAGAAACACTTAAGGGTTCTGATGTACTACTTCTCTGTTCAACAGTACCACTTCATATGTCTACAGTACCACTTCACTGTTCACCAGTACCACTTCATGGGTCTACAGTACCACTTCACTGTTCACCAGTATCACTTCATGGGTCTACAGTACCACTTCACTGTTCACCAGTATCACTTCATGAGTCTACAGTACCACTTCATGGATCTTGTTTGTCCCTATTTGATCCAACAACACTGACCTAGGACGATTTACCACGCTAATAATGAAAGTTTTAAAGATCGAACGTGGGGTGGGTTAGTGTAGACGATGGGTGCTTTGAAAATGTTTTCTTACTATTCAACACACACGCACTCACACATACTACACCAAAAACACACACCCTAATGAATTAGGGTTTGGGGGTATATATACCACATTAGTTGGTATATTATACCCCTAGTAACTAAGAACTAGAATATTACAAACTAGCCCAAAGTTAATTAAATACAAACCAACTAAGATAAACACATTGAAATTGAACACTATAAAATATTCCTAACAATCTCCCCCTTAGTGTTCAATCTTCAATTCAGCGCGGGTTATCTTTGTTGGGCACATGGAGAATCTCTCGAGTCCTAACAATCTCCCCTTGCTCCCCCTGCGAAGGCTGTCTCCTCTTCTTGTGGAGGATTTGAATGCACTTTCGGCTAGAACTCTCTTGTCTTAACGCTATACGTTGTAGATCGGATGTATGCTGTGATCCACGCCCCGATATTCGTTTCTTGATGATGTCGCAGATCTTTAAAATTTTGTTTGCATCTTGTCCTTGTCTTTTTCGTATTTTGAAGTCGTCAAGTCTTCTCCAATCTTCTTCTTCTCAGTGCCAGATTCGTCTTCGTCGAAGGAAGTTGTCTGGTTCGGCCTCGAGGAAGCTTGTCTGGCTCCAGAAGAAAGTATGCGTGGGGTGTCTTTTAGCATATGCCAAAGCTCCTTTGGGATGTGGCATTGTAGGTTCTAGTGGAGTTCGGCTTCATCGTAGTAAGCACGGCGGAATTAGATGGTGAGCGTGGGATGTGTTATAGAATGTGCCAAGGCTCCTTCAAATTGACGTTTGAGTGCAGGAGAGCCCGGCTTCATAGTGGTACGCGCGGCGGAAGTTGGTGGGTGGTCCGACCTGTTTTTTATACGTATCCCCTTCTCCCCCTCATGGCGATTCGTGTTAACGAGATCGGCATGCTTGTATAGGAGTCGAAGTAATAAACAAACGACAGGTCGGTGTGGGTAATAACTAGACAGAGCCACTAAGGCAATCCATCGACACGAGTTCAGAGTTAAACTCTGAGACGCGGCCTGTAAGCACAGGGCTTAGAACCGGAGCCACATAGGCGTTCCGTTAGCATCGATCTAGGAGCGTAGCTCGCAGACGATGGCCTGATGCCGTTGTTGTTTTGATGTTGCAACGGTAGGACTTCCTTCCAATCATGGAATCACATCTAAGAAGATGTGTCTATGGAAGTTCTGATCTGGTCACAAAGTCCAGATAAACAAAAAGTATATGTGTCCTAAAAATTATAAAACATTTAAGTAGTGAGGACACCTAGACTCGATGTGTTCAAGGAAGTTCAGTGGTGTGGGGCTAACTACCACTTAATTCAATATCTCCCGCTTCCAAGTGAAGCGGTGATAGCATGCGTGGCTCCCCGTGATTTGATGAAACATCGGTCTTTAGGGAGATCGATGAGTGGGTAAGGCTCGGTTGTGCATGCGCCATTGGACCAAGTGAGACGACTTCTACCCAGGAGCTGATAGAAATCAACTCCTGCACCTATATGGGATGGTCCGAGTAATTTGTGAGCTCAGGGAATTTTGTATCTTCCGCTCTTTGGTCTTATCAAGAAATGCCAAATAGGGATGTGGCTTATGGACTTGAATTCTTCACTAACACTCGGCTATGTTCCGGGGTTAGGTTCAGTTTGGTCTGACTGAACCATGGGAACCTAGAATCCATGCGTCCGTCAATTTTGGTGAATGCTGCTATCAGCAAGTCGGAGCAGGGCGGTTGAGATCATCTTCGTGTTTGTGTATGGATGTCACCCTTTTGTAATTCTCGAACTCTTGAGGGTCGGGTTTTCAAGTGAAGTCCATCATGAGAGGTGGAAGCGTCTGAGAGGGTTTTTTTTTTTTTTTTTTTTGCTTTTCTTTCCCTTTTTTTTTTATATATATTATCGTAATAGTAGTAGATAAGTAGTATCGTAATAGTAATAGATATAGGTATATATAGGTATATGTATATGGGTTACAGTAAGTTTCTCCCCCTCAAATCGTGCACCTAAGATGTACTCCCCCTAAAAATGTACTCTTCCCTCATAAATATGGAGTGATACTCCCCCTCAATGCATGCACGTTTAAACATGTATGTTCTCTCCCAATTAGATAAGCGTGAACGTATTTATCTATTTTCAGATCAGATGCAAACTAAAGAATTATTGTTCTTTAAAAATGCATTAGAATGTACGTTTTACGCTATTAACACTTAAAATAGGTATTTTAACGATTCAGCTTATATGCATACGTGAATGTTTAAGCTTGTAGCTCTTTAAGATATATGCATAGTTAAAATGTACCTATCATGGGGTATTAGACATTTCAGCTCATATGCATGCGAATATTTAACATTTAAAGTACATTTGAGGCATGCATGTTTATAATGTACCCTATTGTTTTCAAAGTAGGTATATTGTCTTTTGAGCTCAAGATGCATGCCAAGTTTCTTATGGGATGCATATAGAATTTACCTACGTAGTTGCTCGCATCGCTTACCAGTCGTGTATGTGGAGCAACCCAAGATACCATACACGCTGGGATGTTTGGCTGCTCTCATCGCATACCAGTCATGGGTGTGGAGCAGCTCTCTTAGTACCTACCCATGCTGGGACTCTGCAAAAACTTTATCGGGACTTTGGTACCCATTTTTGGATGGGTCCTCCCTTGTTAGCAGAAAACAAGTTAAGCAATTTTGGTTCAGATATTGATCCTAAATCATCCTTTAAAGTCCTATCCAATTTGATTTGTGATTTAGGAATCCAGGTTTGGTGAACCTTAGAGGGAAATGACAATTCAGCGCAGGTGAATGTGTGCCTAGGTGTAGAAGACCTAAAGATTTTCTCCCTAGCCAGTCGCATAAGATGCTTTCTAGAATGAATCTTGACTGGGTATTTCAAGTAGGAATATGAGCTTATGGCGCTATATGCGTCATTGGATGATGAGTCGTATTGCCTACAAGAGTTCACATCATTCACGCTATAATGATGATTGTGCGGGATTTGAAAAGTTCGTTTGCGTAAGCTTGGAACTTCTTCGTTGCACGCTTCCCTAGGAATGAGAAAGGAAAAATCTTGAACATTCTCGACTTTAATTCTGGAAGATAATAGTGATTTTCCTTTCTCCTTCCTAATCTTTATTTGTTCCTTAGCTATTTTTAGCGCTTTGCTTTTACTTAACGTTTCAGCTTCAGTCAAAATTGACTTAGAATGATTAATAAAAGCTTTCTAAGTTTTAGGAACAAGGATGCCTGTTTTAGTTTTAGTTTTATTTACCTGTTTCGAGGAAGATGTATTATTTGACAAATCATTTGAAACAGATAAAGACGGGGAATTTTTGAGATATAAAATCTCCTTTAAAAGCCTTTCCTTTTCAGCGCCAAAACCTATCCTTTCAGAGTCCAAAGTATCTTGTAAATCTTTCAATTTACAAAGAGTCTCTGGAGTATCACATATAGTAGGTTTTTGATCATGTAAATTATTTTCCCCGTTAGGAAGTAAGTTAGAAGGAGAGTTTTGACTTGCTGGACCTATATTCGAAATAACATTCTCTAATTGTTTAATCTTAGAGTAAAGCATACGCTGTTCCTCTAAGACAGTCTCATATTTTGATGAGATTTCATTTCGCGCAGCTTCGCAAGAACGTAAATTTTTAGTCATCTCGCAGACCCTATTTTCACTCTCTTCTAACTTAGTTTCTAAGCTAATTATATTTGACTTTGCGTTTGTCAAATCTTCATTAGCATAAGCTAGGCTTTCTTGTTGCTTAAGCAACACGGAGTAATTATTAGCAAGGCGTGCTTCTAATTCCTCAATCTTCCTAGCTTGAGCATCCATCTTAATTTAATTTTATATTTAATAAAAAATTGAAATTGGCTTTTGAAATTTCAGTGTCGAAAAGTTTGGTTTACTTGAGAAGTATCGTGAAGTATCGAAGAAAGTGGGCGTCGAAAATTTTGGCGTGCACCGAAAATTTTTGTGATAATTTCGAAAACTTCGTGAAAATGACCAAAACTTTTTCTATAATTTGCCAATGATGTCCTAAGTTGATTGTTGGATATAAATGATCGTTGACACGTTTTGTGGATTTGCTTAAAAAAAATGACGAAAACGTCGTCTACACCGAAAATTTTGGACCCGAAAATATTAATTTGAGTTTTTTTTTTTTAATTTATTTATTATTTATTTTTTTTTTACGAATGATAAAATAAAATTCAGAAAATTTTGAAAGAATTTTTTTTTTTTTTAAACGGGAACTGTAGCGTTTGGGCGTGCTACAGTGAAATTTGCTACAGTGTTTCGATCGAAACTGCTACAGTGGAGTGCTACAGTGTTTCGATCGAAGCTGCTACAGTGTTTCGATCGAAACTGCTACAGTGAATTTTTTTTAAGAATCGGGTACTGTAGCGTTTCGGGCGTGCTACAGTGAAATTTGCTACAGTGTTTCGATCGAAACTGCTACAGTGAAGTGCTACAGTGTTTCGAGCGAAACTGCTACAGTGTTTCGATAGAAACTGCTACAGTGAATTTTTTTTTTTTTTTACACCCGAAACTCAGTTTGAGTGAAATTCGCTACAGTGTTTCGATCGAAACTGCTACAGTGAAGTGCGAATTTGCTACAGTGTTTCGATCGAAACTGCTACAGTTAAATGCTAAAATTGTTTGTAATTGGTGCGATTGATTTTTAATAGTTTCGGGCGATGGATTGAATTTCCTACAGTAAAATCGCTACAGTGCTCTACAGTGAATTCGAAATTGCTACAGTGATTTTAATAGTTTCGCCCGAAACTAGTTTTGCTACAGTGATTTGCTAAAAGCTACAGTGCTCTACAGTGAATTCGAAATTGCTACAGTGATTTTAATAGTTTCGCCTGAAACTAGTTTTGCTACACTGATTTGCTAAAAGCTACAGTGTTATTCGAAAAAGCATAATATGTGAGTGTCAATCGATTGATGAGTCATTGTTCGATGGTTGTGTGCTGATTGAAATAATAATGAATTGATGAGTCACCAATCGATTCCAGCGAATAGTGAGTGTGAGTAAAATAATAAAGAAATTGATTTGTATTGAACTTACACTTGCTTTCTACTTTTTGACCGAAAGAGAAAGTTAGACCAATAAAATTGCAACTTTCGGGCGATTTGAATGTCTTTAACTTGCAGTTTCGGTCGATTTGTTGCAACTTTCGCCGTGTTTTTTTTTTTCAACAGTCCAATTTCGGGTGTTGACCAGTCAAAATTCGATTCGACCAGTCCAGTTTCGGATTTGACCAGTCAAAATTTGCCCGAAACTGAATAAAAACGCCCTAAACTGAAAGAAGACGCCCGAAACTGAATAAAAATGCCCAGAATAAGGTACTGTAGCAATCTGGACTGAAAATGACGAAAAACAGACGCGATTTCTATCCAAAACTCACCCAAATCAACTGAAAAAAGTTGGGTAATCACTTAAAATCACTCGAAAACAACCTAATTACCTCTTGAGCTTCCAAAATCAGTAAAATCAGCTCAAAAACTCAAGAAATGGCAGAAATTCGAACCCAAAAAAATACCCAAAAATTTCAAAAATTGTTCAAATCCGAACGTGTTTTGCTCTGATACCACTTGTTTGTCCCTATTTGATCCAACAACACTGACCTAGGACGATTTACCACGCTAATAATGAAAGTTTTAAAGATCGAACGTGGGGTGGGTTAGTGTAGACGATGGGTGCTTTGAAAATGTTTTCTTACTATTCAACACACACGCACTCACACATACTACACCAAAAACACACACCCTAATGAATTAGGGTTTGGGGGTATATATACCACATTAGTTGGTATATTATACCCCTAGTAACTAAGAACTAGAATATTACAAACTAGCCCAAAGTTAATTAAATACAAACCAACTAAGATAAACACATTGAAATTGAACACTATAAAATATTCCTAACAGATCTACATTACCACTTCATGTACACTGTATAACACTTGCGAAAATTTAGGTCCTTATCTCTAAATTTCATAAAAATCGGGTCATTAAAACTATAAATTTTTAGACAGGGGTCTGAAAACTAATTTAAATATCTTTTGGGGCCTGACTCGTAATTTGCACTTAGAAAAACTATGTTCTTTAGATTTGAAACCCTGACTTATTATTTGATGACTGACTGCATAATCATTGTTCTATACCAATCCACCTTTAAATGTTTTGCATTAACATAACCACATAACTATTTAATGTGGATCTTAATTAGTAAGGGTTTAACAGTTTTTATAGTTGAAGCTATTTTTTATGAACCTCTATATTTACCTAAATTATCCCTTGTTTTGTTGGAAAAATTGCATTTTTAAATTTCATGTGACATAGGAAGCTAGTGGCGTATTTTTATAACTATGGAATATAGTCATTCAAAGCTAAATTGATAAACTTAGTCACGCAAATTTCTAATTTGCAAACTATGCCTTGATCATCAAGGTTAGTGGATATAACATTAAAGAAAAATAAAAGCATATTACGATTTTTTATCAAGGTTTACATTGACCATAATCATCATTAGTTTGACCATTATCTTAGCGTGAGTTGATGAAATTGTATGTTTAACTAGATAATCACCCACAATGGGAAAAATGATGATGATTATAATCCTACCAAGCATTTACAAGATTTTTCTAGACGGATTCCGCATATTTAGAATAATAAACTATAGTTAGTATCTTACTCACGTACTCCCCAAAAGGAATCTAGAAAAGCATGGCAAAAATTCATAATTCATATGCTAATCGATATCGATGCAAAGAAATGCATACACGTGTCTCATTCCACGAACATATGCAATTTCATCATGTATATATATATATATATATATATATATATATATATATATATATATATATATATATATATATATAAATGCGCAATATTCCTTTTCTTGCACGACCAAAATTCCTTGTCATGTCACTCGTGCATTTATTTGATTGAAAATACATCCACTTTGCTTTATGCCTATATATATATATTTAAAACTATAATGATCAATAGGGACTAGAATATAGACACCCCCCGCCTTTTAAACGATTAAGACTCTCATTCAATTTATATTGATTCTGATTTAAGTTGACTTTGATGGTATGTGCTTGTTACGTGACAGTGTGGAAATGGGTTGATTCATTGGAAATGGAAGAAGCTATGCATGACTAATCAAGGCATGTGTATGTCTTAATATAGCTTTCCGATCATCTTTGTAGATCTCATGTCCTCTTTATAATTTCTGTGATATTTTTTTGCTTGGTTGCAATAAATACGTTTTTTTTCTCATTTAATTTGAATTGTGGATGGTCGTCGCATTTTGACCTATTTCTCCTTTGAGCAATTGCTGCAAGCTAGAACAATAACAATAATAAAATAATAATAATAATGACAATAATAATAAGAATAGTAGTAGTGATTTAATTCTGTTAGTTTTAGGGTTTTCTTTTGCTTTGATTTATTTTTAGTTTGGATCTTTTCGGTTAAATTTAATCTATGTAAGTTTATGGTCAAAAAGAGATAATTTAAGGTGGCCATAGTTTCCCGGGTTTCAAGACTTTTGACGTTTCTTTGTTCGTATGTAGATTAACTTCGAGTGGCTTTCTCTTCCTATCTTAATAGAATGTCCTAGTAAACTAGACAATGAATGTCTCTCTCTCGATTTAATTTAATTATTAATTTTGTTCATCAATAATGGGATTAGAAAAATATTAATTTTCGGATCAACCAGAATTTAATGTCCCAATCAAGATCAGTGGGAAAATGGATACGTCTATTATTGACAAACTATCTCCTCAATGGAGTTTTTAATTACACTAGCTGCCGTAGTCAATGTTCTCAAATCGGGTTTTCGGATCGGACCACAATGGTTTAAGGTTTAGTGGTTTAACCGGTATAAAATCGGAATCAAACCGGTATAAAACCGTTACCTCTAGATTTAATAAATATATATTTTATGAATTAATAAATCAAATAACATCGAAAATATACATGTTTAACGAACATTTTCAAATTAGAATTTTATAAACATACCGAATGAATAAAAGTAAATTGTGTTAGTAGTTAAAATTAATGGTATAATAGGATAAAAAAAATTAAATTTATAAATTCAGGGGCCAAAATTAATAAAAAAGAAATATTGGGTTCATAAATTAATTATAAAATAAAAATCCTAAATGGGTTGGGACATAATCAAACCTAGCCCAAATGCATGTTTTATTATATTTACTCATTTGGTTATAATTTTATATTCTTTTGCATTTGTTTCTTTTTTTAATTAAACTTAGACCGGACAGGAACTGAACTGGAATTCTGATCGGTTCACCGATTTCTGATCACCGGACCGTCCGGTCCGGTCATGAAAACCCTGGTTGTGGTTAATTAAAGTGACTATAAACCGATTATTTAATAATAACACTATCACTCGAAATGATTACACTACTAGAAATAGGCACGGAAAATTCGGTGTCTAAAACTAAAATTCCATATCTATTGAGACACAAAATTTCCGTGTCTGATTGTGTATGTATTGTTCTCGTAGCGGACATGGATATATACCGATTCCAAAATGAATTTTGTCACATTTCCATTTTTATTTTCCTATCTGTTCCGTGTGTATTAAAACTATTAATTTATTTTGAAATAAAAATAAAAATCTATTTTTAATATTCATAATTTAGACACGAAATCAATTCTGTATCTATTTTTCGTATCTGCTCCTATGTTTGCTTGTTGTGTTATATATTATTTAGACCATCTCATTCAATACCAATAATCAGACGCAAACATAAAAAAAATACTCCAACCAACACTCAAACGCATACATGCGTTTTCATTTGACACCAATGCATAAGTTTTTATCTCTCACAAAACAACTCATACTAAATATAGTAATTAACTTTTATTACATAAATTACTATAATTTGCTTTATTATGATCTATTTAATGGTTTTATTAATATACCATATGAATAATGTTCAAAATTGTAAATAAAATATTCATTTATTAAAAAATTTGGCCTAAGAAAATATCATTTATTTGTGGGTAAGATTGAAAGTTATATGTGGGTCGGGTCGTACTAAAAAATTATAAAAGTTGATGTGAAAGAGATTATTGTAATTTTTTTTTGATTTTGTGAATGAGTTTAATGATTGGAGAAGAATTACTGCATTTTGAGTTTGAGAATGAGTTTGCGTTTGAGAATAAGTTTTCGGTTGGAGATGGGCACATACTATTTTATTAAGTGTCAGGACCTGGTATAAACTGTCAAGTTTAGTTTGTCACTTAAAATTAATTAAAATAATAATAATAATATTTCAAAGAAAACTACCCACTAAATTGCATTTTTATATTTACAATTTTATCGTTCTATTTTTACAAATTAATATAATATATACATATATATATATATATTATAGAGCACACGCATCTGAGTGTGCAAAATTACTAGTATTTATAATGTATTATGGCTTTGCGAACTTTAATTTTATCTTGGCTCTTCCTACCATTAAGCGATGAATATTTCACATGACGTGGATGTGAAAACAAGTGTATGATGAAAGGTATAATGATAATATAAATATATATGTATATCTACCTGTAATAGTTGTCCTTGTTGAGTTTCAGAGCTGCATAAGTACGAAAAAAGAGCCACCGAAAGAACGTATATGGATTAAAAATATCGAGAGTTGATGATACGGAGTTCGTCTACAGAGATATTACTCAAGTTTAATTATGATTCTAATCTTAGATAATCTTTAATTAGAAAACCACGATTTTACAAAGCCATAGTTAGGCCAATGGGTGTTAGTCTCTATCTGCAGTCAAAAAGCGTTGACTAATGCTTGTCGTCTGGTCAACTCGTCGTCAATGAGCCATAATCGGGTTAGTTTCATAAGCAAATCATATTATATTTAACTGTATTTATACATATATATACATGAGTTAAATATATGTTGGAGATGACAAATAGTGCCAGTGCGTACAAAACGATTTAGAAAGTTTACAAGATGGTATTATTCTTTCGTTATTAGCGTTATTGGGCCTGACAAACAATAATAGACAATACTAAATATTGGTTACGTTTACAGACAATTGGGCTCAAAATTATTTCACCTATATTATTTGCTTTTCATGAAACAAAAAATTTTACTCGTTTAAACCAAATAAATAAAAGGAATATACAGATGTGTTTGGTTGAGGAGATCCAACATCAAGGTAACACTCACATCCGTAATGTGAATACTACTGTTTTGTGGATCAATGTGATATGTCATTCGTATTTGTTTTGTGGTGATATTTTATTTTGCATATCAACGTGATATTGCAATATTGTAGAATCATAACTAACACATATGTAAATATCTAATTAATATTGATTAGTATGTTTATTTTAAGATTTTACATAATATTTTAATATTCATTTTAATTTTTTAAACATTAATTATTAATCTTTATGTAATTTTTCAATGTTTTTTGTTTTCTTAAGTATTAAACATATATTCAAGATTTAAATTGTTAGCTGGGAGAAAATCTAAAATGGTACCCGATGTTTACCACATGGACCAATTTATTCCTGACGTTTGACCAATTTAGTCCCTGACGTTGTCGATTTTGAACTAAATTTGTGCTGCCGTTAGATCTCCGTGAGTTTAAATGGAAATACTAACACGCGCAAAAATAACTGACACGTGTCGATATACGATTGTCCAGCCTTAAAAATTCATAAATTAACATTAGAAAAGGAAAAAAATTCAAAAAAAAAGGAAAAAAAATAAAAATTACGAAAAACACTAATAAATTAAATTAAAAAAATAGAGAGAGAGAATAAAAAATTATATTAAAAATTAAAATTAAATTCAAATTAGATAAAGTAAAATATATTAAAAATAATAAATTAAAATAAATTAAAGATACAAAAATAAAATAAAATGAATAAACAATAAACAAAAAAAGAGAGAGAAAATGTTAAAATATGAAATAATAAATAAAAAATGAAAAAGATATTATTAAAAACTAAAATAAGTGAAAATAAAAATATGGATGAAAACACCACCGGAGGTTTAGAAGAATCCCGACTCCGTCCATACCAAGTTAACGAGGACGTAATTGTCCCAATATTTTTGTTTGAGAACTAGGACGATTGTGTCATCGTTTACTTGGCAGGGATGTGGTCAGAAGTTTCGTAAAAACTTTTAAATCCTTATTATTTTTAATAAATAAACATATATTTTTTGTTATTTAAATTTTATTATTGTTTTATTTTTAGTTTCCTCTCTCTCTCTCTCTCTTAGTTATTTTTAATGTATTTTTACTCTTTCATTTTTACTTTAATTTTATTATTTTATTTAGTATTTTTTCTTCTCCATTTCTTTTATTCTCCCTTTATTTTTATTTAATTTAATTTATCAGTATTTCTCTTTTTTGAATTTTTTATTTGAATTTTTCCTCTTTTTTGTATTGACGGAGACTAACAGCAGGACTGATTTGGTTCAAATTCAATAACATCGTGGACTAAATTGGTCCACGCGAAACATCGGGGACTAAATTGATCCATGTGGTAAACATCGGAGACTATTTTGGATTTTCTCCCACTGCTAGCTATATAATTTAATAAATATGAATGAATGTATATAAGGAAGAAATGTTAAAAGTTGTAGGGATTTCTAATGGCCCAATTTCAGCCAAAGTCCAAGACCATATAAGCTTGTAGGGTTTCTTCTAAAATCAATTGGCAAAAGAGATAGTTAGCCACAAGCTTATAAGGAGTTCTCAATCTTTCTAATTATCCGATCTGGGACTTGGGTTTGACATACAATAGAAGTTAAGGGTAATGTTGTCCAAATAAAAATTAGAACGATCACCTCATCACCGTAATATAGGATCACCTATCTTTTTTTTAGGTGATCCAAAAAATTGAATATCACCTCGTTTACATCATTTAGGTGATCCATCATCACAACGATAACTGATCACCTAGGATAAACAAACGAAGTGATGAAGAGGCGAATGGAGGATCACCGTAAAGTTTTGGAGGATTGCCCGAAAACGAACACAACCTAATAGTTCTAAAACTATCTAAAAGGCTTTGATCTATATTTTATGTTTGCTACTTTCCCAATTTTCTACTTTATCTTAGCGCATATTGTGTACCGCTACCGCATCTACTTATTTTTCAATTACAATAAAGCGAATGTATTGTATTATGTCTTTTGTTATATATGTATCTATATTATATGTAAAGATATTTACTAGTGTATCTCTACGTGTTGGGCATTCAACACGTCAGGCAAATATCAGTTGAAATGCAAGGCAGCTGTTTATAATCTATTCAAATAATTCATAAGAATTTAGCGGTTACCTAAATGTTTAACGTGAACCTCTAAAACATAGTCTAACCCAAAAAAGATAACATTCTAATAAATATGACTATAGCATGTAGAAAGAAATGAAAGCGAAAGTATCACATAAGCACACTAACTTTTCAGGTACGCACTATATCATTGCGTTTCCGTTTCTTATTATTCGTTTGACAGTAGTGGATTTAATTTTAACGAACATTTCAAAGTTTTCTTGATTTGGGAAAAACCCAACATGGAAATTACCATGCATCGGTTAATATTAAAAGTTGTCCTGCTATCTCGAAGCTCTAAGTTGGAGACATATTAGAGATATTATTGTTTGCATCAATTATATCCTCAAGATTAGTTTTAGCATTAATTAGCTAAGATCTATTCATAATATAATTTTATTATCTTTTACACTGTGGTTGGCCAGTGAAAATAAACAAATATTGCTTTTACAATTACTCTATCTTTCACATCAAGCAAATTTTTACTTTGTTTATTCACACACTTATTCTTCGACACTAACAAGCTATCTCTACTTGCTTATTTTAATTCTCGCCCTAAGAAAATTTTCCTCGAGTTAGTTACATAAATTAACACCTACTAGTATAAGCTAACTTATATAAGATTTAGAAACTACATGTCTTTTTCCAAACCCATGTGGAACAAGGAAGACATGACCAAAATCCTAACAATTTTTCTTACACTCATGACCTAATTCGCACACCACCAATGTGTGAGGACCTTTTTCTTATGATGGCAACGTACAAGAGATAATATTAAATAAAAGGCAGCACACACACAAATATATGTTAAAGTCATGTGTCAAAGGACTATATATGTACTTCAAGTTGGGACACTAAACCAAATAAAAATGACGCAAAAGTTTTAGGTCTCCCAGACACATTCCAACGCGAAGGCAAAGCCAAATATTTATTATATGAAGTGATGCTTAAAAGAAAACTGTTGCTGATCTGTAGGTCCTCATATGACCTAATTCCAAAATAAATTTATGTTTATTAAAAAAAATAATGATGCATGCAACTCTTGACACAGAGTGTTGCGTGTATGTGTATATATATAGGCAACTGAGGATCTTTCAGAGCGAAAGCTATAATTCATTACAAGCAAAGAAGGATGGCTAAAGAAGGCGAGGCGCACAGAGCATTAGAGTGGAGAATCAACGTCCCTGATGGAACGTCGTCGAGCGTAAAGCTCGAGCCCGAGGGGATTTCCCTAAGCATGGCGGTGAAGGAATTCTTCGCGAATTTCATCTCTAGGGTTTTCGGATTCTTTCGGAAGGCTTGGAGCATTGGGAGACACGAGCCCGCGAAATTGATGCACTGCGTGAAGGTAGGCGTAGCTCTTTCCCTCGTCTCCCCCTTCTACTACATGAGGCCGCTCTACGACGGGGTCGGAGGGAACGCCATGTGGGCCATTATGACCGTCGTCGTCGTCTTCGAATACACAGTCGGTGCGTTTAGTTTTATTTTAGTTTGCTCGAATATCTGCAATGCTTTCATTCGGTACTAATATTGCATTGTTGTGATTTATCTAGAATGTTTGGATAAATTTGACGCACTTTGGTAGAGTGTTATCAAGTTTACCATCTAATTTCTGACTAGGAACCGCAAGAACGTCTAGGTTCTAGGCCCCTCGAGCACCCAACTAGTGCCTAGCGAATTTTACAATATTGCTTTCAGATGATATCAATTTTGACGATCGATGATTTGCGCAGGTGCGACGCTCTCGAAATGCGTGAATAGGACTATCGGGACGTCAGTGGCCGGAGCGCTGGGGATAGGCGTACACTGGGTCGCCAGCCATTCGGGGGAAAAGCTCGAGCCCGCGATTCTGCAGGGCTCTGTCTTCATTCTGGGTAAGTTAGCCTAAACTTTTTTTGTCTATCCTGATGTATCTCCACTCAGTCTACGATAGGCTTCCTCCACACACTCCGAGAATGAGACTAATCTCTGGGGCCAGAGTTCTTGTGCAAGAAATGTGTCTACACTGCCAACTATTTGGTCAAACCTCTAGGAAACGTTAACCTAGTTATAAATTCTTGTCATTTATTTTCACAAGGTTGAGAAAATCAATACTTCACCTCGACGATAATACGATCTTTAATTTTCTTCTTCACTATAGCTATCGCGGCGACTTTCTCTCGGTTCATCCCTTCGGTGAAGAAGAGGTTCGACTACGGTGCAATGATCTTCATACTCACCTTCAGCCTCGTTTCGGTCTCGGGATACCGAGTCGAGAAGCTCTTCGAATTGGCCCACCACAGGCTCGCGACCATCGTGATAGGCACATGCATATGCATCACCACGACGATGCTACTCCGCCCCGTCTGGGCGGGAAACGAGCTGCACAACCTCGTGACGAAGAACATGGAAAAGCTCGCCAGTTCCTTAGACGGTAAGAATTAAAAAAAAAAGAAAGACGACGATGACGCGTTGTGATCCCTCGAAGGAATTTCAATATCTTTCGTCATTAATTGATTTAATCAATCCACAGGATGTTTGAGAGACTGCTTAAGAAACGACGGAGACGAAGATGAGGATACGAGCAAAGCGTGCCTCGGGTACAAGTGCGTGCTTAATTCCAAGGCCGCCGAAGAATCCTTGGTATGTTTTGGCCATTCTAAGCTTGCGTTTTGCATGCAGAATTTATGCATGGAAAATGGGACAGAAACTTATAACCTAGCGCATCGAACAATGACACTTTGCACTTCGACCCATTTTCTCTCTCCTAACCGAAATCCTCATAGTACTTTGGAACTCCGTGGTCCCGAGAAAAGAGAGTTAAATTT
Source organism: Craterostigma plantagineum (assembly GCA_027422505.1). NCBI lineage: Eukaryota > Viridiplantae > Streptophyta > Magnoliopsida > Lamiales > Linderniaceae > Craterostigma > Craterostigma plantagineum. The sequence goes on from JAPQWV010000005.1 coordinate 4,172,372, forward strand.
CCTAACGATTGTGTTAAAAAAAACTGCAGGCTAACTTCGCCCGATGGGAGCCGGCGCATGGAGGCTTCGGTTTCGGACATCCATGGAAAGAGTATCTGAGGGTCGGCGCTTCTCTACGAAGCTGCGCTTACTGCCTGGAAACTCTCGTCGCAACTGCCAGCACCATCGATTCGAACAAAATGGTAAAACAAACCTCGAAATACGAGTCGTGTTTGCGCTTCGTATTTCTAACGTCGATGGTTTTCTCAGATCAAGAATCACTACTTGTTCCGAGATGCCTGCCTAGCACTGAGCTCCAAGTCTTCAGACGTAATAAATGAATTGTCCGTCGTTTTCGGCACGATGACAAAGTCCTCGAAGATCGATCTCATGGTCGAAAAGATGAAATGTGCGGTTAAAGATTTGAAAAACGAGATGGGCTCGTTGTCGAGGGCCGAGGGAGAGGGCGTTACGGTAAATCTCATGGACGTAATTCCGTTAGCTACGATTTCGTCTTTGCTCGTCGAGATTGAGGCGAGGACGGAAAAAATCGCCGAGGCGGTCGGCGGATTGGCGGAAAAGGCGGGATTTAGAGTCGTCGATGCCGAGGCGACGGCGGACGGCGCTGATAAGAACGCATTTTTGGGCCTTCGGAGAATTTATCCATTTTAGGAAGAATAACAATGTGTACAGTAGCACGAAGCAAAGTTTTTCTTCAAATGGCGCATATTGTTGAACTAAATCAGAACACTCTCGCGTCAAATAAATTACTGCTAATCGTTGATGCTTGGAAAACGATTGCCACAATTTTTTATGAATCTTGAAAAAATTTAAATATACCTCGCATTGCATATAATTAATTTCAATATATAGAAAACAAAATAATTCCCGATGTTTGATGCATGAACCAGTTTTGTCCTCGGTCTTCGCGTAGACTAACTTAATCCTGATGTTCTTCGAAAATGAGCCAAATTGGTCATTCTGTCGGTATGTCCGTCAATCTGGATGGACAATGGCACGTGTCATCATGCAATTTGTCGAATGTTGGAAAATAAGAAACTAGCGTTGAAAACATAATTCTCCATCAAAAAGAAAATATAAAAGAAAAAGATTAAAAAAAAAAACTGAACCATAACCATTTATCTATTGTAGTCTAACTTAGAATTGGACACATAGGCCATGTGCACTTTTTAGTTCCATTGTTCAGACAATTTGGTGTCTTTTATTCAGGATCTTAAAATTGTCTGAAACTTGACCAAACTGCATTAGTTTCAGGATCATATCATTCATGCAATGACCATTTCTTGCCTTTTATTTTTGATGCGGCGACCCCGATCAACAAGATTTATGGTCCGGAAAATAGGGCCGAAACGGATGAAATCGTGGTGGAATACATGAGAAAGGACAGAAAAAGAAAAGAGACAACGATTTACGTGGTTCGGATTCGGGTGAATCCTACGTCCACGGGTCGCCAAAGGATATTCACTATTAATCGAATGAGGTTACACACCCAATCTCGTATTCCCTCATGTTTACAAGTAATTCCAAGCCCTAGAAAGTAAAGAGAAGATAAAGAGAGTGAGAGAGAATATCTATGTGTGTTCTTGGTGTGTTAGTGTGTGTGGGATGTGCGTCTTATCCTGTAAAATGGATAAGGGCCCCTTATTTATACTGTAGGCGCGTCTAAGGTTTCATAATGCTCTCCCTCATCAGGTCTCTCGAACGCTTCCTTAACTCTTCCGAGCACTTCCTTTGGCCCTTCTGAATAGTTCCGTAGCTCTCTGAAATATCTCCTGAGCTCCTCCAGATATCGCCTTCGTACGTTGTCCTTGTCGAACCTCGTACCTAGTCCTTACCTCCTTCAGACCCAACCTCCTACTCTGCTATTTGTGAGTTGTCAGGTCAGGAGGAATGCTCGATCGAATGGTCACCCCTATCAATTTTCTTAACATGAGTGGTCCCAAGCAATCCATGTGCCAACCTTTAACATAGAGGAACACTTTTTCTTGTCTTGATATTTTTTTAGCTTCAATGTTGCTTTTTCTTCCTCTGAATTGATACCTTACCTTACCTTATTTCGAGCAAAAGAATATGTTGTTTGTCGACTTAAAAAAGATCGTCATATATATATAATTTATTGTAGTTTCTAAGTGAGGTCTTAAGACGTGTTTGGTTCGTCAGGTTTGGGTGTTATTCCTTGTAACTTAATTTGGTTAATATAAATAACTAGTGGGCAGGTATTATAAAGCGCCATCTTTGATTCGAAAGGTTTATCCAGGCAGTAAGGAAATCAAGCAAGCGAGTTCCCTGTATTCTGAAAAGAAAAAATTTAATTTTTCCTTTTCTTTATTTTTTTCTTTTGTTTAAAAAAAATTAATTTTGAAGACCGAATTTGCAATAAAATTGCTTTAGATGAATTACACCCCTTGTTTCATGCCTAACGAGAGTTACACATGTCAAAACGGGCCGGTGGGCCTGCCTGCCCGGTAGCCCGCTGTTTGGCAAGCCTTAGACATTGAGGCCGCCTGCATGGAAAAGCTTATTTTATATTAATTAATTTATAATTTTTAATTCATTAAGAATATTTTATTTATGATATTTATTAACAAATTATGATTATGTATAAATGTTTCATTAATTATGTATTCATTAATAAATATGTCATTAACTATGATATAACAAGTGAATCATTAATTAATTTCCCTAATGAATATGATATATATTTACTATTTTCTATTGAATGTATAATATAATAGCAGGCGGACCAGGCCGCGGGCTAGCACTAGAGTACAATAAGATTATTTTATTTGACGGCCTTTCTTTAAAAATGGTTAGAAATACATTAGATATAGGATATGATCAAATTTATAATTTTCACAAATAGTCTAAACAATATATTTCATTATTTTATTTTATTAGTCTGTTTTTAACTACCATAAGTCATAAATAAATGTATATAAATATGGAAACCTTGAAAGTAACTTGAAGCTCCCAATATTTGAAGACTTTTTTAACCAAATCTGAACGAAGATGGAAAAGAAACGACACGCTGGTTGGTGGGCCCGCCCGAATTAGAGACGCTACTGCAACCTCCGACTTTGTGGTGGATAATTTTCCTTTGCGTTTAAAGGAAAACAAATACATAAAATAGTAAAAGAAATATAAATTAAAAAAATAAAAAGAGGCAGGTAAAGTGCAATGTGGGGTAGGGTTTGTGACACCATCTTCCAACCACTAAATTCCACACACGTGGCACCCTTCATTTTTCGGCACTCGTCGTTGGCCGCTCGCTGGCCTCACAATAAAAACCTTTATTTCTATATTTTTTTCTTCCAGGAAATTATTCGTGGCTCATATTTTTTCGCCCTCGCAAAAGAAAGTACGATAAACCGAGCAAGCGAGCTTTCCCTCTTCCTCCCATTTTTTGGCTATGGAGTCTGATTCACTGAGTGAGTCTTGGCAGTCGATGCTTGCAATTGCTTGTTAGGACCTAATTTTTAGCTTCTTCTCGAAGTTTTTTCGCGGACTGCTGAAGGATTTCTCTGCAATTTCCGAGTCCTTGGTGAAGATGGAATACGCAGAGTATCGAGGTAATATGCAGATATCCTTCGATTTCAACTATTGCAGCTCTAAGTTTGCTCGCTGAGGCTATTTGAGCTGACTGAGAGGGGCGACCGCTTGTTTTATTTCTTTACTTACTATTTTCTTCTTGTCTGCGCCCTTTTTGTTCTTATGTCTGGGTTGGATATGAAGGATAAGGCAGCATGCTGTTCTTCTTGGTGAGGATTCGGATAAATGAATACAAATAACTCTTACGTTGTTGTGTTACTTGGACGTCTGTTTTCTTAGATCCGTACACTCCTCTTTACACTTTCGCTTTATATGATTCCTTTCATGATTCACATTCCTTCGCCGCAAGCTAAGCTGCTGACCATTTGAATTGAGCAATTAAACAGAACAAGTAAGAAAGTTTCTGTTTTTTGTCTTCTGTGTTTTCAGTTCAGCGTATCTTTAAACTTTGTGAATCATTTTCTCTCCTATCTAAAAGTGTTAAATGCGATCGGGGACACATGCTGGTTTCCTTAGAATTTTTTGTTACAGGTTCGTCCTTTCTGCAGTTCTAGTGTTACTTTATCAGATCCTCTTCAATAATCCTATCACCACGGCCAACCTACGAGCTTCTATTGTGGCGAATGTTGAAAGATATCTTCCTCTGTGTCTGAAGCAGCCCCTGATCCACTTTTCAGATGGATCCTTATTCATCAGGAGACGAACTTGTAGTAAAAGTATAGTCGACTTCTACTCATTTTTTTTGGCTGGACTAACGATTTCTTGACTTCTATTGATTCTGCACCAAAGTATATTAAGTTTTGCTATGTTTGGCAGCAACGGAAACCTTATACAATCACAAAACAGCGCGAGCGATGGACTGAAGAGGAACACAACAAGTTTCTTGAAGCCCTTAAGCTATATGGCCGTGCTTGGCAGCGTATAGAAGGTTGGCATGCTCTTTCTCTTTCGTATCTTTTTGACAGACATCAATTGAGTTTAATGTGCTGAACGTCGCCTGAAGTTTAAATGCTCTACAAAGTTCACTCAAGTTCCTTTTCTGATGCTTTTTGGAACGATCTTCCCAGTTTTGAATTGAGAATTTGTAGACCCATTTTGGTGTACTTAAAGGAGCTTGAGTAATTGAATTGATCCATATGAGTAATTTTCTTAGTAAAGTCAGTTGAATACAGATAGCCTTTGGACAAGCTACGAGTGTATACTGCTTAAATCTGCGATCAAGCGGTGGAAATATTTTCTGAAAATTTTGAAAAAGACCCCTTGTCCCTTAGTATGGTTCTTTTTTATTATCGACCTATCTTTCGTTTTTGTTTTCTTTTATTTTGTTTTTTTTCTGCTGGTGCAGAACACATAGGAACGAAGACTGCTGTGCAGATCAGAAGTCATGCACAGAAGTTTTTTACGAAGGTTATTTGTTGCCTTCTCTTCTATATAATTTAAACCGGTACTTATGGAACAAATAACCTATTACGAAGGTTATTTGTTGCCTAAAATCTGCATATGGAATTTATTATGTCCTAATACCCTCTCATTGATATCTATACTCTTATATAAAGAGCGTAGGGGGAATAAAAACTGTAAATTGGTCTGTCAAAATTAACCAATCAATTTTTTTTTACTTTAATTATTATTAAAACATAAAAAACCTATTAAATCATAATAACCATCTCATTCTATTTTTAGTATATCAATTATTTAAAGAAACTTATTAAACCACGTAGCTTTAAAACTCATTATAACCACCTCATTCTATCTTTAGTATATAATTTATTAAAATTATCCATTGATAATTAATTTTATATTTTTGCACACACATAGGGTGTGCTAAAAGTACTAGTTATTATAATGGCTTAGCTTTCTTCAATAAATTGAAAGCTAGTGTAGTGGTAAAAGTAAAAATGATTTGACTATATGAGTGATCGAGGTTGGAAAACTATTCGATGGAGGCGATGATCAATCGTGACAAGGCGTCACCTACTTAAGGAGAGGTAGGAGTGTGGAAGGGTACGACATATGAAGGATATTGGTGTGGTCTTTAGAGTGGCGGTTGGCATCCGTGAGAGTTTTAGAGAGGTCAAATTCACTTTTAGTAACACACTTGGGGCAAAATTCTAACCCTTAACTAACAATAAGGCGATCAACCAATCGCCACCATTGATGATTACTTGTCTTACGTTAACTGGCTTAACCTAGACTACTTACTTAGGTATCTCCAACTTCCCACTAAAAACTTAAAACGTAGTTGCCTTATATTTAGTGATGGATTTAATTTCCCTCCATAGTTGGTGTAGCATTTGTAGTTTTGCAAGCACGTCAATTTAGTGGGATAAGTAGGAGATCTCGACATCCATGCTCCTGGCAATGGCAAGATCCTCAAAAGGAAGTGAAGGGATAAAGTTGGATTGAAAATTATTCACATTAAAGCTATAATTTTAGTTTGTCTGATTTTACCTTGCATAACTCAACCTAAAATATAGCCTAAACTAGGGTTATGAACGAATTGAATCAAACGATAGTTCATCAACAACAATTTTACAAGGCTAAAGAGCCCTTATGCACCGTCTAGTAACAACCATCGAGAGGGAAGAAAATTCTCATAAAGAGAGAAAACCTAAAGGAAGGGAAGATCGGAAGAAAACAAAGTTCAAAGTTTTGGACTAAAAAGCTTATGACAAATCAGGCTAACACTCAATAAGAATGGCTATTAAGTTCAGATCAATGTAGCTTCACTTTTTTCTATCTTCAACTTCGGAGCCTTGTCTCCTTGAGAGTGACACTCCAACAAAGGGAGAAAGAACTCTTATGGGAGGAGACAAAACTTCCCGAACCGGGAGACTCGAGAACGAAAAAAGGTCACAAAAAAAAAAAAAAGAACACCTGAGAAGGAATGAAAAAGGGAACTCTCGCCCACCCTTGTTAATGGAGGGAGGGGTTTATATTTTTTAACTTTTTTATTTTTCTTCATTTAAGAGAGGAGGATCATTTCAATATTCCAATTGTGATTTGACTTGTCAAATATTCATATTCGGCTTGAGAATAGTGTTAGAATATTTCAATATTTTCGGACTCTCACATGAGTTTTGAATATTAAATATAAGACATGTATTCTACAATTAGAGATAGAAGAAATGTCGCGGGATTTCTACCGCTATCTAGGATAGAATGGATGATGAAAATGAAGAACGAGACTTCTTGTTTATAGATGGAGATCATTCCAAATAGTTGCATCTAACTATGGGTGGTCGTGACCTTTTAACCCATCAGATGCTTCTCTTGGCCTGATAGTTGCTTTTCATTATGAACAGATACCTATTTTCAGAATAATTGCAACCCATTGACATAATAGAAATTAATTTCTATTTAAAAGTTTTCAACATTAGGTTATGTTGGTCGACCATTTTCATTGTGTGAATGCAGCTGTTTTCTATTTTCTTGTTATCCTGAGCAGTATAGATAGTATCATATTTCCATACTCGTTGGACATAGTTTCAAATATTTCAAACAAGAGATGAATCAGAGTCCCCAACTTGGGCTGTTAGTTGTACATGTACAGATTCATCCAACACAACGTTGTTTCTTTCTGGAAAATTACTTTAACTCCTATCGTAGAACTATTGATAGTTTTCTATACATCCACTTGCATTATGCAAAACTATTTGCTCCTGAAATAACTATTTTCACGACATTCTGCTGACGACGTGTTTGTTGCGAGCCCAGTTGGAAAAAGAAGCCGTTACTAAAGGAGTTCCTATAGGACATGCTCTTGACATCGAGATCCCGCCTCCAAGGCCTAAAAGGAAGCCCGGAAACCCTTACCCTCGAAAGTCAGGTGTGGCAGACACTACCTTACTGCTCGGAGGGAAGATATCGAAGTCAGTTACTTCCATTCAGCGAAAAACTTTAGACACGGAGAAAGATCCTAAGGTATGCCCATCTTTCCTTTTGCAGATTCATCTATATGCGCTAATTAAGAGCTCTTTTTTTTTACTGCTGCTATTTCTACTTCTACATGTGTGTGACTTCACCTTTTGCCTTTTATTGTCCCGTTTGCCCTTCTGATCTAGCAGGATAATACTAATGATGAGGGGAAGTTGGAGGAATATTCTGACAAAGATAATTGCTTGCCTCTTCTAAAGGCAGTTCCATGTATCTTATCATCTTCAGGGCACAGCAATGCCTTGTCAGCGTCGTTCTCAAAGGATGCGAGCAATCAGATGGAGATTTCCGACTGTGCTGCTACTCTCACGGCAAAAAACGTTCAGACAGATGAAACTCATAAACTGCTGAAAAACGACTGTGATGCAAGAAACAAGTCGGCTTGGAATTTAAGCGAAAAATTAGCTGACTGTGGTACGTCGACAGATGAGCTGAAGCAGTCCACGGTTACTGATACTCTGTTAACTTCTGACGTTCAGTCCTCACAGAACTATCCTCGCCACGTCCCCGTTCATGTCCTCGATGGGAGCTTAGCCTTGAGTCTGCAGAACAACAACTCTACAGATTTATCGAATTCTGAATCTGTGTTTCATCAAGTTGGTGGAGTTCATGGGAATCACTATCCTTCTGTGAATCAACCTGCGCCTGCTACTTCAGAGAATCAAAGGAATGGTTCAAAACCCGATATTATGAATCAGTCGAGCTCAAGCTACCACGCATTCTTCGCCCAAAGCCATAACCATCAGGATAGTCGGTATTTCTCAGACTTATCCTCTGTGTTTTCGAGTCTCATCATATCTTTCCTACTGCAAAACCCAGCAGCTCACGCCGCAGCTACCTACGCTGCGACATGTTGGCCCCACATGAACATGGAAGCTTCCGAGGAAACATCTCAGCTAAGGCAAACTCCTACCATGGCAGCTATTGCTGCAGCTACCGTAACAGCCGCCACTGCTTGGTGGAGCGCTCATGGCATCTTCCCGTTATGCCCTCAGTTTCACCCGAGCTTCAGCTTCCCTCCTACCGAAAACCCCATTCACAGCGCCCCAGCTAGAGAAGCTAACGCTGAGTTAGAGTGTTCCCAGGCTTTGCAAGAGCAGCAATCAGAATCGAAGCCCCCGCCAACTCTATCCTCATCAGATTCTGAAGGAAGCGAAGGTGCAAAGCTGAAATCTTTAGCTGCTGCTGAAAAATGCGTAGAGACTACCACGAACGAGGACACTAACAAATCCAAGAACAAAAAGCAGGTCGACCGTTCCTCTTGTGGCTCGAACACGCCATCGAGCAGCGAGGTGGAAGCAGATGCTGCCTTGGAGAAGCAAATCGAGGAAAAGAACGAAGATAAGTGTTCGAACGACAAGGAAACCACCATTGGGGGAGACCCAATCGCACGACGCAGTAGAAGCTCGAGCTGTGCTAACGATTCCTGGAAAGAAGTATCTGAAGAGGTTGCTTAAGAATTTTACTTTTCGTATGATGCGTTTATTTCGAAATTTAACAAATCTCCATTGCGTATTTGCTTGCAGGGTAGGCTGGCTTTTCAGGCCCTCTTCTCAAGGGAAGTGTTGCCTCAGAGCTTTTCTCCTCCCAAGAACAAGGAAAATGCTGTGACTAATAACCATGGCGATGGCTTAGCGTTAGAGCTCAAGGGAAGCTGCTCTTCTGCTTTTTCTTCTTCTTCTTCTTACGTGCTACAAGGGATGGACTGTAATGGGTCTTTTTTGACGCTGGAAATGAAGGGACAAGCTAAGAGTAGTAGGCCTAACAGAATTGGGTTTAAGCCTTACAAGAGATGCTCGATGGAGGAGAAGGATGGAATAATAGGTGCTGGGCTCGATATGCAAACCGAAGAGAAAGGTCCCAAAAGGCTGCGAATCGGTGAAGAGGCGGCGGCTTCGACTTGAGAATCTCGGCGAGGTTCGGTGAAATTTAATTATGCACTTGTTAAGTTTCTTTTCCACTTCTTTGTGTGTATTATTATTTTTTTATCGTTGACATGCACAAACTTAGAACTATATGTTGCTCAAAAGACTCTCTTCTGGAATGTGGACTACAGCGAGAACTATGTGAATGGACAGATCTGAAATATGGTATCACAATAATCGTTTATATGATTAATTCAGTTGTTTTTTAACAGTGAAATCTGTATGTTGTTTTAGTCTCGGTTTAAGAGTGTTTCTATCATTTTGCCAAGTCACAATAGTACGTGATAAAAATTTATATCCGAAAGGGAACTGAACTGATAATTTTTTATATCTTTGGTTATTTTGAGTATAGATACACCCGCAAAAATAATAATCTAAAAAAAAATAATTCGCATAAATTATTAAATAAGTAACAAATCAATTTAAACAACATCGACGACGGGGTACCGATGAGCGCAGTCAACGACAGATCCAAATATTCCCACAAGGCTCGACGATATCCCTCAGCGCAACCCAAACCGCGCTATCGCACTTAAATCCACTCCAGAAAGCTTTCTGCCAAACTTTATTGCCCGCCAGCGTGTATGCAAAAGTGTTCGAACGCGAGCGTAAAGTCGGGCACGTACGCCTTATTAACGCCCTTCGCCCACCGCTGAAGATTCTTCGGAGGATTAAAGAGGCATTTGCCCGCTTATGGGGAGAACGAGTGATCATAAGGTCTTTGGAGAGCGAAAAGCCAGTTTTGCCCCTCTCGTCGGTCTCATGGCGCACGCATTGGATCGGAAGGCAGTTGGGTATGAGCATCGATTTGTTGTTTCCGAAGTATCAATTCTTGATGACGTTCTCGGGGCTCACCACCAATGCGTAGCGGCAGTGCTTGTTCTGCCTCAGCATATCTTTGGCTAGATCGAGATTAGACCCGCACTGCAACCCATTCCACCGAGGTTGAAGCTCTTTATGTCCATTCTGAGTCTGTACATGTTAAGGTTGCGAACGAATCGATCTGAGTCGAATGCCGTAATATTCTGTTCGTAAACAATTCGAATATTTGTTGTTTTGGTATTCGATTACTGTTCGAATCATCGTTTTCGTAATTATTCAATTTCGAATATTCGAATATGAATATACTTTTTTTTATCTTTTATTTAATTACAATAAAATAATATTATATGTAAAAGGAAGTTGCACTTAAATACCCAAATGTATAAAAAGTATCAGATCAGCCCATTTTCAGAATTTTTTATTAGTATCTATTAGAATAAAAAATTTTACTCGTACCCGCTTGGCGAATGTACATCATATAAGAAATTTAGCTCCCATAGAGAAATGAATTTAGGTATCATAGAGAAATGTATTATGGGTATCATAGAGAAATATATTATGGTACATAATACATTGAAAAAAGATACGTCATGCTTACGGAGATATCATACAAAATATTTACGTACCAAGCGGTAAAAACTTTGTTTTAGTAGTACCTATATATCAAAAGTTTTCTGACAAGGGAATGAAATGAAATTTTTTTTATACATTTGGGTATTTAAGTGTAGATACACACCCATTAAAAATATATCTTGAATTATAATATATTATATATTTGTTTCTTTCGATTTTTAAAATATTATTTTTGCTGATCTGAAACCGCAATATTCGGATTCAATCTATAATTTTTCGAATCGAACAAAAAATTCCGATTCATTTGCAGCCCTGTTACTATTCACAATCATGGCCGAAAGAGAAGGCGTGTGGGGTTCACCAGACTGCAGTTGACCACCAAACCCCAATTTCTCGAACGTAGAGGTTCGTGTCCGAATTAAGTTGCCAAAACGCCGAACATCACCTCATATGCCTCTTCCCAGGCAGCGCGGCGAGTGACGGGCGGGGAGGCACTCGGTGGAGTGGCTCGAGGATCTTTCTTTGGAACTCGAGCGAGCCCTCATCGAAGTCCCCCGTGAGCCGTGAGTGGTCCATTAATTTCTCGAATGGGACCTTGAGGTGGCTCGGCGGTTTGTAGTATGTGTGGGCCACGAGGTAGATGGGTCTTGGCCGGGCGGCTTGATAAAGGGTTAAGCTTATTGGGATGAGACGAAGTGCGGCGAGGAAATTAGGGTTTGTTGTTGGTTTAGGGCTATGATGGCTATGGAGAGGATGAATGGGCATAGGGTTATTGTGAAAATGGGAGGTGTTGTGGAATATGAGTTTGAGGTAGTACTTAGTTGTTTCTTTTCTGTGTTTTTTTTGTTGAATGTGTGTAATGCATCTAATTGTATTGTCTCTCACTATTTTTGATTATGTGTGCTAGTAGTTTACCACATTCTAGTATGTTGTAAAAAGTATTAGAATTCTAACCTTTCATGGATGGCTTGTAGTTAGTGAGTGGTTTCATTTAAATTTTAGTAATTAAATATATTTGTTAAATAAAATAAATTGACAAAACAAATCACATTTTAATTTACAAATTTTATCCACACTAAGCTCTTTAAAGGAGTATAGATGTGTATGTGTAGGAGGAGAATAATATATCTTATATAATTATGCAAATGTAGGTGTCCTCATATGCTGACACGTGTCCCAAAATAATTAATTGTAATAAATTAAAAAATAAATATAAAAACATGAAAAACTACCCACTATTACACACGCCGTTCCACAATCCCAGTACAAATATTTATTAACATAATAAATAATTATCGATAGTTAGTACCGTCCATTCGCACGGGTAATAAATTAGTTTTAAGCGTAAGATAATGGAAGGTGGAGATTTGGGAGAAGTAATAAAATTGTGATAACGGACGTTAGATTTAGCCACACATTGAGTAGCTTAACTGACATAATGTAAATTACAAGATTAATTGTTGAAAGTACTGTATTATTATTGATAATATTATATTACGTAAGACTAAGTTTTGTTAAGAGTTGGTGAGTGAGAAGGAAGATTCGAGATGGATGACATATGAGGTATTGGTGTTGGTTTGGAAGTTTGAGGCCCTTGGGTTTAGTTTATTTTAACCAAGCAAAATATTTATTTAGCTTTGGGTAGGATTTCATGCTTGCTATAGAATATATAAAAAAAGAATAGGTATACTACTTACTTGTTTATTACTTTATTTTGTACATGAACTGGGGCACAAATGGATGTTCAAATAATTAAGAACAGAAATCGACTATATAATATCAAACTTGTTAATTATAATACCAAATAAAATTAAGGCCAATTTTGGAAGGCTCAACTCAATATAATGCATGGGAGCGAGATAAGTTCGGTTTTCATGCATGCAAACTAAATGCCTGGCCAAAATGTAATATAGATACTTTACCACTTTATTAATTATATATTGATATTAATCGTAAATAAATAAATAACTGATACCAATTATTACTTGTATAATTTGATGACAACGTATATGACAAAGGCTGCTTCTATTTCACGAGGATGATGTTTATGGAAACATTTTAATAACATTTACTTTATAAATCATTGGTCTAACTAAAGATTATTATGGACCATGGTTTCAAGTTTGGTACGTTTTTCCATTCATGTACATATCTAATAATACATGCAAATTGCAATGCACGCATGTTCATGCTGTGGATGAGCCATAAAAAACTATGCCATGTTTTATTCAAAAGTAAAATAATAATTAAAATCTTTCCTTCTTTTTTTTCTTTATAATGAAGAAACTCTGAAGTCAACAAAAAAAGTGTCAACTCAAAATTCTAGTCCAAGGCCTGCATTGATGAACAGCCCTTCAATCACTTCGGCCCATTTTTTTTTCTTTATGATGAATAATTCCATTAGATACCTTTTTTCACTAAAAACAAAACAAAAACTCGTCAATGAGTTACATTGATTATTACCAAAATATATTTGTCTTTATTGTGACAAGTTGCTTAGTGGAGTTGGTAAAGAAGATGCGATGATCAAATTGCTGCTATATTATCAACAATTTCTCTCTAGACACCTCATGAAAAACTTATGATTCTCCATTCAACTAACAATGTAATAATTCAAGTTTTAAACTAGCAACGAAAAGCTAATAAATCATGATAGAATATAATATTAACCGCTAATTTACTTTCAGGCTCCGATTCGTATTTTCAATTAGAGATAAGACCCATGTAAGTTTCATTTATAGATAAGGACCCAATTTAAGTTTCATTTAGAGAAAAGGACTCATGTGTTACCACTGATCCATGAAGTGTTACCACAGACTCATGAAGTGGTACCACAGACCCATGAAGTGGTACCACAGAGCCGTGAAGTGTTACCACAGACCCATGAAGTATTACCACAGACCCATGAAGTGGTATTGGGGAACCATGAAGTGTTTCTGAAAAATTGGGTCCTTAAAATTATGATTTTTCTGACAGGGGTATGAACTCTAATTGAAAGTTAAGTGGGGCATGAAACGAAATTGCCCTAATATTAATTAAACTCTCACGACCACAAAGTAATATTTACAAGTTGATTAAACAAATAGAATGTTCATGAATTTATCTTTTTATTGATGTAGTTATTAATATTTGTAGAGCGAGTCGCTAGATCATGCGCTGCATGCAACTGCAAAGTGCATGAATCTCTTAAACTATTATACATTATAAATCACTACATGTGTGCGTGAATAATTGAAGCTGCATGATTGTTTAGATATTTATATATATATATATATATATACACAATCATGCAGCTTCAATTATTCAACTCGTCAAATTTAATTACTAAACTGTTTGTTAAATAAGTGGAGAACGATATAATTTATGTGTGTGTTGTCTGTCGTGGATAGGGGGTCTTCATTCGGTAATAACCGAACCGCACCGAACTTTCGGTTGAGGATTTTATAAATCGAAAACCAAATCGAAAATTTTCGGTTCAGTTTCATTACCGTATTTTTTAACATGATTTAAAATACAAATATATATTATCATATATATATTTGTATAAAATTTTAATTCCTCACATTTTCCATATTTTATTAAATATTTTATATTATAAATATCTTACATAGATATGCAAATGTAGGAGGTCTAATATGGTGATACGTGTCCGTTTAATATTCGAATATACATAAAAAAAATTTATAAAAGACTAATAAAATTAAACTTCCCACTACCCACTACACGTGTCCGTTTAATATAATGTAAAACGTTTAATGGTTGTCATAATATCATATATCATATATACATTTAAATATAGTTTTGTTGTGGTGTTGACACATGTTCCACAATAATAATTATAATAAAAATAAATATAATATTAAAAATCTTACATAGATATGCAAATGTAGGAGGTCTAATATGGTGACACGTGTCCGTTTAATATTCGGATATACATAAAAAAATTTATAAAAGACTAATAAAATTAAACTTCCCACTACCCACTAGCCACTACACGTGTCCGTTTAATATAATGTAAAACGTTTAATGGTTGTCATAATATCATATATCATATATACATTTAAATATAGTTTTGTTGTGGTGTTGACACATGTTCCACAATAATAATTATAATAAAAATAAATATAATATTAAAAAAGTATCCACTATGTTAGCTTACTAATTAAAATACCCATTTATCATGGCTTAATTGTTAGTAAACAAACTACTATAAATAGTTAATATATATATAATTAACTCCGTGCATTGCACGGGTAATTACTAGTATTATCATATATATTTGTATAAATTTTCGATTTACCTCATATTTATCTTATTTATTAAATATTGTGGATATATTATTAATAAGACATATAATAATATATCATTAGATATTTTATATAATAATATATATGTATATACATAAAAAAATTAATTCGGTTTTTCGGTTCGGTTCGGTTTACTGAGGTAATAAACCGAACCGAACCAAATTTTATCGGTTATCAAAATGAAAACCGAATACCGAACTGAAATTTTTCGGTTCGGTATTCGGTACAAACCGAAACTTCGCTTCGGTTTCGGTTTCGGTTCGGTCGGTTAACCGACATTGAACACCCCTAGTCGTAGAAAGGAATAATAAGCATGCAAGTGGTACAGCTATACTGAGTTTTATTTTATTATTACGAAAAATATATCTCATACAATTACTTTGTATTATAGACAGTGTTTTAAAACCAGAATTGCGCAACGCATCACGTTTTAATTCCGATATTGCGTAGCTTACATAGCGTAGCGTATTGTGTAAGTGTTTCGAGCAATACATATTTTTCTCTATAAACATTATCCTTTTAATATTAATTTGGTTATTATAGTAGTTCAATTGAAAAAATAATGTAGTATTTAAAGTTTACAAAATAATAATAATAATAATAATAATAATCTTAGTTGACTATTTTTAATAAAAAGAATCAATTTATGAAAAAAATAATTGATATTTCATAAAAATATTGATATGGATTCATTATTTTTGCATTTTTAATATGTTAGGGATTATAATTGTCATTCATCCATTTTTCCAATCTATTTCATTTATTCGTTGAGATGACATGAAAAAATGATTTTTATCAATATCAAAAAATATATGAGGAAAAAATATATATGAAATGGATATTATTTTGATCACAAAGAAATAACGAATAAATTAGTTATGTTTATTTATTTTATCATATAAATTACATAAAATAACAATAATTTTATGATTTGATGAAAAAGATAATTAAAAGTTAAAACACTAATAAATAAAAAACGCCACGTGGCGCACTATCATTCGCTTTTTAAAACATTGATTATAGCTACACAAACGATTGATTCTAGTGAAAAGATATCAGTAACTAATTGAGATTAGTCTCTAAATTTAAATTTAAAAGCTATACTTAGTTTGCTTTTTTCTAAGCGACCCTTAAGTAAAATAATAAGATAAGTATTTCTTATTTGATTCATTATCGCCATCAAGAAGGAAAAAACTGTAAATTTTTCGTGAAAAATGCCACATCCAATAAGTGAAATAAATGCATCTTCCAAAGATATCGTTACGATATTTTATTATTTCTTTATCACGGTAGGGGTATTAAGATTCAACCCTCATCACCACTTTAGTGAAAAAAAAAACGGAGACTAAATAATGGATCGATATAAATAGTAAATATTTATTACAATTCATCTGTTTGGAAGAAATGATCATGTGATCTAATAATGTATCATGGAATAGTATTTTATCCTCCAACTACGTATATTTAGTGTTATTTACCTTTTCCATTCATCGTGACTGCTGGCATGAGAGGTGAGACCATTAAACTTGCATTTTTGCTGCCCATTTATTTTTCGTAATTATCATCAATAATTAAAACTAAAACAGTCGGATATTGTTATGCAACCTACTATATAGTTTAACCATTTCATTTTCAATCTTCAATATATTCAAACGTCGCAAGTTTTCACACATAAATGATACTAATATTCTCGCACACTTAGATGCGTGTGCTATTATATATAAATATATAATTTAAAATAGTTAATTGAAATTATAATTTAAAGTTTATATATATAAATTATACAATTAAAGATATATGAATTAACTAAAAATAGTAATTAAAAGTTAGTTGATAATTTTTTAAATTTAATTATTAATTTTCTTTTGAAATTGACAGAACATGGGGTAGTTTATACTCACCCCTCACACCTAATAAAATAGAATAGATATATAATTATTAGATGATATTAGTAATAGGAAGTTCAAACATTACCGAACGATAATTAATTTCTCACTCAGTTTATATGTATTTTTGAACAAATTCATATTCAGTGAACACTATTCGTGAAACGTAAATTATGAATGTTCAACCATTTTCGAGTTGCTATAAAAACTGATTAGATGTATATTAGTGGTTCAAATGATATAATCGGACCCCAAGAACCAATTAAAAACCCTACATCTCTCCCTCTCATTCTCTCGGCCCACAAACACACAACAAAGTTTCAGGATTTTCGGAGCTACATCTTCTTACTACCTTTTTGTTTTTCCGTTCTTTTTTGATTTGTTGCCAGTCTTCCGTGTTGGGAGTTTTAGTAGGAGTGGTTTCTCTCCCTTTTGTGGGAGTGTACTTTCCGAAGAAGACAAGATGAAGACTGAAGAAAGTGAATAGTATTATAGATCTGGCTCAATAGTTGTTTTGTGGTAGGTTTTTTTAGTTCTTTGTGTCTAAGATCTTGTTTCTTATTTCTTTTTCGATTTTTTTCTCTCTTTTTTGCTTGTATTAGGTTGTTATTGCTCGTACACGAACCTTTAATCTCTATCGAATCATGATGTCATCGGAAATACCATGATGGGCTATTTATCCTATGTATGTTTTTTATTGTGAAACTAAAACTATCGTTTCGATAAAAGAAATATATATATATATATTAGTGGTTCAATCAACCATTAGGATTCGGTACAAGAACCCGAGGCCTTAGGCTTGATAGTCAACCATATCCACTAGGTTATGTCCTTGGGGGCTTAACATTAGATCAAGCTTCATCGCAACTATTTTAAAAAGAGGTTTTTATTAAATGTATAGATACTAATATAAGTTAAAGTACATATAGGGTCAGTTAATTTTATTTTTTGGCGAAACAAACTATACTCAGAATTCACGTTAATATCAGTTTCCAGTTTAAGATGGGTGGTCCATTCATTCCATATATTATACACAGGTATACAGTTATATGGTAGATGTAAGAAAAAGGAACACACTAATTCCGCCGACGACGACGTTTTAGGTCACCACCATTTAAAAAGAAGAGAGAGGGGACAGACAGAAAGTAAATAATTTTCCCCCCTGATTTTGTTATTTATTATTAAATAACAGATTTTCGAGCCCTTCATTTTTGCCAGCAGCAATTATTTAGACGTTAACTCACTGTCACTGAGCTTCACATTCTTTTCTCCTCTTACTTAAGCCAAAATCATTTCCACCATTTCAATTCATTTTCGCCTTCCTTCGTCAGTCAACAGAAGCTAAGATAAGAGAGAGATAGAGAGAAAGAGAGAGAGATTATGAGAAGGATTGCAATTCTGTTTTGTTTCAGTGAGAATATTCATCAATATCCATCCTTGTTCATTTACTGGTGAAGAAGTAATCAAAATCACACACAGCCCGTGAAACTCTAAATATTCCAAGAATTTATATGTAAATGCACCCACCAAACAATTCATAATCATCGTACGTTTCAGCCAGACGAAAGATTCTTGTTCTTTCTTTTGTTTGGTGCGTGTGTGTGGATGGATGTGTTCGTGTGCGTAACAATGTAGGTAGGGATTTTCTTGGACTCCAATGAAGTTTGAAGCAGAGATGTTGGGTATGTTCAACAGAGAAGCTTTTGCAGTCTTTTACTTCTCATTCTTGCTCATTGATTCTGCGTTGGGGCAACAGTTCTTAGTCTCAAGACAAGAAAGATTGTCCTTGCTTGAGCTAAGATCTTCGCTAGGGTTACGAGCTAAGGAATGGCCCGTAAAATCCGACCCGTGTTCTTCGTGGGTCGGCGTTCAGTGCAGAAATGGGAGTGTTACAGGGATAAACATCTCAGGGTTTCGAAGAACAAAGAAAGGGAGTCAAAACCCTCAATTCTCTGTTGATTCCTTGCAGAATCTGACTTCGTTGGCTTCTTTCAACGCATCGCGTTTCTCACTGTCAGGTTCTATGCCAGACTGGTTAGGTTTGCAGGCGAATGCACTCCAAGTGCTCGATCTTAGGTCTTGTTCAATTACTGGCGCTTTACCATCGTCTCTGGGCAATTTCAGTAGGTTGAATGAGCTATATCTATCTGATAACGATCTTTCCGGCGTCGTTCCATCGAGTTTGGGGCAGTTATCTACGCTTTCAGTGCTCGATCTTTCGCGCAATTTTTTAACAGGGTCGATTCCAGCCACATTCGGTGATTTGGGGAACCTTACGATTTTGGACATGTCTGGGAATTTCTTGTCTGGGATGGTTCCTTTGGAGATTGGGAAGTTGGATAATCTGAGGTTGTTGAATCTTTCTGGGAACAGTTTGTCCTCTTCGATACCTCCACGACTAGGCGATCTCTTGAACCTGGTGAGCCTCGATCTTGGATTCAATGCAATGTCGGGTTCATTACCTCGAAATTTATTTCCTTCGCTGACTCAGCTGCGAATAGCCGTTCTCAGCCACAATAGTTTCGACGGAGATTTCCCCGACGTGCTATTGTCTCTTCCTTCGTTGCAGTTCCTCGACGTGTCTGAGAACAATTTCACGGGCGTGCTGCCTAGCTTCACCTTGAGCTCTAACACAAGTAGTGCTGCCTTATTGAACATTTCGAACAATTTCTTCTATGGAAGTATCACCTCTGTGGTTAGGAGATTCAGGATTATAGATTTGTCTGGTAATTATTTCGAGGGCCAAGTCCCAGATTTTGCACGCGGGAACTCAAATCTAGGCGAAAACTGCCTCAGAAACTCACAGAATCAAAGAACTTCAGCAGATTGTGCCTCGTTTTATGCTGATCGAAACTTGCTATTTGATAATTTTGGGAAGGCCAACACTACAAAACCACTGTCACCACGACCCATAAAGAAGAGCCATAAACTAGCCATAATCTTGGCTTCTGTTTTTGGATCTCTAGGGCTCATTATTCTTGCTGCGATCTTCGCCTTACTTCTGATCATATGTAAGCGCAAGAATGTCAATAGCAGTCGAAGAGGCGTAGGTGCTGAGCCAGTGCCTACAGCTGAAGGCATTGGGGCCCCCACCAAGGGCGGTGCAGCGTTGAACTTGTCAGAGTTGGGAGATTCGTATACCTATCAGCAGATTATTGATGCAACGAATGGATTTAATGAAGCGAATTTAATCAAAGTAGGCCATTCTGGTGAGCTCTATCGTGGGATTATTGAAGGAGGTGCGGCAGCTGTTATAAAGAAAGTCGATTTGAACTCGATTGTTGAAAAGGAGTCGTATGTTTCAGAGTTGGAATTTTTTAACAAAGCTTCGAGTCCTAGGTTTGTACCGCTCCTAGGACACTGCTTGGAGAATGAAAGTGAGAAGCTTCTCGTCTATAAGCTCATGCCTAACGGAGACTTGTCGAGTTCTCTGTTCAAGAAAGTAGTAGACTCGGACGATGAATTACAGTCGTTGGATTGGATCACTAGGCTTAAGATCGCCATCGGCGCTGCTGAGGGCCTTAATTACCTTCATCACGAGTGTAATCCACCCCTTGCTCACAGGTATGATCTGTATATTTCTTACATCGGATAGCATATTTTGATTTAATACATTGCATAATTGCTCTTTAATTTTAACACTACGATGAAATGTGAGTATGTTTTTGAATCCTTGAAGGGATGTTCAAGCAAGTAGCATACTTCTCGACGATAAATTTGAAGTGAGGTTAGGGAGTCTGAGCGAAGTTTGTGCCCAAGAAGTCGACCCTCATCATCGCAATAGGATCACAAAGCTGTTCCGTTTGCCACAGTGAGTTGAATTTCTTTTTTGTTTGTTTGTATTTATCATCGAATCACAGCACTGAGTTTCAGAATTCTGATAACATGTTTATATCGTCAAAAGTAAAATTTGCCACTAAACTAAGTTCTTGTTTGGATTTAACTGATTTGTTACTTCATCAAGGTTATAACTTAACCTTTTTCCCTGTGTGCAGAAGTTCTGACCAGGGTTCTTCAGGTATGCCTTCATTCTTCATCTGTTACATTACATTGGTATATGCAACATATCACATCATATAGCATATATAGATTCTAAGAGAATGTTTTTCGCGTGGAATTCTTCCAATCGTCATTTTCTAACACAATCTTCTTTTTTAAATTTTCAGGCGCCACAAACGCGACGTGCGAATACGATGTCTACTGCTTTGGAAAAATCCTCATCGAGCTCATAACTGGCAAACTCGGCTTAAGCTCGCCAGCCAATCCAAAGACAAAGGAATACTTAGACAAAACACTTCCTTACATCTCCATATACGACAAGGAACTAGTCACGAACGTAGTGGACCCCACGCTGATCCTCGACGAGGACCTTCTAGAAGAAGTGTGGGCCATGGCCGTCATCGCAAAATCTTGCCTCAACCCAAAGCCAGTCGAAGGCCATTGATGCGTTACGTCCTCAGAGCGCTAGAAAACCCTCTCAAGGTCGTGAGGGAAGAACACTCGGGCAGCTCGGGCAGGCTGAGGCCGGCTTCTTCTTCGAGGGGTTCTTGGAATGCTAATCTCTTGTTTGGAAGTTGGAGGCATAGTTCTTCGGCCGGTCAGAAGGTCGAAGGGTCGGGCAGCTTTAAGCAGTCCGATTCGCAAGGAAGCGCTGTTGCTGCCCGTAATCCTTCGGGCAGGGAGATTTTTCCCGAGCCTTTGGGCACGACCGGGGATTGATTTTTGAATTTTCTCGATTCGTTCAACAGTGGGTGTATATTCTCCCCTTCATCTCACTATCTTGAAATGATGTGCTTGATTGGTTATTACATTTAAGGGATTCATCTTACAATAATCTACTTTCGTTCCCCATTTTGCTCCAACATTCTCTTTAAGTAGTAGCGTTGACGCCTCGTCTTTGGCGCATGAAATGATATTTTAGCGCTTCGAGGATTTTCCGCATGGATGGTCGGCGACTAGGTTTGCGGTCGAGACAAAGGATGGCCAGAGTGGCCACTGACATCACATCTTGTTCAAAATCCTTACCGATATATAGCGTGGGATCGATAATGTTTCGGATGTCGTATATGTATTCTTGCGAATCGGCCTTGACCGGCGGTCTGTAGTCGAGTTTCCCGGTTATGAGTTCGAGGAGGAGAATTCCAAAGCAGTAAACGTCATAGGCTCGTGTCTCGTAGGGCATTCTGAAAGAACCCTTAGACGAACTTCTTCTGCATACAAGTGCCCATTGCGGGCGGATGTTTGGAATGCTTACTTGCAAATGGATCCTTGTAAGGAAAAATAGCAATGGAGAAAAATTTATACTCACCTGGGAAGTCGCAACATTTTGAGGATCCTATTATCCCGACGAGCCTCGCCGCCTTCTTCGGCGCAGACCGTGCTCATACTCCCGAGTCTCGGTTCGAATTTCTGGTCCAGAAGTATGCTGCTTGCTTGAACATTCCTTAAAGATTCGAGACAAGCACCCAGTCTTATGTTGTTGGAAATACGATATATAAAGTTTAAAATTGATACATTCCATTCCATAGCTTTTAAACGAGATGATCATCCAACATAATACCATACCATAGCACATGGATCAAAGAAGCATTGAATACGAATTATAACGATCACCCGTTTAAGAAAATTACACGTTTAAGGTTAGATGATAAACGAGCCTATATGGGGTGGCGTGTTGGAAATACATAAATTTTTTCTGTCATGTAGTTTAGGGGTGTCGCTATAAAGACAATGAATCTAGTCTAGAGGACTGCATTGTTTCAGGTAATAAAAATTTAAAATGAAGCAATGGTATAAAGCCCATGTTTTGCCCAAAATTCTAGAGCGTATATATATAGTGTTGTGGCAAATTTTAGTGGGTAACATTATACAGATATCAACTTTCAAAATTAATCAATTTTGAGTATAATGTTCTTAAATTGCTTAGTTTTCAAGATCATTATTCGTGTTGAGATAAAACGTTTGATCCAATGTGTAAACTACTAATTATATCTCATCGATGTAGATAGAACTGGGAAAGGCTCAAAACTCAAAAACTTCCAACGTAATTGAAATAATACCCGTGAACAAGCGGCGGATTGCAACCGTGAAGAAAATCAATCGCCTCGGCCACTCCGACGGCGATCTTAACCCTCGCCGTCAAATCAAGAGAGCGTAACCCTAAGCTCACCAGATCTCCGTTAGCCACGTGGCTATAAACCAGAAACTTAACGTCGTCGAGCTCGAGGCACTGCCCCAACAAAGGGACGAACCTCCGATGACGGCAGTTTCCGCCGGCGTAGAACTCGAGCTCTCTGATGAGCCCCTCCTCTCCGACCTGACGCAGGTCGATCCTCTTCACCACGACGCGCGAATCCGGCGACAGAGTCCGCGCTCGAGAAGGTTCTTCTCGGCGAGGTTGGCCGTGGCGGACAAGATGTGTGAGTAGGAGACGTTTTTGCCGAGGTTTGAGGTGCTTATGTTGAAGATGGACTTTGGGACGCGGAAAATCGTCGACGAAGAAGAAGATGATATTGAAGAGCATAGTGAGTCTTGGCGGCTAAGCCATGTTAGTTCTTCTCTTTTCAGAGTTGCTCTTACCAGCCTTTCCCAGTTGTCGTAGGTTCTCGACATTTTTCAGTGAAATTATTAGATGATGATTTGATGGGAGAAGTGTTGGACTTTATGAGAAGTGAGAACTAGTAATGAGTTGGTTTTTTACTTTTCTTGCATTTGATGTCTTTGTCAGATGGTTTGACTTTTTTTTTTCTGGAATGTGATTAGGTTGACTGAGTCAGGGGGGGAGTTTCTTGGCTTGGTTTGGTTCAATGCATGTGGGCGTAATTTAGTTTGACAACGACATAAATCTATTAAAAAGAATGTCAATTTCGTTTTTTTTCTTTTTTGAAAATTTGAGAACGTTTATTGGTTGATATTTTGAATTCTTTCGTTTGGCATGCAATTTTTCAGTTTAAACAAATATTATTTTATAAATAATCATGAGTATTGAGAGCAAATGATGTTTCGTTTTTTTTTTTTTTTATCACCGAAAAAGAAATATATAAATAATTGTATGTTCAAACAGCTAACACCTAACTAGTCAGTGTGAAAGGTGGTAAGGTAATTAATATATACGATGCAACAAACGAAGTAGAAAGAAATCTTGGAAATTATAATAAAAATAAAACAAAAGGAAAAGGTCCCACCGAGATTTGAACTCGGGTTACTGGATTCAGAGTCCAATGTCCTAACCGCTAGACCATGGGACCTCAATGCTACCAAAAGCAACATTCATTTTTCTTGACGTTTCTGACTATAGGAGATTATTGTATTATTTAGATTGATTGTAATTTGTAGGTTGAAATCTGAAGCAAGAAATTAAAATCTGAAACAAAACACAATCGAGTTTAACGTGGTGGTTCTTGTTCGGTGCTCATCGTCAGCTTCTAAACCTTTCTGCAAAAACTTTCTAAACTTTCTAAACTTATAGTATCATTATATTGCATATAACTCAGCTTCTTTGCTACGGATTAGACCTAAAATGATAACAAAGTCATGATCGGTTCGGTACCACGAGAATTGACTAGGTGAATATCGAACTCCTAGAAACCTCTCGGTGACAGTCGAGAATAGAACATAACACCGGCGTAGTAGTATTTGCGGAAGAGAGACTTGCACAAAAAAAAAAAAAAGCAGGGCTTAGTGCATTAAGAATGAAGGTAGACAAGAGTTGGATACCAATTAAGTTGTTCAAGATTTGAGTCATAGTTTAATTGCTTGAACATTTATTAGTATGGGGTTAGATTAAAGGCCATTTAAGTTCCTAGGACCCAATCAAGTGTTTGTTACAAAAAGAAACTAAAGAATATATATATAAAAAAAAAGAGTGTAACCTAATTTATGTGGCGAAGACATCAGCTTCCATTTTCAAAGTATAGTATAGGACCCCATTCTTGAAATTTCGTCACACTTAAGGTCTTTCTCAATCGTCCAATAACACATCAAAAAGACCCAAAAAAACAAGTCGTTAAGTCAACCTTTGAAGTCCCATGCCTTTATATCCTCCATAAAATTAGTTTTTGTTTTTATTTTTCGTGAT
This sequence comes from Craterostigma plantagineum, assembly GCA_027422505.1. Classification (NCBI taxonomy): domain Eukaryota; kingdom Viridiplantae; phylum Streptophyta; class Magnoliopsida; order Lamiales; family Linderniaceae; genus Craterostigma; species Craterostigma plantagineum. The sequence continues at coordinate 4,197,447 of JAPQWV010000005.1, forward strand.
GATTATAACGCCAACACAAAGCGCTCCTCTTCTATATAAACGAGAGGGAATAAAACCAAAAGAAAGCACTCACATACACGCATACAAAGCTATATACATAAGCATACAAAAAATGTCCACGTACTTCGTTTTCATCTTCTTATTCTCCATGATTAACACCTTCCAAGCTTATCCCAAAGAAAAACCCTCATCATCTCAAGTTGAGTTCTTCTTCAAAAACTCAGCGGAGACAACCCTAGGAGGAATTCGTTACAACGATGTCATAGGCCGAGATTACACACTTCATGCCCTAGAAAACTCAACTAAGTTCATATGGAATATATTTCAGCAACAAAACCCTAATCAGAGAAAACCCATTAAAAAACTCGGCTTAGAGGTTGCTGTAATGGATGACGGCGGCCATTACCACACAAGTGATGACACAATAAGAGTCAGCGATTAGTAATAACTTTCCACATAGCATTATTAATCATTTAATTATTCCATGTCTTCCAATGCAGAAAATACTTTTTTTTTAATTAATATATGTATATGTATATGTGCAGCTGTGCTAATCGCCACCCAGGAGATTTAAGGGTTGGGCTTAATACTCTCTTATTCCGTGAAAATACTCACATATGGCAGTGGAATGGTAAGGGTAAAGCGCCTAGAGGTTTAATCGATGGAATAGCGGGTTATGTGATGCTGAAGGCGGGTTATGCCCCGACCCATTGGGTCAAACCGGGTCAAGGAGATAGGTGGGACCTTGGAGATGACGTAACTGCTAGGTTTCTTGAGTACTGTAATGATTTTCTTGGTAATGGAAATTTCGTGGCTCAGCTCAATGAGAAGATGAGGGATGGATACAACGATGGATTCTTCGAGGAGTTGCTTGGGAAGAACGTCGATGCTGTGTGGGCTCAGTACAAAGCTGAATATGTTGCTAATTAATTCATAATGATCGTTTTGCATATGTGTGTGTGTCTATGATTAGTGATGTATTCGAGTTTAAGGTTTATTTACTGTTACTTTGTCAATATAATATATGTACGTGTGATGTATTCGAGTTTAAGGTTTATTTATGCGTTGTCAGTTTAATAAACATTGGTAACTAACTAAAGATGTTCAATTAAAAACTTCACGTAATAATTTCGTCGAAATACATGGAAGTTTGGTGTTGGTCGAGTTTGTGTTGAGTTTAAAATATATCGTGAAATTTATAACCAAAGCTGGAATTCAATTTTTTTACAATGTGACGTGGAGGGGCATATCTATATCCCAACATTGATAACTTGACGCTGTACGCATTAACTCAAAGTACACTGCGTGCATGGACCGTTGTTGCTTGTTGTGTGAACATTAAATAAATTGATTGACCAATAGTCAACGTACATTGACCGTTTCTTGATTATTCCAACGAACGATCCTTGATCATTTCTTTGATTTGTTGCTTTGGAAAAAGAATTAATGCTGGGCTGATTATAAATCTTGGTTATGGTAATCAATCAAGTAAATGGAGGAGCTCATCGATCCTAAGGTGATATTTGATATTACTAATTATTACTTGGGAATAATTGTTGGAGATGATGAGATGATGTTAGTTGTTGTACATGGGTTCAACAGAATGAGTATAGTTCTGTTGTACATATACTATACAATTCCAACTTTTACTGAAAACTTGACCCTAGTAGGGTTATTTTATTTCTTCGATTGTCTAAGAACAAAGAACCTAGTTGTTGTAATACAACTACGAAGCGCATGGATACAAGTTATGCCTTTAAAACGAAATGAAAGATAATTTTATTTAATATTTATATTTTAGCTCCACAATTTTCCAAAATGAAGTCGATGTAGTTAAGAAAGAAAAGGACGATTGAGTAAATCTAGTTCTAGAGAAGTCGTGTACGCACACCAACCACATCCCCAATTAATATTTAATTTGTAATATTATCAAGCGTGCGACGGAAAGCATACTTTCTTGGCTTTAATTAAATTCCTTGGTAATTACATCATATTGCTCCGAGTATATACTATTAATACTACAGTGTTTCATAAACTATTCCTCATCAGCATCTCATTTTATAACAAGGGGCCAAAAGGGTGCTTGCAGGTTTTAAAATGAGAGCTATTAGACATTTTCTCTTCATAGAAACGAAGTATTTCTTGTCCGTTTTTCTCTCAACTTTCATTCCTAAGATTAAGCTAGAGTTAATCCCTAGTTTACAAGCCTACCTGACAAAGTCATAACTTATTTTTGAACAAATATTTTGTGATACTTAACTATCATTTTTCCGACCATATAACAACCAAATATCTCTTAAAGGTAATAAGGGAACTTTTATAGTTAACTAATTATGGGTAATTTGTTTTGTGAAATAGTGTAATTCGTCCATGAAGGGATAGATGGACATCCCCCTTTGAGTTACTAGGTAAAAATAATAAGTTGATCACCAACTCATTCTTCTATGTCCTATCAACATCATCATTTTTTTTTTTTTTGCGTTTTTGTTGCTTCAATTTTTTTAAGCAAAATTCCATTGCTACATATAAAATTACAGGGGCCAAATAGTCCATATGCATGTTGTTTTATCCAGTAACAAGTTACTGGTTGGTGTGAGGAGATAATTTTTTTTAGAAACGCTGCAAAACCCCATATGGGTAAACTCACACCCACTACAAAATAGCCTACAAACCACAGTGGGAGGTAAGTCATCCTAGGTAAGGCTTTGGTGACTAGAGCTGAAAATTTCGGGCCAAGCCCATGGGCCGACCCGTCCCGGCACTAAGAAATAGGGCTTGGGCCCAAATTTTCAAGACCCGAATCAAATTGGGCTTATCAGCCCGCGGCCCGCTGGCCTGAAAAACCGACGGGCGCGGGCCGATATAGGCCCGGTAATATTTTACTATTTGATTTCTAATATTTGTTATATATAATATGTTACAAAAATATAATTTATAAGCAAATACTATATTATATTTTACATATTTATGAATATATATGTTTTGAATTATTTTTCTGGAATGATAATGTATAATTTATAATTATAAATGAGCTAATAAAGATTTTTAAAAATAAAAATTTTAAAAATAAAAAAATTAGGGCCGATGGGCTCGGGCTTGGTAGGCCCGGCTCATGGCTTTGCGGACGCGGGATAAGGATCATTTGGCATGTTCAACTTCGTGCCTGCCCGGCCCGGCCCGCAAAATCCGGGCCAGGGCCCGCCCATTTTTTCTGCTATATTGGCGAGTGATAGGCTTGTAAAATCAGGGAGATTCATATAATAGCCTTAATATTTCCTAGAGTGCTAAATGCAAAGGTTGTGGGGTTCAATAAAAATCGAACTCAAGATGCGAAGAAAGAATGGTTTTACCACTAGACCAACCCATCATTCAATTAGTTGTTGGGGTTTAACGGTAATTTTCGGCCCAGCGGAAGGTTGATTTTTGAACCGCGACGATTTTGTTGGGATAGTATAAAGCCGAAATGACAACAAGAGAGAACACGAGATTTTTACGTGGTTCGGCCAATACCGCCTACCTCCACGGAGAACACCAGATTTACTATATTGAGAATATTACAGCGTACAAACTAACACTCGTGTTTAAACCAAAACTCGAGACCCTTACCCACCCGGGTAATATATTTGTACTTATTCCCAACTACCCCAGTAAAACTAAAACCCTCTCACACCCTTATCCACCCGGATAAGTTTACCTCACTATTACTCTCTAACTGAACTTCTTACTTGATTTGGGATGATAATAACTGAAGAATCCTCAGCCTATTTATAGATGTCTTCAGCTCTTCTGGACCACTCAAAACCGGTGGCCAGGAATGCGCCGCGTCGCTCAGTTCTGGGCCGCTTGAAACCGGTGGCCAGGAATCCGCCGCGTCGCCAGTTGATATGGGCCGCTCATTCTTTATCTTTAAGATTTTTCTTTTTCTTTTATATATATAAAATAATATTATAATATTATATAATATTATTTTATTAATATTTTTTTCTTTTTTTTTTCAGCCCTGGCGGCTGGCCTAACAATTCTCCCCCGCCAGCCGCATTTGACACCTACCGAGCACCGTCTTCAGCACGTCAAGCACTCATCCCAGTGAGTCTGTCTAAGAGTAACCTATTCGTAATTACCACTAACGTCCATTGGCCTTCCTTGTACCAGCTACACATAACCGAATCAAGAATTCAGGTCCTACCAACTTGATTCACCCGCGGCCAATCCTATGTGCAGCTGCCGAACCGACTCTACCCATCGATTCTGAAGAGGGACTTCGATGCAACCCCTTCTCCAGCAGGACTTCCCTTCTCACGATCGTCTGCCTTTCCACCACGCGCGCGCGATTTTTGTGAACCCATCGAAGTCAGAGTGTTTTGTACCACACTCCCGTCCAGACGATACAAACCTCCACGCTCTTCTCCTTTCAGTAGGACTTTTCCGCCACGTGTGATTTTACAGACTCCCCCTGCTATGAAACTCCCATAGCCCTTGGAATCTAACTGGCTTAAGGATATTAAATTCTTCCGTAACTTTGGGACAAAGATCACACCACCCAAGCTCGAACCGCTCCGTCAGTCATTTTGATCTTCACAGTTCCAACACCACGAACCGCCTGACGGTATCCATCAGCCATGGAAACCGAACCTCTTCGTATCTTCTGGAACGTATCAAAATATTTTCTTTCGGAGCAAATATGGTACTTCGACCCCGAATCAAATATCCATTCATCCTGAGAAAAAACGCCATCATTGTAGACTGTGAGAACGTCTACAACATCATCTGTATCTTGTGCTATCATGGTTGTGGAATTTTTCTCGCCATTCTTGGCCTTCCTCCAAGTCGGACAGTTCTCTTGATGTGTCCCGACTCACCACACTTGTAGCACATGATGCCCTTCTCGCCATTCTTTGATTTGGACCTGCTGCTACCTCCAAATTCCCTGGCGTGAAACCTTCCTTTACGATTCTCCCCATGAATAGCCAACGCCGAATTTTGGCTATCCCCATAATTTGATCGTCTCCTCTTTTCATGCGCCAAAAGAGTTGATTGTACATCCACCATCTTCACCGTCGTCTTTCCGTACAAGATGGTTGTGACCAAATTATCGTAAGAATCGGGAAGCGAGGTAAGAAGTAAAAGGGCCTTATCTTCTTCCTCTAACTTCACCTCAACTTTTATAAGTTGGTCCACAAGACCGTTGAACACGCTAATATGATTCATGAGATTCCCACCTTCCTCCATCTTCAGCCGATACAGCTCCCGCTTCAGATCTAACTTTGTGGTTAAGTTTTTCCCGAGATGCAGCTCCTCCAACTTCGCCCACAAGTCTGGTGCAGAATCCTCATTAACAACATTATTAATAATGTTATCCGCAATGTACAGACGGATTGTGCTGACACATCTTGATTCCAAATCCTCCCAGTCTTCTTTCGTCATTTTCTCCGTGTGACGCCCGGGGCCGAAGAGGGCGGGGAGTGATCGCCGGTGCCAGGGTGCACTGACAAGGAGCGGCTCCTGGCAAGGCTTCTAGGCGAAGGGGTACATGAACGAACCGATCCCACACCCGAATGAGAGGGGATCCTGAGACTGACAATGTATGGGCGTGTCAGGCTAAGAATCGTATAAAAGAATTGATAGTACTACTCATATCACCAAGGTCGACCTACCTTTTCGGGAGTCCATCCGAAAGAACTTCGAAGTTAAGCGTGCTTGACTTAAAGCAATCTTAGGATGGGTGACCCCCTGGGAAGTTTGCCCAGGGTGCGTGTGAGCGAGGACGAAGCACGCTGAAAGGTTAAATGGTGGTACAGTGGGGCCAGACTATCAGTCGGAGTGTGGTGGGCCCAACCCCACAGGTCCCGGTAGGGACGGATGCTACAGTGACACCCGGTATGGGACGGGTCGTTACAGGTGGTATCAGAGCACAACCTCTCGCAGTACGGTGCTGGTTCGGGGACGAACCAGGCGGAAGCTGGTGGGCATGTGACGCCAGGGGCCGAAGAGGGCGGGGAGTGATCGCCGGTGCCAGGGTGCACGGACAAGGAGCGGCTCCTGGCAAGGCTTCTAGGCGAAGGGGTACATGAACGAACCGATCCCACACCCGAATGAGAGGGGATCCTGAGACTGACAATGTATGGGCGTGTCAGGCTAAGAATCGTATAAAAGAATTGATAGTACTACTCATATCACCAAGGTCGACCTACCTTTTCGGGAGTCCATCCGAAAGAACTTCGAAGTTAAGCGTGCTTGACTTGAAGCAATCTTAGGATGGGTGACCCCCTGGGAAGTTTGCCCAGGGTGCGTGTGAGCGAGGACGAAGCACGCTGAAAGGTTAAATGGTGGTACAGTGGGGCCAGACTATCAGTCGGAGTGTGGTGGGCCCAACCCCACAGGTCCCGGTAGGGACGTATGCTACAGTGACACCCGGTATGGGACGGGTCGTTACACTCCGGCTTTGCCGTGTCCCCTTTCAAAGCTTTAGCCAGACCTTGGTGAACAAGGATATCCTTCACTCGTCTTTGCCACAGAGTGAAACTCCCCGTATCATCAAATTGCCGCACTTTGAAATTGCTTTCCGTCGCCATTATCCTTGCAGAGATTCAACAACTTTGGCCCGACACTGGCTCCCCCGTAATGATAAACCTTCTTGATATCTTTTCTGATGTGGAAGATCAGACAAAGCTGCAACCACAGATCATACTCAGAATATCAATTAGGCTTGGCTCTTATACCACTTGTTGGGGTTGAACGGTAATTTTCGGGCCCAGCGGAAGGTTGATTTTTGAACCGCGATGATTTTGTTAGGATAGTATAAAGTCGAAATGACAACAAGAGAGAACACGAGATTTTTACGTGGTTCGGCCAATACCGCCTACCTCCACGGAGAACACCAGATTTACTAAAACCCTCTCTCACTAAAACCCTCTCTCACCCTTATCCACCCGGATAAGTTTACCTCTCACTATTACTCTCAAGCTGAACTTCTCACTTGATTTGGGATGATAATAACTGAAGAATCCTCAGCCTATTTATAGATGTCTTCAGCTCTTCTGGACCACTCAAAACCGGTGGCCAGGAATGCGCCGCGTCGCTCAGTTCTGGGCCGCTTGAAACCGGTGGCCAGGAATCCGCCGCGTCGCCAGTTGATATGGGCTGCTCATTCTTTATCTTTAATTTTTTTCTTTTTCTTTTATATATATAAAATAATATTATAATATTATATAATATTATTTTATTAATAAATTTTTTTTTCAGCTCTGGCGGCTGGCCTAACAATTCTCCCCCGCCAGCCGCATTTGACACCTACCGAGCACCGTCTTCAGCACCGTCAAGCACTCATCCGAGCGAGTCTGTCTGAGAGTAACCTATTCGTAATTACCACGAACGTCCATTGGCCTTCCTTGTACCAGCTACACATAACCGAATCAAGAATTCAGGTCCTACCAACTTGATTCACCCGCGGCCAATCCTATGTGCAGCTGCCGAACCGACTCTACCCGTCGATTCTGAAGAGGGACTTCGACGCAACCCCTTCTCCAGCAGGACTTCCCTTCTCACGATCGTCTGCCTTTCCACCACGCGCGCGCGATTTTTGTGAACCCATCGAAGTCAGAGTGTTTTGTACCACACTACCCGTAGATTATATACATGTTTATTTAGTACTTTTTTCTATAGTAGGATTTCATAAAACAAAGAGTCGAAATTAAATAAAGTAAATTGTGTTTGGTGGTTAGAAATTAATTATACAATGGGCTACAGAAATTAAATCTACAAAATTTGGGGTCAAAACTAAATAAAAATAAAATATATGGTTCATGAGTTAATTATAAAAAAAACAAAAATATGAGGTACAAACAAAAGATTCGAACCCAGGCCGACTTATATAATAAGCCCACGATTCGTCAACGGACATAGGGTTGCAAACGAATTGAATCTTTTTGTTCGATTCGATATTCGATTCGAAAATTTAAGATTCGAGTTCGAATATTTAGTTTATGAATCCGAATGAAAATAGTTTTCTTGATTCGAATAATTTCCACATACGAATACAAAATCAAAGTATTCGATTCGATTATTTATAGAATATTCGATTCGAATAATTCCATATATATTTAACTATAATATATCATTCGATATTACTTATAGCATATTTTAATTCAATATATATCTTAAAGATAATATTTTATTAAAATGATAAATATATTATGGAAAATTCTATTCTCACCCCCAAATTACTATATAAACCCTCTAATTAATTACAACACTAAATTTGTTACAAAAAGTACAATTTTCAATTTTCAATATCAGCAAATGCCGTTCTTTCAATCCAATCTTTATTATTGATAGTTATGAGTTATTATGCTAATTACTCATCTCCATTATTTATTAATTATTTGAAGATAATTTTGAAGGCTTTATGACTATTTATCAAATTCTTTCTTTCACGCAATTAAGTTATCACCTTCAACCTATTATTTAATTAAACACATTTATTAAATAAATTTATGTCTAGGTTTCTAATCATTGTTTTATTTTACTTCAACATATTTGTCTAGGTTAATATGAAATAAGAAGATTTTAAAAATAAATCAAAGAATAATATTTAAAAATTTAGAAGTTTTGTTTATTTCTAGTGGTAAAGTGTCGAATTAACTTCTACCATAATTACAAAATTAATATTTATGTGTAAATAATTTGCGTTGAATAACTGGATTCATGAAATAAAATGTAATAAATTAAAACTTACAATATTATTGATGGAGAACAAAATCTTAAGAAATTGTACAATTTCCAAGGTTATTTTTCACCCTCAAAGGGGGCGCCAATATATAATATTACAAATCAATATATATTTTAAATATAATAATATTTATATTTTTTATTAAATTAAATACTCATATAATCCATATTCGAGTATCCGAATATTCGATATGAATATTTCAGAATAGGAATACGGATCGATTTTATGACTCGATTAAATATTCGAATATTCGTATTAGTATTCGATTGTCATCCGAATACGAATAGAATATTGTGACATTCTACTCGAATCGATTCGTTTGCAACCCTAACTGGACCACACTAAAAGATCTATAAATTTATTCATTTTTCTGAATTATATTGTAATTTCTTTTATTTTTTAATTAAAGCTTAGACTGGACCAGAATCCAGCGGCCGGGTCGCCGGTTTCCGGTCTGAACCGGCCGTTCCGGTCCGGTTTTCAAAACCTTGGACACGTACCTTTACGGAAGGACCAAAATATGGCCTTTTCTTATTTAGTCCCCGAGCTTTCAACCGAATTGTAAAATCACCCCTACATTCGTTCCCTTTCAGTGTCATTCTTCAATCAATTCAAAATGTTCCCCATACATAAACTTAAAATAATAACATTAATTATATGGGCAGTGAAAATTATTTCATCAAAAAAAATTAATAAACACATATATCTGGCCCAACCCAAGCTATTAAAATGCATAACGAACAATAAAAATTTTGTATTCTGTTGGGTTAATAAAAACGTATAGTGCCCATTAGGTACGTTGTTGGGTTCAATTTTGTCTTAATTTCACCTTGGCATATGGACTAGTCTCATCCTCGAAGAAGTATATGGCGACAGTCCATATCAAATTGGGCGAAGATACGTTAAAAGAGATAAATGAAAAGAAAAAAAAAAAGTTTAATTCGTGTGCGAAGCGAACACATCAGCTTCCATTTTCAAAGTATAGGGACCCATTCTTGAAATTTCGTCCCACTTTCAAGTGTCTTTCGTCCAATGACGACACATCTAAAAAGACCCAAAAACATGTCTTTAGGTCAACCTTTGGAGTCCATGACGACCTTTACATCCAATTATTTCGAAAATGTTATCTTTGTGTGTAATTGTGTTTTTTTTTATATTTAGTGGTTATCCTAGCTGCCAATCACGAGAGCCCTCCTCATCTATATAAATGAGAAGGAAGAACACCAAAGAAATCACCAATCAAAGCACTTTACAGACACATATACAAAGCAAAATATGCATTCAAAAATGGTGAAACACTTGGTTTTTACTATCTTATGCTCTATGATCAGTGCTTCATCTCAAGTTGAGTTCTTCTTCAAAAACTCGGCGGAGACAACCCTAGGAGGAATTCGTTACAACGATGTCATAGGCCGAGATTATACACTTCATGCCCTCGAAAACTCAACTAAGTTCATATGGAATATCTTTCAGCAACAAAACCCTAATCAGAGAAAACCCATTCAAAGAGTTGGCTTAGAGGTTGCTGTCATGGATGGGCACTACTACACAAAGGATGATACAATTAGAGTCGCCTCACCGTAATTTAATTTCGACACAGCATTATTTAACTTTTAACTTAAAAATACATTCTTTGATTAATATATATATATATATATACATGTGTACGTAGGTGCCCTATTCACCACCCAGGCGATTTAAGGGTTGGGCTTAATACCCTCTTATTCCGTGAAAATACTCACATATGGCAGTGGAATGGTAAGGGTAAAGCGCCTAAAGGCTTAATCGATGGAATAGCGGGTTATGTGATGCTGAAGGCGGGTTATGCCCCGACCCATTGGGTCAAACCGGGTCAAGGAGATAGGTGGGACCTTGGAGACGACGTAACTGCTAGGTTTCTTGAGTACTGCAATGATTTTCTTGGTAATGGGAATTTCGTGGCTCAGCTCAATGAGAAGATGAGGGATGGATACAGCGATGGATTCTTCGAGGAGTTGCTTGGGAAGAACGTCGATGCTGTGTGGGCTCAGTACAAAGCTGAATATGTTGCTAATTAATTCATAAGGACCGTTTTTGCATATGTGTGTGTATGTCTATGATTGTTGAATTGTTGGTGTGATGTGTCGGCGAGTTTAAGGTTGTTTTTACTGTTGCTTTGTTTCAGTAATTAAATGTACGTGATTGCGATTGTGATGTGATACTGTGTGTTGTTAATTATGCATGGTCATTCATTCAGTTCAAGAAAAAATTTCGCGTAGTAAAATTTTGTCTAGTTTGCCTTGAGTTTAAAAAATAAATGTCCAATTTTGAAGTTTGGTTATTATCAACAAGTCTGATGTGGAGTATACCAACGTTGTGACGCAACACGCATAAATTAACTCAAAAGTACTGCGTGCATTGACGTTTGCTTCTGTGAACATAACTTTATTGATTGACCAATAGTCAATAACGTACATTTGGAAAAAAAAAATAGTCAATAACGTACATTGGCTTTTCTTGATTATTTCATTTCGTGGCTCGGCTTAATGGCGAGAGATAAGCGTGATGTGAAGAATTAAAACGACTTTGGTTTTTATTTTTCATTTTTATGCTGATGATATCTTCTTTATTTCCCCTTTATGATCTGTTTTGCAGCTGACTAGGTTATTATAGTAACTTTTACGTATAAATACCCGATTTACGTGGTTCGATTCTCTTTACAGGCTGCTGATCTACTCCACGGCCACCAAAATAATTCGCTATATTCTCGGAGAACTATATGTCATAGTACGTTTTTCGACAAGTTAAAAAAATTGTGTGAAGTTCGGCACCTTTGGCATGTCTAGCATATAATAGAACGTTTTACTTCTCGGATTAAATACCCCATATGGGCATTGAGGAAGTTACGTCAATGGTAAGATTGATTTGATAAAAGTATCGTTTACATTAAAAAAAATGGGTGAATTTTGGCGTTAGTATGGTTTCAGTTAAATAACAGATAGACCAATGAGTATATATATGGAAAACGACTTTTTTTTGGAAAAAACATCAACTTGGGATAGTTTTAAAATGCCAAGTCGTGATTTTCTATGATTCGGAAATATTTGGAAATAGCAACTCAACTCAGTGCTGAATGAAAGAAAGAGGTGTGATGGTTTCAATGTCTTCAAAATCATATTTCATCATCCTCAAAGGGATCTCTCTCTGGAAAGTCACCAACCTGCAAATATTTTGAACAAACATTTAGGAACATTCTAATATTCAGTTGAAAGCACAAAAAATCAGATGCATGTAAAAATATACACAGAGACATGTTATGTCTCTTTCTCTCAACAAAAAGTACTCCCTCCGTCCCGGTAATATTAGAGCTGTCAAAATGGCGGGCCGGGCCGGGTTGGCCCGCCGCCCGCCAAAGCCCGCCACTTGGCGGGGCGGGGCGGGCTGGCCCGCCATCTAGCGGGCCTCCAAAATGGGGGACCGGGCCGCGGGCCAGGCGGGCCAGGCCCGCCTATATATATTATTTCTTTTTTTGTATTTTTATTTTATAATTTAATTTATTAATTAGTTTTAGTTAATTAAGATATTTAATAATAAATTATGGATAAACAACTTATTAATTCTATATTTTTAAATATATATGTTATTAATTATGGTATAATTAATGAATCATTAACTATTAAATTAATATATTTAAACATAATATATAATATAAAATATAAATATTAAATTGGCGGGCTGGCCCGCCAAGCCCGCGGCCCGCGCGGGTTGGCCCGTTTTGGCCCGCCCCTTGGCAGGCCTAAAATATCCCAGCCCGGCCCGCCCTTTTTGGGGGGCGGGGCGGGCCGGCCCGCGGGCCACGAGCCCAATTGACAGCTCTAGGTAATATATGGACATTTGGGATTGGGTTCGGTTTTTAAGGAATATAATATTTTAATAGTATAGAGGAAGAAAAGTATATGGGTGTGGCACGTCTTTTAAGAATATTTAATGTTATTATATTGATTATGTGTGGTAGTTTTTTACTAAATATGGAAATGTATAAGAGATAGTGGGACGCCCAATTTGGTAAAATGTACAAAAGTTATCGGGACGGAGGGAGTATTTCAGTTTGGGCACAAATAGACATCTCAATTTGAAACATAGTGACATTACAACTTTTGCACCAAGGATATTTTTTGTACGCAAACGGGTGAGGAAATTTGGGCACAGAAAGTCGTTAAGAGTCCGAATATTCAGCTAACATGCGCTTGCTTAATTGCATCTTCGGTGATATTTGCATGATATCTAATCTCCATATGACGTGCGAATAAACAGATGCAAGTCGAAAGAAAGAAATATAAAAGAAAAAGAAAAGGACACAAACCTGTACTTTGTCGGGTCTGACCATTCCACCACAGAGCGAGGGGCATTGAAAATATCTCTTACCTTTTACACTGTAATGAAAAAGAGAATATAATCATGGATTTTCACCAGTTATATTATTGCACTCAAAAGTCTTGATCATGGGTGCTAACTTATCTATTTTAACCTTCACAAGATCTTCCTATTAGCATGAATTTAGTTGGATGATTGAAAACATAGTTTAAATGCAAGATGGTGATCATTATTAAATCGCAAAAGAGGCATCAGAACATTACATGCCATCGTGTTTGCCCAAAGGTTCATCGTACTGAACTCCAACCCAAAAACCTGGTGCAAGAGTTTCTGCTCGACCAACATATTTCACAACGCCCCTTTTCTCACCGGGTTCGACTTGACATCTGTCTCCTACCTTTTTTTCCATTTGAAAACAATGGCAAAGAAAAGGATATAAAAATCAGCTAAATGTTTGTTAATTAAGAAAAAAAAGTCTGAAATCAACTAAAAGTATCCTCCACAAGAGAACTACTCAAAATCGCCAAAAAAACACCTCCTTAACTATCAGGGAACCAGAAATTTAAAGAATGCATTGATCTCTAAGTACAGCAGTAAGCTTGTCACTTATTCGTTCTAAAACTTCTATACTCAATAAAGCGTGTATCTGGCTGTATCATGATGTTGTAAGTTGAAAGAAAAGTTGACGGATAACATTTAAATACAACGTCATGAAAGACAGCTCTTAAATATACAGCGGAGCTTTTGCCACTGGTAATGCATAGGTATTAGCTTCAGAAACGAAATATCAGAAAAAGCTTTTTAGACACGTGCTTACGATAGGTACGGAACATAAACAACAGCAATATGATAATAGAACCACGAAACGTGTTCAGCCTGATTCAAGAAGAATTTTTAACCAATTTCAAGAACTACCGAAAAGCTCATCGTAGCATACTGCAAAGTGAAACCCACCTTGATGTTTGCACAAAGATCCTCCATGTAGTTATCTGGAAGCTGCAGTATTGAAAAAGGCTAGAAAATGAATACGACTGAGACAAGAAGAGTGATACCAAATAACAGGACATTACACTATAACCAATATATGACACAATAAGCAGTATAGAAGTAAAAGGTGCAAAATTTGCGTACTTTAGATTTTGCATTTGATTGTTGGTGTCCCATTTTTTCCTTGTACTTTCTGAAAGTACCTGAAACTCACGGTAATGACATTACACCGTGGAGAAATCAAAGGTAACTTTTAACTCGTCAGGATGTTTAATGTATACAGTTAATCGATGCAATAAAACTGAACAGAAAGAAATTTATAATACTGGCTCATCAATCATTTTCTAAACAAAATAGAAAGAAAAATTTGATCATGATGAGCAGCAGCTTTTTTCCCGCTCCCACCAGTGATTACTGAAGGAGCTTACTCATGGTCAAGATCAAGAACACATGCAAACAACAAGTTTCATATTTAAGGAGTAACGGCCTGACACCAGTACACGTAATACTAGGAGAAGAGAACACTTTAGATAAAAAAAGTAGTGGTGGTTGTATGAGCTAAGACATACCATCAAGCTTGTCATATGCTTCATCAGAAATCTTGTACTTCTCCACGAGGGATGTATCGTCTAACCAACCTCCAGATGTTATGGATGATGGATCGAGATCGACGATATGCAGCCGGAAACTAATGGTAAATTTCAAACAACCATTTCAGATTATAGCATGCCTCGAAAGTCGAAAAAATGTAAGTCATATGTCTTTAACCTGTGCATTAAACGAGACACTACCAATATAATCTTACCCATCTTGGGGAGAATAGAAGCCAAATAGTTTCATATTATCGCCCAGATCTGCAACTTTGGCGCCTGTATCATCGTAAAGTTCAAGGCACATTGAGTCCACCGAAGTTCCACACTTTCTCCATAGTTTATCTTTCACAGCTTCTACTGTCATCTGATAAAGAAAACAGCAATAGAGCTTTTCATACATGACATTTCGTGCGGAGACTTATCCATCGGGGGAAAGACAAAATCAAGTTTGCGTTAGATATTCATAAGAGAGTACTGGAATCTTACATAAAACCCACTCCGAGCATCAGAATTTCAGAGTTCAGACAAAATCAAATTTATGGATGAATTTACTCAATACATTCAGTAAAATTTCAACAGAACTGCTATTTATCTCTAAGCAAGCGCTTCCAGATCTCACTGTTAAAAAGCAAATCGCAGAAACAAGTAACAATATGCACAGCAGTACAAAGATATCAATTTTCGCAGCCTTGCAGCAGATCTCATCACCTAATATCTAATCCTTAAAACACAGAAAACCACTTATTTCATGTCACAGCTAAACTTTCCACGAAGAGATGGCGTCAATTAAAGCACAGAAATGGCGGCAATGATACCTGTAGAGAGAACCTAATATCCGGCGAAAAACTCTTGACATTGGAGTGGGTGACGCGCAACAGAACCGATTCATCTCCTTTGATATGTAAACTTGAAGCCATGTTATCAGAACCTCTTAAAATCTGCTCACAGAATATTCAACTTTTAGCCCTAATTTTCAAAATCGCAACACGTCGTGGAAGAAACAATGATGACAAAGCAAAACGACCAGAAATTAACGCAGAAACGAGACTTGCTTACAGTCAAAAGATGAGAATTGGAAATTTTGCTGCCGTCTCTCTGAAGTGAGTGAGCTATCGGAGACTAAACAACTAAAACTGGAGAGAGAGAAAAAAGAAAAGCTGGTTAAGTAATTAAAGGGTTATAGAAGGGTAAGATGCAATTAATTTCTAAAAAGTTGATCTTGGATCAATCCTCTCTTTTCGCTCTCTTTCCTATTTCGTTTTCAATCTCCTGAAAACAAAAAACTCGATCGCCATGGGAGAACTTCGTCATTTAGACGTTCATCACGCGCTAGGCGGCGGAGCAGGTACTGCAATGCATTCATTCGCATTTTGAATTGCACTTTCGATTTATTGCACGCTTTTGCCAGATTTCTGTCCACGTTTTCGTTTTATCTCCAAAATTCATGTCTATGACTTTGCGATGCAGTTGCCGACGTTTTGCTATGGAGGAGATGGCATCAGAGCCTCGTTATCCTCGTCTCTTCAACTGCATTTTGGTTCTTCTTCGTGATTGCCGAAAATAACATTCTCTCATTTGTAACAAACGTCTTGTTTTTGCTCGTCGTGATCTTGTTCTTCTGGGCCAAATCTGCATCAATACTAAATAGGTAACAGCTATTCATCACTGTATAGCAATGCATGACTCATACATGTCTCAGTTATGCATATTCTTTCAAGTATTTTCCTCTTCTTTTTTCTTGATCCATTCTATTTATACAGTTTAAAGGGCAGATCCCAAGTGTATGAATGTGTGTTCTCTTGTTAAACTCAGGCCAAGGCCTCCACTTCCCAACCTCGAAATATCCGAAGAAACTGTGGTGAAAGCTGCTGACGAGACTCGAATCTTTCTCAATTACTTGCTATCGTTTGCTCATGACATCGCAATTGGCGGAAACTTGAAGCTCATTGCTCAGGTGGTATCTTCGGCTTATCTGATTTTGTTCGACGCTGATAGTATTCATATAATAAGTAGATATCTCGTATCTTTCTGATGTCATCTGCCTTATGATTCTTGAATCGACGAATATATGTTTTGCCTTCCTACTATCGAATATTGCACGTTACTGATTGAGGGAGGACTTCTTTCTTGTTTTGTTTGATAGCTCACCATTGGGTCGCTTGTTGTTTCTTACGTCGGCAGTTGGTTCAGCTTCCTAACATTCGTCTACATTGGTAACATATGCTTCTAAATTTTGCAAAACAAGAATACTAAGGTGCATATTTTATATTCGTTAATACTAAATCTTTATTTTTTCGGGCAATGTTACCATGTACAGGTATTCTTGCTAGTTTATCAATTCCCATTTTGTTCGAGAAGTATCCAGACGAAATCGACGATAAGCTAAACTTAGCTTACGACGCGTTAAAAACGCTCATACACACGCTGTTCCTGCCGACTTCAAGCAAGGAAAAGAAGATCCAATAAGACTAAGCACTCCTTTAATTTAATAGTAGGTGTTTTTTTATCAAGAGTTTGAATGCATCACAAGTAAAGTAAGTAGTTTTTTTCTGTGAATCATGCTATGAGGATGAGCAGTTAGAAAAGTATGCTAGGAAGTTAATTTTTTCTTTAAATCATGCTAGAATGATAAAACCGTGAGGTTTGAATTTTTGCAAGTTATTCTCTGTTTAATCATGCTAGAACGATGAATTTGGGAAGGGGCATTTTTGAATTATATGCAAGTTGTTTCATTCAAATTTTCCATTGAAGTCATTAAATACTATCGCAATGAATTTCTATAATCGTAGTAGTGATACCGTATAGCCATCCTCTTCGAATCAGTCGTCGTCAACCTCATCTCCAACCAACTTCGCATCGTCAACCTCATCTCCAACCAACTTCGCATCGTAAGTTTTCTTTGTATGTAGGCAAAGTGAAACCCCCTTTTCTTTCATTCCTTGAAGGATCAAGGAAGAAGACGAACATCGCTTGTTTGCGTTTGAAGTCGCATACAAGTATGTTCTATTCTATCATGATTATTCGGCTATGCGTAGTCAGAAAAAGGGAACAAAAGTGGTTGAGATTGCCTGCAAACAGAGAAACCTCACAATGTGAGTTGGCTCGAGAGGAGGGTGGTGATGCCTAAATTGGGACTGATGGGTGATAAGCTTTTCTTTCTATTCAATTATTTTTTCATCTCCAATTTCGCTTTCTATTCTTATTAAATTTGCGAAGATTGATATATCAACTTTGAGGTCAATGGCAACTCCATTTCCATTACAAGCAGTAAATGAGTTGAGGCATATTTGGATTGAGGTTATACCTAAAATTGCAAACAAGTTCGGTATAAGTTTCTTCCACAACAAAGTTACGAAGTTGCTTCAAAACACTCAGAAAGGACAGATTCTATCAAACCTGAAGAAAGAGCTCAAGCCATCTTAGGAATGGGAACATTTTCAGACTGAGGCAACGTAACTGAGCGCAATAACTCCAAGGAGCATAAGAGTCCCAGGAAGTGAGACATTATAGTGTTTGCAGATGCCTGCGAAAAAGAACAAAAAAATTAATACGGAGATATATTAATATTATTAACCTGATTAAACAGATAAATGAAGGAGGTGTCAAATAAAGTTGGTCTTCTATGATAGGAACCTCGGATACTTAACAAAAAGCAAAGGCTCCAAACTTGGTAGCTCTCCACCATAACTCAAGAAAACAATTGCATTTTCACAAATTGGAAATTCAAGAATGAAGCAATAGCGATGAATATAAGCACGACAGGTGAAGGGTTTTAACCTGCACTAAGAAGACGTCCAAGGCAAGAACTGGGCTACTGCCGGGAGGGGCCTGGTAGTAAGGAGCTGCAGAGTTTGTAAGAGCTTTGGCGACCAATAAACCAACGGTCGCTTGCATACCAAGTACAGCAGCTCCCATCCCCAAAAGATTTAAGCCTATCCCATTTCTGAGGCTTCTCACGACCTCTGCTCGTGGTGGGGCCTGCAAGCATTCCGTGTACATTTCGTAAGCAGGACAATAAAATGCTCAAATACGATATATTTCAATTCCACTATTTTTAGTAACACTGATATCCTTCCATTCTTGCGTCTTATGATTGGCATCATCGTAGTTTCGCTTATCCAGAAATTACTGTGCATTTATACTACAAACTCCGACATCCAACTCAGTTAGAGCATCATGGGTTAATAGTGCCAAATTTTCACCACCATCCGTGAAAAATCACTTTGAGATCCATATCAGCTAACTGAAGTTGCATAGAACGAATGACAACATTGTTCAAGTAGAATAGCATCGTAAAATCAATTATCAAACATATGTGGAGGGGAATGCAGTCAGGGGAACATGTCTGTTTGGACAATATAAGCAAACCACGAACAAGCTGACCCAAATACTACAGACGACATTATTACCTTTGAAAGATCGTTGGCGGTTTTTCGAATTTTTTGGGACAATCGAATGTAACCGAACGACCAGAAGACCGAGACGAACGCAGCTGCAATACCGCCAGCAGTCGCATAGAAAGTAAACGGAGATGTAATCCGCCCAGTGACAACGACCGAAAAAGAGAGTATCACGGCAGAAACAAGTGTTGCAAGTAGCTGGCTCCAAAACCCAAAACTCCCCAATCTCTTGAAGTACCTTGACGTACTCTCTAGTCTCTTTGAGACCTTGCATATCGATGAGTTTCAAGCTTAATCGGATCTTTGACTGAAAACGTGTAAACACAAACAGAGAGAAATAGAAACGAAAGATACCTGAGCAAGCTTAGCTTTATCGGAGTCATCGGTCGGGGCATTGTAAGCAGCAGCCACGGGCGACGAAGCTAGGGTCTTCCTACTGCGATTGTCCCAAATTAAGTACGGAGAAGACGATCCATTAAGCAATATCAAAGAAGATTTAGGTGAATTAGGTTCGCGAGTGCATCTGAAGCTGTCCGGCGGCCGGTGTAAGCCTCTGAACGACGGTTTAAGAAACGCCGCGTCGCACGACGGCGACGCGGCGGAGCGGCCGGCCGGAAGAAGTAGAGTCTGCATTTGATTCTCAGTTGCTGATCGATTGCTTTTCGTCTACAACAGATTAATGATTGGCTTCGGCGAGCGCTTTCCAGATTGTACGTTCAATCAATCGAATCTTTGGAGCAATGAGCTGTGACGTTGATGAAATGGGTTGGTGAAGTGACATGTGTTTCAATCCCATGAATAACACGTGGCGATCTTTATGGGCTTAATGGGCCAAGGCCCATTTGGAGATTTATACGGGCCTTTACTTTAAGCCCATTTGTCCTTTAATTTCTTTAGTGTAAGAAGCAGACATGTTCCCGCCAAAGGAACCAAATTTATTACATGCATGTGACACGTGTGCCAATCACTCTCATAGTTGCAAAACTGATATTTTTAGTTTTGATAAATCGATATTTATATGTGGGAATTGAGCCAAAAACTTTATTTTTAAAAGTGACGTTTCATAAATTTTGTAGCCAACAATGACAAAAACATTTAATCATATCCTTGGTCAAATATATCATATTAAACACACAAAATTATCATAGGATACCTATTCGTGTGGGATCGTCCGACACTGAACGCTGAGGTATTTATTGAGCTCAGATTCATTCATTTATATTTTGGACAGCTCTTGAGTTTAAATTTACATGTTTCGTTATTTATTTGTTTGAACTTGTAACTAAGAAAATCACAGGTTTTTACAAAAATAATATAAATTTTTTTTATAGAATTGGCACTATATCTTAAATAATGGCGCCCACAAGAAGCAGCAATTGGAGAGTGTGTAGGTTTCGAGTAAACGCCATACATATCTTCTGTCAAATAGCTTTCCAATTATTTAATGCAAATCTTCTATTATATCACGCAAAATATGGTGTAGAAGATCCTTTCTTTAATGTTCGCTGTTGTAATAAAAATATATGATATCATTTTGAAACTCAAATAGTTGCATAAATTACATTGAATAGACCATTCATTAAAAATGTATCTCACATAGTTGAGAATGACTATAATACCATTTTGAATAACCATCTATCTCAAAAAAAGCTTCATCAAATCATTGAAGCACGTTATGCGTATTATATTTTATTTTTGTATCCTCACGAATATATCCAAGGCAAACATTAAATAGACATCAGTACATAATTTGTAAAAAAGAAAGATATGATTTTTTCTTATAATTTATGAGTTGGGGTCGGACACATTAATGCGAGGACTATGTGACAATAATAATTTTGACTCACGCGAGGAGTGTGCAAATGGATTTAGACGTTATAAATATATTCATATTTGGAATTTAATGTGTTGTAAGATTTAATGCAGAATGTTCTCATAAACAGTCTTTGGGTACAATCAATCGACAAGTCAATAATTGCAATAACAACCAACCATTGGCACTATTCATACTTGTTTATATATAGAAAGATAATATTCGTCCATCATAACTACATTGGCATACGCTTACTTTTGTTTAGATGAAAGATTTTAAAAGAATGAAATGGTATCAAATTCTCTTCATGCATACGGGATATTATAAATGTGATTTAAGTTATAAAATAACAAATATATAAACAACCATTTTTAGAAGGAAAACTACGACAATGGAAGCCAAAATCGTACAATCAAATTCTTCAAATCGCCACTATAACATTATGTTGATACGTCTTGCCAACATCAATACTTTATAATTTAAATTTAGATATCTGTATTATTTTTTAAAGATGCAAATTCATTTATGTCTGTCACAGCTTTACAGCTGTAAGGACAGCAAAGAAAAAAGATTTTAGTCGAAAAGGTGAAAATTCCACCAATTTTTTTCATTAGTAGTAGATGCCACAATTACAAGCAATGGAGAAAAGATAAAAAGTAACTATCAGAGAAAATTTGTCAAAAGGAAAACTTTTTTATTAGGTTGCAAGTTTAGGATCTCACGCCATCATTCCATTATTCAAAAATTATTGCCAGGGGAACAAAAACACCATATAACAAATGGATATTTTCTGTTATTTTTTCATTATGTTTTTTTTTTCTATTTTTTATTCAATTGCTAATTTAATTTCTCTACTATGTTCGTGGTAAATAGTAGTATGACAAGACAGACACATGGGAGTAAAATAAATAATCATTGCTCATCACAATAACAAATGATTTCGTTGTGTTTGTGGACTGGCTTTACCTTTTACTCTTGGGATTCTAAGCAGCTAAATAACAATTATAATAATAAGTAATCAAATGCAAGAAAATAGGGTCAAAGATACGTACATAAGTAATCACATTTACGATCATTTTGCCATCCATCATTATATGTCTTGTGTTGACCAAAAACGTGGGAGTACGAATGAATGCATGATGAATTAAATAGATTTCACCTAATGATCAATCATAAAACTTTTTAATAAATATATATAAATCGAAAAAAAGCTGATAAAATACATAATATAATATTCATCGTTTTGACCACTTGCATGCGCGACAATTTACGATGTGTTTGCAATGCATGCACGATTGCCATGTTCTAAAATATATGCAAAAATATACAAATTCATTATAATTATTTCTATATTAGGAGTTTAAATTCTACAAAACCCTACTAAGCGTAGGTCCTCACGTATAATAATACGTAGAAAACAATTTCCCATTTTCCTTCGTTCATTGATC
Organism: Craterostigma plantagineum; assembly: GCA_027422505.1. NCBI lineage: Eukaryota > Viridiplantae > Streptophyta > Magnoliopsida > Lamiales > Linderniaceae > Craterostigma > Craterostigma plantagineum. Next base: position 4,219,769 of record JAPQWV010000005.1, read on the forward strand.
ATTTCCCTTCACATGCAATGCATAAAAGTTTTACGAATATTTACTTACCTCATACATATAAAAAGATAAAAAGCGATTCCCCACCTTACAATAACATTACAGCCAACATAATAAATATGTATATCCCTCCTCCAAATCGACGAAAAATATACATATTGATATGTCCAAAATAGAGCAGCAGAGAGCCCAGAAAGTGACTAAACGGCACAATATGCAAAATTTAAAACATAAATATAGAAACAAAACATGCAAAGAAAGATATTCTCCATTGCTTCTTCTCTTGTCCCTTTTTCTAACACATTAATTGCCATTACCAAACTCCTCCTCTTTCGTTTTCTTGTTTCCCTTTGATCATTGACCACAACTGGCAAAAACCTTCGCTCATCTTATAGCTTTGACAGAGTGAGGTTTAACGTTTGCTGTTTCTCGTAATAGCATCACCATCATCATCTAAGACATTGCAAGGAAATTGAACCCTTCTTTTCTTGAAATGAGATGATGATAATGGCTGTGAATCGACGATTTCCCACGAATCATTCGAACTATCATCACAACTGAAGCATGAATCCATTACTCCACTTGGGCTGTTCATCATCACTTTGCACAGATTACGCTTTCTGGGATTTGAAACCTTGTCTGAAATGAGATTGTAACACTGTTCAAGTTCTTCCTGTAATAAGAGTGGAGGAAAATTGATCAGATACCAACTGTAATCAAGAATAGAAGCAAAAAAGTTCAAACCTTGGGAACTTTAAGGAGGCCAAGAAGCTGTTCTTCGCAGTCCATGGTGGCGTTGTAAGGCTCAAAAGCTTTATGTATAACTTGAAGCATCGTAGCAGTTGCCATTACAGATGGCTGATAAAGCACGAATCTTGAATCTGTAGTTGTAATAAACCCCAACATTGCAATGAACTCTCTATGCTAACATATCTTGATGATGATGATGATGATTAAGTGCTCACCTGATATGACAGAGAGGAGCAGATTTCCACAGCTTGTGAGAAACTCAAAGTGTGTGCTATGGCCTCTCAAGCCAAGCCTTCTTACAATGTGATCGATGAAAGAGATTGGTGTCAATGGATTCATCCTCCATTTGAGCGTGGAAAGCACCAAAAGCTCCATTCTCTGTATGGTTTTGGCCTCAAACACGTACTCTGCACCCTCAATCTGTGTTGAGGACAACATTAAATCAATCCCATGACGAAAAAAGGAGAAGTCTTTTGGTAATAAAGAAGGAAACCATTACTTGCAAATCTATGAGCAGAGGAACGTGGATTTCTTCAACTTTAGCAGACAAAGAGAGGCAAGAAACAGCAACTAACTGCATCATCCATGGCTTATTGCTGTCTGTCTGAAAACTCAGGCTAGAAACGAATCTGTCGAGGTAGTCAACTGCAAGAATCGAACACAGAGCAGAGAATCCATAATGGGAGCTCACTCTAAGCATCCACTCAACGGCTTCTTTTCTGTCCAGGGAATGGCGTTGAAGAGAAGAGTTGAGACTGAGAAGACGACTCTGTTTCTCCTTCAAGAACAGAGCTTCGAGTTCTTCGTCGTCCCAAGACAAATCATGCTCGTGTAAGAGAACAGGGCTAAGCGTGCTTTCTCTGATCCCACTTTCTCGGCCATTGCTTTCTTCTCCGCCGCCGCCGTCGAGCTCGAACCATTTTTCATCTTCACAGTAGAGTGCGTCGAAGATGGTTTTCTGTGCATTTTGGTCAACTGCCATTGTTTTCTTACAAGGGTGTTGGTCTCTCTCTGCTTCTCAGTGCTCTGTTATCGCAACACAAGAAAAGAAGAGTAAAGAAGAAAAGCGAACCTCATTCAGTCATTTGCGCTCTCTCTCTCTCTCTCTCTCTCTCTCTCTCTCTCTCCCCCTCTCTAGAGAGACTCTATGTAAGAAACAAAGATAAAGGGGGGAAGATTTGATCAGAGTAGTTGTCACGCTTGTCCTATCTTTAAGCATAGAGATGGCAAGCAATGTCATTTACTTGCTAGTAGTATTCAATTTCCACGGCAATATATTTTCTTTTTCCTAAATAAACTGTAATAATGCTTATTAGTATTATTATGTAAAGAAACAAAAAGGAGAAAAGATGAAATCTTTTTGGATGAGTGTTGATGATGATGATGATCGACTCCATTTGTTGGGGGGCAATTAGGCACACGGATCAAGCAGGGACCCTTTGAAAGCTACCTTATTTATTATTGAAGAAGCAAAACTTTAAAGAGATATATTACACTGTTGCACAGCAAAACGAAATAAAAGGTTTTCCATATATATTATGCGTTGATATATAAAACTGTTATTACTATTTACTGCTGTGCATGATGAAAAAGGGTTGAAAGGTAACCTGGCATTGAGTTTCGTGTGAATTGGGGAATAGTATGAATGAATGATGTATATATATGTATTATCATCAATTTTTGGAAGATCAATCGATTTTGATCATAATATTGCTAAAGCCTTGCTTTTGCTTGCACTCTTATTACTTCATTAAGTACAGCAAAAAGGATTATTGTATTATTATTGAGTACACTTTTTTTTTCTCGAAACGATAACTTGAATGTAATAACTACAAAGATACACGAGCTAAATAGCCCGAATGGGTCTCTCCGTTAACATTCGACGACGGTAGAGAACAAAGGATCACATACGAGCAATAACAACCAAAAAAACAACAACAAAAAATGGAAAGAAAATAAAATCCATGGTCTAAAACTAAAGAACTACATAACCATCACAAAAAAAGCTATTAAGCTAAATTTACAATACTCTTCACTTTCTTCGGGCTTCGACACGAGAATTTTATATTCTTCGAATGGGACTCCACAGAGGGAGAATACTCCATTATGGGAGACACAGCTCCCGGCCTAAGGCCGAGAGAAGCGGACTCCTACAAGCGAGACTCGTGGGTGAAGGCGGCGGAAGGTGATGGTAGTGGGTGGCGGCGAGCAGTGGCCAGGCGCATGGCGGCAAGCGGCAGACGGGCGTTCGGCGGCCTTGAGTAAGAGGGTTTGACTAACACATTTCAACAAAAGAAAAAAAGAAGGAGAAGACCGAGAATCACTGCACCTAAAGGAAGAAGAAAATAGAAGAGAAACAAAAGTAAAGAGCCCTCCCCCAACTTCCATTAATGGAAGAAAGGGGAGAAGTTTTAGGGTTTGTTGATTTGGGTTTTTTTTTTTTGTGGAGAGGATGCGGAGAGAGGCTCACAAAAAACTTTATGGTGGCATTTTTCCCGTGGATTGATTTAGTTTATCTATTCTATTATAAAAAAAGGTGATTAGTGGATATAAACTGCCAATTTGAGCTGTCATATTTATTTGCAATTTGATCCCTTTATTTTTTTATTTAATTACTTCAATATTTTTCATGTTACTTTAACATTTTTAATTTATTATACATACATTCCTAAACATCCGTTTTTTTTATATAGTTAAAATTTTTATTTCATCTATAGATATTTAAAAAATTTCAAATTTAAGAATAACGTAAATATAATTAGGGAGTTACTATTTACCGCTCCATTTTTACTTGTTACCGCCCCCTAAAGGGCTGTAAAAAGATGATTTTTCCCTTATGATATTTAAATTAATTTAAAAAGAAAAAACTATAACAATAAAAAATTTCATTTAAAGCTCTGTTCCAGACAGCACTTTCCAAATCACACATCCAAATCAGACAAAAACACAAAAAATATTGAAATCACAATGGATCGCCGACAGGGACAAGGAAAGGGAAAGGGCCTATTTTCACGACTGGTAAGCAAATTAACGTAAAATCATTCGTACGTAGATGGATTACCGAACACGGATCGGAATAGTTCGAAAAAACGGCCGATCGAACGAGATTTAGGGTCGGATTTCCGCATGACCGAAACACAATTTCGGTTCTGCATATGCCGACCGAAATCATGTTTCGATCGTGCCTATGCCGACCGAAATAATGTTTCGGTTGGAACAATGCCGACCGAAATCATGTTTCGGTCGATACAGAACCGACCGAAATCATGTTTCGGTCGGTTTTTTTTTTTGAAAAACTTTTAATTGCAGACCAAGGGTGGAAAGACCCTACTCGGAGGGAGCAGTAGATCCCCCCGTTGGAGGGATCTGGAGAGCGTCACACGAGGACGCGAGGCGTTGACGCATCCGTTCCTAGAGAACGGGAGGAGGAGAGGCGGCAGCGAGCGGCTGCTTCTCAGTCCGTATATGCGGATTACGATCCGCATGCGGTGATGGTGTGGCGGATGATGGAGCATCGTTTCAGTCATCCGACGACGATCTGCCACCGGCCTCCTCAAGTAATTCCATTCTCCTCTATAAACTGACATGCGATGTCGTATCTTAAAATACGTAAAAGAAATTAAATTTATTTTTGCGTTATTCGTGAAAAATGAAATAGGGAGCAAGCGTTCCAGGGTCGTTGATGACGATTCCTGGAGGGTGCAGGGGCCACAGCCCGGTGGTCCATATGATGACGAGGTGATCCCTAGTTATCTGGGGCACATCGCGCCCCGCATCTGGATGGGTGAGGAGGAGAGGCCCCTGCTGAAGTGCGAGCAGCGGGCGTTAGTGCTTGGGAAGCTAAAGAATTGGTACTCCCAATTCCCGCCGGAGACGCAGAGCCAGATCGATGGCACGGGGCTTGTGCACCTCACAGATGCCATGGTCGGTCACTTGGACCAGCCTCTACTGTGCGCTTTTGTGGAGCGCTGGCATCCAAACACGAACACCTTCCACATGCCATTTGGGGAGATGACGATCATGCTCCACAACGTCGAGCACAGCCTGGGTATCCCGATCGACGGAGCGACGGTATCGGGCACCCTAGACGTCGCCGATGGGCAGATCGTGGCGACGGAGATTATGGGCATCTCCGTGGACGCGCTCAGGGATTCTTGGAGAGGCGGTGGGGTTGCGACGAAAGACGTGATGCAGCGGATGCGGGGGGTCGGCCGGCGGGATTCCGGGCCATCGCTTGGTTGTGGATTCTATTGGGGTCACGCTGTTCGTCGACAAGAGCGGGAACCGGGTGAAGCCGGACATCATGCACGAGTTCTACCGCTCGTTGCCCTCTGCCAGTGGGTACTCGTGGGGTTCGGCCGCTCTCGCTTACCTTTATCGCCAGCTTGACATGGCAAGCAGGGCGGATGTGAGGGGATTAGCTGGGTGTCTCTCGTTACTACAGGCGTGGATCTACGAGTACTTCCCATGCTTCCGCCCACACCGTCTCCCCGATCATGTGGAGCCTGGCCAGGCACGATCACGCATGTGGTCTGTAGCTCAGCACGAGAGGACGGTCCACCGCTTGATTGATATCCGCCGTCAGATAGATGTCATGACTGCAAGGGAGGTATCTTAACAATTTATGTCTATTGTTTTTTTTATTTTTCGTTTATTGTATCGGACGGATTTTCTATATGTTTTGAATATTTGTTTGCATATTTATTCCGTTTCGAATTACTGATACAAATAAATAATATAAATAAATAATCCAATTAAATAATCCAAATAAATAATACAAATAAATAATATAAATAAATAATTCAATTAAATAATCCAAATAAATAATCCAATTAAATAATCCAAATAAATAATACAAATAAATAATATAAATAAATAATATAAATAAATAATCCAATTAAATAATCCAAATAGATAATATAAATAAATAATCCAATTAAATAATCCAAATAAATAATATAAATAAATAATACAAATAAATAATATAAATAAATAATCCAAATAAATAATCCAAATAAATAATCCAATTAAATAATCCAAATAAATAATATAAATAAATAACACAAATAAATAATATAGATAAATAATCCAAATAAATAATCTAATTAAATAATCCAAATAAATAATATAAATAAATAATCCAAATAAATAATATAAATAATTAATCCAATTAAATAATATAAATAAATAATCCAATTAAATAATCCAAATAAATAATATATATAAATTATCCAATTAAATAATCCAAATAAATAATATGAATAAATAATACAAATAAATAATACAAATAAATAATTCAAATAAATAATACAAATAAATAATATAAATAAATAATACAAATAAATAATACAGTAGACATTCACAAATAAATAATATGAATAAATAATACAAATAAATAATTCAAATAAATAATACAAATAAATAATATAAATAAATAATACAAATAAATAATACAGTGAGCGAATCGACTCTGGTATCTGATCTCCCAACCGGCAAGTCGATCACTACGATACGTGAACCAATAAGGATGTATGGGCATAGGAAAATCTGAACATAAATTAAGTCTGATGTAATGCTGATAATCATCCCCAAGGTGCGCCATGACGATCGTTCGGGTCGGTCCAGTAGCAGTCCAACCGGCACGCAACGGCAATATTGTGTTCGAAAGCGTGTTGATGTTCGTCCCATTGTCGTACCCGTAGAGGTGGCCGAATTTCTGTTTCGGTCGGGAGTGTTCCGGCCGAAATTGTGTTTCGGTCCGGACTTTTTTGGAGCGATTCCGAATCTAGTTCGATCATTCATCTACGTACGAACGAATTTTACGAGAATTTGGTTACCAGTCGTGCGAATAGACCCTTTCCCCTTTCGTCGATCCATTGCAATTTGAACTTTTTTTTGTTTTGTTTGAGTCTGATTTGAATGTTTGATTGCGATATGAAAATTGTTATCTGGAAAAGGACTTTAAATAAAAAATTTTATTCAAAATGGCAAAATCGTCTTTTTCAGCCCTTTACGGGGCGGTAACTAGGAAAAACGGGGCGGTGAATAGCAATCCAGTATAATTAATTCGAAGCACACGCTCCGAAAAAGTTTTATTTATTAGGCATAAGATTTACCTAGCTTTTTTCATTACGGTGCAATTGCATGACAGTTGTTGTCCAAGATTAATAACAGTTCACTAGTAACTGCCGACATCAACGCATCAACAATTAATTGGCATAATCTTTCCTTGGGGAGATTTCAAAATCAAATGCCTTTATTAGGTCGTCTCAAGATCTTCTATTCTAACATCTATGAACTAAATGGTACTTCAACTTTCTGTGTACATGTTATGAAAGAACATACAAGTAGTAGCTCTACTCTACTACAACAGTTGAAACAAGCAACAACATTATCTACAATCACAGCAAAAATAATCAAATGCCTAAACAAACTCGCAAGAGTTTTATGATCACTAATCAGAGGTAATACTAGACACAAGTGTTTAAAATAAAGGAGATCCGATTGAGTTAGGAAATGAATTTGGACCGAGGTTCAGTTATGACGATTTTTCCTTTGCCAAACTGAAAGTCAAAGCATGTGCAAGTGCAAGAATAAATTTCATGTCGAAATGCAACGAAATCAAATATCTGGAATAAAACATGAAAGAAATATATACAAAAAAAAAGCCTTTCATAAGGAACAAAAACTATTTTCAACCTTGAATAATACATTTTTAAATAAAGAGCATCCAAACTCCATAACCAAACAAATGTCATCATCGTCCCCATTCCCACTGTCACCAAAACAAACAAGCCCAATGCCTTCCTTCTTCTCAAGAAACGCTAATCCTCCGCCCACCGCTAAGGCCCGACCAGTTCGGGCTTGCCCGCCTGCGCCTCAACGCCTTCACGCCCACGGGATTGTCCTTACTCTGCCCAAAAAAAAAAAAAATCGAACTGAACAAATTCATATGACATATTACTCAACGACAAATATTTCATAACGTATTGTTTGGCATGACCAGTCGATCCATTCTGGTGCAACTCTGATGCAGAAAATAATTGAAAATTCACGTGGCATTTAATGAAGAACCACATGACTCACCATCAAACACGTCCCGTTATCGACGTCGCATACGGGATACTCGCTCGGGCAACAGCTCGAATGATCGTCGCAGCAAGTAGCAGACTCCAGAGGGCAACATCCCCAATCGAAGCAGAACTTCCCGTACTGATACAGACAGCAGCACGTGCTTCCCTCGGGGCACGAAAAATAGTCGTCGCAGACCGCCGGGGGCTTCACCGGGCTCGGAGGTGACGGGCCCGGGTTCGGCGGATTCGGGCCCGTCTTGGTCGGGTAGGAGGCCTCCATGGCTATCCCGCACTTTCCCGAGGTCTTGTTAGCCACGTTGCGCTCGAGGAGGATGTAGCCGTCCTGGCCCCAGTGCGGGCCCCACGAGTTCCTCACGATCCAATAGTCTTGGCCGGCGGGAGTCGTGCCGTAGCCCACCGCCACGACTCCGTGGTCTAGGTCGGTCCCACATATGCCCGTGAAGACGCCCTATATGCGATTTCATTTAAGCTTATCTTCTGTTGAGTTTGTCTTACCTATCTACTTGGGTACAACCCAACTCCTATCAAAATTTGACACGTGGCACCCTTGTCACTATCCTATCCATGCTGGTACACAAACAACTTCGTTTACACTTTGTGCATCGTGACACGTGTCAAATTACGACAGGTATTTGGGTTATACCCAGGCAGATACGATACCTTTCGTGCAAAAAAATAAGGAATCGCAAAAAAGCGTACGGATTCGTAGAGTTGGAAAGCTCGGCCGCCAGCTTCGATGGCGACGCTGACGGGTTGGTGGGCCACGGCTTTCTTCAGAGCTTGCTCGTCGTTCTCTGGGACGTCCTCGTAACCATTTATGGTGACCACCTTTGCGTTTTTCTGATGTAAAAAAAAAAAGATGACATATTGAGTACCCTGTAACGTAACGGGAGACGAAAAAAATCGATTTCGAATGAGAAAATTTGTGATTGTGGGGCTTATTGAGCACCCTATAAGCATCACAGGTGCCGTCGCGGGCGGTGTAAGGGTAATCTTCCTCTGTGTCTATTCCGCCGTTTTTCGCGATGAAATCGAATGCGTAATCCATTAGTCCCCCATTACACCCTTGGTTGTAGCGAGTGTCGCAGTCGACGAGCTCTTGCTCGGACAAGACGATGAGTTCGCCCGTCGCAATTTGGTTGATGCCTTCGACCGCCGCAATTGTTGAGAAAGCCCAGCAACTGCCTGTAATAATAAAAGGGGAAATCCAAATAAAAATATGACATGTATCATGTTTATTTATGGAATCTTAATAATGTGATGTTTTAACATGGTTGGGTCTTCGCGTGACGTGCCACTTGTCAATTTTTTAATGGACTTCGATTATATTCAATTGGACAGAAAGATAAAACCGCCAATCAGAAAACGAAATAAAATCCCCAAAATTACGCCAAATTATTCGACCCCACCGCCTCAAATGGTGCCAAAACGTATAGAAAGAATGCCAAAAATAGAATTTTTTGAAAAAAAAAATTGAAGATATGCGTACCGCATTGACCCTGATCTTTGACCGGAGAAACGGCACCTTTCTCCCTCCAATCGACGTTCTCCGGCAGCACCTCGTCGCCGCCCCTCACGGCGTACCTATCGCCGACCTTCTTCTTAAGCATCCGATTATCCCGTCCGGCCCTCCCTCCGACGTACAATCGCCGGTACTCCTCGTTGGTCAGATCGGCGAATCGGTTCAGGCCCAGCCTGTACGGACGGCCGGCGACGGAATTGTGGTCGTCGACGAATTTAAGGTTGTCCTTGAATATCTCGAATCGCTTCTCCTTCTCGCCAAGGGCGTTGTAGCTCTTGCCGTGCTTGGCGAGCCACGACTCGTACAGCGAGGCGAGCTCGTGGTCGGCACGCGCCGATGAGGTTAATTCGTGGGTACGGTCGTACGATATGATGGACATGTCGAGGGCGGCGGCTAGGACGGCTACGGTGAGGAGGACGGCGAGCTTGAGGAGGGCGGCGGAGGAGTAGAAGGGAGAAGCCATTGTTTTGTTTGTGAGAATGCGTAAGAGAAGGTGATTTTCGTTGGGTATTTATAGGATGGAATCTTATGGCATATGGGCCAACGAGATCGTAGCGTTACTTTTTTTTTAGGTTTTCTATTTTGAGTTAAATAAATGTGAAATAAGTTGCATGAAGTGAAGTGGATTAATGTGGGGTCCATCGAAACAAAGGGTATGGTATGGGCATCACGTAGGTAGTATATCTTCCATACATCATAATAGTTAAATTGGTTTATAACTTTATATCATCCATACATCATAATAGTTAAATTGGTTAACAATATATTTATTGGGATGTGGTTTTATTGTACAATCTATACTCTATAATTGGTCTAAAGTGACTATAAACTAGAGCTTAAAATTTGCCTCAAACTTTCAACTCTACTGTAAACTGACAGATTTGGTCTGTCAACTTATTTACAATTTAGTCCTCGTATTTGTAATTTAATTAATTGAGTACTTTTCATATGACTTCTAACTTTTTTATTTATTGTACTTAATACTCTTATACATTATTTTTGTACTTTTACTTTAAAAATTATGTCTTAAACACTAAAAATTAGTAATCTCAAAATTATAAATACTATCAAATAAAATTATATTTTAAGCACACGCATAGAGTGTGCGAAAATGTACTAGTACAAATTAGGAGGGAAATGATATGATTAACCCTTAAATTCGAACTATATTTGGAAAATATTAACTCAGTAATTATGCATATGTTTAGTTTTTTTTTTAACTTACATGGTAATTTATAATTAAAGTCATTTTCCTCTTTTTTTTTAATATAAAAGGCATCACTACTTGCTCTTGGTATGGGCAGAGCGTGTTTAAGCTACTGCATGTGAACCTTATCTTACATGCAAGAATAAAATCCACATATATAATACATGCATTGACATATTTGCTTGATGATTGCTTTATGAGTTGGGAAAATGGGTGACTTATGGCTACTTCTTATAAAAAGATTGGGATGATTTTGGAGACCCATATGATTTTATTTTAATATATTGTAATTTGTTTCCTACATGTGAGACCACATGGCTAGTGCCTAGTGGCACAATCAACATTTGATTTTATAATAATAATAATATGCATAGCATTCCAAGTAGTTCATGAATTGTGTGAGATATTGGGTTTCATGAAGTGCTGAAAAATGAATGTTGGGTTGTTTTTTTTATCAACATAAAGCCCAATCATATTATGTTTTCTGATCCGTTTGGCCCAAATACCACTCCGTCGTTACACTTTCTTTTTTTCAATTAATACATCCTTAGAGGGCAGATGAAATTCTACTTTATAATATAATATAAATTTATTAGCACGAGGCAATCTCATTAATATTGCATAGAGACATTGGATATAGACATGGAGTGTTACACTCAGGGACGGATCTACAGCGGGGCTCGGGGGGTCTGTTGCCCCCCCCGGCCGGCCGGATTACCCCTTTGGCGAGCGCTCCGAGAGGTACTGGTTTTCCTTCTCGGCAGCTGAAAAGCCCCCCCAAAGAAGACGATGATAGGGCAGCCGCTGGGTTTTATTTCCAGATTTTGGGTTGGGCTAGGCTTGTTAAAAAAAGGTTTGGGCTTTTTTAATTCTTTTTACTTGTTGGGCATTATTTGCTGTTTTTGGGCCATTACTTATTTCATTTTTATTTTTTTTCCTTGAAATTTTTATTTATGAGCCGTAACTTAGCCTTTGACTTGTTTAATTATTTTTAGTTATGTTGTAAGTTTTTTATTTATAAATGCAAATATACAAACTTACATTCAAAATAAAAATTTCATTACCCAATAAAATAAATTAAGTAAAAATCGTACATAAAGAATACTAAAGTTGTCCCAAAAATTATATGGTTATAGATGACGGATCAAAATCCGACCCTGTCGCGCCCCCCAAGCGTATAATCCTGGATCCGTCACTGGTTACACTTCATATTAATACAATAGTATGGTGCATATCCCCTGGTGCAGTGAAAGGCTATCGACACTTCGATAATGATTTAATGATGGCAATAACTTACTATGCATGAAACAGATAATAATATTTGACAATGGGTTTTCATATATTATTGAGGGGACATCATATGAAATTACAAATAAGCAGATATTGTACTTTTGGTTCGCCATTCATACGTGCACAAGATAATAGACGAGTCTCAATCGTCGATTTCATTTTTCATGTATCATTTCATAATGAATGCCTATGCTGTCCTACAATACTATACTACCAACTATCGTCACTGAAATTATTCAATGTGTCTCCTTCACCGACGATTTCCCAATAAAATTTATTTATTCAACTTGTCCAATATTTTGGGATGCAATAGTGTCGGCTGGAATATAATTAATAGCTGATTAGAATTATAAACCACATGAATCTCTATTCTTTTCATGACATTACGCACGTTGTTGTGTTATAAAAAGGGAAGATAAAAAACTTGAATGATATTCGCTATCATAAAAAAATAGCTGTGACTGTATTCTTTATGGTAGCTGATATATTTGACTAGGAGCATGATGATGGGTTATACAATACATATTTTGCCCTTATTATTGAATGAGATATTAGTGTAATCTACACATAAATAACTACCTGAATAAAAACTTACAAATCAGTACCTATGTCAGAAATTTTTACAGATATGTACCCGACTTACTGTTTGTACCAGTTTATGTGTAAAGACCGTACCTTGCTATGTGTGTACTGTGCATACCGTACCATGTCACGCCTTTACACGGTAACCTATACGGTTTCTATATGACACCTAAATGTGTTAATATGGCGTACCATTTTTTAAACGTCTTACGTACCACAATACGTTGCTATAGGTTACCTAAATGTGCTAATACGGCGTACCTGTGGCGGGATCGAGTACCTATGTGTAAAAAATTTATTCAGTTAGTTACCTACATATAAAAAAATGCTGAAAAGGTACTAAATTACAAGCTTTTTTGCGGATGGGGTATTTATGTGTAAAGACCCCGATATATTATTAAATGCGATATTTAATAGGTCAAGTGGCCAGTGTCCTTTCATATAATATTGTCTCCAAAATGATTATTTGTAATTTAATCATGTTCATCAAAATAAAGGATTAATCTTTTATATGCAAAATATTTTTTTTTGGACAGCATGGTTTTTGAATGAATTAATAATGATAAAATTAAGTTGTAAAGCAGTCCGCATATTACTCGTAGCTTTTCCTGAACTCGATAATGTCGCACAACACCGACAACTCTATTACATGCTCCCGCAATCAAATTCAAATATTATATTTCTCTTCTTTTAACATTGTTATCATTTGGACCCATTTAGAACTTTTTTTTTATACCTTGGAAGCTAATTTCAAGTTAAGCTGGGAAGCTAAATTCAAATCACATGCTAAATAAAGCTTCGCCATTTCAATTACTAAAAGCATATCTCTGTCGTCGTCTTATTACCAACGGTTTTTATTTGAAAGCTTCACCTAAAAATCATTTGAAATTGGATTGATAACAAAGTGTTTCGTATATTCTCTTTAAATATCACATAATATTCTTTTTTACAAGGTATGACTGACACTAATAGTGAGTGACGACGACTTCTCCGATACGGTAAAATTCGATTCTTTTTGACCTGCAAAAAACCCGTCATTTCAAATCGACTCCGGCGAAAAATCCGACCCATCACGACCCGAACAAAACCCGACCCACCCATCGCCGCCGCCACTCGGCACCACCGCATAATGCCCCAACTCGCCGACGGTCTCCACAAGATTCTCGCCGCACAAAAACTCGTCGGCGCTAACCTTCTCCACCTCCCTCTCCGCCTCGTGTACGAACACGTGCGTCGTCCCCTCGCCGGCGCCGCCGCTCTTCTTGCTCCTCGCCATGACCGCCGCCGTGAACACGGCGGAGATCCTTCCCGGCGAGCCCGGCTCGTAACCCCTCGGCCCGTCGATGATTATTACGTCCCAAGAAACGTCGTAGACGTAGTTTGGAAGGTCGTTAATGGCTAACTTGCACTCTGAGAACAATAGGTTCTGCACTGGCCTACACTCTTTCTTCACCTGTAAGAAAATTAATAGCCCCATTAACAGTAATAAAAAGCTTAATTAACACGTGATTAACGTTTAAATAATGGGTCGGAGAGAAAAAAAAAAAAAACCTCGGTTTTGTAGTAGTCGATTAGATCGTAAAGCTCGGAGACTTTGGTGGTGAACTGAACATCGTAAGCTTCGATGAAAGGGTGCTTTTGTTCTATTACAGAGACCAAATAAGCGCTTTCTCCGACGAAGACAGTTCGACCTTTGTAGTTCATCGCGTGCCATAAAAGGGTTTCGTGGGTGAAGCCGAAGACGAGGAGGTTGCACGGCGCTTCGCACCTACGGAGGACGGCGGCGACGGAGGCTACCTCGGCGGCGGACATGCGGTTCACGACGCCGGTGGTGTTGACGGTGGCGTAGTGGATGAGGGATTCGAGGAGGTGGGGAGGTGGAAGGGCGGCGGCGGGGATGTGGTCGGAGGTTGTGGTGTGGTGGTGGCGCGTGGTGAGGAGGGTGAATGTGAAGGTGGAGAGGAAGATGAGGGAGACGAGTGCGAGCCACGCGCGGTGTTGGGAGGTGGCGGTTGGTTTTGTGGTGGTGGTGCTGTGTACGGACGACGGATGAAGGACGATGAACTTCGCACTGTTTTTCATTTCTTTTCTTTTTTATTTTTCGTTTTTTCTTCCGTTTTTTGAGGTTTCCTTTGAGAGAGGTAGGAGAGAACTCTAAATGAATATGAAAGAGTTGTGTTTGTGTACTCTTTTCGTTTAAATATTTAATTTTCAATTTAGGTAGACAATAAATGAGCGATATAACATCTCGTTTTTTTTTTCTTAAATTGAAATTGAAAGTTTTTTGTCGTTCAATGTGAATGGATTTAAGACGACAGGCACGTGTTACGAGGTGTGGCTTACTGCTCGATTTGTTTCATGTATTTATGATTTTTATTTATGTATATAACCTTTTCTTTTTGGAAATAGAGTGTTATCTTATTATTATTTTAAATATACAGGGTTATTTATATAATTATGGAGGCATGATTGATGTTGGCAGTGGGAAATTTAAAAAACGGGCCCATATTTTTTAATGTGGGGAACAATTGATAGCTTTGATAACTGTGTATTATAAAGTTTACCATATGTTATGCATGATTTGGTGGAAGTAAAAAATAATAAATGTATGTAATTTTTACATGTGAAAATCGACATTTCAGGAGATTTTAAAATGTTACAACTTATAAGATGTTATTACCAAACGTGGAAATTATTTTAATATGTATACATAGAATATATCAAAAGACTAAGTAAGGCACGAACACATTCTTTCTCACGTTACAAAATTCACCTTTTTTAAGGCAAGAAACATTTGAATTTGAAATCCTTAATCTATTAAATTTGCTTGATAAAGTATTAAGAGCGTTTTCAACGGGAGAATGTTGTCATGTGTCATATGTTATAAATAAACTATATATAAAATGACACGCGTAATATTAAAGTAAGCAATGATGGCGTGCTGGAAAGTTAAGAATATATGGATATAATCATAATTAAGTCTCCTAAATCTCCTCATCCAAATTGTCCACTAATATTAATTTATGGGGCTATGTTTTGGTGACGATTTGATGATTGTAATTTGTAGGGAACAAACTACGAAGAACGGCCGTTAATTCAGTTATTGTGATAACGTTATCATTAAGGAAGCCTTAGACACAATACAATGTTGAGAATTGTTTGGATCGTGTGATGGGCTTATTATATAACTTCAAAAAGTCTCAACAATTATTTTATTTCCAGCATTTCTGAAATTTATGTTTTTGCTATAAAACACAACAGATCTGGAAGAAGATGGGTACAATCTTATTTATGTTTTCTCTCGCCCTTACCAGTGATTTCATTTGTATTGAAACATATGATAATATCATTTTTTGTTTTCAAGGTATAAGAATTCTCGAAATATTTTTGTAGAATAATAAAATATAATAGCGAGTTATTATAATTAATCGATTAATTTGTTGATTCATTTATATGTATGTATAAAGAAAAAAAAGACAAGAATAATTTGTTTTGTTTGTTTCCTTAATTAAAAATGGAAATCAAATTTTTTATTGCAACTTCGAGATTTTAAAATTTTTTTCATTAACTAAGGAGAATAAAATGGTATTATATAACCTCAAATTTTTTAGGCCCATCTGCATAGGGGTGTTCAAATATAGTTAGCCGACCGAACCGAACCAAAACTGAAGTTTCTGTTCGTACCGAATACCGAAACTGAAGTTTTGGGTCGTACCGAACCGAACCGTTTTCATTTTTCGTAAACCGAAAAATTCGATTCAATTCGTTCGGTTCGTTTATTACCTCGGTAAACTGAACCGAACCGAAAAACCAAACTCTTACTTTTTTTCTTTTTACGTAAATATATTATTAATATAAGCATACGGTAAAACCTCTAGTAATTAATACTGTATAAATTAATAAACTGTAAAATAATAAAATCGGCTGGTTTCAACTTGGACCTTTGTAAAATTCATCAAATTCGATAAGATAATAATATAATAATTATTTGGAAAGTCCCTATATAAATATTAGGTCACATTAAAAACTTTAAATTAATAATTCATAAATATTATAATTATATATTTATGATGATTTGCTAAATTATTACAATTATAAAATCTTCATGAATTTTGCTACGGCCACCCATGTCACATATCTAAAAGATCACAAATAAAATGATCAATATTATTTTTGATAAATTATTGTATGTGGTATAATTGTATGTATATATTCACTCCTTTTCAGTTGAATTTAAAAAGTTTCTCTTTAATTAATAAAATATTAATTTATCGACATATTAGTATCTCTTTAAATTAATACAATTTAATTGTCCCAATGTTATTAATTTAAAGAGATTTTACTGTATAATGATATCTCATTATAATGATATATATTAATATATTCAACATATTTAATGAAATATCAAATACAAGCTTTAATAACATATATAATATTAATATATTTTATTTTATTTATTAAGAAAACATTTTTTGGTCGATTAGCCGAACCAAACGAAAAAAATTCGGTAAAACCGAAACAAACCCGAAATATTTCGGTTCGGTATTCGATTGATAGAATTTCCAAACCGAAAGTTCGATTAACCGAATATTGGGTTTGGTTCGGTTATTATCACCTAATGAACATCCCTACGGTACGGCCATGCACTATACTTTTATTCGAAAATTAATAATAGAATCGCTTAAAAAAGCCCATTAGCATAAAATCTCCAATTTTAGTTCTAAAACTAATGATTTGCTAAATAAAAACAGCCCAAAGTTCGACGAATAAACATATGCATTTGCATATAACTAAAAATTTCAAAGATGTGCCACTCTGTAGATCGGCCCCTTTCCGGTGGGAATATAAAGAGGGAAGTATCAAGTTTATTCGTGGGAATATATGATTCAACATAATATTTAAAGAATGGCATTTGTCTTCTATCAATTTAAGTCAAAATATATCTCAGTAGAATTGTTTTATTAAGTTACAATTTACAGCTCTTTAAAAACATCAAATTAAGTTGAGGTCAAAAAGGTTTAATAACATAGTTAAATGACTATTAGTTCTCTTCCTATACTTTAGGCTCGGACTCCATCTCACTGTTCTCAATAAGACACGTGTGACGTAACCTAATCTAACGGTGGTTATTGAGAGCGCATATAACTACAGTGCACTTGTCCGCATCCAATAATCCTCGCAAAGGTGAGAATAAGCATATAGCATAGCACGAGATCTCCACACTTTCCCAGTACGCAGTTACTTTTCAAACTGCAGTCGATCTCCTGTCCTCTAAATTCCTCCGCCATTGATCGGCGTCAGCCGCCGTAGCTTCACCGCGGTCTTTGTCTTTCCCTCTTCGCAAATAGAAAGAAGTTTCATATTGAAAAAAAGCCCAAAAATATATCCAATTTGGAGAGGAAACCCTACCCCTAGGGAAATCCCAGATTTTTGGATTGTTTATTTTTTCCCTCCCATTCTCGTCTTATTGAGATTGATTTGACTGAATAAAGAGGAGAGGGTATCGAATCGAAGCATTTAAAAAGCGTTAACTTGTTTTTGTTTGAATGGCGATGGAAACACAGGCGCGGATTCCCCCGCAACTGCAGGTGCAGAACGCGGCGCCGGATGGGCAATCAACACCCCTCGTGACGTCACTTTACGTCGGTGATCTCGATGCGAACGTCACAGACCCGCAGCTTTTTGAGGTGTTCAGTCAGATTGGGGAAGTTGTATCCGTTAGGGTTTGTAGGGACACGGCTACGTCTAGGTCTCTTGGATACGGCTATGTGAACTACGCCAATCCTCAGACTGGTTCGAATTGATTCGTTACTGTTTTATTGTTCTGTAATTTGGAAGAACTAGAAGAAATTGCTTTATCGTTGTCCTGAACTTGCTATGGGAAGTAGTTGGCTTAGTTTTGAGTTATGCTTAGTTGCAGAGCGCGTGTACTCATTTTACGTCGTTTATCAAATTGCGATTAGCGCATATAGTGGGAAAATATATACGTTCTATTGGATTGTGCTTTGATCGGTTTCCTAATTGAAGCTGTATTAAATGTTATAAAGTCTTCGTCCCGCTTTTTAAGCCCTTGCGTACTGACACGTTTTTCTTTTATGTTGATGGAAGCTGAGAGAGCTTTGGAGGAGTTGAACTTCACTCCCCTCAATGGAAAGCCTATTAGGATCATGTATTCTAATCGAGATCCTGCCGCGCGTCGCAGTGCCAATGGCAACATATTTATTAAGGTCTTGTCGTTTGTTGCCATTTTTCAGCATCAATTTGATTCGTTAGTGTAGTTATTATTGAAATTACTCTGAATTTGGCTGAGAGTTAATTTTTGTACTGCAGAATTTGGACAAGGACATTGACCACAAAGCTCTGCATGATACATTTTCATCCTTCGGGAGCATTGTTTCCTGCAAAGTAGCAACAGATGCTTCTGGTCAGTCGATGGGCTATGGTTTTGTGCAGTATGCGAATGAAGAGTCAGCCAAGAATGCGATTGAGAAGCTCAATAGTATGCTTTTGAATGGAAAGCAAGTCTATGTGGGACCTTTTGTCCGGAAACAAGAGAGAGAGACATCAGGAGATAGGATAATCTTTACGAATGTTTTTGTCAAGAATTTGTCCGAATCGATTACTGAAGAAGACCTCAAAAAGATTTTTTCTGAATTTGGATCAATCACTAGTACTGTCGTGATGAGAAATGCAGATGGAACCTCAAAGTGCTTTGGCTTTGTCAACTTTGAGAATCCAGAGGATGCTGCTAAAGCTGTTGAGTCTCTCAATGGTAAAACATTTGATGACAAAGAATGGTATGTGGGGAGAGCTCAAAGAAATCTGAGAGAGAACAGGAAATAAAGAATCAGCATGATGAGGCATCAAAAGATGCAGCAGAAAGATCACAGAAGTTGAATCTTTATGTCAAGAATCTTGATGACAGCATTGATGATGATAAACTTAAGGAATTGTTCTCTCCATTTGGATCAATAACGTCATGCAAAGTTAGTGAATTTCCCTACACTACACTGTGTTTTTATGATAGAACCTGCTCTATCTATTGTTACATTTAGTAGTTTCTTTTAATCTGCTTATACATATCTAGGTGATCCGAGATCCAAAAGGAATAAGCAGAGGATCAGGATTTGTTGCATTTGCTTCGCCCGACGAGGCTTCTAAAGCAGTTGAATTTTTTAACCTTGTACTTTGATAGCTTATTGGTAGTTCACTTGTTTTATTTGAACGACAGTAGCTCAAACTCTTTTTTGCCCTTCTCCACGTTTTTAGATTGCTGAAATGAATGGCAGAATCACAATCAACAAACCCCTTTATGTTGCGTTTGCCGAGAAAAAGGAAGACAGAGTAAATAGGTTGCAGGTATGTGTTATATTGCATCAGTATACTATAAGCTAAAAAAAGTAATTGGCAAGTGCAATGATCAACGAGGAGTCTAGCTTGTGCTTTAATGAACTCAAGTACTGATATGATAATTGAGGAGCCTAGGTTATCATGATAATGGCCACCTTTTACTTTGAACCTGCTATGCTACAAGTAAATGCTGATACTTTTGGATGGTTTTATTTCTGGTTGTTAAATAAATCTAATGTGACTTTTGGAAACGTTTTTGGGATGTATGGCCAATAATCTCTTATTAATTGACACTAGTTTTATGGTCGTTGCATTTGTATCATTTGGTGGTGAATTGTTGCAATTGGTTCCCTTAAACCGCGTTGTTTTAGGCTCAGTTTACTCAAGCGAGGCCACTAGCGATGATTCCCACCATGAGTCCTCGTATGCCTATGTTTCCTCCTGGTGCTGCTGGTCTGGGGCAGCAATTATTCTATGGACAACCTCCACCTGCCATCATTCATCCCCAAGTAAATATTCTTTAATTGCTTCTATAGGTTATCAACCTCTAGAGTTAACCATTATTTTTTGTGCGAAGAAACTCCTCGCACCCAAGTATCAACAGAAACTGGATATTCTGCAAACCTTAAACGTTTGTGTTTTTTAAGACAATGCCAATGATAATGCCAGTCGCGTTACTTTTGGCGTTTCTTTCTAATCAGAATGGATTCGGCTATCAACAACAGCTCCATCCTGGCATGAGGCAGGCTGGTCCTCTGATGCCGAACATGTTCATGCCTATAATGCAACAAGAACAGCAAGGTCCACGCCCGGGTGGCAGGCGCTATCGCCCTGGTCCAACACAACAAGGCCCGCCTTCTTTTCCAGAAATGCAGCCACAGGTTATCCATCCTAAACTTGCTTCCATTATATATTGAATTTGGGAGTTACCATCCTAAGTAACTCGGGCAATCGATATTGTGGAATGAATCATATATTTATTTTCCTCAAAAGATGAATGAAACTTTCTGAATGGGTTGTAATTTTAAGTCTGTTGGTGCCAGGTGAAGTAGCCTGATTCATACATTGATTTTGGGAGAGCATTCTCAACAATCTTGTGCAGTGTTCTTTTCCTTGACTTGTTCCATTCATCCTTCTGTTTGTAGATGCTTCCAAGAGGACGTGGATACCGTAACCACCCTCATGGGCGGGGCATGCCTAATATCTCCATGCAGGGAGGAGGTGGAGGAATGTCTCAGCCGATTCCGATAGGAGCTTTGGCATCTGCGCTTGCAAATGCTTCTTCCACTGAACAGAGGATGGTGAGCACACGCGTGTACTGTATTTATGTGATTTATTTATTTATTTACATTGCAAGTTTGTGTTAGATGTCTTTTCCCCTTAGTTGTAAGTTGATAGAAACACGTTGGCTTGCAGTGCTTGAATCATTCACCGTGCTAGATTCAATTGCAGTATACTACAGTCCCAGTTCCAACATGTCTTATGATTATCGTCTTGCTTAATATGTCTTCGTACATAACTGTCGGGCTGTGGTAGTAAGTGCATTTTCGGGACTGTTCAGAGTTTTGATGAGTTAGAGTTGAGCTTAAGCATATGTCTCCCATTGGTTATCTAGATTTTCTTTCACTATTATGTTGCATTAGTAAAAACAGAATCATCTTCCGAGGCATTAGTAATAATCTATTATTGGAGAAAGTATAATTATATTTTAACTGTGTGTAGATGTTGGGTGAGAATCTGTACCCATTGGTGGAACAATTGGAGCCTGAAATGGCTGCAAAAGTGACGGGAATGCTCCTCGAAATGGATCAGACAGAAGTTCTTCACTTGCTCGAATCGCCTGAGGCTCTCAAAGCTAAGGTCGACGAAGCTATGGATGTCCTTAGGAGTAGCCCTACCGCCGAACAGTTAGCTTCGCTGTCCTTGAACGACTGATAGCTAGAAAAAGACGACGATTTTCAGTGGTTAGTGTGCTTTTTTGCTTTAAACTTGTTATTCTGTGATTTTGATCGGAGATTTTGTGAACTATGTCGATTCGACGTCATTTTCTGGCCTTTGGACTTTTGATGGTATGTTAGAGTGACGTTAATTTGATGCTCTTTTTGAGGCGTTGGGATCATGTTTCCTTTTTTTTTTACTAGTTGTACTTTCAGTTGTTTTTTTTTTTTTTTCATTATAAAATGAAGCGCGACTTATTATTTCTGGCACAATTATTACAGATTTAATTCAATATAAAAAAGGAAATTTGGTATGGTCGGTGGAGATGAATCCTTTGGGTCTCAATCTTACATGTGATTTCATGTGAAACTTGAAAATTCAATTTCTTATCACTTCCACAAGAACTTGTACTAAAATGCATGCTATTTACACCCTTCAAAAAATAAGAAAAAAGGCATATGATTTTAAGAAATGAAAATAAAGTACATGCGTAAAATTCGATTTCGACATCTAATCTGTCCAATCCCGAGTAAGTTTACAAGTTTATTACAAATATACAATTTTGTAATATTCTCGGCCATGAACAACAAAGGATGAAAATCAAATTCCGTGAAATAAATGTTGGACCTGTTTAAGACATAAACAATAGAGGATGAAAATCAAATTTCGCGAAATAAAGTTGCAGGACTAATTAACATGGACAATACAGAGCATGAAAAGCGAATTTCGTGAAAGTTATAACACTAAAATTAAGTTTGACTTCCCGGCCCCATGCATGTTTTTTTGGGACCATAGTCATACAAAATGCATCCAATGCAACGTAACAACAACATATGTGGACAGACACATTACAAAATATAACGTGCATATCTGCAACATTTCACCCCAACCATTTTGAAATTCACATCAAATCATTAATTAACTATGAAGAAGAAGTTGTTTTCAAGCTCGAAAACAACAATGTCTATCGTGATATTTTTCACTTCATTGATTTTATTTGCAGCCTGTCAGTCCATGGTTGAGTATCTACCAGGTTACAAAGGGTAACTTCCATTTAACCTTGAGACTGGTATCTTGTTACTATTACTATTTTAAAAAAAAATTATTCTTTCAATGATGTTATTTGCTGATGGATTTTATTTTTACAATATACAAGAGGAATTGTGAGCACCTTATATGGGCACCTGCTGATTTGGCACGATTCATGTCAAATCAGCATGCCACTTCAACATCATATGTGTTGTGGCATTAAACGACACATTTTAGGTGTCATAGATCGACACATATGATGCTGATGTGCCATATTCACGTCTTATGTGACACTTGTTGTGTGGCCTTGATATATACCAAGTAAACATGGCACATCATGTGTCGATATGACACCTAAAATGTGTTGATTAATGCCACATCACATTTGATGTTGGAGTGACATGCTGAATAATCGTGTTTGGGCATCCGTGGAAGGTTAGCCATGATACAAATATGGTTAAACTACGAAGATCTCTAATAAAATGTCTTTCTTTTTTTCTTCTAGTAATTATCGTGTTTGGGTTTCGTTTGAATAAATTTGTACTTGGTTTTCGTTATTAAAATGTATCAAGTTATAATTATATATATTTGTATCGTAAAGTTTGGAAGAATAGTATAGAGGATATTCCTTATGAGTCGTTATTTATCATTAATTGATAACATTTTCAGAAACAACTGAATCAAAATTCTTTTTTTTTTTTCCCACAATTGAGATTTTTGTGTTTATGCTCTATACCTACAAACTACGTTTGTACTTGTGAAACATATCCATATTATACTTATTAAGAGGATGTGAACTGGTAAGTACTAATCTTTCCGAAATGAAACCTTGTGAGAGTGAACTTGACGTTAAGATCAAACACATATTATGAAACAATCGTGAATAAACGTTCAGAAAAAAATGAGAAAAAAAAAAGCTAAAGAACCAAAAAAATAACAATGGGTAGTCGAACAAACCTCAAATGAGCTCGGAGAACACAATAAATCTTGGCTTGCGAATCAACCCTCGTGTTAAAAGTCACGAAATTCTCAACTCACTACCACTATAAATTCTATGGTGAGCTTTGATGTTGCTCGTTAAATATATAATTCCAAAGCCACCACCCATAGACTCACTAACAACTCTATCGTTTAGAAAAAAAAAAAAAAAAAGTAAGGTACCAAGAACTCCGTAAAAATTGCTGATTTGTATAAAGAAAATTGCTATCAGCCAATTAAATTCAGGGCTTTTCGAGCACTTGATGCAAAGTGCATACCATAAGACACTAATCTCAGATAAAATTTCAAACAACTATGCTTGATCTTAGCAAAAATGGTTTTCGAACCTCAAATCACTGGTAAATACACTGGCATCACCCTTAAGCAAGCAATAATCATAGTGAGGTTGTGCCTAATGAACCAACATAACACATCAATCAAGAACACAATCAAAGAGAAACACTGAATCAAATCCATTGCATAAAATCTTCAAAACGAAACATAATCATCGGAGAACAAGAGTCAGACCAACCACATAACATCTGCTAATAAAAAACAAGACACCACAATTATAGATCAAAGCAAAAGCTGCATAGCCATAAAACTCAACGGTACGACTTCTGAAACCTGGCTCGGGCGCCGCGCCCACCAAACTTCTTCGGCTCGCAGCGCCTCGGATCCGCCACGAGGAGCGTCCTATCGTAGCCTCCGAGGATGTCTTTAATCTCCTTCTTCGACTGCTCGTCTACGTACTTCTGGTAAAAAGCCACGAGCGCCTTGGCGATCGACTGGCGTATGGCGTAGATCTGCGCCGTGTGTCCGCCGCCGTTGACGCGGATGCGCATGTCGACTCCGGCGAATCGGTGGCGGCCGAGGAGTAGCACGGGCTCGAAGACCTTGTAGCGAAGGATCTCAGGCTGAATCAGCTCGATCGGCACGCCGTTGATCTTGATCAGGCCGCGGCCGCGCTTGCAGTGGGTGACGGCGACCGCCGTCTTCTTGCGTCCGAAGCATTGTACGGATTCGACCTTAGGTGCAGTAGCCATGGTTGCTAGGGTTTTTTGTTCTCGCTCAGCAGCTCACACCTGTGTGTATTTAGTGTGTGAAAATGTGGGTTTGGCAGTCGGTATATATATCTATATGCGAGACGCCTAGGGTTTTGACGTGATTGGGCTTATTGGGCTAATTAACTATCTGAGAATAATGGGCCGTAGCCCAATTGTTTATTTTAACCTTTGTTTTCGAACAGTTACGGCTAAACTCGGCACCTTTGCCATTGAATTACTTAATAACTTTCACATCTATTGTATCTATACACTCTTTGATAAACGTTCTAGTCCGTAGATTAAATTGTAATTGGTCTATCAATTTACTTTATTTAAAAAAATCCACCTACTAAACATTATAATATGAAATGAATAAATAAAATATATACTATTCAAAACAAATATAAAATTATCATTTACTTATTATTTGAATTAAAATTTTGAATTTTAAGGTTTTATTGACCACGTGCATTGAATGTGCTAAATGTTACTAGAATATTATATAAATGGTAAAGGGTGGGTATAAATCATCAAATAATATGTCAAGTTTGAAAAAAGTAACTAATAAAACAAAAGAATCACTAACTACCTTTTTAGTTAATTACAAATTCAACCTTTAATGTTATAATAATTGAGCTTTCGTTTTTATGTATTTAGAAATATACACATTAAATTTAATTTCTTTAAATATTTAAACTAAAATAAATTAATAGGATATATCTTATATAATTATAGAAATGTACGTGTTCTCATATGCTGTCACGTGTCCCATAAGTTTAAAACTAAATTAAATAAATCCCCAAAAAAATCCCATTATCACATGTTACTTCCACAATAACTATTCGCTATCAACATAAATTTAATAATTTTATTAACTAATAATAACTACAGATAGTTGATAACATGTATTACACGGATAAAAACTAGTTTATTTCTCTCTCTCTCTCTATATATACAAGCATTAAAGTGTGCAGAAAGTATTAGTCTTATTTATACTTTTTTCTATAAACACCATAACCTTGATAAAATTATAAACTGAACTGTATTTGGTCTTCAATTTAGTTTATTTATATTATATTAATTATAAACATAAAAGGGAAACCATCCACTAATTAATGTTGATTGGTTAAAATTCAACCTCAACTTAATAAATGAAATTAATACATAAAATATATATTATATAAATTAAAATTTACATAAATTTAAAGGTTTTATTTTAAGTTTTTTCAATTTTCATATTTTATTGAGCACATACATGCATCCATGAAATGTGGTGAATTACTAGTTCATATCCTTGTATAATTTATATTTGTTATTGTTGAGGTATATGCTCTAGATGATGTACGAGGACTGAGAGTACGAGTTCAATTTAGTAATTATGTAGTGTTTAGTGATGTAATTTGATTACTTCTATTAATGGAACGATTTTATTCAAAAATAATTTATTATTCGATAAATAAATTAAAAGACTAATTATTAATTAGTCTAAAGATTTCACCTTGCAGTCTGGATGAATAAGACAAATTAATAAAAACCAAATATTGACAGTTCAGTTATCGATTTTGTGTGGACAGAGAGGGGCACCAGTAAGCTGAAATACTGCATTATTAAAATTAGTCCACAAGTCTAAGTCTCCATTAAAGTGACTCGATCGACAAGTATGACTTATTTGTCGATGAGTCAAATACGGTTGTGCCAACCGTTCACTTGAGAAGTGGGAGCCCGTGACAATGATACAAGATGAATCAGGGGATTATCTGTATTTGGACACTGACTCGTAATCGAACGATCACACGCTTGGATTGTCCTTGATCGATCGATTGACTGTAGTAGTCTGCGTGAACCTTTGACCGAAAGAGTTAACTTGGGGTTGGTCAGCGGCGAAATGCGGTCTTGACTTTTCGATGCGATTGCCGGTTGAACCGCGGAGCGGGATTTACGGTCTCGATTGAATTCGAGGTTAACGTCCTATGGCAAGTTTAATGTGCTGTAATTTATCCAAGTCTCTGTCCAGAACATATAACTGACTCGAAATAGTCGTAGAGGGCATATAGGTATTTTCACCGACATAAACGACATAGAGTCGAGTTCTGTAAGTTTGACTATGCGTGACTTTCACTCGACCGGGACAAACGTAAAGGGTTTATACGTATGACGAAAATCTACGGTCAGTTCGTGGATTTGATCAAATTCGTGCTCAACGTGGGATCTATTCGGTACCACGGGGCTGACTAGGTGAATATCGAACTCCTAGATACCTCCTAGGCCGGTTGAGACGAACCAAGAGAGTCGGGCTTAAAACGGGCAACCGACACAACGTCATCATCAGAGAGAGAGACAATGATAGGTCCTAGATTGAGACATTAGGGTTTGGAGCTTGACCAAAATTCTGATCGGCCAAAAATACTTAGTTTGACTAGTCAGGGATAAAATGGTCCTTTCACCTCACGAGATATTTTTGAAATAAAATATTGGATATTTAATATTTAGTATATGTTTAAATCTAGATTTAAATCTTTATTATTGTCTTAGAGAAATAACATTATTTAATTTAGAATTAAATAAAATATAAATCGGACATATATAAGTTTCCAATTTTATAAGATAAAACTTCGAAAATTATTAAATATATTTATTGGATATTATATATTTAATATATACTAAATATAGTATTTTAGTTAATTAATATATTAGATATTTAATTAATTAAATTTAAAGTTTGAATTTTGAATTCTAGACTTGGTAAAAGGGGAAGTGTGATGATTTCTCTCCAACCACCTCAACCTATTTTTGGCCAATCCTAACCGGTGAGAAGCTAATTTTCGAATGAACTCAAGAGAGGAAAAACTAAGACTTTTCTCTCTCACACTCTCTCTCTCTCTCGGGGGCAGCAAGCAGCTCGTTCTTGGCCTAGCCGCACTTGCAAGAACATCTGCGACGTTAGTGAGGTGCCGGGGTGACGATCTTGTGCAAAGAAGGAGTCCCGTTCGTGTGCTTTTGGCGTAGGAGAGGGGCACTACACCTCGGAATTCGAAGGGTTCGAAGCTAGCCATCATCTAGAGGTTTCAACGAGGTATCATGGCTGATCCCTTATTTCTTTATGTCATTACTTTCTCGTGTTTGTAACCGAGCGATCTTGGATAGGCGGAAAACCCCGTAAAATTTTAAAATTACGTCGTTCAAGGAACGTGAGTCTGGGACACACATGATGAGCTACATAACTATTTAACTTATATTTTAAGTTTATTTTTAATAAGTGAATATATTAATTTTAATTATTTTTAAGTATATAAAAATACAATTTTAGAAGATATACTAGGAATAATAATATTAATTTTAATTATTTTTCACTATATAAAGAAACAATTTTAGAAGATATAATAGGAATAAATAGTCATTGATAAAATAGTATTGTAATAATTGACATACAGATCAATTTATATTCTATTTTATTAAGGGTGATCAGTCCATATAAACCATCAAACAGTCTGTATTAAGCTTTATTATAAAAAAGTTAAAATTAATACTAGAATAATTCACTACCTTTATTAAATATTTTTAGTTAAGAATAATATGAGATATTTATTTATTATAGCACACGACATTTTTGTGTGCTAAGTATACTATTTTAATGTGCCTTACCTTTATATGATAGATAAATACATAGGTAATCACATCTAACTATAGTTTTTATCTATATTTATATATTTAAGGAAGACAAAGGCTTATATGAAATGAAAGCTGCTTGGAAACGCTTCTTGCTCTCCACCTACTGTTTATTCACCACCGCAACCTTCATCCCAAAAAACAAGACAGAAGAATAGAGAAAATACTGCCCCTTTCACGCAAGTCGATCGTCAATTTAGAGCTTCGATTGCTAGCCCATGTAATTTGATTTTGTTTTACCTCTTGTTTTCATCCAGATCCGTGATGTTGCTTGACTGATTTCTTGTTTTGTATTTCTTTTTTTTTTTTCAGATTATCACTGCCCAGATCGATCGGAAATCGTATAGATCTTCACTCTGAGAGGTGAAAAAGGTTTAATTCTTCTTTTTTCCTGCTCGATTGATTGGAAAAGCTACTTCTTTGACCCATTTCTGCAAAAGTATTGAATGTCCGTTTTTCTTTCTGGGTTTATTCAATTTATTGTAAATTGTGATTCATACGAGTTTCAACAGTATCAAGGTTGTTGGCTTCGTGTTTTTCCTGCCTGAAACTTGGCAAAATCATTTATGTTTGTTGTGATTTTGAAGTTTCTATCCTTTTTCTTTTTGTCAGAAGCTCTATTATTTCGATTTCTGTATGTTAGGTTGCAGTTATGCAACGGCAGAGAAGTGGGCTCGACCTATTTCCCGAGACAATCGACTTGAACCAAGGATCTGTTCCGCCAAATACTACCCCGAACGCAGATAATAGTAATCATCCACATTCTTGGTGTGAAAACACTGTTAATCAAGTCGAAACTCGATTTCCCAGTTACATTCGAGCGACCAATGATGATCCAAGTGTTAATCCCACCGTTATGACTGGTAATGACTCTGGCCCCAGTTTTGGTGGCTGGGAACGTGGGGAATCTAGCTCGCGCAATGAAATCTCAAAGTCGAGACTCAGTTGGCCATCATCTTCATCTTACAATCCGAGTTCTTCATCTGAAAATTGGTTCGTCGAACCGTTGCATATTAGTGCCAACAGCACTATCCATCATGGTCCTCTGTGGCCAAGGACCTCTCAAAGCTATTACAGTACCAATCGTGGTTCGTTAACCTTTCCTCAAAACCATGGCCGACATGTAAGGGAAAGTGACAACATCCAAGGGCATGTTCTTGGAACGGTCCTGCCTCGTAATATCTCTAACCTATCTTCATCTTCTTCGAGTAATTTGGGTAATCGTAATAATCTCTTGGAACACAACGATTCTTCGGGGTCAGCTTTCGCTGCTTGGGGCGGTTCTTCTTGCAAAAGAAAAGCTGCAGAGGGTACCTCTGCAAGTTCGAGCTCGAATGAGCTAACTGGTAAGAACGAGATGCAACGTCATGGTACTATCTGTTATAACAACAGTCCTGGGAATTTGATAATATCCTCTGGCCCTTTGAACCCTTCTCCGATTAATCAGTCAGAATCACAAAATGCTACTGCCAGGTTTGGTTTGACACCTCAAAATGTTCGAAACTTCGGTGCAAGATCGAATCTTGGACAAGAAACAGTTGCCCATGATGCAAATGTAAGTTCTTCTTACAGGGGTTACGGTGTTAATCTTGCTCAAGAGAATTTATCCCGACCCATATCAACATCATCGTCAGGTTCGAGGCCAGCCACCCAACAAACTGATCCAAACAGCTCTTTGAGCCGTGCTAGTTCAGCCCATATAACAACAGCACATCCATCGTTATCTCCTTGGAATGGTTCTCTGGGTTCACAACAAGGTGGCAGTTCGTCGAATTCTCATCTCTTTGAAGAGGCTAATCACACACGAAGCTCACGAAGGAACAATCTTCACTGCCCCACGAATGTTTCTGAAGCAGAAGCAAGAAACAACAGTGTTTTAGTAGACCAAATCGATTGGAGCTTTGAGCCCGAATATTCTTCTAGGAACGAAGTGTATGGTTCTCGCGGTGGTTCGAATTCTAATGCTGTAAGGGCATCCTCTTATTCTTCCTGGTTGACTCATCGCCATCATCAACATCATCATTACCATCAAACGTCGCAAAATCACCACCAGAGATTTTCTGAAGCTGCTCCTTGGATACAACATCCTCGCATCGAATCAGAGGCTGGTAATAACGGTAGCAGTGGTAATAATAGCAGGAGAGTTCGAGTGGGGCTTATCCCTTCTGTCTCGGGTTCTTCGAATGAAGTGGGTTCGAGCAGTCGTGGTGCTCGGAATCAGTTAGATCAAAGGGCAGCGGCGGCTTTGTTGATGGATATTTCCGGCGACGATGGCAGTGGTTGGCCTGCTATCAACGCAGTTGAGGAAAGGCACAGACTGGTAATTGCAACTTCATCTCTCTTGCTTACTCTTTTCGGTGTATTTAAGGAGAGATTGTTTTTATTGTTTGTTAATTGGACTTGCATGCATTGTACATAAGGTGGTCTCACATTTCATATAATGTGGTATTGTAGACTTCAATGATAATATCCATTGCAGACAATTTAATTATAAGGTTGTTAGAAGAATAAGGGATTGTTGTTTTTAGTATAACTATTATTGATGAAGTATTAGATTTTTCTTGATCAAGATTTTATTTTTGTGACCTCTGCTATGTATACCTTGACGAACAGATTCGCCAGGTGTTGCACGCCATGAGGAGAGGAGTTCAACTACAGGCTGAGGTATGTTCTTCTGTAATTATCAGACATGTATATGTTGTAATAATTGCACTGTTTGGACGTAGCTGTGCTCTGTTTGGTTGGTTCGTGTAATTGTGTGTTTTTTTAAATGCTAAAGAAAAACAATGTCGTGGGACGAGGGAATCGCAAGCTTATCCTCATTTTTTCTCTTTTTCAGGATTATATGGTATTTGACCCTTACATGGATGAATTTGCCGAGCTGCACGACAGCCACAGAGACATGAGGCTTGACGTCGACAATATGTCATATGAGGTTAATAAAATTCCAGGAAATACGAATGAAAATGAAGCTAAAGAACTATACGGTTAATCTTCTTCATTAACAGGAATTACTGGCCTTGGAGGAGAGGATAGGAAACGTGAGCACTGGACTAAGCGAGGAAAAAATAATGTGCTCTATAAAACAGAGGAGGCACAATATTAATAATAATTCAACGGAAAAAAACGACGCAAATCACCGAACCATGTTGCATCTGTCAGGTTAGGAAAAAAAAAACCAACGCACGATTGTTTTCTATTCTATAATCAAATGCATAGTTATTATTTCTGTACAGTGCGTATTTATACTTCGATTTTATTACAACCTTGTGTTTCCATTAGGAGGAATATATGGCGGGAGATGCCATTGCAGTGTTAGATTGCGGGCATGAGTTCCACACAAGCTGCATTAAACAGTGGCTAAAGCTCAAGAATCTCTGCCCAATCTGTAAAATGGAAGCCTTGAGAAAAACTTGAATAATATTCATCTTGTGGAAAATTACGTCATTACCCTTCGCCCGCAAACCTCGCTCTTTTTTTTTTTCGGATTACTTATTGCTTATATTTGTTACTTCGCAACTCTCAGAAGACGAAGCGTTATGGAGCTTTATTAGCTTCGGATTCATGATGGAAGTTTAAATGATACTGGTGGAGATTATATACTGCTACTATCTCTGTTGTTGCATTTAAACTACATGCACACTTTGGGTTTTATAAAAGTTTTTGGAGACACTTTTTTATTTATCCTGCAAAATTTGTTAACGAAAGCGGTGGAGTTGGCAGACATGGAAGAAGAAATGAAGTGATAAATTGCTACCTCGTTATAGTGACAGCATTGTCATGAAAGGAATGAAGACCATCCATTGAAGGCGGCGGTCTAATTTTCCCGAGCTGGTCACACTTCCTACAGTTTTGCTCGGGGTAAAAGTCGCCTTTGATGATTCCTCGCACGCTCCTAAACTCGTATTTTGCTGCAATATTTCCAATCGAATACTTACAAAACGGTGGAATGATTGCAGGCTTTCGAATAGAGACGAGAATGTAGTTGTAGTAATGCAAGAAAAAACGACTTAGAAAGAGTTACCAAAAACGAACCTTGCAGATCGATATTCTTTGGCAGCCGCAAACTAGTTGGCCGTTAGCCTTATCCACTGCTTCGGGCGGTCCACCTCCGTCGCTTCTCTGAAATATATGCAAAAAAGAGGACACTGATTGATATAAATATAGAGAATGTTGTCTTCCATGAAATAAAGGTGAAAACGATTACGACCTTGTAAAAATCGACTGCGATGAAATTAGGCCATCTTTTCGCCGAAGCTTTATAGCAAGTGTCCATCATGCTGATCAAAGGTGCTGAGTTGTGTTTGCAAGCAGTTGCCAAGTCAGGATTATCTGGGAAATAGTTCATCAAGACAAGGGACGACTTTGATGTTGCGTTCATCGCAGGGGATTCAGCTCGGTTAGGACATGAGCCATCAATCATTCCTCCATTACCATCTGAAATTCGGGCAAAAATTCAATGAGGTTTAGCGGGATATACAGATAATATATGCATGTATATATAAGGCTCTCACATTGGTTCTCTGCGACGTATCTCCACTGATATGCGATGCCTTCAGAAGCTTCCTTGTACGATTTAGAAGTGAATACTACCAATCTCTGATTTTTCTGTATCATATCGTCGATTGTGGGCCAATTTCCGCCATTCTTGGGCATTCTTGATGCTGGGAACAAGTATTTTTTCAGGCCAGAAGCGTTGAAGACATTGGTGAGCCCATTGGGAGATGCGACGTAGTCTTCGATTATTATGGTGACTATCTCAGAGGGATTCGATTGGAGAAATGCTGTGACCTCTTTCAGCACGTTTATCGCAGGTTGCTGCTTATGGCAAGCAGAAAGTCCAAGAATCAGACTGCAGTAACACAGCACAAACTCTAACTCTTGTCAGTGGTTTTTAGTTCTGTTCTTACTTACAAAGGCTGTGTAATTGTAGCACTTGCCACCGTAAGAGTGACACAACCATATGTCGTTTTCATAGTCGTACATATCAAGCATCAGTCCTCTGACCCCATTCTGTGTATATTCCATATGCAGAGACAAAAAACGATTATATTGCCCAGAACAAGCACATGAAATAGGTCCTATGGTGTAAATTATCCTCGTAATGGAATATGTTCACATACATTGTAAATTAATTGAAGGTCCAATAATTACATAGTCATATAAACATTCAGCTAATAAACCATAATGGTGCATGGACTATGGAGTCATCTAAGAACACTTTGCACAAGGATTGCTTTGATTTCAAGAAAAGGCAATGAATGACCCGTGTTCCATAATTCTACATAGGATAATAGGCCTAATCTTAGACGTCAAGAATATTATGACATAAAATTATCAAAATGATGTTGTCTGCTCAAGGAGGCGTGAGGTTCAATCTCAAAGTTCTGAAAGGCAATCAAATATTCAACTCCTCGAAAGATACTAAAAAAAAAATTGATCCCAAAATAGAGTAAATAAATCTGAGTTCGTCTTTAACTGAAAGTACAACATAGATTCATTATTTTAATCCTGCAGAAAACACGTCAAACGATGCCACCGTATTTTAAACCCATTTGTTCCTCTTTACCCACATGAAGAACATTCCCCTTGGAAAACAATCCACAGCTCACTTACACATTAAGTCAGTCAACAAAATCACGAACTTATGTCAAAATGTAACACAAAGATCCAACTGTAATAATCAAACAACATCAACCCGTGTTCACCAACCACTAAATACCTAACCCTTCCCTTTTCTTTCCCAGCAACAGGGAATATTCACGTGGAAAACCACCGTCTTATACAATGAATTGAAAAGCATATATGGAACAATGAATATAAATAAATAAATAATAAAAGGAAATTAACATACATTGAGTTGATCCGTGACAGAGTCCTGCTGATTCTCCGGGGCTAAGACAACACCACTCCCTGACGATGATCTCGCCCCCAATCTCGCAAAGGAATTGTGCGTTGTGAGCCATGAATATCGATTGAATGGCAATCCTCTCACCTACAGTTAGTTTGATTTTCACATCGAATCGAAATAATGATACGAACAGATCCAGAAAAAAAAAAAGCATAGAAAAACACTCAAAACTAGACCTAAATTGCTGTACCTACATGAAGAAAAAAAACGAAGTGAATGAATGAATACCTTTGAGAAGGGATTAACAGGTTGTATTCGAGTACAGCGAGGCCTAACATTGCCGTTGGCAATGCAAGTTTCGCAATGCAGACCTGAATCGCAGTTTTGATCACGCACGCACGTGCCTCCTTCCTTCATTCACCCAGAAAAACAACAGTGACTACTTCGAAATCGCATCGTGTTCAGAAAAAAAACATAGAGAAAGATTAACCTTAACAGCTGAAGAATAGTTGAAGAGAAAAAACGCGATAATCACGACTGAAACGTGAGAATCCATCGACTAAAGCTGGAGCGGCTCGCTGCAAAGAGGATTGGAGACGGTACACAACCAATCTATCGATCAACGAAGAATTTGCAGATAATGAATGTGTAAGGAACCCAATTATAATAAATTTATCCAGGCTAAGTAAGCAACCCAAGTTATATTTAATCGTTTTACTAGTATTTTGCACGCTTAAATTAAAGAGTATGGTACTATTGGTTTTACGATTAGTATTTTAATAAGTCAGATCAGAGACCAAGAGATAATTTATTATTTTAAGTCTACTAATCTACTCAAGCTTACATAGTACGTCGACTCTTTATAGTGCTAATAGACTAATCTAGACACAATGACTCATGTATTTCATGTCTCAATGATTGTAACTCTTTATTAGCTTTATTCCACCTCACAAACCACATATGCTCAATGTAGAAAATCTTAGGATGTGGCTTTTGAGCTTATTATTTCCAGCATCCTCTCCTAAGCTCAAATGTCGCCTTCCCACATACCGAGCATCTTCTTGATCCTTTCGAACGATTCCAACGGCAGTGGCTTGGTAAATATATCCGCTACTTGCTCTTTGCTTGTTACATGAATCAAGTTGACTTAGCCTTTCTTTATTTGTTCTTGTATGAAATGATATCGCACGTCTATATGCTTGCTTCATTCATGATGTACCGGGTTCTTCGCGAGCTCAATTGCTGACTT
The DNA here is from genome assembly GCA_027422505.1 of Craterostigma plantagineum. Classification (NCBI taxonomy): domain Eukaryota; kingdom Viridiplantae; phylum Streptophyta; class Magnoliopsida; order Lamiales; family Linderniaceae; genus Craterostigma; species Craterostigma plantagineum. The sequence goes on from JAPQWV010000005.1 coordinate 4,255,318, forward strand.
ATAGTCGACCCGTATTTCGGTAGCTGTTGCTTGTGTAAATTTCATTTCTTTAAGCAGCTTTCTGATCCATATCGCATTACTGACACAAGTCGATGCTGCGACATATTCAGCTTCACAAGTAGAGTGTTACTATCGGCTGTTTTTTCGACGTCCAAGTGAAAGCCGTGCCACCTACCAAGAAGACAAAACATGTAGTGCTCTTTCTATCGTCCAAGTCACCACTCCAATCACTGTCCAAATAAGCAATAACATCAGAACTTTAGTGCAGCCATAAAATAATCCATATGAAATTCACAGCGTTCCAATGAGTTGATCATGGACTCTCCATATATCGACTCACGAGTCCTACACAATATGCAATGTCCGGCCTGGTATTCGTGAGATATCCTAAGCTTCCGACAGCGCTTCTATAAAGCTTCGGATCAACCGACTTTCCTTCACCATGCCTTCTTAACTTAATGCCTCGCTCCACCGGCGTTTTAGCGTAATTGGAATCACTCATATTGAACCTTTCCAACAGCATCTTTCCGTACGTTTGTTGAGATACGAAAATACCTGACTCCTTTTGTTTGACATCTAGCCCCAAAAAATATGACATGAGTCCGAGATCGGTCATGTCGAACTCGTTCTTCATATCTCGTTTGAACTCCTCAATCATGTTGTTGTTGTTTCTAGCAAAAATCAGGTCATCAACATATAATGCAACGTAAAGTATATCATTACCCCGTACCTTAATGTAAAGGGCATGCTTGTAGGGGGCATTGTTCAAAACCTCGATCTTTAAAGTATGTATCGATGCGTGCATTCCACGTTCTCGGTGGCTGAAAAATGCATCTTAAAATTGTGCTTTTATCTTTTTAAAAAAAATCGGGACATGCTTTCTATTTACTGATGCAGAAAACCAATATTTTGTTAGAGGAAAAGGTTGGGTAGGGTCTAAATTTTCATCTGAGACTTCGATTAAATTGGTTATTCGCGTGGTTACTGTTTACCATTTTTCTTTGTTTTAGTAAAACTAATTTTCTATAATTTGTGTTAGGGTCATACAAATTGTACGCTTTAGAACGTTCATCGTACCCAATAAAGATCAATTTTCGACTTTCATCATCGAGCTTAGTACGCCTTTGCTCCGGAATTTGAGCATATGCTATGCTTCCAAAAAACCCGTAAATGTGCAACCGATGGTTTTACGCTGCACCATGCTTCTTGTGGCGTGAAATTTTTTAGTATTGAGGTTGGACTTCGATTTTGCAAATAGACGGAACACCGAACGGCTTCTGCCCAAAACTCTGTAGGCATGCTTTTAGTCTTGAGCATGCTCCTAGTCATATCAAGCAGCGTTCTGTTTTTTCGCTCGGCAATGCCGTTCTGTTGCGGTGTGTATGGAGCTGTCAGGTGACGCTTGATGCCATGTTCTTCACAATATGCCATGAATTCCTTCGATATAAACTCACCGCCCCGATCTGAACGTAGTGTCCTGATGCGTTCTCCACTAGTATTTTCCACCAATTGTTTATGTTGGGAGTGGCGAGCCGAAAACTCGCCGGAGCCGCCAAAATTGGCCGGAGAAGGTGGGCAGTCGGAGCAGAGTTGAAGCTGAGGTGAAACTGATGGGAATTGCTGAATTTATGTCGCGATAAGTTGCAGCCGTCGGATCTGTTTGGCGCCAGATCGGAGGGCTTAGGTTCAAAGCTGGAGGATTGAATAGGGATCGTTAGATGGCGCGCGAAAGCTGTGAGCGGCTGAGATTAAAAGCTGAGGGTTGATGCTGATAACGGATCTGGACCGTTGGATTGAAGATCGGATGACGCAGAGTGAACGCGGGCTTTCACTTATAAAAACTTCACGCTTTCTTCACCTGGTCACGCGAAATGGCAAGGATACGTGGCAGCTTCAGCGACGTTGGATCAGATCTAAGGGACGGCCGAGATGGATCGTGGGACATGCTTTGTAAATGAGTTTCAGCTATATAAATACCAGAAATCAATAGTTCAACCTCACCACTTCAGAGGCTCGTAACTTTCTCTAGGGTTAGAATTAGAGAAAAGTGTAAACATGAAAGTTGTAGATCTGGTGTAGGGCTGTAACTTTTGTGTTGGGTGGAAATACAAAGGAGCTATGGTTTGGTCCGTGGACGTAGGCCAATTCTCGGCCGAACCACGTAAAATCTCTGTTTCGTGTTTGTGCGTTTTTCACTGTTTTCGATCCGATTGAGTTTGCTACTGATCGAATCGATCCACGAGGGTTACACACACTGAAAGCACGTCCAAATACGAGTCTAAAGGCGGTCCTCGATCGACAATTGGTGCGGTGAGCGTGGAGGACGGAGCTATTTTCCCGGGAGTGACCGCGAGGAGGCTCGATTTGGGGATTTTCGTTGGTTCAAGCATTTTTGGACCAAGGAGGCTGCGGCTCAAGGCTCTTTCGGTTCAGAAGAGGCTTGAGGAGGCTCTGATGCAGGTGGTGGTGTCGCAGGCTGCTCGGGAAGCGCATCGGAGGGTTGAAACCACGACTGAAAGACGGAGGAGCTTGCCGCTGAAATCTGTCGAGGTTTGGTGCTGATTCGGGGCAGTTGTGGTTCGAGAGAGGTGTTGCGGGGATCCTAGGTGATACGAGGTTGGACCTGGAGTTAAGGAGGAACCTCGTGTGGATCGGGAGGGCTGAAGAACGGCCGGAGCAACGCGAGAACCGTGGGAGAACGGATCAACGCCGGGAGACAGAGCAGGCTGGTTTTCGGCCGGTTTCGGAGGTGCGATTTTCGTGTCTCGAAGGGTTGTCCGGAGGAGGCAACCGGTCCTACGTGAAGTAGGGAATGTGGTGGCTCGAATGGTGCTCGAGAGAAGCTACGGGGACCTCGTTTTGAGGTGGAGCAAGGCTGAGCAAGTGCCTTGGTTGGAGCAGTTTTGACAGAAACTGCTCGGAGCTGCGATGTTTGGAGCTCGATTGCGATGGATTCGAGCTTGAGGTGGAGGCCATTCTACCTCGGATGGAGAGCATTCTCAGGCCACAAGAGCGGGTGAGCTCGGAGGCGGAAGAGATGCAGTGGAGGAGGGCGACACGGACGACAAAGTTCGCCCGGAATTCTGCTGTCAAAGCAGAATTTACTGCTGCTGTTCGTGCCGGGCAGCGGGTTGCGGAGGCTTCAAGTTCGATGGTGGCCACGAGGAGATGTCAAGAAAGCTGTACATTGGCCGGGACTGAGGCTCTTGAAGCAAGCGCGGGGCATCTTCGGGAGAAACAAAGATGGTGAGCTCGAAAAGTCCAAGTCGACTTCATGTGGGAAATTTCAAGCCCGCTTGGAGTTGATGAGGTCTCGTTCGAGGCTCGGGGGCTCCTGAAGGAGCTGTATGACCAACAGAGAGGGGCTGTAAATCGAGGTGGAGCTTTGGGATGAGGAATCAAAGCTTGAATTGGTGATTTGCAGCTGAAATAGAGGTTGAGCATGGCTGGTTTTCTGTGAAGTTTGGGCGGCTCTAGCGGGCGAGTTTGGGCTGCTATGCGAATTCTAGGAGTTGAGATTGCGAGTTTGCCGTCTCGAGGTGGAGTTTGTTGGGAGTGGCGAGCCGGAAACTCGCCGGAGCCGCCAGAATTGGCCGGAGAAGGTGGGCAGTCGGAGCAGAGTTGAAGCTGAGTTGAAACTGATGGGAACTGCTGAATTTATGTCGCGATAAGCTGCAGCCGTCGGATCTGTTTGGCGCCAGATCGGAGGGCTTAGGTTCGAAGCTGGAGGATTGAATAGGGATCGTTAGATGGCGCGCGAAAGCTGTGAGCGGCTGGGATTAAAAGCTGAGGGTTGATGCGGGTAACGGATCTGGACCGTTGGATTGAAGATCGGACGACGCAGAGTGAACACGGGCTTTCACTTATAAAAACGTCACGCTTTCTTCACCTGGTCACGCGAAATGGCAAGGATACGTGGCAGCTTCAGCGACGTTGGATCAGATCTAAGGGACGGCCGAGATGGATCGCGGGACATGCTTTGTAAATGAGTTTCAGCTGTATAAATACCAGAAATCAATAGTTCAACCTCACCACTTCAGAGGCTCGTATCTTTCTCTAGGGTTAGAATTAGAGAAAAGTGTCAACATGAAAGTTGTAGATCTAATGTGGGGTTGTAACTTTCATGTTGGGTGGAAATACAAAGGAGCTCTGGTTTGGTCCGTGGACGTAGGCCAATTCTCGGCCGAACCACGTAAAATCTCTGTTTCGTGTGTGTGCGTTTTTCACTGTTTTCGATCCGATTGAGTTCGCTACTGATCGAATCGATCCACGAGGTTCACATACACTGAAAGCACGTCCAAATGCGAGTCTAACGACGGTCCTCGATCAACAGTTTAAATCTCTTGAAAACAGCAAGTGCCTCATTCTTTTCTCGAAGAAAATATACCCATGTTCTACGTGAGAAATCGTCGATAAAAGTGATAAAGTACCTGTGATTTTTGAGTGAGGCTGGAGTGATGGGTCCGCATATGTCAGTATGAATGAGCTCGAGGACCTTACTCGACTGTGTGAGCGAGCTTTTTGGAAATGATTTTCTTGTTCCTCTTTCCATGATGCATACTGCACATATTCGATGTTCGCCCTCGACTTTATTAAGTCCTCCTACCATGTTTCTGTCCACTAGTTTTTTCACACTGCCGTACTTCAAGTGTCCGAACCGCTGATGCCACAACCTTGCGGAGCTCGATATTTTGACATTTGCGTTCAAGCATATATTAGTCGCCGCTGAGAAGTTGAGCTTAAACAAACGATTATTGCTCATTAATAACTTGAGCGTCACGATCTCTTAGAGTCATGATATGTCCCTTCATTAGTACAATATATCCTCGCTCTAAGAGTTGTCCAAGGCTAATAATATTACTCCTCATACTTGGTACGTAAAAAACGTCAGCTATGTAGCGATTTGTACCATCTTTGCATCGAATCAATATCTTTCCTTTACATGCTACTTTCACCGTAGACGCGTCACCAAATGTCACTTTACCTCCCACGTCTTCTTCTAGGTCCGTGAACAGTTTCCTATCACCGGACATGTGGTTGCTCGCACCCGTATCCAAGTACCACGTATGTTCATTGCCGCTATCCGACTCTTTGCATGCAAGCAATAAGATCTCTTCTTCGTTTTCAGTTTTCTTCTCGGCGATATTCACCTTTTCATCCACCTTCTTTTCAGCAGAACACTCTTGCAAAATGACCATATTTTCCACAATTATAGCATTCGATGCTGTACTTGTTTGATCGATTGCCTCGTCCTCGGCCACCTCTTGCACCTCGTATGTTGCTGTAATTTTCTCTTTCTTCTTTTTCTTATTGTCCACGGCCTCGGCCTCTTCCACGACCACGGCCTCTATAGTTTCCTCGACCTCGACTACGCCTTCCACGGTCGCCGTAGTTTGTTGGTTCTTCCTTAAACGAGACTTTGGCTTGTAAAGCATCCTCCTTCCACCCTCTTTCGATTCTTTCGATGCTCGTGGGCTTCCAATGAACTTGTAAGTTCATTCATGGACATTTTTTTGAGGTCTCTAGCTTCCTCTATGACACATACGACATTCTCATATCATCCGTCAAAGATCTGAGAATCTTCTCAACACACGATTTTCGGGCACATCCTCACTGTTCCTTTTTAACTGGTTCACAATCACCTCGACCCTTGTGATATAAGCTGAAACCGTCTCTGCAACTTTCATCTTGATCTTTTGAATTCACCGCGAAGCGTTTGCAAGCGTATTTGCTTAACTCACTCTGCGCCTTTGTATGTATTTTCTAGGATCGTCCAGGCTTCATTCGAGTTCTTTGCTCCGGCTATCTTCTCAAAAGCCGACTCGTCAACTGCTTGGTAAAGCATATACAACGCGTTCTTGTCTTTCTTGCGGTATTCCTTTAGCTCTTTCACTTGATTGTTCGTCAAACCCGCGAGAGTTTCGTGTTCGGTATACCCACTCTCGACAACTTCCCATGCATCTTGCGATCCAAGTAACGCCTTCATTTGTATGCACCAATTGTCGTAGTTGTCCTTTGAGAGACGCAAGCTTGGTACATGAGGAATTCCTCCGGCCACTCCTCCAATGTTAGCCATGAGCTCTGATCACGTAAAGAGTAAGTTACTAGTGGGTTTATGGTTAGTATTTTAATAAATGAGATCAGAGACCAAGAGATAGTATTATTTTAAGTCTACAAATCTACTCAAGCTTACATAGTACATCGACTCTTTATAGTGCTAATAGACTAATCTAGACACAATGAGTCATTTATTTTATGTCTCAATGATTATAACTCTTGATTAACTTTATTCCACCTCACAAACCACGTATGCTCAATGTAGAAAATTCTTAGGATGTGACTTTTGAGCTTATTATTTCCAACATAATAAAAGTCCCAATAGGAATCAATATAACACTAAAAACATGGAATTGATGATTAAGGGGTAAAATCAATCATCTCAGACGAATAGATGATATATTTTCCATATGGTTATTAAATTTTTTTATACTACAGCCTTAAATGTTTTCTCCCATAAAAAGTAGATGGATGTTTTTTCTTTTCTCTTTTAAATAAGAAACTGATTTAACAATCCATATAACCTGCCTCCCTCCCTCCTCCATCACCACATACTGATATGATGCAACGCCACAGTTTTTCACAGGCAATAAAAATTTCCAACTAAATCATTTTATTGAGAAAAGGACAGAGTACTACAAACAGAGAAAACTCTGTCATTACATTCTGAAAACACCAAATTTAGTGCTCTGTGGCTCACGATTCATACAAGCCGTAACGCATAGGCCCAACACTTTCCTCGTGTCTGAAGGGTCGATCACGCCATCGTCCCAAAGCCTCGCAGTCGAATAATATGGGCTTCCTTCCTTATCATACGCTTCCACCACTTTCGACTTGAAATTCTCCTCGTCTTCTTTGCTCCACTGAATAAAACAATACTTACTACTCATTAATCTCTGAAGATAAATATAAAATCGTTTCCAAATCATATTTCTTGTATGTATCTTTATGTAAATGTAAGTGAGATGTAGAGTTTTTTCTTACTTGGATTCCTGCCTTTTTCTTATTGGCCCGCTCGATCTGCGAAAGCACGCCAGCTGCCTGAAGAAGACGAAAGGCGATTCAACTTATGCAATGAATATGTTGAATAAAGAAAATAGAGAAGTAGATATTGTCTCCTTTGGGAGATGATATAAAGAGAGGAAAAAGCTTAATTATTTTATTACCTGGGCTCCACCCATTACAGATATCCTAGCGTTCGGCCAAAAGAACATGAAATTAGGGCTGTAGGCGCGTCCGCACATGGCGTAGTTACCAGCACCGAAGCTTCCACCGATAACCACAGTGATTTTAGGTACCTAAGTGAGATGAAAATTGAGTAGTAGTCCATTTCTTTGTATTAGAACTCGGAGATGATTCGAAACGATTGATGCTTATCGACCATAAAAGTATTTGGGCTGTGTTGTGAAATGTCTAACCTTTTGCACAAGAAACTGCCATCACCATTTTAGCTCCTGATTTTGCTATCCCATTGGCCTCAGATTTTGAGCCAACCTAGCCATAATCGTATAATAGAATGTCTCATCATATGATATGGTCAGTTTTCATTGCAAAGGGAAAAAAAAAAAAAAGCAGTACGACAAAATCTGCTTCAAATCTCTCACCATGAAGCCAGTGATGTTCTGGAGAAAGATTAAGGGGATGTTACGTTGAGTGCACAATTCAATGAAATGTGCCCCTTTTACGGCGGACTCGTTGAATAGGATACCGTTATTCCCTATTATTCCAACGGGCTGGCCAAAGATTCTTGCAAAGCCCGTGACCAAAGTCTAGTCAAAGAAATGTAAGAATGCACAATTACATAACAAGGTCAGAGGAACGGAAATAAGGCCAGTTTTCAAGCAAATGTATGTAAGGCCTTACAGTGCCATACAATTTCTTGAACTCATCAAACTCACTTCCATCAACGATACGTGAAATAACTGATCGGACATCAAAAGACTGCTTGAGATCAGTTGGTGCAATAGCGCGAAGCTCTTCAACGCTGTATATGGGCTCCTTAAAGTCAGACGTGGTTTGTGGCCATGCAGTCGAACCACCACCGGCCATGTGAAGGTTTTTAACAATATTTCTTCCTATTGCAAGTGCATGCAGTTCATCTACAAATAAGATGCAAATTTTAATAAAAGAAGATGAATTAAATATATTAGACACATATAAACTTATTGTCTGAAAATTATGTCTTCTTATGTGAAGGAAAAGAAGTTGGGCTTTACCTTGAGCAAAATAGTCTGAAACACCTGATGTCCTACAATGTACAGAAGCGCCACCAAGGTCTTCAGCAGAAACTTCCTCTCCTGTAGCAGCCTACTAAATTTGGAAACAATTACCACTATTTAAACGGGACAAAATGTCAGATATAAGCTCTCATAGCATCCAATAAAGGAGGCCTCTAGCATAATCAAAACAACTATAGTTTGTCCATGGAGGTGCAAGTAGCTATATGATAACCAAATGGGTACTACCGTGGCCAAATAGAGTCGTCTCAAACAAGAACATTCAAAGTAAATTTGAATAGTAAGCAGCTTTCAAAAATCAAGGATCAAATACCAATAAAATGTTGTGTGAGCAAATATTTTAAAGCAACTAGCCACATAACAGTCTTATGATAGTGAAAAGGGCATAAGGCTGACTTCGATACATATGAGATGGTTCAATATGCACTGCACATACCAAGTATTGTGGCTTTGGTCCCTACTAGCAGAAGCTTAATTAACAATTGCCACATCAGGTAAACATTATGCCTTTGTTTTGTGTCAAAGTAAATCATCCTAAGATCGATATTTTTATTTTTTCAACTAACCTTCACAAGAGGAGGCCCTGCGAGGAATATTGTACCATTTCCTTTAACCATCACGCTCTCATCGGCCATAGCGGGAATGTAAGCCCCACCAGCCGTGCAAGAGCCTAACACCAATGCGATCTGCGGTATGCCTTCAGAAGACATCACAGCCTGATTGTAAAAAATCCTACCGAAGTTTTCTTTGTCAGGAAACACCTCGGCTTGCTTCGGGAGGAAGGCGCCTCCGCTGTCCACGAGATAAACACATGGTAGCTTGCATTTTGATGCTATTTCTTGAGCTCTTAGGTGTTTCTTGACAGTGATGGGGTAGTAAGTCCCACCCTTTACTGTAGGATCATTTGCCACGAACATGCATAGTTTTCCGTGAATGGGACCGATCCCAGTGACTATTCCACCTGATGGTAAAGGATCATCGTACAGTTCGTGACCCGCGAGCTGTGGAGTCAACAGAAGTATTTAGAAACACAAGAAATTTGCAATACTATTGAGCACGAAAGATTATATATAGGCAAAGAAAATTTCACTCCACATTCATATAATTACTCAATCATTCTGTTAGGCAATAATCATAGAAGCATTGCTACCATAATCATACTGAGACAAAAAACAAGATTTTTCTATGGTTCAGACCTCAAATCATCATATAATTAGAACGCGGTACGCCTACTTTGCATCGATGTTGTATCTCTAACGATGCCCCACCTGAGAAAGTTCGAAAAACGAAGAACCAGGATCGACTAAACGGTTTATCCGCTGCCTCGGAAGCAGCTTGTTCCTGCTCTCATTCCTCTTCACAGCCTCAGGTCCTCCACCATTCATAACCTATTTAAAATCAACGAGAAATCAAAGAAACACGTCCAATAAACATATCAAATTTTCCCTTCCGAAGAGAACGAAGCTAAACCTTATGAATTTGGGAGTGGAGTTGAGCGATTAGGGCTTCCATAGCTTGGGAATTGCGCACGAAGACCTCAGAGTTCCGATCGAGGGTGTCGGGGAGGACATTGGTGCAGAAGGATCGGGTCGGGTCACAGGGTAACCTCCGGCATGGAATCGGCCGACGCGAAGCGGAAGAGGTGATTTTTCTGGCGAAGTTCCTCAGCATTTTTTTTTCCCTTAAACGACGTTGTTTGGCAGGTTCATTACGGAACTGTACAATCTTCTACAGATAAGAGTAGACATGGCTATGGCTGATGATGCGATGCTTAGCTGGAGCTAATATCCCAAACTCTTCATATCTTTTTTCTGAATGCTGAAAATTGTTAAAAGAATAATAAACACGTTATTAGTCTATGACGGAACAATACTGATGAAGCTCTCTTCTTTACCTTCTATAGATTCATAAGATCAAATTCCACTAGTCCGTGTGGAATGGAGACAATTTTAATATGGGTAATTCCTTATCAGTACCTAAAAATTCCTCTTAAATACCCTTGGAATCTTACCATTTAGTACCGATTTGTGAAATTCTTCTGTGGCGTTTTCAGCCTTGAAAGACGAAAATACCCCTGTCTCACGCATTCAAAAAAGCTGAACAATTATTTTCACATGAATTATACAAATTCGTTATTATACTAACAAAAGTAAAATTATACCAGAATTGTAGAAATTATACCAATTGGTTTCGTTTTTATACCAATAAATAACGCTATTATCATTTTGTAACGCGAAATTGGACATTATGCCAACTAATTTTACTATATACCATAAATTGTAGAAACTATATCATTTGTTTCCGTTATTATACCGATAAATAACGTTATTATATTTTTATACCAAAATATTGGACACTATACCAACTGATTTCTATATTATACCATAAACTGTTGAAATTATACCATTTGTTTTTGTTATTATACCAGTAAATAATGATATTCGAATTTTATACAACGAAATTGTACCAACTGATTTTGCTATTATACCAGAAATTATAGAAATTGTACCATATATTTTCGTAAGATACCAATAAATAGTTATTATAATTTATACCAAAAACCTTAGGCATTATATCAACTGATTCTGCTATTATACCAAAAGAGGAAATTATACCATTTATTCTCGTTATTAATCAGTAATTAACTATAAATAATATGTAAAGGTAGTGAGTGGTTTTTTATGCCAAGCCCGACGCTTAATAAAATAGTATAAATATGCGATAAACTGATCCATGACAAACATATATTTGCTTTGTTGCTTTGGTGCCTATAAAATGCTGTTTGTTTGTGGCCCTCGTTAGCAAACGACCCTTCAGTGTATTCACTAATAAAAGGTTATTTAAATTACCTAAAGTTAGGGATTAAACATAGCAGCATTTATCGGTAATATTCACATAAACACGAACGGATATATAATAATAATAATATAATCATCTCCCAATGCAAAATCAGCCCCCCCTTTGCATGACATCCTTATTACACAGCACAATGGCGTCTGAAACCTACCGCTGATATGTCTAAACCTACTAAACCTACTAAACTGTACAGATACGTTTCAGAACAACACAACCATCACATATATACAAAGCAGCAGCAGAAGCACGATACCCTTTTCTTCCCTGAGAAGAAAAGACAAAGGAAGGGGCTTTGACATTGTAATAGTGTTCTTCTACTACCAAGGTCCCGTTAGTGTCCTTCTCAGGCATCTTCTCTTAGCTCCATGACCCTTATTGTTCTCTGACATCTATACACCAGCCGAAGAAAAAAACAATTTGTGTAAGATAAAAACAAAGACGAATAAAAAGAAAGCCTAGCACCTGCATAGTTAGTGAAAGGTCTGAGGTTACCTCATTTTGCTGCATCTTCACAAGTTCTTCCTACAAGGCAACAAAGAAGCGCGAGTTCTCCCATTATGTTCATATATTGTCAAACTTCTTGAAGATGGAAATATACGTTACCTGTTTCTTCCTCAATTCCTGGTTGATTTCTTGGAGCTTAGCCACTTCTGCTTCCAATTCAAGTGTATACGCCTACCCAATGAAATTATATACATAATTCGTAACGTGAAACAGGTATCGAATACATAATAATGTAAATTTGCAGTCACCAAAAAAAGTAACCATGACAAGGAAAAAGAAGAAATTTCAAGCTAACCGTATTAGCATATTTCCTAACACAGTTTCACCTCATGAAAATCATCACAGTATAATTTGACAGTAACATATCACCTGTTTCCTAGCACGCGACCTGGCCGCAGATTCCCTGTTCTTAATCATTCTCCTCCGCCGACGCTCAGCAGCTTTCTCCAAAGAAGCAGACGACCTCCTCCCTCCTCGCCCACCTTCATCGACGTTGTTAGGTGAAGGCGACTCAGATGCTGACTCTGAATTATTACTCCTCCCATTTGCGCCAGAGTAGAGATAATTTGCAGGAGATACAACTCCATTCTGCAAAACGCTGTTGGCCATTATCCCAGCTTGAACCACGCCATTGTTCGTAGCACTAGGCATAGGGCTAGGCTGTAGAGCAATGCTTCCAACTTGTTTAGGGGAAGAAAAGACCATGGTAGTTTGCTTTGGAAACAGTGGCTTTGTAAGACCGTTTAAGTTAGTCCCTAAGGTGGAAGCATTAGCAGCAGCGTTGGTATGAAGATTTTCCAGCCCCCCATGGCTCATGGTTGGTTGCTGAAATCCCATAGTCGTTTGAGGGGTATTGCTGACATTCATATGAGGAAAACCGCTGAAGATTCCATTGCCATTTGGTGGTAAAGAGGGCTGTTCCTCTTCCCTTACCACTCCAGCTCTTGCAAGAAACTCTTCGAGCGTTATTTCTCCTAAAGTGGGCTCCCTCCCCAAATTCGAACCCCCCACAGTTTCGTTGGCAGCCTCGACCGTGTCTTTGAATATGTCTCTCCACACTTCGTCGACGGTTTTCTGGCTAAGTGTTCGTGGCAGCGTTAGAGAACCCTGCCTCTGCAAATTGCTTCCGGAAGCAAGCCTATTGACTCCAACTACAGAAGACGACACAGCTTGGTTCTCTTCAGCTGACCAAATGCTCTTTATGAGATCATCCATGTTCATGGATCCAAAGTCCTTCCCAGATCCACCCAAAGTGTTTTGAAACTCGTCGAAGGTCAGTGAATATATCGAAGACTGTCGGGCCAATGGTTGATCGCCAACTGGGTTGGAGCCATTGCCGTTGGGTTGCGCCGTGAAGTTGATGTAAGAACCCATCGTTGTTCTCCGGGTAGCAGAGCTGCCCAAAGTTCACATAATCACAAGCTATCGTTATACAGAAAGATGCAGAGAAAAGCCTCACATAAAGCTTCCTAAAGAAGATCAAAGATCATTTAAATATTAACTAATGATTGCCAAAGTGTATTCATGCTTAGCTTCGAAGGACTGACCAAACTTAGCCTTCACTTGATAATCTCGAGAAAGGCCTCTTATGGATCATCAGCACACAGACACCATTGTTACGTATTCTCTATATAGCTCATTTCATGCAACTAGAGTTGCTTTATATTCTAGGTCAGATCACACAAGAAAAGATCAAAAGTGATAAACAGTACTCATACGATGATTGTGGTTTTCAATCTCGAAAATCCAATATATTATCCTCCTCGCAATCATTACAGTAGCTTCTTCTACTTTGTCCCCCTAGCGGCATCATTTTGTCAGATCTCACTTCCCAGGGCTTACAGAAGACGACAAATTGAGAATGAAAGGAAACAAAAGGGAAATGAGCATCAACGAAAACCCAACACTTCCTTCCCTAAATTGGGGAAACCCATCACTCTTTTCCGAGCTAAACCCACTGAAATACTACTGGCAAAAATCTCCCATGAATTTGGAATCAATCAAAACAATGAAAGCATCTAAAGGAACCAACAAAACAACCACTGAGCAGAAAAGTGGAGGCAAATCAGCCAATAATTTGGTGGAATAGAAATAGAGAGACGATATTACCCCTTTGAGGATTCGTGTCGATTTTCTCCTTCGCCCTCGCCGGATCGATGATTGGTGGTGTCGACAAGTGTCTTCAGTACCTTCTTCGTCTTTTTTTTTTTATATTTTCCCACTGAAGAAATTTTTCCTGTAAGAATATTTTAACTCAGTGCGGCCTATAATTGGCAACTTGGACTAATGAGAAGGGTGGATAAGTTTTGTGTCAGCCAATGGGATGGAGCAACGTGTCGTGGTGTCAACCGTTGGATTCACTCGGGTCCCCATCTGCATCCGCGTGCGACGTTAACAATTATAATCCCATGTTCTCTGCGATTAGCCAATATTTCACTTACTATGTATATACATCAAAAAATATATGCCAACGAAGCTAGCGTATAAATATCGGATAATCATTGTAATAAATTAAGATCCGAGGATCTAAGAAAATTTATGGTGCTTAATGATTTTTCGGAGTATCTTCAAACATATTAAAGTAAAATTTTATTTTGTCTTGGAACACAAATGGTAAATAAATGAAAGACGAAAAAAAAGGAAAACTAAACTGGGCTTATATAAATTGGGCCAGGCCTTGAAACTACGTACGCATGCATAAGGCCCAATTCTATTTTCTGTGCCTTAAAATTTTTTATTTTCTTAATTTCTAGATTATCACGAAATTTGGGTGTAATACGATATAATTAAATAAATATGTGAGGGATTGATTTAGAACGATGGATAAATAAAATATTTTATTGATTACAGTAGTAGAAGATGTAAGTAATATATATTAATAAGAGAAGAACTGGTGTAATATTTTATTTTGGGGATAGAATTTACGGTGCCTAAGTAATTTGTGTTTCGTGAAAATCGTCAAAAGTGTTATATTAACAATTTTTCTGATTTCGTTGCCCTATATCAAAATAAAAAAATAACCATCAAAGTCTAAGGACCAACTGTACAAATCATCAAGTGTAAGCTTGAGAAAAAAATTTATGATAAATGTCGGAGGATGATTAACATACTGTATGAAAAATGGAACTATGGCATTATGGTCTTTTTTTCATTACAGTAATGGATAATTTAAGGTTACTTGTTGTGACTTGTGAGTGAGACATCACAAAATAAACATATAGGAAAAAAAAATATCTTGCTCATAGTTTCATTAAAATCTCCAACCAAAAGGAACATGGTATGATATAACAATACCAAATGTGTCATCATATGTAGCCTATTCGAGGTGATAGCATATTACCATATCCATACGAATCCTTTTTCATTATTGTAGACCTTTTTGGTCCAAATGATTATGAGAGTTTTGATTATTCCAAGTAATTATGTACTATGTGGGGTACAATTTAGAAAACTCGATATGTATGATCTATGATGTTTAAGTATGTAAAAATATTCGATTAAGGTTTAATGTGATTAAATTGTTAAGATAATCGAATTTGTGTGATCTTGTGCTTAACTGGAATATTGATGTGATCACCTGGATATGAACGTTTTCGTTTGAATGGAATCTCATTGTGTGCTATATATGGAAAATATATTCAGTGATATGTGAACTGTCTGTGAGAATAAGTTATTTTAGGAAAGAATATCGAAGTCATCACCTATGCTGTATGCTATATATATGGAAAAGATATTCTGATTAAGTGCTTACATGTGATTGATTTATTTTAGGAAAGAATATCAATGATATATACGTTAAGTGCTATCTTATTTGACTTTTAAAATCAGTGAATCAATGATCATGCTTTCCTTGTGCGACTTAGGATTTATATTTTGGAAAGTGATTAATTGATTGGGCTTATATGTGGTAAGATGCAGATTGAGTCTATTTATGGAATGTGCTGAAATCAGATGAGATCACCATACATGGTAAGTATGTTTTGCATTATACTCAGTAAATCAAATCTTTCTCTGTGCGAATTGGCTATCATATTTTGGGAAAGAAATCAGTTGATTGAGCTTACCATTGATAATATGCTGAGTGGAATTATATATGGAATATGATGTCAAACGGATGAGATTACAGTGGAAGGGAAGTTAATCTGTGGTATTTATAGTAAATGATCATGTTTGACCGTTGAGCTGAATTAGTTTATTCTTGGAATGATTCTTTGAGTTAATGCACGTGATTATTGAGCTTTCTCTTGCATATTCTGTGCTTAACTTTCCTTGTGAAAGCTATTCGTGGTCTATATAGAAGAAAAATACTTCACGTTGAAGGGTACGAAACGAACACACAAGCCATCGAATTCCTTAGACTGTTTTGAGCCTTAACTTGCGAAAAATTCGTAGTTTGTATTGAGCTTTCATTTGCGAATCTGTACCCGTGAGCGATCTTTAGCAACATCCTACCCTAAAACCCTAGTCTTCGGACGTGATTTGTCTTCGGACGTGTTGAGCGCACAAAGGAGCACGAGTGGAGTCTTTCGCACGTGGAGGGACGAATTTGGTGGATTCGGTGGCCCTTCGGTAGCAAGCTGCATCCAGTCGGGGAATTGGTTTCCTGGGTAAACGACGTGGATCGAAACTTGGCGTGCGACAGCCTATAACAAGGTCTAGTATCCATAGTGCTTCGGTTGTGTAAGGGTCAATCATTTTGTAACCAGAACCGGTAATACCTAGTGATTGATTGGAACTCTTGGGGAGATCACACCCCAATGACAGAATTAAACCCCAGTTGGGGAAATAACCTGTATAAAAATCTCGTCTCACTTTACTTTCTGCTATTTACTTTTCTGTGAGACAAACCCGGAACGCCTGCAAATAACTTGGTGATATCTTTGAAACGATTTCTGAAAATAACGTGACATTTTGAAACAGGGTTAGAGAGATAACGTTGATACTCGTACTGCTTTCCGAGAAATAACATACTCTGCAATATCTTCTTAAAGAAAAGTATTTTTCAAAGGAGAACAAGCCAAAACTTTTTATAGAGAGAGAAAAGAAAAAAAAATCAAAATTTTATCCATTTCCCTTCATTAATCATTTTATCCGATGATTCGTCCCAATCGGAAATGTTATATTACACCAAAAAAATAAATATCGCGGCGCGTGAAGCGAACGCGTGCGCGTGCCTCTCGCTAGGCACCAGAAAATATCTGCATATTCTTTGACGGAAGATATTTATGAAACGTAAACCCGACGTGGCACACAATAGCTTTCACGTACACGTGTAAAAAGCGCCTCCCCTGCGGAGCCCTCTCTCTTTCTCTCACTGTAAAGGATTTTTCTGTGCTATGTTTTTTTGTCACCCTTTGACCGTATTCTTTGTGTTTTTGTTCCCTTCTCGATTGAAGACGACAACTGTACATGGAAGGAATAACAGGTTCGAAGCATATTGATCGTCGTTGCGGATTAACTAGGCGGTGCTCAGCTGCGTCAGCTCTGACTGCCGTAAACGCAAATCAGGTAATATAGTGACAATGCCTTTGTTATTTGCAAGTGCGCCATGATAAACCATGAACAGTAGTATGGCTTGTGCTTTGGCTGTTTCGTTGAAGGTTGTTAGATGCTTTTGAATAGGTTGTTCGTCATTTTTATTTGAATGTGATATCGTGCTTTAGTTATCTGATTTTGAGATCTTATTTTGTCACTACTTTAGAGTTAGCTATTGTCTTTATTTTTTTGGGGATTTTATTTTCTTCAGTGTGTGTTTGCTTGATTTGAAAATTTTGAAACTGCATTTAACATTGTGGAATAGATCTTGTCAGCTAAATGTTTCTCGCTTAGCTCAACTGGTATTTAGGAGGTGACTTGTGAATGCGCGTTGATTCCTTTGATGAATTTGTTTGTATTTGATTTGGGGCATATGGTCGTATACATGTCGGATGTTGCTAATAATGAAGACAATGGATTGTAATGCAATGTACGTATTTACGTTGTTTCATACCTTCTATAGAGATCCCCTGGGCTTAGCAAGCTAGAATCATTAAAAAGTTGATAGTGTGCTACTAAGGTTGTAGTATTTGGTCAAAGTTGTGTATTATGTAACTGCAAGCTCATTTGTCTTCAATGGACAAGGAGGATCATTTGGAATACAAGATATCGTTGTTACAGTAGTAGACACTTGCATCAGGATAGTGGAGTCTCCTTTACTAAGATTTGAAGAAGCTGGCAGTTTTCATTCTATATCATTCATGAACTCCCCAGTTGTCGGTTCCAAAAATGATGTTTCAACTACACTCTCATCGTTCGTCGCAATGATCTTTAATGAAATTACTTTATTAAGCATTTCTCCAAGTATTTCAGTCATATGCTTCCTTTGTGCAGGGCGAGTCGGCGTCTACAAAGCGTGGACAGATGAGAAACACAACTTATATCTCAATAATCTGGAAATGTCATGTGTTACCAAACTGCACCAATCCAAAGAATTGCCTGTAATGTAAGGTCCACAGATAAGGGTTAGTGTTGGGAATAGCGAGCCTGAGACTCGCCGGAGCCGCCGGGAACGGCCAGAGAAGACGGCCAGTCGAAGCGATGGAAAGAGCTGAAGGTTTGCTGAAGTTAAGGCTGGGAGCTACAGCTACCGTCGGATCAGTTCGCGCGCGATCGGAGGGTCGACGTTTGAAGCTGGGAGATTAAATGATGAGCGTTGGATAAGGCGCGCATATGATCGACGGCTCAGATAAAGAGATGTGAGATGGTGCGGATTAAGAATCTCGGCCCTTGGATCGAGATCGGACCGCGAGGATTAAAAGTGATATTTCACTTATAGAAGTGTCATGCATTTTATGCATGATCACGTGAAATGGCGAGGACACGTGGCAAATTATGAAGCGTCGGATCAGATCGAATGGATGGCCGAGATGGATCGCGCAACATGTTTAACAAATGCTTCAGCTATTATAAATATCACCTTTTGGAAGTTCAACCTCACCACTTTGAGAGCTCTTATATTTCTCTAGGGTTAGAATTAGAGAAATGTGTAAACATGGAAGTTGTAGAAGGTGTGGCAATCTGTAACTTTCGTGTTTGGTGTTAATGCAAAAGAGCTCTCATTTGGTCCGTGGATGTAGGCCAATTCTCGGCCGAACCACGTTAAATCTGGTATTAGTGTGTGTGTGAGTTCTTGCTATTCTTGAGATGATTGAGCTTCCGATAGCTCGAATCAGTGCAAGCGATTAGCATACACTTATAGACCGTCCAAATTCGAGTCTAATGGCGGTCCTCGATCAACAGTCAGAGAAGCGCTGGTCCTTGTCAAGACCAATCCGCTGATACTAACAATGACTCAGATCAGGTCATGCGAACTCTTTTTTGTTCCTTGTGAAATTTCTATGTAATTTGAAGTGAAACTCCTGAATCTAAAATGTGAAATTCAGTCCTCAAGTTGTTCGATTTCAGTTTACTATCTTACCAAATGGCTGTTGGCTGAAGATTAAGTATCAAAGATGGGGTCCTTTTTCTCGTACTTCAGCTTCACTTCTTGTAATAAGAGTATAACACTGGCCAGTTCCAAATCTAGGGAGTCCAGTTCCCTTCTAGGAGAAACATGACAAAGAGACCACATCGCATGGATTTTCAAATTCTTCACTGAAATTTTCATCCAGTGGCTATCATTGGACTAGAAATAATTTCGTTGAATTCTTATTTGACTTTTTTATCTGAATACCTTAAAGATGACCTACGTAATTCTATAGGGTCTGATGATATTCTTTTTTCTTCTATTGACAGTATTTATGTATATGTAAAAAGTTTCTGTCCAATGTTCTCAGACTATTTAGTTTGTTTCCCTTGGAAGATAACTTGAGAAAATATTAGTGACGAGTAGGTAGTACCTTTTTCATAAATTAATCTCTTTTTCTCATGCTTTCGAGTACACTTGAATATGCAAACATCACAGTCATTCTTTTGATACTAAAATGAAGATTTGTTTGTGATAGTTCTTTGATAATACCTCAGGAATATATAGATTCTAACATGATTCAAACAATTGTGATAATATTCATGATTACATCGCTTCTGATTGTTAGGGACTTCAGTCATAATAAAGACCTACTTACTACAAACAAGGTTTACTATGCTTCTCAATGCGCATTATCTTGGCCTACGTATATTGTTCCACCTCCACGTTTATGATTCTTCTTAATTTCTTTCTATGAATCAAGTTTCAGGCAATCAACGATTGACTGTTGCTGCAGAGGGCACTGGGCAGAACTTTAAGGATGTTGAAAGTTGCGGTAAAACAACTATCGAAATTCCACTGAAAAGCTCCACTCAAGATCATGTAACAGTTTACCTTCAGTCTGCTGTTCCTCTTTTGTACGTTCGATCAAATAAAGATGCTGACATCTTATCCTTTATTCAGGTTGTTCCTTCCCGGGAGATCTTCTGCAACAGACACAAACTGATCGAAGCAATGACTGAAAATTTTGAGACATCATTTTTTAACTTCTAAACTCGTTTTCGTTTTTTGAGTTTCTTCTCTTCAGTTCAATCAACGCGGCGATGCTGCAGATTGATATGGTGCTTCTAGGAAGTTTTGCCATGGTAAGTTTTTTAGTTTGTTAAAAGTAGGAAGTCAACATAAATTGCTTGATCTAATGTATATATAGATATAAATATATGTATGTTGTGCATGTATATTTAGTTTGCTGGGTACCCTGTTTACCTCTGCTGGGATGTTGTCATCTAAATAGAAATTAATTATTATTGATTGACATATATGCAACAATTTTATCCTATTTTATATATTTTTAAAGTTTTCCAAAGGGGGAGAGAGAATATAAGATTTGATATGAGAGAGAGAGAGAAAAATATGTGATATGAGAGAGAAAAGATGTTGCTGTGATATGTGGTGTGGGAGAGAAAATGTGATGAGTTGGATAAGAAATCATATAATATTAATAATTAATTGCTGGAATATTTAGTGGAATAGAGGATCCGAACCGCATAAAGAACCCGTTGGCGCTTGCCCCCTTCATTGCGTACTTTCCACTTAATAATGATAATCATAGGAAATACAAAAAATAAAATTATATGTAGTAGTTAAATGATATGAAATAGTTAACATTACAATATGCAATCTCTCTTTCTTTAGAGTTACTATATTATTAACTTTTTTTTCCGAAATTTTTATGATCACTTTCAATTACTTTTTAACACCGGATGATCACTTTCAATTACTTTTTAACACGGCAAGTTTTTGTCCTACTGATTTAGTTCGTTTATAGGTTTTTCTTACATATATGAAATCAAAATATTTTTAGTAAAAGTAGGTGTTTATTTGTTTTTTAATTTTTATATTGGAGCTGTATTGGCTGTGCACATGGCATGATACATACAGTGGTTAGCTCTGAAAGGTTTTGATTTCCAATCAATTCTTATCATTTTGTTGGGTAGGATAGGAAGTAAGGACCTTTACCTAATTTCGAAAACAAATTTTGTAGTTTAGTATGAGCGCGCTCAATGAGTTAAACTGAAAAAAGAAAGGAAAATTTCGTGGAAATAATCCATCCCATTGATTTTCTTCTAAAAAATAAACCCAATTTTAAGTTATTTATGAATAAACCCAACTATAATAGGTATCTTCTCAAATTAGACCCGTATTACCTTTAACATATTCAATAGGTTAAAATTTTTGAAATTATTTTTCACACTTTACAATAACTCGAAAATTTGAAAAAAAATATTTCGACGAACATCCCAAGAAATTCTTAATAAATAAATTTAAAATATAAATAAATCAAAGTATAAAACAATAAAACATAATGAATTAAAAAAGTCACGTTACTTTAATTATATTAATTAAAACTTAAAAAATAACTCCAACATGAAAAGAATTTAAAAAATCAAAACAAAAAATTTTCAGCGTAAATCCATGAAATTGTTAGTACATTAATTAAATTTTTTAAAAGTTTCATAAAAAAGGTATCAAATATTTAGATCGAAAATTCCTGAAATTATAAATAAGTTAATTATCAATTAAAATTAAAAATATATTTGATAACAAATGTTGTGATTATACTATAAGACCGATCAACAAATTATTCACCAACAACTTTGATTATTATACCACGTAGTCCATTTATTTAGTAACAAGCATCATATTGGAGACTTGAACAAAAGTTGTAATAACATAAGTGTTGGAATAAGTATTAAGATAACACTTACGATTATTATACCACTTATTATACAACGTTTATTATACCACTTAGTACGCATACAAATTATATTTTAGATTCGCTATGTAAATTCATCAGAACGAAGCTAATGCATCCCTCCATATTGTGAGATAGTTACAACAATAAATCTATACATATGTGCATCGAGATAAATAAACTATGTTGTATATGTGAATTATTACAACTCGAAACGTAGTATAAAATGTAAAAGTATAACATCAATAGAATTATTACAACTCGAAACGTAGTAGTATCAGCCATATTACAACTCGAAATAATAACTTATTATATATTCCATATTGTTACGTGTTAGATCTTCATGTTCAAATTTGAGATATATTTCGCAACATTACATTTGATTATCCATGGAATTTCGATACATATTTTTGGGTCTACTTGAATTTTTAACAAAGTGTTTAGTTGGATAAAGCTCGTGTAGGTTCTAGTCGGTACAATAATCAGGAGGTAGTTGAAATTTAATAAAATTATACTAATTGAGTTTGATGGTACAATAATAAAAAATACTGGTATAATTTTTCCAACAAACTAGTACTATTTTTAACTTTATTGGTATATAAGAAAACCTTCAGCAAAATTTTATAAAACGGCATTATTTGGTATGATAAATATTGATAGTAGTATAATTGAATTTTTTGTTGGTACAATAATAGTCAAACAATAGTTTCGTCTTTTTCGGTATAATAGCTCATGTTGATGGTATAATAAAGGTACTCGTATAATAACGAATTGGTTGGGAAAATAATAAATTATAATTGAGTTTGTTAGTACAATTATCAGAAGTTCTTTTATAATTGTTTGAGTTATTTGGTATAATTTCCATTTTTGTTGGTATAGTAGAAAGGCTGGTATTAGTATAATATGTTCGTTGTTGGTAAAAAACTATAAATTAGTTGTTGAATATTTGTTGATAAAATAATCAAAGCTGTAAGGATAATCGCACCATTTGTTGTATATTTTTTATGATCAATTTGATTAGTAACTTTTTGGTATAATAAACTGGTTTGTTGATATAATACAATTAGTGTGTTGTTGGTACAATAGTTAAAATAGTTGGTATAATTATGCGCTATAGTGGTATGAAAATAGTAAATAAATTAATCAATATTTCTTGGTATAATAAACAAAACTGTTGATATAATCTCAACACTTGTTGGTATATTTAGGGAAAATTTTGATTAGTATTTGTGGTATAATACACATGTCTTTTGGTATAATACTATAAGTATGTTGGTACAATAGTTAAAATAGTTGGTATAATGTCATACGACCTTTGTTGGTACAACAGTCACAAATTAGATGGAGCTGTAATAGTATAATAAATGAGTTTATTAGTATAATAAGTG
Organism: Craterostigma plantagineum; assembly: GCA_027422505.1. Classification (NCBI taxonomy): domain Eukaryota; kingdom Viridiplantae; phylum Streptophyta; class Magnoliopsida; order Lamiales; family Linderniaceae; genus Craterostigma; species Craterostigma plantagineum. The sequence goes on from JAPQWV010000005.1 coordinate 4,278,559, forward strand.
AATTTATTGGTATAATTATTTGAATATTTTGTTGGTATAATAATCGTCTTTCATGGTTTAATCTTTAAAAATCACTTCTTATTAGAAAATTATAATAACATTATTTCTTGGTATAATAGTGATAACAGTTGGTATAATGCTGTTAAATTAGATTTGGTATAATAATAAGAACTGTTGGTATAATAATGATTTTATTGGTAGAATCATGTATTTATTTCTTGGTATAATAACATGTATTGTTAGTAGAATACTGTATACTGATGGTCTAATAATCTAAAAGTTTTTTTTGATTTGAATATGTAAAGAAATGTTATTTCGTCATTTTAATGTTTGGTGTATTAAATAGGAAACTTTTCATGAAGGATACTAAACAGGAAGAAATATTTCGAGGGGTATTTAAGAGGAAGTTTAAACTTCAAATGCGGCTGATCAAGAATTTCCCCTTTTATTTTTCTAATTTATTATTTGTAGATAATATAACATAAAGTCAATTGATAGAGCAAATACCATATAATTTAGAGTTTTTATTAGGGGGGCTAGAACGTACATAAAAGAGAATAGATTGCAACAAAAATAACAAAAGAGATTGGCCGGCTGAATTACGGCTATGTCGTTGACTTGGACGTCAAATTTCACATATTTCATATGAACACACACACAATTATTGGCAGCAAGTGATGGCGACTTACTTTATTTTATCAATCTTCAAGGATGATCTGATCTCATTTCGTAGTTCACACTAGATAAGGAAATACGAACCTAGCTAGCACTTGTCGTTAACACAACGACGACGACGACGTAGAGGTAGAGATGGAGCTGAAGCCAGGCCTCTCCGCGCTCGTCACCGGCGGCGCTTCCGGCATCGGCCGAGCGATCGCATTAGCTCTTGCTCAGAGAGGAGTATTCGTCACCGTCGTCGATTTCTCGGAAGAACGAGGAGAGCAAGTCGCGTCGTTAGCCGAGGAGGAACTCTCCAAGTTCCACCCAGAGCTTGATTCGCCGAAGGCGATCTTTTTCAGATGTAACGTCTCCAATAAAGGTAAGTCAGACTCTTAAAGTAAGTCAGTCTTATGTTTTGCCCGTTCCGTTATTGGTTGATGTAATCAAGTTCTTATTGAGTTCTGATTGTTTGTGTGATATAATATTTTGCTGATTAGCGATTTAATTAGGGAGTCAACTTGTGCTGCTAGTTGAGCAATTTGATTTGATATTATTTGCAAGTCATTTGTTTTTCACGTTATATTATTCCGAAATCAGTTTCTTGGTAGGTATACTTGAACAATCAGAGATACATTGGATCATATAGATATTTGAAAACAGTTGGTGTGGGACACCATGGGCTAGTTAGTTCTGATGTGATTGATTCTATCTTTTTTATGTCGTAGATGAACTCAAGGCAGCATTTGACAAGCATGTTGAGGCGTTTGGAGGATTGGATATCTGCATTAATAGTGCTGGGATTAAAACTCCAGTCAGATTTGATAAGGACGAGAGTGATGGTTTCAAGTCGTGGAGAAGAGCTGTTGACGTGAACTTTGTTGCAGTTATTGACTCCACTCGCCACGCGGTACAGTTTCGAATCTGCGCTTTATTATCTAAGATGGACTATTTTCGTCCTACAATTCAGTGAAGTTTTGCAAATGGAGTAGGTGTAAGTGTAACAAAAATGAATTTTTGTTTATCTTGATTAGTATTTGTGTGCGTTTTTTTTTTGTCCCATCCATTTATATATTGTGAGGAAATATTGTGAAGTTTTCTGGCAGAGATACTATGTTGTATTTCACATTTTTCGTCTCTACAGATCCGTGCGATGGAGGAATCTAAGAGACGTGGTGTGATAATTAATATGGGCTCAGCTTCAGGATTATATCCAATGTACATCGATCCAATATACTCCGGTTCCAAAGGTTTGGATGTTACCCTTTAAATGGTTTTTCTTGTTATAAATCCTATTCTTAGAGTTAATATTGCCTTTCGTACATTTGTAAAGATCCTGTTCTGATTGGTTATTGGTTTTGCAGGTGGAGTGGTCTTATTTACTAGATCACTTGCTTTATTTAAGCGTAAAGGAATTCGTGTTAATGTTCTGTGCCCCGAGGTAGCTAATTCTTATGGGTTAAACTTTTGATTTTCTTTTCGTTTCTGTACGATGTAGAGCAATAAGGTCTAATCATTAGATAAGAGTTTAGGGAAGTAGCGCATATTTAACTTACCCTGTTGCTTACCAGTCTATTTTAGTTATGCTTAAAAATAGTTCATTCCCCACGGAACGAATCTTGTAAATTTCTCATGTTGTATGGTTTCCATTTTGCAGTTTGTTGAAACTGATTTGGGCAACGAGATAGATCCTAAGTTTGTCGCTTTGATGGGGGGCTTCGTGCCTATGGAAATGGTGCTGAAAGGTTGTCGACTAATATCTACTAATGTGAACTAAGTTACTCATCTTTCTTGGTCATCTCTGTGCAATAACTTATTCTTATATTTGCTTACAATAATCATTAGTTTCACTTGTGAACATTAAGGTAAACATTTACACACGAACTTATGAATAGAGTTTTCTATTTTCATATACTCCTCAATCCAAGTTGTTTGCTGAAATAGTTTCATTCAAGTGTTTTTTCGGTGACCTTCTAAGGTCAAATTGATCCAGGCGTCTTTGAGCTGATTTCTGATGAAAACAAAGCTGGGGCTTGCTTGTGGATATCTAACAGAAGGGGTTTAGAGTATTGGCCAACTCCTGCAGAAGAAGAAAAATATCGTGTCCGCCCCAAGACTTCACGGAAATATCCTGCTGTGGCCCCTGTTGAACTTCAGCTTCCCCAGAGTTTTGAAAAGATGTAAGTACAGGATGTATGAAGAAGAGCTTCATCACGAAAACTTGTTAATCATATTCCTCCTAGAACTCATTTGACTAATAATATTTTTTTGTTCAATTTTTGTCAATTAGAATTGTTCATACTCTGAGTCACAACTTCAGAAGCGCTACCAGCGTAGTGAGGGCACCATTGCAGTTGCCAGTTAAACCTGATCACGTCCTTCTTAAAGTCATCTATGCTGGGGTTAATGCTAGTGACGTGAGTTTGTTTCTCTCGTGCTAATCATCGCTATTCCTTTCTCATCTTTTGGTTTCTGTTTGATTTTAATGGAAGCTACTAATACTCCAGTTATTTTAATCAGACATGAGTCATGATTTAATATTTTCTATCCCTGTGTCCCTTACTGCTGACGGACTACGTTTCCTTACAGGTTAATTTTAGCTCTGGAAGATATTTCTCTGGAGGCAGCAAAACCGTTGCTTCCCTCCTTCCATTTGATGCTGGGTTTGAGGTTACTAAAGTTTTAGTGGCCTTTTTTTTTATGTTTCGCATTTGTATGAACATCATTTAAGGGCACCATCAAGGTTTATTTTGGAGCATTATGCTATTCATTTATCAAATATAATAACTATAAAGAACACTGAGTGCTTAAATCTGGATGCAGATCTAAAACCTCAACGTAATCTTTAGGCAATCTTGTGTATTTTTGCCTGATTGAGTGACTTCTCTTGGCTCAAGTCAACGGTTCACTTCATCTGATAGAAATTTGTTTAGTCTAAACTTATCCATATAGCTGGTACAAGTAGTGTCGTATGCGAAATTTTCATGTGAATAATGGTGTCCTAAAGTAGCATTGAATGTCACCAATACATTTCCAGGCTGTAGGAATAGTTGCAGCGATTGGAGATTCAGTGAAACACCTAAAAGTTGGTACACCAGCTGCAATAATGACCTATGGAAGTTATGCTGAATTCTCCATGGTACAAATGGTGTTTCATATTCTTTACGTCCGTTTTACTTCTTGACTTATATTCCTTCAGTTTCATATTCTCAATGGTCCCTTTGTTTTAGGTGCCCGCAAAGCATATCCTTCCCGTAGCAAGACCAGATCCTGAAGTAGTGGCTATGCTCACATCTGGTCTTACGGCATCTATTGCTCTAGAAAAGGTATCTCTCCTTGTTGAAATACATATTTAGCTGTAGATTACGTCCGTGTGTGGAAGTTCTCAGAATTTAAGGGTATGTTATTTCATCTTAGTACTAATTCAGCTAATGCCCCATTGTTCTTTCCTTGATATCTTTTTCTTTTTTAAAAACATCATAGGCAGCACAAATGGACTCAGGAAAATCTGTGCTTGTCACAGCAGCTGCAGGAGGGACAGGGCAGTTTGCTGTCCAGGTCTGTTGGTTTTTGCTGGAAATTTTTCTGAGATTGATGGGATGTTTTGTGGACTTATTTTTGTAATAAATCACTTCAAACATTTTGCTAGTGTTCCCGATTGTTTTCAGAAAATACTCTTACTATTTTTTCTCTGGAAATTGAAAAACCTGGACTGCATTGATACAGTTGGCGAAGCTAGCTGGAAATAAGGTCATTGCTACTTGTGGAGGCAAGGACAAGGCCACACTTTTGAAGGATTTGGGAGTGGACCGAGTCATAGACTATAAAACCGAAAATATCAAATCTGTAAGGAAGTTAGATAACACCTTCTGCTTATTGCTCATGATTGGGTGTTGCTCTTTGAAATTCTCTCGATGGAATAATATCTTTATGTTAAATTATGTGGAGAATATCCACAAATGCATTCCCTGAGCAGTGATTAATATATTTCAAGACAAATGCCCAGTTTTTCAAGACATTTCCTGAAGTGTGACAGATTGTTTTTGTATGATAGAGCACAGAGCACACAACTTTTTTTGTCAGACAAGAATTGTTCGCCCCACAGTAAAACAATTATGTGATGCTTGTTCGAGTCTCAATACATTTCACCACTTCTTATGTTCCAGGTTCTAAAGAATGAATTCCCCAAAGGTGTGGATATTGTATACGAGTCTGTAGGTGGTGAAATGTTTGATTTATGTTTGAATGCCCTGGCAACCTATGGACGTCTTGTCGTAATAGGGATGATTTCTCAGGTTTGGTTTTTTCATGCAGATATGAATTATAAATATTTCGCAACTAAATACTTCTTATGAGATCATTTTGCTTACACATTTCATTTTTCTTTTTTCTTTGCATCAATGTTCTAACGCATTACATCAAATTTCTGTGTATGCTTGTAGTATCAAGGAGAAGATGGGTGGAAACCGCGAAACTACACTGGATTATGCGAAAAAATCCTTGCAAAGAGTCAGACTGTAGTAAGAGATTTGATCCTCACGCTTAAGTACTATAATGAATTTATATATGTTCTCATTACTGATAGCTGCATTTCAATTTATTAAAAAGTCGAATTCCTGACACTCACCATGATAGTGGAAGTGCCATTTTTCTTACTTCGCTGTCTTCGTCAGATTTCTTTCTAACTAACCCTTTGAACAATCCAGTGGATATTGTCTCTCTTTTTGTTCTTCATGCATTGCTTACATAACTGGCAAATTAGCTGTAGCATTCGCTAAGTTGTGTTTCATATCTAACGTATGATTTATGGATGAATAGCTACTCAATCCCAATCGTCTAACTAATTTAAACTTGTCTTAATCTGTTTCTTAGGCTGGCTTCTTCTTGGTGCAATATGCCCAACACTGGCAACAGCATTTAGATAAGCTAATGAATCTTTACACCTCAGGAAAACTTAAGGTGGTAAAGTAATTAAGCTTCTTCTTTGTCATAGTTATCTGTTTTCTGGGGACGTATGTGTTTACTTACTGATCAGCATTATCATTTCCTATTACGTTTTAAAAGGTTGTGTTAGACCCGAAACAGTTCGATGGAGTTCGATCAGTTGCCGATGCAGTCGACTATCTCCATTCAGGCAAAAGTGTAGGGAAGGTATTGTTAATAACCATGTCCCCATGAATCAGTTTTTGCTAAAAATATATCTGTGTTATTACAATTTGAGAAACAATATCAGGTGGTTGTATGCATTGATCCTTCATTCAGCAACTTGGCCTCAAAGTTATGAAGAAAAAAAAAAGAGGGAATTCGATGCAGGTCAGTTTGCTTCCTCTTACACAAAGTTGTTTAATTTTCATTTGGGATTGCAAAATAAAATTTGTGATGTATATGGAGACGATAATTGTTATTCCACTGCACAGTTGATATATTATAGAATAAAAAACGTTTCTTTGTGGGTTTTTAAGTATTGGATTGGATCTTAGTAACTGATTTTTGTTTCACCACTTCGAATTTCGAAACGATAGAGATATTGTGAACTTCTCTCTTTATTTATTTTTTTTTCCAACTTGTTCTGTTCTCTAGCGGCACATTGTTAACTGATAAGTTTGTTCTAAAAGTTTAATTGCAGAGAATGTCGTATTTAATTTTATATATTTATTTTTCACTATATTTCCTAGTCTCTAGGTTTGTTTATTGACTCTTAGCATGAGCTCGAATATCACATTATGATCACTTCACCTATATATAGGCTTGTTAGAGAGTATATTATATTATATTATATTATAAATGAACACTTGCACTAGCGATGAAATAAATACAACTATCCATATATCAATCTTTTTACCCCTCATTTACATGCTTTATTCACTGCAAAAAAAAGCTCAAACGGCGACTACACATAGCGACTACAAAAGGTGTAGTCGCTGATTTTTAAAAATAGCGACTAACTTTGATTCTTAGCGACTACATGTTTGTAGTCGCTAATTGCGACTGAAAAACCAGACGCTGCAAAGGCAAAATCAGTCGCTACTATATTTCCGACTACCAATTGTTAGTTTAGCGACTACATATACCTAGTGGCTAGACACGATTAATTTTTTGGCCCGAAATTCAGTCGCTAACTAGTTTTAGCGACTACAGTTATTAACGGTAGCGACTACATGTCTGTAGTCGCTAAATGAAACCCTAAATTTTCCCCAGCCGTAAAATCCCAAACCATTCAGTCTCAAATCGAAAATTTCCTCCACCATCGACGAAACCAACCCGCCGAGCCGTCTTCCCCCTTTTCCGCCTTTGTCTGACGACCGCCGCCGCCTTCCGCCTTCGCCGAGTTGTCCGCCGTCGGCCGCCTTCGCCAAATAAGATAAACCGACCATCCCTCGCTCGTTTTCCGCCGTTGGAGCCGTCTCCCGCCAGTTTCCGCCTTCGCCCGACGAGCTCCGCCGCCGTACGCCTTCGCCGAGTTGTCCGCCGTTGCTCGCCTTCGCCAAATCAGAAAAGTCGCCATCCCTCGCTCGTTTTACGCCGTTGCTTGCCTTCTCCGCGTCTCTTCGCCGTCCACATCAGTCCACGTCCACTGTCCGCCTATCTTGCCTCTCTCAGTCTCAGGTATGATTCCGTTAGTTGTGATTCGTTTAGGATTTCCTCGTAATTAAGTGCTATGAACCTCGTGATTTGCTCAAATCGAAAATATAATTGTTTTGTTATTGAAGAGGGTTGAGCTGCATTCTCTGTTATGATGGCTTTGACTTCGATCCATTATTGTTGAAAAAAATTGATTTCTTCGGATCAGGTTTTTGACCTTATATTAGCGGAACGAGCTATTAACTGTTGATGCTATTGTTCATTTGAGCTATCGTAAAACAGTTCAAGCTATCGTATCAGGTGATGAAACAAATTAAGTTTTTCCTCTCATTATGTTGGTGAAGAGCATTCTACAGATTCCAATTAACCACTGCTTTTGCGGAACTTTGAGCAGCTCGCGATGATGTTGAAGTTCGACCTTCTTCTGCTTCAGTTAATCATTTTGATTTTATGACCATTGCTGCTGATGAAGCTCAAGAAATAAAGGTGAGGAACTTCTGCTTCATCCCCAATTTTCTGTCATTTTCCGATGAATCTTGAAGTTTTTGAGGTACAACCTTTTCAGGGCAACATATACCCTCCATCCATCTGCGATGCTGAATTCCCATTTAATGAAGTGGTCCAAGTTGAACGAAGAGCTGAGGAGTATTGAAAACAGGTGATAACCGTGAAATTCGATTCTTGTTGTGTGACAATATGGGTGTGTGATACATATCATTTAGGTTTGGTTTTCATTGGACTTGGTGATGCTTTTGTATGAATGACACTGATTTCTGGATATTTGTTCTTGGTTGGAATGGATTTTTTGTGTTGGGTTATTCATGTGATGGGGGGATTCTGGTGAATTTTTGTCCACTTTGATAGTTTCTTTCTAACTTATAAATCCTTCTCTATAAGGCGCCCAAGCATTTTACGACGTATCCGGAGGTTGGACGAGGATAAGTTGACGGCGGCAGTGACGGAGCTTGAAGAGCTGAGGAGTCACTGTGGTAAGCTGGAGAGAAACTATGATAAGACCGCTATTTTGGATTTTTTTTTGAATTAATATTTGTTTTTTGTAGATATATTTGTATTTAATTGAACAAAAAAAATCAATAAAAGTGATCAGGTGACCATCGTAAAACATGCCAGCGACTACAAATTGTAGTCGCTGTGTAGTCCCCATTTAGCGACTACAAAATGTAGTCGCTAAGTGTAGTCGCTATTTAGCGACTACTTCCCGTAGTCGCCGTGTAGTCGCTAACAGCGACTAACTGCCGACCACACCAATTTAGCGACAAGGCGTATAGCGACTACGACTTGTAGTCGCTAATGTAGTCGCTAATTGGCTTTAGCGACTAACTTTCCCTGTTTAGCGACTAAAAAGTGTAGTCGCTAAACTGAGATTTTTTTGTAGTGATTTTTGTGATCTTGACATGAGATTAATACGCGTACGTCTTTTAGGTTGATCTCCCATGATCTTGTTATTATGAAGAAAGAACAAGACTAGAACAAAGAGAACAAAAAAAAAAGTTAAAGTAGAGAGTTTGAATCAATAATAGTACATCCATCGAAAGGATATTAATACTGCATAGACTATCCATCTATGCATGCAAAAGTACAAAAGCACGAACGAATACAATACCTATAACTTATATTGTATCTAAAAAATAATATAATTTGAGTCTTTCACTCCCAATCGAACTTTTTCTTGGCAGTATGATTGAAACCATTAGCGTAGTATATCCCATCATTGTGCACATACCATAGATGATTAGGGTTTGCATCTGTGATGTGATCTATGGCTCTGAACGCATCGAAGCTTTTCTGCTTCGATTCCCACCACAGATGACAAAAGAACAAAGTCGTTGGAAATAAGTTCTCACAAAAGCTCCAATTGTATATTTTCCCATTAATAAGTTCATGATATCCAAGATCATCATCGTGGCTTTGACAACGTAGTCTCATAGACGAAGAAGACGAGGGCGTTAGGTTATCGTATATGTAAATGTGCTTTCTGTAATAAAAACAAGCATATGAGAATTCAAAGGCATAGATGGCTGATAATAGTACTGCAAGAATTAGGACCAGCTTTTGGGTGTTTGCTGTTTTCTTCATCTCGGAGATGGTTATGTGCTATTTCTATCTTTTAAACATCATTTCGATAGTTGTTTATTTATATTGGAGGGATGAAAGGGATGGAATATGCGTATTATTGAGATCTGTTCGTCAATTTTTTATTTATTAAAGGAGGATTACATGTGTTGGGGAATGATTTCGACTATTAAAAGATGTGGGATTCTATTTTGTATGTTTCAGTGTTGAATTTTTTTGTAGCGAAACTAAAAAGTTGTGATGTGTGTGGTCAATTAGTTAATTATGTTGATGAAATAGGGATGCTATTAAATCAAAATAATCGTCGAGCATAATCTACATTTTTTCACTAAAGAACTAGTCAATAAAAAGAAAAATATTCTTTTTCCTTGCGGCGAAATCTCTACCTTCAAAAAAGAAAGAAAAACTAAGTTAAAAAATATAATACCTGAAGCATTAAACTTCCGAATAATAACCCCTTTTACAAGACCAGATGTTTTAGTGAAACAAATCACGGCCGTGAATGATTTGTACGAGGTCGTGAAGCGTCGAAATGTACCATATTTTGTTTTTTAATTATCGAATTAAATATATCATTTTTTTTTTATTTTAGAACCCGTGAATGATTTGTACGAGGTCGTGAAGCATCGAAATGTATCATATTTTGTTTTTTAATTATCGAATTAAATATATCATTTTTTTTATTTTCGAATTTCGACGGAAATTCCATCGAAATGTATCATATTTTGTTTTTTAATTATCGAATTAAATATATCATTTTTTATTTTAGAATTTCGACGGAAATTCCGTCGAAATGTATCATATTTTAATTTTTTTTCTTTTCTAATTTCGACGGAAATTCCGTCGAAATGTATGTTAAAAGAGAACTCACGTAACCACAAATAAAATGTATGACATATATTGGCATCCCATTTTTTCTATTTGCATCACCTGATTAATATGTAGAGTAAATATTAATTATTTACCAATTATACATCCCTTATAAAAATGAGTTTTAATGTTAATAATTTCATTAAAATGTAAAGTAACATTAAATAAATACCTGCTAGTTAAAAAGACGATTTTAATGTTAATAAGTATTTAACTTTGAAATAAAAACTTATTTAAATACAATGCATAATTCAAACTAGAACTGTCAAAAGGGCAAGCGGGGCGGGGTGGCTCGTTAATCGTAACTCTTTAACAATAATTTATTTATTTCCTAAACCTAATTTATTTTTACATCTATTATTTAATATAACTATTTATATTTTGCGGCCCGCCCTAAATAAGCACGCGGCCGGCGCGGGCTTGTCCACCCAGGCTCGCCTCCAGGCGGCCTAAAAGTTCACAGTCCGCCCCGCCACTTTGGTTGGGCAGGCGGGCCAGCCCATGGACCGCGGGCATTTTTGACAGGTCTTTCAAATTTTTATGTAGGTAATAAATCTTGAAATATGAAAAGTGTATTTAGCTATTTAATTTCTTTAAAATATTATTCGTATTAGCATTAAAAAATTCAATATTATTTTACATTATAATATAACTGAGTATTTTAGTTATTTAAATACCCCCTCTACGACGGGGATTAAGTTTGATAAATTCAATAATATTTATATTGGAAATATAGCGATTAACATAAGGAGCAATACAATGAAAAATAATTAAATACTATACCAATGTGTCATTGCCCATTGGTTAAAATAACTTAATTAATAATTTTTGAATAGTCCATCTAATTAATATTGTTGATTTAATGCAAAATAAGTTAATGAAAGAAATACGGACCGGGCCTCCGGTAATTTATTCAAGCCCACGCACATGCGCCCACACGGAGAAGGGGTACCCGGTATAAACTTGATGGGATTCCTTCTTAAAATCAATTGGTGATAAGAGGAGTGGACATCAGGCTTATAAACCCTTTTTAATTTGTTCACAATTTCGGTGCGGGACACTTTGTCCTTCACACGTGATATCTCAATAGTTAATATAATAATTTTTATTTAATCATGTGATTTTTTAAAATAATTATTTCAAATATCAAGTGTTTGGATGCGTACGGAGGTGTAGGGAGTTTGAATATAGGACCGGACATATAATAATATTGATGAAGATATTACGATACTCGTTCTGTAGTGATTGCGAAGATAGAATATGTGAATGATCTTACCATTTGAACTAATTTTCTTTGATATAATAATGCCAAGTAGAGCCAATCATTATATATTAGTAGTTTTTTCCAAAGCATAAAATATTAAAAGATCTTCAATGCGATTTTAATATTGCAAGAGGCAAATATTGTCTACCACGTTTCAGTTCCTAATCTAATTGCCTTCTAGTATGAATATAGGGTATGTATGCCATATTTAAAATAGGTAACACATCGTTAAAACTAACATGGTAATTCAAATTTTGCCTCTAAATCGACATGTAATATTCATACCATATATGGAAAAGTATCTTCATGTTTTTATGTTATCATCATATGTTTTTAGGTTATCATCATATACTTCATCGTTAAAACTAACATGGTATGTATGCCATATTTATAAGTTATAAATAGTAAAGTCAGATATTTTATAACACCTTCCTTGATTTTTCATTTATTACACACTAAATATAACAATCATGACTTGGTTATTTTCCTTGCATAGAATCAATAGCAGTACCTATACAACTCCTTCGGGCATAGCAAACGCCGTCACACATTCCAAGAAACATCAAAAAACACAGCTAAAAGAATGACTTCAGACGCAAAACTCGTCGCCCACCTCCACAAAATCGTAAGTACATCCAACCTGAGGACCGCCACCGCCGCCTTCGTCCGCCGCCGTCTCGAGGCGGATCTCGGCGTCGACTTATCTCGGCGGAGGGTTTTCATCGTGGAAGAGATCCACAAATTCCTACACGGCGGCGATCTTGACTCTTCTCCGAGCAAAGGACGACCAATAGGCGACGATGTTGGGAGTGAAGGCGGCGGAGATGAAGAAGCGGCGGCGGAGAACTATGAAAAGGAAAAAGATGATGGAAAAAAGAGGACGGTGAACAAGGCCAAGAGGTAAAAAAATTAGGGTTGTCTTCAATTTTGTTTATTTTATTTTTTAGGATTTTGGTCGCAAAATTGCTGCATTATTGTTCACTAGTTAAATACCCCATCCATGTCGTTCAAGACTGCATTTTTATGAATGTGTTTATGTTAAAGGTTTTGCGAATTATGAGCCTAAAAAGTAAAAACTGATATATGTGTAAGCCATTGTGGTTGGTTCTATGAACATAGGTTCTTAAAAAGCGAACTTCGTTAATATTCTGTGATACTAATCAAACTCCATAACCGAAATATTACGAGACAATATATAGACTTAATAAGTGAGTTATGTCCGAGTTAAGAGTAGAATTGATCGTCTTGAGAAGATCAGAACGTAAACACAACATTTTTGTACCTTATTGGTAAATAATTAAAGTAGATAACCCTAATAAGTTACATGTGTTCCACGTCGTTAATTAAGAAGAGATTCATTAGCTTATAAGATGATGAACTAATTCATATATTACCAATTGATTTTAGAATGGAGCCCCAAATCAAGCTGATCTTGCTCAATTGGTGTTTTGATTAGGAGTGCCATTTGGGCATTTAAATTTTCTTGGACGGAAATATCTTATATTTCGTATGATTTAATCCTTCATGTTGTTGAGTTGATCACATATGGTTTCTGTTATATTTACTTTGTGTTTTGTATTTTTGGCTTCTTGAATCAGTGCCAAGGCAAAAGATTTGCAGTCTGTCGAAGATCGATTACGCAATTCTCCGAATGAGGATTCGACACGTGTCGAAGGAGGTACGTCTTCTTATACCAAAGTTTCGACGTGCCAACAAAAAGAAACTACAAACAATGGTAAAAGTTTTTAGGTACATACCGTTTGACGACGTCTTCACGGCCTACGTCTATTTCGGGCGGTACAGATTTCACTAGAAGGTCGAAGAGGCGTACAAGAGGACCGTATAACATGAAATCACTACATAAACGCTTAGATCATGACTCAGAGGTCTGTATCTTACAGTTCGACGATGATGGTACCCTCGTTGGCCCAGACAAGGCAACTAGGCAACATTCAGTAACTACATTGGCAGGATGACGAGGTCGCACGTGCCAGACTTTGTCAAGGATTGGCGTCATATCGACACAGGACTCAAGGATAGACTTTGGGAGGACGTTAAGGTAATGTTTTTTCTCTATTTGTTAATTATTCGATATTTATTATCAATCTTTATTTGAATTATATATACATACATATTTGCAGCGCACATGGAGGTTGCCCGATTCTCCTTCAATCAAGGCAAATGTCCTCAAGAAGGCTGGAGAGTTGCGTAAGAACTGGAAGAACAAATTTCACAAACGAGAAAAGGTGAAAGGGCCAAGCTTGTTTGAAGAGTATGGACACATCGATCGACAAGGATTGACGACGTGGAGGGACTACAGGGCTACCCTCGAGTTTCAAGTTACCTTATACATAGTTGTAATTCTTTTATACCTATCTAAAATTTGGCTTACACACATACCTAATTTTAATTATAAATTGTAGGAAATTAGTGAGAAGGCTAAACAAAACCAGTCCCACAATATTTATCCACACCACCTCGGCACATCAGGATATTTAGGAAAGATGGTTGAATGGGGTACTGAGGACCCGCTTGATCACATTGTCGATTTTCCTGAGCATTTGGTTTCTCTGTTGTCCATCGGCAATGAAAGGACAAAAAATTTTATTCGAGCTAGGACCAAGAAAAGAGATGATGGAAATTACGTCATTGATGTTGATGCTCGGGATCTAGCAGAAAAAGTTGTAAGTGTTACATTTAATTAGTTTTATTACGCAAATATGTTATGAATTAACGGGTTTTACTAATAATTATTTGACAGGCACAGTTGCACGAACAACAGCGTCGAGGGAAATTTGTTCCCCTTAGGCACCATGAATATGATGCATTATCCACTGCTATTGGAAAACCAGATCATTCCGGACGAGTTAGAGGTGTCGGAAAGTACGGGACTATTCGGAGTGTTTTCGGCAACCCCTTGTGAGCTCGACTAGTGGTGAAAACGAGCCGAACTGCTCGCGATCAGTTCGGTAAAAGCTTGATTCGAGCCGAGCTTTGAGCTATCATATCTGGGTTCGTGACTCGTCGAGCCCTTGTCGAGCCGACAATTTTATTTTATAATATATTAAATATTTAATATTTTAATTATTTTATTTAATAATATATACGGATTTGAGCTCAAATACCTCGCATGACACTAAGCTTATCGAGCTTATCGAGCCGAGTTGAGGTTTAACGTGTTTAATCGAGCCGAGCTCGACCCGAAATTTTTCGAGCCAAGTCGAGCCGAGCTCGAGCCCAGTAAACCTTAATCAGGCCGAGCTCGAGTTGGATCATGTTCGGGCTTGGCTCGGCTCGTTTGCTGGGCTAAGCTCGACTCGAGTTCGAGCTCCAACTTTCTAATAAAAAATAAAGAAATATTAATACATTAATAAAAAGAAGTAAGATAAAAAATTTGCAAGTCTGATCGCGAACTTTTGACCTCTTATAATTGAGCTCAAACTCGAGGTCGACGTAAATGAGTTCGAATTCGATTTTGTCCTCTTGGACGCGAGCTTTTTAACAATGTTACGGTTTTTATGAAAAAGGTAATCTAAAACAGGGAAGTTTTGGAAAGTGTATCAATAATAGGTTACTATGCCACTTGGAGTGGCGCGTTCCTGTGGCCCCTTCAGCTTCAATTTTTTTTTTTCATTTTTTAATTTTAGTTTCTGTTTTTTTTTCTAAATTGTTAAATTTTATTTGGTTTCCTTTTTTTACAGCGCCGCCTTGCTGGATTTTCATTTTGTTTTTATTTTCATTTTGTTGTTTTATAGTTGTTAAGTTTTTTTATTGTTTTTATGTTTTTCAATAAAAAAATGAGAAATTGATATAAAAAAATTGAAAGTAAAAAGTTATTAAAAAAGTGACCCAAAAGTATAAAATATTACTTTTTCAATCGCTTTCAGATAAGCTTATATAGTAGAATAAAGCTTTTACACTAAAAGAAAGTATCCGTTTGGTTGAGAGTATCATTTGGTCATCGTTTACATATCATTTTATATGTGTATTACGTAACATATCATGACATTGTATGATACCATTTTATTGATATATCAGATAATAGTGTACCTTTTTTTAATGTAACATGTACCACAATACAAAAGTTGATCATGTTGCCCAATTGATTTCTCATACTGTCACATATCTTAAGTGAGAATAAAATAAAAAAAGAAGACAGAAAATAAAAAGGGAATTGACAATTAAATACCCAAAGGTATAAAAAATATCAAAATCCATCTCTTAGCACTTTTTTATATGTAAGTACCTAATAAAATAAAAATTCACATAGATACCCCACTGGTTGAAGTTACATCATATAAGAAATTTAGACATAATAGAGAAATGTATTATGGTACCTATTACATAAAAAAGGTACATTGTGTTCTCATATATATCAATAAAATATTTAGGTATCATACAATCTCATGATATACTAAGTAAAATACATATGAAAGGACACATAAACAATGGTAAAATGATACTCTCAACCAAACAGATACTTGTTTTTAGTAAAATTTTATTCTACTATATAAGTTTATCTAATAAGAGATTGAAATGATAATATTTTTATATCTTTGGGTCAATTTTTAAATAATATTTTACTTTCAATTTTTACATCAATTTTTCATTTTTTATTAAATAACATAAAAACAATAAAAACTTAACAAATACAACAAACAAAAAAATGAAAATAAAAATAAAAGGAAAACCAGCAAGGTGGCGCTGTAAAAAAAGGAAAACAAATAAAATTTAACAATTAAAAAAACTGAAACTAAAATTACGAATGGAAAAAAAAAAATTGAAGCTGAACGCGAGGTGGTGCTTTTAGAACGCGCCACTCCAAGTGGCGGAGTAACCTATTATTGATACACTTTCCAAAACTACCATATTTTAGATAATCTTTTTCATATAAACTGTAAAACTGATAAAAAGCCTAATTTTCTAGACTTTGTTTCTACCATGGTTTTGAAGATCGGACCGGACCGGCCGGTTTCGGCCGGACCGGTCAGAAATCCGGTCTGGTCCCGGTCCGGTCTTTTTTTTATTTAAAAATAAATAAAAATATTTTGGTTTTAAATAAATTGTACAAAATAAGAAAATCAATAAATTAGTTTGGTCTAGTGGTTAAGTTGTGGGTATTTTACTTAATGTACTTGTGTTCGATTCCATCCAAGACCATAATTTTTATTTTAATTAACTTATTAGCTCTCTATTTTATTCTTATTCAAATTTGACCCAAAACTCATAGATTTAACTATAACTAGTACTCATTGCACACTCTAATGTGTGTGCTATATAATATATAAATATATAATATTAAATTTATTTAAATATGATATATTTAATTGATAGTTATTATTTAAATTTAGTTATGTATATGTCTAAATTATAAGATTAATGATATACTAGTTTTTAACTAAAAGTTTAACTAAAATAGTAATTAACTAAATATAGTAAGTTGGAGTTCGTGGGTGATTTTTTATTTTATTACTTAATTTTTTTATTTAAAATTTAAAGATTAAATTGACAGTTTATACACACCCTGACACTTAATAAAAGAGTATAGATACTTGATGTACGATTAATTTATTTATAACAACCCGCGCAACCCCTTAATTTATAAAATTATAGTTTGAAAAAAGTTCATAAAAACATGTATATGTTCCATATTATTTGTTGATACATATATAAAATATATATTTATTATATTTAATATAGCAATTTTACTCCGATTTGATTCCGATTAAACCACTAAACCTTAAATCACTAAAATTTACCGTAGAGTTGGAAAACCTGGGTTGAGAACCTTGGTTTCTACTGGTAATTTACATATCCTTGTTTAGCCTTTTTAAATATTTATTAGGCAACTAGAAAAAAGTCCATTTTCGCGTGATTGGATTTACTCTTCCCTCCATCTTTGTAGATAACTCCCACACAAAGCACGATATACACAAACACACATTCAATGCAAAAGCAGAATCGGTAGGGCCCACAATAAGAGCAAGGGCGATTGAGTACAAAAGTGTGCATCTTCTTCCCCTTTTAACACTCCTAGAGCAGAGCAAACGTCTCCGTCACATTCACACCAACAGCTAAGAATGAATACCGACGCACAAATCGTCGCCCACATCCGCGAAATCATCCGTAGTTCGGAAGTAAAGAACGCAATCGCGGCCGCCGTCTGCCGCCGTCTGGAATCGGACCTCGGCGCCGACCTCTCCCGGCGCTGGGTGTTCATCGTGGAGGAGATCGATAAATTCCTAAGCGGTGGAGATCGTAATGCTCCAAAAGGAGGACGGAAAACCGGCGAGGCTGTACGAACCGACGCCGTGCAAGTTGACCTCCGACGAGCCGGGAGTGAACGCGGCGGAGATGAAGAAGCGGCGGAGATTAATCAAACAGAAAAAGGAAAAGGACAGAAGAGGTAAAAAAGGGAATTCTGCTATTCTGTTGAGTTCTTTTTAGTGCTTGTTTGGATGAGGGGTTTAATGATTTTAAACTTGGGTTTAAAGCATGTTGGTGTAGGGCTGGGGAAATATACCGAAATACCGATATACCGTCCTTATCGTATCGTAACGTATCGAAAATATCGAAAATTTTGGTATACCGAAGTTTTTGGTAAGGTATGATACCGTACCGAAAATTTTCGGTACGGTAATGGTATGAAAATTTTAAAAATTAGGTATACCGATTATACCGAAATACCGAAATACAAAATTTTAAATATTATATATATATATATACACATACATATATTATATTATTTCTAAAAAATATCAAATGGGTAAAAATATTATAAGGATCTTCATAAATTTATGTATCCCTATATCCAACCTTTTAAGATTATTGACGTCCACATATTTTACCTATTATACCTAAGTCAAGTTACGTTTAATTTTGTATTTTTAATGTTTTTTTCTTCAGGATTTTGAAAGCGTGAAGATGCAATGCAATTACTTTTTCACTAATTTTTTTAAATAACAATTTCATTTTAATTAATCTCTATATAAATTTGTATTTTGTAGTTATGTACAGTTCTTTGTCTTAGTAATGAGACTGACTAAAACATGTAAATTATTTAATGTTATTTTATGAATTAAAAATCTTTTTTATTTTGAAAATTTTGGTATTAATAATCCATCTTATTGGGCCTAAGGAGTTTGAATTGACTAAAAATTGGAAACAAACGAATTAACGAGTTATGAGGCACGCATGGTTAAAAACCCTCCGTGTTAATGGTATAGAAGGTATGATACCGATACCGTATCGAAATTTCGGTATGATACCGTATCGAAATTTAAGGTATACCGAAATTTTGGTATGGTATTGGTATGATTTTTTTCAATACCGAAATTTCGGTACGGTAAACGGTATCACGGTTTTGGTACGGTATACCGTACCGAACCACCCCTATGTTGGTGTGTTTGGTTCGTTAGTTTATCTAAACTATTGGTTTATATAAAACCACTCTAAACCCATGTAGACGGGTTTAAATAAACACACCTCCTCACATGTGTTTATTTAAACCCATTAACCAAACACGCATTTTATTTATACCCATTAATTTATTTTATATAAACCCTTACTTAAATAAACCCTCGTAAATATAAACCTACCCACAAAACGAGCTTAGGGTTTTGGTTTACTAGAGTTGCATATATTTTTCGTCATAATCACAAAGTGTTTTGCATTTCAACTTTCTTCAATTAGGATGAAGGAAACGGATTCGCAAAATAAAAATGCCTTAAAAAAGGCCTCTTTCCCCTCAACCCAGGGAGGAAATTGGGGTTGCCGAGCTATCGAAAACTAAGGTAAATGCCTAGCGATCCTTTTATTACTTGCTACCAAATATAGAAAATGTGTGACAACCCAAAACTAATTGGTGATATGTGAAGTTTTCTTTTTTATATATTAATTGTGTCGTGATAATTGAATCATTCGACAGTAGAAATCTCAACAAGAAACCAGAGTCCACCCAATTGCTTGCTATTGCGTGATTTTGAGACGGAAAAGCGTTAAAGATTAGCAATGGGTGGTCCGTCTCTCGCAGATTGTTTTTTTTCGATATCGTTTTTAAATGTTTTTATATAATATGTATCTAAATCTTTTGTTTTCTTTCGTATTTCAGAAAATGGAGGGTCTTACCATCGGTTCGAGCGCGTATGGCTCTTGCCCTTCCCCGTTGGCTCCCGAGGATTACGATAAACCCTTCACGAGTGTGTATCGCATGACTGAGTACGTCTTCCATGATTAATTTTCGTTAACTTATTATCTATTTATTCAATTTTTAACGACTCGCATTATTTATTTTTTTCTGCGATAGGGATCCGAGCGTGCCGATTGTGATTCGTAATATCATACAAGACAGTTTCGACGGTCCGTACCACTGCATCGACGTAGTGCCTCGTGGTACCCTCGATCGTTGGTGGTCGCAGTTTTGCGTGAGTATGGTTTTATTTTATTTATTTATTTATAGGTGTTTTTGTAATGTCAATTATTTTTTTGTGTAACTTAGGACGAATACTTAGTCCCGAAATATGAGTACGACGATGTACGAGAGGAGTTCGAAAGGCGCGTTGGCAAATGGTTGCCGAAGGGCCTTTACTATTATAGGAAGAAATTAAGGAAGCCGAGATTCGTTTCAGACGAAGATTGGCTTCAAATGGTCGAAGCGTGGGAAAACATTGGCCAATCGGCTCCTCAATAAGAGGAATAGACGAGTTTTTTGATTTTGCAATGTAAAAGATTGGTCGAAGATCGATCGTTTTGGATGATCGATTGGTAAGTTTTTAACGTTGTAGTTTAAAAATATGCCTCGCGCAAATTTTTTCTAGAATTTTTTGGCATCAACTTTCGCATGGCGCATGGAAATTGGTTCCGGTTTCAGCTCCGAGGCTACTTGTTTCGTCGAGGGCATTCAGAATTTTGAATTTGGCGATTAAAATTTGAGCGCCTTATTCATATTGATACTTCTAGAAATTGAAAAATGATAACTGTATTTGATCATATTTCCGACAAGATATGCCACGAATGACATTTCAAGCCACTTATCAGTAGGAATGGCAATGGGGCGAGCCTGAAGCGGGTTTGGTAGGACTCGGGACCTGCATGATTAATTTGTGATGCACCAAAACCTTGCCCTGCCCCGCCTAAGAACTGGATCCGCCTTGCCCCGAACCCGGGTGAACCTACAATCTCAAAGTGACTATATCGCCAACTTAGTCATTGTATGACCCCAGTCCCCGCAAATTAGGTCGGCCAATAATTATGTATATGACTTGCATGATTTTGTGTTAATTACGTATATGTTATATGCTCTTGTGATGTTATGAATTTTATGCCCGTGAATGCTACGAGAATTATGTGCAATTACGTACCCAAGATTTCGTGCTCATTATGGCCCCTAAGTTGGGCTTGGAATTGAATTAGTATTGGACTATGAATATTCAAAATTTATGGGCTAGAACTCAATAATAGGCCCAAATTGTAAAATATCAACATGGGAGACAAGTCCTCCTTAATATAAGGAAATCCCACGCTTTGGAGTCCTATCAACATGACCCTTTTTTGACTTAAAACTACTTAACTCACATCTAAAACTCTTTACTACATCTAAAAACTAACGAAAAAGAAAGAAAGAAAAGGAAGGAGCCGAGAGGAATTTCACTCAAAGAACATCCTAAGAAGATTGAAGATCGAAGCTAGTAAGTAAAGCTAACTCCCTAAACTAGTTCGACATCTTTTACCAAGATTATTTAGTTAAACATGTTTAGGACTAGAAGATTGCTGAGACGAGGGGACCATAAATTCGTGTTGAATGTTCTAAAGGTAGAAGAGAGATTTAGCACTTATAATTTCTGGGTAGAATAAGCTATGAATCTGATTTCGACGGGATGAAGATGAGAGTTTATGGTAAATGTCGAGGCACAATGTCGAATGTTAGCTAAGATGTCGAATTATCATATCGAGATTTCCATTGTATAAAATGTCGAGATTCACTTATAATATATGTCGAGGTACAATGTCGAAATGATAAGGATAGAAGTCGAGTTAAATATCGAGATGTAGTAAGTGCCGAGATTTATTATTCGAATGAATAGAATATCGAGATAAAAAGGAACAAAAATGTCGAGGTAAATGTCGATATTAAAGTCGAGATCAATGTCGAGTCCTTTTATTTGGATAAAATGTCGAGTTCAAAGAAACCGGTATAAATGTCGAAACGAATGTCGAACTGGATAAAATGTCGAGATAGAGAACAAAGTCGAGAGCTAATGAAAAATGTCGAGTGATAGATAAGATGTCGACTTAATACATCGAGATTTACCATTGTGTATATATATCGAGATTTATTAAATGTCGAAATGATAAAGCGAATATTGAAATATTAGAGAAGATGTCGAGCTTACATGTCGAGATCTACCTCGACAATGATGACGAGATTTATGTTAAAATTCATATCGACATTTTCTGTTTCAAATGTCGAAATACAATGTCGAGTAACATACCGAGATTTTCCACCCAGGCCGAGATTTATTCCATATCGAGTTTTCATATATATATATATATATATATATATATATATATATTTAATGCCGAGCCTTTCACAAAAGAAATTTAAATTCTCTAACTTAGAAATTTATTAAAGGGCCGAGAACTTTACTTTAATATAACACGGTATAGAAATCGACTGAAAAAAAAAAAATTAACAAGGCAAATCGAGAGATGTGAGATCCAGGGAATTTATACAAAGCTTAAATAACAAAGGATGACGAAAATTATTACTTCGACAAATTAGCTGAGGAAAGCAAAGGTACTAACATCATAACCCTTTCATTTTAAAAGGTCGCACCTTAGGAGGTTCACGGGGCAGTACGCTAGATTAGCTTGGACTACATGTAAGTAGAAATTCAACTACGACACGTAACTTGCCTGCGTCCAACTATGTGAATTACGTGCTCGTGAATTTTGTATGAAATGTGTACGTATGATACGATTAAATTATGTGCATGATGGCATGATTAGAATATGTACATAGCATATCATGAGCATTTGCACGCATGCGTAGTGTATAAGACGCGAGGTATGAGCGTGTGTAAGTTCGCCTGTGTGCGATGTATACTCGCCGATATTGGCGTCTGTGTCGACTCGAATGAAGAGTCACGGCTTCCCCTATGCAGTCAGTAAGGCGAATGAAGCTATAAGGCCTGTATAAGAGGCTGGGGGAAATACCCCGTATGCGGGAGATGCAACCTGGAGGATGCGGCCCGGGGCACACGCTGAGTAAGGAAAGATTCCTTCGGGTGACCTTCTAGCGTGTTAAGCACTACCCGGAGGGAAGATTTCTTCGGGTGACCTTCGTGGTTGGTGGCCTCGGTGTTGGCTACCAGTGAGAAGCGCTCGCGTGGAGGCCACACTGGGTAAGGGAAGATTCCTTCGGGTGACCTTCTAGTGTGTAAACCTCCACACTTGAGATCTCTATAAGATGGCGCATAGTGGGATTGAAAGCCGAGGGCCCGTATGAAGTAAGAGTATGAGAAAAAGAGTACGAGTATAAGAAAAAGAGTATGAGCGTTAGAAAACGACGGCGTGGATTGTCGTTCGTTAGGACACGTGCATACATGCATAATTTCTGCTTACTGAGCCTCGGTGGCTCATTGTTTATGTTACGTGTTGTAGTACTGACGATCACGGTACGTGATCTGATTTTTACGCAAGGCCAATCTTTTGAAGCTATCCGGCTGCTTTTGAGGTGGAGGTGTGTGTATGGATGACGACCTGTGAAGGCCGGGCGCATAGGGAGCTTTTGCTGCATATATTTACACACACGCACTTGTGTTTTGTATAGATAGGAGCATGATGAAATGTCAAACGATTTAGAGCATTCTTTTGACTTGTGTATAAGACTTCCGCACGCGTTTCAAAAATGAAAATTTATATTCGCACTTTACGCTTTCGCACGATAACAAAACGTTAGGCACTTAGGATTAGAACGTAATTACAAGGACGGGACGACGGGTCCTGACAGTCATTGTGCCAGAAAGCCCTCTATGAACATTACTAGCATTTCTATAAATTTATAACAAATATAGATAAAAAGAAATTTATAAATACAGATTATTCGTGGCAGATTTCTAGTCTAGGTTAGCGAGACTCGAGACCCACCCCGGGCTCGACCAGGTTGAGTATTTTAAGATCCATAACCCGTTTCAATACCAAATAATTAAAAAATCGCTTTATTAGGGGAAGGTTCTGATGGGCTCCGTGTCGGCACCGCTCCATTGCCATCCCTAATTAACAAGTGGTTGGAAGAAGATAATTAGTGATTCAAATGTGTTATAAACTAGTCCTAATTATTATATTAAGACCAACAAGTTAGCATGTGTTGAGGTAGTTGGTGCACCTAATTATTTGGGAGGCAACATGTTAAAAAATAATTTCCTAATTTGCTTGCTATGGAAGGGGGGGTGCAGCATTATTCAACCCATTACAACCTTTGACTTGCAATTCAACTTGTGTTAAACATCGACATGTCGGCCATCACCACCAAGTATCCTTATTTTGACCAAGATCCCCCTTTTTTTCTTCAATTAAAAAAATTAGTTCCCTTGCCTGTGTAATGCAAGGCAAATCGAATTCGACGAAATTAAACAAAATATAAACATGTTTTTCTCAATCAACGACCACCAATCGAATCCTTACCCATCCAACGGTTCGCTACGATTTCGCATTTCAATTTACATTTATCATAATATATTTATTGAATATTATATATCTCATAAACATCGATTCGCAAATATTCATTATTATTTTACTCGGTCGCAGCCTCTCCAATCAAGCAACCTTTTCTCCTCCACCATTCGCCGGAGAGGAAAACCCCAAAGTATCCGAAAACGCAAATGAACGGCGGCGGAGATTCGAATCATCAATCTCAGCATCAGAATCAGATAAATTATCCTCATCCTTATCCTCCTCAAAACCCATGGATTGCGGCGCAGTACCATCAGCAGCAACAGTGGCTAGCGATGCAGCAGTACCACCCCGCGGCGGTGATGTACAACCCTCACTCCGTGCCGTACTACCCACAGTACATCCCCTACCAAACGGCGCCGTTTCCTCAGCAGCAGAGGCAGTACTACTATCCGCAGCAGCATGGGAGGAAGAATCAGATCGGTGGTGACGAGGGTGAAAATAGGACGATTTGGATCGGGGATCTCAAGGATTGGATGGATGAGGATTTTCTGAGGTCGTGCTTCGAGCAAGCTGGAGAGGTTAGAATTAGAAATTACAAATTGCAATTTTTTTTCTGAATTTTTATGGTTATTCTTGATTTGGTGTTTAGTTCATGTCCGTTGTTGCTCTACTTGGGTTCGTACGTTAATACCGTTAGTAGGTGAATCATCCGTTTCATTGAATGATTCGATGTTGTTGGAATCAGATTTAGGTAATAATTAGCCGTGGGCTGTTTCCTTTTCCTTAGATCTGGATTTGAAAATAGAATTATTTAACTTGTATGGAGGGAGACAAGTAATATCTTGAGATGCAATTACGTGTCAGCCAGCCATGGAGATGTGTGGTCTACACCTTGTAACGTTGTGTAGCATTTAATGCTCTTTGAATAAGGGCCCTTTTTAAGTCTGATGAAGCTAATGCTTGAGGTGGATTGGTCTTAAATCAATGTTTGATTGTTGTAGTTAAAGCCAGCTATATTCTTTAGGCTATGCTCTAAGGTAAAGCATCCTACTATATAGTTTTCGTGTATTATGTCTACTCTTATGTTTACCATTTTCGGAAAATTCTTAAAGTGTGGTCTAAGTTTTCTAGTTGGTTTCTTTCCTGCTGGAAATCTCATTGTATCCCTTTTTTGCTTTTTAAACTCACTTAACAGCCATCATCTATCTAGAGGCTATCTTCTGTTTTCATACCATTCTTAAACCTGGCATTTAACATTCACTTTTGTGATTGAAGACTGTTCCTTGGATCTTCAACTTATTCATACTGTTGGCATTCAAATTTCAATCGTTTTCCAACGTACTTCATATTCGAAAACAGATTTTGTCGGTAAAGATCATACGCAATAAGCACACGAGCCAATCCGATAGGTATGGGTTCATCGAGTTCAACGACCACGCCTCAGCTGATAGGGTACTCCAAACCTACAACGGAGAGACAATGCCCGACACTGAACAGCAGTTTCGCCTGAACTGGGCAACCTTTAGCTCAAGTGGTGGTGGTGGTGATACCAAGCCCTCCCTCGAAGCTTCTGCTTCGGCTTCTGAACTGTCTGTATTCGTCGGAGATTTGGCCGCCGATGTCACTGACGATATGCTGCTCGACACTTTCGTCAGCAAATATCCTTCTGTGAAAGGAGCGAAAGTGGTGGTAGATTCGAACAGTGGTCGACCTAAGGGTTATGGCTTTGTAAGGTTTGGCGATGAGAATGAGAGGTCTCGGGCCTTGACTGAGATGAATGGTGTGTACTGTTCGAGCAGGCCCATGAGGATCGCTGCTGCAACTCCCAAGAAGCTTTCATTACAACAGCAATTTTCTTCGCAAGGTCGTGAATTTAATGTTTTTTGGTCTCCTCTCCCTTTTCTTCTGTCATGCGGTCTTTGAGTTGACAAAAGAAAATTTAACAATATCTGGGAAGTATTTTCTTTCTATTCAGCTGTAGCATTGGCTGGTGGACTAGCAAATGTCAATCTGCACCAAGGAGAGCCTGAAAATGATACGTCTAACACTACTGTGAGTGTGTCCTGATTTGATTGGGGATATAAATTATAATAATTTGTAAAAATGAAAAGTATGTTAACCCAATAGTACGTGTTTCCATCCAGATATTCGTCGGAGGTCTTGATTCTGATGTCACAGACGATGAACTGAAGGAATCATTCGCTCAATATGGCAATATTGTCTCGGTAAAGATACCTGCGGGAAAAAGGTGTGGCTTTGTTCAGTTTTCTAACAGGTAAACGTACTATGTTCAGATGATCTTGATGATTCATGTGGTTATTAATGGTGACATCATGGAAGTCTCTAATAAAATGGCTGGTAACCTATTTGGTTTTTTCGATAAAAAAAAAAAAAAAACAGAAGTAATGCGGAGGAGGCAATTGAGAAACTAAATGGGACGACAATTGGGAAGCAAACAGTTCGTCTCTCATGGGGTCGAAACTTCGGAAACAAGAAGGTATATTCCTTACTCTAACCACCATACTTTTTTAAAAATAAGGGATTCAGTAATCCGTATGACTTAATAATCTTCGATTCTTATGGTTTATCTGTTTTGAGCAGATCGTAGTATAGAACGGGTCGATCGAATGGGTTCTGACACCGTAAGACAAGGTAAACTATCTATGGCAATCAACATGAGCAACTTGATTAGTGCTTAGTCTTTGAGCTTTACTGTTATCAAATCCCAGAAATGTAACTCTGTCAGGGAGAATGAATTTTGTAGCAGCTGGATAAAAAGTTTTTTTCTTGTGTGAGATGAGGATATTTATCATTATATAATATGATATCTTTATTACATTATTATTATTACTATTACTATTTCTTTTACTTATTTGTTTTTGTCATTTTCAACTGATGTCTGAAATGTTTTGCATCGAGGGAGTTATGCTGTTCGATTGAGTTAGAACGCGATCCATATTTGCTAGTTTCGTAGAATTTGTTGAATGCAAAAAGCTAAGAGTAATATTTTGATTTCCTTTGTCACTGTTCAAAATAAAAGGACCATGAAAGTGAAGTAATCACCTATTTGAAAAAATTTTGGTAATTAAAACATTAACAACAACAAATAAAGAGAAGCACAATATGTAACGAGCTAGCCAAGACCCAATAGAGTCGTTGCCAGTAAGTAATTAAGTGAGCTTCCATGGAACTCACTCTCTCTCTCTCTCTAGGATAGTTTTCCCTCTCTAGAATAGTTTTCCTCTCTAAAGCTAATTAATAAAACCTAAAGTTACATAAGTGTTACTTCAGAGCAACGAAGTGTTACTGATGAACAATAAAGTGTTATTACAGAACAAAGAAGTGTTACTGAGGAACAATGAAGTCTGCAGAACAATGAAGTGTTACTGCAGAAATCAGGTCGGTAAAACTTAATATTTTTCTGATAGGGCCTGAAAACTGAAAACAAATTCTGATGACAAGAGACTGAAAACGAAATTTGCCCTTTTTTTATCATCGAGTTAGAACTTAGAAGGAGATCAAAAAGTTTTTTATCTTTAAAGGGAAGCTAGTGGGCGAAACTTATGGGCTCAGTGGAAATTTTTGAGCCGTGAACAGTAATGTTGTGAAAGTAGGTTATGGAGTATAAGTTGACCGGTGGTGTGACCCATCGGATATTTGTAGTTAGTTATTTTGAATGAGAATTCTGTCTAAAATGAAATTTATTGATTTTTTTTCCTGGAATATATCTAATCGTTAATATTTGAGTCTATCGAAACTCTGCAAGGATAATAGCGATAGCAAATAGCTTCAAATTGCGCAATTCGACAGTACAAAGAGTTTTGCTCCTTTGAAGAGAAGAGTGAAGGATATAACAATTAACATGCTCATTAATCAAGGCTTGATTAAAGGATTTTGATTGCTACGCATTATTACGTGAAAGAGGAGGCAATCAAATTATATAGGGATATCAAATTCAGTGTTGGCTAATAGAAAATCATATGCATGGAAATCAAAAGCGTAAAAGTTAGAAAAAGAAACATTCATGACCTGTGTGAGTCATTAATTCACACATTCTCCATCTCTTTCGGATAAGGGGTTCGATTTTTTGCCCTAAAATTGTATATTTTTCTTAAGAAATGTGCCTGGAGTATTTCTTCTCGGATTAGTAATAAGAACTATACGACGACGTTAGACAGTTTGCGTGATCCATGCATTGCATACATTATTTCCTGATACCAGACAGGAAAATATTAAGATTTTTTAATCTTACAAGAAAACTAATATGCTACTTTGTTTTTAGAAAAAAGATCCAAAACAGAAGTTATTCAGTAAAGATCATCAAGAGCGAGAGAGGAATCCATCACAACCACAATCTCAAAAGTAGAGAACAAATATACGAATTAACGCGTGATTTGCGGATATCCGGATTTTCGGATATCGAAAAATTGTATCCGTATCCGCTCCGATTTTAATCGGATATCCGGTTTATTCGGATATTTATACCGGATATCCGCATCCGGTTTTTAATTTAATTTTCTTATATTTTTTATTATTTTCTTTTCAAAATCATATTTTTTATTTCTTATCACAATAAAAAATATATATTTTAATATAAGAATTTCTTATCACAAAGTTTTTTGCAATAATAAAATAATATAAATTTAAACATTCTACTTTATGATTTTTTCCTTTTGGACCTTCATTTTTCTTTTTGGACTATTTTTATTTTTATTTTTATTTTTTAAATATAAAACCGGATACCGGATATCCGGATTTTAGACAAACCACTATCCGTATCTGATCCGGTTTATTTTAAAATAAATCAGATCGGATATCCTATCCGGTTTTTAAAACCGGATATACGTTCCGGATTTTGAAAACCGGATACCGGTTCGGAATCCGGTTTCCGGATATTTTTGCTCACCCCTAATTATTATGCAGGATCATGAAATTTCTAGATAGTCACAATTCTTTTTTTAACCTCTCTTCCAGTTATATAAAAAAACCGTAAATTTAGTAAAAATAAATCGCACAAGATCACTAGAAAGGCACACACTGCATATCTTCGACTCTACAAGCATTAACAAAGAAAAGGTGTCCAATTTAAAGGTTAAAATTTTATAAAAAGAAGCATTCATGAGCTACAAGTCAACCGCCATATGTATTAAGTTACTGCAAAATAGGAAAAATATCATAAACATGACACTTAAATCCGTGTATCAATCATCTCTATACGGAAAACGCACTGCAAAATATCGACTTATAAATCAATCCATGCGTTTTTCACTAAGACAAGAGAATAAAACAACAAAAAACATGGCAAAGACTATCTTCATACTCGCTTCAATAATTCTATGCATTGCGATGTCTTCTGCAGAAACTTTCAAGCGAGTCGAACAACGACGTCGAACCATAAGAGAATTCCTTGAAAATCAAACCTTGAAAAAATCATCAAAATCGAGTTCAAATCCCACAAATGACGATGCATTTCTTAGCAGATCATCCACGGTTTTCAAGTCGTCCCAAGCGGGCTTGAAAGAATCGGACAAGATTGTGAACTTGCCGGGCCAGCCCAAAGTAGGGTTTTCTCAGTATTCGGGCTATGTGACCGTCGATTCTAAAGCGGGCCGGGCATTATTTTATTGGTTGACCGAGGCCGAGGATCCTTCGAACAAGCCCCTTGTGCTGTGGCTCAATGGAGGTAAGGAAAAAAAACTTGTTTCTACTACACATCATAAAAAATAACATGCATTACTATAAACTTTGTAATTAATTTATCATTTCTTATATATATATATAGGGCCAGGTTGTTCGTCGATTGGAAATGGAGCGATGGCCGAATTGGGACCATTTAGGCCAAACCCTGATGCTAAAACTCTTACGCTCAACGAACACGCTTGGAACAAAGGTTAGAACTAATTTAATCTCGAAATCGATTCGAAAAAATGAGCAGTTTTGAATACTTCTTTAGGAACTAAATTAATACAGTTAGGGTTTTGTGGATTATTCAGTGGCGAATATGCTCTTCTTGGAGTCGCCGGCTGGCGTTGGATTTTCGTACTCCAACACGTCGTCCGATTATCAGACAGGAGACACGAAGACCGCATTAGATTCTTACACGTTCCTAATCAATTGGTTCGAGAGATTTCCCGAGTACAAAATGCACGATTTTTACTTAACGGGCGAGAGCTACGCTGGCCACTACGTCCCCCAACTCGCTCAGCTCATCCTTGCCAAGAACAAGGAGAAAAACAAAGAATCGTTCGTCAACCTAAAAGGGATTGCAGTGAGTCTTCCGCTCCCAGAAAACCCTAATTTTATTTTACTTATAGTTTTATTTTTACCCTAAAGTATCGCGACTCAGACCTACTTACACCACGCTTTTTGAGATGTGACTAATCTCCAGAATCATATGAATATGTCCTAAATTCACATAAATGATAGTCATGGGATCTGACCCATTACCTACATCCCTTGACCATCATGCCAATCCTATGGGCACAGAAAACCCTAATTTTATTACTCGTAGTAATTTTTTCTTCAACGGAAGTTGCTAATAATCTATTAATCTCAGATTGGCAATGCTTACATAGACTATGAGGATGGGATGAAGGGAACGTACGATTACCTAAGGGAACGCACATTAATCTCAGAAGCACAGCATGAAAGGATTCTCAAGAACTGCAACTTCTCGTCCCAGTTGTCGGTTACGGATAGTTGCACTTTAGCCATTTCCGATGCGTACAAGAATATGGACGGTGTATTCAGTTACGACATATATGCTCCGTTGTGTGGTTCTAATAACACAGATCGTACGGTACACGTGTACATATATAAAAATTAAAGCGCTAATACTTCTTTTTATTGGTCTGGGATTATATTTATATGTATTATTTGTCAAATATTCAGATATTCGATCCATGCACGGACGAATATGTTGACAGCTACTTGAACGTTCCTCGGGTGCAAAAAGCGCTCCATGCAAATGTAGGACAATGGTCGTCTTGCAGGTACCGCGAATGGACGACTTTTTTGGGGTCTTGCATGTTAATGTGGCGCCGTTATGAAAACAGCTAAATTAAAGGCTTGCAACTTTAGGACAATTAAGTTTCAAAATTGAAGTAATCTGATGAACATATTAATTAAAAGTTGCGATTTTAGGGCAGGAGGACGATTAACGGTATAACATAAAAACTTATTGTCCTCAAATTGCTTAAATTTAGAAATTTGTTTCTCTTTAAATCACGTTATTTAATCTAGGTGACTTCAAAGGGATCAAGTTTGAATTGTTAATCTAGTATTTAGCGTATGAAGATAAACTAAAATACGACGAAAACATGGCAGCGGTCCTATCGAATGGAACGACGAGTCCAAGACGGTATTACCTGTGATTAAGAATGTCATGGTTAGCGGTATCAGAGTCTGGCTCTTCAGGTTCATTTTCGTATATATCGAATTTATAAAACCTTATTATTACATCTCTCCGCGTTTTTGCTCGAATTACTTCTAGGAAGTATTAGTCGTCGATAATTCGATAGCCGTTTATAAATGATGTTCTGAGTCTTTTTTTTTTTTACAAAACAAAATGAAGTGGGGACACGGACGCGGTGGTGCCAATAACTGCGACTTTGTATTCCTTGGACAAAATCGGCGCCCCAATTAAGACGCCGTGGCATCCATGGCACCACCAAATGGAGGTATGATGATAATTAGGCAAATTCATGTTGTTTATATGTAATAAATAATCACTGGCATTTTTTAATTATGAAAATAAAAGGTTGGAGGTTATGTGGTGGAGTACCAAAACCTGACTTTTGTAAGCGTAAGAGGTTCGGGACACTTTGTTCCGAGTTATCAGCCGTCGCGGGCGCTCGCGTTGTTCGTTTCTTTCTTGGAAGGGAGAGCACCTTAGACGAACAAAATCAAATGTTTGCGTGCGTATGTTTATGTAAGGGGAGTACTGTCTCCTTCGGAAAATTGAATTGTCGTACTCGTTTCATATATAAATAAATATACATATGCTTGCATACTTCTTTCCTAATTTACGTTTTCCTTAATTCCTATTTAAAAATAGTTCTATTATACCAGTCACAACCATCTTTTCGAAAAATTAAATAGAAAATGGGCCTATGCAAGAATTCAAACATTCGACTTTCGAATTATTTGGGCATCTCCAACGGGACCCCAAAGTTGGCGTTCTGCTGGAGATTTGGCGTGAGGAGCTTCAAGCCACCGCCAAGCGCCACCCTATTTGCAGCTGGTGCTACAGCGCTCGCTACCTTTTGCGGGGCACTGTCTGCCCGCTATAACTTTTTTTATTTTTTTTATGTTTTTTATATTCTTTGAGGAACACAAAGAGTATACATTAGAAATAAAAACTGAAAACAATCGGAATATATAACTAGGTAAAATTCGCTGAAAACGAAAGCTGCGCAAACCTGAGATAATATTTCGAAGAAAGGAACAACAGTGTGGAAACTTTCTCGATCTCTCTCGTTGAACAGAGGTGGAAGCTTGTTCTCCCTCATTCTCTCTCTCTCTCTCTCTCTCTCTCTCTCTCTCTCTCTCTCTCTGAATGTGGAAGAAGGTGTTAATGAGAGATTGTAGGTGTTGATCATAGTCAATTGGTTTTTTTTGTAATATTTATGTTTTACGAGGCTATAATTGTCCATTATGTAGGTGTTTGATTTAAATGTTAGAAATGAAAAGTTTGATGATAAATGAATGATAGTGGAGGAGTCAGTTGATGAATAGTTTGGGGAGGGGGATTTAACTATAAATTTGCCTTTATTTAAATTTATTGTACAAATTACTGGGGTATTCATGGTTCAGTTGTACTGAATTGAATCGAAAATTGACTAATACTGAATACCTTATGAATTTTTTAGTTTGATATTCATTTTTTATATACTTTATAACAGAGTTTTTTCGCCTCGTCGAGTAACCAATTTATGTCTACAATATATATATATATATATATAGTAACATATACGGTATATAAAATTATATAAATAATATTACAATTTATTTATGTTATTTTTTAGCATGCAGCAGTATGGAATTACACCGATGTATCGCTTAGCAAGTTTATGTTTTAATCATTCAACTTTCCGATACGGCGTCCTTCGGGCCAAACTCCAATTCTGGTTCCATCATTATCAAATCGATCGCAAATTAGTTGTGCAACCAAATCCAATTTTTGGACCCTATTTGGTCAATTAGTTATATTTTCAATCATTAATTAATTTAATTTATATAGTATAATTATCAGTTTGAATTCCAATCACGTTTTGTTCGGAGAAGTTTTTCAAATTGTGCAATTTCTTTCACTCGCGTGTTTGACTTCTTTTTATTCACGTGTGAAGATAAAAATATGCCTAAGAGGGGGAGAATTAGGCTTTATAAAATTTTGCTTCTTCTTTGCAAGAATCCTACGATGTAATATCCTAGATAATGCCTACTTATGCAAGTGATCAAGATGTCTGATATATCCTAGTTACGTCAGATGTGTATTGGTTCTGTCTCACAGAAAAAAGGAAATAACTGAAAAGTAAATGCGAGACAGGATTTTATAGAGGTTACCTGCATGAACAGTTCTTTTCTGAGGTGCCCAATGTTGGTTGGGTCCTAACAGGTTAGTAGCAAAGTAACTCCTGTTAACACATGATATATCATATGTCACAGACTGTGATCTCTCAAACGTAGGTTGATAAGTATTAGAAACATGGTTATCAGGGAACTTCTTTGGCCTCCACACATACCTAGACTTATCAGCTCTTTTCAAAAGAAAATTGTTAGAATAATGACCATGACGACCGCATGAAAAATATTTAGGCTTTTTAACTGTTGGTTCAGCATGTTTCTGTATCGTGTAATATCTTATCCCTGTGATCAACTACAATCAATCGTTTGAAGTAGAGGAATAACATTTGTATTTATAAATCTAGAAAAATTTCTGGGTTTGAAAACCATTTTTTTTTTATCTTTTTGAACTTTCTATTTCATATGTTTTAATTATATTCGTTGATGATACTTTGTTTTGTTGCGTAAATTGACGACTTTGGTATGTATAAGTATTCAATTCCATTCGATTCAAATTGCAGATAATAAAAAACAGCAAAGAAGGGTTTGCTACTGAACTCTCAGCCACTCTATTCAAAGCCAAATCCCACATTTTCCCCTTCTCACGTTCAAGTTGACTTCTCACATCTCTGCGGTGAAACAGTACACATAAGTTAAAAAAAAGCACATCTAGTGGAAGAAGTAACCGAGCCGTCTACCGCAGCTAGCTTCGCCGGGAAGCCTCCTCGTAAAAACCTCTCCCCCCATTTTGTATTATTTTCACTTTTGGTTGTGCTCGTGTTAGTAGAATGTGGGTATTGGCCGTGGCCGTGGTTGTGGGTGCACGTTGCTAGTCAGTAGTCTCCTATTGCGGGAGGTTTTCCCTTCTTTGTGTGTGTGTCGTGCTCCTGTTGGTTTTTGTGAGGACTGATTCACAAACTCAGTTGGAATAAAGCTCGGCTGATGTTTCTGTTGTTGAAGTGTTGCAGCTCGTGTTTATAGCAGAAATGCTGCAAGAGGGAAAGCAACTTTTGACTTAAAAGGAAGAGTTGCTGGCGGGAAATTAGTTCACTTATTAAGTCGCTTATCCCGTCGACGCTTTCTTCAGCGAGCTAAGGAAGTGACCGTTAATACGTTAGTCACGAGGTAAACCTGAACACCTCATATAAAACAGAGTTTTGGTGCGTGATCGAATACATTCTACTGTGTGTAACTTTTCTTAGTGCGAGAGAGCGGAAAAGTTGATAACACGGAAATTGTAGAGTGGCGTGAGCTCTGTAAAAACCTGTGATTCGTATCAATAAAGGATCGGTGCTTGGACCGTGGACGTAGGCTACCCATCGTAGCTGAACCACGTTATATCTGTGCTGTTTTTCGTTTTCTGTTTGATTGAATCCGATCTAAACTGTTTCAATTCAATCACGTTAGGTTAGATATCGATCCTACGTGTGGTCTGATTGTTGCTGAGTGCGATTATCCTCAACAACTGGTGCGGTGAGCGTGGAACGTCACGCAGCTGAAGAAATCAGAGAATTGAAAAAGCAGAATCGAGGAGGATGAGTTCATCGCGGTTTGAAGTTGAGAAATTCACTGGTCTGAATGACTTCAGTCTATGGAGATTGAAGATGAAGGCTCTACTGGTTCAGCAAGGATTGATTGAAGCTCTAAAGGATGAGAAGAACATGCCGGCCGAGCTTAGTGCAGCTGATAAGAAATCGATAATTGAGCGAGCTCACAACACGATTATTCTGAGCTTGGGAGACAAGGTTCTGAGACAGGTCTCTAAGGAAGAAACGGCTGCTGGATTGTGGCTGAAATTGGAGAGCTTGTACATGACAAAGTCTCTAGCAAACCGGCTTTACTTGAAGCAGTCACTGTATTCATAGGATGACAGAGGATAAACCTATTGATGAGCAGATCGATCAGTTCAGCAAATTAATCCTTGATTTAGAGAACATTGAGGTAGAGATAGAGGATGAAGACCAGGCACTGCTGCTCCTTTGTTCCCTTCCCAGGAGTTACCAACACTTTAAGGAAACGCTTTTGTATGCAAATGAAACACTGTCACTGGAAGATGTTCTGTCTGCAATACACTCGAAGCAACTGAACAACAAGAGTGAGGCTAAACCAGGGGTGAGTGCAGAGAGCTTAAGTGTTAGGGGAAGATGGGAGAAAAGAGATGGAAAGAAGGTAAAGAAAGACAGGTCAAAATCGAGGGGAAAGTCCAAGACAAGAGTGAAATGCTATCACTGCCAAGAAGAGGGGCACATCAAAAGGTTCTGCCCTCAGAAAACCAAAAGTCTGCCTCCAAAAACAAAGGAGCAAGGTGAGGTTTCGGCTGTTTCTGATGGCTATGAATCAGCAGAGGTGTTGAATGTGGTAGAGGCTGACAAATATAAGGAGTGGCTAATGGATTCAGGCTGCTCTTTCCACATGACATCCAATAAGTCATGGCTGATTAATTTCAGAAACATTGAGGGAGGCAAGGTGCTGCTTGGAAATGATACACCATGCAAAATACAGGGAATTGGATCTGTAAGAATAAAAATGCACACGGGCAGTGAGATAATTCTCAATGATGTTAGGTACATTCCAGAGCTGAGAAGGAATCTAATCTCGGTAGGAATGCTTGATGACCTAGGCTATGAAACTGACACAAAGAATGGGCTGATGAAGGTGTTCAAGGGCTCACTACTTGTGATGAAGGGAGTTAAGAGAAATGGGGTCTATTCATTGTTAGGATCGACTGTGGTAGGATCTGCATCTGTAGCCAGAACAGGAGATAACCTGGCAAGTCTGTGGCACAGAAGACTTGGCCATGTGAGTGAGAAGGGGCTAGCAGAACTCTCAAAACAAGGACTGCTGGGAGAAAAGAAGCTAGAGAAGCTGGAATTCTGTGAAAACTGTGTGTTTGGCAAGTCACACAGGGTTAGTTTCCAAACTGGGAAGCATACCTCAAATGCAGTTTTGGAGTATCTGCACTCAGACCTGTGGGGGCCTGCCACAGTTTTATCTCATGGCGGAGCTAAATATTTCATGAGCATAATTGATGACTACTCAAGGAAAGTGTGGACTATCATGCTGAGGACGAAAGATCAGGCTCTGGAAAGGTTTAAGGTCTGAAAAAGAGCAGTGGAACTCCAAACTGGGAAAAGGATTAAGGTACTCAGAACTGATAATGGTCTTGAATTTTGCTCAGGTGAATTCAATAAATTCTGTGAAGTAGAAGGAATAAAGAGGCACAGAACCATTCCCTACACCCCTCAGCAAAATGGTTTGGCTGAGAGGATGAACAGAACTTTACTTGAGAGAACCAGATGCATGCTTATCAGTGCAGGGCTGCCAAAATCATTCTGGGCTGAGGCTATAGCCACTGCAGCCTACCTAATAAATAGATGCCCCTCAACAGCTATTGGATGTAAAACCCCAGAGGAAATGTGGACAGGCTCAAGACCAAATCTGGATCATCTGAGAGTGTTTGGATGTGTTGCTTATGCACACATCAAGAGGGACAAGCTGGAACTGGGAGCTGTTAAGTCCATCTTTATTGGATACCCCGAAGGAGTAAAGGGGTATAAGCTCTGGAGTTTGGAACCTGGGATGAAGAGGTGTTTCTTCAGTCGAGATGTGACTTTCACTGAGTCTGAAATGGGAAAACTGCAGAAACCAAACTCATCTGGTAAGGAGAATCAAGGTGGATCTGATTTTCTGGGAAAGGTTCAACTTGAGGTGGAGCCTCTTAGGACACTGAGAGAGCATCAAGAAGAATCTGAAGATGAGGAGGATTCACCAGGAGATGATGAGGAAATCAACTCTGGAGGTGGAACAACCTCTGAATCAGGAGCTGATGATTTCTCTGACTACATGCTGACCAGGGACAGGATCAGGAGGGAAACTAGGGCTCCAAAACGATATGGACAGGAAGATGTTGCCTTTGCATTCTTGATGGCTGAGGAAATTGGTGAGGAGCCAAAATCCTACCAGGAAGCTGTTAGGAGCAGTGAGAGGAAGAGCTGGAATTCTGCCATGAATGAGGAGATGATTTCTCTGTGGAAAAATGATACCTGGGAGCTGGTGGAAAAACAGAATCAAAGAGTGATAAGCTGCAAATGGATCTACAAGAAGAAGCTGGAAGCAAACTCAAAGGTCAGGTATAAAGCTAGATTGGTAGCTCGAGGCTTTACCCAAGTAGAGGGAATAGATTACAATGAGGTTTTTCTCCTGTGGTGAAGCAAAGGTCCATTCGATTGCTGCTTTCATTGGTGGCCCAGTACAACCTAGAATTGGAACAGCTGGATGTAAAAACAGCATTTTTATATGGGAACTTGGAGGAAAGAATTCTGATGAACCAACCTGAAGGTTATGTGAAGGCTGGGACAGAAAATCTAGTATGCAGGCTGAAAAAAGTTATTGTATGGGCTGAAGCAAAGCCCTAGGCAATGGAACAGAAGGTTTGATCAGTTCATGCTCAGAAACAGCTTCGAGAGGAGTAAGTATGATCCATGCATCTACTTTAAAAGAAGGCAGAATCAGAGTACCTGCTATCTCTTGCTTTATGTAGATGATATGCTTGTGGCAAGTGAAAACATGCAGGAAATAGATCATGTCAAGGAGCTGTTGAAGTCTGAGTTTGACATGAAAGACCTCGGGCCAGCCAAGAAGATACTGGGAATGGAGATCATCAGAAATAGGACTGAAAAGTTCCTGAAGCTTCAGCAAAGGGATTACTTAAGGTCTGTTCTGGAGAGGTTTGAGATGAATGACTCAAAGGCAGTTGTGACTCCCTTGGCTGCCCACTTCAGGCTGAGCAAAGGAACAGAGGAAGTACCTGAAGAAGAAGCTGAGTACATGAAGAAAATACCTTATGCAAATGCTGTCGGATCAGTGATGTATGCTATGGTCTGCACAAGACCAGACTTGGCTTATTCTCTCAGCTTAGTCAGCAGGTTCATGGCAAAACCTAGGAAAGATCATTGGACTGCCTTAAAATGGATTCTGAGATACATACGGGGGAACATTGGACAAAGGGCTAGTATACAAGCAGAGTAAGCCTCACTCAGGTAAACTGGAATTTGGTTAGTGGTTTTGTGGACTCTGACTATGCAGGCTGCTTGGATACTAGGAAGTCCCTTACAGGCTATGTGTTCACTGCGTGTGGGACTGCAATAAGCTGGAAAGCTACATTACAAAAGGTGGTTGCCCTATCGACAACGGAGGCTGAGTACATAGCTCTGACTGAAGCAGTTAAGGAGGCGATTTGGCTCAGAGGAGTAAGTGCTGAGTTGGTAAGGAAAGAGCAGAGGATTGAGATCTTCTGTGATAACCAAGGAGCTGTTCACCTTGCTAAGGACAGTGTCCATCATGAGAGAACGAAACATGTAGATGTCAGACTACATTTCATCCGCGAGGTAGTAGATTCAGGGAAAGATCACAGTGAGGAAGATCTCTACTGATCACAATCCAGCTGATATGTGCACTAAACCAGTTTCAAGCAGAAAATTCAATTATTGCTTGGAACTGATTGGGTGCCAGGATTCTCCCTGAGGGTGGGAGGATGAGTTCCAAGTATCGAGCCCTGAGTTGATGAATCAAGGTGGAGATTTGTGAGGACTGATTCACAAACTCAGTTGGAATAAAGCTCGGCTGATGTTTCTGTTGTTGAAGTGTTGCAGCTCGTGTTTATAGCAGAAATGCTGCAAGAGGGAAAGCAACTTTTGACTTAAAAGGAAGAGTTGCTGGCGGGAAATTAGTTCACTTATTAAGTCGCTTATCCCGTCGACGCTTTCTTCAGCGAGCTAAGGAAGTGACCGTTAATACGGTTAGTCACGAGGTAAACCTGAACACCTCATATAAAACAGAGTTTTGGTGCGTGATCGAATACATTCTACTGTGTGTAACTTTTCTTAGTGCGAGAGAGCGGAAAAGTTGATAACACGGAAATTGTAGAGTGGCGTGAGCTCTGTAAAAACCTGTGATTCGTATCAATAAAGGATCGGTGCTTGGACCGTGGACGTAGGCTACCCATCGTAGCTGAACCACGTTATATCTGTGCTGTTTTTCGTTTTCTGTTTGATTGAATCCGATCTAAACTGTTTCAATTCAATCACGTTAGGTTAGATATCGATCCTACGTGTGGTCTGATTGTTGCTGAGTGCGATTATCCTCAACAGTTTTTTTTATTCCTTTGTGTTATCTTGCATGTCTTCTTTGTGGTGTGTCATGTGGTTATTGGTATGTCTTTGTGTGTTCGATTGTTGTGTTTGTGTTGAGTGGGTTTGTGATTGTTTGTACTTTCTATGTTGGTGTTTTGCCGCGGCCAATTTTTTCCTTTTTTTTATTGGGTTGTTTGTCATTTGTAATTGTAGGTTCGTGATTTGCCTTGGCCGGGAGTCTTGTCTCCCCTTTTTGGAGGTGCCTTCCTCCATTGTTTGGGTTCTTCCATAGAAAACAAGCTTGAAAAAGTGAAGACGGAGGAAGGGGGTGAATACTCAAATTAGTTTGTAGCCATTGATGTGGAGTTTTAAGCTTGGTTTTTAGTAAGTTCTTTAGTTCTTCTTGTCGTAGTTTTGGAAAATTGTTTTCTTTCAGCTTTTGTTTCCTCATGTAGGAACTTTTTCCCAATGTGAAAACTTAATATCCTTTTCTATGGGTGTAAGGTAGTTTTTATCTCCTTTAGTAGTGTTTTATCTTCTTCATGAAGTGTTTTTCTCTACTGGCATTTGCGATATGGCCAGAGGACTTTGCTGTTTAACTAATTGTATAATATTTGGTCTTATAAGTAATGGCAAGTTATAGTTGGAAATAATGAATAATTAAATGATAAAAAAATTTAATAGAAAAATTATGGGCATTTATAGCCGCACATTTTGCGGCTCTCAGCATCTAGTATATATATATATCGGGTTAATTTCTTATCAGTCCCTTTCAATATTTCAATTTCCTTTTAAATACCCCTCGAATTATATCTTCCTTATAAATACCCATTTTAAATTTTATTCCTGTTCAGTACCTAAAAAACCCTTTTCAGCATTAAATGGACGAAAATACCCCTGTCTCACATATTCAAAAAAGCTGAATAATTATTTTCACATGAATTATACCACAAAGAATTGTTATTATACCAACAAAATTAGACATTGTACCAGAAAATGTTGAAATTATACCAATGTTTTCGTTATTATACCAGTAAATAGTGTTATTATAAATTACAGCGAAATTGGACGTAATTATACTAACTGATTTTGAAATTATACCAGAAATTGTAGAATTATACCACATGTTTTGGTTATTATACCAGTAAATAATGTTATTTGAATTTTATATAGTGAAATTGGACGATATGCGAACTGATTTTGAAATTATACCAGAAACTGTAGAAATTATACCAACTGTTGACGTACTTATACCAACAAAATTGTACACTATATCATTTGGTATAATAATGATAAATGTTGGTATAATTAGAATAACAGTTGGTATAATAATCAAAACAGTTGGTATGATGTCCAATTTAATTTCAGAAAAGGGTACTTTCGTCCGTTTACTGTTTGGGGTATCAATTACACAACTTTTTTGCAGATGGGTATTGAAAGGAAGATTTTTTGTGAGAGGTACCGATAAAGAACTTGAAAACACGAAAAGGCCTGAAAAGGAATTCACCCATATATATATATATATATATATTTATATATATATATATATATATATAATAAATACAAAATTACGTATGTATGCACAAACGGCGCGCGGTGGTCAACATAAACGTATCGCCACCATAGATACAAGATGAAGAAACAAAAAATATTTGAAAGCACATTCATGCTGAATATTGGATTAAAAGAATAATCATATTACATAAACCAACTGAGCTTACAACGGTGCTCATCTGATTCATCTTATAGCACAAATTTCAGCACTGAATTTCTGTGCTGAGATTTTGTCGGCTGAAGACAACAACCGAGAATATATGGATGGACTCTAACAACAACCTCCACAAAGCAAAATTCAGCGTCCAAAATAATCTTACATTTAGAAGAACGAACTTTCAGCAGATTTAAAAGAGATTAAATAATAAAATCCTTCAATTTTTCTTTACAAAGTGGGGGTGGAGAAGCCTCGAGAGAGCGAATCCATGGAAGGTGTCGACTTCGAAGAGTTCCTTCAACTTTTCGTCGCACAGCACCATCCTCCTATCAGATGGATCCTTTAAAAGAAAAAAAAAATTACATGATCGATCGAATTTTATCTCAGCGCAAATGATAGTATAGTGAGATACTAACTAACCTGAAGATTTTTTTCTTTTATGTATATCCACATTCGCCTAACAGCCTCAGTTCGCGATAATTTGCTTTCCCCAGTGCCGAAGAACTTGACGAGGTTGTCTGAAATAGGCGTTGGGTCTGCAATACCGCCTTTTCCGATTGGTTTCTCTTTCTTATTTAGCCGATCTAGATTAGATTAGAACATCATAAAAGACATTGTGTACATTACATAATGATATATGAAAAGGAATCGGATTCAGATATTTAGTGCAAGAAAGTTACAAGGTGATATAGTAATGCTTTCTTTAGCAATAAAAACTGAAATAAAAGGCCAACATTGGAAAGGTCTGTCTAACCTCTCCTCCGCTTTATTTTCCGCCGATTTTCCTTCTGCGAAGATTCTGTAATGTGAAGGGGCACACATCACATACGAATTGAAGAAAAAAAAAATTACTTTCATACAATTCTTGTCAACAAATATCAAGAACTTTTTTTCAGGATTCAGCGCAATGTCACGGAATTATACAAAAAAGAGAGGTGTACCTTTGGCTTCATCTAGAGGTGAGATGTGCGGTAAAAGCTCTTTGCTCATTTCGAACATGTTAATTTCTCTTACACGGAATATCTTGCGCAGAGCGTTATCGCAGATTATCATCTTCCTATCTTCAGGGCTTCGCAGATTGCGCTCCTTTATGTATGCCCAGAGTTTGCTCACAATCTAAAAGTCCATTAAACTTCAGTGTTATTTTACAAAACTATCGAGCTAAAGGCGCATTTAGATCGTCGGACATGCGTTATATCATGCCTATTGTACAACATACATATTATTACACACATTAATAAATACCTCAGTTCTTGATAGCTCGGACACTCCAAGCAGCTTCTGTAGCTGAGGGGAAAGCGCATACAGCTTGTGAAAGGCGTTCTTATTTTCCCTATTCGCTGCCTTCACGACACTGAAGCAAGGCAAGAGAGTGAAAATTATCTGTGGTTAACTCAATCAACACAAAGAACTAAATATTACAGCAGTAACATATATGAGTTAATACATAATACAATTGCAGTACATTAAATGGGCACAAGGAACTCATAATCGACACTGGCAATTGCATTTGATGAAATCTACTACTCTAACTT
Organism: Craterostigma plantagineum; assembly: GCA_027422505.1. Lineage (NCBI taxonomy): Eukaryota > Viridiplantae > Streptophyta > Magnoliopsida > Lamiales > Linderniaceae > Craterostigma > Craterostigma plantagineum. Next base: position 4,321,642 of record JAPQWV010000005.1, read on the forward strand.
GTAGGATTGCCAATGTTTCTAATCACACGATGATCAAATCAACTCCCATCTCATGATAGTTCGCTATGGACACTAATTAATATCGTAAAATAGTAATGGTAATAATCATCGGCGCCCATTGAACCAAACTACTGAATCAGAACATAAGATCAGTAATTGCAACTATCCAAAAACCTAACTGCTGTTCACTTCACTTCACCTAGGGAAAGAAGCAAACGTAATGGCTCATGGATGACAAATCCATTAGCGTAACACATATATGATATAATTCACTCAGCTATCGGCAAGTTTGAAAGGAAAGATAAGTATAACAGTTAAAGAGACATCAAGAACGCAGCTTGGAAAAGATCCCTACCTCTTCTTTCCCACGATCGTCTTTCCGTGGTTTCCTTTCTGCGTATCTCTTGCTCGCCCTTCTCCTCCAATCCGAGCTTGTTCGACGTCCTTTTGCACGGCGTCGCTTCGGACAGCCTCGGCCGGTTGTCCTTCGCTCAGAGCATCGTCGTCGTCGCCGTGTACGAATCTGTCGATCTCGCCCACGATGAACGCCCTCCTTTGGAAGAGGTCGACGCCGAGGTCGGCCTCTAGACGGTGGCAGACGGCGGTGGCCGTTGTAGTCCCTGAGGTCGGAGCTACTGACGATTTCGTGGAGGCGGGCGACGATCTGGGCGTCCGTCGGCATTCTTGCCGTTTGGTTTGTGTGACTGTGAATGTTGTCTGATGTGCTCTACTTTGTTAAGAGACGAGTGAAGAAGAGTGTCGAGGAAGAATCAAAGTTGGGGGGGAAATATGACCGATATGCACTTGTAGACGTGTCAAATTCTGTGGGCCCCATTCCGTTTGACGCTTTCTCTTCTTCTTTTTTCTTAATAATGGGGCTTCTACACTTAAATCCCTACATTGATAAATATAAAACAGATCAGTCCCTTGTCAGACATTTTTATAACCTAGGTACCCACTTGAATTTTATTTTACTGATAGGTACCTAACTGACGGATTTATCCCTGCTAAACTTGGTTTATTACTACCTTACCTGGGGTTCATTTCAGCGATGGTTCGTTCATGAAAAAAAAAAAAAACTCATACATCATCCCAAACCTAAATCACGTGACCTTCTTCCCGAAATCGACCTGTGGTTGTTTTGCTTCAGATTCATCGTCGTGGGTTCTCGCTTCCTCGTGGTATTCCTCTTCTGAAATCAATAGGTACGTCATTCGCATCGTGGCATTCGTAACATAGATGCGTGTTTTTCGTATGACATCGATTTGTTGTTCGATTAGAGTTGTTTTGGAATGATTCAATATACTGTGGTAGCTTTGTGCATGTGTTTTTGAATGGGTTGATTGATTGTTGTCGATTTGGGGGTTTTGGAATGGGTCGATTTGGGGTTTTTCGAATGGGGTCAATTTGTTTTGGTACTACATTATCACTGTATTTGGTACCATTTGTTTGGGCAAATCGGTATCCGGTGTGTGAAAAAATGGTACTGCTTGTTAGCATTTGATTTTTTTGCAGAAATGACTCCATGGAACAGATCTGAGCTGTCTTCCAGGTGTCATCCTGCGCCTTCGATCTACCATAAGCAATTTGTAGGGTAGCATGAACTCTGATAAAAAGAAGCTATAAAAGGTCTCCGTTTCATTGGTAGAATTTGCTTTGTTTCTAACTGTTGCATGAATATGTGTGGTTAAGGTTGATGGAGGAGTTGGCGGATCTCATTTAGAGTGGAGTGCTCGTGTGAAGAGGTTGGAAGCCGAGTTGAGATTGAAGGACGAGGTTATAAGAGATCTAAGGTCAAATGTTCCGACGTGGAAGGATGATGTGTCCAAGGAGGATGCGATGGAAGAGGAAGAGGTTGAGGCTAATGAAGTCAACATGGGGATGAGACTGTTTGGAAACTTTGTTGTTTATGTTCATTAAGTTGTTCTTAGATTTGGGGATGAGACTGTTTGGAGACTCAGTGATGCCTTTTGTTGTGTAGTTCTATGAGACTATCCGTATTTTTGATCTGTTTGGTTAAGTTACTTGAGTATGCTGTGAGACTGTTTGGAGACTTTGTTTATGTAGGTTAACTTCCTTTGAGTTGGGGATGAGACCGTTTTGAGACTGTTTGGAGTTTGTTCATGACTCAGTGATGTTCATTTGTTGTGTAGTTCTGTAAATCTGTCTGTATATTATGCAGTACCATAGGTTTTTTATATTGCCGTACCTTTTCTTTACATACAGAGTACCATAATATGCAGCCCAATCGTACCATTATGTACTAATATACCGTACCAAAACAGAAGATCTGAAGAACCTTGTATTGTTTGTATATTACCGTATCACATCTTTTACATACGGAGTACCAAAATATGCAGCTTAATCGTACCATTATGTAAATGTATGGCGTACCATACACAAAGAAATGAAGTACCTTGTCTTTGATATTCCCGTACAAGAACTTTTACATACAGAGTACCTTAATATGCATGTTAACAGTACCACTGGGTATATATATATCGTACCATAAATATAATATATGAAGTACATGTGGTACAACATGTACCTTATCTTGTACTTTAAGGTACCTCATTTACATATACCATACCATAATCTGCAGCTTCATCGTATCACTATGCAAGTGTACCGTACCGTATCGCTTACATATAGAGTACCGTAATATGCAGGTTAACCGTACCATTACGTTATCTATATTCGCACCTGAAGACTTTGGAGACTTTGCGGTTTTGATATTGTTTGGAGACTTTGCGGTTGTGATACTATTTCGTTAACCGGCCCCAGTTGATCTATTTCTTTTAAGTTATCTTATGTTTGGAGACTTGTTCGTATTTTATGAAGTACCATATCTTTTTATATTAGCGTACCTTATCTTTTACATACAGAGTACTATAATATGCAGGTTTACCGTACCATTATATAAATATATAACGTACCATAAACAGAAGACATGAAGTACCTTGTCTTTTACATTAGCGCACCTTGTCATTTACATAAAGAGTACCATAATATGCATGTTTTTTTTGTGTGTGGACGGTTACTGCCAGGTGTTGTGTTGTGTTGTGTAGTTCTATTTGATTGTCCGTATTTTATGCAGTACCATATGTTTTTATATGATCGTACCTTATATTTTACATAAAGAGTATCATAATATGCACTTTAACCGTACCATTATGTAAACATATAGCGCACCATAAATAGAAGATATGAAGTACATTGTCTTTTATATTAACGTACCATATCGTTTACATACATAGTACCATAATATGCAGTTTAACCGTAACCTTATGTTTATATATGGTGTACCATAAATAGAAGATATGAAGTACTTTGTCGTTCATATTGCCGTACCATATCTTTTACTAACGGAGTACCATAATATGCGGGTTAACCGTATCATTATGTGTATATGTCCCGTACCATAAATAGAATATATGAAGTACCTTATCCGTGTACAGTAAGATAGCTTATCTTGTACAGTAAGGTACCTTATCATTTACATATATAGTACCATAACCTGCATGTTGACGGTATCCAGAATTATACATATACGGTACCCAGATATGAAAGTATACGGTATCATTTGTTATACGATCGAAAATGAATACATTCCTAATCGAATCGCGTTGTCCTGCGTTATTTTCACAATGCCGAACAATAACGAAACGAGAAAAAAAAGGAAAGCCTAACGCACCGAGTTCACAGATCTAGCACTCACCAAATTATTCAAAACATGTTGTAGATGTTCTAGCTTTTATCCTTATACTACAATGAATCTTGGTATTTTAAGATTTAATTCATCTGTGCGGGGTTTAATGCACCGAATTTGATCTGAAACGTATTGCATACTATATATTATTGTTCTACGGTGGTTCGAGATGAAAAAGTTCTTCGATCGACCTCGAAAAATACTAACCCTAGTACGACGTATCATATATATAAGGGACGCCGTACCTTAAAGGTCTTTGTAGGGGTACCTATCTTTTGGTTTAAAGCGTACCAAATCAGCAACGGTTGCAGTACCCAAAATTACTGATGACATGAAACATTTTAGGAAAGCCACTGACATGTCAGACGAGCTGACTTTTATTATTTAATACCTCGTATGTCAGAATCTGACCAACTCATGACTGAAAATGTCAGAAATCTCTCAATCATCACTGAAAAATGTCAGAAAAGTGTGCAATCATTACTGAAAAAATCAGAAAATGTCTAATCCTTGTCTTCCACGTGAACACTTGCTGAAATGCTTCATTTGTGACGGAATATAGTCAAGACTTAAATACCAGTTGTTACTTTAATTTTAGGGTACCAAAATTGCATGTCTTAGGGTACCAAAATGGCATGTCTCAGAGTACCAAAATTGCATGTCTTACAGTACCATAATTGAATGTCGTAGGGTACCAAACTGGCATTCATCACAGTACCAAATTAACATGTTACGGTGCCAAATGTGCATACAGTAGCAAAATGGTTTCGTTTAGGGTACCAAAATTGCATGTCTTAGAGTACCAAAATGGCATTAATAACAGTACCAAAGTAGTTGTATATAACCGTACCAAATTAATCAGTAGCAAAATGGTTTCTTTTAGGGTACCAAAATTGCATGTCTTAGAGTACCAAAATTGCATTTCTTATCGTACCAAAATGGCGTTAATAACAGTACCAAAGAGTAGTATAAAACCGTACCAAACGTGCATGTCGTAGGGTACCAAAATGGCATGTCGTAGGGTACCAAACTGGCATTCATCACAGTACCAAATTAACATATATTCGTAGGGTACCAAAATGGCATGTCGTAGGGTACCAAACTGGCATTCATCACAGTACCAAATTAACATATATTACGATGCCAAATGTGCATACAGTAGCAAAGCGACGTCTTCTAGGGTACCAAAATGATGAAGACTTAGGGTACCAAAATGCCATTAATAACAGTACCAAAGTGTAATATATAACCGTACCAAACTTGCATGTCGTAGGGTACCAAACTGGCCTTAATTACAGTACCAAATTTACATATAATACTGTACCAAACGTGCATCAATTACAATACCAAACTGGCAGTCTTTACAGTATCAAATTTGGACAAAAACAATGAGCCATATCCTATGGACACATTTGAACAAACTTCTACTTACTGGCATCATAGGCATCATTTAGAGAAAAAGAATGAGCCAAGACCATACAAAACAACACCGAAAAAGGTCATGGGACAAAAGCAATGACAAAATACATGGAAAATACGGACGCTACGTCGTTACGGCTTCTGTACAAGTACGGCGATTATGTCCGTATTTTCAACATATTTTACACTTGTTGGATCTTCTATCTACCTGAGATGGAATCCTCCGTGTCTTTCGGCGACCGGGGAGAACGCGAAATGTCCGCCACTTGCACGTCTCATCCTTGCAAAACGGCAATGATTTTCTTACGCTCGTTCTTTGCATATACAAAGTTTCTTCGGATCGCAATGGAGTAGTTCTTCAAATTCCGTCTAAATTCATCTGCATCCCTAAAGATTTGTCCATCTCCCCGAATGCAATGACTCCATGCATCTACTGTGTTTCTTTCAAAATCAAACTCCACGGATTCTCCGTTCTCTTCCGTACTACAAGTAATTTTATCAATCATCAATATGAAAACCCAAAATTTAAAGTTTAACAACTTAAAATAAAAACAAACTTGTTCGTCGGGCCACTCGTACCACATTCATCGGCACGTTCCACTTTCATCGGTATCATTGAAATTTGTATCGCATAAACAGCTGATACATATTGAAAACATCCGTATTTTCTTTCAATGTCGAGTACAAACTTTGAACGGAACTTGATACTTTATTGAGTCATGCCGGGAATCGATATCAGACCACCTTCTTTGGAGGGATACGTATATATCGATAAGCGTCGTTGCTTCATTGATTAATAGTAACGAAGACTCCCTTTTATACTCACACATTGCAAATAACGTCCTGCCATCAAACGAATTTGCAGACGCCATATTTTCAGATAATATGGCAACCTGTTAAAATGGTACGGTGTATAGTTTAAATTGGTACTGCATAAATGGACATTTGGTAACGTATAGACAGATTACTTGGTACATATACAAATACACAAAGATACTACATAATATAAATGTCCAATCGGACTGTGTCGCATAATGTATTTAGGTACGGTAAAAACAACATACAATGGTACGTAATATTCATAGGAAATGGTACGTCGTAAAAGTTATATAAAGAAAACCGAAATCTCGATGGATTAGCCTCAATAACTATCAAATCCTAACATTCCACTCTTATATGGAGCTCTTGGATCGCATTGAGCTCCCGGATTTGGGATAAACCTTGAATAAACGCCCAAAATCGATTAACCAAACACTAACCAAAAGAAAAGCTTACCTTACAAAATCAACCCCAAAATCGAGAACCCAACGTTCAAGAGCTCTTCGATCCTTGTCCGGCGCCGGCACGAGCAGAAGAAGTTGGTCGGCAAGAATATCGTCGTCGACGGCGAGCTGAAGCTCGATTTTTGCAGAGAAAAAAAGAGCTGAAATGAAATTCTATTTAATAAGGGTATTTTGGTAATCTTAGGTAATTAAGTACCTAAGTGTAAAATTTTTATTCAACTAGGTACCTAGCTGTAAAAGATGTCTGACAAGGTACCTAAGTGGCTGAAAGTTTTCTATTGGGGATTTATGTGTAGATTCCCGAATAATATACTGAACTAAATTCACTTCGAGAAAATCCTTAATTTTCCTCGAAACTAATCAGTCACAAACCAAAAGTCATCGTGCGCCAAGAAGACTAGTATGCTAGCAGTTAGGAGCATTCGACATATATGAGTTGAAAATTGAGTGACAAAATGAAAATCATTACAAACAAGTAAGGAATATTTAAAAAAAGGAATAAAAGAAGGTCAATGCCTTTTTAGAATTGAAATTGAAACGCCGGGCGCATGTATTTTAGTATTACTCTTATACGAAGAAATTAGGGTCTACATTCCCTCAATTGATTTGTCAAGTATTTTTATTATTTTATCCTTAATATTTTAGTTTATTACAATTTTATTCTTACTTTAAAATTTTAGTTTTTAAAACACTTAATTAATAAGATAAAATTTTCAAATATTTGCACATACATTGCATGTCACATGTGTTAAACATATCAGTGATAATAAAGAATGTTGTTCTTGTTAACCGACGATGAAGCGCAATATCATATATTAGCAGCAAAATCATACCACTCTTTTTATTTTTTGATAATTTACATTTTCGATATGGTAAAGATAGCATATTTTATTTAGACTAGTGATCTTTGAGTGGGATACCTTGAGAGAGCAAAAAGAAGGGATTGTAAGACACACTGTCAATCCCGATTTTACAGTGTACATACAAAGAAAACGATCTCTACTCTAAATAAAATAATATCCTACGCTATCTTTACCGTTTTTACATAATACATAGAATAGTTATGATGTACATAGTATTCACTTTCTAAGACCCCCGTCAAGTTGGAGCGTGGGGATCGCGAACGCCCAACTTGTGAAATATAAGGTTGTAATTGGTTTTAATAGTTAGTATATGGCTGAATTTTAATTTTCGGTCGGTTCGAGATTTCTATAAACCAAATACCAAACCAAACTATTTCGGTTTTAGCGAATTTTTTTGGTGCGATTCGGTTAACCGACCAAAAAATCGAATTGGAATAAGTAATAACAACAATATTAATATGATTTCTATTATAAATATATAGTATCACATACATATATTTGTAAAGATTTCGATTTACTTATATTTTCCATATAATATGGTGTATTTATTTTATATATTTGTATAAAACTTCCATTTACTTAATATTATCCATATATTTATCAAATACGGTGGATTTATTATTAATATAAACAAATATGTATATCATTATAAATATTATAATATATATATATATATATATAAGAGAATTCGATTTTCGGTTCGGTTTGGTTTACCGAAGTAAGAAACCGAACTGAACCGAACCAAACCGAATTTTTTCAGTTATAAAAAATAAAAACCGAATTTCAGTTCGGTATTCGATACTAACCAAAAACTTCGGTTCTTTTGGTTAACCAACATTTAAACACCCCTAAGTATAAATAGGATGAAACCCACTGTATCGGAGATCGAGATTTATGTATTAGCAATATGCAAATGACCATTATTCATTATGAAGGAAATATTTTCTCCATAACTTGTGTAGTAGACAATCGAATTGACCGATCCAAAAGCCTTGGTAAAAATATCTGTTAGTTGTTCAGCGTTATGAACATAAATCATCTCAAAATATTCTTACTTTGCACCTCATCACGTACAACGTGATAGTCAATTTCGACGTGTTTCGTAGCTCATGAAAAACAGGATTTGCTGCATTAGCAACGCCGCTTGACTATCACAATAAAGTTTCATAGGGCGAGGATGCTTCAGTCCCGAACAACTTATCAGTCACTTTAACCATTTTAACTCACACCGTCAAAGCCATGGATCGATATTCTGCTTCAGCATATAGAACGACCTTCTTATATCTTCCAAGAAATAGCAGAATCTCCCAATTATATGATTATCCAATCTACTCTATCTTGTCGATAGTTCACCATTGACATCAGTTAATTTCGAATAGGGATAAAACCTAAAATGGTCCCCGATGTTTATCATGTGAACCAATTTAGTCCCCGATGTTTCGCGTGTGAACCAATTTAGTCCCCGATGTTATCGAAAATGAACCAAATTGGTCCCTCCGTCAATCCGACCGTCAATTTAGACGGAGAAGGCATTTGCGACGGCTTCCGTCGCTAAATGAAATTTTAAAAAAAAAATAAATTAATATTAAAATGAGGAAAAATGCAAAAAAAAAAAAAAAAAAAATTCAAAATAGAGTAAACAATTAAAAAAAGAGAATTTACTAAAAACTAAATAAAAAATAATTAATAATAAAAAATAAAAATAACGAAAGTAAAATAAAAATAAAATTAAAATAAAAAATGATAAATTAAACATTAAAAGTGAGGAAAAATCCAAAAAATAGGAAAAAATTCAAAAAATAGAGTAAAAATTCAAGAAATCGAATATTACTAATAAATTAAAAAAATAGTAATATAAAACAAATAATAATAAAAAAAAAATTAAATTATATAAAAAAAAGATAAATATAATTTAAGATTTAAAAAAAGTAAAAAGTAAAATATATTTATTTATTTAAAACTAAATAAAAGGAAAACAAATTAAGGACTGAGAATTATCGTCAATTACTCAATTAATTGGGACAAAGACGAGATCGGGAATAAAATTCGAGAACTGTGACAATTATGTCCTCATTAACTTGGCAACGACGGTCTTCGTAAACTTTTAGAGTCATTTTTTATCCTTATTTTGTTTTCCTTTATATCTAATTTTTAGTTAATAAATATATTTTATTTTTTACTTTTTTAAATCTTAATTTATATTTATCATTTTCTTATATATTTAGTTTTTTATTTTTATTATTATTTGTTTTTTATATCTATTTATTTTTTAATTTATTAATGATATTCTCTTTTTTGAATTTTTACTCTATTTTTTGAATTTTTTTATCTATTTTTTGGATTTTCCTCACTTTTAATGTTTAATTTATCATTTTTTATTTTAATTTTATTTTTTTTTTACTTTCTTATTTTTATTTTTTATTATTTTTTATTTAGTTTTTAGTAATATTCTCTTTTTTTATTGTTCACTCTATTTTTTGAATTTTTTCTTTTTTTTTTTGCATTTTTCCTCATTTTTGATATTTAATTTATTTTTTTTATATAAATTTTCATTTAGCGACGGATATTCCATCGCTAAAGCGTCGCAAATGCCTTCTCCGTCTAAATTGACGGTCGGATTGACGGAGGGACCAATTTGGTTCATTTTCGATAACATCGGGGACTAAATTGGTCCGCGAAACATCGGGGACTAAATTGGTTCACAGGGTAAACATCGGGGACCATTTTAGGTTTTATCCCATTTCGAATATGAACAATCATCGACTTCTATCGCAACGAACTACAACAAATCACAACATAGGTTAAGTAATTAGTAATCGAAAGTCACAAATCCATTAGCATAACACATATATGATCAACTCACGGCTATCAACAAGTTATCACACACAAACGGAAGCAACTTGTCGTGAAGAAAATCTATGTTTTGTTCAAATTACTTTATGCTATCCACGCACCCATCATATTCTATTCATGGGTCAAAATTGCTCTTTGACGAGGGGTATGATTGTAAAATCATGCTCGAAACCGCCTAGCTAGCTAGTTTGGTTCCACTTTAAATCATAAATGCATCTGGTAAATGAACTTTTTTTAGATTTAGCTTTTTAAATTGTGAATTTAATTTTTATAGCGTTTGGTGAGAATGAACTTTTGAAAAAGTAGCTGGGAAGTGTGATTGTAGCTCAAATGGACTTTTAGAGAAACAACTTATTTCGAAAGTCCATCTCATATTTTTTACCAAACGTATTCTGCATCGCAAAATGTACTTACCAATTAGAAGTCCATTCGACAAGTGTTTCCACACCCTCCATTTAGGAGGAAAATAGAAAGTGCTAAAGGAAAGGAATAAACATTAAAGTCGCTAAAAAGGGTGGAAGGGAGAAACCCCTGGCCCCGACACGATCACGAAATCACATCACCATACTAATTGATCGATCATTTCTTTCGATTAACATGATTGTGTGTGTTTAATTTGGAATTTGTTGGCTGAAATTCTCTTTTCTTGTACATGGAAATTGAGTTTTAGTTGACTGTTGTTGGAGTTTGGGAAACAATGAAGAATGCGATGGAGACTTTACAAGATCTAATCGAAGAGGCTAAGCTTCGAACGGTGTGGTGGATCCTCTGCATTTTTGGAGTCACCTATTTCTTGACGCGTAAGGATTGTTTCTAATTTATTCTTTTCATTGTATTTTGATACAAATTGGTTGCGTGTATGCACTTTTTTTCTTCTTTCCCATTGTTCATTCCACTTTCCTGGAAGGTTTTGTTGGTAGTGTAGAATTTGAAAAACCTCAATGGAAATAGGAGTCTATTTATGGGGAATTTGGGTTAGTTTTGATAAATTTTGGTGGCACTGTTGTCCTTAACTTCAGTAGTATGAATATATTCTGGCTAGTAATACTTTTTAAGTTTCGGTTAAATGAGACATGTTTTCTGCACAGTAACAGAAGCTGCTTCCAGATTTTATCTTGCAATTGAATGACTTTTTTCCGTAAGGGGAGACATAGCTTATTGTCAATGTCCCTTAGATGCTTGCTTATTAGCTCTCTGATTATGCACTAACAGATACAAGTAAATCAATGCTGATGAATATCCCGATAGCTATACTCTTTGTTTCTGGAATGCGAATTTTATTAAATGAGGTGGAGTTTCGGTGGAAGGTTCAGAATATCAGACCAACATCTTACTTGTCACACTTAGAAAAGAAGCAGCTATCTGTGAACGATTCTCGTTTTACCTCACTGCCCGTACCTCAAAAATGGAAAAGGAAAATAAATTCCCCTATGGTTGAAGCAGCTGCGGAAGTGTTCATCAGTAAGATACTGCAGGATTTTGTAGTAGATTTATGGTATTCGGATATTACTCCTGATAAAGAGGCACCAGAGTTAATACACGATATAATCATGGATGCCCTTGGTGAAGTTTCTGGCAGAATCAAAGATGTAAACCTAGTCGACCTATTGACCAGGTACGTGTGCCTAGTATATTTTGTTAATTTGATAAATTGAGCCAGGCAAGTGACAAAAATTATGACATGATCCTTTTATTTTTTGTACTTTAATTTGCAGGGATGCAGTTGACTTGGTTGGGGGAACACCTCGACCTCTTCAGACGAAGCCAGGCTGCTATTGGTGTAGATGTCATGGGAACTTTGTCCTCCGAAGAAAGAGATGAAAGGTTGAAACACCAGATGCTGACCTCCAAGGAGCTTCACCCTGCTTTGATATCTGCAGACTATGAGTATAAGGTGGTTCTGATTTTGGGTGGTCTTGTTCATGTTGCTAGTTATTTTGTTTATTCACGGCATAAATTTTCTGTTTACATATAGGTTCTTCAGCGGCTAATGGGTGCTCTCTTAGCGGTAGTACTAAGGCCGAGGGAGGCTCAATCCCCTTTAGTTCGATGCATTGCCCGTGAACTCCTAGTCTGTTTGGTCATGCAACCTGTAATGAATTTTGCAAGTCCCTGGTAAAATGCTGCTTCTTATATCACATATTTTCTCCTGAGATTGTTATAACCATGTTATGGATTTGCGATGAAATTTTGCATATCTAAGTTATCATTGTTTGCAAGTGAAGTACATTCCCAATTCCTTTTTGGCATTTAATGTAGCATCATTGACAAATAAAGCGCTCGAAACATTTGAAGTGAAAAATAAGTGAAACCTGGAAGGCTTGTTTTATGAATGCATATATTAAATAAGGCTGGAAAAGTGTCTTCTGATCAGTATAGTCCTGATCATGTTTTTGTATATTCTTAGGGAAATACTTGTATGCAAATAAAACCCCCTTGTCAATTATCATGGTGTTCCAACGATATTAGTGTCATAACCTGAACGTTTTGAAGCAGAAAAAAAGAAATGAAAGTTCTTACATCACAAATTCAATTGTACTTTAAGAGCAGTGATAGATTATCCTTTTCCTCTAAAAGTATTTGAATAGTTATGCATGTAGTGGGAATATATGCGTATCTAATTTGTTTTCATCCTTAGGTATATTAATGAATTGATCGAATGCATTATCCTTGCCTACAACAATGGTGGGTTCAATGATGCTGCTAATGATCAATCAGCTCATATGGAGAGTCATAATCACGCACATGTGGTATCTGAAAGTGACGGAAAAAGAGTTCAACCAAAGTCAAGTGGTTTGGGAGATTCCTTATCTAGTGTAATGCCGGATGGGTCCCACACTCATCATGCTGATTGGGCAAAAGCGTTTGATGCAGCATCCCAGAGAAGAACTGAAGTGCTTATGCCTGAAAACTTAGAGAACATGTGGGCAATAGGGCGGAATTACAAAAAGAGAATTCCCAAAGGATCTGCTCTAGGAACTCAGCTGTCTGATAATTTAAGCTCGTCAAGCATTCCTAGAAAACGTCTTGCTCCTGATGTGCCAAGCGAAAATCCTATCAGTGCTGGAGAGCAAGATAAAACTTCCTCAGTGCTACCACCTAAGCATCAACAGGACTTTCAAACAACTGACTTTATTTTTGATTCTTTTGGTCCATCCAAAGATTTTAATAAGAAGGTAGAGGGAAGCTCCAGTATACATGAACTGGCTCAACGTGCTGCTGGTGTTCCCCAGGAAACTAAAAATAAGCTTAAACGATCAAACAGCACTTCTGTTTTGAAAGTGCAAACGAATTTGGAAGATGTCATTGGTAGTAAAGGCCACACATACCAATAATTAATGAATACTACAGTGCAGATACGAACAAACGTAATATACATGGCCAAAAGAGCAATTCAGACCTGGTACTCCGTCGTGAAGGCCTGCATACTGTAAAGCTGCGATGTCGGGTAAGATCACCTCCATTCTCTGTGTTGGCGTTCTTTTTCTGAAGTTATCAAACTTGACCATTTTTGTGTGTGTGTGTGTATATATATATATATTTAGACAAGATGACCATGTTTGATAGGAAAATAGCTTTATCTGTCAAAATACTAGCTCCTTCTTTGAAATGATTTTTCCATTTCTTTCTGCTGTTGGTGCGCACCGCTAATTTTTAAAAGACGTGATGGGCAAAAAATTTATGTCGTCTACTAGTCAAGTTTGCAATGGTTTTAACATCTCTGTGAAGAACGAACGTCTCTTATACAACTTCCAGAATATTAATTGAGTAGATTTGCTGTATTCAGGTGTAGGAGCCCTTTGATGTCGAAAGATGAGATGTAATATTGCGATGTCAATACACTCTTGTTTAATCTCATTTGTGCATTGGCTGACTTGACATCATTGGCGTTGTAGGTTGTTGGAGCGTATTTCGAAAAACTCAGCTCAAAATCTTTTGCTGTATATTCAATTGCTGTGAGTGATGCAGATAACAACACTTGGTTTGTGAAAAGAAGGTATACTGGGCTTCGTTTTGACAAAACATATTGCTTTTGTTATTTTTCTTGGGTAAATTTGATTTCTTATGACATTGGCACACTTATCATGAGAAAACTTTCTGATTTATCGTTATTCGTAGATTTCTCCATATGGATTATTATATCAATAATACTTTGGAAATTCTTATCTACAGATACAGGAACTTTGAGAGATTGCATAGGCATCTTAAGGACATTCCAAATTATACATTACATTTGCCTCCCAAAAGGATATTCTCGTCAAGTACAGAGGATGCATTTGTACATCAGCGCTGCATTCAGCTTGACAAATATCTTCAAGTATGACACTGCTACTTTCTGCAAAAGCACACCTTTGTTTACTTATTTTTTCACTTTCTGCAAAAGCACACCTTTGTTTACTTATTCTTTCAAGAGCTAAATTTAATCTTAATAGGAACTATTAACAATAGCAAATGTTGCGGAGCAGCATGAAGTTTGGGATTTTCTGAGCGCTTCTTCCAAGGTGTGTCTCTTTCTTTAAATGCTACCTCATCAGATTGTTTACATTTAACAGTTGATTTTGTTTATCCTTGCAGAACTATTCTTTCGGGAAATCACCTTCTGTCATGAGGACTCTAGCGGGTTTGTATTTTAAACAGAGGCTCATTGGTCCCCTTCTTATATCTAGAATCATGCTAAGTGCTTGTTTAGTTGTGTATTTATTGTTCTTATTCTGTTTTTCCTAACTTGGTGCCTATATGTAAAATTTGCAATTTCACCGTTTTCAGTAATTTCTTCATTTTTAGCCTTTAATGCCTGCAAGACACTGTAATCATGTAAATTTATGAATTGACCTATACAGTTAACGTGGATGATGCTGTGGATGACCTTGTACGTCAGTTCAAAGGAGTTTCTGATGGCTTAATATGGAAGGGGACAGGTTCACCTGTATCCTCTTGTGAACAGTCGACAATTTCGAGTAGAAATGTGTCCTGGAGTGCTGAGTCGATCAATAAATTGGCTATGATGCACAGCACTTCTGATTCAGCCCACAGTATCTCTGACAATGAGGAAGGTGACAAAGTTGTAGTCCATGGGCAACTGCAAATCGAATCTGAGAACCATTCAAACTTGTTGAATTCAGACCATGAATTAAACCCAAAGGGGAGTCCACCCATGGGTGTTAAACATGATGAAGATATGACCGGCATAGATCCTGGAGAAATCTATAACATCAAGATAAAATCTGAATCGACCTCTGTAAGCAGAACAGAGCCAAATCTGGCTTTGACACCCATTCCTCAAGAAGGTCTTGTGGGAGCGCCACCAGAGGTACTGTGTCTACACGTTTTTATGTGTACCATTATGAGTCCCCACGTTAACATCTGATCTTTCACTCCTTTACAGTGGACCCCGCCAAATTTGAGTGTTCCAATTCTAAATTTGGTGGACAAGATATTTCAGCTCAATCGAAGAGGCTGGCTAAGGTGATCAGTTATCTTTCTCGTACATGGCTATGATTGTGTTTTTGGTTTAGCTCTTGAAGTTGTTGAGTCAGAACTGATTATCAACAATTCTGATGTCTAATTACATTTATATGCTTTATTTCACCCATGTATGCTTGATTTTGCTTCCTAGTTTCTTGCTTATGAAAAATGATTTATTAGTGTTGCACCATTGTCCTTTTGCCTTGCTGCCCCAGCATTTCTATGTTGATTCTCGTTTATAGAAGTTGATATTATGAGTGAACCCTTTCTAGTACATAAACATGACTGGAATTAGACATAAAAATGAACTGGTTCTGTGATTTGCTCTCTTACACACATGGATACCAATGTTATGAGCCTGGCTTCTGTTATTGACTTATTTGAAGTCTGAAATGAGAGCTAGAGATGTTGTTACATTATTTTTTCCGTTTTTAGAATAATGTAGTTAGTTGGTCAAGCGCTAACCCATGTGATCTTTCTTTGTGGAAGTATAGGAGGCAGGTATTTTGGATATCGAAACAAATATTACAACTCGTGATGGAAGATGCAATTGACGACTGGCTGCTAAGGCAAATCCAATGGCTCCGCAGAGAAGATGTCATCGCACAAGGGATTCGGTGGATCCAAGATGTAAGTTTGAGTGATCTGACGCTATCACTTATTATATTCTGTGAAGTTTTCTAGTGGATACTTGCAGCCTGAGATACTTGTTGCTACCCATTATCTGTTCATCCTTGTGGTTTTTGTTTTTTCATAAGATTCAGTGCAAATTTATCTCAAGCAGATCCTGCATCTCTTACTTATGCATAATATCTGTCTTGCATTGTAATATAAATTATATAGTCCTGGTTCAAAGTGTCGTATAGCTTGTTTTAGTTTACAGTATCACATTGGTTTAACCAAAGTGTCTCTTCAACTTTCCGCTGTTTTCTAGCTCTTGAAATTCCACACGTCTTTATGAAATCTTTTTGTGGTAATTGTTTTTTGTATCAGATCACCTCACAATGTTATTAAGCTTATTTTCCAACAATTATCTGATTTAGGTTCTCTGGCCCGATGGCGTATTCTTTATAAAACTGAGAGCCCAAACTCAAGTGAATGACTCTGAAGACATCGGGGAAATGCAGCAGTATCTGAAACAAGCTGGTGGAAGGAGAGCGTCTCAACCGTTGTCCTTTGAGCAACAATTAGAAGCCGCTCGTCGAGCTAACGACGTGAAACAAATGCTCTTCAGTTAGTATCCTGCTATTTATTTGTCTATATATTACAATGTTGATAGCTTCTTTACTGTTGGCCTATTACTGCTGCATTTCTCTATCTATGCTGCTTCTGTTACTGATTGCTATTTCTCATTTTCCTTTTGCTTCTATTAAAACGAATAAGCCCTCTCTCTGCATTGAATTAGTAACAACACTTTTTGCCTCCATGAATGATACAGATAGCGCTCCTACCACTTTGGTGAGCTTGATTGGGCATAAACAGTACAGGCGATGTGCCAGAGATATAAACTATTTCCTTCAGGTGAGAATTCTTTCGAATTTCTCTCTCGTCACTCTCTTTTTATCTGGATACGTGTTATAAACTGCTAGCTTTTTTTTCCCCTTTTTTTGTATGTATTTTGCGTAAACGTTCTCATTTTTTTTCTTTTACGATAACTTGCAGTCGACGGTTTGTCTGAAGCAACTGGGATATGGAATTCTTGAACTTGTGTTGGTATCAGTTTTTCCCGAACTGCGCGACGTTGTGATCGATATTCACCAAAAAATGAACGATCAGACTCTATAAACATGGAAAATCATGTTGTGGATCGAAAAAATTGTGCTCGGCGTTTGTTTGCTGATAATACTTCTTGGCCTTCGATATATGCTGCACAAAAACTGTAAAGTAGCGTCTGTACAGATTCTTATTATTGTGTAGGTCTTATTATGGATTGATTCAAATAGAGTGATATATATCCTTTGTAGTAAGTTATATTTATTTTTTTGAGTGTGACGCTGTTACATACAGGTAGGCTATTATATTATATATGGTCTGACTGAAGAATTTCATATACTGAACATTGTTATTCTTTGCAGTGAAAACTGTTTGTTTAATGGTTCTATTGACCATGTTTTTTTGTCTTTGTTCAAAGTTTAGGAATCCCATGCCTCTTGAAGAAGATCGACAGCATCAATAAAAATTTTCAATTTATATCTTCATGACATTTCCCCCATGCAAAAACTAGCAAATATTTCATTCCTGCCTTTGAATCGAATTAATTAATATAAAGATTTATAATGGCTTAAGAAAATATTGGGTCGTTAGTTAAAAAAGGATGTTGTGAAAGTTTAATGCAACGAAATGGTACATGTAACGTATCTATTCTACTTGATAAATGTCGAGACGTTTTAAAAATCGTTATTGTTCTGTCTAAATAAAACTATATTATGTGAAGATCGCCCGGCACATTTTAAATTAATTAAAACTAAAAAATTATATTATGTGAGAAGAATCACCCCTTAAAGTTGTCGTTGCCCACTACTGATCACTATTCTTAATTAAAAATTGTTAGCGTAATATTATGAAATGCAGTTCGAGTGATTTGCTTATAGTTAGGTTATTAAATTTTGTAAAATTGAAAATGTTGAACAAATAAGTTGTTTATATCTCTAATTTTTACTCTGTTAAATTAAGACTTGGATAAACCCATATTAAATATAAAGAAAACCACTCACTAAATGACATTTTTATATTTTCAATTTTGTCATTATATTTTTAGTTAATTATTATTTTACAATTAATGAGCATGATAAATATTAGTATCTATACTATTATATTAAAGGTGAGGGGTGTCTATTAACTGCTAATTTGGTCTGTAAAATATTAACAATGTACCTCTCTATTCTAATTTCATTAATTAAATTATTACATTAACCCCTCAATTTTTAGTTATTATACTTATACTCCTAATCATTATTTTCCATTTATATATATATAAGTTATATTTCATTAGTTAAAGATACATTATAAATTTCAAAACTAAAATTAAAATAATTATATTTTAAGCATAGAGTGTGCAGATAGTACTAGTTACGTAATCGTCATCATTAGTGTATCTATGTTATAACAAAATTTACTTATTTTCCCTCTTTAAATATCTGTTTGTTTCAGGGAAAGAAAACTGGATATACAGAAGGCAATAACAAAATAAAGGGCACTCTGAAGCTAATACCCCAAAATTCCTTGTTGATTACCAAGAACAACAAAAGCCCCCAACACTTCAACTGTTCCGTTTCCTCAATCCCATCGATAAACAGCAAAACCTTAACCTCCAATGCGGTGGAGACAGGATGCAGGGTCTCCACCACCACCACAACCAGCTCGCAGCGCTCCTCACGGCGGCGCTGCCGAAGGACGGTGCCGCTAAGACCGCCGCCGCCGCCGCAACTTCAGAAGGAGATGAATCGTCGCGAATTACCGCGATCAAATCGCTCCACGGAGCTATTCTGTACCCTCCGAACTCGCTTTTGGTGTCGCACTCTGCTTCGTTCCTAGCGCAAGGATTGTCACAGCTGCTATGCGATGAGTAATATTATCGAACGTTCGCAACTTCTTTTTTTTTTTCTGCCTTAGAGTTTTTAGTCATGTTTAGATGCTCGGATGCTTTATTAGTAGTTTAATCATTACCTTTCCCCCTTTTTGGGCTTGGCTGAATATTTGTGTTGATTAATTGTGTTGCCTTACTTCCTAGACGAAGTTACTTACTTGTCTGAGGTTTGAGCTATAGGCTATTGCGGAATCAGTGGGTTGAAGCTTGTGGGCTATGGCAAATCTGATTTGATAGCCACTAGTTTTTTGGAGTTTTAAGAATATGTTGTAGAAGTTCATAGTCATTTGATTTTGGATGTTTGAATTGCTTATATCTTTGGTTATTTCATTGGTTAGATATGTTCACACACTGTTTGAGCTTGTATTTCTACTGCTTTGTTATTCCAGATATTTATTGAGTTACTTAGCCTACGTTCTTTTTTTTTTTTTTTTGTGGAATGGAATCTTTACTTCTGTTTGGAAAATGAATTGATATAGAGAGATTGTAATTGAAGAGGTCCATGTTCTGCATATATTAAGTTGTAGAATTAATTGATTGCTGCTTCATTTTTAGATTATACTCGGTGAGGCATGCTGCCGCAAAAGCATACAGTGCATTGTGTTCGGCATTGTGCTCGATCTTGATAGCACTTAATGGAAGGCAGAACCATGTTATGCTTGGAACTTTGGTTGATCAGTTTATCGGATGGTCTTTGCCTTCGCTCAGAAATCTGGATGACAGAACTCTGAAATTATCTTTGGTGAGCCTTCATGAATTTTTCAACGTTGGTGATGGGAGTGCTGTTGAAAGATATGCTTTACCAGTTCTTAAAGCTTCCCAAGAACTTCTTGAGGATGAGAGAACCTCCATGACTTTATTGCCGGATCTTCTCGGTTTATTAACTTTAATTTCTCTGAAGTTCTTCCGATACTTCCAACCCCATTTCATGGACATTGTTGATCTGCTTCTTGGATGGGCGATGGTGCCGGATATTATGGATCCTGACAAGCAGGTCATCATGGATAGCTTCTTACAGTTTCAGAAATATTGGGTTAATAATACACAATTTTATTTAGGATTGTTGTCGAAGTTTTTAGGTGACATGGACATGTTACTTCAGGATAATAATCCCGGTACTCCTCAACAATTTAAAAGATTACTCACCTTGTTATCTTGCTTTTGCACAGTCCTGCGGTCAGTGGCCTCTGGGTTGCTGGAGATAAACTTTCTTGAACAATTAAGCCATCCCCTCTCTCAGATGGTGCCTGATCTATGCAGATGTTTATCAATGGTTGGAAGGAAATTTGAGTGGTCTAAATGGATTGAGGATTGTTGGAGGTGCTTGACATTGTTGGCAGAGATATTAAGCGAACGGTTTTCTGCATTTTATTCTGATGCATTAAATCTACTATTTGAGAGCTTGGACAACAGAAAGACCCACCATGTGCTTGATGTCCCAAAAGTTTCATCATTTCATGTTCACGGTGTTCTTAAAACTAATTTACAATTGTTGTCTCTTCAAAAGTTTGGGCTTATTCCATCATCTGTCCATAATATATTACATTTTGATGGACCGATATCTCAGTTGCGTTTGCATCCAAATCACTTGGTGACTGGAAGTGCTGCAGCGACATATGTGTTTTTACTTCAACATACAAAAAATGACATTGTTGCAGAAACGATTGGTTTTTTGTTTCAAGAACTCAAGTCATTGAAATACGGACTCAATGAAGGTTCAGATGAAAGGATTGATCTGGCAAAAATGATAACTCCTGGAAGATATTCTCAATCTGAACTGATTATGCTGATCAAATTTGATCTGAAGGTGTTGTTGAGTTGTCTTGCTAGAAGAGGACATGATAGTTTTATTCGGGTAGCAGACACTGAGATGTATTTTAGCAGGGTGCAGAGGTTGGTAGCATTTCTATTTGACAATTTTGAGCCATTCAAATTTCCCGTCTCAAGCAGTTTAGAATTACAAGTCACTGTTCTAAGTACATTGGAAAGACTCACATCAAGTGAGTTAACTTGCAAGTGCTCCCTAAGGAAAACTAAAGTTATGTCAACTGTTTCCCAAGCATCATCTGAGAAACATGTTCATGCAGAAATTTTATATTCAGCAATTGTTTTCGATCATTTGAAAAGGTACACGGCACTCCTCACTGACGCTCTTGGTGTTGCTTCTCCTTTGGAGGTCAAAGTGGAAGCTTGAAGTGGCTAAAGAATTTTTGTGAAAATGTTGGTAATCTCTGTAGAAATTTCAAGGCCCCATTTTATCCTTGTCATGCTGTTGCGTCTTCAAAAAATATGCAAAACTTGCTTTGCTCGATATTATCAGCTGCTTCTGATAGTGAAGCAGAAGTGAGATCTTTTGTGGCAACTGTTGTTGAAATGCTGCTGAAAATGAAACTTGTCCATCCTGTCCATTTTCCTGTAATTGTTGAGGTTATCATGGAAAAAACTCGGTGACTCAGATGAGGTGGTAAAGGACATATTTCAAAAGCTGCTTTCTGCTGTGTTGCCCGTGACAATGTATACATGTGGTATTTATAATCATGAAGCAATCAGAACATATCGACCTCTCTTCCCTGCACTAGCGGATAGGTCTACTCTTCAATGGAAACAAGTTTTTGCTCTCAAGCAATTGCCTCAGAAATTCCAGTCCCAGCATCTTGTTAATATTTTGAGTTACATATCACAGAGGTGGAATGTGCCATTGTCTAACTGGATTCAGCGTCTCATTAATTCCTGCCATAGCAGAAACAAACACTCATTGACTCAGCTAGTGGAGGTTGATTTTTTCAATTCTAATGGTTTGTGGTGGGACATAAAAATCGAGGAAGACATTCTCGAACGAATTTCTTCTGCTAATAATTTTGCTGGTGCCTGGTGGGCGATACATGAAGCCGCTAGATTCTGCATTTCGACCAGGCTCCGGACGAACCTTGGAGGGCCAACTCAAACGTTTGCTGCTTTGGAGCGCATGCTTCTTGATATTTCTCATGTCTTACGACTTGAGTCAGAAAAAACTGATGGAAATTTAATTACCACATCTTCTTATGCTCATCTGTTGCCAATGAGATTTTTGTTGGAATTTGTCGAGGCGTTGAAGAAAAATGTCTATAATGCTTTTGAAGGATCAAGCATCTTACCTCCTGCTTCTCGGGCAAGCTCATTGTTTTTCAGGGCAAATAAGAAAGTTTGCGAAGAATGGTTTTCGAGGATAAGTGAGCCAATGATGGATGCGGGACTTGCTCTCCAGTGTCATCACGCAACTATTCATTATTGTTCTCTTCGACTACACGATCTTAGTAATCTCATGGGTCCAATGATGACAGATAAATCCAAGCTCATGAATGAAAATCCGCTAAGTCTTCGAGAGAGATATTCCGGGGATATCTTGAGAAGTATGAGGCACTTGGCACTGGGCCTTGGTTAAGAATCACGACCCTGAGGCATTAGTTGGACTACAGACGTGGGCGAACATGGCATTCGCTCCTCTGTTCACCGATGAAAACCAAGATTCAAGTGTAACGTTTAACCGGTATTTTTCATGGATTACTGGACTTGTATATCAGGCCGGTGGGCACCATGAAAAGGCTGCTGCTCACTTTATGGACTTGCTGCAGAGTGAAGAATTGCTCTCATTCATCGGTTCTGACGGCATACAATTTGCCATTGCTCGTATAATTGAGAGTTATGCAGAAATTTCTGATTGGGAATCTCTAGAATCCTGGCTGTTAGAGCTGCAAACAATTCGTGCAAAACATGCTGGCAAGAGTTTTTCTGGCGCTCTGACCACTGCTGGAATTGAAATGAATGCAGTACAAGCCTTGTCTCGGTTTGATGAGGGTGATTCCCATGCTGCATGGTCGTACCTTGACTTGACCCCCAAAAAGTAGCAATGAATTCACACTTGAACCCAGGCTAGCTTTGCAGAGAAGTGAACAAATGCTTTTGCAGGCAATTCTTCTCCATAAGGAGGGGAAGTCCGAAAAGGTCCCCCATGAATTGCAGCAATCCAAATTAATGTTGGGGGAAACCTGTACTGTTTTGCCCCTTGACGGACTGATGGAGGCTGCACCATACATCAATCAGTTATACTGCATTTCCACGTTTGAAGAGGTTTGCAGACTCGGAGAAAATCATGACAAGGTTGAATCGTTGTTAAGTACTTATATAGAAACCAGGCAGTTCCCTTTTCATCAAGTTCATCAAGATAGCAGTTTGTGGCTGAAAGTTCTGCGAATTTATCGCAATACTATCCCAACTTCATCTGTGACGCTTGAACTTTGCAAGAATTTAGTTATATTAGCACGAAAACAGGGGAACTTGATGTTGGCTGGGCGGCTCAATACCTACTTGAAGGACCACTCCTCCCGTTGCTCTAATGAAAATCTTCGTGAGTATTTTGCTTCCTGGGCAGAATTTGAAAATATTTTACTCATTCGAGCGGAAAACAAGCTGGAAAATGCCGTTAAGAATCTTTGGTCATTTGTGCGCCCTTTCATTTTGTTTTCCTCTTCAAATGAAGCTGGTGGTTCTCCTAGCGAGGTTTTGAAGGCCAAATCTTGCTTGAAATTTTCTAATTGGTTGCAAAGAGATTGTTTGGGTTCAGACTTGGAGGTCATTATTGGTAATATCATTGTGGATTTTAATAAGAGTGATATATCTTCTCCTAGTGAGGAGGTGCTCACCTTTTCTGCTTTTGATGATGGCAATAACTATGGTGTAAGACATAGACATGTCATCGAGAGATTAGTGGGTGCAGCTAGAAAATCTTCTACTCGTCTTTGCCCGACGATGGGAAAATCGTGGATTCTTTATGCCTCTTGGAGTTTTGCTCAAGCTGCAGTATCGGTCTCTTCCAGTTATGAGGTGGATCTTCAGTCTTCTCCATCCTCTCCCGTTTCTACGGAAGTCAAATCTGATAGTTTCATGTTAACTGAAACGGAACAATCACGTATTAAAGACATCATTCTGCCACTTACGCGTAATAAAACAGATGGTGAAAATTTATTTGAAGGACCAAATAATGATATTTTGGTCACAGAACGAACACTGAATGAACTAGAGTCACCGTTGCAACAGATAGTTAATGTTATTGAAAGTGCTGCTGGGGCACCTGGGGCAGAGGACTATAAGGGGGGCGCCGGCCTCTCTGCTGAAGTATCTTCTCAGTTGCACCAATGTCTTGTGTCCTCTAATAAGAACCTAGGTGATCCTGAAGTATTGACCATGGTTGCTGATCTAGTTGATAGTTGGTGGTCTTTAAGAAGAAGACGGGTTTCTCTGTATGGGCTAGCTGCTGAAGCATTTATGAATTGTCTTTCATATTCTTCATTGAATCATCGGGATAGTCATTTGAGTCACAGGGATGTTGAGCCAAATTCTAAATATCTGAGTTATAACCTTAGGGCCATGCTTTACGTGTTGCATATTTTGGTCAATTATGGTTATGAGTTGCAAGATACTTTTCAATCTGGTCTGTCAAAGGTCCCTTTGCTGCCATGGCAGGTAAGTCGATGTCATTAAAGTTATTGACGTTTGAACTTTAGTAAACTTACTGTGTGTTCTGCTTTGTAAGGAAATAACACCCCAACTATTTGCTCGAGTTAGTTCACATCCTGATAAAGTGGTTAGGATGCAGTTAGAGAACTTGCTAATCATGATGGCAAAACTTTCTCCATGGTCATTGGTGTATCCGACGCTGGTTGATGTGAATTCCACAGAGAAAGTACCTACTGAGGAGCTTCAAAATATTCTTGCTTGCTTGGTTAGTGAATGCACTGTTTTTATCGGATTTTCAATGTGATATAACTTACCAGCTCATATTTAGTCTCAAATTGTGCTGTTTCAAGCATTAGAATGAGTATGACTTGCTAACTAGGTTGCCATTAAGTTGATAATTCATTATGTAGTGCTTTTTCTAACCTTTATGCATATTTTATATCAGTTCCTTTATTCTTTCCCTTTTTCTTATACAACTATACGAAGGCTTTGCTGACGTAGAAAGCCAACTAACCATTTCCTGTGTCTAATTTTGCTATATTCTGTTGTTTCATATGACCTTACCTATTTTATGTAACAATTGGTTGATGTTTCAATCGCCTGTATGGCTATTTACCGTTTTGAGACTTATTAGGAGCCTTCCTGTCCTTTGTTCCCCACAAAATGTTACCGTCAACTTGTGATTACTTCTCATAACATTATATAGTAAATGACAAATTACAAGGAATAAAAGTTTCGTGTAAAATTTTGAAATATAATTTTGTCATCTTCTCATGGATCGGAACCTTATAATCTTGAAGTAACTTAGATAAGATAGCTGGGAAAATTGTTCACATTGATTTCGCCTCATGCAGTTGACCATAACATGAAGGACCTTGATGTCTGCTGCAATCCGATGATGTGTTTCGTAAACCAGTCTGTGTTTCCATTAGCCTGATTTGCTTCATATTTCTCACGCTGGAGTTCTACATCTTTGTCATGCAGAATAGACTATTTCCCAGACTAGTTCAGGATTCTGAGCTGATGATTAAAGAGCTTGAAAACATCACGGTCCTTTGGGAGGAATTGTGGCTTGGGACCCTTCAGGATCTCCATGCAGGTTATTTTTGCATACTAAACCCATTCCTTTGACGTTGTCATTTCAATTTCTGGACGGTTGTTTATATGCAAGTAGATTTAGAAATGTCGTACATTTAATCAAAATCATGTCCATATTTACAACATAAATCAATTATCTATCCGGTGCTATCATTATGTGTTTCTGTTTGCATTATTTTTTGCCTTAGAGATATCTCAAACATCTTTATCCTGTTGCAAAATATTAGATGTAACGAGGCGCATAAATTTGCTGAAAGAGGAAGCTGCGCGAATTGCGGCTAACAAAACTCTAAGCCAAGATGAGAAAAACAAGATAAACAGCGCAAAGTACTCAGCCATGATGGCTCCCGTACTTGTAGTTCTGGAGCGTCGTTTGACTTCTACATCTCGTAAACCTGAAACACCTCATGAGCTATGGTTCCATGACGAATATCAGGAGCAAATTAAATCGGCTGTTATGAAATTTAAAACGCCGCCTGGATCTGTTATGGCATTAGGAGATGTTTGGAGACCATTTGAGATAATAGCTTCTTCACTGGTATCTCATCAGAGGAAGTCCTCGGTTTCTTTCCAAGAAGTTGCTCCACAGTTGGCTTCACTTGCGTGTTCCAATGCTCCAATGCCTGGTCTCGAGAAGCAAATTATGATAGAAGAATCAGAGAGTGACTCGGTTAGCTTACACCAGGATATTGTGACAATTGGATCTTTCTCTGAGCAGTTAACTGTTTTACCAACCAAAACTAAGCCAAAAAAACTTGTTATGGTGGGTTCTGATGGACAGAAGTACACCTATCTCTTGAAAGGACGGGAAGATCTTCGACTTGATGCTAGAATTATGCAGCTACTCCAAGCTATAGATGGATTTCTTTCCACATCATCTGCCCGACGTAATCACTCGCTTGGCATCCGTTATTACTCTGTTACACCGATTAGTGGGCGAGCTGGTCTAATCCAGTGGGTTAATGAGGTTACCAGCATCTATAGCATCTTCAAGTCTAGGCAGATTTTTCAATTGCAACAGCTCTCTGAATTAGGTACTGATGCCAAGAGTGCGGTTCCTCCTGTTCCTCGGCCCAGTGATATGTTTTATGGAAAAATTATTCCAGCCCTCAAGGAAAAAGGCATCAGGAGAGTGATTTCAAGAAGGGACTGGCCACATGATGTCAAACGGAAAGTTCTTCTAGATCTCATGAAGGAGACTCCTAAAAGAACTTCTCCATCGAGAGCTTTGGTTTTCCAGTGAAGGATTTAAAGCCTTCAATTCTAAACTGAATAGGTGATTTTTGCTTTGGCCTTAAATTTTCATTGAGTTCAACTGTCTGAGGCGTATGACACCCACATACACTTTGATCCTATTTGTTAATTTTCTCTGATCATTATGATGTGTTTGTCTTTCTCTGTGAATTGTTCTTGTGATATGAGACTTTATTATGTCCGGAGTGGTAGTGAATATGTCACTGATGATATTTACACTCCAAAATTTTGTTTTGCTTCTTAATCAGTTAGCTGTGCTTATTCATGTGGTTTTTTTTGTAGGTTTTCTGGTAGTGTGGCAGCCATGAGTATAGTTGGTCACATTCTTGGACTGGGTGATAGACACTTGGATAATATCCTCATAGATTTTTGTACTGGGGACGTTTTGCATATTGATTACAACGTATGCTTTGATAAGGGAAAGAGACTAAAAATTCCTGAAATTGTTCCATTCCGATTAACTCAGACGATTGAGGGAGCATTAGGGCTAACTGGCATTGAAGGGTCATTCAGGGCAAACTGTGAGGCTGTTTTATGTAGTCTGAAAAAGAATAAGGATCTAATATTAATGTTACTAGAAGTTTTCGTTTGGGATCCACTCACGGAATGGACAAGTGCAAACTTCCATGATGATGCAGCTGTTGTTGGTGAGGAACGGAAAGGCATGGAACTTGCTGTGAGTTTAAGCCTGTTTGCCTCTCGTGTCCATGAAATCCGTGTTCCATTGCAGGTAGGACAAGAAGTAATATGCACTTATCATATGTAAAGTTCCAATTTTGTTAATTGCAGGTTAATTTATATTTACCTTGCAGACATTAAGCTTAAACTTCTTGTTCTAGTTCTCCAGCTGTCTTATATCTGAAAAAAATAAAGCATAATTAATATAGGTCTTAATATCTTCTCAATTTCGTAATTTGTGTGCACAAGCAGTTATAATGGCTTATCGTTGTTTTATCTTTGACCAGGAACATCACAATCTTCTACTGTATAAATTACCCGAAGTTGAATCAGCCCTTGAGGTTTGTTTGAAATTATTTGGTTGTCGTTTTTATGATACTATCTTAAATTGTTCAAATAATCAGACTTTTGTCCGGATCATGTGTAGAGTTTTGCTGGAATCATGAACCAGTATGAGATTGTATCAAGTCATTTCTATCATGCTGATCAAGAGAGTTCTAATATTGCTCTTCATGAGACATCTGCAAAGTCATTTGTTGTTGAAGCTACTTATAATCTAGACAGAACTCATGCCTTGCTCGAAATACATGCTCGAGAATTTGCTGAAGCAAAAACTGCCATAATGGAGAAGGCATTGGAAGCAGCAACCTGGATTGATCAGCATCGAAGGGTTCTCGATGCCTTAAGAAATAGTTCTTTTCCTCAAAGTGAGGCCCTCCTAAGGTTAAATGGTTCTGGTGAAGTTTTGTCTCTTACATCTGCAGTTTTAGGAGTTGGAGTTTCAATAGCTGCTGTCCCAGAACCAACCCAAATTCAGTGTCGTGAAATTGATAGCGAAGTTTCTCAGTTGGTATCTGTGCTCGACCACGGGCTCTCATCAGCTGGTGATGCACTCCGAATGTATTCATTAGCTTTGCAACATATTTTACCTTTGGATTACCTTACAACCAGCCCCATGCACAGTTGGGAACAGTTACTGCTTTCCTTAAATAATCTCTCATCTGAAAGCATTTCTTATGCAGTCGAGCATGGCTCTGGACTTATTGCTGGTGCACATGTTGATAGATTATCATATGCTAAAAATAATTATGATGCCCTTTTCCTCCAAATGACAAATTCTGCTACTGAAATTGAGAGACTGGAAAAAGAATGTGCCGACCTTGCAATTTCCACCAGCCAACAGGCTGAATCAAAAGCCAAGGAGCGTCTCTTATCTGCAGCCCTGGAGTGCATTCAGCATGCTCATGTCAAGAGTGGAGCGCATGACACATATCAAGGAACAACTGTTTCCACGTTTGATAAGGAAATTGAAGAAAGGAAAGAGAACTTTTTTAACAATTTCAGCGCGGCATTAGGCAGTTTGTTTTCTGATGTGAAGCATGAGCTTAGCAAAAGCCTGGAACGTTTCTCTGGTGAAAGAGTTGCGAACAAGGGCAGGTTCTTGTCAGATCTTGAATCATTTTTCTGTGAATTTGAAGAACAGATTGACAAATGCGTACTTCTGACGGAGTCTTTTGATCATCTAAAATACCATGTTAGCCTCAATGGGAATGACATTCAAGCTCATGGAGATGGGTCAAGCAATGCTTCCGTAGAAAGCTGGGGTTCTTTATTCAAGGCCATTATTGTACTGTGTAAAAATTTTATGACAAACTTCAGTGAAGTGGTTGTACCCAGCGTGGTGAAATCTGTTGTCTCATACAACTCCGATGTCATGGATATTCTAGGATCCATCTTGCAAATTCGGCGCTCTGTAGACACAGCACTGGAGCAGCTTATCCAGGTTGAATTAGAGAGGGTTTCGTTGACTGAGCTTGAGTCTAGCTACTTTGTTAACATAGGTCTTATCACAGAGCAGCAGTTAGGTCTAAAGGAAGCTGCTCTGAAGGGTAGAGATAAGTTATCCTGGGAAGAGGCCGAGGAGCTAGCATCTCAAGAAGAAAGTTGCAGAGTGCGGCTGGACAATCTTCATTCGGCGTGGAACCTGAAAGATGTGAGAACTTCATCGCTTCTCAAAAAAGAAGCAAATATCTGTGGCACTCTGAACGCATTGGAACGCCAGTTTCAATCGATCATTACTTCAGAAGCAGAAGAGCACCAACATGTTTCTAGAGGAAAAGCACTTCTAGCCAGCTCAATTAAGCCCTTCTCCATGTTGGAATCAATGGACCGCGATTTTTTATCTTCAGTTGGCTCTGCTCCCACTAGCTCGGGTAGAATTACTCATCTTACTGATTTGGTAAATTCCGGAAATTCGTTATCCGAACTTATATGGCAGCTTCCTGTTTCAATGCATAACCATGCCTTTTTTATCTGGAAGATATGTATGTTAGATCTTTTGCTCGATTTCTGCACACATGATGTAGCCGCATCTTTCGATCGGAATTTAGGATTTGATGAACTTGTTGATGTGGTAAGGCAAAAAGTTACGGGTCAATTACAGGAGCACATCAGCAGATACCTGAAAGATAGAGTTGCTCCAATCTTCTTGGCAAGATTAGACCAAGAAATCGCGATCCTAAGGCAAAAGACAGGATCAGATCCTGAATTTTCAATTGGTGAAACTCTCCTGGATTTCAAGTCTACTAGAAAAGCTCAGCTCATGCTTGAAGAGTTCTGCAATGCATATGAAACCATCAGAGCGGCAAGATCGGCAGCCGTTAACATGAAAACTCAAGTCAACGAACTGAAAAGTGCCCTTCTTAAGACAACTTTGGAAGTAGTCCAGATTGAATGGATGTATAATATAGCAACGAGACCCTTTGGAAATCTCAGGCTTATCCTGCATAAGTGTCTGCCAGAGTATGATAACTTATTTCATGTTATATTAGACATCAGAAGAACAGAATTGCTGGAAAACATGCGGTCTTCAGTTGCGATAATAGCTAGGTCATTGGAAGGCTTGCAGTCTTGTGAAGGAGCTTCCATCACTGCAGAAGGGCAACTTGAGAGGGCTATGAGCTGGGCTTGTGGGCTCCCAAGTTCTAGTTCTGTAACAAGTGCGTCAGCAAGAAATACAGGAATACCTGTAGAATTCCATGACCATCTGATGATGCGGCGAAAGTTATTACTGGAAGCTCAAGAACGTGCTTCAGACATGATGAAAGTGTGTATCTCTGTGTTGGAATTTGAGAATTCAAGAGATGGCTTCAATGGATCGCTAGGTGAAGTTTCTGCTTTAAGAACTGGAACAGATGGTGGCACATGGCAGCAGGCTTTCCTCAGTGCAATTAAAAAATTGGATGTCACATATCATTCCTTTACACGTTAGTGCCAAATTTGTGTTTTATCAATTGCGATACTGCATGACTGTATCTTATTGTATATTTCTTTTTTGCATCAGGGGTCGAAACAGAGTGGAGGCTGGCTCAAAGCAATATGAAAGCAGCTTCCAATGGCCTAACTGCCTCAACTAATGAACTTAATGCTGCATCAGCTAAAGCAAAGGCTGCATCAGGTCTCATCTCTTTATTTGAAAGTATTCTATAGGTGCAACTTTATATTAATGTCAAATAATTCAACATGTATATCTTTCTTAGAAAGTTTCCTTACTAACTTCTTTTGCTATGTTGACTTGTATAGGGTAGTTCCACAGATAATATCAAACCTGACCATGATGATCTGTCTTAATTTCCATTATCACTATTAATCTTTACCATATTTCAATGTTAGCATCAGAAAGCATGCCTCCTCGTATAATGAAATATTATCATATTGGTTTTCGTTACAATCAACGTTCAACTTGTAATAAGGTTTTTGTGATTTTAATCATAACTTGACTTTCAATCTTGCTGAAGATTGGGTATTAAGCTCTAAGATGAGCTACTTATTAGTGGAAGTAGCATTTACTGAATTTCATCTTGATCAGGTGACTTTCAGAGCACTCTCCTTGCAGTGAGGGACTCTGCATATGAAGCAAGTACAGCTCTGTCTGCATATGCAGGGGTTGTTCGTGGCCACAGTACTCTGACTTCTGAATGTGGTTTTATGCTTGAAGAGGTATGTAATCTGCATGAAACTTTATCTTGCCACTTTCTATTTTGATGGAGTAGTTATTATCTCTTAGTGGTGGACTAACCTTGTTGTGCAAGCCTCAAATTGCTGTCATCGGCACTAACGAGCATATAACTTTGGTATCTTTCACGAGCGAAAAATAAAGAGTGGAAGCTTGCATTTCTTTTTGGTGTTTTACGTGTACAATTAGATCAAAATGTAAAACTGAGGAAATGAGCTTTATCTTCAACTTCTTATTTGTTATGAAGTAAGTCAATACGTGATGGACGATAACTGAATAAGTAACGCAATAAAACCCCTTAGACACAATGGATAAATACTCTTCATTATAATTTCCGTGCATAGATCTTGGCTGTAACGGTGGATTTGCCTGATATCCACGCCCTGGGGAATGAGGCTTCTTCGTTGCACTCTTCTCTGAATGCAGATCTTTCGAAGGTACAATTTCTCTTTCCACATTTCCATATTGCCCCGTTCTCTTCTACTTACGTTATATCCAAAAAGCTTCACACTTGAATCTGGTTTTCTCCATGAGAACAGGCGAATGCAGTCCTCATTCCACTTGAGGCTCTTTTATCAAATGATGATGCTATCAATGGCGCCGTGGCTAAGAAAGAAGAGTTAAGCATGGAGATATCCCTCAGTCATGGTCAAGCCATATTCCGTTCTTACCACAACAAGGTTAACGAGGCATTGCAAATGGTCAAGCCTTTGGTACCTCCTATTCTGTTGTCCATCAAGGGGGTCTACACGTTGTTGACTAGACTGGCTCGGGCTGCTGGTCTTCATGCCGGAAATCTTCACAAAGTAATAAAATAATGTTACTTACTATAACATTAATGCTCTTATGGATACACAACTTGATCTTAATGAATACTTCAGGCTCTTGAAGGATTAGGCGAAAGCCTACAGGTAAATCCTCAGGATATTGATCCTAAGGGAACAGAAGTTGCTGGGGCGAGCATTGATTATAACACGCAGGAGAGTAGTGAGAGGTTTTCTGCCTCTGACGTGGAAGACGATGGAGACTCGATTAGTTTAAGTCAAATTGGATTTTCGCCAGATATTGGATTTTTATCTCCGCCCGATACAATTGAAAGTGGTAGCCAAGAATCAGACGTTACATATGGGACGAATGTTGAAGGTAGTGTTGACGATCTCAACATAACATCGGCAGTGCTCTATAGCAGTGAAGAGAAAGGAGATTCTCTGCATCACTCTTCATCTGGTGCCAGTGAAGTTTCGGAATCATCCCCTGGCACAGTAAACCTGGAATTTAATCAGGTCTTCCTTCAATAGATTTTCCCATATATGGCACATGTCAGTTACGTGGTTTTTGATATAGTTTATCTATATGTGCGATAACCCTTTTTTATTACGATTTTTTTTATTTATTGAGACAGGACATGGGTACGCAGTTGGTACCGAAGAATGAAGCATCTGCGTTGATACAAGAGAAGTCTGAGCAAGAAAGAGAAGAAAGCAAGGGGGGGGATGTCCCTAACTAACGTGGAAACAGCCAATCTAGCCCGTAATGGTGAGACATCTATCTTCCAACGCTTGATATATGTACTGTTGACAGAACCACAATACCGAAGTTCGGCTGTCTCCTTAAATGTGTACTTTATTTCTTCAGTTTATGTAAGTGTTCCATGTTACACAAGTCGTGGTTTTCATGATTTCAGCATGTGGTCATCTATTTTGAGCAAAATCATTCTGTTTACTGGTTCTATCCTTCCTTCTGCTACAGGAAAAAATGCTTATGCAGTGTCAGTATTAAGGCGAGTAGAAATGAAGCTCGATGGTCGAGACATACCTGAAACCAGGTAGGTATATATATAGTCAGTCCATAGTCGTATGTATTTACGACATGACTCCATAATTCAATATTGATCCTTACACAGGGAAATCAGCATTTCGGAGCAAGTAGATTTTCTGTTGAGGCAAGCAACAAGCATAGACAACCTCTGCAACATGTACGAAGGCTGGACACCTTGGATCTGAAATCTCTATATAAGAATGGAAAACCATGAGCTACGTTGTTTATTTTTCTCTGGGGGAAAAGGTTATGAGCGAATGTGGTGTCGAAATCACTCTCATCCCTCGACTTGAGAACGTCAGCCAAATGGCTGCTGATATGAGGGGTGATGGTGCAAGTTTCGAATCGTTGCATAATGCTCCTTGACGGTCGTGAAGTTTGAGGGTGTTGGATTGGATGAGTCGAAGATACCTTCTCAACGACTTTGGAGTTAAACAACCAACAAAGTTTGAAGATCATCGTCTCCCTCCTGCGGTGACGAAAGAGAACACCTCAACCTTAAAATCATGTAAGGACGTACCCATTGTTTTAGCTTATGTTTTCTTATTTCTTAATCTTGGAGACAGAAGACGTGCGCCTGCCAGCCCCCTTTGCTTTTTCTTTTATATTTACTAGTAGGACAAAATCTTAGCCCAGACCAAGAATTTCTACCGAAGTATAATATAAAGCAACATTGGTGGTAGTTGCATTTTGTTCAAGCAAAATGATTTTCATCTATCTGTAGACTGTAATTGCTATGATAAAGACAACATATGCATGTACATATCAAAAATGGTTGAACAGTTTCCAGAAGCAGTTGCAACTGGCTTTTGTACGAAAGTAGCACAGCTGATGTCATCCTGGTAAAAGGTGATCGTTATAAGTTCGAACTTTCTTTTTATTTATTGCGCTTTCGTTCGTTTTTCGACTCCGGGAAGTTGCGCTGTTAACCATGCAATCACTGCGTAGTGAACCATTCTTTGTCCTTCTTGGTTTACAGCTGCATGATCGAAGGTGGAAAAGAGAGTGCACATTCTTGATTCGCAGATGCATGCTGGAATTTTTGTCCCCACAAAAAAGTTAAAATAAGTGAAAATAGAAATTGATATTTAGATAGATTTTGATGAGAAAGAGAACGTACATATTCTTCGGCCTCAATTATTTTTTCCGGTGGTGTTCCAAGTAAGATCATCATCCTTTTGCGCCATAGACGCATTCATATTTCCCTCCCATCAGACAGCTGAACCTCGAAACGTAAGTTTTATTAAAGAATATTACTCCCAACATTCAATTTTTATCGCAAGAGAATTAATTCCTAGTCGGAATTTTCCAAGCTAAACAACAGGAAGGGGCATGTACTATAATTTTTTTTTTTTTTTGTAAAATGATTTTTCATTTACCACAAGCGCAAACTGGTACATGCATCAACCATAGCCTACCACATCACAATATAAAGCACATTCAACTAAAATGACTAAAACAAACAGCTTGAAAAATATATGTTCGCAACACTTTTTCCATGTTACTAAAGCACTGAAGCCCTCCCTTCCATTTCCTGTTTGATCATAAGGGTGAGTTGGTATGTAGTCTTCGACCCTGTTTCATGCAAGCGCCTATTCCTTTCGCACCAAAGGTGATAAAGTGTGGATGCACAGCATGCACACTAATGCGTTGCTGGGCATTTCTTTTGCTTCCCATTCGCACCATCCAGCTGCATAGGTCCTCAAATGTCTAGATCGAGCCGCCCATGTTCAGCCAACTATTAATCCGCATAAACACCTGATGACTATACTCACACGACATGAATAGATGCTTTATAGATTCTGCCCCTTCACCACAAAGCCTACATCTTATATGAGTGACATTCATGCCCTAGCTAATCAATCTATCAACAGTTAAAATTTTCTTCTGGAGAATCAGCCAAAGTAAGGAGTGTTTAGGTATATTAAATCTATTCCAAACAGCTTTACAGTAAGGGAAGTCTGCCGAGTAACCTTTGAGCCACTCATAACCACTCAGTACTGAGTAGATTTCATCCTTAGTATGCAACCATTTCCTGCCCACATAACCCTGTCTGAATCTCTCCTTTAGCCTATGAAGTTTCCTCCAATGCCAACTAGAGTCTACTGCAGGTAGTTTGGAAAAGATCAAAGCCCTCAAAACTGTAAAATATTTTAATGAACATGTTTTTATATTTATATAAAGCCTAAATGGGAAGTTAGTTCGATTTTGGGCTTGGAAATTGTGATTGCATTGAAGACATGGAAATTCATTTTTATATATCGCTCTGCAGAGTTTTTTACAACCTGGGCACGCCGTGAAATACAAGTTCTGGTCGGGCATTACAACTTTTACTTGGGCTTTAATCCATAATAGTTTAGCCTAAAAATGTAAACAAATAGTAAAATACATGGTTTGGTGCCGTATGAAAGGGAAAACAGATTTGCTTGTGGAGGAAAAATAAAATACGACATACCGAGATATGATTTTCTTAAAAATTAACGTGTTGGAATGCCAAAGTGTTTTTTTTTTTTGAATGATGATAGTTTAAGTAAAATCGATGTACCATGTTCGAAAACGTTCAGTATCTGCAGTGGTTAAGCCCTCAGCACATCGTTACAATAAGACAATATGTACGAGAATGAAACAACTGACATAACTACCATGATGCTCCTTTATTTCCCCACCAAAATCCACATTCCACCCAAAAAAAACAGAAAAAAGATAAATATACATTTACATCGTTCATCTTCATCCACAGCCATAGCTCACACTAGGAGGAGCATCAACAGCAGCCTCGAATGGAATTTCGACCCTCTCCTTCACAACACAGCGCATCTCACCGTTCTCAATCACCATCACCTTTCCTTTTGGGCAACCATTTCCGTTACTTTCTAGCATACTAAACAAATCCAAAATCTTGAACTGCTGCTTGTCCTTTCTCTTCAACCTCGGTTCAAAACCAGCCATTGTTAAGACAGCAATCACCCCAACAACAGTGAAAGCTGCTTTAGCTGCTGTAATGACCAGCCCTTTGAGTGGGGCCCTCCGTGACGACTTTCTCGGGCTGTTTTTGTCCTCGAGAGTGTTTCTCGAGCCATTTTTTGCAGTCCCATTTTGAGGGAGTTTGGGAAGAGTTGAGAGATAGCTTTTTTTGTCTGAAGAAGCTGATGAGTGCGAGGGTCTGCTTGGATAAGGTGGAAGGAGAAGGAGATCGTTGTTGCTCTCATCAGTTTCGCTGGCAAAGTCGATGGCTTCTCTTACGATTTGCAAGTGTTTGCTGCCTTTGTAGTTTTTCAGTTCTTTGATGAGTTTCCTTTGGCTGGATTCGATCTCGGATAGAGAAGATTCTCTTTCGTACCATTGTTGCTGCTGAAGGTCCTAAATTGTCAGAAGAAACAAAAAGGGTGAGCTTAGTAAGAAAAGGAATGAATCAGAAATTCAGGGAACAGAATTGAATCAAAGAGTTTTTCGTTAACTTCTTTCTGCTTTAGATTCATCTATGGCACAAGTGCATTGATGGGCAAAAATGTGACATTTATCAGATATTTGAGTACGAGACACTTTGTCTACCTTGAATAATCATCGTAAGATCGTAATTAGCTACATAGATATCCACAAATAATGTTGAACGATAAAATGGTATTCGTAACAATGTGAAGCATTCCATCTGTCTGAAATTATACACTAGAGAAAGCCTAAATGCTCAAGAACAACATTCCAATATCAGATGAATTCGTATAAAGTACAAACTCCATATGAAATGCGCAGCAATGAATGAAATACTTACGAGATACACTTCTAAGTTTCATATTTGGGCCACAAATTTAGACAAGATTACACCTTTGCAGCAAAAAATCTTGCTTAAACTGTAATGAAGAACTCGAGAAAAGAAACCAAACCATCGAAGCATTGTGAGAACTATGTTCCCTATAAAATCTTATCCCCTTATAAACAAAAGATTTCGAATTAAAATACCCAAAAAGCATGAAGGAAAGGACCTGTAAAGAAGCCAATTGCCCTTCAAGGGATTCGAGGGCATCTTTAATATTTAGAAGGCTCTCTTCTTCTTCTTCTTCTTCGTCAACGCTTTCTTCTTGATTCCTCGCTCCTTCCCCATCATCATCTTTCGCATTATAGTTTCCCTGAATGGAGTTGACAATCTTGGACCTTAACTCAGCTGTTTTAGCTAAAACCAACCCAATTCTGTCTTCATCCATTACGACTATCTCTTTTATGTGTGGCTCAAACTCTCTTTGGAAAGAAAGCTCACCGTGTGAGCGGGCGTTTTGCCGTAGGGTGTAAGTGTTATAACTTCGGAAGAAATTTCCTGAAAAAAAGGGGCAAGAAACAGAAAAAGGAAATGTGATGGGAAAAACTAAATAAAATTGTGGCCCAAATTGAAGCTTTGAGTCTGCCCAAAAAATACGATGAGGTTTCCCCAATAATAGCTTTTGTTCGATTTCAAAATTTTCTCGTGTCGTTTGAAAGAAAAAACGAGTTGTAAAATGACGGGGTTTGACAGCGAAGTCTTGGTGTTATGTTGAAGATGTCATTTTTAGTCCTAATGTTTATGATTTTGGAACGATTCGATCATCCGATTAATTTAATCTTTAGTTTGGATAGATTTTAACGTGTGCATTCATCTCATATTAGCCGACTTAAACACTCATTCTTCTTCGACTTAAACGCACGTGATCAATCATTATATAATTTAAATTACTATCTGTTTTGGATGTTCATATCCTTATCAAATCATCTTTCACTCCATTGTTTTGACATATTTCTCGAGCTAAAAAATTCACACCCTAACTAATTCGTTCGATAGCAAGAATCCGAAGCTGAAATCGTGAGGCATCCAATCGATCCTTCTCATTAATTTCCCGCGTTGAAGCTTTTGATAATCCTCTCTCAACTCCTCGGGAATCGAATGCTCGAGAAGCTCAACAAAGCCCGACGCAGCTAAGCCCGTTTCCTTGATGAAACACTCCACGTTCTTGGGAATAAGAAGTCTCTGCTCTTTATGCGGTTTTACGTTCATTTGTACGTACTCTTCCTTCGCCATTTCAAGCTCTTGGAATACCGCCTTCGACGTGTACAAGCGACCTATATTAAGATTCGCAAGTGAAAATCTTTCTTTGTTAAAAAACATATTTTTCTCTAGGGCGTGGCACTATACCGACAATCTTTTAAAATAAGCAATTTATGGACATTATACGTTGTGACCCTTGCTTTTCCCCCAAGCTCTATGGTTCGACGTATAATATAGAGTTCCAGCAAATTGAGAGGTTGACATTATACCGACAGTAACTTTCAAAGTAATCGATTTGAGATAAAATCTAAGGTTTTGGCGTATATTGTCTCTAAATTACTTATTTTCAAAAGTTATTGTCGGTATAATGCCACACCCCACATATGTCGTCCCCAGAACGTCGCCCCCTAAATTACAGAACGAAATAAAAAGAATAATTATTAACGCTTTCTTATTTAACTTTTCGCTACTTACTGCTGGATCCGATCGACACCCAGAACACAGAGCGAAACGCAGTCGAGCCTCGGGGTGTTTTATCGCAAACGATCTCCTTACATCGCCTGCCTTAAACTTCATCCTCGGAAAGAACAATGAGTGCAACCACTATATAAGCAAAAGAAGCAATTAGCTTCATCAGCAGACCATGACTACGATGAATATCCACTTCTTGTCTAAGCTTTCGATTAAAATACCTGCGTTGGACGAGGTAAACGACATCCCAATATAGAATTTTGTATCGTGTCGATGCTTACGGTTTGTCCGCCGATGTTATATGCAGCCTAAAAGAATCAAGAAAAACATTTGATGTTTGCATATATAATAAGCACACACACACAAATTTTGTATCTTTATTTTGTAGAGTAGCTATCTAACCTTCAGCACTAAAGATACTCTCTTCATGCTTCCCCTGGGAATCCCATGAACTAAAAATGCCTGTCATTATTACAGGTATTTGCGTCGCAATTAATTTCTATTGCCGTAAATCTAAGACTTGTCTTAAAAATCTTACATGCATTGCTAGTGAGTTGTGAATGTTAATCCAAAACGCTAGCTTCTCTTCGTGCTTTAGCTTCCCGGGATCGACATGTGCCAAGCTAGATATCAACGTCCTGAATAAACCACTAACAATTAGCGTAAGATCGATCGATAAAATAGCATGAACGCCAGGGGTGCGTTTGGTATGCAGAATTCAATGCAGAAAAGAATAGAAAACGTGTGACGCTACGCATCAAACCATTGTACATTACGTCTCGTGTATCGTACCATCACATGCTTTCTTTTCTTAATTCGTGCATTGAATTCCGCAGACCAAACGCACCCTAGTTATTTCAAGGCGAGTAAAAATAGCTTCTCTTATTCACTTACCTATGCTTCTGCAGAAGGCCTCTTACAACATCGAGCTTCTCGGGACTCTTACAAAGACCTCTTACCTCGGCCATCGCAAAAAAGGACTCTTTGAACTCTTCCGACGACTCCACGTGGCGGGCCCACGAACTGAAGGACGGGTTTTCTTTACTAGAGTTGAAGGCGTCGTCTCGATTTTTTAAAGGAGAGAAGGTGAAGCTCGGAGGAGATGACGAGTTTGAAAAGCAAGGGAGGCTCTGATCGATCATAGGAGGATCTGATAGATGACAGTAAATCATCGATATGCACTTTATCATCTCCTCGGAGAGGTAGTTGGGAGTCTCGCGAATGCGTAGGCTCGATCCCACCGTGGAATTAGTGATGCGAGCGGAATCTTGGTTTTTCTGGTAATAAAGAAGCGTGAAAATGGGTGATAAGATTGAGATGTTCTTGCAAGGATGATTCGAAGCTTTAAAAAGTTGGCGTGATTATTTATTGGTCATGTATGTTAGGGAGGGGCGTAAGCGTTACAAAGACATCTAAAATTTTAAAGCTGAAGTAATTTGAGGTCAACAAAATTAAAGGTTGTAATTTTAGGACAGCAAGATTGAAGTATTAGGACAATTAACATTAGAATTTAGAAACTTGCTGCACACAAATTGCTTCCAATTAGGAACTTATTGTCCTCAAATTACTTCAGTTTTGAAACTTATCGTCCTAAAAAATTGACACCCCCCAATTTATATGTCCTTAAAATACAATTCTCCCAAATATGTCGCTGGAAAAATAATTTAGCCTGGAAAAATAATCAAATTTGAAAATTAACCAACTTAACTAACCTCCAACATTGCAAGTGGTAGAGAATGGTAAAGGTCTAGAGATTCATGGAAGGCCTCGGAAGGAGAAGAAGGAGCTCGGAAAGAGTGAGCGGAGTAGTGAGAAAGCGAAGATTGAGATCGATCTATTCCGTTTTCTACCAAAGACTCGGCTCCTAAGACCTCCTTAAACTTTGCGGCCAAAGTGTCCGAATCGTTTCCTTTAGAAACTTCCAGAATCTTCCGTTGATTTTGCCTCGGGCGTAAGGGAGGAGAAGGTAGCGTTTTCTCGAAGCTTTTACGGTAAAGAGAGAGGAGATACTTCTCTAGAAATGTGACTTCTAACTCCAATAGAGCGATTTCTTTTATCAGATCTTCGGCGGGCTGATGCGAAAATAAAGTTCGAAAAAGAATGTGATGTGATCATCTTAGCATCTTATAAGATGTAAAAGAAAGAAAGAAAGAACGAAAGAAAGAAAACCTGGGAAACAGATATGTAAGATGGATGATCATCATCATCCAAGAGTGGTTGTTGGCAATTCATAGCTTTCTCTAGTGCATTTCTTAACGTGGTTTGACATTCAAGTTCTCTCTGTAGCTGCATAATCTGACAAGATTTTAAAGTTGTAATATATGGCATTTTGTAATGTTCTGATCTTCAAGAAACTGTAAACACACACACACACACACACTTAGGGGGAGAAAGTGAATTACCTCCTCTTTTAACAGACTTTGAGCCTTGCTTGGAGATAGTTGTCTCTTTCTGACAGTAGATTTCTTGAACTGATCCATGTCTTGATCAGCTTAGATTCAATGCAAAGAAGAATCTGAGATGGGTTACTACTCCTCAAGTTCTTTCTTTCTTCATACACAATAGCTGTAATAGTTCTGACATAAGTAAGAAAGCACACAGTATCTCAGGAAATGGAAATGAACTGTTATTTTTTTCGAAACTGTGATTAGCATATTGTATGAACAGAAGAAGCCCTTTTGCTTCGTGCATACAATTTGAAAATCAGATGGATCCAAAAATCTTTAATTGCAGATTTCTGAAAAGCATATAAGATCACAGAAGGAATTATAATCCTCATCCTGTGAGAAAAATCTAAGAAAATAGCATTAAATGCTGTAGCAAAAACTGGTATTTCGAGAGAAAGTGACAAGTGAGTACACAAAAAACAAAAGATTCTAACTAAATTCCAAGTTACATTTAATTTGGTGACTACAAAATGTGTGTTTTCTGCGATTTTCTGATGAGTTACTAATGCGCACACACACACACTTACAGACAGAGATGTAGTTCTTGGAAAGCTGAGCCAAGAATCTCACTCTCTTGATATGACTAATGAGTCAATAGTGATTGATTAAAGGGTATATTTGGGGTCATGCCCTATTAGACAAGTTTCAACACATTTCAGGCCCTATAAGAGTTTATTTTGGGCAGAAGGACCTAAGTACAGAAAATATAAGTTTCAAGGACCCATGTGATAGGAAATGATAATACTATCCTTCATAATTGCCAAAAATTACATCCATTTGCCATTGTCTTCTCCGTTCGATTTTGGGGTTGCTTTGAGAACTGTAAAACCGAGTGCAACATCATTGTTAAGGTGCAAATAAGATGGAATCGACTTCGATTCCTCATGGGTAGTTATAATAAACAAATAATTTAAAGTGTAAGACGAAATAATTATGAAATTTCACGTCGAAAAAACGAGAATATAAATGGACCAAATATCAAATTTAATGGCCGATTAAGACGAATCTGAGTGAATTTGATAATGGGTCTTCATAATGAACGAGAACTATTGAGTTTAAGAAAGAAGTGGTGAAGAATTTTGAATCAAAAGTTTTGGTGCGACGTATATTGAAGATTTTGTGAACAGATATCTGGATAACAAATCACGCAATTTAAGTAACCGATGTAACAAATACAGTAACAGATGTGACAAAGACAATAACATATGAGGCTCTATTAGTGACAATAACCCCCAAATCGATAACCCCATGTTAATCCAAGAAACGATTGAGCCATCCCACGAGTCGACGACGACCACGAGCAGCGACGACCATAAGCAGCGACGACCACGAGCAGCGAGCCATACCACAACGAAAATGGCCAAGAAATCGAAGAAAGCAGCGACGAAGAAGGAGAAAAGGCCGAAACAGCCGAAGGGTTCTAAAAGTAGTTCAAAAATCTCGTTGAAACAAGGGAAAATCTGGACTTTAATATTGAATAAGGTGAAATTGATCGTCGATCTTAATAATCAATGAAAATATTGATGTTAATCGCGAAGAAATTTGATGCGGCCCATGATTGAAGCTTTTGCTAATAAAACTCTCGCTAAGTAACAATTTATGCATTCTGGGTAACAATTTATGCATTCTGGGTAACACTTTATGCATTCGGGGTAACGCTTTACGCATTCTGGGTAACAGTTCATGCATTCTGGGTAACAGTTTATACATTCTGTGTAACAATTTATGCATTCTGCATTTCCCGAAATTAGCAACCTGCACCTTTTGGAGTATAACTTTGGATCGTCAGTTTATACATTCTGGGTAACAATTTATGCATTCTGCATTGCCTTGATTCAAGCTCCCTCAAGTTAAT
Organism: Craterostigma plantagineum; assembly: GCA_027422505.1. Classification (NCBI taxonomy): domain Eukaryota; kingdom Viridiplantae; phylum Streptophyta; class Magnoliopsida; order Lamiales; family Linderniaceae; genus Craterostigma; species Craterostigma plantagineum. The sequence goes on from JAPQWV010000005.1 coordinate 4,364,961, forward strand.
TATGTATAACTTTTATTCTTTACGTTATTTCTGATTCGAAATCCATTGACCTAAAAAATGTGTCCGAAAAAAGATTTACGGGTGCTTAGGGATGTTGTCCGAAAATGGCATTGCATGAATGATTCAACAAATTTAAAGACATCTTCAATTAATCTTAAATGTAAACCATATGTCGTTTACTGGTTTCCTGCAGTAACAGTTTAACAATGATCTGTAACAAATCAAGCGGAGAAAAGAACAGAAATGTATATTTCGGTAACACTGTCCTACTGTACTAGTAACAGAAAACATATTCACAGTAACAATTTCATATGTAACTAGTTTAGGTTATGATTTTCCAAATTTATATTGTAAACACGCTACATTCACTAAAATATATGAATTTGAGAAGTTTTAAACTAAAATATATTAGTTTATGTTGTGATTTTCGTGGAGCTTATGTTGGAGTTGAAGAAGTTGGAGTATATAGTATGTAAAACAAGTATCATTCTTCTTCAAAGGATGATAATGCTTCTACAAAATTGATTCTACTTACTCAAAACATGTGCATATGAACTATTAGTTGTTTATTACAATCCAGATGGTCGACCTAACATAAATGATTCAACAAAATTAATGACATCTTCAGTTAATCTTAAACGTAAACCCTATGTTGTTTACTGATTTCCTGCAGTAACAGATTAATACTGATCAGAAACAATTGAAGAGGAAAAAGAAACAGAAACTGATATGTAGGTAACAAGGGAACACAATACGCGTAACATAATACATAGTGAAAATAACAATTTAATATGTAATTAGTTTATTTATGATTTTCAAATTTTTATATAGTAAACACGCTACATTCACTAAAATATAAGAATTTACAAAGTTTTAGATACAATATATTAGTTTAGTTACGATTTTCGTGGAGATTATGTTGGAATTGAAGAAGTTGAAGTATATAGTATGGAGAACAAGTAACACTCTTCTTGAAAGAATGATCATGCTTCTACGAAATTGATTCTACTTACTCAAAACGTTGCGGATATGAACTATTAGTTGTTTATTACAATCCAGATGGTCGACCTAACATAAATGATTCAACAAAATTAAAGACATCTTCAATTAATCTTAAACGTAAATCATATGTCGTTTACTGATTTCCTGCAGTAACCGTTTAACAATGATCAGTAACAAATCAAGAGGAGAAAAGAACAGAAATGTATATTTCGGTAACAATGTCCTACTGTACGAGTAACAAAAAACATATTCACAGTAACAATTTCATATGTAACTAGTTTAGGTTATGATTTTTCAAATTTATATTGTAAACTCGCTACATTCACTGAAATATATGAATTTGAGAAGTTTTAAACTAAAATATATTAGTTCAGGTTGTGATTTTCGTGTAGGTTATGTTGGAGTTGAAGAAGTTGGAGTATATAGCATGAAAAACAAGTACCACTCTTCTTCAAAGGATGATAATGCTTCTACGGAATTGATTATACTTACTCAAAACTCGTGGATATGAACTATTAGTTGTTTATTACAAACCTTATGGTCGACCTAACATAAATGATTTAACAAAATTAATGACATCTTCAATTAATCTCAAACGTAAACCATATGTCGTTTACTGATTTGCTGCAGTAACCGTTTAACAATGATTAGTAACACATCAAGACGAGGATATAACAGAAATGTATATTACGGTAACAAGGGGATACAATACGAGTAACGGAATACATAGTCACAATAACAATTTCATATGTAACTAGTTTAGGTTATGATTTTCGAATTTTATACTGCAAACACACTACATTCACTAAAATATATCAATTTACGAAGTTTTATATAAAAATATATTAGTTTAGGTTATGATTTTAATCACAAACCCTAATTCACAAACTATAATAATTCTGGTAACACATAAACATGTAACTAGTAACAGTTTTACACATATCGGGTAACAAATAATTTATGCTTGATTTTATTTACTCTCCCGCCCAAAATTCATCCAATTATGGTTTTTCCGCCCAAAATTTCACGGAAAACTTAGTTAACAAATTTTGGCAACATAGTAACAGAAATGTATATACTAGTAACAGATCCTAATAATTTTAATTTAGTAAGAGTTGTTCATCACTTCAATTGACGAACTTCGAATCAATTACATCTGAATTTCTGCTTAATGTCGATGTCTTTCATACCATATGCATTACACCACTTATGGTTTGGGAGTTAACAATTGACACATAATTTCGTATATAATGGCGTAGCAAAAAATACTCAAATTATAGGGTCGATCGTATTTTCGCCAAATTAAATGATGAACATCGAACGAACGACCAAACAAGGTGCCGCACCGAGCTGCCCATACTATGGGTACTTCGAATTTATACATATTAGATGTAGTCGTTGCCAAAAACGACTTTGATTTCATCTTATTTTTCGCAAATTAGAACCCTACACATAGTAACAATTAATTGTAGTTTAGTAACGGTTTTGATACACCTAGTAACGGTTTTGATACTCCTAGTAACATATTTGATACTCTGGGTAACAATTTTGACACTTTTGACACAGTAAAAATATACCCAAATTATTGGGGTCGACCGTATTTTTGCTAAATTGAAAGATGAGCGTCGGACGAACGGGCAAGCAATATGCCGCACCGAGCTGTCCATACTATGGGCACTTCGAATTTATCCATATTAGATGTAATCGTTGCCAAAAACGGCTTTGATTTCATCTTATTTTCGCAAATTAGAACCCTAAACAAAAAGATAAAAACTCATACAAATCTTACATCTTGCTACGTCAATACCATAATACATCCTACCTTACACGCGAAATTGGTTGGTTAATGGGCATTCGGAATTTTGGAGCTCGATTCACTATAAAAACGAGATTCGTAAAATAAATATTCTCTGCGATAACAATTTTCTGCATAACAGTAACAGATAAGGGATGGAAAATAACAGTTCACCAGACGTTTATAACAATATAATCTAACAGAATAACAGAAAGTCGCCTGAAAATAACTCTTAGTTCAGTATGTTAGGAAGGGTATTTTCGTCAATACATATTTTTATCCCTTATCTCTGCCATTTTCGAAAAAGGTGGTCCTTTAAACTAATTTCAGCTCTGACAGGGACTGAATGCTTTATAAAACTACTGACTAGGGACTGACTACAAATTGTCCCTTGATTAAACTATATTTAAATCAAGGAATCGAAAACCAACTTGGCATAAATGTTATTAAATAGAGTTAATTATGATTCAGTCCCTATTCATGTTTAAAAATCGTGTTCAGCCCCTGTCAGAAAAAGCAATTAGTTTTAAGGACCCGATTTTCCATACCACTTCATCGGTCTGTGGTACCACTTCTTTGTTCTGTAGTACCACTTCTTTGTTATGCAATACCACATAACTGCTCTGCAGTACCACTTAATTGTTCTGCAGTACCACTTCATTTTTCTGCGGTAAAAATGAAGTGGTACTGCAGAACAAAAGAAGTGGTATTGCAGAGCAATTATGTGGTACGGCGGAACAAAGAAGTGGTACTACAGAACAAAGAAGTGGTACCACAGACCGATGAAATGGTATGAAAAATCGGGTCCTTAAAACTAATTGCTTTTTCTGACAGGGGCTGAACACGATTTTTAAAGTTGAATGGGGGCTGAATTGTAAAGGTCCCTATTTAATATGTAGTAACTTGAAGAAGATGGCGACGTATATAAATGGAATACAAAAAATAATAATTTGATTTCTTATCGATATTGCATCATGATGATTGTTGCACACATGCGGGTATGAGATATGGGACTTGAAAAAAAAAATCATAACGTGCGACCATTCTGTTTTTTTCCCCCCTTTTCCACTTGTGAGCTTTATACCAAATAAAAAGCCCTTTTTTTGCCATCTTTATATTGGCTTTTATTCAACATGGTGAGTGAGGTGAGGGCCTTTTATTTGCCTCAAAAGAATTAAATCGGTTGAGAGTCCTTTTCTATATAACCGGACAAGAGGGGAAATATTATTGTAGCATTTAATGCTTGAGAGCAACGATACACTCAATTTTTATTGTATTTAAAAATCAATACCTATTATATCTACATCTTATATTTCGTATGGGGGATATGTATATATGTTGTGGTCAAAGGGATGATTCTCCTATTTTCGTTTATATAGATAGAAAATACTATTCCAAAAAGATTCATCTTGGACTCGTAATTCACTCTACTTGCACTATTATACTGTACAGAGAATGTAATAATTAGGTTACTCTTTTTAACAAAAAACATCACTTTATTTGCTAGGAAAGGGAACATTAAAGAAAAGTCAATCATGCAATGCAATGCATGATACGTAGTAGCTAACAACACATTGAGAAAAAAAGGGTTTCTTTTTTATCCAATGGGAATATGGGATTGGCTTTACTATCTCCTAAAAAGGGCTGAAAGTTAGAAGGTCAAAACAAAAAGCAAAGAATGTTATAAAAAGTGAAAGGGACTGATTTTGGCTGTGCACTTTGCGTGTGGTGACGGATGTGATTTTCCTTCTTTTGTATGAAGCATTTTTCTTTTACAATATTGTTAGAGAACTTGATATCTATTTACAAAGTTCTTGCCCATATTTAGTTTATAAACATAAATAGGAGTTCTGTTGATAAATCTTGAGTGATGAATGTTTTCTATTGATTTAATTGAAAATTCTCTCTCTCTCTCTCTCCCTCCCTCCCTCCCTCCCTCTCTCTCCCTATATACATATATATATATATATAATATATATAGTTCTCGAGAAACATGAAAGAAACATTTGTGAGTCACAGCTAACCTAATTGATTTTTGAACAAACTAAGATATGCAACCTTTTTTTATGGGATATGGTGACATCTTTCACCTATATGATCTTTGATTGCGTCAAAACTTGCCTTATGTCTTTATACTGCTTCATATCACATGGTTAACAAAAATTTATTCTCCCAAGAGATGTCTTTACCTATGTCTCAATATCTCAGATGTCTCACCACGTTTTCTAACAACGTAGATCAATTATAGTTATCGACTCCAGCGTCTTCATACATAGTTTAGGAAATCCATGCAAGATTTGTCGTATGCATGAACGTCGTTTGAAGCAGACATAATTAATGATCATAATTAGCAACAGTCTCCTAGTAAGTAACAAAATAGTAGATATAATCACTTACAGACATGTTAATGTTTTTAATAATTGCATCGATCAATTACAACTAACTTAGATTATATCATATGCAATGCAGCATTCCAAGGCATTTGAAGTCATTGGTCTACTAAACTAATTCTCCACATAAAAATACAATTCCTTTTCTAAATACTTATCCATTCAAATCCTATGAAACAATTCTTTTACTCAGTACTTCAACATACAAATACTATGAAACAAGCAGACACAAAACAAGACATGATTACTATTCAAATTTCATGGCAGGCAGGCTCCAAAATATGTATATACACATTTAGACATAACAACGTTTCAATCAGGAATGTATATAGTAACATTAAACTGCATTAGGTAGCAAGAAACAAATATCAGCAACAGAAACAAGGACCCCTTGAAATGAAACCAAGACATTCTATTAAAATAGATTGGGTTATAACTATATATTTATATATAGCATGTGAGCTTACTGTGAATAAATAGATAGGATTTTTCATTTACGAGCTTGACGCCGAATCTCGGGAGGCATATTGAGATCAAATACATTGCCCTGAGCGCTCGATTTTCTAGTGCGCTTCCTTGACAACTGTGGCTTTTCGTCTGAAGTTCCAGAGGCCAATGCTTGGTCTCCTGCAAATAAATGGCTCAAACAAGTGTTAGAAAATAAAAAATTTATGAATATTATTAGGTTTAAGATCGAATCGAATTACCATCATCACTAGACTCTGGTATCTGAGATTTGTTGCTGTTGTAATCTCGAGGGGTAAACCCAACCTTAAGCTCCTCAGCCTTCTTAATGCCTTTCGACTGATACGGTGCTATGCTGTGGCTGCTAAACTGAAGGGAACCCAATAAGTCGTTTTCTATGCAGTCGTACCTGCGTGGAGAGAAAACCCAACGAACGAACTTTCTCAACTTTCACAGCCACAAATTAGGTCTCGGCAAGCAACTCAACTAAAACTCACATTTTTCTGCAAAGATTATCTATGACTACAGAGAGGTTAATAACTTGCATGCGTATCTCCATGATCCTATCCTCCTCATGCGCTTCGAATTTCTCCTCGAAATATTTGGATATCTTTTCGACGTTAGATTCAAGGTGCTGCTGCTGGTCCTCGAATAAATGCTGTTTATTCTCGCGTTCCTTGGCTGTCATTTCGTCCTTGAACATATCGTCGCCAAACATGTAGAATGCAAATGGGTAGGAACAAGAAAGGGCTCGCCTCGATCTGAAGAGCCTATTGAGCCCATTGGTGAGCCAGCTGAAATCTCTGAGCTTAATGTCCCTTGATTCTAGCTTCGATATTTTTGCTCTTAAAGATTCCTTCAGCCTAGATTCCTCCTTAAAGGAATCGGGTGTGAGCCTTATAGCGATTGTAATAATGGCGGTATCTTTCGAGGTATCGTTTTGCACGTTCAGCTTTCTTGGCACGGTCTTCTTTGAAGCGCCCACAGCTATGATTAGCGATGGAATTCCAAGTATGATCCCGGCCTGTAGCTCCACCACAAAGCCAACTGCAGAGAGAGTAGTAAATAGTATGAGTATCATCTATATTGCATATCAACAATGCAATATAGATGGAAAACAGTTTCTACAATGTTACGATGAGTATAACACAGTTCTAAAAACTAAGATATCTTTCAAGCACGATTTGCTTATTGCCAAAAGAAAGGATTATTTAAAGAGGGGGTGGTGAAGAAATGTCATTCGACCAACCCCTGAAAAATGAGGAACTACGGAAGGAAAAAAAAAAGGAAACATGAACGCATGCTAAAGATGAATAAACTTGAAGTATCCCCTTACCAGAATGCTTGACCGCATACGCAACTGACAAGATTACAACCACCATTCTTCTCAACTGGCTTGTGACACTTTGGACAGCTTTTTGTGTGAACGATAAGCCAATTGACCGTCTCTGATTCATCGCGGCATTTCTTGGCCCAAAGCTCCCACATCAAGCACGAACAAGGGGAGTGCACTTCTGATAAGCAACTGAAACAGAACTGCAAACCACATGAACATTCTACCTCGCAAACCTCATCAAGTTCCAAGCGAATTGCGTTTCCACAATGAGGAATGCTGGGACACCATTTCACCATTTTGTTATCTTCAATGTATGACTCGAGTAAGAATCTGTCGAACTTCTCCGCTAGATCTGGATGATTTACGGAGACAAGCTTTCTTATGATAGATTCATCACAGATAGAATTGCATTTGTGGGCCATACACTGGATCCTCTTACTTTGCCCCTCATTGATTTTAACAACAAAATGCTCGGTCCAACCTGAATTGAGCAAAAGAAGTAAATAATTTTCCATAAAAAAGCAATACAAAAAAAGCAGTGGGCAAAACAAAACAAAGTGAAATATGAATTGCGCGCTTCAGATACCATATTTTTTTTGCAGAATAAATGAGAAGGGAATCTTAGCAGGATCTGCTTCAGTTATTCCACCTTTCATAATTCATATCCAAGAAGTAGGGTACAAAACCAAAGTTCATGAAGCTTACAGTTGTTGCAAAAGCAGTGACCACAGTCCATAGTTGTCAGATCCTTCGCAAGCACATCATCCATGCATATATAGCACATTGTCATAGAGGAGGGTTCCAGTGGATCAAGGTCAATTGTTTCCACAGCAGTAACACCAGCTTCAGCAAACATGCAAGATTTTCCCTTCTCCACATAAATTGCTATTAATGTTTCAACGTTCCATCGGTAATGAATGAGTAGTGTTCTAGCATGGTGTTCTTTCACTGATAACAAGTCCATCACTCTTTGCAAATCTTCTTTCTGCAAGACCAAAAGAAAACGGCCTTACACAATGGAAGTTCTGACAATTAATACCTGAGAGGTACACAAATAGAGAAATGAACAAACAGGCATAACACCTCTTAGGCCTAGTAATCAAGGAAGCTTCAAAAGGTTATTTCAGTAAGATAAATGTTACATGATGAGGGAGAATTCCGAAAACTCACATTCCAAAATTTTGGAACAGATTTTATAGCTGGTAAAATAAATCAGAAATACAATTGCAAAACAACATATATGGGGGAAATGAAAGGACCATGAGGTAAAATCAACGAACCTGAGCAGCCAACAGAGACTCTTTCTTAATAACCTGCAGAATCAAAATCAATAATCCAGTCAGAATACAGATCATCTTAGCCTGAAAAAACATCTTCCAGCTGAGAATTTGACAGATGTCCGAGCAAACCTTACTAAAATACTAGTTGAGTTAAATAACTACGGTTAAACATCCCTATATACACATAGAAGACTAACCAATCTGATAAACAAGCCTCCAAGATTTCACTCCTCAGTGGTTTACAAAGTAAATGCAGCTTCATGTAAAAAATTTTAGCAACCTCGCGAAAGAATCAAAGACCGACTAAGATATCTAGGCTTATGCTCAAACCTCATAAGAATAACAGAAGCGTCACTTTTTACAATATTCTACAACCAAACAGCACTAACTAGTAGCCCACCAATTACCCTATTCTGAATTTATACATGCAAAAGAAATAATTTTTTTCAGAATTTCCAGCAAAGCCACCAAAGAGGCCAGATTCCATATTCCATCGGCCTATAGCAAAAAATTGCATTAGAAAGTCACATGTCACAGCTTGCAACTAAACTGAGACAGAAGGTGCTAATCACCCATCACCTAAATCAGTATATGATCAGCTTAGCATAGTATTTCCTAATTCATCACACAGACAATTAAATCATAAAGAACAAAAGACAATCACCCATTTTACATGCAAAACCCAAAAGGAAAACCAAAACAGCTAAGAAATGGAATAAGATACATTCTAATGAGATCTATAAAGCGTTGCATCAATAATAAATACTCGTATACCTTAGGAGAAGAGGCTCCCACTGGACCCTTAACCGTATCCGATCCTTCATCCTCAAATCCATCGAGCGATTCCTCTTGATCGGAATCAAAATAGTCGTCCTCGTCGCTAATTGAGTACACATCATCCATATCTACTCCTTATTAAAAGAAAAGAGAAAATGAACACTGACCCTCAATTGAATTAGTACATTAAGAATGAGCTCAACCAACACAGAAATGAGCGACAATCAATCAGGTGAAAAACCGTAGACGACGTATTTCAACATCTGAGAAACAGAGCATCAGTGAGGGTTTGGATTGTAGGGCTTTACATCGGAGAGGGGGCTTCTCAGAATATGTCGTTCGGGGAAGAAAGTCATGGATTCTATTACACGCGATTTTATAAAGGAAAATTTGGTGTAAATAATTCGTCCTATTGATTTACTTCTAATAATAAAATCAATTTCAAGTTATTTAAGAATAAACCCAACTATAATAGGTATCTTATCAGATTAGACCCATATTACCTTTAACCTATTCATTAGGTTAAATTTTCTTTTTTATTTTTTTCTTCTTTTTCTTTTCTAATTGAATAAATTATTTTTCACACTTTAAAATAACTCGAAAATTTAAAAATAAATATTTCGACGAACATCCCAAAAAATTCTTAATAAATAAATTAAGAATATAAATAAATTGAAGTTTAAAAATAAAAAATAATGTATTGAAATAGTCGTGTTAATTTAATTATATTAATAAAACCTTAAAAAATAACTCCAACATGAAAAGAATTTAAAAATCAAAACAAAAAATTTTCAACGTAAATCCCACGAAAGTCTTAGTAATTTAACTTAATATTTTCATAAAAAACGGTATCAAATATTTAGACCGAAAATTCCTGAAATTATAAATAAGTTAATTATCAATTAAATTACAATATTCAAGGAGAAGAAGTTCTTCATAAATATTTTCGTCAGGATATTTTTTGTTTCATTTTTTTATTTTCTAAATTTTGATTATGTTTTATCTATATTAAGATTTAGTAGATTTTTTTTTTTGCAGATTTTGAGGATTTTTGTGGAAATTTTTTGTTTTGATTTTTTGTATTTTATTCATGTTGGAGATATAGTTATTAATATTTTCTAATTCTAAGTTTTGAAATACCGAAGGGTATGTTCAACATGAATAAAATACAAAAAATCAAAACAAAAAATTTCCACAAAAAATCCCTCAAAAACTTCAAAAAAAATCTACTCCAACTTAGATATAAATAAAGCATAATCAAAACTGTAGAAAATAAAAAAAATGAAATTATAAATATCTCGACGAAAATATTTATTAAGAACTTCGTCTGCTTGAATATTTTAATTTTAATTGATAGTTTACTTATTTATAATTTCAGGAATTTTGGTGTAAATATTGATCCCTTTTTTAATGAAATTTTTAAAAAAATTAATTAATGTATTAAGAATTTCGTGGGATTTACGCTGAAAATTTTTTATTTTGATTTTTAAATTCTTTTCATGTTGGAATTTTCTCAGTCTTGTCGTACCTTTTTATGTATGTCTTGCGTACCACGTCACGCGTTTATACGGTACCCTATATGATTACTATATGGTACCTTAATGTGTTATATATGACGTACCATTTTTTCAACGTATTGCGTACCACAATACGTTGCTATAGAGTACCTAAATGTGTTATACGGCGTACCTGCGGCGGATCGGGTACCTATGTGCAAAAAATTATTCTATTAGGTACCTACATATAAAAAAATACTGACAGATACTAAATTATAAGTTTTTATCCAAATGGGTATTTATGTGCAAAGACCCCTTACATCATCAATCAATAAGCTATGAAAAGAAAAAAAATAGAAACAAATATTAGCATGTTATAAGAACGCGAGGAGCCTTTTGATTAAACTACATGCCTATTTATAGGCAAAAAATTAACCTCTCACGACAAGTATAATATAGGTATGAGCATCCACACCGTACATTCATAATTGTCCCTCTAGGATGCCCATTTACATAGTAAATCATTTTTTTTATCTGATCAAATTTGCGGTCTCGATATTAAAAATATGGGATAAATAGTGCATCGCATACTTGCTCTCAATCAACTCGATATAAACGTCGACCATCGAAGTCGACTTAGAAATACAAGGTTTTCAATAATGATTGAAGGACTCCACTCCATCGCTTCGTGAGATCATACTCTTCGCAAAACGTGGTGCAAGGGGTTCACACCATCCATTCCCAACGTTAAAATTTATTTCTTCGACTTCTCTCTCAATCTCAATGAAATCTTATTGGAATAACAACCATTGAAGACAAAAACCCATTGGATTACAGAGTTGTTCGATCACTAATCTCATCATCACTCTCAAACTTGTGAGACATCAGAGAATCCGCGTGAAACAAAGTTCTTAGAATTAACCTTAAGCAGAGCCTCTGCTTATACTGTCTCTATGTATCAGTTTTCAAATACACCTACTATTACCTGATTCTGGCGCTACTTCGTATAGAGATATGCAAAGGTGAAGATGAAGAAACCAGCCATCTGCAAATATTCAATAACATGATATCATTCTATCTATCATTAAAGGAATATATGTTTTTCTCAACAGTTTCAGTGGCTGGCGTACCATGGAAAACGAAGCTCCATAATATGGATAGGCAGCAGTTATAAACCTTTCGTACTCGTTATGCCTATAAGGTCGTACTGGAATCTGAAAGATCACCAAAATAAGTACTAACTGCTCAATGTGCATTCATAAGTATTGGGAGGGAGTACGTAAGGAAAGAAAGGCATCTACAAGTTTGCAGCAATACAGAATACTACAATACAAAAAAACTAATCGTAAAGCAATTACAACCCAAAGAAAGGAAAAGACTTACCTGCTTAGAAAGACTTAGAGCAGTATAGCCAAGTTTCTGGTACTCAACCTTGAACTGGAAAACACCATATACATCAGGGACCTTGAAAGATGCATAATAAAGTCCCTGCATAATGATAGTACCTTAAGTTCAGCACGTGGGCATACATCATGTAAAACGTATATATATATATATATATATATATATATATATATATATTATAATGATGTTCAATTCTGACTGAAAATATGTAAAAGAGCAATACCTTTCCATCAGTCGACATGGTTTTTAGGACAAAAGGACTCATCATGTAAAACTGAACTTGCAGATCATCAACCACATATGGTTCCCAACTCTTTCCAGACCACTCATAGACTTCGATTGAATAATCCTTCAATATAATATCAATTCATATTTAACAAGCTGAGTCAATCGTATGTTGAAACATTATGGGAATAAGAGTTAAGACCGTACCAGGTCGTCTTTGATTCTGTACAGTGCAGGTTCCTCTACCTCACCAACTTTGTGGTGTTTCACATTCAGAGCCTGGAAACAAGGAATCATGATATACGATTAATACACAACCCCCACCCATCCCATACTAGACCATATGTCTCCTATGGATATGAAGTCCCACACTTCGTCGATTTAACCGATGAGAAATAGACAGCAAACCTTAAGATGACCTCTCTCATGGAAAACCCATTTGCTAAGTTCGGTCAAAAATTGCTCGTTCCCACATTTAGGATATCTGTTAACGGTAAGATAGGTTAAACCGCATATGGTATAAATCATAGGTAAATTGTTAACCGCAGGACATTCAAGATCATCTCACATGGTAGGCTTTCCAACTTTCTGAACTCCAGAACGGAAAAACCTGAAAAATGCATGCATTGTTGACCAATATGTTAGCGGATAACTGAAAACCTAGACAGAATAAAACACAAAATTTATCATCAAACAAAGAGGCTAACAAGCTTTATATCACTTTGAAAATCTAAATAAGGTTATAAAGATAGGTATGATAAACGAACCTGTTGCTAAACATGCTCAGTGAGCCAGATATGAGAATTCTAGCATTGTTTCTAGCCTGAAAACCACAAACACTATTAAAAGCTTGATGAAAGCGAATAATATCAGATACCAAAGATGCTATAGTAAGTTACAGCCTCAGGTAACCACACAACAATATCATTTCCACAGTTTTATGTTCAGTCACTGGTTCAGTCGCTAGGCAGATGAAAGCAATGAAGTACTCATATATCAGGTGTAATGAACAAATTTAAAGCAAAGAAAGATGGACAAGTGCATTGATGTTTATATATTTGGAAAGATGAATGCTAGAAATGCTGGAGCGACACCAATGGGTATCACATAAATCGAATTAGTTTCCTGTAGAGGTGTAGGTTACTCATACTGAAAGAATTCTCTCAAATTAACTAAGGCACGTTTTTTTTATTTGAGTATTCTAAAAGCCATGACAACTGCGGGAATATGAGAATTTGCTGAATAACCTGTACAACCGAAACGAGGGAGATTGCAGACCCAATCAAGGTAGGAGGATTTGACAACTTGGAGGTAGGGTTTGCCGAATACGCAGAAGGAGAAGCTGAAAGAACTTTCAACATCTGATGACAAATGCTATATAATTTAAGATGAGAAAATAATGAGTAACTAACAGGCGACTGACTGGGTGGTCTTACCAAACTGTTGCCAGGGTTCACTGAGTGACCAATTCCCTTAAAAAGCACAGGAGCCTGCAATACAAATGAAATTAACGAAATTTTGGCATTAGCTAACATAGATACTCTCAAGATACAAAAACATAGGGCTGGGAATCTGACTTTAAGCAGATGTAAAACTGCCAGAATCCAAACTAACATTTTGATTTGGAAATATCCAAGGAAGAGGATTTGGCATGCCGTGGAAGATGGTTTTTCAATATTTATGCATAAAGCTTTTTTTATCCTAAATTCTGCCACCAATACATGTAATGCAATTTCACACTCCCAAAAGTCAGCATGTAGTCTAACATTCACTTAGGCATGGCATGTAACCAAACTACCAAATTAGTATAAGCGCAAACACCACGGAAAATCAACATAAACGTTAACCAAATTATCTCCCATAAAATGTTACTGCATCACATAACAGGAACTTGCATTTGCAATCACTGATGCTAATAAGATGGCATCAATTACGATAGCGTTTTAGATTCAAACTAATGCAGCAACAGATTATGTAGCCCTAAATACAACCGATAACCAGACTTACCTCAATCTTCTTGCTTCCTAATATAACTTCAGATTGAATGAAATCATCACTAGAAATCAATGTGTGATCTCCTTCCGTCTCTAAAGCAGCATAACTCATGTGATCGATCACAATGGCTTCTGGATCCTATCACCAACACAAACACCAATCCTTATCTCACCATATAATTCTTAAACCAGTTTTTTACACAGTAAATAAAGTAAAACCATCATTCAACAATACCTCGTCAAAGTCAACTCCACACTCAACAGCTATTTCCCGTATAACCTCGGACGCTGATGCATCAGCAGCAAGAATCAGATCTCTACCAGAATCGACAAATTCCAGTATTGAAGCCACGTCAACTGAACCCCCCCAAACCCTGAATTTACAGCAGAAAATCGAATAATGTTAAATATATCATGTCACCAAAAGCCTAAAAGATTAAAAAAAACGTACATAACATTAGGAATAGAAAACCAATCAGAAGATACGCAAGAAAACAACGTCATTCGCCAACGAATACGTACTGAGTCACCCCAGTTTCCTCAAATCACATTCATATACGTGTTTAACTATGCAATTTATAAGCTTCAAAAGCCTGGGTAAAAATTCAAATTGACTTACGATCGATCGACGGGGAGAATATGACAACAGCGTCGTATAGATACTGGCCGTACCGCTGCAACGCGAGCTTCGGATCATCGGCGAGTTTGTAATCGAGATCGAAACCTCGACTCTCCAGAGACCTGAAGAAAAATCGAATGCGATGATTTGATAGCGAAATCGTCGAGCAGCACGAGGACTCGTCGGAGAACGAATCGCATATGATGGAAAGCGACTGAACGAACATGAGGATCGCCAGAACAAGCTTGAGCGACTCTGTGCTTGCCATCTCTTCTGGGAAAGGTTTTCGATAGATCGAAGGTTTTGGAAAAATTTATCTTAAATCTCCACTCTATGACAAGTGACAAGAGTTAGTCAACCTTGATGATTCCGACAAAAGAAAAAAAAAAAAACCTCCTTGATGGAACAATGTTGGGCCCAATTAGACCCATTCCCATTCGAAGCAAGGTTCTGAAATCGGATTTTCGAATAGTTTAAGGTTTAGTGGTTTAACCGATATAAAATCGGAGTAAAACCGATATCTTAAATATAATAAATATATTTTATATATGAATCAATAAAAAAATATGGTATACATATTTTTATGAACTTTTTTCAAACTATAATTATATAAATTAAGAGGTAAAATTAAATAAAAGTAAATTGCGTGGTTTGTTATAAATAATCGTATGCCAAGTATTAAATCTATGAGTTGGGGTCAAATTTGAATAAATATAAAATAGTGTACTAATAAGTTAATTATAAAATAAAAAAATTAGGGTGTTGGGTGGATTCAAACATAAGCCCATTAAGTAATATACCCATAACTTAACCACTAGACCAAACTAATTTATTGGTTATTATTTTGTATAATTTATTTAAAACTAATTTGTTTTATTTATTTTTAAATTAAAAAAAAAAGACCGGACCGGAACCGGATCGGATTTTTGACCGGCCGGAACCGACCGGTCCGGTCCGGTCTTCCAAACCATGATTCGAAGTAAGTTTGAGATAATGGTTATTCGTGTCAGAGCCTATTTGAGACTTTCAATTCATTTTCAGGCCCCATTTTGATTTTATGCAAAGAGAAGGACCCAATTTGAGTTTCTCTTCTTGAAAAGGACCTTATCAACCCAAAAGACATATTTGCCCAGGATAGATGAAATAATTATGTCTTTTTGCCATCACCTGTCTCCAAACGATGTTGTCATCATCTTCGCCACGGTAACACAAACAAGTAAAAACGTAACAAACAGACAACAGCGAATAACGAAACATTTCTCTCTAATAACAAATTCAGCGCACAACCAAGGGGATGCGAATGGATCGACAACCGCCGACGACGTAGACATCGAGCTGAAATCCGTGAAAATGTCAACGTTTGTCACTGAATAAAGTTTTTTCGTCATCAATTTTGGATGGGTCTTACTAATCAACGCAAATTTTGATGTATCGAATGATAATTCGTGCTTTCAACCCCCAAATCGAAATTTTTGTTCAGAAATTGATGAAATATCGACATTAACGGCCGCACAAGGTGAAAGCGGCTGAATTTGATCATATTTCCTAATGCTAAATCGGTGTTAATCATGGAAAGACGAAGTATTTTGACGAGATCGAATATTGAAACGTCTGCCAATTAACTAGTATGTCACGTAACACAAACGAATAAATAAGTATCATTTAATAGACCACCAATAACACAAACAGGTCAACAAGTAACAAATAAGAGAAAGAGGATAACGAGACATGTCGATCTGATAAAAAATTTAGCGCACACGCAAGGGGTTGTGAATGGATCGACAATTGCCGACGACATAGAAAACCAGTTGAAAAAATCCATGAAAATGTCGTTGTTTGTGACTGAATAAAGTTTTTCGTCCTCAATTTCGGATGGGTCTCACCACTGAAGACAAATTTTTGATGTATCGAGTGAATTCGTGATTCCACCCTTAAATCGAAAATTTTGTTTAGAAACCGATGCAATATCAACTTCAACGATTGAACAAGGTGAAAGTGGCTCAATATGATCATATTTCGTAATAGTAAATGTATATTACTAATTCTAATCATGGGATGGCGAAGTATCTTGACGGTATCGAAGATATACAAGTCTGTGAATTAACTAGCATGCTCAATTAACACAAACTGATAACTGAGTACCACTTAATATACCATACATAACACAAACATGTAATCAAGTAACAAATAAGCAACACATGATAACAAAATATTTCTCTCTAATAACAAATTCAGCTGATATGGATTTGCAACCTTTGACGACATAGAAAATCAACTGAAACCGTGAAAATGTCGACGCTTGTGAGGGAATAACATTTTTCCGTCCTCAATTTCGGATGGGTCTTACTAATGAAGACAAATTTTTGTTGTATCGAATATTTCCTTCAGAAATCGGTGAAATATGGACTTTAACTAGCTATTGAGTAACACAAACAAATATACTAGTACCCTATGTTTGACTACCCATGACAATAAATGATATGTTTATACCAGTTTATAGATAACTATTGTTGGGGTTGAACGGTAATATTTAATTCCGGGCCAGCGGTAGTTGTATTTGGACCCCGCGATAATTTATCGGGATTTTAATTAAAGCCGAAATGACACCGAAAGAACACCGAGATTTTTACGTGGTTCGGCCAATACCGCCTACATCCACGAAGAGACAATAGTTTTACTATATTTGAGAATATTACACTGTACAAAATAACACTCGTGTTTAAACCCAAAACCCGAGACCCCTTACCCACCCGGGTAATGTTTTTGTACCCACTCTCAACTACCTAGTAAAAACTACACCCGCTCTCACCCTTATCCGCCCGGACAAAATTTCTCCCTTTTTTTCTTTTTCTTTTTCTTCTCATTTTTCCTCACCTCTCTCTCTTACTCGCTCTCTCTCAATCTGATTTGGGGTGATCTATAATGAAGCCTAATGCTACCCTTTTATAGGCTATTAAACATGCTAAAGTCCAAAGCAAAAACATCACTGCATTCGTCATAGGAGTAAGTGAATTTGGGTTTTTGTTCTTTGACTTTTCTTCCAAGTGAGCTGGATCCAACAATTCTCCCCCTCCAGCGACATTCAGCATCTTCTCCAGCGAGCAATCCAGTGAACCCGAGAATGAGAGTAACCCGTTCGTAAATACCACAAACATCCATTGGCCTTCCTTGTAGCACCTACACATAATCCAAATCAAGAATTTCGATCCTACCCCACTTGATTCATTCAGCAGCCAATCTTATGTGCAGCTATGCCGAACCGACTCGACCCGTCGATTCCCGAAGAGGGACTTCGATGTAAACCCTTCTCCAGCAGGACTTTCCTTCTCACCATCGTCTGCCTTTATACCACGCGCGCAATTTTCGTGAATCCATCGAAGTCTGAGTATTATATACCATACTCACGTCCAGACGATACAAACCTTTGCACTCTTCTCCCTTTGGTAGGACCATTCCGCCATGTGTGATTGCCAGACTCCCCCTGCTATGAAACCCCATAACCCTGAAATCTGACTGGCTCAAGAATATTAAATTCTAGCAACTTTGGGACACGTCACACCCCACCCAATGCATACCGCTCCGTCAACCATTTTGATCTTCCCCGTTCCAACACACAACGATATCCATCGGCCTATGGAGATCCAAAAACCGTTCGCATTTTCCAGAACGCATCAAAATATTCTCTTGGAGCAAACCCGAATTTAATATTCTTCTTCCTGAGAACGAGCGCATCATTAGAGACTGTGAGAACGTCTCCAAGATAAATCGTGTGCTACCCGCATGTGGAATTTTCCTAGCCGCTTGTCCTTCTTCCTCCAAGACCGGACAATTTCTCCTGATGTGTCCCGACTCACCACATTTGTAGCATCACATGCCCTTCCCGCCACCTCGATTTGGACCTGCTGTTATCCCCAAATTCCCTGGCGTTACACCTTCCTCTATGATTCACTCTGAAAAATAGCCAACACCCGGCTATCATCAAAATTTGACCGCCTTCTCTTTTCATGATCCAAAAAGAGTTGACTCCACCATCCACCGTCTCGTACCAGATGGTTGTGATCAAATTATCACCCGAATCAGGAAGCGAGGTAAGAAGTAACAGGGCCTTACTTCTTCCTCTCCGACACATCATGACCCCAAATCTTTCGTCACTTACTCCGACTTTTCCTCGTCTCCCATCAAAGCTTATCACCCAGCTTTGACAAACGAGCACATCCCTCACTCTTTTTTGCCACAGAGTGAAACCTCCCGCACTAGCACATTGTCGCAATTTGCTGTCATCCGTCGCTATTATCCTTGCAGAGATTCAACAGCCCGGCCCAAATAGTACTGATCAGATAATTCCCAGGAAAGGCGAACGACCTGCCTCACAGCACTATTGCCATAACTCGCCAAAACTCCACCGCCGCACAAGCTTCGCCCACACCGAGCATCCCATCAACGATAACCATCTTCGATAACCATCTTGTACCATCATTTATTCAGCACAAGGCATCACCTCGTTGAACCTCGCTCTGACACTGGCTCCCCCCGATCGATGTTCCCTTCTGATATCTTTTCTGATGTGGAAGTTCAGACTCAGCTGCAACCACAGAGCATACTCAGAATACCAGCAGATTTTGTCTCTGATACCACTTGTTGGGGTTGAACGGTAATATTTAATTCCGGGCCAGCGGTAGTTGTATTTGGACCCCGCGACAATTTATCGGGATATTAATTAAAGCCGAAATGACACCGAAAGAACACCGAGATTTTTACGTGGTTCGGCCAATACCGCCTACATCCACGGAGAGACAATAGTTTTACTATATTTGAGAATATTACACCGTACAAAATAACGCTCGTGTTTAAACCCAAAACCCGAGACCCCTTACCCACCCGGGTAATGTTTTTGTACCCACTCTCAACTACCTAGTAAAAACTACACCCGCTCTCACCCTTATCCGCCCGGACAAGATTTCTCCCTTTTTTTTCTTTTTCTTTTTCTTCTCATTTTTCCTCACCTCTCTCTCTTACTCGCTCTCTCTCAATCTGATTTGGGGTGATCTATAATGAAGCCTAATGCTACCCTTTTATAGGCTATTAAGCATGCTAAAGTCCAAAGCAAAAACATCACTGCATTCGTCATAGGAGTAAGTGAATTTGGGTTTTTGTTCTTTGACTTTTCTTCCAAGTGAGCTGGATCCAACAACTATAACGTTAGTTCCCATTAAAATAACATATGAATACAATAAAATATCAATTACCTTTATTCTAGAAATACTTACTTTACAGCCGTGATTTGCAGCATAACAACTGAATTTGTTGAAAGGAACTGAATTTTTTTATAACAATCCATAATACTAATTGCATTTTACTGATTAATCATGGGATGACGAAGTATCTTGACAGGATCGAAGATTGAAACGTCTGTAAATTAACTAGCTTGTCAGGTAACACATACTGATAACTAAGTACCACGTAATAGATGATCAGTAACACAAACATTTCAACAAGTAACAACTAAGAAACACCGGATAACGGGACACTTTTTGTAGCGATTTTAGTCTTCCAACACAAGCAATTGGTTGCGATGAAAATATCAAAAACCGTCGACGACATCCAAAAGCACATGAAAATCACTGGAATCTCTATGTTAGTGACCGAATAAGATGAAATCGTTCTCAATTTTTCATCTCCAATGTCTTTGAATGTGGTGGAGGATGGACATTGGAAGATGTGGCGGGATGCGTCGTTCATATTATGAATCCATTTTAAGTCTAAAGGAGAATTACCATATTATGCTGTTTATTATAATACCAAGAATAAGGAATCTAATTTTAGCAGAGGATAAGCAGCGGAGGCGTTTCTTAGGATAGATCATTACATTTATATTTATAGACCACCCAACCAACATTCAAACACATCAGAATCCTTACCGCCTCTATATCTTTTTTTTTTGCATCCTGAAACGAATGGAAAGGAGTGGGCAACAATTGGAAAACCATGATAACGAGATGGAGGTCATTAACGGTGACGGCTTTGTTTACAAGTGCGAGAAGCGTTCAAGGTCAACGACGCACCCGCCACATCTTCCAATGTCCATCCTCCACCACATTCAAAGACATTGGAAATTTTGCACCTAGGTGATTGCATACCTAGGTTTAGATCTAAATGACATTTGCTATCAATCCTCACTTTTATCTCTTCTGCACTGTAGCGTGCAGCTTTCGCCGTAGACAACAGGCTTGAAAAAGACGAAGAAGAAGAGTTCATCAACCTTGCTTACATGCTCTTTTTCATCTTCTGACATAATAAGCAAACATTTAACCAAAACTTAGGAATTCACACAACAAATGAAAACTAAATTAACTGTAAAAAAATCATACCTGCAAATCTCATTCGCTGCAAATCATATAAGTAGCATGCACCACATGTTGGGTCCCATCTAAATGAAACTTTTCACAATTTTAGCACAAAACAGTCTAATTAAGTTATGTAAGCAAATCATGCCAAGAGAAGATTTCATTCACATGCATAAATTAATAATTTTTAAACTCCCATCTGATTCTTGCTTTTGGGTCTCTTGTAACTGCCAAACTCTCATATGCTTCTTTGAGCCTTACAAGACTTTCTTTGGTCCATGTGGCATTAGAGGGAAAAAAAAACAATGATGAAAGATAAGTCAACATTTTCAATTACGATTATGACCATTAGCCATTTACCTATATTATCTACCGTCCGGAGTCTGATAAATATTAAAAGGAAAGAAAAATACAAAAAAGAAGAAGAAAGCACATGCCTCCTTTATTTTCTTGGTTAAAAATAGTCACATGGTTTATAGCTAGCCACCTAGGTGTGTGCAAAATTAGAAACTAATCATTAGTGGATGATTTTAATAAATTATATATTAAAAACAGAATGAGGTGGTTATTATAAGTTTTAAAGTTACGTAGTTTAATAAGTTTTTTTTAATAATTGATATACTAAAAATAGAATGAGGTGGTTATTATGATTTAATAGGTTTTTTTATTAATAGTAAATTAAAGAAGAAAAAATTTGATCGGTCAATTTTGACAGACCAATTTACGGTGTTTACCCCCTAAGAGCATCTCCAACCAGGCATAAAAATACAGGTAACATTACACAATAATACAGTTGCTACAGTGCTACTCCAACCCATAAACTCTATTTTCTACACTAGTTTTCACTCCAATCCATTAACTAACACTAGAAATTAAATTCCTATATATTACTATCATAATTGACTTATTAAACTTTATTACATAAAATAAAAAATTATATCGATTAATATTTAAAAATTAAATAGATTATAAAATTAGCATATGATTTAAGTATAATTTTATTAAATTAAAATGCAAATATCAATAAATAAAAGAAATTAATATTATTTTTACTTTTATTATTATTATAAGAATATATCAAATATTTCAAATATAATAACATATATTTAATTAAATAAATATAAATAAATAGAAACTAAAACTCTATTTTTGTGTTAAAATTGTGTGTACTCTAGAACTAGGGTTTCCCTGCTAATCAACACAATATTTGTGTTAAATATATAGTTCCATTAGAGCATCTCCAACGGGTACTTCATTTTTGTGTAAAACACAAATATAAAGTATGTTTTTACTCCAATGGGACTCTATATCTAACACTAATATTGTGTTGATCTGCAGAGATACTCTAGATCTAGAGTACACACAATTTTCAACACAAAAATTGTGTTGAACTTTCTATTTATTTAAATTTTATTTAATAAAAAATGTTTTAATTATATTTAAATATTTGATAGTCTATTAATAAAAGTAAAACAATATTAATTTTCTATTATTTATTTATATTTTCATTTTAATTTAATAAAATTATAATTAAATAATATGCTAAGTTTATAGTTAGTTAATTTTAAAATTATAATTTATTGACTTTTAATAATTATAATATAAAGTTTAATATAGAATTTGATTTTTAGAGTAGAACATAGAGTTAATGGGTTGGAGTGAAAATTGGTGTAGAAAATAGAGTTTATGGGTTGGAGTAAAAGCATTGTAGCAGCTGTAATATTGTGCAGAATTAACTGTATTTTCATGTTGCGGGTTGGAGATGCTCTTAGGGTAGAAACGTACTCTAATTTTGTGTTTTATCCAAAACTATAGTACCCGTTGGAGATGCTCTTATGCTCTTTATATAAGAGTATAGGATATTAGGCTCTTGGTTTGCCTATTATTAGAATACAATGAACGTATAAATGCAACTGTTTATATTTTCTATGATTAATTAATTTTAGACAATATATGCGTATTCACATCCGATAAACACCACAAATATAAATTTAAGCTTTCTTGGAATGACACCTCAGCACAATCATTCGACTTCCAACCAGATTCACTGTACATAGACAAAAAATTAGGGTAAATTCTTCTGCAAAATCTTATTGGTTGGGAGAGTCCACATCCATCTTTTATATATATAGATTATTGTGTGGATGACAGTCCTATCTATTTTTAGTGCAACAATATTACTCAATGTTAAAATCAAGTTATTACTTTTTCTTTTCTTTCTAATTTCAAAACTTATTTTCATGATATTTTTAAAGTATTTTATTTCATTATACTGATATTGCTAATATAATATACACATTTATTTTTATATTTTTTATTTAATAACTTTTTAAGATTAAAGTAATTATAATATAATTAGTATTAAGTAATTAATTTTAGCATTTATAATATTAGTTTTTATTGTTTTATTTGACTACACTGATAATGCTAATATAAGATACACGCTTAGTTTTCTTATTTTTAATTTAATAAAATGTTAAAATAAGTAATTATTATATAATTAAATAATAATATTTTAGATTATATATTATTAAGTTTAAAACCTTAAAGACAGACCTACATATCTACATTTCGTGGTTTTTTAATAGAATATACATATTGAACATTATACTTGCAAATCAATCCTATGAGTTTACTTTTGTGAGCAAGTGTAATGTGCATTTTTCTATAAAAAGAAACCCTTAATATTATTAGTACATGAGAAAAAATAACACATGCAAAACTTTTATTAACTATGAAATTAAAATGTGCAAAATATTCAATTTCACGTTGAGTCCATCTCCTCCTAAATTATTAAAATTAACCATCCCCCTAAAACAATAAAATGAAAAAATTGATGCAATCTTTCTGGGCTGTTCACTTCTTTTCTCCGATTATTCGTGCTTGTTCAGCTGCAACATAACTACGGCGAATAGGATCTGCAATTTGGTTCACGTCTTGAGACATAATTTGAAACTCAAATTTCCGTCTTTCGAAATCCATCTTTTCCTTTTGCATCTCTATCTTCTTCTGTTGCATTTCCATCCTAACTCGTTCTGCATAAAGTAATGTCTGATCACTTGACTTCTTAAACATCTCAATAAGATTTTGATGATAATCTCTAACATAATCTAACTTAGCCTTCTTGTCTCCAAATTGGTCTTTCAGATGAAGAGCCGCTAGCAGCATCGTAGTCATTTAAATATACATCAAAATCAGAAATCCTTGGGGTTTCTTCGACCTTCGTTTCTACCGTTGGACAAATAGAGTCAGATGATGTATAATTAGGGTTTTGGGCTTTTCTTGCATTCACTGAACCGTCCTTAAACTTTTCAAAATCCTTGACGTTGTCCCAAACATGATCGAATTTAAAGCCCTTCTTAAAGTTTGGATCTTGCATCATTAGCACCTTCGCCTGTCTTAACTGCAAATTATATATTAACCAAGTTCGATTTAAAATCATTGCCAATAATCTTATAAACTTGTTACTATATTACTTACAGCGTCTGCTTCGGACATACCATCACTAGGATGTAAGAGCTCTATCCGTTTTATGCATGCAATGAGCTTTCGTACGGCCTTTTCGATCATTTGCCATCGCGCTTGCAACGATCTTTTGCTGCGTTTCTCCCAATCTTCATTCGCAGAATTATGATATGCTTCTTCTATTCGTCCCCAAAAGGCATCGACAGATTGATGATTCCCTGTTATTGAATCTTGGAAAATTTGCATGTAAGTCTCACATATAAGGATATCTTCATTCGGGCTATATCCTAAAGATCGAGGCATGCTTTGGTTGTAAGTTAATATGTCGTGATTGTTATAGGAAATCTTTCATTCTCATCCTTTTTGTAGACAATGTTACTTTCGATCCTATTTATTAATATCCCCTTCTATTTATAGGCAATACTTATTCTCATCATATTTATAAGTAATACTCTCATCCTATTTGTAGGCAATACTTATTCTCATCATATTTATACGCAATGTTTCCGTACGCCATCCTATTATAGGCAATATTTCATTCGATCCTATCGATATCCTTTTATACAGGCAATTCATTTGATCCTATTTATATCCTTCTATATAGGCAATATTTCTGTTAATCCTATTTATATCCTTTTATATAGGCAATATTTCGTTCGCGTCCACGTTTATCTGCAATATTTCATTATCATATGGTATACGTAAAAATAATATGGTCAGATGCTCCGGAAACTAACTGTAGAGGTCTTAGGCTTAGTAAATAAAATAAAATACCCGTTGCGAATATGTACAATATAATCATAAATAAAATCATCGCAACACACACACACACCCACACGACTTCATACTTTCTTCATTCAATTTGTTTAACCAACGAAACCTTCATAATTCACACTCCTTCCATTTTCTCTTATTAAATTCACCACCCACAACTTACCAATAAATAATCATACCACTGTATTCTCTCTCGCATTCCCTCGACATGGTTCGATTTTTTTAGTGTTGAAATTTAAAATTGTAACTCTAAACTTGCCGTAGGATATTCGACCACTTCCATGGTAGAAATGTGTTATTGTATGGTCACCTCGACAAGCAAAGAGCTCTCAAATATCTTGGAAAAATGGTACACACTCAATCGTTTCAATAGAATTATACTAATTCATGTTTAGCAGGGCTAGATTATTGTCATATATTTTAGACCATTTTTTTGTATTTAAAATGCGTATAATCATCAGACCAAGTTAGACATCATCTACTACGATATTTCTCCTAAGATTTTGACACACGAACGATATTTTTGGGTTTCAGTTTCGACGTTGATCGATTAATATACTTCATTGATATCCGATGAAACACATCCTTTTCCTAAACTTGTATAATATTTCCAAGTTTGATCATGCCTCGATTGGTTTGTCTTCTTGGAATAAAATGTTGCTAAGTTTCTAAGCCTAAATCCTCATCAGCAGTCATATGATAAGATTGGCAACCAAACGACGCGGTTCTTCCATTTCATCAATTGCCTCACCTATATTATGATGATATTCACGCATTGCGTAGAACAAAAACACACAGAAAAAGTGCTAAGCGGGCGAAGAATTTCTTGTGATGAATCTTAAATCAGCATTTATAGGCAGTGATGAATATAAAGACTCACCACTGCTGGTGCTAGTTTATAAGATCCATCAGAAATTATTTATTTGCTCCCACTACGATTGTTGTTTGTTCTTTACCCACTTAGGTATATCTTCATGTATTGGCAAGACAAACGATGACGTGGAAGGAGCGCTCGTTTTCCCTGCTAGTCATATCGCCCGACTGCTGAAAATGAGAAACTTAATGAAGATTATTCAAAAGAACACTAATAGCACTACAATTTAATAATTTGATTGCGACACCTGAAGATTGAGGATTTGGAAATCAATTGTGAGGCTTCATGGGTCGATGATGTTTTCTAGCTAGTCGAATTTCGAATGGCAATGTTAGTAAGAAGATAAAATATGTTGTTTTTGTGTTTGAAATGAATATGGGATTGTAGGGGAGAGGCACAATGTCGTTGTAACGGTAGCATTTACTTTCATGTGCTAGTTGTGGAATTATTTTGTGTTATTTGAAAGTTGTGGTCGAATAACAAATCTTAGAAGAAATGACTGCATCTTTGAACTTCAACAAGGGTTTCTTGGTATCTCAACTGAAGAATATGATCAGGCTTAAAACCCAATGTTATTTTCCTATTGCATTGTTTTCTAACACTAGAATTAGATGAGCATAAACTTGATTGTAGGGCTTTCGTTTGTAACGGATTGTGCATTAAGCCTTGGTTCGCATAATGTCTTTCTTTTTTCCACAACTTAAGGAAAATTGCCTTGGATTTTACATATGGTATGTTTGCAAATATTCTTGCCTATATTTGGATCTGCTTATTAATTATCCTTTTCATTACTGTTGATCGAGGACCGCCGTTAGACTCGTATTTGGATGTTCTATCAGTGTATGCAAAGCGTTCTCCCTGATTTGGGCTATCGGAAGCTCAAATCAGCTCGAAATAGCAACTCACGCACACACTCTTAACAGATGATTTAACGTGGTTCGGCGCAATCTTCGCCTACGTCCACGGACCAAACCGAGCATTATTTCCATTAGCACAAAACATGAAAGTTACAGAATTCCACACTGTCTACAACTCTTATGTTTACACCTTTCGGTGATTCTCACTCTATAAGGATCTACATGCTCGGAAAGATGCTCAGTCGAACTGCTAAAACTGATATATATAGCTGAAGATCTTAAATGTCGAATCACACCATCCGTTGATCTTGATCTGATCGGACGCTCCTCATAAAGCCACGTTGCCAGTGCTTTCCTACGTGAACCAAGCAAGAGTTGCGTGACAACTCTATAAGTGAAATTACACTTTCAATCTCCATCGTCCGATCTTCATCTAGCGGCTGAGATTCGTCATCCGTGCCATCATGCATCTTCTAATCTGCGCCGTTCATCCATTCGCGCGTCATCCACCGGCTGAGATTAAATCGTCTGACTTCAAGCTCCAGCCATCCGATCGCGCGCGCACTCGATCCAACGGTCCCTGTACATCGCAGCTTATTCCTTCAGCATTTCTTCATCTCTTCAGCTCAGCTCGACCTGCTGATTTCTCCGGCCGTTCCCGGCGGTCTCCGGCGAGTTTCCGGCTTGAAATCCTCAACAATTACTGCTGAAAGCTTTGATGATTTGGTGTTTCACCAAATCTGAAAAGTTTTCAGTCCAATCATTGACCATCTTCATCGAGCCAAGCTATCATGGGATTTCATTTGGAGAGCTGATCTTCTTCCTAAACTCAAAGTATATTTGTCTAGCGATTATGTAAGGAAATCTTTAACATCAATAAATGCAAATAACACATCTATCCTTCCATGATCAACTTGGAGAGACAGCGCGAATCGTCATCATTATCATAAGTTCTGCACATTTACAACTCACCGCAATTAGTTTCACGGTGTAAGCATGTTCGCGTCTTCTCAAACCACGGGAAATCTGTGTAATGTCGATATTTTTATAAACTGAAGGATCTCTTTTTAAGATAGAACAAAAAAACAACCATTTTTTCATTGGTCATGTGAGTAACGCGTGTTACAACCATTTTTAGTTTATCATTCATTCTCCCCTTGATTTTATCTAAGTCTTGTGGCAAACTGAGCATGCAATTAATACGAAATGATGGTAAAAAATATGAAGCATGTTTTCATGTATTTCTATAAAAGGAAATTATCGTTTTCTCATTGAAGATCTCGAGAAAATATGGATTTTTTAACATTATACCAGCTATAGATTATAACACTCGCGTTGCAAATTTCAATATTATATAGTTGACACGTGCGCTTTATTAATTCGACCAAAGCTACAACTTTTCAACTCGCTTATATATATGTAGAGCTGTCAAAAAAGCCCAAAGCCCGCGGGCCGCCCCGCCAAAGTGGCGGGGCGGGCTGCGAAATTTTAGGCCCGCCTGAAGGCGGGCCTGGGCGGGTAAGCCCGCGCGGGCCTGGCGGGCCGCGGGCAGGCCCGCCCAAATAAAAAAAATTAATTTTTTTATATTATTTAATATATCTATAAATAACTTATATAGATTTTTTATATTTTGTAATTATAATTTTAATTGGAATTGAGTTTAATTTAGTTTAATAAAATAAATAAATTATTATTATATAGTTATGATTAAATTACAAATACTTTCCAAATAAAAATCTTTTTTTAAAATTGTTTTCCCCTTTTATTAACTTTTTTTTCTCTTTTTATTTTTTTTTTTATTTTTGGCGGGCTAAGCCCGCCAGGCCCGCGGCCCGCCCAAGGGGCGGGGCGGGCCTCCCTTTCTCAGGCCCGCCAGAAGGCGGGCTTACCCGCGCCCGCCCCGCCAGTTGGCGGGCTTTGGCGGGTAACGGGCCGGCCCGCCCCGCCGGCCCGTTTGACAGCTCTATATATATGTATGCAAGTGAATTGCGGAACTCTTCTCAAAACGAGCTACAGAACTTCATATACATATCTCTCGCTACATATACATATATAGAAATTTGCTATGGTCCCCACCTACGTGAGCAACCAGCGTGAGCACCATAAGCAAATCTATCAATTTTCTGCGTTTTTTCAATTCCCAACACCGCCAAAACCTCTGTAGATCCTTTCATATCAATTGCTAATCTAAATCGCCATCTCTAACACGTTAATATTTAAGAAAAATCATCATCTCAGTACGCCGTCCACATGTGAATAATAAATAATGAATTTTCTTAAATATTAACGTGTTGAAGAGGGCGATTTAGGTTATCAATTGATATGAGAGGATCTACGGAGGTTTTGACGGCGTTGAGAATCGAAAAAACGCAAAAATTGAGTGATTTGCTTATGGTGCTCACGGTGGTTGCTCACCATAGCAAATCTCCATATATATATATATATATATATATATAATATACTTCTACCATACCTATCTGCTGACAACTATAAATAATTAGAACATTATAAAATTAACAGGGCAAAAAAATAAAAATAAAGAAGGAAGATTATGTGGACACTGAAGACAGGCGAAGGAAACGGTGCATACCTATACAGCACCAACAACTATGTTGGTCGACAGTTTTGGGAATATGACACAAATGATGGAACTATTGAAGAGCAAAAAGCCTTTGAAGAAGCTCGCGGGGAGTTCAAAAGCAACAGATTTTCATTCCTCTGGCGATTTGTTCATGAGACTACAGGTAATATTATCATTAGGGTTTAATCTATTGGGAATGGTGGTGGGCCCACCGACCACCGCGGGGCCCACCACCATTCCCAACAAGTGGTATCAGAGCCTGATAGTATTCTGACTATGCTCTGTGGTTGTAGCTTTGACTGATCTTCCACATCAGAAAAGATACTAGTAGGTTGCTGGTAGATTTTGACGACCATGGAGAACGACGGAGGAATGATCAAGCTGACAGTAACAAATTACTCCATATGGAAATCAAGGATGTAGGATTATCTTTACTGCAAAGACCTCCATGAACCGATTGAAAATAAAGGCAAGATGCCCGAAGGCAGGAATGCTGTTCAATGAAAGAAATTGCAAAGAAAGACGCTAGGTGTGGTCCGCTAATGGGTGGACATTAGCCTCTACAACCACGTCCGAAATGAGACAGACCCCACAAACTCTGGACGAAATTGGAGGGTATGTACGAGGTGACAAATGCGCTGAGCAAGGTATTCATGATGCGAAAGCTCATGAATGTGAAGCTGAACGAGGGACGATCAGTTTGAACATCTCAATGACTTTGAAGGGCTGGTAACTCAACTCACAAGTCCCGGTCTAATCCTTGATGATGAGCTACAAGCATGTCTACTACTGGGATCTCTACCTGATAGTTGGGATACGTTGGTTGTATCGCTCACTAATTCGGCACCAAGCGGTAAAGTCACGATGGAGATGGTAAAAAGCAGACTCTACAATGAAGAGCTGCGACGGAAAGATGCTGCCAGTACCAGTACGGCAAATCAGACCCTTGTCACGGAGAATAGAGGTCGGAGCAAGAGTAGAGGACCAAAAGGATTCGATAAGTCAAAAGATAGATCCAAGTCCAGGGAGATGAGGAAGTGCTACCATTGTGAAAAGATTGGCCACTTACAAAGAAATTGTAGACTTCTCAACAGAAAACAGGAAAAAAATGATGACAAGAACACGTCTACAATCGTCTCCAATGATGGTGGAGAGGTTACTCTGATGAATGAAGCAGACTGCTGTCATGTTGCGGATACAAGCACTGAATGGGTAGTGGACTCTGGTGCCTCCTACCATTGTGTTCCAAGGCGTGAATACTTCTCTACATACAAGGCGGGAAACTTTGGCACTACTAAGATGGGTAACCAAAGTGTTTCTAAAATAGTGGGGATCGGTGATATCTGTATCCAAACGAGCGTAGGGTGCACATTACGGCTGAAAGATGTGCGACACATACCAGACCTGCGTCTCAACCTAATTTCTGTGAAGGTGCTGGACAATGAAGGATACTATAACGAGATGTCGAATATCAACTGGAAACTCACCAAGGGATCGTTGGTGGTAGCGAGAGGAAAGCTATGCTGCTCGCTGTACAAGATGCATGCAACGATATGTGCTAACCAACTGAGCGCAGTTGAAGATGATGCTTCTCCAAATTTGTGGCACAGACGGCTGGCGCACGTAGGAGAGAAGGGTTGAATGTATTGGCTAGAAAGTCCCTCATACCAGTAGCCAAGGAGAAGCGCTGAACCCCTGTGATTATTGTTTATGGGAAGCAACATAGAGTTTCATTCGCGAAGAACTCAACCACGCGAATGAAGAAGTTGGAGTTGGTACACTCTGACGTATGCGGACCCATGGAAGTCGAATCTCTGGGAGGCAGTAAATATTTTCTGACCTTCATTGATGATCCGTCTCGCAAGACCTGGGTATATCTATTGCGGACGAAGGACCAGGTGTTCTATTATTTTAAGAAGTTCCATGCGATGGTGGAAAGAGAAACAAGAATGCCGCTAAAGTGTCTACGCACAGATAACGGTGGTGAATACATCTCTTGGAAATTCAGAGATTATTCCACAAAGCAGGGCATTAGGCATGAGAAGACAGTTCCTGGCACTCCTCAGCAGAATGGTGTCGCAGAGAGAATGAATCGAACCATTATGGAGAGAGTCCGAGCGATGCTCAAAATGGCTAACCTATCTAAGTCATTTTGTGGGGAAGCTGTCAACACTGCAGTATATCTTATTAACCGACTACCTTCATCGGCGTTGGATTTCGATATACCAGAGAAGGTGTGGACCGGTAGAGACATCTCATATTCACATTTGAGAGTGTTTGGCTGCAAGGCGTTCATGCACGTACCGAAGGAACAAAGGTCGAAGCTCGATGATAAATCGAATCCTTGCATCTTTGTTGGGTATGGTGACGAGGAGTTCGGCTACAGACTTTGGGATCGAAAGAAGAAGAAGACAGTTCGAAGTCGCGACGTAGTATTCCATGAGCATGAGATCATGGGTGACTCAAACGTTTTGTAACGAAATTCACAGGTGGCGGTGTAGACGATTATACGCCAGTCAACGTTCCATATGATTGTGCCACAGAGGAAGGAATGCAGCAATCAGAACCTGAACCGGAAGAGCCACCATTGATAATGATGAACCTGTCGTAGATGAACACACTGAAGACCGCATCTTGCATGGTGATCTTGATGAGGAGATATATATGGAATAACCAGAAGGGTTCGAGGTTAGAGGTAAAGAGGACATGGTCTGTCGGCTGAAGAAAAGCTTGTACGGTCTGAAACAAGCTCCACGGCAGTGGTACAAGAAATTTGATTCTTTCATGGTGCATCGGGGGTTCAAGAGAAAGATGCAAATCCATGTGTTTACGTCGAAGATACTCTAACGGTAAATTTATCGTTCTTCTCCTGTATGTTGATGATATGCTAATTGTCGGACAAGATGCAGAGATGATTAGCATGTTAAAGAAAGATTTGTCAAAGACGTTTGACATGAAGGATTTGGGTTTGGCAAAGCGGATTATCGGAATGGAGATTACCCGAGATCGAAAAGCTGGGAAATTGTGGTTATCCCAGGAGCGCTATATTGAACGAGTTCTGGAGAGGTTCAATATGAAGGATGCTAAGCCAGTTAGCACGCCACTTGCCGCGCACTTTCAGTTGCGAAAGAAATCCAATCCATCAACAAGCGAAGACGGAGAAGATGTCCCAGATGTTCCATATTCATCGGCGGTCGGAAGTTTGATGTACGCCATGATGTGTACGAGGCCAGATATCGCTCATGCAGTTGGCATTGTGAGTCGATTTCTATCGAATCCAGGGAAGTCACATTGGGAAGCATTGAAGTGGATCATGAGGTACCTGAGAGGAACTTCCAAATTATGCCTAACGTTTGGAAGTGGTAAATGTTTTCTTACAGGCTATACGGATGTTGATATGGCCGGTGATCTCGAAAGCAGAAAGTCAACGTCGGGATACATATTTACATTCTCAGGGAGGGCTATCTCATGGCAGTCGAGGTTACAGAAATGTGTTTCTTTATAAACTACTGAAGCGGAGTATGTTGCAGCAACGGAAGCTGGCAAGGAGATGCTCTGTTGAAGAGATTTCTTCAGGAGTTGGGAATTCAGCATGAGGAGTACATAATATTTTGCGATAGTCAAAGTGCTTTGGACTTATGCAAGAATACTATGTATCATTCGAGGACGAAACACATCGACGTTCGTTATCATTAGCTCAGACTAGCTATTGAGGAGAAAGCGTTCAAGCTGCAGAAGATCCACACAGACAAGAATGTTGCGGACATTCTGACGAAGGTTATTCCCAAGGAGAAGACTGAGTTCTGCGCCGGGCAAGCCGGCATGGGCTATCGCTGAGGCGGTAGGAAATCTTCCCCGCAAATAATGAATGAGGCTGGAGGGGGAGAATTGTTGGGTCCAGCCACTAGAAGTCGCCCACCAACAAGGACAAAAGAAAAAAATAAATAAATAATATTATATTATAATATTATTTTAATAAATGGATTATATTGAAGGGCGACGCGGCGGATTCCTGGCCACCCCGTTTCGAGTGGTCCAGAAGAGCTGAAGACATCTATAAATAGGCTGAGGATTCTTCAGTTATTATCATCACAAGCTCATTCGAGTTTTACTATATAGAAAGAAGTAGTTCGGGGTGAATTGTGAGGTTATCAGTTCAGGTAGAAACTGATAGGGTTCCACATCCACAGAGAGGTGTGAGGTAAACACGAGTGGTAAAAGTGAGATAGTAAAAATTCGAGGGTTGTAATTTTTACTGTAGTGAAGATTTTGCCGACTCGGCCGTGGTTTTTCCCTCTTCGTTAACAGAGGGTTTTCCACGTTAAGTTTTGGTGTTCTTTCTTACCTTACGGTAATTTTATATTTACCGTGGTAGTTACTGTGCGGGTCCCACCAAATTTACCACGTGGGTCCCACTTTTCCCGATCGTCGTACCGAGCCAATGTTCCGCTGCACGGAACACCGACCACCGCGGGGCCCACCACCATTCCCAACATAATCTTGATCATATGATATCTGTGTGTACTTGTTAATATTTCTGTTGATTTTTCTAACAGCTCAAGAGAGAAAGCGGGATAGCTTTGTTAAGCATACCAAGTGTTAGAATTGGTGACGAAGAAGTTACGTACGAGAAAGCAACAATTGTTGTGAGGAAAGCTCTGAGACTACATAGAGCAATCCAAGCGAAAGATGGCCATTGGCCAGCTGAAAATAGTGGGCCGATGTATTTCACGCCTCCACTGGTAAGAATTCCAACCTTCAGTTGTAATATATACTTTTTAGTCCGTTTTTAATAGTAGGTTTTGGGGCGAGGGCATTTATACTGCTACACGTATTGTCAAATCCAACACTACAAATATATGCAAGATATTCCACGAGAAATTCCGCGAAAAAAATCCCCATTTTCGATTGACGGATTCTTGACGGTATTTACAGTAGAAAATTCTGTTACTTTTGTGGTGAGCGAGAAGAGCATTCAAACGATTACAATAAAGTAGGATCATCAAATGTTTCGTAGAAACAGGTTTTGCGTCTTTTAAAGATGCTAGTTGAAGAACTCACGAGCATATTCGCCTGATTACGAAAAGTACCATGAAGAATTCTACTAAGTCCTTAATAGTGAACTCCTTACGAAGGCGGGTGATGAAGGATTGTAAGATATACAAAAAGATATAGAATCGATGACACACAAATATAGATGAATAGCGATTAATCATAGTTTTACGATTTTGGTAATTCCATTTAATAAACTAACATGCAAATGCATCATCAGATCATCATCTTGTACATAAGCGGAGAAATCAACACAACCCTTACGTCCGAACACAGAAAAGAGATGGTACGCTATATCTATAACCATCAGAACGAGGATGGAGGATGGGGATTTTACATAGAAGGGCATAGCACTATGATTGGATCTGCACTTAGCTACATTGCTCTGCGCTTGTTAGGACAAGGACCAGACGATGGTAATAATGGTGCAGTTGCGAGGGCACGTAAATGGATTCTTGATCATGGTGGTGCCACTGGGATACCTTCTTGGGGAAAAGTTTATCTATCGGTGATTGATTATCTCAATATGACTAATATGTATAAAATTAAATTATAGTCGAGGAAAACCAAAATCTTTGTCTTGATCGATCAGGTCCTGGGAGTTTAGATTGGAACGGATGCAATCCATTGCCACCAGAATTCTGGCTTTTCCCTTCTTTTTTACCTTATCATCCTGGTAAGCAATAATTTGTCGTTATATATCTCTAAGAATGAGAAAGTAAGAACGCCAAGGTTGAGGCGTGAAATAATCCTTCACTGCCCTAGCCATTTCAAGTAAGCGATATTTTGAAGCAACAATTTTACAACAAGATGGCATTGCATGTAGTCTCTTTAGGGCAAATTTGAGAGCTGCTGAAGCTAAGATCATTAGCAGCGTAAAATCACAAAATGCGTCGTGCGACATGGATGCTTTACGACGGACGAGCAAAGAATATTAATCATTCAGCAGATGCTTTTAAAAAGCGTCTTGCAAATAATGGCATCAAATGCATGATTCTTTTTCACGCGCTGTTAATATGTCGTGCTGCGAAAGCTTATTATTCTACTAGTAGTGGCTTATCGTATGATAATCAGAGAGTTACTCTCTCCCACGCGCACGCAAAGAAATGACATTCATTAACTGAATATTTCATCGAAAATGTGGGTTTACTGTCGCACAACATATATGCCAATGTCCTATCTCTACGGTAGGCAATTCCACGGACCGATCACAGATTTGATTTTGTCGCTTAGAGAAGAAATATTTCCCAAGTCATACGATCGAATTCACTGGAACAAAGCTCGGCACAATTGCTGCAAGGTGGAAAGTACCCTTTGTTGTCTATACGTTCTTACATAAACTACTGTAAAGAATCTCATTCAAAATTATATGACATGCTAATTTTGTAATATGTAGGAAGATATGTACTCTTCCCATAGCTTCATCTGTTGTGGGACACTCTCAACTATTGTACGGAACCATTCATGAGGCGCTGGCCTCTCAACAAAATTAGACGAAAAGCTATGGATAAGACGATTGCATACATGCGTTATGGAGCAGAAGAGACTCGGTATATTACCATCGGATGCATCGAGAAAGTATGAAACATATATATATATATATATATATATTTATATATTAATATATTTGTAGGAACTGAAATGTACTATGTTATTCTCATGTTATGACATGAGCTGGATATTTTTCCTCCTATTACAGTCTTCAAATGATGTGTTGGTGGGCATACGATCCAAATGGTGATGAGTTTAACCGCCACTCACTAGTACGGAATATAGTATAGGCGTCGGCACTTATAACAGAGTATGGGCGACACTTAACAACCGTCGCCTATTACTTGATTATGGGCATCGGGGCAATAGCCCATAACAACCGACGCCAATGCCCTCTTTTGTACTAGTGACTTAGCTAGGGTTCCAGATTATTTGTGGATTGCAGAAGATGGAATGAAAATGCAGGTGAATATTAACTAAAGTATACTTTTTAGAAACTATGATTCCCCTAAAATATCATGAAAACTTCTAACAATTCAACTAATATTTTTTCACTCAAAACATAAACTAAATACTTACCATTTACGTTTTCTCATATGGTCATATGTTGGGAAGTTAAATTCTCTTTAGCCCGAGTGGGGTTCTATCTAAAGTTAATGTGAACCCTACTCAGCTTATATGCATGTCACGAAGTTTTTATTTAATTGACACGAGATTGCATTTTGATATCCAACAAATCTCCCTCTGATACAAAACCACCATATGAACCTTCCGTTCAGCAACAATCATCTTCGACAAAAAACATCAGACATTATCACCATTAGGGTTAGAACATACAGTTGGGAAATTAAACACACCCCCTCACATGTGTTTATTTAAACCCACTAACCAAACAACATTTTATTTATATCCATTAATTTGTTTTATATAAACCGTTACTTATTTAAACCAACCTAAATATAAACCTGTCAACCAAACGAGCACAAGTGCTAAGTAGGGCTAGCCCGTTGAGGCCCGCCTTCTGGCGGGCCTTAAAAATCCCAGCCCAGCCCGCCCCATAGGCAGGGCGGGGCGGGCCGGGGGCTATTTTGACAGCTCTAGTCATGGATCAAAAAATAATTCGAACGGCATAAAAAAACGCCTACCATAACTTGTACTATCAGTATATATATATATATATTTGTAGTACCAATATATACATGTTCATAGTACCATAACGTATGCTAGTGTAGTACTCTGCGTAGGTTATTTACAGTAGCCTGGGTTTTGGGCCGGGCCAACCCGGAATCGGCCCAGAACCGGAACCGGTAGATCCAGTTCTGGAACCGGTAACCGGCCCAGTTAAAATGAACTGGGCCGGTTCGCGAAACTCGGAACCGCGGATTACCGGTTCCGGTTCCCGGTTCCGAACCGGAACCGGAACCGGCCCAACGGCCCTCTGATTTTTTTAATTCTTTAAACCCTGAAAAAATTACCATTTTACCCCGAACGAAAAATCTATAAATACCACCTCATTTTAGCCATTTTAACTCACAATTACATCCAAATCTCTTTTACTCTCTCTGAAAAAGCTCTCAAAAAATCATCCTCATATTAATATTTAATATTATTAACTATTTACACTACTACACACACACTCACTTATTATTAAAAATAATTAAATTATTATTTTATACTAATGGCGTCGTCATCGAGAAATCCTAACCCTCGCGACGAAGATGTTTTTATGGTTTTAGGTCACGCCGATACATTTCGGGAAAATGCCGACACCGACGAGGAGACCGATGTACCGGAACCGGAACCGACGGCGGCGACCGACGAGGGACCGAGCCAAGCTTCTACGGCGACGACAAGAAGGAAGCAACAACCGCGTGGTCGGCGGTCTAAGGTATGGATTTTTTTCGACTTAGAAATGGATAAAAATATTTCCGCTGCAGGTACCGCTTATTGCACAATGTGCCGCCATCCCTACTCGATTAAGACCGGACCGAATCAAGGTGGGACGGGCTCGATGAAAAAACACCTACAAAGGCCGCATAATTTCGAGGACGATCTAGAGCCGGTAGGAACCGATCCCCGACAACAACAAATAAACGTAAGTACGGGTAAGAATTTTGTTATTACTAGGGAAATTTCTAAAAAATCCTTAGTTAAATTCGTAGTAACGTGTGAAGAACCCTTTTGCATTGCGGAAAATAAAGGGTTTATCGAATTTACGAGTACGATACAACCCGGATTCCATAACGTGACCCGTAAAACCCTTAGGAAATATGTCTTAGAATGTTTTAAGGAATATCAGTCTAGCTTAATTAGTCATTTAGCCAACATTTCGTGTAGGATTAGTTTGACTACCGATATTTGGACTAACATTACGTCGCAATCTTATTTAGTCGTCATCGCCCATTGGATAGATGAAACATGGACTATGCAAAAACGTATTCTTTCTATAGATCCCCTATATTCGCAACATAACGCAACTACGATATCGAACTATGTGTTGAATGTCGTTAATAAATATTGTATTCAAGATAAAATTATGTCTATCACCTTAGATAATGCTAGCGCGAACAACGTAGCGATAGGGATCCTTCGTAGACATCTTAAGTTACCTTTAGACGGTCGATTACTATATGCTAGGTGCTTTTGTCATATTGTTAACTTGTGTGTGCAATGTGCTTTTGACGAAATTTTGGGAGATATTGTAGAAAAATTTAAGGTGATAGGTAAGTTACTTCGGGAACGCCGCTACGGAACGTCGTGGAAGCAAACCGTCCTTGCCGCCGGCCTCACATACAAGAAGTTTCCGTTGCTAGTCCCGACTAGGTGGAACTCGTTGTAACACCTCCTCAGCACCTTCATGCGCTACAAGGACTTGTTGACGCCTTTCTGGAACGAGGTCGCAGTCGGCAACACCTCCAGGTATGAATTACGACAAACTGATTAAGATACTGTAGGTTTGGTCATGTCCATACTTGAAGTGTTCAGCGAGGCTACGGAGAAATTTTCCGGAGTTCACTACCCGACGTCCCCATTGTTCATCCCGAACCTCTTCGCGATGGTGCTACAAGTTCGTGGAGTATCGCAATAGTCCATACTTGGGTGGTTTCATCCAAAACATGGAGAAGAAGTTCAGGAAGTATTGGGAAACCATCCCAATAGTACACGGTTTGTCGGCCTTACTCGACCCTAGTTGCGGTGTTGATACATTTGATATTTTTTTCGATTATTATGCTCAATTTCTTGGAAAGAAAGTGGACGACCAAAAGACGTCAATTCACGATTCTCTCCAAGAACTTTTTTCTGTTTATGCAGCTGAGCAGGGACACAGTGTGGACCAACCCGTACCAGCGAGCGAAGCCGGTTCGTCTGAAGGAGGCGGCGGCGCAATGGGACTACTACGAAGATTGAAGGCACAAAAGACGAAGACCAAAACGCGTGCGTCGGGGTCGAACACGAATGAGATCCGGCTCTACCTGAGCCACAACTTCCAGACTCCTGAAGACTTCGACGTTTTGACCTGGTGGAAGTCGAACGCGACTCTCTATCCGATCCTATCCGCCGTCGCTCGAGACGTGTTAGCCGTGCAAGCGTCTAGTGTCGCCTCCGAGTCCGCATTCTCTACATCGGGGCAAATTATCGGCGACCGATGCGCGAGCCTTAGCCCGGCTTCCCTCGCAATGCTAACCTTATTGAAGGATTGGTATTTGGCCGAATCGAAGAACCGACGGGAGAACGCCATCGACGAGTTCCGTTCTTCCAGTTCGGACGAAGACGAAGAGGCCTCTAACATAGTTTTACTTAATAGTCAAGTCGAATAAATTGTATTTTTTTATTTCGAATATTTTTTTCCTTTTTTTGTAATTTTTAGGTATTTTTTTCTTTCTTTTATGTTTTTATTTGTATTTTTTAGGTAGTTTTTTTTTTATTTTTTTGTAATTTTCTTATCTTTTTTTTGGAATAGAATTTTTGGATATTTTCTAAAGAATTTTTCCAAAGTAAAAAAAATAAAAATAAAAAATTAAATGGGCTGGTTCCGGTTTTGGAACCGGAACCGGCCCAATACAGGCCCGGGGGTTCTAAGTATGGTTCTGGGCCGGTCCCGGGAAAATGGTCCCGGAACCGGAACCGGTACCTTTGCGGAACCGGTGGAACCGGAACCGGCCTAATTCGGCCCAAAGCCCAGGTCTAATTTACAATATCTTTTCCGTACCACGTTTTTAATTATTGAAAACACGTTGATTCTTGTGCAAATAAGACCTGAGAGCTTCCAAAATACGGTACATAATAAAAATTAAACACATGGTAATGTAACACATATGCACTAACTTCCAAGGGATAAAAAAATCTTGAGTATGAAGTAAGTATTGTTACTAGTATCATATAAGTGAAAAGAAAGATGGAGTTTCAATGCAATAGTCCTAAATTCTAAATGTTAGTTCACCAATATTGATACCATATGATCAAATAGTACATATAACTATGGTAACATAGTCACGGTTCATAAAATAATTCGAACGACGTCAAAAAAACGTCTATCAGAACTTATAGTATCAGTATATAGATATTTGTAGTACCAATATATAGATGTTCATAGTACTATAACATATTCTAGTGTAGTACTCTGCGTAGGTTACTTGCAGCATCTTTTTCATACCACGTTTTTAATTATTGAAACACGTTGATTCTTGTGCAAATAAGGCATGAGAACTTCTACAATGTCGTACATAATAAAAATTAAACACATGGTAATGTAACAAATAAACACTAACTTCCATAATAAAAATTAAACACATGGTAATTCAAACGGCGTCGAAAATGCTTACTTTAACTTGTAGTACCAGTATATAAATATTTGTAGTACTAATATATAGATGTTCATAGTAGCATAACATATTCTTGTGTAGTACCCTGTGTAGGTTACTTGTAGTATCTTGTCGTACCATGTGTTGCATTAACGAAAACACGTTGATCTTGTGCAAATAATCCCTATGAGCTTACAGTAAACTTAACTACTAATATATAGATGTTTGTAGTACCTCTATTTCATGACCCACCAACAAATATAATCCAAAACAATTTATTTAAAAACCTGCAATAACACGACATCATCACAATATTAATATCATTCACCTACCAACATATTAATATCAAACATATCAACAGTATTAATATCATTCATCTACCAACAATATTAATATCAAACATATCAACAGTATTAATATCATTCATCCACCAACATCATAATCCAAATCAGATCGACAAAAAAATCTGCCATAACATATCGACAACATATCGAAAAAAAGGAGGTGTCATAGCCTATCGGCAATATTACCACCGCCATTGGCCAAACGTGTTAGTCATTAAGCCATAAAAATCACGAATGGCAGCTTCTTTTGCCTCTGTAGCCTTTTGGTACCTCACCTCTCTGCTCCACAACAAAGTTTCGTACAACGGAACCTGTTAAAATTAGAACGACAAACAATTATCATATGGTACTGCTAGAAAGCTTCAAAATGTACCTCATATAAGAAATATGAGTACTGTAAATCAACATATTTTGGTACTGCATATAAAAAATGCTTTAACCAACAAATTAGCAAAATTTTAACCAAATAGTGACCTTCCTCGACCCCAATAATATGCTAATGATAGAAATATGGGAGAGAATTCATTTTTTTACAGCTCGACACCCAAAATGCGAGACACCATTATCTCAATACCCAGTTTGAGTCATCTTTTGAAGGAAACCTAAAGCTAGTCACTCATATCTTGGAAAACAAAAAAGAGTCAATGGAAAATTACCTGACCACGACGACCTTGATAAATCGACTTGCCTTGAGAACTGTTAGTAACCACCACGTTCTTACCAACCTTCACCAAATGCTCTAACCTCGCCTTATCTGATTCCCTTGTCTCAATTGAAGCCCCTACCAAGAATTAACCATTATTGCTCAGCGAAGGTGACCCCAATTTCATAAAAGCATCAATCCTCTCCACATCATCAACAATCACACCAGTTCTTTGTCGTCGATTTCCCCATATTTTCGCATTAACGGCAGTATCGAGCTTTTCCTTGGCCAAATAACACGACGTGTCCTCAAATCTGTAATCTGTTGGAATTGTAGAAGATGATTTAGGGTTTGGGGAAGAAACGATCATTTTAAATTGATGGTTTAAAGAAGAAAAGAGTTAAAAAAAATAATAATTGAGGGTAGAATCGTCATGGGGTAGTGAGGTGTAAGATTGTTTTGAAATAGGGAGTTTGATAAAAAATGAGTGGGAATGAGGAGTTGATAGAATGTTTAGGGAGGGTGATTTTTTTGAGGTTGCCCCTTAATTTAATTACCTTGGAGTTATTTTGTGTCTTTTTTTATGTAAGCATTTCTGCATGTAAATGAATAATATTTGTTTAAATTTACAAAATTAGTAATACAAATATTTTTGTAACTAATATGTTGTGGAACGAGCTGAAGATCAGAGAAGAAAATATATGAATGTTCTGAATTTGATAATCACCGAATTAATCTGTTAATTGCTCACAAAAGCTGTACAGAAATGGTTTATAAATACTCAGTAAAATGCAGAGCCTAAAGAAAACAGAAAATGAAAAGATTAATTCTTAATGAGCAGGCAAATTGCTGAGTTGGCACTGGTGATGTGGAATCGACGTGGTATCGTTATATTTTTGCATCTCCCTCTCAAGATGAGCATGGGTATGCCACAAGCTCATCTTGGACAAGAGAGCTCGAAATGATGGAGATGACAAGGACTTGCTGAATAAGTCGGCCAAGTTCTTGGACGAAGCAATGTATTGAGGAAGTATGAAGCCCTGTTTGAATCGCGGACGACATTGTAATCTCAATGTACTTGGTCCTCTCATGAAATACCTGATTGGGGGTGATGTGACGGTTATTGCACCATAAGGAGATGGGAAGCTTATAGAAACATGTAAAGACGAAAAAATGCAAGATAACCATTGAAGTTCACGAACTGTATTTCTTCTGGGTGATGAA
This sequence comes from Craterostigma plantagineum, assembly GCA_027422505.1. NCBI lineage: Eukaryota > Viridiplantae > Streptophyta > Magnoliopsida > Lamiales > Linderniaceae > Craterostigma > Craterostigma plantagineum. The sequence goes on from JAPQWV010000005.1 coordinate 4,408,195, forward strand.
GATGCCATCAGTGGATCTTGCAATTTCCATCCCAAGACTTGGCAGGGCCCAGATCCTTAATTGTGAGCATGGTTTAGAAACGCCTTCACACGAGCGATGTGGAAAACTCCGACCACGGATTGGAAAATCATATAACCTAGCAGAATTTTGGTTTGCATACCCACGGTTATTGGACAACAGTTATGCGAAAAATTAAAAAAAAAATGCGTTTGCCGCCAAACCAATTGATAAGACAAGGAGTAGCAAAAATATACCTAAAAGCTCGGTCCCAAATGAAGATAGAGAATGATTTTATCAGAAAAAGCGACACCCTTTGAAACTGAAGCCCTTTGTCCCTTTGAGACTTTTGACTTGATACTGTATCATCAAAAAGAACAAATCACGTTTTCCTCGTTTTCTTTTCTCCTAAATAAAAAGCTTTCATATGTTTTTTGGTCTACTGTTTTAATAAATTACAAGATTTGGGCTTGCTTTGGTTAACAGCATCAGGGCCCATCTACATAATACTTGTCCACTTAACGTTTCCACATACTATTTTTTTCCCCTAATTTAACTTAAAAGCTCTTTTATAATATCTATATAAATGTATGTATAAAAAATTTTGGGCCCCCTCCGAAGTTGAGCCCGTGGCGACCGCCTCACTGGACTTATAATGAGCTACGGGCCTGGGGGTTTTCTTACTCCATACGAAACATTAATCTGTGCAAAATAATAATTGTTTTTAGTTCCGTTGACAAACGTTACGAATCAATTTATAATATTGAGCCAGATTCTCCGTAGTTTTCGGTTGAAATTTAAAGGGTTTCATCATCAAACAAAGTTGACTTATAGGGAAGAATAAAACGATGGTCGATTATAAAGCATGTTCTCCATAGTTTCTGCAAGTAAATTAATGCTTTCATCATCAAAGTAAGTTGACTAGATCTTTGAAGATTTCTAGAATATATAATATTGAAGTTTGATTTTCAATAGTCGTTTTGATTGCTTGCAAACCTCCTTTTCTGAAGGATGAGGTGATAATAGTGTGGTTCAGTTATTTATTTATATGAAACTACCTTAAACCAAAGCTAAAAACTTTCACACATCCCTCGATTTGTCTATCTATATATATACAATTGCGTTGCTACTGTTCTCAAACGAGGTATTTAATATACCTCTCTCTAAACAAATCGAGACTCATATACATACATAAACTATATACCAGGGGAAAAGAAAAAGAAACAAACTAATTTGGAAACTGAAGATAGGTGAAGGAAAGGGTCCCGTAAATGTACAGCACCAACAACTTTGTTGGATTAAACAAATTTGACATTTAACAATATCACCCCATAGATCACCGTCATTAAACAAGCAAATATTTCAATATCACATTAATATGCAAAATGAAATATCACCGCAAAACAAATACAGTAATAGAATATCATATTGATCCACATTCTGGTGATACGTACTCACATCACGGTGATGTAGATATCACCGTAATGTTGTATTACCTCAAACAAACACCCCCATTGTTGCGTGTCATTTGTTAATGTTACGTCTAAATATGTGCATTACAACTGTCAGAGGAAAAAGATTATGCTAATCATGGTTAGTGCACAGTTCTTTACAAACAATAAGCCAACACAATCAAGCAAGTCGTAGGATTTTACCATGGTAACCAAACGGCGGACCTTCATCCTCTCTCTGTATAGCAGTAGTTACAAATTTTTGGCATGATTCTCTTAATCTTGTATATCACTAACCAACAACTCCGAAGTTACTCTCAGTCATGTGAACTTTCTCATTGTGGGACCACACCAGGGGCGGATCCAGAATTTTCTAAATGAGAATAGATAGTTTGTGGTTTTGAATCTTCTGTAATGGAATGCCATCGAGCATACTTGCTATGTAGTGAACATGATATCTTAAATTGTCGATTTTTTGTGACACTAAGACAATACATTCACACATTGACTTATCTAACATCATTTAAATCATCATGATTTGTTCTATTTGGGCATGCATGGAAATCATCTTGAATTCATGTTTCACTAAAGCGGTCCGTCTTCCTCACATAGGTGACACTTCTATCAAGATCATCCTATCACTATTTAACGGTACAGAAATCATTCGGAGTAAAACCAACTTCACTACATGTGGTAGGATAACATTGTTCATCTTAGGAATGGATGGTGTTGTAGTATAACTTCTGTAACTTGGTTGTTCTGTTTAACAAAGATATTGGGATCTCCATTCAAGGGTATCTGCTACAGTTGCTTTGGTGGTAAATTTTTAATCACATTCCTCTTGATATGCAGTTTATATAATCTGGAGTTATTATCTTTATAAGCGAATCTATCAAATTATCTTTAGATTTGACATCTATTACAATCACTTCATTTGAGATCAACTTTGTAATGGTATTAAGTTCAAATAGTTTCGAAGATGAGGCCAAGGCTCTAATTCACTTTTTGTTCATGCTGTAGTTGAGAAAAATTGAAATTGATCATGCTTGATTTGATAGAAATGAGATTTTAGGTAGTAACCCATTGAATTAAGTGCGTGCGTTGCGTAAATCATTTCCAAATAAAAACATAGCTTCTTGATTCTATTGAAAATGTAATCGTAGCACTTGCCAATTAAGAATCCACAAAGACAAATGATTATCGATCAATTTTTTATAATACAGAGGAATCTTTTCCGTAGTTTGCGATAAAATTTATACTGTGCAATGATCAAACAAAGTCAGACTTTAGGGAATGCTAAACAGTAAACACAAACATTTAACAAACTCTCCACAAATATTGGTTGATTATTAAATAAAAGCACGGTTCCCATGGTTTATTTAAAAAAACTTATGCGGTTTCATCATCAGAAACAGTTTTGACCGGCTTTTTGAAGATCCCGAGAGTGGGGTTCGACTTCCCTACATACTATTGCTTGCCAACAAATTCAAATTTCATTAAATTAAAGGATGAGTTGGCATTAGTGTGGCAATTATTTATTTACATGAAACTACCACTTGTCAATTAATCGACCACAGCTACAATTTGCCATCTCTCGTTCTCTCTATGCATCTATATATACTAGGCGGGCGTGAGCATATGTATCTGTGCTAAGCAGTGTTTAAAACATAAATACATACAACGTCGTAATATTAACATCAGGATTAAAAAAACAAAAGACAAGAACCCTATGTGGAAACTGAAGATAGCTGAAGGAAACGGTCCGTACCTATACAGCACCAACAACTTTGTTGGTCGACAATTTTGGGAATATGACCCAACAACGTCTGGAACTATCGAAGAGCGAAAAGACTTCGAAGAAGCTCGCGAGGAGTTTAAAAAGAAAAGAGAAAAGGGTTTTCACGCGTCCGGCGATTTATTCACGAGACTACAAGTATTATTATCGTTAGGGTTTGTTTGGTCTTTATCATATGATATATCATTATGCTTGTTAATCTGTGTTGACTCTTCGGACAGCTCAAGAGAGAAAGCGGGATAGATTTTGGTAAGCATACCAAGTGTTAGAATCGGCGACGAAGAAGAAGTTACGTACGAGAAAGCAACTATTGCTGTGAGGAAAGCTCTGAGACTAAATAGAGCAATTCAGGCTAAAGATGGCCATTGGCCCGCTGAAAATGGTGGTTTCGATGTTGTTCACACCTCCACTCGTAAGAACTTCCTTTTCAGTTATAATATATGTTATTTTTCTTTGGTTTATTTTTTATAATTTATTTGCTTGGATATTAGGGCATTTCCACTACTACATAGGTTATCACAAGCAAGAATTTAAGTTTGAAGTGAGTAGGTCCCGAAATGGATGTAAAACACAAAGTTGTAAACTCGATGTTGGATGAGACGTTGAGGGAACACTCAATCTAACACTCAAGCGCACAGCGGAATGTGTTGATTACTTATATAGTGAGAAAACTAAAAAACACGAGATGTAAATTTTGCAGCAAGTCAGAAAACTTGCTGCGTGCCTCAAGGCGAAATTCCACTACGAAGATGGATTACAAAATAACTATCAAAAGATCGTAAAAATCAAGCCTAAAAAAAACTACGAATCTTACGATCCTACAAACCTACAAAGTCCGTAGACTTTTGCAAAAGAACACTAGGCTAAAAAGACACTCTCGTGATATAAACCCCGCTCAAACTTCGCTCCTAATCTCTTGTCTATACGTCATACTTGTCCGGGAAATGAAGTCGTCTATTTATGTCTTTGACTTGGATGACACTTCATAAACCGACTTGGCAACTGCCACTAACGTCCACTAGGTAGATTTAGTCCGTTAGTGACCGTTAGGGAGTGACTTGTAAGCTCCAAAGACCCGATCTTCACTTGTGCTCCAATCTCCCTATATTTAGTAAGCTCCACTCCTAAGTTCGCTCCATCTTATCCACACATATTCCACACGCTTTTGATCCATTCCCAATCCTTATCTAAGTCTTGCAAAACACTAAAAATAGCCAAGAACCGAATTAGTAATGTTTTGGGCATGAAAGATAAAACTGAGATAGAAGACATTCTCGGGCAACAAATGTTGACTAGAATGTTCTCTCAACATTGTCAATGTTGAAATCTCAATATAAACAAAGTTCTTTCCATGATTTACTATATCTTCACTTCATTTCACTTTCATAATATTATAGTATGAAGTCCGTTTCACTTTCTAATGGGTTCCGGCCGAACACTCAACGGCCAACCACATTAAAAAATTATATAAAAATAATATTTTATTTTCTTTTTTGGTAGCAAGAAACTTCTATTACCCGTATGAAATACTCTATTCCAAATTGTGCTCCACTTAGGCGTGTTCATTCGGTAAAAAGCGAACCGAACCAAACCGAACTTTTGGTTAACCGAAAGTTCGGTTCGAGAATATTATAAACCGAATGCCGAACCGAAATATTCAGGTCGGTTTCGGTTTTACTGAATTTTTTGTGTCCGTTCGGTTCGGTTCGGCCAGATTTTTCTCTTCTGGCACACCAAATCCCATGCTACCAGCGCCCAACTTTTGCCCCTTGAGCCCTTTCACTCCTTGGCAACAGGAATATATAGATCCCCAATAGCTATGCACTGATAATAAAACAGAGTTTATTAGGCAACATCTCCCTGCATATGAGAGATTCCTTGAGGTCCAGCATTTGATCTTCCTCACTATTTTATCCACCAATATTTGACAATCAGCCTCGTTCCATTTTGTGGGTGATAGTGGACACCAAGATATCGCATCAGAAATTCTCCTTCCGCAAATTATGATATGCTCCTTTGATTCCTGTCTTCAACAACTCGCTCATGGCCTCTTCCGTTCCATTCCAGAGAGCATATATAGTAGCAGCCACGCCTGAAATTTGCAATTTGCATATCCTGCTTTTCCTTTTTCCTAGCCTAATTATATATTATCTCTCCCATCGCTCAAAATCAAGCGGGATTCGAGATTGAAACTTTGCCGCTATAATCACGAGGGCCGGTTTTTCTTTTTTGGGTGACCCTGGGCCCTTTGGCCCTTATGTGCATTATTAGAAAATTTCTGGTCTTCTAACAATTTTTCGGGCCCTTATATTATAAAATTTTTTATATTGTGGCCCTATGTTACACTGGGCCGGATTTGTGGCCCTGTGCTTGCACAGGCTCAAATCCGGGCCTGATAATTATGGATGACAACGGGCCGAGTATGGGTCGGGTTTGGCCGGACCCGGGACCCAACCCAATTATTTATTAGCGGACCCGGGACCTGGACCCGCCCTGCCCCGGGCTGGCCGAGTATGGGTCGGATTTTTTCTTTTTTTTTCTTTTTTTATTTTTTAATAGATAAAATAGAGAAATGCATTGCTTGAGACTCGAACCCACAACCTTACTTTTGTAATACCAAACCTCTACCATTAGGTGTGGCGCCCCGCCATCTACTACTATTATCTTACACTAACTGACGTGACTATAGAAATATAAATATATTACATACGAAATACCGATAGAATTTTTCGATTTTACAAACTCACCACACACTACTATTTTACAATACAAACATTATTCAAATGTTTTACATAAAATACAAACATATTTTACAAAACACAGAGTAATTAAACATAACACCCGCCACACAGTCGCATCCATGTACACACCACCCTCAAAAGTCACCGGAAGTTCCAGAAGGACCAGCCTCGCCTTTCACAGGTTCACGTACCGTGTTCACTGCGTCTACAACACATAAAACATGGGATGAGCTATAAAGCTCAGTAAGTGGAAATATGCATGTATGCACGTGTCAACTAGCAAAGGCATCCGCGCCAGTACTTTCTAATACTCACATTCTCATATTTTCTTTTATCATTTTCTTTTCCATTTCCTTCTTATTTCTATCAGGCCCATAGCTAACTTACTACTCGCACCACCATAAAATGAGCTCAAATCCTATTCAGATACAATACGATAGTCAGCCCACTCTGGTTAAGATAAACTAGGGTTTATCTCCAGTTTTATCTTTCACCAGGTCGCCCCTCTATCTGGCGATCGTCCTTTTCATTGCGGTTGCCTTTCCTGGCACTCTGGCTTACGCCATGTGTCTCGTCCAGGTGACCCTCGTCCGCTACCTAAATAATATAGGTACATACATTCGACGGTTTACCCCGTCATGGTGCCTTTGTAGAAGTAGCTATACTATGACTCTTCATGAGTCTACATCAAATACTAATGTCTTCAAACATATTTTGTTTTCAAGACGATCATATACTGTGCATACACATACCTCTAATCCTCACATCATTCGTGTATGCACATGCTCATGTCACATAATAATGAAATAAATGTTTACTAAGCAAAAGCATATCGAAACATTTCACTTCATCAATCATCACCACATATTCACATCAAAGTACATAGTCACATAAAACAAATACATATAACACAAGTTATGTGTTGTAGGTGAGATTCCCACTTACCTGACGTCCTTAAGCTAATCGCTAACCGATCTGTGGAGTTTCCTAAAATATCGTCCTTTAACCACGAAAAGACAATAAAATAAGTTTATATATTATATTAGTTGATCACGTAAATTTTCGTTCGGAAATTCCATCAAAAAGGACATTTGCCTATACCGTAAATTGACCCTGAAGACACCGAGAGGCAAATTATGATCGGGGCGTTACTAGAGACTATGCCCATTAGACTCAAAATATTTTCCTGATTAAATGGTATAAAAATATTTTTCCTCAAAAGGTGTTAGTTTTTTTTTTTTTAGAACTTAAAACGTTTTAATCGAAGTGACCCAATTCGCAAGGTACATTACATGAACCCGCAAAAGTCTACTGTTGACCAAGTTCGCGAAGTGTTACACAGATTCGCGAACCCACACACAATTCGCAAAGTCTCTACAATTCACAAAATTGTTATAATTCGCAAAAGAAATTAGCGAAGTAATATTCCCAATTCGCAAAAATTCAATTCGCACTCCCCAACTTCACGAACTCTCATGGATTCGCAAAGTTGAATCAACCCGCAAAACTAATTCGCACACCACAAGTTCGCAAAGTCTCATGGATTCGCAAACCTATATATACAGTTCGCAAAGTCTACTTTGCCTTACATATAATTCGCGAACTGACATACTTTGTAAAATTGTCTCACTTCGCAAATCTCGATTCGCGAACACGACCCGCGAACTCATTTAACTTATTAACTCCCAATTCGCAAACTACTTACAATTCGCGAACTAGAGTTCGTGAAACTCATATTTCGCGACCCCATTATTGTTAAATAAAGATAATTTACCATCTTGACTAAAGCCTTGGACAAATAAGAGAAAAGTCATCAACTACCCATGACTAATTATCATATATGGACAAGAGAGGATCAGTTCTTGATATACGCATGATCTGATCTTGATATAATCTAAGATTTGGCAACTATTGTGTGCGATATGGCAGCTTGGTGTGCGATTTGTCTTTTGTTTGTTTATTAGGTATTCAGCTATATATACATCTATGTAATCGATCAAAGTAAGGCAGTAAGAAAAATAATTAAAACTATCGTGCATGCATGCTATATACTCCATCACTAAATAGCATAACTTCTGTAACATCTGTTCTGCCCAAATAAAATTCCAACAATTTTGTATCAGAGCCACGATGACGTCAATACCGTCGTTATTCCAATATTCCCCGAGTCAAGTGCCGATCTTCGAAGGGGAGCACTATGATTATTGGAGTAGCCAAATGCAAACTTCTTATCTCGTTGGATCTTTGGGAAGTGATCGACAACGAAGAACCAACCCAAGACGAGAGCGAGTCCGACGAAGAAGATGAGGTTGAAATCGCCAAATCCGCCAAAACCACCAAAGAAGACGACGCTGAAACCATCAAAGCACAAAAGGAGTTGAATAAGAAGGATGCCATGGTGCTACGATATATTCAACAAGGCGTTGGAAGATCCATTTTTCCTCGTATCTTTGGTGTTAAAAAGGCGAAAGATGCGTGGAATATTTTGAAGCAAGAGTTTCAAGGAACTAAAAAAACAATCACCTTGAAGCTACAATCTCTATGGCGAGATTTTGACAATCTCAAGATGGACGAAAGAGAGACCGTTCGTGATTTCTCATCTCGGACCACGGAGATCGTAAACCAAATCAAAAGTTGTGGCGATAAGATCTCAGACAAAAGAGTCGTGGAAAAGGTGTTGCGATGTCTTCCTCCAAAGTTTGATCATGTGGCTGCCGCCATTGAGGAGTCGAAGGACTTATCCAAGATGACCATATACGAGTTGACGGGGTCGCTTCTTGCACATGAGCAAAGAATCAATCGGTCGATCAATCAATCAACCGAACTTGCTTTCAATCCAAACAAGCGAGCCGAAAGGAGTACTCTAAGGGCCGCCAAAATCAGAAGAATAAAATTGAAAGGAAAGCCATCTCAAAAATTCGGCGAACAATCTTCCAAGTGTATCATCTGCAAGAAGACGAACCATGAATCTAAAGATTGCTACTTCAGATGCAAAAGATGCAAAATTCCGAACCATTCGCAAAAGGATTGTTGGCATCAAAAATCTGAAGAAAAGGAAGATGCAAAGTTCTCCGAGCAACCGAGTGAAGAAACCCTCTTCTACTCAAGTAACGGTGACGAATCAAAGAGTATGTGGTATTTAGACAGCGGGTGCAGCAACCACATGACGGGCAACCGTGACCTCTTTGTTGATCTAAACACGAGTATCACTTCTCAAATCATTCTCGGGGACGGATCTCAAAGAAGCGCTGAAGGAAAAGGAACGATCACTGTTCAGACGAAGAAAGGAGAAAGGAAGCTCATTTCAGACGTGCTTTACGTACCGAATCTATCACACAACCTTCTCAGCGTTGGCCAACTCATTCAGAAGGATTTCTCTGTGCACTTTGATAACGGGAAATGCCAAATTGTCGAGAAGAAGAAGAACATGGTCATCGCAAATATCAAAATGAAGAATAAAATATTTCCTCTCTCGATACCGTTCAGCCACAATCATGCGCTTAAGGCAGAAAATTCAGATTTGTCACGTTTATGGCACTTACGGTACGGTCATCTAAATGAGGAGGCGCTTCATCTCTTGAAAGCGAAAAACATGGTTATAGGACTTCCTAATATTCACAAGTCGAGCCATGTGTGTGAAGGTTGCATCTACGGGAAAATGCACAAGCTTCCCTTTCCAAAGACTTCTTGGCGAGCCAAAGCACCGTTGGAGCTAATTCATTCGGATATATGTGGTCCGATGCAAACGCTGACACCGGGAAACAAGAGGTATTTTATCCTCTTCATCGATGATTATACGCGGATGATATGGATTTATTTTCTCGGTCAAAAGTCGGAGGCGTTCTCTACCTTCCTCCGGTTCAAGGCACTTGTCGAAAGACAAAGTGGTTTTCTTATAAAGGCGCTAAGAACAGATCGAGGAGAATCCATTCTTGGAATATTGTAAAGAAAATGGAACTAAAAGACAACTCACGGTGAGTCGAACGCCACAACAAAATGGTGTCGCCGAAAGAAAAAACCGAACAATTGTTGAAATGGCTAGGAGCATGTTGAAAGGGAAAGGCGTTCCAAACCAATATTGGGCCGAAGCAGTCTACTCGGCTGCCCATATTCTCAACCGATCACCTACGAAAGCTGTCCAAGATAAAACTCCGTACGAGGCGTGGTACGACCAAAAGCCGAGAGTCGATCATCTTCGAGTCTTCGGCAGTGTGGCTTTCGCTCATATTCCTTCTCAAAGCCGCGGGAAATTCGACGAGAAAGGTCAGAAGCTTCTCTTTATGCTACAGTGATGAGTGCAAAGGATATCGTCTATTGGACCCAACAACAAATAAAATCATATTGTCGCGAGACGTTATTTTTGATGAAAATGAAGTTTGGGACTGGAGAGTAAAATCGGTGGATCAAATAACTTATCTTAATCCATCATCATCTCAAATTTCTCCGGCGGATCAGAATGTCGAGGAAAACTCGACTCTCCCTTCAAGTCAAGACGACGACGACGACAATGAAAGCCCTCCAAGGAAAACACGCTCGATACGAGAACTATACAGAACCATGATGTGGTGCTATTTTCCAGCGAGCCTCAAACATTTGAAGAAGCATCAAATGAAGAATGCTGGACAAAAGCGATGGACGAGGAAATCTCTACCATCGAAAAGAACAAAACATGGGAGCTCGTCAATCTACCGAAAGGAAAGAAAACCATTGGGCTGAAATGGATCTACAAGATCAAGTATAACGAGAAAGGCGCAATCCAAAAATATAAGCTCGGCTCGTTGCTAAAGGCTACTCTCAAAAGCATGGAGTCGACTTCACCGAAACATTTGCGCCGGTGGCCCGGATCGAGACTATTCGAACCGTTCTTGCCTTAGCTGCCCAACTCGAGGTAACTGTTTATCAACTTGATGTAAAATCAGCATTTCTAAATGGTGAAATCAAGGAAGAGGTATTTGTCGAGCAACCCGAAGGATATAAAGTTGAAGGCCAAGAAGCGAAGGTCTATCGACTGAAAAAGGCCTTATATGGGTTAAAACAAGCACCACGCGCTTGGAATAGCAAAATAAATGGCTATTTTATTGAATTAGGTTTCAACCGAAGCCCAAGCGAATCATCACTTTATGTGAAAAACTCAGGTGATGACTTTCTAGTTATTTGCCTTTATGTTGATGACTTGATTTATTTTGGGACAAATCAAACCATGGTGGATGAATTCAAGAAGGAAATGATGAAGAACTTTGAAATGACGGACTTAGGGAAAATGCAATATTTTCTTGGGATTCAAGTGAAGCAAAGGCCGGGAAGAATTTTTCTATCTCAAGAAAAATACATCGACGATCTTCTCAAGAAATTCCGCATGAGCGACTGCAAGCCGCTGTCAACCCCGATGGCTCTAAACGAGAAACTTCAAATTTATGATGATGCTGAAAAGGCTGACGAGAATCTTTATCGGAAGTTGATCGGTTCGTTGCTCTATCTCAACACTAGACCGGACATCACCTATTCGGTTAGTCTCCTATCTCGTTTCATGAGCGAACCAAGTAAAATCATTTCGTTGCCGCAAAACGTATATTGAGGTACTTAAAAGGGACCAAAAGTCTTGGCATCGAATTTAAAAAGGAAGAAAATTTTCATCTGGTCGGTTATAGCGATAGTGATTGGGCCGTTCGGTGGATGATCGAAAAAGTACTTCCGGCTATATTTTCTGTCTTGGTTCTAACATTATATCATGGAGCTCAAGAAAGCAAAAATCAGTTGCGTTATCTTCTTCGGAGGCCGAATATATTGCTGCTACTGACGCCGCTTGTGAAGCAGTTTGGCTTAGAAGAATTTTGAAAGATTTAAAGTTTGAGCAGAAGGAACCAACCACGATTCACTGTGATAATATGTCAGCAATCGCGATGACGAAAAATCCCGTGTTTCATGCAAGAAGCAAGCACATCGAGCTTCGTCATCATTTCATTCGAGAGTTAGTGACTCGAGGAGAAATTCGCATGGAATTTGTCAATACAAATGACCAACCAGCAGACATGCTAACCAAGGCGATAACAACCGAAAAGTTCGAGAAGTTCAAGAATCAAGTCAAGATTGCAAATTACGTGGGGGTGTTAAATAAAGATAATTTACCATCTTGACTAAAGCCTTGGACAAATAAGAGAAAAGTCATCAACTACCCATGACTAATTATCATATATGGACAAGAGAGGATCGGTTCTTGATATACGCATGATCTGATCTTGATATAATCTAAGATTTGGCAACTATTGTGTGCGATATGGCAGCTTGGTGTGCGATTTGTCTTTTGTTTGTTTATTAGGTATTCAGCTATATATACATCTATGTAATCGATCAAAGTAAGGCAGTAAGAAAAAATAATTAAAACTATCGTGCATGCATGCTATATACTCCATCACTAAATAGCATAACTTCTGTAACATCTGTTCTGCCCAAATAAAATTCCCAACAATTATCACCAAAAACACTATTTAATACTTAAAATCTGAAAACCTTCGATTAACATTTATTTTTCTCAAGAACACAACGAACTTCTTTAAAACTTCAAATCACATTTGAACCTTCAAAAATTAAAAAAACTTTATAAAACTTACACAGATCTAGCCTCTCGTATTTAACACACTTAAAACATACTAAATCAAAATAAAAACGTAAAGATGAAAGTAAGAAAGATATACCCTCTCCAAGCTTAAATTCAACCTCTACAGTTTGAGTTCTTCGTCTTCTCTCTAGATTTATTTTTCTTATGATTGAATAAATGATTAATCTTACTTCTCCATTAGTGCTTTAGACAACAGAGGACAAAATCCAACGTTGATATTTACCTAATCCGAAAAGCATTGTCTCCCACTTGTCTTTCCTACTTAATTATAATTAGTTTATTATTATAATATTTCCTAACTTCAAAGGTTCAAAGTTCAATTCGTAAAAACACTTTGCACTTCCACACTTCACGAATCCTTATAATTCGCGAAGTATACTTCACATGCTCATAATTTTCTCAATTCGTGAAACTAAATCCCCCCTAGTTCGCGAATTTCAAACCATGCAAGGTTCTAATTCCTTTCAATTCGCGAACCTATTCCACGAACTCATGATAACCAACTTTCCTAACTCGCAAATTCACCCTCTCATACTCATCTCGAATTTCCTCTACTTCCATATCTAACTTACACATCATGTTAAATATCACATATGCACATAATTAAATAGATATCAAATGTGCAATCATATAAGCACATAATATGCATGCAAATTTATTGGCCGGCTACTTACGGGACCCGGGTATTACATTAGGCCAACATATTTTTATTCATTATATTAACAATAACACTATATAACTTAATTATTAACTGAATTATAATATATATATTTTTCGGGGCGGGTTTCGGGTCGGGTCTCGGGGTGGGTTTGGCCGACCCGGGACCCGCCCCGGACCCAGCCGAGTAGAAGAATTCAAATCCATTATCCGCCCCATACCCGATTATTTTGAAAATACCCGGCCCATTAGGGGCGGGTCCCATTGCCATCCCTACTGATAATCACAAGAGAAAAATATATGATTAATGGATTCGTCACCCTGATGACATAGTAGGCACCGTGCATCAACAATCTACAATCCCCACTTAGCCAACCTACTATCCCTTATAGTAAGTAGCTTTATATGCATTAACATCCACAACACAAAAGCATGTCGGGGTAAGGACACACGGTTCCAAATCTTCGAAGCTCCTTTGAACCTCACCACCTCACCTTTTAACCATCTATACCCTGCTATCGTGTTACACCCCCCAGACGGTCTATCAGCCATTCCCCATTGAGGTATCCTTCTGTTAGCGTAGTAGTTCCTGCTTGATTATATTAGGGACCCCTGCAATATATGTATTAGATTTCATACCATCTGCTGATAGGCCTGAAGTATCCTTAATATGTTTTAAGCCATCTCAACTGACTTCTTTTGAGCCTTACATACTAACAGCAGATCATCAGCCTAAACATAGGCTAACAATCTGCATTTGTTTGCATTTAGGGTGGAACCTAAAAGCCTCATGTTTTGCTCCCAAATATATTTTCCTAGTCAGATATTCCTTGGCCATACAAAGAGTAGGGGGGATATTGGATCCCCTGTCTGTGTCCTCTAGCTCCTCGAATACTCCCTTCCAAGTTTCCATTGATATTTTATAGGTGATAAAAGTGATGCATTCTCTTGTCCAAGCTACAAAATTCACAGGAAATCTGAGTTTCTCCAGCAGAATCAAGACGAAGGGCCATTCTACCATACTATATTTGATTTTTACTTACCAAACGAAGCTATGCATAATGAAGTTGTTCGAATGAAAAAATTCATATAAAAAATTCATTCGAAAATTACGATAAATGATGAAGTAGTTCGAATGAATAATGAGACTGTTAATTAAGACAGAAACTAATATAAGTTCCACATCCCGGGAGATGTGTAGGGTAAAATAGGAGCATTAAACTAGGAGGTAGTAAGAAATTGGGTGCTTCTTATTGTGTTGGAGATTTTGACGATTCGATTGTGATTTCGTTAATAGATATAATTTCTACGTAAAATTCATGTCTTTCTTACTCTACGCTAATTCTAATGTTATCACTATAGTTACCGCACGAGTCCGACCAATGTTACCCTGTGAGTTTCACTTTTTCCCCTGGTCATTGTAACAAACCTATTCGAAGCTTAATTCGACTGTGGGGCCCACCACCCTTCCTTACACATGCTCGTTTGGTTGACAGGTTTATATTTAGGAGGGTTCAAATAAGTAAGGGTTTATATAAAATTAATTAATGGGTATAACTAAAATGTGTGTTTGGTTAGTGGTTTTAAATAAACACATGTGAGTGGGTGTGTTTATCTAAACCTGTCTGCATGGGTTTAGAGTGTCATGTCAATCAAACATAGTAAGATATCATAAATCCACCTATAAAATAAACCCTCCAACCAAACAATCACTTGTCCGACTACACCTTCATCGTGACAGAGTTCCTGAGAAGCACTTGAAATATTCTCATTTCCTCGTCGCTATCTTTATTTTTTGCTTATTTGAGTTTCAAGGAAACTTTTGAATTGAAAAAGGAAAGAACTTCAGATTTTTCTATCATAAATAGTAAACCCACGTCATTCTAGAAAAGTCGTCGATGAACAGTATAAAATACTTGTTACCTAATGATTCAACGTCCTCAATAAGTTCCTGAATTTCATTTGCTCTCGGGGCAACACCTTTATGAAATGGTTGTCGATATTGTTTCCTGGAGCACACATCCTTCACAAGCTGGATATTCTCCGTAATTTTCGCAAGTCTGTATACGATCGTTTTCTGTGGAAGTAACTTAAGACTTCGAAAATTTAAGTGCCCAAGTTTTTTACACCATATGCACGAAATCTTCAACAACATATGATTACAAGTTTGATCTTACATCTTTTCAAGGTATATCGAAAACTTCGAGCATCTTGGATTTGAATCTCGAGTGCGAGTCGTCTTTGGCCATTGTTTATATAGATCAAACACTCTTTGCTTCAAAGTTGATTATTACGTTCTTATAAGTTGTCCAAATTTTGATCCAAAATCTGGGTTATCCAACCCATCATTCACAACACATTTAGGGACGTCTTGACGACCGTGAAGCTGAGTCAAATGTGGTGCGTAATGATGCTCACGTGCACTTAATTCGAAAAAAAGATAAATCATGAGGTTTCAAGTCGACTAAAAGGAGATCATATGCTTTCACGTGTTAAACTTTGTCGAAATTACGGTTAACTTAATCAAGGAACCAAAATCTGCCTAAAATCAGTAACATCAGGGACTAAAAGTATCACCTCATAATGTGGGACCATAAACGCCTATACCTCGAATATCGGGGACTAAAAATGTAATTGACTCGATCTTTCGTTTCTTCAATTATGGACACCACCAAATCAAACGTAGGGGCACAGTTACAAGAATCTTTTCCACAATTCTTTCTTCTATTATGTTCCTTACTACTTGCCTGATTTTTTGTGTAGTAGTCTTGGATAGTGGCAGCATTGTTGAGTGATCACTTTTCCTAAAAGGTTAACCCTGAAGGGAGTGCATCACTTTTTTAATTTTATATAATTTATTTCCAACACGCCCCCTCACGTTAGGCTGATTTCTCTATTATCTAGTCTTAGATGTGTAATTCTCATAAATGGGTGGTCGTGAGGATTCGTACCCAGGACCTATGGGTCCCTAAGCTCTGATACCTTGTTGAGCGATCACTCTTTCTAAAAGGTTAACCCTGAAGGGAGTGCATCACTTTTTTACTTTTATATAATTTATTTCCAACAAACATCACCCATCTTCAAATTTTCGAGATCTATTTGATGAGTTTGAAAGACGAGATTCTTTACTTTTACGCTTCCATAGAATTCTTTCAGTAATGACTTACATTTCACAAACATATATATATATATATATATATATATATCAGATCTTCATCCTGTACATAAGCGGAGCACTCAACACAACCCTTACGTTCCAACACAAAAGAGAAATTATACGCTACATCTACAACCATCAAAACGAAGATGGAGGATGGGGATTTTACATAGAAGGGCATAGCACCATGATTGGATCAGCACTTAATTATGTTGCCCTACGCCTGTTAGGACAAGGACCAGACGACGGTAATAATAGTGCAGTTTCGAGGGCACGTAAATGGATTCTTGATCACGGTGGTGCCGTTGGGATGCCTTCTTGGGGAAAACTTTATTTAGCGGTAATTACATATTTCAATATGACTTGGATGTATGAATTTTTAAATTAGCGTCGAGGAAATTCGAAATCTTTATTCTGATCGGTCAGGTCCTCGGCGTTTATGATTGGAACGGATGCAATCCATTGCCACCAGAATTCTGGCTTTTCCCTTCTTTTTTACCATATCATCCTGGTAAGTAATAGTTTATGACTTTTCTCCTAAGTGGCTTATCAGATGATAGTAGTGCTTGTTTGGTTTGGTGGTTTAATGATTTTAAAGGTGGGTTTAAGACATGTCTGACTGTTTGGTTCGTGGGTTTATCTAAACCATGAGTTTATATAAAAACCACACTAAACCCATGTACACGGGTTTATATAAACACACCTCCTCACATGTGTTTATTTAAACCCACTAACCAAACACGCATTTTATTTAGACCCATTAATTTGTTTTATATAAACCCTTACTTAATTAAACCCTCCTAAATATAAACCTATCAACCAAACAAGCACTTAAAGAATGTTCTTTACCACACACACACTGAATGACATTATTGTTTTACTGAATTTTTCAGCAAAAATGTTATGTTACACGCGCATGGCATATATGCCGATGTCCTATCTCTACGGCAAGAAATTCCATGGACCAATCACAGATCTGATTATGTCCCTCAGACGAGAAATATTTTGCAAGTCCTATGATGAAATTGACTGGAACAAGGCTCGGCATGATTGTTGCAAGGTCCTAGTCTTTTGTTTCTCTCGACGTTCTTACATTAATCTATGTAAAAATCTTCTTGAAAATTATATATATCATAATATAATTATCTAATATATAGGAAGATATGTACTATCCCCATAGCTTCGTCCAAGATTTGTTGTGGGGACACTGTCAATTATTGCGCCGAACCATTCATGAGGCGTTGGCCGCTGAACAAGATCAGACAAAAAGCTATGGATAAGACGATCGAACACATGCGTTATGGGGCTGAAGAGAGCCGCTATATGACCATCGGATGCATCGAGAAAGTATGAATATATATATTGTTAGATAATTTATATTATAGTTGATTTATAAATTATCTTTTGTGAATGAGAATTAATTTAAAAAAAAAAATAAAAATATTTTAATTATTGAAGTGGGCTTTGAAATTAAAAGATATTGGGCTTCGGTTTGGCCCAATAAAGGCCCAACTTCTAGAAGGCCCAACTTCTAGAAGTTGGGATGGTGGCTTTGTGATTGGAGTGGTTTCTTAACCACTCCACAACTCAATTCAACGTGTATTGCACATTAATTAAAAAAAAAAAAAAATTAGTTATTTTTTATTACAAAATTTTGGCTATAAATAGGCCATTAATTCAAAGGAAAAATCACAAGAATTAAAAAGAAGATAAATAAGAAAAATTCCCAAAATATTCTCTGCTATCGTTCTTATTCCGTTCGTAGTCGGTGTCGTTTTGTGCTAAACGAACGCCGTGTGTTTTCGAAGTATCCTGGGAAATAGACGCTCGTGAACCTCTAGCACATACGTGAGGGAGCGAATCTATTTTAAGGAAATTGTGTACTACACAATCTTCGAATATTTTTTTATTTCCCAGCCAACAATCTTAAAATAGATCGACGATCCCGCGAAGATGTCAGACTACGTGGAGTTCCTCAACAACCAAGAATCTACGGGAAACGAAGGAAACATTGACGTTCTCCCTGCTACTTTTATCCCCACTGCCATACCCGTGGTTACGAAGCCAAACGTACCGGTCAACCACCTGGAGAAGCCGGAGAAATTTACGGGGACAGCCTCGACGTTCAAAAGATGGCAACAGAAGATGCTCTTCTACCTCACCACGCTGAACCTAGCAACATACCTGAAAGAGGTCGAGCCTAAGGTGAACGACGGCGAGACGAACGCTGAGGTCGTAATCGCTGTTGATGCATGGAAACACTCTGATTTCCTGTGTCGTAATTATATTCTGAATGCCCTAAGCGATACTCTGTACAACGTGTATGGTGCGGTCGCTACGGCTAATGAATTGTGGGAATCGTTAGACCGGAAATATAAAACTGAGGATGCCGGCACAAAGAAATTTGTTGTCGGACGGTTCCTTGATTATAAGATGGTCGATTCCAAGACTGTGATCAGTCAGGTGCAGGAGATCCAATTGATCTTGCACGAGATCCATGCAGAACGGATGGTTCTGAGTGAATCTTTCAAGTTGCGGCTATTATTGAAAAGTTGCCGCCGGGCTGGAAAGACTTCAAAAACTATCTCAAGCATAAGCGCAAGGAGATGTCTTTGGAGGATCTGATTGTTAGACTTCGAATCGAAGAAGACAACAAAAGGTCGGAAAAGAGAGTATTGAGCTCATCTGAACCGAAAGTAAACGTGGTGGAGCATAGCTCTAAAAAGGCCAAAGGCGCGGTTAAACCCAAAGCGAAACTTGGGGCGACCGGAGGCGTCGCTAAGCTGAACTATAAGTTCAAGGGAAAGTGCTTCAATTGTGGCAAACT
Source organism: Craterostigma plantagineum (assembly GCA_027422505.1). Classification (NCBI taxonomy): domain Eukaryota; kingdom Viridiplantae; phylum Streptophyta; class Magnoliopsida; order Lamiales; family Linderniaceae; genus Craterostigma; species Craterostigma plantagineum. Next base: position 4,427,436 of record JAPQWV010000005.1, read on the forward strand.
AGGCCACAAGTCGTCGGACTGTCGACTTCCAAAGAAGCACCACGAGGCCAATATGGTGAAAGACATCACCAAAGAAGTTGAGGACTTGAGCCTCGTCGCGGTGGTTTCGGAGGTAAACATGATTGGGTCGAATCCACAAGAATGGTGGATCGATACCGGTGCTACACGTCATGTGTGCACGAACCGTAGATTCTTCTCTACCTGTGAGCCGGTTGAAGGAGAAAAGATCTACATGGGCAACTCGGCTGCTGCTACCGTCGAAGGAAAAGGGAACGTGATGCTCAAAATGACGTCTGGAAAAATACTAACGCTGAAAGATGTGTTGTATGTACCGGAAATTCGCAAGAACCTTATATCGGGATTCTTGTTGAACAAACACGGTTTTCGTATTGTTATTGAATCTGACAAAGTGATATTGTCTAAGTCGGGTGTGTTTGTTGGTAAAGGTTATGCCTGTGATGGTTTGTTCAAGCTGAATGTAATGACTATTGTAAATGAGAATGAAAAACGTTCTTCCGTTTACTTGCTTGAATCTTCCAATTTGTGGCACGGTAGATTAGGTCACGTTAATTTTGAATCGATACGTCGATTAATTATATAGACCATATTCCAACATTCGAAATTAATTCGAAATATAAATGCAAAATTTGCGTTGAAGCAAAAATGACGAGATTGTCTTTCCTTCGGTAGCAAGAAGTACCGAACCGCTTGAATTGATTCATAGCGATTTATGTGATTTGAAATACGTTCATACACGTGGTGGAAATAAATATTTTATAACATTTATTGACGATTGCACCAAATATTGCTATGTTTATTTGCTTAAAAGCAAAGACGAAGCATTAGAGAAATTCGTTCTCTACAAAACCGAAGTTGAAACGCAACTCGGCAAGAAAATTAAAAGATTAAGAAGTGATCGAGGAGAGAGTACGAAGCACCAATGGGAGCTTCTGTTTGGAACATGGTATCGTCCATGAATTGACCGCCCCGTATTCACCTCAATCAAACGGAGTGGCCGAACGAAAGAATCGCACATTAAAAGAGATGATGAATGCGATGTTACTGAGTTCAGGTCTACCGCCTAATATGTGGGCGAAGCTATCTTAACGAGTAATTACCTTTTAAATAGGATACCTCGAAAGAAAATGAATAAAACTCCATATGAGTTATGGAAAGGAAAGACGCCTTCATACCAACATTTGCGAATGTGGGGGTGTTTGGCGAAGGTAGCCGTACCTGCGCCTAAAGCGGTGAAAATTGGTCCTAAAACGGTGGACTGTATTTTCATAGGATATGCACACAATAGTACGGCATATCGGTTTCTTGTATATGATTCGAAAATTTCGGATATACACAAGAACACGGTCATGGAATCAAGGAATGCGTATTTCTTTGAAAATGTATTTCCTTGTAAATCCGATTATGGATCCGGTACATCTAAACGAGATGATATAGAAACCGAGACTCCTAGTACGGTTCATGAGATTGAACCGAGACGAACCAAGCGTGCCCGAATAGAGAAATCTTTTGGTGACGACTTTGTTACATATTTGATTGAAAAGGAACCGCTGACTTATGACGAAGCAGTGAGCTCCGTGGACGGGCCTTTATGGAAAGAAGCCATAAAAAGCGAGATTGATTCTATTTTGCAGAATCATACTTGGGAGTTAGTTGATCTCCCAAAGGGATGTAAACCTTTAGGATCAAAATGGATCTTTAAAAGAAAAATGAGACCAGACGGGTCTGTGGAAAAGTATAAAGCCAGACTTGTTATCAAAGGATACAAGCAACGCGAAGGCTTAGATTACTTTGATACATATTCTCCTGTGACGAGAATAAATTCGATAAGGATGATACTTGCTATCGCGTCCTTAAGAAATTTGGAAGTACATCAAATGGATGTCAAAACAGCTTTCTTAAACGGTGAATTAGACGAAGAAATATATATGGAGCAACCTGAGGGTTTTCATGCTCCGGGAACCGAAACGAAAGTCTGTAGATTGATCAAATCTTTGTATGGTTTGAAACAAGCCCCTAAGAAGTGGCACGAAAAGTTTGATCACGCGATGATCAACTACGGCTTTAAAATCAATGAGAGCGATAAATGCGTTTACTCAAAGGAAACGGGCGATGACTATGTTATTTATGTCTGTATGTAGACGACATACTCATTGTTGGTAGTAACGACAAAATGGTCAAGTCTACCAAGGATATGTTAAATTCGAAATTTGACATGAAAGATATGGGACTTGCGGACGTGATTTTAGGAATTAAAATCAAACGAACGAGTAACGGTCTTGTTTTGAGTCAAGCTCATTACGTAGACAAAATTCTCGACAAATTCTGCAAGGGTGATTCTGGTGTTGCTAGAACTCCATTAGATCGAAGCGTTCATTTGTCGAAAAATCGCGGGGAGGCTATTTCTCAAGTAGAATACTCCCGGATTATCGGAAGCTTGATGTATCTAATGAGCTGTACTAGGCCAGATATTGCTTATGCTATAAGTAAACTGAGTTCGTACACGAGCAATCCGAGTGCGGATCATTGGACCGCTATAATACGGGTTTTGAGATACTTACGGTATACTCGAGACTATGGATTAAATTATGGTCGATATCCGGCTGTGTTAGAAGGCTACACAGATGCGAATTGGATATCTGACATGAAGGACTCTAAGAGCACAAGTGGCTATGTGTTTACACTCGCTGGAGCTGCTGTGTCGTGGAAATCCTCGAAACAAACGGTTATAGCGAGATCCACTATGGAATCCGAGTTCTTTGCCTTGGATAAATGTGGAGAAGAAGCTGAATGGTTACGCCATTTCTTGGAGGATATTCCTAAATGGGAAAAACCTGTGCCGCCTATATGCATACACTGCGATAGCCAATCGGCTATTGGACGAGCACAGAGTACTATGTATAATGGTAAGTCGAGACACATACGTCGTCGACATAATACCATTAGACAACTGCTCTCAACTGGAGTTATCTCGATTGATTACGTGAAATCGACGGATAACATTGCGGATCCGCTAACCAAAGGGTTAAATAGAGATGCGGTTGAAAGGTTGACGAGGGGGATGGGCTTAAAGCCTTAACGTATAAAGTGCTAAGAAGGAAAAACCCTACCTATGTGACTGGAGATCCCAAGATCTAGGTTCAAAGGGACAACCTAATTTTAGGACTTGGTATCACTGTGGGGGATAACCCCGCTCATTCCTGTCAAGAAACAGTGATGAAGGAAAAGGCTAGCATTATGATGCTTTAATGACTATCATAGAGTATTGATAGAAAATACTTGCGACGTGACAAGTCACCTATGTTAGGGAGAAGTGGGGCCGCTTCAAAGGAGAACTGAAAGGCTTAGTTCTTTAGAAACCCTCGCAGAATCAGGACGTGTCCATGGCCATACTGGACAAAACCATGAGAACGGAACAAGAGAAAAATGGTCTCTGTGTATTGTACGTGGGTTCGTTTACACGAAAAGCGGGACAGTTCAAAGACATCGCGTTCTACTGGACTGCAGTAAACCAAGCGTACATACAAGGAGGAAGTTCAAATGGTAAAACATACTATCCTCTATGCAGAGTATCGTTAGATTAGCAGAGACATTAACCAAACAATTCTCATTCATGTGGGGGATTGTTAGATAATTTATTATAGTTGATTTATAAATTATCTTTTGTGAATGAGAATTAATTTAAAAAAAAAAATAAAAATATTTTAATTATTGAAGTGGGCTTTGAAATTAAAAGATATTGGGCTTCGGTTTGGCCCAATAAAGGCCCAACTTCTAGAAGGCCCAACTTCTAGAAGTTGGGATGGTGGCTTTGTGATTGGAGTGGTTTCTTAACCACTCCACAACTCAATTCAACGTGTATTGCACATTTAATTAAAAAAAAAAAAAAAATTAGTTATTTTTTATTACAAAATTTTGGCTATAAATAGGCCATTAATTCAAAGGAAAAATCACAAGAATTAAAAAGAAGATAAATAAGAAAATAATTCCCAAAATATTCTCTGCTATCGTTCTTATTCCGTTCGTAGTCGGTGTCGTTTTTGTGCTAAACGAACGCCGTGTGTTTTCGAAGTATCCTGGGAAATAGACGCTCGTGAACCTCTAGCACATACGTGAGGGAGCGAATCTATTTTAAGGAAATTGTGTACTACACAATCTTCGAATATTTTTTTTATTTCCCAGCCAACATATATATATATATATATTTGTACAAAATGAAATTTACAATGTTATTGTCATGTTATAAGTTATAACATGCGCTGGGAATTTATCTCCTATTACAAGTGTCTTCAAATGATGTGTTGGTGGGAACACGATCCAAATGGAGATGAGTTTAAGCACCACTTAGCTAGGATTCCAGAATATTTGTGGCTTGCAGAAGATGGAATGAAAATGCAGGTGAAAATTGAAATATTACTACATCATTTCGTGTAAAATCTTTCAACAATTAAACTATTTCAGCTAATACATAATAAACTAGATACCATGATCATTATATCATTATCATTTGTTAACTTACCGATTACGAAATAAATAGCACTCACATTTGCTCATAACTTCATGTATAGCCGCAATAATCAAAATTTGAAATGTAATGTGAACTTATTTTTATAGACTTTCGGTAGTCAATTATGGGATACTTCTTTTGCCACACAAGCTGTTATTGCGTCGGAGATGACTGACAAATTTGGAGACTGTCTTAAGAAGGCTCACTTCTACATCAAAGAATCTCAGGTTTTATTTCAGGAAAACTGAAAACAATGAATTATATTGCTTGAGCTTAATTATCGTGTTAGTTGACCTATTCATGTCTTCTTTTTTATTTAAAAAATGGCAGATAAAAGAGAATCCCAAGGGAGATTTTCAAAGCATGTACCGTCACTTTACTAAAGGTGGATGGGCTTTCTCCGATCAGGATCATGGATGGGTTGTCTCAGATTGTACAGCAGAAGCTCTAACGGTATTATTAGTTTAACTAGTTTCTTACATTTATAGCTTAAGCTTCCTAAAGAGTTGGTCACTGAGAAAATTTGGTCTAAACTGTTAACTTGTGTATATTATGGGTTTTCTTTAGGAAGGAGAAGAACAAAACAGAACTGGTAATGAGGAGGACGAATCAGGAGGACTTTGTGGCTTTTTTAACTATTCTTTATTTGTCACTTATCACTTAATCATACATCACATGCGTTGGTGGTTTTATATTGCCACATAGAGCACTCTAGATAAAGCATAAAACAACAAACTAGGAATATCATCCTAATATCCTCCTCAATATCCGAAGTTGTCTGCCAAATAACATCCTAAAATGCCTCCTCAACTTACGTAGAAGTTGTCTGCCAGATGAGAGCTTAATATTATTTTAACATCCCCGCCTAAGCTCGATTGTTCTTTCCTCGTACTCCAAGTTTGTTCTTCAGTTTTTCAAATGATTCTAACGGTAGCGCCTTGGTGAATATATCAGCAACTTGTTCTCGGCTTGCAACGTATTCAACCTCTACTTCATCATTTTTCACGTGCTCCCTAATCGAATGAAATCTGACATCAATGTGTTTGCTTCGTTCATGATGAACTGGATTCTTCGTTAATTCGATGGCTGATTTATTGTCGACGTAGATCTGGTAGCTTTTCGCTGTTCCACTCCAACCTCTTTTAGTAGTCTACGTAGCCATATTGCATGACTCACACATGAAGACGCCGCCACGTATTCGGCTTCGCATGTCGATAAAGTTACTATCGACTGTTTCTTGGAGGCCCAACCGAAAATTGTATTGCCAGCAAAGAATGCATATCCAGTCGTGCTTTTGCGATCATCCGTATCTCCACTCCAATCGCTGTCAGAATATCCTGTGATTACAAAATCGTCTGTCCAAGGATAGAACAACCCATGGGACGCCGTCTTCTTTAAATATCGAAATATTCTTTTCACGGCCTTCCAATGAGTAGCGCTTGGGTCTTCCATGTAGCGGCTTACGAGACCAACTCCGTAAGAGATATCCGGCCTTGTACTCGTCAAATACCGTAGGCATCCAACAGCGCTTCGATACATGGTTCCATATACCTTTTCAGCTTTGTCGAACTTGGACAGTTTTGTCCCGCACTCGACGGGTGTGCTTGTTGGATTGCAGTCGTTCATTCTGAATCTATCCAAGATCCCAAGCGTGTATCGTTCTTGTGACACAAAATTCCGGTCTTCTCCTGTTTCACTTCGAGGCCCAAGAAGTATGACATTTTTCCTAGGTCACTCATTTCAAACTCGGTCTTCATCTTGGACTTGAAGTCGGCGATCATCTTTTCGTTATTGCCTGTAAATATTAGATCGTCTACATATAAAACAACATATAAGATATCTGCCTGTCGCACCTTCACGTACAAAGAGTGTTCATAGGGGCATTGCTGAAATCCTCGGTTCTTGAGATATGTATCGATTCTCGTGTTCCAAGCTCTTGGAGCCTGCTTTAAACCGTAAAGGGCTTTCTTCAACTTCAACACCTTCTCCTCTTGTCCGATCTGCTTGTAGCCGGGAGGTTGCTCGACGTAAACTTCTTCTTCTATCGTTCCATTCAAGAACGCCGATTTAACGTCCATTTGATATATGACCCACTTTCGATAAGCGACAATCGACATTAGCAGCCGGATTGTTTCCATCCTCGCAACTGGCGCAAACACTTCTTCGTAGTCGATTCCAGCCTTTTGTTTGTATCCTTTTGCTACGAGCCTTGCTTTATATCGTTCCACATCTCCTTTCGCGTTTAGCTTCTTCTTGTATATCCACTTTACGCCTATCGCCTTTTGTCCGTTTGGTAAGTTTGCGAGCTCCCAGGTTTTGTTCTTCGTGATGGCCTCCATTTCTTCCTTCATCGCTTTTCTCCACCTTTCATCCTTTGTAGCTTCCTCGAATGTAATATTTTCTGCATCAGCGAGTAGGCATATGAGGTTCATATTATTCGATGTTTGGTAAAGATCTGTTATGGTCCTCGTTCTTCCTTGTAGGGGCTCATCGTCTTCTTCTGAATCTTCCGGTTGGTTGATCACAGTTGTCGTCTCCTCTTCGTTAGATGGATTGGTCACTAGAGGTGGTATCTTTCCAACATCTGACTCGATATGTGTACGTCCCGTTTTCCAGTTCCAGCAGCTATTCTCGTCAAACTGTACGTCACGACTTACAATAACTTTGTTAGTATTAGGATTAAAGAGATTATAAGCCTTTGACCTTTCATCGTATCCGATAAAGACGAGCTTAATACTCCGATCATCTAGCTTCGTTCTCTGACCATCTGGAACGTGAGCGTATGCTATACAACCAAAGGTTCGTAGATGCCCGACTGAAGGTTTTGCGCCGCACCAAGCTTCCTGAGGTGTGATATTTTCCTTCAAGCTCGCTGATGGGCAACGGTTTTGCAAGTATACAGCACATCGAGTTGCTTCTGCCCAAAACTTCTTCGGCATTTCTTTACTTTTCAGCATACAACGGACCATATTGAGAAGCGTCCTATTTTTCCGCTCCGCTACGCCATTTTGCTGAGGAGAGTACGGAGCCGTGAGATACCTTCGAATCCCATTTTCTTCACAAAATGCTAGAAACTCTTTCGACGTGTATTCGCCGCCTCTGTCGGATCTGATAGCTTTTATCCGCTCCCCGCTTGCGTTCTCAACTAGGACTTTAAATTTCTTAAACATCACAAAAGTTTCTGATTTTTCTCGTAAGAAATATATCCAAGTCTTCCTCGAATAATCGTCAATAAATGTGAGGAAATAGCGATGCTTACGAAACGACTCCGGAGTAATTGGTCCACATATGTCAGTGTGAACTAGCTCCAAGATTCTTTTGGCTCGAAATGTTGTTTCCTTCGGGAGAGGATTTCTTGCATTCTTTCCAATGATGCAACTTTCGCACATGCCATCCGCCGTTCCTAAATATGGCATGCCGTTTACAATTGTCTTGTTCGCTAGATCCCTCACGCTGTTGAAATTTAGGTGCCCGAAACGTTGATGCCAAAGCTTTACTTCACTATCTTCGGTCACCTTCAGACATTTCTCCTGCACATGTTCGATCTTTAATTTAAACATGCGATTTTCGGTCATACTCACCCGTGCCATGAGTTGCTTGTCGTTGTCTCTGATTTCCATCATGTTATTCTTCATGATTATCGTGAAGCCTCGTTCGATTAGTTGCCCAACGCTGAGTATGTTGCTTCTCATTTCTGGCACGTAGTAGACGTTAGATATGTATTTGTGATGACCATTCTTGCACCGAATCTTCACTCTTCCATGACCTTCGACTTTAACCTTGGATGCATCACCGAAGGTTACTTGACCTCCCTTCGTTTCTTGTATCTCCACGAACATATCTCGATTGCCACTCATATGGTTGCTCGCCCCTGTGTCGAGGTACCATTCTTGACTTCTATGGGAGCCGTCCTCCTCGCTCGCCATCAGCAGGATCTCTTCCTCAGCTTTCTTATGCTCTTTTGCTTCGCTGCTTTGTTCGTTGAAGTAGCATTCAGCAGCAATATGACCGAACTTTTTGCACGTGTAGCATTGGACATTCCTCTTATTGTGTCTGCCTCGACCTCGTCCGCCTCGATATGTATTCCATGAGTGATTTTTATTTTCTCTATTGCCTTCATTTGATGAACCTCTTCCTCTTCCTCCTGATCTTCCACGTCCTCGATAAGTTGCTCGACCTCGATAGTTTTCTCGTTGTCGGCTTCTTTCGTCATCTTTGTCGGGATTGTCGTCTTTTATTTTCAACTTCGCCTGCAACACTTCTTCCGTCGTTTCACGTTTTCTAGATGCCCTCCTCTGTTCATGAGCCTCTAGAGAGCTTGTCAACTCATTTACAGTCATTTCAGAGAGATCTTTCGATTCCTCAATGGCACATACGATGCTGTCAAAATCAGTGGTTAAGGACCGCAAAATCTTTTCGACTATTCTGTTCTCCGGCACCTCTTCACCATTCCTCTTGAGTTGATTGGCCACGGCTTCGACCTTCGTAATGAAGTTGGATACGTTATCTCCTTCCTTCATCCACAGCGTCTCAAATTCCCGTCTAAGAGTTTGTAGGCGAACCTGCTTCACTCGATCCGCTCCTTGATACGCCTTTTCAAGAATCTCCCATGCTTCATTGGAACTTTTTGCGCCGGCAATTTTTTCGAAACCCGATTCGTCTACGGCTTGGTAGATCAGGTAGAGCGCAATCTTGTCTTTCTTGCGTGACTCTTTCAGTTCTTTTACTTGGTTCCCAGATAAGCCTGCCAGTGTTTCATGTTCTGTATACCCGGACTCGACGACTTCCCAAGCATCTTGTGATCCAAGCAACGCTTTCATGTGTATGGACCATTTGTCGTAGTTCGTCTTTGATAGACGCGGACACATCATGTAGTTGATACCGGCAGCGTTAGTATTAGTATTTGCCATGGAGCTCTGATACCACTTGTTAACTTGTGTATATTATGGGTTTTCTTTAGGAAGGAGAAGAACAAAACAGAACTGGTAATGAGGAGGACGAATCAGGAGGACTTTGTGGCTTTTTTAACTATTCTTTATTTGTCACTTATCACTTAATCATACATCACATGCGTTGGTGGTTTTATATTGCCACATAGAGCACTCTAGATAAAGCATAAAACAACAAACTAGGAATATCATCCTAATATCCTCCTCAATATCCGAAGTTGTCTGCCAAATAACATCCTAAAATGCCTCCTCAACTTACGTAGAAGTTGTCTGCCAAATGAGAGCTTAATATTATTTTAACATAAACGTTTGAAATCCCTTAAGTGTTAATATGCCACACCTGAATTGGGCTTTTAAAATTTTGGTCCTTCTTTCCAAAAAATCATTTTATTTCAGGAAATGTGATAACACAACACGCTATAGGTTATATCCTGCAAACAGAAAAATATATGAGATCGCCTTAATTTTAAAGACGTTTCGAGAGTTATCTCCTGAGACAAAAAATGTCAATGCAGTGTTTGCTTCTATTCTCACAAATGCCGCCGGAAATTTCTGGAAACAAGCCAGACGTTGAACGTTTGTACGAAGCAGTGAATGTGTTACTGTACTTGCAGGTAATTCTGATGCGGACCAAAAAATTGACCCTATCATCAATGGTGTGCTGGAAGTCATCGGTTCGTCGCCGTTTCGAGCCCGCCGTCTGTGTTTATCTGATTAGCCTTTTTAGGGTATCATGTCTTCTTAATCATGAATGACGTCGCGGCTTCATCTTCCTCAAATCGACCCATTCCCCTTTCCTCTTCACGCTGCCCAGAACATTCTTCTCCATTTTTGACTTCATTCCTCAACGCGATTGAGGCCTTGGATGATTACCCTGACCTAGATATTTTTCGGCCCCCCAAAATTGTAGGGTACCCGAACGAGAAAACATATCTCCAAGCCCTAGCTACTTGGACGTCTCACATGGAGAGTTTCCGCGAGCGTGTCAAACTTCCCTGGCACGAAGTAAATGTGTCCTCCCTTCGGGACATTCACCTTCCGGTGATTGTCGATCGGCTCGGGCTTACCCCTGCCTTCGAGGTGCGAATTCCCGGCCCTCGCGACGTGATCAGCGGACCACCCGAAGGCTTTCATACCTATTTCCTCGATCAAGCAGATATGGGACTTCGACTCCCCTTGCCTCAGTTCCTGGCCGACCTTTGCAACCACTATCAGATTTCCCCGAGCCAGCTGACACCAAATTCCTACAGCCTTCTTATATCCTTATCCATGCTCATTCACTATTTTCGGCTTCCCTTTTCTCTCCCTCTCCTCCTGGCCTTCTTGAAAATTAATCAAAAGGAAACTGGCAAGTTCTTCTTCTCTTCTACCGCTTCTCGTGAATTTCTCCTTGGGAACCCTTCCTCTCACAAGGGGTGGATGAAGAAGTTTTTCTATGTTCGCTCCCCCGATGGTAGTCCCGAGAACGATACCATCGACCACTGGCCTAAAGCCATTTCCGTTTCCACTCCTCTGCCTTCCGCCCCCGACCCGGAGGTCCACAAGTTCATGGAGATCCTCGGGGAACGAAGTTTCAGCGCTCCCGAACTTGTCAAGGATGACCTTCTCTGCCACTTTAGTTATTGCTCCAAGGGTCTAGTGGTAGATGATTTAGGTATACCTTTCTCGATTTTCTTCTATCTTTCCCTATTTACATTTCCTACAGGGTTTTCCGTCCCTTCTTCGCCAGATTCACGCATGGACCTCGCCGACTTACTCAAGATTTCTCGCGAGATGAGGGAGGGTGGTTCTTCCCAGGCGCCTCCACCAGCTTCTGTCACTCGGGCTCTTAACAAGGGCAAGGCTAAAGTCTTTGCCGACTCCTCGGGTTCTCCCAAGGCAGCTCCTAAGAGGAAAGCGCCCGCGGCCTCCAGCAAACCCTCGGGCAAGAAGGCTAAGGCCAGTTCTCGGGCCAGCGCGAGCGTGGGCGAGGGCTCCCCCGCTTCTGCAAACTCCCTCGAACAACCCGATTACTTTCATCGCCCCCGCGGGGCTCAATGTGTGGAGTATATGCGGGGCTTCCGTTCAGAAGTCAATCGCTCCCACCTCTCCGGGTTGCAGCCCCGAGAATTCTTCCCCCTCTTCGCCCAACACATGGGCCAGGTATGGGTTTCTTTTACAGATTTTATTGTTTTTTGGTGTATGTTTCTCCGTCGCTTTGCTTATCCTTTCTTCTTATTTGTTAGGGCTTCGCCTGTGCCGCCGAGGCCCTGGAGAGGATGATCTTCATGCATGAGGATTGCATCGAGCTTACTCAGTTTGAAGCGAATTTGAAGGAGGAGGTTACTCGGCTAAAGGAGGAGATCGAGCAAAAGGAGGAGGAGATGAAGAAGCAGGCGAGGGATGCACGGGCAGAATCGGAAAAAATAAGAAAAGACCTTCTCAAAGAGAGGGCTGCTCGGGAAGAAGCCGAGGTCAACTTCCGTGACCTAGGGGAGAGCATCGATCGAGACTATCTGCCCCGCACCATGTACGGGAGGCAAGTAGTCGAGTACTTCCATCATGGTTTTTGGGGATGCGTCCACCAACTCAGGGTGGCCGGCATTGGCCAAAAGTGGAAGCTCGACTGGCTGGACGTTGATCGAGTCGAGTCGGTAGTTACGGAGACTGAGTCGGTGGTAGTCGAAGTTGAAACAAGTGACAGGGAGCTCCTGCCCGTGTGGACGGATTCACTTCTTTTTATGTCTCTCTTTTTGAACAATATGTCTTTTCCTTTCTGTCCGCGTTTTTCCTTTTCAGACTCTATTATGTTAGCCTAACTGTAATCCTTTTGCATCGTGTTTGATGTAGACTATCTTCATTTTGCATTTTCTCATGCTTATGTAATCGATTGTGATCGGGCACTTTTTCTCCTTTAATATTCTACTATATATATTTTCTTTTCCTTCAATCTTTGAACTATGCATCCCGGGTACAATCCTCGAGTGTCCCCTTATCCCATCGGGCCTCTTTTCGAACGTTACCCAACGGTCCTCTTTATCTCCTGACTTCACGTTCTCTTATCTAAACTTTTAAACCTTCTTCAAGACCCAATCCTCATAACCGTCCGACTTATACGGGCTCATCTTCCTTATAAAATCGGTTTTGGTTAACCCTTCTTCTCTTCTCAAAACTTATTAAACCTAATTCCTCCAGGTTATCTCATTTGTCCAACTTGGGATTTTGTTTTCTTTTTTCTTCACATTTCACTCACTCGTTTTCCCCTTACCTTCTGGGTTTCGCCTATTTTACCCAGGTTGCTAACGTCTTTTAGGATGGCACACTCCCAGCTTAGGAGGAACTTCCCTTCAAACCCTCCGTCACGCCCTCTTTGGGATTTATGGGAGGAGGCGGCGGGCTTTGCTCCAGACGAAAACACGGATTTTCCGCACCGGGAAGGCCAGGTCTTCACGGCCCCTCCCTTGGAGAAACTTCGTCCCACTCCTCGTTTCCTTTTAGAGACAGAGGGTACTTCCTCTCGTCAGTTCATGGAGAGTTTTTTGGAGCCTGACGAGAAGCGACGTCTGGCGAGGTTTTCGGACTCGGATTTTTGGGATTGGTGGGCTTTAAGCGAGAGTCGGGTTAGTCACGCCGACCTTCACCTTTTAGTTCCTTTCTTACCTTATCTTTTCCTGACCTCCTTCATTAGTCCTATTCACTCTCTTGCGAGGGGCTTCGGCGCTACACCCGACAACGGGATCTGCTTAAATACTACGAGGATGCTTGCACCCGATTGACAACCTTTTTAAGTGAAAAGGATCGGGAGATTGCTAGGTTGAAAGTGTCCCTAGCTAATTCCCGAACTGAAATTGAGGAACTTCGCTCAGGACCCGGCAACGAAGGGACCCGGGCAAGAGTCTCGAGGCGCGTACGGCGAGTTTTTTCTCCTTTCATGAGTGGGGTTTCGGGGGCACGACAGCGAAAAACCCCTGGCGTTCAAGGAGCTTTCACCCCTTCTCGTATGAGGCATTTAGGCACTCCTTATGCTCGGGGGCCGAGGCCGTGAATTTTTTGTATTTCATTTTCATTACATGTCTTTCCTCAACGGCATTGTAGGTCGAGAGAATTTGTCAATCTCTGTCATTTTCATTCTTCAACATTCCTGGTCATTTCTCTTTTCTTGCAATGGATGATGTTAGTTTTGCTTTTTCATTCGGATTATCTTTTGTTATTACTAAAGTGTCAACCAAGCCGCTTCCCTTAGCGCCGAAGTTATTTATTCATACAACCCCTCGACTTGGTCGAAGCTTGTTTTCATTCAGATCTCTTCTTGATGGGAATTTTCCACTAACCTGGTTTTCCTCCAAGGCCTTGATCGAGACATCTTCTCGATGGAGAATTTCGTTAACCTTGTTTTCGTCCATGGCCTTGATCGAGACATCTTCTCGATGGAGAATTTCGTTAACCTTGTTTTCATCCAAGGCCTTGATCGAGACATCTTCTCGATGGAGAATTTCGTTAACCTTGTTTTCATCCAAGGCCTTGATCGAGACATCTTCTCGATGGAGAATTTCGTTAACCTTGTTTCATCCAAGGCCTTGATCGAGATCCTTCTCGATGGAGAAATTTCATTAACCTTGTTTTCATCCAAGGCCTTGATCGAGATCCTTCTCGATGGAGAAATTTCATTAACCTTGTTTTCATCCAAGGCCTTGATCGAGATCCTTCTCGATGGAGAAATTTCATTAACCTTGTTTTCATCCAAGGCCTTGATCGAGATCTTTCTCGATGGAGAATTTCGTTAACCTTGTTTTCATCCAAGGCCTTGATCGAGACATCTTCTCGATGGAGAATTTCGTTAACCTTGTTTTCATCCAAGGCCTTGATCGAGACATCTTCTCGATGGAGAATTTCGTTAACCTTGTTTTCATCCAAGGCCTTGATCGAGACATCTTCTCGATGGAGAATTTCGTTAACCTTGTTTTCATCCAAGGCCTTGATCGAGACATCTTCTCGATGGAGAATTTCGTTAACCTTGTTTTCATCCAAGGCCTTGATCGAGACATCTTCTCGATGGAGAATTTCGTTAACCTTGTTTTCATCCAAGGCCTTGATCGAAACATCTTCTCGATGGAGAATTTCGTTAACCTTGTTTTCATCCAAGGCCTTGATCGAGACATCTTCTCGATGGAGAATTTCGTTAACCTTGTTTTCATCCAAGGCCTTGATCGAGATCCTTCTCGATGGAGAAATTTCATTAACCTTGTTTTCATCCAAGGCCTTGATCGAGATCCTTCTCGATGGAGAAATTTCATTAACCTTGTTTTCATCCAAGGCCTTGATCGAGATCCTTCTCGATGGAGAAATTTCATTAACCTTGTTTTCATCCAAGGCCTTGATCGAGATCTTTCTCGATGGAGAATTTTCATTAACCTTGTTTTCATCCAAGGCCTTGATCGAGATCCTTCTCGATGGAGAATTTCGTTAACCTTGTTTTCATCCAAGGCCTTGATCGAGATCTTTCTCGATGGAGAATTTTCATTAACCTTGTTTTCATCCAAGGCCTTGATCGAGACATCTTCTCAATGGAGAATTTTCATTTAGCGAAATCAAACTTGCTATGTCCAAAATCTTGACTTATTTTTGCGAAGGAAAATAGATAATCTTCATTTCCATAATATGTTCGAAAGTAAACAACCAAATAAAATTACGTGAATTGAGAAGCAAAGCAAATAACAGAATTATGCGAACTGAAAAGCGAAGCAAATATCATGCAGTATAGTAGGATAGGTGCTCGGTCTTTCAAGGATAATATTTCCTTAAGTGTCGAGCGTTGTGTGGTCTCTCCAACTTCTTCCCCTCCATATCCTCCAGATAGTAGGCGGCTTCTCCAATCTTCCTGATTACCTTGTAAGGTCCTTCATACTTCGGGTCGAGCTTCCCCCTCTCCCCTTTGTGTTGTATTTCCTTCATGACGAGGTCACCTTCTTCGAACCTTTTCAGGCACACCTTTCGATTATACGCGCGAGTAATCTTCCTTTGGTACGCCGCCATCTTCAAAGCGGCCTTCTCCCTTTCTTCCTCGATCAGGTCGAGTTCATCGGCGCGGAGTCGGTTGTTCTCTTCTTCTGAATATCCCATCACCCGAGCACTTCCTTGCCATACTTCAACTGGCAACACCGCTTCACTTCCATACACTAAGCTGAACGGGGTCTCCTGGGTTCCGACTCGGGGTGTCGTTCTATAGGACCAGAGCACGCTTTGCAATTCGTTGAACCAGGCTCT
The DNA here is from genome assembly GCA_027422505.1 of Craterostigma plantagineum. Classification (NCBI taxonomy): domain Eukaryota; kingdom Viridiplantae; phylum Streptophyta; class Magnoliopsida; order Lamiales; family Linderniaceae; genus Craterostigma; species Craterostigma plantagineum. The sequence goes on from JAPQWV010000005.1 coordinate 4,443,153, forward strand.
CTTCAACCCATCCAATCGGACTTTTAGTGCCTGCACAAGGGTCCGATTCGTTACCTCCACTTGGCCATTGCTCTGAGGATGGGCCACTGAGGTGAATGCTTGCTCGATTCCATAGCCGACGCACCACTCTTTTAACTTGCGACCACTGAATTGTCTTCCGTTGTCACTTATCAGCCTTCGCGGGATGCCAAATCGACATAGTATATTTTTCCAGAGAAAGGAAATGACTGCTGCTTCCGTAATTCGAACCAATGCTTCAGCTTCGACCCATTTGGAGAAATAGTCGACAGCTACCAGGAGGAATCTTTTCTGCGTAGCGTTTCCTTCGAACGGCCCGACAATATCTAAACCCCATTGGTCGAACGGGCATGTTGACACGATTGCCTTCATCATCTCCGCGGGAGCCCTTTGTAGATTCGCATGCTTTTGGCATCGATGACAACCTCTCACTGTCCTGATCGAGTCTGCTTTCATAGTCGGCCAGAAGAACCCTGCCAGCGTAGCTTTGCGCGCTAGCGCCATTCCCCCGATGTGGCTCCCGCAGGTTCCTTCGTGGATGTCTACCAAAACCTCCTCGGATTCTTCCTTAGATAGGCACCTCAGCAGGGGGCCCGCGTAAGATCTTTTGAATAAGATTCCGTCTACAAGCGTGAAACGGCTTGCTCTCTTATGAGTTACCCGGGCCCGGGTGTTGTCCTCTGGGAGTATTTTCTCATCCAAGTATCGATAGATGTCATATCGCCAGTCCCCGGGATCTATTTTCTCCCTTGCTTCTATCTGATGTATTTGTGGAGCCCGTTCAGTCCTAACTCCTTCCTCGGGCGGGTTCAACGCGCTAGCCCACTTGGCGAGACGGTCCGCCTTTTCGTTCTCCCTCCGGTTGATAAGTACTAACTTGAATTCCTCGAACTTTTCCTTCAGCTTTTGGAAAGCCTTTGCGTACTCGGCCAACCTTCCCTCCTTGATGGCAAAATTTCCCTCCGTTTGTTGGACCACCAGTTGTGAATCAGAGTAAAATGTCACTCGAGTCAATCCCATTCTGCCGGCCGTCCGCATCCCGAGGAGCAATGCCTCATACTCGGCCTCATTGTTAGATGCTCGGAAGTCTAGTCTCACGCCCAAGCTGGTTTCCTCCCCCCACCCGCGTTTTCCGCGGGCGTCGTGTGGGATCGTGGTCATTCCACTCAACCCACGTTCTCGCTTTCTCGTCCTTTTTCCTCAACTTCTTCTGCTTATTCTGACTTTCTCGGGTTAGGCTGATCTTTCGCCCCGGGCTTGTCTCGCCGTCTGATTCTGACTCCCTCGGGTCCGAGCTGTTCGGGTTATTTACCATCCTCATAGCTCGAATCGGATTACCCTGATCAACTTCCTCGGGCATCCCTGGGTTCCCTGACGCGAGGGGACTTCCTTTGCTCTTGCCGGGATCGCTCGGGCTTTAACGTTTCCTCTCTCCCGCCTCCTTTTACGCGGGTCCCTCCCAGTCGCGGGTTATTTTACCGTTGGCTGATAATCCCGAGGGTAACAAATTCCTTTTTGCTACGTAAAAACGATATGAATTATTCTTACAGCGCTAATCTTTTTTCTGTTGGATTAGAGTCCAAAGAGTGGCGGATTTTCTGTATGGGAACCGCCCATTCCTCAACGATATTTGGAGGTGAACTGAATCGTATCGAATTATCCTTATTATGAACTTTTTCATACTATATTAAATTAACTGGGCTGGGCAGCTAATATATATATATATATATATATATATATATATTAACCCTAAAAATAATGACTTTTTCTCACGATATTATTCTTAGGTTCTCAACCCTTCAGAACTCTTTGCAGATATAGTTGTTGAGCACGAGTAAGATCATCTTTAGAAGTTACACTTCTTTGTTTTGCTACGAAATTTATTCGTGCTGACAAAATTTGCCCTTCGATTCTTGTAAGGCATGTTGAATGCACCGCATCTGTAATTGAGGCCTTGGTCTTATTCAGTCGTCTTCACCCACACCACAGAGATAAAGAGATAGAGAATTCTGTGTCCGAAGCAGTACAGTTCATTGAACAAAGGCAGTTTCCTGATGGCTCGTGGTTGGGTTTTCATCAACCGTTTGCTCACACTTACTAGAAATTGATAAAATTTCGTTTCATATATTCTTAAGAACAAATACATTTCAGGTATGGATATTGGGGAATCTGCTTTCTATATGGCACGTTATTCGCACTCAGGGGCTTAGCTGCCGCTGGTAAGACGTACGAAAACAGCGAAGCTGTTAGAAAAAGAGTGGGCTTTTTGTTGTCGATACAGAATGAAGAAGGAGGATGGGGCGAAAGCATAGAGTCATGTCCGAGCATGGTAACGATTATCTCAAAGTTATATGTATGAAGTTGAGATTGTAATAATAATATGTTGTGATTTGATGATAGGTATACATACCGTTGGATCATACAAATCTCGTACAAACATCGTTTGCAATGCTTCGTCTTATGTATGGTGGACAGGTATATAGCTTATTTTTGTTTCGTATATTCATTCATTTAAGTATATCTAAATTTGTTGTTCCTATATTTTTTTTCCTTTATAGGAGGAGAGAGATTCTGCACCTCTACACAGAGCAGCGAAACTGCTGATTAATGCACAAATGGATGACGGTGATTTTCCACAACAGGTAATCGATAAATCTATCATTCTCCCAATTAGGGTACAAACTCAAATTATTATTATTTTTGTTTTATATATACAAATTTGTATTAATAATAATTTATATAGGAAATCACTGGAGCGTCTATGAAGAACTGTATGCTTCATTATCCACATTACAGAAATATCTTCTCCTTATGGGCGCTTGGAGAGTATCGAAAACGTGTTTGGCCATCACGACAAAAGTTTTAGATATTCATGTTTCACAAATTCATCAGTAATATTGCGCTTATCTATTCCCAGTTGCTGTATGGTCATGTACTGTTGTATTAATGGTTTTATATAAACAAGGTGTTGCCCCGTGCGATACACGGGTTATACTTATTCATCTGACTGTTTGTTGCATTTTTGTTGGACGACGTTTTGTATCGTTTATCTTCATAAAACAAATCTCATCATGTTGATTCATGGGTATGCCATCAGTAAGTAATGGAAACACTGTATCAAAGAATGGAAGCATTCATCGAGCAATATGCTAGATTTCATAATGAAAATATTTCGTCAAGATTTGAGGGTACCTCATCGAGCGGTTATTTGAACCTAGCCAAATTCTATGTTTTTTTTGGAATAATTCATAAGATCATTGTTTGCTGCAGAATTCTTTCCAAAACCATTTGTTTTGAAATTAATAGTCATGAGGGAAACTTGTATGTATGTATATATGTGTGACTGATTCTTGCTTTTCGTCTGAAGTGTCCTTCGGTTTCTGTGCATTATTTACAGTGATGTCTTTTCATTTATAAACCAAACAAAAACACAAACAAAAGTGAATTAAATGAATCCTAGCACGCCACATCAGCTTTTACACCTGATTTCGACAAAATAAAGTTATCTAACAATGTCGTCATCGTCGGTAACGTAATTCAAATAAACGTAAGACTTCGTGCTATAGGTGTATAAAGAAAATGCATCTTATGCTCATCATTCAGTTGCTGAGATTGTACATAAGACTTCGTGCTAGAAAACTATGCAGACTAAATTTGTCAGCGGTGCTTAAAAATAATGCATTTTCATACTGAATTATATATCTTCCAGAGATAAAGTAATTTTCCTACACTAATTATTTATATAGACTTGCTGCACACAGTAGCTTAAGGTTTCTGAGCGTATGATGAGATGAAAAGTGCGAATTTTTACAGGAAAAGCTTTGCTACGTTGACGACTTGAATAGCCTGATCATTTGCAAAAGTTGTACATGAAAGAAAATTAATCACAAATATGAATAACAGTATCTAGTGATGGAAACAATTATAATAATAATAATAACAATAGTTAGATATATAGATTCAACTCACATCATGAACTTGCAGATTGCATGCGTATTGGAGTTGCGCAACTATGGATTCTTGTGATCGCGTGGCTGTGTATTGTGGACTTATCGCATACACCATTTTTTGTGGTCGTGCGACATTTGAAGTTAGTATCATGAAGTTGTTACAGTTGGACATGGCTTTTGCGCCGATATATTTTGATGTTGTTGAATACTTCCTGGTAAACTATGTTGGTAACCTCGCTATCGTCTGCGCCGTCTTCATTCATGCTCAATACCTTAATTCCTGTCGATGATGTCACGCGAGAAAATGCAACATACAATTGCCCATGCGTGAAAACAGGTTTCGAATGATACACGCCTTCTAGGCTTTGTCCTGGACTTTTGTTTATTGCCATAGCGTAGCAAACTTTCAGTGGAAACTGACGACGGCGGAGTTTGAATGGCCAAGTTGTGTCTGATGGAGAAAGGATGATCCTTGATATTAGAACCTTTTTTCCTATATGAGTACCAGTTAAAATCTCTGCCTCAACTACTCTTCTCCCCAGATGTGACACAATCATTCTTGTTCGATTGCAAATGCCACCCCTCTGGTTGATGTTTCTCAATAACATGACAGGAATTGCTGGCTTCAGTGTTAGTTTATGGTTTGGAAGACCAGAAAATTCAAGTGTGTTTAGAAACACTACTGGGTACATTGTGTCCGTGTTGTTCTCTAATTCAGCATCTACCTCAACACTGTCTGCACTTAAATATTCAGTATGAAGACAAGGCGTTATCTATAGCATGTAATTGTTTACTTCATCTACTGTTTGGTTTCGGCATCAATATTGCTCTTTCCATGATGTATTCATGCTCAGTCATACGATCTTCAAAGTCTGAGCATACATATCTAGCTATACCACTAACTGTGTCACCATGAGGATTAATAGACACGTCCTCTGGAACTTTAACTGTTTTCATGGCTCTATATGCGTCCTCCCGCAGATTGCCATCTCTAACTTGTAAAATCCACTTGGCAAATTCACTTTAAGAGCGATGTAATCTCATGTTCTGCGACAATGTGTAGACACGGCCGTAATCCCATAAGTATGAACTATTAATGGAAGCATCTACTGTATCTTGTCTCGATCCATGAGCTGTTACTGGCAGAATTTGTCTGAAATCACCACCCAACAAGACAATTTTGCCACCAAAAGGTCCAACATCTGTGATGATTAAGTCTCTCAATGTTCTGTCAAACGCCTCAAATGCACATTTGTGAGTCATTGGAGCCTCATCCCAGATAATTAACTCTGAACGTGTTAGTAGTTCTGCCGGCATCGATCCCTGCTCTATATCGCACATAGAGTTCTTTTGGAGAGTTATTGGAATCTTAAATCTTGAATGTGCTGTCCTTCCACCTGGTAGTAGTAATGCCGCAATACCTGAAGATGCAACCGAGATGACAATTCGACACTCTGATCTTAATTCTGTGATTAATGTCTTCTAAATATGTGTTTTCCCCGTCCCTCCAGGTCAATATAAGAAGAATGTCGATATAAGATGAATAGGCATCCACTGTTGTTATGCACTGAGTGAATAATGTCTTCGAACACTCTCTGTTGCTGTTCATTCAGAGTATCAATAAGACGTTGGTGCTCAATTGTGTTATCTTCAATGCTGTAATTTGTTTCTTCCATAAGCAACCTGTTGCTGAGTTCTTTTAGAATCGTCTTTGAGGGTGTAGGCATTGGGAAATCTAAAAGAGTCTTTGAACTCTGCATCATGATTGTTTTCAATCTCTGCAAGGGTGTAGATTTTCATTTGGTCTTCTGTAAGTTGCAGTTCAGTTATGCCAATCAATCGTCATTGCTGTATTAGATCGTCTTCTGACAGACTCTTCCAACAACAGTTCCAGAGGTTCAAGGGATCAGTTACTTCGCAGAAAACCAATAGCGTAACAAATTGATGTCGAAGCTGATTTGGTGAAACCCATTGAGCAGCTTCGTCCATAGCCTGATGCCACTCTGAATCGCCATCTAACAATCCTCTTTTATAGCATGCGTCCTTGAAAGTCTGCATAACTTGCCTATTTACTGTACGTATGTACACGATGTTGGTCCCTTCACCATAGTGAGCAACATTCTCATGTAATATATTTCGCCAACTGTTGGATGTATGTTCACTATTCTATCAATGATAAATCCTTTCTTTCGCGGTGTCGATGTCTTGTTAGATGCATTCCATACAAACTTTGATGGAAACTATACGTAAGTAAGATTCCTTGTCTCAGAACCGGACTTGTTAGTTTCCATCCATTCTGTCAATATAGTCTTCTGAATGCCACTTGCAACATGTTCTCTAGATTGGCAGATTCGTCATATAGTAAGCTTTGCTGGCCTTCAAAATGATTTTGAAGCCTCTATACAGCAGGTTTTCGGTGGTGGTGTCGAATGCCAATATTCTCCACATTGCTTCGCATGCAGATAATTATCTGCAATCTAGATATCTTGATATTTCGTCACCATGTTGGAGGATTTTCCCTGTGAATTCTGGGTTTGCGGACTCAATTATCATTGTAGCCTTGTCAACTCCCTTTGTGATATATTTGAACAAATACTTTATTGCTCTAGTTGTGTTGCACTATTCCACATTAATATCTGCCCTATATTTTTTCAACATTGCCAGGTTATGCGGTACCACGTAACCATTGTCGAGGACAACGTCTTTTTTAAGGACAAATCTACCGTCATTCCTCCGTCTATAACGCACATATTCGGATTCATCAATCGTTGTCCTCACGTTATACTGTTTCGGGAAGTTCTTTGTGCATCTATTTTTTTTCCAGGCTTAAAACAGTAATGGCATTTGAAACTTCTTTTCCTGGACTTACCTGCAACATGCTTAGATTTTTCCTTGACAAAAACAAGCTTAGATTTTTCATTAAAAACATGTTGTGCATGAATCCTAACCCATGTTTATAAGATATACCCAAACAGAGTACCTCATCAAGGGTTGATTTCCCTTTATTTAATCTCGCGAATGTCTCTTCGGCTTTGTTGACTCGCTTTTGTAGGTTGTCGATTTCCATGTCCTTTCGAGTCAACACGTCTTCCAATTTGTTCAATCAATTCAGCAGGCTTTCGATTACTCTTTCATTATTCTCATTTTCCTCCTTCAATGTCTGAATAGTTTCCTTCAGCTTTGCATGCAACTTCTTTTCTTTTGAGTATTCATCAGACTGAAGTTTGTACGTCTCTTTAATCTGGACTTCGTCCTTCTAAGTTTCCTTTCATGTATCATCATAACTTAAATCCCCATTAAAACAGTTTGAATCATCATAATAAAAAATAATATATCTTTAAGATGTTGTATCATGCTGGCTCGATATATGTTACCGTTGTAAATCCAGTACGGTGATCTTCTTCTTCATTGTCAGAGAAGGATTGAATTGTTATGCTTGACCGGTGAGTATTCTTCTTCAAATATTTAACAGGTCCATCTTCTTCATCATCAGAAAAATCCACCCAAAGAGATTTCTCATACTTGCGAAGGGTGTTGGCACACTCATTGGCATAATTTCCCCATCCTTTGCACGCATGACATTGGACCAAATCTATGTTCAATATGTCAGAATTCACTTTATTGATATGGTTTCTTTTGGCAAAAGGAGGCGCAGATGAAGACTCTTTCTTCTTGAATGTTGGACCAACATCCAACTCCTTCTTCTTCAGCAACTTGTTGAACTTTCTAACGAGTATAGCCAAATCCTCATAATCGTCAGAATCCACCTCAGTTAAGCAGACTGAGGATTGACTGACTAGAGCAATGCTTTTTCCCTTTGAAGCTTTCTTCTGGACTAAAAGATTGGTCTCGTAGTTCTTCATGATGTTCATCAAGATATTGAAGTTGATTGTGGCGAGGTTGTGAGCTTCCTCAACCGCTCCAACATGGAGAAAAATTAAATAGACGATGGGGTGTCAAGAATTAATTATTAGATAAAAATTAATGTGAGGTAGGAATGAATCGAATTCAAAACAAAAAATTTGTAAATACAAACTCCATAAGAAGTTACCATTACTCCACAATAATCCTTTTGCAAATTAAAACCGATAAATTTAATACATTCATCTTGTCCTTTTTTCTAAATTAAATCTAAACAGGATCGGAACGAACCGAAATATTAATCACTTCGAGGTTGCCGATTCGAACCGGACTAGAATACCATGCATTCAACAAGATACTTCGGGACATTTGGAAGCAGCTGCTTCTTTTTACAACAACAAATATCATGGCAACAATATAATGAATGATCAATTGAAACGAAGTCAATGAAATGGATTGGATATACAGTAAAACCTTTGTAAATTAATACTCTAAAAATAATGATTCTATAGAATAATAAAATCTTGTGCACCCGACTTAAATCATCAAATTCGGTAAGATAATAATATTTTTTCGCAATTTCTCTTTAAAAATATCAGGTCCCATTAAAATTTTAAATAATTAATTAATAAATATTACAATATAAATATCATGGTAATTTGCTAAATTGTTACCATTATAAATATTCTTGAGTTTTGCTGCGACCACTATGTTAGTCTAAAAAGATCATTACAACAAGTAAAATGATCTAAAATTGTTATTGACAGATTACTGTACCGGATATGTAACATGAAGATATACTCATCCATGTTCTCATTGGATTCATTATGCCATTCGCATGGACTAAGAGATAACTGATTTAAAAAGTCTATTATAATTTATCGTCAATATATTAATATCTCTCCAAATTAATAAAATTTAATGATCCCAATGTTATTAATTTAGAGAGATCTACTATAGTTGAATCATCCATCAAACTTGTCATTGGAGTTCCAAGCATGCCTATGAAGACAAGACGATATGAGGAATTTATTCAGTCACACATTCATATCTCGGATGCAACCAATAAAGTTATTTGCAAGACGCTAGGTGGATTGCTGCCATGCTGGAAGAATTGCTTCGGTTAAAAAGAAACCAAGTGTGGAAGCTTGTTCCAAGACCGAATATGATCGGTAAGAAGTAAATTTTTAAGAATATGCTTAATAAAGAGAGACTACAAGTGTGAAAAAGGTCAGATTAGTCGCTCAAGGATACAAGGAAGCAATTTTGATGAGACCTTCACGCAAGTAACAAGACTTGAAACGATTAGATATTTATGGTTTATGAAGCTTATTAGATGGACGTAAAAAAACAAAAGCAACTCTAAATGGACTGTTGTCAGAGGAAGTCCTGCACAACCACCATATTTCAAAGCATAAGGCACTATACGATTTAAAACAAGCTCCTAAAGATTGTTATGACGCATTCCCTTAATTCTTGACTAATCGCCATTTTGTGTTCGAATCAGTAGATTAGACGCTATTTCGATTTACTAAAAAGAACACTTATTTCCTTGTTCAAATTTACTTAGATGATATTGTTCTACTGACCAATTTGTGCAAGAAATTTTCCAAGTTGATGCAGGACATGTCTGAGATGAGCACGATGGACGAACCGAATGTTTTTTTGGGATTGCACTTGTACGTAAACCAACTTTGCCACATGATAGATTGGAAACCGATAACTAGTTCAAATGGGACTAATTACGCCTAGCAAATGCAGAAAATATGAAGCGTTTATCCTTCCTTCTAAGCACGCCACATATCCTAGTAGCCAAGAATAAAATGTGCTGGTCGATTAAAAAATAAGGCATGGTTTCCATAGTTTCTGTAAATAAATTAAGTTTCAAATCAAACTAAGTTGACTAGATTTTTGAAGATCTCGAGAAAGTATAATATTCATATTTGATTCTTCCCACTAGCCTGCATATTCGAACTTCATTATTTGAAAGATGAGCTGACATTAGGGGGGGTCAATTGTTTCTTTAAAAGGAAATCAGTTTCACATTCTCTATATTATATATATATATATATATATATATATATATATATATGCAACCGAATTGCCGAACTCTTCTCAAACGAGAAACAGAATTTTGAATCTATATATGAACTCTTTTCGAAATACATACACAACGTATACATATCAATAGATGAAGTGTAAAATATGCCTAAGAGGGGGGGTGAATTAAGCTAAAAAAAATTGGCTTGTTCTTCTTTGAAAAATACTTTTCTTTAAGAAGATATTGCAGAGTGTGTTATTTCCCTGAAATCAGTATGAGTATTGATGTTATCTTCCTAACCCTGTTTCAAAATATCACGTTAGTTTCAGAAATGGTTGCTACGATATCACCTAGATATTAGCGCGTGTTCCGGGTTGTCTCACAGTAAAGTAAATAGCAGAAAGTAAAGTGAGACGAGATTTTTATACAGGTTATATCCCCAACTGGGGTTTAATCCTGTCCTTGGGGTGTTATCTCCCCAAGAGTTCCAATCAATCACTAGGTATTACCGGTTATGGTTACAAAATGATTGACCCTTACACAACCGAAGCGCTTTGAAACTAGACCTCCACCTAGGCTATCGCACGCCAAGTTTCGATCCACGTCGTTAACCCAAGAAACCTATTCCCCGACTGGATGCAGCTTGCTACCGAAGGGCCACCGAATCCACCAAATTCGTCCCTCCACGTGCGAAAGACTCCAACCGCGCTCCTTTGTGCGTTCAACGTGCCCGCAGACACAACACGTCCGAAGACAAGGGTTTTAGGGTAGGGTGATACTAAAGATCGCTCAAAGAGTACAGATTCGCAAATTAAGCTCAACCACAAACTACGAATGAATCGCAAATTTCGCTCAAGAACTCTAAGGGATTCGTTTGCTTGTGTGTTCGTTGTATGTACCCTTCAAAGTGAAGTGTTCTCTTCTATATAGTCCAATAATCGCTTCTACACTTCACAAGGAAAGTTAAGCACAGAATATGCAAGATAAAGCTCAATAATCACGTGCATTAACTCAACCAATCATGCCAAGAATAAACCAATTAAGCTCAACGGTCATGCATGATCACTTACCATAAATACCACAGATTAACATTCATTCCACAGTAATCTCATCTATTTGTCAGCATATTCCATATATATTCCACTCAGCATATTTTCAACGGTAAGCTCAATCAACTGATTTCTTTCCCAAAATATGATAGCCAATTCGCACAGAGAAAGATTTGATCTACTGAGTATAATGCAAAGCATAACTTTCCATGTATGGTGATCTCATCCGATTTCAGCACATTCCATAAATAGACTCAATCAGCATCATACCACATATAAGCCCAATCAATTAATCACTTTCCATAATATAAATCCTAAGTCGCACAAGGAAAGCAAGATCATGATTCACTGATTTAAGAGTCACATAATATCGCACTCAACGGATATATCATTGATATTCTTTCCTAAAATAGATCAATCACATTTCAGCTCAATCAGAATATCTTTTCCAAATATACAGCATAGTCATTCGTATCCGGGTGATCACATCGATATTATTTCCTAAAATAACTCAATCTCGCAGACAGTTTGTATTTCACTTAACATGATATATTTTCCATATATAGCACGCAACGAGATTCCATTCATACGAAAACGTTCATAACCAGGTGATCACACAGATATTCCAGTTCAGCTTAAGATCACACAAATTCGATTTTCTTATTAGTTCAATCACATTTAAGCGCTTAATCGAACATTCACATACTTAAACATCACATAACATGCATATCGAGTTTTCTAATTTGTACCCCCCCAATTTACATAATTACTTGGAATAATCAAAAACTCTCATAATCATTTGGACCAAAAAGGTCTACAATCTCCCCCCTTTTTTATGATGACAAGTAATTAATGCCTATCTTAAGCATATGAGTACACTCGATATGAAACCATTTAAGCACGTAGCATGTTTAAGTATCACATATGATCAGAGCAAAGAATTTTATCAAATTTTATAGCATGCTCCCCCTGTCTAATTGCTAATATTCCTATGTAACGCACAGAAGCAAAGATTTAGCAATTACCAGGTTATATCATATGGAACATATCAAGTTACCATGGAATCTCTCAAGTTATCACATCACATCAGTTTGCTCCCCCTGCCTATGTGCGGAATTCCTTAATCCTTAACAAATCATCAACTAAGGCACAGAGGATTAAGACACAAGCATAAGCAAGCAAGCCGATTATATTATATCATTCCAAAATAACAAAATAAGGCATTAATTGCCTAGACTTCTCCCCCTTTAGCATCAAAAAAGGAGGGACCAACACCACCAACTTACCTAAACCTGTAAACAACCTCGACCCTCAAACCCAAGAACCAGCGGAAAAAGTAAACTAGAACTAATCCTAGCAGAGCTAGGGAATTGCTAAGGAACAAGATCTAAAGGCTGGAATCGCTATCGGATGAGGCAGATGAGGATTCAGCGATATTAAGATCCGCGGAGATCTCCTTCAGATACTTGTTAACCTTTTTGAAGTTCCGTGAGATCTTTTTGAACTTTTTGCGGTTCTCATCCTTAAGCCCCTTGAAGCTTCTTTTCAGATCAGCTATCGTTCCCTGCTCGTCATCGCTGTCATCATCCTTCTTCTTCTTAGTCGGACTTTTTGAAGGGGACCTCAGATCCTTTGTCTTGAACCATCCTTTCCGCTCATCAAAGCGTATACCAACACGCTTGAGTGTGACCATATCTACTGCATGCTTTGCGCTATCTTCCCAGGCCTTCGGCAAAGTGATTCCCTCGAATTCAAGCATGTGCGTAAGCAGCATTCCATATGGAAGTTCCTTATCAGAGCTCTTAATGGCATGGACCATGTACTTAAGAACAAAATGACCTAGATTGAGCGGCCTATTTTGGGATACTAGATAGAGAGTCAGCATGCTCATGTTGTTCATGGTGGTGGAATGGCCTCCGCTGCCAACGCGGGCGCTCCAGAGGGTAAAGTGCAGCACTTTGTAAAGGAAGAACAGATCTACAGGAAGTTTGTTCAAGGCTTCTCCTTCAGAAAACTTAGGCTTATAAGGGGAATTCCATAGGGCTTTCACACAGTCACGCAGAGGCACCTCAGACGTACACCAGTGGACGAAGTCGAAGTAACACAGCCCTTCGTTTTCTACCCCCAGCATCTCATTCACCTTCGCAGCGTTCCATTCAAGTTTCTTACCGAGCACATAAGACTGCACAGAGATCTCAGTTTCGTCTTCAACGAAAGTGAGATTGGCGTAGAACAGCTTCACCGCCTCAACATACACAGACTTGTCTATCCTCATAAAGTTTTCCCAACCGTACTCAGTTAGCCACGTTGCTACTTTGCTCTCAGCCAGCTCATCGAAGTTGACGCTTCTTCCTCGTGCAACACGCCGCTTCTGAAGTTTCTCGTAAAGTTCCTTGGCGCTCTCAGTCAGGAATTTGATCTCGTCGGTGATCTCCTCCGGATTTTCAGGATTGAACATGGCCTTCTCAGAATGATCCAGTGGGGGAGTTTTGTCTCGAGGAGACTCGATCTGAGCAGAGACAGATTTTTCTGGAGAGGCTGGTTTTTCAAGTGGAGTAGATTCCTCCGAAGATGCAGGCTGATTATCAGAAGAGGCAGGAGACGGAATAGGAATTTTATCAATCTTAGCCCTTTTCTTCTTAGGTTTCGTAGGCGATTTCGTGGATTTGGGACCGCTTTTGGACTTGGAACGGGTGGCTTTTGGAGAGAGTGGGGTTTGGGGTAAGGAACTCTTTCTCTTTTTGTCAGACGAAGAACCGGCGCCTTTTGTTTTCAACATGGTTGAGATCGGAGAATTGAAGGATGAAAAAGTGAAGAGCTTAGGGTTTGAATGAATGGAGAAACAAGGAAGGAACGGTTTATAAAAGCCGAGTCTGTTTTGGATAAGGATGAAAAGAAGTTATAGAAAGATGTGATCTCGACAAGACATGTGTCACATAAGGAAGGGATTTCAAAATTTGAACTTAAAAGGAAACTTAGTGGTGAAGGAAACTGCCCGTTATGGAATTTACTAAGGATAAAACGATATCTCGCGGGAATTAAGGAAGGAAATAAGTAAAGATCAGAGATCAAAGAAAATATTGGTTGAAAATAAATTTTGTCATAAATGTCGAAGGAGGTCTAAAAATAACCTGTTCAAGAATGGAAAGGATTTGAATAGATAATGAAGATAGAATCAAGGAATAAAATCGCAGAGATCCTAAGGGATAAGATCAAGGAATTACTAAAGGCTAAAATATCTAGTCACCTTTCCTATTTGAGCTCAATAATTCCTAATCGGTCACGGATATCACAGAATCTACTCTCAACAAGGGGTTTCGTGAAGATATCAGCCAACTGATCATTAGGTCCTACGAAGTTCACGCTGATATTCCCTTTCTGAACATGATCTCGAATAAAATGATGTTTGACCTCTATATGCTTAGTTCGAGAGTGGTGTACGGGATTCTTAGTGATACTAATGGCACTAGTACTATCACAGAAAATAGGAATTTGGTCGTACCTTAAACCGTAATCACTCAAGGTCTGTTTCATCCAAAGGATTTGCTGAGAACAACTTCCTAAGGCCATATATTCGGCTTCGGTTGTGGATAGGGCCACGGCATTTTGTTTCCGACTGGACCAAGTTACAAGGGAATTCCCCAGTATTTGGCAAGTACCACTAGTGCTTTTCCTATCTTCCCTAGAACCGGCGTAATCCGCATCCGAGTATCCCATTAACGGGAATTCCTTGGAATTTGGATACCACATACCATGATTGATTGTTCCCTTCAAATATCTAAGTATCCGCTTGACTGCTGTCAAGTGAGATTCCCTAGGACTCGATTGATATCTAGAACATAGACCAGTAGCAAACATAATATCGGGTCTGCTTGCCGTAAGGTATAGCAAACTTCCGATCATACCTCTATACTTAGTTGGTCGAAAGGCGTACCTTGTTCATCACTGTCAATTTTAGCGGTCTGGTGCATAGGAGTGGGAAGTACCTTGGAATCAGCCATTCCGAATTTGTCAAGTAGTTCCTTCGTGTACTTCGTTTGAGATATGAATGTTCCCGTATCCAATTGCTTGATTTGCAATCCAAGGAAGTACGTGAGTTCTCCCATTAGGCTCATCTCAAATTCCTGTTGCATAGACTTAGAAAAATTCTCGCAAAGAGTGATGTCAGTGCTACCAAATATGATATCATCAACGTATATCTGCACAAGTAGTATGTGATTTCCTTCGCACTTTATAAACAGAGTATTATCTATTGTTCCTGTTGTAAAGCCCATGTCTAGCAAAAACTTACTCAGTCTTTCATACCATGCCCTAGGGGCTTGTTTTAAACCATATAAGCTTTGTTTAATTTAAAGACGTGATTTGAAAATTCTTCTTTTTCAAAACCGGGAGGTTGCTCGACATAAACTTCCTCATTTATAAAACCATTTAAAAATGCACTTTTCACGTCCATTTGAAAAAGCTTGAATCTTTTAAAAGATGCATATGCAAGTAAAATACGTATAGACTCGAGCCTAGCTACGGGTGCAAAGGTTTCTTGAAAATCTATACCTTCTTCTTGGGAATAACCTTTGGCAACTAACCTGGCCTTATTTCGTGTAACGTTACCGTTCTCGTCCAGTTTGTTGCGAAACACCCACTTCGTGCCTATTATGGACTTGTCGTTAGGTCTTTCCACAAGAGTCCACACTTGGCTCTTTTCAAATTGTGCCAGCTCTTCTTCCATGGCAATCACCCACGATTCATCGTCAAGCGCTTCATTCACTGTCTTAGGTTCCATGGTTGACAACAGCACGTCATGTGATTCCTCAGCAATATCGTTTCGTGCAGTTGCTCTCGTTTTGATCCCTGAAGTGATATTGCCTATGACTTGTTCAGTGGGATGGCTGGAAGCATGTTTGAATTTTCTGCGCTGTTGTTCGTCTGAAGTCTCAGGTTCCTCTGACTCAGTATCTAGTTCCAATGGAATTGCGTTCACTCCTTTGTCAGTAACCTGTATACCTGCAGGAGACACAACTATACCTTCCTCAGTAGCATCTGCGTCAGGAAATTCATCAAACGTAACATGCACAGATTCTTGAACAGTCTTCTTCCTATTATTAAAGACTCGAAAAGCTTTGGAATGAAGGCTGTAACCTAGGAATATCCCTTCATCTACCTTGGAATCGAATTTTTCTCTTTTATCCCTATCATTCAAGATGAAACATTTGCAACCAAATACATGGAAATATCCTATGTAGGGGTTTTATCGTTCCAAAGTTCATAGGGAGTTCTCTTAATAATCGGTCTAAGGAAAATCCTATTCGAGACATAACATGCCGTACTAACAGCTTCGGCCCAAAAATGTTTTGGAGTATTATATTCGCTCAACATAGTCCTAGCCATTTCTTGTAATACTCTATTCTTCCTCTCGACCACTCCGTTCTGTTGAGGCGTAATAGGGGCTGAAAAATTATGACTATAACCATTTTCGTCACAAAAAGATGCAAAGGATTTACTATCAAATTCTAGACCGTTATCACTCCTAATCTTACGGACTTTCATCTCTTTCTCATTTTCTAGCTTCTTAATCAGTGGCACAAGATTATCTAAAGCCTCACTTTTGTGTGCAAGAAATAAGACCCATGTGTACCTAGTATAGTCGTCTACAATAACAAAGGCATATCGTTTACCTTTCAATGACATAACCTGTACCGGACCAAAAAGGTCAAGATGCAGCAGTTCCAGTGGTCTGGATGTAGAGATCACATTCTTCGGTTTAAAGGACGTCTTGGTCTGTTTTCCCATTTGGCACGCTTTACAGATTCTGTCCTTGGTGGCTTTCATATCTGGAATACCTCTCACTAATTCATTGCATGATATGTGAGACATCAGTTCCGTGTTAGCATGTCCCAGACGTCTATGCCATAACCATGTGATATCCTGCGTAACTGCTAGACACTTGACATTTTGGTTAGCAATATCATCAAGAGTGATGCAGTAAATGTTACCATGTCTAGCCGCACTAAACACAATCTCATCACCCTTTTTGACAAGGCACTTGTCTTTGGCGAAAGCTACGGTGTGTCCATCATCACATAGTTGGCTAATGCTAATTAAATTATGTTCTAAGTTCCTAACAAACCGTACATTATCTATAGTGATATTTAAATTGTTACCAACAGTACCGACTCCCACGATTTTGGCTTTTGTGTCGTTAGCGTACGAAACGTATCCTCCATCAACCGCCTTTAACGACACAAAATTACCTATATCACCTGTCATGTGGCGGGAGCATCCGCTGTCGAGATACCACCTGCTTTTCTTACTGGAATTCTTCCTTCGTACCTGTAGAAAGAAGTACTCTTCTGAGGTACCCAATTTCTGTTGGGTCCTAACATGTTAGCGGGGAAATAACATCTGTTAACATACGAGATATCATTCTTCATTGAAGAGCGCAAAGCCTTTCAAGACGCTCGCGAGGAGTTCAGAAATAACAGAAAAAAGGGTTTTCACGCCTCTAGTGATATGTTCATGAGACTTCAGGTAGTATTATCATTAGGGTTTGTTTATTCTTGATCATATCATATCATTATATGTTGTTAATGTCGCTGTTGATTCTTTGGACAGCTCAAGAGAGAAAGCGGTATAGATTTGTTAAGCATACCAAGTGTTAGAATCCGTGACGAAGAAGAAGTTACGTACGAGAAAGCAACTATTGCTGTGAGGGAAGCTCTGCGACTAAATAGAGCAATCCAAGCTAAAGATGGCCATTGGCCTGGTGAACATAGTGGTCCTATGTTTTTCACACCTCCACTGGTAAGAATTCCATTTCCAGTTATAATATATGTTGTATCAAACAATAGGTTTGTAGGAGGGCAGTTTACTACATATATAATCACATGCAACAACACTACATATATAATTTTCGACGAAAAGCCCATCGCACGATTTGTAGACTGAAAAATCAATGGGAAAACCGTGGAAAGTCATCGACGGATGAACCACTGATAGCTTTTGACAGTATTGACGTCGAAAATTCTTCAAATATTTGTAGTGCGAGTTCTATTCACGACATAGTCTCAGTATTCGCTTCATTGCAGCTAAAATCATCTGTCCCACAATCCATGTCTCATCCATTGTCCCGCAATGCAAAAATTAAAAAATATGAGATAAACAAATTCACCTTCTAATGGGGACTTAGTCATAGCTTTCCGAATTTACTTTGGTAATTACATTTCATAACCCAGTATAATAACACATCAGATCACATCTTGTACATAAGCGAAACACTCAACTCAACACAAGAAAAGCTAAATACATGGGTTGACTAATATGAATATTGAATTAGACATATTCAATTAGTTCATGAACGTTAGTAACAGATACCTATTTTATTTTGTCCCATTTTATAAACTAACGTATAAATACATTAGATCTTCATCCTGTACATAAGCGGAACACTCAACACAACCCTTACGTTCGAACACAAAAGAGAAATTGTCCGCTTTATCTACAACCATCAGAACGAAGACGGAGGATGGGGATTTTACATAGAAGGGCATAGCACCATGATTGGAACTGCACTTAACTACGTTGCCCTGCGCTTGTTAGGACAAGGACCAGAAGATGGTAATAATGGCGCAGTTGCGAGGGCACGTAAATGGATTCTTGATCATGGTGGTGCATCGGCATACCTTCTTGGGGGAAACTTTATTTATCGGTACTTATTCATTTCAATATGATTACATATTAAACTAAATTAAACTCAGGGAAAATCAAAATCTTTCTCTTGAATCGATCAGGTGCTTGGAGTTTATGATTGGAACGGTTGCAACCCGTTGCCACCGGAGTTCTGGCTTTTACCTTCCTTTTTACCTTATCATCCTGGTAAGTAATGATATTATGAACCAATAATTTACAAAAAGATGGCATGGCATGTAGCATAGTCTCCTTGCAGAGTGTAATGCACATTAGTTGAAGTTCGAGCACAGATTTCCCCCTTAATGTGCTCTTCTTGAACACTCTATTAGCACACCTCCATGTTGACTTAGATTATGCATAAACCTTGAGCATATTTTAGCTCAAAGATATAGTAAATACCCAATAAACTTCTACTAGAGTCGGGTCAACACTTTTAGCCCATCACCTATAGCAAACTACTCATTCACAAAGGACTCGATAAAGACTTGTTGTCTAGCATGACTACTTTGTCACAGAGAAACGTCACAATGATATTGACAAATTTTTATTCCAAGAAAAGGATGCAGCAGTCCTAAATAATTCATTACATATTTACATCGTGACAACGATATTTTAGTCCTCAATGTTTGTGGTATGGGCGTTTGTAGTCCATCATATTCCGATATGCCACTTTTAGTCCGTAATGTTATCAATTTAGGGCCATTTTAGTTCCCCGATTAATTTAATAGTTAGTTTGGACGGAACTTTAGACGTGATAGCACGTGATCTCACTCTAGTCAAGTTAAAATAATGATTCTCGTCCACACTCAAAAATGACATTTTTTTACTGCAGCAAAAATGTGGGTTTACTGTCGCACAACATATATGCCAATGTCCTATCTCTACGGCAGAAAGTTCCATGGACCGATCACGGATCTGGTTTTGTCCCTCAGACAAGAAATATTTGACAAGTCCTATGATAAAATTGACTGGAACAAAGCTCGCCATGATTGTTGCAAGGTCGCTAGTGCTTGTTGTCTCAACGATCTTACGTTAATGACTGTAAGAATCAAATTAGTTGAAATAAATATATAACATACTAATTATCTAATACATAGGAAGATATGTACTATCCCCACACCTTCATCCAAGATATGTTGTGGGACACTCTCTACTATTGCGCCGAACCATTCATGAGATGTTGGCCTCTAAACAAGATTAGACGAAAAGCTATGGATAAAACGATCGAGCATATGCGTTACGGAGCTGAAGAGAGCCGCTATATAACCACGGGGTGTGTTGAGAAAGTATGAAACTGACATATAGTTTGTGCAAAATGAA
This sequence comes from Craterostigma plantagineum, assembly GCA_027422505.1. Classification (NCBI taxonomy): domain Eukaryota; kingdom Viridiplantae; phylum Streptophyta; class Magnoliopsida; order Lamiales; family Linderniaceae; genus Craterostigma; species Craterostigma plantagineum. The sequence goes on from JAPQWV010000005.1 coordinate 4,463,075, forward strand.
ATATAATATAAATGCCCTTGAAATCTCTCTCTCTCTCTCTCTCTCTCTCTCTCTCTCTCTCTCTCTCACATTACAGAGTCTTCAAATGATGTGTTGGTGGGCACACGATCCAAATGGTGATGAGTTTAAGCGCCACTTAGCTAGGGTCCCAGATTTTTTGTGGCTTGCAGAAGATGGAATGAAAATGCAGGTAAAAAATATTTACTAAACCATATTCGTTAAAGATACAATTGCCTATAAAATATCATGAAATATTTTGACAATTTCAACTGCATAAACAATGAAGCCATATATCGTTATACTTGTTAATCCACCACTAACTACCATTCACATTTATTCATAACTTCATAATAGTATGTATCACTATCACCACAATGATCGAAATTGGATGTGCGAGTATGATTCGTAATAATTTGTAGAGTTTTGGAAGTCAAACCTGGGACACTACTTTGGCACACAAGCTGTTATTGCATCGGAGATGATTGACGAGTTTGAAGACTGTCTTGAGAAGGCTCGCTTCTACTTCATGGAAGCTCAGGTTTCATTTCAGGAAAACTGAATATTACTTCGCTTGAAATACTGTATTTATCTATCTATACATGTCTTATTCTGCAGGTAAAAGAGGATCCCAGGGGGAGATTTTAAAAGCATGTACCGACACTTCACGAAAGGGGCGTGGACTTTCACCACTCAGGATCAAGGATTAGTCGCATCGGATTGCACAGCTGAAGCTCTCAAGGTTTAGTCTAAACATTTTTTTTCGAAATAAAGAAGGGAAGAAAACATTTTTATTTCAAAGTTTGAAGCATCGACGTTCCTGATCCTCATATTTCGAGATGTAACTTTTAGTTCCTAATATTACCGATCTTGGAGTGTTTTGATCCCACAATAAACTTAATTATTTGTTTAGATGCAATTTAACACGTGAGAGCACATGAGATTCTTTTTATCAACTCAAACCCTCATGACTCGTCATCTTCTTCTTCTTCGAGATAAATGCATGTGAGCATCATCACGCATCACATTTAACTAGGCTTCAAGATTGTCAATCCTTCCATAAATGTGATGTATAATGATGCTCATGTACATTTTTTTTCAAAGAAGAAGATGCTTTATGAGTGTTTAAGTCGACTAAAAGACAATCATGTAATCGCATGTGTTAAACTAAGTCTAAAAACTAGTGATAAAATAATCAGGGAACAAAAGCCGACTCAAATTGGTAACATTGGCGACTAAAAGTGGCATCTCGCAATATTGGAAACCAGATACACCCATACCCTTAAGATTGGACACTAAAAATGTTATTCGCCCAAATAAAAATGAGAGCTTTTCTCTGTAGACATAATTAACCTTTAGAATAAATTATGGGACAACGATATTTTTAGTCCCAAGTGTTTGAAGCATGAGCATTTCTGATTCACGTATTCCAGGTGTCACTTTAATCCCAATGTTATCGATTTTTGGGACATTTTGGTCCGTTGATTAATTTAATCGTTAGTTTGGACGGAATTTAACATGTGAGAGGATATGACTCATTTTAGTCAACTTAATCCCTCTTAACTCATCTTCTTCTCTTAAAAAGCACGCAAGCATCATTATGCATAACATATTTAGTTCAGCATTAAGGTCGACTATCCTTCCTTAAATGGGATGCATAATAATGTTCACGTGCATTTAAGTTGGAGAAGAAGATGAGTTATGAGGTTTTAAGTCGACTAAAAGGAGATCATGTGCTCCCACGTGTTAAATTCCGTTTGAACTAGCGGTTAAATTGACCAGGGGACAGAACCGGCCAAAAAAGATCTCGAAATATGGGGGACCAAAAAATGATGTACGCCATGTATAAAAATGAGGTCTAAAGTTGGGTAGGTTTAAACCTCGACGATCCCTAAAAAAAAGGAAAAGAAAAAACTCGACTATGTCGCCTATAGAAGCAAAGAAGTCGCCCTACAACACTATATAAACATAAATGATGCATTCATATTGTTTTGGTCACTATATTGTTGAAACTTGATAATGTTTGATAGTTTTTATAGGTGTTTTTCTGTGTCTTGATGTGCTTAATAAGAGAGGGGCCGAACCTTGATATTATTATTATTGGGCCTTGCTTAACCATCATACATAGCATAGACATTATATAGAGTCATTTAGATAGAGATTAATTAACAAACAGGTCTCTGAGTGACTCCTCGGTTTCATCACTGATGGTCATGCTTATTATTTCAACATATATAAGCAAATTGATGTCAAGCATTTAAAATCTATATGTTGCGTGCATACAGCAAATTGTCTTTCAAGCATTTGAAATCTCTATATGTTGTGTGCATACAGTGTTTGCTTCTGCTATCACAAATGCCGACAGAAATTTCTGGAGACGAAACAGATGTTGAACGTTTATACGAAGCAGTGAATGTGTTACTATACTTTCAGGTAACTCTTGTTTGCTACATAAGAACTCCTTCATCATTTATACATTGGTGTGTATAAATATATATAATTATACGATCATATTTTCCTTACTGCGTTTTTCTTTTTTCATATAATTGTAGAATCCGGAGAATGCCTACATTGATCGTATTATCCTTATATATTATGAACATCTTCATGCTATTAGTTAACAAATAGCACCTAAACAACGCTTTTTTTACTGATATTATCTGTAGGTTCTGAACCCTTCAGAACTCTTTGCAGATATAGTTGTTGAGCATGAGTAAGGCCAATCTTTCAAAAGTTGTTCTTCGTTGTTCCACTATGAAGTTCGTGCTGACAACATTTGTACTTACTCGATTCCTGTCAGGCAAGTCGAAAACACCGCATCTATAATCGATGCCTTGGTGATATTCAATCGTCTTCATCCGCAACACAGAGATAAAGAGATAGAAACCTCTGTGTCGAAAGCAGTAAAGTTCTTGGAACAAAGGCAGTTCCCTGATGGCTCGTGGTTAGGGTTTTTTCATCCTCCTTTTATTCGTATTTATATTTATTTCGAATTAAATTTTCACTTGATATATTCTGTAAAACAAAAAGATTTCAGGTATGGATATTGGGGAGTCTGCTTTATATACGGCACTTTCTTCGCTCTCAGGGGCTTAGCTGCCGCTGGTAAGACGTACGAAAACAGCGCAAGCGTTAGAAAAGGAGTTAGTTTTTTATTGTCGATTCAAAACGAAGAAGGAGGATGGGGCGAAAGCCGAAAGTCATGTCCGAGCATGGTAACAATTATCTCGAAGTTATATGTATGAAGTTGAGATTGTAATAACAATATCTTGCGATTTGATGATAGGAATACACACCATTGGATCATACAAATCTGGTACAAACATCGTTTGCAATGCTTGGTCTTATGTATGGTGGACAGGTTCGATCTCTCATTTATTTTCTAATTCTTTTTCTTACAATATTACTCTTAGTTTGTCGTTTCTATATCTTATTAAACAAATTAATTATGTAGGCGGAGAGAGATGCTAAACCTCTACACAGAGCAGCGAAACTGCTGATTAATTCTCAAATGGACGATGGTGATTTTCCACAACAGGTAATCGATGAAAATCTACTATTCTCTCCTAATTAGGGTACAAACGCAAATTATGATTTACTTTTGTTTTATATATGTACAAATTTATATTAACGTTCATTTATATATAGGAAATCATGGGAGTGTATATGAAGAATTGCATGCTTCATTATCCGCATTACAGAAATATATTCTCCTTATGGGCGCTTGGAGAGGATCGAAAACGTGTTTGGCCATCACAACGAAAATTTTAAATATATTCATGTTTTCATAAACTCATAAGTAATGTTGTGGTTATCTATCCATCTCCAGTTGTGGTATGATTGTGTGCCGTTGTAATGTTTCGGACAACAGTTGTATGATTATGTTGGATATATTTCAAGTATGTTGTAAATGTTGGTTTGACTTATAACTTTGACCATCTCCAATGGTAATCAAAAACCCAAAACATCCTAAGCACTCCAATCGAATACAAAAAATCAATCTCGTTGGATATTATCAAATCGGTGAATTGCAATTGTAAATTGAAGAACACAATCGTTTAACGTGGTTCGGATTTTAAAATAATCCTACATCCACGGGGAAGGGAGAAACTTATCTTACTGACGCTGATGATCCTTTTACAGAGGGAGCGAGCGCTTGCTACTCAGCTCACTTACACCAGAAATCAAAAGAACAAGAAGAAGTAGTAAACAAGTTGAATAACAGCTATCTATCTATATAAAACAAAAACTCAAGAATTGAATACTCCCGCCTTTTTATTTACAGCTTTGCCATCGTCTGTTATGTGTATTAAAAACGTCCCCGGCTGTAGCGTCTTTATAAGTTGATCTCTCACTTCTTTGTACTAAAGACGCTTTCACCTCAACTGGCGCCTTTCTTCGTTTGGGCACCTTATAAACGTTCAAAAGCTGACTTGAACTCTCAGTGCCGCTCTGCACTCGTTCTTCTTTTGATTTCAACATCCCCCCACAAGATGGATGGAACAAATTCTTTACAGACATCTTGAGCATGAGTTGTTGCAACAAAGGACCTGTAAGGGATTTCGTAAAGATGTATGCGAGTTGATGTTCTGAGCGAACTGGTAAAAGCTTAATGTTTCCTTTTGAGATGTGATGCCGAATGAAATGGCAGTCAATCTCGATGTGTTTCGAACGCTCGTGGAATCTGGGATTCATAGCCAACTTGACTGCTGACTGGTTATCGCAATATACCACTGGTAGTTGGCCTTTGCTAACGTTTAATTCTGTCAGCAATCCTTTGATCCATAAGAGCTCAGCCACAGTCGAGGCTAACGCTCGATACTCTGCTTCTGTAGATGAGCGCGAGACTGTAGCCTGCTTCTTGGCTTTCCACGTGATCAAGGAGCTTCCTAAAAATGTACAGAAATTGGTGACAGATTTTCTCGTGTCCCTGCAAGCCCCCCAATCTGCGTCTGAGAAAGCTGTTAAACTGAAGTTTTTGTTCAGCTGCCATGAAAATACCCTGCCCCGGTGAGTTTTTCAGGTATCGCAACAGATGGTGGGCTGCCATTAAGTGGCCTGTGCGAGGGGCTGCCATGTACTGGCTCAGTTTCTGTACTGCAAAACAGATGTCTGGTCGCGTGAAAGTAAGGTACAACATCCTCCCAATCAGCCTTCGATACTGAAATGGATTAGGCAGCAGTTCTCCATCGCTTGCTGTTATGTTCTGACTTGGATTCATGGGAGTTGACAGTGGTTTTGAATTCAGGTACCCAGTGTCCTCTAGCAGCTGTAGGGTGTAATGTCTTTGGCAGAGATAGATACCTCCAGCATCCCTAGTTACTTCTATTCCCAGAAACAGCCTGAGATCACCTAGATCTTTAACCTTAAAACGAGAGCTGAGAAAATCCTTTGCTGCTTGTATGAGATCAATGTCTGCCCCTGCTAGGATTATGTCATCAACATAAACTAGCAAAATAACTATCTGATCACCTGTGCCTTTTGATGAATAAGGTGTGATCGGATTGGGTATGTACAAATCCAAAGCCCCGGACAGCCTCTGTGAAAGTCCTATTCCATTCCCTTGATGCTTGTTTTAAACCGTAGATGGACTTATGAAGCTTGCGTACGAGCCTTCCTGAGCTGTGCTGACCATAAGCCTGACTGAGGCCCTGCGGCAGATCCATATACACCTCCTCAGTGAGCTCACCGTTGAGGAACGCATTACTCACATCCAACTGTGCAAGTTGCCAGCCCAGTTTAGCCGCCAGTGAGATTATGATTTTAATTGTGTTGGGCTTGGCTACCGGCGCAAAAGTGTCCAAGTAGTCCACACCCTCCTTCTGATCGTAACCCTTCGCCACCAAACGAGCTTTATACTTTTCTATCTCACCTGCTGTATTATATTTCAACTTATAAACCCATCTGTTACCCACAGTTTTCTTGCCATGTGGAAGAGGCATCACTGTCCAGGTTTCATTGTCCTCAAGTGCTCGTAATTCATCATTCATGGCCTGCACCCAACTGTCTGATCTCATGGCTTGTGCAAAACTCCGGGGCTCCTCAGTTACAGCTACATTACTGATGAAATTCTGAAGCTGTCTGGAGCAGTTTTCATATGATAGGCACTGAGATAGTGGGTACAGAATTTTCTTGCCATGCCAAGAATTGCAGTGGTAGTCTTGCAGGTAGGTTGGCTTCTTTGACACCCTGCCTGACCTGGTATTTACTCCAAGCTGCTGAGGTTGAATTTCAACATCCTCTGCAGATGACTGTGGAAAATTCCCTGCAGACACAGCATCTTCAATTAAAATGTAGTTCTCTTCAGGCATATCTTCTGCTGCAGTGCTTGCCCCTGCTTGAGGTGCTTCATCTGGCACAAGTTCTGTATCAGTATGTGCTGCAGATGGATGGGAAACTTCCTCTGAATCAGGCATATGCAAGCAGGGTCTAGGCAGGACTTGGGGGCTAAAAACATCCTCCTGATTATCAGCAGACTGAACATGTTTGAAAGGATACTCACTTTCCTGAAATTGCACATCTCTTGAGACAAAAATTTCTCTTGAAGATAAATCCATTAGCTTGTATCCCTTCATTCCATTAGGGTATCCTAGGAACACACACTGCCTTGCCCTTGGATCAAATTTCCTCCGACCCGCTGCAAGTGTGGAAGAGAAGCACAAACATCCAAAAACTCGAAGCACATCATAGTTAAATGGTTTCTGATAAAGTAATTCAGAAGGGCTTCTATTTCCTAATTTCACAAAAGGTATTCTATTGATAAAAAAAGTGGCAGTTAAAACACATTCAGACCACAAGTCAATAGGCACACCAGACTCAAAATATAGAGAACGAGCTACATTCAAAAGGTGTTGGTGTTTTCTTTCCACCACTGAATTTTGTTGCGGGGTTTGAACACATGACTTATGGTGAATGATCCCTTTGCTCTTAAACAGATTAGCTAGATTGAATTCTTTGGCGTTGTCAGTTCTTACAGTTTTCACTTTACACTGAAACTGTGTTTCAACTAATGCCAAGAAGTAGGTAAGAACAGAACTCACTTCTGATTTATACTTAAGCATGAAGAGCCATGTTAACCGGGTATGATCATCCACTATAGTCATAAAGTACTGATATCCTAGGTGGGATGCTACATGAAAAGGTCCCCACACATCGCAGTGAATAAGATCAAAAGCAGAACAAGTAAGTCTACCATCATTAGGAAATGAGGTTCTCTTTTGTTTAGCTAAGGGACAGATTTTACAACTAGAATCTGAAATCTCATAACCATCTCTCAGCTTACTCTTCAAGACACTAAGGACCCTATTAGAGGGGTGTCCTAGCCTGCTGTGCCAGACCTCGGCTGACAGCTTATTTAGAAAGACAGGATGCTTATGAAAATTAGGTGACTGTTCAGCCCTAATGATGTAAAGTCCAGCCTGCTCACTACATTGCCAATCACCTCATGTGTAGGACCCTGTATCTGGAACATGTTAGCACCAAAAACAAAGCTACAAGCATTTTTAGCCGCCAGATAACTCACAGATATGAGGTTAAAGTGGAACTGAGGGACATATAGAATTTCTGTCAAGGTGATAAATCTATTAAGTCTAAATGTTCCTGCTTTATTCACCCTGATGACAGTGTTGTTGGGCAGTATTACCTTTGATTCCTTAATATCATGTAAATTATACAGCATATCTAAGTTTCCACACACATGTCTAGTGGCTCCCGAATCAACAAGCCAAAAGTTTGTATTAGTGCATTTTGGCAGATTAAATGAGAGGCACAGACCTCCTTTTCTGCCTGGGATACCTGCTCTCCTCCCTCAGGTGGGGCACTGCTGAAGGACTGATTTATCAATGTCCTGAGACTCTGAAGCTGGAAGGGAGTCAAATTAAGCTGGACCAATGCATCAGTGGACGTTGGAGGCCCTGACTGTCCTAACTGCTGCCCCGGTTTGCTGTGAGTTTCTACTAGAGCCTGGTTAGTTCTAGCTGTCTTGAAACGTAGTCTATAACCAGGTGGGAAACCATGCAGCTGGTCGCAGGTCTCGACAGTGTGCCCTCTCTTGTTACAATGGGTACAAACTGCCTTTGTAGGTTCTTTCTTCTGCCATCCTTGTCCCTTCTTGGTTGACTCGTGATCTGCCCTGGCTGCTAACATGGCGAGATTATTGATCTGATCATCAATCATTCGAGGGTTTCCTGCAACCATGGCTCTCTGCTTCTCCTCTTGTATAAGCAAAGAGAACACTTTATTGATGGTAGGGAATGGTTCCATAAGCAGAATTTGGCCTCGAATCTGCGAGTAGGTGTCATTTAGTCCCATCAGAAAGGTCAAGACGTACTCTTCCTCAAGGTGAGCCTTGATTGGATTGATACCACCACAGAGACATTGCATTGGCGGTCTATAGCTGGCCAACTCATCCCAAAGAGTCTTGAGCTTGGTGAAGTAGGATGCAATGTTGCTTGAACCCTGAGCAAGACTAACTAAGTCTCTTTTCAGCTGCAGAATCCGTGGCCTATTAGATTGCCCAAACCTCTCTTGGAGGTCAATCCACACTTCACGAGCCGTTGCACTATAAAGTATGCTAGCCGATATCTCTTTCGAAACAGCATTAAGTATCCAAGAGATGACAATATTATTATTTCTTTTCCAGGCACTAACCTTCTCAGAATCAGTTGCCGCCGGTGCCTTAATGTCTCCATTCACAAATCCCTCTTTGTTTCTACCGATGAGGGCGATGATCATGGCGCGGCTCCAAGTCGTGTAATTGTCTCCATTCAGCTGCTCATGAACCAAGAGCTGGCCTGATGTGTCGTTTGTGCTCAAGAAGTATGGATCATTCACGGAAGTAGTCATACCAGTATCACGATTCAGACTATCTGTGTTAGGGATCTCTGTACTCATATCAATTTCCCAATCTTGAATGCAAAATCAACTCAGTAGCTACGAGCGTAATTGCTCTGATACCATATCAAATCGGTGAATTGCAATTGTAAATTGAAGAACACAATCGTTTAACGTGGTTCGGATTTTAAAACAATCCTACATCCACGGGGAAGGGAGAAACTTATCTTACTGACGCTGATGATCCTTTTACAGAGGGAGCGAGCGCTTGCTACTCAGCTCACTTACACCAGAAATCAAAAGAACAAGAAGAAGTAGTAAACAAGTTGAATAACAGCTATCTATCTATATAAAACAAAAACTCAAGAATTGAATTCTCCCGCCTTTTTATTTACAGCTTTGCCATCGTCTGTTATGTGTATTAAAAACGTCCCCGGCTGTAGCGTCTTTATAAGTTGATCTCTCACTTCTTTGTACTAAAGACGCTTTCACCTCAACTGGCGCCTTTTCTTCGTTTGGCACCTTATAAACGTTCAAAAGCTGACTTGAACTCTCAGTGCTGCTCTGCACTCGTTCTTCTTTTGATTTCAACAGATATCAATCATCATCAAGTAAAACTCTCTCTCTCTCTATTCCAAAAAACCTCCCCAAAACCCTAGCCGCTGGCCACCTTCACAACTCCTCTCCCCTCCTCCTCCACCTCCATTTAATGGAGGTGGAGGAGCTTCCTTTGCTTCCAGTTCTTTTTTCTTCTTTTCCTTAGGTTCTTTTTTATATCTTAAAAAAAAAAAAAGGTTTCTGTCCGCCGCTACACCTCGCCGCCGGCCGCTACGGTTTCCTCCGACCTCCACTGTCTCGCCGTCCGCCGCTACCGGCTCCGCCTCGTCACCTCTGCCGGCTCCGCCTTTCCACCCCCCGGCTCCGCCAGCTCCGCCTCGCTACCTCCGCGGCTCTGCCTTTCCACTCCCGCCGCCTCCGCCGGCTCCGCCTCGCCACCTCCGCCGCCTTTGCCGGGTCTGCCTCGCCACTTCCGCCTCGCCAGTCGCCACCTCCATCGCCTTCGCCTTTCTCCCACCGGTCTCCCATTGGGTGTTCGGGTCTCCCGATCCGGTGGATCGGAGTTTTATTCTCCCTTGTTGGAGTCTTTTCTCCCTTTGTGGAGCTCATTCCGATGAAAGCAAGATCCTCGTTATCAAGACCGAAGAAAGTGATGAATATCGTAGATTTAGCTTAATAGCTATTTATGGGGTAGGTTCTTTAGTTCTTCGTGTTCAAGACCGTGTATTTTGTTTTCTGTCGGCTTTTATGTTTTGGTTGTTCTGTGCTCCATGTGAGCCTTCGTTGTCTTCCGGATAGATATTATCGGATAGACCCCCTCGGGCTATTTAGTCCATGTACTTTGGTTTATAATATTGAAGCGATCCTTTAGAATAAAAAAACGAATACAAAAATCAATCTCAAAATGAGTTTGTACTTTCTCTCTCCTCCAATAAACGCATCTATGCGTTTGAAGGTATTAAATGAGTTCTAATTATGTAATTACATTAAAAGTCCTTTCATTTGTTTTAATAAAAAAGTATCCTTATATAAAATAAATTATAAATAAATATAAAAAGAAAACTAAATAGAAAGTTTTCTTAAATTATAAAATTTACTAGTTCTTTTATTTATTTATTTATTTAATATAATATTAAATGTTATTTTTTTAAGTTATAAATCCGGAGGTCGTATTGAAAAGTTGTAAAAGTTGGTGTAGAAGTGAATTTTCGAATATAGTCCTTTGTGTTCGAAAATGAATTTAACGATTGGAGAAAAATTACTGCATTTTGAGTTTTGAGAATGAGTTTCGGTATGAGAATGCGTTTTTTGGTTAGAGATGCCTTAGCTTATTAGTTATACCTATGAATGCAGGAGCCCATGCCAGTTGTCGCACCACAAAAATAGATAAGCTTATTCACTTAATACGGTACAGGGAAAATAGGATCGTCTTCCGTAATTTACGTCTGTCATGGACTGTAAATAAACCGGGGTTTTGTTTAAATTATGTGACTAATAATATATTTAAAGTAATTTTATTGGCACCCCTTATATTTTTATTAAGTAAATAGAATAAGGGAATTTTAGAAGAAAATATCGAATGACAACTTTATCTTGTGAATGAGGAGAGAATTACAGAAATAATGTTATTTAGAGAACTGAATTACAAAACTAGTTGAGTTTTTAAACATTTTACAAAACTAATCAACTTTTTCAATTTCAATTATTTTTCTTTTCATTTTAACCACAAAAATACTTAAAATTACAAATTTCACTATTGTTATCTTCAAATAACACAACACTTGTTAATAATTAAATTTTACTCCAACTTATTTTACTCAAATATAATAAAAATATATTACTTAAAGAAATAAGCTAAAGAAAAATAAAATTACTTGGCGTGACCGTGACCTACTTTTTCCACGTAAGTTCGATATTTAGAGCTGTTAAAACGGGCCGGCAGGGCGGGCCGACCCGTAGCTCGCCAAAGCCCGCCATGGGCGGGGCGGGCGCGGGTATGCCCGCCGTTGGCAGGTCTGGAGATTGAAGGCCTGCCCCGCCCAAATTATAAAAAATAAAAAATTCTAAAGAAAAAGGAATTAAATATTTTTTATAATTCATAAAAATTCATAAAAATATCATATTATAATTCCTAGCGGGCTTAATTTTTTTATTAAATATTGATATATAATTAAATTATATAGGTTTGTTAGTATTTTTTAGCTCCGATTTTTAATTTACTCAATTTAAAAAATATAAATAAATTAAATTACAATATTATATTTGATCAGAATTAATTTCGAGCTTAAATATTTAATTTTTATTGTTTTTTTCTTTCTTTTTTTCGAATTATTTCTTTTTTTCGAATTTTTTTTTGGGCGGGGCGGGCCTTCAATTTCTAGGCCTGCAGACGGCGGACTTACCCGTGCCCGCCCGCCCAAGGCGGGGTTTGGCGGGCTACAGGCCGGCCAGGCCCGGCGGCCCGTTTTGACAGTTCTAGTCGAACTCACGTGGGTGGAGTTGATCACAGTCATGCCAAGTAATTTTATTTTTCTTTTGATTATTTCTCTAAAGTAATATAATTTTAATATATTTGAGTTAAAATTGGGGTAAAATTTTAATTATTAACAAGTGTTGTGCTATTTGAAGATAACAATAGTGAAAATTTATATATTTAAGTATTTTCGTGGTTAAAATGAAAATAAAATAGTTAAAAATGTAAAAGATTTTTTTGAAGTTGATTTTATATAATTTTTTTATATAATTTTGGTAAGATTTTATAATTTATAAAAGTAAAAGATAAATTAATTAATATTTTCTGAAGTTGAAATATATTAAATATATTTTTTATTTATTTTTTGATTCTCAGGTTTTTTTTAGTTTTTTAAATTTATGCGGGCTAAGGCCGCCGGGCCCGTGGCCCGCCAGTGGGCGGGCGGGCCTAGCTTTCTTAAGCCCACCAGTGGGAGGGCTTTGGCGGGCTACGGGCCGCCCCGCCCCGCCGGTCCGTTTTGACAGGTCTATGGAGTATTTAAATGTGCTTGGATTATTCAAAAAAAGCATATCAATGATTTTTTTCGATCGATAACTTGCCATTGCCATTAAAAACATTGCAAACATGCGAAACAACACACAGAACCGTTTGGTCGCATTGCGCCAAACGGAAACAAGTCCTCAAAAAGAGGAAACAAAATAAAGGGGGCACAACACTCCCACATGAAGAGAAAAAAGCCCACAAGGGACAAAACCGAAAGAAAAACACATTATCTAGGACCAAGAACTAAAAAATCTATAACAGAAAAACTATTAAGCTAAATCTACGATACCCTTCACTTTCTTAGGCTTCGACTTCTGGGTTTTGTTTTCATCGGACTGGGGGTTCACAAGGGAGAAAAGAACTCCTGACCGAAGGGCTAGGAGAAAAGAGCTCCACATGGAAGACTCGTGAGTGGTCGGTGGTTGTACTTTATCTTATTTATTTATATTATATAATATATCTTATGTGACTTGAGTGCCACTGTCCACTTAAGCAAATTGTATGCACATTGTGTGCATGATATTATAAAAAATTACAGATATCATTTAATATGTATAATACTAATAATAATGTAACATTTTAAGTTAAAACATAATAAATATTAACCAAATCAATTATTTTGGATAAATCATGATAAAATTTGAATTTGAAACGGGTCTTTCTTATGAATCGTACTCAGATCTCGTGATGGAATTTATTGTTTGAATTTCCATATTCTGATAATCGAAATGATCTTAACTTAACTTATAAATACGTGTTAATATATTATTATTACATTTCAAGAAAAAATTGTAGCTAATCTGTCCCATAAAATTATAGTATTGCATCCACAATTAATATTAGCACCGCCAATGAAGTGCAATTTAGTGGCATTTAAGAATTACGAAACATTTCTAAAAAAAAAAAGAATTATGAAACAAAAGTTGCACTCAAAGCAACAAAGGCTTTCAAAAATTTTAATAGGTAGTTTTTTCTATTATAAAATTTTTTAAGTTTTAATTACCAAAGGAGTATTATGGGTGTGTATAAACACGGTGTTGCATCCAAGTGTTGCATCCATTATACACGACGAAATTTCAACATGTTGCGAGTCCATAAAGTTACATCTATAAAATCAATGATAAAATTTATAGACGTGATTGAAACTACATGACAAAGAAACTACATGACAAAGAAGCACTTATCATGGCGCCTTATATATATAGCTAAATCGAATAATCAGGGAACTGAGCCATATTGAGCGTTTTTGTTTTAGATTAATTAAATGTATATCAGTTCAGTTACTACCAGTGTTTTAATCGCGTGATTTTCTATCAAAACGCTACGACGCCTAATAAAAAAAGCAAAACTTCTTTTTGTTTTTTATTTAGTTTTAAATTTTATAACATATTCCCATTAAATTAGGAATCATCCTCACTTTACGTGAGTTATGTATAATAATAAATAAATATATCTAATTTATTTATTGTTTCATGACAAACAAAATGACATATATATCTTATATATTTTGATATTTTAATTATTTTTAATTAGTAAATGGGAAGATACCACTATATAAATAGTATATGTAAAGATATGTGTGTTTAATTGTATAAATATATAATATAAATTGTGAAATATGAGACCATAAATAGTATAGATGTTATCTTTTTTTATTGAACTCGGTTGGCTCGAAATACTCACGCAATACGCTATGCTATTTACGCTATGCGCTGTTGGAACAAAACCGCGACGCAGTACGCAACACGCGTTTTAAAACATTGGTTACTTCGCTGTCCAAAGAATCTAGATGACCGCAGAATCATTACACTTCTTTTTTCTTTTTCCCTTTTGGATCACTTCCCCGCTTCTACTTTTTTTTCTTTTGATTTATTTATTTATATAATCACACATCCAAAAGGAGTTTTACGATTTTGGTGCGAGAACCTGCTTCAAAGCGGAGATGGAGCTGTAAATAAAGTATAAGATAAAATAAGCGATGAGTTTTTATTTAATTTGTAGCAATTATTGGTTTGTTTGAAAACTAGAAAAAAGTGTTTGTTTCTCATCGTCGTAGTAAATCATGTATTAAATTGGCTGATTCATAGATGACTATAAACCAACAAATAGATAAATTTAGTTCATCAACTATAATTCGTTCAGCTTTCTTCGTTCTACTTAGATTCTGAGTGTAAGAATTTTGCTTAAGATTTGTCATTTGGATAAATATTAGAATTTAAAATACACCAAAATACTACAAATGGGTAAATAGCATCATCATCGTATAATGAAAGAGCTTGCATTGTAAAGAGGTGTTTCTATATATTAGTATCGCATTGTGGATTTACTAATCTATCAACAGAACATAAAAGAGACGTGTATATATTTGCGAAAAGGATAAGGTGGTTTGCAATTTCGGACATAAGTTTAGAGAACTGAATGATGCAGTTAACATGTTTATACAGAGATTATTCAGTAATCTGCAGTTCAGCACCAAAGATTAATTAATTGTCCCTTCTTTAAGAAAGAGTTGCATCTCCAAGATGAAGTTTTCTTCATGTACCTGCAATGGTAAGAAACAAAATCATTTACCCAGAAAAAATATAACGTTTCGACAAGAACAATGAGTTAAGTCGAGGGCCATTCAAACATCCATAAAAACTGTGCAAGTATTTGACGAAAAAATTGAGCCATGCAAGTGAAATTTTAGCTTACCATAGTTTTGATGCACCATTGTGAACCTATATATGGCCTTTACGAGCGAACCGAGCTTCATCGAGCCTAATGGCCCCATGTGTCTGCAATAGCATTTTTACAGGTCAAAATTACGGTTATTATGTTCTTTGGCTTAAGACAAACACGTTCGTATTATGTTATTACAACGAAAACTATCGGTAATCAAATCTCAACAGTAGCTGCAATGATAAGCTCTAGGATAATGCCCCATAAACACTCATGCAAAAAGCATATTGAATGAGCAAATAATGTACATAACACAGATGCACAATACTCACACAATCTCTGTATAACGAATCCGCCACGGAGGAAATCCTAGGTGGCATCTTACAGGTCCGTAAACCAACATTAGATCAGGCTCGGGTGTTCCATAGCCTAATATTTTATCATATGTCGAAAAAAATAACAAAATATTCTGCAAAGTGTTCTTTTTAACTTCTTGTCAGTAATTTATTGGTAAAGAAACATACCAATTTCTTTAAGAGCATCGACCATGTCAGATTCAGACAAGCTCGGCTTCTCCTCGCTGGAGTTCAGATAATGTTTCTTGAAGAGAAGATTAGATGCCTTGACAACTGCGTGTTTCCCATCAGCAAAAGAAATCACTTCTAAGTTCACTTGGTTTTTATCTGTGGCTTGTTTCGATGTCAAACCCTGTACAGATGAGATCCCTTTATTCCATTTTCAAACAAATTAACAGTTTCTTTTATAAAGAAAGAGGACACAAAGAAGATGAAGTTTTATAAATGTGAGAAATGAAGTCAAGGGATCTTACATTCGATGGAAGTTCGCTACTCAACCATAAAGAGAGGGCTTCTTTCGATTTCTTCAGCACACCTGCAAAAAGAAGGGAGTACCAAACGTAATAGCAAAGCCAACCAACACAGAATTAAAACTAAACATGGTTGGTAAGAAAAGTTTAATTTGCATATTGAGATCCTTGTTGCACCTTCAGCATCGTATAAGCATACATTCTTCAATCCCATAGAAGCGAGCCCCCTTAGAAGCTCGAGAACTTTGAGAGTATTTCGAGCTTCTTCGCTGTCTATAACGATTGCTAGGTACTGAACCTTACTGATATCAAGAGCACTGTACTTCTTAAAGAAGCCCGCCGAAATAAGTATGCTCTCAATGGTATTCACCGTATTGAGGGCAAAGTACCAAATGTTCAAGAGCATATGCATGATATACCACAGCAAACGAAACCCGAAATTGCCATTCTGCAAAAAGATCCACAACAAAGTGACATTCGATGTATATAAGGGAAATAGAAGGCGTGTAAAATGAGCATTCAAACATATAGTAAGTGTGCAGCTCAGCAATGGATTAAAGCACCATTGAGGCACATGTTTGTAAATGGCAATTAAAATATTTATTCGTTCAATGCTTAAATCATTTTTTTTAAGAGTTTGAACCTTCACAGAGAAAAACGCTAAATACCCATATCACATGTCTAAGATATTGAAGAAACAAAGGATAGCAGCAAAAGAGCATATCAGTGTAATAGTTTAATCACTTACCGACTTCATCCAAGCGTAAGTGTTGAGCATATCATTCCCAAGTTCCAGAATTCTGTCAGAATTCTCAAATCAAATCAAAGAAATCCATAGAAACTGATCTACAACCAAAGTGAAACAAACAACCCACGAAAATTCTTGCAAATTCATGTCTCAAAGGAGAAGAAAGACCGCAACTTTATGTCTTTATAATTCGAAAAACACGGAATAACAGTTGAGAAAAAACTATACGAAACAGAAATATCAAGAAACTCACTTGGATTCAATCCGACGAAGAAACATTATCACGCGAACGAAGTCAAGCTCCAGCATATCTGATCTCAGAAAAAGCCAGGCATAAATTCGAGAAGGAACCCATAAATATCTACCACTACCAAAAGTCATTGCAACTATAATCCCACCAAACTACCCAAGTATTTTAAGCGGAAAATGGAATTTAATAAGGAAAGAGAAAGAAGTGGGACTCATTTACCTCTAATTTCTGCTTGTTTTGGGAACGCTTGTGCTGCATGATTCCTTCTTGATTGAGCGCGAGTAATAATATACCTCCGTGCGTGTGTACTGTGTGTTCGGTTTGTCCGCAAGCGAGATTCGATGCTCGACCACGTGTTTTTCGTTAAGTAGAAAATTCATCTGATTTGGGGTCAATTTGGGCCATCAGTGTTGAAAGGGCCAGAGATTCACAAATATTCATGAAATAATATAGAGAATAAAATATAAAATTAAAAAATAAATAAATAAATAAAAAGAAAGTGTAACAGCTCATACTTCGCTCGCATTGATATTGTCCACTTTGGCGTTAAGCTGCCTCGCTGAGGACTTTCCGGGTGGTCATCCATCCTGGTACTACTCTCCCCCCAGCACGCTTAACTACGGAGTTCCTACGAACTCCCACCCACTCGCACGGCTTTAAAACACGTCAATGGGATGGGTGTCCACGCCCGTATAAAGGCATGCTTCATTCCCCTCCAATCAGTGTGGGGGGCCGATGAGGGCGGGGAGTGATCGCCGGTGCCAGAGAGGGGCACGGACAAGGAGCGGCTCCTGGCGAGGCTTTTGGGCGGTGGGATACATGAATGAACCGATTCCACACCCGAAAAAGAGGGATCTTGAGACTGACAACATATGGGCTTGTCAAGTTAAGGAATGGCAGGAGAATTGATTGCGCTACTCATATCACCAAAGGTGCACCTTTCTTTACGGGAGTCCATCCATAAGAACTTCAAAATTAAGCGTGCTGGACTTGAAGTAGCACTGGATGGGTCACCGCCTGGAAAGTAGCTCAGGGTGCGTGCAGTGCTAAGCACGCTAGAAGGCTAGTGTGATACAGTGGGGCCAGACAATCAATGAAGTGCAGTGGGTCCAACCACACAGATCCCGAGAGCGGGCTGTTTCAGAAAGCTCCTAGACAGTCTCCAATCGAAAAATTTATTCTCAAACTCAGTCTCAAACTAATTCAATAATTTTCTCTAACCGGCAATCAAACTCAAAAGACTATTATTATAATATTCTCATCTACCCAATTTTTTAATATTACAATGTAATTTACAACTTTACCAGTTAGACCACACTATAATTTTAAATTTGATTGAAAAAAAATTCATAAAATTACTGATAAACTCAATATTTTTCATATAAAAAACGTAGAAAAAATATTTATTTTACAAGTCCTTTTATATATGTTTATTTATTTTTTTTTTCCTTTTTATTGGTAATTTAATAATTAAAACAAATAAAATGGTATATATTGTAAAAAAAAAAACTCAAGTTTTGGGATAACTCATTCACAAACGCATGCGTTTAAAACAGGAGAGAGAAGATGAAAAATGCGTTTCGTATTTGCTTTTGGCGTACGGATGAAAAACTTTTAGTATACATTTTGGATTTTTGGGTATCGATTGAAGATGATCTTCGAAGACTTTGGGGACTCGCAAATAACGAATAATAATTAACCAGAAAAATGAAAATAAAAAAAACATAAGAAAAAGAAAGGTCGATCTAGAAGCTTAGGAGTGATCTACAAGCAGAGCCGTAGCTCATGTAAGGCGAGTGAGGTGGTCGCTTCGGGCCCAGCTTTTGAGGAGGGCCCAATATTTATCGTACCCTTCATATATATTATATATATACTAGGTAAAATTATTTTTATTATGGACCATAAATAGTGATTGATTCGAGAAGATAAAAAAAAGTCAAGGTCGTCATACGTGATATTATAACTCATGGATATATATGCCAATTAGAGTATTTTATTATTATTATTATTATTTTATTTTTTAGCCAAATGTTGGTCAAAAAATTTTAAAAAACCTAAAATAAGAAATCAACAACTCTCAAAATTAACACATGATTTTAACTAGTTTTACATTCTTTTTTGTTTTTGAAAACTGGTTCCACTTAATTGTCGTTATAAGCGGAATATTTTAATTTTAATACAATTTCATGAAGATTTCCATCAATTCAAGTAGCTTAGCTTTTAGGGTGATTCTTATTTCACATTCTTTTGCATTTTAAACGTCGATATTGAGTTCGTTGTATGAAAATCAAACTAGATTATGTGAGTTAGATTTTTCTCTAAAACTAGATTATGCCGATTTGATCAACATTTTGCCTTTAAAATATTTTGACGGTGTTAGGTTACATTTATGTGCTATTACTGTATTTATTTGAAAAAAAAAGTTCACTTATAAAAGGTTCAGCTCAGGGTCCGAATTTCGAGGTTCGTCTCAGGTCCCGACATCTTCATCTACAAGCCTAAAGGCCATACGCACCGATTTCCCATATTAGAATTGCTATACACACAATTTCTTTATATGGATAGTTCAAAAGATATGAATAATATTCCGCTACATATTAAATTACATTGAATTCAATTATTGCCCCATTTACTTAAAAAACAATGATAAACTAATCCATCCAAATTTAGGCTCTATGAATTAGATCTTCAAATACCAAAAAGTGGAAAAAAAAATTAATAATAATAATAATAATAATAATAATAATGCACTAGCCTAGCACTGAAACACCACATCAATTTGCATCTATCAATTCCTCGTTAGGTTCCTCACTAGTATAGTACAAGAATCCAATAATCTCACTTCATACGGCGGTATAAAGCGATCCTCGGACATGCCCCTAACGTTGAACGCCACGTCATCGACAGTCCAAACCTCCTCCATCTTCACCTCGGCACGCCTCTTGGCCTTCTCGCCTTACCTAAAAAGGGTCGCCTCGGTTCAACCCGCATGGGATATCATAATGCCCTCCGAGGGTCGATAATCATTCAAGAACGAACTAATCTTCGCATCCCAATTGAATCCCCGCGATCCTTGTGAGATACGAATCTTCGACGCACACCAAAAGTCCCGTCTTTTGGCTGAGTAACTGAACAAATCGTGCCTTACAATCTCAGCGGGTCCCTCGCTCCTCGATTTTAGGGTTTTTCGGTCGGTCGTGAGCTTTAAGACTAAGCACTCTTCTCTGTTTGCGCTCTTCTCGCCGATGAACGTCGAATTCGCAAATGCGTGGCTATGGTTCTTGGACGAGTCCCTTCAAGTGCGTTATTTACGCGAGTAAAACACTTTCTAATGTTATGCATCGAGTTCGAAAAAAATGTAGTTATATCGCGAATCTCGTTATTCTACCAGCAAAATTACATGTTAACGCATGAGATTGGCGATATAATTTCAATAGTAAGGACGAATCACGTAAATTTTCGATGATGAATTGCGTAGCTTTTGAAAGTCGAAAAAATTGACTGCCACAGCTTGCGCAAAAATTGAAATGTAACTATTTAAAAAAAACCTGAAGGGCGCGGCGCAAAGGGCGAACGGGCCCCTTAGCGGTTCGGGCCTTGAGCCATGGTGTGTGCCTCCACAGTCCACACGAGCTCACCGTTGCAGCCCGCGTTGACTTCGCGCCACCGATGGAAAGCTCGAGGTAGCACATTCCAGGATTCATCTGCCACAGCACAACAAACCCCCCCCCCCCCCTCGACTCTGGGGATTTTGTGAGGCAGTCGTTCTTCAGGACCGTTGTGGCCTCTTCGAACTCTGATGCCTTCATTCGCAATACTCCCATTGCGAATGTAGTATTGATAGAACTGATGAGTCCGCAAGCTGCAATGTACTGGTGAAGTATGTACTGCGCCGATGATTTTTCCTATCGATTTAGAAAAAAAATAGAAGGATTAAAGCGCATTGCTTTCTGAATCTGCAGCATCATTAATAATATTCTTAGGCGCTCTTTCCTTTGCAAAAAAAAAAATCAACTATGAAGCGCTCAATGCGTAAATCTATTCATGGGCCGGGGGGGGCCACCCCCCCCCCCCCCCCCCCCCCCCCCCGGAAATTTTCGAAAATTTCAGCAGTATATATGTATATATATATATATATATAAATAGTAGATATATAAAGATTGTTTCTGTATATATTAAGCAAATAGAACCTAGCATAGATGGTTGAGGAAGTTGCCATCTGCTTTTTGGATCCGGGTTCGATCCCAGAGGTCTCAGTATTATTACTTTTTTGTTCTAATAAAAAGCAACACACGGCCCATAGAAATAATTGCGCTGCCAAGAAAATGTAGACACACGGCCCATATCAAAATTACTCAATTGGCTCGTTTACCAATTTAATTAATTGTTCAATTTGTTTGGACGAACTTAAATCTATTTGTTTTTCTTTTACTTTTTTTTTGTTTTTTGTTTTTCTAATTATTTAACCATATAAAATACATAATTGTTTCTAGGAACCTAAATATAGAAACTATAATTTTTGCAAACATGATATAAATTCAATATTATTTAAAAATTTTAATTTAACAAGATAAAATGAATATTTCTTATTATTTAATTTAACCCTTCCTAATTAAAAATTCGTATTCCGTCATGGACTCCCAAAATTTTAATTTGTGAGCCTTATTCAAACTACAACAATTATCTGTCATATAAAAAACAAAATATCGAACAAGTAGTGCATTTTACCTACACAACACATGATTTGTGTTATTTCTCCTGTATTTTTTAATTCGCGTTATATAAAATATAAAATATATGTTGATCTTAAAAATGACGTTTCGAAGCCCAAAAAACCATAAAATTTTCAAGCACTTTGCAATAGACATTGATGCAGGGACCAACATCCGATCTCTTACTTTTACATCACGGCCCCCCGACAAAAATTTTCTGGATCCGCCCCTCGCGCCACGTATGGTCGAACTAAAACCCTAATTATGATGCACGAGGGTATAGTGTGAAGCGCTCGTAGCACTTCTTCCGCAAAACATAATTAGTCACACAAAGTCGAGATAAAAATTAAATAAGCATATGACGTACAATGCGAGCGTTTTGCACGGTGGGATAGGGCGAAGGCGCATTGTTTAATAGGCGCAAGAGGCGCACCCATGACCTCAATCAGCAGTTTTAGATTGGACTCTCCCACTGTTGATTTGTGACGCCCGGGGCCGAAGAGGGCGGGGAGTGATCGCCGGTGCCAGGGTGCACGGACAAGGAGCGGCTCCTGGCAAGGCTTCTAGGCGAAGGGGTACATGAACGAACCGATCCGACACCCGAATGAGAGGGGATCCTGAGACTGACAATGTATGGGCGTGTCATGCTAAGAATCGTATAATAGAATTGATAGTACTACTCATATCACCAAGGTCGACCTACCTTTTCGGGAGTCCATCCGAAAGAACTTCGAAGTTAAGCGTGCTTGACTTGAAGCAATCTTAGGATGGGTGACCCCCTGGGAAGTTTGCCCAGGGTGCGTGTGAGCGAGGACGAAGCACGCTGAAAGGTTAAATGGTGGTACAGTGGGGCCAGACTATCAGTCGGAGTGTGGTGGGCCCAACCCCACAGGTCCCGGTAGGGACGGATGCAACAGTGACACCCGGTACGGGTCGTTACAGGTGGTATCAGAGCACAACCTCTCGCAGTACGGTGCTGGTTCGGGGATGAACCAGGCGGAAGCTGGTGGGCATGTGACGCCCGGGGCCGAAGAGGGCGGGGAGTGATCGCCGGTGGCAGGGTGCACGGACAAGGAGCGGCTCCTGGCAAGGCTTCTAGGCGAAGGGGTACATGAACGAACCGATCCGACACCCGAATGAGAGGGGATCCTGAGACTGACAATGTATGGGCGTGTCATGCTAAGAATCGTATAATAGAATTGATAGTACTACTCATATCACCAAGGTCGACCTACCTTTTCGGGAGTCCATCCGAAAGAACTTCGAAGTTAAGCGTGCTTGACTTGAAGCAATCTTAGGATGGGTGACCCCCTGGAAAGTTTGCCCAGGGTGCGTGTGAGCGAGGACGAAGCACGCTGAAAGGTTAAATGGTGGTACAGTGGGGCCAGACTATCAGTCGGAGTGTGGTGGGCCCAACCCCACAGGTCCCGGTAGGGACGGATGCAACAGTGACACCCGGTATGGGACGGGTCGTTACATGATTCGTCGCCTTTTATGTCGGGTCCCTCGAAAATGGGCGTCAAGATTCCCGATCTCGGTAGAAAGCGGTTAAAACAACGTCTCCGTGCCGACGATTTCCTTTGAAAAGTTGTTTTTTCTCCATTGAAATTTGATCACTCTTGAAAAAGATTTGGTCAATCTTGGTAATTACTTGACTATAGAAGAGTTTTGAGAAGCGTTCATGAACGCTCTATATATAGTTAGAGTGTGACAGGGTCATGAAGAAATTATAGTAGAAGTGTTATTAGTACTTTAAATTGTGATTACAGATTATTTTTGTTGACTATTGACTATGACTTATATGTGGAACTTATCCAATTAAAATTACTAGTTGACTCTATAAAAAATATAACTGTAATTAAAATTTAGGGATGCAGATATCAATAACTTATGTGTCTATTGATATATTTTATGATATCAACATCGAAATGTCCGAAAATAAGAAATATTAGCACGGTAATTTGCGGCAGAAATACTAGCATTTTTGTTAGAAAATTTTCAGTAATTTTGTTTTTAAGTTATATTTATTGATTAATTAACTTTTTAACACTAATAAATACTTTGTTTCGGGGACGATAGCTTCAATATCAATATGAAAATTACGGGGGCTAAATAGCCCAAAGGGTCTCACCGGTACATCGTCAACCGGGAGAATAAAGGCTCACAACCGGGCATAAAACACGAAATTGAAAAATCGATAGAAACAAAAAGCATCGTAACAAACAACCCCGAACTAAAGACTATACTACAAAAAAAGCTATTAAGCAAAATTTACAATATACTTCATTTTCGTCGGCTGTCACTACAGTGCCCTCATCTTCATCGGAAGAGGCTCCACTATGGGAGAAGATGCTTCACGATGGAGAAAAGGCTCCAGACCCAAGGGTCAGGAGAGACGAGCTCCCAACACGGGAGACTCAAGGGGGGCGGCGGAGGCGGAGGCGGAGGCGGACTCGGTGGCTGGCAGCGACGGCAGCGGCGGGCGGCAGATACCCGCTGACCCCGAAAGCCTCAGCGGCTTACTGGGCTGACGTCGGTGGCAGCAGCGGTATCGGAAGGCGGAAGGTGATGGTGGTGGATGGGTGGACGAATTTTTTTTATATATAAAAGACAAACAGAAAAAAGAAACTAACAAAGTAGAGCTCCCCCTACCTCCATTAATGCAGAGGGGAAAGGGTGGCAGTTGTTTTTGGTGTGGGAAGGAGGTATGGTTTTAAGAGAGAAGGGGGAAAAGGGAGGGTTGGAGGAAGAGAGAGAAAGGGACTATGTTAGTGTGTTGCAATAATAAATACTATAATTATACAAATTTGTAAAAATGGAGAATCTGTAGAAAGTCAAACACATTGTAATATACATATTTGACTAAAATATTTTGTATAAATTATAACCAAGTTCAACCTATAACTTTATTAAACTTTAGATCATAAATCTAAGTAAGAAATTTATTGTTTAGCCGTACGAGTTTTGACGGTCATATGCTTTAGACACGAACAACATATTGGCATTTCTAAATCGAATGTTCGTTATATGACTATCGGGCAGTAGTTATTCTTGCCCCGGTTTATCGTTGTAACGATTTTTTTTGGGAAGTCTTAAAAAACTTTTTTCGAATATTTTAGGATCTTTCACATAAATACACATTTATATAAAAATTTGGCAAATCAGACCCCTGTCAGTTTTTTTTATATGCAGGTACATGTCAGAATAAAATTTTTGCACATTGCTACCCGTTCCCAAGTACGTCATGGAACACATTTAGGTACCATATGGAAACATATTGTGGTACGTAATACAGTAAGAAAATGTTACATCATATAACACACATTAAGGTACCATATAGACCGTATATATGTATCATATGTGGGTACCAGATATACGCATGACATGGTAGTTAATACATATATAGAAAGGTACGTCAAGACTGGGAAATAGTACACACAATCGAACGAGTACTTATGAAATTTTTCTGACAGGGGGTCTGACATGCAAATGTTTTATATAACTAGGTACTTTTCTGTAGATACACCAATATTTAATTTAATTTATCATTTCTATTATATTAAAGTTGAGAGGTGAGTCTCGTTGGTCTATCGAATGGATAGTTACTTACAATTTTACCCTTAATATTTTAGGCTATTACAATTTTATCCTTTTATTTTCTAAACAACGAAATGTGCTAAATATACTAATTTTACTTCGCAAGTATAAATGTTTTTATAAGTAATATTAATACTTAATAACTTAACAAAATAAAAATAAAACGAATTGTAAAAATATTTTGTAAAATTAATAATTTCATATATCGACTAACCGATAGGATTATAGCTGCGAAATGCTGTCCGCGTAAGCTCTATATGTGGTAGTAAGTAAAGTTGAAATCAACCCCTTACCTAATTAATTAACCCGAAAAGAAACCAATGGCGTGGCGTGTCCACGAATTGTCTATATAGATCCTTCTTTACCTCATCATATTGTTTTCCCCTTGACACTCTCTCTATGTAAGGAAAAAACTATAACTTTGCAAGAAAAACCCAAGTGGCAAGTAACGCTACAATGTCGGGCGAATAACAAACACACGGAATACCCAAATATTTTACTTGATTTCTATATAATTTCGTTGGCGAATAACACACGGAATAATACCTACCTATTTTACTTGATTTCTGTACATGTTTTTGTTCTAAAGCTCGAATAAGGTTATAATTTACCGAGATTATGGAGACCAAGCTCGAGCTCCAAATGGGTCGCAAGTGAGTAATCTTAAAAAAAACGAATTAAAAGTACTCATAAATTGTTTTTTCGTCGCCTCGCACGAAAGCGATTTCATGGATTATTGTTTAGGTGGGTGGTCGAGAATCAAATCGGTCAGAAGGACCTGAAAATCGAGGAATGCGATGCGAAACAGACAGTGTACATCTTCGGGTGTAAAGACTCCGTTCTACAGATCCAAGGTCGTTTTTTTGATTATCACTAATCAATGATTGATATGTAACGTAATGACCAATTGTTCCGAAAGTTTTAGCTTGAAGGGAGTATATGCATCGATTTTAAATTTAGATATTATATTTTTCAACACGGGCCTTTCACGTTTAGGCTGATTTATGTCTTATATAGCATTTAGACGTGTCATTCAATGAGTGGTCGTAAAGATTCTTCACCAGTGACGTCTTAGCCTTGAGCTCTGATGCAATGTTGAGTGAGCACTTCGTCTAAGTACGTAAGGTTGAAAGCAGTGCATTAATCTTAATTTTATATATTTATATTTCAAAAAAATCAATGCAGGGAAGGTAAACAACATCACGGTGGACAAGTGCTGTAAGATGGGCTTGGTGTTTAAGGACGTCGTAGCAGCTTGCGAGGTTGTGAACTGCAACGGCGTGGAGGTGCAATGCCAGGTATTAACTATCATCAATGTAATAAAAATCGGCATATGCGGACGCCTAGATGGTGAAATCGATTAATTTGCGATTGGGCTTAATATTTTCATAAACTTTTTATTTGAAAAAAAAAACAAAAATGATGAATGTTTATACTAATGTTATTTGTTGCATTGTTGGATTTGACATACTACCTATTTGGAATACTCGTATAGATTTGATGCACCCGAACTTTGGTAGAATGTTGATATATGGAAAATAAATAATGAAAATCGAGTGTATCGTTTAATTTATGCCTAGATACCGTCCGTGTGTCCCATCTAGGCAACACAGCGCTACTGGGCGCCGACTAGCGTCTAGGCGAATTTTATAGCATTGATAATATTGCATGACGAAACTGGACTAATGTTTACTTCAAGAAATCTAAAATATATTTTATTACTGTATTATTTTAGGGCACATCTCCAACCATTTCTATAGACAACACGTCGGGCTGTCAAATATATATGAGCAAGGATGCTTTGGAGGCTTCTTCTATTACTACGGCCAAGTCGAGTGAGGTCAACGTGCTCATTCCCGCAGCCGAAACCGATGGTGATTGGGTATGTATTAGAAATCGAGAGGTCATTTCTAAAATAATTGGTAATAGAAGGAGATAGCCTCATGATATGTTAAGTTGTTAGAAGAGGTTGAATTATTCGATTTAGAACAAAGTCCAATTTATAATCTCGATCCTCTCTTAACTCAACATGGTCTAATAGACCTAAATTGATCTGAAATTGAACATTATAACATGACCTTGATAATATATATATATATATATATATATATATATATATATATATATAGACAGATATAAAGAAAAAGGAAAGAGCTAATGTTTTCGTTTGCAGTCGGAGCATGCTTTGCCGCAGCAGTATGTTCATGTGTTTAAAGACGGCCGATTTGTTACCACTCCACTCTCTCATTCTGGGGCCTAAATTGCTGCAAATCTCATGGATCTTTTTTTTTTCTCTATTTGATTATTTCAGTCTTTCTTTTTTCTATTTAAATAAAATTGAGATCTCTCGTCGAGGGAGGTCTTTGAATTATTTGACAAGAAAATTAGTCTGATTAATTGTTAATGCAGGTTTTGCTACAATAAATAATGTATTAAACAGCAACTCAATCTAATGTTTTTTCAGAAGTCAAGTTTAGATGTAAAGTCGATTGAAGGAAAAAAGATAGGTACAATGTTAGTCTAAGCTAAGACCAGTTCACACGTCATTCTTGTGGTCCAATTCCAATTCATGTTTGTTTTTACCATTTTTATTGTTTTTAGAAGTTGCTGCTAAGTTAACATTCATTTTCTAGAAAATGATAATAAATTTATGGGGCATCTTCAATTATTGTACGGGTGGCGTGGTATATATTAATGGCTAATTTCGAAAGCTGATTTTCGAAGCTGGATTTCGAGACAAACTTAAGCCCTAATAGGTGAGAATATACAAAAATCGACGAAATTTAAACCAATATATCTCTTTTTCCCAATTTGCTAAATCCACATCTTAATAATTTCAAGCCCAAATCAAGTTTACTTTTCAACACCCCCCTAAAACTTGAGTTGCCATTCCGAGCATACTTCGTTTTCACCAAATCTTCCTTCTTGAGTGGCTTGGTGAAAATATTGGTTGCTTGATCTTTGGACTTCACGTACTCCATTTCAACATCCTTCCTTATAATGCATTCTCTTATACAGTGGTAACACGTGTCGATGTGCTTGCTTCGATCATGGAAGATTGGGTTCTTGGCTAATGCTATTGCTGACTTATTATCCACATGAATCTTACTTGGATCGTCTTGACGGATTCCCAACTCCTTAAGCAGATTCCGAAGCCAAATTGCATGACATACACATGAGGTAGCCAGTACATAATCCTCGTATGTGTTTCTTAGAACTCTTTTATTAGCTTATGAATTGGCTTTTTTGGCTTTAAGTTCATGGAGGTGGTGTATCTTGTGCATATTTCTTTCATGTTTGGGAAAATTGTGTTGTCTGTAAAAACTTCAATTATGTATAGTTAGTTATTCAATGGATTTGAGACTTGGATGACACGTGGAGAAGACAAGACGATTTTCCGAATTCAATATCAAGGATGAAAGTTAAACAAATCCTTTGACCTTTGCTTTTATGATCACTTACAGTTCCGACTTACATGTCCCATCTCCCACGTATAAAATGATGCTTTGTTACTTATGAATGTCATTATTCTTTAGTTTGAGCTGTATAAATATGAGATAATAAACTGAACTTTTTTACTTTCATGGAGTTTTGGGATTTAACAGGCCGCAGGAGAAGAGTGACCAAGACCACCTCATATACGATATCTGGAAATTATTACGATGATTTTAACCTTTGTACAACGATTAAGTATGGGAGAAAAAAAAATATATACTAGTCTATCCTTTTTGGTATCATTTCTCTCTTCTTATAAGAGTTTTATTAATTATTATTATGGATAGCTATTAAATTTTCTTAATCAAACTTGAAAATATTCATTATTTGCCATTTATGGGCCCTGTAATTTGGGCTAAGGCCCAATATGATTAGTTAATGAACGGCAAGCGCAGTAGTGGTCGCGTGCGTGCAACGCGCATCGATCTTCCACCGCAGGCAACAGAAAACATAAAGAACAGAGAAACGTGTAATGAAATACGATCTGGATATCTGCGCTAAATTACTATCTACACTCCGTTTCTGATGATCTACTGGCGATTACTATGACTGAATTTCAATCCTTCGAGGAATAGGTTCTTTAATCTTTTCATGTTAAACCCCGTGGATTTAGAAAGTTTCAGCTTGCCCTCTTTGTAAATCTCGATCTCGATTTGATCGGCTCAGCCCACGGGATGGTTGTTTGCAAATGCCGAAAGGTAACCTGGTTTCATGGATTGATCGTGTGTTTGCATTTAGGATGAACTTTGTTCAATTTGCCCGATGCATTATTATTATTATTAGCTGATCGAGCTTGCGATTGTTGTGTTTCAGGGATCTATTAACATATTTCGTTATCCATGACCACCGATTTATGTATTTTTATTGATTTTAGTTGTATTTTTTTCCAGTAATACTTTAGGACGATAATCTTGATTTGTCCCCCTTTTTTACGCTTTCTTCATGAAATTTGGTGATAGGCGACCAAGTTGTATTGCTTTGTCCACAAAGTTCCTGTTTGCGGGGAATGTATATGCTTCGAAGAGCATCAAAACTGTGTGGTATGGCCTTAGTGATTCATCTACCCTTTGATGACTTGTGAGTTGTGGGTTGTATTGTAAGTGAACATTGCAAAAGATAAGTAGAATTTGTTTTCTGGGAAAATATAGGTGCGTACATATTCAGAGTGGGTAATTGATGGAGAATATGATTGGCCACCTAAATGCTGCTATTGTCAAGCTGTGCTTGAAGAAGGAATGG
Source organism: Craterostigma plantagineum (assembly GCA_027422505.1). Taxonomy (NCBI): domain Eukaryota; kingdom Viridiplantae; phylum Streptophyta; class Magnoliopsida; order Lamiales; family Linderniaceae; genus Craterostigma; species Craterostigma plantagineum. The sequence goes on from JAPQWV010000005.1 coordinate 4,493,006, forward strand.
ATCCTCAAACTACTCGCCTCGGTTGCCTACGTAAGTGCATTGATGTTACATTACATTCATTTTATCAACTTTAAAAAAAACTGGAATGATTCGTATTTGTGCAAGTACTATCATACATTTTTGTTGCTGTTTTACAGATGTGATACACACAAATTGCTTTGTTTCGCACGTTAAGAGTTTTCCACCACACACTGCTCCTGCTGGATATGTATGTCCAGCTTGTTCAACATCGGTATGGTAAAAACTTTCTACATTTCTCGTTAAAATATTCTCATGGTTAAATTTAAACTTTTGTTCAACAGTGACAACTTTGTCAGCCTTAGAAAGTTACTAGAACTCCAATCTTAAACATGGGACTGGAGTTATCATGCGTTAATTCCGTATTTTAATCATTCTGCAGATATGGCCTCCAAAAAGTGTGAAAGATTCAGGTTCACGTCTTCACTCTAAGCTCAAAGAGGCAATTGTGCAGGTTAGATCTTTGTCTTCATAGCACTGTCCCACAAGATATTTACTTTATTTTGATATTACTGCTAAGGTAAAATAATCACTTCAAGGGAAAACTGCTTCTCTTCATTTATATCTATGCTGGCATGTCATAAAATGTTGTAGTTTGATGCTTTGACAAGTCTAACAACATAGCAGAGAATCACCGACGTTTTGCGACTGTTTCTATTGCTTCTTATAGATTAATTAATCTTTAACCACAGACTGGTATGGAGAAAAGCTTGTTTGGTAACCATCCAATTTCCCTCGGGAGTGAGGCTCGAAACCCGCCGCCCGCATTTGCGTCAGAACCACTTGTAAACGCCCATCAAGATCATGTATCTGCTGCAGCGGGCTCATCAAGACCAGCCAGTTTGGATATTATTGAGATCGACGGACATGACCCATCTATGCCCAACAAAAACGGGCCCAGTTTCATAAAGAGCACTAGTCCCACGGGCGTAAGAAGTTTCGCATAATCGCAGTTTATAGTTTCATGGACTTCTCTTTCTAACTGAATTCGTTTTTTTTTTGGCTCTCAGCCAAGTGCAGCCACACGAAAGGGTGGATTCCCAGCCGAGAGGCGGAGCTCTGAGGTATCCTATTATGCAGATGATGAAGATGGGAAGAAGAGGAAGTATGCTCGACGAGGTTAAATACTCTTTTTCGTATATTTTATTGCTTAACAACTGACGATTTTGAAGCTTAAGCATCGATTTGTTTGCGTTTTAGGTTCACTTCGGCATAAGTTCCTTAGATCGCTTGTGCCTTTTTGGTCGAGTGCATTGCCTACGCTGCCGGTGACTGCTCCACCACGAAAAGATTTAGCAGCAGAGGATGCTTCGGAGGGTCGTTCAAGACATCATCATAGGTCGTCGAGAATGGATCCTAGGAAACTCCTCTTGTTCATAGCTATCCTGTAAGAAAATTTTTCTTTTGCCTTTTGCTTCGTAATGGTGGTAAAGATCAAATCTTTTTCGTATAAACAACTTCTTTACAAGCGATTGATGTTGCTGATATTTTAATGAATATGACCTATATCTCGTCATAACAATTTGGGTATGCTTCTCTCTCTCTCTCTCTCTCTGGGTTAGGGCATGCGTGGCAACGATGGGTATATTGTACTACAGAATTGCTCAGAAGGGTCTTGGCGAAGAAGGGTTGGCTGAGGGTGAAATTACTAAGCCTTTGATGTGATAGCTGGAGAAGAATCGATAGTGTGCGCTGTTGAAGAAGACGATTCTTCAATGCTTAGAGACAGACATTGTTGTTCAATGTTTTTGGTTGTTGGAAACTTTTCTGTGTTTGTTTATCGACGGTTTCACTGTTTTGTTTCTTGAAGATATGTTTCCCCTTTTCCAAATACGGGTATCTACAGTTAAATACCTACTAGAAAACTAAAAAGACATTTCAGTCCCTTGTCAGAGATCTTTTTAAGCTAGGTACCCATTTGAATAAAATTTTACAGATAGGTACCTAATCACTTAAGATTACCAATTTACCCTTTGATTTTACAATTCCATTTGACAATTTTCTCTGCAATTTCGAGCTCCATCACGCCTGACAAAATTTCAGCTCCATCTCTGCAATTGACGATCACCTTCCGCTCGTGGTGGCACCGGACGAAGAGCGACGAGCCTATTCCATGTTGGGTTCTCGATTTAGGGTCTCGATTTTGTCATGTAAGCTTTTATTTTGCTTTGGGTGTGATTAATCGATTGCACTCGTGAGATCAAATTAACCCAGATCTGGGAGCTGAATGCGATCTAAGAGCTCGATGTAAGGGTGAATGTCGATTATTGACAGTTATTGAGGCTAATCCATCGGGATTTGAGGTTTCTTTATATAACTGTTATTACGTACCATTTGTTATGTTTATTACGTACCATTTTATGTGTCGATACGGTACCAAGATGTCCACGTACGCTGTACCATTGTAAACTATACATGCGTACCATTTATACAGGTTGTCATATTATCTGAAAATATGCTGTCTACAAGTTCGGTTAGTGGCGGGACGTTATTTGCATTGTGTGAGTATAAAGGGAATCATTCTTAGTATCGATCAGAGCAACGACGCATGAGATGAATGCTCAAACCGATGACGGGAATTTTATTCGTGACCCGGACATTTGTGTTCTTGGTTGCCGAAAGATGCGGAGGATTCCTTCTCAGGTAGATAAAAGATCCAACAAGTGCAAAAGATGTGGAAAATACGGGAATAATCGTCTTACTTATAGAGAGGCCGTATCGACGTAGGGTCCGTATTTGCCATGTATTTCGTTACTGCTTTTTTTCCAAAACCTTTTTTGTTGCACTTTTGTATGGTAATGGCACATTCTTTATCCAAATGATGCCAACAATGTACTGTAATATATGACAATAAGGTACTGTAATATATGCCAACAAGGTACTATAATATATGCTAATTTGGTACTGTAATATATGACAACAAGGTACTGTAATAAACGCCAATAAGGTACCGTATTATATACCAACAAGGTACTGTAATGTATGACAACAAGGTACTGTAATAAATGCCAATAAGGTACCGTAATATAGGCCAACAAGGTACTGTAATATATGACAACAAGGTACTGTAATATATGCCAATAATGTACTAATATATGCCAAATGTGTCTAAATTTGGTACTGTAATGACTGCCAGTTTGGTACAGTAAGATATGCACATTTGGTACCGTATTATATGTAAATTTGGTACTGTAATGAATGCCAATTTGGTACAGTAATATATGCAGTTTTGGTAACGTAATATATGTAAATTTGGTACTGTACTGACTACTAGTTTGGTACCCTAAGCTATGCAAATTTGGCACCGTAATATATGCCAGTTTGGTACCCTACGACATGCATGTTTAGTACCGTAACCTATGCCAGTTTGCTAATGTATGCACATTTGGCACCGTAATATATGTAATTTTGTTAATGTAATACATGCCAGTTTGGTACCATAAGATATGCAAGTTTGGTACGGTAAGATGTGCATGTTTGGTACTGTCATATATGCCAGTTTGGTACCCTACGACATGCAAATTTGGTACCGTAACCTATGCCAGTTTGCTAATGTATGCACATTTCGCACTGCAATATATGTAAATTTGGTACTGTAATATATGCCGGTTTGATACCCTACGACATACATGTTTAGTACTGTAATATGCATATTTGGTACTGTAATATATGCCAATTTGGTACGTTAATATACGCAGCCTTGGTACTGTAATATAGGTGATATAGGTACTCTAAGTGTACGACATAGGGTACTGTATCCTTTCAGAAGTAGGTACCGTATAAATTAAAGTAAAACTTTGAATTTAAGACCTAGCTATATTCCGTCCCAAACGAAGCATTTCAGCATGTGTTGATGTGGATAAAGGATTAGACAATTTCTGACTTTTTTCAGTAATGATTGCACACTTTTCTGACGTTTTTCAGTCATGAGTGGGCAGATTTCTGACTTTTTCTATGTCATACGAGGTTTTAAATAATAAAAGACAGCTCATCTGACATGTCAGTGGCTTTAATAAAATGTTTCATGTCATATGTAATTTTGGGTACTGCAACCGTGGCTGCGTTGGTACGCTTTAAACAAAACGACAGGTACCCCTACAAAGATATATAAGGTACGGTGTCCCTTATATATATTATACGTCATACTAGGGTTAGTATTTTTTGGGATCGATCGAATTACTTTTTCATCTCGAACCACCGTAGACCAATAATATATAGTATTAAATACGTTTCAGATCAAATTCGGTGCATTACGCCCCGCACGCATGAATTAAATCTTAGAATACCATGATTCATTATAGTATAAGAATACAAGCAAGAACATCTACAACATAATTTGAATAATGTGGTGAGTGCTACATCTGCGAATTCGGTGCATTAGGCTTTCACATTTTTTTTTCATTCCGTTATTGTTAGGTATTGTCAAAATCACGAACGGCACTGCGATTCGATTAGGAATGTATTTATTTCGATCGTATAAAAAATGGTACGATATACTTTAATAATTTGGTACTGTATATGTGCAATTATAGATACGATAAACATGCACATTATGGTACTATATAGGTAAATGTTAAGGTACCTTCTGTAAATCACAAAGTACCTTAGTGTACAACAGATAAGATACTTAATGTGAGATATATATGGTACGGTATACATTTACATATTGATACGGTAAACCTGCAGGTTATGGTACTATATACGTAAATGATAAGGTACCTTACTGTACAAGACAATGTACCCTACTGTACAACTGATAAGGTACTTCATGTGCGATATATAAGGTACGACATATATTTACATAATGGTACGATTAACCTGCATATACGGTACTTTGTATGTAAACGATATGGTACGGTAATAAGAAAGCCAAGGTACCTCATATCTTCTGTTTATGGTACGGTATATTACATGATGGTACGGTTATCCTTCATATCATGGTACTCTGTATGTAAAAGATATGGCCTAGTAATATCGTTTAGGGTTATGAACCTTTATAAATTCCGTTTTGCTATGTTCAATAATGGTATGGTTAACATGCATATTCTGGTACTCTGTAGGTAAAAGAAAAGATACGGTCATATAAAAACATATGGTACTGCATAAAGCACGGACACAACACAGCACAACAATTGACACTAACCGTCCATGCACAAAAGAAAAACCAACATAAACAATCAGAGGTCTCCAAACAGTCTCATCCCCAACTCAAAACAGTCCCAATCCCAAACCAAACAACACAGTCTCCAAAGAGTCTCACAGCATATTCAAGAAACTTACTGAAAAAGATCTAGCATACAACTATGCTCGTCACGTAAAATACGAGCAGCCATAGAAGCACGATAGACATCTATGTTGACTTCTTTGCCGTATTTGTTGAACTCTAGGGTGTCGACAACGTAGTCCTCTTTTGTTAAACAGACATGCACCCCGCGATCTACGTCGCAAAATTGGGACCGATTAAACTCTGGATCCACGGTCTTCGTACATATGTATATTTCCTGCTTCTAAGCCAACGAGGGGGCACTTGCTCATACACCCAAGTCTGAAAGTACCCAAAGCTTTGAATTCATCAATAAACACATAATCAAAAAGGTAACTCATAACTTAATGAAGAGTATTACCACTAACCCAATAGTGCACCCGTTCATCATTAGGTCGGACGAGTCGATCCGTATCGAATTTGCAACCGTTTGCTTTATCTCGACGACCAATGAAAATGAAACGGGGACCTTCCTATAGCTTCTTTTTTATCCGGGGTCATGCTACCATGCAAGTTGCTTATGGTAGATCGAAATAGCGCATTATGACACCTGAAAGACAGCTCAGATCTGTTCCGCGGAGGCATTTCTGCAAAAAAGCCACTGTTAACAAGCAGTACCATTTTATTCGCACACGAGGTACCAATTTTCCCAAACAGAGGGTACCAGATACAGTGATAATGTAGTACCAAAACAAATTGACCCCATTCGAAAAAACCCAAATGACCAATTCCAAAAAACCCAAATCAACAACAGACATATCACCCATTCAAAAATACACGCACACAAAACCCTAATCGAACAGCAAATCGATGTCATTCGAAAAACACGCAGCTATTGTTACGAACATTAACCGAAAATGCTTAAACCCAACGAATAACGGCAAAATCAAACTAAATACAAGCCTATTGATAAAGGAAATACCACGATGAAATCCACGACGTATTGTAATGCTGCGAAGGACTTACCAATCGATTTCAAAAGGGGAATACCACGAGGAACCGAGAACCCACGACGTTGAATCTGAAGCAAAACAAACACGGGTCGATTTCAGGAAGAAGGTCGCGCGATTTGGATCTGGGATGGTGCGAATTTTTTTTTTTTTATGATCGAACATTACGTGAAATAAGAAACCAGGTAAGGGATGTAATAAAGTAGTTTTAGCAGGGGTAAATCCGTCAGTTAGGTACCTATCAGTAAAATAAAATTCAAGTGGGTACCTAGCTTATAAAAATGTCTGACAGGGGACTGATCTGGTCTTTTTTTATCCATCTAGGTATTTAAGTATTGAAGCCCCCTCCAAATATCACTGTCGATTATTTGATCTCTTACACTGACTCATACTAGCGTAGATAATATAATTTTTAAAATTGTTTCCAATTAACATATATACCATAAGATGCACGATCTTATAGCTTTTAACGAACATTAATTTAGAATTAGGGAAATTCCCATTGGTACCCTCGAGGTTTCGAGTTTTTCCGTTGGTACCCAAAGTTTTTTTGATTCCCTCTAGTACCCTCAAGGTTTGGACTTTTTCCTATTGGTACCCAAAACTGGATTTAAAATACTTAAAATAATGAGAAATTCAAAAATAAGTTATTATTTATTAAAAAAATAATTTTATTTATAAAAATACTATATAGTTGGGAAAAATTATATAAATATTTTTAAAAATATTTTCCGAAATATATAAAATAATCGTAAATTCAAAAAATCTAAAATTAAATATGCTTATAATTGAAAAATAATTATAAAAAATAACACTATATGCAAAAAATTTAAAAACATAATCGAAAAATAGTTGAATTTTAATTTTAACTAACCAAGTCAAGCGCCGCCACTCTCCCCAAAAAACAATCAACTGATCATTTCAAAAAAAATTTTACCTAGTAGATCCAGATTCAAGTAACAAGCCCATCTCCCCATCTCTCTTTACCGCTTGGTGAGGATGGGGGAGGAAAAATCGCATATTTAGTTTATAAGTTTCCGGTGTCTTTTTTTCTCCTTCTCTTTTTGGTGTTTCGCTGTTCTCCTCGTTCTTGTTTTATGAGTTCTTTGGGTCGTGTTTGTTCTGTTGATTTTTTTATTTTTCGCATATTTAATTTTAGATTTTTTGCAAATTTAATTTTTTAGTCTATATACTATTTTTCATAATTAAATTATTTTTTAATAAAAAGTATTTTGTTTTGAATTTATGATTATTTTAAATATTTTGGAAAATATTTTTAAAATATTTATATAATTTTTCCCAACTATATACTATTTTTTATAAATAAAATTATTTTTTTTAGTAAAAATTATTTTCTTTTTGAATTTCTGGTATTTTAAGTATTTTAAATCCAGTTTTGGGTACCAACGGGAAAAAGTCGAAACCTCGAGGGTACCATAGGTAATCGGAAAAAACTTTGAGTACCAACGGGAAAACTCAAAACCTCGAGGGTACCAGTGGGAATTTTCCCTTAGAATTATATCCCAAGTCAGGATAATGTAAAAATATTACCTAAGAGAGTTAATTACGATTTATCGAATTTACACTACGAAAGAAATGTAAATGTGAATGTTTTTCTCATTAGTTGGATACATCATACATGCAACCATTGTAGCCGTGTAAATGAAACTTATTTATATCAAAGAGTAATATCGGGCATTATTAAGTCATGGTCTGATTCTGACACAACTTTATATAACGCATCAGTACATAGGTGTTATGAATTGCTCTCAATTAACAGTTGTTAAAGTGACTATATTTATTATGTAAAAATTTTAAAACTTATTTCCAGCACCCCATATCAACATCTGAGCTAACTGGTCATTTTATCTGAGCTTTTAAAACTATTTATGTTATGGATTGTTGTCCGTGTTAGGCGAAGGGGGAAATTTCATTAGAATATATTTCTCGACGGTAAATTGGTAAGCGTTGACTTACAAATATTGCGTGCCAAGAAATATACAATTTATTTATATAAAATTTAAACGTCACGTGGATCGATCAACATCATATCATGATCATCATCTTCTTACCATCGGATAAGTATTGGATTAGATAATAATAATTAATCAGTTCCCTCCCAGTCAGCTTGTTTTAAGATAGTACTGAAACCAAATATCATATTCATAACTCGGAAAAGGTCAGACAAAGCAGCTAAAGAAATTAACATTTCATTTTGCATATGTTAATTTCGTCAGCTAACGAATAGTATTCTTATATTAAATCAAATACCGTCCCTAAAGTCAGAAACAGCTGATAAATAAAACACGCGAATAAAACCTGTGGGTTTTGGATGAGAGCTCAAAACAAGCAAAGAAAAAGTCAATAAAATGTTTTTTCTCCCTCTTGGAATAAAAATATCAAGAAATCATCCAATTGCATATCCACTTTCCGACTTTCTTCTACCAACAAATCCCACTATATAAATACATCCCAATTACATAACAAACACATTATTAGTTGCGAATAACGAAACCCCATAACATCACAATGGAAGGCTTAATACCGTTGTTCATCAACGCTGTGAAGAGGCAAAGGCCTCAAAGCGCATACTTACTTCGCCGCTCTGATAACTCCACCTCCGGCCGGTGGCTCCTAAACGGCGGCGGCGGAGATCCAGCGGCGGAGGGTTCTTTCCACCGCCTGCAGGGATCGCCGGAAAATACGGTTAGGGGAAACTTTGTGCCTAATGGTTCAAACATTAATGGGCTGAGGCAGCGACACAACTACCAAGAAACAACGTCTATAAATACCGCAAGAACTATTTACGGCCATTGATAAATAGGCCACGTGGGAAGTGTATTTGTGTGTTTTTTTTTTATTTTTTCTTCTTTTCCTTTTCCGTTTATGTAGAATAAATTAAATAGTAGTGCATGGTTGAAATGAACAAGTGTAAAGTAACTGGAAAAAGTCCTATGAGTCCTTTGATATATACACTTTAAATTGAAGAAAGTTGTCTTCAGCCTCATTTGGTTAAAGAAAAGGCTTACTTGAAATAACTTTGGAAGAAGCTATATTTCTCAGCATGGCGTCCATTTCCTTACACTTTTTTTTTTTTTATCATATCACTCTATTGAATCCATACTACAATAGATAATCATAATCTTTACAAAGCATCATTTTTTACTGGTATTAACAGTAAATATTGGTAATCTTCTTTCAATAAACTTATCCACATGAATATTTAAAAGAATCATCGAACCACAAAAAGGTATTAATAGGGAATGGTCCATGCTTTTAACTTACTTCCTCATCTGTTCATCTGAATTTCTATGTATATCTCTATCGATAGCATTGCATCCTAGATTATTATGTATTTCAGTTTCTTTGCTATATAATATCAATATCCCAACCTCGGTAGGTAAAATTAATCATACCCGTAAGGAACGAGAAGATAGCAAGCAAATTATTCGAAGGGAAGTTAACACTAACTTAAAATTATAAAAAATGTCAATTGAGTCCATTGTCATGATATTTTGATAGGTATGTACCTAGCAGAATAAATTTCACATGGATAACTGCTTGACCGAAGGTACATCATATAAAAAATTTAGGTAACATAGAAAATGTATTATGGTACAAAAAAAGGTACAGCATGCTAACAGAAATATCATATAAAATCTTTAGGCTTCATGTACCAGACAAACACGTGATGTAGTTGATATAGTACATGAGATACGCGTTAAAAGATATGTAAACGATAGTAAACTGGTAATCTCAACAAAACGAATACATGTGTAGAAACTTGATTGTACTATATATATATATATATATAAATAATTTATCTGACGAGAGAGTAAACTGATATTTTATTATACTTTTGAACAGTGAAGTGTAAATACACCTTTATTCGAACTCCAACGTTGAGTTCACACAATATTATTACAACAAAACACTACAAGATCGTTTTATTGAAAAAAAAAAAGAACAAGTTTCCTCTCTCTCTCTCTCTCTCTCTCTCTCACACACACACACACACATTACAACAAGTCTCAAATAAAGCAAGCAGTAACCCCACAGAAACTGGCCTAAATCATTCAACGCAGGTCCTTCACTATATGTACATCAATAAATCAAAGACTTTTCATTGGAAACATATAACGAAGGCCTCGAGAGATTTTGTTAATCATCATTCTAATTCACAACGCCTCAAGCCTCCAACATCGCTACGTCCTTCAAAGAAAAAATAGATCAGCCAATGTAAGACGATAATGCATTATAAAATCTAATATGGGGAGTTTATAACACCAAACATCATTCTTTCTTGAGAACGGACTTCATTTTTCAGGCAACTGTTTCCACCGTAATCAAACTGTATGACGTATGAGCCAACTAACAAGTAGATATACATTACCATTTTCGAAGTATCTCTGCTTTTCAGAGTCTTCCTCGCCGCTTCAGCAAAAGCCTGGGCAGCTTCTGCCTCTGCTTCTGCTGCTTCAGCTTCTCGAGCAGCTTCTTCAGCTTCTGCCATTGCAGCTTCTGCTTCAGCAACAGCTTGAGCTGCAGCTGCAGCTGCTTCGTTGGGGGTCATTCTCGTCATCTTTGCCAGCTCTAAATCAATCTGAGATTTTGTCAAATGAGCCATTTCATCGCTATCTATCTTTGAAGAAATTCTCTGCCTTGCTTCTAGGACAGATGAAGAATTCCTCCTCTTTTCAGATAGAGCAGAAGAAGAAGCTATGCTGTACTTGCGCTTCATCTGTACTAGCAAACGATGCAAGTTAAGATGCTCGTGGTCCAAAGTAAATTAATGAACTTCTAGGTTAGTTTAAATGAAAATCCAGAAAAAAATGTCACCTTGATAAGTTTCCCGTTTGAAGCCATCTGTTTTAATTTTGCAGATAATATTCTCTTAAAGTTTGGAGGTGCCCAATATTGATCCTACGAGAAAACATTTAAGCCAGCAGCAGATAAGAGGAAGATGCTTTCTATGTAATGCAATCAAAAGCAAAACAGAAAGAGGCTCTCAAAGCAGAATCATTGGATCGTAGAACCAACGTGCAAAAAGATAGAAATTGCACATGTCATACTCTTATACAACTACATTGGCGCATAGAAACTAACTAACTATTGTTCAGAAGAAGAATAAGTGAAGACTATTCACTCTGTCTGAGAGTACGAGGCTAAAACACATTTAAAGAAGTCGTTGCAAGTAAGTGGTGTCACTTACGCATTGGGCTATTATCAAACAGCAGCATGTTTTTGCAGAAGAAGATAATGGGATTATCTTTAATTTAATAAGTGAAAAACCAACAATAAGGTTTCAACAATCAACCCCGGAGTGCTGCAGATAGTTACTTAAACATGATGGCAACAATAATATATGAAGCACCTCTATATACGCAGCTATAGTCGTCTTGTTGGAACCTCCAGACTCCCTCAAGTTGTTTATAGCCTCAATAATGAGATTATCCAATCTATTAAAGTGGATTAAAGTGCGTCTAAAATGTCAGTTATACAGGCATCCTGACTGCATACATCATATATTTGACTTGAGATCAGTGCAAGATGTCAAATGAAACATCAAACCTCATAACTGATCTATTGGGAGCATCATTTGCAGAAGAACCACCTGAAGTAGCCAAAGCCTTTCCATCAACTTCCTCATCACTTTGACTAAAGGCCATAGAGCTCTCACCATATTTGGTAGAAGGGTGCATCCTTTTTAATGCTAATCTGGCCCTCTCTCTCGATCCCCATCCGTTAGCTATCACGCTCATGTTCCTCCACTTGTCCTAAGCAACAACAATACGACCATATCACGTGTAATTGTAGTCAATAAAAAACTAAAACTCAGCAATCCAACTGAGACATAACTGACACAAAATCTACCTTGAGATCAACATTGGAGCGCAGGTACAGGACTCCACTGAACTGTGGGTCCTTGAGGATCGTACGCCACTTTCCAGGGCCATGCTTAAGCACCCCCTCTTTGAGAGCCGTTTCTTCCTCTCGAGTCCATTTTTGTTTAGGCGCGCCCATCGATTTATAGCTAGTTACACAACCCCAAAGCTATATCAAAAATATCTTAGAAGAGAAAAGATTATCTGCCCTCATAAACAGAAAGATCCAGCCAACGATCAATTGAAGCCTAATTACCTCAGAATCAAGATACAAGTGAAAATACCTAAACGACCTGCAGAAAGGAAAATATCAAAACTTTAACTTTCCAGCATTTCAGAAACAGTACGTCAATAAGAACAAGATCAGATCGATCGGCGAAATAAAAAGGATAACAAAACCTAATTAAGTTGATTCCGCAACAAAAAACGGGATATCGTATATCGTAACAATAAAGAACTGGAATCAATTCGTTAGATGACAGATTTTACCTCAAAATTTGCTGATTGCTGCTTTGAATCGATGGTCTTATTTTCTAGAGATTGCGACGCCTTAGAGCATCTCCAACGCAATACATAAAAATACAGGTAATATTACACAATAATACAGTTGCTAGAGTGCTTTTACTCCAACCCATAAACTCTATTTTCTACACTAGTTTTTACTCCAACCCATCAACTCTATTTTTACACTAAAAATCAAATTCCTATATATTACTATCATAATTGACTTATTAAACATTATTATATAGAATTAAAAAGTCAATGTATTTTAATATTAGCATATTATTTAAGTTTAATTTTATTATATTAAATAAAATTGTATTATTTTTAATTTTATTTGTATTATAATAGTGTATCAAATATTTAAATATAATAAAATATGTATTATTAAATAAATATAATAATAGAAATTGAAACTCTACTTTTGTGTTAAAAATTGTGCGTACTCTAGATCTAGAGTTTCTCTGCTGATCAACACAATATTTGTGTTAAATATAGAGTCCCATTGGAGTAAAATCGTACTCTATTTTTGTGTTTTACACAAAAATAAAGTACCCGTTGGAGATGCTCTTACCCCTTTTTTTATACGGTATCAACTAATTAGCTGCACGTATGGGAATACTGCCTGTTGGGAATGAATTGAATACTACTGTGTGAATCAAATCAACTGTAGGTGTTTTTCTCTTCACCTTCCACGTGTGGGTGTGATAAATTTAAAAGTTTTTTTTGGGAATTACTATTTACCGCCCCCTTTTTCCTAGTTACCGCCCCCTAAAGGGCTGAAAAAAGACGTTTATGCCCTTATGTTATTTAAATTAATTTTTTTTTTTCAAAGATAACTTGCTATTACCACAAAAACAACGAGCTAAACAGCTCACGAAGCCCTCTGGTCACATCACAAATGCCAGTAGGGAGAAAGTTCTCACAAAGAGGAAAAGACACTCCTATAAAAGGAGACAAGACACCTCACAAGGAGGAGAAGACACTCCTACAAGAGGAGACTAAGTTCCCACATGGGAAAAAAGAGCTGAAAGAAAACAACTCTCCAGTGCAACAACAAGAGAATAAAAGAACCTACTAAAAATCAAGTTTAAAACTCCAACTTAATGGCTATTAAACTAATTTGAAGTACTAGTCCCTCTCCTCCGTCTTCACCCAAAAGAGCTTGTCTTCATCAGAAAAGAACCCGAACAGCTGACACACGAACGGTGAGGCGTCAGGCGGTAGGACAGCGAGGCGGCGGTCGTCGAGTTGGCTGCAGCTTCGGCGAGGTGGTGAGGTGGTGGAGAGGCGGCAGCTGCCGCCGCAGCTTCGACGAGACGCCGGCAGGGCGGGGCGGCGACGCTCAGCAGCGACAGCCGGTGGAGGCCGAAGGCGGCAGTGAAGGAGGGGGCCGGCATGATGGTGGCAGGCGGTGGAAGGCGTAGACGGCGGTGGACGTTCGAAATTTTTTTTTTTTTTTAGAAGAAACTAGGAAAAACTTGCAAAAGGAGGGCTCCCCCTACCTCCATGTTCCCCCCTACCTCCATTAATGGAGGAGGGGGAGGAAGGGAGGAGGGGGGAGAGGTGGCGGCTAAGGGAGTTTCTAGGGTTTGGGTTAGAGAGAAGGTGGAGAAAAGATGAAGAGAGAGAGAAGTGTTGATTTATTCTATTTAAATTAATTTAAAAAGGTAAAATATAATAAAAAGTAAGAATTTTCTTTAAATTCCTACACGACGCAACACTTTTCAAATCACACAACCAAATTAAACAAAAAAACAGAGAACTTTGCAAATCGTAATGGAGCGAGGACACGGAAAGGGAAAGGGAAAGGGGGTCCTGTCACGATTGGTAAGAAAACTGTCGTAAGTTCATTCGTATGTAGATAGATTGTCGAAAACGGATCAAATTAGGCTGAAAACGGGCGATCGAACGCGAAATAGGGCGAAAACGGCACGACCAAACCGAAATTTCGGTCGGCCTAGTCGCGACCAAAACGTGATTTTGGTCATTCAAGACACGACCGAAATCCGATTTCGGTCGCAACATGGTCGACCGAAACAAGATTTCGGTCGTGTCTTGAACGACCGAAATCATTCGTCGGTCGCCGGGGTTCCGACCGAAATCATGTTTCGGTCGGATCTGTCTCGACCAAAATCACGTTTCGGTCGGTTCCTCGCCGACCGAAACTTGATTTCGGTCATTCCACTGTTTGACCGAAATTTTTTTTGGTCAAATTTTTTTTTTTTTTAATAAATATGTAATTGCAGGCCAAGGGTGGGAAGTCCCTACTTGGAGGGAGCAGCAGACCGGCCCCGGAGGCGGAGGAGGGATCTGGAGAGCGTCATACGAGGGCGCGCGGCGTTGATGCATCCGTTCGTAGGCAACGGGAGGAGGAGAGGCGGCAGCGAGCTCTTGATTCTCATTCCGTATATGCGGAATACGATCCGCATGCGGATGAGGAGGCGCCTGCGGATGAGGAGGTGCCCTACGATGCGGCGTCGTTTGAGTCATCCGACGACGATGCGATACCGGTCTCCGCAGGTAATTTCATTCACCTTTATAAACTGTATTGCGATGTAGTGTCTTAATATAAGTAAAATAAGTAATATTTAATTTTGGGAAATTCTTAAAAAATAAAATAGGGAGCAAGCGCTCCAGGGTCGTAGATGACGATTCGTGGAGGGTGCAGGGGCCACAGCCAGGTGGTCCAGAAGACGGCGAGGTGATCCCTAGTTACTTGGGGCACATCGCCCCCTGCATCTGGATGGGTGAGGAGGATCGACCCCTGCTGAAGTGCGAGCGTCAGTTCTTCGGTCGCTTAAGCAGTGGTACTGCCAGTTCCCGCCGCAGACGCAGAGCGAGATCGATGGCACGGGGCTTAGCCACCTCACAGATGCCATGCTGGGTCACTTGGACCAGCCTCTTCTGAGCGCTTTTGTGGAGCGCTGGCACCCTGACACGAACACCTTCCACATGCCGTGGGGTGAGATGACGATCATGCTCCACGACGTCGAACAGATCATGCGTATCCCGATCGAGGGGAGGACGGTATCGGGCACCCCGGACAGCGGCGACCAGCAGATCGCGGCGAGGGAGATTATGGGGGTTAACGCAGACGCGCTGCGGGGATTATGGGGAGGCGGTGCGGTCGCGACGAAAGACGTGATACAGAGGATGCGGTCTGGAAATAGGCCGGCGGGGTTCCAGGCAATCGCCTGGCTGTGGATTCTGCTGGGGTCGACGCTGTTCGTCGACAAGAGCGGGAACCGGGTGAAGCCCGACATCATGCACGAGTTCTATCGGTCGCTGCCAGTTGCCAGCGGCCACTCGTGGGGGTCGGCCGCTCTTGCTTACCTCTATCGCCAGCTTGGCCTCGCAAGCCGAGCGGATTCAAGGGGTTTAGCTGGGTGCCTGTCGTTATTACAGGCGTGGATCTACGAGTACTTCCCGTGCTTTCGCCCACACCGTCTACCCCATCATGTGGAGGCCTGCGACGCACGATCACGCATGTGGTCCGTGTCTCAGTACGAGCGGACGGGCCACCGTTTGATTGAGATCCGCCGTCAGCTAGACATGATGACTGCGAGCGAGGTATATTAAGTGATTATATTCTATATTCACGACGACTATGGCATCTCAAATTTGCAAACTGTTATCAGGTTGCTTGGTTGCCCTACGGCCCCGATCCAGCGGCGCACCACATGAGGACTATTTTCGTAGGCTGGGTACGATATCGCGACATTGTTGAGCCCTACGTGCCCTCGAGAGTGTTGCGCCAGTTGGGTTACGTGCAGCACATCCCGCCGCCGATGAGTCCGCCACAGAAGGCGTACATGCCAGCAGACCCGAAATGGTATAAGGTGCACCATTCTGGCGACGCAGCAGAATTTGCTTGGCGTCAGTTCCCGTACGCGTACATTCTCAATCTATCGTACATCAGCCGGACGACTGCAGATTACCTTGGCGAGGCCGTCCAAGGGTACATGGACTGGTATGAGCGACATTCTCATCCTCGTCTGTTATCGTCGGAGTCGCGATCCTCTTCGGGCGGCATACCCCCGCGCAGCCACTCAGACTACGTACGTAATATTAAGTGATTCAGTCTTTGTATGTTTAATCAATTTTTATATGTATTTATTCTGTGTACAGTGGTACAGCTCGATGTATGCCTCGAGCACCGAGATGCTATCTACGCTGCAGCTCCACGACGAGGAGCAGACGGAGCGCTACAGAGACATGCTGGACGAAATGAACGACCGCTGGCGCAATGCTCCATGATCTGCTTTTATTTGTCGTTGTCCTTTGTTTGTGTACCGAACACGTACTATTTTTTTTTATATTTATAAAATAATGTAATAGTATAAAATAATAACATAATAAAAAATAATTAAATATATAAAATACTAAAAATAAGAACAAAATAATACTAATAATATAAAATAATAATATATAAAAAATACTAAAAATAAGAATAAAATAATACTAATAATATAAAATAATAATATATAAAATAACATATAAAAAAATAATAATAAGAATAAAATACTACTAATAATATATAAAAAAATACTAAAAATAAGAATAAAATAATACTAATAAAATAAAATAATAACATATAAAAAATACTAAAAATATATAATACAATATAATACAACATGAATTATAATAGACCACGATCACGCATTAACTGTTCCCAATGTTCGAATCTGTTCTGATATCTACGTTCCCACCCAGCAAGGCGACGATCACGATGGATATTCCAATACGGATGCAATAAGGGCATTGGAAAATCTGGACATAAATTCAGTCTAATATAATGCCGGTACTCGTCTCCAAGGTGCGCTATTACGATAGTTCGGTTCGGTCCATTGGCAGTCGAAGCGGCACGCAGAGGCAGTATCGTGATAGAATTCATGTTGATGGTCGATCCATTGCCGTACCCGTATAGTGTAACTACAGCATTCCAAATAGTGGTCACAGCCCACAGATCGCACGGTGTCAACATCCAGTGGTTTTCCAAGCAAGGCCCCCCTTCCCAGCGTATACGACGCAACTGTATTTCCAATGAATCACCGTAGTACAATGGCGAGTAAAGATCCCAATGGGCCTCGATTTCGTTCGCGACGTTATTCCTTACGGTGACCCATTCTTCTTCGTCATTGTAAATATGGGAAGCGATAGCGCGAAATCCGCAGTTGCCGTCAGCCACGACATCATTAACACTAACTATATACGGATGGATGACTGATGTTACGTGGTACTGCAAGCGGCCGTGGAAGAAGTTGGATTCAACTGTATAAAAAATTATACCGGATTAGAGATGCATCCATATACTATTGTTATGAGTGAAAAAACAGACGTACCTGTCTCGCCAGTAGAACTACGAGATCGCTTCGCAGATGATGATGAGGTACGGCCATGACTGCTATGACCCTGGCTGCTACGACTGGTACTGCTGCGCCCTCCGCTGCGTCCCCCCTTGGGATTGCGTACTCCCAAGCACTCCGATCACGTTTCGTCGAGTCTCTTTTCTTTGGCCTACCTTTTACAGATGTCTTAACAGCAGGCGCGGTCCACTCTTGATCCTCGGGATAGAGATGTTCGTGAACTACTCGATGGAGGCCACGCATAACGGCGGGATCGCGACCTTCTGCCTCACGCACAAGATCGGCTAAGCGCTCTTGATCAGAAATATCGGGAACTACTCCCTCGCCGTTGTGAGTGTCCTCCAGAAGTCGTGCAAGCATTCTACCGAAACTGGGTAGTTGTTGTCCACGCATTGCTGAAGCTCGCAAGAACATGGTAGTTGGTGCGTACGTCGTACTACACATCCGCACCTGGAGTAAACCTCATCCGACAACTCTTTGGCCCGCCGCAGCTCATTTCCCATAATTAATATTGCATGGTGTGAAACTCTGTATAATAATGTTAGGAATGGAAATCCTGACATCGGAATAGGTCGTTTCGACCGGGACTCCTCAAGTGTCTGCATGTCAACATTAAAATATTATTAGATAAGGATAAGAGACACGTAATAATAATTAATTTACCTTTCGGATGCGAATCAACTGGTTCTGAATCTGCTCGTGCACCTTCACCCATACGGTGTCAAGCGACCCAGTGGCCGAGTTCAGCCATCCTTTCAGCTCGCTATGAGCACTCTCGACACGACATGTAGTGGTGTTCCCGAAATGAAGCACATGGTTCGTCCAAGCTCTGGCGAACTTCTCCTTATGCACCAACCACGTCTGCTCAACATAAGTAACGATTTCTGAGTCTTGTAGCCAGCGCAGACGCATGTCATTCACTGCATTCTCATATTCGTCAACCGTCGGAGCTTCCACGACGGCTTTCCAGGACTTGTGCGTGAAGTGAGCTGCGGTCTTTTTGCTATTCCCCCCAACCTATAAACTTTGTTCTCCACATCTTTATAAATATGCCACGTGCACAGCAGATGGTGAGAATGGGGAAATACCATATGTACCGGTCGAACAAGGCCCAACTCACGATCAGTGACAATCGCCGACGGTTGGACAGCTGGCCCTAGAATATCCCTGATAGACTGCAACATCCACCGGTAACTGATCTCGGTCTCGTCCTCCATGACTGCAAACCCACACAGAAAGTTGTGATTACAGGGAGTCATCCCTATAATCTCAACAAAAGGCATCTTATATCTATTGGTCTTGTACGTCGAGTCAATGCCAATAAAATAAGGATACGTCCTCAGCAGTGCGAGTGACTCCGGGTGTGCGAGAAAGACATGTGTCAGCATATTAGTCTCCTCGTCTCTTCTATATTCAACAAAATATCCGGACTCTGTCGCCTGGTGCATCAACTGGCTCACCACGTCTCGACCCTCAGAATATTGCTTCTTCAAACGATCTCTGTAATTATAAATATGTCGGATCGTCGCGTTATCTACGCTGTGTCGAGCCCTCATCGCTGAGAGGATATGTGATGGTTTCGCTTGCGCAGCACTCATTTCCTCAACGACCTTCTTTGCCTGGCTGCTTAACCCACTCGTCTGGCGGTGTCCCTCGGGATAATGTATCAGAGGGTGATTGTGCGTGGATTTTTCAGGTGGGCCCGTACGAATGAACCATTCCTTAGTAGCTGGATCTTGCTGGGCTATGACTACAAACGGACACCTGCACTTGTTAGACTTCGACAGCCTCTCCAATTCATCCTCCTTGCCTCTATAACGTTCTCCGCGAGAACATCTAATCAATTTTTTTGTTCCTAATTTCTTGTGCGACGAAATTATCACCTCGAAACCAAGATCAATAGCGACGCCTTTCGCCCAGTTAATGGCTTCCACGTCGGTTGAAAATCGTCCTCCTTCGCGAAAATGCCGACTGTAGTTTATCCCGTCGCCCGTGGAATCCTCCTGGACACTCTCCAAGTCTGACAAAAAAAAATAATGATAACCGAAATCAAATTTCGGTCAACATAAGAGGCGACCGAAATGTGATTTCGGTCACCTCTGTCGTAGCCGAAGCCGGATTTCGGCCCCGACAGTCGTAGCCGAATCCGAATTTCGGCTACGACAGCCGGTGACCGAACAACAATTTTGGTCACCATCTTGGGCGACCGAAACTGATTTTCGGTCGTCACAAGGGTTGACCGAAATTGTTGTTCGGTCACCCCTTGTGTTGACCGAAATTATGTTTCGGTCGGTGCGAAATTTCGCTCGAATCCGACCGTTTTTCGAGAATTCACGTCTATAAAAACCAAATTTACGAGAATTTGATTACCATCCGCTCCAATAGACGCTTTCTTTTGACTTTTCCATTTCCCAAATAGACGATTCATTGCGATTTGAACGTTTTTTTGTTTTGTTTGAGTCTGATTTGAATGTTTAATTGCTATATGAAAATTGTGGTCTGGAAAAGGACTTTAAATAGAAATTTAAATTCAAAAGGGCAAAATCGTCTTTTTTCAGCCCTTTAGGGGGCGGTGACTAGGAAAAAGGGGGCGGTGAATAGCAATTCAGTTTTTTTTTTTGGAGAAAACGTTTGATACGTGTGTATGAGTGTGTATAGAATGTGTATGAATAAGTTGTGGCGTGTTTGATATCTGTGTACACATGCCTTATATGGCTGGCTATACACGTCTATTACACGGTTTTTAGTTATAGGCCTTGTATATCCATACTCACCTCTAAGGTGGTTATGGATCCATACACACCTATACACATCTCAAATACATCTATCAAATACAATTATGTCATTACACAAATAATTAATACACATATATCAAACATGTTAAAACACAACATCAACAAAATCCTGTCACGTCTCCTATGTTTACTACATGAACTAATTTAGTTCATGATATTTCGCATGAACCAATTTAGTCCCGATGTTGTTGATTTTGAACCAAATTGGACATGCCGTTAGATGGTCGTCAGTTTGGATAGTAAATTGTCACGCGTGATCTGACAGACTTAAAAAATCATAAAGTAACATTAAAAAGGAAAATAAATTCCCAAAAATAGGAAAAAAGAAAAAGCAAAATACTAATAGGTTAAGATAAAATAAAAATAAAGAGAATAAAAAATAATAATTAAATTCAAATAAAACAGAGAATAAATGAAAACGAAAATAAGGATAAACACGCCATTGAACGTTTATTTAATTCTCGACCCCGTCCGTGCCAAGTAAACAGGACGTGGTCAGGATTTTCGTAAACCTTTTTTAGTGCCATTTTTATCCTTAATTTTGTCTTTTTTTTTTTTTGGGTTTTAATTAATAAATATATTTTTATATTTACATTTTTTTCTTATTTTTTAATTTTTATCTACTATTTTTATTTTTAATCGCCTCTCTCTCTCTCTCTATACTTATTTAATGTACTTTCATTGTCTTTTATTTTTTAGTTATTTATTATATAATTTTTTATTTCTCTTTTTATTTTAGTTACATATTAATTATTTCTTTTAGTTTTTTTTTTTATTTAATTTATTAGTCTATTTTTTATGATTTTTTTCCTTTTAAAATGAATTTTTGTCCCTTTTATTGGAATTTTAAGTAGCCAAACACATGTCGATATGTGTCAATTTTCCATCCAAATTGACGGTCATCTAACGGCAAGAACAATTTGGCTCAAACTCAATAAAATTGGGGACGAAAATGATCTACGCGAAACACCGGGGACTAAATTGGTCAATGTCGTAAACATGTGTCATCATTTTGGGTTTTCTCCCTTTTAAAAAAAGTTTCACACTAGTATTTCATTCACACTCCATGCCTGTGCTAAACATGTAACTGTAGTTAATGTTATTATAAATTTTCATTTATTTTTAATTTATAATGTTTGATGAAATATTATTTTTAAATATAATCAAAGAAAAGTGATTTGTATGATCTAATTGTATTATATTAAAAATAAAGGAGTGAAATGATAAATATGTCACATTATAATTAAAGATTAATTTGATGATAAAAATGAAATTACATAAAGGTAATTGACTGACAACATTACACATCAAAGCATGCCAAGGGCCTTAATAAATAGAAAGATATATCAGTATAACATATTAATTATAATATATGATAAAAAAATTGTAGGCTCAACAAGGGATTGACGAGTCACGAGCCTCGGCTCCATTGTCAACGAGCCAGAAGCTCGATTTTGATCAAGCTCGAATCAAACTTTGACCGCATTGTTCGCGAGTGGCTTGCAAGCAGCTGAGGTCGTTTAAACCCCTAACAGAGAAGAAACAATGAAACTGTAAATTGATCAATTAAATATTCATTAAACAATAACTTTAATTAAACTTTATTAAATGAGAAAAATTGACAACCATGGCAATTCTAAACATCCTACATTTTCATCTCTCTCTCTCTCTATATATATATATATATATATATTGATATATATACCGTTTCGAGTTTTTTAGCTTCAACTTCGACTCCGAATTCATTTTTGTTGTCACCGACGTTGATAAAAATTGAGCGTATTTAGTAATTCTATATAGAATCCATTATGTATAATAAAAATTGATGTATTTTTTACTTTATCTATACTCTTATATAAAGAGCATATGTGGTCTAAAAACTATCAATTGGTCTATTGTATCTTTTTACTATTTTATCCTTACTTTAAAATTTTATTCTTAAATAACTTAATTAATAATATAAACATTCAAAATATAAATATATTGTACATACATTGGATCCGCTAAAATTACTAGTCAAGATAAACGGAAAAGCCAAAGCATTAATAAAATAGAAATTTTCGTACTCCCAGAATACGAGTTAGTAATTCGTATTCTGAGAGTACGAGTTACTTTGGCCCGCTGACTCGCTGTCTGACGTGGCAAAAGTAACTCGTACCCTCAGAATACGAGTTACTAACTCGTATTCCCGGAGTACGATTTACTGGGACTGGCCCATTGACCCGCTGACCGTCCTAGTATGGATCACACAAGAGACACAGCTACCATCTACAGGCAACCCCCACAAGATACCTAAGCCCTGTAAGGTAACGGTCGCCTCCCCAACAAAAAAATGAAACGTATGAGTCTCCTTCCTCCAACGCTCTACCAACGCTGTAATCAAATGAGGGTCAACCTCTGCGACATACAGCTGTAAACGCTGTACAGACACATATCGTTCAACTTTCCTAGTAAGCGATCGTGAAGGACGTCCGGTGCTTCTCTAGTACCCCACACTACATTCTCTAACGACCTAATCTTAATAGTTCTATCTATCGCTTTCTCATCTAACAACAAATCCCTACTAACGTGATTTGACTGCATCGTCAACACCGAACTATCAATAGGCCCGTAAATAGAATCGAAATACATTCTACATTTAAAAACAGCAAACCAAACAAATCAACAATCAATAAAAAGCATTTGATAAATATGAAATTAACGCAAAAAATGATATTTCGGATCGTAACGAAATAACCAAATTATTCACGCGTAGGACGTCGTCTGGGCGGCGGGTCGGCGGGTCGCAGCGGGGCGGCGGGTCGCGGCGGGGCGGCGTCTTGGGGTGGCCGGGCAGTGGGGCAGCGCGGGGCGGCGGGCCACTGGGGCAGGGCGGGGCAGTGGGGCTCGGCGGGCGCGGGGCAGTGGGTTGCGACGGGGTGGCGGGGCAGAGCGGGGTGGCGGGGCAGGGCGGGGCGGCGGCGCAGTGGGGCTCGGCAGGCGGCGGGGCTGCATGTCGCGGCGGGTGCTTCGTCGTGGCAGGCGGCAGGTGGCGGCGCAGTGGGGCTCGGCAGGCGGCAGGCGGCGGGGCAGCGTCTCTTCGTGTGCTTCGTCTTCGTCCTCGCTTCGTCGTCATCGGTTTGTGTCGTCGTCGGCTCGTCTTCTTCGCGTTGTAGGGTTTTATTAAAACCAGATCTAATTCGTAATCCCAGATTACGAGTTAGGTAACTCGTAATCTTGGATTACGAAAATCTCTATTTTATTAATAATTTTGCAATTCTGTTTATTTTGTTAATGCTTATTCTTTTTATGTTTATTTAATTAAAAATACTTATTTTTTGTTGATATTAAATTCCTAACCGAAAAACCGAACCGAAAAAACGAACCGAATTATAAAAAACCGAACATAACCAAATTAAAATGGTTCGGATATCGGATTAAGCATACGTAAAACCGAAAACCAAAAAATCGAACCGAAATTTGAAAAAACCGAACCGAACCGATCGATGAACACCCCTAGGCTCATCAAGCTTATAAACCATTTTACTTTCTTTTCAACTTTCGATGTGGGACTTCTTTTTACTAGTACTGTCAAAACGGGCCGGCGGGGCGGGGCGGGGCGGCCCGTAGCCCGCCAAAGCCCGCTAGTGGCGGGGCGGGCGCGGGTAAGCCCGCCTCCTGGCGGGCCTGGAAATGTAAGGCCGGGCGGGTAGTGGGCCCGGCGGGCTTAGCCCGCCAATTTTAGAAAAAAGTAAAATAAGAAAAAAAATAAAAAAATAAGAAAAAGTAAGAGAAAATAACAAAAAAAAGGAAAAAATAATATAAAAATAGTAAAAAATAAACAAAAATAAAGAATTTAAGTTGGAAAAAATATCTAATTTTATAAACTTTTTTAATATTAATTTATTTATGTTATTAATTACCAATCATAGCTAAAAAATATAAAAATCATCATAATTTACTTATAAATATTATATGTTAAAATAATAATATAATATTTAATTTTCCGGCAGGCTTGCCCATGGCCCACCGGGCCCACCGCCAAAGCCCGCTGCCCGCGCAGGCATGCCCGCGGGCGGGCCTAAAATTTCAGAGCCCGCCCCGCCCCGTTGGCGGGGCGGGTGGGCCCGCGGGCTGCGGGCCCGTTTAACAGCTGTACTTTTTACCCACACGTCTCAACAAGTAGCACCTACATTCAATGGCTAAATTACAGTTTTTTATTAATTCCAGATGTGTTTTGGACGAGAAATAATAACCAAGTCGCGCTTTATTTAAAAAAAATAACATATATATTAATTAAGAAGGAAAAAGACATGCATTTAAAGATCTGAATGGCTTAACCACCTCTTAACCATGGCTAAGCACTCCGCGGGCTTGTACTCTGGTGCCGTATGTCCCGCACCCTATAAATATAAATAAAGATGAAAAGATTAAATCAAAATTCTCCATGTATATAAATACACATATATATTTATTTATGTCGGGAATCAAATGTCCTTCGGCTAAAATCCAGGGATTTATTTATTTATTATTTTTAACTTGGGACATTTAGGTAGATTGCAGTTCAGGTTTTACCTTGACGGTAGCATAAGTTAAAACGTAGTCGTCGTGTTCATATCTCGTCGTATATCTTCACATGGACCCCAAAAAAAAAAAAAGAAGAGAAAAAGTTAAAAGTTGATGGATATTAAAGCACAGTAGAATGATTATTACATAATTAAGTACTTAATTACCCAGCAGTTTGGCCTTGGACATACCAAGGTCTCCAATCACTTTGGACAGAAAGTGGTAAGGTGTTTATCCATGCCTCAGTGGATAAGTGAGGAACCTTCATATCATGATCACCACTGTCCAAAGAACACAAATATATGTATGTTACATGTTTTTCAATTCTATTGGCATTCGAATAGAGAGCAGTATATAACAATGATCACCTATAGATTAAAGCTCGGCAGTTTTTACGCGTGAATTTCTCGTGGTAGGCCAAAACGCTACTCACATCGTACTTGTAAAACTTACTTTCGACCTGCCTTACACGGAATGTGAAGCTGTTATTACATCGCTCCCATTCTCCTATTGTCCCCTGCCATGATGCGAACATAAAACTTATGATGTTAAAAGAGTGTACTGAAGAATGTGGACTTACACTGAAATTACATGGAAAAATCGCATTAAGCTTACATCGCGTATGTGAAGGGCTTTTCGAACGGACTCATTGTTTGCCCAGTTGTAGGAAGATATGTAATTGTCGTCCTAATTACAAACCCGAAAGCAAAGGAAGAAGATTAAAATCAGCTTTCATAGAAAAAAAAACTACATACATAAGAAAGAAATCATTTGATATTACCCTGCATCCTTTCTTAGTGGGCTTTACTGACAATGGAGACTTTCTTGGATTTGTTTCAGCAATGTTCAAAGAGAACAAACTCCGTTCCCTTTTCCATAGAGGTTCACACCATGGCTCTAAGATATGCGCCTCGCGAATTCTATCGAGGCACTATATGCAAGAAAGAGAGATGGAAACATCCATGATTGAACGCAAGAACAAACTAAAGTATAATATAGTTTATATACACATACATCTCCGATCCTCTGAAGGTCTTTTTTGCACAAGTCATTTTCTGGTGGACTGTAAAAATCTCCCTTGCAATGTTCTTTAGCAGACTGAAAAAAAAAATATAGATGATGGCTAATGGATTGTTGAATCATAAGGCTTTTTCCAAAGATATATCTACTGAACATGAAAATTGCCTGGAAAAGTTCGTCCGAAAGGAGGCCCATTCTATGAGCATATGCGTTTACTTGATTATATTCCAAGCTCATATCAGTTGCTGCATTTCCCTCAATATATCCCTGCTCAGATATTAGTTCAATATTCAGCTTTTCATTGCTCTAAATAAATAAAAGCGGTTCTTTGAAGGCTGAACTGGGCTGAGCTCACTTTTATATTAAGAAATGGCTCAGTTCCAGCATCATTTCCTGTAATAAAATGGCACGAGATTAAAAAGATGTTATCTTATAAGTGACAAGGACACAAAATTTCCTTACCTTTATATACTTTATCAACGATGAGAGGAATATAAATGCCAGTATAAGAGTCTCCAGCTATATAGAGAGGATTTCTGAGATATTTCGGGTGACTTAAAAGCCACTGCACAAACAAACCGATGATTGCCACAGAAATTCAAATTTTCAATCAAAATTTCTTAATATTTACACTGACCCTTCGTAGGAACTGATAAATGTGCTCCGAGTTTAGCGTATCGCTGGTATTGTAAGCTTTCCGTGTCTTAGCATAAGAAAATCCACTACCAGCGGGTTGATCCAAGAATATAATGCTAGCCACCTATTTTGATTATTATTAAGCTCATCATCATACATATGCATAGTAGATAACTTTATTCGTCGAGACATTAACTCACATATTATTTACCTTCGTCCATGAATACGGATTATATATCAGTTTAGGTTCGCTGCTATCAATATCCGTCATGTCGAAGGTCATCGGGCCTAAGAGTAATAAGGAAAGACACACAGATTCATAGAATGTAATGAATGAACTCTTGTGCTCAAACCACATAGTAACTCATAACTATACCAATCTCATAGACAATCCCAGACAAACCCGAACAGCTTGGGCCGCCAGTGAGCCAAAGCATAAGGGGATCTTTCTCAGGATTTCCTTCAGATTCAATAAAATAGTAGAAAAACTGCCCGTTTTCCGATTCTCCAACGCCAACATACCTTTCATTACACTGTCACCAATACCGAGAATAATACTAAAACAAAAACATTAAAGTATCGTAGTCGATTATTTTTGTTACCCTGTCTCGAGATTAAACGGAAGCTTCCCAGTGAAACCAGGCAAATACTCAACTGCAGACTGAGACGAAACTGAAGATAGCCAACTGAAGAGAATCATCGATGCGATTATGAGAGAGATTTTCGAGTTCAGTAGCGCCATTATCGAGCATCGGAGCTCCATGGACAATGATTGAGGTGGTTTTTTCGGGATATGTTTACTTTAGAAATTGTACGTATATCCTTTTGCTAGAAAAAGGACGGGCAGGTACAATAGATGGCTGGCAGTTTGTTTGTTAATTATTTTCCTTCGTATGTTTTATAATTAAGTAGAGAAGAAACCTCTCATATTCAATTTAGCATTAAAAACTACAATAAAACCTCTATAAATTAATAATCTCCCAAATAATAAAATCATTTTGTCCCGACTTGGACCCTTGTTAAATATCCATAAAATATTAGTAAACATAATGGTAATTTGCAAAGATGTTATAATTACAAAATATTAATGATATTTGCTACGAACACCATGTCATATATCTGAAATATCATTACAAATTAGCAATATTATTTGAAAAATTATTGTACATTATATAATTGCATGCGATATGAAGATAATATAGTCACCCATGTTCTCATCTGATTCAATTCGTCGTTGGCATGGACTGGGATAGTTTAATTTACGAAATATCTTGTATTTAATAAAATATTTATCGATATATTAATATCTCTTTAAATTAATAAAGTTTGATGGTTTTTATTAATTTATAGATGTTTTACTGTAGTTTTTATTTAAAAAAGAAAAAGAAAACTGAAGAGCGAACAATTGAAGAGATACAAGTTTGGAATATGATTAAAAAACTAAAATCAATTTTTGGTTTCTTTTCTTTTCATGCGGAATAGCAATGAATAACAAAACAAATTTGATCACGTTTCTCTCATATGTCATGTCAATCTCAAATCTCAACCACCGTTATTACTATTCAATGGAATACAAGTTTGAGAAATAAAGACTCAGATTAAATGGATATTTGTTGAATATGTTAAATATGTGGCTGATCTTTTTTTTTTTTAAAGTAAGATTTCATTTCAAAGATTCAGATGAATACAAAGATACAATAGAACAATAATCAAAATGTTACAATATAATTGACTATTTCTATCGCGTAGATGTCCGGTGATAGCAATCCGTTCTCAAAGTCCCAAAAAATGGGGGAAAGAACTCCGAAGGAAGGAAAAAAACGCTCCCACGAGGGGAGAGGAAAATCTCCCACGAAGGGGAGGAAAAACTCCTACGAAGGGACGAAAACTCCACCAAGGAGCCAACTCCCCTGAGGAGAAAACCTCACGGCAGCTGACCACAGCACCCCTCGACAGACCAAGACTGACGATGGCGGCTGCAGCAGGTGAGGGCGGCGGCGGCTGATGGCGGCAGCGACTGAGGAAACCCCATTATCAACACGTTCCAAGAAGCAACGTCCCTCTCAGGCATATCGTCGAATATCTTGCTCGCACAGTCTAGGCTTGATGTACGCGTCGACCAAGGCGGTTCTCACGAAGATACCTCCGCCGTTCGGTGACTTGACGACGTCGGCATGGATGACCTGCGAGTACTTGATGACATCGGCGTCGCCGTGAAGCTGATGATACGATGAGGGCACTGCTGCTTCAAACTGGTGGAAGAGCACCACAGCCTTGCGGCACCAGAAATGAGTTTAAAATTTGATAGTTCGCACCTTACACACTAACATATCAGACATCGATCAATGTAATTCAACGCTATAAAATTGTCACATGTCAAATTTTAAACCCACGACTAAATGGGTAGGTAAGACAAAAACACAATTGATAATATCAAATATTACAAATTAGATCCGCTAATTTAAACAATTTTCGATTTTAGTTAACAGGCTGAGTCAAAATTGCAATTGATTTAATATGATTAAGCAAATTTCAATCTTGATTTGCATATCAGTCAAAAGGTTTATTGAGTATTAACTTGACATATGTTTTACCAAAGGATGTGTTGAGACTTTTTTTTTCGGAGATCCAAAATAGTTCCGACACATGAAATACTAGCAAAAAAAGACAAAAATAAAAATCGTTATACTGAGTGACACAAAATTTATAATTTCATTCATATATGTACTAGTTTTTTACTCATGCATTGCACGAACATTAATTATCCATAATTATTGTATTTTAATAAAATAATTAATTTTCATGTTTGGTAGTGCATAAAATTATGATACAATTACGTCGGAGCACCTTATGTGAACACATTTGTATTGATCGGTGCTACATCAACATGTCACATCAACATAAGAGTATGAGCAGACACATTTTTTCTCTTATAAGACATATCGAGATTAAATAGCCATTACTCGAGCAAAACACAGGTATTGTATTTGTTGACCGAAACGTAGGTATCTTTGATTAATTGAGCATTATCATTTTCCACCATAGTTTTATTAGTCGCACTAATCTTGGAAGACTACCTTTTATTGAACTTTGGTCCCCAAATTTTTTTAAGGTATTGTTACGAGCCGTTTAAATGAGAACGCGGACATGTTTAATAAAATATTATATGAGGAACATAATTGCTATCTAGTATATCTTTCACGTTGGACGTGCGTGCTTATATAAATATAAAATATTAACTTATACTTTAAGTTAATTTTAATAGGTAAAATTATAATAGATGTATCTACAGTTAAATACTTAAATTGTTAGGATCGGACGGTATAAACGAACACTCGGGCGGAATATTGGCAGCGCAATCAATCAACGCAGCGAAATAAAACGGAAATCAACACGGCGATGTAACGTGGAAAACCCCCTTCAAATCGACGGGGTAAAAACCACGGGACCAAACGATCCAAAATCCACTATCACCACTTCAAGTACAGCGAATTACACCACAACCCAATGCCACAAACGAGCTATGAACACCAAATCAAAGCTCCAAAAGCACCACACCTCAAAACAAGATCATAAAGATCAAATTCGCACAGAAAATCGCAGCAGATTTCAAAAATTCGTAACTCACAAACCAGACCTCGAAATGAAAAACCCTTCGGACAGATTGAAGATCAATGAGTCTTCTACCTTCAGTCCAAACCTCAGGTCAATCGGACAACGTTTGCCGTGCCAAATGTGAGAAATCCGAATCTGTCGCTGATAGAAAAATTGCAGAATTTTCTTATTTCTTGGGTGAATAATCGATGGGTGCTATGTGTGGTAGGTGAGATCTCCTTTGCTGCTACTAATTATTTGGTGTTAAGTGGGCTCAGAACTGCGCTTTATTCCACGTAGTTGGGAGCCCAAATCCAACATAAATGAATAAAAAACTACCAATTCAGTAGCTATGTCATAAAATTTGTATATATAGGTACCTAGTAAAATAAATTTTTTACACATAAGTCATAACTACCTGTTTGTTTGTTAGTACCAATTAACCATCGTGTACATATCCTATATTTATATTACGTATCGTGTCACGTGTTTATGTGGTAACTAAGTTCCACATATATTGCGTGATATCTATGTAAGCATGACGTGCATTTATGTATTATGCCAATATCTTATTGCAAATAATTCCGACAACTTCAGGAGAAAAGGAGGCATTTACCTATCACGCCCCGGATCTGATGAAATAGGATGCCAAAAATACATTTCACTATGGTACTTAAGTTTCTAATATGATGTACCTTCAAACAAACGAGTATCTATGTGTATAAATTTTTTATTCTATTTAGGTACCTACACATACAAAAATGCTGAGAGATTACTGATTTGATTTTTTAATACTATTAGCTACTTGAGTGTAAAAACTTCACATTATAATATCAAGTTTAACTTTATATTATTATTTTTATATAAAACATGATTTTAGAGGATATAATTGGAATAGTTTATGAATGAAAGAAATAATAATAATTTTAATGACTGTCACACCTATCAATTTTTCTCTTAATAACATAAAAAGATACCTAATAAGGTGAATCTATAGAAAAATACCTACTTGAATAAAATTTTTACATATAGGTACCCATGACAGAAATTTTTACAGATAGGTACCCGATTGCGTCGTACCTTCCTGTGTGTGTATGACGTACCATAACACGTTGGTACCTAAATGTATTTGTACGTACCTTATGTGTTATAGATGGCATACCTAAATGTGCTAATACGGCGTACCATTTTTTCAACGTATGGCATACCACAATACGTTGATATAGGGTACCTAAATGTGTTGTATGGCGTACCTGCGGCGGATCGGGTACCTATCTGCAAAAAAATATCTACTAGGTACCTACGTGTAAAAAAAATCTGACAGGGTATTAAATTACAAGTTTTTTTTCCAAATATATATTTATTTGTAAAGTCCCCTAATAATAATAATATAATTGAGTTGAGGATGGCTATGTTATGCTTGTCGTCACATGAGACATTTTGCTTAATTATTTTTAAGGAAGCGAGACACTTTCAATATGAATGGTGTTATGCTTGTCGGCACGTCCGAAATTTTCAATTAAATTTGATTGCTAATAATAAACAAACCGAGAATGAATGCATTATTATATGCCTACTCCAGTATTTAATTAAGGGCATATTATGTTTCAGGTCTAGTTAAGTAGTTTTAGTTGGAGTTCAGGCCCCTTTAATATTTTACTTAGTGTTCAGGTCCAAAAATATTTTTTACTTAGTATTCAGGTCCCAAACGTGATAAGAAGACATATTTAACCCTCTATATTTCCAAAATTTACGAGCAAACTGCCATCATCATCAACGATGAAACTCAGATCTCGTTTTCGATCGGAGCAAAACTTTCACACTCAAACTCGATTAATCTCGATGCTAATGACTGAATAAAGTAAAATCGACTTCAATTTATCATAGGTCTAGAATCAACTAAAATTATTGAAATTTATAATGAAATATGCGCTCAATCCGAAAATCTTGTTGAAAATGGATGAAATATCGATTTTAGTGGTCGATTATTGTAGATTTAACTCAGTTTGGTCATGGGTCTAAGTAACCAATGAGAATTATAGTGAAATAACGAAGAATTTTGGTTCGACCTAAGCTTGAAACGTCCAAACCATGGGTATGTTTGAAGTTATCGTATGAATGTTGATAAGTTTTGCAAAAATAACAAATGTCTTATGGTTAATAACAAATGTTGACTCAGAAGTAACACATCCCTGAAAGGTAATAACGATATGTTTGTCGTCAGTAACACACTCTGTATACAAGCAATGGATCGGGAGGAATAAAACGAAAATCACAAACGACACTGAAAAACAGATGAAAACTGCATAAATCTCGGCGTTATTGACTCAATAAGGTAAAATAGACCTCAATTTCTCATGGGTACCTCGAATTTATACCAATTAGTTGCAAGGAACGGATATTATATTTTCTCTAAATCGTGCAAAAAAAGAAATACTTATAACATAAAAAAAATAACAAATGTCTTATGGTTAATAACAAATATGGACTTAGAAGTAACACATCACTGAAAGGTAATAACGATATGTTTGTCGTCAGTAACACACTCTGTATACAAGCAATGGATCAGGAGGAATAAAACGAAAATCACAAACGACACTAAAAAACAGAGGAAAACTGCATAAATCTCGGCGTTATTGACTCAATAAGGTAAAATAGACCTCAATTTCTCATAGGTAACTCGAATTTATACCAATTAGTTGCAAGAAACGGATATTATATTTTCCCTAAATCGTGTAAAAAAAGAAATACTTATAACATAGCAACAAATAACAAATGTCTTATGGATAACAACAAATGTTGACTTAGAAGTAACAAATCACTGAAAGGTAATAACGATATGTTTGTCGTTAGTAACACACTCTGTATACAAGCAATGGATCGGGAGGAATAAAACGAAAATCACAAACGACACTAAAAAACAGATGAAAACTGCATAAATATCGGCGTTATTGACTTAATAAGGTAAAATAGACCTCAATTTCTCATGGGTACCTCGAAATTTATACTGATTAGTTGCAAGAACGGATATTATATTTTCCCTAAATCGTATAAAAAGAAATACTTATAACATAGCAACAAATAACAAATGTCTTATGGATAATAACAAAGGTTGACTTAGAAGTAACACATCACTGAAAGGTAATAACGCCTTGTTTCTCATCAATAACACATTCTGTATACAACCAATGTTTGACAAACAAGGCGTTTTTTTTAATAAAGGACCATTTTAGTAGGGCTATTTTCGTTAAATCGGGTTTTTTGGTCCTTTAGTCGAATTTTACATTAACGTGGGTCTTTTTAACTTATTTCCTTTGTAATAGGGCCCGACTATTAAATTAAAATATTAGGGGCCTGACATAAAATTCCCCCGAAGAATGGTATTCGTACCTACAGTTAAGGTTTTCTTTTCCGAACCTTAAAAACAGATGTCATTGGGCCTTTAAGTTAGCCTAAGGCCCAATAGTGACCTATTTTGTAAATCTCGAAACCGACTTAAAAAGAAAATAAAAAACCCAATCTAATTAATTCCTATCGAATCGAAGTATAGAGAGAATCGATTCATTTCCGATAGGAATTAACCAGAGAAGAAGACAATATGAAGCTAAGGCTCCGTTCCGAAGAATCCAAAGAAACCCTAAGGATCGAAACCCCAAATCCATGCCCTCTCTCAGAGCTGAAGCTCATCGTCTCCCAATCCATACAAGGTTCACCACCGCCTCCCTCGATCCGTTTGTCCCTCAATCGCAAAGATGAACTCGTATCGGACGGCAAGGACCAAACCCTAGAGTCGCTCGGCATCGCCAGCGGCGACCTCATCTTCTTCTCCATCGTGGAAATCGCTCCCCAAATCGCCGTCGACGCGGAAAATATGCAAAATCCCATGCCTCAGATTGCGATTGTAGGTTCCCCTGTCCCCGGGAGCTCGTCTGTGGAACCGATGGACGTGGAAGAGCCAGAGGGTGCAGATACGATACCTTCAGGCGATTCGACATCTAATTGTGAGAGATCGCGGTTTTCTGTACCTGGGTTTCTGAGGAAGGTGTTTTTGGAATCGATCGACGATGAAATCAGTCACAGTCACAAGCTGTTGATTGCTGTTGCGGTCCACGCGGCTATGTTGGAGTTGGGTCTTGTCCCCTGCGACGAGGAAGCTAGGGTTTTGGCTGATGGGCATCGCCTCTTCCACGGGTGGCATAGGCCTATGGGAGTCGCAAAGTCTTTGACATATAAAATCCCCGAGAGCATTGGCAAAACTGTCGCGGTGTTGAAGTTTCATAGTTTTGGTAGGGTTATGGTCGTTTATGGAACCTTAAAGGGTGTTGATGAGTCGAAAAAGATCGACACTTTTCGAGTGCAGTTCGATTCTGATCGATTGGCTCCTGTTATGAAGGACTTAAGAGAGGGTATTCTTGGAAATCACTTCGAATTAGGGGTTAATTTAGTTGAAAAAGAGCTCTTCTCTTTCTGGAGGAGTGTAAAGGACAACCTTGCCCTGCCATTGTTGACTGGCTTGTGCGATGAGTGTAATATGGTATCACCTTCATCTTTGATGCGTCTGCCCGTCGATGTGATTCTGAAAATCTTGGACTTTTTGCCTGGTGTTGATCTGGCTAAGGTTTTGTGTACTTGCTCGGAGTTGAAGTACTTGGGTTCAATGGAGAACTTATGGCTGTCAAAGATCGAAAGAGAGTTGGGTCACGAGGGAATAATCAACAATAAAAATCAGAGTTCGAAGGAAGCATTTGCTGCAGTTTGGGAAAGGAAGAAAAGGCAAAGGCGAGGTTTCAGGATATTCCAGCCTCCATATTTGTCACCGACGATCATAGGTGGAGAGTATGATCGGTCTGGATTTCCACCTTTCAACTTGAATCCGAGCCCATTGATGATTGGAGGAGAGTATGATCTCTCGCCTTCGTTGTTTCCTGGTGGTGGTGGCCGTAGGAGAAGTAGTTTCAGGCGGATCTTTTCTCCCAGGTGTGACCTCGGTTCCCCTTCTCCTGATCTGCTTTAAGGTTGTAATATGGATGGTGTGTTTATTTATAAATGAATAAGATCAGATATGTATATATGTGTGCGTGTGGTTGGCATGTTCGTGGTATGTTGTTCTCTTTCTCGGTGTATGTTTGAATTTGGTTTTGTGAAGAATAGTTGATTATGATGCTTAAGTTTGTTTGTTTGATGGGGCTTTGGAATATTCTTTTGTCTTGTCTGCATATATTATAGTGATGCTGCTTATTAGCATTTAGCATTTGATTTTGATGGAATGTATTCTGTTAGTACCCTCTTATATGACGGTTAATAGATATGAAACAAATCAGACGTGGGGTCATTTTCTTTATCTATTAAAGATTAACGTGAATACATTTGACGTGTACCTTTGGTTCAATAGTAGTATGTAGATTTAGGTTAACTGTGATGAACGTAAGATGTCTTTGCAGCAAACATGGGATCTTTGTCTTGAGAAACTGTTTGAGTTCCTAGAAACCGAGGGTTCCTGGAACACGTATAAAAGAAAACTACTGAACGGTTCCGAAAAAACAATTTTGTACCAAATAAGACTTGATGAACTCAAGTTTGACGCAAAAGCAAACATATATAGTGTGTTCGAGCCAATTACCTTTGGAGCATGTGTTTGTCGCTCCAAGAAATGCGTCCTAGCAAGAAAGAGGTTACGTCCTCTGAGCTTCTTTCTCCAAAAGAAGCTTGTTGTTTGAAAGACTTGAATAATATCGGTCTTACTTATATCCAACATAAGCTCATGCATCCACAAAAATCATTGTTCACTTTACTGATGATACTGCGACTTTCGAGGTTCGTCTCAATTGTCATTGGAAGGAATCAAAGAATGAAGTATAACCTAGTCAATCTTGTGGTACCACATAGATCTCGACTTGAGTTGAAAGTAAATTTAAATCAATCATTTTCACGAACCGACTATATTGTCAGCAATAAAATGTCCACCATCTCGGTCGAATAAAATCCATGGTCAGAATCAAACTCTTGAAGTTGACACTATGATATTATACTCATAACTGGCGTAATTGCGAAAATGTCCTCCATGTCGTTCGATTTTATATGTTGTAGCCAAAGACTATAATATTCCTATCCACGTTCTCATAGGACATACTCGTCGAAGATTTGAGAGAATGAGGCAATCGCAACTCGCCAATCACCCTCTCAGAGCATCTCCAACCCGCAGCATGAAAATACAGTTAATTCTGCACAATCCTACAGTTGCTACAGTGCTTTTACTCCAACCCATAAACTCTATTGTCTACACTAATTTTCACTCCAACCCATTAACTCTATTTTCTACTCTAAAAATCAAATTCCTATATTAAACTTTATATTATAAAAATTAAAACGTCAATAAATTATAATAATTAATATTTAAAAATTAACTAAATTATAAATTTAGCATATTATTTAATTATAATTTTATTAATTAAAACGAAAATATAAATAAATAATAGGTATTATTTTTACTTTTATTATTATAAGAATATCAAATATTTAAATATAATTAAAATATTTTTTATTAAATAAATTATAATAAATAGAAAGAACAACACAATTTTTGTGTTGAAAATTATGTGTACTCTACATCTAGAGTATGTCTGCTAATCAACACAATATTAGTGTTAGATATAGAGTTTTATTGGAGTAAAGACGTACTTTATTTTTGTGTTTTACACAAAAATGAAGTACTCGTTGAGATGCTCTCAGTCAATGATAAGTAGGTGTTTTTAAGTCATTGTTTGACTTGGAAACCACCCTAGTGCTTTCGTAAGAAAAAAGCAATTTTAACTCGATACGTAGATAGCTGTGAGAAAAATGTCATGAACATGTTTATTCATGGTATCTTGTGCACTTCATTGTATATTATTTAGAATATATCATGGTATCTTTAGTCTCAAATGTTTTAGGTGTAAGACGTTTCAGGTCCACATATTCTGAAATGTCACTTTAGTCACGATGGTATCGATTTTTTGGACAGTTTTGGTACCCATTTTAATTTACTTGTTATTTTAGACTCAATTTAAGACGCGAGAGCATATGATCTCTACTAAGTCGACTTGAACATTCATTACTAATCAAATTCATCATCTTAAACGGATGTTAGCATTTTAATTCTTTACGTTTTAAGAAGGATTGACCACTTTGAAACTGAGTTTAATGTGCTGCGTCATAATATCCCCACGTGCGCTTAAGTCAAAGAAGATATGGCTATGAGGATTTGCGTCGACTTAAAGGCGATCATATGAGCTTACATGTTAAATTCCGTCTAAACTAACGATTAATTTAACTTAGAAACCAAAACGATCCATAATCGATAACATTAAGACTAAATAGCGTCTTCTTGGAATATGAGGGACAAAAATGCTCGTACCCCAAATACCGGGGGCTAAAAAAGTCATTTACCCAACATATATTAAACAAAAGATTTGTAATTAGTTAAGAATAACGCTTGAGAATGTTACATGTGATTATTTAGGAACAACAATACTTTATAGTCCCCAATATTGGCGTATGGGCATTTCTGGTCCCCATAATTTGAGATGTTCTTTTTAATATGTAATGTTACAAATTTTTTACCATTTTGATCATCGGGTTAATTTAATCGTTAGTTTAAACGAAATATAACACGTGAGAGACATGATCTCATTTTAGTCGAAATGACTTAGCAGTACAGTAATAACTCGCACCACATAATTTAATCAACTTGTGTATGCTCTCAGCAGAAATAACTTGGAGTAGAGTAACCTTCATATTTTCATGATCAAATTTTTAGAGATAAAGGCGATAATTTTCATTAATCAACTTGTGTAAGCTCTCAGCAGAAATTTTGAGAGATAAGGATCATTCTTTAATTTCCCCCTTCTCTCCAAAATTTTCAAATCATCCTTTATTTACATTTAATTAGAAGACGTGATCGAGACTCGGCATGTTTAGCAAACGGGAATAAATTTCTCATGCCGCTGGGGATTTGTTGGTGTTTATTTTAGCGGGCAATATATCCCTATTTGACATCTTTTTTTTTTTTTCGAAACAACAGTTCAATATATTAACAAACATACAGAGCTAACTAGCCCAAATAAGCCCTCTGGATACAGTCGACTTTAGGGACATAGAGAAACAGGAAACTTACTACAAGAAGTAACAAACCGAAAGAGAATAAGGGATAAAGCTCGAATAAGACAAACTAAAGAACTTATTACTAATCGCGTCTCAAATATGGCTATTAAACTCAGATCTGTACTACTCTTCACTTCCTTCCCGTCTTCATTTTTAAAGTCAATTTTATTAGGGAGTAAAATCCCATAAAGGGAACTAACTCCCACATGAGGAGAGAGAGCTCATTCAAGAGGCGAACAAAGCTCACAGGTCGGGAGATTAAAGACTGAATAAAGCTAAAAACAAAAAAAGCAGAAAAAGAAAATGAAGAAAAGGAGAATAAGAGCTCCCTCACTTCAATTAATGGAGGATGGGGGAGAAACTACTTCTTTGTTTGTTGTCTGCGAGAGAGAAAGTAGTGAGGTGAGAGAGAGGGAAACCCTAGAGAGAGAGAGAGCGACAATTTGGAATGTATTGATTATTCAACATAATTTTTAGTGTATAATAATTATATTTTTCTGCAATGGTGAGGAAGATGAAAATAATAGTAATTGTCCGACACTTTGAGAAGGGATGCGAGTGAACAAAAGTTAAGAATATGACTGTAATAAAGTGACGGACGTGTGAATAAAGAGAGAAAAACTAAGGAAACTTATGGCTTAGAATATCGGTAAGGATAATTTAGCAATTCCACATATCCATCCCACATGGAATCCTCGTCCCATTGCCAAACCCAATCGAGACACCTAAAGAATGAAAGAATGTGACGCCATCGACCAAAATTCATTTTTTTCTCAATCATTATACTAGTCGAGAAATAATTGAATCTTTGCTTTATTGGAGAACCAAATGCAAGTTAATCCAAACAAATCAAATCTAAATGCAATAGCCATTAGTAAAAATAGAAACATGGATATCCCGTATTTCTACTATAAATAACTATTGAGAAAGTGAAGATATTCGACAAAAATGTAAATAGCCTACCCCAAAGTTTTCTTTTAGTTCAAAACAATCAATATGTTGAATCAGAACAAGTGATTGCTGAGTTTCGCACATGAACATCTACTTTGAATTTTAAGGAGAAGGTCTGACAACATTTTCATTCAAAGATCCGAATGGCTTAACCACCTCTCAAACATGGCTAAGCACTCCAATGGCTTGTACTCTGGGGCAGTGTGACCCGCACCCTATAAATAAAAGATGAAAGATAAAATCAAATATATATATATATATATGTTCGTACCTTTTTATGATCTTTCTTTTTGGAATAGAAAGGGGTGTGCTAGTTTTATTTTATAAAAGGGGACTTGACAAAAGAGTCATAATTATGAATAAATCATGATTCATCACAATGAATCATCAAAATTAAATAATGATTCATCACAATGAATCATCAAAATTGTGTAATTAAATGTGGATGTTTTTGGAATATTAATGACTCGTGAATTTATGATAAGATGAGGTGTATAAAAAGATTTTATTTTTGTATGAATTGTATTTTAGTATAAATAGGTATTTTGAGTTACATTGTAAAGATATCAAGAGTATATAAATATTATTACCTTCCTCT
Organism: Craterostigma plantagineum; assembly: GCA_027422505.1. Taxonomy (NCBI): domain Eukaryota; kingdom Viridiplantae; phylum Streptophyta; class Magnoliopsida; order Lamiales; family Linderniaceae; genus Craterostigma; species Craterostigma plantagineum. Next base: position 4,533,270 of record JAPQWV010000005.1, read on the forward strand.
AAATTCTCTCCTTATATTATTATCAAAATAATCTTTTTTTTTTTGGTAAAAGCGACTTTCATTTACCACACACCCAATTACACATACAAGCGACAGTCAATTGGCATCAAACCACACTAATAAGGATGAAAGCCAATTAACTAACACATAACAGCCTTATATATGTCAGTACGCGCCACTCGGCCAACGTGACCAAAACTTTGTATCCGCATCTTCATTTCCCGTCTAATCAAATGACCAAGCTGATCTGCATTCTTCATTCCTACTTCATGAACACGCCTGTTCCGCTCACGCCATATATGATGAAGACTGGAAGCATAGCACGCCACACTAATACGTTGCTGCACATTCCGTTTACCTCCCATACGTAGCATCCAGCTGCACAAGGTCTCAAATGACTGAGGCATATCACCTAAGTTCAGCCACCTATTGATCTGAAGTAGCACTTGCTGGCTATAGTTACAGTCCAAAAACAGGTGTTCTACAGATTCCTCGCTCTGTTCACACAGTCTGCACATTCTGTGATTGATAGTCATGCCCCAACCAAGTAGTCTATCCACTGTTAACAGTTTCTTCTGGAGGAGCAGCCAAAGGAAAAAAGATTGCTTGGGCAAGTTAAATCTGTTCCACACTGCATTACAGAATGGGAAGTCAGCCAAGTGCCCTTTAAGCCATTCATACCCGCTCGATACAGAATACACCCCATCCTTGGTGTGCAACCACTTCCTGCCCACATATCCGTGCCTGAATCTCTCTTTCAGCTTATGGAGTTTCCTCCAGTGCCAGCTAGAGTCAACAGCAGGATTATAATCCCAGAAATTAGTACCCTTCAAGTAGATAGCATCTATCCATTTGATCCATAATGAATCCACTTTCATCGTGATAGCCCACAGTTGTTTACCTGACAGTGCCAAGTTCCATGTAGTACAATCCCTCATGTTCAATCCACCCTTCCTTTTAGGACAACAAACCTGATCCCAGTTGATCAAAGGAATGCTCCGGCCATGAGCTTTTTTGCCCCAAAGGAAATCTCTGCAGATCTTGTCCACTTCCTTAGTGACAGCCTTTGGTAGGAGGAAAATGGAGCCCCAATATCCATGCGTAGATAACAGTATGGCATTGATGAGGCATAACCTCCCAGCATAGGACAGGTTCCGAGTTGCCCAGCAGTTCACCCGAGCAGTAATTCTCTCCACTAGCATCTGACAGGAACTCTTATTCCATCTTATTGGTGATAGGGGGACTCCCAAGTATCTCAGGGGGTAACTTCCCAGCTGGTACCCCGTGATCTGAATTATCTGGTCCTTTACAACATTTGATGTCCCAGCCAAGTAAATATTTGATTTCTGCTGATTCGCAACTAGACCAGAAACAGCATGGAAATGATCCAGAATGCTCTTAACCACTGCTACAGACTTCCCATTACCCTTACAGAAAATCATAAGATCATCTGCGAAGCATAGATTCACCAAGCCAATCTGTTTGCACATGGGATGGTATCTGAAGCACGACTCTTTAGCAGCCAATTGTAATTTCCGAGTCAAAATAATCTTAATATAATATAAATCATAATAAATATTTCATAACAGTCATGACTTTTAGGGATTTTTAAGGGATTTTTTAACATGGAGCATTTTCGTTAATTGCACTTCAATTTTTTTTACCTTGACAGTCGCATAAGTTAAAACGTAGTCGTCGTGTTCGTATGTCATCGTGTACCTTCACAGGACCAAAAAAACGAAGTTAAAGATGGTAACGATATCGTGATATTAAAGCAGAAGAAAGATTAGGACATAATTAATTTAATTAATTACCCAGCAGTTTGGCCTTGGACATACCAAGGTCTCCAATCACTTCGAACGGACAGTGGTAAGATATTTATCCATGCCTCAGTGGCTATGTGAGGAACCTTCATATCATGATCACCACTGTCCAAAGAACACAAAATGTATTTATGTTATAGGTTTCCGATTCTAATGTAAGGATATTCACGTGACATTCGAAATAAACGTATGGCAAGAATAGAGCCGAGACAATGATGATGATGATGATCACCTATAGACCAAAGCTCGGCAATTTTTTCGGGTGAATTTCTCGTGGTAGGCCACAACACTACTCATATCGAACTTGTAAAATTCAGTTTCGACCATGTCTTTATTATTGAATGTGAAGCTGCTATTGCATCGTTCCCATTCTCCTATTGTCCCCTTCAAGTGAAGACAAGCTGATGTTAAAGATTACTGAGGTTGATCCTAAACTTTGACATTACAAAGAAAGATCACATGAGCTCACCTCGCGTATATGAAGGGCTTTTCGAACGGACTTATTGTTTGCCCAGTTGTAAGAGGATATGTAATTATCGTCCTAAATCCAAAACTCGAAAACAAGCAAGACGAAAAATCAGTTTTCATAACAAAAAAAATGATGAGCGAAGATTCATACATAAAGAGCGAAACCATTTATCATTACCCTGCATCCTTTTTTAGTGGGCTTTACGGACAATGGAGATTTTCTTTGATTTTTTTCAGCGATGTTTAAAGAGAACAAGCTTCGTTCTCTTTTCCACAGAGGTTCACACCCGGGATCTAAGATATACAATTCTGGTATTTTTTGGAGGCACTGTATGCAATAAAAAATTGATGAACGGAACCAACTAAAACTTCGAGTCGAGGTGTGGGAAAATATACAACTTATAAACATACACATACCTCATTGATCCTCTCAATGTGTTTCTCGCATAAGTCGTTTTCTGGTGGACTAAAAAAATCTCCATTGCAGTGCTCTTTAGCAGACTAAAAAGAAACATCAGTGTAAGAGATCGTTGAATCATCGAGTCTTTTTCGACGACAAAATCTGATATTTAGTGATAAAAGATCATAAGAGAATTAAATGAAAATGAAAATTGCCTGGAAAAGTTCATCAGAGAGGAGACCCATTCTATGAGCATAAGGGAATTCTTCACCGAAATCAATTCTCCTATCAGTTAATGGATTTCCACTTACGTATCCCTAGCGGTTCACATATTAGTACAAACTTATTACAGATTCATATCTGATGTTAAACAAGTAAAGCAGTTCTTCGAGGGATGGCTCACTTTTATATTCAGCATTGGCTTAGTTCCAACGTCATTTGCTGTATAGTTGTTAATTCATAATTGAAAGATGTCATACAACTATAGCAAGTCAATTGTTTAAGTATATTACAGTTCAAGACGCGAAATAAACTTACCTTTATATACTTTATCAAGGATGAGAGGAACATAAATGCCAGTATAAGAGTCTCCAGCAATATAAAGAGGATTTCTGAGATATTTCGGGTGAGTTAGAAACCACTGCAGAAACAAACCATTTCATTGTCATGTCATAGAGATTCAGACGGAAACATAAGTTCTTTATCATTACCGACCTTTCTTAGGAACTGATAAATGTGCTCCGAGTTTAGCGTATCGCTGGTATTGTAAGCTTTCCGTGTCTTAGCATAAGAAAATCCGCTACCAGCGGGTTGATCCAAGAATATAATGCTAGCCACCTATTTTGATTATTATTAAGCTCATCATCATACATATGCATAGTAGATAACTTTATTCGTCGAGACATTAACTCACATATTATTTACCTTCGTCCACGAATACGGATTATATATCAGTTTAGGTTCGCTGCTATCAATATCCGTCAAGTCGAAGGTCATCGGGCCTAAGAGTAATAAGGAAAGACACAACAGATTCATAGAATGTAATAATTAAGTGCCTAAACTAATTGCAAATCATTCATATGTCATACCAATCTCATAGACAAGTCCAGATAAACCCGAACAGCTTGGACCACCAGTGAGCCAAAGCATAAGAGGATCATTCTCTGGGTCTCCTTCAGATTCAATGAAGTAGTAGAAAAATTGACCATTTTCTGATTCTCCAACGCCCACATACCTTTCATTACGGGCATTCCCACAATAATCAGCACGACTAAGACAAAAATATACTAAAATATCATATATAATTGGATTATGTTGTTACCCAGTTTCGAGATTAAACGGAAGCTTCCCAGTGAAACCAGGTAGATACTCAACTGAAGACTGAGATAAAGCACCAGATAACCAACTAAGGAGACACAGCGATGCGATTAGCAGAGAGATTTTCGAGTTCAGTGGTGAACCTCGGAGACGTTGCAGCTTCATGGTCAGTGATAAGGTGCTGTGTGCTTTGTTCGCCTATGGAGGACCACTCATTCTTTGGTGAGAGAAAAGCATATTAACGGGATATATAGAAGATAGATGGATGTTTTAGAAATTTCAGGCACGTTTATTCATCGTACCATTTGCAATTCAATTCGATATTGACATGCATCAATGGAACAAAAATTTAAGAAAAAAATTCCCTTTCAGGTATAATTTCCACAATATCTACTATAATTTCAATTTTGTTGGTATAATAACTAGTTTTGTTGGTATAATTCATGCTTTTCAACTTGTTTTTGAAGTGTAAGACAGGGTATTTTCATCTTTCAACGACCAATTTTAGGTACTGGACAGGAACAAATTAATCAAATCGGTACTGAATAGGAAAAAAACTTTCGAGGGCTATTTAACAGGAAATTCAAAGGCTGAAAGGGACTGAAGGGAAATTCCCTATATTTAAATGTATGGACTTAAATGATTTAGAATGGTGGTGAAAATATTGGTCGAAATTATAGGGTTTCAAGAGTTTCGGTATTCACCTAACCATTCACGTCGTACCAAATCGATCGGATGGGTACAAATTTGATCTAATCACAATTCACATAAAATTGAATTTTGAACCGGGCATTCTGGATCATTGCATTAGAGGCACCATATCATATACATTAACAAAGTATATTTTTTGGGCAAAATTTAAGGTCTATATGATATTGTTTTTTTTTTCCATGATAACTTACTATCTCATTAAACAAAAGATAACCAACTGGTTTAAAAAACTCAAAAGGTCTTTCCGAAAACATTGAACAAATCGATAAAGACAAAGGCTCACCAAATGACCGAACAAGCAAGTAAACCAAGCATAATCTATTCACAAGCTAAACAAACACAAATAATAAGGCTCTGGTAAAGGGAGCACGACACTAGGGTAAAAATGAAGAAAAAATATTAAGAGAATGCGGTGCACGCAATTCAAAGTAGCAAAAGTGAAGATGAAGAAAAGCTGAAGAAATATAGTCTTTCAGCTCATTCTCTTTCTTCGTCTCTCTAACAGACATTTTTATTGGGTCCGGCCCATTTAGTGGGTGGTCCATTACATGTATATAGTTATTATGTAAAAAACAAATAAAAAAACCACACAACTCACACACACGACGAACAGCAAAAGAGAGGAGAAGAGGAAATAAAAAAAAGGAAGAAAGGAAGTGGGAATAAAATTCAGATCCGGACGATCCGTTGCCCCGTTTTCGTCGAAACTTCGGGAGGAGAGTCGCCTCGATGTACTCTACACATCTACCTTGTCGGATCGTTCGGTTTCTCACGTGTTGGTGGTAACTCGCTTAACCTCTTTTGGTATTCCGGATTTGTAACCCGATGATTATTGGAGTTTCGAGTTTGTAACTCGACGTCGTTAGTGTGCTCGCTTTATTGGTGTGATTTTGGTGCGCCGTGTGTTGTTATACCTCGAGACGTTCTCGGGAGGCGTTGTCATTGTATCCATTGAACTCGTGACATAGTGGATTGTTTCCTTGGATCGGGAGAGCGATCCCGTGGTTTTTCCCGTTTTGGGTTTCCACGTTAAAAGTTGGCGTGTTATTTTCGCTTTCGTCGTTGGTTGAGTGCCGTTAATATTGCGCGTGATTTCGACAACCCCAACAAAGTGGTATCAGAGAGTTGTGTTGTGGCGCTGTTGTGCTCGAAATCATGGAGGGCAATACTAGTCGGATGGTTATGTTAAATGGATCGAACTACCATATTTGGAAAGGAAAGATGGAGGATCTTTCATATGTGAAAGATTTTTATGCGCCCGTGTTTGATCTGGAGAAACCGACTGATAAAAGCAACAAGGAGTGGGAGTTAATCCATCGCCAGGTTTGTGGCTTTATTCGACAGTGGGTCGACGATAATGTTCTCAACCATATAATGATGAGAAACATGCCAGGACATTATGGAGCAAGCTAGAGCAGTTATGCGCTCGAAAGACTGGGAACAACAAGCTTTTTCTGATCAAGCAGATGATGAGTTTGAAGTATCAAGAAGGGAGCAACATGTCGGATCACTTAAATATATTCCAAGGAATTGTCAATCAGTTAGCTGGAATGGGAATCAAGTTCGACGATGAAGTGCAGGGTTTGTGGCTTCTTGGTACGTTGTCAGACTCATGGGAGACTTTCAGAATGTCACTATCTAATTCGGCTCCAAATGGAATCTGTTCGATGGAATTGGTTAAAAGCAGCGTGCTCAACGAAGAGATGAGAAGAAAGTCGCAGGGTTCTTCTTCACAGTCCGATGTCCTAGTCACAGAGAATAGGGGGAGGAGCAAGAGTCGAGGCCCAGATGATCGCAACAGAAGTAAAAGCAAGTCTGGGAAGTATGCTAGCATCGAATGTCATTATTGTGGCAAGAAGGGGCACATTAAAAGAGTTTGTCGAAAGTTCCTGAGAGAGAATAAGAATGCGAAGAGTCAAGATCATCAGACGACAGATGCTGATAAGGTTGACAAGGTAACCGCAGTCACGACAGATTTCTTTATTGTGCGCGACGACGATGCTGTTAATATAACTAGTGATGAGACTAGTTGGGTGATCGATAGCGGTGCTACGATACATGCTACACCGCGACGGGATTTCTTTGCTTCATATATCTCTAGTGATTTTGGACGAGTTATTATGGGAGACAATGGTGTTGCTAGAGCCATCGGTATCGGCGACGTGCGCTTGCAGATGGAGAACGGCAATACATTGACTTTGAAGGCCGTGAAGCATGTTCCAGAGCTTCGCCTGAGTTTGATGTCCACAGGGAAGCTCGATGATGAAGGTTTTCACAGCCACTTTGAAGATGGAAAATGAAAGCTCACCAAAGGCTCGTTGATCGTGGCAAAAGGCGAAAAGACTTCATCTCAGCTATATGTAACGCAAGCGAAGATTGCAGATTCCACCGTGAATGCAATCGACGATGGTGGCGCGACGGAGCTTTGGCATAATAGACTCAGTCACATGAGCGAAAAGGGACTGATGCTACTAGCCAAGAAGAATCTTCTATCTGGCATGAAAATCCTTCGTTACGAAGATGTGACCATTGCTTGGCTGGGAAGCAGACCAGAGTCGCGTTCAAGAACATCACTCAGTCACCGAAATAAGGTATACTCGATCTAATTCACTCCAATATTTGTGGTCCTATGAAAACAAGAACACTTGGTGGTGCTGTGTATTTTGTTACATTTGTAGATGATCATTCGAGGAAGATCTGGGCTTATATGCTGAAGTCTAAAGACCAAGTGCTAGATGTTTTCAAGCAGTTTCACGCTTTGGTGGAGAGACAGACCAACAAAAAGCTCAAGTGTATTCGGACGGACAACGGAGGGGAATATTGTGGTCCTTTTGATGAGTATTGCAAGAGATACGGTATTCGACATCAAAAGACGACTCCAAAGACACCTCAGTTAAATGGCTTAGCTGAGAGGATGAACAGAACACTGATCGAGAGAGTGAGATGTTTGCTATCACAGTCGCAGTTGCCGAATTCTTTCTGGGGTGAGGCGGTAAATACAGTTGTTCATGTCTTAAATCTCACACCTTGTGTTCCTTTGAGATTTGAGGTACCAGACAAGGTTTGGTCGGGAAAGGAAGTCTCGTATGGTCACATGCGCGTGTTTGGGTGCAATGCCTTTGTTCACATCCCGAAAGACGAGCGATCGAAGCTTGATGTGAAGACCAGACCGTGTATGTTCATCGGCTATGGGTTAGATGAGTTTGGATACAGGTCCTATGATCCCGCACAGAAGAAGCGTATCAGAAGCCGAGATGCTGTGTTTGTCGAAGATCAGTGTATACGAGACATTCAGTCAGAGAAGTTGGCTAAGAAGTCCAGCGGTGATCTCCCTAATTTAGATCCGCCTCCTGTACGTGTAGCATATCCCGATCAAGGGGGAGATGTTCCCGAATCTAGCGGTGTCGGCAATGATGAAAATCCTACAGCTGATGATGTTGAGCCAACAGAACCTGATGAAGCTGTCGAAGAACCTTCGGTTGAACCTCAGTTGAGAAGATCTGCTAGGGAGCATCGTTCATCCACGAGGTATCCTTCAGATGAGTACGTGATGCTAACAGATGCGGGAGAACCTGAGAATTACCAAGACGCAATTTCTGTTGACGACAAGAACGAGGGGATGAAAGCTATGGTGGAAGAGATGCGATCTCTCCAGGATAATCACACTTATGATTTGGTAGAGCTACCTCGAGGAAAGAAATCTCTCAAGAATCGATGGGTTTATCGACTGAAAAATAAAGAAAATAATTCTCGACCAAGGTACAAAGCTCGGTTGGTCGTGAAAGGCTTCGGTCATAAGAAAGGGATTGACTTTGATGATATATTCTCACCGATGATGAAGATGTCCTCGATCCGAGTTGCTCTTGGTTTAGCGGCGCGCTTGAACTTGGAGATTGAGCAACTTGACGTGAAGACTGTATTTCTTCATGGTGACCTTGAAGAAGAAATTTACATGGAGCAGCCCGACGAATTCAAAGTCAGGGGAAAAGAGCAGCTTGTTTGCAAGTTGAAGAAGAGTTTGTACGGATTGAAACAAGCTTCGCGTCAATGGTACAAGAAGTTCAACTCTTTTATGACCAGTCATGAGTACACCAGAACCTCTTCGGATCATTGTGTATTCGTCAAGAGGTACTCCGATGATGACTTTATTATTCTTCTCTTGTACGTTGACGACATGTTGATCATCGGCAATGATACTAGCAAGATTGCGGCGTTGAAGAGAGAATTGAGCAAGTCTTTTGCGATGAAGGACTTGGGAGCAGCAAAGAAAATACTCGGTATGAGGATTTCTCGTGATAGGAAAAATCGGAAGCTATGGATATCTCAAGAAGACTACATTGAGAAAGTTCTGGAGAGATTTCGTATGAGTAAAGCCAAGGCGGTTTGTTCTCTACTTGCAGGTTATTTCAAATTGTCATCTGAGAAATGCCCGAAGAGTGAGAAAGAGAAGGCCGACATGAGCAGATTTCCTTATCAGTCTGCGGTCGGTAGTTTGATGTATGCTATGGTTTGTACTCGATCCGATATTGCCCATGCCGTTGGTGTCGTTAACCGTTTTCTCTCTAATCCGGGAAAAGAACATTGGGAAGCCGTAAAGTGGATATTGAGATATCTCAGAGGGTCTTCCAAGACATGTTTGTGTTTTGGCAGCGGAGAGCCTATGCTAGTTGGGTATACTGATTCAGACATGGCAGGTGATATTGACTCCAGAGATGACTTTTGTAGGGGGAGCTGTGTCATGGCAGTCGAAGCTACAGAAGTGTGTTGCGCTATCCACCACAGAAGCCGAGTACATTGCAATCACGGAGGGTTGCAAAGAACATTTGTGGATGAAGAAGTTTATCGAAGAACTTGGTCTACGGCAGGACAAATATGTCGTCTACAGTGATAGCCAGAGTGCTATCCACCTCTCCAAGAACTCATCATTCCATTCGAGATCCAAGCATATCGACGTCAGATACCATTGGGTTCAAGATGTGCTCGAGTCGAAGCAGCTATATTTGGCGAAGGTACACACAAGCGAGAACGGATCAGATATGTTGGCGAAGATTTTGCCGAAGGAGAAGCTCAAGACCTGTCGGCGGAAAGCGGGATTGCTTGAGCCCACCGGATGAGCCGGAGGGGGAGTTTATCGGGTCCGGCCCATTTAGTGGGTGGTCCATTACATGTATATAGTTATTATGTAAAAAATAAATAAAAAACTACACAACTCACGCACACGACGAACAGCAAAAGAGAGGAGAAGAGGAAAGAAAAAAGAGGAAGAAAGAAAGTGGGAAGAAAATTCAGATCCGGACGATCCGTTGCCCCGCTTTCGTCGAAACTTCGGGAGGAGAGTCGCCTCGATGTACTCTACCTTGTCGGATCGTTCGGTTTCTCACGTGTTGGTGGTAACTTGCTTAACCTCTTTTGGTATTCCGGGTTTGTAACCCGATGATTATTGGAGTTTCGAGTTTGTAACTCGACGTCGTTAGTGTGCTCGCTTTATTGATGTGATTTTGGTGCGCCGTGTGCTGTTATACCTCGAGACGTTCTCGGTAGGCGTTGTCATTGTATCCATTGAACTCGTGACATAGTGGATTGTTTCCTTGGATCGGGAGAGCGATCCCGTGGTTTCTCCCATTTTGGGTTTTCCACGTTAAAAGTTGACGTGTTATTTTCGCTTTCGTCGTTGGTTGAGTGCCGTTAATATTGCCCGTGATTTCGACAACCCCAACAATTTTTAGGGATAAAATCCTCATTGTTGATTCTGCTATATTAAGCAGATTTATGTTCAAAATTGAAAAAGTTGTATATGCTGATTATCCAGCACTGATTGATATAAGAGGCGTATTTTTTTCACTACCCTACTATTCAACACGTAGGAACGTGAGCTTCTATTACATCCGATGAACATAAAAATACATTCCTAAGCTCGCTATTAAATCCACGTCTATACACTACGTGTTTTATCAATGACTAATTGTTGAAAAAACTCAAATATCCTAGGAGTGCGTTTGAATTTGTGTATTTGAATGAAATCGCTTGATTTTAAATTATGAATTTCAAAATCGTAATTTCAAATTAAAATTCACTTTTTGGCAAACGTTAGGATTTCGAAATTAGGATTTCAAAACAGAGTTCGACTCAAGCTCGCGAAGCTCGTTGAACTCGATTTTAACTTTTAATAAAATGATTTTAAAAAGTACCAAATAAAATAAAATAGAAAATCATGAATAATAAAAAAAACAAGCTCGTGAGCGGCTTGCGAGCTTTCGAGCGCCCACGAGTGAGCTCGAGCTCGAGCCGGCTCATTCGCGAACCTGTGACGAGCTCGACCTCGACCAGAGCTCGTCGAGCTCGAGCCAGCTCATTCACGAATCCATGACGAGCTCGAGTCGGCTCATCGAGCTTGCGAATCGGCCCAATTCATCGTTCACCCCTAATTATTATTATTATTATTATTATTGTTATTATTATTATATTTTTCATTATTATTATTATTATTATTATTATTATTATTATTATTATCAGTTACGAAAAACTCGTTACGTGCTCAGCTTTGGATTTCGAAAACGTACCATTTGGTACGTAATTTCAAATCCGACGAATTATAAGAGTTTGGATTTCCCCTCGTATTTGGACGAAATCGAAATCCAAATCGTTGCGATTGCCAAACGGAAGATTTGGATGAAATCCGAATTTCCAATCAAAATCCTGAATCCAAACGGGGCATAGAGCAAAAGTTTTTCTCACCGGTGTTAGTGACAGTCCTAAAACTTAAAAGGAATGCACAAGCCTATCGAGGAGAGAAACCAGAAAATAGAAGAGCTCTTAATGATAAATTAGAACACTAAATAATAATGAAGCAAGAAACAAAAATTAAAGAGAAAACATGCAAGTAGACCTCCCTAAACTCCATCAAAGGAGGAAAGGAGAGAATGAAGAATTATTAGTTCTGGTAGAGTTCTCGGCGGAGGCGGCTGAGAGAGTAGTGTTTTGCGTTCTTGTGATACTGTTTAAATAGGGCAAATTTTTAGTCCATCGGTGACCCTTCGATCGAAGTTTCACGTAAACTATTAAAGTCAGTCAATCATTGACACTTCCTTAGTATCAAACCACGTGATCGTTCAATTACGAGTGTCCAAATATAGCTCACAGTTGTAATCAATGTCACAACCTCTCAGTTTTCGAGTGGATGATTGTCGCAATCACTTATGAGTCATCGCCAAATAAGTCGTACTCGGCAATCGCACACTCGTCTGGGGTCTAAGATTTGTGGAAAAATCAAATTCAAGATTATAGGTCAATGAGTCCCTCTATCATCCCATGAAAACAGTATCTAAATTCGGAATATTTGAGCTTTATTTATATGCATTTTTATCGGATGTCAAATATGAATTTTTCGACAATAGATATATTTCAAATACCAAATTGCTTCGTAAATAAACTTGCATAATTTTTTACTTGATTCATACATCAATGACATCATTTTCTCCGCCATGAACTGCAGTTATGCCATATGAAATATTTCATGCAGAACAATTGTTCTGACACGGCAGTTGAGAGTTTTTTTAATTTGCAGGGAATCTTAGAGCATCTCCAACGGGTACTTTATTTTTGTGTAAAACACAAAAATAGAGTATTATTCTACTCCAATGGGACTTTATATTTAACACAAATATTGTGTTGATCAGCAGAGAAACTCTAAATCTAGAGTACGGATAATTTTTAGCACAAAAATAGAGTTTTAATTCTATTTATTATATTTATTTAATAATACATATTTTATTATATTTAAATAAAGGCAATTATAATAGTAATATATAGAAATTTGATTTTTAGTGTAAAAATAGAGTTAATGGATTGGAGTGAAAACTAGTGTAGAAAATAGAGTTTATGGGTTGGAATAAAAGCACTATAACAACTGTATTATTGTGTAATATTACCTGTATTTTTATGCGTTGCGTTGGAGATGCTCTTAGTGTCATGGACCATAAAGAACATATTGTGAAATAGATCAATCAAGCGACCCAAAATAGACACTAAGAAATCGAATCTTGTATGATTGAACTTAACGTGGTTCGGATTCTTAACGTTCCTAATGTTAGATCTGATGGATCTCGGTTACGATAGCCATTACGTAATCTCGATTACATACTCGAGTTACTAACGTAACCGTTAGATCCTTAAGCATGGGTCTTAAGGTAATCTCGTTTTCGTAAGCGAGATTATAGCCATGTGTGCGGAAGCCCCCGGTTATCGTAACGTGGTCTCGTTATTCGTAAGCGAGATCACCACCGTGAAACGGATCTTCTCTAATACATGATCGAAATGAGTTTATACTAGCAAATTTAAAATATGTTGATGTATATTATTTGAATATATGTTAAATAAAAGATTTCTAGTTAGTTAAGATCAAGGTTGAGATGTTAGATGTTATATTTTATTAATTAGATGGCAGGTTTGATATTTTATTTTAATGATGTGATTTGAGATATTTGTGTGTAAATATGTGATTTGTGTTTTGTAAAATCATATTAAAAGTACTGAAATACAAAGAAGCATATTCTCTATAATAATAATATAATCTTCATTAGTATAATGTTATAATATTATACGTGCCGAACTAGAATCCGTCGAGATGTTGCACGATTTAAGACAAGACAAAAATTTACTTTGTACTTATATTAAATGAATCATATACTAATATGTATAATTCAAAAATGTATAGCTAAAAGCTTAGACTTGTATTGTGTTGCGAAAAATCATTCGCTATAAAAGACGAGATGTCCAGATTTCGATATCTTATTGTGGATTGGCAATTGGTTTTTTTTTTTTTATAAAAGTATATCTCACCAATCGCACATGATTTAGAGAAAAATGGAGATATTTATGTACTGCAACATATGCAATTAAATAAAAATCTCGCATGTTATTTACAAAGCACTTTGCACTAAAATTAGTATAATAAGTAGCGTTTTCACGAGCAAGCAAGAGAAAGCATATCGAATGACATTTACTCCTTTTTTCTTAATTAAATTTTTATCCCTCTTATTTTTCTAGTAGATTTTAAATGAAGCATAATCCCTCAATATAAATTAAATCAAAAGAGGAGTATTTAGAACTTATAGGGCGGGCGATATTTTTATACGCTAATATTTGAGCACGGATATTTCTTGTCCTCTATATTCTGACATACTATTTTTGTTCCCAATGTTACCGACTTTGGACTGTTTTTGTCCCCCGTTTACTTTGATCGTTTTAACTTAGACGAAATTTAACACGTGTGACATGATCTCCTTTAAAATTAATTTAAACTATCATAAATCTTCTCCTTCTTCGACTTAAATGCACTTGAACATCATTACGCGACACATTTAACTCAACTTTTCAACTTTAAGGCCATCAATCCTTCCGTAAATGTAACGCGACAAGTTTTGGATATTAATCATACTTGGCTGCTAATTGGAAATGTACTTGGTTGCTTACTTGGAATAGGAATTCGACTTATTTTATCGTGAAAGTGATCGCGAACATAAATTTGTTCTTATATATAGAGTTTCTTATATATAAGTTAGTGATATGATATATTTTTTCTCGTTATTGTCCAAAATATAATTTTCCCGTAATATAATGATGCTAATTAAAAACACCTTCCCGTGCATATGTATATTACAGAACTCGTGCACTCAATACAATCTCGTGAGGAATATTATCGTCACCTAAGAATCTGGGCTATGTAACTAGGTTGAAACCTGAGACATTACTTCACATCTACCAAAATAAGAACAGCAAATTACCCACGAAATGTCATTTATTACTACAGCTAATCACAAAATCTATCGAACAAGATAATTTCCGTGACAGCCCAACACCATCTTTGCCGCTGTAATAACTTTCCACTTTAAACCGATATTTGGCAACTCGCAATGATTGATTACAGATAAATATGTCGAATAAAAGATTGTTTAACCCAAAATAAATATATGCGGCCTGTCCGAATACAACCCTCACCTAACAATTAAATGACACACGACATGTGTTTAATTATATTTAGGGTACCATCAATAGCAAACCCTCTTTGCCTATTTAAGTACCTATCCACATTTCATCCTAAGAAACACACATTACCTTTGAGAGCCATTTCCCAAAAAGAAAAAACAAAAGAATAGCTTGAAAAATGTCTTCATCAACAAACCCTAGACAAACAAACACCACCACCACCACCCGCCCGAATAGGTCCAATGGGGGAAGAAGAAAGCTCCCAATGGAGAAGATACAGAACGAAATGTCTCGCCAGGTGACCTTTTCGAAGAGGAAAGGCGGGGCAGTGAAGAAGGCGAACGAGCTCTGCACACTCACTGGTGCTCAAATGGCCCTCGTGCTTTTCTCGCCGACTGGCAAAGCCTACTCGTATGGAAACCCTAGCGTCGAAAGGGTTGTGAGTAGGTGGAACAATGCCCAGGCATACACACACAGTGTGCAAGTCCATGCTCAGCAGCAGTCAGCGAAGCTCACCAGTCAAAACGAGGAGATAGAGAAGTTCGAGGCCAAGTTGGAGATGGAGAGGAAAGAAAGGGAGGAGCTCATGCGAACGAAGAAGGGCGATCAAGTGAGAGGGATTTACCCACCCGATTTGGACACGCTGAATTTGGACCAGCTGTGCACTTTGAAGGAGACCATACTCGAGTTTAGGAAAAGTTTCAAAGCTAAAGTGAAGGAGGCTAAGGTTATCGCAGCTTCTGTGAAGTCAAAGGCTCCTCAAGGCCTTTCTCAGAGAGCTAACGCTGCTGCTGGGAGTTGTTCTCCAACCCTTTTTCAGCCCCAACAAGTTATTGAAGCACAAAACCAAATGGTTCCTGGGCAGGTCATCAACAACAATAATGTCGACATCTTTAGTTCTTACGGAGGGTTTTCTAACCAAGGCGAATTTCCCAGTCTTTATAACCCTAGTTCATCTTCGCAGATCCAAATGGCTCCTGGGGTTTTCAGTAACACCAAAGGTATGTATGGTTGGGCTTTTAATCAAGGAGGATTTTCCAGTCATGATAACCTTGGTTCATCTTCAAAGAGCCAACAAGTTCAAGCACTGAACCATATGGTTCCTGGGGTTTTCAATACTAATAAAAACTTCGGTGCTGGCCAAGGGATGTATGGTGGGTTTTTTAATCCTAGCTCCTCTTCACAGAGCCAGCAACAAGTTCAAGCATGCAATCAAATGGTTCCTGGGGTTTTCAACAATAAGGCTACTGACAACCTTATTTCTAACAAGGGAGAGTATACGAAGTTTCTTAACCCAGGCGGCTTCGCAAGCTACAATCCTAGTTCTATACGTTATGGAGGCTCGAGCAGCTTTTCTTTTCCTTTTAACAAGTCGCCGGCATCTGATGATGTTAATTTAGTGCTGCCTGGTAATGATGATGTTGTGTTTCCGAATAAAGATGCTGCTAATGAGGAAGCATTTGCACCCAATGAAGGTGAAAATGGAAATGAATTGGCTGAACAACTGATAAGGTACTTTGGTGAAGGATATGAAAATCGGAAGCCATGATTTGTTTTGTTGAATGGTCTTTTTAGTAGAATGTCTATGGAATTTGGGAGGTCTTAGCTTTTTAGATTCTGATGTTAGGGTGTTTCTTTTGGAGTCTTTGTTCCTTTCGTACGTTCTTGTTTAGTGTCGATGGTTGCGGCCATTGCGTAATAAGTTGGATGTTTTGTGTCTTCTTCTTGTTTAATTTATGGGTTTCTGATCCTTTGTTAATTATTGTCTTAGAGGATAATATGAGTAACTAAATTAAATGTTTTACCATTAGTTTATTCTTAAAAGGGAATATAATTCCTCGCTCGACGTGAACTCTGTATTAGGGCTGTAAATGACCCGAGCTCGACGTTCTCGACTCATTTTCTGGGCTCGAGCTCATTTACAGCCTGATTCCGTATAATGAAAGATGTGAGTCAATTATTTCTACACGATATATATTAGAGTCTGAAATCCAAAATCTGATCAGATGAAAGATTTTTAAAGTATCTACAGTTACGAGCGAAAAGATATAAACCACGATGGGAGGGATTCATATTGAGATGAGCTAATTGTAGAATGATATATACAAGATTTGTCTATACACATTGTCTATGTTACATTTATTATAATCTGTGTTGCATCATAGAAATCTGTCTTTGCATCATAGAATCGTCTTGTATATATGGACTTATTCTTGTGGTTCATCATTTACTTTTAAGTATTATCTATTTCTATACTTAAAATAACATGTGAGCACAAACTGCAAAATTGCTATGTCAATTATACTAAATTCTAATATATATAATATGGCATTTTTTGTGCCACGTCAACATGCCAAATCAACCCCGACGGGTTCAGTAATCCCATGTGTAGGTTATAGATCAATAAAAAAATCCCATTGTATGCTGATTTGGCGCGTTGATGTGGTTGGTGCTCACGAAGGTGCTCACATGTTAGCACCATAACATTACTCTATATATAGTAACTGTTGGGGATCTTAATTAACCGTAATTCAGATTCGGCCATTCTTAGCAATCTTAATTAACTGTAATTAATATCAAATATCAGTTTCGGTGGTGGAAATAACAAAATTTAAAGGACTTAAATCGGTACTGAACCAAAAGTCAAAGTAAAAGAAGTGACTGAGTTGGGATCGGACCAACGAAATCCAGAATCCCAATCATGTTCGCAGAACGAAGAAAAATCGTACAAAGTGAAGAACTAAAGGCATAATGGAATCGACATCGAAACCACATAGCGAACATGAGATTGATTATCTAAGTATCGGAATTATGAAATGCTCAATACTTATGTTGACCTTTTCAGTCCAATGCTTATAAGAGTTTTGATATTCCAAGTAATTATGTAAAATGGGGGGTACAACTTAGAAAACTCGATATGTATGATCTATGATGTTTAAGTATGTACAAATATTTGATTAAGTGCTTAAATGTAATTTAATTGTTAAGATAATCGACTTTATGTGATCTAGTGCTTAACTGAAATATTGTTGTGATCACCTGGATATGAACGTTTTCGTATGACTGGAATATCAATGTGTGCTAGAAATATATTCTGTCTGAGTCATATATGAGTTGTACTCGTGATTGATCTATTTTAGGAAAGAATATTATGATATATCAGTTGAATGCAATCTTAGTTGACTTTAAATCAGAGAATCAGATAAGATCATCATACACGAAAAGTCTGTCTTTGCCTTATCCGTTACCCAGGTCTAGTAATAGTCGCGATGCCCTTCGGCCCATTACAAAGATATTGTTTCATGCGCTTGGGATAAATGGGCCGTCATCGTGTCTAATGGAAGCGATGCCGTGTTTAATGAATGCGACGACGAGACAAGACCTTCACGTGCCCTCTGATGAAATCCATTCCGAATCGATTCAGAACGATGTGACAACACATTCACGTATTTTCTTTAATAACACATATCGTCACGGGTAGTGGACGCGACGTCGTGTTTATTAAGCACGACGAAAACCGTTATTTCACCCTCCATCTTATTGTTATATTTCATGAGTTTGAAACTCGTAGATATTGTCCAGAAAGAAAATTCAAGTAGTTGTCTATTTTGGCGGTGTAATTGTACACGAATCAAACACCATTCGATATAGTCTTCAACCCATCGATTATCAACGAATTCATCATGAAACCAATTTCGATCAATTCTTAGCATGTTGTACGACATTACCTCCGTCGACAACACTTCTTTCTCTTTAATCGTTCGGGTGAAGAATGAATATTATCAACACTATCGGATGTATCAGAAGCTCTTACGAAAGTCTAATGATGCCAAGCTTGCATATTTCTTGGATTCCGACGCCGAACTTATTTATTTCCTAACATTACATCAGTTACTCAAGGGTCAACAAATATTTCGTTCGGCTCCCCTCACGAAGATATACTTTCGAGTAGTCGTTGTGTTCCTACTAGTTCGATGTAGCGCAACCTGAGTCTGTCAGCTATTCTCCATCGCATCGACGATCCTCTCGTCCCGAGACAACCACAAGGCTTCATATTGCGTGTGATGTGACCTCTAATCCCTTCTCGGGATATTATGAATATCGTATCGATGAAGGTCAACATTAACCTGAGAAGTTACGGGACGTACTGAATCATCGAAAACTTTCGAATCACGCGATCGGGATAGTGTCATCAACGATATTATAGCATATTAGTGGACACGATGAACGACAGCGTTGTGGTTGACATTCGAGACTCAGTGCCATAATCTCTAGTGCCTGATCATCGTATGGAGTCCATACGAACCGCTTCATCGACATGCTATCGAGCGACTCTTGGATCACATGCAAATTCAAATTCGTAGATGTCGTATGATTCAACAGCGCATTCCACCTGAAAAAAGTTAGAATACAAAATAAAAGTATAAAAATTCATGAAATACATAATATTAAATAAATAGCATCTTAAATACCTCGCAGAATGTGGCGGAATGGGCTATTCAGTTCCATCGACAACGTTGACAACATTGGCACTTGAGGACAGATTATAAGGGGCTGCACCGGTAATATAAGCATCCACGCCCATACCTACAAGAGATTTAAATAAGTGAATTAGTATATTTACGCCTAAAAAAAATTTACTCAAAAGAATGCACCTAAACCAACCGAGAGTAGGCTTGGCAATGGGGCGGGGCGGGGGGCTAATCCTCATCCCCATCCCAACAACACTAATCGGGGATCCCCGTCCCTGCGGGGATTTTCGGGGTTTCTTTCCCCACGGAGAATCCCCATTCCGCACTACTTCTAATATATAAAAGTTTTATTTTTTGGATATAGATAATTTTATATTTTTGGATATAGATAATTAAAGTACTTCCAAATCATGAATCATGAGCTGATTGAGTAAACAATTCTTAAATAAAAAAAAACATGTTATTGTTGATGCGATTAAAATATGTTCATAAAGAGAAAAAGATTCATGAAATAGATTAATATAATATCCACCTTGCGTGAGGAGATCTGAGCACTCACTGCTATGCGAATGATCACCCCCAAAACGTGATATTAACTTTCCGTTACTGTAAACTCCAAGTTGCTTGTGTTGTTTGTATTGCACTGTTGCTTTTACTTAAAGGGTTAATAAGTTCAACGATCGATCACCCCGCCCTAAGTTTCACTCTCGACGGCTAGGTTTTGGGATATTTTAATTAGGGTAATTTAGATATAAATAAGGGTAATTTAGTAATTATATATAGCGGATCCTCACGAGGAACGGGGCGGGGAGCATGGTCCCCGTCCCCGCCCCATCCCCGCCCCATTGCCAAGCCTAACCGAGAGCTCCACCAATGTTCATCTTCTGACGCTGGCACGAGGTACATAGTTCTCTGTATAGAAAAGCCAGAACGGCACTGCCTGTAACGACCCGACTTCCTAGATACGTATTTTGGCGGATTTTCGCAGCGTAAGCAGCGGAAAATCCATTTAAATAAAAACTTTTAAAATATAATAATACAAATACGTTCGATGTCTAAATCCATAAGTTCAAACTCAAACACATTTTGATTCATTTGGCCGAAGCCCAATAAGTCCAAGCCCAAATTTAAAAACACGAAACATAAACTCGTTTCACAGGTCGCGTCCCATGTACTGCGCCGCCCTCAAAAGTCCGTGGAGTCACCGCCATCAGCCGCCTTACCTACACACGTAAACCCTGAGCTTTTGCCCAGTAGATGAAAATATGCATGAATGCAAATGCTCTCACATCCCAAACTGGACACATCTCACAAAATGCACGCTCGACTCTTTTATAATATCTCATCATCAACTCAAATCATCTCATCACAATCAGGGCCCGAGGCTTAGGAACTAAAGGCAACACGCGCGTGCAGGGGTCCGTAGCTCGGGAGGCCCCACTCCCCACAAGGGTCAGTAGCTCGGGAGGCCCACTCCCCACATCTCAATCATATAGTGCGCCTTAGTCCTAACCTCAACTCATACCATTCGACAACCATCAATCGGTCATAAACTACCCCACTGAACATCACTATACAATATTACCGTGACTCCACACAGTTCTCTCTTTTCGTACATGTGTATGCAAATGACATGCAAATAAAATGCAACATATCGCAACACAACATATAAAATGCAATGTATCGGCCCGAGGTATTAGCTCGGCCCGATCTCGAAAATCCTCATACACCAAATAATTCGGGCCCGAAGCCCACGTTCCGATTTAATCGACCCGAAACCTTAACCACAGAAACTCTTCGAAATTCACTAATAGTTCTCAAAATTTAATCCTTTTTACTTTAAGACCCTAATTTCACAATTGGTCCCTAATTTAATATATTTTAAAATTCTAAAGTCCAACTTTCAAAATATCACTCAAATTTCTAATTTAAAAATATCTTTATGAATTTTGCACTTAAAATCCCAAAATCTCATAATTTACTTTTTAGGACCAAAAATTTCCTAAGTTTCAGATCTGCCCCGAAAGCTTTAAAAATTTCAGATTAGCCCCGAAAGCTATATATTTCTTTAAAAATCTCCCCGTTCGGATTTTTACATTCTCAGCCCCTAGATTCTTAAACTTTTCAATCTAGTCCCCTAATTTTTGAAAATTAGACAAAGGGCCACAATTATTTATTCCGAATTTCAAATCTGCCCCAAAAGCTTTATATTTCTTCAAAAATCTCCCTTGTTCGGATTTTACATTCTCAGCCCTCAGATTTTTTTAAAACTTTTCAATCTAGTCTCCAAATTTTTGAAAGAAAAACTATTTTATACGGCTGTTTTGCGACAGTTTAGTATTTCTCAATGATCACAGGGTAAACGACGTCCGATGGACCTGAAATTTTAAACATAGATAAAGAACTTGCAAATCTTGATTCTGTCCAAAGGGATTTTTAATCCGAATTCTAGATCGTGAGATATGAATTTTTGAACCTCTTGGCAGAAATGGATAAAGAAAACCCTAGAAAACACTAATCCTCCCCAAGTTTTGTTCTATCCTCTTAATCACAAGTCCTCTAACTCTATTCTTATGTTTCATAGACCTAAACTTCATAAAGATTAAGGTATTAAGCTGGCCGAATTTAGCATGTAAGCATCATCGCGAAAATCATACAAGAAATTCACGTTTAGCACATAAACACGTATAAATTCGAAAGAGATCATGCAATCACGGAAAATTCACGAATTCAAAACTTGTTTACGTGTGTAGGTGATCTTCACCTACCTTAAATTCCGTAGATAGCTACGTAATGGGTTGTTTTGTGTGATCCCGACCCTAGAGTTTCAATCCCGAGCTCCCTAAGGTTTTTCTCCTCCTCTCTTTTCTCCTTCTCTTCTTTCTCCCTTTTTCTTTCTTTTTCTTCTTCTTTCTTTCCTCTCTCTCGGCCTCTCCTCTCTTCTCTTTTACTTGTTGGTTATTTTATCCTCATGAGATTAATGAGGTGGCTTAATGGTTGTTAGTTTGTCTTCATGCTCACATGGAGATGACATTAGGTGTTATAGATCTTGTCATCATGCTTGAGGAGGTAGCATTAGGTGTGATATTGTCCTTTCTTTTTCTCTTTTATCCCCTCTCTCCCAACGTGACTTCTCCCTTCTTCTTCTCTATTCTCTTTAATTTATTTATCTTATCCTTATGAGGTGTATTAGGTGTATTATTTGTCCTTATGAGATGTATTAGGTATATTTGATTTAATTACTAATTAGGTGATGTTTTGTTTTATTTGTTTTGTTTTGTTTTTTTTTTTACCATCAATAATATATCATTATGGGACAAAATAGGGTTAAATATATTTAAGATGATGAGTTGTGATGAGTATTTTAATTTTTATTTTTGGCCCTATATATATTATTACCATTGTAGTTATTATTATTATTATTATAATTATTATTATTATTGGACCAAACTCCTAATAACTTGGGCCATTATTTCCATATTTGGCCCATAATTATTTTCGGTCCATTTAAATTTTTCGGGTCCAATTATATATTTTTGGCCCGGCTCGGAAAGAAATCGTGTATGTTCGAAAATCGACTCCATACACTCCGAATATTATTGAAATAATCCCGCATAAATTTTGCGGGTATTACATCCTCCCCCCCTTACAAGAATTTCGTCCCCGAAATTACAGTACAGAAAATAACCCGAGATACTTCTCTCTCATTTCGTCTTTGCGTTCCCAAGTGGCTTCCTCCAATACTTGGTTCCACCACAAGACCTTCACGAGCGGTATATTCTTATTCCGAAGGCGTTTCACCTCGTACATCAAAATTTCCACCGGTCTTTCCTCGTAGCTCAAGTTCGGCTTCAATTTTTGATGAAGTGATTCGCCCTGCACTACATGGCTCGGGTCTGGGACGTACTTCCGTAACGTAGACACATGGAAGATGTCATGGACTTGCGCGAGCGATGTTGGCAATTCGAGCTGGTACGCCAGTACTCCAACTCGTTTCACAATTGGAAAAGTTCCGATATATCTCGTCCTCAACTTTCCCTTCTTTCCGAACGTTTTTTACTCCCTTCATTGGCGAGATAGAAAGACTTGATCGCCTTCATCAAACTCCAACGGCCTTCGTCTATTGTCTGCATAACTCTTCTGACAACTTTGGGCCGTTTGCATCCTCTCCCGAATTTTTCCCACAGCTTCAGTCATTTCACTAACCATTTCGGGACCCAACAACGCCTTCTTGCTGATTTCATCCCAATGAATTGAGGATCGACATTTACGCCCGTACAAGACTTAGTTAGGCACTATCCCAATCGTGGCTTGATAGCTGTTGTTATAGGAAAACTCGATCAGTGGGACGTATTTGCTCCAACTTCCTCAGAAATTAGAATACTCTCAACATATCTCCGAGCGTCTGGATCGTTCTTTCAGATTGTCAGTCCGTCTGGGGGTGTTATGCCGTACTGAAGAACAGTTACGTCCCCATGGCCTTTTGTAAGCTCACCTAGAATTGGGACAGAAACCTCGAATCCCGGTCCGAAACAATTGAAATCGGGATCCCATGGAGTCTCACAATTTTTTTTTATGTACAGCTCGACGTATTTCTCCATGGAATAGGTTTGATTGCTTGGCAGGAAATGGGCTGATTTGGTTAACCGATCTACGATCACCCAGATTGCATCATAGCACTTTATCGTCTTCGGTAACCCGACGACGAAGTCCATCGTGATATGGTCCCACTTCCACTCGGGAGTCGTCAAAGATTGCAACGTTCCCGCCGGACTTTGATGTTCTGCTTTGATTTGTTGGCACGTCAAGCATCGTTGTACAAAGGCTCCTATATCTTTTTTTTTCATTCTTGACCACCAATAATTTATTCGTAATCTCGATACATTTCGTTGCCCCGGGATGTATCGAGTAGATTGTCGTATGCGCCTTCGTAATTACAATTTGATGGATCTCTTCATCGGATGGCACATATAGACGATCTCGGAGTTGTAAGTTTCCGTCGTCTCGAAATTTGAACTCCGACGGAACATTCCCGTCTAGGTCCGGCTGGATCTCTAGATATAGTTCATCTTCTTTTTGTGCCTCAATGAGTTGTTCTAACAACGTTGATTTTAAAGTCAACGCTGCGAGGTTCGTTTTGATCTCCCCGAAATTGACTATTTCAAACTCCGAGTTGGCGCAGGTCCGTATTCACTGATTTACGCCTCAAAGCATCTGCAACTACGTTCTCTTTGCCTGGGGTAATATACAACACAGTCATAGTCTTTTACTAACTCGAGCCATCGTCTGTGCCTCATGTTTAACTCCTCTGCGTGAAGAAGTACTTTAGGCTTTTATGATCTGTGAAGATCTCGCATTGTTCTCCGTATAGATAATGTCGCCTTTTTTTTTTTTCAGGGCAAACACCACGGTTGCGATTTCCAAATCATGTGTGGGGTAATTTTTCCTCGTACGGTTTCAGCTGGTCGGGAGGCATACGCAATTACCTTCTCGTTCTTAGAGGCGTCTCTGTATTGCAAGAATAGGAGCTGTTGTTAGTCGCTTGCTTCAACTCCTGGAAGTTTTCTTCACACGCTTCCGTCCACTTAAATGGACTTTCTTCTTGGTTAGAAATGAAGTTGAAAATTGAAGAAACTAAGTTGAGAAGATCACGATGAGCAGTTGCCGTTGGATCTAAACTGGCGCGCGATCTAATGGCTAGGTTTTGAAAGCTGAAGAGTTAATTTTGTTCGTAGGATATCGCGCGAAGAAGTCAACGGCTGAGATGTTTAGAAAGTGAATGAAGAGGATGGTGAATCGTGAGCGTCGGATCAAAGATCGGACGGTTGGTAGTGAAGGTGCTATTGCACTTATAGAGTCGCATGCGATTCTTGCTCCAACACGCGGAAATGTAAGACCACGTGGCGACTTGTGGAGTGTTCGATCGGATAACGTACGGCGAGGATAGATCTTGTACTCTCACTTAAAACAAAATCTGGCTTGTCCAAATTTCCCATTCCACTTTCTCGAGCATATAACTCACTTTAGAGTGAAAATCACCGTGAGGTGAAAGCACAAGAGTTGTAGAAGGGATAGAGATCTGTAACTTTCGTGTTGTGATCGATAAGAAAGGAAGCTTGGCTGATCCGTGGACATAGACTGAAGTTCAGCCGTGTTTGTTCGTTAGTTCGCCGTACTTTTCAACATGTTTCTGTCGTGGACATTAATTTAAAAGTGGGCAATTTTTTTTTTGTATTGGATATCAACATCTTTCTTCAAGATTTTGGATTAGATTTTTGTGATAAAACGTCCAAAGCGATTATCTTCATGCGCGTGATTTCTCAAATCCAGATTACGGCGTTCGAAGAAAAATCTGATCTCGAATTTAATGAAACTTACCTTTATACGGCGTTTGACGAAAACTCGAAATTAATGAGGTTTATCCATTCGCTTCACTCACGCCTATAAATAGGTACTTGATGCACGCTATTTTTCACAACACAATTTTCTCAGTTTAGATCATTTAAACTTCACCATGTATAACTTTGGAGAAAATGCAGAGCGTGAGAACATCCCTCACGAACCTTTTGAGAGTCTCGAAAGACTTAAGTCCGAGTTATTCCTTCTCTTAGGTTTGCTCGCATTGGTGATTGCTATTTTCGTAATGTGGATTGTTACCCATTGCACTTGCTTCTAGTTTTGTGTAATTGTTGCTACTAAATAAGGAAGTTTTAATCTTCCAAGTTTTTTTTTTTTTTTTTGGGTTGTTATATGCTTTTCAATTATGTAATCGTTATGTAATGGAAAATTTCGCATATATATCGATTCTCCCATATTTCCTCTACGTCCCCGTCTAAATTTCCACATTCTCTAGATATACTTATTCCTATTCCTACCACGCTTCCGATGCGCACTCTATGCGTAGATGATTATTTTCTCCATAATATGTATTATACGTACATACTTATTTCAGCTCTATCCTAATATTTTGTTATATTTGAAAATAGTACGTAAAGTCCAAACTCTAATAAACATTTCAGATGAGACCTAAATTTAATTATTGCCCAAAATTACTAGTTCCGGCAAGAATATAATTTTTTATCAAATAAACCTTGAATTTTACCAAATAATTTACACTGAGTTTTATCAAACTTTTTTTTTTTTTTTGGTTGTGATACGATTCATGTTTCGTTTATGTAACGGCCATTTTCGCATATAACAAGTTCAACTCTTTTTATTTCGCCGATTATTATATAATTTTTTTTTTAACTTCCGAATTTCAGCTTGGTCCAATTCGGTCAAGCCCAAATTTGACAAAGCCCAAATTTTGAAAAGGCCCAAACATTAAATTTCGTCAAATTCCTAATTGGTCCGAATTTTCACCTGAATTTCAAAGCAACCCCAAATTCGATCAAAGGTCTGGATTTTAATCATCCTCCTCTTACCTTAATTCAACCGAGATTCTCCTACCAATCTAAGTATAAAAGTACAAAATCTATAACTTTCGAACACATCAAGGAGCACATAAAATCACACAAATATTCATGTAAAGCATATATCAGAAAATCGTAAATCACGTATTAAACTTACAGGCGTAGGCTGATACTCCAGGCTTTTGAGCGGCAGTACATGGACAGTCTACAGAACCTATAACCTAACGCTCTGATACCACCTGTGACGACCCGACTTCCTAGATACGTATTTTGGCGGATTTTCGCAGCGTAAGCAACGAAAAACCCATTTAAATAAAAACTTTTAAAATATAATAATACAAATACGTTCGATGTCTAAATCCATAAGTTCAAACTCAAACACATTTTGATTCATTTGGCCGAAGCCCAATAAGTCCAAGCCCAAATTTAAAAACACGAAACATAAACTCGTTTCACAGGTCGCGTCCCATGTACTGCGCCGCCCTTAAAAGTCCGTGGAGTCACCGCCATCAGCCGCCTTACCTACACACGTAAACCCTGAGCTTTTGCCCAGTAGATGAAAATATGCATGAATGCAAATGCTCTCACATCCCAAACTGGACACATCTCACAAAATGCACGCTCGACTCTTTTATAATATCTCATCATCAACTCAAATCATCTCATCACAATCAGGGCCCGAGGCTTAGGAACTAAAGGCAACACGCGCGTGCAGGGGTCCGTAGCTCGGGAGGCCCCACTCCCCACAAGGGTCAGTAGCTCGGGAGGCCCACTCCCCACATCTCAATCATATAGTGCGCCTTAGTCCTAACCTCAACTCATACCATTCGACAACCATCAATCGGTCATAAACTACCCCACTGAACATCACTATACAATATTACCGTGACTCCACACAGTTCTCTCTTTTCGTACATGTGTATGCAAATGACATGCAAATAAAATGCAACATATCGCAACACAACATATAAAATGCAATGTATCGGCCCGAGGTATTAGCTCGGCCCGATCTCGAAAATCCTCATACACCAAATAATTCGGGCCCGAAGCCCACGTTCCGATTTAATCGACCCGAAACCTTAACCACAGAAACTCTCCGAAATTCACTAATAGTTCTCAAAATTTAATCCTTTTTACTTTAAGACCCTAATTTCACAATTGGTCCCTAATTTAATATATTTTAAAATTCTAAAGTCCAACTTTCAAAATATCACTCAAATTTCTAATTTAAAAATATCTTTATGAATTTTGCACTTAAAATCCCAAAATCTCATAATTTACTTTTTAGGACCAAAAATTTTCCTAAGTTTCAGATCTGCCCCGAAAGTTTTAAAAATTTCAGATTAGCCCCGAAAGCTATATATTTCTTTAAAATCTCCCCGTTCGGATTTTTACATTCTCAGCCCCTAGATTCTTAAACTTTTCAATCTAGTCCCCTAATTTTTGAAAATTAGACAAAGGGCCCCAATTATTTATTCCGAATTTCAAATCTGCCCCAAAAGCTTTATATTTCTTCAAAAATCTCCCTTGTTCGGATTTTACATTCTCAGCCCTCAGCTTTTTTAAAATTTTTCAATCTAGTCTCCAAATTTTTGAAAGAAAAACTATTTTATACGGCTATTTTGCGACAGTTTAGTATTTCTCAATGATCACAGGGTAAACGACGTCCGATGGACCTGAAATTTTAAACATAGATAAAGAACTTGCAAATATTGATTCTGTCCAAAGGGATTTTTAATCCGAATTCTAGATCGTGAGATATGAATTTTTGAACCTCTTGGCAGAAATGGATAAAGAAAACCCTAGAAAACACTAATCCTCCCCAAGTTTTGTTCTATCCTCTTAATCACAAGTCCTCTAACTCTATTCTTATGTTTCATAGACCTAAACTTCATAAAGATTAAGGTATTAAGCTGGCCGAATTTTAGCATGTAAGCATCATCGCGAAAATCATACAAGAAATTCACGTTTAGCACATAAACACGTATAAATTCGAAAGAGATCATGCAATCACGGAAAATTCACGAATTCAAAACTTGTTTACGTGTGTAGGTGATCTTCACCTACCTTAAATTCCGTAGATAGCTACGTAATGGGTTGTTTTGTGTGATCCCGACCCTAGAGTTTCAATCCCGAGCTCCCTAAGGTTTTTCTCCTCCTCTCTTTTCTCCTTCTCTTCTTTCTCCCTTTTTCTTTCTTTTTCTTCTTCTTTCTTTCCTCTCTCTCGGCCTCTCCTCTCTTCTCTTTTACTTGTTGGTTATTTTATCCTCATGAGATTAATGAGGTGGCTTAATGGTTGTTAGTTTGTCTTCATGCTCACATGGAGATGACATTAGGTGTTATAGATCTTGTCATCATGCTTGAGGAGGTAGCATTAGGTGTGATATTGTCCTTTCTTTTTCTCTTTTATCCCCTCTCTCCAACGTGACTTCTCCCTTCTTCTTCTCTATTCTCTTTAATTTATTTATCTTATCCTTATGAGGTGTATTAGGTGTATTATTTGTCCTTATGAGATGTATTAGGTATATTTGATTTAATTACTAATTAGGTGATGTTTTGTTTTATTTGTTTTGTTTTTTTTTTCCATCAATAATATATCATTATGGGACAAAATAGGGTTAAATATATTTAAGATGATGAGTTGTGATGAGTATTTTAATTTTTATTTTCGGCCCTATATATATTATTACCATTGTAGTTATTATTATTATTATTATTATTATTATTATTATTGGACCAAACTCCTAATAACTTGGGCTATTATTCCATATTTGGCCCATAATTATTTTCGGTCCATTTAAATTTTTCGGGTCCAATTATATATTTTTGGCCCGGCTCGGAAAGAAATCGTGTATGTTCGAAAATCGACTCCATACACTCCGAATATTATTGAAATAATCCCGCATAAATTTTGCGGGTATTACATCCTCCCCCCCTTACAAGAATTTCGTCCCCGAAATTACAGTACAGAAAATAACCGAGATACTTCTCTCTCATTTCGTCTTTGCGTTCCCAAGTGGCTTCCTCCAATACTTGGTTCCACCACAAGACCTTCACGAGCGGTATATTCTTATTCCGAAGGCGTTTCACCTCGTACATCAAAATTTCCACCGGTCTTTCCTCGTAGCTCAAGTTCGGCTTCAATTTTTGATGAAGTGATTCGCCCTGCACTACATGGCTCGGGTCTGGGACGTACTTCCGTAACGTAGACACATGGAAGATGTCATGGACTTGCGCGAGCGATGTTGGCAATTCGAGCTGGTACGCCAGTACTCCAACTCGTTTCACAATTGGAAAAGTTCCGATATATCTCGTCCTCAACTTTCCCTACTTTCCGAACGTTTTTTACTCCCTTCATTGGCGAGATAGAAAGACTTGATCGCCTTCATCAAACTCCAACGGCCTTCGTCTATTGTCTGCATAACTCTTCTGACAACTTTGGGCCGTTTGCATCCTCTCCCGAATTTTTCCCACAGCTTCAGTCATTTCACTAATCATTTCGGGACCCAACAACGCCTCCTTGCTGATTTCATCCCAATGAATTGAGGATCGACATTTACGCCCGTACAAGACTTAGTTAGGCACTATCCCAATCGTGGCTTGATAGCTGTTGTTATAGGAAAACTCGATCAGTGGGACGTATTTGCTCCAACTTCCTCAGAAATTAGAATACTCTCAACATATCTCCGAGCGTCTGGATTGTTCTTTCAGATTGTCAGTCCGTCTGGGGGTGTTATGCCGTACTGAAGAACAGTTACGTCCCCATGGCCTTTTGTAAGCTCACCTAGAATTGGGACAGAAACCTCGAATCCCGGTCCGAAACAATTGAAATCGGGATCCCATGGAGTCTCACAATTTTTTTTTTTTTATGTATAGCTCGACGTATTTCTCCATGGAATAGGTTTGATTGCTTGGCAGGAAATGGGCTGATTTGGTTAACCGATCTACGATCACCCAGATTGCATCGTAGCACTTTATCGTCTTCGGTAACCCGACGATGAAGTCCATCGTGATATGGTCCCACTTCCACTCGGGAGTCGTCAAAGGTTGCAACGTTCCCGCCGGACTTTGATGTTCTGCTTTGATTTGTTGGCACGTCAAGCATCGTTGTACAAAGGCTCCTATATCTTTTTTTTTTCATTCTTGACCACCAATAATTTATTCGTAATCTCGATACATTTCGTTGCCCCGGGATGTATCGAGTAGATTGTCGTATGCGCCTTCGTCATTACAATTTGATGGATCTCTTCATCGGATGGCACATATAGACGATCTCGGAGTTGTAAGTTTCCGTCGTCTCGAAATTTGAACTCCGACGGAACATTCCCGTCTAGGTCCGGCTGGATCTCTAGATATAGTTCATCTTCTTTTTGTGCCTCAATGATTTGTTCTAACAACGTTGATTTTAAAGTCAACGCTGCGAGGTTCGTTTTGATCTCCCCGAAATTGACTATTTCAAACTCCGAGTTGGCACAGGTCCGTATTCACTGATTTACGCCTCAAAGCATCTGCAACTACGTTCTCTTTGCCTGGGGTAATAAACAACACAGTCATAGTCTTTTACTAACTCGAGCCATCGTCTGTGCCTCATGTTTAACTCCTCTGCGTGAAGAAGTACTTTAGGCTTTTATGATCTGTGAAGATCTCGCATTGTTCTCCGTATAGATAATGTCGCCTTTTTTTTTTCAGGGCAAACACCACGGTTGCGATTTCCAAATCATGTGTGGGGTAATTTTTCCTCGTACGGTTTCAGCTGGTCGGGAGGCATACGCAATTACCTTCTCGTTCTTAGAGGCGTCACTGTATTGCAAGAATAGGAGCTGTTGTTAGTCGCTTGCTTCAACTCCTGGAAGTTTTCTTCACACGCTTCCGTCCACTTAAATGGACTTTCTTCTTGGTTAGAAATGAAGTTGAAAATTGAAGAAACTAAGTTGAGAAGATCACGATGAGCAGTTGCCGTTGGATCTAAACTGGCGCGCGATCTAATGGCTAGGTTTTGAAAGCTGAAGAGTTAATTTTGTTCGTAGGATATCGCGCGAAGAAGTCAACGGCTGAGATGTTTAGAAAGTGAATGAAGAGGATGGTGAATCGTGAGCGTCGGATCAAAGATCGGACGGTTGGTAGTGAAGGTGCTATTGCACTTATAGAGTCGCATGCGATTCTTGCTCCAACACGCGGAAATGTAAGACCACGTGGCGACTTGTGGAGTGTTCGATCGGATAACGTACGGCGAGGATAGATCTTGTACTCTCACTTAAAACAAAATCTGGCTTGTCCAAATTTCCCATTCCACTTTCTCGAGCATATAACTCACTTTAGAGTGAAAATCACCGTGAGGTGAAAGCACAAGAGTTGTAGAAGGGATAGAGATCTGTAACTTTCGTGTTGTGTTCGATAAGAAAGGAAGCTTGGCTGATCCGTGGACATAGACTGAAGTTCAGCCGTGTTTGTTCGTTAGTTCGCCGTACTTTTCAACATGTTTCTGTCGTGGACATTAATTTAAAAGTGAGCAATTTTTTTTTTTTTTTTGGTATTGGATATCAACATCTTTCTTCGAGATTTTGGATTAGATTTTTGTGATAAAACGTCCAAAGCGATTATCTTCATGCGCGTGATTTCTCAAATCCAGATTACGGCGTTCGAAGAAAAATCTGATCTCGAATTTAATGAAACTTACCTTTATACGGCGTTTGACGAAAACTCGAAATTAATGAGGTTTATCCATTCGCTTCACTCACGCCTATAAATAGGTACTTGATGCACGCTATTTTTCACAACACAATTTCTCAGTTTAGATCATTTAAACTTCACCATGTATAACTTTGGATAAAATGCAGAGCGTGAGAACATCCCTCACGAACCTTTTGAGAGTCTCGAAAGACTTAAGTCCGAGTTATTCCTTCTCTTAGGTTTGCTCGCATTGGTGATTGCTATTTTCGTAATGTGGATTGTTACCCATTGCACTTGCTTCTAGTTTTGTGTAATTGTTGCTACTAAATAAGGAAGTTTTAATCTTCCAAGTTTTTTTTTTTGGGTTGTAATATGCTTTTCAGTTATGTAATCGTTATGTAATGGAAAATTTCGCATATATATCGATTCTCCCATATTTCCTCTACGTCCCCGTCTAAATTTCCACATTCTCTAGACATACTTATTCCTATTCCTACCACGCTTCCGATGCGCACTCTGTGCGTAGATGATTATTTTCTCCATAATATGTATTATACGTACATACTTATTTCAGCTCTATCCTAATATTTTGTTATATTTGAAAATAGTACGTAAAGTCCAAACTCTAATAAACATTTCAGATGAGGCCTAAATTTAATTATTGCCCAAAATTACTAGTTCCGGCAAGAATATAATTTTTTATCAAATAAACCTTGAATTTTACCAAATAATTTACACTGAGTTTCATCAAACTTTTTTTTTTTTTTTTTTGGTTGTGATACGATTCATGTTTCGTTTATGTAACGGCCATTTTCGCATATAACAAGTTCAACTCTTTTTATTTCGCCGATTATTATATAATTGTTTTTTTTAACTTCCGAATTTCAGCTTGGTCCAATTCGGTCAAGCCCAAATTTGACAAAGCCCAAATTTTGAAAAGGCCCAAACATTAAATTTCGTCAAATTCCTAATTGGTCCGAATTTTCACCTGAATTTCAAAGCAACCCCAAATTCGATCAAAGGTCTGGATTTTAATCATCCTCCTCTTACCTTAATTCAACCGAGATTCTCCTACCAATCTAAGTATAAAAGTACAAAATCTATAACTTTCGAACACATCAAGGAGCACATAAAATCACACAAATATTCATGTAAAGCATATATCAGAAAATCGTAAATCACGTATTAAACTTACAGGCGTAGGCTGATACTCCAGGCTTTTGAGCGGCAGTACATGGACAGTCTACAGAACCTATAACCTAACGCTCTGATACCACCTGTGACGACCCGACTTCCTAGATACGTATTTTGGCGGATTTTCGCAGCGTAAGCAGCGGAAAACCCATTTAAATAAAAACTTTTAAAATATAATAATACAAATACGTTCGATGTCTAAATCCATAAGTTCAAACTCAAACACATTTTGATTCATTTGGCCGAAGCCCAATAAGTCCAAGCCCAAATTTAAAAACACGAAACATAAACTCGTTCACAGGTCGCGTCCCATGTACTGCGCCGCCCTTAAAAGACCGTGGAGTCACCGCCATCAGCCGCCTTACCTACACACGTAAACCCTGAGCTTTTGCCCAGTGGATGAAAATATGCATGAATGCAAATGCTCTCACATCCCAAACTGGACACATCTCACATAATGCACGCTCGACTCTTTTATAATATCTCATCATCAACTCAAATCATCTCATCACAATCAGGGCCCGAGGCTTAGGAACTAAAGGCAACACGCGCGCGCAGGGATCCGTAGCTCGGGAGGCCCCACTCCCCACAAGGGTCAGTAGCCTGGGAGGCCCACTCCCCACATCTCAATCATATAGTGCGCCTTAGTCCTAACCTCAACTCATACCATTCGACAACCATCAATCGGTCATAAACTACCCCACTGAACATCACTATACAATATTACCGTGACTCCACACAGTTCTCTCTTTTCGTACATGTGTATGCAAATGACATGCAAATAAAATGCAACATATCGCAACACAACATATAAAATGCAATGTATCGGCCCGAGGTATTAGCTCGGCCCGATCTCGAAAATCCTCATACACCAAATAATTAGGGCCCGAAGCCCACGTTCCGATTTAATCGACCCGAAACCTTAACCACAGAAACTCTCCGAAATTCACTAATAGTTCTCAAAATTTAATCCTTTTTACTTTAAGACCCTAATTTCACAATTGGTCCCTAATTTAATATATTTTAAAATTCTAAAGTCCAACTTTCAAAATATCACTCAAATTTCTAATTTAAAAATATCTTTATGAATTTTGCACTTAAAATCCCAAAATCTCATAATTTACTTTTTAGGACCAAAAATTTTCCTAAGTTTCAGATCTGCCCCGAAAGCTTTAAAAATTTCAGATTAGCCCCGAAAGCTATATATTTCTTTAAAAATCTCCCCGTTCGGATTTTTACATTCTCAGCCCCTAGATTCTTAAACTTTTCAATCTAGTCCCCTAATTTTTGAAAATTAGACAAAGGGCCCCAATTATTTATTCCGAATTTCAAATCTGCCCCAAAAGCTTTATATTTCTTCAAAAATCTCCCTTGTTCGGATTTTACATTCTCAGCCCTCAGATTTTTTAAAATTTTTCAATCTAGTCTCCAAATTTTTGAAAGAAAAACTATTTTATACGGCTATTTTGCGACAGTTTAGTATTTCTCAATGATCACAGGGTAAACGACGTCCGATGGACCTGAAATTTTAAACATAGATAAAGAACTTGCAAATCTTGATTCTGTCCAAAGGGATTTTTAATCCGAATTCTAGATCGTGAGATATGAATTTTTGAACCTCTTGGCAGAAATGGATAAAGAAAACCCTAGAAAACACTAATCCTCCCCAAGTTTTGTTCTATCCTCTTAATCACAAGTCCTCTAACTCTATTCTTATGTTTCATAGACCTAAACTTCATAAAGATTAAGGTATTAAGCTGGCCGAATTTAGCATGTAAGCATCATCGCGAAAATCATACAAGAAATTCACGTTTAGCACATAAACACGTATAAATTCTAAAGAGATCATGCAATCACGGAAAATTCACGAATTCAAAACTTGTTTACGTGTGTAGGTGATCTTCACCTACCTTAAATTCCGTAGATAGCTACGTAATGGGTTGTTTTGTGTGATCCCGACCCTAGAGTTTCAATCCCGAGCTCCCTAAGGTTTTTCTCCTCCTCTCTTTTCTCCTTCTCTTTCTTTCTCCCTTTTTCTTTCTTTTTCTTCTTCTTTCTTTCCTCTCTCTCGGCCTCTCCTCTCTTCTCTTTTACTTGTTGGTTATTTTATCCTCATGAGATTAATGAGGTGGCTTAATGGTTGTTAGTTTGTCTTCATGCTCACATGGAGATGACATTAGGTGTTATAGATCTTGTCATCATGCTTGAGGAGGTAGCATTAGGTGTGATATTGTCCTTTCTTTTTCTCTTTTATCCCCTCTCTCCCAACGTGACTTCTCCCTTCTTCTTCTCTATTCTCTTTAATTTATTTATCTTATCCTTATGAGGTGTATTAGGTGTATTATTTGTCCTTATGAGATGTATTAGGTATATTTGATTTAATTACTAATTAGGTGATGTTTTGTTTTATTTGTTTTGTTTTGTTTTTTTTTTACC
Source organism: Craterostigma plantagineum (assembly GCA_027422505.1). Classification (NCBI taxonomy): domain Eukaryota; kingdom Viridiplantae; phylum Streptophyta; class Magnoliopsida; order Lamiales; family Linderniaceae; genus Craterostigma; species Craterostigma plantagineum. The sequence goes on from JAPQWV010000005.1 coordinate 4,569,157, forward strand.
ATCAATAATATATCATTATGGGACAAAATAGGGTTAAATATATTTAAGATGATGAGTTGTGATGAGTATTTTAATTTTTATTTTCGGCCCTATATATATTATTACCATTGTAGTTATTATTATTATTATTATTATTATTATTATTATTATTGGACCAAACTCCTAATAACTTGGGCCATTATTTCCATATTTGGCCCATAATTATTTTCGGTCCATTTAAATTTTTCGGGTCCAATTATATATTTTTGGCCCGGCTCGGAAAGAAATCGTGTATGTTCGAAAATCGACTCCATACACTCCGAATATTATTGAAATAATCCCGCATAAATTTTGCGGGTATTACATCCTCCCCCCTTACAAGAATTTCGTCCCCGAAATTACAGTACAGAAAATAACCCGAGATACTTCTCTCTCATTTCGTCTTTGCGTTCCCAAGTGGCTTCCTCCAATACTTGGTTCCACCACAAGACCTTCACGAGCGGTATATTCTTATTCCGAAGGCGTTTCACCTCGTACATCAAAATTTCCACCGGTCTTTCCTCGTAGCTCAAGTTCGGCTTCAATTTTGATGAAGTGATTCGCCCTGCACTACATGGCTCGGGTCTGGGACGTACTTCCGTAACGTAGACACATGGAAGATGTCATGGACTTGCGCGAGCGATGTTGGCAATTCGAGCTGGTACGCCAGTACTCCAACTCGTTTCACAATTGGAAAAGTTCCGATATATCTCGTCCTCAACTTTCCCTTCTTTCCGAACGTTTTTTACTCCCTTCATTGGCGAGATAGAAAGACTTGATCGCCTTCATCAAACTCCAACGGCCTTCGTCTATTGTCTGCATAACTCTTCTGACAACTTTGGGCCGTTTGCATCCTCTCCCGAATTTTTCCCACAGCTTCAGTCATTTCACTAATCATTTCGGGACCCAACAACGCCTCCTTGCTGATTTCATCCCAATGAATTGAGGATCGACATTTACGCCCGTACAAGACTTAGTTAGGCACTATCCCAATCGTGGCTTGATAGCTGTTGTTATAGGAAAACTCGATCAGTGGGACGTATTTGCTCCAACTTCCTCAGAAATTAGAATACTCTCAACATATCTCCGAGCGTCTGGATTGTTCTTTCAGATTGTCAGTCCGTCTGGGGGTGTTATGCCGTACTGAAGAACATTTACGTCCCCATGGCCTTTTGTAAGCTCACCTAGAATTGGGACAGAAACCTCGAATCCCGTTCCGAAACAATTGAAATCGGGATCCCATGGAGTCTAATTTTTTTCTATGTACAGCTCGACGTATTTCTCCATGGAATAGGTTTGATTGCTTGGCAGGAAATGGGCTGATTTGGTTAACCGATCTACGATCACCCAGATTGCATCATAGCACTTTATCGTCTTCGGTAACCCGACGACGAAGTCCATCGTGATATGGTCCCACTTCCACTCGGGAGTCGTCAAAGGTTGCAACGTTCCCGCCGGACTTTGATGTTCTGCTTTGATTTGTTGGCACGTCAAGCATCGTTGTACAAAGGCTCCTATATCTTTTTTTTTTCATTCTTGACCACCAATAATTTATTCGTAATCTCGATACATTTCGTTGCCCCGGGATGTATCGAGTAGATTGTCGTATGCGCCTTCGTCATTACAATTTGATGGATCTCTTCATCGGATGGCACATATAGACGATCTCGGAGTTGTAAGTTTCCGTCGTCTCGAAATTTCAACTCCGACGGAACATTCCCGTCTAGGTCCGGCTGGATCTCTAGATATAGTTCATCTTCTTTTTGTGCCTCAATGATTTGTTCTAACAACGTTGATTTTAAAGTCAACGCTGCGAGGTTCGTTTTGATCTCCCCTAAATTGACTATTTCAAACTCCGAGTTGGCACAGGTCCGTATTCACTGATTTACGCCTCAAAGCATCTGCAACTACGTTCTCTTTGCCTGGGGTAATATACAACACAGTCATAGTCTTTTACTAACTCGAGCCATCTTCTGTGCCTCATGTTTAACTCCTCTGCGTGAAGAAGTACTTTAGGCTTTTATGATCTGTGAAGATCTCGCATTGTTCTCCGTATAGATAATGTCGCCTTTTTTTTTTTTCAGGGCAAACACCACGGTTGCGATTTCCAAATCATGTGTGGGGTAATTTTTCCTCGTACGGTTTCAGCTGGTCGGGAGGCATACGCAATTACCTTCTCGTTCTTAGAGGCGTCACTGTATTGCAAGAATAGGAGCTGTTGTTAGTCGCTTGCTTCAACTCCTGGAAGTTTTCTTCACACGCTTCCGTCCACTTAAATGGACTTTCTTCTTGGTTAGAAATGAAGTTGAAAATTGAAGAAACTAAGTTGAGAAGATCACGATGAGCAGTTGCCGTTGGATCTAAACTGGCGCGCGATCTAATGGCTAGGTTTTGAAAGCTGAAGATTTAATTTTGTTCGTAGGATATCGCGCGAAGAAGTCAATGGCTGAGATGTTTAGAAAGTGAATGAAGAGGATGGTGAATCGTGAGCGTCGGATCAAAGATCGGACGGTTGGTAGTGAAGGTGCTATTGCACTTATAGAGTCGCATGCGATTCTTGCTCCAACACGCGGAAATGTAAGACCACGTGGCGACTTGTGGAGTGTTCGATCGGATAACGTACGGCGATGATAGATCTTGTACTCTCACTTAAAACAAAATCTGGCTTGTCCAAATTTCCCATTCCACTTTCTCGAGCATATAACTCACTTTAGAGTGAAAATCACCGTGAGGTGAAAGCACAAGAGTTGTAGAAGGGATAGAGATCTGTAACTTTCGTGTTGTGATCGATAAGAAAGGAAGCTTGGCTGATCCGTGGACATAGACTGAAGTTCAGCCGTGTTTGTTCGTTAGTTCGCCGTACTTTTCAACATGTTTCTGTCGTGGACATTAATTTAAAAGTGAGCAATTTTTTTTTTTTTTTGTATTGGATATCAACATCTTTCTTGAGATTTTGGATTAGATTTTTGTGATAAAACGTCCAAAGCGATTATCTTCATGCGCGTGATTTCTCAAATCCAGATTACGGCGTTCGAAGAAAAATCTGATCTCGAATTTAATGAAACTTACCTTTATACGGCGTTTGACGAAAACTCGAAATTAATGAGGTTTATCCATTCGCTTCACTCACGCCTATAAATAGGTACTTGATGCACGCTATTTTTCACAACACAATTTCTCAGTTTAGATCATTTAAACTTCACCATGTATAACTTTGGAGAAAATGCAGAGCGTGAGAACATCCCTCACGAACCTTTTGAGAGTCTCGAAAGACTTAAGTCCGAGTTATTCCTTCTCTTAGGTTTGCTCGCATTGGTGATTGCTATTTTCGTAATGTGGATTGTTACCCATTGCACTTGCTTCTAGTTTTGTGTAATTGTTGCTACTAAATAAGGAAGTTTTAATCTTCCAAGTTTTTTTTTTTTTTTTGGGTTGTAATATGCTTTTCGGTTATGTAATCGTTATGTAATGGAAAATTTCGCATATATATCGATTCTCCCATATTTCCTCTACGTCCCCGTCTAAATTTCCACATTCTCTAGACATACTTATTCCTATTCCTACCACGCTTCCGATGCGCACTCTATGCGTAGATGATTATTTTCTCCATAATATGTATTATACGTACATACTTATTTCAGCTCTATCCTAATATTTTGTTATATTTGAAAATAGTACGTAAAGTCCAAACTCTAATAAACATTTCAGATGAGGCCTAAATTTAATTATTGCCCAAAATTACTAGTTCCGGCAAGAATATAATTTTTTATCAAATAAACCTTGAATTTTACCAAATAATTTACACTGAGTTTTATCAAACTTTTTTTTTTTTGTTGTGATACGATTCATGTTTCGTTTATGTAACGGCCATTTTCGCAAATAACAAGTTCAACTCTTTTTATTTCGCCGATTATTATATAATTTTTTTTTTAACTTCCGAATTTCAGCTTGGTCCAATTCGGTCAAGCCCAAATTTGACAAAGCCCAAATTTTGAAAAGGCCCAAACATTAAATTTCGTCAAATTCCTAATTGGTCCGAATTTTCACCTGAATTTCAAAGCAACCCCAAATTCGATCAAAGGTCTGGATTTTAATCATCCTCCTCTTACCTTAATTCAACCGAGATTCTCCTACCAATCTAAGTATAAAAGTACAAAATCTATAACTTTCGAACACATCAAGGAGCACATAAAATCACACAAATATTCATGTAAAGCATATATCAGAAAATCGTAAATCACGTATTAAACTTACAGGCGTAGGCTGATACTCCAGGCTTTTGAGCGGCAGTACATGGACAGTCTACAGAACCTATAACCTAACGCTCTGATACCACCTGTGACGACCCGACTTCCTAGATACGTATTTTGGCGGATTTTCGCAGCGTAAGCAGCGGAAAACCCATTTAAATAAAAACTTTTAAAATATAATAATACAAATACGTTCGATGTCTAAATCCATAAGTTCAAACTCAAACACATTTTGATTCATTTGGCCGAAGCCCAATAAGTCCAAGCCCAAATTTAAAAACACGAAACATAAACTCGTTTCACAGGTCGCGTCCCATGTACTGCGCCGCCCTTAAAAGACCGTGGAGTCACCGCCATCAGCCGCCTTACCTACACACGTAAACCCTGAGCTTTTGCCCAGTAGATGAAAATATGCATGAATGCAAATGCTCTCACATCCCAAACTGGACACATCTCACATAATGCACGCTCGACTCTTTTATAATATCTCATCATCAACTCAAATCATCTCATCACAATCAGGGCCCGAGGCTTAGGAACTAAAGGCAACACGCGCGCGCAGGGGTCCGTAGCTCGGGAGGCCCCACTCCCCACAAGGGTCAGTAGCTCGGGAGGCCCACTCCCCACATCTCAATCATATAGTGCGCCTTAGTCCTAAACTACCCCACTGAACATCACTATACAATATTACCGTGACTCCACACAGTTCTCTCTTTTCGTACATGTGTATGCAAATGACATGCAAATAAAATGCAACATATCGCAACACAACATATAAAATGCAATGTATCGGCCCGAGGTATTAGCTCGGCCCGATCTCGAAAATCCTCATACACCAAATAATTCGGGCCCGAAGCCCACGTTCCGATTTAATCGACCCGAAACCTTAACCACAGAAACTCTCCGAAATTCACTAATAGTTCTCAAAATTTAATCCTTTTTACTTTAAGACCCTAATTTTACAATTGGTCCCTAATTTAATATTCCCTCTGTCCCTATAATATATGGACATTTGGGATTGGGTTCGATTTTTAAGAAATATAATATTTTAATAGTGTAGTGGAAGAAAAGTGTATGGGTGTGGCACGTCTTTTAATAATATTTAATGTTATTATATTGATTGTGTGTGATAGTTTTTTACTAAATATGAAAATGTATAAAAGATAGTGGGACGCCCGATTTGGTAAAATGTACAAAAGTTACCGGGACGGAGGGAGTATATTTTAAAATTCTAAAGTCCAACTTTCAAAATATCACTCAAATTTCTAATTTAAAAATATCTTTATGAATTTTGCACTTAAAATCCCGAAATCTCATAATTTACTTTTTAGGACCAAAAATTTTCCTAAGTTTCAGATCTGCCCCGAAAGCTTTAAAAATTTCAGATTAGCCCCGAAAGCTATATATTTCTTTAAAAATCTCCCCGTTCGGATTTTCACATTCTCAGCCCCTAGATTCTTAAACTTTTCAATCTAGTCCCCTAATTTTTGAAAATTAGACAAAGGGCCCCAATTATTTATTCCGAATTTCAAATCTGCCCCAAAAGCTTTATATTTCTTCAAAAATCTCCCTTGTTCGGATTTTACATTCTCAGCCCTCAGATTTTTTTAAAACTTTTCAATCTAGTCTCCAAATTTTTGAAAGAAAAACTATTTTATACGGCTGTTTTGCGACAGTTTAGTATTTCTCAATGATCACAGGGTAAACGACGTCCGATGGACCTGAAATTTTAAACATAGATAAAGAACTTGCAAATCTTGATTCTGTCCAAAGGGATTTTTAATCCGAATTCTAGATCGTGAGATATGAATTTTTGAACCTCTTGGCAGAAATGGATAAAGAAAACCCTAGAAAACACTAATCCTCCCCAAGTTTTGTTCTATCCTCTTAATCACAAGTCCTCTAACTCTATTCTTATGTTTCATAGACCTAAACTCATAAAGATTAAGGTATTAAGCTGGCCGAATTTTAGCATGTAAGCATCATCGCGAAAATCATACAAGAAATTCACGTTTAGCACATAAACACGTATAAATTCGAAAGAGATCATGCAATCACGGAAAATTCACGAATTCAAAACTTGTTTACGTGTGTAGGTGATCTTCACCTACCTTAAATTCCGTAGATAGCTACGTAATGGGTTGTTTTGTGTGATCCCGACCCTAGAGTTTCAATCCCGAGCTCCCTAAGGTTTTTCTCCTCCTCTCTTTTCTCCTTCTCTTCTTTCTCCCTTTTTCTTTCTTTTTCTTCTTCTTTCTTTCCTCTCTCTCGGCCTCTCCTCTCTTCTCTTTTACTTGTTGGTTATTTTATCCTCATGAGATTAATGAGGTGGCTTAATGGTTGTTAGTTTGTCTTCATGCTCACATGGAGATGACATTAGGTGTTATAGATCTTGTCATCATGCTTGAGGAGGTAGCATTAGGTGTGATATTGTCCTTTCTTTTTCTCTTTTATCCCCTCTCTCCCAACGTGACTTCTCCCTTCTTCTTCTCTATTCTCTTTAATTTATTTATCTTATCCTTATGAGGTGTATTAGGTGTATTATTTGTCCTTATGAGATGTATTAGGTATATTTGATTTAATTACTAATTAGGTGATGTTTTGTTTTATTTGTTTTGTTTTTTTTTCCCATCAATAATATATCATTATGGGACAAAATAGGGATATTTAAGATGATGAGTTGTGATGAGTATTTTAATTTTTATTTTCGGCCCTATATATATTATTACCATTGTAGTTATTATTATTATTATTATTATTATTATTATTATTTATTATTGGACCAAACTCCTAATAACTTGGGCCATTATTTCCATATTTGGCCCATAATTATTTTCGGTCCATTTAAATTTTTCGGGTCCAATTATATATTTTTGGCCCGGCTCGGAAAGAAATCGTGTATGTTCGAAAATCGACTCCATACACTCCGAATATTATTGAAATAATCCCGCATAAATTTTGCGGGTATTACACTGCCCCAACTATAAGTGTGCACGACATCGATGTCTTCGAGCAACGGAAATAAGTCATCGACGTAGTGCTTCCGCTGGAATCAGGAAACATCACTGAACCCATGAGTAAAAGCTCATGTGCACATGCGCACTGATCTACCTCAGCATCATAGTTGTCATCGTCACTCGGATTGGCTTGTAACCAGTCCGCAAACTTCCTCAAAGATACATTCGTCCCGTTGTACGCACTTCGAACAATCGAATCAATAAAATTAAAAAACCTAATTTCGAAATTAGGGTTCAAAGTTGGGAAAATTTCAATTGAATATCCAAAATTGACGTCTATTATCAATCTATAAACAACCCACGATATTTGCAACACATATTATATCAAAACACAAACCTAAACTCACAAATCGACAAAATTCAAAAAAGTATCCAAATCAAAATTTCAACAAATAATGAGTTTCATACCCAAACGAAGCTTGATCGACGATGACGATGAAGAAGAAATGCGTCGGTGGTTCGAGGTGGAATTTCGCCGCCGGTCGTCGCACCGATCTGAGAAGACGAAGTGAGGAGGAAGAAGAGAGCTGTGGGTTTATTAAACTCGTCGTCGCGCCTGAGGCGCGATGGCGCATCCATTAGACGCAGCGGTTATTGGACCCAAATATCGGCCCAATAGTTTTCAGTAAAAAGGCCGCATTTCGGTATAACATATATGTTAATATTTAGTTAAATTACGCTATTTTATTAATATCGAATATAAAAGCCATTATTTTAATAAAAAAGCCCACATTCTATGCATGTGTAACATATAAATTTAGATATATTATTTCAGTAATTCTCATATTCAATTATAAATTTAATTTTATTACTTTAACTATATAGAAGAAAATTGCTTTGAGGATATAATTGTAATATGTTAACAATGTCATGGATAAAATTGTAATTATAGTTGGCACACCAAATTAATTAAAAGGTAATTATTGTACTATGATCCTCTGACACTTAATAAAATATACTTATATATTAAACACATTCTACGCATGTGCATAAAATAAAAATTAATTAGTTGGTGGTTTTATTAACACTAATCAAATATTTATTTAAGTAATCGCAACATCCGAAATAGTAAGTTTTATTAGGCTTGAATCGTGCGATATTAGTTAATATTAATTAAGATATTTAATACAAAAATTGACGCACCAATTGATTTTAAAAATATTATTATGTAGGTCTCTCTTGATAAAATAAAAAGATAAGATATAGAAAGGCATAATTACATCGTGACGTATAAATTAATCTCAAACTTTATTCTGGCATCATCATGAACGAAAAACTAAGTGAGGCAATTTTCATTCAGGCCTTGTCAGAATTTTCATTTAGGATTCAGTCTCTGTCAGGAAAAATTTAGTTTTAAGGACCCGATTTCTAATTACCACTTCATTGCTCTGAAATAACATGTTGAAATTTTGGAACACATAACGATCTTCCGGTATCAGTTAAGGATCATCTGATACCAGTTCATTTATGTAGTACCACTTCATTGTTCTGAAATAACAATATGTTGAAAGTTTGTAACACCAAACGGTCATCCAATACCAGTTCATATAACTTTTATACCACTTTTTTAGATAGGTCCTTATATCTAAAATTTACAGAAATTGAGTCATTTAAACTAAAACTTATTCTGACAGTGGCTGAATCTTAAATTAAACTTCTGATGGTGCCTATGGAACTAACCCAAAACTAAATAAAACATGATCATATCATCAAAAGCCCAACCGTAATTTGAAAATGGAAACTTAAATTCGAAGAACACACGTAAGCAATGACCTACCTAGTAGCAATGATAGCGAGGTGTCCAACTTTTTTCATGGCATAATAAACCCAAAACTGAACATTTGTAGCGTAATAGGTAATTTGCATCAAAGTGTATAATTGCACGAAATAAGTAAAATGGTAATTTAAATAAGAGATCACTGCAGTCTGCATCAGTACATATAACACCCAAATTTTATTACCCCAACGAAAATAAACACATAAAAGCAAAATCACCAACAAGTAAAAAACTAAGATCACATAGGAGACTGAAGCAGTAACCTTAGTACCAACAGCAGCAGAAGCCACACCCTTACCCTCCTGAGCTAATGCACCGGCGCTTCTAACATCACCGCCGCCGAACATAGCCGGCGCAGGGTGGTACTGCGGGCCCGCTCCGACCACTCCACCCATCGGCGCGCCGTACACCACCTGCCTTCCAACTGAACCGTCGTACAAAACCTGGTGTTGGTACCCCCCAGGCATGTCGCCCACCACGCCGGCAATGGGCTGCCTGACTACTCCATACCCTTGCGACGGCGGAGCACTCTCCGCCGTCGGCGGCGCAGAGGCGGGGCCCTGCGTCTGAGTCAGGTTGTTGTACAGCTGCTGTAGTTGTTGCTGATGGTGGTGCTCTGCGTACAGATCTGATGGCATTCTTTGAACTGCGTAGTAGCCTTGTGGGACCTGCGGCGGTGGATTGACCTGCCTTGACAGAGGCGCGTGGTACCCACTCGCCGGAGCAGGGATCACGTAGACTTGCTGCTGCTGGTTTGGGACGGCCGCCATAGTAGGGTAGATGCCTCCTCCGGCGGAGATATGGTAAGGGACTCCACCGGCAGTGATGAATTTGTCCGGCGGTGGCTTGTTGTAGTAATCCTCTGCGCCGCCGGCGAGGTTGAGATTGTCTTCGCTTTTCCTACGGTAATCGTCTTCAAGCCTGAGCCTCTGAAGATCCTGAATATGCTTTTGAATCGGATCTAAACCCATTGACCTGTCGTCAACGTTTTGACCGGCGATTGAATCTCCGATTTCGACCCTCTGCTGCGAAGGGGGAGGTGGGTTTACGTTTGCACTCTCTAAACCAAACAGCAAATCGACGTTCGAAGGAGGAGGCGGAGCCACATCCGCCGACGACGGAGGCGGCGCGGTGAAGATCGGCGCGGAATTCAACGCGTCGACGAACCTCTCCTTCTCCGACCTACCATCGCCGGACACAAAACTACGCGCCGACGAACTCAGGCTCTGATTCTGAGCAGGGAAAACAAAAATTCGCAGCCTCGCCGGCTTATTCGAGCTCCTTAACAGCCTCTCGTACTCGTGCATCATATGCTCCAAATCATCGTCGTTCGTCACGGAGATGAGCGCATCGAGATCTTCGCCGGGCAACTGATACTTGAACGCCGCGTTTTCGTCGTCACACATCGCCGCGAGCTTCGCGAGCAGCGCGGCGAACGTCGCGCTCCGATCGACGGAGAGGATCTTCGTCTCGCCGCCGACGTAGGCGAGCTGATTGTCGTGCGGCCTGGGATGATCTTTCCGCCGTAACTGCACATGAACTTCACCTTACTGAGCGGCGGAGGCTGCTGCGTCGAGTCTTCCCACGGCGGAGGGTTTTCGAACTCAACCTCTCGCGATCGAGGCGATGATTCGCCGGATTCGGTGTACGAATAGTTTTCCATCGTCGCACAAGTTATCGGAAGAAGATTAATTTAGTGTGAGTCCATTCTCGAGAGAGAGAGAGAGAGAGAGAGAGTTTTTGATAACAGTAGAAAAACATACACAGAAGCTTTGTGCGACGCGGACTTAAGCGCCAAATGGGGACCACATTGGTTTGATAAGGAGTGAAATAATGGTAGCAAATCTTTGGCAATCAATATATGGACTGGAGTATGAAAGTGTGTTAGTCTTGAGATTTTGATTTGAGTAATCAAATCGATTTTTTCTCATATAATATCACCAATTTAGGTCATCGTATTAAAATGTCTAAATCATCATAATTATGGACGATGTGCGTGAAAAAAAAAAACAATTATAATTAATAAACAATCTAAACGTATCTCAGTTCATAAATTGATCGAACTTGCGTGGCGTGCTTGTGTCACCTTAAGATTAGTAATAGTTTAATGTGTTGATTGAGAGTTATTGCACTTGAGTTGTGTGTTACTGTTATTAGTGCTTGGTTGGATGGATTAAAAATTTTAAATGTTGGTCCATGGATGTTGGTGCATTTGGCACGTTTAATTTATATTATTATTCTTGCTGTGCTATGATATCATAATATAATTTAGAAGAAAATTGATTTTTTATTAAACTAAAGGTTAGAATTATAATTAACTAAAAATAATAAGTTAATAATTAACTAAAAGTAGTAAGAAATGTAGCGGGTAGTTTTATAATTGAAAGGTTTGGATTTTTTTAATTATTAATTATAGAAAGAAAATGGAGTGAAGTAAATTAGCAGTTTTCTTATCTACAACGTGGGTTAGTAATTCTTTTTTTTAAAATCAATTTTTAGTTATAGATAAAACATGGTTGACACTTGAAATTGACAGACCAAATTAAAATTAGAAATTGATGGTTTTTATGAGTGCTATACTATTTATAAAATAGAATATATAAAAACATGAATTTATTTATTGGAAAATATAGGACTATGTTTGATAATTGATGCCCATTAAGGGATAGAGATAGAGAGACATGGGCTAAGTTACGTACCGGAGATTCTTCAAGGGATTTCAAAGTTGTGAGCCCAATCATCAGCTGAATTTGTGTGAGAATAAAAACGTAAACGGAGGAAGAATATCTGTTGCTTAAAAAAAATTGAGATATCAGAAGAATGAATTACAATCTTAATCTGATATATAAATTACATAACGCCCTTGTATGAATTCTACACAAAATAAATGGACACGTACAACAAAGGGACATCTAGGCTAGACATCCCAGCTCAAAAGACTAACTAATCTTTCGAAAGAATCAAAAAAAGTAAAAAATAAACTCGTATACGCAATGGAATCAAGAATCTCTCTTCTTACTTTGCTCCACCTTGGCTCTCACTTTCTCCTCCATCAAAGAAAAATCGGTGTCAAGGCTGAAAATTCTGTTGAGGGCATTCATATTTTCAAGTATCTCATTCAAACTCCACCCATCATCTCCATCGCACCTCAGATGCTGCATTGGGGCGTGGAGCATTTTATTCACAATCCCAGCGCTCAGATCGTAGACAGCTTTCTTCTGATTCTTCGACAGATCGTCGCCCATTTTGGACAGACACTTCTCCATCTCAGAAGCCCTAATGCGTTCTGCGTAGGCCCTAAGCTTCTTAATGGTGGGCACAGTCTCGAGCGAGTGCTTCCACGATTCGAATCTTTCTACTTCCTCTGAGATTATGGATTGAGCCTCCATAGCTTTACTCAACCTTTCTTCTTTGTTAGCAGCTACAACTTCTTCCAAATCATCCACGTTGTATAGCTGAACGGTCCCAAGTTCTGACACGGTGGGGTCCACATTTCGAGGAACTGAGATGTCTATAAACAGCTTCTGATTCGAGCTAAGATCTTCGACTTGGGCTTTCGTAAAAAGAACGGTTTCTGAAGCTGTACACGTGAAGATCACATCAGCTTCGTCGGCGCATCTCAACATTTCCGAGAGGCGTTTGTACTCTATTTCGACGTTGTCCTTCAGCTCGTCTTTCATGGAGGCTACTCTGTCCTCTGTTCTGTTGACGACGACCACCTTCTTACATCCCTTTGCAGCCAAGTGCTTGACGACGAGTTTTCCCATCTTACCAGCGCCGACGACGAGCATCCTTGCGGTGGAGATGGAAGGTTCTGGAAGCTTCATAAGGGCGAGCTCCACCGAGGCTGAGCTGACCGAGACGGGCCCTGAGGATATGCTTGTCTCGGTCCTAACGCGTTTTCCAACGGTGATTGCGTGTTTGAACAGACCGCTTATTTTTCGGCCAAATCCTGGGACTCCTTGTCCTGTTTTGACGACTTGTTTGACTTGTGAGAGGATTTGACCTTCTCCCAGCACAAGAGAGTCGAGGCCAGACGATACTTCGAAGAGGTGTTGTGCGGCTTCTTTGTTTGAAAGTAGAAATCTATGGCGACACAGCTCAGAAACTGGTACTGAACTTATCTGTGGACAGAAGATAGACATGAGACAGTGTCAGACATATTTCAACAATCTACAATAAGACAAGAGTACAAGTCAAGTACATATATACAAGGGGAGCCGAACTTATATACTAACAGGCAAGGGAAAGAATGAAAATAAGCTTCATGATATAATATTCCTATCATGTTTTTCAATGAGTTTTCGGTTGGCGGAGACAATATTGAAAGAACAAAATGGAGGGACTTTCAGAAAAGATAAACCAAAACGCAGCATATTGCATTCCTACAACTGATACTTTTCCCATGTATGACCGGTTTCTCAGCCGTAAGGCGCTTTTAGTTTTCTACTTCGTAATCTTTGCAGTAACTCAGAAAAGAACATGGAGAGAAATCAGAAAGGTAGGGAAGGTTCTACTACCTTGGACATCCACTCGGTGACTTCTTTAATTCCACGGTTACGAGAAAGTGCTACAACATATATTTCCAACCTGTTGCACGTGCTAAGCACAGCTGCTTCCTCTATGTGATTTAGCGCGCATAGTTCATCAATTGCCTGAGGCCATTGTGCTTCTGGGATTGAAAGCTTCTCTCGTATCTCGATTGGTGCTGTACGGTAGTTAAGCCCTACCATTAGAATACTGCTTGTTTCCCTTGTATAACCTGCAATCGAAAACAACAGAGTACCTTGAGATTAGCTAAATCAATATCTCAATCGTGGCACTAAATCACAATGTCATCAATCACTCTATAAACCTTTTTTCTTCACCTCAATCACACCACCGTAAACCATCATTTACATAAAACAGTATCTTTCAATGAACCAACGAAAGCACACCAAATAAGCTGAAAATTTACACCAACAGACCAAATAAGCAAAAACGATGTTATCAAAGGAAGGAGACTCACGATCGCCGGAGGATGTCTTTAGCAGCTCCAAAGCGGAAAGACTCGACGAAGACACCGACTTAAACTCCTTATTCGAAGCAACCTCACATTTAGGTTTAAACCTAGAACGCGTTTCGGGAGCTGCAACGCTGCCGGGAAAAACGCAATTCATTGCTGCGAAAGTTAAGCCTCAAATTGAGCTCTGATCTGACGTGATTGCAATCCCTAACAGAGATAGGTGCAGCGCATCCACTGTTCGTCGCCATCAATGAAGAGGAGACGGCTTCTCAGCTACAGCAAATCAGAGCAAGATAATGATATGGTATTTGGTTGAAGGAGAAGAGAAATGTCTAAAAGGGTCGACTTTTGCTTTGGTTGGTGTGGTGGTGGAATTCCAACTTGGTTACTCGCCCCGGCAATATATATATATATATATAAAACCTCAATTTTTCTTTTTAATATTTCTAAGAACATATATAATCTCCGTGTATTTGCTTTTCTTTTAGTTTTAGATCTTAGTCATTTGACCAGAATTTATTATTCGTTTATTTATGTCAAACGTTAAATTGAAAGACGAAACTCTTACCAATTCTAATTTAATTAAAAAAATGTCCAAACTGAGGCTTGGAAGTCCATTAAAGCGAACTGCTCAAACCATGATTGTGCGACTCTTCGAGAAGAGGAGATAACATTTTGTTTCATTGTGATTTCTGTTTTTCAATTCGGGCACCAAACGCTATATTGTTCTGTGCACCGTGCGCACATATGTCTGCCGGGAACCGATTGTCAAAGGAGAAAATTAGAAATTAGAAGGATCGAGAATGCGATTAAATTGAGAAATGAAATATTTTTATTTAATTATCAATTTGTAGTTAGTATTATATGAATTGTGGTTCCCACGCGTTCCCCAACATAAAAATATATCAATTTCAGTTGGCGATGTTTGGTTGACTACCAACGCCACCGCGTAGCATTTTATGATTTATTATTCTTTTCCATGTGTTGACTTTGTCAATTGGATACATAACGTGGAATTCAAAAAGTAGGCAGTAGCAATTCCCTGACGACTCTGTTTTCCGCGCTGCCATGTGAAAAACGCGACGTTAGTTGAAATCAAAGACTACAACGCACTCGTATGTCCATTTCGGTAAACGAAAATTATAGATGAATGAAACCATGATCAACAATATTGCTGGAAAATGTATTACATAAGACGGTGTCATGTATTTGAACGACATCCATTATGAATTTCAAAATCCGAATTTCAAATCCAAATATATTGTTTCGGCAAACTTTACGATTTCGATTTGGATTTCGAGAGTAGGTACACATCGGGTGAAAGATGAACAATCGAGTCGGATAATGAGTCCGTGAGTCAGCTGAGGTCGGTGAGCCGACTCAGGATCGTGAAAATCGAACGCGGACTTATATTAGTTGAGCCGATGTCATATTAATCGAACTCGAGCTCAAGTTCATATTTGCCAAGCTCGAGCTCATATTGGTCGAGCTCGTGAGCTTTTCTTTGCTCGCGAGCTTTTTTCTGTATTATTATTTTATTATTAATGTTTAGTTGATTTGTTTGTGGAGTACAAACACTTCATTCTTCGCAGCTACCTATTAAGTAGAAAACTACAAAATAGTATTGGGATATCAATTAACTTACAAGACAGAGAAAATCAAAACTAGACGAGCGAAATTTCACCAGCTGGGGTTGATCTTTTCACGAGCTTAGCCCACGACTCGTTCGTTTCTCTGATGACCTTAAGAGCATAATCCTATACACAACATGTTACAACAAAGCTATTACTGAGAAGATCAGAGAAGCTGAAGTTGATCAAATGATAGTGAAAATGATGTATTCTATGCATTATTTAAAGCTTATGACAATTGGTTCAGTGAATGATGGATGAGAGACGCGATAAATTTGAGGATTAATTTTTTTAAATCAATCGATTGCAAGATCGAATTTGATTTACTTGCCACAAGACTTTCCTTGTAATGCTTTATATCAAGCAATTGCGATATCGAAAAAATCATCTCATGTCGGGAAATTAATAGAACAACGTAGTTCGCTAGATACTTTGTTGAATTGCATGAACGCTGAAAGAAAAGAGATTTGTTGATTAAATGGAGCAAATTACCTTACTTGCAGGTTTGTTTCCAAGAGCAAACATATTAGCAGGTTTACCATCAGGAATCTTGTAATCTCTGAACCAGTCCCTAATCGCAGTCAGCGTTCCCTGAAATAAAATATATATATTTGTTATTGATTACACGGAACGTTCTATCGAGGACTTTTCCAACGATCTTTACTCTATTCAGCTCTCAAGTTTCAACGATTGATTAGAAGAGTAGTTCCAAATTCAAGGCTGCGATCATTCACGCTGTCAAACATATATTTCAAGAAACGTGGCAAGTCATCAATCAACCAAAATGCTCACAGGAAAATGCTTTCCGACGTCATGAACATCATCGACAAGTGAAGCTTTGGGATCATCCAATGATATCGCAATTATCTTCCAATCGAGCTCTCCCTCGTCGATCATGGCAAGAGCCCCCAATGGCTTCACCTTCAAAACTTGTCCAATACTTGCCCTCCTTTCCCCAATCTCAACAACATCAACTACCCCAGAAAAACACGATATAAGCAATGAAGATCAATAACTAACATTCCAACAAGTTTGAAAAATGGTAATTTTACCAGGATCATTGTCACCAAATGCTCCCTCAACTTCTGCATTTGCTAGAGAAGGGTCTTCCCATGTCTGTGGAAGCAATCCATAGTTCCAATTGATGTTGTATCTGTGTAAAGTTTTCCGTAAGGGCAAAGAACAATTCTGAACATTAATTAATATCTGGATAAGAAAAAGAAGAATTACGGATAATATCGAAGTTTTCCCTTCTTTGTGTCTTGATTGATGGGCGTATACACCTCATCCGTGGCAACCTCCATCTTCGCGCTCGAATCTTTCGGAATCTCAGCGATGAAATTAAATACGCCATCGCCCAATCGTAAGGGGACATCATGCCATGGAGAAATCTGATTACATATTGATTAAGGAAAAACACAATCATCCAAACGAAATCAAGCAAATTTGGTAAATCAGCACACCTTTTTACCCGAATTGTCGAGGAAGAACACGCGGTAATCTAGGGTTTCAGGATGCCCCTCTTCCTTAATCTGAAATTCGGGATTGTGAATTGCTCTGCAGGTGAAGAACCTCTTAGCTGGAAAAGTGCTGCCGTTGCTGAAGCAAAGGCTCGAGCTTTGGTGGGGCTTAGCCCTGAGTGGAGATCTGAGGAGCAATGCGCGGGTGACGTTGCTGATGCTCGATGACGCCATCACTCTCACGGCCGCCATTGTTTTGTCTCTGACTCAGCTTTCGTGGACTGTTGTCTGTTGTAGGGGTGAGCAAAACGGATATCCGGTTTTTCGGATCGGATATCCGGATTTTCGGATATCGAAAAATGGTATTCGTATCCGCTCCGATTTTAATCTTATATCCGGAAATCGGATATTCGGATATTTACACCGGATATCCGCATCCGGTTTTTAAATTTATTTTTCTTATATTTTTATTATTTTCTTTTGAAAATCATATTTTTTATTTCTTATCACAATTAAAAAAATATATTTTTTAATATAAGAATTTCTAGACATATTAATTGAGACAATATGTGAATTTATGATTCAAAATTACATAATAAATAATAAACACAATACCACAAATTCACATTAATTTTTAACTCCCGTCTCGATGTTTTTATGTTTTTTTTTATTTCAATTCTCTAACAAAGTTTTTTACAATAATAAAAATAATATAAATTTAAATATTCTACTTGATGATTTTTTTCCTTTTTGGACCTTCATTTTTCTTTTTGGACTATTTTTTATTATTTTTTTTAAATATAAAACCGGATACCGGATATCCGGATTTTAGACAAACCACTATCCGTATCCGATCCGGTTTAGTTTAAAATAAACCGGATCGGATATCCGATCCGGTTTTTAAAACCGGATATCCGTTTTTTCGGGTTTTGAAAATCGGATACCGGATCGGAATCCGGTTTCCGGATATTTTTGCTCACTGCTAGTCTGTTGGGTAGCATCGCAACCACAGACTACAAGAGGATTCTTTTCACTTTTTTCCTTCTTCACGCCATTTCTAATTTCTATTCTAATATTCTATTGCCGATGATACAAAATTTCCTTCCTTGTTTTCTTTCTCTAGGAAATTCTAAAACAAGATTTATCCTTCTATTGCGATGAATTAATATAAGGGGTCTTTGCACATAAGTACCTATTTGGATAAAAACTTGTAATTTAGTATCCTGTCAGGATTTTTTTTATATGTAGGTACCTAACAGAATAAATTTTTTGCACATAGGTACCCTATATCAACACATTTGGGTACCCTATATAACAGAAAATGGTACGACGTATGTTATATTTAGGTACGCTCTATGTAACACACAGGTATGCCGTAGGTACGACGTATGCAATATTTAGGTACCCTATATCAACGTGTTATGGTACGCAATATACGCACAGGAAGGTACGACATGACTAAAGAAATTGGTAAAAACTAAATTGGGTACCTATCTGTAAAATTTTCTGACATGGGTACCTATGTGTAAAAATTTTATCCAATTGGATATTTTTCTATAGATTCACCTTAATATTATCTTTACATTATATATGCTTATTTTATTAAGGCTTAGGGCCTCATGAAAACTATGTGATAGATCAATTTTAATTTCATAAAATAATTATCATTAAACCATTCTTTTATTTATTCTTTTTATTTAAGTTAGTAATCTCCAATCTCAAGTGTCTTTCTCAATTTTATTTTGTAAGGATTAATAATTTTTTTAAAAAATAAACACGATCTTAATTAGAATAAAATTTAATTATAAAATAAAGAATAAATTATTATAATAAAACTGCCATTACACAAGTTGAAGAAACCAATTTTCCTTTCACAATTGTATTAGTTGCACACGTATAGATAGAGCTATCAAAACGGACAGGCGGGACGTGCGCAAACAGGGCCCCCATGCCCCTGCCTGCAGGCGGGCAACTGGCCTGACGCTGGCTGGCATAGTCCACCCATGTTTATAAAAATTAAAATAAAAAAAGTAAGAAAAGAATAAGAAAAACAAAGAATGCAAGCTTGAAACTATCTCTAATTTATCAACCTATTTATAATAATTAATTGGCATTATTAAACAACAAATTATAGTAAAAATTATAAAAAATATTGCTTAATTTATATATTTATTATTTAATATAAATGTATAATATAGATTGGCAATCCTATTTGTGGCCCGACAGGCCCGTGCGGCCTTGCCTGCCCATTTATTGATACTAGTAGAGCTGTCAATACAGCCCGCGGACCGCGGGCGGGGCGGGCTGAGACTTTTCAGGCCAGCCCTCAGGCGGGCCTGAAAGGGCTTGCCCGCACGGGCCGCGGGCGGGGCGGGCTAGCCCGCGGGCTGGCCCGCCAATAATAAAAAATACATATATTTATTAATAAATATATATTTATATATAATATATTATAATTTTTTATATTTTTAGTAAGATTTATAATTTATAGAATTAATTATAAATTAATTAATATTTTCTGAAGTTGAAATATATTAAAAATATATTTTTTTATTAATTTTTTTATTTTCAGGTTTTATTTTTATTTTTTATTTATGCGGGCTAAGCCCGCCGGGCCCGCGGCCCGCCCCGCCGGCCCGTTTTGACAGGTCTAGATACTAGTATGTGTAGCACACCAATGTGTGCGAATATGTTAAGTTTTTTATACTTTGAACATTTCATATCATTAATAAAGTAGTTTAAATAATAAAATTTTAACATAGGGATAAATTTGTATAAATGAAAAATATAAATGATAAAATTGTATGTTAACAGTTAAGGGTAAAATTGTAAATTATCATGACTAAATTGACTGGCAGTGGTGGCGCCGTGAGCAGAGGGCGGCGCGGGAGTGGTGGCGCGGCGAACAGAGGGCGTTGCGGGAGTGGTGGCGCGGCGTACAGAGGGCGTTGCGGGAGTGGTGGCGATGGCTCAGACAGCAAAGGGGAGACGCAGCGACGGGATGGGCTGTTGTGGCTCGAACAGCGGCGAGCAGAGGGAAGACGCAGCGACGGGATGGAGGCGGAATGCGGCGACCTGCGAGCTGCAAACGGGGACACGGTGAATGGCAGCGGGCTCGGGCGGCGAACGACATCTCTGATTTGGGGATTTAGGGTAAGAGCTTTTTTGGGACTTGTGAGGGTTAAGTCGCGATCTGGTTTTTTTATTATACTTAGCGACTACGATCCTAGTCGGAACTTTCAGACGCAGAAAGACACGACGACTAACTTCGGAAATTATAGCGACCAATTTTGTAGTCGCCGTCCTCGACTACTACAGTAGTCGGTAAGGTTGTCGCAAAACTAAACTAGCGACTACATTTGAACTGATTTTCGACCATCAGCATGGTCGATATGGCGACTACGATAAGTAGTCGGTATTTTTGAATAGCGACTACGCTTTTCTTAGTCGGTAATTGTAGTCGCTAATCGCGCTGTTTTTTGTAGTGTCATATAAAATGATGATTTCAGGATTTGCTTGAATATGTAATTAGAAAAATATAAAATATACAAAAATAAAAGAAAAAATTTTGAACCTTTAGATTTGACTTTGTCAAATATCTGTGATGTGAGACAAAAAAGTGGGACAAAAATGTGAAACAAAGATTGCTAGTTGTTGTAATTTCAAGAGAATTACCTAATTTCGTAGGTACCCACTGAGCTGAGGGAAGCCCTATTATCGTCTGTCGAGGAAGGACGTAATAACCTTAAGACGATGCCCGTGAGTTGCATGCCGGCGAAACCTTTGGTAGTCCCGGGAGCGATTCTCGTGGGCGACGCTTTGAACATGAGGCACGCGATTACTGGTGGCGGGATGACAGTCGCAATGCAGGACGTCGCTCTCCTCGGCCGTCTCTTGAGACCACTTGTTAACTTTCGTGATGCAATTGAAACAACCAGAGTTGCCTCGGAATTTTACCGTGTTCGCAAGGTAACTCTATGTTAGGAATATTTTGTAGCATCCTTTAATTTATGTAATCTTGGGTTAATATATGCTTATTTAGTGGGTTGTAGTAGTTTGGGGTGACATATAATATTATGTAGGAGTTTTGTATTGGGCTTTAATATACCAAATACTTGTGGTATATAAAGCCCCACTTACCCTAATTAGGGTTTTATCAAAAGAAATCAAAAGGTAAGCCACATTGTACTTTTCCATAGAAAAACACACACTAACATGCACTCAAGGTGTTTTACACGGTTTACACATTCAATCCTTTCTTTTGATCCTTGTTTGGTAATAAAAGGGCCAAGACTCTAGAAAAATATACTTAATGAACACTTCGCGCAAAGACTTAACTTGAGGGGAGTGTATAGTATTTTAATTTTATATACTTTCATTTCGAACTCGTCCATTCACGTGTAGGCTGATTTCTTTTTTTTTTTTTCTAGCCCTTAATCATGTAATTTTCTTAAATAGGTGGTCGTAATTAGACGTGTCCAAGCGGTTTGAAAAATCGTAACAGAATCGTAACCGTAACCGAACCGACGTCCACAGTTCGGTTAATCGTGATCAACGATTACGGTTCAAACCGTAACTGAACCGTTATTTAATATGGTCTGGTTATGGTTATCGATTTTTCTAACGGTAAACTGCCGGTTAACCGGCAGTCACAAGAATTAAACGTTGGGTTTGGGTTTTATGATTTACTTTTTGTTGTTTACTAAATTAGAAAAGAGTTGGAATTCTCCTTACAAAAATTGTTGAATGATTCATATAATGAAAACGGGCATTATGTGCATTTTAGTATGTTTCTCGAGCATAATATTACTTTATTTACGATTCTTGGTATTAATGTTATTATTTGTTACAAAATTTGCATAATTTTAAGGAAGCTTAATAATTATTCACTGTTCATAATCCTAGATCGGTTTTGGTCTTAGATCATTGTGTTAAAATTGCGCCTGTTCATATAAAATTTTGGGCAAATGTATTATACAAATAAAAAAGAAGTTGAAATATTTTATAGCATTCCTGTTGCGAAATTTGAGCTATTATCTTAGTTTTTTTATATAGTATTCAATGTGGAATTGTAATTATTTTTTTTTTTTTATAAATTTCTAAGTTGGACTGAAATTTTATTAACATTATTAAAAGTTTACTTTTCTTAAAATTTAGAAAAGAAAAAGATTTGAAATTGTAAACCGGCAGTTTCAAACCGTACCGTAACCGGTTCCTCCGGTTACAAACCATAACCAAAACCATTGTTACCGCGGTTCGGTTACAATTATAGATTTTTACAAACCTTAAACCGACAGTTCATAACCGTGAACCGTAACTA
The DNA here is from genome assembly GCA_027422505.1 of Craterostigma plantagineum. NCBI lineage: Eukaryota > Viridiplantae > Streptophyta > Magnoliopsida > Lamiales > Linderniaceae > Craterostigma > Craterostigma plantagineum. Next base: position 4,591,635 of record JAPQWV010000005.1, read on the forward strand.
TAACCGTATGAACACTTATAGTCATAAGCATTTGTTCGACCTCTCTTAGTCAGTGCTAGAACACCACGCGGCCATGCCGAATGAACAATTTACCTAATAGTTTAAATTCGAAGGGAATGAATCAACGTATTTTTAATTTTACACACCTTTATTTCCAGCAACGTCATTTCACCTAACATCAATTGGACGCGAAACACGTATGACGTGACTCTTCTTTTTTTGCGCTTTTAATCTATTGCAGCCGGTTGCATTTGCAATTAATCTAATGGCCGATGCACTTTACAAAGTGGTATACGGATCTCAAGACGACGTGAGGGATCAAGTGCTACGGGCGAATTTCGACTACATGTCCCCAGATTTCGACTTTACGAGGACTTTGGTGGGATTACTATCGGGTTTGAATTGCAATCCTTGGAACGTAGTGCTCCATTTCTTTGTGCTGGCGACCTACATTACGTTTATGTTGGCGACGCCGCTTCCTTCGCCGGCTCGTGTGTATCAAGCAGCGCGTTTTCTTTCGGTACGTATTAGTTTTTTTTTCTGTTGGTATATAATACTTTGGCTCATCACATCTCAGCTCTCTCTGACTACTATTTCGATTGTATTTTGGTTGATTGATAGGGTGCAGTAGCTGTTGCAGTACCTCTGATATGGAAGGAAGGCATGAGATAGATGTTGGGAGATGCATAATTGACTTTTCTTTGTATGCCTATTTTAGCCATAGAGAAATTAATTAGGCCCTCTCACCCCTAATCCTCCTCGCCAATTGAATGTCCTTGGGCATTGATGCCGCCGGAAAATGGATGTACCGCGTTGGACGGCTAACGGACTTCTTCCCGCCCTAATTTCGCCGCGCGTACTGTCTAGAGATTCTGAAACAAGGGAAGATTTGGGGGTCGTTTGCCCTCTTGCCTAGGTCAAGAGGGTATTTTCCGTGTTCCAGGCATGAAGTTGCATCAAGAAAAGTGTCTAGTGTGTGCTTGAGTAATTAAATTGGCAGAGTAACGGTAGGATACGTGAGAAATCGATACCTGTTTTAGACGTCGCTTGCAGTATTTATAGGGGAGGGGCTGTGTTGGGGCGGTTTCCGGGCGGTTTTTTCCCCACCCCCCGTGTTTCTCGGACTCGATCTTTCCACGACCCACGATGGCACGTTCCTTGGTCTTCCAAGCTCCAGACCGTTATTCGCACCACGTTTTACCGGCGTTGTCAGATGAAATCGCTGCAATTCCCTTCTTGAGAGGTTGAACTTGCGGAGGGATGTGTTGTCCTCGGGCATCGGGCAACCACCCGAGGGGAACCAATTTCCCCAGCTGGAAGGCATCGGGGATATTTCCCTTGAGTCAAGGGACATCTCAGGATCACCCAGGCGCCTATGGCGTGGGCCAACCACCACTAACTCGGGTCCATTTTTCTTGGGGCGTTCCTACCTGACCCAAGGCCACGTGGGGGTCGGGCTTGTTCTTTAGGTAAGGTGGTTATTTATTGGTAGGAGCGGGTCGGATATTTTGCCTCGGGTCTATAGGATCCGAGGGTAACAATAGTCCCCCCTTTGAATAGTCCAAAAGAGTGTAATGAATTTTGGACGTCTAGTATGATTTCGGCAAAATACCCGAGTTGCCAGTGTTCTTGGGGCGGTTGTGGTTTCCTAGTCTGATAGGACGACTTTATCGAGGTGAATTATTCAATGTTTAAGGATTTCGGAATTGCTCTACTCCTTTTTTGCCACGTGTTGCTCTTCCATTGGTCGGCTGTGATGGGACATCTGGGCGGGAGTTTTCGCGCCTCTTCCCGGGTTGACACGGATCGTCAGGATTTTTCACGCGGATCGACGCAGCCCGTCGATCTGATCTGGATCCAAGGGTTCAGATTAATCGCATGGGGCCTATATATACCCCACTTCCTTTCATCATTTCTTTTCTTCCACTTTCTCTCACTACCATCTCTCTACGCGAAGTTCCCGATTTCCCGAGTCCTCCAGCTTTTCCTGAGCCCTTTAGGTTTTTGTATGTCCTTCTCTTCTCGACCTCTTTCCATTCTGCAATTATGTCTTCCGCTAGCTCTAGTGATAGTTCCCGCGTAGCTTCGGGTAGTTTTGCTGGGGGGTCGGGTAGGTCTGACAGCGTCAGTTCGGGTAGTTTTTGTGATAATTCTTCTCTTGAGGGCCTTGGGAGCCCCATGGTTAGAGTGGGGGGTAGTCCCCGAGGGAGTCCTGTAGTTAGCGTGGGGGGTAGTCCCCGAGGGAGCCCTGTAGTAAGCGTGGGGGGTAGTCCCCAGGTGAGTGTCGAAGCTCCTCGAGAAGATTCCCCGAGGGCTCATTCTGCAGACCTTGGTGGGGGTTCTTTAAGGGCTCCTTCCGTGGATTCTGAGGTCACTCCTTCCGCTCATGTTGTTCCTCAGCCATCTACTGTCAGAGAGCCGGCACCTCCTCTCGAGGACGACTTCCCCGGTCCAGGAGCTTTTCGTCGGGCTTTTAGTGCCTGGATTGGGGATGTTGAGTCCATTCGGGCTGGTCGCCGTGGTATCCGCTGGCACCAAATTAAAGTGTCCAATTAAGCCTTCTGACCTTCCTAGGCTAAAATCCTTATCCGGATTTCCTGATGATTTTGAGGTTAGGATCCCTTCTCCCACCGACTTGGCCAGCGCCCCTCCCGAGGGTTTTGGCACATATTTTTTCGACCAGGTCGAGATGGGACTTAGATTCCCGATGCCCCGTTTTTTGGTGGATATCTGTAAATACTTCGGGATTTCCCCTGCCCAGCTGGCTCCTAACTCCTTCAGTCTTCTTCTATCCCTTGCCATTATTTTGAGTCACCATCGCTACGTTCCTTCAGTCCCTATGATTTTAGCCTTCCTAAGGCTTAATAAAAAGGAAGAGGGGAAGTTTTTCTTTTCCCCTATCAAAAGACCCGACCTCATCCAGGGCAATCCCTTCTCTCACAAGGGATGGATGAGCAAATTTTTCTTTGTTAAACCCCCGGCTGATTGTGCGGAGGCCGAGTTGATTCCCTTCTCGTGGAAAGACAACATCTCTGTATCTCATCCTCTACCTCCCGAACCCTCTGTTCGGGTAGATGCTTTCCTGGCCAGAGTGGGCCATAGCCAATATTACGCCAAGAAACTCCGCCATGAAGAGCTCCTCTGTGCCCATGGATTCTCCTCAAAGGCCGCCCACCTCACTCGATCCCTAGGTATACCAAAAGGGTTCTGATGCGTCGTGCCTTTGACCCGATCTTACGTTATGCCTTCTAACCTCCTGTTTTCCTTTGCAGCTGAAAGGATGTCTCTCGCCGAGGTTATTGCCATCGCCGATGAGGAGGATGAAGATCTTCCTCAGCCAAACCTGCCTCTTTCCTCCCCGCAGACCCGATCCAAGGGCAAAGGGAAGGCCCCCGCTTCATCATCGGGGGTGAAGAAATCTGCGCCCAAAAGAGCAGTCGCTTCTCAAGGGGGGTCCTCAGCGAAAAAATAGAAGACCTCCTCGGGCAGAGTTGATCCCTCGGCCTCCGGGAGTCCCACTGCTTTAGGTCGGGGTAAACAACCTGCTTTCTTTGCCGAACCTTCGAGAAAGGATTGCTGGGAATTTCTTCGGGAATTCCCGAATGAAGAGAACAGAAAATACACTCGAGCCCTTTCTCAGGCGGATCTCCGAAGTATCCTTGGTGTCTCCCTGGGGCAGGTAAGGACGTCTTCTTGTTCGTTTTCGGGGTTTATCAATGACTGATTTCTTTTCCTTGTGTCTTCTTTTCTCAGACTCTTTCTCTAGTTGCCGAATCCTCGAAGCGCGTCTCCTACCTCTCCGAACGGAACGCTGTGCTATCCCAAACGGAGAGCGACCTCAAGGAGAAGATCGAGGAGCTGAAGTGGGATGCCAAGAAGCGGGAGGAAAAGCTGAAGGAGGAGGCCGCCGAACTGCAGCGCCATCTTTCTAAGTCAGAGGTGGCTCGGGTCGAGGAGCGGAAGGAGTGGGAGAAGGAGCTGGAGAGGGATTATGTTCCCAAGCGCACCCACCTGAACGACATGAAGATCTTCTTTAAGTGGGGTTTCTACAGCTGTGTCTCCGAGCTTCGGGCACACGGGTACAGTCAGGCGGATCATCCCTTCAGGTTCCTGAATGCCATCAGGACCTTGAAGGAGACCCCCTTCGGGGGTTATCTGCCCGAGCCCCGGGATGGAAGCGGTCCCTCGAGGACGCGTACAGCGCCAGCTCCGACCGAGGCCGTGCCGGAGCCCCAGTCTGAGGAGATGCGGGGAGCTTCGGGAGATGAAGCTCATGGGAATATCGGGGAGGTCGAAGTTCATGGTGGTTCGGTTGATGAAGAGGCTCGTGAGGAGCAGGCTGAGGAGGTTGGGGTCGAGGTCGAGGTGGAGGTTGACACTGGAAGACCCGGGGACGTTGTCGAGGGTGAAGGTCAGGCCGGTTCGGCCGTTTAGATGTTTTCTTTCTCTTTCTTTGGGATGACTGTAATAAACCCTACTATATATATATATATGTATTTTTTTTTTGGTGTGTATGAACATAGCCCCTCTGGGCATAATGAATGCAGAGCCTCCGGGCCTTTTCCTCCTTATGTTGTCTATCTTTCTGTATGTGTATAATTCCTTATGCCGACTGTTAATCTTCAAGTTCCCCTACCATCGGGATTCCGCCCGAAGGGGCATTGCTCTTCGCTCGTGTCTCGGGTATCCTCCTCAACCTCATGAGTCTTGGTAGTGCCCGTTTTAGCCAGACCTTCATCCGCTTTTCCAAAAAATAGCGTAGATTCCGCCTAATTCGCGCACAGCTTTTCCTAAGACTTCGCGTCCGAGAATTTAGCGGTGGTATATTTAGGATTTGGTCTTCCTTAGGATCTGGTCACAAATGTTCGAGAATATCGCGGACTGGGTCGGCTAGCCGTTTGTGTTTGGACTTACTGACTTCCTGCCCAAGTCTGGGACTTATCTATAAATATGGGGCCTTTCTCGCTTTTGCAACTCGTTGTTTCCTTGCTTTCTTTCTTCATAGCATCAAATTTGTGCTCTTTATTTCCTAAAATTTCCATGGCTTCGTCTTCTTCTTCCAAGGGTAAGCGTGTTGCCGCCTGTTTTCCTAAGATAGAGCGTGTGCCTTTTAATTTTGGTAGTCCCTCGGGTTTTTGCCCCGACTTGGGCCTACAGCCCGACCCTGCTGCTGGTGTGAAGACGCCGCTCCCTCAAGGTGATGACGAGGATAAGGGTTACCGCCGGAACCTGGCCAAGTGGTCTGTTGAGGCAGAGGAGGCTCGATCCAGGGCGAACCTTCCCTGGCATCGGACCAAAGTCTCGACACTTAGTCCTTTGTCGCTTCGGGAATCTCTTGAGAAGGCTAGAATCCCCTCCGATTATGAGGTCTACCTGCCCGGTCCCCTCCAAGTGGCGTCCTCGCCCCCTGTCGGCTTCTTGACGGTCTACACTGACCAAATAGAGATGGGCCTGAGGTTCCCTCTGCCTATTTTCCTCTTGGATCTCTGCGAGGCATTAGATATCTCCCCTGGCCAAATATTTCCTAACTCCTGTAGTCTGCTCTTGGCCCTAGCCTCGGTCGCTCGTAAGGTTAAGTTTCCTCTTACTACCGAGCTGATTGTTAGCTTCTTTCGAGTGTGTGAGAGGGATGCTGGCAAGTTCGTCTTCGTACCCTCCATGGATGTCTTCGATGATAACTTTACCGCCACCAAATGATGGATGAACAAATATTTCTTCGTCCATGCTTCCGTTCAACACCAGGATCGTCGTTATTCCTTGCTTCGGTGACGAGATCATTGTCAGGCTCCGGGTGATTCTCCCGACCTCTTACTGGAGTTCTTGGCTCGGATTGGTAACCAGAGGTTTTCAGTGCGAGAACTGGTGTCTGATGTCCCTCTTGAAGCGGTTGTTCCTCCTCGCGTTCTAGGTATATTTTTCCTTCATTTCCGTTTGTTAGCCGCTCCTTTTCTTATTATTTTACTTTTTCAGCGAGCGATGGCTCGGGTGTTTTGCCCGTCATGACTATTCGTACCCGGGGATCTTCGTCATGCACCTGCCATCAGCATGGTGTCTCTTCGGCGAACATTGCCGAGGAGGAGCCGGCGACTCCTCGCTCAGATGCGGGGCGATCCAAACGAGTAAGGCCATCACCGCCCACTCCCCTTGTCTCCCTGCGCGAGGGTCCTTCTTCATCTCGATCTGCTCTTCACCCTCACTTCCTGTTGGAGAAAAATGGAGAATCTTCTTTGTCTTATATGATGAATTTCCTTACTCCTGAAGAGAAGGACTTTGCCAAGGAGCTTTCTGATGGTCGTTTCTGGAAGGAATGGGCTTTGGCTTTGAGTCAGGTATAATTATCTTTTCCATTCCCCGTTTTGAATATCCGCTTTGATTGTTTTCTTTTGTCCTCAGGCGTCTTCCTTATCTTGTGAGGGGGCTCGGCGTTATCGTCTTCAGCAAAAAATGACTGAATCGGCACGGTCTTGCAATGTGGAGATGACCATGCGAGTCAGTGAGGAGGCTCAGGAGGTGGGTCGCCTGAAGGATCGATTGGCAAGGGCTCAGTTTGAGGTTGGCAAACTTCGACAAGAACTTCACTCAGAGAGAGAAATCCGTCGCAGTCGGGAATATCAGCCCAACCCTAAGCTGGTCCCCGTGGAGAAGGTATCCGAGGCGGCTAACATGTATTTCAACTTTGGGTTCCAAGGATGTTTGTCTCAGATCAGGGCGAATGGCTTTCCGGAAAGTGCGCATCCCTTTAGTTTCCTAAATCCCGAGGCGGCTTTTATGGCCTTGGCTCCTCGGCGTTCTCCACCGAAGCCAGTGAAGGGGAAAAGCCTTTGGGATGAGTTCGAGTTGGGCGAAAGTAGCGATGCCTCGCGAGGAGATGGTCCAGCCGAGAAGGATTAGTTTGATGATTTTCTTTAGAGTCTGGTTTTAGTCTTTGCTATTCCTTGCTTTCCTATTCTCCTGCTGTAAATTTTGAAGTATTAAATAAATAAAGGATTTTAAGTTACCTGGACATTGCCTCCTGCTTGATTAGCCGATGTCTATCGTTTAAGAGTCGGGTAAGACTATCAGGAATACAAGAAATAGATCGTCATTAAAGCAGTAAGAGTCAAAGCGACAGGAGAGACATTGGGTTAATAACAGACAGGGAAGCCAAGCAGCAATAGCAATCCAGGAGGAGCGCACCTTATTATCCTTTAATAGAATAAAAACTCTAAAGGGCATTGCTTCATTTTAAGCAACGCCCTTGTTCAGTTGTTCTTGGCAATTATGGAAGGAATGAGGTCTCTTACCTCGGGTTGAGGGCGTCCCCCCGATCCCAAGGAGAGCCTCGGCGGACTCAGAAAAAATGTTTCTTCTCTGCCTCTAATTTATATCGAGGTGGTGCTGCCTCTCGCAGAGGGATATCGGTGTGCGCGATTTATATTACCCGAGGGGCGTTGTCCCGAGGTGCCTTCTTTGCCTCTAGCTAATATAGAGGTGGCGCTGCCTCGCGTAGAGAGATATCGGTGTGCGCAAAAAATCTTATTTCCCCGTGGGGGAAAAATGTCTCAGCCTCTCGCAGAGGGAACTCAGTGTGCGCGATTTATATTACCCGAGGGGCGTTGTCCCGAGGGGCCTTCTTTGCCTCTAGCTAATATAAAGGTGGCGCTGCCTCGCGTAGAGGGATATCAGTGTGTGCAAAAAATCTTATTTCCCCGTGGGGGAAAAATGTCTCAGCCTCTCGCAGAGGGAACTCAGTGTGCGCGATTTATATTACCCGAGGGGCGTTGTCCCGAGGGGTTTTTGGAGTAATTGCCTCCTCAGGAGGTGAAGTGTCTTCTACCCGGGTCTTCATGTCTTTTAGTACTTTAAGTTTTCACTCGAATGTCCCTCGTACAGAAAGAAAGCAAACTTCATTAAGGTATATGTATGGTTTACATCTTAAAAGCGATAGAAGTAAACACGGAAAGATAATGTGTTAGAAATTAAAAGAAACATATGCGTAATGAGGGTACCCCCCTTTAGGGATAATATTTCCGCAGCTTGCGGGCGTTCCATGGGCGATCGAGCTGTTTTCCACTGGCATCCTCAAGGTAGTACGAGGCTTCTCCAACTGTTTTGACGACGCGGTAGGGTCCTTCGAACTTAGACTCTAACTTCTTTCTCCCTTCTTGGTTCAAGATCTCTTTCATCACTAAGTCCCCTTCCTCATACTTCCTGCCTCGGACTCGGCGATTGTAGGACTTGGTCATTCTTCTCTGATAGGCGGTCATCCTGATGACGGCTCTTTCCCTTCCTTCCTCGATCAGATCGAGGTCTTCTGCGCGGAGTTGATCATTGTCTTCGGGGTAAGTGAGGATTCGGGCACTTTCCATGCCAATTTCCGCGGGCAGCACTGCCTCGCTCCCGTAGACCAGGCTGAAAGGAGTCTCATTGGTTCCTTCTCGAGGCGTCGTTCTATATGACCATAGGACACTTTGAAGTTCGTTGAACCATGACTTCTCGAGCCCTTCGAGTCGGGTCTTCAATCCTTGTACGATGGTGCGATTGGTTACTTCAACCTGGCCGTTGCTTTGAGGATACGCCACCGAGGTGAAGATTTGTTCTATCCCGAGTTCGTCGCACCACTCCTTCAGCTTCTTCCCGCTGAATTGCCTCCCGTTATCGGATACTAGTCTCCTCGGTATCCCGTAGCAACAAATGATGTTTTTCCAAATGAATGCGGTGATGGCGGCCTCGGTAATCTTGGCCATGGCTTCGGCTTCAACCCACTTCGAGAAGTAGTCCACAGCCACCAGTAAAAACTTCTTTTGGGCGACATTTCCAGAGAATGGTCCGACAATATCGAGTCCCCACTGATCAAACGGGCAAGGGGATGTTACTGACTTCATGGCTTCAGCGGGCATTCGCTGTAAGCTGGCGTGCTTCTGACAGCTGAGGCAGCTTCGAACTGTTTTCATGGCGTCTCCCTTCATTGTTGACCAGAAGAATCCCGCGAGGAGTGCTTTTCTCACTAATGCCCGACTCCCGATGTGGCTCCCACAAATCCCCTCATGTATTTCCCGAAGGACATATTCCCCCTCTTCCTTAGACGTGCATCGCAAAAGAGGTCCGGCGAAAGATCTTTTGAACAAGGTGGTGTCGATCAAAGTGAATCTTTGAGCCCTCCGTACGAGCTTTCGGCCAGAGCCTTATCTTCTGGAAGGAGCTTGTGACGTAGGTATTGATAGATTTCGTACCTCCAATCTTCTCGACCCATGTCTGGCTCGGGTATATTTTGGTCCTCGACTTGCCAAATGGTCAGAACCCTTCCTTTTTCCTCGAGTGGTCCAATGGCACTTGCCCACTTAGCTATTTGGTCTGCCTTCTCGTTCTGGGCCTGGGTGATTAAGATGATCTGGAGTTCTTCGAAACTCCCCTTGATTTCCTCAAATGCCTTAGCGTACTTCTCTAAATTTTGGCCCTTGATGGCAAAGTTTCCTTCCAACTGTTGAACCACGAGTTGAGAGTCCGAGTGCACCACCAAGCGTGTGATTCCCATTCTCCGTGCTGCTCGAAGTCCAGCAAGTAGCGCCTCGTATTCTGTCTCGTTGTTCGACGCTTTGTAATTTAGCCTAATGGCCAGGTTGGTCTCCTCTCCCCAAGGCGATATGAGTAGTATTCCGACTCCATTCCCTGAGCTACAGGAAGAGCCGTCCACAAACATCTTCCATATCTCCTCGGGACCATCGCCGACCATTTCCACCATGAAGTCAGCCAATGCATGTGCTTTGATTGCGGCTCGAGGCTTGAACTGGATGTCGTATTCTCCCAACTCTGTTGACCACTTGACTGCTCTCCCCGAGATGTCTGGTCGAGTGACTATTTTCCCGATCGGGTGGTTTGTTAGCACCACAATGGGGTGCGACAGAAAATATGGCCTCAGCTTCCTGGCCGTAATAGGCAGGGCTAGCAGTAGTTTCTCGGAGTTCGTGTACCTTGTCTCAGGGCCTTTCAGGATGTGACTCACGAATTAGATCGGTTTCTGTACCCTTTATTCTTCCCGAACGAGCACGGAGCTTATTGCCCGAGGGGACGCTGCCAAGTAGACTATCAGTTCCTCCCCGGGCAGTGGCTTATTAAGTACGGGCAATTTTTTCAAATACTCCTTCAAGTCTTGGAAGGCCTTCTCACACTCGGGTGTCCATTCAAAGTTTTGGACTTTGCGCAACACCTTGAAGAAAGGTAAGCTACGATCGGCCGATCGGGAGATGAATCGCGAGAGGGCTGTGATCCTCCCGGTCAGTCTCTGAACCTCGTTTAGACTTCGGGGGGACGCCATATCTATCAAGGCCTTGATCTTGTCTGGATTGGCCTCGATTCCTCTCCTCGTTACCATGTATCCTAAGAACTTTCCTGAACTGACTCCAAAGGTGCACTTGTTGGGGTTCATCTTCAGGTTGTATCTTTGAGCTGTCGAGAGTGTTTCCTGGAAATCGGCTAAAAAGCAGTTGTGTTCTCGAGATTTGATTAAGATATCATCAACATAGACTTCTACATTTCTCCCGATCTGGTCCTTGAAACTTTGTCCATTAGCCTCTGGTAAGTTGCGCCGGCGTTCTTCAATCCGAAGGGCATGACAGTGTAGCAGTAGGTCCCTCCGGCGGTTATGAAACTTGTCTTCTCTTGGTCTTCCTTGGCGAGAAGGATCTGATTGTACCCTTGGAAGGCGTCGAGGAAGCAGAGTAGCTCGTGCCCCGAGGTGGAATCCACCAGCTGGTCTATCCGAGGTAAGGGGTAACAATATTTCGGGCATGCATCGTTCAGGTTCCGGAAGTCCACGCACATGCGCCACTTACCCGAAGCCTTCGGGACCAAAACCACGTTCGAAAGCCATGTAGGGAACTGAACCTCCCGAATGTGGCCTGCTTCGAGAGGTTCCTCAACCTGGCGTCGCGCCTCGGCGTCTTTCTCTGCGTTGAGGTGTCTCCTCTTTTGGAAGATGGGTCGGGTGGTTCGGGAGACATTCAGCTTGTGTTCGATGATTTCCCGGTCTATGCCTACCATGTCCTTAGACGTCCATGCTAATACGTCCTTATTCCTTTTTAGTAGTATGATCAAGTCCTCCCTGAGGTCTCGAGGCAAATCCTTGCAGATCTTGACTGTTCCCTCCGGTGGGTTGATCATTATGTCTTCAGTTTCTTCCTCCTTGTCGTCTTTTTTAGTCGTTCCGATGGTGTATAACGTTTCTCTCCCCCTCGGATGGTCCTCCTTTCGGGCCCGGGAAGACTTGATTTCTACGCGAACCACTTCCACGTAGCATTTCCTGGCCATTTGAGATCTCCCAAAACTTCTCCAACCTTGTCTCCTACTGGGAATTTTATCTTCTGGTGTAGAGCCGAGGCGATGGCCATGAAAGAGGTCAGAGCGGGTCTCCCGAGGATGATGTTGTATGGGCTTGTTCCGCTGATGACCATGAATGGCGCGATCCGCGTTTTCCTGGTGTCACCCTCCCCGAGGGTGAGTGGGAGGTGCAGGATTCCCACCGCCTCGATGCAGTGTCCTGTGAAGCCAAACAGAGCCGTTTCTACTTTGTCCATAGGATATGCTCCCAAGTCCATTTGATCGAGGGCCCTCTTGTATATTATGTTGACAGAGCTTCCATTATCGACGAAAACCCTGCCAACGTCATGGTTGGCTACCTCGGCCCGAATGACCAGGGCATCCTCGTGAGAGTCGTCGCCTCCATGAAAATCTTCGGGACCGAAGCTGATGGTAGGCTCCGACCGTTTGCTTCCTGTTTTGATTTCAAAGTTTCCCAGTCGGCGAACTCCGGCCTTACTTGCCCGATTGGAGTCTCCTCCCGTAGGTCCTCCCGATATGATGTTGATCTGCCGCGGCGCAGTTCTCCGGAGATCTCCGCCGTCCGGTGTCCCTGTTGTCCTGATTTCTTTGAATGTCCTTTCCTCCTGTCCTCGGGCCTCGTCTGTCCTCCCTTTCTGGCGTCCTCCTCTGGGTGTCCTTCTGGTTGTGAGGCTGGCGGTCTTGTCGGGTGTTAAACCGATTCCCCGCCCCAGGATATCTGGGCCTGGTCCCGAAGCCACCATCTCCCCCAGCAAGTTTTGCTCGGGCCTCGGGGTTGGTTGCGATCAACTTTTCTAGCTCTCGATTTAATTGAAAACATTCCTCAGTGGTGTGCCCATACTCTTGGTGGTAGTTGCAGTAGGTGTCGGATACCGGCCTCCTCGGGTTGCCGTCGATGTAAGGGGGTCGGCGGAGAAAGTCGTTCTCCTCGCATATTTCTAACGCTCGAAGTTTGTTCACCCGTAACTTTGGATAGTCCGCCCGAGGGAGTGGAGGCACCGGGTAAGGGCGGTCATCCCTTCGAGGGAAGACCCTGCGGTCCTGGTTTCGCGGGGGGCTCTTTCGACGTTCTCGAGGGGGACTCTTGCGTTTCCTGTTCTCGGGTTCCCGGGCTTGCGACTCTTCTACCCGAACGTATTTCTCCACCCGAGTTATCAGTTCCTCCACTGTGGTAGGATATTTCTTTACTAGTGATCTGAACAAATTCGGGTGAAAGGCTCCGATAAGCAATTCGGGTGCGATATTGGGGACCTCCATCTTTACTTGATTGAAACGCCGAAGATAGTCCCTTAAACTCTCCCTGTCTGCCTGTTTTATGTTTAACAGTTTTACTGCGGATGAAGGGCGTCTTCTGCTGCTCGAGAAGTACTTCAAGAAATGGCTGGTGAGATCGTGAAAGCTTCTGATTCCCCCTGGTGGCAGTAGAGTGAACCATTGTTGGGCTCCTCTCGACAAGGTGGTCGCGAAGAGTCGGCATTTAACGGGGTCACTTAGTTGGTATAGTGCCGCATTTCCTTCAAAAGCGGCCAAGTGTTCTTCGGGCGGTCCAGAACCATCATACTTTCCCATCTCAAAAGATCGGAAGTGCTCGGGCAATGGGGCTGCGAGCACCTCGGGTGAAAAGGGCGAGGCTCGAGGGAGGATGGGAGCTTCTGGCGGGTCGGCGAGATTTTGAAGCTGGCGAATCTCCTCTCTCATTCTTTCAAAATCGGCTGCTTGTTGATCGGTGCGTGGTTGGTCAGTGCGTTGCTGGTCGGTGCGTTGTTGGTCGGCGCGCCTCCTCCTATTGGCTCGGGCTCTCCTTTGCATCGACGCCAAAGTATGGTCCTCGTCATTGCGTTCTCCAGTCCTCAATTCGGCGTCGCGTTCTCCGCTTGTCTCATGCCGACCGTTTTCTCGTTCAGCATCGCGTTCTCTGTCCTGCCTATTAGCCCTCTGATTCCTTTCAGCCATCAAAACTCCCACATCAGTTCCGATCCTCCGCATTTCTTGCATGACCGCAGCGAACATCACGGCTGGGTCGGTCAGATTCGCATCTTCGAACAACGCCACTAAGTAAGCCTCCGCCGCCTCTTGAAGCACTGCCACGGTGGAGCTCTGAAACCTCAGATCTGTCTTGAAGTCCTGAGCTATTTCCCTGACGAGCCTCTGGAACGGAAGCTTCCTTATCAGCAGCTCAGTGCTCTTCTGATACTTTCGTATCTCGCGGAGTGCGACGGTCCCCGGCCGGAAACGGTGGGGCTTTTTCACGCCGCCGGTCGCCGGAGCTGATTTTCTGGCGGCTTTCGTTGCGAGGGGCCTTGCCGCCGGTCGATTTTCGTGCTGTTTGCTTGGTGCATGCCATTCTATCTATTCCTTGATGAGCTTTGTGCGTTTGATTTGTTGGATGATTTGATGATCTATGGACGCTTTCGAAGAATGTGTTTTATAGCGCGGTTGGTATGTTTATATTGAGGAGGTTTTTAATTATTAGGTTTATATAAAGCGAATTAATGGGTATAACATAATTTAGGTTAGTAGGTTTAAATAAGCACATGTTAGGAGGTGTGTTTATTTAAACCGGCTGGCATGGGTCTAAATTAGGATTATATAAACCCGTGGTTTATTTATATCTATAAACCAAATACTTGAACATGTGTTAATACACAACTCAATAAAACTAAACCTATGAACCAAACAAGCCATGATAGTCTTCACTTTCTCTACGTCTTCAACTTCAAATCTCGTATTCTTTGAAAATGACGCTCCCCTAAAGTAAATGATTTACAGTTCATTGAACGATGGCAATTGGCATCTCGATTTTTCTAAAACCGATTAAAAGGTATTAATGAGTCTATCTATCACCCAACAAGGCCTCAAAACCCGTGCAAACTTAGATGACGGCATTTAGGTCGGTTCTTGTCTTGCATATTTATTTTTCAACCACATCGAATAAATTTTATTGACCTAGGACGTTGGCACCGCTTTCCCTCCATCCAAATCGTTTCAACCCACGCATTTTTTCCCGGTTTATTCGAACATTCGATAATTTAAAATTACGAAATTAAGTATTTTACTAATAAATGCAGCACTTTCTTGAACCACACAGAAAAATACAACCTCCAAAACCATAAAGCAGCACAGCACATTTTGACATTTTATTTTTGTCGACAATGGCACTAAACATTAAAAAAAAAAAAAAACATAAACGTAAACCACTTGATCATAAAATGATATTTTATTATCCCAGCTAGGAGGATGACTGTCCGGCTCGGCGAGGCTTGATTGATTGAATAGTCTCCTAACTTAGAAAAATTCATACTGCTCGTATCTCATGTTACAGTCCATCAATTCCATGGTTACGCCCATGGCGAAAGGACACTTAACAGGGATCAAGTTATTTGCTACTACCAGGCAATCGAAGCAGTCGTACTCATCAAGTTCTTCGTTGCATTCTGCAGATCCATAAACCGCCTCATTTCCATCGAAGTTAATCAAGTAATCTATCTTGTGTGGCTCGTAAGGAGTGCTCAACACCAAATCATCGATCACATCATCGACCAGTAATCCAAATAGGTCGCCTTCTGGGAATTGATATGGGCTGCAAAAATATTCGAAAATGTTTGTGTTTTGACTTTGCGTCGTGGAGATGTTATTGATCGCAATTACAAGCAGAATTCCCAGCGATAAGGTCGCTATGGAATTGATGGTTTGACTGTTTGCCATCTTTTTCTTTCGCTTCTAATTGCTTAAGTTATTGTGTTTCCAACTTTTTCTTGATTCGGTATTTATAAGAGTTGCAGATTGTTGTTTTCTTCGTGACATTGTTCTCTTTGTCTGCCCCTTTTTTAACATATGCTCTGTGGAATAAGAACATTACATCGGCATCAAATTGTAGGAGAACAATATATGGACAGTCGTTTGTGTTGATAGCGTCGGTAATATCTAATAATAAATGGACAAAATTGAAACTTTGACATGCGCAGCGTCAAAACCTAGGGTTGATATGGTCCCGTTATAAGTGATGTGATATTACAGCTCGATTAGGAGGACGTTTTGTACAATGTTGCTTATTAAACAGTTATATCAAAATCAAGAATTTTTCTTTGACTTAGGATTATTAGAACTCCATGAATCTATCGCCTCTAGCTGTTAGTATTTGGCTTTTAGTACATTTGTTTATGTGAATGCTGGATTCGCTTAAAACTTTCTTTGAAACGCTTAAAATGCGTTATAATAATACCAAACCAATGTTGTAAAATTTGCTAAGCGCTAGTCGAGCGCCGGAGGGGGCCCAGCGCCTAGACGGGCTAGGCGGGTTCTAGAAATCGTGAATTTAATTATTCAGATTAATAGTTTTGGTGTGAATTTAACTTAAGTAAAATGACAGTTATTATAGGATGAAAACGGAAAAGACCAGCAAAGCGCCAGCACGGGATGAAACCAGATCAAGACGCCGAACACCAAAATCCGGATGTGCCACGCTGGACAATTTCAAAAAATATTCAAGCGCGGCAACATGAAGACTTCTGACATACATTTACTACAATCCTACTAGCTCGAGTCGTTTGAAGTCAAGCCAAGCTGAATAAGGAATAAAGTGCCGGCACAGCACAAACTGGCGACTGGACCGGAACCCTTTGCGAAAGGCTAATAATGGCTTGTCCCATACACGCAAGGCTATCTCACAACGGGCTTCAACTTCAGCCCAGTTATAAATAGGAGGGATGCAAACTGAAGATACCAAACCACTTCACCAACTTTGAAAATCTAAGAACGAGAGAAAGAACTCAACTTTCACAAAGTTCTCAAGTGAGAAAGAATTAGATGTTGTCGTTACTGCATTATACCGGTACGGTTAGTGAGAAATTTCTCAACGGACTGTAAAAAACTGCTGAAAGACGGACTATAAAAAGCTGTCTTAAAAGAGAGTAGGAGTTTAGTTAGCATAATATAGCTGAGAGAGTTATATTGAGTGAGTCTAGCTAAGGAGGTCGTATGAGTTGTAAACCGAGGCTTCTGGTGAATACCTTCCTAACTGGGAAGAAGGGGAGACGTAGAAGAGTTTAACTCCGAACTTCCATAAACAAACTCTGTTTGTACCGCAAAAACACACACACCCCACACTCACATCCGGTCTTGGTTCAAAACCAGCGGTTTTCTTCCGCACCAGTCTCATACTAATATATCAAGTATCGGTCTTGACCTTTAACGAGATCAAAACTGAAAAACTAGACTTAAATAATCACGTGTTTATTCACGCCCCTCTAAACACATTAAGCGATCCTAACAGATATTAGAGCCAATTGGAGATTCTTGCAGAAGATTTTGAAGGAATTTGTAGGGGTTAAAGTTCCCAAAGTTTTTACAATCATAATCAATATCATGCTAATTTTTACGTGAAATAATTCCCAAAACTATTAAAATTGATTATAATAATACACTGAAACGAATCGTTCATGTATTCTTCTTTAATACGTACATCATATACATTATAGAAGTCCTTTTCTATTAAGTCTAAAGAGTCATTCTCATCCACGTTCGATGGGTTTATGTTGGGGAAAGAACTCGGGGACAACGGAAGTTGATTTGAACACTGAAATAATATTGTCGAGATAATTAGGTAAAGCTGATATGACACTAGTGTGAGGGTCGGTTAGTGTGTTTAAAGAGTGTGAATAAACACTAGGCCTCTGTGCTTTCACCCATTTGAGTTGACAATAGGATTTGTTTGAACTGACAGGATTCTCAATCAAAAAATATTTAATCCTTCTTTTGTTAGGGGTTTAATCCCTACTTGTATTTGATATGGTGCTTACTTGTGAGCACTTTATATGGGCACCTGCTGATTTGGCACCGATTCGTGCCAAATCAGCATGCCACTTCAACATCAAATGTGATGTGGCATTAATCAACACATGTAAGGTGTCATAGATCGATACATGTGATGTTGATGTGCCATATTTACGTCTTATGTGGCACTTGTTGTGTGGCCTTGATATAAACCAAGTAAACATGGCACATCAGCATCATATGTGTCGATCTATGACACCTAAAATGTGTTGATTAATGTCACATCACATTTGATGTTGAAGTGGCATGCTGATTTGGCACGAATCGATGCCATATCAGCAGGTGCCCATATAAAGTGCTCACAAGTAAGCACCATATCATTCCTCCCCATATGTAGATCACTTTATCTAAATGTTTTTGGCGACTTTTCACCAAGTAATTTAATTGTGTTTAAGGGTTTTGTGATTTCAACATCATGTTCTTTTGTTTTGATAGTATTATTTTCGGAGATTTTTTTTTGTATTTCTTCTAATTTTATTTTCTGTATTTTCCTGTCATCGATTGACTTATCGAAATCGTCTATGACTAATTCTTCTAAATTAAGGGGATTTTACATAAAATACCCATTACTATAAAAAATTAGCAAGTCAGTACAATGTTAGTATTTTTTATATGCAGATACCTGTCAGAAGAAATTTTTTGCATATTGGTACCTGCCCGCCGCAAGGTACATCATATCACACATTTAGGTACCATAGAGAAACGTATTGTGGTACGTAATACATCTAGAAAATGGTATCACCATATAGCTTGCCGCAAGGTACCGTATGGAACGTATATAGGTACCATATATTGGTACCATATAGATGTGTAACGTGGTACGCAATACACATAAAAATGTACGTCAAGATCGGGAAAATAGTACGCACAGTCGAACGGGTACTTATCTAGAAAATTTTCTGACATGGGTACTGACTTGCAAATTTTTTATACAATTGGATGTTTTTCTATATATTCACCCTAACTTAATGCCAAATGGTGAAAAACAGAGATCTTTCAGGTTCAGAAGCTAATGGTAGATCATTGGAAAACCGATTCAATTTCTTCCATGATCGGTGTTGAAAATCGATTCTTGGTCACAAATTCCTTTTCTATTATTATCTTTCACATAAGACGTATTTCTGACTACCTGGTCGC
Organism: Craterostigma plantagineum; assembly: GCA_027422505.1. Classification (NCBI taxonomy): domain Eukaryota; kingdom Viridiplantae; phylum Streptophyta; class Magnoliopsida; order Lamiales; family Linderniaceae; genus Craterostigma; species Craterostigma plantagineum. Next base: position 4,609,920 of record JAPQWV010000005.1, read on the forward strand.
AAAAACACACTTGTCAAAGATCAACAACACCCCACAGACCACACTATAAGTAGTACAGAATTTCCGACGCTTTACCCCGTCGTGGCTCTGACTGATATAAAGAGTTTTGGATCGATGCACGCAGAATAATCGAAGCAAACAACACACATGGAGTTTTCATTTATCAGCATTGTTAATGTTGAGCCTTCAACACTGGCAATGTTGGGGTAACATTCTAGTCAACATCTGTTGACTGAGAGTGTTCCCTTTCTCAGTTTTATCTTTCATGCCCAAAACTTGTTTAATTCGTATCTTGGCTATTTTTAGTGATGTGCAGGACTTATATAAGAATAGAGAATGGATCATACCGTGTGGAAAACGTGTGGAGCTGCTTGAACGAATTTGGGAAGTGCACTTACCTTAAATAGAAGATTTGAAGATCAAAAGAGAATTGGTTAAGTGACTACCAAGATTAGAAGATCAGAATATCAAAAGAGAATCATTCAACCAGCTACCATAAATAGGAGATAAGAGATCGGCCGATTAGAAGAGAAGAATCGAACTAAATATATACTATATTTAGAGAGATCTTCGAAGAGATATTCAAGGGATCTTTTATCAATTCAAGATGGAGCCAAGACCTTTAAATAAGAGTTATTTTCAAGCTGCAAAGTACGACTCTCGAGAGAGCTTTCATGGAGTAACTTTGAACGACATATTGAGCGAAAACGATGAGCGAAACACTGATCGAGTTTGAGCGAGTTTTACATATTGCGAGAGTTGTCTTTTAGTCTAGCTTTTCAAAGGTCGAAAGATCTTGTAGTTTGCAGAATCCTTTTTGATTCGTAGGTTTTGCTAGACGTGTTTTTACTATCTTCGGATAGTTATTTTGCCATCCATTTCTGTTAGTGGAATTTCGCCTTGAGGCACGCAGCAAGTTATTTGACTTGCTGCACAGATTTACATCTCGTGTTATTTCAGTTTCGTCACTAAGTAATTACAATATTCCGCTGTGCACCTGAATGTTAGGTTGAGTGTTACCCCGATATTTTACCCAACATCTAGTCTATACTTAGTGTTTTACATCCATATCGTACCGGGACCACTTCAAAGTGGTATCAGAGCCTACGTTTGACGTTACTAAGCGCTGAAGATCCTTTATAATGGATTTTTCAAGTTCAAATTATGTCGGCAAAGTCCCAGTGTTAGACGGCTCCAACTACGCCTATTGGAAAGTTCGTGTTCGGCAGTGCATCAAATCCATAGACTTGCGTGCATGGGAATCTGTGCTCCACGGTTATTCTACAATAAAGACTGCCCAGGATGTTGATAGTGAAGTCGTTGAGAAACCCGTCAATCAGTGGACTCTCCAAGAGAAGAGCGCCGCCGAGTTCAATGATAAAGCCCTTAATGCCATCTTCTCTTCTGTGGATATCTTCATGTTCAAGATCATACAAAATAGTACTACGGCAAAGGATGCATGGGATCTACTTCAGAGGTACTGTGAAGGCGATGCGAGTGTGAAGCAGACACGTTTTCGACTACTCCTCAACTAATTTGAAAACCTCAGAATGAAGGATGATGATGATGTTACCACATACTTCGGCAAAATTCTGTCGATCTCGAGCGAGTGCGCCAGTCTCGGGGAGCCGATCGCGAATAAGGTATTAATATCTAAAGCAATTCGAACACTAAATGCGAAGTTTAATGTGAAGGTAGCTGCGGTCGAGGAAGCCCACAATTTGTCGACGATGGATCTCAACACGTTGATGAACATCATGAAGAACTTTGAGACCAATCTCGAAGTACAGGATAGGGCCTCCCGCAGAAAAAGTCTCGCACTGATCAGTCAGCCATCCAAGGATCTAACTGAGGTTGACCCCAATTGCGATGAGGATATGGCTATGTTCGTGAAGAAATTCACAAAGTTTCTTCAGAAGAAGAATGTCGAGCAGAATGTTGGCCCAACATTCAGGAAGGGCCAGAATGCCAAAGCAGAACCTTCGTTTGCGCCTCCGTTCTTTAAACGCAAGCCAGAAGGTAAGCCAGACGGGAAGAAGAAGAAGAACATCAACTATGAATCAGTAAGATGCTATGAATGCCAAGGTTGGGGTCATTTTGCCAACGAGTGTGCAAACACTCTTCGCAAGCACGGAAAGGTCATGTGGGTCGATCTATCTGATGAAGAAGTTGACCAAATGGAGACCAAGCAATCGTCTGTCACTATTCAGTACTTTTCAGATGGTGAAGACGATGAGGATCAGCAAGTCGGCTTCACTGCGGTAACTGATGTTGAGCCAACATCTGACTCAACATCTGAAAAACAAATCATTTTTTATTATGATGACTCAAACTGTTTTGATGGGTATTTGAGTTCTGATGATTTAGGTACAAAATGTTGCGAATAAGTTCAGCTGAACGAAGCCTTTGAGTTGATGTCCGCACAATACGAAATTGAGAAGGCGAAAAATTTGCAACTCAAAGCCGCTGTTGAAGTACTGTCCGAGGAGAATGAGAAGAATGAAAAACTGATCGAAAGCTTGGTGGATGGTATGAACAAAATGGAGGCCGTGCTGACACGTAAGGACACAGAAATTGACAAGCTAGAGAAGCGGGTTGACGAGGCTGACCAGACCTTCTTGAAATTGAACAAGGGTAAATCGACCCTTGATGAGGTATTGTCCCTAGGTGTTTTTGATAAGCAAGGTCTAGAATTTAGTTCTCAGCCCATTACTGATCCAAAACCCGTAACCCATGTTCATCCTAATATAGTTTTTGTTAAACCTCGTGCCACGAATGATGTTAGTGAAAATGTGAGAGTAAATCCGAGTCCGAAGCATGCTACCCCTGAGAATAAGGATAGCTCATATATTTGCCACCATTGTAAGCAAACTGGTCATTTAAAACCATTTTGCTGGAAATTGAAGAGGGAGATTTCTGCAAAGAACTCGATGTCGGCTGAAATATCATCCAACATCTACTCAACATTGAGAAATCAGTGTTGAAAGGAGTGTCTGGAGAAAGCTCAGCTGGCTCATCTTCAATTTCTAGAAATCAGAATGTTGTTCTGTCATCTAAGAAAGTGTGGGTCGAGAAATCTATTCATAAATGCCATGTTGTGTATACCTCCTTGCGAGCTAACGTGACAGGTTCTTGGTACTTCGATAGCGGGTGTTCCCGACATATGACGGGTACCAAGGCGTATCTTAGCGATTATATACCATTAAGAAGTGGATCTGTGACGTTCGGAGGAGGTGCTAAAGGGCGAATTCTCGGCCGAGGTAGACTCAACGTGCCCGACTTTCCCAAGTTGAGCAATGTGCTCCATGTCGACGGGCTCGTTGCGAATCTAATCAGCATAAGCCAACTCTGTGATGATGACCTTGAGGTAAGGTTTAATAAAGAATGTTGTGAAGTGTTTAACAGCAATTCTGTGCGAGTGATGGCAGGTAAAAGATCGAGCGATAACTGCTACCTAGTCGGCGACAAATCCGGTGTGAAGGACGTGTGCCAACTATCAAAAGTCGAGGACGATGTAGTACTTTGGCATTTCAAATTGGGCCACGTTAACTACCGAACCTTGGAGCAGCTTATCAAACACGGAGCCATCAGAGGTATCCTAAAGCTCAAGGAGTTTGGTAAGGTTGTTTGTGAGTCATGTTTGAAGGGTAAGCAAGTGCATGCTAGCCATTTTGTTGACCAACATGCTGCCCAACATTTTAAAACTGCTCATTGTTTTCAGCTTATTCACATGGATTTGATGGGTCCGATGGAAGTAGATAGCATTGGTTGTAGGAAATATGCATATGTGCTCGTGGATGACTTTTCTAGATATGCATGGATATTCTTTCTTAGGGAAAATCTGAATCTTTCGATTTCTTTAAAAAATTTTGTGCCATGATTAAGAACAATTTTAGTGCTACCATTTTTCGTATTAGGTCTGATCATGGTAGAGAATTTGAAAATCAATCATTTGATGAATTTTGTGATAAGAAAGGTATTGTGCATGAGTATTCATCTCCTAAGACGCCCCAACAAAATGGGGTGGCCGAAAGGAAGAATAGGACTTTACAAGAAATGCCACGTGTTATGTTGCATTCTAAGAGTCTTTCGAAGAGGTTTTGGGCTGAAGCGTTGCATACGGCATGTCATATATCTATCGTGTGTTCTTTCGGCATGGTACTAAAATGACTTCGTATGAATTGTTGAATGGGAAAAAGCCTACTGTCAAGTACTTTCATGTTTTGGGATGCTACTGCTATATGTTGAATGATCGTGAGTACTTGACTAGGTTCGATTCGAAAAGTGATAAGTTCATTTTCTTAGGATACTCGTCTAATAGCCGCGCATATCGTGTGTGTAACTTGAGCTTGAAGTCCGTTCAGGAATCAGTGAATATTGTGTTTGATGATACTACTGATCATAGCAGAATGTCCCCTCAAGTTGATATTTCAAATGTTATACAAGCTGTTAGTAAAACAGAGGATGAAAATGTTGAGCCAACATCTGACTCAACATCTGTGCCAGAACAGAACACTGAGGATGGACCCAGTGAAGTGCGACGAGATCCGCCAGCTAAGATTCAGAAAGATCATCCCTCTGACCTTATTATTGGAGACGTGAACGAAGGAAGGAGAACCAGAGACAAACCACGCAAGGATTATAAGTCTATGGTAAGAAACGTATGCATGAACACAGTATACGCTGAGGTACGTTTTAATTGTTTTGTGTCTGAAATAGAACCTAAGAATGTCCTTGAAGCTCTCAAGGATAATTTCTGGATAAATGCGATGCAAGAGGAACTCTTGCAGTTTGAGAAAAACCAAGTATGGACCTTAGTCCCACGGCTGAAGGACATTAATGTCATAGGCACGAAGTGGATCTTTAAGAATAAATCTGATGAACTTGGAAGAGTTGTTAGAAACAAAGCACGTTTAGTAGCTCAGGGTTATACGCAAGTTGAGGGCATAGACTTTGATGAGACTTTCGCTCCCGTGGCTAGGTTAGAATCAATTAGGTTGTTATTAGCTATTGCATGTTGGCTTAACATCACGTTACACCAAATGGATGTTAAGGGTGTGTTTTTATATGGGTATATTGATAAAGACATCTATGTTGAACAGCCTAAGGGATTTGAGGATCCACATTTTCCTAACCATGTTTTTAAGCTGCAGAAAGCTTTGTATGGACTAAAGCAAGCGTCTCGAGCTTGGTATGGTAGGTTAGCTACATTTTTACTTGAATTTGGATTCACTCGAGGTGAGGCAGACCGTACGCTGTTTGTTAAAAGAGTCGGTTCTGATCTTTTAATTGCTCAAGTTTACGTAGATGATATCGTTTTTGAGTCGAGCTCACAGTCCATGTTAGATCAGTTTGTGCAGGCGATGAACTCCACGTTCGAAATGAGCATGATTGGAGAGCTAACTTATTTTTTAGGCTTGCAGATTAAGCAGAGCGGCGACGGGATATTTATTTCCCAAGAGAAGTACGCGAAGAACATTGTCAAGAAGTTCGGGTTGGACACAGCAAAGGTAATGAAAACGCCTATGGGGTCTACGCAAAAGGTAAGTAAGGACAATGTTGGACAGAATGTTGAGCCAACATTGTATCGATCTATGATAGGCAGTTTATTGTACCTATCTTCTAGTAGACCTGACATCATGTATAGCGTATGCGTATGTGCTAGATATCAATCTGAGCCTAAGGTTTCTCATCTTAATGCCGTTAAGCGTATTCTTCGTTATGTGAGTGGAACGTGTAGCCTAGGATTGTGGTTCTCCAAAGATACTAATATGAGTCTTGTAGGCTATGGCGATGCTGATTGGGCAGGTGACGAGGATGATCGCAAGAGCACAAGTGGCGGCTGTTTCTTCTTAGGTAATAATCTTGTTGCATGGTATAGTAAGAAGCAAAATTGTGTGTCTTTATCTACTGATGAGTCTGAGTATGTTGCGGCGGGTAGTTGCTGTACGCAATTCTCATGTATTGTGATAACCTTAGTGCCATCAACATATCTAGGAACCCTATCCAGCATTCGCGCACGAAGCATATAGATATAAGACATCGTTTTCTGAGAGATATGGTCGAAAACGAGTTAGTTCGCATTGAGCATATAGACACGAAACATCAGTTAGCTGACATTTTCACGAAAGCATTGGATTTTGAAAGGTTTTCGGACCTGAAAAAGTCCATAGGTTTGCATCAGACTGTCTGAACATTGGTCCAACATTTGGATCAACATAGCATATGTCGAACTTGATGGTTACTGTTTTGATGTTTGATTTAATGTTCTTTCTGTTATTCTGTGAAATGATTTGACTCACCTAGACCGTTCCCTGAAATGACCCTCTTCCTTAAAAAAAAAAATTTGCTCGTGATCCTTTTTCAAGATACAGGTTCAGGTAATAAGCTTCCCTAGGTACACGGCATTCGCGGTGACGATGTACTCTTTGCGACAAAAGTCCTAACCTTGATGATAAGGAACGCATAACGGGCTGTAAGTAATAAGTCTATAACTGAGGTAAAGTAGGGCAGATAATGAAAGGGAATTGAGTTTAGGGTGTTGAATAGGCTTGTCAACGGGGCAAGTTCGGGGCGGGGATTTGATCCCCATCCTCGTCCCCGTGTGGGCGGGGAATCCCCATCCCCGTCCCCGTGAAGTACACGGGGAAAAACTTGCCCCCGTCCCCGACCCCGCGGGTTTCCCCGTCCCCGCGGGGATCCCCGCCCCGCGACAACATTAATAAAAAAATCAGAATTAAAACTTGAAACCATACGTTAAATTAATCACAACAATAATCCTACCAATACATAGCATAAAACACAAAGAAGTTCATATCTTAAGGCAACTCAACCATAAAACACAATTTTGAGACACGTTATCCATCCTCTTTTGTCAATGCTGCTCACAACATCCAATTCAAAGATCCCTGCCGGAGATGGATTAATCGTCGAGTCTTGAGATGGAATTTCAGAAGATGCCATCTGTAAAATATAGATCGAAATCAGCTTTCAGTAAAGCTTATGATACGAAGGGATCCAAGTGAGAACACTAAAAATCCAGCAACTAAAAATTAATCCATCAATTTTTATGCCACCAGACATGCAACCAAACGACTCACGCTCCGCAAGAAAGGAAAAACACAGCCATACATAAAACTCGGACGAACACAACCAGACCGAGCTTAAAATAACACGAGACATAAACCAAGCTTGATATTAAACAACTAACCACGAGACGAGGATCTATCAACTATGAAGAAAACGTTGCACGGCCACGGTGGTCGTCGTTTCAAGTGAAGAGGGTGAATTGTAACCAAAGACTGAGGTGTCTTGCGTTTGAAACCTGATTTGAGATTAGGGTTGAAATATTTCAGTAATGTTGTTTTGATGTTTTAATAAGAATGGGCTTCAAAATATACTTCAGCCCAAACAAGTTATAAGCAGCCCACATATAAATTAGGATTCTAGGAATATTTTAATAATTAAACTATATCGGGTACCCGCGGAGAGCGGGGCGGGGATCCCCGCGGGGCGACATATGTGACTGTCAGTTTGATCATGCTATATTTTTGTGCATTCGTTTATTTGCATTAGCTTTTAGGTCAGCATCTGTTAGTCTTGTGTGTCTAGTTTAGATATCTCTGAGAATTGCATTAGATCTCCTCAAAGAACAGCTCGTTACGCTTGTCTCAAGTGATCATCATCGTCGCTCAAACGGTTAGTCTTGCTTGATTCTACCTTGACTTTGGACTTTGTGTCTTTTGGGTTGAATCATGATCTGATGTGCTCCTATTTGCTCGCATGACTAATTCGTCCACATAATATATTTTTAGCTCCATGTTTACTTAGACAGTTGTGACCTAATTCGACCTTATCCTCTAAACTGTCTAAATTCTATTTTTTTGGCCTTACTTCTTCCACGATGAAATTATTGCTGAGTGATCTTTTACCGTTGGAGTTGCTCACTGATATTACTCTCTCTGTTCTTGATTGTGGTTGATATAATAGAGGGTTACTCATTCTGTTCTCACTTATTCTTTTGGATTTATCTTTGATTTCTTTATGGCGAACTAACTTGTTTCTGAGTCTCAGAATGTTGGCCCAGATGTTAGCCCCACATTTACCTCGACATCTGCAAGTTGACTAACAGAGAAGTTCTCTGAGTTTTTTTCTTTCTTCCCAGAAAGGGGGAGAAAGTTGTGCAGATAAAAGGGGGAGATAAGGAAATTCAGGGGGAGCAGAATAAGGAGCCGAACAAACAGGGGGAGCTGACCAAGAAGGAGAAGCAACCGAGAAAGCATCAGAAGGAAACTCCGTACTGCATTGAGAGTGAAGATCTGATCCTTTCTATTTTTACATGCATAATTAGTTTTTACATCCATCCTTTGCATGCTTGATTGAATTGTTTTTACTATGTGCATGCTGATTTGCTTCTCTGGTATGTTTACATGTTTGCCTGCTTACTTGCCGAAAATATTTATTTTGCAGATGTTTAACTTAATAAGACCTTGTTATGGCTATGTACTATTTTCGTAGTACTTTGAATATGTTAATCGCTATTCTGTTTGCGTTTATTCTAACCATCTTTTGATGTTTTGTGGTTGGGTTGATTTTGCCTTCAGGGGGAGTTTCACTATGTCTAACGTCTGCTTTAGTTTTGGGAAGAAAGATAAAAAGGGGGAGATTGTTAATGTTGAGCCTTCAACACTGGCAATGTTGGGGTAACATTCTAGTCAACATCTGTTGACTGAGAGTGTTCCCTTTATCAGTTTTATATTTCATGCCCAAAACTTGTTTAATCCGTATCTTGGCTATTTTTAGTGATGTGCAGGACTTATATAAGGATAGAGAATGGATCATACCGTGTGGAAAACGTGTGGAGCTGCTTGAACGAATTTGGGAAGTGCACTTACCTTAAATAGATAATTTGAAGATCAAAAGAGAATTGGTTAAGTGACTACCAAGATTAGAAGATCTGAATATCAAAAGAGAATCGTTCAACCAGCTACCATAAATAGGAGATAAGAGATCGGCCGATTAGATGCGAAGAATCGAACTAAATATATACTATATTTAGAGAGATCTTCGAAGAGATATTCAAGGGATCTTTTATCAATTCAAGATGGAGCCAAGACCTTTAAATAAGAGTTATTTTCGAGCTGCAAAGTACGACTCTCGAGAGAGCTTTCATGGAGTAACTTTGAGCGACATATTGAGCGAAAATGATGAGCGAAACATAGATCGAGTTTGAGCGAGTTTTACATATTGCGAGAGTTGTCTTTTAGTCTAGATTTTCAAAGGTCGAAAGATCTTGTAGTTTGCAGAATCCTTTTTGATTCGTAGGTTTTGCTAGACGTGTTTTTACTATCTTCGGATAGTTATTTTGCCATCCATTGCTGTTAGTGGAATTTCGCCTTGAGGCACGCAGCAAGTTATTTGACTTGCTGCACAGATTTACATCTCGTGTTATTTCAGTTTCGTCACTAAGTAATTACAATATTCCGCTGTGCACCTGAATGTTAGGTTGAGTGTTACCCCGACATTTTACCCAAATCTAGTCTATACTTAGTGTTTTACATCCATATCGTACCGGGACCACTTCAAGCATAAATGAAAAACATAAACATACCCAATTGATACAACGATAATTTATTATACGACGACGATGTTGTTCCCGGCACGGCGAGCCTTGATGGATTAGAACTTAGAAAAATTCATAATTCTCATATCTCATATTACAGTCCATCAATTCCATGGTAACTTACACCGACGGCCAAAGGACATTTAGTATAGATCTGGTAATTTGCTGCTTCCAAGCAATCCAAGCAGTCGTACTCATCTAAATCTTCGTTACATTCTGCTGATCCATAAACCACCTCTGCTCCATCAAAGTTAATTGAGTAATCTATGTAGTGTGCTTCATAAGGAGTTGTGAACACCAATTCATCGATTACGTCTATGACCAGGTCTTCGTACAGATCACCTTCTTGGAATTTATTTGGGTTGCAAGTATATTCGAAAACGTTTATGTTTTGACTTTGCGTCGTGGAGATATTATTATTCGCAATTATAAGAAAAATTCCGAGCGATAAGGTCGCTATGGAATTGATGGTTTGAGAGATTGCCATCTTCTTTTTGGCTTTTATTTGCTTGATTTGTTCCGTTTCTAACTGTTTCTTGATTTGGTATTTATAACAGATGCAAATGTTGTTTTTGTCGAGGCATTGTTAATTTCTTTGTATGTCCCGTTTTATGGAATTAGAATATTACATAGGTATCAAATGGTAGGACAACAATATTATCCACAGTTTGTATCGATAATTAACGTTGGTAAGAAATGGACAAAATTGGAGTTTTGTGATGCATCGCTTCAAAACCTAAGGGTTGAGATTGATACGAAGTCACTCTGATGAGCGATGTGATATTACACAGCTCAATTATCGTTTTGTACAATGTTTAGTTTGCTTATTTTATAGTTATATCAAAGTCAAGAACGCCCCTTCGATCATAAGAACTCAACGGATCCACCTCCTACAGCTGTTTGTATTTGGCTTTTACAATTATGTCTGTGCATGGCTGGATTTGCTTTCAAATGTGTTCATACCTAATTTAAATACCTCAGTATAGAAACGCTTTAATACTAAAACATAAAACAAAAACTATTATTTAGCTGGCCGAGCTTACAAACTCGAAGATATCTTTTGTGTATAAATTTTATGGATGACAACTTGCCAGCCTTTGACACAACATAATAAAAAAGCATCGAGAAATAAGATATAATTTACATTTGACTTTCTGATGGGTACGACGTATGAGTGATGGTACTCTTAAATATATAATAATACTATTTTATTTATTCAGTAAAATAACGAGTTGTCTTAATATGTGATATCGTCTAGGATTGTAGCTACAAGATTTGTAAAGGTCAGACATGCTGGATACATCTATAACTGTCATGATCTTCAACATTTTCATCTCACAATCTCATTGAGAATTAGGAAGCGATGTAATTCGAGTAGAAAGTTGGATTGTGAGGCTATAAGCTCGAATAAGAGGTTCAGGAGCTCATTTTTCTCCTTATCTCACTTTCTCCTTTTCTTTCTAAAACCCTAATCTAGAAAATCTCTCCTACCGTTTCTCCATTAATGGAGGTTGGAGAAGTTCATTATTCATTGTTTTGTGCTCTCTTTTCTTTTAGTTTAGTTTTATCTGTTACTTCTTTCTTCTCTCTCATCATGTGGTAGAATGTGTCTTTCATTTTTTGGAAGTTTGTCTTCCTCTTAGATTGATGATTTTTCATTCTCGGAATTAACAAAATGTTTTCTCAACAATTAGTAAGCCATGCGCCCTTGATCGAATGGAGTAAATAATTCCTCGTATGGAATTAACTTGTGGTTGGCTATTCATAAGATTTTCCGAACGTTGTCTTCATCGAGACATTTAATTGTCTTTTTGCACCTCTCTTCCCCATGCAAAACCTAGTTTAGACAGCGCCTTTTTTTTCGTACTGGATAACTTGAGATGTAAAAATAAAATATTTTAATAGTTGCAGCTCTTTCTTTGTGATAATAAAGATACAAACAATACTATACAACCAAAAACCATAGAACACCACACATTCACATGGGGTAGTGAATTGTTCTTGAAACCAAAAAATAAAAAAAAAAATAAACAAGTCATTCTTAACGTTTTATTTTTGTTGACCCATAAAAATAAACCACTTGATTCCACGACATTATTGCGAACGACAATCCTTGACGGGGTAATTATCACCCGAGCTTAAAAGTTCATAATTCTCGTATCTCATATTACAATCGATCAACTCCATGGTCACACCCACGGCGAAAGGACACGTAATAGGGATTTGGTCATGTGCTACTTCCAAGCAATCCCCACAAGTCGTACTCATCAAGATCTTCATTGCATTCTGCAGATGCATAAGCCACTTGTCCCCCATTGAGTTTAATTGCGTAATCTATCATGTGTGGTTCGAAAGGAGTGGTGTACACCAAATCATCGATCGCATCTTGGACCAGTTCTCCGTATAGGTCACCAGCTTGGAATTTATTTGGGTTGCAAGAATATTCGTAAATGTTTGTGTTTAGACTTTGCGTCGTGGAGATATTATTATTAGCAATTAGAAGCAGAATTCCCAGCGATAAGGTCGCAATGGAGTCGGTGGTGTGAACGGTTTGACTGGGCATCTTATTCTGCTTTGGCATTTATTTGGCTTGAATTATTGTGTTTCATAGTGTTTCTTGGTTTGGTATTTATAAGAGTTGCAAATGCATTGTTTTCTTCTTGGCATTGTTCTTTGTCCGTCGAGGCTAACATATGCTCCATCGAATAAGAATAATTATGTCGTACTAATTTGTAGAGGGATGACAAAATCCAGATAGGTTCTTTGTGTCAATTACGTCGGTAATAAATGAGAAAGTTGATATGTCACAATACAGCGTCGAAACCAAGATTAATACGAAGCAATCATCATGACCGAGTGATGTGATATTACAGCTCACACTCACACGTCTTGTACAAAAAGTTTCTTACACGGAGAAGGGGTCCCGGTATAAGTTTGATGGGGTTCCTTCCTAAAACCAATTGGTGTTAAGAGGAGTGACCCATCAAGCTTATAAACCATTTTTATTTCTTGGTAAGTGTCGATGTGGGACATTTTTGTCCTGAAACGTGATAGCTCAACACTCCCCCCTCACGTGTGAGCCCATTTCTTTTAATCGGACGGGAACACCGTTCTTTTCGAACCCGCCATATATTTTTATTGAGTCGGATCTTCCCGTTCTGATACCATGTAGAAATTCGGGCCGGGCCTCTGGTAATTTATCCGTCATCGAAGCCCACGCACATGCGCCACACGGAGAAGGTCTCGATATAAGCTTGATGGGGTTCCTTCCTAAAACCAATTGGTGTTAGGAGGAGTGACACATCAAGCTTATAAACCATTTTTATTTCTTGGTAAGTGTGGATGTGGGACATTTTTTGTCCTCACACGTGATAGCTCAACAATTATATACTTCCATCAAAATCAAGAGTTCGTCTTTTATCGTGAAAACTCTACCAATCTACCAAACCAACATCCAGTTATTGGCTTTCACATTTGTCTGTCATGCTGGTTCTTAAAACTCTCTTTGATCGCCACAACATAAAAACCTTTGTCATTTATTTTTTTTTTTCTGGAGTAGGGTGAAAAGATGAGCTGAGCTCGATGAGCCACCTCGGTTAAAGCTCGATTCGAGCTCGAACTCATATTTGTCGAGTTCGAGCTTGAGCTCGCTCATGAGAACTCCAAAGCTCATGCGTGGTTTTTTTCATTTTATATTAAAAAGCCCGACCTCTATGGGCTTTAAACGAGCTCGAGCCCAGAAATAAGGGCTCCTGCCGAGCTCGAATCCAGAAAATGAGTTGAACTCGACTCACTTATGCCCTACCATGGATTAATCTCTAATCAATCAGCTATGATTTTGTGCCACACACTCCGAAGCTTGTGCGTGTCATGGTTCCTAACGGGTGAATACAACCCACTAAGCTATTAATCCATTATCCAACCCAATGGGACTAAAAACCTTTATCATTAACTAGTTTAATATTTACCTTTGATTTGTTTATAACGTACGCAACCCTAAAATTTAGTTCACCTTCCCCCACCCCCACCGCCACCTCTCTCCCTCCCTCCCTCTTTCTCTCTTTCTCTCTCTCCCTCCCTTTTTCCTCTCTCCCTCCCTCTCTCCCCCTCTCTCTCTCTCTCTCTCTCTCTCTCTCACAAACCCTTCCTTTTTTATTCTACTAGCTGGCTATTGTGTTGGCAAGGTCGGACTCGGGCCTGGGAGACTGCGCGATTGCTATTCGGAGCGGCTTTCATAAACCTTCCTTTCTCAGACCCTCTTTTTGTTTTCTGCACATCCTTATTTTGTATTTTCTTGTCCAATAAGACGTGAAGATATGACCAGCTATAGACTTCGTTGTTTCAAGACATTCCGAATAGTCAGAATCAACAAATCCCATAGTCACGTCATTGAATTTTCTTGATTTCTCTTGAAAACCAAACATTTATTCAATGTCGCTTTTACTATGTACACCCCCTTCAAAGCTAGCCAATAATCCCTTCTTGGCCAAGCCATTGTTATTATCAGGTACAAGGATGAGATATGTGAGTGAATAAATTCTTATATTTTTTCTGGTTTGGCCGTATGAGAATATGAGACCTTATCGAATTTTGTGTGTGCTTTGAGTAAATGCAAATGATATGGGAGAGAGGAAAATAACGTGACACACTCAAAGCTTCTTTTCTTTTTTATTCTCACGCTCAATAGGTTTTTTTTCTTCAATTATATCACACATAACCATATGCCTATTTATAATGTCTATACTAGCAAACTAACAAGCATGTGAATAAATAAAAGTAAGACAATTCTAATTTTTCTTCCCTTGCGTGTTTTTCTTCCTTTTTTGCTAGACATCTCTTTTTTATGTTTTTCTTTGTCTCCTTGCTTTTAATGGTTGAATGTTTGTGTTGTGTTCCCTTGTGTATTTTTTGGACTTTGAAATATTGAGCTTAGTCAACAAAATCCTCCCTTAAGCTCAATGTCTTCCTGTCTGTTATCCCGAGCATTCTTTTTAGGTTTTCGAATGTGCTTGTTGGTAATGGCTTCGTGAAAATATCCGCAACCTGGTCTGAACTCGCGACGTGCACCATCTTCACTTCTCCATTTTTTACGTGCTCCCTAATAAAATGGAACCGAGCATCAATATGCTTGCTTCTCTCGTGATGAACCGGATTTTTCGCCAACTCAATCGCCGATTTATTATCTACTCGAATTTCGGTTGGCTCATCCTGTCGAATATTCAACTCGAGTAGCAAGTTCCTCAACCAGATTGCATGACAGACACACCACGATGCTGCCACATATTCCGCTTCGCAGGTTGATAAAGTTACGATCGGTTGCTTTTTTGATAACCAGGTGAATGCCGTATTCCCAAGATAAAATACGTAACCGCCAGTACTTCTTCGATCATCAATATCTCCGCACCAATCGCTGTCAGAATATCCGACTAATTTGCAGTCGCTCACCTTTGGATAAAATAGTCCGAGCGATTGCGTCCCTCGGATGTATCGTAGAATTCTCTTAATCGCTTTTAGATGCGACTGCCTCGGATCTTCCATATAACGGCTAACGACTCCAACGCTGTATGCGATATCGGGTCTCGTGCAGGTCAAATATCGCAGACTGCCCACGAGACTTCGATAATCAGTCGCATTCACTCCTTGTCCTCCCTCAAACTTGGACAGTTTTGTTCCAAGTTCCATCGGTGTCGCTACCGGGTTGCTCTCCTCCATTTTATTTTTCTTTAATATAGCCTTCGCATACGCTTCTTGCGACACAAAAATTCCCGTGCTTCTTTGCTCGACTTCGAGACCGAGAAAATATTTCATCAGTCCCAAGTCCGTCATCTCGAATTCCTTCGTCATCGCCTTCTTGAAGTCGTTGACTATTTTTTCACTCCTTCCCATGAAAATAAGGTCATCGACATAGAGAGCAACGATAATCATTTCCGTTCCTTCTCGTTTGACGTAGAGAGCGTGCTCGAATGGACATTGCTCGAACTTGTTCTTTTTGAAATATCCGTCGATCCGGGTGTTCCATGCTCGCGGCGCTTGCTTTAGCCCATAAAGTGCCTTTTTTAATTTCAACACCTTACCTTCTTTTCCTGGTTTTGTGTATCCCGGGGGCTGCTCCACGTAGACTTCTTCCTCGAGTTCCCCATTCAGAAACGCGGACTTCACGTCCATCTGGTAGATTGGCCAGTTGAGTTGTGCAGCTTGAGCCAGGAGCAAACGGATTGTCTCCATTCTTGCAACGGGAGCGAAAACTTCGTCGTAATCTATTCCCGCTTGTTGTCGATAGCCCTTCACCACCAATCTTGCCTTGTAGCGTTCAATTTTTCCTTGAGCATTCATCTTCTTTTTATAAACCCATTTGACTCCAATGGGTTTATGCCCGTTTGGCAACTCCACAAGTTTCCATGTGTCGTTCTTTTCGATCGCCTTTATTTCCTCATCCATCGCAGTTCTCCATCTTTTGTCTCTTATGGCTTCTTCGAAACTAATTTGTTCCGAGTCGGCCAGTAAACAGACTAGGTGAACCTGCTCGGTTGATCTGTACAGGTCCTGCATGCTTCGCATCCTTGGCTGTCTTGGTTCGTCCTCCTCGTCATTTTCTTGAGACGAAATCGGAACAGGTATTGGTGCAACGATCAGTGGTTCTTCAGGCGTTGTGTTCTCTTCAACGTTCCAGCTCCACGAACTTTCTTCATCAACCCGAACATCGCGACTTACTATCACCTTTTTATTTTCAGGGTCATAGAGCCGGTACGCCTTCGTTTTCTCGTCATACCCAATAAACACGAGCTTTTTGCTTTTGTCGTCGAGCTTGGTTCTTCTTTGATCGGGCACATGCGCATACGCCACGCTTCCAAATATTTTGAAGTGCGCCACCGTCGGTTTTCGGCCGGTCCATGCTTCCTGTGGTGTTTGATTCTTGAGGCTGTGATGTGGACATCGATTCTGAATATATACGGTACATCGTACCGCTTCGGCCCAGAACTCCTTTGGCATGTCTTTGCTCTTTAGCATTGATCGAACCATATCGAGAATGGTTCGATTCTTCCTTTCAGCTACGCCATTCTGTTGTGGTGAATAAGGCGCGGTGAGGAACCTACTAACTCCTTGTTCTTCACAAAAATTAGCGAAAGCACCTGACATGTATTCGCCACCTCTGTCTGATCGGAGCGCCTTGATGTTTGAACTTGTCGCCTTTTCGACCATAGCCTTGAATTTTTTAAACGTCTCGAACGCTTCTGATTTTTCCTTTAGAAAATACACCCACGTCTTTCTTGAGTAGTCGTCGATGAAAGTGATAAAGTATCTCCTTCCACCGAATGATTCTGGGGTGATCGGTCCACATATATCGGTGTGAATGAGCTCAAGAGGGTTGCGCGCTCGATATTCCGCCTGCTTCTGGAATGACGTCCTCGTATGTTTCCCGATTACACAACTTTCGCAAAGCTTCTTTTCGCCTTCTATCACCGGCATTCCACGGACCATGCCTCTTTTGGAGAGTTCCTTTAGGCCACCGTAGTGCAAATGACCAAACCGCATATGCCACAAATGATCTTTGTCCTCCACGTCAACTTGTAAACATTTTTCTTGAATCGCCTTCAGGTTGAGTTTGAACATTCGGTTCCTTTCCATCTCGACCCGCGCGATCATTCTTCCGTCTTTGTTTCTTAGTTGTAACGAGCGGTCCTTCATGAACACCGAACATCCTTTTTCAAGCAACTGCCCCATGCTTAAGATATTCGTCTTCAAGTCGGGTACGAAGTAGACGTCCTCGACCGATCCTTGTCTGCCGTCGTTTTGAGAGAAGCATATTTTCCCTCGGCCTTTGACTTTAATTTTCGATGCGTCTCCAAAGGACACATGGCCATCCTCGATCTTATTTAGATCCGTAAAGAGATGTTTATGCCCGCTCATATGATTGCTGGCACCAGTGTCGAGATACCACACCATATCGTTGCCTGGACTCGTATCCTCGAGCGCCATTAGGAGAACGCCTTCGTCTTTTGGATCCTCTTGTGCGACTAGGTTCGCATTTTCTTCCACCTTTTTTTCGGCCCAACAGTCTTTTGCGAAGTGCCCGAACTTGCCGCAATTGTAGCACTCAACGCTCGGTCGATTTGAGCGACCGCCTCGTCCTCGTGCTCGGCCTCGTCCTCTCCAATTTTGGTTGCTCGTTTGTCCTTCTTTTTCGTGATTGTAACCTCGTCCTCGGCCTGAATTTTGATCGAAACCTCGTCCTCGTTGA
Source organism: Craterostigma plantagineum (assembly GCA_027422505.1). Taxonomy (NCBI): domain Eukaryota; kingdom Viridiplantae; phylum Streptophyta; class Magnoliopsida; order Lamiales; family Linderniaceae; genus Craterostigma; species Craterostigma plantagineum. Next base: position 4,627,781 of record JAPQWV010000005.1, read on the forward strand.
CCTCGTCCTCGACCTCGGCCGTGATGCGTATATAGCGCCTTGTCATCTTTCAACGATAACTTCGTCTGCAGGGCCTCGTCCAGCGACTCCTGCTTCTTCTTTTTCTTCCGTTGCTCGTGAGCTTCGAGGGAACCGGAGAGTTCATCGACCGTCATTTCTTCGAGATTTTTGGATTCCTCGATTGCACATACCACGTTCTCGTACTCGTCCGTCAGGGAGCGGAGAATTTTCTCGATGACCCGGGCTTCTGTTAGAGCCTCGCCGTTTCTTTTCAACTGATTCGAGATGGTTTGTACTCTTGTTACATAATCGGATACGCCTTCGCCGTTCTTCATTCTTGTTATTTCGAATTCGCCACGAAGCGTTTGCAGCCGTACTTGTTTTACTCGGTCGGTGCCTTTGTACGCTGTCTCCAGTTTTTCCCATGCTTCCTTAGAATTTTTCGCGCCTGCTATCTTTTCGAGGCCAGGATCGTCTAACGCTTGGTGGATGAGGTTGAGCGCTGTATCGTCGAGTCTGTGAGATTCTTCCGACGCCTTACTTTCGGCCTCGTCGTCCGTTTTTTTCGGTTCAGTATACCCTTTTTCTACGATATTCCATACGCCTCGCGATCCGAGCAGTACCTTCATTCGGATAACCCAACTATCATAGTTGAATTTTGTGAGGCGCGGGACGGGCATAACTTCGAATGACATGGCTCTGATACCACTTTGTTATTATCAGGTACAAGGATGAGATATGTGAGTGAATAAATTCTTATATTTTTTCTGGTTTGGCCGTATGAGAATATGAGACCTTATCGAATTTTGTGTGTGCTTTGAGTAAATGCAAATGATATGGGAGAGAGGAAAATAACGTGACACACTCAAAGCTTCTTTTCTTTTTTATTCTCACGCTCAATAGGTTTTTTTTCTTCAATTATATCACACATAACCATATGCCTATTTATAATGTCTATACTAGCAAACTAACAAGCATGTGAATAAATAAAAGTAAGACAATTCTAATTTTTCTTCCCTTGCGTGTTTTTCTTCCTTTTTTGCTAGACATCTCTTTTTTATGTTTTTCTTTGTCTCCTTGCTTTTAATGGTTGAATGTTTGTGTTGTGTTCCCTTGTGTATTTTTTGGACTTTGAAATATTGAGCTTAGTCAACAGCCATAACCGGCTCAAAATGCTTACGACATGCACAAGGTCTGGTCAAGTGCATATCAGTGCATACATGATTGAACCCGCCATATTTACATAATAGTTATCTTGCTATTACTAATGCCAAAGGTGCACGGACAACGTGCGACTTCTATCAAGCGTGCATATGAAGAGGTACGTTGATGAGTTCGTTCAACAGTCTGAATGCGAGGGATTACGAGATTTGACACATTTAGGCTACGTTTGGTAGGCAGAATTCGTGTTTCGAAAGCACAGAGTAATTCTAAGTAGCGCATCTAAATATAGTACTTATGCACTTCGACCATTGTATCTCTCCTTTCCTTTTATTTTCCCAAGGAATTTCTTATCAAACCAGCCTTAGGGAATTCTTGGATCTTGAAAGTACTATTCTAGGAAACAAGTTGCTCGTTTTTTTTTTCGAGCCATCACATAAGAATTTCCAAGTTAAGCGCGTTGGAGTAATTAAAGGATATCTAACATTGATCGTGCTTGACTTGGAACGGTTAGGGTGGAGGACCGAAAGAATTACGTAAATAGTGTTATTTTGATAATTTAATTACAAACTAGTTGGTTTTAGAACTATTACAAAAGTAATCAAGTTTTTTTTTCCGAAAAGATAGCTTGCATTAATAACAAAGATACAGGGCTAAATAGCCCAAGGGGTCACACCGGTGCATCGTCAACCGGGAGAACAAAGGCTCACATAGGAGCACCAAACAATCCCACAAGGGGAACAAACACTCCCACCTGGGGAGAAAATGGTCCACAAGGGACAAAAAAAACCGACAGAAAACAGAACACAATTATCTACGATCAAGAACTAAAGAACATATAACAGAAAAAGCTAGGCTCAATCTACGATACTCTTCACTTTAACCTGATCGTCCACAGCGGCGGGAAGGCGGCAGACGGAAAGGCAGGAAGGCGATGGCAGACGGAAAGGCAGGGAGGACGGTGGATGTATTTTTTTTTAAAAAAAAAAGAAAAATCTAAGCTCCCCCAACCTCTATTACACAGGTCGGGGGAGGAGGACAAAGAGAGGAGGAGCTACTCCTTACGGTGGGAAGTAGAGAAAGAAGCAAAGAGAAGGGAAGAAGAAATGAGGGGGCGGCGGCTGAGAAGAAATAGACTAGGGTTCACAAGAGAGAGAGAGAGAGAGAGAGAGAGAGAGAGGAGAGAGAGAAATTAGGATATTGAATATATCTACATGATGAAAAGTAATCAAGTTTTTAATTTTAAATATTTTTCATTTTACACCATAAAATTTTTTAAATTACAATATTTTTACAGTTATTAGTTTAACTTAGTGAAATAATTACGAATAATGATATTTCATTTTTCACCATAAAACTTTTAAATTACAATATTTTTACGGTTATTAGTTTAAGAAAGTGAAATAATTACGAATAATGATATATTTCGCCACTATTCATTTTTTAACAATAAAAAACTTAACATGTATAGAAATAAATGCCGACGTGAATAAAGGACACCACGTTCCACTAAACTATATTATTATTTTATTATAATAATTATTAATTTTTCTTTAATGTTTGAAAAGTAGTATTAATGCATAAATAAACAAAAATAAAACAAAATAATAATCCTCAAAATAATCAAATAATCATTATCTAACACAAGATTATTGTTTTGGAAAGGTTTGACAAATATCAACATTACCCTTTAACATTCTTGTCTTTGATCTATTTCACATGAATATCATCATGTTCGATTACGTCTAATTTTTCTCTATGACATAAATAAGGATTGACAAAATGAAAAAGAGTCTTCCACACGATACGTTTAATGAAAATTCTAACTGGTAATAATGTTGTTTCCGTTATTTCAATTTTCAATAATTTGGAAATCATGGATCAACTTTCAAATACTTACAAACTTAAAAAATTAGAGCAATCATTCAATAATAATAATAGTATTAATAATTGTAATAATAAATAATAATAACAATATTAATAATATACTTGACTGGCATGATTTAACTTGAGGGGATGATATGGTTTACCAGGAACAAGAACACTCGTTGTCCAAGTAATTGTGAGATTGTTCGATTTTTATTTTTTGTTGATTTAATTAAGTGATAAAACAGTAGTAAAAGCATGTTTTTAATAACAATTTATTAGTTTATTTAATCATGTGGGAGTGTACGTTATACATTTAGTCTTTAATTAATATATTTGGGTAAAAAATTAAAAATAAGTTTGGTAACAAGTTTTATGTTGTTTAAAAGATAAATTAGTGAAATTTCGTAATTTTACGTATTTGTGGTAGAAATGAGAATAATGATAGTTAGAGTTTAAAAAGTTGATTAATTTTATAGTCTTAAAAACTCAACTAGTTTTATAATTTGATTCTCAAAATATCACTATTTACGTCATTCTCTCGGTGGATGACCTCGTTGGCTCCCTGAGAGATGAACCAAGCCCAATGATGATGATGATGATGATGATGACCATGACGATGATAATGAAATTATAAATTTGGATATCACTTTTTCAAGTAGACAACTATATATTTGGTAATTACACAAACAAGATGTGAGAACAAATTTGGATCTGAATCAGCTTTCAACGAAATATGTCGGAAATTATACTATTCAATATTCTATGTCAGGCATTGTTGTAAAATACGCCCTAGGCGGCGCCTAGGCGCTAATCGGCGCCAACCGTGGCGATTATGCTCAAATCGGCTGGGTTATTCGGCCAGACCGCCTAGGCGCCGAACAATCCGATTAGTCGGCGCACAGGGAGAACTTGGGCGGCGCCTAGGCGCTCGGCATTTAAAAAAAAATAATTAAATAATTAAATAAGGAATAAAAATATCAGTCTAAAGCAATCCCTAAATCAAACACCAAACACGACAGTCGACGGGTGCCGTGGTCAGCCGAGGTTCAGCCGGTCAGGAGGGATCCACCTCCGCCATCTGCCTACTGCCACCGGTTGCCGCTGCCGGCTTTACCCCCCGCACCTACCGTTTGTGCCGTGCGGTGTTTTCTCCTCGGGGGAGTTTCCTTCTTGTTGGAGGTTCTCCCCTTCGTAGGAGTTTTTCCTCCCCTCGGTGGGAGTCTTTCCCCTGGCCTCGGGAGTTTTTCCTCCCTTTGTGGAGTTCCCTTCTGGGGTTGTTTTCCCTTTTTTGGGAATTTGAGAACGGATACTGTGCTATCACTGGTCATTACGCAATAGAAATAGTCAATTATGTTGTAACTTTTTGGTTATTGCTTTGTTGTATCTTTGTATCCATTTGGATTTTTGAATGAAATCCTTTTTTCAAAAAAAAAAAGCCTATTGGGATTCGAATTACCACCTTGCAAATTTCTTTCATGCCAAGCACGCCAACACAACAAACAAAAATAATTAAAAAAGAAAAGAAAAGAAAACACTCATCGACTAGTTCTTGTACCAATGGAGTGCGATGAATTTCATTAACTAGTTTCTGGCCCTACCCAACATACGTATGAAAAAGAAAATCAAAAAGAAATACAATAACTATATAAAGACACCACCCAGCAGTGAGCCGATTCTTTGAAAACACCATCCCTCTCGGCCTATTAACATTTAAAGAATAAATACAAATTAAATTAATCTTCCCATCCTTAGTATCTATCTATGATAGCTGTCCAAAGTTTGCGTGTCATTATCATGAAATTGAACAATAAACTTGTCTCATCATGGCCACATTGTACCCCATACAAATAACAAAAAAAATTTAATTGAAGTATCCCTCACATTGTCACTGCATTGAGTGCGGATTCTCCAGTAAGAAGACACTGACCTCTCACTCAATCAGAACAATCATATTCCAACCTATTTATACATCTCCTTGACAACACTTTTCACATCAAGCAAACATCATGGGATCAATACAAGAACATCAAACATCCGACATTAATAACCACCAATCTCCGATCACCAGCAACAACAACAACAATAACAAGCAAGAAGAAGAATCGCCCATCGAACAGGTCCGTCTAACCGTAACCAACACGGACGACCCGACCCTACCCGTGTGGACCTTTCGCATGTGGCTCTTAGGGCTATTATCGTGTGGGCTCCTCTCCTTCGTGAACCAATTCTTCTCTTACAGGACTGAGCCCCTCGTAGTTTCTCAGATCACCGTGCAAGTAGCCACTCTGCCCATAGGGAGGTTCCTCGCAGCTGTTTTGCCGAGGAGAAAGCTCAAGATTAGGGTTTTCGGAGGGGATAGAACGTTTAGCTTGAATCCCGGCCCGTTCAACATAAAGGATGTTAGGTGAGCTCGATTATTGTCACATGGTCTTTGACCATTCAACAAGTACTGCTCACATGATGGCTTATTTTATTAAAGTGGGCGCGTGATTTTGAATGAGAAGGAAGCCAAATTGTTTTCTTCTTGGAGTGCGCATTGCTTCTTCACGTGGGCTGCAAGGGTCAAGGGGAGCCGTACTATTTTTCTCATATTCACATTATTTATCAAGGATGAGATCTGCCTATAAATAAGCTTAGTACAAGGCAGAAGAGAAAAACGCCTCAGAGCCTCAGGCCACAGAAGCACCACCACCACATCTTCAGCGAGGGTTATTCCTCGGTCCAATATTTCTTTTATAGCCTACTCCTACTAATATTGTTGTAGTGCTTTTGTATCACGTCAGTGTACGTGTCTGTATCACTCCACATAATAAAGAAGTTCTACCCTCCGGCCCGTGGACGTAGGTCATTCTGACCGAACCACGTAAATCTCGTGTCACTGTCCAAATTTATTTTTCGTCTCATTTATTTATTATCGTCATTTTTCGGGCAAAATAATTATCGGGAATTTCCGCATATCCTAACAAATTGGTATCAGAGCCAACCCGATTTATTTTTTTTAGCCACCATGACGATAACAAAAATGTCAATTGAAAAGTTCGACAGAAATGTCAACTTTGCAATGTGGAGTCTCAAGATGGAGGCCATACTCATTCAAGACGGTTGCGAGGTGGCGCTTGAAGGCGCAAAGAAGAAACCAACCGAAATGAAGGACGATCAATTTAATGAATTGGACAAGAAAGCCAGATCGGCTATTATATTAAATCTCTCTTACGAGGTTTTACAAGAAGTTGCCACGGAGACGACGGCCATGGGTATGTGGGATGCGTTAAAAGCTATCTACATGAAGAAGACTAAGGAAAATCGGCTATACTTAAAGCAGAAGCTTTATAGTATGAAAATGACGGAAGGTACTTCTATTCTCTCGCATCTCGATAAATTCGACTCTATCATTATTGATTTGGCGAACGTAGAAGTAAAAGTGACAGACGAAGATCAGGCCATAATTTTGTTGTGTTCCCTTCCCTCGTCTTTAAAGCATTTTCGTGACACTATAATATATGGGAAAGATACGATATCGTATTCTAGTGTCAAATCTGCATTGCAATCGAAAGAGCAGATAGACAGGGATATTACGGGAGAAACAAGTGGTAGCCAGGCAGAAGGTCTGTTTGCACGGGGAAGACCAGATCGTAGAGACGCTGAAAGCAGCAGATCTAAAGAAAGGTCGAAATCCAGGTACAGAAATAAAGTCTGTAATTTTTGCAAGAAAAAGGGTCACATCAAAGCTGATTGTTTTAAATTAAAAAACAAGGAGAAAAATAATCAGCAATTTAATAAACCCGCCGAAGCTAGTTTAGCTGCTGATGAGATCGATGGAACTATTTTTGTAGCAACTGCAAATATTGTTAGGTCTGAGAATGAGTGGATCTTAGATTCGGGTTGTTCTTACCACATAAGTCGGAGTAGAGATTGTTTTTCCACATATGAAAAATTCGATGGTGGATATGTCTTAATAGGAAATGATGCTCCGTGTAAAGTTGTTGGTAAAGGCACAGTTAGGATCAAGATGTTTGACGGAATCATCCGAACGCTCACAGAAGTCAGACATGTTCCAGATATGAAGAGAAATCTTATCTCTTTAGGCACACTTGAATCTCAAGGGTGCATGTTCTCAGGTGAAGGTGGAGTTTTAAAGATTGCCAGAGGTGCCCTTGTCGTGATGAAAGCTTGCAGGTCTGGAAATTTATATATTTTGCAGGGAACTACTGTTACAGGTTCCACTGCAGTTTCGACATCCCCGGAGGTTGATACCACAAGATTATGGCATATGCGACTTGGACACATGGGAGAAAAAGGCTTGACGATTTTAAGCAAGCGGGGCCTACTTTGCGGTCAAAGTACTGGTAAGATGGACTTTTGCGAACATTGTATTTTCGGGAAGCAGAAACGAGTCAGCTTCAATTCGCCAGCTGTCCACAGGACGAGAGGTACTTTGGACTATATTCATTCTGATGTATGGGGTCCTTCTCGTGTTCCGTCCAAAGGTGGTGCAAGATATATGTTGACTTTCATCGATGATTTTTCGAGGAAAGTCTGGGTCTATTTTCTTAAGCAGAAAAGTGATGTTTTCCTAACATTTAAACAATGGAAAGCTTTGATTGAAAAGCAGACAGGAAACAGATCAAGCGGTTGCGGACAGATAATGGCTTAGAATTTTGCGGAAGCGAGTTCAACGAATTTTGCAAGAATGAAGGTATTGCTCGACATCACACTGTTCGAATGACGCCTCAACAAAACGGTGTTGCCGAGCGCATGAACCGGACGCTTTTAGAGAGAGCTCGATGTATGATCTCCAACGCTGGGTTGACAAATGATTTTTGGGCTGAAGCTATCGCCGCAGCATGTTATATTGTCAACCGCTCACCGTGTTCACCGATCAACTTCAAGACTCCTGAGGAAGTATGGTCAGGTACTCCTGCTGATTACTCCAACTTAAGAATATTTGGGTGCCCAGCTTATATGCACGTAAACGAGGGAAAGTTAGAGCCTAGAGCTAAAAAGTGTATTTTTCTCGGTTACGCTTCAGGGATGAAAGGATATAGACTATATAATCCTGATTCCAAGTCACCCAAATTTATAATTAGCAGAGATGTTACTTTTGACGAGTCTTCTATGCTACATCCTTCAAAAGAGTTTACTAATTCTTCTAATGAAGAAAAGAAGGATAGTGTACACAGCGAGGTGGAGCTCGAGATCAGCAAAGGTTTTTCAGATGATCCTGCTACGAGTTCAACAGATCAAGAGGATGAGCCAAAACCTGATTCAGATCCTGTTGAAGATGAAAGTACCGAGCAGGAATATTCTATAGCCAGAGATAGGGAGAGACGGGAGATTCGACTACCACAGCGGTACGTGAATTTAGTTTCGTACGCTTTATCAGTGGCGCAAGAAACAGGTGGAGGTGGCAAACCTTCTACCTATTCGGAGGCAATAAGCGATGATAATTCTGATAAGTGGCTGGTAGCGATGAATGAAGAAATGGAGTCTCTGCACAAGAATGTTACTTGGATTCTTGTGCCGCCGCCAAAGAAAAAGAAAATAGTCGGATGTAAGTGGGTCTTCAAGAAGAAAGAAGGTTTATCTGGTTCGGACGATGCAAGGTATAAGGCACGACTAGTCACGAAAGGCTATAGTCAGGTACATGGTGTAGATTTTAATGATGTATTCTCACCTGTCGTTAGACATAGCTCTATTCGTGTATTACTTGTATTCGTTGCCATGTATGATTTGGAGTTAGAACAGCTTGACGTCAAGGCAGCGTTCTTACATGGCGATTTAGATGAACAGATATATATGAAGCCACCTGAAGGCTTCATAGTTGAAGGCAAGGAAGACCAAGTTTGTTTACTGAAGAAATCCTTATACGGATTAACGCAGTCTCCAAGACAGTGGTATAAACTGTTTGATTCTTTCATGTTGGGTCATGATTTCTCCAGGAGCAAGTATGATAGTTGTGTTTACTTCCGGAAGTTAAATGACAGTTCGTTCATTTATCTATTGTTATATGTTGATGACATGCTCATTGCGGCTAAGAATCTTGCAGAAATTCACCAGTTCAAGGCCTTATTGAATGGTGAATTTGAAATGAAGAATTTAGGAGCAGCTAAGAAGATTCTTGGTATGGAGAACGTGATAGATGAGCTGGTAAGTTATACCTGACCCAGGAAAGTTACCTCAAGAAGGTTTTGGAGAGATTTGGCATGAACGATGCCAAACCAGTCAGCACTCCTCTTGCTAGCCATTTTAGGCTATGCGCTGCTCAGTCACCATCATCAGAAATGGTGAACTAGCCCACGGGGGGCTATGGACGGAGGGAGACAGAGATAGTGACTAGAGGTGTTACTAATTAAGGTGGAGTAATTTTTCGGAATCAAGCTCAAGGTGGAGATTTGTTAGGTGAGCTCGATTATTGTCACATGGTCTTTGACCATTCAACAAGTACTGCTCACATGATGGCTTATTTTATTAAAGTGGGCGCGTGATTTTGAATGAGAAGGAAGCCAAATTGTTTTCTTCTTGGAGTGCGCATTGCTTCTTCACGTGGGCTGCAAGGGTCAAGGGGAGCCGTACTATTTTTCTCATATTCACATTATTTATCAAGGATGAGATCTGCCTATAAATAAGCTTAGTACAAGGCAGAAGAAAAACGCCTCAGAGCCTCAGGCCACAGAAGCACCACCACCACATCTTCAGCGAGGGTTATTCCTCGGTCCGATATTTCTTTTATAGCCTACTCCTAATATTGTTGTAGTGCTTTTGTATCACGTCAGTGTACGTGTCTGTATCACTCCACATAATAAAGTTCTACCCTCCGGCCCGTGGACGTAGGTCATTCTGACCGAACCACGTAAATCTCGTGTCACTGTCCAAATTTATTTTTCGTCTCATTTATTTATTATCGTCATTTTTCGGGCAAAATAATTATCGGGAATTTTCGCATATCCTAACAAAGGAGCACGTGCTTATTTCCATATTTGCCAACGCGGGGACTGCCTTTGGGTCGGGATCGGCTTATGCCGTGGGAATAGTTAATATTATTAAGGCTTTGTACGTGAGGAAGATATCGTTCTTCGCCGGTTGGTTGCTTATTATCACCACTCAGGTAGGTATCCATTTAGTTTGATTTGATTTGGGTTTTACTTTTTCTTTTTCGTCGTGTAATTCGGGGGTGGCAGTGCACAGAAAACGAATTTAAGGGGTGAATTTATACGGAGGCAAAATTATATAAATGGGTCACTAAGTATATCATTTTTCGATTTCGGGTCACTATTTTTGCCAGTTACAAAACTAGGTCACTAAGTATGTATATAGTAACAAAACTAGGTCACTAAGTATGTATTTACTTATAAATTTGGGTCACTAAGTTGTATATAATAAGAAAAAAGAGGTCAGTGACCTAATTTTGTTACTATATACATGTTAGTGAACTAATTTTGTAACTGGCAAACATAGTGACCCAAAATCGAAAATTGACATACTTAGTGACCCATTTTTATAATTTTCCCTTTATATGGACAGTAACTTTTAAAATTAAGCAATTTAGGAACATTATACGACCGAACATATTCTTTGTCTGAATTCTAGGGTTCTGGCGTATAATACAGGGTTTTGAAAAGTTTGTAAATTGTTTAATTGTGACAGTTATTGTAATGTAATGTCACCCATAAATTCCCTCATATAGTGTCAAACTCTTATTAACTACACGATTGAAGAAACAAGAGTTAATCTTACAAGTAAAGACTGCCTTTGCAAGCTAGCCGTCCTGGGAAAAAAGACTTCCATGTTTTTATACTCGTTATTCAGATGAAACAAATTATCTGCGTTCATTTGCAAAATGATTGATAGATACACAGATTTGGTTTTCTTGTATTACAAAATATGTACATTTTCTATAGGTTCTTGGATACGGTTGGGCTGGGCTCTTGAGAAAGTACGTTGTTGAGCCAGCCCACATGTGGTGGCCGAGCACTCTGGTCCAGGTCTCTCTTTTCAGGTATGTAGCCCAAAGGTTCTTAAACGCCGTGTTTGGATCAAGCAAGATGGGAGAAAACGAAAGGAACTAAGGAGAAACGTGATTCCACTAGCTTTTCTTTCCTATCCCACCATCTGATAGACAGATTTTCCATAATGTTAGCTTTAATAGTTTTTAAGTTTTATTTTCTTCTCTTTTCCTCGTCTAAACATAAAAATTAGTTTTGCTTTTCCTTAATAAATTCATTAAGGTTGTGTTTGGTTTGTGGAAATTAGTAGGAAAAAGAAAATGAAACGGAAAAGGAAAAGAAGGGAAAATTTAAGTTTGCCTTAAACTAAGGAAAACTAATTTTCTCACCGAACCGAAAGAAAAACTTATTGAAACAGTTTTTTCCTCCGTTTCCTTTTCCACCCTACTTTCCTCAAACCAAACACAGTGCAAAACTAAACACACCCTTACTCGAATAATTTAACTTCAACAAATTGCAGGACGTTACACGAGAGAGACGAGCATCGCTTGACGAGAGTAAAGTTCTTCGTTATCGCGCTAGTCTGCAGTTTCTCCTTTTACATAATACCGGGCTACTTCATCCCCGTTCTCGGGAGCATCTCATGGTTGTGTTGGGTATTCACCAAGTCAATCACAGCACAGCAGCTCGGGTCGGGCCTGAGTGGCCTCGGTCTAGGGGCCATGACGTTGGATTGGACCGTCGTTTCTTCGTTCTTAGGCAGCCCACTCATAACTCCTTTCTTCGCCATAGTGAATATCTCCGTGGGCTATGTGATGTTCGTCTTCTTCGTGATGCCGATATGTTACTGGGGGTTCGACCTCTTCGGGGCTCGTAAGTTCCCCATATTTTCCAGCAACCTCTTCACCGCGCAAGGCGGGCCGTACAACATCACTGCGATCATAGACGACAAGTTCGAGTTGGATTTAAAGAGCTACGACGAGCAAGGAAAGATACATCTCAGCATGTTCTTCGCATTGAGTTATGGGGTTAGCTTCGCTGCGATCGCTGCGACTCTTACGCACGTCGGCCTCTTCTATGGAAGGTATAGTAGTATTAGGTGTTATTTTATTACACTTAACTAATAAACCTACGGGCTTGTAAAATTGCAGGGAAATCTATGAAAGATACAGCGCTTCGCACAAAGAAAAAGAGGATATTCACACGAAGCTTATGAAAGAATACGACGATATACCTTCGTGGTGGTTTTACTTGCTGCTAGCTGTGACCCTAACAGCTTCTCTATTGCTTTCCATCTTCATGAACAAACAAGTTCAGATCCCATATTGGGGAGTGATCTTCGCTAGTGGCCTTGCCTTTATCTTCACACTCCCTATCAGTATCATCACGGCCACAACGAACTTGGTCAAAATGCTATGGATTTTTTTCATTTATCATTCAATAAATACTCATGAACTATGATTATAGCTTTATATGTGTGTGTGTGTGTGCAGACTCCTGGATTGAATGTAATCACGGAGTACATTATGGGTATCATTTACGCTGGAAGGCCAATCGCCAATGTATGCTTCAAAACTTACGGTTACATGAGCATGGCCCAGGCCGTGTCCTTCCTCAGCGATTTCAAGCTCGGTCACTACATGAAGATACCTCCGAGATCCATGTTCATAGTTCAGGTAAGGAGAATGATTGTCAAACCCTCCCACACAAATAATTAGAAAAATTGAGAGCTCTTTATAAGTTTGTGGGCTCGTCTATTGCCAATTGGTTATTATGAAAAACCCAACAAGCTTATATGAGCTTGACTTGAGCTAATATTAGGGTCATCGACCTAAAACCAATTGGTGATGAAGCTGCCTCTTTGATATAAATAATATATTAATTGAGTCGGGTGACTGACACTGACCTCACATATACATATATTGGCCAGTTCTTGGGAACAATGATAGAGGGGACCATCAACTTATTCGTGGCATGGTGGCTCCTAACCTCCATAGAGGGCATATGCCACCCTGACCAACTACCAGCGGGCAGCCCGTGGACCTGCCCGAGCGACCGTGTCTTCTTCGACGCATCGGTGATATGGGGTTTGGCGGGGCCCAGGAGAATGTTCGGGCACCAGGGCAGCTACGGTGCCATGAATTGGTTCTTTCTCGGAGGCGCCTTAGGCCCGATCGTCGTATGGATCTTCCAAAAGGCATTTCCACAAAAATCGTGGATCCCGCTGATAAACTTGCCCGTGCTTTTGGGAGCGACGGGCTATATGCCGCCGGCCTCGCCGGTGAATTACAACGCTTGGATCGTCGTGGGAACGATCTTCAACTTCTTCGTGTTTAGGTACCGTAAGGAGTGGTGGCAGAGGTATAATTATATCCTCTCGGCGGCCATGGACGCCGGGGTGGCTTTCATGGTGGTGGCTCTCTACTTCGCCCTGAGCATGCACGATAAACAGGTCGATTGGTGGGGCACGAGAGGGGAGCACTGCGACTTCGCATCTTGCCCGACTGCTAAAGGCATGAATTGTTCGTCAACGCTGTGATTTTAAGAAGAAAAAGAATATGGCCTGAAGAATGGTCTTTCATTGAGTTTGTAATTCGTTTATGCTGTTGGAATCGCGTTTTGTTATGATGTTCTGCTTTATGAGGACGGTTTTCAGATGTTGGGCTGATTTTAACGTCTGCATGTTGTGATATGGTTAAGATGTGAAGATGTTCTTTTTTATTGTTCGGTAGCTAGTTCGGCTCGATTTTTGGTTGTCCTGATGAATTATGGATGGGTGGGTGAGGCTCCCAATCGGGAGTGCTGCGTTCACAAGGTTGAGTTATGGATGAATTATTCGTTAATATAAATTAATTGAATTATGATGATATTGATGATATTATTTTTTAGGCACTCTCATTTAGATCGAATTTAATGTAATCATATACTTATTAAAAGTAAAATCGTTGACCTCTCATTGACCCCCTATAGCCACTCGCTGGGTGACACGTCAGCGCTCAAAAGTTCAATTACCATTTTGGGTCTGAATGTTGTGGGATTTACATTGTGCCATCGAATTCTAAGGTATATGTTTGATTGGAATTAGTAAATGCCATTCACGTTGGAATATCAAAAGACCAAATACAAACAGTCACCTCCGAAGGCTTTTCTTTCTATTTTCTCTTCTTCGAATCTGCTTGGACTAAATCAGTCGAAGTTCATGTTTGAAGATCGGGAGTGACTTAGATCTCGATCGACTGATTGGGTCATTTAGCAGTTTGTAGAAGCTTGCAATTTTTCTTTGTATATCATTTTCGTTCATTTTGCTACATTCACTCGAGTGTTAGATCACCCGATTATGTAAAGATTGATATGGGTTTGTGCGTGACCTTCGATGTGGACTTCGTTAGTCTGCTTATCTTTCTACATTATCTTCCCACGTTTTTCCCATAACACGGCCAGCTCCGCCGCCCAAATTCGACGATTTTTATCATTCTGATATTTGGGATTACCCTCTTGCCAATGATCGAAGGGTGGTTCTAAAGTTTCTAAAAATCAGATTGATGCCGAAGGAGATTCTGTTTTGGGGTTGTTGAGACGTTTTGATGTTGATTCAGCGTTAGCCCAGGTGTATATTGCAGTTTTCTTCATATTTATATCCTCTCTGCAAGAGATTTATGAATTGGTTTGATTTTTATGAAGCTTAGGTGCTGCAAATTCAGAAGTGTACGTCTCAGATGTTGAATTGATTTGATTCTTATGAAGCTTAAGTGCTGGAAATTCAAAAGTGTACGTCTCAGATGCTGTGGTTAATGAAGCAAAGCTATCTGGGACTACAAATGGGGTGGGAATCAAGACATGGCAGGTTATATTTATAATAACTTTGATCGTTCGATAGTATTATCCTATCACTCTCTGCAAGAGATTATGGGTTGATTTGAATTTTATGAAGCTTAGGTGCTCGAAATTCAGAAGTGTACGTCTCAGATGTTGAATTGATTTGATTCTTATGAAGCTTAGGTTCTGGAAATTCAGAAGTGTACGTCTCAGATGTTGTGGTTAATGAAGCAAAACTATCTGGGACTATAAATGGGGTGAGAATCAAGACATGGCGGATATTAATTATAATAAATTTGATCGTTCGATAGTATTATCTTATCATAAGATCGTCATCTCATTTTCTTTCGTGTGAATAAAGGGAGGATCTGGAAGTGCAAGCAACATCAAGTTTCAGAACATTGGCAAGAATCAAGACATGGCAGGTAATAATTAAAATAAATTTGATCGTTCGATAGTATTATCTTATCATAAGATCGTCATCTCATTTTTAGAACATTGAGATGCTAAATGTGAAGAACCCTATGATCATCGATCAGAGTTATTGTGATAAAAAAAGATAATTTTTTTCTTTTATTATATTTTGAATCAGTTTTAGTATGTTTATTTATTTTCCTTCAGAGCTCGGTTGTGCATGTGAAGAACGTCGTGTATCAAAACATCAATGGCGAGGGGTGGTTCTAAAGTTCGGATTGGTGCCGAAGGAGATTATGTTTTGGGGTTGTTGAAATGTTCTAATGTTGATTCAGCGTTAGCCCATGTTATATTGCAGTTTTCACTTCCGCCGTAGCTGAACGCGAGCCTTACTGTCATATTTATATCCTCTCTGCAAGAGATTTATGAAATGAAGCAAAGCTGTCTGGGACTACAAATGGGGTGAGAATCAAGACATTGCAGGTATTAATTATAATAAATTTGATCGTTCGATAGTATTATCGTATCATAAGATCGTCATCTCATTTTCTTTCGTGTGAATAAAGGGAGGATCTGGAAGTGCAAACAACATCAAGTTTCATAACATTGACAAGAATGAAGATATGGCAGGTAATAATTAAAATAAATTTGATCGTTCGATAGTATTATCATCGTTCGATAGTATTATCTTATCATAAGATCGTCATCTCATTTTTAGAAAATTGAGATGTAAAATGTGAAGAACCCTATAATCATCGATCAGAGTTATTGTGATAAAAAAAGATAATTTTTTTCTTTTATTATATTTTGAATCAGTTTTAGTATGTTTATTTATTTTCCTTCAGAGCTCGGTTGTGCATGTGAAGAACGTCGTGTATCAAAACATCAATGGCGAGGGGTGGTTCTAAAGTTCGGATTGGTGCCGAAGGAGATTATGTTTTGGGGTTGTTGAAATGTTCTAATGTTGATTCAGCGTTAGCCCATGTTATATTGCAGTTTTCACTTCCGTCGTAGCTGAACGCGAGCCTTACTGTCATATTTATATCCTCTCTGCAAGAGATTTATGAAATGAAGCAAAGCTGTCTGGGACTACAAATGGGGTGAGAATCAAGACATTGCAGGTATTAATTATAATAAATTTGATCGTTCGATAGTATTATCGTATCATAAGATCGTCATCTCATTTTCTTTCGTGTGAATAAAGGGAGGATCTGGAAGTGCAAACAACATCAAGTTTCATAACATTGACAAGAATGAAGATATGGCAGGTAATAATTAAAATAAATTTGATCGTTCGATAGTATTATCATCGTTCGATAGTATTATCTTATCATAAGATCGTCATCTCATTTTTAGAAAATTGAGATGTAAAATGTGAAGAACCCTATAATCATCGATCAGAGTTATTGTGATAAAAAAAGATAAGTTTTTTTCTTTTTTTATATTTTGACTCAGTTTAGTATGTTTATTTCTTTCCTTCAGAGCTCGGTTGTGCATGTGAAGAACGTCGTGTATCAGAACATCAATGGTGAAGGGTGGTTCTAAAGTTCAGATTGATGCCGAAGGAGAATATGTTTTGGGGTTGTTGAAATGTTCTAATGTTGATTCAGCGTTCGCCCATGTTTATATTGCAGCTTTCACTTTCGTCGTAGCTGAACGCGAGCCTTACTGTCATATTTATATCCTCTCTACAAGAGATTTATGAAATGAAGCAAAGCTGTCTGGGACTACAAATGGGGTGAGAATCAAGACATTGCAGGTATTAATTATAATAAATTTGATCGTTCGATAGTATTATCTTATCATAAGATAATAATGTACCTCCTGTAATAATGGATTATTTTCTTTACACCGTGTAATTATAGTTTGTTGCATTTTTTCAGTTTGTCGGAGATAAAATAGCATACGCTCTATGTCAAAGCTTGAAGGTGATCGCTTGCATCGGCGAGAGTCTTGAACAGAGGGAAGCTGGGACAACTCTGGAAGTTGTTGCTGCCCAGGCTAAGGCCATTGCAGGTATTTCCCAGCATTATCTTCATAGATAGTTCTTCCCTGTTTTTAAAGTGGAAACTAAAAGAACGAAAAGCCTTTGTTTATTACAGAACGGAATGATGACTGGAGCAATGTTGTCTTGGCCTATGAGCCCGTGTGTGCTGTTGGAACTGGGAAGGTCGCCACTCCAGCTCAGGCCCAAGAAGTAAGTCGAGATTTTTTTGCTTTAGTTTCTTGAGTTCAATTCAAGATCTGTGATGTTTGCAACTCAACTTTAGGTACACTTCGAATTGAGGAAATGGCTTCTAGCGAACGTGAGCCCTGAAGGCAATGTCTTCGACCAGAATAATCTACGGAGGTAATAAAAGTATACTATTAGAGCGAAGTTCCTGCTCATACATAAATATTATAAGTGTACTATTAGAGCGAAGTTCCCGCTCATACATGAATTAAAAGTTGGATATTAACCTCTCATTGACTACCCCTATAGCCAATTGCTACGTGACACATCAGCTTCTAAAAAATAATGACCATTTTGGGTCTATGGGTGAGTGGAACTATTACATGGATGGTATCAAAAATAGCAAACTTTACATACGTGATAAGTATCACAAATACATTACATTTAATTTACAATTAATATGGCAGTGTCAATAATCTAACTCTGCAGGTGAATAGTCTTACATTGTTTAATGTTCTTATTGTGATGTATCTGCAATTGATAGATAAGAAACAGTAAACTAAGAGCTCTCGCAGTCTCGCTCTTCCACCGCCACCGTCCGAGAAACCTCAAGAAGCGTATAGCGGCGATGGCAACCTCGAGTTTGGTCTATTTTATTTCAGGTTTTGTTCTTGATTGTCTTCGAAAGTTGGGGAGTTTCTGTCCAATGATTCGGAGTAGAGTTGTCATCGACTGCTTTCATTTAACCACTACATGTGTTGTGATTAAATTTGGTATCCAGCTTACGTAAAGAGATGTTTTTTCAGCTAGATATTTGTTAACCAACTCATGGATATCAATAGCCATTTGATACCTGTTTCTAATGCTATTTAATTCAAGAACGTTTTCTCTCACAATCTTACTTCGTAAATAACTTCAGAAGAATGGAAGAATTTTAATATATAACCTCTTTTGTTCATCTTTCACTTTTTGTTTCACACGGGCGAGATACTTTTGGAGAGAGACAAAGATTCTTTCAAAGCTTCCAAATGTAGTTGCCTTTTATGGGGTTTCTCCTGATGGTCTCGACGACTCATTAGCAACTGTAATCGGGTACATAGCAAACGGTACGCTGTTCTTCTAAGAAAGGATCGGTCCGCAATTTAATTTATTTTTAATTGACAAGGGTGTGGGAGAAATTGTGTTCTAATTATCTATTAGAATTCTCGATAGACGAAGGAAGGTTATAATAGCACTAGATGCTGCTTTTGGCATGGAATACTTGCACCCGAAAATATCATTCATTTCGACTTTAAGTTTGTTGATCAACTTGGGAGATCCGAAAGGCCAATATGCAAGGTAATCTATTCAAATTTCTTTTTTTTCGTAATAAGAATCTAGCAGTCTGAAGGGTGAAGATTGTTTCCTCTTTATCAGTTCCAATTGGTCTTTAGTCTATCAATGAAAGTAATGGGGTATCAGACTCAATCCTACGTCGGATAGTTAAAACAATTATCACTTGCATATATTTATGATTTTCGGGTTCTCTCTTTATTAATGAATGAGAGGAAGCCTTCACCTACATTTTTTCTGTTTGTTCGTTGCATTATGTATTTGTATATCTCTGTCTAACCTCATGGGCCAATATGCAAGGTAATCTATTCAAATTTCTGTTTTTTCGTAATGAGAATAATTGCTAGCAGTCTAAAGGGTGAAGATTGTTTCCTCTTCTTTATCAGTTCCAATTGGTCTTTAGCCTATCAATGAAAGCAATGGGGTATCAAACTCAATCCTACATCGGATAGATAAAACAATTATCACTTGCATATATTTATGATTTTTGGGTTCTCTCTTTATTAATGAGAGGAAGCCTTCACCTACATTTTTCTGTTTGTTCGTTGCATTGTGTGTTTATATATATTTGTGAGACCTCATGTTGTAATAACTATGGCAGATTAAAAAAACATTTGAGATGAGTGAAGGTGGAGATTACTCATTGAGGAACTATGCGCCGAAAATACCAAATTTGTGGCTTCACATCTCGGGCTACAAGAGAGCCAATGTGAGAATCTAATGAGAGTTTTCAATAGGCCTACAATTTAAGTTAACTAAGCATTGAAAATTTTGTTTAGCAGCCATTTAAGGAGCCTTGAGAAAAAATCAGTACATGTGACTAATATGTCCTATCTCGCAGCATCTTGCAGGGCTTAAATCTTTAAGGGGTTC
Source organism: Craterostigma plantagineum (assembly GCA_027422505.1). Classification (NCBI taxonomy): domain Eukaryota; kingdom Viridiplantae; phylum Streptophyta; class Magnoliopsida; order Lamiales; family Linderniaceae; genus Craterostigma; species Craterostigma plantagineum. Next base: position 4,647,362 of record JAPQWV010000005.1, read on the forward strand.
TCACTTTTTGCATGGTCAGAGTGTTAAGTGAAACAGCTTGCAGATTGAATCCGTGGCTAGCAAGAAAATAAAGGAGGCACCCTCTTCTTTTTGTATTGTTCTTACTTTTAATATTTATTGGAAGATAGGTAAAGGGCTAATTATCATAATCGTCATTGAAAATATTGACTCATTTTTCTTCATTGGTTTTCTAAAAGGCAGCATCCACGTGGACCAGAGGAAGCAGCATCCACGTGGACCAGAGGAAGCCTTGCAAGGCTCAAGGAAGCAGATGAAGTACATGTAAGAGTTTCACAGTTGCAAGACATAAACAGCAGAGAACACGATGGGAGTTGAAATTTATTATGTTTTATGTATGTGAATGAAATCTTCTCTTTGTTGGATTTTTGGTCATCGATTATTTTACATAAGTAGTTTCCTCACACACGTCTGCTCCATTTTCGTTCTAATCAAGTTTATTAATCTTTCTAGGTTAAGCTCATTGACATTTGATCAGGTGAGATTTTATCTAATTTAATTTTTTTTTTGTGCATGATGTGAATAGGGAAGTCGAGGATAACTTTATACAAATTTTCTTTGCGAGGGAACATGAAGAAACAAGAAGCTAGGCAGGCTCAAGCATGTACATCACACATAGGGATGTGAGCAAGCCATTTAGCCCTAGAGCTTGATTTGTTTAAAGTTTGTAATTCGACTGAATACTATGCCTTTATTTCTTTCTCAAACTTTTCTCTCTCTCTTTTTTTTTTATTTTTGCCTTAATCATATGCGTACAGTTATGTATAACAAGTGGTATGGTATGATGTTAGCATGAATGACCGATCTATTAGACGTGAGAAAGCTTTCATTCCTCGCGGTACAATTTTTGCTGGTGACCAAAATATTCTTTCTGGAATTGTATCTTTATATATGTTGTGGGGCAGTCTTAAAGTGCTTCCGGTGTATAATACAACAATAATCGTTCGTTGGAGTAGTATAGATGAGTTTAAGATTAAAGGTTTATGGTTTAGGGCAATATACACCCCACTGTTACCATTTGCAGGCATATAATATATACTCTAAGCAGTTATACAACATTATCTTACTTTCAGTGCTACAAATAGATAATAAAACGATGAGCCCCTCGGGTAGTTTTATAATATTTTTATCCATAACAGTCTTACAAAATATAATACAAAGCATATAAACACATTTGTATAAATTTTTAATATAATACATCTCGCAACGTTAACATTGAACATGATAGTATTATTAACATCATAAAAGTTCTTCTTTAGAAATTTTAGAAAACTTAAATATGTGTCGGCAAAACTGATGAGTTAATATTGCAACATTATTTTCAATCTCAATGTTGTACAACCGTGCCACCAATAGAAAAATATAAGGACACTACCAAGAGTCTTACTATATATTATGACAAGCAATTAGCGATGCAGTCTTGCAATAATTTTATTAACAACAGTCATACAACATGAATTCAATTAAGCAGTCTTACAAAGTTGATGGTAGTCATATAATAATCAATCACAAAAATCATTCACGAACAATCTTACAAATCTGATGTTCATAACATTCCGACAATTATTAGTCGTATAATTACATATGGGTCGCCCATATGCACATGGTATTGTGGAGTATTGGCCATCTGTTCCATGTCAAGAATCGGATCTTACAGTTATTCCAAAGAATATTAATGAACGTCGATCGATACTATGCATTGTTGATTATAGAATACAATCAATAATAGTGCACCTCGGTAGTGTATTATGCGTTACAAGTTACTTACACTACTATTATCAGTAGTGCAATTTAAGTATTTACTTGCACTACTGTTATCAGTAGTGCAATTTAAGTCATTAATTACACTACTGTTATCAGTAGTACAATTTAAGTCATTAATTACACTACTGTTATCAGTAGTGCAATTTAAGTCATTACTTACACTACTGTTATCAGTAGTACAAATTAAGTCTCATCGTTTGATAATACTACTGTCTAGGTATCAGTCGCAACTGCGAGATATGATATACTTATGCGATTTACCCCAGTCAAAATCGTCAGAACAAATACCAAAACATAAATGGTAATATTAAATCGAAATGAAAAAATTCTCTCTTCCTTGGGAGGAACAGATCTTATAGTTATCCCAGTCAACATAAATCAATGTCACTGGATACTGTACATTATTGACTATAAAAAACAGTCAATAATAGTACATGACTCTGAACCCTCGGTTGATAGGGATATGAGATTGTTTGAAGATGTAATTCAAAAAACACGACTTATGATCCCATATATTATTCGAGATATGAGCGTTACTGACTCAATCGTGGACTTCACTACTCAGAAATAGATTTGATGCCGATGAAGATGTTGCGATCCCAGCGGATATTTGTCACCTTAGATTTTGCAATGCCGATGTTTGCACTACAGAGGTGGAACTTTTCAATGTATGACTGCTCACAGAAACGACTTAAGGGATTCTTCGATTTTAAATGGTTTAAATTGTCAGATTATGGTAAATAGTTTAAACTGTTTACGAAAAGTTGTTGACATGCATCGCAAGAGTTTTCTCCACCGCGACGTTTTTTGAAATCAAACGGTGTCCCTCCAACGTGCCTGTTTTTCTAATGGAAATATTAGAATGCTTTCTTTTTGCCAGCAGTTTCGTCTTCTTAGTTGAAGGGGTTAATTGTGGATGTTATGTGAAAAGATATGTGATTAAAAAACAGAATTACTATTCAATGCAGCAGTAATAACTTATTTAACATCAAAGTAGCTAAGACCAAATATTGAAAAGAAATAGCTAAGACCAAATATTGAAAAACACTACTACGGTGAGGAACTCTCTGAATTCCTGGATCAAAATTTTAAACGGTTTGGGCACCATTCAACTATTACAGCTTGGGATGATAAAGCACTTGAGTTTTATAAGAGGTTGAAAGGAACTTTTGGGGACGCTATTGTGGTTATCGTGACGAATATCAATCCAAGGATATTTTCAGGTTATTCCCATCTGTACGTGATTCTTTTTTCAACAAGTATTTTCTGATTACATTTTCAAAGCTAAATTTGGAACATCATAACCATACGTAAAAGTAAAATGACATATAATAATTCATAAGTTTTTTATCTGTTTAATTATAACAAAAGATCAAAGTTTATAAACTGCTACATTAAATACTGATAAAATGACATAACAATTAGGGATGTCAATGGGACTGGGACGAGTCTAGACTCGAACCCGTCAAAACCCGGCTTGGTTCGGAGTCTGTTGTTGGTCCAAAAGATCTCATTTTAACAGAAAACGCCCCTGATGATTTCGATATGGTTCTGTCAACGTTAAAAAAACCTAAGCGTGTTGACGCCGATCGCATTCCACATGTCAGAAGTAAGACGATAAAGGAGGAAAAGATTGAGAAGTTCAAGTAGTTTTTAGATTGGATGTCATTGTAGTGATGTTCGTTAAATGTTATCATTTAGAATCCTGCAAGATAAGACGTTATTTTAATGATGTTGCATGCCTGCCTTTCTGCGAATTGGACGCGTGTGGTCTCGCTCTTGCAATTTCAAGCCTTACGAGTTACATCTCCATAATGGACTACCGAATTGCACACTACTATCCATTTTCTTAAGAATTAAAACAGATATTAGTTATTCCCGTGATCGGACAAATTACCGTTTTACACTTGAATAAATGTTCGAAATGGGAAAACGTTGTAAATATTGTTAGCTGAATAAATGTTAGCCGTAATGCACTACTGAATTACACACTACCGAATTATACACTTGAATAGTTTCGACTTCATCTATTTTCTCTATAAAGGACCAGAAATACCCTGTTTACGTCACATTGGAAAATGCATTAATATAAGCGATCGGATAAGTTACCGTTTTTCATTTTTCAAAAGATATTGTCCGAAATAGGAAAAACGTTGTAAAGCATGGGAGAATTATTGTTGCAATTGAAAACATGTACATATATTACAACATCTCATTTCATACTTCTCCATAATGCACTATCAAATTACACACTACTATGAGAGCGATCGGATAGATTACCGTTTTTTATTTTTCAAATGTTATTGTTCCAAAAAGGGAATCGGCCTATAGTTTACGCTACTGAACGAACATAACTGAAAAAGTTTAACTTTTGCATAATGCACTACCGAATTGCACACTAATGATCATTTTATTGTGGTTGTCCCTTTTATCGTTAATGTACATGTATTACTACATATATTACGAAAAGAGTACAACATATTACAGCAACTCATTTCTAATTACTCAAGAACAGTTACACGTCATCCTCAAGTGCATAAGCTTAACATCTCAAAACTGCACTACCGACTTCCATACTACTGACCATCTTATTTTTCAAATGTCAATGTTCGAAGTTGGAAAAATATCGAAAATATTGTCAAAGAATAAATGTTGCGGCTAATCTTCATAAGCATGTAAATTGATAAGCATGTCAGAAACAGTTGCACATCAAACTAAACTGAATAACTTTTAACTTTTGCATAATGCACCACCGACTATCACACTACTGACCTCAAATGTTTTATTCGAATAGGAAAAAAGTTGTAAATATTGTTGACGCGTCAAGCTACGATTGGGTGCAGTGTAATAAGATGCTATGCTATATTTTTCACGACTGCGAATCAAACAGTCATGTAATTACAAGAGATGGCCTATGCTGCTCGGCTGATATACAGTAGTGTAAACGAAAAGTACGCTATCGACAACTGCAGTACAGTAGTGCAAAAATCTGTCCAGTCGCACGATTTCAGATAATTCATTAATGTACCTATATTACTGTTACACTTCATCTAGACATAATTACATTACAAGACTCACTATATTACTGTTACACTTAATCTAGACATAACTACATTATTTATCATCTAGACACTATGAAATTTAACACAACAGAGTGGATTAATAACCGTTCAATAATTACTCTGTAATCATGATAACCATTGCACTCAAAAGACGCATCGATCTATTACTTAAATAATATAACCACTCACTGCGTAATTATGATGACCGTTGAAATGAAAAGCCACATTGAATATTATCCAAACAATTAAGACAGTGATGAATACACACTAAATACATTTAATCATAGAACTCATTTAAACAAAGCAAACCGATACATTCTACTGAGAAGTTACGAGTGGAGAGTAGTGTCTTTTCAGTTCCTTAACATCGACTTAGACTCTATATACATCAAATCATTTTCATAATTTTACCACCATTACACACAAAAAAACAAAAAAAAAAGTTTCATAAAATGATGAATCAAATAAGAGATTATTTAGACGTCATTGTCGCCGGTCTTCATCAGAAAGCTAGAGAATTTGTTGATCGTATAGAACGTAAAATAGATGGCTATGTCCAATATGTTACTGAAAGGTTCGACGATCTGACAGTGAAGATCAACGAAAATTACTCAGAAATCGATTTGAGGCTATCGCGTATAGAACAAACACTTGGTATGTCAAACATTATTTAGCAAAATTGAACACATTGTTACTAATTATAAATCCATGTCTGATTTATTTACAGGAAAGAGAAGCCCTACACCTGACGGAGAACGGAAGGAAAAAGAAAGCACATTAATATTTCCAGTCAGCCAAGAGACGATCCATTACAAAAACGATCTAAGAACAATGCCGCCACGTTCGGCAGACACCGTTTGATTTCAAAAAATGTCCCGGTAGACAAAACTCTTGCGATGCATGTCAACAAGATGTCAAAATTCTTCCCGCGTGTATCGACGACAATAGAAACAATAACGATACAGATTCTATTGGTACGCTATTATTAGAAGAACGCAGCAAAGAGGGAAGTTGGCTACATGATGAGGTACTATAGAAAAAATTATATAGAAAAAATTTATAAATGCGGGACAGTTTTGTTTTGAGGCGGGTCTCGGGTCCAATATAAATTAAATAGGCGAGTCTCGAGTCCACTATAAAATAGATGGCCCGATCGCGGGTCTTTCCGATAACAATAGATCTAATAACTCAAAAATCTCTTAAAAATAACCCGTGCAACGCACGGGCTTAAACTAGTTAGTTGTAATAGTAAAATGTGAGTAGTATAAATAGATTGTTTGAATTGTACTGTAACGCCCACCAACGTGATGGAAAAGACGTTTAATATTTTCTCTTATAAGATCTATTATCTTCATTATAGACCTATCATAATAATATTTTTATAATACGATACGCCGGCGAGCGAAGAACAAACTTGAAAGCAAAGTCTGCGATTAGGGTCGCGAATCAACCACCATCAAAGATCGCATAGAGTTTACGCAATCGTTTTGGAAAAAAAATAAAAAAAAAGAAGAAGTAGAAGAAGATCACAGAGTCTAAGCAAAGTATGGCAAATTTTATTTCATATTTATGTTTTAATCGTCATTGTTAATTTGTTTAATTTATAGATAAAAATGAAACATAAATGTATAGCTAAAAGCCTTGGCTCGTGTGGCTTCGGAGTATTTTTTTATGAGATTTTAAAAAGCGATTACAAGATATTTGTATAAATTTCATTTATTTATAATTATTTTGTCGATTTATTATACCATTTTTATCTGATTGAAGAACCATGTCGTTTTAGACAAATATGAATCTTCAGTGTCTTAGTTTATTTACGGTGATAATTATCGCTATATGGATAACTTTTTTTCTTGTGACTTAAACTAACTTTTTGCTCGACGAAATCCCGACCAGCAGGGGCGGGAGTTATTCTTCGAGAATTGGATTAGAGGTTTTATGCTGGGTTTGGGATGTGCTTCTTAAGTTATGGGGAGGGGTCTTCCATATGGACTATGATATCACGAGATGACGATCATGCAGTTTTCCTTCACCCATTGATTGTGCATGATGGTATATTTGTCAACTCATATCTCAGGATTAGCAAGTTACTACATACAAGGCATGTGTTACATTCTATTCTTAAATGGTCTTTCGACATTGCTATTAGGTGATATTGTACGGGCTATAGCATACCCAGATACATCCCCACCCGATGTAATCTTCGTTTAGCGTTGGCTCGTACTTAATGAAAAAAAAAAAAAAACAGAAGCAAATTAGTGTATGTAATCTTCTTTCCATTTTTTTTAGTGGCATGTGCTTGGTAATTACAAATGAAAGGATAAGACTTCGATAAACTTGAATAATTCTGTTCTGATCCAAAAAATCCACTAACACGTGTTAATTTCACAATAACTATCCGCTATCGAACAAAAATTTAATAGTTTTATTTAACATATAATAATTACATATAGGTAATACCATGCATTGCACGTGTAAAAAACTAGTATTATATTATGGGAACGATGTTGCTATATGTTTAGCTGCTCGATCAGTTTCATTTATAACCACTAAAATGAATGCATTGTGAAAACTACGGGGAAGGAAAACCTCCTCAATCTCAAGTCTGTCACGAGCTTAAATTGAATAACATCATAGGAAAAAATTACAACATACAACGATGAAAGTGGTTGGTGGTGATGTTGACATTCTTCAACTGTTCTATATTATCACTATGAAGTGAGGGCTATGTTTATTTTGTTCATTACATATCTGGTGAAGAGATGCTCACTTTCTACGGCAACTTTTGTCCTTGTGAAATGACGATTCTTGTCGTTAGAATTTTTCCTAACCCAACCCTAACTCAAGCCATAAGCTTTGTGGAACTCCATTCTAAAATCTATTAATATTAAAGGGAGTAATTAGCCCATACCTTATTAGATTATGGCAATTCTTTTAATTATCGGATTTGGGACTTCCGTTTGACATCCAACAGTGTTGTTTTCCTTGGAAAGTTAGGCGGTTAATAAAATGCTAAATTTCGATGAAATGTAATTGTGATTCAATGCAATATTTGCATTGTTTACCTTGTGAGTGATTGACAACCCTATGAAACGTATGGTTATAACGTAATATGAAGGCCCATGATAAATTAGTATAACAGACCCTCTATTATGAATCTCAGCCATTCAACTTATTTTATTTATAATAGGCCACCGGACTAATAGCGATTCTTACTAAGAGCATCTCCAACAGAGCTGGAAAACCAAAAAAAATTCCAAAATTTACTCCAACCGATACCAAAACTCAAACTCAAAATACGATTTTTAATTTCTCTCACCTAAAAAAATGCATGTTTGCGTCCGGACCGGTTACTATGCGGTGGAACTTCTTTTGCTTTGAAGTCCTGAATTTTTGCTTTCTGTCAGAAAAAAGCTGAAATATGACGGTGACGATTTGAGATAGTTATAAAAGCTAACAAAGGTCAACAAGAAAAAGTTGTTAGAAAAAGTTGAACGGCCGTATAGCTCCTTTAAAAATACAAATACCATACTATCTGTTACACATATGTAATAACAAGGATATTGGCTAGAATGACATATCTATTGAGAGGCACCGGAGAAACAGATAGAAATGCGAAGGGTAGATATGCATAGATTAAGAATAAAATCATCTTAAATAATGGAAATAAATATATCATGAGAACACTCGGAATTAGGGGTGTTCATTCGGTTATAACCGAACCGAACCGAACCGAACTTTCGGTTAACTGAAAGTTCGGTTCAAGGATTTTATAAACCGAAAACCGAACCGGAATATTTCGGTTCGGTTTCGGTTTTGACCGAATTTTTTTCGGTTCGGTTCGGTTCGGTTAACCGACCGAAAAACCGAATTTAATTATAAAAAATAAAAAATTAAAATATTAATATTATCTATCTTATAAACATACATTATCATATATATATATTTGTATAAGATTTTAATTTACCTCATATTTTTATAATAAATATATTATCATATATTTGTATAAATTTTCGATTTACATAATAATTTTCTTATTTTATTAAATATGGTGGATATATTATTAATATAAGACATATAATAATATCATTATATATTTTATATAATAATATATATGTATATAAAAAATAAAAAAATTAGAATTCGATTTTTCGGTTCGGTTCGGTTTCACTACAAAAAAAAGCTCAAACAGCGACTACAAATAGCGACTAACACAACTGTGGTCGCTATTTTTACAAATTAGCGACTACATTTATTAATTAGCGACTACGTAATCGTAGTCGCAAATAGCGACTGCAATCTAATGAAGCAACTGCAGTCGCTAAATATTGTTGCGACTACAGGGGCGTAATTTAGCGACTAAGTTTTGTAGTCGTTGAAGGCGAATAATTTTTGGCGTCAATTCGCTAATCTTTATTTTGCGACTACATGTATTAATTTTAGCGACCACGTGTATGTAGTCGCTAAATTGAATACCCTAAATTACCCCAATCGTGAAATCCCAGACCGCAGTTCCCAAATCCGAAAATTTTCTCCCCCATCGATCGTACCAACCCGTTGTTCGTCCCGACCTCCGCCGCCGTCCGCCTTCGTACGACGATTTCCGCCGCCGTCCACCTTCATCCGACGACCTCCGCCGCTGTCCACCTCTCTTCGTTGTCCGCCGTCGCTCGCCTTCGCCAAATCAGAAACAAACGCTATCCCTCGCTCGTTTTCCGCCGTGGCTCACCTTCGTCGCCTCTCTTCGTCGTACGCCTCTCTTCGTCGGCCGCCGTCCGCCTACCTTCGCTCGATTTCGGTTGAATATGAGGAATTTGAGTCTGCAACCAATTGCCGTCCCGGGCATTGCAATTGCCATTGTAACTTGCAGTCGACTTGGTATGTTTCTTATTACTTTTGCCGTCTGTTTTACGGTCTGGACGCGTCACTCACGCCTGGAACCTTTTTTGTTTTTGTTGAAGTATATTTTTATGTGTTGTTTACGGATAGAGGTTGAGTTTCCGATTCATAGTTTGGATCTGTTGTTGAGATTTGTGTCGTAGTTTCGATCTGTTGTTGAGGTTTGTGTTTGCTTATAGGAACGTATACCGATTGAAGAAGTTTACGAGAATCTGAGGTGCACAAGACAAGGTCTATCTTCTGAAGGATGCACCTCAGATTATGGCTATTGCTGTTGCTAATGGAGGAGTAAGTTCTGATGATCACTCGGTTGTGATTTGTTCTTGTGCGGTTATTATTTGCGTTTCTATCATTTTTCTCAATATCACATATTAATGTTCCGAAAAGTTCAGCTGTGGTATGTGTGATGAGATAATGTGATTTTTTTTAGTTGTCATGCTTTAGAGGTTGTTGTTTGAGTCATATTCGTCCTCATAGTTTTGTGGGTCAATGCTGTTAATTCTAACATATTTTCTGTTTGATCTCATTTCAGATTCCTTTAAAAGGTGAGAGCTTATGTTGTATGTATGTCTCTTTATGGCTTGATGCTTATTTCCAATGCGTTGATGTAAGACAAAGCTTTGCTGATTTTTGTATGTAGTTTGATTATTTTTTGTTGATTATGTAGATGGATTATTCAACAAGGACATAGCCAAGGTAAAGAACAACTAGGAGTGGAGATTATCGAGTCGAAAGAAGGGTTGGAAGGACTAAGTTGGACGATGAAAAGACCTACTTGCTTTTAGAGAAGGTACGCAAGCTGCTTCGATGAATTGCTTTGTTTTCTTTTCCAATATCGAATGCCGATGTTTTTAAACGTTGTGTTTCCATCACTGCTTTTCAGATGTTGCTGTTTCTCGTTTTGTCGACGACATCTGATTTTAGGAGGAACCACATCTGATTTTAAGAGGAAAGAAGGGCACGATGAACTTTGTGACGGTTGTAGCTTGTGTCATGTAGTTTTTCTTATTGTATAGTTGAACAATTTTATTTGTTGATTTCATGTAGATTGATTTACTTATGAAATTTTGAAATTTTTATTCTGTTTCCGCTGTTATTTATTGTTGTTTAGTAATTTATCAATAAATAAATTTGAAATAAAATTAGAAAAATAATAGAGAAACACCGACTACAATATTAGTCGGCATGTAGTAGCTAATGATTTAGCGACTACAGAACGCGTAGTCGCTGTTGTAGTCGCCAGTAGCGACTAATTTGCCGACCAATTCTATTTAGCGACAAGGCTATCAGCGACTACAACATTTAGTCGCTAAACACATTTAGCGACTAATTATGATGTGTTAGCGACTAATTGTTGTAGTCGCTAAAACCGGTTATTTTTGTAGTGTTTACCGAGGTAATAAACCAAAACAGAACCGAATTTTATTCGGTTATCAAAATGCAAACCAAATACCGAATCGAAATTTTTCGGTTCGGTTTTCTGTACGAACCGAAACTTCGGTTTCGCTTCGGTTCGGTCGGTTAACCAACATTTGAACACCCCTACTCAGAATGACGGAACGATAGATTTGCATAGACTAAGAATAAAATAATCATAAAGAATGAAAATAAAATCATCATAAACTTTTAATAATAAAAGTATGAAATATTGACCACGAAACTAACAACATATATTGTAGTTGTCGTGTTTTTAATAAACATTAATCGATGTTTTTTATACGTATAAATATATTTTTATTATTAACCTTGTTAATTTTTTCGATTAAATCTAAAATAATATTTAGTAGTCTAATTTGTAAATTTGTAAAATATGTGAGTAGTATTGAAATTTATAAAAATTTGTGTGGAAGTGAATATTACAAGTTAACTATTTTAAACCATTAAATACTTACCAACTTAAACTATTAAATAATTACCATTAAAATAAACCACTATATACTCTAATCGATCTAACTGAAAACGAAAATTACCAATAATTCTTTAATGATTTTATGTTAGCTTTCAGAGCCTCTCTCGTCAAATGAATACATAGCACATACAATCTATGTGTAATCACCATGTACGAATCTCGCATATATATATGTAGACCGGATAACTAAAAAAATAAGTTGTGAAAGATCATTAAACGATTATTTTTATTTAAATAAATTAAATATTAATATTGATAAATTTTCTTAAAAGTGTTAATATAAAGGTATGGGTACTAAGATACAATAATAAGTAAATTAAAATACCGTATATTTTTATCATTGGGTAAAATAAGTTAATTAATATTGTTGAATAACTCGAGCAATTAATGTTGTTGAATTCTAGAAAAAAAATAATAAAATAATTATTGTTGAATTCAGATGATTATTAACAAATTTCTAAGTGTTAGGGGTGTAATAGTAGAGGGGTGTAAATAGTAGGACCCATTAATATATGGCCAAATTCCTTATCAGTCTCCTTTGTGTTTTAAAATTCCTCTTAAATACCACTCGAATTATTTCTTCCTTATAAGTACCTATTTGAAAATTTCTTCCTGTTTGGTACCTAAAATGGTCTTTTCAGCGTTAAAAAGACGAAAACACCCCTGTCTCACATACTAAAAAAAGCTTAGTAATTATTTTCACATGAATTGTACCAAACAAATTCGTTATTATACAAACAAAATTGGACATTATACCAGAAAATGTTGAAATTATATCATCTGTTTTCTTTTTTATACCAATAAATAATGAGATTCGAATTTTATACAATGAAATTGGACATTATACCAACTGATTATGCTATTATACCAGAAATTATAGAAATTGTACCATCTGTTTACGTAATTATATCATAAGAAACGTATTATAATTTTGTACAAAAAAACTTAGGCATTATACCAACTGATTTTGCTATTATGCCAGAAATTGAGGAAATTACCATCTAGTTTCGTTATACCAGTAAATATTGTTATTCTAATTTTATATTAAAAATATACCAAGAAATTTTTGCTATTATACCATAAATTGTGGAAGTTATACTGTCTATTTCCGTTATTTTACCGTCTATTTTCGTTATACCATCTATCTTCGTTATTATACCAATAAATAAATTTATTGTAATTTTGTACAGTAAAATTGGAGATTATACCAACTAGTTTTGCTATTATACCATAAATTGTAGATATTATACCATCTGGTATTGGGGTTCAATTCTGTTGATATAATAACGATAACAGTTGGTATAATTTCCAATTTAACATTATTTTGTTGGTATAATTAGAATAACAGTTGGTATAATAATCAAAATAGTTGGTATGATGTCCAATTTAATTTTAGAAAGGGGTATTTTCGTCCGTTCACTGTTTGGGGTATTAATTACACAACTTTTTTCGCAGATGGGTACTAAAACGGAAGAATTTCCGTTAGGAATACTGAACAGGAAGTTTAAACTTCGAAAGGGACTGATAAGGAATTTCCCGTTATTCCTAACATCATGCGCCGTTTCCTTTTATAAATGCAACGCAATTATATTCTCTCTCTCTCTCATTAAAGAAGACGCACATACATAGCTTGTGTAAAATAATAATAATAATCTAGTTATAGTCAGAGAATGGGTTGCCAGAAATTCGCCGTCCTACTTTGCGCAGAAGATTCCGACTACGTTAAGAAGGTGTACGGCGGATACTACGGCGTCTTCCTTCGCATGCTTAGAGAAGACGACGGAGAAGCTTGGGACCTCTACAACGTCGCCGGAGGCCATTTCCCCTCCGACGGCGACGCCGAGCAGTACGACGGCTTCGTAATCACCGGCAGCTGCAGTGATGCTCACGGAAACGACGCTTGGGTTTGCAAGCTGCTCATCTTTCTGAAGAAATTGGTTGCTATGAAGAAGAGAGTTCTCGGCATTTGCTTCGGACATCAGGTAATAATTAATTAATTATGTCCTTTCCTTTGTTTTCAATTCTCCATTTATTATGAGCTTCTTCCGTGCTTATGGATGGAATTAAGCTCTCTATATTGTGTTTTTTTCTTTTTCATTTTTTCCTTGCACCGATTAATTGAAAAAAAGAAGCCTTTTTCTTGCGACTGTATTTTTTGTTTCGCGTGGACAGCTCATGTCTGTGTCATTTGCTTGTTTGGTACGTTGTCTTTTCCTTATTTTCTGAAGCGTCGCGACATGCTATTTCTATATAACTCGTTTTATTTTATATTTAAATTGCGCGTCACGTTTGAATATTTAAAAATGCGATGTTTTCACGGTGGGCTGGGAATTGGGAGAGAGATTAGAGATTTTCTATTACGAGGGTTTTTTAGTGTTTTACGTGAAGTCCTATTAATTGCTTAGTGCATTGTTGTTAATGTTAAATCTAGAAAACAAATCCGTAGGAAATATATTTTATTTTAATCTTATATATTTTATTTCAAAATTCATTCCCCACTTTCAAGTCGATAAGCATAATTATAGACATTGATTTTTCTTTTAGGGTGGTGGTGAGGAATCGTATATATTCACCATCTTTTGGTTGGCTTTCTTCTTATATACCCTTTATTTTCCTTTCATGAGGTATCGTAATTCGTAATCATGAACTATTGGCTCCGAGCTTTAATATTTTTATATTTTTTATTTCAAAAATACTACAAGAATAAAACCCGAACTATAGTTGCTAATACTAGTTTTGAAGTAAAAAAACATGATGCGACCTTTGGCAATTTAGTAGGCCAAGAGAGCACATGATAGCTTTGTTGTGTGTGGTGATTGGGGCATGCACTTACTCTATTATTGAGCCAATATGATATAAATAATGTTTTAGTATTTCATTAACGGTTATAAGTTGTGTTCTATGAGACCATCAACTTGCGTATCTATGTGTGTGCTATTGCTGGCTATATAAGCTAGCAATGAAATTATTTTGACTCTAGAGCTTAGTCAAACAGCTGAGATGTTGACTTGGAACGGTCAGTTTAATAATAATGTAATGTAACTAGTGGCTCGTACAAGTCGTGTGTCGTAACAACTAGATGATTAAGACATAGTCCTTTTAATATTTTAAACGAATGACAAAGACACAGCTTTTTGTAATTGTATTTTAAGCATTCACTGCTTCATGCTGTAATGCGGAACAAAAAGAATAACATGGGATCGATAGCTTCTCCATCACCTGTCAACATTCCATGTCTTTATGTATGTAGCATTCATATGCATAAATATATATGTTGTATAGTAACGTGAATAAATATCTATCACATACTACAAATCTTTTAAAATTGGTGGACATTTGATAGGGACTGTGTCATAATAACCTATGCGTTAATGCATTTCCTTTTTTTTTTCTTATAGAGAAGTTACATTCCTCTTGTATCTTCATTATACACATTACACCACGGTAAGTAACTATCTAAACAATCCAATACCTTTCTTGGAAATTTTCTAGTAAGTATATTAACTATCAGTTCTTCTATGTATACAATCAATTTCGCCCCCATACCCATTAATGTTATTTTTTTTTCAAATAAAATTTGATTTTTATGTGAAAAAAATTCAATAAAAAAATAGATACTCGGTCGAGCAATAGGTGGAAAGATCAGTCGAGCAGCCTCGGGATGGGACATTGGAATCACTAAAGTACATCTAAACCCTTCGAAGGTCTTCGCCTGTCTGAAATTGCCTGCTTCACTCTCTGTGATCGAGGTTCACAGGGACGAGGTCTTTTTTTCAGTTTTAACTTAACATTTCCTCGTACAAATGTTACATACATTCATAGATACATGTATATACATACATACATGTATATTAATCATATATATAGGTGTGGGAGCTTCCACCTGAAGCAGAAATATTGGCATGGTCGAAAAAGACGGGGATCGAAATGTTTAGGTACTGCGATCACATAATGGGCATTCAAGGACATCCCGAGTACACTAAGGACATCTTATTACACTTGATCGATCGTCTTTTCAAACGTGGTCTCATCGAGGTAATATATATTATTTATTTACGTGCCATTCTAATTTAATCTAATTTCGATGATAGTAAATGCCCCTCCAATTAGTTTTTTTAATTTTGAGTGGTGAATTGTAACATGCTTGTGGTTAATGTTTATGTAATCTTAAAGGATTCTTTTGCTGAAGTTGTCAAGACTAAGCTAGGGGCTTCTGAGCCAGACATGGATGCATGGAAAAAGCTCTGCAGAGGCTTTCTTAAAGGGAGATTGTGATATGTTGTAAAACAAATATAAATTCAGAAACTGTAAGGGCATCTACAGCATTTAGACTACTGCAGTTAATAAAAAGGGCAAAGCAATTAACCTTTAGCTGGGACTGAAAAACCCAAAAATGTCCCAGAAAGAAAAAAGAAAAGAGAAGTGTCAAAATATCAAAAAGAAAATGGTGTTAGATTGCTATGGTGGAGAGACTGAGGAAAGAATGTATCAGATTACATGCTTCCATGCAATAAGATGGCCCATCATTGTCTCTTACAGTAAGATGGCTAATCATTGACTCAAAAGCCAAGAAAATACAAGTTTTTGTTAATAAGAAATGTGCAGCTTGCCATTCAAAATCAAATTCCATTACATCTAACAAATACTTATCGAACTCTTGTGCTTTCTTTTTCTACAAGATAATGAAACTATACAATAGATAGTCATCTCAAAAGTTGGGAAAAGATTAAGGTAATTAAATTGAGCCACAGGCAACAACAGACTTCACAGAGTGGAGCAAGATAAGATATTGAAGAAAAAAAAAATAGATTGAAGGTTTTCTACTGTTACCATGTAATCAAATTATAACAATTTGAAAAGAACTGCGTTTTTTATAACATGGCATATCATTTGTACAAACTGTAAAATTCACAACAAAATGTAATAGCAGTCAGTCATACAACAAAATAAAACAAAAAAGAAAGTGCAAGAACAAAATTTGATACACAAAAGTAAAGCTCACCTATACAATCATGGATTGGATCATTCTATAGCCTGCAATTAGAAGCTTGCACACATATTGCTTAAGTTAAAGAAAAATGGCTCATTATTTAAATATATGAAAATAGTAAAGAAGCAAAACGCACCATCCGTATCAGCATTTCAGCCAACAAAATCATCATCGGAGCATCAAAGCCAATGTTTAGGCAAATGCGACGCTTAAAAATTACCAATTCTCAAATAAAAAAATTCAAATCAAATTGCATTACTTTGTAGCGTAACTTCATTACATAAAGTGGATTTTGTGAAAGGCCCTCACAGTGCTAATTAATTCTGGTTTTAACAATTAATTTTTTTTTTATTTGGGCTGGATCGGGCCGTACACGGGTCGGGCCATCCGCACCTTGTGCTAGGCGAAGCCTTGTTGATTTACCGCGCTACGAACTGACGAAGTTAGACAGTTGAATAATGGTTCTTCTTCTTCTTCTTCTTCTTCTTCTTCTTCTTCTTCTTCTTCTTCTTCTTCTTCTTCTTCTTCTTCGTCTTCGTCTTCTTCGTTACTGTTTAAACTCTCCATCCTCAGAGAAGCCACAAAGTCCGTGAAAAGAAAATTCTCAGGAATGGATAATGGAAATAACGTACGAAGACGCCGAAGGCAACAACGTATTCGACTGTGTAGGCTACGCGCAATCTTTGGCTGGATCGTCTTCTTCTTAGTACTCACCTTGAAACTCTATATTCATATCCACCGCAAGGTATACTAGTTTTAAAAGATCTTCAAAGAACTTTTAAATGTATGTTTAATTCAATTCAATGCTTGCCCCCTTTCCATTTCTTTCTTCCCTCCACATAATCTGTGTGAATCCATCATCAAAGTATGGAAAGCTCCCCTTAGAAGACGAAGACATCTACCAACACACACTTGAAGGGTTCGAGTCAGATTACAGAGAAATGGAGCTGAATTTCAAGATTTATGTCTACCCTACGTATGATGACGATGAGTCGTCCCTGCACTTGAACGCAGTGAACGGTGGCTGCTCGTCGTATTTCTACAACAATCTCATAGACAGCCCTTTCATTACATATGATCCTAAAGAAGCCCATGCTTTCTTCGTTCCACTCTCCAGCCAAAAAACGATCATAAAGGTTTGTCTTAGTTAGGGTTTCGTCTCTTCTTTCTTTTATTACTCATCATTAACGTTTGATCATCCATTATTGCAGGCGGCATCTACGTCTGTAAAGGATTTGGCATCTCTCGGGGAGAATTATATGAGCGAAATAATCTCAAGGCACCAATATTGGAACACAAGTATGGGTTCAGATCATTTCTTCGTCACCTGCGATGATATTGACGAGCAATCGACAAGAAACATAATGCTGCTGATTAAGAATTCAACGCGCCTCGTTTGTTCTCCGACTTACGAAAGATTCGACATAGATAACGATGTCTCTATACCCTCGGATATCCATCCTTACAGGCTAAATATGTTGTTAAGCATCATGTCCAGGTACCTTTACTAACTATAGTTGATGAGAGAATGATTATTTATTACGTTGGAAACCCTTCTTTTTATTATTATTATTAATGAGCATGAGGTGTTGTTTATTTATCGTATAACAGCGTGCTTCTTAGGAGCCTGGGATACGCATCATCGTCAGAACAAAATTTCGAATTTATTGTTCTAAGGAATGGAAAGTACTGTCTTTGCTTGGGTATTAGTGGATCAATACCCACAAGCAATTGCATCGCAGGTGCAGTTCGCTATAGTTGTGTTCCAGGTAATGTATATAATATGGGTGTTCTTGATCTCCTCTTTAATTCATGTGTGTACGTACGATACAATCATAATATTTAACGCATATGTATTTTGTTTTGTTGAAGTGATCTTATTGTCAGATACAAATGATCTTCCACTTGGTGACGTTCTTGACTGGGAAATGTTTGCTGTTATTATAGCAAATGACCAAGTTCGATTCTTTGAATCCACCTTGAGGCGCAAATCAGACGAAGAACAGTATGAGAGACTTCAGCAGAACCTTCTTAAGGTTGTACATACTTGGAATATACTTTCACTTTTAATAAATTATATTACACCAAAACCCTTCTTCTCCTTCTTATATTAATTAATTTGTTTTGGTTTGTGAATGGGTGTTTTCAGGTGAAGCGTCACTTCCAATGGAACACACACGCAGTTAGCTACGATGCTTTTCACATGTCGCTCTACAGTCTATGGCGAAACCGAAAAGACGAATTTTTCTGAGATAGTTAGCGTTCATTGTTTTTCTTGAGTTGTGTGGGACTGTAATAAGAAGCATTCTGATAATAGACCCATATAAAAGGCTCAATATGATCTGCATGTAACTGAAAAATGCTTGCTGATAATATGAATATAGAGTGTGGCCAGCCACTTGACTATCTACTTGTGTCATAGAATTGGAACAAAATGACAAATATATATGCAGAACCATTATATTTTGCCATCAGATGTTAGAAAAAGCAAAATGGCTCGAATTATTTTACACTTACACGAACTCCATATGCTATAGAAATTAGCAAAAAATAAGTAAGCAATCGATCAGAGGCGCGCGCACATTTGTAGAGTGGTAAACACACACATGAAATAATACATCTTTGGTTACCACGACGACCATGCAATATTTGGAAATTATTCTAATTTCCTTTAATAATATTTGGGCCAATTGTGTTTGGGCTGGGACCTTATAATGGTCCATGGCTCGAACCCTGGCTTGAACGGATTATTTAAATTGGTGGTTCGATCGATTTTACTGAACCGCCAAGATTACACAGTTGTTAAAAACCCTCTCTTTTGTATATATATCTTTCATTCTTCCTTGTTCATTTTCATCTCTTTCTCTATCACTATCGATCATCATTCATCATACAGTAAAATAAACGACGAGCGATTGATAATCCCCCAATGGAGAATGGAAATCAAAGACGACGTCGCATAATTCAGCATGAACATCATCGTTGTGAATCACCCAACGCCGTCATTTTCTCCAGAATCGCCTTGGCTTGCTCTATCTTTTTCATCCTAAGAATATTCAACATTCCCCCGCTTCAACACACGGTACTTAAAGAAGATCAAGAAAATACGATTTTTCTTCTCAGATTTCCCAATTCTCTTAATTCGTTCATTAAAAATTCAATTTCATTTTCCTTTTCTCTCTCTCTCTCTCTCTCTCTCTCCTGCAGATAACTGAAACTGAACTACCACCCATGGACACTGAAGATGATGTTTCTGTACAAGAAAAAGATGTTTATCGCTCGCACGAGGATTTCGAGCTGAATTACGCCGACATGGAAGAGAATTTCAAGATTTACGTATACCCAACTTACCATGACGACGAAGAAGAAGACGATGAAGGGATATTCAGCCATGGCTGCTGTGCTCGGCACTTTTCGAAGAATCTAAAAAAGAGCTCTTTCGCCGCAGAAGATCCCGGCGAAGCCAATATGTTCTTCCTCCCAATCTCCGACCACAAAATGCTCAAAAATGTCTGTGAATTTTCGTCGTTAATTATGAAATTCTGCCGCCGTAATTAATATATTTTCGTCGTTAATTTAGGTATCTTCGAAAGAGGAGTTGGGATATCACGTGGAGAAATACGTTCGCCACATAGTCGCAAAGTACCCTTATTGGAACGCAACTTCGGGCGCCGACCATCTCCTCGCCATTTGCGACGAAATCGACGCAAAAGATATACTGCGACTCGTCGAAAATTCGACGCGCCTCGTTGCCCACTCTAAGAGTCGCAAATTCGATTACTACAGAGACGTTTCGATACCCTCGGACGTGCAACCTTCTAAGGGACACATGGATGTGTACGTCGTAACCAGGTAATAAATAATAAAAATCTTTTTTTTTTTTTTTGCGCTCGATACGTTTTTTATTACGTAAAACGGAAAAAAACGAGCTTCTTTCGTTTTCTAGGGTTAGGGAAAGCATACTCGGTAGTATTAATACGGGGATATTGAGAAGGGTTTCGATCGACGCCGAAGGCCAAGGAGCGGCTGATATGCGTAATAACCAAACGCATTTCAATCATAAGTACTGTGACTGTTTAGGTTCTGATGAATCGACGCCGGCGAGCGATTCCATCGTAACTGCGGTTTATTACGATTGCGTCCCTGGTAATTGAGATTCTTTCGCTCTTTGCGTATAATAAAATTCACGTTGCGCTAATTCTGTCGTGATTTTTTTTTTGCGCTTTTAATGCAGTGATCTTAGCTGACTACGATCCTCCGTTCAGCGACGTTCTCGACTGGCGAACGTTCTCCGTCGTCTTAAGGCGTTCGCAGGGCCCATTTCTCGGCGACATTTTGCGTGGGAAATCTTCGGGGCAATACGAAACTCTCTATCAAAACCTTCGTAAGGTGAGGCATCACTTGCAGTGGAATTTGCCGTCGAAGAGCTACGATGCCTTTCATATGGTCCTCTACGATCTTTGGCTGAGGCGAAGAGATGAAGTCGAGCCCAGAAATTTTTCTGATATGCCTCTTATTACAAGATAGTTAGTTCCTCTTCGATAGAAGAAACATCAAAATATCTGATAGTAGCAGAATAGTAGCGTAATCCCCAGCTTTGTGATTTCACTCGACTGTGAAATAAAAACTTAGAGCATGATATTTCTGAACAAATTGCATACGAATGGAGATGGAAGTGGATCTAACATTCAAATTTCGAAGTAGAATTTTGTTTCTTACTCTATTTGGGTCAAACATCATGTTGTCTGCTTAGTCGTATATTTTAGGTATGGTATATTATATATATATATATAATCCTAATTACGTATTAAATATATATATATATGATTCCTTAGGGCTTAATACGTAATTAGGATTTGATTATTTCTAAAGGAGAGAGCATTCACCACGCAACTAGCTAGACTATATTCATCGTCACGCTTATAAGATACATGCAATGCATATTATAGATAGCTTTGCTTTATGTAATTTAAAAGGCAAGACTCGAAAAACACAAATGTGCTTTAGTCAAATTAGTATGCTACGTGTTTCTTTCTATTTGCTTTTTCTTTTTTTCTTTTTCAGGATATTGAATGCGATTTATACTACCACATCAATATGGCATGTCCAAATAGTTACATGAATTTAGAAACATGATTCATGAATTTTAGTGATATGTATAGTGTAAATGGCTGTTAGACATGACGTACATGATTCATTGTTGCAAAACTCGCTCTAGGCGGCCGCCTAGGCTTTCGGGGGGCCTGGGCCGAGGCGAGAACCTCCTAATCAGCCCTTCTGGGCGCCGGAGCCGCCTACTCGTTTATTGTTAAAAAAATTGAAATCTAACCTAGCTCGCAGGCTCCTCGGCTCGCCTACGCGGCCAGCCACCGTGCACCACCTCCTCTCGTCGCCTGCTCCTCAGCCCTTCGCGCAGCCTCAGCCCGTTGCAACCTCAGTCTTCACGGTCGCAGCCTCAGCCTGTCGCCGCAGCTTCAGCCCATCCGTCCACCTCCCTCCTCAGCCAGCGACAACACTCAGTATAAATTTCGATTTTTTTCAATTCAAGCAAAGGTGTGATGGGTCTGATATGTATCGACGATGAAGAAGACGGTTGACCAGTCAATTACTTAAAAAATTTGGATTTTATTCTTAATGGGCTAAATTTATTGGGCCAGTTATATATTTATTTAATTGTTTTTACGTTTTTTCAGTAAAATTTTAGCCTAATTTGAATTTTGATTATTCATGTTTATCTTATGAAAATTTCAAATTAAATTGATATCTATCAAGAATAAATGTATTAGTATATTTTGCCTTCATATAATATTTGTATAAATGATATACAGAATAAAAAGTAAATGAAAAATAGGTATACCACATATTTTCCGCCTACCGCATAGACTGCCTAGACGCTAGGCCCCTATCGGGCGCCCGACTAGCGCCTTGCGAGTTTTGCAACGTATAGTTTTATTACTAGACAAACGAAGGGCACTATAGCAATTGAAGTGAAGATTAAGGATAAAACGGTCATTATATGTGCTGGCAAACCACGCCCTTTGGTTCATTATTAAATTTCTGTTTCTTCTATTCTATTCTATCCATAAATTCCCATCCAACACCAGACTCTACTATTGCACCTTCTTCTCCGTGTCGGATAAACTTCCACAAACTGATCTTCGTCGCAGAAAATCTTAGTACAGATCTGTATGTGTAAGTAAGTTTGTTTTTCTGTGATGATATATGCAGTTCTTGGGGTCGTAATTTCTCATCGCTGAACTTTTTTTTACCTCTTGTTCTCCTTCAATTGTCGAATTATCCGAGCTTTGATTTTACCTGTTAACTATTTGGATCTACTGTGAGATCTTACGTCTGACATCTAATTGGAGATATTAATTATGTGCTTTCGTCTCTTTTAATAATTATTTACTCTTGCTTCTTTTAATCAATCCCCTGTTTCTGCAGTTAAGGTGTTCTCTGTCTGGATGATACGAAGAAACCTATGCGGTTCTGAGCCTGTTGATGGATGTTTTTCCATATGTTGTTAGATTGAATCTTTATTGCAGGGTCATTCTATGAATTTGTTCTTTATCATCCTCTGAACTAAAACAAAACTCCTTGTCTCAGTTTAAAAATCGCCAGACAATGGGTTCCAGTCACTTACCTTTCTCTCTTTGCTTTCTCTATATCCTATGAAAATCCACAGATTAAGCTATTCTCTTACACTACGCTTCTCGACTAGATAAATATCAAGACCTTTTCCTTGTCTTTTTCCCTTGCCTCTTCGATCTGCCTGAAGGCGTTTGTTGTCCTACCTTTCTAAGTATCACTAAGTGTTTAGCCTTTTGCCCTTGTTAAAATCTTTCTTTAACTACAAGTTTCGCGTAATTCAACTTTGTTTATTCAGTCATTTCCTCTGTCAGCTGTGTTTTTCTACCTTCTACCTCTTTTCAGTTTCATCTTAAAATCAAAAAATTTGTAAAAGAAGTAGTATAGTTAGTAGTTATGGGGTGGCGAGCAGCGAGCCAAGCTAATTTTAGGGCATTAAAACATGAGCATGGGATTTCTGGAAGAACAACTATCGTCGTTAGAGTTATTGCGTGTTTCCAAACTTCAGAAAATTGTCAGGTATGTACTCCCCTGTTTTGGTTATAAGTATGTTGAAAGTTAAGCATAATTTCTTCGATTTCTTAGATAATGATGATTTCAATCCTTTCCTATTGTGATGATGTTTTGCTCTTTGTATTCCTCAGGCTGAATATTTCAGACACTTGTTGAAACCTGTCACGTAGATTGGTTCCAAGTCTTGTTCTGTCAGATTGAGCTAGCCAAGTTCCGTGTTTTCTGTCATTTTTTTTTATTTTCCAAGTTTTTTTAACTGTTTAGCATATCCTGAAGAAATCTACTTTCAAGATTAAGTGCGAACTATATCCCGGTAAGAGTTACCAAAATGAGATCTATAAGGTTGTCTTAGTTTTTGTCCATTAACCATAATCTAACCGCCACGACTTAATGCTATTCCAGCTTGTTCTTTGGGCTGAATGTTCGCAGGCGAAGATCTTGACTTTCTGCAGCAGTTCGCTGCTCAAAATTCGCCGTACATGGATCAGAAGGAACTTTTTCAAGTTGGAAAAAATCGTAATTTTCCATCTCATCAGTCCCCGGATTTGGGAGCCAAACCTACTTATGATTTGCATTGTCTGAACGCAGCCCAGCACAATGTTCTTGTCGGGGGACAGCCTCCCCCATATTATTCTGCAATTCCGTTTCTTAGTGACGATTTCAAATCTTACGATGCGCATTTTCTGAACACTGCTCAACAAACTGGTCTTGGAGGGGGGCTTTTTAAATCTGATTTGCCCTGTGGATTTGGAGTTAACAGTAATACAGTTAATCATCCTCCTCAGAAGAGATTTCTCATCTTCGATCAGTCTAAAGATCGCACGAGGTTGTTTCTTGGCCCCTCTTTATTACCACAACTCGATCAGACTACCACTTCCAAGCCTCCTACTGATGGATATAGCAAGAGAGTGGAAGCTCAAATAGATCAACGTTTCTTGGTTAACGAGGAAAAGTGGGATGAAAATAACTTGACCGATGGAGAAGGTGAGATGCGCGAAGATACCGAAGAGATAAATGCCCTTCTCTACTCTGACAGCAGTGATGATGATTATGACAGTGATAATGATGAAGATGAAGTCATTAGCCCTATAGTCGATCCATCACTGTCAAAAGATAAGGTTCACAATGAAGAGGATTTCATTGAAGAAGTGGCAAGTTCTGATGGCTCACGTAAAAGACAAAGATTGCTTGATGGAAGTTACAATCATTATTCGTTCGTAAGCGTTGGGGATCTTACGAAGAGACTGTCTACTTCGAGTAGTTCTGAGGATGACATGGAATCAAAGTGCGTCCTTCCTAAAAGCAAGAAGGTTAAAATCGACGAGGCACTTCAGGTTTTATCTAGAATGATTCCCGGGTTAAAAGGCAAGAATCCACTCTC
This sequence comes from Craterostigma plantagineum, assembly GCA_027422505.1. Classification (NCBI taxonomy): domain Eukaryota; kingdom Viridiplantae; phylum Streptophyta; class Magnoliopsida; order Lamiales; family Linderniaceae; genus Craterostigma; species Craterostigma plantagineum. The sequence goes on from JAPQWV010000005.1 coordinate 4,672,486, forward strand.
CATAATCGATGATTCCATACGTTACTTGGAATCTATAAAAATCGAAGCTGAAGCTCTCAAACTTGGCTGCTATGCCGAGAGCAAACTACCACCCTCTTCCACCTGAAAACTGCTATGTCCTTGCAACATCATTGGACCAATAAGGTGGTAAGAATGCTTTTAAGTGAACTATTTAAATATATTTATCGATGGTTGATGGCTATGGTAGTTAGTGCACTTGGTGGGGTTATATTTCAGGTTACTCTGAGTCTCAGGTGGTGGTAAGAAAGAATTAAGAGCTATAATTACTGATATGATGAAATGACTTGATTGCTTTCGGGCTTTGTCTTCTTTTTCAAAGTTGATAACGGCGACAGATTTGAACGCATGGGTGTAGTGGTGTTGTGTGCTGTAAATCAAGACAACCCTTTCTTGAGCATGCGCGATTGGTAATGGGGGGCCCACTGATCATTAATGATCATTTAGGCCTTTTGATTGAGTATATTGATTTGGATATTTGCCAGGAATGGGGCCCACCTTATTCAACGTTCAAATCTGCCATCATCATCGTCATCAAGTATCGTGCGTCTTTGTTTCCCACTTTTATCATTGTAAGACGTGTTTCTTGCTTGTGTCCCTTTTGTGTTTTGCTGCATCTTTTGTTTGTCTTCGTGTTTTAATGTTGGCTGGTTGTAATGAGTTTACTGTTGAAGTTGTGCTTTGTAATAGTATTTTGTTGATGTACTTATTGCTCTTCTCTTTGGGTGAAAGTCCACTATATTTGGATTATTTCTTCATTCTAATCCTTTTTTTTCCACTTGTTTAATTGGGCTTTAGTCAGATAAATATTTTTAGAAAATTAAGTACTACTTTTTTTTAAATAACTAAGATGCACGTGATTCAAGCTGCAGTTTTCTTACCAAAATCTTCATATGGATAATAAAGGTATGAAAGTCAAAGTGGAATCTGGACAACTCAGGTCAACATTTGTTATCTTATTTGTTTCAATCCATGGTGGTTCAACAAATGAAAATAAAATAGACAGAAAGAGTTGAGCAATGATCTTACCAAGTACGTTGTTAGGAATATGTCGTCAGTGTCATACGAGATTAGTAGGTTATACGGCATGTTATGTAACAAATAAAGGGCATATGACAATTTGTGTTATTCAAACCATTATTTGTTTTATCCAACTCGGTTATCGTTGGATCGGCCGATTTAACCGTTAAATGGGCTCATCAGACCATTGCTAAATTGGCTTGAGCCCACCAACCAGCCCGAATTGGGACAAAAGTATCACATGAGCCCACCAATGTACATCTTTTTTCTTTCTCTAAACCCCATTTTCTCCAGCTTCTCTCTAGAAAACCCTAGGTTGCGTTTGGTCTGCGAAATTCGATGCGGAAAAGAAAAGAAAAGTGTGGTCATACGCATTGAATCATTGGACATTACGCTTCGCGGGTCGTACCATTCCACTTTTCCTTTTCTTTTCCACGTTAAATTCCGTAAATCAAACAGAGCCTAAGAGTGCGTTTGGATTCGCGCATTTGAAAAAAACCGCTTGATTTTAAATATCAATTTCAAAACCGTAATTTCAAATCCAAATTCACTGTTAGGCAAACATTAGGATTTCGAAATTCGGATTTAAAAACAGAGCTCGACACGAGCTCGTGAAGCTCGTCGAACTCGATTTCTAACTTTTTCTTAAATAATTTAAAAAGTACAAAATAAAATAAAATAGAAATCCGGGGGAGGTTGGGGGAGCTCATCCTTTTTTTCCACTTCACTTTTTCTTTTTATTTCATGTTGTTTGTGTCCTTTTTCACCCTTTATGGAAGCATTTGTCTCCCATTTTTTGAAGGTAGTCTTCCATTGTGAAAGTTTCATTGTCTACCTCTTTATGAGGTCTTCTATTAAAAGAAGGAACACATCAATATGGGCTTCACGTTCTTGAGCCTAATGCACATATGGGCTATGTAAATAAAATAGCCCATTATTTGTTGAAAGTGTTGAATACGGCTATACTGATAATAACTATAGCCGTATTTAACTCGAAATGGCTATAAGTGTTGAATATTCAAGCTTTTTTTTTAAATTGTTGAATATTCAAGTTGAAACCCTTATAAAGGTTAACCTGTCATGAGTATAGCCGTATTCAATACTTACATCAGAGAACAAAAACCCTAAAGAGTTTGCTTTCTTCTTTCTTAAGTTCTTTAATATTTTTCAGTATTTTTAACGAATAGCTATTCTTTAGTGAGCAGATTGTCGCTGCTTTCCTTGTGTTGTGTAGATCTAACTTGGGATCTTGGATTTACAGTGTGGTTTTGATAAAAATTGATTTCTGTATCGATACTACTCTTCGAGCTCATTTAAAATCATAGATTTGCACCTCTTTCATATTTTTTCATCTTCTCCTACATGGGGTATTGTCTGTCATCTTATTAGAAACTTCTATACCTATTACTGAAGAGTTAATTTTTGGGATGAAGCCTCTTTGATTTTGATATTTAGGTTTTAGTTTGAGAATGTCGAAGATTTGACCAGAAGATGTGATTACATCAAATCGAAGACATGATGGTTATTCTTGAGTTTGCTCTCACCACCATCGACAGATTTATAGTCTACGTTATTGGTTTTATAAGCCACCTTCATTGTGGAGCTTTAAATTCAACTTGATTATCCTTTTGTTATGTTATGCTCCTATGGCGAGCGTTTGTTCCTATTACTTTTGCCGGAGAATTTTGAGAAAAGAGACTCACATCATGCGCTATTAACTAAAAGGGATTGAGTTCAAAATGACCAAAATATCCTTAGTCAAAAAATGATTAAAGATAGCTAAACGTAATTACTTATACGATTGTTTATTCGACTTTTATTTGAACATTATTCGAACTCTGTTATTCGAATGATATATCCAACATTATTCGAATTTTCTATTCGAATAACTTCATTCGAATTATTTTATTCAAATAACTATTGGAATTTCTTATTAAGTTACTTATTCAAATTAGGTACCAAATACTATTCATTCTTCAATTTTTTTATTCGAATTTCTTATCTGAATATTATTCGAATTTTAATCAATTTCTTTTTTTGAATTTTCCAATTTTATTCAAATATTTTTGAATTTTTCGAATATTACTCGAATAAAATTCGAAAAATCAATACGATTAGTGAATAATTCGAATTTTATTAGAATAATTCGAATAAAATTCGAATTATTTTTATTGGAATATGTTCAAATTTGTTTTGAATTTTTTCGACAAATAAAATACGAAAAATTAATACGAATATTAGAATTTTATCGGATAATTCGAATATTATTAGAATAATTCGAATAAAATTCGAATTTTATTAGAATAATTCGAATTATTTTTGTTGGAATATGTCCAAATTAATTTTGAATTTTTTCGAATTTTATTCGAATTTTTCAAATAAAATTCAAAAATTAATACGAACATTAGAATTTTATCGAATAATTCGAATATTATTAGAATAATTCGAATTTTATTAGAATAATTCGAATAAAATTCGAATTATTTTTATTGGAATATGTTCAAATTAGTTTTGAATTTTTTTCGAATTTATTCGAATTATTCAAATAAAATTCGAAAAATAAATACGAACAATAGAATTTTATCGAATATTATTAGAAAAATTCGAATTTTATTAGAATAATTCGAATTGTTTTTGTTGGAATATGTTCAAATTGATTTTGATTTTTTTCGAATTTTATTCGAATTATTCAAATAAAATTCAAAAATTAATACGAACATTAGAATTTTATCGAATAATTCGAATATTATTAGAATAATTCGAATTTTATTAGAATAATTCGAATAAAATTCGAATTATTTTTATTGGAATATGCTCAAATTAGTTTTGAATTTTTTTCGAATTTATTCGAATTATTCAAATAAAATTCGAAAAATAAATACGAACATTAGAATTTTATCGAATATTATTAGAAAAAATCGAATAAAATTCGAATTTATTAGAATAATTCGAATAAAATCCGAATTATTTTTACAGGAATATGTTCAAATTTTTTGGAATTCGAATTTATTCGAATTATTCAAATAAAATTCGAATTATTTTTATTAGAATTTTGAAATTTCTTATTCAAATTACGTATCCAAACAAATCAATTTTTGACGTCGATGGACTTTGAATTTGAAAAGGTATAAAACATAAAAGTTTTAAATAATTAAGTTAGCTGTCCAACAAAACTTGAATCAGGGTAATTGGTTTCTTGGATCAAAAGTTATGATCGAAAATGTGTTAACTGTCATTTTTGAAAAACAAATTCGACAACTTACGGAACACTCATTTTCCAAGCCAATACACTCTGAATTCATATAAGTGTAAAACATAGAAGTTTTGTATAATCAAGTTAGCTATCCAAAACCGTTTGAGTCGGGATAATTGATGCTCTGAAACGAAAGTTATGATCGAAAATGTGATAACTATTATTTCTGGACAGTAAATTCTAAAAGCATTCGAAACGTTAGCCAAAAACACTCATTTTCCGAGCTGATACACTTCGAATTAGGAAAAGTGTAAAACATAAAAGTTTTTGATAATCAAGTTAGGTATCCATTGAAGTTTGAATCAGAACAATTGATGGTCTGAATAGAAAGTTATGACAAAAAATGTCTTAACTGCCATTTCTGGAAAGCACATTCGAAAAGCATTCGAAAAGTCATCAAAAACTCATTTTTGTTGTCGATAGACTTCGAATGCTAGAAAACGTAAAGAATAAAAGTTTTTGATAGTTAAGTTTGTTGTCAAAAATTAATTTTTCCGTGATGACATACGTAAGTGGATATCACGTCGAATGTGTTGAAATTACATTGTACGACTTATGATTCATATATGTGCCAAAATGTGGATTGATTTTAAATTGTTGTGATTCAAACATGTGTAGTGTGATTATAATTAATAGAGTTTTATGATTTTATGTCTTCATAATTTTGCAACATAATTAATATCGCATTGTAGAACTCATTACCATCTTTACTAGACATTGATACCAAATATTAAACATCTTCATTGAACATTGATACCTTGTTAAATTATGTCTCCGAAAATCACATTTTTGAAGTCGATAAAGTTTGAACGAGAAAAAGTGTAAAACATAAAAGTTTTGTATAATCAAATTAGATGTCCAACAAAGTTTGAATCAGGGTAATTGGTTCTCTGAATCAAAAGTTATGGTCGAAAATGTCTTAACTGTCATTTCCTAACAGCTAATTCGAATTTAATTCGAATTAATCGAATATGATTCGAATACATTCATAAGGTCGAATTAATTTATCCTAATTACTTATCTATCCGGAAAAACACATTTGGAAGTCGATAAAATTCGAATTAGAAAAAGTGTAAAACATAAAAGTTTTGGATAATCAAGTTTTCTGTCCAACAAAGCTTGAATCAGAGTAATTGGTTCTCTGAATCGAAAGTTATGGTAAAAAATGTCTTAAATAGATTATTCAAATAAAATAATTCCAAAGACGAAATCGTCGACTGAAAAAGAAATTATCACTGTATCTCTCTGAGACTGAGACAGCAGCGCACTATGAAAAATATATTAATGGGTGTTGGATTTTCGTTGGGATTTTTTTTTTTTGGAACCATTTGCAGAAGTGAAGAAACGACGATGGAGAAGATGAACAGTATTTTTTTTGTTTTTTTTATGAAAATAGATAATTAAAATATTTATTAATTAAGTGAAGATTAACTAATTACTAATATAATCAACTTCACTCCCTTTTTTGAATTGAAAAAGTCAACATCCCTTTTCTTTAATTCTTTTAAAAAGTAATCCCTTCTGTTAAATTACCCCACTTTTGCCGATATGACCATAGAACTGTTTAACCGATGTAATTATGTTTAATGAATGATGCATCAACATTTCGTTGATAAATAAATTACTGAAATTTGACACGCAAGATTTTCCTAGGATTACTTTCAATTAAAATTCTAAATTCATCTCACATCACATTTGTTCTGTCGGAGTTCCTTCGCGACTATGTTTTCTTCGTCATTATTACACAATAATCTTCAGAACCCAAGAAGAAAGAAAGAGAGTTACAAAGAGAAGAAAGAAAGAGTGTACCTCTCCTTTTTGTTCTTTCATTTTTCCTTCACTAAGTAATTATTCGAGTTTTTTGTTAAATAGGATTAGTTTTGTGTGAAATTAAAAAAAAAAGGATTCTAGGTTTTCTAATTAAAAAAAGGGATTGAGTGTTTTAAAAAAAAATCGAAGTGTTTGATTATCAATTTGATCCGCTCGACTGAAATTTCATGTCGAATTAGATGTTAATTGATGGGTTCGTGATTCTTACATGTATTAACCCCAAATCTGGTGAATTTTGGTGTTTTTGAACCTAAAATCGACGTTTTCGAACAGATGACGGTTTATTCGAATACTTTATTCGAACTATTCGCGTGATTCGTATAACATTCGGATAGAAGAATAACACTTATTCGAGTAAAAAAAATTGAAATTAAAAATTCGAATAAATATTTTTCAATTCAAATAAATATTTTACTCGAATTGGTTAATTCGAATTAAAATATATTTATTCGAATTAATTTGAATTTTTTATTTACTCGAATAAATGCTATTTAACTTGGATATTTTGGTAACTTTCGGTCCGCTACCTTTTGTTTAATAAAAACAGTGGACGCTCCCTTCCGTTAAAATAAACCGTAATTATTCACGAATCTCAACTCTCTTCAACCAAGACTTCCAATTGAGCTGACTACTCTGCTGCGCGAACATAAAATCCCTGTACTTCACCGAAGCATAAGAAGCTGCGCCGCCGTACTCCTTGCGCACAACCTCCGAAGCAGGGCGTACAACACTCTCCAGCGAAGGACCGTTGGCTACAGCTATCGAAATCCTCGTCTTCTTACCGTTAACCACAGCCCTGTGAAGCACGCTCTTGTACTTGCCATTGCTGAATATCTAAAAAATCATCTCAGACGAACAAACCAATCAAACACTGCCCCCCCAAAATCAGACAAGAAAAAAAAAAAAGAGGGTTTTGATAAACCTACCTCGAGCTGATCGCCGGTGTTGACCAAGATGGAGTTTGGAACGGCGTCGACGTTGACCCATTTTCCCTTGTGCTGAATCTGAAGCCCGCCGACGCCGTTTTGTATGAGAGTCGTGAGAAAGCAGTGGTCTGAGTGTGGCGTTAGGCCTAGCGCAGATTCAGGGTTTGGACAGCGTGGATATAAGTTTCCGACAAATATCTGTAGGCTTGAGTCTAACTCTAAAGCCCTTTCTACCTCAAATTCTTCAAGATTCAAGCTTTCTGATATGCCCTTCGATAGCTTCCTCACTAGATTTCTTGTTCTTTCACAGTAATCTTTCATTGGCTGCCTGTATTTTTCTCTCACAAGATGGAGATGTTTGTCCTTTGTGATGGGTGTGAGTGTGATAATCTCATGAAAAATAAATGGTTTTTACAGGACATACCTGAGAGATTGAGGTTTGTCGGGACAATGGAAATGGGGATGCACGAAAACTTTCAAGAAATCCCTCCAACAAAAAACGTCTTCTTTCTCCGTATTGAAGCTCGTCCCATACCTAATGGGTTCCAAGACGTTCTTGGGCTGAAACTCGGGCTTCTCTTCCTCGGAAAGATCGAAGAACTCCCTAGTGGCTTCGATCACTTCCTTCATCAGTGTGTCTGGGATGCCATGGTTTATTACCTAAAACAAAATAGGTGGGGTACGCCAAATTTAGCTTAGCCTTCGATAAAATCAAGAATTTTATGAACACATTCATATAGTGTGGATGTTCTGTTACTAGTACCATGAAGAAACCCCACTCTTGACAAGCTCTGCCCAGTTCGCGGACGGCGCGTGACTTCACGTCGAGGTTGTCGGAAGTAAGGAGGGAGAGGTCGATGACGGGGATGGGCTCGTCGGGGTCTGAAGCTGACGTTTCGCCGGAGTTTTTGTAGTGAACGTAGGTGGATGGGATATGGTTGAGATTAGGTGATTCTGCGAGTTTTTTAACGCTCGTCATCGTAGGAGTCCTTGCTGCCATTGTCTTTCTTCTTCTGTGTAGAGAGAGAGAGAGAGAGAGAGAGAGAGAGAGAGAGAGAGAGTTCAATTGGCAGTCGAGGAGAGAAACTAATGATCAGTATGGCTTTCGTGTTCGAAAAAACTTTATTTTTCTATGTTGATCATTTTTCTTGCCTCAAAAAACAATTCCATGTTTATTGTGGAGTACAATGCGACGCTACTTAACATGCTTGTCGTGTTTGTTGGGACAAACAAATCGTAATCGAACAACTGTTTTGATGACAGAAATCTATACAGTTAAAAAAAAAAAACAGACAAAACCCATTAGTTAATAACGTAGAAGTTGATGGAATGATCCAAAGTACCATTTCGGTTCTGATAATGTGATGTATTATTTCTTTGATCTGATATGTGCGTGCTCAAAACAAAGCCATGAAGAGGAGATACATTCGTAGAAGAGCGAAATTGAACATTTCCCATCTTATACTTCTTGAACCCAAGTCCCAAAGCTAAAACAACCTTAAACAGTGTTTTTTTATCGAGCCATATTTTTACGCACTTTATTGTATTGTATTGTATCGATCTCACGAAAATCACCATTCAGAAATGTCGAATTACATTCGATCTCTTGTGATTAAAGGGGCTGAAATCATAACAAGTGATGTGATATAAAAACGGACTTGTGGATATTAAATTCGGCCACGAAAGGACTGTACCCATTCTTGTGGGTATTTTTCATATCATAAATACACACACAAATACAAAGGGTATGTATGTATCCCCATTAACCTTACAAGCTGTTTACTTACATTTTCAGCTGTCGGAAAACTCATCCTTCGATAAGGCAATCCTCATTTGCTTTGCATACTTATTATCCTAAAGAGAAAGAAAAAGCTCACCTTGTTTAGGGGTTGTCATAACTTGCCCTCTTTCACACTTAGTATAACTTAACTGCCCAAAGATTCAGCTTCAACTTGGGCTCCTATTTTACTTCCTCGACAACAACACGCAAGAAGCTGATCGCTTCACCGAAGAACAATGCTCTCCCTGCAATACAGAGCTTTCCATCGACGAACATCGAACTGAATTTACATTCGATAATGATGCTTTCTCTTCAGCCAACGTATCGTTCGGAACGTATTTTCCCGACGACAAAGCATCGATCCTCCACGCAGACAAAGAAACAGAGGAAAGAGACCTTCGCATAAGTCGAGTCCCATCACAGTTATTACAAACACAATCTTCTCCTCCATCGATAGCCTTAGAACAAAATCCATCACTGCCCAAAGCCCACTCATCTCCTTCACTTATCCTAACTGCCATCTCATTTTCAGACAACTCGTTCCCAGATTCTCCATCACTGTCGTTAGATCTTCCATCTCCTCCATCATTCTGACCAGTAGAAGTACTCTCCGTTACAAGCTCCGGCGAAGGAACAACTAAGGAAGAACTGTTCACAATGGGAGCTCTACACATGGGGCAGTTAGTGTGTGATCTCAGCCACGTATCAATACAAGGCACATGAAAAGCATGGCTACACTTGGGCAATAACCTAAGACTCTCATCCTCTTCGAACTCTGTAAGACAAATCGAACAATCAGTTCCTTCCACGAGCCCATCTCCTTTCTTGAACCTAACGATCGAAATCGAACCAATCACAGATGGCTGCAGGCCAATCGTCCTTATATACCATATCGGATGGTCAAGAACTGTGCCGCCGTAATCACCTTCCTCGAGAAACTCGCCGGCGTCGGCGTCACTCTCCCGGCGGGTCGGCGGCCTTCGCCTCGCCCTCGATCTACGGCACCTCAGACAAAGTTTATAGACGGCGTAGCAGGTCAAGAAGAGGAAACCCATGACGAGGAGGGCTAAGGCGATCTCTAAGAAAAGGACGAGGTTGAAGTGCTTGCCGTGGGAAATAGCCGGCGCCTCCTTGATTATCGGCGGTGGGGCGTCGGGCAACAGCTGAAGAGGCGGCGGATCCCTGCAAACTTGGTCGCAGAAGTTTGTGCACAGAGGAGGGCATAGCCCTAAAGGGTTTTGCTGGGCGTCGCAGAAGGCTTTACACGTTTTGGGTAATACGGCAGCGGCCGGCGGCTGGTCATCCTCGGCGGCGTTGAGGAGTTTCCGGTGAAGATTATGATAGCCCATCATCATCATCGTGGTCGGCAAGAGAAAGAAGAGAGCGAGGAATTGATCATTTTTTAGGTTTGGTTGTTGGTTTGCGCTTGCGTATCAATCTTTGTTTTTCCATTTTTCTTCCTTTTGGCTTATAATTGTTGTGTGGTCTGTTTGCGAGGGCTAAATCAGACTTTGTCAGCTGAGTCTTGTTGGGCGTGGACTAGATAGCTCCACCTGGTTTGGTCGTACAAAGATGCTATTTTTATTATTATTGTTTTTTAAATTTAGATTGATTTCATTATTAATTTTTTATATATTTTTGCCGTGGCGTGGGCTCTTGGTTGGTTGGTTGGTGAGCGTTTAGCGTTTGAAAGTAGTATTATGAACTTGAATGCTTGAAGTGGACTTCAACAAAATATTTTGACAAATTCTGCCGATTACGCAGCAATCAAAATTAACTTGATAAAAACACGAAACGCTGAAATAGTTTCATTTAGTCCATCTCCAATCGAGAACGCATTCTCAAACTCAAAATGCAGTAATTCTTGTCAAATCGTTCAACTCATTCTCAAACTCAATAGACTATTTTGTAATATTCACTTTCACACAAATTTTTACAAATTTCAATAATACCCACATATTTCGCAACTTTCAAATTAGACTACACAATCATTTTGTAGATAAAGGGAAAATCAATAAAGACAAAGAAGAAAATAAAGACAAGAAGAAAGTAAAGCCTACAGAAATTATTTTACAAGAAGAAAATAAAGACAAGAAGAAAATAAAGACAACAAGTAATATTTTACAATCGTCAGCTTTTCTGACACAGACAAAACAAGAAGAAAGTAAAGTGCTTTAATGCAATTAAAAAGGATCAATCGCATAGTAACTACCCAAAACACAAACATCCGTCCAAATGAGGAGAGAGAAGACACCCGACGCATTTTAAGTTTAGTTTTGGTGTTTGATTGGAGTAAATTCACCCCAAATTTTGGGTTTTGATGTTCGGTTTGAGATGCTCTGAGGACACTCCAATGGCTACTCTGGTTTTTTGTGAAACTAGAGTACGTACATATAATGAGACTCTATATTTTATGCAATTATAGCGTTGCTGGACAGTGATATTCTATATTTATGCTGCGTTTGGTTATAAAGGGGATATAAAGGCCCAATATTAATTATTATGTTTAAGCCCAGTATAAGTTATCATGGCTTGATAAGGCAGATTATTATTTGCGGGCTTCTACTAAAAATCGGGCTAAAAAATTAATATCGGGCCGAAATTACAATACCAAACACTATATTATCTAATATTATCTATATTAAGTGGGCTTATCATGGAGAGCAAACGGGCCATTAGAGTACAACAATTTTCAACAAAATATTGTTATAATTTATTTTATTTTATAACTTTTGTATTAATATTAAATATTTTTATAATTGTAAATAGAACTTTCTTTTATTTATTGTACTTTTATTTTAAGGTTAAGAAAATATAAATAAAGAAATATACTAATTGTAAAGTATTAATCATTTTTATATCATCTTCAACAATTATAATATAAAGTTCATCAAATTATTTATGATAATAAGTAGTAATATTATTTTTAATGTAGAAAATAGAGTTAATGGTTTGAAGTAAATGTAATAAAGCTTCGTTCTTCTCTTATTTCATTTCATATATTGTTATAAAGATTATATAAGTTTTATATCAGATATTTATAACACTCTATTGTTTCTTTAACATTATTAAACGACAAATAGTACCTAAAAAATGGTTGCCCCACCCTGCCTAGGGTTGTCAACGGGGCTGGTTCGGGGCGAGGATCTAATCCCCGTCCCCGTCCCCGCGGGGATTCCCCGGCCCGTCCTAATTTTTTTAAAAAATATAATTTAATTATTTTAATATTATTTAAAGTATATTTTAATACTATTTATATATTTTAAACTATATTTTAATCTTATTTATATTATTTAAACAATATTTTAAAAGTATATTTTAATATTATTTATCTTATAATAATATTAATTGAATATAATACATCTTATTTTAATAATCGGGGCGAGGATATCCACGGGGAAAAATTCCGCCCCGTCCCCGCCCCGTGGGGTTAGAATAGCGGGGATTCCCCGTCCCGTTCGGGGCGGATTCCCACGGGGACGGGCAATCCCCGCCCCATTGACAACCTTAACCCTGCCCTACCAAAGCCCGCAACACGCACGGGTTTGTCCAGCCAGGCTATTCTCTGGCGGGACTAAAAATTCAGGGGCATAGCCCTTTTCCATTACTAAGAGCATCTGCAATCCACAATACAAAATTACAGTTTATTTCTCACAAAATGCAGTTCAGTGCCCTCACTCCAATCCTTATTTTATTTTTTACACTGTTTAATTTTTACTTCAAACCATTAACTCTATTTTCGACATTAGAAATAATATTTCTACTTATTATACGATAAATAATTTGATGAACTTTGTATTATAATTATTAAAGATGATATAAAAATGATTAATACTTTATAATTAGTATATTTCTTTATCTATATTTTCTTAAACTTAAAATAAAAGTATCAATACATAAAAGAAAGTTCTATTTTTACAATTATAAAATATTTGAAATATTAATACAATAAGTTATAAAATAAAATAAATTGTAACAATATTTTGTTGAAAATATTAATTGGACCAAAAACGAGATTTTTTTAGGTGTAAGCCTTTTTAATTGCTAATGGAATTCTAGAAATGACCAAAAACGGTTCCGACACCTAAAATCACATTTATAGCTTTTTAAAATTACGACGTTATATGTTAGGGGTATCTACCTTGAAATCACATTGGACGCCAATTTGAAAAGTCTTAAACACAGGGGTACCAACTGAAATTGAAAAATATTTTGGTACCAGTTGAAAAAGTCTTAAACACAGGGGTACCTACGGAATTGAAAATAACTTTGGGCACCTGCAGAAAAATCCCTAAAATACAGGGGAACCAAGTGGATTCTCCAATTTTCTATTTTGATAAAGTCACTTCCCGCCAATGGGGGTTGGTCCAAGTGGTAAGCGGCTTGGACGCTTGAAATCGCTTAAGTAAGGTCGCGGGTTCGAATCCTTGTGTATGCAGCACTCAGTGTTTTAAAACGCGTATAGCGCAACGTGTTGCGTTTTGATTCCAATAGCGCGTAGCGCAAAAAGCGTAGCGCATTGCGTGAGTATTTCGAGCAATGCATTTATAATACAAAAAAATATAACATCTAACAACACAGCTAAAACAAATCATTTTTTCAATAATTGTAAAAATTTGTAAATATTAAATCACAGCGAAATCGAATCTATTTGTATATTCAACTTCAACATTTAGCGTCGTTGACTAAATGCAAATTTAATTTTCGCCTATACTTTTAACTAATAAATTTATTTTTCAAATTATTAAATCTTTTTTATCGGAAATTAATATAAATTTGTTTGAAATTACTTTAAAAGATAAAATAACCAATGTTGTAAGTGCAATATTAAATTTCACGAATCTTCTAAAAAACTAACCATAGAATTATAAATATAATTAACAATAGAAAAAGATAACTACTAAAATTTTGGGAACCTAGACTTAAAAAATGTAGTATTTAGAAAATGATTCTTATGGATATAAAAAAATCTATGATATGCATGTCACTGTTAAACAAAGAATAAATTAGATAAATTTATTTGTTTTTTATCACATGGACAGGGTACTAAATTACAAGTTTTTATGTGTATTTATGTGTAAAGACCCCCAAATAAATATTGAGGAATATTTTTTATTATAATTAGTCTGAAACAAAATTGAACTTATTCTATAATCAGTTGAGCTGCCAATAGCATCGATGTTTGGATTCACATCTACTTTATTATTTGCATGAACAGGTATACTAGTTAGTATCCTATCTCCGAGTCGGGTCAGTAAAAAAAGGGAATTGCTATTCACCGCCCCTTTTTCCTAGTTACCGCCCCCTAAAGAGCTTGAAAATGACTTTTTGCCCTTATGATATTTAAATTAATTTAAAAAGAAAAAACAAACTAAATATATAATTCTGGTACGAAATACTGAAAACTACATACACAAATAAATTCGAACGATCGATCGATACAGAAAAAAAATTTCGATTTAGCATTTTAGTACCGATCGATCGATATTTTCGGCCCTGCAATGCACGGGCCGAACGATATTTTCGGCCGGACTGTGCGCGGGCCGAACAGTATTTTCGGCCCGGACACTGCTTGGCCGAAATTTCAGTTCGGCCCGCACAGGCCCGGCCGAAATCTGACTTCGGCCCGCACAGGCCCGACCGAAATCTGACTTCGGCCGGCACAGGCCCGGCCGAAATCTGATTTCGGCCCATACACAGCACCCGAAGTTCAATTTCGGGTACAGTTTTGGGGTCGATGCGCTCCGAATCAGGCCAAACATAAAACATAAAAGTTGTAGATAATCAAATTGGCTTTCTATAAGTATTTGAATCAGGGTCGTCCGATTTGTAAATCAAAAGTTATTATCAAAATCGTGTAGACTGCCAGTTTCGACCGATTCCACTCGGACAGCAACCCTAAGTTAGAATCGGGCGAATTTTTGAGGTCAATGGACTTCGAATCAGGACGCCATTAAAACACAAAAGTTATATATAATTAAGTTGTCTTTTCATAGGAACTTGAATCAGAGTCGTCCGATTCGTGAATCGAAAGTTATGCTCAAAATCGTGCAATCTGCCAGTGGAATCGACTGAAACTGGCAGTCTGTACGATTTTAAAAATAACTTACGATTTACAAATCGGATGACCCTGATTCAAATTTCTATGGAAAGCCAATTCGATTATCTACACCTTTTATGTTTTATGTTTGGCCTGATTCGGAGCGTATCGACCCCAAAATTGTACCCGAAACTGAACTTCGGGTGCTGTCTGATTTCGGCCCTGCAGTGTACGGGCCGAAATTAGATTTCGGCCGGGCCTGTGCGGGCCAAACTCAGATTTCGGCCGGGCCTGTGCGGGCCAAACTCAGATTTTGACCGGGCCTGTGCGGGCCAAACTGAAATTTCGGCCAAGCAGTGTCCGGGCTGAAAATACTATTCGGCCCACGCACAGTCCGGCCGAAAATATCGTTCGGCCCGTGCACTGCAGTGCCGAAAATATCGATCGATCGGTACTAAAATGTTAAATCGAAATTTTTTTTTTCGGTATCGATCGATCGTTTGAATTTATTTGTGTATGTAGTTATCAGTATTTCGTACCAGAATTATATATTTAGTTAGTTTTTTCTTTTTAAATTAATTTAAATATCATAAGGGCAAAAATGTCATTTTCAAGCCCTTTAGGGGGCGGTAAGTAGGAAAAATGGGGCGGTGAATAGCAATCCAGGTAAAAAAAACATAACCTTAAGAGAATTTATTAGATAATTGTGTATTTCTAACGCATAAGTAAGAAGAGTAAATCCTTTAACCGTCTCATATAAGTCTCAGTTGGAGACCAAGTTACCTTAAGAGAGTTTATTAAATAACTGAGTATTTCTTTGTCGAGTTTGTAACATATAAATGAGTGAGAAGAATAAATCCTTTGAATGACTCATATAGGTCTCAATTTGAGACCGTGAAGTTCTTATGGAGCTCTTGTTCACCATCCAGCCACCATATTGTATTGTCTGTCGTCCCTAATATTAACGCATATACTCGACGTGCGTAACAATTGGTCCACGTTTCCTGTAAGAAATTTTCGGTTTCCTGTGAACAAAATAATTAAAAAGAAAAAGTACCCGATCCTAAAAACTATCTCCAAATAGTCAAAGACTAATTGAACACAATTGGATTTCTGTATTTGGAAGGGCCTCACACCTCCAACACTCCTCTTGCTTGCTAGAATTCAATAAAGTCCAGGAACCGTACATTTGAGTACAATGCATAGTGCCAATAAGTTAAAATCCTACTGCCAATCGACAATATTGTCTCCCTTATCCCAACACTACTTACTTACATCCACACCATTTCATTCTGCTGTCTGTATAGCTGTTAGTTGGGTAAGGGTATACATGTAATTTTCTCATACATCGCTGCTCAATATAAAAGGCGCGATATCTGTACAGTGAAGTTTTGACGATTTATTTCAATACAGATCAAAATTAACTTCTCTCAGTTCGTTTCTTTTCGCGCGCGTTCTGTTTGATCGAATTCTTCTTGGTAGACTGAATTCTTCATGGTATCAGAGCGGGTTCTATTGCGTGTTATCGCGCATATTTCACTCACCGTCACCCGATTTCATATGTCCACGTGTTAGGCTTTGAATCGTGCCACACGTGAGGGGGCGTGTTGAGAATTTCTGTCCCACATCGGGAAAAACATATCACCCGACTCAGTATATAATTAAAGAGGCCTCTCCACCTATCACCAATTAGTTTTAGGTTGGAACCCTCAATTTCAATAGCCTGAACAAAGCATTTATTTTACATTTACCCCCACGTTCAGGCACCAATACCATAAATTAAAAACCAGCAAAAATAAAGTTAAAAGATTTTTAATCAAGGACAACTTCATACAATACAATACGTCGATTCTCGCAGAAACATCGTAAGTACAACAATCCTCCGATTTAGACCAAAGTCGAGCACGTCGACGTCTGTGGGTCCCACATCGCCGGAAGAAGGTACTTCCTACCATTAACGCCGTTAGCGTTGAAGCTCGCGCCGCTATTCTTATCCACAAGCACGTTACCCGCGTAACCCGGGTACGAACCCGACCCGAACACCCCCGTGCAGGCGGTGACGGCCTCTAACGGCGCCGTGGGTGGGCCCTGAAAGTAGCCGTTGTTGAAGGGGTTGGTCACCGTCCCGGCCAAAACGGCGGCGAGGTTAATCACCACGCCCTCTATTCCGACGTCGTTGTTCGGAGATACCAAGGGCGGCGTCTGTGGGCCGTACAGCGGCTGGTGGAAGGGCCACGCGCAGTAACCCGGGCACTGGGTCTCCGGTTACCCGCCCACGCGTACGCGAAGCGGGTCGGACCGCGGCCGGTCGACCCGTGCGTGCCGCACCTGTTTGTGCAGAAGCCATCGACTGCCACGTCACTGCCGGTGAGTACGACGTTGACCGCTCCGCCGGCGTGTCCTCCCTTGGAAGCTAAGTAGACGATGTTGGAACTCTTCAGAGATTTCCCCAAGGAATAGTTTTCGTCGAAGAACTGTTTCCCGACGACGACCGTCGCCGCGCCAGATTTGTACTTCTCGGTGGTTCTCCACCACGAGGAAACGGAAGGTTTCGCCGGCGTGGGAGAGTTGAGGGACTGTAAGAAGTCAACGATGACCGCGCGCTGCGCCGGCGTGAACTTGCCGTACCATATGAGGTTGACGGTGACGGTGCCTTTCAACAGAGCGCCGTTATGGTATTTAAGGACAAGGGGCTGCTGGTGCACAAGGGCGGCGGAGGAAGACGAGGCTAGGAGTGAAAGAAGTAAAAGTGCGAGGGCGTAATTGTAATTTGAGGCCATGTTTTTCGGTGGAAGTATACTTTAGTGTAAGAGAGTGACGAAGTGAAAGTACTTGGGATGGATTGAGTGTGTTGAGTTGAGTTGAGTGAGAGATCGGATATAATATATACAGATGGGATTTCAAAATTGAGGTAAAAGGTGGTGACAGCTGTAATAAGAGGGGTCACATCGTTGTATGACGTGGCGAGGTTCGATTGGCTGGGAAGGTGGGTGTTGCCAGGTTGGTGCTGACGTTCTGATGATGTTACGTGAATTCTTAAATGGAGTATCAGATTTTGATGGGTGTTACAGTGAATAATTTAAAAATGACACTACATAATCTTCCATAATGATATATGTCCAAAATAAAAAAAAAGGAGATTTTCTAAATACTGAAATATCATAAAATAATCTTAATTGATCTGATATCGTGATGGTTCTTGATTTTTTCCCCCAAAATCTATATCCACTACCTTGGTCTTGAAAACATCTAGCAAAGTCAGAAAAACTCCAAAAATTGTTCAACATTTTTGAATGCTCAAAGATTTATTTAGAAATAAGCATTGTGAATATACAATTGTGTTGCGATCAACACGGCTGCCATAGCAAGTGTTCATGATCATAACTTGTATTGAAATAATATTTTTTGTATCCTTCCAAGGGAAAATGGATTTAATTTATTGTGAACGTAAAATAGATTATGTTGTCTACAATAGTCTTGTAACTACTGTCTGGGTTATATTTGGACAATAATTGTTCGTAAGTATCAGATGATGCCAATGATGATTATATTAGTTTATTACCATTCCCAACAAAAATTTTGTACTATTTAATTGATATCTAGAAAACACTAACTCAAAGGTGGTCCGAATCTAAGTTGGTGGCTTGGTATTGTCCTACCAAAACAGAGCATATTCTGACGTGGTTTATACACACGAAGACACGAAGAAAATTTTTAAATAGGATAATGAATTCAAATTATGAAGTATTATTTCATTTGGAATAAAGCAGGCATTCAATTTACAATGATGGTAAGACTGTAGCACGCCTGACGTTGCCTTCTAATTTTTATTTTTATATCTATTCGAAATATAATCTGTTTGTTAAGAGTTTGAACCTGCATCAAATGGTAGTAGGTGTTATTGGAACCTTGATTCGTCGCATAGATGTCAATCAATATAAAAATTTGATTAACTACCCAATTAAAAATAAGAAATCCACCCAATGTTATTATTTTCATGGATTGGTTTCATCGTATTATTACAATGCTACAAATGTATATGAGCACTCCATATTTGTAAATTATTTTATTTTTCCTTTTTTTTCAGGATACCATACCAATTACCAAGCAAACCTGAGCCCATCCACCCAATTCAACTCAAAATGCATTTGGGCTCCAATTTTTTTAGACAACACAGCATGTACCTACATCATGATGATGATGTTACATAATATTTTAGGAAAGTAACATTTGACTAAGTAATTTTATATTTTTTCCCGTATACAAAGACAACAGAAACCGAAATATCGTGGAATTGTAATTCGTTCAAGAGAAATCGATTTTGAAAATTTTATTGATGAAAAACAGTACTAAGTAAAATATAATAAGGTTAAGATTGGAAGTAACATGTTGTTGATTAGATTTATATCGCATAGCTTTATATTTTGCAAAAGTGTATCCAATATTTGTTATAATGTTAATGCACATCAGTTTTATTCATACATGATGTATGTTATGGTCCCCAACAGATGCTTCTGGATCCTTGTTACAATCTTTCTTTTTTTCATGATAATAAAAACAATATCAATATGATTGAATTTAATATAATTTTTTCAATGTACAATAATTGTCGAATTTAAAAATTAGCTTGGTTTTAACTAGTTTAGATAAGCCCTACATATCTCTCTATGACGAGGTGACTATGAGGTCAAATAATTGTGGTTAGTTGAGATAGGGGTTTGTATAAAATAGAGTTCAATATTGTAAGATTGCGACGACCCCGACTGCCATGGCTAGTATTGCCCCGACCTCGGCCATGAGAGGAGCCACGCCCTCGGCTGTTTGAAGACGCGCGACCACGCCCTCGAGTGACAGCAGTGAAAGCAGCCTGTGACGGAGACTCATCGAGAGATTTCTGGAAAAGCTCGTGGCTGTGTGCTCTAGCCAGTAAGGTCGAAAAATCTGGGAGAGGAATTTGAGCCATCTGGGCAGCGGTAAAACTCGAGAAGATCGAACCTAATCCCCTCAAAAACCAGTGCGATTTATCGGATTCATCGATGGGCCTGCCGATCGCTGCGAGTTGATCACAGATGGACTTGAAGTTTTTGCCGTACTCAGCCACCGTGAGAGAGCCGCGTTTCATACTCAATAAATCATCTTTCAGACTGAGTTCACGTGCTTTGGAGTCGTGGCGATACGCCTGAGCGAGAGCATCCCAGACGTCCTTGGAGGTTTTACACCCAATGATAACGGACATGGATTCTTCGGTTAGGGTGGAGACCAAGAGAAGTTTGAGGAGTTGATCTCGAGATTGCCACTTTGTGAATTCCGGGTTGGTTGTGGAGGAGCCGGCGACAATGATTTGGGCTGGCGGCGGAGCACAAGAGCCGTCAAGAAGGGGCATGAATGCTTGGCTTGTGAGAAGTGGTTCGATCTGAGCATACCACAACAGATAATTGGATGAAGAGAGCTTGACATTGACCATATGGATCATGGTGGAAAAAGGAAGGGTGGGAGTTTCAGGCTCTGCCATGGATGAACGGCGAGAACAGAGGCGGATCCAGGAAATTTTTATCGGGGGGGCCGTAATACAAAATTGGTGTTCGTACCGAGGTTAACATAGAAAATATATATTCATTCGACGTTTTCTCGAAAGGAAATGTTTATCTTCGAAATAGATTTTTTCATTGAAGAATATAAAATATACAAAAGTAAAAATATTAGTATTTCTAAGGGTGATATAGAAAAAAGAGGAAGAATTCTAAATAGATAACGAAAAGTATTAGAGAAAGTCAAAATTAAATTAATTACATATTAAATAAGTACTTAAACTAATATTTTTACTATAATCATACTTACTTTGATGATGTATTAGTAAAAGGGCAAAATTCACCGATTGATTACATGCGTAAAATAATTAGTTATTAAATATTAGTTAAAGAGTTAAAATTGTTATAGACTTAAGAATAGAATATAAAAATGAGTAAGTATTAGTTATTTTTTATATGCTTAAAATAATTGAAGCCATTAGACATTAGAAAAAAAATAAAAAGTTGTTAACTTCAGAATAGAATATAAAAGAAAAATAATAAGTATTAATTAAATAATTATCGTTGAATTAGACTTTAAAACGACTATAAAAGTTAAAAGAATTAAAACTATTGAGTATATAAATTACATAAAATAAAGTAAAAAGTAAAAATAATTAAATAGAATTCTTTGATTCAATAAAAAATATCAATTAAGAATTAAAAGTGGCTGAATAATAAAATCGAATAGAAAAAGTAAAAGTAAAAAAAGGTAAAAAAAGATGGTGAAAAGAATATCAAAAACTAGTAGAAAGCTGACGTAACTCAGAATCGAACCCATGACGCACAAGTAGGATTACAGAGTGACCAACCACTGTGCCAGGCGCCAATTTGAGAATAAAACTATCACGATCATTTATATCGTTATAAGTAATTATGCTATGTACATATAGTACTAAAGTTTTCGAAAATTTTCGCCGGGGCCGTGGCCCCCCCGGACCACAATGTAGATCCGCCCCTGGGCGAGAAGGAAGGATCCCCTAGGGTTTCAAGCCAGTTAGGCTGATACCATGTAAGATTGGTATTATTCCTTGACTGAATGAGATTACAACCATAGCATATATAGACTACAAGAATAACATATTCTAGGAAAACAAATAAATATAAAAGTATAGAAGATATCCTAAGGATCACGATCTGTATCATTAATATCATTAATAAATATAATAAAAGGGTCAAAGCTCAAAGTGTTCAAAGAATAACGTCTTGTATTTTTCTATTCTAATGCATCTATCTATATCCGTCGAATCGAACAAAAAAAAAAAACAAATATTTACGAGTTCGCACGCCAAACTAAATATTGAAAATTATTGCTTAGATAGAAACGTCACGGCCTGTATTGATAAATTAATATGCGGGTGGTAAACATAGTTTCAAGCAAATAGCAAAACATATCCAAACATTGGCCAACCACAAATTGGTTTTGAGAGGGACTTTAAGTAAGGTTTCCTTTTTTTTTTTTTAATAAGAGCATCTCTAATGGGTGTATTCTATTGAGACTTTATATCTAAAACAAATATTGTGTTGATTAGCAGAGATATTCTAGATGTTGAGTGTACACAATTTTCAACACAAAAAATGTGTTGTGGTTTCTATTTATTTATATTCTTTTAAATATTTTAGTTATATGTAAATATTTGATATTCTTATAATAATAAAAGTAAAAATAATGTTAATTTCCATTTATTGATTGATATTTTCCTTTTGATTTAATAAATTATAATTAAATAATATGATATTTTTATAATTTAATTAATTCTAAATACTAAATTATTATAGTTTATTGATATTTTATAATATAAAGTTTAATATAGGAGTTTGATTTTTAGATTAGAAAATAAAGTAAATGGATTAGAGTAAAATTAATGTAGAAAATAGAATTTATGGGTTGGAGTAAAAGCACTGTAGCAACTGTAATATTGTGCCGTTGTAACTGTATTTTTATGGCGCGAGTTGGAGATGCTCATATAAGGATTTTAATAGCAATTTTAGTTCCGAACTACGTTATCTTTTTATCTATGTAATTTTCAAATATTCGAAAAAAAAAATAACAACCATAAAGAATCACCTCGAAAACAGCCGGCAATAGCAAGTCCAGGCTAGACACTTAATTAACTAACTGGTTTTTTTTAGGTAAAGCAATCATAAGCTCTACTTTATTTAGTGATATAAGAGCAACTCACATGTTTACTTTATTTTTGTAAATCACAAAAATAGAATATTTCTTTTCTTCGATGAAACTCAATATTTAACACTATTATAGTATTGTTGGGGAGTGATACTCTATTTTTAGTGTACGCACACTATTTTCAATGTAAAATAGTGTTGCAGTTTCTATATATTTATATTTTATTGAATTACTCTATTTATATTTAAAGTTTTTATATCCTTATAATAGTTGAAGTAAAAAAATAGTATTAATTTTCTTTTAGTTATTGATATTTTCCTTAAATTATATTGAATTATTTTATATGAATTATTATAACAAAATTTAAAATAAGTACGTTTGTTTGTGAATTATTCTTTTATACAGATAATAAAATTAATAAATTTGAGTTAAAACATTGTAACGACACTTTATTTAGGTGCAAAAAAATGTACTTTTCATTGTGTGTTGCAAATGCCACGCACACTAGAATAACTCTGTCATCTTATCTTTTAGATGATTTGTTCTCATCAGTCAAATTTATGAATTACCACTAAAATTGTATATCCTCCTTCCATCAAGTCAGTTAATATAATTTAACTTTTCTTTCAACATATTAGAGTTGTAGCGTAGCGATGAATACTCGTGGACAAAAAGATAAAAATAATTGATCTGATAATCTTACTTTATTTATGGGCCACGGTCACGGACATGCAGAAGAGAAATGCTATCACAAATTCAGGACAATGATGAGCTTTCGATTAAAAAAAGACATGTCAACTACTATTCACAACAACATATATAACTCACCATGAAGACTTAACTATTAAGCCTAATATTATGTTTGGATAATTAATTAAGTTACACACGCCCATAATAAAGTGGACGAATCTGCTAGACGAGCTCGCTGCCTCAATCGTTGAAGTTATACCAACCAAGCAATGCCTGTTAATATTTTAATTTAAATAATAATAATTGAATTATTTGCAAATGGGAAATAGGAACCAAAGTCAAACATATTCTCGTGTGAGTCATCCACAGCTGCGAAACAAGGAGGCTCAGATATGTGATATGATATATATCTAACATATATGATTTTAGGTCAGATCTAATTGAAGTACAGTTTACATATAGGGTATATTAAGTTTCAGGCCCCAAAAATGTTTTAAAATAGGATTAAGACCATTTTCGAAAAAACATTAGTTTAAAGGACTCAAAATTTAGATATAAGGACCTAAAATATGAACTGTTATCGGATTATCGTTTTGTGTTATTTCAGAACAATGAAATGTTATTCTAGAACAATAAAGTGTTATCGCGGAACAATGAATGTTACTGAACAAATCGGGTCTTTAAAATTAAATTTTTTCCTGACAGGACCTGAATTTCCGTGAATTCTAAATTCAAGCCTGGACAGGGTAGGAACGAAAATCCCATATATATTGGAGACTATATGTCTACCCTAAATCTTAGATAGAACTCTTCATGGGATAATCACTCTATTATGACAAGTTGGCATTGTCCTCTCATCACATCAATGACTTTGACCAACATTTTAGTTATGTGAATACATGCAATGATTGATGATTAACAAGAGAGCAATGGGCAAAAACACACGCGCACACTGCACACATAAATACATGCCATCATTTTTTAATTCAACGCAAAGCTAGCTTTATGTTAATTCTCTTTTGTCGCCATCATTATTTTCTCGAAAGAAGACAGCTGTCATTTCGATGATGAAACGGCATATTATCAAGAGGAAATTACATGCCAGCCCCAATGATAGGTTTGCTTTATATTTCTGGCCCTATTTATGTTTCAAATAGATAGAGGTACTTAAATTGAAGTTTCATTTATAGATAAGGACCTAATCCATTTTAAAAAACATATTTGCCCATAATAAACAAAAAGAATTACGAATCATTGACATCGTCTTCTTCAAATAAGCAAAGCAACCATGAAGTGGTATATATACATGAAGTGGTACTGTAGATCCGTGAATTGGTACTGGTAAACAGTGAAGTGGTACTGTAGATCCATGAAGTGGTACTGGTGAACAGTGAAGTGGTACTGTTGAACAGAGTAGTGGTACAGCAGAACCCTTAAGTGTTTCTGTAGAAATCGGGTAAATATTTTGACGCGATCCAAAATTGAAACGTTTGGGAATTAACAAATTTTTTGGGATAACCATTTGTGCATATCGAGTAACACTTTCTACAGTGACTTTAACAAATGTTGCCAAAAAAATAACATTTAATTCAAACGAAATAACATGTTCCTATGAAATACCAAAAACATTATCCAGAAATAAGGAAGTGTTATCCAGAAAAAAATGAAGTGTTTTCCAGCAAGCTTCTAACTCAAAACTATACCAAATAGAGGACAACAGGTAACAGTTAAACCTGTTTCGATACCCCTTCTTAAAAAAAATATAGTTCTACGTGTTTCATATGAGATACCTCTTATTTGTTTCGCAATGACAAATGATTTGAAATTCGTACCACTTTAAGAAACATTTATTTACGCCAAAATTTTCCAGCGAGAACGACGAACGATGGATCCGACACGGTTACGCGACGTAATATCCAAGCTATGGGTCTCTCGAATTTATGCATATTAGCTGCAATTTTAGCACATGAATCGATTTACTTTTTTTCGTATTTGCGTCAATTAGATTTGAAGCATACCCTCGCAAATCTTATATTTGACGACGTAATATCAAAATAAACTCTTATATTTGCAGCGGATGCTTATGAGTATGATATATGAGATATTTCGACTGTCAAAACTCATTTTATTCTGTTAATAACACTTATTAACCATATAATAACACAATATTTGTGTTGCGTAACACTTTCTATTATGTGATAACTGATAACAATATACTACAATCTGATAACAAAACAGGAGTGCTGGATACCACTTCATTATTACTCTTTTATACGGGTATTTTCGTCAGAGAACCTTTATTCTAACTTAAATTCTGAAAGGAGTCCTTGAAACTTTATTTATTCTGACATGGGCCTGGACCCTATTTTCGAAATATAATGGGCGGACTAGCAATGGCCCCTATTATCAATACATAAATTCTTTTATGGGCAAATTTGGTTTCAGGCCCTCTTACTGTTTTAAATTGATTTCATGCCCTGTTAGTTTAAGAATTAGTCTTAAGGACCAAATTTCTGCAGTACCACTTCGTTATTCTGCAATACCATTTCATTGTTCTGCAAGTGGTACTGCAGAACAATGAAGTGGTACTAATAACAATGAAGTGGTACTGCAGAACAATGAAGTGGTATGCAGAAATTGGGTCCTTAAAACTAAATTTTATATTGACATGGCCTGAATCCGATTTTAAAACTTAAATGGGGCCTGAAACGTAATATACCCTTCTTTTTATCCCACCAATTTCTAATTGGGCTGTTTATTAAAATAGTGATTTTTAAATTCAATATTAATAAAAGAGGGTGATTTGGGTAAATTTTAAAAGGAAGGAAATTATATGTTAGTCTCAACTTGTTCGTAATTAATGGGTGATAGGTGGCATAATCCATATACTTATATGTTGGTCTCAACATGTTCGTAATTAATCGATGCGAGATCCATATGGATTATATCCTTTCGGATACGTCGAATTATCTTCTTGCTATACATAAACCTTTCTAAATCTTCACACCGTTTAAAAAAAAGATATAAAAAGAGATTCTTCTAGGCGAGTCTGTCGCTGTGCCAGGCTATGTCTCCTGTCCAAAAAAGCAAAATTGTACAGCGTATTTGTAGATTATATATATATATTATATATTATACGGAAATCTA
Source organism: Craterostigma plantagineum (assembly GCA_027422505.1). Taxonomy (NCBI): domain Eukaryota; kingdom Viridiplantae; phylum Streptophyta; class Magnoliopsida; order Lamiales; family Linderniaceae; genus Craterostigma; species Craterostigma plantagineum. The sequence continues at coordinate 4,698,885 of JAPQWV010000005.1, forward strand.
CACATAAATACCCAATAGGAAAAAAATCTGCCACTTAGGTACCTTGTCAGAACAATTTTATAGCTAGGTACCCAGTTCAATAAAATTTTACACTTAGGTACCTAATAACCTAAGATTACGAAAATACCCTTATTAAATGATTTAGAATTTCATTTCAGCTTTTTTTTTTCTCTGCAAAATCCGACCTTCAGCTCGCCGTCGACGATTTCTTCTTGCCGACCAACTCCGTCTGCTCGTGCCGGTGCCGGACAAGGATCGAAGACCCTATTGAACGTTGGGTTCTCGATTTTTGGGGCTGATTTTGTCAGGTAAGTTTTTCTTTTGGTTTGGGTTAGGTTAATCGATTTTTGGCATTTGTTCAAGGTTTATCCCAAATCCGGGAGCTCAATGCTATCCAAGAGCTCCATATAAGAGTGGAATGTTAGGATTTGATAGTTATTGAGGCTAATCCGTCGAGATTTCGGTTTTCTTTTATGTAACTGTTACGACGTACCATTTCCTATGAATATTACGTACCATTGTATGTTGTTTTACCGTACCTAAATACATTATGCGACACAGTCCGATTGGACATTTATGTTATGTAGTATCTTTCTGTATTTATATTACGTACCAAGTAACATGTCTATACGTTACCAAAATGTCCAGTTACGCAGTACCAATCTAAACTATACACCGTACCATTTATACAGGTTGCCATATTATCTGAAAATATGGCGTCTGCAAATTCGTTTGGTGGCGGGACGTTATGTGCAATGTGTGAGTATAAAAGGGAGTCTTCCTTAATATTAGTCAATGAAGCAACGACGCTTATCGATATATACGTATCCCTCCAAAGAAGGTGGTCGGACGATGATGGGAATTTCATTCGTGACCCGGACATCCGCGTTCTCTCCGGTCGCCGAAAGACACGGAAGATTCCATCTCAGATAGATAGAAGATCCAACAAGTGTAAAATTTGTTGAAAATACGGACATAATCGCCGTACTTGTACAGAAGCCGTAACGATGTAGCGTTCGTATTTTCCATGTATTTTCTTTTTGCTTTTGTCCCGTAACCTTTTTCGGTGCTTTTTTGTATGGTATTGGCTCATTCTTTTTGTCTAAATGATGCCAGTAGGTCATTGTTTTGTTCAAATGTGTCAATAGGATATGACTCATTGTTTTTGTCTAAATTTGATACTGTAATGACTGCCAGTTTGGTACAGTACGATATGCACATTTGGTACCGTATATTTTGTAAATTTGGTACTGCAATATATGCAGTTTTGATAACGTAATATATGTAAATTTGGTACTGTACTGACTGATAGTTTGGTACCCTAAGATATGCAAATTTGGCACCGTATATGTAAATTTGGTACTGTGATGACTGACACTTTGCTAATGTATGCACAATTGGCACCGTAATATATGTAATTTTGTTACTGTAATACATGTCAGTTTGGTACCATAAGATATGCAGGTTTGGTACGGTAAGATGTGCCTATTTGGTACTGTCATATATGCCAGTTTGGTACTGTACTATATGCCAGTTTGGTACTGTAATATATGCAAATTTGGTATTGTAGTATATGCTGGTTTGGTATCGTAATATATGCCAATTTGGTATTGTAATATATGTCAGTTTGGTACCGTAATTTATGCCAATTTGGTACTGTAATATAGCCAATTTGGTACCGTAATTTATGCCAATTTGGTATCGCAATTTATGTCAACATGGTACTGTAATATATGCAAATTTGGTACTGTAATATATGCCGGCTTGGTACCGTAATTAATGCAAGTTTGGTACCGTAATTTATGACAGCGTGGTACTGTAATATATGAGAACAAAGAGACTGGGGCATATTTGCCAACAAAGTACTGTAAATTAAGCATACAAGGTACTGTAATATATGCTAACATGGTACTGTAATATAGAAAAATAAGGTACACTAAACATACCATGAAAGTTTGCTACTGTATAGGAAACCAGTTTGCTACTGTAATATATTCCTCTTTGGTACTGTTATTAACGCCATTTTGGTACCCTAAGACATGCAATTTTGGTACTAAATAGGAAACTAGTTTGCTACTGTATGCACATTTGGCACCGTAATATATGTTAATTTGGTACTGTGATGAATGCCAGTTTGGTACCCTATGACATGCAAGTTTGGTACGGTTATATATTCCTCTTTGGTACTGTTATTAACGTCATTTTGGTACGCTAAGACATGCAATTTTGGTACCCTAAAATTAAAGTAACAAATGGTATTTAAGCCTTGACTATATTCCGTCACAAACGAAGCTTTTCAGCAAGTGTTCATGTGGAAGACAAGGATTAGACATTTTCTGACTTTTTCAGTAATGATTGCACTTTTCTGACGTTTTTCAGTGATGATTTGAGAGATTTCTGACATTTTCAGTCATGAGTTGGTCAGATTCTGACATACGAGGTATTAAATAATAAAAGTCAGCTCGTCTGACATGTCAGTGGCTTTCCTAAAATGTTTCATGTCATCAGTAATTTTGGGTACTGCAACCGTGGCTGATTTGGTACGCTTTAAACAAAACGAGAGGTACCCCTACGAAGATATTTAAGGTACGGCGTCCCTTATATATATATGATACGTCATACTAGGGTTAGTATTTTTCGAGGTCGATCGAATTACTTTTTCATCTCGAACCACCGTAGACCAATAATATATAGTATTAAATACGTTTCAGATCAAATTCGGTGCATTAAGCCCCGCACGCATGAATTAAATCTTAGAATACCATGATTCATTATAGTATAAGGATACAAGCAAGAACATCTACAACATAATTTGAATAATGTGGTGAGTGCTACATCTGCGAATTCGATGCATTAGGCTTTCACATTTTTTTTTCATTCCGATATTGTTAGGTATTGTCAAAATCACGCACGACACCGTGATTCGATTAGGAATGTATTTTTTTCGATCGTATAACAAATGGTACGATATACTTCATAATTTGGTACTGTATATGTGCAATTATAGATACGATAAACCTGCACGTTATGGTACTATATAGGTAAATGTTAAGGTACCTTCTGTAAATCACAAAGTACCTTACTGTACAACAGACAAGGTACTTCATGTGCGATATATAAGGTACGGTATATATTTACGTATTGATACTGTTAACCTGCACTTAGGGTACGCTATATGTAAGCGATATGGTACGGTAATATAAAAGACAAGGTACTCTATATCTTCTGTTTATGGTACGCCATATGTCAACATAATGGTACTCTGTACGTAAAGGATATGATACGGTCCTACAATAACATATGGTACTGCATAAATTACGGACAGTCATAGAACACCACAACACAGCACACACTTGGCAATACCGTCCATGCACAAAAGAAAAACCAACATAAACAACCAAGGGTCTCCAAACAGTCCCATCTGCAGGTTATGGTACTATATATGTAAATGATAAGGTACCTTACTGTACAAGACAATGTACCGTACTGTACAATTGATAAGGTACTTCATGTGCGATATATAAGGTACGATAAAAATAATGGTACGATAACCTGCATATTACGGCACTTTGTATGTAAACGATATGGTACGGTAATAAGAAAGCCAAGGTACCTCATATCTTCTGTTTATGGTACGGTATATATTTACATGATGGTACGGTTATCCTTCATATCATGGTACTCTGTATGTAAAAGATATGGCCTAGTAATACCGTTTAGGGTTATGAACCTTCATAAATTCCATTTTGCTATGTTTAATAATGGTATGGTTAACATGCATATTTTGGTACTCTGTAGGTAAAAGAAAAGATACGGTCATATAAAAACATATGGTACTGCATAAAGCAGGGACACAACACAGCACAACAATTGACACTAACCGTCCATGCACAACATATAAGGTACTTCATGTGCGATATATAAGGTACGGTATGTATTTACGTAATGGTACGGTTGACCCGCATATTATGGTACGGGACAACACCTGGCAGTAACCGTCCACACACAAAAAACCAACAACCACGAATCTCCAAACATTCTCGTCCCTAACTCAAATAATGGTACGCTATATATACATAATGGTACGGTTAACATGCATATTATGGTACTCGTTATGTAAATGATAAGGTGCGCTAATGTAAAAGACAAGGTACTTGATGTCTTCTGTTTATGGTACGTCATATATTTATATAATGGTACGGTAAACCTGCATATTATAGTACTCTGTATGTAAAAGGTAAGGTACGCTAATATAAAAAGATATGGTACTTCATAAAATACGAACAAGTCTCCAAACATGAGATAACTTAAAAGAAATAGATCAACTAGGGCCGGTTAACGAAATAGTATCACAACCGCAAAGTCTCCAAACAATATCACAACCAAGTCTTCAAACATAGCATAAAATAGATCTAATCTAGTCTCCAAACAGTCTCCAAGCATAGCAGAACTACACAACAAACATAAAAGAGAAAGTCTCCAAACAGTCTCACCACCAAGCCAAATAACTTAACGAAATAGATCTAGCATATAACTGTGCTCGTCACGTAAAATGCGAACAGCCATAGTAGCACGATCAGATCTTTTTTGGAGGCATTTCTGCAAAAAAAGCAAAATTGTTATTAATACCATTTTATTCACACACTTATAGTAGATCAAAACAGAGAAGGATGACAGCTGGAAGAAAGATCATATGAGTTCGGCGGTGCCTTTGGTGCCATTTCTGCAAAAACAAAACTGTTAGCGAGTAATGAAAAAGCAGTGCCATTTTATTCACACACGGCGTACCAATTTGCCCAAACAGATGGTACCAAATGCATTTGTCATGTAGTACCAAATAATCAACATAACGAGTACCAAATTCGAAACCTAACAATATCCACAAATCAATTGACCAATCCTGATAAATACACAGACTGACAAATGTTAGATCATCTCAACTAAATATCAGAAGTCGTGATGAAGATAAACCTGCAGATGATGATACGGTAAACCTGCAGATTTACGAATACTCTAGTGGCCCAGGTCATCTTATGCGAGGCCATCAGATCCCGAACATAGATAAAAAAACGCAGGATGACACCTGGAAGAAAGCTCAGATCTGTCTTGCGGAATCATTTCTGCAAAAAAGTAAAACTGCTAATAAGCGGTACCATTTTATAGACACACGGCGTACCATTTTGCCCAAACAAATGGTACCAAATATAGTGATCGTATAGTACCAAAACAAATTGACCTCATTCGAAAAAACCCAAATTGACCCATTCCAAAACCCCAAATTGACAACAATCAGTCCACCCATTCGAAGATACACGCACAGCTACCACACTAAATTGAACCATTCCAAGGAAACCCTAATCTAACAACAAATCGATGTCATTCGAAAAACACGCTGCTATTGTTACGAAATTGCTTAAACCCAACGAATAACGGCAAAATCAAACTAGTTACAAGCTTATTAGTAACTGTAATACCACTACGAAATGCCACGACGTAATGTAATGAAGCGAATGACTTACCTATCGATTTCAGAAGGGGAATGCACGACGAACGAGAACCCACGACGTTGAATTTGAAGCAAAAACAAACGCAGGTCGATTTCTGGGAGAAAGACGCGCGATTTGGGTTGGTTTGGGATGGTGCAGTTTTTTTTTTTTTTTGTAAGAACGAACGTGAGGTGAAATAAGGAACTAGGTAAAGGATGTAATAAATCTGTTTTACCAGGGGTAAATCCGTCAGTTAGGTACCTATCAGTAAGATAAAATTCAAGTAGGTACCTAGGTTAAAAATAACTCTGACAAGGGACTGAACTGTTTAAATTTTATTGATGTAGGTATTTAAGTGTTGAATCCCCTATATTATATATATATATATTATATGCGCCACCAACCTTTGTCGTTTAATATTCATGCATTCATCTATAAATACCATTGTCTGCATTCATTTTCGAACACAAGAAATAAGTATACAAATCTCCAAGTATTTTTCATCACACACTTCGAAAATGAAGACAATTCCAAAAGCTGTCGCTATCGCTACAATTGTTCTTTCTTTGATGATGCTTATCCATCAACTTCAAGCTACACAAACAGATCAAGTTGCCCAGGTTTCCTAACTAAACTAAACTCTACGTTTATTAAACATTGATTCACAATTGCTGCTTAATTTCCTTCTGAAATTTAAACCACACTTATATTCATTTATTTCTCAGACCACTGGAAATAATGCTATATCCGAATCTCATAAAGGCCCACAAATAGGTACCTTCGACGTTCGTATATCTCATCGATGTTCTTATACATGACAATATCTGAATTATTGCATTACATTATTTAGTTTGATTATGTGTATACATATATAACACAGATTGTGGAATAGCTTGTGAGAAGAGGTGTAGCCTATCAAGAAGGCCGAGGCTGTGTAAGAGAGCTTGTGGGACTTGCTGTTATAGGTGCAACTGTGTGCCACGTGGCACCTACGGAAACTACGAGGAATGCGCTTGTTATGCTCAGATGACCACTCATGGAAATAAGAGGAAATGTCCTTAAAATTCATCATCGTCGTCTTTTCTTCTACGTTGTTTGATCTCATTATTATCCATCATCCTAGCCTAGTGCGTGTTGCGTTATTGAGTAGTCATAATCGTTATATTTTAAAAAGCATCATGTTTTTTCTTTCTTGTAACTGTGTTGGAAACGTTATACATATATGATATATGTTGTCTTTGTTTTTTCTTTCTTGTAACTGTGTTGGAACGTTATACATATGCTGTCTTTGTATGTATGTCCTTTGCCACCTCCGATATATTAATAAAATTTTGGCAGCATTGTTATATTCTATTTTTACCAGAAGCCCATCAAATAAAAGCCCATTACTTTGGACCTCGACGAGATAAAAATGACAGAAAATTTATTTGGGTGATAATATCCGTAAAACTTAAAAGTAACTAATTTTAGGGGTATTTGTTTTGGAGTGATCATCCAAAACATCACTGTAATCCTCTCTTCGCCTTAACATCATCATGTTAGCGTATGTAATAAGTCATAGCGTAATGATGGATTATCTAGTTGATGAAAATGGGAAGATATTCTACTCTTTCGATCACCCTAAAAATGCTAGGTGATCTTACATCACGGTGATTAGGTGGTCTTTCAATTTATTTTAGACAATATTACCCATAGTTTAGCATTATACCTAATATACCCTTATTCATATTTTAACTTATATAATTAAAGTAAATTTTGAAATAATATTATTAAAAAAAATTATATTGAATAACTATACAAAAACTTATTATTAATTCTTAAAAAATTTAAACTAGAGATTTCTTGTTTTCTCGGGGGAAGACAACTCGGAACACGACACTGGAAATTTACTTGGAAAACCCCAAACTCGGGGTAAAAAACCACGGTCAAAGTAAATATATTTTACTGTGGTTAATTTAGGAGTTACAACTCTCTATCGTATGGAGAAAACTAGCTCTATCTATCTTACAATAGGAGACTTACAAAATCTCTAAATATTTTCCTCACAACACTTGTATATACTGAATATAAGAAGAAGAAATTATTTTCATGATTTACAATTACTTATAGCTAGCCTATTTATAGCTGAAGGTTTTAGGCTCGGGCGAATCAGAATTAGCCGCGTAGCTAGACTAGTGGATGAACCAGAATGTGCCGTGTAGCTAGTATTTATTACAAGCTTTTGGGATAAAATATTATCTTAAGGGGTGTTTGTTTCTGCAGATCCAATATCATCACCGTAGTGTCAATATCACCATGATGTTCATCAATATCATCACCATAGTGTGAATATCACCACGATGTTCATCAATATCATTGCCGTGTTTGTTTTGATGTGGTATTTTATTTTACATAACAAAGTGATATTAGAATATTACGGCTAATCACAATGATGTATGAGTGATGGTGCATAAATATCATTAGTTCTAAAATCTTCCAAAAAACTTGCCCGTCAAACCAAAGCAGAAACAGAAATTTAAGTTCTTGAAAACCCAAAATAACTACAACGATTATTTCCATTCCATCTGCCAAAAAGGCCCTCATCATACGGAGTTTGATGCTTATATTGGGCCAAACAAGCCTTTCCAAGATACATCACTGCACTGAACAGTAATATATAGATTATACTATAATACACCAGTTTGAAGAAGACTTCAACATAGCTTATTTATGTAATGTAACCTCCTTATTACGCGAAAGATTACATTTTTTCCTTCTTTCCTAGTTAGTTCTATTATGGCGAAGGCTGCAATAGAGTCGACGTAGAAGCATTCGGCTCATGAACGAGCGAATTAATCGAAACAGATATAGGGTCTCCTTCCAATTGAAGCATCATACTCCCCAAAACCTCAGTAAGCAGCTTCTTAAACTCCTCTGCTTTCACAGACTTACCATCGTTAGCATCGAACAATTTCAGAGCTTCCATCATAATACCATCCACCTTAAAATTGCAAGACATATATTAAGAAATGATTGATCATTTCTTGATTTAAGGTTGTTTTACTTTTTACATCAGATTGTAAAAATAATAATAATAATCACCTGTTGAACTGCACCGAAGGGAGGTAAACCCGCGAACGGAGCCAAGTAATCGAGGGCCTTGACGAGGTATTCTTTCGGTATCTTCCCATGATGATCCCTTGGTATGCCGTTCAAAGCAGACTCTAAAGCCTATCACATTACAAATAGATTCAAAACTTATGCTTCTAACTATGGATATTCTATGACAAGAACTTGGATTTTAAGTGTTTCGAACGAAACGAATAACCTTATCCAACTCGAACTTATTGGAGAAGAGCCTCCTTATGACGCTTCCATCGAACGTATTCTGACTGTGAGCAACAATAGCAGGTTTTTCCCTGAGAATCTTCACTACATTGTTCGCAACTTTTTTAAACACATCCACAAAAGTCTCCTGCGAAGCTCCTCTGTTAAGGTTGTCTTCCCCGAGCGAAGCGAGGGCTGGTTCGACCACATTATTCATCACCTAAACCATGAAAAAAGAAACCAGAAATTTATTACATCTCTGCCCAAGTAATATGCTTCAAAATCAAAGAAAAAGGGATTATTTACTACCCAAGGATCAGTTGCTGGGGGCATTCCTTGTTGGACACTGAGCTTCTCAAAGGCCTTAACAATGTGGTCTTTCAGTGACCTTTGGGGCGAACTAATTTCGGAGAATATCGACATAATTTCGGGCTCGAAAGCAGAGGTCTTAACGAACCCGTTGAGATCTGAGCCGTCGATTCGAAGAATTACGACTGGATCCCGTTTTAATCCGTCGGCCATGCCTGCCAAGAAATCAGAAAGCACCTCTTTGAACTCACTCTTGCCTATCTTCTCTTGGGTACCACCATGTGTGAATTCCTGAAGCACCTGCGCCCCATTACACAATACTAAGTTTATTCTTTCAAGGTTCCATTACCGACCAACATTTATTACAGCAGCCCATGTCCGAAATCACTGAGAATAATAGGTATTGAAAAGGGGGGAAAGTTGAGGGATAAACCTGAGAATAGATCTGATCGGATTCAGGCGACGTTCCCTGTTCGGGCAAGCCGAGGGCGGAGCCTATGTCTTGGACGGCGGGGTTCAATTCTCCGACGGAGAGCTTTCCGTCGCGGTCGACGTCGAGTTCTTGGAACTTGTGATCCACGAATCTGCTAAAGACTTTCTCGTTCTCAACTAACTTCATTATGTCCGAACCGTCCATCACTTGTTCGTGACTTTCATTACCACTTTTCCTGTGCTGTTGCTGTTGTTGCATGGCTATGATAAATAAATACACCTTTTCAGTTGTTTAGTTGATGAGAAGAAGAGAAGACGCTGAGGAAGGAAAAGGTCCCTTTCTATACTCGTGAATGGTCTTCATGGCGGTGACAGTTTAATGGTATTTATATGTGGCTGTTGATTGAGATAGTTTGACTCGACCCTCCTTTTTCTAAGGGATATTAGTTTTGTTATTATCCACTACTGCAAAACAAGATTAGGACGTCTTAATTGAATTTCTATTATAATAATTGCTATTTTGCGGACATTTTGTATGATTCAACCTCTTGGCATTATCACACGTCGAAATAGCATTTATTCAGACGATGACTCTCGAAATTAACGAAGATATGATTTATTTTTTTTAACAAGAAAAGGCAATGGATTGAGTGCTTGGTTAGGACACGTGGGATGGCGTGGCAAGTATTTTTCTGGCCCGTTAATATTGGACGCGTCACTTGCGTGCTACGTAGGCAAAATGTCAGACAGATTTTGTGAAGTCCTTTTCTATATAATAATGGACCTCTTTTGACTCGTGGAGTGTTAGTACAGACACGCGCCATGGTACGTGTTTGTCTTGAAATTAGCATATGGCTTTAGTTTGGGTCGCAAACATCCAAAATAGATGAATTAAGAAAACTTGAATTTGGATTTTATTATTATGCTTGCTTCATATCTTCCCAACAATTTATATGTTGTAGATGTAGACGATTGATAACGTCGACTTCTACCGACAGACGTTGGGACCATGTTCGACAACGAAATATGGATATTTCATATTGGTCTCTTTAGTTACAAAATTTATTCTCAACTTTCATACTAACGGAGAGTACAAATAACAATGTCAGAAAAGTTCCGCTTTGAAATGGTTAAGCTGAAGTCTGCAAGCTTTGTCTAACGTTAAACATTACTAAGTTAATGCGGGCGGACTTTTGGGAGGAGTAACTAAAACAAGGGCTTTACACGCCAATTTCTTAGGGCCTCAGCTTAGTAATGTGATTATATAAGAAAATACTAATTAGGCCATGAGGCCCCTACTAGTTGTCAACGGGGTGGGTTCGGGGCGGGAATCCAATCCCCGTCCCCGTCCCGGCGAGGCAAACGGGGACGAAATCGTACCCGTCCCCGTCCCCGCGGGGATTCCCCGCCCCGTCACTATTTAAAAAAAAATTCAATTTATATTAAAGCTATATTTTAATCATATTTATATTATTTTAATAATTCCAAAGTATATTTTAATATTGTTTATCTTATAATAATATTAATTGAATATAATATATATTCTTATTATCGGGACGGGGCGGGGAACGGGGCGGGGATATCCGTGGGGAAAAATGTTCCCCCGTCCCCGCCCCGCGGGGGTAGAATAGCGGGGATTCCCCGTCCTATTCGGGACGGATCCCCGCGGGGACGGGGAATCCCCGCCCCATTGACAACCCTATGGATACGTACTTGCAATTTTTATTTAGTTAAATAAGCTCTTATTTTTTCGAAACGATAGTGATATAGAACGTAAAACAGTACAACCGAACTAAACAGATAGCCTCTGGTCACATCAGAAATACCAGTAGGATACCTCCTAAGATGACAAAAACCTTCCTAAATTATGAGAAAAAACTCTAACATGGGAGACACACACAAAGTGAAATCCCATCCTACGTTAAAAGAAGAAAACTCACAACAACACCAATCCTAAAGGATAAATTACGAATGCCGACTAAGAAACTTAGGAAAACTACAATCTAGATTAAAACTTGTGATCACCAAGATCTTCAAACCTCACACTTCAAATCCTATCATTTGGGAGAAACACCTCGTAAAGAGGAGTGCACGCTCCTATGAAAGGAGACTAAAAATCACAAAAGGGAGAAGGTAAGATACCGACCAACACGCAAAATAAAATATCGAAAGCGCAACAATTGAATTTGAAATAAAATTGAAATTATTGCTCCCCCGTCTTGTCCATCTAGAACGGATGAAGATGGGGGGAGAAAGAGGTTGCTCCCGAGAGTGGTAAAAGTTGAAAGCTCCTCGAGCAGCGACGAGTGGGTGATGAACATTGACGAGTAGTGGACGAGCAGCAACAAGCAGCCGAGACGGAAGAGTGATGGGGGACGGACGGACCTATCTGAGAGGAGCCAGGGCGAAAGAGTGACTGTTGACGAGCTAACGAGCTGAGAAGGGCCGCCGGCGAGTGACAAACGGGGAGCTATCACCAAGCTAACAACGAGCAGTTAAATTAGCCTTCTCCCCTTGCTTTTCATCTTTCACTTCTCATTAATTTTCTACCTCTAGTGCCTTCTAATTATTTACCTTCCCCGTGTCTTTTAATCAATCACACCCTCTCTGATAATCGGTTACCCTACAATTTGCTTTAAAAAAAAAACTAAATTTATTGTAAAACTTTCTTTTGTTTTGTGTTTTTATTGTTTTTTTCTATTAAAACGAAAAAACATCAATTTTAAGGATTTAACCTCGCAATCTTTAAACTTCAATCTCAAGTTCGGTTAAAGGAGGAGGTTGTGTCCGATGGCATGTAAAAGTTTTTGTAATATATAATATCTTTTTAAAAAAGAAAATCGCCCGCATTTTTTAACCTCTCATATTATGATGAGCCAACTCTAAGGTATGGCCAAAGAAGACTAAAAAATATAGTACAAATCCACTCCATAAGTATTGTGCATGATGTATTTTTTTTGTTGAATGCATGAATGAGAAAAGAAAGATGTTGCGAAGAGAAAGTTGTAGTAACTTGTTACTTTTCTCACAATTTTCTTCGTATGTGCAAGTTTGAAAGAAAATACGGAGAAGAAAGTCCAACAAATGGTATTTGAGCGTTATTCTCGAGGGAAATTTGAGTGAAAAGAAAAATTACACTCTCTCTTTCCGATACAATCTTCGTTGATGTGTGAAGATCGAAAGAAGCTTTAAATAAGTTGAGGAATAAGTTCGAAGGAAGCGTAAGGATTCAAATCTCCTAACTTTAAAGTTTAAAATGAGAGTTTAAGCTGTTGAGAATGAAGCATGAGTATTGATCCAAACGCTTAAAGTATCTCCAGTGGGACGCCAAAAGTGGCGTTCCAATTGGGGATTTGAGGGTGGAGGAGCTCCAACCGACCGGCAAACGCCATCTTATTCTCAGCGGGTACTACAGTGCCCCGCTACCTTTTACAGGGCACTGTTCATCCGCGATAATTGTTTTTTTATTCTATCAGTGCTCGTTTGGTTGACATGTTTATATTTAGGAGGGTTTAAATAAGTAAGAGTTTATATATCACAAATTAATGATTATAAATAAAATGTGTGTTTGGTTAGTGGGTTTAAATTAGATTATTAATACATCTAATCATTTAAAGTAAATTCGTCTTATTTTAAATTAATTAAGTCGACATTAATACTCATATTGTCAACATTAATACTCAACTAATTTTCACCACGTTCAATATAATACCTCCAAATTTTAATACAAATTTCATAATCAACTATAATCGAAAAATATCCACATCTAAATTGTTATCTAATTTATCTACTGTTATTTCATAATAATTCATAACAGTAGATAATCTAATTTATTTAATATTTTAATCAATATATAGAGTAAGAATTTATAAATATAACTTAATTTATAAATATAATTATTTTATAAATATATATCTAAGTTAATATTTCATGATAATTCATAACAGTCGATAATCTAATTTATTTAATATTTTAATCGATATATAGAGTAATAATATATAATATAAATTATTTTATAAATAGATACATAGTAAAAATATAAATTATTTTATATTGGAATATAATAAAAATATTATGTATGAAGTAAAATATGGAGGAGATGGTTGGAGGTTAATGACTATTCAACCCCATATTGGAGAAAATATACTGGATATATGGATAAATGACTGGAGATGGGCTTAACTTGTTAACGAAAATTTCCGCAATCGAAAAATCATGCTATCTGAAAACTAGCCGACACATCTATATTGACTTCGCAAGTCATATTGTTGTAAAGATGAGAAGATCGAGCTCATATGTTTAAAAGCCAACACATTTATTTAACTTGTCTACTACGACGAAGATCATGAACCAAGTCATTCATACAATACAACAACATCATGGCTATCCACTCGTATGATTTTCAAGAAAATGTTGGTTTTCTAGCAAAAAGCCCACATCTTGGTCATCAAAACATTGGAGTTGAAAAACATTCAATTCCTATTTTTTAAAATTAACCTTGCAATGAAAAATATGTTCGAAGTTCCATGCTCTTCACCTCTATCAGCCCAACCCCTTTAGAACAGCATACGAATAGTTGAAGCAACTAAAATTGAGATCGATAATGAAAAAAGGATCATCAAGCTAATGTTCATACGCTTGATGTTTTCGCGCATCCACATAATGAAATTCCGAGTCTCAATTGATTGCTGCTGCAGCTAATTGCAGATGGTTTCTTAAAGAAGGCTATGCTGTGAAAGGTAAAGAGAACGAATCTGCGAAATCAACTTCTCATTCTAAGGGTGCTCATAAAAAGTTAAGTGGAACATTTTCCAACACCGAAAATGCACAAAATTCAAGTGTAGTAGTGTCTTTCCTCAAATGAAAACTTGACCCAACATTTTTTCCAAGTTCAGTTCTTGAAAATTACACGAACTGGGAAAATACCATTCTTATTGCCTCAATACCACATATCTCAAGAATTGCCGGGACGGATGATGAGCAAAGTTGCGTGAATAATTTATTTAATTTCTAAATAGACGAAAGAAGCTCAAATTGGAAAAAATAAAGATCCGATGGGTATTATATGTAGTGTAATGAATGGAAACGTCCAAGTCATGAGCTTGATGTGATGGATGAACTGCATTTAGAGGTAATTGGGCTGTCAGCCCAATTGAGTGCAGGCCCAAATATTGTGCTTACATTACATGATGGGTGTTTTAACAACATATATAATACGGCGTCGCTTAATCCTCACGCGAACCTTTTCCATCAAAAAGGCATAGCTTTCAGTCTCACTGTTTGCCAAATTCATTTTACAGAGCAGAGGTTTGTTCGTCATAGTTGGAAGAAAATGTCGTCGAGCGGGCAGGTCAGGGCATCTCACATACTGATAAAGCACGAGGGATCGCGTCGGAAGTCATCATGGAGGGATCCCGACGGCCGCCGCATCTCCGCCACCACTAAGAACGACGCCGCCTCGCAGCTCAGGTCTATCCGTGACGACATCCTCTCCGGAAAGTCCAGCTTCGACGACGTTGCTTCGAGGTTCTCCGATTGCAGCTCGGCCAAGCGAGGCGGTGATCTTGGTAAGCTACTTGATCATTAATTTAACAGAGTGGGGTTTTCATTTTCGTTTTCCTCTCTTTTGATTGCTATTGTTTTTTTGGCTAGTCGTCGTCTTTTATGTATCATTTGACACTGCTCGTCGTCAGATCTTCCATTGATTGACTTAATGGCGATACTAGACTAGATCTGGAGTGTGTGTGTGTGTGTAGATATTGTTATCAGATATTTGGGTATAATGCTTGAAACTTTGTGAATTCACCTACGGAAATAGCAACTAAACAATCTAAAAGTTGGATATTGTTGAAGCTCTCTTTGTGCGTGCGTATATCAGCGTGTATTTCTTCATTTTTTTTCCCATGAATTAGGTGGTTTTGGTCGTGGTCAGATGCAAAAGCCATTTGAAGATGCGACGTATGCTCTGAAGATTGGCGAAATCAGCGATGTCGTCGAGACGGACAGTGGCGTTCACATCATCAAGAGAACAGGTTGAACTAATAATAACCATGCGTGCTATTTCTCTACTGTTCGTCATTAGTGTGAAAATAATTCTGGAGAAAATAAACTTGCTGCTCTGCTATCCTATGATGTGCTGTCTGAATATGATTGACCACCTTGTGTTTTGTGATATATGCTTGTGTTTGATCATGGTTTACTTGGTTTGTGATGCAAGTGTCTTATTTCTTGTTAATTCCGTGGCGAAATACCGTTTTCCATGGATCGGAGTATTATGATTTATAGATCAGTACACGGAAGCATTGATTGTCCGCCTTGTCACTCTGAGGTTTTCGATTACTCCAAACTAAAACCCTTACCTACCTAGGAACTTATTATTATAAGCCACCCTTGTGGTTTTTGGGTTTGGGTCAGGCGTCGATGATCACATTGAACTCTAGAAGAATACCGGCTTACATTAGGTTGTTTTGTTGTGGTTGGTCAACAAAGTTATTTCCACCAATTCTCGATTTAATATCCTTTGATCCCATAAGATTTTCAGGTGAAAACATTTGGCGAAACATGTCGATCACGCTCGACTTTTTTGCATCGCTGACAATTCGGGGTTCTTTGTTATTATGGATGGTAAAAAGCAAGATAATAGATGACACTGAATGGAATGAGAACCTTTGTTTTTCGGAAACTGATGTTCTGTCATAAAATATAAAAGGGTGAATTCCTTTTCATGCCCTTTCGTGTTTTCAAGTTCCTTATCAGTACCTCTGACAAAAATCTTCCTTTTCAATACCCATCTGCAAAAAAGTTGTGTAATTAATACCTCAAACAGTAAATGGACGAAAATACCCTTTTCTGAAATTAAATTGGACAACATACCAACTGTTTTAATTATTATACCAACTGTTATTCTAATTATACCAACTGTTATCATTATTATACCAAATGATATAGTGTACAATTTTGTTGGTATAATTACGTCAACAGTTGGTATAATTTCTACAGTTTCTGGTATAATTTCAAAATCAGTTCGCATATCGTCCAATTTCACTGTATAAAATTCAAATAACGTTATTTACTGATATAATAACCAAAACATGTGGTATAATTTCTACATTTCTGGTATAATACAGTTGGTATAACATCCAATTTCGCTGTAAATTATAATAACGCTATTTAAATTGGACATCATACCAACTGTTTTGATTATTATACCAACTCTTATTCTAATTATACCAACTGTTATCATTATTATACCAAATGATATAGTATACAATTTTGTTGGTATAATTACGACAATAGTTGGTATAATTTCTACAGTTTTTGTATAATTTCAAAATCAGTTCGCATATCGTCCAATTTCACTGTATAAAATTCAAATAACGTTATTTACTGGTATAATAACCAAAACATGTGGTATAATTTCTACAATTTCTGGTATAATTTCAAAATCAGTTGGTATAATTACGTCCAATTTCGCTGTAATTTATAATAACGCTATTTACTGGTATAATAACGAAAACATATGGTATAATTTCAACATTTTTGGTACAATGTCTAATTTTGTTGGTATAATAATTATTTTTTTGGTATAATTCATGTGAAAATAATTATTCAGCTTTTTTGAATATGTGAGGCAGGGGTATTTTCGTCCATTTAATGCTGAAAAGGGTTTTTTAGGTACTGAACAGGAATAAAATTTCAAATGGGTACTTATAAGGAATATATAATTTGAGGGGTATTTAAAAGAAAGTTGAAATGTTGAAAGGGACCGATAAGAAATTAACCCAATATAAAAACCGTACAAACGAGCTAGACGATCTTAGAGTCCTCTAATCAGTAGGAAAAGGCCCCAGAGAGGACAAGAATTTCTAAACAAGAGGTGAAACTTCCACACGGGAAAAGAAAAATCGAACGAAAACAAGTTTGTTAAATAATAACTAGTAGAAATAAATAAACCCCCATATTAATGATTATCAAGCTAAAATTTGAGGTACATTTCACCTCTTCGGTCTTGGCCTAAAAAAGTTCTTTTGAAAGGGAGGAGATTGAGCAAGTTTTTACCAAGCATTTCCGTAGGTTTATTAACCAACGTGGGAGACAGAAATCTAATAATTTTATTAGTTGCTTACTTAGCATCCTAGACGCAAACAAATTTCCCGGCTGCTGTCTAAATAATACTCCTTCCGTCCCAAACCATTTTATACATTTTATTAAATCGGGCGTCCCACATCTTTTCTACATTTCCTTATTTAGCAAAAAAAACTAACACAAACAATCAATATAATAATAGTAAATATTCTTAAAAAACGTGTGAAAATATATACATTTTTACCATTTAATTGTACTATATTATTAAAATATCTAGCTTCTTAATTTGATCAAAATGTAAAAAAGATTGGGATGGAGGGAGTAGTTCATTTCAAGTTAGGGATATGGGACCACCAATTTAATACTTATCCACCGTTGAACAGTGGAAGCGATCATACGTGAACTTCATAATATAGGAGTCAACTCTCTATAAATATCTACTACATTCGTCATCAATCTGCGCTTTAAAGAAAGAAAAGGAAGAAAGATAAAGAACCAATGGCTAAGATTAAGCTACTACATCTTCTTCTTCTCCTCTCCTTAATTTCCGTACCACTCCTCCCCGCCGTCCGTAGCAGCGACGACGAGGACAGCAGTTCTTTATACAGCATACTGAAGCAGAAGACGACCAAGATCCAAGTCTACGTTCAAGACATACTGAGCGGACCCAACCCATCAAACATAGGCGTGGCCTCGGCTAATTCAACCTCGACCTCGCCCACCTCCTTCGGCCTCGTGGCCGTCCTCGACGACCCTGTGAGGGCGGCGCCGTCGCCGAGCTCCGCCGTTATCGGAAGGGTTCAGGGAATATTCGCCTTCGCCGGCTTGGAAGAGACGAGCCTACACATGTCCATGGATTTGGTCTTCACGGCGGGCAGTGGGTACAATGGGAGCGTCCTGAATCTGGCGGGTCGGAACCCGTACCTCCAGGAGAAGCGCCAGCTGGCCGTGGTGGGCGGGTCGGGTCTTTTCCTTTTGGCCCGTGGGTATGTGGATATTAGGACAGTGTCCATGAACAGTTCGACTGGGGATGCGTTCTTTCAGTACAACGTTACTGTGCTGCACTATAGTTAGTATGGTTGTTCTGTTTTGGGTCTTTTTAAAAAATAGCCTTTGACTCGGTCAGCTTTAAAAAAATAGCCCCGTCGATTCTAACTGTGGCGACCCTCACTTTCTAATCAAGATTAGCGGCGGATTTTCGCAACGTAAGTCGCGGGAGACCCGTCTAACAAAAACTTTTTCTTACGATATGATATATTACGACAAAACGTAACCTACACTGTCGTAATCATACAAAAGCCGGAGTCCCAAAATATCTATCATATCACAACGTTCTAACATCGCTCACAGGTCGTCATCCATGTACAGCCTCGCCCTCAAAAGACCTTGGAGTACCGCCGTCAGCCCGCCTTAGTCGTGACGTTTCTCAACGTCCGACTCTATCGTACCTACAACACATAAAACGTGGAATGAGCTTATAAAGCTCAGTAAGTGAAAACCATGCAATGCACGTGTCTTAATACGCAAAGGCATCCGCGCCAATGCTTCCTAATCGTGTCATATAATTCGTGTCTTGAAATTCATGTCTTGTATTCATGTCATGAAATTCGTGTCTTGTCTTATCTTGTAGTTCGTGTCTTGTCTTGTAGTTCGTGTCTTGTCTTATAGTTCGTGTCTTGTCTTATAGGGCCCATGGCTGATCTTGCTATGCACCATCATGGAGCTCAAACCCATTAAGGGTAAATAAATATGTAAGTGGCAATACCCACTCATGGGAGGCTAACCCTAGGGCGCCTTTTCTGTCCCAAGGTGGTTTCATACGCCACACGGACGATACTTCCACTGAGAGGCTAATCCTAAGGCGCCTTTTCAATCCCAGTGTAGTTTATCGGTCCCACGGACGCTCACACTGGAAGACTCACTTTGAGGTTGCTGATACCAATTATACCCTTGGTGTCGTTTGTTTTCTCAGGGTGCATCTTTCAGGTCGCAACTTTCCGCCACATGCATGCCCTTGCCTTGAGACATGTCATGTCATGAAATCGGTGATATAAAATCACCATGGTAGCATAGAAGAGCCATTAAATACAAACTTTTATCGTGTTTAAGCAATCATACGTGTCTTATATTCGTGTCTTATAACTTCGTGTGTGCACGTTCGGAGGAACTTCGTCCATGTGTAGCGAGAGTAATCATCGACGATAACTAAAATGTACTTGCATCCATTAATACTCTATGTCTGCATAGATCCACAGAGTCGAGTATTTTCGTCGAACGGGTGGCGGGCGTCTCAGCTTGCACTTTCCTTGCCCTTCCTCGCACTGCACGTTCTCGTTCGCTGCTCCTACACGCACCGCTGAACAATTTCCTGAATGTACAATTCGGCATATCGTTCCATAGAGAAAGTGGAGCTAATAGGAATGGAGGGTCACATACACTGAAAGCACGTCCAATTACGAGTCCAACGGCGGTCCTCGATCAACAAATGGTGCGGTGAGCGTGGAGAACGGTAAACGATGTCCGATTGATCTGAAATTTTAACCATAGTTAAAAGACTCACCAATCTTGATTTTGACCAAAGGGATTCTCAATCTGAGGTCTAGATTGTGAGATATGAAGCCGAAGTGCTTGTCATGCCACTTCAGGTAATAATTAATTCACGTAAATAAGTAAATCACATAAGAATTCACGTAAAGTCATAGAAGCATATAATCATGTCATTCAAGCACGTAACCATGTAATTCATGCACATATAAATTTATGTGTTGTAGTTGGGATTTCCACTTACCTGTCGTCCGTAGATATTAGCTAGTACTCCGGTGAATTTCCTAATCTCGACCTTAAGCATGAATTTAGAATGTAGTACACTATGCCTTTAATTTAGTTAGCCTACGAATAATATAAACAATTAAATATTTATAATCTTGCGAATTCTAGAAACCCTAATTCATGAATAGATTAACTCGCAAAGCTAGGTTCGCCAAGTAACTACTCACAATTCGCCAAATTTTAATTCTCACAACTCACGCGGTCTAGCATGTTCTCTCTCAATTTGTGGGGTTCATAATAGTTCGTGAAGTTTACTTAATTTGATTCGTGGAATTCTCATCTCATATTCCTATCTTCTCTTACTTTGCTAAATTCAATTAATTCGTGACCTTATCATCACATAACCCTACTTCGTACCCTACATATCTTAATTCGTGAAGTAGGCCATATACACACAATTCCTAAAGTCCTATATTACTATTTTATTCTCTTAAAGCCACGCTATTAGTACATCTATATGCATTAATCCCAAGTCCACTCAATTGGTACAGTGCTAGTCAATTTTTGTAGTTTATATAGCCAATAATATTATTTAATCCTTTAGGCTACGTGGATTCCTTATGTGCATCCACAATTCCATTAGACACAATTCGAGATTAGATTAAATAGTATACCCTATTTCGAATTCTCAATATGAAACTTGAACTTAATTTGTAGGATGTCGAAATAACTTTTAAAGATGGATCTCGACATGATTTCGAGATGTATACCGAGATTATAAACAAATATGTCGAGGTGTATGTTGGAATTATAATCAAGGATTTCGAAGTTACTTTCAAAGATGGACCTCGATATTTAAACAATATAAAATCTCGAGGTAAATTTCAGTATGGATCTCGATACTAACCTTAACATGGACTTTCAGGCATGATCTCGAGATTTCTATACAATATTTCGAAATCAATACCAGAAGGGGGGTTTTCGACATGGTATTCAAGATTTAAAATCTGGCAAGATTAGATCACTACTCGATATGCCTTACTCCTATGATGATTCTAACCCATAATTCATAAGGTCCAACACCTCTTGCATCTTAAAATTATTTGTTCTGTCCGGAAATCAAACCTAGAAACCCTAAAACCAGTAAATAACTTAAAATCGAAGTCTTCCTAATTAAAACTATCATGTCTTAAAAATGGATACACCCTAATTCGAGTTCTCCCTTCATGTTCTTTAATTCTTAGGCTTTGAAAGGGACTTATACACGCATATATAGTATAATAAGGTAAAAAAAAAAATATACCTCTTCCTGCTGTTGAATTCGATTGATGTTACGTGAGTTATCTTCCTTTCTTCCTAGCTTAGCTCTCGTTTTATTTGTTCTTTATTGACTTAGAATTCTTACTCAACGAGCTTGTACTTACTAAGATTAAGATAAACACAAAGTTGCCAAAAGTCTACTTAATGGGACATGGATGACGTGAGTTTTCCCTTCACTCTAAGCAACTTTGCTTTCATTATATGTTATTAACATTTGGGCCTAAATGAAGGTTTAATTTAGCCTATTTTCAGTAAGGATAAATCCTTACTAATACTTGCTCAATTATTTAATACTTGGTTACAATCGAGACTACTTACTTAGGGTTTATCAAAGTCTTCTCATTACAATAAACCAATTTAAATTAAGTTATACCATTGATCGAAGCTAGTCATTGTCATTTTACATATTCATTGAATCTTTTCTAACACCTTAATTACGCATGAGCCTCCTCTAAATTTCTTAAGTCCTATTTTCATCATACAAATCACTAGTTACGTAACACACATAAGAATTATAAATCATACAGCATGAAATCACATAGGCATGCATATATGGTCGTAATACCTATATCATGTAATTCACATAACATACAGGTCATGTAAAGCACTAAAATAATAATACATTTATTACAAAATAATTTGTGTGACATGCTTATTCTCCTATAGTCTTAACATCTTTATCTAATTAATCCAACAAGGTTTCTAATTAAATACTCTCCATCATAAATTTTATTGTAAATCCCGTAATTAAATTTTACGGGCATTACATCCTCCCCCTTCAAAGAATTTCGCCCCCGAAATTCCGTCGGTTGGAACAATTCAGGGTATCAATTGGTAGGGAGTTGTCTTGGCTTTGTTAGGTAATAAATAACCACCTACTCTTTCGGAAGCAATGATAAGTAGGTATTTTCTTTATGAATTAACATGATTTCGATCTGAAGAAAAGGAGTGGAAGTTATAGTTAATCTTTCTCGTCTTAATCGATGAACTTAGGTTGAACGTTATTTCCTCTTGGTGGTAAAAGACCAGTAGGAAATTTTGGGAATAATTTCCAAAACATGTAAGATTCTCATACTGTCATTTTCTTATCTAAGAAGTCATCCTAATAATTCTAATTTTCGACTTCGTATTACTTGCATTCAAAAACTTCGATTGTCCTAGGATTACAACCGAATAATAAGTACGGAAAGTTATAGGCGAAAAGACCATCACAAATCAAGGGATTTCAGAGAAACAATATCTCTCTCTTGATTTATTTTATCCTTGTCATTTTTCCATCATGCAAGATTTTATCGACAATTTCTATAAACTCCTAATGTGCTAATTGTAGGGTACGTCCTTGTTTTGAATCTTAACAGCTCATGAAGGAAAATCTTATGACTAGTCCATAGTCTACTCTTCCCCTATGAGAAGATCTGCCTAACCTTCATTCCTAAAAGTTTGGGAAAGATTGTGGTAACAAGGGTTCGAGAAAGAGAAACATTCCCTTGGGGAAAATGAAGGGACACGAATTTATAAAAGTTAGGATAGAGTTTCTCTTATAGTCTTGGATTCTGGCAACGAGTCCTTAGTAGAATACGTATCACATTCACCTAAGTTGATTGGATATGTATCGTCTTGAGGTTGAGTTAGCGAGAATAGCTACAATTCTAATTCAGACAAGAATTAGTAATCACGAACATTCACCACACTTTCGCTGCGCCACTCTGATGCGGAGCATGTATAATTTGCAGAAGGAATAGAAAGATCGAGATATACGATTATACTGTGGTATGGTAGGATTTAGACTTATTAGGTCAAAAAAAATGAAATGCAACTTCATCGTCATATTCAAGAACGAAGAGTATTCAAAGAAAATAATTACAACTTTGATTGTGAATCGATCAGAAAGATTTTCGAAGTATTATCGAAACATACTTTGGTACCTTTCGGAGCTATTGGCATTATTTCGGCTAAGACTAAGGAAATTTCTCTGCTTAACCATTTATGCAAAAAATTTGCAACTTGTCCTAAGAAGTTACTGAGGTTTTTACTTAGATGTTTAGAGATTCTATTTTAGCTGATCCTGCCCGCAACGGGTATTTCTCTTCTCATGAAATTGAAGCTTTCGATCTTTCCTAGAGAAATCAGATACGACTTCATATTTTGAAAGCCTATCTGTCAAGATCATAGTTTTCGTTAATACCCAAGCTGCCATTCTATGGAAATAATGGAGTATCTTTCCAACACTTAACTATTTCGTGTTGGACCTCCATGTGGCAGGTTAGTACATCATATTTGAATGGTCAGAAGGTATTTCCACCTTCGGTACGCGATATTGGCGACACATTTAAATGTGTGGCTCAGTTTCCTAAAATTAACCATCAGAGCATAGGTATATTATAAACTATTAACGTACCCGTTATTTCCGTAGGAGGAATTTCTGTTTCCTCTAGGTTTAGGTTGGACATTCGTGGAGGAATTGGGGAGGGTTGTGTCGATGTTTGATCTGGTTCCAATGATATCTGCATCTGACAGATTTTTGCGAAATGTCCCCGTCTTCCACATTTAAAACAGTTGGCATCTTGTGAGTAGCAAATGCCTCTGTGTTGTCGTCCACACTGTTGACATCGAGGTATGGAGTTCGGAACATGAGCATGAAAAGTAGCATCCATCGGGTTTGGCCTTGATTGGCAAAGTTGGGACCCTTGATGAGTTATCTGGACATTGTGGGAATTCTTAAAATATAAGGGCTTTTTAGTAGTTCCCGGTTCTAGCCTATCCTCCATCTTTCGCTTTCCTTTCTGGTTTTGGAACATCTGGGTTTCTTCCCTAATAGGGTTAGCAATATTTGCAGGTAAAAATCTACGGGGTTCGGATGATCTTTGTTCATTGATAAGCTTATAGACCAAGTCCTTGAGTTCACCAACTTGATCTTTAAGTTCACTGATCTGACCCGATTGCCATTGGATCGGTTCAGTAAGATGTGAGAGTGCTGAGTCTCGTTCGTTCATAGGGGACTTAGGTGTAATCCCACGACTCGACTCACCAGTAAATTCTCTATATCCGCTAGTCATTCTACAATTAGTCAAACAAATAGGCATGTCATAGTAAGCACATAATCATATTAAACATATAACTTACATGCAAGGCTGATCCTCCAGACTTTTGAGCGGCCGTACATGGACAGTCTACAGAACCTATATCCTAAGCTCTGATACCACCTGTGGCGACCCTCACTTTCTAATCAAGATTAACGGCGGATTTTCGCAACGTAAGTCGCGGGAGACCCGTCTAACAAAAACTTTTTCTTACGATATGATATATTACGACAAAACGTAACCTACACTGTCGTAATCATACAAAAGCCGGAGTCCCAAAATATCTATCATATCACAACGTTCTAACATCGCTCCACAGGTCGTCATCCATGTACAGCCTCGCCCTCAAAAGACCCTGGAGTACCGCCGTCAGCCCGCCTTAGTCGTGACGTTTCTCAACGTCCGACTCTATCGTACCTACAACACATAAAACGTGGAATGAGCTTATAAAGCTCAGTAAGTGGAAACCATGCAATGCACGTGTCTTAATACGCAAAGGCATCCGCGCCAATGCTTCCTAATCGTGTCATATAATTCGTGTCTTGAAATTCATGTCTTGGATTCATGTCATGAAATTCGTGTCTTGTCTTATCTTGTAGTTCGTGTCTTGTCTTGTAGTTCGTGTCTTGTCTTATAGTTCGTGTCTTGTCTTATAGTTCGTGTCTTGTCTTATAGGGCCCATGGCTGATCTTGCTATGCACCATCATGGAGCTCAAAACCCATTAAGGGTAAATAAATATGTAAGTGGCAATACCCACTCATGGGAGGGTAACCCTAGGGCGCCTTTTCTGTCCCAAGGTGGTTTCATACGCCACACGGACGATACTTCCACTGAGAGGCTAACCCTAAGGCGCCTTTTCAATCCCAGTGTAGTTTATCGGTCCCACGGACGCTCACACTGGAAGACTCACTTTGAGGTTGTTGTACCAATTATACCCTTGGTGTCGTTTGTTTCCTCAGGGTGCATCTTTCAGGTCGCAACTTTCCGCTACATGCATGCCCTTGCCTTGAGACATGTCATGTCATGAAATCGGTGATATAAAATCACCATGGTAGCATAGAAGAGCCATTAAATACAAACTTTTATCCTGTTTAAGCAATCATACGTGTCTTATATTCGTGTCTTATAACTTCGTGTATGCACGTGATAATGCGTACGTGAATAATGCCGAAGTGCTTGTCATGCCACTTCAGGTAATAATTAATTCACGTAAATAAGTAAATCACATAAGAATTCACGTAAAGTCATAGAAGCATATAATCATGTCATTCAAGCACGTAACCTTCATGCACATATAAATTTATGTGTTGTAGTTGGGATTTCCACTTACCTGTCGTCCGTAGATATTAGCTAGTACTCCGGTGAATTTCCTAATCTCGACCTTAAGCATGAATTTAGAATGTAGTACACTATGCCTTTAATTTAGTTAGCCTACGAATAATATAAACAATTAAATATTTATAATCTTGCGAATTCTAGAAACCCTAATTCATGAATACATTAACTCGCAAAGCTAGGTTCGCCAAGTAACTACTCACAATTCGCCAAATTTTAATTCTCACAACTCACGCGGTCTAGCATGTTCTCTCTCAATTTGTGGGGTTCATAATAGTTCGTGAAGTTTACTTAATTTGATTCGTGGAATTCTCATCTCATATTCCTATCTTCTCTTACTTCGCTAAATTCAATTAATTCGTGACCTTATCATCACATAACCCTACTTCGTACCCTACATATCTTAATTCGTGAAGTAGGCCATATACACACAATTCCTAAAGTCCTATATTATTATTTTATTCTCTTAAAGCCACGCTATTAGTACATCTATATGCATTAATCCCAAGTCCACTCAATTGGTACAGTGCTAGTCAATTTTTGTAGTTTATATAGCCAATAATATTATTTAATCCTTTAGGCTACGTGGATTCCTTATGTGCATCCACAATTCCATTAGACACAATTCGAGATTAGATTAAATAGTATACCCTATTTCGAATTCTCAATATGAAACTTGAACTTAATTTGTAGGATGTCGAAATAACTTTTAAAGATGGATCTCGACATGATTTCGAGATGTATACCGAGATTATAAACAAATATGTCGAGGTGTATGTTGGAATTATAATCAAGGATTTCGAAGTTACTTTCAAAGATGAACCTCGATATTTAAACAATATAAAATCTCGAGGTAAATTTCAGTATGGATCTCGATACTAACCTTAACATGGACTTTCAGGCATGATCTCGAGATTTCTATACAATATTTCGAAATCAATACCAGAAGGGGGGTTTTCGACATGGTATTCAAGATTTAAAATCTGGAAAGATTAGATCACTACTCGATATGCCTTACTCCTATGATGATTCTAACCCATAATTCATAAGGTCCAACACCTCTTGCATCTTAAAATTATTTGTTCTGTCCGAAAATCAAACCTAGAAACCCTAAAACCAGTAAATAACTTAAAATCGAAGTCTTCCTAATTAAAACTATCATGTCTTAAAAATGGATACACCCTAATTCGAGTTCTCCCTTCATGTTCTTTAATTCTTAGGCTTTGAAAGGGACTTATACACGCATATATAGTATAATAAGGTAAAAAAAAAAAATATACCTCTTCCTGCTGTTGAATTCGATTGATGTTACGTGAGTTATCTTCCTTTCTTCCTAGCTTAGCTCTCGTTTTATTTGTTCTTTATTGACTTAGAATTCTTACTCAACGAGCTTGTACTTACTAAGATTAAGATAAACACAAAGTTGCCAAAAGTCTACTTAATGGGACATGGATGACGTGAGTTTTCCCTTCACTCTAAGCAACTTTGCTTTCATTATATGTTATTAACATTTGGGCCTAAATGAAGGTTTAATTTAGCCTATTTTCAGTAAGGATAAATCCTTACTAATACTTGCTCAATTATTTAATACTTGGTTACTATCAATCGAGACTACTTACTTAGGGTTTATCAAAGTCTTCTCATTACAATAAACCAATTTAAATTAAGTTCATACCATTGATCGAAGCTAGTCATTGTCATTTTACATATTCATTGAATCTTTTCTAACACCTTAATTACGCATGAGCCTCCTCTAAATTTCTTAAGTCCTCTTTTCATCCTACAAATCACTAGTTACGTAACACACATAAGAATTATAAATCATACATCATGAAATCACATAGGCATGCATATATGGTCGTAATACCTATATCATGTAATTCACATAACATACAGGTCATGTAAAGCACTAAAATAATAATACATTTATTACAAAATAATTTGTGTGACATGCTTATTCTCCTATAGTCTTAACATCTTTATCTAATTAATCCAACAAGGTTTCTAATTAAATACTCTCCATCATAAATTTTATTGTAAATCCCGTAATTAAATTTTACGGGCATTACATCAACTTTTAAAAAGTAGCCTTCAATTTAAGGGTATTTTCGTCTTTTTACAGGGTGTCTTTTTTTCCATAGTAAAACCCAATATGTCTTATTTAGCTTGCAACTGTGTAGCCAAAGCTCTTTTGTCAAGGCACGGCTTGGAGAACAAACCTGGATTTTTCTTTGAGTTCTGTTCTTCCTCAACGTTATGACTACATGACGATGTACTTATAAAAGTTTACATAAAACTAGTTAGATGTAGGGGTGAAAGATGAGCCGAATCACTTCGTGAGCTCGACGTGCCGGCTCGCCAAAAGCTCGGCTCAAGCTCGATATAAATGAGCTCGAGCTTATTTAAGTTGAGCTCGAGCTCGAGTCCAATCATGTGGGCTCGAAAGCTCACGAACAGGCTCGTGACCGTTTTTAATTTTTAATTTTTTATATTATATTTATATTATTTTTATTAATTTTTTATATTTTTTATTAAAAGCTCGAGCTCGAGTTCGAGCTCATCGGACTGTAAATGAGCTCGGGCCCTGACCTGAAAAGCTCGACGAGCTCGAGCCCAGAAAATGAGCCGAGCTCGGCATTTACAACCCTAGTTAGATGTGAATGTCCTTTTTTGATTTCTCTCTCCACTAACTCGGCGATCGGACTTGCGCCAATAAATTAACACCAGTATTTTGGCACATTAGACGTGTGTGCTTGACTGTATAAATTTATAATATTAACTTTATTTTAAATTTTAATAGGCGAAATTATAATGTTGAATTTAATTTTATATTTTTTTAAGATGTAATGAAAATAAATTTAAAATTAGGGGTAGAATGGTAATTTGTGGCTGCCACGTCAATCAGTTTGGAAGAAGTTATTATAAGCCTCTCTCCCTTAATAAAATATAAAGATGACACGTTATCAATAATAAAATATAAAGATGACATGTTATCCAAAGTCACTGGTTGGAAATGAACCTTAAATTGGGAATCCACAAGTCCAACTTAGCCCACAAATATGGTGGGAAAGAAAATTTTTTGTAATACATATGTAGTTTCTACATTTCTTCTATAAGCGCCAAATACATGTCTACATTCATTTAAAATTTTGACTAGTATAAAGAGCCATCTTCACTTCGCGTTTTCTTTTTCTTGTTCGACATGATACAATCCAACTTACTCCTCACTCTCCAACTAAAATTAATCTGAGTTGAGTTGGAATATCATTGTCGGCAATGAGCTAGATGATGTATCCAGCTTTTTCCACCAGACTAATCCAATTGGTGCCACACAAAACTCCATTGTAGACCTTAAATTCCTATTAAGTTCAATCTAGAGTCGAATCTGAGGGTTACATGTCAATTTAGCTTCGATCAAGACTATTCCAATAATTCTATTATTATTATTATTATTATTATTATTATTATTATTATTATTATTGTTGGCATGACGTGACCTTATTTGAAATTAATAAAGAGCACATGTCGATTTGAATAGTCAATGAAAAAGTAGAGAAAATGATTTCTCTTTCGGCGTGAACAAGCAGACATACTACTTTGATCAGTCAAAAAGGAACAACAAGCACTACGTGATTTTCCATCCAATGAGCTAAGCAATGATGTCAAAGTGATTGCTTTTATGCCTATAAATAGGCAGTGTACGATGAAGAGAAAAAACACCACAACAGCTCAGATCTCTCCTCTTTGATTATTTTCTTTGTAGCTCTCCTAGTTGTGTAGCTGTTTTTGTACCACGTCAGTGTACGTGTCTGTAATCACTCCACATAATAAAGAAGTTTTACCCTCCGGCCCATGGACGTAGGTCATCCTGACCGAACCACGTAAATCTCGTGTCACTGTCCAAATTTATTTTCGTCTCTTTTATTTATTATCGTCATTTTTGGGGCAAATAATTATCGGGGATTTCCGCATATCCTAACAATTATTATTATTATTATTATTATTATTATTATTATTATTATTATTATTACTACTACTACTACTACTACTACAACCAGTTAGAGGTGTTCATAAGGTTTGAAAAACCGTAACCAAACCGTAACCGAACCGTCGGTCAACGGTTCGGTTAACCGTGGTCAAAGATTACGGTTCAAACCGTAACCGAACCGTCAATTATAAAGGTTCGGTACGGCTATTCATTTTCCTAACCGTAAACCGATGGTTATAACGGGCGGTTTATAATCGTATTTCATATAATAATTAAATATAGGTGAATCTACAGAAAAATACCCATTTATATAGAAAATTTGCAAGTCAGTACCCATGTCAGAAAATTTTGTATATAAGTACCCGTTTGACTGTGTGTACCATTTTCCAGTCTTAACTTACCTTTCTATATGTGTATTACGTACCACATCACGCATTATAGGGTACCTATATAATTTCTATATGCCATCTTAATGTGTTATATGATGTACCATTTCTCACTGTGGTACCCAAATGTGTTATATGACGTACCTTGCGGCGGGACGAGTACCAATGTGCAAAAAATTTATTCTAATAACATATAAAAAAACTCTGACAGGGTACTGACTTGCAACGTTTTATATAATTGGGCATTTTTCTGTAGATTCCCCTTAAATATATGTCTTTGTCAATTTATTCACCAATTTATTTTTGTTTTTTCAACCATCATAAAATTAAGGTCTGAAACTTGCGTGAATAAAATTAAGGTCTGAAACTTGCGTGAATATTAAGCAGTGTTGTAAAAATCGGCCTAGGCGGCCGCCTAGACGGCGCCTAGGCGCTAGTCGGAGAGCACCGTGGCGAAAAACACCAAATCGGCATACTAATCGGCAAACCGAATAATCGGCCGATTAATTAGCTTAATCGGCGATTAATCGCCTACTAATCGGCCGAATAAACGGCCAATGAATTCTTTAATATTTTTTACTGACGGTCCTTCAAACTTAGTCAAGGGACGTGGCAAGCACATGGATAGAAACAGAGGTGAAATCCCTATTTATAGACAACATTCCCACTTTATTTAGGTGGAACATGCGGTGTGGGACAACAATACTATACATATTAAGTAGAGCTGTCAATTGGGCCTGTGGCCCGCGGGCCGGCCCGCCCCGCCCCCCAAAAAGGGCGGGCCGGGCTGGGATATTTTAGGCCCGCCAAAACGGGCCAACCCGCGCGGGCCACAGGCTTGGCGGGGCAGGGCGGGCTGGCCTGCGGGCCAGCCCGTCAATTTAGTAAAATTATATTTATATTTTATATTATATATTATGTTTAAATATATTAATTTAATAGTTAATGATTCATTAATTATACCATAATTAATAACATATATATTTAAAAATATAGAATTAATAAGTTGTTTATCCATAATTTATTATTAAATATCTTAATTAACTAAAACTAATTAATAAATTAAATTATAAAATAAAAATACAAAAAATAAATAATATATATAGGCGGGCCCGCCGCGGGGCGGGCCGGTCCCCCATTTTGGAGGCCCGCTAGATGGCGGGCCAGCCCGCCCCGCCCCGGCCCGGACCGCCATTTTGACAGCTCTAATATTAAGTTACAATACAAGAGCGTTGATGGGCCACTGTCGTTGATGCATTGATGGGCCGCTGTTCCCATGCATTTAATACTTAATTAACAAATACTTACTCTATTTAATAACTATTAAATATTGACTGGACTAACGAAATATAAACTTAAAATTAAAATATTGAATGGACTAATGAAATATAAACTTAAAATAAATAACTTCATCCGACATCATCTTAAATCGTCATTTTATATTCTTGTATTTTATTGCATATTTATTTTGAATATTTGCAAAATTTTATAATATAGGTATATTTGATATAAAGAAAAATAATAATAAAAAATACATATACCGCCTAATTCCCGCCTAGAAACCGCCTAGGCCCCGCCTAGGCGGCCTAGGCGCTAGGCCCTCCTCGGGCGCCTAGGTAGCGCCTAGCGCTTTTTACAACCTTGATATTAAGTGATAAACTTGATATTTAGAAGGAGATGACTACAACAATTTTCAAAAAATGAAGATGAGCAACAATCGCAATATTCTTTAATATTCAAGGTGTATTTTTTTCAAAATTAAAGTTATTTTTAATATAAATTTGTAAGTTGGGTTGAAAGTTTTATTTTAACACTTTTTCACACAACAAAACATAGTTGTTTAATTTATTTAAATTATTTCAAGAGAAACCATTTTTAAAAAATAAATAAATTGAACCGTAAACTAGCGGTTTTCAAACCGTAACCGTAACCGGCTCGACCGGTTCAAAACTGTAACCGTAACCGATACTGGTAGTAGACGTGTTCATACGGTTACGGTTACAGCTTTTTACGAACCGTAAACCGGCGGTTCATAACCGTGAACCGTAACCGTAATCGTACAAACACGTCTACTACCAGTATCGATTTTTACATTATTAAAAATTGATTTCGATAATAGCGATAGAGAATAAAGAATATCTACAATATTATTATATTAAGCCTCAAGTCTTGCTAATAAATTACCATAACACTGGTCTATAAAAATAGTTTTATTAAAAATAAAATAAAAAATTACTCACTTCCTTTAATTGATTACTATTTTACCCCTCTATTTTCAGTTAATATTATTAACATGAGGTAGTTATTTATACTAGTACTTTCTTCGCACACTCTATGCGTGTGCTTAAAATATAATTATTTAATATTATTTGTATTGTGACATTTATAATTATTAGTGTTTAAGATGAAATATAATTTAAAAATATGAAATGTTTAGAGGCATAAGTACAATAAATACAAAAATCAGAAGTGATATATTGAATTATCTATACTATTATATAATTGGTGAGGGATGGATAAAAACTACCCCAATTTGGTCTGTAAATAATTTGCAATTTAGTCCTAATTTTCATATCATTCCTAGTTGGTCTGTAAAAACTACCCCCATTTTTCATTTATAATTTAATTAATTAACTAATTTTCATATCATTCCTAATTTTTTTATTTTACTATACTTATGCCTCTAAAACTAAGTTTCTGTTTATATTTCTAAAATTTATATTTCATCTTAAACAGTAGAAATTATGATTTTAAAATTTAAAATAATTTCAATATAATTATATTTTAAGCACACGCATCGGGTGTGCAAGAAAGTACTAGTTTAAATTACAAATAGAGGGGCTAACTTACAAATATCTTGTCAGATAAGATATAACGTTATTGAACCACCCTGCACCAAGATAGTATAATATATGCCCACACATTTGACTGTGCAAAACATGCATGACTGGAAAAAGAGATGATAGTATTTTCAAGTTATACTCATTAATTTTGAATCGTATTTAAACAAATAAGTAGAAGTAATATAAGTAAAAAAAATGGACGTGAAGTTGGCAGTGTTGGTTCCGGTGTTGGCGTCTGGTCGGTGGCTCTCGTAAAACTCGGACAGAGTTTCGGCTTTATACGTCGAAGTCGAGGCACGTACGTCGTACGCTTTCCGTAAGACGTTATTGCCCCGTATTTCAGTGCCTCGGGTTGTCGCAATACGTCCCGAAGATATAACGACTTCAAGAATTTCGAAACGTCGCACACCGTAACGAAATTATCGGGCGAATCTACTAAAGACTCGAGCCTTTCTTGCTTTTTTATTACTAAGGGATGTGCTGTCAAACTTTTCTAAAGTGCTGGGAGTGAATTGAATGAATTTCTATTCTGCCAATGGACCTATTTCTGTCTGAAAAGCTGCAGGGGTCAATTCGCGAAAAGTCATAACTTTTCAGGTTGACCTCCTTTGACTGGGCCGAATTGTAAATAGACTCAACTATTGGCTAGGGGTTTATATGCGAATAGTCACAACTATTGGACTATTCCAGCAATACCCTTTCATCAGCCACCTCAGCGCGCCCAGTCAGCGCCAAATCGACGCCACGTCAGTCCACGTGTCAGTGACACGTCATCAGCCCCGCCACGTCATCATATTATTTTATTTTATTTTTTATTTTTTTTTTTTTTTTTTCAAAATTTGGGCTGACTTTAATAATTAATTTATCATTCACCCGATATCGGTTTTGAGCAAATTAATATTCGTTAGATTCGTCTCGAAACGTAGATTCGTAATCTTTCAACGATTTCTCGTTTCGGCGACCGACGTCTTCTCGATTTAATAAAATCATTTCAGCTCTTCTCTTAGTGGGCCAATTACCCACACTTGGGCCCAAGGCCCATTGGGCTTAAAACCCAACAATCCCCCACATGAATGGAAATTAATGTAAATGCAATGCACGCTGACTCTTGCAAGAAAGTCCCGACGACCCATCACTGCATCAGGATAGGTAGCTTGTGGCTTTGAACCTTCCCTAGTGAAATACTATCGGATTTACTCGCTGCTCAGTGAACGTGATGTCTTGAACTGGCGGCTTTTTTGTGTAAACCAAGACAACAGTATACACACAGTGATGAATCTGATCTCTTTTCGATTCTCACGTTGTGTCCGTTTCGGTCGTGGACCATATCTCCGGTTCATAAGTGTTTCCATTGAAGCGGCCCCACTTCACACTTATATAGGTGACCGACTATTAGGACTTAATCCTGGAGTAGCCCGAAATACTCCACCAATTTGGTATAGTCATCATTAAAAGCATATGTGCTTACCCTAACCACACGTCATCGGAAAATTACTTGGGCAGCTATCGAGAATGGACTTTATTAGTTTCCAAGTATACTACTGAACTAATCGCAGCTTAGTTGTCTCATTGAACCAAGTTCGTGGGATCTCCACTCATCGAGGTTGAGTTACCACTGTTTTCGTTCTTTGGTGTGTGGATTTTTAGTCCCATTCCCCTTACTGCGTTTCTAACTGATCTCTAGCTATGCCTTTTGTCAGCGGATCCGCAATATTTTCCTTTGACTTTACGTAGTCGGTGGAAATTATTCCGCTAGAGATAAGCTGTCTTACGGTGTTATGCCTCCGACGAATGTGCCGAGACTTACCGTTATACATACAGTTCTGTGCCCTGCCGATAGCTGCCATGCTATCGCAATGAATCATAATTGGTGGCACAGGTTTGTTCCAACACGGAATATCCTCCAGAAAATTTCGAAGCCATTCTGCTTCTTCGCCGGCTTTATCTAATGCAATAAACTCTGACTCCATCGTGGATCGAGCTATGCACGTTTGTTTGGAGGACTTCCAAGAAACTGCTCCTCCACCGATGGTAAATATATAACCACTCGTGGATTTGGAGTCTTTACTATCAGATATCCAATTCGCATCGCAGTACCCTTCTAGCACCGCGGGATATCTCGGGTATAGTATGCCGTGATTAATAGTGTGCTTCAGATATCTTAGCACTCTTCTTAGTGCTACCCAGTGGCTACTACCCGGATTACTCGTAACCTACTTAGTTTACTAATTGAGTACGCTATGTCAGGTCGAGTGCAGTTAGACAAATACATCAGACTGCCAATCACCCGAGCGTATTCGAGTTGCGATACAGGCTCTCCTCTATTTTTGGCTAAGTGTACATTAGTGTCCACAGGTGTCTTAGCCGGAGGATCATCGAAGGCGTTAAATCTCTTTAACACGCTCTCAACATAGTGAGATTGTGTAATCATAATTCCTTCGGACGTCTTAGAGACATTTATTCCCAAAATGACATCAGCCAAGCCCATATCCTTCATACTGAAATAATTTTTCAGCATATTCTTTGTATTCACGATTATTCTGTGACTCTTCCCATGATTAGCATGTCGTCTACGTAAAGACAGACTATCACAAACTCATCGGGTGTGCCTTTTATATAAACGCATTTATCACACTCGTTAATCTTAAACCCATTCGACAACATCGTCATGTCGAACTTCTCGTGCCACTGTTTTGGCGCTTGCTTAAGCCCGTAAAGTGACTTCACGAGTCGGCACACTTTATTTTCTTGTCCGGGTACAATAAACCCTTCGGGCTGCCTCATATATATTTCTTCCTCGAGTTCCCCATTTAGGAAGGCCGTTTTCACGTCCATCTGGTGTATCTCGAGGTCGTATAATGCTGCTATAGCGATCAAGACCCGTATTGATGTAATCCTTGTCACGGGTGAGTAGGTATCGAAAAAATCGTACCCCTCCTTTTGGTTAGACCCTTTAGCTACTAAACGAGCTTTGTATTTTTTGATCCATCGGTCTTAAGCTTCCTTTTAAGGACCCATTTGCATCCTAAAGGCTTGCACCCCTTTGGGAGGTCTACGAGCTCCCACGTGTGGTTTTGCATTATGGACTCAATCTCGCTATTCACAACTTCTTTCCAGAACGGAGCTTCCAGACTAGACAATGCCTCTTGCAAAGTCCGTGGTTCATCATCTAACATATAAGTTAGGAAATCAGGTCCGAACGATTTGGCCACCTTTTTACGTTTGCTTTGCCGTGGTTCCTCGTTTTCTTGAGGTGAACTCTCCACGGCAGCGTAAGTTCGCTTATTATAGCTTATTTCTTTCTTTTCCTTATTTGGAAAAATATTCTCGAAGAATACTGCATTCCTCGACTCAAATATCATCCCTGTGTTCATTTCAGGGTTTTCTGATTTGTGCACTAGAAATCTATATGCACTAATGTTATTAGCATATCCAATGAAAATGCAATCAACAGTCTTGGGTCCTATCTTAACCTGTTTAGGTTTAGGTACTTCGACCTTTGCTAGGCACCCCCACACTTTCAGGTAATTGTAGGACGGAGCCCTACCTTTCCATAGTTCGTATGGAGTCTTTTCTTTCTTTTTGTGTGGCACCATATTCAGAATGCGATTTGCCGAGAGGATTGCTTCCCCCCACAAGTTCTGAGGTTGCCCAGAACTTATCAACATAGCATTCATCATCTCCTTAAGAGACCTATTTTTGCGTTCAGCAACGCCGTTTGACTGAGGTGAATAAGGCGCAGTTGTTTGATGAATAATGCCGTGCTCTTGGCAAAATTCTTCGAACGGCGCCACGTATTTTCCTCCTCTATCACTTCGAATTATTTTTATTCGTGAGTTTAGTTGATTCTCAACTTCACTCTTATATCTTGTGAAGGCATCAAGAGCCTCGTCCTTGCCACTTAACAGATATACGTAGCAGAATCTCGTGCAATCGTCAATGAAAGTAATAAAATACTTCTTTCCACCTCTAGTCTGCACGAACTTCAGATCACATATATCATTATGGATCAGTTCTAGAGGCGCACTACTTCTCTCAACAGAGAAGAACGGTGCATTGGCCATTTTTGCCTCGACACAGACTTCACATAGTCGACTTCCATTTGTGGAAGCAGGTTTAAACTTATTAACTTTTTTATTTTATTTAAACCCATGTGTCCTAATATATGATGCCATAAATTGGAACACTCAACCAAGTAAGATGAACTTTCTTTATTATTATTAGCGAGCTCAATCTCGCGTACTACAGGCATTACATTCATCTTAAAGAGCCCCTTCTCGAGGTAGCCCTTTCCTACGAAATGACCGTTTTTTGTCAGTACATATTTATAACTCTCAAACACCTGCCTAAATCCGGCTTTGCTCAACAGGGAGCCGGACACCAAGTTCTTGCGGATGTCTGGCACATGCAGCACGTCCACAAGAGTGAGTTCCTTGCCCGAGGTCATCTTCAGCACTACCCTCCCTAATCCGACGATGTCAGAGGTGGCTGCGTTGCCCATAAACAGCTTCCTGCCTGAGATAGGGATGTAGGTTGAAAACATCTCCTTATCAGAGCAGATGTGGCGAGTCGCTCCAGAGTCGATATACCACGACCTAGGATTGTTTACCACGTTGGCCTCGTATACGACGGAGGCTAGGTCCATCTCTGTCAGATCTGTCCCCGACTTTGCCTCGGTCAAGTGAGCTTGGTTCTTTTTGCTCTTTTTCTTCAGCCGACAGTCCTTGGCCATATGCCCAGGTTTGTCGCAGTTGTAGCAGTTGCCCCTAATTTTGTTCGGCTTCTGCTGCGTCGTATTAGGCCGCTTGCGCTTTTTGTCGGTGCTAGATTCGGCCAGGTTCGCACGTACCTCAACACTGCCCCTTTTGTTCTTGGCCTCGATCCTTCGATTATCTTCTTCGATTCGAAGCCTCACGATCAGGTCCTTAAGCCCCATTTCCTTACGCTTGTGCTTGAGGTAGTTCTTGAAGTCCTTCCATAGGGGCGGCAGCTTCTCTATTATAGCAGCTACCTGGAAGGATTCGCTGATCTGCATATTCTCCGCGTGTATATCGTGGATTATCAGTTGCAGATCACGGACCTGGTCCAACACTGGTTTGGAGTCGGTCATCTTATAGTCCAAAAACCTGTCGACAATGAATTTCTTCAGTCCGGCGTCATCGGTTTTGTACTTTTTGTCCAACAAGTCCCACAACTCTTTAGCAGTTTTAGCTGCTGCGTAGACGTTGTATAGGGAGTCGTCCAAGGCGTTCAAAATGTAATTACGACACATGAAATCGTTATGATTCCACGCGTCCAACGCCGCCTGTTGTTGTCCGTCAACTTCGGGTGCGTCGTCATCTACGGCGCTGTCATCTTTCACCTGGGGCGGGAGCTCTTTCAGAAAGCGCACCAGGTTCAAAGTCGTCAGGTAAAATAGCATTTTTTGTTGCCATCTCTTGAAATCGGCTCCGTTGAATTTCGCCGGCCTTTCGGCGTGGTTACTACCCGTCAGCGGTACGGCGGTGGGAATATTCGCTATTGTCGCCATCGATCAGACAGTATAACGTCTTACGATTGTTGGTTCCGGTGTTGGCGTCTGGTCGGTGGCGCCCGTAAAACTCGGACAGAGTTTCGGCTTTATACGTCGAAGTCGAGGCACGTACGTCGTACGCTTTCCGTAAGACGTTATTGCCCCGTATTTCAGTGCCTCGGGTTGTCGCAATACGTCCCGAAGATACAACGACTTCAAGAATTTCGAAACGTCGCACACCGTAACGAAATTATCGGGCGAATCTACTAAAGACTCGAGTCTTTCTTGCTTTTTTATTACTAAGGGATGTGCTGTCAAACGTTTCTGAAGTGCTGGGAGTGAATCGAATGAATTTCTATTCTGCCAATGGACCTATTTACTGTCTGAAAAGCTGCAGGGGTCAATTCGCGAAAAATCAGAACTTTTCAGGTTGACCTCCTTTGACTGGGCCGAATTGTAAATAGACACAACTATTGGCTAGGGGTTTATATGCGAATAGTCACAACTGTTGGACTATTCCAGCAATACCCTTTCATCAGCCACCTCAGCGCGCCCAGTCAGCGCCAAATCGACGCCACGTCAGTCCACGTGTCAGTGACACGTCATCAACCCCGCCACGTCATCATATTATTTTATTTTATTTTTTTTTTTTTTCGTTTTTTTTTTTCAAAATTTGGGCTGACTTTAATAATTAATTTATCATTCACCCGATATCGGTTTTGAGCAAATTAATATTCGTTAGATTCGTCTCGAAACGTAGATTCGTAATCTTTCAACGATTTCTCGTTTCGGCGACCGACGTCTTCTCGATTTAATAAAATCATTTCAGCTCTTCTCTTAGTGGGCCAATTACCCACACTTGGGCCCAAGGCCCATTGGGCTTAAAACCCAACAAGCAGTGCTACCTAATGTTATAGAATAATACTTATAAATGATCCACCATTATTAATGATGTTTCTTTGTTTTTTTTTTAAGCTATCATAAAACGCAAAGGATATGTACGTATACGTATATAATTATATGACTCTTTTTTGTCGAAAATTATAGATGCTCCCGTCGAGCTCTAGTTCTTCAGTTTTATGCAATAATTATTTATCCTAGCGCCTTTAATATTCTTCTTCGAAAGGGAGAAATGATTCACATGGACTTTTTCAATGTTATTTATTATTATATATTTGTAGCAGCCGGGATTTGTTTGTAATTTTATAGTTCAATCGTAATATAGTGCTAGCATAGCAGCCGGGGTTGGTCAAAAGAAATTTTATATTTAGTCTCTTATTGTTTAAATCGGTGCTTACTTTATCAAAGCAGCCTTTAGTTTCGGTGACTACATTACCAATACCATTACCATTATGGAGCTAATCAAGCAACTACAACGAATTTATCCCAACAGTAGATGAATAATTATATTATAAATCGCACTGCATGTCACATATATTGAAACTGATAATAAAACAAATTCCCATGAATTAATAATTATTTTAGAAAATCGTCATACATTGACCATTATAAATGAATCCTACCCGTCCGTGTGAATTCACTCGCAATTCTTTGTTTTCTAAATCTAAAAACTATAGAACATCGGGCCTATGCTGTTCATCTCATCTCATCTCTTGATTTTCATTGGCTTATCTTAATGGAACCTTAGTCCATCGTCCTCCAAAAAGTTTTATTATTGTCGACTCAATATTTGGAAAACAAATATTGAAATAGCTTATTATACAAAAGATACCCGCATCATCTGTTTCAGACTTTAAATAAAAAATAAAAAATCATGTGGACGTCATGAAGATCCCAACTTGAGATGCCTTCTAGGACGGTTGTTGAATTATCATCTCTTTCTCTAATTTTAGAAGAGGTAGGTATCATTTTGTATTTGTATCGAAAATATAAACGCACATAAATTAACTATATATTGCTACATCTTCCTCGTGAAAATAGTACATCATAACACCAACAACTTTCACTAATAATCTCAAGGAGCGAGATGGCGAAGAAACAACGCTTGTTTCTTACCAATCTCACAATAATAATGCTTCTTCTCATAGCATTATCGATAACAGTTAGTTCCACCATTGACGACAAAGATCCAAAATCAGTAAGAAAATGGTTCAAAACCCTTCCCCACGCAAAGGAAAAGCTTACAGAGCTTCACTTCTTCTTCCACGACATAGTAGGCGGTAAGAACCCTACGGCCATCGCAGTGGTCCCGCCCAAGCCCGCCCTTCACTCCCCTACGAGTTTCGGGCTGATATCCATGATGGACGATGCATTGACCGTCGGGCCCGAGCCCGACTCGAAGATAGTGGGCCGGGCCCAAGGGATCTACGCCTCGGCGTCGTTGAGCAATTTTGGCCTTCTCATGACGCTCAACTTTGTGTTTACGGACGGTAAGTACAATGGAAGCACGCTCAGCGTATTGGGACACAATCCCGTGTTAGAGAAGTACCGAGAGATGCCGATCGTTGGCGGGTCGGGCTTTTTTCGGTTGGCCCGAGGGATAGCAACGGCCCATACGGTTTGGTTGAATGCTACTACTTTTGATGCTATTGTTGAGTACCACGTCATGGTCTTGCATTATTGATTGGTTAGTTGGTTTCACTTTATTATTAGTTAATTTCTGTGTTTGATTAATCTAATATTTGTGTGCATTGACTGCAGTGCATTATGATGCTTGTTTGTTTTACGGTTTTGTATTACGATGATGAGCTGTTGTGTCTTGTCGCTTCTTATTTATGTCTTTATCTTTCTTGTTTGCTGCAATAATCGAATCGAACACATGCCTGTTTATTCGAATCGAACACTTACCTGATAAAGTGTTAAAAAGGATATTTTCAGTCTCCGATAGTATAATTGTCCGAGAAATGACGATAATAAATAAACGGATGAAAAAATAAATTTGAACAGTGAACACGATTTACGTGGTTCGATCAGAATGACCTACGTCCACATGTCGGATGGTAGAACTTCTTTATTGTATGGAGATATTACAGACAAGTACGCCTCGTAAGGAGGATATGTCGAAAAACTGCTATGACGACTACTGAAAAAATTTAGCAGAGAAAATGATCGAAGAAGAGAAGATTTGTTATAGGCAGAGGATTGCCTCGATCTGTCATGTGAACAAGAGAAAAAAAATTTCAGCTCCTTTCTTTTGAATATCTAGTGCGGCTGCCAAAGGAGAAAATGATTTTCTCTACATGCTCCTTTGACCATATGTGTTTGGCGCCTCACATCAAGGTCACAATCAACAAATCTCCACACTGACCTTGATTCCATAAAACACGCCACATTGACTTAATTATACCTCCGTCACCTCCGACCTTAGCCCCGACGGGCTACTTAACCTTTTCTGAAATACCAATCAAGTCCAAGCAATGCTTGAACTTGGCACTGGACAAACTTTCGTAAACATGTCTGCGGAATTATCCTTCGTGTTAATCTTCTTGATAAACTCCTTCTTACCTAAAATGATATCACGAATAAAATGATACTTAACATCAATATGTTTAGTCCTTTCATGATACATATGATCTAGTCAAACAAATCGCACTTCGGCTTTCACAGAAAATCGCAATAACTCCCTGATTCTGAGTTAATTCGATGAATAACCCTTTCAACCACAAAGCTTCTTTTATTGCGTCAGCAATGGCCATGTATTCTGCTTCAATTGTAGATAACGCCACTTTGTAGAGTTGCTTTCCAGCTAACTGCACAACCCCCAATACAAAATACATAACCAGTAAGAGATTGCCGTTTATCGAGATCACATCCGTAGACTGAATCGACGAAACCAACAAGAGCATCACTGTTTCTGCCAAACTCCAAACAAATGCTTAGAGTACCCTTCAAGTATCTGAGAATCAACTTCACTGCATGCCATTGTTCTTTCCCTGTGGTAGCCATATGCTAACAACCTAACAGCCTGTGAAATATCAGGACGTGTATACCATTGCATATATAATACTGCCAACTGCACTCGAGTAAGGAACTCGTGCCATATACGATTCTTCCTCATCTGATGCTGGTGACTGAGCAGCAGCGCATAGCCTAAAATGGCTAGCAAGAAGAGTGCTGACTGGTTTGGCATCGTTCATGCCAAATCCCTCCAAAACCTTCTTGAGGTAACTTTCATGGGTCTGGTGTAACTTACCAGCTCCTCTATCACGTCTAGTCTACATACCAAGAATCTTCTTATCTGCTTTCCATCTCAAATTCACCGTTCAATAAGGCCTTCAATTTGCGAATTTCTGCAAGATATAGCCGCAATGAGCATGTCATCAACATATAATAATAGATAAACGAACAAACTGTCATTTAACTTCTGGAAGTAAACACAACTATCATACATGCTCATGGAGAAACCATGACCCAACATGAAAGATCAAACAGTTTATACCACTATCTTGGAGACTACTTTAATCCGTATAAGGATTTCTTGAACGAACAAATTTTGTCTTATTTCCTTCAACTATGAAGCCTTCATGTTGCTTCATATAAATCTATTCATCTAAATAACCATGTAAGAATTGACGTCAAGCTGTTCTAACTCCAATCATGCATGACAACGAATGCAACTAAGACACGAATAGAGATATGTCTAACGACAGGTGAGAATATATCATTAAAATCAATGCCTTGTACCTTACTATAGCCTTTTGCGACTAATCGTACCTTATACCTTGCATCGTCAGAACCATATAAACCTTCTTTCTTCTTGAAGACCCACTACATCCTACTATTTTCTTTTTCTTCGGCGGCGACACAATAATCCACGTACCATTCTTGTGTAGAGACTCCATTTCTTCATTCATCGCTACCAGCCACTTATCAGAGTTTACGTCATTTATTGCCTCTGAATAGGTAGAAGGTTCGCCGCCTCCACCTATTTCTTGTGCCACTGATAAGCGTACGAAACTAAATTCACGTACCGTTGTGGTAGTCGAATATCCCGTCTGTCTATCTCTGGCTATATAATATTCCTGCTCGGTGTTTTCATCTTCAACAGGATCCGATTCAGGTTCTGGCTCTGGCTCATCTTGATCTGTTGAACTCGTAGCAGGATCATTTGACAAATCTTTGTTGATCTCGAGCTTCACCTTGTTCTGGACACTACCCTTCTTTTCTGGATTAGAAGGATTAGTTTCTTTTGAAGATGTAACATAGAAGACTCATCAAATGTAACATCTCTGCTAATTATGAATTTGGGTGACTTGGGATCAGGATTATATAATCTATATCCTTTCACCCTGAAGCGTAACCAAGAAAAATACAATATTTAGCTCTCGACTCTAACTTTCTCTCATTTACGTGCATATAAACTGGGCACCCAAGTATTCTTAAGTTGGAGTAATAAGCAGGAGTACCTGACCATACTTCCTCAGGAGTCTTGAAATTGATCGGTGAACACGGTGAGCGGTTGACAATATAACATGTTGCAGCGATAGCTTCAGCCCAAAAATCATTTGTCAAACCAGCTGGAGATCATACATCGAGCT
Organism: Craterostigma plantagineum; assembly: GCA_027422505.1. Lineage (NCBI taxonomy): Eukaryota > Viridiplantae > Streptophyta > Magnoliopsida > Lamiales > Linderniaceae > Craterostigma > Craterostigma plantagineum. The sequence continues at coordinate 4,743,235 of JAPQWV010000005.1, forward strand.
CTTTCTAAAAGCGTTCAGTTCATGTGCTTGGCAACTCCATTTTGTTGAGGCGTCATTCGAACAGTGTGATGTCGAGCAATTCCTTCGTTCTTGCAAAATTCGTTGAACTCACTTCCACAAAATTCTAAGTCATTATTTGTCCGCAATAGCTTGATTTGTCTTTGTCTGCTTTTCAATCAAAGCTTTCCACACTTTTCTGCTTAGAAATATACCCAGACTTTCCCTGAAAAATCATCAAAGAAAGTCAACATGTATCTTGCACCAACTTTGGACAGAACACGAGAAGGACCCTATACATCATAATGAATATAGAAAGTGCCTTTCGTCCTGTGGACTGCTGGCGTATTGAAGCGACTCGTTTCTGCTTTCCGAAAATACAGTGTTCGCAAAAGTCCATCTTACCAGTACTTTGACCGCATAGTAGGCTCCGCTTGCTTAATATCGTCAAGCCTTTTTTCCCATGTGTCCAAATTGCATATGCCATAATCTCGTGGTATCAACCTCCGGGAATGTCGAAACTGCAGTGGAAGCTGTAACAATAGTTCCGTGCAAAATATATACATTTCCAGACCTGCAAGCATAAAGGGCACCTTCAAAACTCCACATCCACCTGAGAACCTGCATCCTTGAGATTCAAGTGTACCTAAAGAGATCAGATTTCTCTTCATATCTAGAACATGTCAAACTTCTGTGAGCGTTCAGATGATTCCGTCGAACATCTTGATATGAACTGTACCTTTACCAAAAACTTTACACGGATCATCATTTCCCATTAGAACATATCCTCCATCCAAATTTTCATATGTGGAAAAACAGTCCCGACTCCGACTTATGTTGTAAGAACAATCCGAATCAAATATCCACTCAGTATCACACCTAACAATATTTGCAGTTGCTACAAAACTAGTTCCATCGCTCTCATCAGCAGCTAGACTAGCTTCGGCGGGTTTATCAAATTGCTGACTATTTTTCTCCTTATTTTTTAATTTATAACAATCAGCTTTGGTGTGACCCTTTTTCTTGCAAAACTTACAGACTTTATTTATGTACCTGGATTTCAACCTTTTTTTAGATCTGATACTTTCAGCATCTCTACGTTCTGGTCTTCCCCGTGCAAACAGACATTCTGCCTGGCGATCACTTGTTTCTCCCGTTATATCCCTGTCTATCTGTTCTTTCGATTCTAACGCAGATTTGACACTAGTATTTGATATCGTATCCTTTCCGTATATAATAGTGTCACGATTGCTTTAAAGACGAGGGAAGGGAACATAACAATATTATGGCCTAATCTTCCTCCGTCACTTTAACTTCTACGTTCGCCAAATCAATAATGATCGAATCAAATTTATCGAGATGCGAGAGTAAGAAGTACATTCCGTCATTTTCATACTGTAAAGCTTTTGCTTTATATAATGCCGATTCTTCTTAGTCTTCTTCATGTAGATAGCTTTTAACGCAGCCCACATACCCATGACCGTCGTCTCCGTGGCTACTTCTTGTAAAACCTCGTAAGAGAGATTTCATATAATAGTCGATCTGGCTTTCTTGTCCAATTCATTATATTGAGCATCTTTCATTTCCGTCGGTTTCTTTGTTTCTCCTTCACGCGCCACCTCACAACCGTCTTGTATGAGTATGACCTCCATCTCGAGACTCCACATTGCGAATTTGACGTTTGTGCCGAACTTTTCAATAGACATTTTTTGTTACCGTCATGGTGGTTAAAAATAAATCGGGTTGGCTCTGATACCAATTTACTAGGATATTTTGAATCCCCGATAATGTAATTGCCCGAGAAAACGATAATAAATAAACGGACGAAGAAATAAATTTGGACAGTGAACACGATATTTAGGTGGTTCGACCAGAATGACCTGCGTCCACGGGCCGGAGGGTAGAATATCTTTATATGTGGAGATATTACAGACAGTACACCTCGTAAGGAGGATATGTCGAAAAATAGCTACACGACTACTGGCAAAGCAGAGAAAACTATTGAAGAAGAGAAGATCTATCGTAGTGGTGTTTTTCTCTTCATCGAATATGCCTATTTATAGGCAGAGGATTGTCTCGATCTGTCATGTGAACAAGAGAAAAAAGTTTTAGCTCCATTCTTTGAATATCAAGTGCGACTGCAAAAGGGGAAAATGATTTTCTCCTCATGCGCATGCTTCTTTGACCATATGTGTTCTGCGCCTCACATCAGAGTCACAATCAACATAAAGATTGACAATATTTTTTATATCGAACTCCCCATAATTTTTTGAAATATTCTAATTGGAGAAAATAAAAGAAAATCTTCTAAAAATAAGAGAAATAGTGAAAGAAAATGTACTCGGCAAGATTCGAGCCATGTGCATAAAGATTGTTGTGCATAGATCCGTCCCTGTGCATAAAGATTGTTGTGTTTACAAGATAAAGAAGAAAAATATAGCAAGCATAATCTATACGGATACGGAAGGTAAGAGCTCTATGTATTGTACGTTGATGCTAATTAGATTCATCTATGAATGTAAATGATCATATATATCATGAGAAATCAAGGAGGGGCATTAATGGTGATGCGTCTAGGAAAAATTCGATTATACACGGTCAAGATTGGAGTGCTTAAACTTGGGGTTAGGGCTTAGGATTTTTTCGATTTGTTAGCCTTAACTTCAATAGTCAAGATTTGTGCGTGATTCATTTTGAGTTTACGTTTGAGGTATAATTGGAGTGCTTTTACTCCATTTTTGGGTTTTTGGAATTCGATTCGAGATGCTCTTACTCTTCAATAAGTTGTAAAAGCATTCTGGATGAAAATAAAATTGTCTTTTACACCTCTCCGAGAATCGAAGACAAGTCGCGCCTATAGCCATGTGGACAGTTCAAATGAGTTATAGACGAACATTATATCAAATCATCGTATCCACTTGCTCAACTTCAACTTGACAGAAAACTTCCCCACTAGTTTGCTTCTATCCGTTAATCTTCTACACGGACTAGTGACTCGTGGAGCCCACTTCGTAATCTTATCACAAGAATACAATGCCAACGTGGTAATAATTCGAATCTTTTCATTCTATCCAATTGGATATAATCCAACAGTACTCATCAAATAACAAGTGGCACATTACACCTACTCCAATCATGTTGAAACACACATGCGTGTGTTTTACTAAACGAACATTAAACATGTCACTTATTTAATGGGAGTTGAGTTATACCAATTAGGTAGGTTAAGCCAAGGCCCTTTATTCATTAAGACCATCTCCAATCGAAAAACGCATTATCAAACTCAAGCTCATTCTGAAACTCAAAATACGGTAATTCTTCTCAAATCGAGAAACCAATTCTCAAACCCTTTTTTTCTTCGAAACGATAGCTTATATTAAGTAACAAAAATACAGAGGCTAAATAGCCCAAAAGGTCTCTCCGGTGACTTACGTATCCGATAGAGAATAGAGGCTCACACAGGAGCAAAACACTACAAAGTAACAAAAGCCGACAGAAAATGAAATAAACATCGAACTTAGACCAAAGAACTATAGAACATACCACAAAAAGGAATATTAATCCAAATTTACAATATTCTACGCTTTCTTTGTCCAACTACTCGAAGCCCGTGTCTTCATCGGAAGGGGCTCCACAATGGGAGAAGGGCTCCACAATGGGAGAAAAGAGCTCTTGACTCAATAGGCAGGAGAAACGAGCTCCACATGAGAGACTCAAGAGTGATCGTTGGTGGTGGGTGACGGTGACGGTGAGCCGGAGACCGCAGTGGCGAAACGTAGACGGTTGCAGCAAGGCAGCGAGAAGACAAAAGCAATCGGCAGCGACTGCGCAAGAGGTGGTGGCAGGCAGCATGCGGTGGAGGAGGAGGGGGAGGCGGTGGTGGAGAAAGAGGCTGACGGTGGCTGACCTCGCGGCGATGGCGGCCGGCGGGCGACTTCCCTTGGCGGCGACGGGTATGGCGGAGACTAGCGACGACAGAAGTGACTAACGGTGGCGAGGCGTTGGGCGGCGGTGGATGGAAGCAAAAAAAAGATATTTGTATTATTTTTTAAAAGTAAAGAAAAAAGAAAAAAGGGAAGGGCCCAGGCGGGGGAGGAGGTAAGGAGGAAGGGGTGGGGTGGTTGTTGGAGAGGAGGGGGTGGCGGCTTGGGGTGGGAGAAAGAAGGTTTAGGGTTTAAAAGTTCAAATTAACGAAGACATGTAGACAAATCAATTCTCAAACTCAAAAGACCATTATTGTTATATTCTCTTCTTCCTAATTTTCTCAATAGTGCACATGGAATTTACACCTTTACAAATTAGACCATAATATTATTTTAAATTCAATTGAAAAAAATAGTTTCACAAAATTAATAATAAACTCAATATTTTCTCATAGAAAAAAATAATTTGAGTCATTTCATATATTTTTATTTATTTTTTATTTTTATATGGGTACGTTAATAATACAATAAAAATGGTATATATTGTAACTCTTAAAACATCAAACGCATCTTTTGTAATATCTCTCCCAAACGGATATATGCGTTTAAAACATGAGAGAGAAGATGAAAATACATGAGTTGCGTTTGGTGTACGTGGAGTACATTTTATATTCATTTTGAGTTTTTGAGTATTGATAGAAGGTGCTCGCTCATAAAGTAGTTAATAACGCCATCACAGTTTGGATAAACACCAAGGCTCAGCATATCCAACCTCAGCCAATAATCGCCCCTCAATGGATCCAAACATAAACAACTATATATAAAACATATACCAATATTATCTCTTGAGCAGTTGAGCTATCTTTGTTTGAACAAAAAGTATATACATAAAGATAATCATCCATCCCACTTCTCTAACATGGCTAGAGGAGCAGTTTCGTCGCTGTACGAGGTTTTGGGCCTTAGTTCGTCAGCCACTGGGCAAGAAATAAAAGCAGCTTATAGGAAATTAGCAAGAAAGCTTCACCCAGACGTGGTGCCCATTTCTTCACAGAGAGATGAGAAGAGCGTCAAATTGCGACGAATTCTTGAGAATCCACGCAGCTTATTCAACCCTATCAGATCCCTATAAGCGTGCTTCTCACGATCGCGACCTTCTCATGCTCCATACCCTAATATTCAAATGCGATTCTTCTGTTAGCTAATAATCTCAAAGTGGGACCGAAGTTGAAAATTAACAAAGTGGCCGAAGATTTTGAAAAAGAAGAAAACAAAGTTGAAGATGTTGAAGCAGCCAAAATAGATATTGAGCACCCAAGCAGCCACGGAGCGCATGCTTCATACAATAAAGTCAGAAAAGGAAGTTGAAAAGAAGATCTCAAGATCACGCGTATGATTAGGATTAGTTACTTGTTTGTCTCTTTGCTATCTTATGTGTAATATATATATATGCTGTTTGCATGTATATTGTGAGTGAGTGGAGAGGAAAAAGAAAAGCACATGTAACGGTAAGAGAACAAAAGAAAATAAGTTGGCAAAATAATATTCTCTTCTCTTGTACGTGACAAAGTAATAGGAGCGACATAAGCAAGTAAAGAAAACTTTGCTCAGGAAAACAATCGTCCTCCCTCCATCAGTTCTTCTCTTCATTCGATCTTACAAAAATAAACTAACAAAATGGTATCAGAGCCGAAGGTGTCAACGGAGCCGACAGAGCCGATGACATCGCCAGATCCGACAGAGCCGATGGTGTCGATGGTGTGGAAGCGGATATTAGGTGCCCACATGTTAATCCCGCAACTCACCGAGAATAACTACGCAAGGTGGAGCGTCAAAGAAAGACGCCGGTGAAGCCACAGAAAAGGAGAAAAAATCGGCCAAAGGCCGAAGAGCCCGTGAAAGAAGAGAAAAAGGCTGAAGCAGCCGTTGAAGTGATAAAAGAAAATATGACTCGTGAAGTATCCACCACCACTCCACCAACGGAACCTCTCTACGAGGAGGAGCCCTCAAAGCTCGAGAAAGAGGAGGCAGTTGAAGAGACGCCGCCACGACAACCTCCTGAGAAAGTCGAGAAAATCGGCATGAAGGCATCAGTATGCCCGGGAGATGAAGAACAAGGTCGACGACGCCATGCACACGTCGTCGGACGAAGGTAAAGATAAATTCCACAAGGCGAACGTAAAAGCTATAGAGACACACGGCGGTGAGGCTGTTGAAGAAATAACCCAACAGACTGAAAAAACCATGCGAAGAAAGAACCAGGAGCGCGGAGTGAAAGAGACGACCGACGTAGCCACGACGAAGGTCCTGCGACATGTTAATCGAAAAGTTGCTAAACAAATTACTGGAGAACCTATCAAGGCCAGTCCTACCAACAAAGACCATGCTCACAAGGAAAAGGTCCGTGAGAAAGATAAGGAGGTGAAGCAGTGGATCATGGCGAGAGACAGCCTTGAGGCCTACATGAACAACTTGAAAAATCGAAGTAACGAGAAGTACAAGCTCGTCGGAAAATTAGAGGCGGACGATATCGCGACGACAACCAAGAAAGCCCCCAAGCTGATAGACGATAACCGAAGTATGAAAGGAAAAGATATCGACGAAAACCGCAAAGAAGTCGCGGAGGACATCGTCAATAATATTGATGTATTCGCGAGAAACGAGGTGGAGCAATACAAAATTGTTCCCGTGAAGGTCATCAATGAGAAGAAGCCTGTTAAGGAGTACGAAGGGTTCGACACGCCCGATGCTGGCAATGAGACGACGAGCTTGCTGACGGGCTACGTCACGAGGATGAAAAAAGAAAAGAAAAATATTTATTATACCAGCGATAAGAAGCTGATGATCACGGGGTTGTTAAGATTCGACAACAATATATTATTTCTGCAGGAACTGTTCGAAAAGAAGAACACGTTAGAAGAAACCAGCCAAAAGGCGAAGCTGGTCCAAGAAGGAAAGTTGACGGTCGAGCAAGATCCGAAAAGCAGAGGGACAACGAAAGAACGTAGTGACGGTGAAAAAACGTATAAGGCAGCTCGCGAAGTAAATATTGAAGCGAAGTGTTCGAAGGCATTTAAAGACGGCAAGTGGCGAGCCGCGACGTACGACAGACGAAAGCGCGTCAAATTTAAAGATCGATGAAAGACCCAAACACTTTGAGATTAAGGGGTGAATTTGTTAGCTAATAATCTCAAAGTGGGACCGAAGTTGAAAATTAACAAAGTGGCCGAAGATTTTGAAAAAGAAGAAAACACAGTTGAAGATGTTGAAGCAGCCAAAATAAATATTGAGCACCCACTTAGCCACGGAGCGCATGCTTCATACAATAAAGTCAAAAAAGGAAGTTGAAAAGAAGATCTCAAGATCACGCGTATGATTAGGATTAGTTACTTGTTTGTCTCTTTGCTATCTTATGTGTAATATATATATATTTATTCTGTTTGCATGTATATTGTGAGTTAGTGGAGAGGAAAAAGAAAAGCACATGTAACGAGTAAGAGAACAAAAGACAAATAAGTTGGCAAAATAATATTCTCTTCTCTTGTACGTGACAAAGTAATAGAGCGACATAAGCAAGTAAAGAAAACTTTGCTCAGGAAAACAATTGTCCTCCCTCCATCAGTTCTTCTCTTCATTCGATCTTACAAAAATAAACTAACATCTTCTTCGCCTGCTGCTATTCATAGTAATCATAGGGTCAACAACAATAGTAGTAGTTGTAGTAGTAAATATGGATTTAGGAAGAATAACTGGGAGACTGATCAGTGTTGGTAATTGGATTGATGTGGTGTGATTATTAGTTTAGATTTTAATTACTTGAGTTAGACCGTCTCCATACTTGAAAAATATCCTAAAATTGCTCCAACAAAATCTAAAAACAATCACAAATGGATTGTGCTTTTTTCTAAACGCATATTTTTGTTTTAACACTAAAACAAGTTTTATATTTAATAATCGCATTTAAAGTCCTTTTATTTGTATTAATAGTTAAAGCATCCTTTATAAAAAAAATAAACAAATATATATCAAAGTACCAAAAAAGATTTTTAAAATTGGAAAATTTACTATCAATACTTTTTTATTCATTAGATGCAATATAAATTAAAATGTTATTTTTTTTAATGTATAAATATGTTTGTAGCATTGAAAAGTTGTAAAAGTCGGTGTAAAAGTGAATATTTCGAAAAGAATCATTTGAGTTTGAGAATGAATTTGAGTTTGATATTGAATTTGTCGGTTGGGGATGATCTTAGTTGCTAATCAGAAAAAGAAGAAAAAAAAAAAGAGAGAGACGCCAATGTAAATAAATTTATGTAATTTGTTTCTTAGTATTTATTATCTATACTCTTTACTAAGTCTCAAGGCTTAAAACCGTCAAATTTTGATCTATCAATTAAATTAATAAAAAATAATAATATTGAAATTAAAAGAAAACCATCCACTATATTTTTTTTATAGTATATTCTAATTTTATCCCTCTATTCTTAAGATGTCCAAAAATACTAGTATTTGTATAGGTGTTTGATTCGGGGCAGAGCGCTGCTAATTTGCACACTAGGGCTGCGTTTGGTTATAAGCATCTATATTAAAGCCCAAGATAAATTATTCAAATTGGGCCAAGAGAGTTTGTTTAAAAAGTGTTTGATTTATTTGTTAATAGGCCAATCTTAATAACATCAAGTTTGCATTACGTGGTTTAGTAGATAGTTCCAAATTAAATTTACACAAAAAGACCAAATTGTCCTCATCTTCTTAAACGAGAATGAAATATGGGTTTTCACCTAATTTCGAGGTCAACAGGCATTCACCACCGATTCTAAGAGAACAAGATCAGTTCTAAGAGTTGAGAAACCTGTGGCAATGATCATTTATTGGCTTTCACCACTGTTAAAATTTTCATTATCGCTTGAGGTTACTGATCGAACACCCCCAATTATGTTAAAATCTAATTTGAATGCCTCATTTATCGTTTCTGGAGTAGTAGTTGGCCCGATTTATCACAATCTTCAGAAAATCTTGAAAATTATTACTCATTCTGTCCCAAAGGGTTATGGACATTTGGTTGATTGCACGCAAATTAAGGTAGCCATTTTTTATTCTTATAGTACAAGTTAGATAAAAAGTAACCCGCCATTACAATTGGTATTAAAATTGAACACACTTTAATTATTCCCTCCAATTTTTTTAATCAAATCAAACACTATATATCCAACACATATTCGAATATACACACTCAAAACACAACTTCAAAACACAATCCAACCTCACACACGAACAAGAGAATACACCATTACACACACATACAGAAAACACAACTTCAATCTAGTAATTTCAGAAACATCACAGCAAAAGATTCACCACACATAGGCACCATCACAGGAAAAGATTCACCACACACAGGCACACCATAATTCCAAGTCTCAGTTATAATTCCAGCATTATGAAATGAACATAGTAGAATGAAGACAAAGAAGCCTAATTTCACATAAGAAGCAAAAACCAGATCACACAAGTCTTACTAACTAGTTGTACAGATGGAAAACTACCCCATGGTAAGTTAAATGAGGTGGCTGAGAGATATGGGCTTCACTGACATATGGTTAGTGCATCTGGAACACGGCAAAAGCACAAAAGGAGGCCGGAAGAGTTTTTCATTTGGTGGTGAAACCAACCCTGCAATTTAAGAAAAGAGTACAAGTAGATCTCGAACAAATAAAGACGATCAATGTAAAGAAAAGAACAACAATCCGAAGACTTGCAAATGAAATTAAAGTAAGCAAAAGCACAGTTGGTCGTTGGGTGAAAGAGGGGTTGATCAGACCACACAGTAATGCAATTAAACCAGATTTGACAGCTTCTAATAAAGTGGCAAGGCTAATTTTATTTATCATCATTGGTGGTTGATACTATACACAAAAGGCTACAGTTTTTAGGCATGCATAACACAGTACACATAGATGAGACATAACAAAGACCAATGAGAGATCTATTTAACTGCCGGGGAAGAAGAGCCATATAGATCATGCAAGAGCAAAAGATTCATCACAAATGTAATGTTTATGTGTGCAGTGAGCATACCAATGTATACACAGGATGGACAGCTCATGTTCAATGGCAAAATAGGTTTATTTCCCTTTACTGTCACGGTGCCAGCTAAAAGAAACAGCAAAAATAGAGCTAAGGGCACATTGGAAACCAAAGCAATAGATTCAATCACTAAGGATGTGATCAAGGCATGTTTGATCAACAATGTAAGTTGTGTCTTACCTTTAATGTATAATGTGTACTCTCAGATTCATTTCATCATTGTACTGTTCCACATTCTGTCTGTGTAGCCTCCATAAAGTAGATAGTGTTTGCACATTATGTGTTACATTACAATGACCACCGTGTATGAATGCATTCACAATCAAGTAATTGCATTAAACATATTCATCAGACACATATTTGTGATCATCTTTGAATTGACCAATCAAAGTAAGCATCAAACATAAGCATCTACTAGTGACTACTTTGATCATCAAACATTCTGTCATGCAGATAGTACCAGCAATCAAACAAAAGTGGCCATCCAATGCAGACAAACATATCATAATCCAACAAGACAATGCAAAGCCACATATAAATGACTCAGATGCTGATTTTAGAAAAATAATCTCCGGGACGCCCTGCAAGATTTAAGATTCCGACAGCGTTAAATACGAAAAAGACCCGATTATTGACTAATAAACTCGGACGCCGGTTTATTAAAATCAAATCGTTTAACCTTACAATATAACTTACACTTACCGTAGGTAGAGAAGTTGAATATTATTTGCTACTTATTAAAACTATCAAACAATTACGGATTTGTTGTTTTAATTAGCTATTGATTTACCTAGATCTCATAAACATTGGCCACTGTTTATTTAACCTAAGCTCATCGATATAATTAATTCAAAGGTAGACGAATACTCACGCTTTCACGAATGGGCTCGTTGAATCTCAAGGTTCATAAAAATCTAGGCTTCAAATAATCCTTCGACTACGAGAATTAGCCGCTATAAGGCATGTTAAAGTACATATAGAATTAATCGGGACGTGAAATAAATAAACTTGAATTTGGTCTTGTTTATTGAGTTCCCTTAACAGTACGTTGAACCATACTCAAACTCCTAAATAAGCATGTATATGAAGATATTTTCTAGCTACTACATAGTTTTTAAAGGCGCGGGGCGCAAAAAGGCGACGAGGGCTTCGCCTTGCCTCATGAGGCGAGGCGCGGTCGAGGCGCTCGCCTCAATTAGCGAGGCGCACTGTGAATTATATATATATATAAGTAACATGTGAAATTATATTGTACTTAACAAAAGGAGTTTAACAAAATACATATTATAATTCATGACAAAGTAAATATTGCAAGTTTTGGAAATGACATATTACTTACATGGTGATTGTACTTAGAATTTATGATGGCCTCAAAATATATAATTATGCGTTTAATTGCAAGATATTTGTAAGTTCAGCATTATATAATATTAAAAAAATTATTAATGAATAAGGTTAAATTATTTAACTTAATTAATCGTTGATATCAAGTTTATTTAACAGATATAATTTTATATACAGAGATTTAATTTCTATTCAAATATGGGCCTTAAATATATGACATTCTAAAATTAATTATAGGCCCAGCCCATTAAATATAGTAATTGAATTTTTAACTTATATGCGTCGTCTTCAACCTCTATCCTTGCCTCTTTTAGCTTCTGAAAACCCTAGAATCCAAATCCTGCTATAAATCGCCGTTTGTTCACCCGGAAGCCAGCGGTTTCGATCAGAAACGGCCACGATTGTGGAGAATGGTGGTGAGGCGAGAAAGGCGACCGCCTCAGAAGACGCCGCCTCGTTACGAGGCGCTCGCCCGAGGCGCGCCTCAGTGAAGTGAGGTGAGACGAGGCGGGTAGAGGCGAAATGCCTCTGCCTCACCTCGCCTATCGCCTTAGGCGCGCCTCAGGTCGCCTTTTAAAACTATGCTACTACCTAAATAAGTATAATATAATAAACCAAGGAAACCAACCACTAGATTTATGAAAGTAGGAAACAAACGAGAACTGACTACTCAAACTAGATAATACTTTTGCAAGCTAAGGGCCCATAATGAATATAAAACAAAAATATATTTAATTAAACAAGTCCAACAACATACGGGAAGATGAAATAATTGATAATAAAGCTGTGAATAATTATCCTTACCCTCTCGTCATACGCTAGCTTTCTACAGCTTTAATTCCCTACCTCAGCTTGTGTTGTGGCTTCACTAGAGCTTCAGCAGCTTCGCAAATTCCGCCGAGTTCGATGGTCAGAGCAGCCTGCTCGCCTTTCTCCTTGTCTGAATTGTGCGTGACCTTCTAAGCGGCAGAGCTTAATCGTCTCCTTCAAGCTTGACGTATACGAGAGTATGTGTCTGTATATTTCCCTCTATTTATCTCTGCTAAGCTTCATCCTTCTCGTTTGACAGCAGCTAGGTATTTATAGACGGTCTGTGATTTCTTCCTTTTTTTCTTTCCCACTCGACATGGAACAGAACTCACGCTCCTTGGACATCAAGCCCAGAAATCGCGCAGCCCTTTTTCTCTTTTTGTCTGTTTGAAGCTTGCGTGTCTGTAAGGTTAGCTCGTCTTTGTCTCCTCTGTTATTTTTTTGTCTTTGGTCTGTACGACATTTAGCTTCCATTGTAGACTAAAGATTTGAACTGGTTGGCTAAATCACGCTGGGTTGCTTAACTGGTCTTCTTTCAATGACAGCTCGTTCGATTGAGCAGACAAAAGTAAATGGAGCAGCCAAGGAAAACATCGATATGTTATATGTCCTTTGACTATGCGTGGCTCGTGTTTGAGTGGGTGTTTTATTTTTTTCAGCCGTTGACGATGTCTTCTTGTCGATTCTTTATCATGGGCTAATCTGATTGGGCTGATTGAAGCTTATACGGGCCTAATAAAATCCAGTTAATCCATGAAGGTTCACGCATGCCCATTTGATCTGCTTGCTGAGTCATTTTTGGTATATTTTGCTCTAAATCTGTAAAACATGTAATTGAAATATAAGCAGAGAATATCCGTGTATGATTGTATAAATATAGACCAAAAATGCACTTTTACGGGGTATAAAATGTTCTAAATTGTTATATATCAAATTCCCCCACACTTAAATAATGATTGTCCTCAAGCATTTACTAAAGATTGAAGTGCGAATATTCTGATCAAAAGTTTACCGACATGCATTACTTTGCCCTAGAGATAGCAATTATTCACAACAATTAGCACAAGATATGATCATATCGAATTTCGACGATCTCATTAAAGCCTGAACGCGCAAAAATCAACAATTCTCACAAGTATTCTCTCAATGCACTCAAAGTGTTTATGGGAATATGTGTATACACTCAAGTCAACACTATGAAACCATATTACCATAAGCTTGCTAACATATCACATTGTATTCACATAGCGACTTAAGTGTACAAATCAAGGTCTTTATTTGGGTTGTAATGGGGCTAGGGATTTAGGTAGGATATTTTGGGAAAATAGGCTAAAATTATCGAACCAATTGAATAATAATCGCTAAATTCCACGACCATCGCACGACTACTTCTTAATACAGATAAAACAAACTAGCGCTGCATATATTATTTTTTTATGATTTTTTTTTCTCAATCTCTTTTTTTTTCCGACTATATATATATATATATATATATTTTGCGCTTTTTTTTTCCCTCTTTTTTCCGACCCCCCTTTTTTTTTTGGGTAAACCTTTCTGATTTTTTTTTCTTTTTAAAGCTATAACTATAGGAATACTAATAACAAGTATCTAGACGCTTATCAAGCTAATCAATCTCTAGGTCGTGGAACCTTCGCAATTACTAATTCATCTAATCCGATAATGGGTTGAAAAGAAAGCCAAAAGGATATATATGGGTAAATATAGTGGCTTAAATTCAACAAAAAAAATAAGGCTCATGCTCAAGTTGGCTCACTAAGCGGATAATATTAAGGTAGGGTCAATGTGAGGCCAATGGCTTAATCCTAAACGCCTTAATCACTTTTGTACACAAAAAACCGCCAATGATATCAACATGTATAATAGAGCAAGTTCTAGAATATTCGAAACATATGTGACGCTCTCGTAAAATTGAGTATAAAGATAAATACTCTTATTTTTTTTTTTTAAAGGCTCAAATCTCACATATGTAAGTAGGCTTTGTGTCGACTCTTGCGCATTCGATCTTTAAATCAACTGAAGAAAAGTGAAATAATCATCCTAATACCAAATCGCTATTCCTAATTGTTTCTCTCATGTTCTAGTAAATGCATATTGGTTCGCTCCAGACAAGAATTATTCTCATCAACTATCAAGAAAATCTCCCCCACACCTAAACTCTACATTGTCCTCAATGTAGAATTCTAATGAAAATAGTAGCTAAAATCTAAAGATTCTCACCCTAATTTTCATTTTAATATTTCAGAGTCTATGTGAAGGAAGTAATCATAATGATATTGAAAGTAAAACTTCCCTGACAGTGATGGAGTCTTAGAGAACTTCCGAGCGAGAGGATATTTGTTCCCGAGCCTAGTGAGATCTTGGCATACGTACCGAGAGCAAGCCTGCTTAATCATCAAATAAAACATATATAAAAACGAAAATATTGCAATAACAAAATAAAACAGGATAATATTGGGTTGCCTCCCAATGAGCGCTTTTCTTTAACGTCTTTGGCTAGACGTTGTCGTCGTTCTTCAAACTCATTCATAAATGGGTCGGCTCAGCTCGATCTCTTCAACGCAAGCCAAAAAATTATTCTCAAAATAAGGTTTAAGCCTATGACCGTTAACCTTGAAACATTTATCAGAAGACATGCTCTCAATTTCGATAACGCCATTTGGAAAAATATTTTTAACAATGTACGGTCCCATCCAGCGAGATTTGAGTTTACCTGGCATGAATTTTAACCTCGAATTATAAAGGAGAACTTTTTGGCCTACCATGAATTCTTTTTTATGCAAGAGTTTGTCGTGAAAATGCTTGGTGCGTTCCTTGTACATTCTCGCATTCTCATAGGCTTCTAGGCGAATTTCTTCAAGTTCCTGCAGCTGAAATTTCCGTTCCTCACCAGCTTTTGTGGCCTCCATGTTGCATTGTTTAACTGCCCAAAAAGCACGATGTTCAATTTCAACGGGTAAATGACACATCTTACCGAAAACCAGGCGATACGGTGACATTTCGATTGGTGTTTTAAAAGCTGTTCGATACGCCCAAAGTGCATCGTCTAATCGCAAGCTCCAATCCTTACGATTCGGGTTTACGGTTTTCTCCAAAATATTCTTGACCTCCCGATTTGAAACTTCAGCTTGTCCGTTTGATTGTGGGTGATAAGTAGTGGCCAGTCGATGATGTACTCCATATTTGCGCATGAGTGCTTCCACCGTGCGATTGCAAAAGTGCGTGCCTTGGTCGCTTATAATTGCGCGAGGAACGCCGAACCTACTAAAGATATTTGTTTTAAGAAATCCTACAACAACTTTAGAATCGTTAGTTCGGGTAGCCTTTGCTTCCACCCACTTCGAGACATAATCAACGGCAAGTAATATATAAAGAAAGCCAAATGAACCTGGAAAAGGTCCCATAAAATCCATGTCCCATACATCGAAAATTTCACAAACTAAAATAGGATTTTGTGGCATCTCATCTCTAAAAGAAATTGTACATGTTCTTTGACAATTAGGACAACTCTTGCAAAATAAATAAGCATCTTTGAAAATAGTTTCCCAATAAAATGCACAGTCTAAAACTTTTCTAGCTGTTCGTTTAGGTCCAAAGTGTCCTCCACATGCATAAGTATGACAATGAGTCAGTATATCATTAATTTCATCATTTGCAACACACCTGCGTATTATTTGATCCGAGCCAATTTTCCACAAGTATGGCTCATCCCACATATAATATTTAGCATCGCTTTTAATTTTATTTTTCCTTGACGAGCTCAAATGTGAAGGCAACAAACCACTTACCAAGTAATTAACTATATCGGCAAACCAAGGTTCTTCATATTCCTTACCTTGAAGGCTAAATAATTGCTCATCTGGAAACGTTTCAGAAATTGGTAGTGGCTCTTCATCACGAATCAAACGGCTCAAGTGGTCCGCCACGGAGTTGTCAACGCCTTTTCGATCTTTGATCTCCCAATCAAACTCTTGAATTAACAAAATCCATCGTATTAGGCGTGGTTTTGACTCCTTTTTCGACAACAGATATTTAAGAGCTGCATGGTCAGAATAAACGATAACCTTAGATCCCAATAAATAGGACCTAAATTTGTCAAATGCAAAAACAATAGATAAAAGCTCTTTTTCAGTTGTGGTGTAGTTGCATTGTGCCGAATCAAGCGTCTTTGAAGCATAGTATATAACGTGACTCTTTTTTCCATCCTTTTGTCCAAGCACAGCTCCCACGGCGTATTTGCTTGCATCGCACATAAGCTCGAACGGTAGCTCCCAGTTTGGAGGTTGAATAATAGGTGCGGTAGTGAGCAATAGCTTTAACTTGTCAAACGCCTCTTTGCATTCGTCCCCGAAATCGAATGGTACGTCATTCTGCAGTAGTCTTGACATCGGTTGAGCGATTTTTGAGAAATCCTTAATAAATCTCCTGTAAAAGCCTGCATGACCAAGAAAGCTTCGAATTTCTCGAACATTAGTGGGGTATGGCAAACTAGAGATCAAATCAACTTTTGCCTTGTCTACTTCAATTCCTCTTGACGAAACTACATGTCCTAGAACTATTCCTTCTTTAACCATAAAATGACATTTTTCGTAGTTAAGTACAAGATTTTTATCGATGCAACGTTTGAGAACTTCTACTAGATTATCAAGGCAATGATCAAATGAATCTCCATAAACAGTAAAATCATCCATAAATATTTCAATGCATGTTTCTATTAAATCAGAAAATATACTCATCATGCATCGCTGAAATGTACTAGGAGCATTACATAAACCAAAAGGCATGCGACGATATGCAAACGTACCAAAAGGACATGTAAAAGTGGTTTTTTCTTGGTCCTCGGGTGCCAAAACTATTTGATAATAACCAGAAAAACCATCGAGGAAGCAAAAAAAAGACTTACCTGCCAGTCTTTCTAGCATTTGATCAATGAAAGGTAGCGGGAAATTATCCTTTCGGGTAGCCGCATTTAACTTACGAAAATCAATGCACATGCGCCAACCCGTCTGTAATCTCATTGGTACCAATTCATTCTTATCATTTTTCACAAGTGAGAAACCAGATTTCTTAGGAACAACATGAACTGGACTTACCCATTGGCTGTCTGATATTGGAAATATAATTCCCATATCTAATAATTTAAGAATTTCTTTCATAACTACCTCTTTCATTGTTGGGTTGAGTTTCCGTTGTGCTTCCCGAATCGGCTTAGAATCTGGCTCAAGTAGGATCCTGTGCATGCAAATAGAGGGACTGATTCCTTTGATATCGGCCAAAGTCCATCCTATCGCGCTCTTGTACTCCTTCAAAACACGTATCAATTTCTCTTCTTGGGTGGCGGTCAAGTCATTTGCAATAATGACTGGCAACGTTTCTTCATCTCCTAAATAGCAATACTTGAGGTGTTTTGGTAGATCCTTCAACTCCAACTTAGGTGCCTGTTCTATAAGGGACAATTTTCTTATTAGAAATAGGTAAAGATAGAGTATACTTACCAGATTTATCGTGAAATTCCGAAAGTGCGTGTAACGTCATGAGTGCGTCTCTAATATCTTTGTCCACTTCAAAATGCACATCTTTTTCTGTTTTGCTATTCTTAATCACAAATTCGACTGCGTCATTTGATAAATTACGCTCAAGATCTTCTCGTACAAGAGTGTCAATCATACTAACAGATTCGGGATCATCGGGAAATTTCATAGCATCAAAGACATTCATAGTAAGTTTTTCCCCATCAAATTCGAAAGTAAGTGTTCCCGAATCAACATCTATCTTAGTCTTAGCAGTTTTCATGAATGACCGACCTAGTAAAATAACAGCAGATTCAAGCGCATGTTCATCACCCATGTCGACAATGTAGAAATCAGCGGGAAAAATAAATTTACCACATTTCACTAAAACATCTTCAATCAATCCTTCAGGATAAATAATAGACCTATTTGCTAATTGAATACAAATATCAGTGCACTTAAGAGGTCCCATACTCATCTCGTTAAATAAAGATAATGGCATAACATTGATTGATGCTCCTAAATCTAACATGGCATTATTTATTTTTCGTGTTCCTATAGTAACTGAGATAGCAAACATACCTGGGTCCTTGCATTTTTGGGGTAATTTTCTTTGAAGAGCAGCAGAAACATTATCACTTACAAGGATTTTGCCTTCGGCCTTATGCTTTCTTTTGTTCGAACACATTTCTTTCAAAAATTTCGCATAACGTGGAATCTGCTTGATAGCATCTAAGAGTGGGATGTTGATTTCGACTTTGCTAAAAGTTTCCATTATGTTCTTTTCTTCTTCTTCCTTTCTCGCTTTAGCTAGCCTTCCAGGAAAAGGTGGAGGAATTACAATATTAGGTTTAAAAACAGAATCATTAATTACCTTCTTTCCGTTGTCTTTAATCTCATCGCCACTTGGTAGTTTTGTTGGGACTTCGTCATCATTAGGCGGACCGATCTCTTTCCCGTTTCGAAGAGTCATAACACTCACATTCTCTCTTGGATTAATTTTGACTTGAGCTGGTAGTTTCCCTTCTCATTCTGCATTTGACTCATTTGTGCTGCGAGTTGAGACACTTGCCTTTCTAGGTTTTGTACGCTAGCGCGTGTTTCATGTATGCTTGATCGTGTCTCCTGTTGAAAAGTAGCAGTGCTATTGGCTAAATTCATAACGATATCCTCTAACGACATACCTGGTTTTGAAGGTGCAGCTTGTTGATGAGGAATTGGCGGTCGAGGTGCTTGTTGCATGAAACCTGGTGGCCGATTCCCGTAGCTCAGATTTGGATGGTCTCTCCATCCGGGGTTGTAATGACTTGAGAATGGATCATAACGTTTTTGAGATGGTCCTACAAATCCTCCAACTGCATTTGCTTGCTCACCAGTGTCAAATTGATGTGATGGACAATTCTCCGTTGAATGTCCGGTAAGCGTACAAGTACCACAAATCTTCACATGATGAGTTTTTCCTGAAACAAGTTTCTCCACGAGCGAAGTTAGAGAATCTAATTTTTGCTCAAACGATGTACTTACCCCGCTAGACCGTTGCTGACTTATGTCTTGACGTGTTCCAAATTGTTGTGCATTTGTAGCCATGCTTGAAATTAAACGCCGAGCTTCTTCAGCTGTTTTATCAACCAATGCTCCACCACTTGCTGCGTCGATCATGTTTCGTTCCATTGGTAAGAGACCTTCGTAGAAATATTGGATAAGTGCTAATTCTGAAATTTGGTGGTATGGACAGCTTGCACATAATCGCTTGAATCTCTCCCAATATTCGTGTAAAGTTTCTCCGGTAAATTGTCGAATCCCATAAATTTCTTTTCGAATGTTTGCGGCACGAGACGCGGGAAAAAATTTTCCGAGGAATTGCTTCTTTAGCTCAGCCCATGTAGTAATAGATCCAGAGGGCAAATAGTACAACCAATCCTTTGCATGATCGGCTAGTGAGAAAGGAAAAGCACGAAGACTGATTTGGTCTTCGCTTACGCCACTAGGCTTCATGGTTGAGCAAACCATGTGGAACTCCTTCAAGTGTTTGTGTGGATCCTCACCTGCGTTACCATGAAAAGTAGGAAGCAAATGAATTAAACCAGATTTCAACTCAAAAGGTGTTTGAGGAATTGGAAATTCAATGCAAAGTGGCTGCTGGTGAACATCTGGGGTAGCCATATCCCTCAAGGTCAGACGAACTGGTTGTTGTTGCTGTTCAGTTTCCATATCGCTTGATGAAAATTCCTCGTCTGATTCGACGTCCGATTTTGAGATTTTCAATTTATCGTTTTGTCTCTTCGCCTTCTGATTTGCTCTTGCGGTCTTCTCTATCTCTGGATCAAAGATTAGAATACCAGTACGAGAAGAACGGGGCATAAGCTTGAAAGAAAAATAATAATAATAATAATAATAATCGAATTAAAAGTAGAAATAAACCAATTAGACACCACTTCCCCGGCAACGGCGCCAAAATTTGGTCGCGTCGAAAACGGCCAAAAATAATATTAATCACCTTATTCACTCACTAAATACTAGTATAGCGAAAGTAGGGATCGTCTCCACAGGGAAAATGGTTGATTTATTTCTAATTTCAAACTCGATCAATAATTATAATAATAATAATATTAATAATAATAATGATATTAGGGGGTGGGGGGGGGGGGGGGGGGGGGGGGGTTTGATGATAATGTTTTTTAACGCAATAACGAGAAATAAAAATATCGAGACTAACGATAATAAATAATAGTCGAAGGAATTATTGTCCACCTAGATTTATTTAACTGATCATCGATTTAATAAAATATTATGTCAACGCAAGCATAATCGTTATAGTTATCGACGAACGCCTAATAACCAATCTTTTCTTACTTTCTTGGTAATTAAGAGACGCTCTATAATTACTTCCCTAATCGAAAAATAATCTCCGGGACGCCCTGCAAGATTTAAGATTCCGACAGCGTTAAATACGAAAAAGACCCGATTATTGACTAATAAACTCGGACGCCGGTTTATTAAAATCAAATCGTTTAACCTTACAATATAACTTACACTTACCGTAGGTAGAGAAGTTGAATATTATTTGCTACTTATTAAAACTAACAAACAATTACGGATTTGTTGTTTTAATTAGCTATTGATTTACCTAGATCTCATAAACATTGGCCACTGTTTATTTAACCTAAGCTCATCGATATAATTAATTCAAAGGTAGACGAATACTCACGCTTTCACGAATGGGCTCGTTGAATCTCAAGGTTCATAAAAATCTAGGCTTCAAATAATCCTTCGACTACGAGAATTAGCCGCTATAAGGCATGTTAAAGTACATATAGAATTAATCGGGACGTGAAATAAATAAACTTGAATTTGGTCTTGTTTATTGAGTTCCCTTAACAGTACGTTGAACCATACTCAAACTCCTAAATAAGCATGTATATGAAGATATTTTCTAGCTACTACCTAAATAAGTATAATATAATAAACCAAGGAAACCAACCACTAGATTTATGAAAGTAGGAAACAAACGAGAACTGACTACTCAAACTAGATAATACTTTTGCAAGCTAAGGGCCCATAATGAATATAAAACAAAAATATTTTAATTAAACAAGTCCAACAACATACGGGAAGATGAAATAATTGATAATAAAGCTGTGAATAATTATCCTTACCCTCTCGTCATACGCTAGCTTTCTACAGCTTTAATTCCCTACCTCAGCTTGTGTTGTGGCTTCACTAGAGCTTCAGCAGCTTCGCAAATTCCGCCGAGTTCGATGGTCAGAGCAGCCTGCTCGCCTTTCTCCTTGTCTGAATTGTGCGTGACCTTCTAAGCGGCAGAGCTTAATCGTCTCCTTCAAGCTTGACGTATACGAGAGTATGTGTCTGTATATTTCCCTCTATTTATCTCTGCTAAGCTTCATCCTTCTCGTTTGACAGCAGCTAGGTATTTATAGACGGTCTGTGATTTCTTCCTTTTTTTCTTTCCCACTCGACATGGAACAGAACTCACGCTCCTTGGACATCAAGCCCAGAAATCGCGCAGCCCTTTTTCTCTTTTTGTCTGTTTGAAGCTTGCGTGTCTGTAAGGTTAGCTCGTCTTTGTCTCCTCTGTTATTTTTTTGTCTTTGGTCTGTACGACATTTAGCTTCCATTGTAGACTAAAGATTTGAACTGGTTGGCTAAATCACGCTGGGTTGCTTAACTGGTCTTCTTTCAATGACAGCTCGTTCGATTGAGCAGACAAAAGTAAATGGAGCAGCCAAGGAAAACATCGATATGTTATATGTCCTTTGACTATGCGTGGCTCGTGTTTGAGTGGGTGTTTTATTTTTTTCAGCCGTTGACGATGTCTTCTTGTCGATTCTTTATCATGGGCTAATCTGATTGGGCTGATTGAAGCTTATACGGGCCTAATGAAATCCAGTTAATCCATGAAGGTTCACGCATGCCCATTTGATCTGCTTGCTGAGTCATTTTTGGTATATTTTGCTCTAAATCTGTAAAACATGTAATTGAAATATAAGCAGAGAATATCCGTGTATGATTGTATAAATATAGACCAAAAATGCACTTTTACGGGGTATAAAATGTTCTAAATTGTTATATATCAAGTTACATTGCCAACCTCCTAATTCACCAGGCATGAATGTCAATGATTTAGGATGGTTCAGAGCCATTCAATCCTTACAAGTTCAAAAAGCAGCATACACAATTGATGAATTAGTTCAAGCAGTAGAGGAGTCATTTGAACAACTAACTAATGAGACATTAAACAAGGTCTTTTTAAGCTTACAAGCATGCCTCATCGAAGTCATGAAGATTAAAGGACATAAAAATACAGTTTGCCACACATGAAAAAGGAAGCATTGATCAGACAATGTACCCTACCAGATGATCTACAAGTGGATGATTCACTAGTGAAAGAATGAATGCACTACTTGATAGATCAAGGTGAAACATTTGAACTCAATAACCTACAAGAGTAATTTAATGCCTCAGAACCAGAATCAAGTATGTTTATATATTAAACATGATCAGAGATTGTATGGCATGTTTTATCTATAAACATGAATTAGAGTACATACTTTTGATGCTCAGACATATTTATGTATTGTGTTTTTGTAAAAACAACAGCATGTTTGTCTTCAATGTCATGTAAGTACGTTTGTGTTCAATGTCATGTAAGCATGTTTGTGATCAATGTCATGTAAGCATGTTTGTAATCAATGTCAATCAGACCACACAATGAAGAATTAAGCCACAAACACGAGCCCAGCCATGACAATAATACCACGTAATCAAGGATTTGATTTTTGTCCATTTTTTAGGGTTTCTACAAGAGATCAGCAGCGGGTGAGAATGGGTGAGAGAGAGAGAGAGAGAGAGAGAGAGAGAGAGAGAGTAATGGAGTGTAATGGCGTGAAAGAGAGTAATGAAGTAAGTTGGATTGGTTAGGTTTTGGGTAGTTAGGTAACTTAACTTGGTTGTTAATTGTAGGATTAAATTTTAAGTAGTGTTAAAAGTTTAATAGTGGGTAAAGTATTACTATAAAAGGAAATGTACAAAAGGGAACGGGACGCCCGATATAGTAAAATAAAATGGTTTGGGACAGAGGGAGTACTTCATTTATAGTTATTGCAGTGAGTTGTGATAAAAGCAACTAGAAAATCTGAAAATCTTGAAACAAGTCATATCTAGCCAACTTCATTCAATTACGGTAGATGAGATGTTTATTGTGCTTCGATTTTTCTTTTCAAGTCGAACTGAGAAGAAAAACTGTTAGGACTTGTGATTTGGTATAGATAGAGCAAGGATAATTTCGTAATTGACTCATTTTTTATTCTGGTTTAATTTTATCTTAGTCAGGCCAGTCAGATTGTTTATGATGAGGCCCAGAATATTTGATTAGGTTGTTTATTAATTTCGGGCCGGAGAAAAATAAACCAAACACCAGCAAACGGGTTATTATTTTTGTTATCCGGTTACTAGGAACCAAACGTGCCCTAGGATAGGACGTATGTTGATGTAATTATGGGCCTATGACAGTATGAAGGATGGACTTTTTTGGGTCCATAAAAAAATAATTTATGGACTTTATTGCAGCCGAATAAGACGATGTAACATTTTAACATAAGAGGAACAATCATTTCACTAGTCTGCAACTAATCTTGACAGTTGAATTTACCCAAATCGCACAATTGGTATTTGGGCTAACATGAACCAAACATCCTCGAGGATTTGGGGCACGCACTATACATCGTCCATTTGACTTTTATCCAGATTATATCGTTTTTATCACATTTCTAAACAAATCACTCAATTACTTACTAGAAATTTTCCTCGTTTAAAGAGGAACTTCCCCCTTTCTCACAACCTTTTTTCTCCTATTTCCAATTAGAAAGCACTAAATGTAAAAACCACCCTTCCTCCATAAGGTTCAGTTTTTCTACTTTCTTGTTAGTGCTTTTTTGCATTTTTTTGGGTCCTACTATTCACACTTATGCATCCCTTATAGCACTCTTTACATCCCGTAAATACTTGATATTTGTAATAATAATTTTTAAATCACATTATTCAACAAATATTATTTTACTAACTTATTTTCCATTAAATCAATAATATTAATTATACGAACTATTAAAAAATTATTAATTAAGTCATTTTGACCAAAGACACATTTAGAATTGTAAAATATGCTCGAGGCCCGCGGCCGACTGGCCCCGCCGCACCAAAGTGGCGGGGCGGGCTGTGAAATTTTGGGGCCGCGGGCAGGCCGGCCACTATTACCAATATTAATATCTATATTAAATAATAGATGTTTAAATAGATTATATAAGTTTTTATATTTTAATTACAATTTTAAGTGGATTATTGTTAAAGAGTTAGGAATAAATTATAAATAGTTTCGAACTAAATTCTTTTTTTAATATTTTCCTTTTTTTAATAAATTCCGTTCTGCCAATTGGTTGGCTTTGGCGATTAACAGGCCGGCCTGCCCGTCGGCCCGTTTGACAGACACATTGATGTAGTATTTAATTATTTTTCATTGTATTGCTCCTTATTTTAGTCACTATACTTTCAAATTAACTTAAAAAAATAAATGTTATCAAATTTATCGATATTAATCCCCGTCGTAGAGGGGGATAGTTAAATGCTATATTTATATTATAATGTTAAAATAATATTGAATTTTTTTAATCATAATATGAATAGTATTTTAAAGTAATTAAATAGCTAAATAATCTTTTCATATTTTCAAGACTTTCTTACCTACATAAAGATTTTAATTAGACCTATAAGAAATGCTCGCGGCTCGCGGACTGTGAATTTTTAGGCCCACCTAGCGTACAAGCCTCGGGGGCCGCAGGCCGCGAGCTTTGGCTGGCGGGCCTAGAGGGTCGCGCAAGGCCCGTCGTTATTTCAAATATTAAAATTGGTATTATATAATTGATTTGTAAATAACTTATATATATGTTTTCTATATTTTTAATTACAATTTTAAGTGAAAAGTTTAATAACATTATTATTAAAGAGTTAGGATTAAATTAGTGATAATTTCGAACTAAAATTCTTCTTCTTTTTTATTATTTGTTTCCTTTTTTCTCTATTTTTTCCTATTTCTCGCGGGGTAAGCCCGCTAGGCCCCCGGCCTGCCTGTGGAGCGGGGCGGACGCCGTGGACCTACCTGCGCCCGCCCTCCCAATTGGCGGGCTTTAGTGGGTAACGGGCCAGTCCGGCCCGTTTGACAAATCTAGTTTAATTATGCAAGCTTTCTAATTAAATAAGTTTTTATTTCAAAGTTAAAATAAAAGTTACATACTTATTAACATTAAAATCATGTTTTATAACTGGAAAGTATTTATTTAATATTACATTACATATTAATTAAATTATTAAGATTAAAACTCATTTTTTTACTTTTTTATATAGGATATATGATTGGTACATAATTAATGTTTACTTTACATATTAATTAGGCGTGCAAATAGAAAAGATGTTACAATATAATTATTCTTTTTTTCAGAAAAGAGGTTACAATAGAATTATTCTTTTTTTTTTCTCCTCTTGGGTCTTCCATAATTAGACAGCTTCTGTCTCTATGGTATGTGTATCTGTATCTTCGCCTTTTATTGAATTATTTGTAGTGAAAAGCGCAACTAGAAACTTCACTCTAGTCTTTATATATAGTACATAAACGATCATATTGACATCTGTCTGTAATGATCTAAACCTCATCCCATTACTAAATGGTCCAAAAAAGTAATACATATAATTGTTTATATCAGACGACTTTTGATGTGTTTCGCTGAAAACGACCTTCGTTTGCCGCCGAGCTCGCGCGCTTTTTTGAACCAACGACGGTGAATATCTCTGCCTAACACTCAAAAACCAACAGAAACGCGTTAGAGGGGCCGGGATGGTTGTCGGCGACGCCCCACCAATGTTAAGTCAGTTTTCGCTCGTAAAAAGGAGTAAGACAGTTGCTAGGCTTAGTAAGAACGGTTTTCGTTTAAGTGTGCGTACTTGAGAAATGACCCCACCATTACCTTTTATACTAAGTGCGATTCACTGAACCACGACCTGATCTTCCCCCTTCCCCCCCTTCTCGTCACTGATTCACTGAGCCTTCTCGTCACTCCCTCGGGCATGTTAGGCTCCCTTTCCGCGGGAAACATTCTCGAACTCATGTGGGAGTTTCTCAAACCCCCCCACCTTCTTACCTCCCGCTCTTCCCTTCGCGGGCTATTTAGAGTCGCGGGTTATTTTACCGATAGCCGAGAACCTCGAGGTAACAACTTTACTATTTATAAAGATGGGACTCCCATCATGGTAGATATTCGAAAAACCTTCCAGTCACTGTCACGCCCTCTATTCTCCTTTCCTCACAACCTTTATTCTTCTACGAAATAAAATAATTAATACAAGAATAAATAAACAAACAAGGGAGGAGAAAAACAATGAAAAAACAAAATGAGAAAGAAACATAAGACGAAAAAGGAAAAATGGTTTCTGCAGAGTTCAGAGAAACGAGCAATTTTACTCATCGTTCAGTTTTTTCCCAGATGAACCATCGTCTTCTCTTCTCCATCACCTTCTTCTCTATTCTTCTCATCAACTTTCATTACATATCAGGTTTTTTAAACAATTTCTCTCTTAATTTAGGTTGCAGTTATAATCTGAGCTTGTTCTAGAATCATCACCTTTCTGATTTTTCTTTCGTCGTACAGTGGTGGAATCAACTACGTTCAAGATAGTGAACAGATGTCGGCGTACGATATGGCCGGGGACGCTAACCGGCGCCGACAGGCCGCAGCTCAAGCCCACTGGTTTCGCCCTCAAGAGTGGAAAATCACGAACCCTAAGGGTCCCCCAGTCGTGGTCCGGTCGGATTTGGGCGCGGACCGAATGCTCAACCGACCCGACCACCAAGAAATTCACGTGTGCCACGGCCGATTGCGGCTCAGGGACGGTGGAATGCGCTGGCGCCGGTGCGACTCCACCCGCCACGTTGGCGGAGTTTATGTTGAACGCCGATCAAGGGTTGGATTTTTATGACGTCAGCCTCGTCGACGGGTAAGCTTACAATCTCGTTTAAGATCGTTCAGGCTATTATAGAATCAGTTCAATGGAGGGTATTTTTGTTTATTTATTGTTACTTTACCACCTCAGTTCCAAAATCATTTGCAAAAGAGGAATTAAACCTCAACTATCGCACTAGGATTTTGGAAGAATGTTGAATGTTTCTCTCATGGCTCCCATTCCATCCTTATATAGCAATATGATGAATAACGAATCAGATTGAGTGATCAGCATTATATAATGAGTACCATCCTTTTCTTAAAGTCCCTTAAAAGTTTCCTTGTGAAGCCTTGAGCATGTATTCGAAGTTGTTTGATGAAGGATTTTGTTTGGGTTCATTTAGTAGTCTCACTTAGATACTGAGTAGAAACTCTGCAAAATCTCTTCTGGAATTTATGTCGCTTGACATTCAAACTATAATCGTTTAGTAACTGGCAATAGGTACAACATCCCAATGCTTTTGATCCCGAAAAAGAAAGACAGAAGCAAACGATGCAGCCCCACGGGTTGCTTGGTGGATCTAAACGGAGCATGTCCAAGAGAGCTCAGTGTGACTCTTGGTAATAAGAGTAGTGATGTTCTGGCGTGTAAGAGTGCTTGTGAGGCTTTTGGAGACCCTATGTATTGTTGTAGCGGGCAGTATGGTACGCCTGATAGCTGTTCTCCATCTGTGTACTCTTTGTTTTTCAAGCACGCCTGTCCAAGATCCTACAGCTATGCATACGATGATAAGACGAGTACCTTTACATGTTTGGGCGCGGATTATATCATCATCTTCTGCCCATTGCCATACACGAGGTAATAGTTGCGTAACTGTATGTTTTTCTGTTGACAGAATATGCCTTTTCTTGGTTGTGTTTTAGCATAATGTTGTTTGCCATAGTTCCATAGCCATAGCTGTGTC
Organism: Craterostigma plantagineum; assembly: GCA_027422505.1. Classification (NCBI taxonomy): domain Eukaryota; kingdom Viridiplantae; phylum Streptophyta; class Magnoliopsida; order Lamiales; family Linderniaceae; genus Craterostigma; species Craterostigma plantagineum. The sequence goes on from JAPQWV010000005.1 coordinate 4,771,392, forward strand.
TCTTCTGAAACATTTGTTCACAAAGATGGTAATGGTGAAATGATGCTTCAGCTTTCGTATACATCTCGAAATGGCCTTCTAATGTGTCGAACGTAAACCTTCTACAGCAACAAGTTTTTGAGCGCAAGAAAAGACTCGGCAGAGTTGCCACTGATTAACAAGACTATGTTGTACATTGGGAGGCATCGCGCGAGCTTGTCAGCACCAGGTTAGGCTTGTAATCGTTTTTTTGGCTTGTAATCGTTTTTTTTTCCGACTAATTATCTGTTGTTGGTATGCTATTTGCATTTTATGGTTTCTAGTCTAGCTTGTCTTGCTTATTAATTTTAGTACAAACTATTTTCAGGCTGAGTACAAACTTTAATGTAGGTAGCTGAAGATAGAGAGCCTATCTATATTCACAATCTAGGGCTTGGATTAGATTATGGAAGTCTAACGGGTGGGTCAGTGTATAGGTGTTGTAGTATTTGTATTGCATTCTTTGTTTTTCTTTGCTGCTTTCTACTAATCTTGTTATCTATCTATCTATCTCTGTCTTGATTAGACATTAATCTTGAACTGAAATTTCTGGAAATAATCTGAATTTGTCCATTGTTCTTGGTTTATGCTGACTCGAGCGAGATAGCTATATCGATTGTATTGGGGCCAATTAGTGAAATTATTAGTGGGCCAATTGGCCTGATTTTGTTATTAAATGGGCTTGGTGAGTGGAAATTAGGGTTTCGAAAACAATAAATAAATATACATATGAAGTTTTTTAAATTGAATCTTTTGTTCTTTATTCTTGATAAAGTTCATCCTTTTCGGCCACCATATATGTGAAAAAGAATCAATAGACGGAAAGCAATATTGATTGCGGTATTCGATTATTAAGTATACTTGATTGTTATGCACTTCAACACAAGATCTAATATTTTCTTTTTAATTGGATCTGATCTAAGGCAGCTTGATGGAATTGATTAATTCCATACAAAAAAAAAGGAGAAAAAAAAAGTGCACCATAATAGTGTAAGGAATAAGCTTGCATCATGTAAACACAGCTTTTGTTGTCATGTCCTGTTTAATACAACAAACCCTTAGTTGAAGATTGTGATGGGAGTTTTATGTCATTATTAGTGACTGACAGGTGAAAATACTCCCTCGATGTCAGATGACAACTAACTCCGTCAATATTAGCTAGCAAACGCCTTTAGTATAACGGACACAAAACATAAATATAAGATAAAAGATATATTCCTTTGTCATCTTCTTCTTCAGCTTTCTCATCTTATCACATACATTTAATAAGATAGAAGAAGAGACGAAAGTAGTTGGGTTGGGTTGCTCACACTCAATTCATGGATCTTGTTACTTTTCACAAGTCACACTCACTACTATTATTCCTCATTCACATTTCCCTTCTTCTTCTTCTTCTCAATCTTAGAGGTACAGTACAGTAGTGCTTCTGAAGTGGAGATGCGATCTTCTTCTGTTACAACAGATCTGTTGCTTCACTTTGAAATTAACCCATTACTTGTCTCTTACGCAGCAGCTACTTCGGCAAACACCTTCACATTTGTCAACAAATGCTCATACACGGTGTGGCCCGGCGTACTAGCCAACGCCGGCTCCTCCTCCCTCGGCTCGACCGGGTTCGAACTCAGCCGTGGCTCCTCTCGCATCTTCAGCGCTCCGGCGGGTTGGTCTGGCCGTTTTTGGGGCCGAACTGGCTGCTCTTTCCCCGGTTCGTGCCAGACCGGAGACTGCGGTTCCGGCGAGGCCGAGTGCAAGGGTTCCGGCGCCTCCCCGCCTGCTACCCTGGCGGAGTTCACCCTGGGTACGAACGGCGGTTTGGATTTCTACGACGTCAGCCTTGTCGATGGGTGTGTAATAATCGATACTCCTTTTTTGTTTATTTTTTCCAAGAATTTACTGCTCATTTGGTGACGTCGGCGGCTTATTTATTGATTTGGGAGGAGCAGATACAACCTGCCGGTGATGGTGGAGGCGACGGGCGGGTCGGGCGCGTGCGCGTCGACGGGCTGCGCGACGGATCTGAACAGGGTCTGCCCGTCGGAGCTCCGGGCAGGCGGCGGTCAGGCGTGTAAGAGCGCGTGCGAGGCTTTCGGCACCCCTGAGTACTGCTGCAGTGGGGCCTTCAACTCGCCGGCGGCGTGCAAACCGTCGGTGTACTCTCAGATGTTCAAATCGGCTTGTCCGAGTTCTTACAGCTATGCGTACGATGATCCCACCAGCACCTTCACCTGCGCCGGCGCAGATTATACCGTCACGTTTTGCCCCTCTACGCCAAGGTGCTTAAACAAACTCAATCCTCCATATATTTCTTTTGTTCTGTACGATTAACGGTCGGTCATCTTTCTTCCTCGCAGTCAAAAAGCATCGAAAGATCCAATCCCAACGACGACGATGACAGACAACGGTAATGGGTCTCTGGGTAATGGGTCGGTATCGAACCCGGACACGGAATCAGGGTCGGGTTCGCAGGAGGTGTTGACCGATGGGTCTTGGTTGGCGGGTTTAGCCATGGGAGATACGATTAGGGTTTCTTATTATCCTTTTCTGCTTTATTATTATTCTTTGTTGATTAGTTACGTCGTTGTAGTTATGTTGTGCTGAGCTTTGGAGTTTTCCACGGCGCATAGATTATTGGGACGAAGTTTTCGGCATTTTTGCTTGGAGACTGTGCTACGACCGCACACTTTACACTGCTCAATTTTAAGCGTCTTTTTATATTCTTTTACATTGTGTACATGTAATTTAAGATTATTTGTATTTATTTATTACTGCGAAGGGTATTTGTCCTGCCCTCCTCGAAGTTGTACTAAATAGAAATACCTACTACCCAAGAGCATCTGTTTATTTTTTAAGTCCACTGAATATCCAGATTTGGATATTTTTCAGAACAAGCATTTAATAATAGGGCAATTTTCGTTTCATGCCCCACTTAAGTTTGAATTAGAGTTCAGACCCCTGTCAGAAAATTCATAGTTTTAAAGATCCAATTTTTTCAGAAACACTTCATGGTTCCCCAATACCACTTCATGGGTCTGTGTTACACTTCAGTGCTTGTTTGGTTGAGTAGTTTAGTAATTTTAAACTTGGGTTTAAAGCATGTTAGTGTGTTTGGTTCGTTAGTTTATCTGATCTATCGGTTTACATAAAACCACTCTAAACCCATGTAAACGGGTTTAAATAAACACATCTCCTCACATATGTTTATTTAAACCCCTACTTAAATAAACCCTCATAAATATAAACATATCAACCAAACGAGCAATCGTCTGTGGTAACACTTCACGGGTCTGTGCTAACACTTCACGGGTTGTGGTAACACTTTATGGATCTGTGGTAACACTTCATGGATATGTGGTAACACATGGGTCCTTTTCTCTAAGGTTGCGTTTGGATTGATGTATTTGAATTGAAATCCGTGATTTGAAATTATGAATTCTGAAATCCAAATTTTAAATCCAAATCCACCGTTTGGCAAACGTTAGGATTTCGAAAATCCGAATTTCAAAATGTCCTCGAGCTCTCGAGCCGGCTTGAGCCATCGGTCATCGAGCTCGAGTAGGCTCATCGAGTTCGCGAGCCGACTTGACTCATCGGTCGTCGAGTTCGCAAGCCGGCTCGACTCATCGGTCGTCGAGCTCGAGCGGGCTCGTCGAGCTCGCGAGGACTCATGTCGTCGAGCTCGTCGGCCGACTCGACTCGTCGTTCGTCGAGCTCGCGGGTCGGCTCGACTCATCGTTTATCAATAATAATAATAATAATAATAATAATAATAATTTAAGAAAATAATCACGACAAGATTTGGTATTTCGAAAACGGACCGTTTCCGATCGAATTTCAAATCCATCAAAATACAAGCGCTCGGATTCTCCTCGGATTTGGATGAAATCGAAATCCAAATCCGAGCGGTTGCCAAACGGGTTATTTGAATGAAATTCGGATTTCAAATCGAAATCCCCCAATCCAAACGTAGCATAAATGAAATTTAAATTGGGTTTGAAACTTATATGGATCCTTATCTTTAATTAAAATATGACTTGGGGCCTGAAAGTAAATTAGCCGTTAATAATAAGCAATTTTCTTTAACCGCGGATGGGTCAGGCCTGCAATCCGCCTGAAAGGGTGGATGGGTACTGGCGGGCCGGCTCGATTCTCTGGGCCGTTCTGACTGTTTTAGCAAACGGTAATAAATAATCCGTCCTATATTTTCGGCTTGCGAAAACGGTTAAAAAAAAATAAAAAAAAGGAAAGCATCATATGATCATTTGGATAAGAAAGTAATCTTAATAACACCACGCAAGGTGTATGTCCAGCGCATCACATCACAACAGTAAAAGATCGTCGACGGTTACACTTGGAACTCCACACGTCTTCTACTCGTTGCTTAGTGTCCAATTCCATACATTTTAAAAGCCCCCCATCGGACCGACTCGTTTGTTCCTTCCTTACATCCTAAGCTTGACGTAATAAAAATCCCCAATCTTTCTCATCCCAACAAAAAAATCTGCCTTCAAACTCCATAGTCAGCTGTGGTCAAGAAGAAACATGTCTTCTCAACAACACACTCCCAGAAAAACAAGCTCCTTCTACCCCGAAGTCATCCAAACGAACCCTGATTCATCTTCAACCTTCGTCATCAAAAACGCTTCATCATCATCTCCTTCTATGTACCCTTCCGTCGACCCCAAAGACTTGGCGGAGAAGCTCTTCCCTGACAACGAAGAAGAAATCCCAGTCCACAAAGGATCGAGTAAGAACAGTTCTTCTGGTACTATCGATTCGTCGGAACAAGTCATCATCAGAATCCCAGGCGCAATAGTCCACTTAATCGACAAGGAGCAGAGCGTGGAGCTCGCCGCCGGAGAATTCTCCATCGTACAGCTCAAACAAGGCGGCAACGTAGTCGCCGCCCTCGCCCGCGTAGGCGACGAAATCCAATGGCCCCTCGCCAGGGACGAGCCGGCGGTGAAGCTCGATGGGTCCCACTACTTCTTCAGCCTAAGGGCACCCTCTAAAGAAGGAGTTTCAACTCCCAGCGCCGACAACATACTGAACTATGGGCTTACGATCGCTGCCAAGGGGCAGGACGGTCTTTTGAGGGAGCTAGACTCGATCTTGGAGAAGTTCAGCGCCTTTAGGGTTGAGAAAACGACGTCGGAGGTGGTGAAGTGGGGCGCCGTGGCTAAGGAAGTATCGCCTGAGGAGATGGCGAGCAAGAAAGATGAGTTGGAGAGGAGCGCTTCTGCTTATTGGACAACCTTGGCTCCTAACGTTGAGGATTACAGTGGAAGCATAGCAAAGCTTATTGCTTCGGGCTCGGGCCAAGTTATAAGGGGGATACTTTGGTGTGGTGACGTCACGGTGGATAGGCTTAAGTGGGGTAATGAGTTCTTGATGAAGAGAGTAGGTAAAGGGTCTACGAAAGTTAGTGATCAGGCGATGAGAAGGATGAAAAGGTATCGACTTTTCCTTTTCCCTTTTTCCTTCTTACTTCCCTGCTAGTGAGGATGTAATAGATTACTCATGGTAAAAATTGGGTCTTCTTTACAGGGTTAAAGACATGACTAAGATGTCTGAAAATGTTGCGACTGGGATTCTTTCTGGCGTTGTGAAGGTGTCTGGATTCTTCACTCGTTCGGTTGTGAACTCTAAAGTGGGACAAAAGTTCTTCAACCTTCTCCCTGGAGAAATCGTTCTTGCCTCATTGGATGGCTTCAGTAAGTTGTTTAACAAATATATTAATGTATATACGACGATTGCCATCTGTTAGTGATTGACATTTTCATTCTGATCTTTTCTGCAATTGAAGACAAGATTTGCGATGCGGTTGAAGTTTCTGGGAAGAACGTGATGTCAACTACTTCAGTGGTCTCAACTGGGCTCGTCTCACAAAGGTAATGGAATTCATAATTATTATTACCTACGTACTATGTCTTAATACAGTTAGAGCAGCTCATCGTATGTCTGTTTTTTCCTTAATTTAAGTCGATGATATTGATGATGTGCAGGTATGGAGAAGAAGCAGGGCAGGTGACCCAACATGGGTTTGGAGCAGCTGGGCATGCAATAGGGACAGCTTGGGCAGTGTTTAAGATAAGAAAGGCTTTGAATCCTAAAGCTTCGTTTAGTCCCTCAAGTCTGGCCAAGGCTACAGCAAAAGCAAATGCTGTGAGGTTGAAGTCCTCGAGTAAAAATTGAAGAAATAGATATCACCAAAACCTTTGTGCTACTTAGTATCTCTCTGTTGTATGGCTTCCTATTTGGGTTCTATGGGTTGTGTAATAGCTTTCGAAGCGTTGTGCTTCTCTTTTTCTATATACAGCGTGTGAGAATATTAGTAGCAAGGATGTGCAACAGTTCAAAATTAAGATGCGCAAAAACCATTACATGATGACAAAATAAGCGGTGGAAGACAAGGAATACACAGATATATGATAAGACAATGTTTGTACACAAGTGACAACATAAACACCACAAATACAGTCGCAATATAATCATCAGAACCTTCACGAACGAACTTAGAAATAATGCTCGAAGAAGTTGATCAGGCGCTTCATAAACCCGTGGCAGTGCGTCTTGGTTTTCTTGGCTGACGTCATCCTCTCCTCTCCACCGAGTTCGCCATGGCCGTGCCTTAGTTTCTTCTTCGTCTTCTTCCTCAAACTATGATCCTCATCATCATCATCGTCGTCGCTGTCAGTATCCTCGTGATGACGATGATGGTCGTCGTAGAAGTGATGATGGTGGTGACGATGGAGGTGGAGGTGGTGGTGATGATGATGATGATGAAATAGGGGGTTTTCGAATTCGCCGGAGGAAACAGAAGGGTTCTCTCCGGCGGGTATCGCGTCGGCGTCTTTTAAGGGGATACGGTGGTTGACCGGCCGATGAAGGGTGAGCTTGGTCAATGGGTGATCGGTCAACGCGACGGCGGTTTCGGCGGCCTCTTCTGTGACATCAACCTCGGCAATTGAGACGACGGCGAAGAATGTAAAGGAGACGACGACGATTACGAAGTAGAGTTTGGATCTCGCCATAGTTTGATAGAAAGTGATGAGATTTGTGCATTTAGGTCAGTTTTGTGACTATAATTAATGAGCTAGGCAGACATGTGATTGGACACGTCAGCGACTCCCAACATTTTCAGAGTATTAATGGGTATATTTGCATTCAGTCCCTAGTTTATAGTTTTGGAAAGAGTTCAGTCCCTGTCAGAGGTGGCGTTAGTTTTAAGGACCAAGAATTCGAAAATATTAGTTTGAAGGACCAGCTCATTATAAATGACCTTTCTATCCCTCACATTCGCCAAAAATTACACACATATGCCATCTTCTTCAACAAACGATTGAAGCAAAAACAACCTTCAACGAATACCAAAATTACGGTCTAAAGCCGACTCAATCTCGACGTTAATGACCAAATAAGGTTAAATCGATGATAATTTCTCATGGGTGTCAATAATCAATGAAAATTTTTGAAGTTTATATTAGAATAATGTATTAAAAGTAGTTCGAAAATCTCGTTGAAACAAGGGAAAATCTTGACTTTATGCTGAATAAGGTGAAATTGATAGTGTGTCTTAATAATCAATGAAAATATTGACGTTAATCGCGATGAAATTTGACGCGGCCCATGATTGAAGCTTTTGCTAATAAAACGCTCGCTAAGTAACAATTTTTGCATTCTGGGTAACAGTCTATGCACTCCGGGTAACGCTTTATGCATTCTGGATAACAGTTCATGCATACTGGGTAACAATTTACGCATTCTGGGTAACACTATGCCGTCTCTTCCAAACGATGAATGCACAAATCACGTTCAACGAAGACCAAAATTTACGATCTAACAGCCGGCTCAATCTCGACGTTAATGACCGAATAAGGTTAAATCGCTGATAATTTCCCATGGTTGTCACTAATCAATGAAATTTTTTGAAGTTTATAATGGAATAATGTATTAAAAGTAATTCGAAAATCTCGTTGAAACAAGGGAAAATTTGGACTTTAATGACTGAATAAGGTGAAATTGATCGTGAGTCTTAATATCAATCAAAATACTGATGTTAATCGCGAAGCCGCGGCCCATGATTGAAGCTTTTGCTAATAAAACGCTCGCTAAGTAACAACTTATGCGTTCTGGGTAACAATTTATGCATTCCGAGTAACACTTTATGCATTAAGGGTAACAGTTTATTTACTCTGGGTAACAGTTCATGCAATCTGGGTAACAATTTATGCATCTGAGTAAACTATGCATTCTGCATCGCCCAAAAATGACATAAATCTGAGTAACAATTTATTTCTGATCCAGAATTCAAATGACCTTGATTCAAATTCCTGTGAATATCTAACTTAATTATGTATAACTTTTATTATTTAAGTTCGTTTCGCTAATACCAAATCTATAACCCCCAAACTAATCGAAGAAATCGAAGACGAGCAGCGACGACGAGGATGTTACAATTTGGTGCTATATGTATCTGATAGTTATGTGTAAGATGTTTCTTTTGAACAAACTTTGCTTCTGTTGCTGAAAATGTATGCATGATTCCTGCAGTAACAGTTTAACACTGATCAGAAACAATTAAATTAAAGAGGAGAAAAAAAAACAGAAAATGATAAGTAGGTAACAAGGGAACACAACACGAGTAACAGAATACATAGTCAAAATAACAATTTAATATGTACTTAGTTTACTTTATGATTTTCATTTTTATATTGCAAACACGCTACATTCACTAAAGTATATAAAATTACGAAGTTTTAGATTAAAAATACTAGTTTAGGTTGTGATTTTCGTGGAGATTATGTTGGCATTGAAGAAGTTGAAGTATATAGTATGGAAAACAAGTAGCACTCTTCTTGAAAGGATGATCATGCTCCTAAGAAATCGATTCTACTTACTCAAAACGTTGCGGATATAAACTATTAGTTGTTTATTACAATCCAGATGGCCGACCTAACATAAATGATTCAACAAAATTAATGACATCTTCGATTAATCTTAAATGTAAACTCTATGTTGTTTACTGATTTCATGCAGTAACAGTTTAAGAATGATCAGCAACAATTAAAGAGAAGAAAATAACAGAAATTGATATGTAGGTAACAGGGAAACACAACACGAGTAACAGAATACATAGTCAAAATAACAATTTAATATGTAATTAGTTTACTTTATAATTTTTAAATTTTATACTTCAATCACGCTACATTTACTAAAATATATCAATTTACGAAGTTTTAGATAAAAATATATTAGTTTAGGTTGTGGTTTTCGTGGAGATTATGTTGGAATAGAAGAAGTTGGAGTATATAGTATGGAAAGCAAGTAGTACTCTTCTTGAAAGGATGATCATGCTTCTACCAAATTGATTCTACTTACACAAAACGTTGCGGAAATGAACTATTAGATGTTTATTATAATTCAAATGTCGACCTAACATAAATGACTCGATAAAATTAATGACATCTTCAATTAATCTTAATCACAAACCCTATATTATTTTCTGATTTCATGCAATAACAGTTTAAGAACGATCAGCAACAATTAAAGAGGAGAAAATAACAGAAATTGATATGTCGGTAACAAGCAAACACAACACGAGTAACAGAATACATAGTCAAAATAACAATTTAATATGCAATTAGTTTACTTTATGATTTTTAAATTTTATACTTCAAACACGCTATGTTCACTAAAATATGTCATTTTACGATGTTTTACGTAAAAATATATAAGTTTAGGTTATGATTTAATCAAAAACCCTAATTCACAAACTATAGTAATTCTAGTAACATATAAACATATAACTAGTAACAGTTTTACACATATCAGGTAACAGATAATCTACGTTTGATTTTATTTAGACTCCCGCCCAAAATTCATCTCATTCTAGTTTTCCCGGCCAAAATTTCACCGAAAATTTAGTAACAAATTTAGTCAACATAATAACAGAAGCGCATATACTAGTAACAGATCCCGAGAATTTTACAAATCGGCCAAAACGAAAAAAAATACACCCAACTTTATAGGGTCGATCGTATTTTCGCGAATTAAATGATGAACATCGGACGAACGACCAAACAAGGTGCCGCACCGAGCTTCCCATACTACGGGTACTTCGAATTTATACATATTAACTGTGATCGTTACCAAAAACGGCTTTGATTTCATCTTATTTTCGTAAATTATAACCCTAGACATGGTAACAATTAGTTACAGTTAAATAACAGGTTTGGCAGACATAGTAACGAGTTTCACAGACTGAGTTACAACTATGGTGACAGTAAAAATAAACCCAAATTATTGGGATCGACCGTATTTTTGCGAAATTAAAAGGTAAACGTTGGACGAACGAGCTAGCAATGTGCTGCACCGAGCTTCCCATACTATGGGTACTTCGAATTGATACATATTAGATGTAATCGTTGCCAAAAACGGCTTTGATTTCATCTTATTTTTGCAAATTAGAACACTACACATGGTAACAATTAAGTTAAGTTTAATAACGGTCTCGACAGAACTAGTAACAATTTTTGCACAACGGGTAACAGATTTGACACTGCGAGTAACAATTGAACACAGTAAAAAATATCCAAATTATTGGGGTCGTTCGTATTTTCGCGAAATTAAAAGATGTACATCGAACGAACGACCAAAAGGTGCCGCACCGAGCTGTCCATACTATGGGTACTTCGAATTTAAACATATTAGATGTAATCGTTGCCAAAAACGGCTTTGATTTCATCTTATTTTCGCAAATTAGAACCCTACACATGGTAACAATTATTTATAGTTTAATAACGGTTTTGATACTGCTAGTAACTGCTTTGATACTGCAAGTAACTGATTTCATACTCCGAGTAACAGTTTTGACAGAGTCGAAATATACCCAAATTATTAGGGTCGACCGTATTTTCGTGAAATTAAAAGATGAACGCCGGACGAACGAGCAAACAATGCGCCGCACCGAGCTGCCCATACTATGGGTACTTCGAATTTATACATATTAGATATATTCGTTGCGAAAAAAGGCTTTGATTTCGTCTTAATTTTCGCAGATTAGAACCCCAAATTGAAAGACAAAAATTCATTCAAATCTTGCATCTTGCTTCGCCAATACCACAATACATTCTACCTTACACGCCGATAAAGATTGGTTAATGGGCATTCGAAATTTAGGACCTCGATTCAGTGTAAAAACGACATTCATAAAATAAATATTCTCTGTCGATAACAATTTTCTGCTTCGTAGTAACAGATGAGGGACAAAAAATAACAGTTTACCAGACGTTTATAACAATATAATCTAACTGCATAACAGAAAGTCGCCGGAAAATAACTATTATTTTAGTGTGTTAGGAAGGGCATTTACGTCAATACATATTTTTACTCCTTAACTCTGCCATTTTCGAAATAGTTGGTCCTTAAAACTAATGTGGCTTCTGACAGGTACTGAACACTTTAGAAACTTACTGACTAGGGACTGATTGCAAAATTCCCCTTAATAATAAGCAAAGAGGGAAAAAAATAAGCGTAATCACACATAAATACATATTCGAAAAAAAATTTACAAATAAGTACCTATGTCATAAATTTTTACACGACTTACTGTTTGTACCAGTTTGTGTGTAAAGACCGTACATTGCCACGTGTGCATAGCGTATCATGTCACGCCTTTATACGGTACCCTATACGGTTTCCATATAGTACCTAAATGTGCTAATACGGCGTACCATTTTTTAAACGTATTACGTATCACTGTACCAAAATACGTTGCTATAGGATACCTAAATGTGCTAATACGACGTACCTGCGGCGGGATCGGGTACCTATGTACAAAAAATTTATTCTGTTAGGTACTTACATATAAAAAAATGCTGACATGGTACTAAGTTACAAGTTTTTTTGCAGATGAGGTATTTATGTGTAAAGACCTCAAAAAATAATAACCAAAGGTACTATATATTTTCGGCAAATGTACACATAAATCCCCCTCCCCAAACTATTCATCAACTAACTCTCCTTCCACCATATATTTATCACTAAACCCACCATTTCAAACTTTTAAATCACATACATACCGAATGGACAATTATACCCCTGCAGAACAAAATATTACAAAAATAAATCAATTGACTAGTACTGTCAAAACGGGCCGACCCGTAGCCCGCCGCGCCCGCCTACTGGCGAGGCCGGCCTCGCCTGCAGGCGGGTAGCGGGCCTTGCGGGATTAGCCCGCCAGTTTTAAAAAAATAAAATAAAATATGAAAAATAATAAAAAATAGGAAAAATAATATAAAAATAGGAAAAATTAAAATAATGAAGAATTCAAGTTGGAAAGTATATTTAATTCAATAAAAAATTCATATTAGTTATTAAGTACCAATTATAGCTAAAAAACATAAAAATCATTATAATTTATTTATAAATCTTATTATTAAAATAATTATATAATATTTATTTTTGGGCAGGCCTGCCCTCGGCCAACCAGGCCCGCCCCGCCAAAGCCCGTGGCCCGCACGGGCATGCTTGCTGCAGGCCTAAAAATTTACAGCCTGGCCCGCCACTTTGGCGGGGCGGACCCGCGGTTTGACAGCTCTACAATTGACTATGGTCAACACTCAAATCTTCCATTAACACCTTCTTCAACTTTCAAAGAGAGAGAGAAGGAGATAGAGAGAGAAAACGAGAGACGATAGAATAAGGGAGAACAAACTTCCACCTCTGTTCAACGAGAGAGATCGAGCAAGCTTCCACCACTGATGTTCGTTTCTTCGAAATATTATCTCAGGTTTGCACAGCTTTCGCTTTCAGCAAATTTTACATAGTTATATGCTCCGCAAATTTATTTCTATCGAAATCTAAGGTCTTCATCTTTTCGTAGCCTTTTGATTCGACTCGATCTGATGTTTCAGCGATTTACTATGAATTTTTGAAGTTGATATTAAAAACTGGAATTTCTATTTGCTGTTTTTGGAAAAACTTGATGGTGCAGCTGCTGTATTTCTTAGTTTTAACCCAGTCATACTACTCGATCTGATCGAATCGTTAAAGCGTTCATTTACGAGCGAATTTGAGATGACAGATCTCGCTCTCATGTCTTACTTTCTGGAGATTGAAGTAATCCAAAAAGACCACGGAATTTCTATTTCTCAAAAGAAATATATTGCCGACCTGTTGAAAGGGTTTCAGATGGATGCTTGCAATTCGACAAAAACACATGTTGAAGTAGGTACGAAGCTTACGAAGAAAGGGGAAGGGCCACTTGTTAACCCAACATACTTTAAGCAGATTGTCGGAAGCTTGAGATATCTTACATGCATAAGACCAGATATTTCATATGGAGTTAGCTTAATTAGCAGGTTCATGGAAACGTCGTATCAATCTCATCTACAAGTTGCTAAACGGATCCTACGCTACTTAAAGGAAACTAATGATCTTGGTTGCTTTATACTCCTCTGATAAGCATTCTCTGTGGGATATTCAGATAGCGATTGGGCTGGAGATCAATACCCCAAATTCCGATAGCTAATAGAATAATGTTTTTACACATCGATACCCGTTTGGATCGATGACCATAAAGCACATGATCAAAAACGGTTGTGGTGATTCCACGATTCCTGTCCCCTGCAATGTGACGTCGAGGATTTTGGCTATGGTCATCGAGTAAAACGCCACGTGGAAGCCAAGGCCAAGGCCTCATCGGGCGACGGCGGGGTCCGCTAGCTGAGAAAGCGTCGGAAGAGGAGTCTCTGAAGGCGTTTGACACGGTATTCGTGAAGGTTGACAACCAGGCGTTGTTTGACATCATCTTAGTAAGCTCTACTTCCGTTCGACTTCAGATTCTTCTAGGTTTTACTTTTTTCTTCTTTTTTTTTTGTGATTTTGGGTCTCTTCTAATGAGATTTGAGATGATCACCCACCATCTCTTTTACCCATGTCTATGTGGCCATCATGAATGTTATTATGCTTCTGTAGCGATTTTTTCGAGGCTCGCAATCATTCTTCGAAAGCTGCTTACCACTTGAAAATAAAGAATTTGCTGCACCCGACATGTCTAACGTTAGCACATGATTAGAGGAAAGACAACCGAGGAGATAATCGAGACTTTCATCATGAACGCCTAGGCATTCGACGAATGATAATATCAATTTTTCTTCATTTCTTTATACATGCCAGTAATAATTCTTCTTTATATAAAGGGCTAGGGTGGCTAAAAAAATGTCAATTTGGTCTGTCCCTTTATCTGCAATTTAATCCTTCTATTTATAATTTATTAATTTAATAAGCTATCATTTCACGTCTAAATTTTTTAGTTATTTTAATTAAACCCCACACCCATAGAGGATGTGGAAAGTTCCTCTAACATTTTATTTATTGAATATTAAATATTATAGATATCAAATCGAAGTAATATGAATATAATTATATTTTTAAGTAGTGTGTAGTGTGTTTTCATCAGATTTGGGCTTTTGATTTTCATGAATAATAATGTAGCAATTTAATAGAGTTTGGGCTTACTTTACAGAGCAGCAGCATTTATGTTAGTTTGGCCCAATCCCTACCTAACCGATTCATTAACAGTCCTCCTAACCTAAGCCCAAAGATACGACGTCGTATTGCAATCGTAAACTAGAATTGAAAGCCTTACTTCCCTTTGGGAATTACTATTTACCGCCCCCTTTTTACTTGTTACCGCCCCTAAAGGGCTGGAAAAAGACGATTTTGCCCTTATGATTTTTAAATTAATTTAAAAAGAGAAAATTATAATAAACAATAAAAATATCTATTTAAAGCTCTCTCCAGACAACACTTTTCAAATCACATATCGAAAATCAGACAAAAACAAAAAAAATACTGAAATCGCAATGGATCGCCGACAGGGACTAGGAAAGGGAAAGGGCCTATTTTCACGACTGGTAAGCCAAATTAACGTAAAACATTGTTCGAATTTCAACTCGACCGAAAGAAAAAAAAAATTTCGACCGAAATCAATTTTCGGTCAGTACTGTAACGACCGATAATCGATTTCGGTCACTACTGTACCGACCAAAATCAATTTTCAGTCAGTACTATACTGACCGAAATCGATTTTCGGTCGTTACAGTACTGACCGAAAATTGATTTCGATCAGTACTGTAACGACCGAAAATTGATTTCGGTCGAAATTTTTTTTTCTTATTATTATTTATTTTGATTATTTATTTATATTATTTATTTGGATTATTTATTTGAATTATTTATTTGTATATTTTATTTGGATTATTTATTTGTATTATTTATTTGGATTATTTATTTGTATATTTTATTTCGATTATTTATTTTTATTATTTATTTGAATTATTTATTTGTATTATTTATTTGGATTATTTATTTGTATTATTTATTTTTTAATTACAGACCAAGGGTGGAAAGACCCTACCCGGAGGAAGCAGTAGACCCCCTCCATCTGTGCCGGATGATGGATCATCGTTTGAGTCATCCGGCGACGATCTGCCACCGGCCTCCTCAGGTAATTCCATTCTCCTCTATAAACTGACATGCGATGTCGTGTCTTAAAATACGTAAAAGAAATTAAATTTATTTTTGCGTTATTCGTGAAAAATGAAATAGGGAGCAAGCGCTCCAGGGTCACAGATGACGATTCGTGGAGGGTGCAGGGGCCACAGCCCGGTGGTCCATATGATGACGAGGTGATCCGTAGTTATCTGGGGCACATCGCGCCCCGCATCTGGACGGGTGAGGAGAGACCCCTGCTGAAGTGCGAGCAGCGGGCGTTAGTGCTTGGGAAGCTGAAGAATTGGTACTCCAAGTTCCCGCCGGAGACGCAGATCCAGATCGATGGCACGGGGCTTGCGCACCTCACGGATGCTATGATGGGTCATTTGGACCTGCCTCTACTCAGCGCTTTTGTGGAGCGCTGGCATCCAGACACGAACACCTTCCACATGCCGTGGGGGGAGATGACGATCATGCTCCACGACGTCGAGCAGATCCTGCGTATCCCGATCGACGGGACGACGGTATCGGGGACACCAGACGCCGGCGACCAGAAGATGGCGGCGAGGGAGATTATGGGCATCTCCGCGGACGCGCTCAGGGAGGGTTGGAGAGGCGGTGGGCTTCTGATTAACGACGTGATGCAGCAGATGTTGGAGAGGCGGCCGGCGGGGTTGCAGGCCATCGCTTGGTTGTGGATTCTGCTGGGGTCGACGCTGTTCGTCGACGGTAGCGGGAGCCGGGTGAAGCCGGACATCATGCACGAGTTCTACCGGTCGTTGCCCTCTGCCAGTGGTTACTCGTGGGGTTCGGCCGTTCTCGCTTACCTTTATCGCCGGCTTGGCATGGCAAGCAGGGCGGATGCGAGGGGATTAGCTGGGTGCCTCTCGTTACTGCAGGCGTGGATCTACGAGTACTTCCCATGCTTCCGCCCACACCGTCTCCCCCATCATGTGGAGCCTGGCGAGGCACGATCACGCATGTGGTCTGTATGTCAGCCAAAGCGGATGGTCCATCGCTTGATTGCTATCCGCCGTCAGATAGATGTCATGTCTGCAAGCGAGGTATCTTAACAATTTAAGTCTATATTTTCGTGGGATGATATACAATTTTTTAAATGTTTTCAGGTTGCTTGGCTGCCGTACGGTCCCGATCCAATGTCGCAGCAGTGAGGACGATTTTCATGGGATGGGTTATATATCGCGACATCGTTGAGCCCTACTCGCCCTCGAGAGTGTTGCGCCAGTTGGGGTACGTGCAGGTCATCCCGCCGCCGATGAATCCGCCACGGAAGGCGGTCATGCCAGCAGACCCGACGAGGTATAAGGTGCATCATTCTGTCGATGCAGCAGAACATACTTGGCGTCAGTTCCCGTACGCCTCCATCCTCAACATCTCGTACCTCAATCGTGCCACCGCGGAGTACCTTGGTGAAACCGTTGGAGGGTACATGGACTGGTATGAGATGCATTCTCATCCTCGCCTGCTTTCGACGGAGCAGGGATCCTCATCGGCATGCATACCCCCGCGCAGCCACGCCGACTACGTACGTAATTAAATCTTATGTCGATTTTTTTTATATTTATATGTGTAATCGTACGTATTATTGCTATGTGCAGTGGTACAGCACGATGTACAGCTTGAGTTCGGACATGCTAGCCAGTCTGCATCGTGGAGAAACGACGCGTACGGACGAGTTCCGAGACAGGCTGAATGACATCAACGACCGGTGGCGCCAGGCCCCTTGACGCTGTTGCTATTGTTTTTTATATCTTTTATTGTATCGGACGGATTTTATATATGTTTTCAATATTTGTTTGCATATTTATTCCGTTTCGAATATAAATATACAAATAAATAATAAAAATAAATAATCCAAATAAAATATACAAATAAATAATCTAAATAAATAATACAAATAAATAATCCAAATAAAATATACAAATAAATAATCCAAATAAATAATCCAAATAAATAATAAAAATAAATAATAAAAAAATAATATATAAAAAAAATTCGACCGAAATCAATTTTCGGTCGGTACAGTACTGACCGAAAATTGATTTCGGTCAGTGCAGTACTGACCGAAAATTGATTTCGGTCAGTACAGTACCGACCGAAATCGATTTTCGGTCGCGGTCGTTACAGTACCGACCGAAATCGATTTTCGGTCAGTACTGTACCGACCGAAAATTGATTTCGGTCGAAATTTTTTTTTTCTTTCGGTCGAGTTGAAATTCGTACAATGTTTTACGTTAATTTGGCTTACCAGTCGTGAAAATAGGCCCTTTCCCTTTCCTGGTCCCTGTCGGCGATCCATTGCCATTTCAGTATTTTTTTTGTTTTTGTCTGATTTTCGATATGTGATTTGAAAAGTGTTGTCTGGACAGAGCTTTAAATAGATATTTTTATTGTTTATTATAATTTTCTCTATTTAAATTAATTTAAATATCATAAGGGCAAAATCGTCTTTTTCCAGCCCTTTAGGGGCTAGCAATTCATCTTCCCTTTCCATGGCATAAACCCTTCTAAAACTCTCTCATCCACCGTATCAATCACCAAAAAAAAAAGAAAATGGCTGGGAAATTCAAAGAACTCCTGAAAAAATACGGCAAAGTAGGTTTAGTTGTTCATTGCTCCGTTTCCGCCGCCTCAATCACCGGCCTCTACGTGGCCATCAAGAGCAACGTCGACGTCGAATCGGTGTTGGGAAAGGTCGGCATCCACGACGTGTTCAGGAAGAAACAGGCGGAGCTGGCCGATACGCTGGCGGAGGATGCTGAATTGATGGACGGACGTGATACGGCGGGGAATAAGCCGAATCTTAGTAATCGGACGGCTGAGCTTGCGACGACTAGTGGCGGCGCTCTCGCTCTGGCGATTTTGGTCAACAAGGCGCTTTTTCCTGTTAGGGTTCCGATAACCCTGGCCGTCACGCCTCCTCTGGCGAGGTTTCTCGCTAGGCGCAAGCTGATTAAGACTAATTTGTGATTTGGTTTTGGTATCGGTGATACTTCTCTCTTCTTGTTGTGTAGCTGTTTTCACTTTCTTCTTTGATTCCCATACATCTTGTTTGGACTTTTCAAATAATGCGAGAACTTTTCAGTATGCAAATATAAGATCTTGTCTGTCTTGTGATTGTACATTTTTATGGAGATTCGGGCCTCGACATAAGCATTTGATCAACAAAGTAAAAGTATTACTTGCTCTCACTTTTTTTCCCTTTGGACATTTGTTGGTATGGGATTGATTTTATGTGGAGATTCCTTCTTTGTTGATTGTTTGAGATGATTTTGCTTTTCTCCCTTCAATTATTAGACTTGTTTACTTGATTAATAAGAGATCTAATTACATGTGTGATCCCATGCTTGATCTGTTCTTTTCACCGTTGCCTCGAGATCTCTAGAATCTTCACTTGAGCACTTTAACGATTGCATTGCACGAGATATGAAGAGAGAATTTCGAAATAGAAAGATGTTTGTTTCCTCTATGGATTCGAACCTCGCTCACTTCGTAGAAGATCCAAAGTGTATGCACTATTCTATATGCAAAGGTAAGATCTTGTGACTACGAGTTAGAGAATAGTACCTTTGTCTTTCTTTCTAGATTTATATTTATGCTATGAAAATTGAATGATGCTGAAAAACTCTAACAGTTGTCTAACGGTTTGGTGATTGGGTTTCTGCATTTGAAGATTGCGATTGTACATTTGTATGGAGATTCGGGCATCGACATACGCTGTTGATCAGCAAAGTAAAAGTATTACTGGCTCTCACTTTTTCCTCTATCAGCAGCATATCATGTCCCCTTTGGAATTCGTTGGTGTGTGATTGTATGTGGAAATCCCTTCTTTTCATTTGTTGATTGTTTGAAATTGAAATGATTGTTATTGTTTTCTTCCCTTCAAATTATTAATAGGAGATCTAATTACAACTGTCTCATGCATGATCTGCATTAGATCTCTAGAATCTTAACCGGGAACTTGAACGATTGCACGGGATATGAA
Organism: Craterostigma plantagineum; assembly: GCA_027422505.1. Classification (NCBI taxonomy): domain Eukaryota; kingdom Viridiplantae; phylum Streptophyta; class Magnoliopsida; order Lamiales; family Linderniaceae; genus Craterostigma; species Craterostigma plantagineum. The sequence goes on from JAPQWV010000005.1 coordinate 4,790,914, forward strand.
GGGCGAGTTTCTAGATAGATTGCTGTTTGTTTCTCTATGAATTCGAACTTCAGTCACTTCTTAGAAGATCCAAACTGTATGTAGATATCCATTGCTTGTAGATTGCAGCAGATGACAGCATTTTCACACTTAGACATGACATGTCTTTGGGATGACCAAACTGAACATTTTATCATGCGATATATCACTTGACAGGTAGGTACTCCCTAAGTTTTCTTATGTTTTCTGTTCTTGCTTGCCTTCAGGATTCTGCACATGCTAGAAACATACTTGATAAGGCCTTCTAGTTCTCAAATACATTTCTTTTTGGGTAAGGTGTTTGTGTCTGCGCTTTTGCTGGTATGAATATGCGCACGTGTTTATGGTTTGAAAGTTTGATTGAGGCTTACTACTGTGTGTGCCAAATAGACAAGTCAATCAAGGATCATAAATGTGGCAGATCTATCTATGCAAATGGTGGAGGCATACCGTGCAAGTTGTTCTTCAGAACGTCCCAATTGCGTTCAACTTTCTTGAGCCACCTTCTAGAGCTGTTGTTCTGTTAATTTCATACGACGATTTGGGTTTTTCTCGTTCCAAAAGACGAATGGGATTGCTTCGTTGAACTCGAATGTAAGGTTTCCAACAATGTTGGCAACTGAGGGATCATATTCTATTTGATAAAAAAGTTGTGTAGTTTTGGCACTTATAAAGTTCAGTTTTTAGGGCATATTATGGATGGTATATATTGATTAGTCCAAAGAAGGTATAGCGTACGTACTTGTGGTCGAAATTTACCACTCTACGATCATCTCCAACCATACCGCATGACCCAAAAAATGAAGTAAAATTAGTTAACTGTATCCCAAATAAAAATCCAAATTGCGTTTCTAGTTTCTCTCTCCTCATCTCAACGCAAATATGCGTTCTTCTATCCATAAAGGCGTTTGTATCTGAAATTTGCATATTGATCCTTTTATTTATTTTAATTGTTAAAGACCTCATATCAAAATGAATAAATATATAGAAAGTTGTGTGTATTTGGATACAAGCCCATATATTTGTTTTTATTTATTTAAACTTGCACGCAAAGTTTTTATTTGTTTTTTCATTACTGTTGCTAGTCTTTTTTTCTTAGTTAAAAATAAAAGGGTATTGAGAATATAAAAATATCATGTCGTGGGTGGTTTTATTTTAATTTAATATGTATTTTCTTAGTTAATGACAGATCAAACTTGACAATTTTTTCCAGGTCTAAATAAAGAGTATAGGTAATTGCACAAATATTTGTTTTAAAAAGTTGTAAAATATGAGGTTAGTATTGAAAAAGAAATAAATTTGAGTTTGAAAATGAGTTTAATGGTTGAAGAATAATTATTGCATTTTGAGTTTGAGAATGGGTTTCGGTATGAGAATGAGTTTTTCGGTTGGATATTCTCTAAATTCCAACTCTCAAACATATTACATGCAAATCTCATTACAAGTTCTTCTAATCGGCGTGTGAAGCAGACTCCATGCATGAAAAAAACGATAATTGCAGTTCGTTAAGCACGGAATATAATTAATTAGTTTTGACTTGCCATGCCAACACCGAGTTTTCCATGAATTTAAGATCGGTTTCTCACTTTATGGAACAAGTCTTTCAATATGATTAACATATAGGAAAACACGTAGTTATCTCTAATTAAATCAGGTATTGGTCAATGAATTCTAGAAGATGGTAAATACGTGCATTAATTAGTTATTTGTTGAATGGATTACCATGTGTCAAAAAAATCTGCTAGGGAAGGCTTTAACCAGCAAGAGCCAATATGCAAGCATTCTCGTTCGTTTTCACCTAAAACGGGGAAAAAAAAATAAAAATCAACGGCATAAATATTTAATTACAAGATATGGCACAGTGCAATAAATAAAGTCAAGAATCATTATGAAAAATGAAAGTCTTATGTACTACCACTAGCAAGCTGACATATAGTACGCGATATACATTCAAGTTGATGATATGAATGCTATCGGATAGGAATAGAATAGGAAGAGCCCCCTTGCTAATTGATGGCGGAAACTAATAGCAACGTTTTTCTTACGAAACATGTGGTACTTGTAATAATAATATTTAATTCTCTTCAATAATAATTTGTTGAGATTCCGGCGCTCTTAGGTTCGACTTTTAGAGTTCTTTCTTGGGTGAGTTATCGAGTCGCGATCTTGATAGGTGAAACCCTCGAAAACCAGAGAAATCGAAACTCGAAAAACAGAGGATTTTTACGTGATTCGACCCAAATTGAGTCTACACCTTTCGATTTTATTCCGAACAATTTGAAGAGATTACAAGTTTGCTACTTACTGTCAATTTTCTAAGTACAAAAAATCGAGCTAATTTGACCAATAAATACTCGGAAATAGGTCTAGAAGGTTCCTACTCGGTTCTAAAATTCTGTTGTAACTGCTATCAGAAAGCTGCCACAGTTCACGGCCGTGAACATATCGGGATCCTCGCGTTCTGCTGATTTTTACGGCCTCGTACATCGACCTTCACGACCGTGAAATCTTTCCCGCATTCAAACGATCTCTGCGCACCTCAGATTTGCTCGTAGCCGGCCTTCACGGCCTTGGACAGCAAGCTTCACGGCCGTGAAGCTTGCGGGCTGGCCTGCCTCACCTCAGCCGCGAGTCACGGCTGCTTGCAGACAGCCTTCACGACCGTGACCCTTCCTACCCGTGCCTTCGAGCCCCGACTGCGGGCTCGTTTCGGTGTGCGCATGGTCCGATCTCTTCCCCAATCGATTTCCGACGATAATTGCTGAGTTTTGGGTCATAATTCCCAACATAATTGAATTCTATTCTTGTAGGTAAATAGACTTTATGTGAATTAGCATATGTAGTCGCAATATTCTCTTTTACGCATTAGTGTTCAGATATTTCGATTTGACATACTGGATGGCCATACCTTAATGAGTATTCATGGCCGAGTTGAAAAAAAAAAAACTTTAGTATATAAACATAAATGGACTATTAATTGCGAGCCAATCATAAAAGGGTTGGAGCAATGTCAACGTTACATTTTTAGTGGACTTTGCTGAGATACGCTTGTTAGGTATGCGTACGCATCTTCTTTTTCTCTAACGTTATCCAATAGTGCGCGTTAAGTTAACACAGAAAAAAAAAAAGATCCATATAGTATTATATGTTTGCAACTATCAAACATAGTGATATAATATCGTAAGTCTCACTATTAGTGATCCAATGGCATGTTACAACTTACAAAGTTAGGGAATCCATAAAATGTTAGTTCTCTATAAATTCCATTGATATAATTGGTAACTGAAAAATTCATAGTTGACGAACTATGTGATGGAGAATAGAGATGTGCCGTTATCTCTCTTTTTCAAATTACCGTAATTTATTTTCGTGACGACGTGAAGGATCCTTTTTGTTGGGTAGTATAATTGTGTCTTACCTCACTCATCTATAGATAATAGGATAGGAATCATTCATTTTTTCCATTTTCAATTTGTAATCAATCTTACAGTTGTGAGGGAAAACAAAAACACCGTAATCTTGACATAGACGAACAGACCACCCATGACTTATGTCTCTTCTTAACAAACCCAATAAAATACATGCAATGCATGCATGCATCTCTAAATATTATTGTATTAATAACATACTTATCCCGATAATTATGCTGTTTGAATGCAAAGCCTACGATGGGGTCTGCCTTTGATATCGAATCATCATTTCACCTAAAAGTTTAACTTTTTAGGTACTTGTGTGCGTATATATTTTATTTATTTCCAAGAATATTCGATTGGATAGAAGGTACGTATCACATATACTCATGATGACGTTTACTAGACGAGCGACGATGATGATGATGATGATTTATCCCTGAAATTAGATATAAGTAGCTTGCCCCAACCAAAGAGAACACTTAGCTTTCCGAAAGCTTGGTAAGAATGCTAAGCAAGACAGCAAATATACCTTTCTTGGCAATTTCAAAACCGTGTTGGCAACTAAAGAACTAATTTGACGACAATAGTGTCAATTACAAGTCATAAGCCAAGTTGTTACTTACTACATGGATTCAAATTTCCTGGTACACATCAACAACTTGTTTTATCCAAGAAGACGAGCATGTGCTTTTTTGTTATAATAATACACCACTTTATAATATATATTGTCTTCATTCTAGATGGTTGGCTGTTTAGACTACCCCGCAAAATGGATGACGAAATCCAAATAGAACGGTCAACATGGTTTATATATCATTCTTAATAAGTTTTTACATAAAAATCTACATATGAAAAAGTAACAAAAGTAATAAAAAATTATATTATGAGGTTTCATCTGTTCACTTGTAAAGCAACACTAAAAATGGCCGTTCATAAATGTACAAAGGTAGGTAAATAAGCTGACATGACAATGAGCTTGCTAGTCTAATACTATGACTAACGAAGCCTTTTATGCATAATAATAATAATAATAAAACGTTTGCGCGTGCCTCATTAGCTCATTAAAACTTACGTAAACAATTATTAATCTTTTCTTTGAACTCATTCATCCTATGATTAAACTCCCTTTTCCTATATAATATGCAACCGCATCAAAATGTTTAATATCTTGTAATACCTACGCAATGAGACACTCCTACATGCTTCTTACTACAATCGCTCGTCGCCGATCTCCATGTCTCATCGTAAAAGTAGCATTTGTTGCAATATGAAGCTTTTTATGATCTCCATTTTCCCTCGTGTCGTAAATAAATATATGTATTTGGATTTTGTGTTTGTTTATATTTTCTTGATTTATTTATTATTTTCCTCCCTCTTAAAATCATGTTGGCAGGTAGTTCGTGTGGAGCCCTCCTAGACTTGTGCATTTGCTGCTTGTTTTCAGTCTCTGGTTTATAATGGGGTTTGTCTGAAGATAGAATAGAGAGATCACAAAGTTCATTTGCCCAACCCAATAGTCCATCCATTCTATTGCTACTACTAATTACCAATAGTTAAATCTCTCTCTCTCTCTATATCTCTCTCAGTCATAGGCTCGTAGCCTTGGTAAAAAGAAAACGAGGAGGAATTAACAAAGCACAATCAAGAACCCTCTTCAAGATTGAATCTATTTTTCCTTCTCAGATATCTGTTGGGTTTGATTGGATCAACAGATCTGAAGTCTCGTCGACGGTACAGATCTTTTAAATTCTTGATTCGACTGAGATCTGAACGCAGGCCTTCGTTTCTCTTTATTAGACCATAAAGGTAGCTGCTTTGGCGTCTTTGCGATTTACTTATTCAAGATTATCGTACTATATATCGGTGATGTTGATGAGGGTTTTGTAATTTCTTCAAATTGTGTGTTTTTTTTTTCTTTTTTTTTTCTTTTTTTTTTCTCTTCGGTCCTTTAGAAAACTTATCGTGCTCTGACCAAGGCTTTCTGTTTTCGTCTTAAGCTTCGAGAAAATCTCGTACTTTCTGACCGTGTTCTCCGTATTCCCACTTCGCAAGCAGTATTCCTTGGCGTTGAAATTTCTGAGTCTTTGCTTCTCTTGTCTCTTACTCGGTCAGAGATCTGCTTCACAATTTCTTTAAACACCAACTCTTGTGCGCTACATCTGATTTCATTTATTCGAAGTTGGGATCTTTCTTGCTGTTGAGGTTCACAATTTAATTTGTTTCTTTCTGTTGACAGACTTTGACTTCGCCATACTTGCGCTTTCTTGGGGGTACAAATTAGCACACAACACAGACATAAGTTCTTTTTCTCTCAAGTCAAAGAAGTTCCTTAAATGTTGAGATGTTCTTTCGTATGAGATGAGGGATGATCTCAGGGTTGATGAACTTTTTAAGGGCCTGTTTTAGGCCAAGATCAGACCGAAGCGTTCACTCTAATTCTGACGCATTTGGCCGCCAAGATGGGCTTTTATGGTATAAAGACGCTGGCCAACATTTCAATGGAGATTTCTCCATGGCTGTGGTTCAAGCCAATAACTTGTTAGAAGATCAGAGCCAACTTGAATCTGGTTCTTTGAGCTCCGCCGAGTCTGGCCCTTACGGTACTTTTGTAGGGATCTACGATGGCCATGGCGGGCCCGAGACGTCAAGGTTTATCAACGATCACCTCTTCCAACATCTCAAAAGTAAGTTCACTGGACATATTTGGTCGCTCTTTTGCATTGATATGGTGATGTCTTGGGAATGATAATCTCTCTGTTGTGTTTGTTAATAGGGTTCGCATCAGAGCACAAGTCGATGACCGCAGAGGTCATTCGCAAGGCATTTCAGGCAACGGAGGAAGGATTTCTCTCCTTAGTAAGCAGAAATTGGCCCACGAACCCACAAATCGCAGCAGTTGGTTCGTGCTGTCTAGTCGGAGTAATCTGTGGAGGAACCTTATACATCGCAAACCTAGGAGATTCCCGCGCTGTCCTAGGAAGGCTTGTCAAGGCCACGGGCGAAGTATTAGCCATTCAGCTCTCCGCCGAGCACAATGCAAGCATCGAATCTGTGAGGCAAGAGCTTCATTCCCTTCACCCCGAAGATCCACAGATTGTAGTCTTGAGGCACAACGTATGGCGTGTCAAAGGCCTCATTCAGGTGAGTTTTTATTTTTTTCTTCGATCCCTACTTCTTCTTCTTATGTCGTTGCAACTGAAAAAAAAAACAGATATCGAGGTCGATAGGCGACGTGTATCTGAAAAGGCCCGAATACAATAGGGAGCCATTGTTCCAAAAGTTTCGCCTCCGCGAGCCTTTCAAAAGGCCAATCTTGAGCTCTGAGCCATCGGTGACTTTGCACCAGCTTCTGCCTTACGATCAGTTTGTTATATTCGCATCAGACGGTTTATGGGAACACCTCACCAACCAAGAAGCTGTTGATTTGGTCCAAAATCATCCGCGAAATGTAAGAAGAAATTCGAAATCTCCCCGACCCGAAATTGTTCTGACACATAGGATAATGATTCTTGGCGGGTTTTTTCTTTTTATCGCAGGGGAGCGCTAAGAGGTTGGTGAAAACTGCGCTCCAAGAAGCAGCGAAGAAGAGGGAGATGAGGTACTCTGATCTGAAGAAGATAGACAGAGGAGTGAGGCGACACTTCCACGACGACATTACGGTGGTTGTGGTTTTCCTCGACTCGAACCTTGTGAGCAGAGCGAGCTCAGCGTGGGGCCCTAACGTATCGGTAAAAGGCGGGGGAATTACTCTTCCTTCGAATTTCCTCGCGCCTGCTTAGCCATGGTGATGTTTGCTGTGAGCATCTTCGTTTATCCTTTTTCCATGTGTTTTGTATTCGTTAGTAATTATGATTCCCACTGCTGTAATGATGTGAATACAACAAGTGTATTAGGGTGTTTTATTTTTCGTATTTTCTTTTGATGAAAGAGATTAATGAGGATGAAGATAGACAGAACACCACACGAGAGGAATTGAATTGTTTTCTGAATCCACACTCTGTAACTTTGGCTGTTTTTGACTGATGATTAATGAATGGGATAGATCGTGTTTCCTTGATATTTCATGATTTTTTAAGGTTGAACTGTTTATTCAGCAACAAAATATGTCAATTTTCTATTGGGTTCATTGATTAATACTGGGAAAATCCATACCAGCGTAGGACACGGATTAAGAAAACAAAAAAGGCTATAAACTGACCTTATGGGCAATTATGGTTACGTTATATTCAGTTAGGAACTAATGCGCACTTAAGCTTTATCATTACATCAATTCTACGATATATCTCTGAACTCCAAATAAACCCACTAGAGATGTTTGTCGGAAATATGTGAACACATTCTTATATCATGGTTGACTTTTTGACCATGTGATGTGTGTGTAGGACAAGATCTTATTATGAACACGTGATAATTATCCGAGTTATTACATAAACGCTGATCTTTCCCATTCATCCTTAACAAGTAACTCGAAGAAGTGGAGAGTTTAAAGCTAAAGGGATACTACTACTTATCTGTATTAATTCAGGTTGTGTGTTAGAATATAATTTTCAACATAATGGATCATCTACGGTCCTCATTGAGCTGTGTGGTAGTTTCTCTGCTTTATTATACGTTAAACCTCTTTATTTCTCCTATTTAATATAGATTCCCCGATGAATTTTTAAGCTTTCAAAGCAATAAAGAATTTCTTTTAGATATATGATTGTGAATGTGATGACAAGAATCACACGATTGACAAATATTATTCATGTACTGTCGCGAAAAAACAAATATGTTTTTGATATGGTTGCTCAGGAATCATCATAAATAATCATACTCAATTCCAAAAGTTCAGTAGTATGTTTTAAATAATTGTCATTTTTAAAAAGAAAAAAGAAAAATTGAAAAGCAGTTGGCTTTTTATATTAAAATAATGCAATTTAAACCAAAAATTAATAAAATAGGGTTATTCGGTTAAAGTGTTTAATGGAAGCTGCGTCGCACTTAATTAGACGCGACGCTGCATCTAATACCCGCGACGAGACATTTGAGCGGGACTGTTTTTTTAAAAAAAAAATCATTGGGCCAACTGTTGGCCCAATAACTCGAGCGTCGCTGCTAATGGATGCGGCGTCGCGTCCATTAACAGCGAGATGGGTTTAATAAACCCGCGACGCCTCTTTCTTCCTCCTCATTTCTCCTCGCGATTTCCTCTCAAATCTGGCCACGAACAACTGCGAACGACCACCGAGCACCAATAGCGAACAAGCAACACCATCCTTCTTCCTCGTCATCGTCGATTAAGCTTTGGGTATGAAACTCCTAATTTGTTAAAATTTTGATTTGGGGATTTTCGTTAAATTTTGTTGAATTCTTGAGTTTAAGTTTGCGTTAGTTAATATGAGCTATGGATATCGTGGGTTACTTATTGGATTGATATAATACGTCAATTTTTGATATTTGATTCGATTTAGGAATTTTCTCCAATTTCGAAATCTAATTTGAAATTAGGGTTTCTAGCATGATTGATTCGAATTTTCGACACCTGATTCAATTTATGTGTTGATATTGGATTTGTTTGTTGCATTTGTCGCGATATTGACTTGTAAATACTAATTTAGGACGGATACGAACGAATATTACGGTCCGATCGACCGGTCACTGTTGATATTCCTGG